>CM074718.1:137450261-142367761 GCA_037306005.1 Rhinophrynus dorsalis
ACGGAGGGACACTGACATCTTCAGAAGATGTGAGTGTGCAGGGGTTAGCCGGATTACAAACCTCTGGAATTCCCTTTTGTGTGCCATGGCAAATGGGACTGCTTCTATGGTGAAAATTAACTTCCCCACCAGAGAGGACAATTTCTGGGCTCAAACTGGATCGTGAGCCAGAACAGCGGAAACCCTGTTGGCGATCTGGGGAGCCACCTCGTCCGTGAGAAATACCATGCTCTTCTAAGTGTCGAAGAGAAGGCCCAGGAAGACCAGCCTCTGAGAAAGCATGAGATCCGACTTGTCCATGTTAAGGATCCACCAGTGATGGGCGAGAGCATGAATGCAGTCCTGAACCTGCTGATGAAGGAGTTGCGGAGAAAGTGCTTTCAGAAGGAGGTCGTCCATGTATGGAGTGACTCTGATGCCGTTCCGATGGAGGACGGACACTAAGGCTCCCAGGACACAATTGAAGACATGAGAAACTGTAGTCAGACCAAAGGGAAGAGCAGAAAACTGAAAATGCCCTTGGTCACAGGCAAATCTGAGATACTGACGACTCTCTGGATGAATGGCGATGGGCAGATAAACATCCTGAAGATCCAGAGAAGCAAGGAATTCCCCAGGGGACATGGCAACAATCACCATCCTTAGGGACTCCTGATGATAATGAGTCTTGAACACAAAGGAATTGAGGTCCTTCATGTCCAAAATCGGATGACAGCCGTCGTCTTTTTGGAAACAACAAGCAGGTTTGAGTAAAAACCCAAACCCCTGCCCTGAATGGGAACCAGTTCCAGAACCTATTTGTCCAGAAGTGCCTGGATGGTGCCGTGGAAAAGACGGCGTTTCTCTACACCCTGAGGAGTGTGAGAAGGGAAAAACCGGAAGGGAGGAAGAGAGATGAAAGGGATCCTGTACCCCTCCACTACCACCTGTAAAACCCATGGGTCCACCACGGAGTCCTCCCAGACACTGCCGTAGTGGCACAGACGGCCACCCTCATCGGCGTGGGGACCTGGGTTAGGGGAGTGATACCGAAGGAGGTTTGGAAACCTTGGGCTTGGTGGAGGACTTAGGCTTCCATTGTTGTTTGGGCTTGGAGGAGGAGTGCGGAGCCTGGGGAACCGACTGGGCGTGTCTTAGTCTGAAAGGAACGAAAAAGCCGATTACACTTGGTAGGAGTCTTCCTCTTGGGGACCGTAGGCAGAAGGGTACTCTTGGCCCCCTGTGGCCTAACTAATCAGATCCTTAAGGTCTGGCCCAAACAGAGAAGTGAGCAGTGCTTTCTTAGAAGCAGTGTCAGTAGAACAGATATTGAACCAAAGGGTCCGTCTGGCAACCAAAGTCATGGTGGAAACCCTGGCCACCAAATGGCTAGAATCAAACAAGGCAGCAGATACATACTGCTGGACTTCAGAAATGTTGGCGAAGAGCCGCAACACTTCAGGAGTAGGAGCTCCCTGATGAACAGCGAGTGTAAGCTGTTTAGTCCAAACCATGATGGCTCTATTTGCCAAGGCTGAAGAGAACACTGGGCGGAGAGGAAGTACCAGCGGTGGCAAAAACAGATTTGAGGGAGGTCTCAAGCTTTTTGTCAGTCCAGTCTTTGAGAGCAGAAGCTTCAGCTACTTGCAAGGCAGGGGACTTAGATAGTCTAGAAACAGGGGCATCCACCTTCGGAGGATGAACCCACTTAGCTAGCGCTGCATCAGAGAAAGGGTAAAGCTTAGCAAATTTCTTGGAGACAGAAGGTTTCCTGTCCAGAGTTTTCCACTCATCAGACACTAAACGGTCAAGAGTGGGGTTAGGTGGAAAACAACTATGGGGCCTCTTAGGCTCCTGAAACACATTAGAGGGATCCGAAGATACCTATTGAACCAAGGGAATGTTTAGGCTGTTTAACATGGCTGTGATCAGGCCCTCAGCAGAGGGATCAGGATCAGCCTCAAAGGGGTCCCCAAAGAACTGTGAGGAGACCACCGCAGAACATTCCTCATCATCAGAATCCACCAACAGTTCTTCTTCAGTGGAATTTGACACAGAAGTAGGGGTTTGTGAGGAGTGGAAGACCCCCTGTAATTGGGATGGGAAGAGTTGTAGTGTAGATCAGAGGTCTCTGGTAGCAGCCTTAAACTCTTGCTCCCAAATTGGCTCTTGTGCATGGCTGGAGGTCCCTGGAGGAGACTCAGGGACAGCAGTACATGCTGGGCATAAAATGACCTGAGAATTCTCTAGGCAACCCTGCATGACACGAGAAGCAATAGGGGACACAGGCACCCCAGAATCCTTAGTCTTAGGTCTAGCCTCAAGCTCCAACGGAATAGACCAGTGGTTCTCAACCTTTTCTTGGTCAAGGCACCCCTAACATGCAGTCTGGAAGTTTCAGGGCACACCTAACATTTTATAGGTAATTTGACCAGCAAGTAATGGAGGATACAGATGCAAAAATAAGAGGATTTTAGTCTTACCTGTTAAATCCTTTTATCTTAGAGCATACAGGTTACTGGTAACTTTGGGTAGGTGATCCACCCCTTTAAGTAGGCAGAAACAATTCTAGAATTCATTGCAAGGGGTGGAGCCTACCTTCCCTCCTTGGCTGCAGCTAGCCAACCAGCTCCAGAAAGATTTGGGACACTACCTATTGACTAGATAGTGGAAGGGAAAGACGACTCAGTGAACAGAAACAATTGCCAGCAGAAAGGCCATTTTCCACATCAAAAGGCATAGAGGAATAGTAGCCAAGGGCTCAAAGGGAGGGCGCTGAAGAATGCCCAAAATCAAGTTAAGATCCCACGGAGGAGCAGGAGACTTGAAGGCAGGACGAGTATGAGCAACGCCCTGGAAGAAAACCTTGACATCAGGAAGGATGGCAATGCACCTCTGAAAGAAAACAGAGAGAGCAGAAGTCTGAACCTTCAGGGAACTCAAACTGAGGCTCTTATCCACACTGCTCCGCAAAAATTCCAGGACCATAGGCAGATCAAATTCCTGAGAAAGGTCCCTATCAGCACACCAAGAGAGAAAGGTCGACCAGACGCAATGGTAGATCTTGGAAGGAACAGGCTTGCGGGCACGGAGCATAGTAGCCACCACACCAGAAGAAAAACTTTTCTTCAACATTGAGGATTCAATTTCCAAGCTGTCAAGGCTAGACGAGGCACGTTCTCCTTCCACAGGTAACCTCGTAGAAGAAGATCCGGACGGCAAGGGAGCCGGAATGGCTCCGCCACTGACAGATCAAGAAGATCCGGAAACCAAGCTTGGCGAGCCCAGTATGGAGCAATCAGAATGACTGGACAGGCTTCCAGTCGTAATTTCCCTAACACCCTGTGCAAAATTGGCAGGGGAGGAAAGATGTAGGCCAGAGGAAATAACTAAAGAATGGACATAGCATCCACCGCCAGAGCTAGAGGGTTCCTCCATCGAGAGCAGAACCTCGGAACCTTCCTGTTGTGTCTTGTCGCCATCAGGTCGATGTAAGGAAGACTCCACTTCTGAACAATGAAGGTGAACACCTCTGGGTGCAGCTCCCACTGTCCACTGTGCGTTGACTGAGGAAGTCCGCCATGACGTTGTCTATGCCAGGAATGTGCACTGCGGATATGGCAAGAACGTGTTCTTCTGCCCAGGACAAAATAGCCTTGACCTCTAACCAAGAGGCGAGACTTCTTGTTCCACCCTGCTTGTTGATGTAAGCCACGGCAGTGGCGTTGTCGGACTGAACAGTCTTCCAGCTGAGATGTCCAATGACTAAGAGCATGAAATATTGCTAGAAGCTCCAACACGTTGATGGGAACGAGAGTTTTCTGCAGAGACCACCGACCCTGAGCACTCAGGCGACCCAAGAATGCTCCCCAGCCGGAGAGGCTGGCATCCTTCGTCACCGTGGTCCAGAAGGATACCAGGAAGGACTTGCCCTTCAGCAGATTGGAGAGGTCGAGACACCACGACAAACTCAGTTCCACATGAAGAGGGAGGGATACTGTCGTCTTCAGAAGGTCCGGCTGACCCCTGCACACCTGGATCACAAACCTCTGGAGTTCCCTGCTGTGAGCCATGGCAAATGGGACCGCTTTTATGGTGGAGATGAATTTCCCCACTAGAGAGGACAGCTTCTTGGCTGGAACTGGATCGTGAGCCAGAACAGCAGAAACCCTGTGGGTGATCTGGTGAGCCACCTCGTCTATGAGAAACACCATGCTCTTCTGAGTGCCGAAGAGAAGGCCCAGAAAGACCAGACGCTAGGATGGGACAAGGTCCGACTTGTCCATGTTGATGATCCACCTGTGACTGGCGAGAGCATGAATGTAGTCCTGAACCTGCTGATGAAGAAGTTCTGCAGAAGGGGCTTTCAGAAGCAGGTCATCCATGCACGTGGTAACTCTGATGCCGTCCCGGTGGAGGACGGACACTAAGACTCCCAGGACACGGTTGAAGACCTGAGGAGCAGTAGTCAGACCATAGGGACAAGCTGAAAACTGAAAGTGCCCTTGGTCACAGGCAAATCTGAGATACTGCCAGCACTCTGGATGAATGGCAATATGAAGGTACGCGTCCTGAAGATGCAGAGAGACAAGGAATTCCCCTGGGGACATAGCAGCAATCACAGTCCTTAGAGACACCTGGTGATAACGAGTTCGGATCACAAAAGAATTGAGATCCTTCAAGTCCAAAATGGGATGACAACCGCGTCCTTCTTGGAGACCACAAAGAGGTTTGAGTAAAAACCCATACCTCTGTCCTGAATTGGAATCGGCTCTAGGACATCCTTGTCCAGAAGGGCCTGGATAGCGCCGCTGAACAGACGGCGTATGAGAAGGAAAGAAGCGAAAAGGAGGAAGAGAGATGAAAGGGATCCTGTACCCTTCCGTCACCATGGGTCCGCCACTGAATCCTCCCAGATTATGTGGTAGTGACGCAGATGGCCACCCACAGAAGAGTGGGGACCTGGGTTTGGTGAGTCATGTCAAAGAAGGCTTGGAAGCATCCACTTTAGGGGGGGGGGATGAACCCACTGAGTAAGCGCCACCTCAGAAAAGGGGTAAACCTTTGCAAATTTCTTGGAGACAGAAGGTTAGCTGTCCCGGGATTTCCACTCTTCAGACACAAGGCGGTCAAGAGTGGGGTTAGGCGGAAAACAAGTAAGGGGCTTTTTAGGCTCCTGAAAAACATCAGAGGGATCAGAAGGAACCTCCTGAACAAAGGGAATGTTGAGGGTAGTCAAAACAGCCCTGATCAGGCCCTCAGCCAAGGGCTCAGGATCGGCCTCAAAGAGGTCCCTAGAAAACTGAGAGGAGCCCACAGCAGAACATTCCTCAATATCTGAATTCAGTAGCAGTTCCTCCTCGGAGGAATCTGATATGTCAGATACTCCCTGTGGTTTTGGCAGGGAAGACTTGACAGAGAGGTGGTCTGCCAAGAATGCAAGACCCCCTGTAACTGAGATGGAAAGAGTTACAATGTAGACCTAAGGTCCCCAGTAGCAGCCTTGAACTCTTGCACCCAAACTGGCTCTAATGCATGGCTGGAGGTCCCTGGGAGATTCTCAGGGACATCAGAACATGCTGGACATAAATGACCTGAGAATTCTCTAGGCAACCCTGAATGACAGGAAGAGCAATGCGCAATCGGGGATACAGAGACTCCAGCATCCTTAGTCTTAGGTCTGGCTCCAAGCTCCAAAGGATTAGACATTCTCACAGTGTCAAAAACGTTACAGTATTAGAAATCACCCAATTACAGTGTGTAGGATTAAAGTTTCACCCCAGAAATCGCTAAAACAAACTTCTGACAGGCAAAGGGTTAATCAGCAGAGGAGAGAAGGAGATTCCAAGCCCTGCGTAGGATACTCATTCTGGAAATGACACAAAATCGCTGCCACAGCGGGAGTCAATCAGAAACGAGCACGCGAAGCAAGCGCTCATGAGAAATGTAGTTTTTTCAGAAAAAGTACCCCAGCACACTAGAAACATGAACCGGGTGATAGCACAAGGGCAGACAATAAAAATGAGCCATCTCTGAAGTCGCTAGGTGGAGCGGTTGCAGAGATATGTCCCAAACTGTACAGTTCCATAGGAGTGAATGGAGCAATGGCGCCTATGCGGGAAAGTGTGCCAGAGCTAAAATTTTACAAAGTTGAAACAGTAAAATAAAAATAAATGAAACATAACTAGAACATGTTAGGGGACCCAAAAAACACCGAACCAGTAAGGAAAGTGTCACAAAAAAACAACAAAAAAACAAAACAAAAAACAAGCATTTAAAGGGTTAAATACCACATAAACCTGCTCCAAACACCAAACAGACATACATATAGACCAAATGAGTGCAGGACTGTGCAATAGGAACTGCAAAAGAAAAAAAACCCTGTGCGGTGGGGCATAGTTGGACATGTGGACCTGCAGCACTCAAAGGGTTGCTCACCTTTCCTGCAGATCTTCTGTCTTCAGATTACCATGTTTTAAGAAGAAGCCTCGTGGGCAACTCCTGAGGAAATAACTTGAACCCAAGATTTTTCCCCCAGGGCTTACAATCCACAAAAAGCACCTGGATACTGAGCTAGCCACATCTAAGGGCATTGTCAGTTATGGTAATACGCCTAAAGGTGGTATTCCATTTCTAACAGAAAAATAAAAACATTTCTAAAACTATAGCAGAACTGTTCTCAGCCTGGTGTTGTCTTCACCAAGGAACAAATCTTTCTGGAGCTGGTTGGCTAGCTGCAGCCAAGGAGGGAAGGTAGGCTCCAACCCACGCAATCAATTCTACAATTGTTCCTGCCTACTTAAAAGGGGAGGATCACCTACCCAAAGTTACCAGTAACATGTACTGGACAACAGGGAAATACAGTTCTTTTAGGTCTCACAATCAGAATAACAGAAACAAACATATTGTGCAGAAAAATGTCCAGAAACATACAACTGGAACTCAGTACTCACATTTTATTGAAATCTTTATAGAAAAGATGGGGCACCCCAAGAAGATGCCTGTGGCACACCAAAGTGCCACGGCACCCTGGTTGAGAATCACTGGAATAGACATTCTCACTGTGTCAAAACGTTCAAAGTATAAGGAATTACCCAAATACAATGTGTATGATTAAAATTTCACCCCAGAAATCGCTAAAATACACTAAAATCTACTGAGGAGAGAAGGAGAGTCCATGCCCTGCGTATGATACGCGTTCAGGGAAAGCACATAATGGCTGCCGTGGTGGGAGCCAATCAAAAATGAGCGTGCGATGCAAGCGCTAATGGGAAATGTAGTTTTCCCAGGAAAAGTACCCCAACAGTGCCTGAAGCCCCCTGAGCTCCCCCCAACACACACCAAACTTTGTCCAGATAGTAGAGCAAGGGCGAACAAAATGAGCCATCTCTGAAGTTGCTATGTTGAGCGGTTGCAGAGATATGCGGTAAACGTGTTCACACAGATTTTGAAAAGTTGTAACTATGAATTAAAATTACATCAGAAATCACTAGAACATGTCATCAGACCCAATAAACACTGAACCCAGTAGGGAAAGTGCCAACAACCCCCCAAAATATGCTAAGCAACCAAAGGGTTAAATTACCACAGAAACTTGTTCCAAAACACCCAACAGACATATAGATAAAACCAATGAGTGCAGAAGTGCGCAATAGGAATTCCAAAGGAAAACCCCTGCGTGGAAGGGAAGCATGGGACATGTGGACCTTGGCATTCAAAGGGTTGCTCACCTTTTTAGCAGATCTTCTGTTTTCAGATTACGACATATCAAGAAGAAGCCTCAGTGGACAACTCCTGAGGAAACTTGGAACCAAGATCCTCCCCCCCCCCGGGGCTTAAGGTCCACCAAGGCACCTAGAAACTGAGCTATCCACATTTAAGGGCATTGCCAGTTATGGTAATCAGCCTAATGCTGGTATTCTATATCGAACAGAAAAGTAAAAAAACATCTAAAACACAGTCAGACACACACAAAACCACATTGACTCACACTGTCACACACAAAGTCAAGACAGATACAGGAAGAGCCACTTTCCTCCCACTCTCGACCTGTTGTACTGAGTCTACAGAGGCAGTGGGTTCACCTATATGATACTGACTGCACTTGTCCTCCCTTTACTGCTCTCACCATACTCCACCATCAGGAGAGCTGGGCTGGTATTAGCCACCAGCAGCAGTGCCTCCTTCTGCTCTCAGAGAATGGACCCAGAACCAGCATATGGGCGGGGAGAAGAGGAGGGGGGAGCATGGAGATGATATGTTGTGATGGGGGTGAGAGTTGAGCAGAAAGCTCCAGGAAAATCTACTTTGTTATCACAAACTAAGTGTTGGGACTGTGCCAATGTCCAAGTCCTGCAACGGACTACATAGTTCCGCTCACTCAGCAGAAGTGCAGGGCAGCAGAGAAGGCGAGTTGGAGGGAGAGAGATTGTGTAACAGGATTCGGCTAGTCTGCAACATCAGTGGAACCACTCAAAACTAAAGTGTACGTGGCACACTTAGGCCATGCCCAACATACCTGTATGAATGGCGAGGACTTTGTGCACCGTGATACAGCACCGTTTTTAAGGAACAGATGGGTGTGCAAAGCATTGCTTAGGGATGACACACACAAACCTGTTCCTTAAAGGGTTAGATGTGAAGAAAATGTAATTTTGGCATATTAAATTTCCACTTTCATATGGTGGCAACACAGTGCTACACAATGTTCTATTCTTTTTTTTAGCCTTGGAATGTCAGAGGGGCATCCATTGAATTGCTTAGCAAAGCACTGAACAATCCCATGTCGCTAAAAGGGTTAATACAGTAACATAGTTGATGAGGCTGAAAAAAAAAAAAAAAAAAAAAAAAAAAAAAAAAAGTGATCGAGTGGAAGGCAAAAAATCTGAAGCAATTTTATAATTTAGTGGGTAAAAAAAAATCCTTCCTGACTCCAAATGGCAGTCAGATATTTCCCTGGATCAGTTTTCAGTTGGAAAGTAGAGTGCATAAAGTGAGGTGGAAGGGGTAAGGGGGGGGGGGAAGGATAGGGTGGGAGGAGGCTGCAGGTGGGGGCAAAAATGGAGTGGTGAAAGGGAGGTTTAGAGGGTGAAATGGGGAGGTTAATTTGTGGGTGGGATTGGGAGATAGGAAAGCAAAGTGTGGATAAAGCACGTGCACGCAGATGTCATCCTGAGGAGGTGCCCCTCCTCTTCGCTCTCTGCATCCAACATTTTGAGTGCCAGAGCACACCACACTGGCACTCAAAAGGTTAAGCAAGTCAGTGCTACTCGTCCAGCATTCAAGGAGTTAATTTAAAGTTTTATTAGCCCCTATGGTGTAGTTCGTGCCATAATTGCTCCACACTTTTGAGAATAAGGCCCTAAATCTTTTTTTAAGGAAAAAAAAACCCTACATACACTTTTCAACTGCAGCAGAAATTGAAACAAAAAATTCCTCCATACACAAACATCCCCAATCCTTTCGCACTACATCGGTAACCATAAGGATGGGCATTGTGAGGCAATCCAGCTGCTGCCAGACTCTCTACCATCATCCCTCTCCAAAAGGGAATGATAGGAGTTTTAGTCTGGCACAGCTGCAATGGCAATGGCAGCCACATATACTGATCCCCTACTGAAATGGTAGTCACTGAAACACACACCTCTCCCCCCACCACCAATTTTGGGGTTTCAATGCATGGGAATTTCTGAGGAAAACTGTGTTTTCCCAAAAAAAAAAACATGTAAGGAAAAGCCAAAAAGGAGCCTTTCAACCATCCCTACTACTGAATTTGTTTTAGTGGGAGGAGTTTAGATTCCATGACTTTTGCAACAAAGAATCATGTCTGCCTTCATGGGCATGATCTCAAGTACCAATAAAAAAAAATTATATTTTGGGAACCAATACATGCTTAAAGCGGATCACCGAGACACAAGTGCCCCAATTCCTTTTTAGTACAGTGGTAAGCACTGAAATCCTTTTATAATCTTTAAGTTCCTGCATTATTTAGAAATAGAAATTCTTATGAATGGCAAATAACCTAAGGGGGAGTTGCATTGTACAGCACTGTACAGACAGTGATGGACAAAGCAGGTGCACAGATCCCTCTTCAGCAAGATGTATGAGCGGTCATCTGGCTGAACGTCTCATAAGACCTTATATTTCTCAATAATACTGGTACTTCATAAAGATTCTAAAAAGGATTTCAATGTCTACCGATACACTTATCTGTGTGATAGTTCCGCTTTAAAATGTATTCATACTGATCATTAGGATTTTTTGTCCAGATTAAGGTATACGAGGAGTTTTCATTAGAAGGTGGTCATGTGCTTTAGGAAAGCGATTGAGTTTTACACCCATCTGGCAATGAAACTTGTGAAAAGAGAGAAATATAAATAAATAATGAATGACCAGTCATTAACCCTATGCAAGAGAAAGGTCCTAAAACTTGCAAATTGTTTTAAACTAAATGGGAGACAATAAACCACACAGGCCTGGCACATTCTATAAAACACAAATTTTATAGAAAGGGTTTTAGGCAAAAAAAGGAAGAGCAATTCTGAAGCAAACCCAAACTTCTCTTTAATTTTAGCATACAGCCCAACGTAGAACAATTTCAGTGTAAAGACCAAGAAATGATCAGACGTTTTCTGTGTATAATCAGATCTATTAATCTAAGAAACAATGTATCACAGTTCGCACAGGCAGCTTTGTTGCAGAGATCATAAGAGACACATGCACATATGACCCAAGTGTACATAGAGAGACCATCACAGCACATGTTGCAGGGTGATACAGATGAAAGAACAGTCCACTGACAATGCAATATCACACTCACAAATCTGCACCGGATTTCCAGAGTTGGTACCAGTGCATGTGGAGGAGGACAAGTATGGTCAACGTTAAAACATCCCCAAAACACAGCACATAAATTAAAAAAATAAATATATATGAAAATACCTTCGCAATTCATTCATAACTTTGAATGCCTTCTTGGTGTGCCGTGGATTCACGGTGACCGGACAAAACTTCTCAGTATTCTCTTTTATATCCACAGGTTTCGGGTTACTTACTTTTGCATTTCTGTGAAGAGAAGGAAATGCAGGTGGTTACTCATACGCACATGCAGAACAGTACAAAGGACAAGGGGCCACCTGCTTAGACTGGAGAAAAGGAGATTTCATCTACAACAGAGGAAGGGTTTCTTTACGGTAAGAACAATAAAGGTATGGAATTCTCTGCCAGAGGAGGTGGTGCTATTGAAAACATTAGATGCCTTTAAAAAGGGCCTGGATACTTATTTAAAAGAGCAGAACATAGAGGGCTATGTACATTAGTATTGGGATTAATATTTAGTTAGTGCTTGTTGATCCAAGGAGAAATCTGATTGCCATTTGGAATCAAGAAGGATTTTTCCCCCCGTTCAAGGAAGAATTTGAAATTGCTGTATGGAGGGGTTTTTTTGCCTTGTTTTGGAGAAATGATGGAAAACAGAAATAGGAAAAGGGTTGAACTGGATGGATGCAAGTCTTTTTTCAACCTAAATTACTATGTTACATCAGGTTATGTGTTATAATAAAACAGAAAAGGATCATAATGATTTACATAAGCATTGTCAATGTATTTGCAGACTTTCTGCTAGATAATTGCAGAATAGGATTACTGAATTCTGCTATTTATAACAAGACTAATTTTAAGGCCCGTGTACATGGGCCAACACTGGGGCGCTGTAGTCATGCGCAGTACTAACTGCCCGAACGTGCCGTGGCCGATACAGAGCGGGGCACTCCGCATTCAGACCGTGGTCCTCTCTGCGCACTGCTTGGTCCCAGGAACGTGCGCAGAGAGGACCACGTTCTGTATTCGGAGTGCCCAACTCCATACAAGCCGCGGCGTGGCAGTCTGTTTACTGCGCATGACTTCAGCATGCGCAGCCATCTCTACTGCGCATGACAGCTTATGACAAACATCCTTAGAGAATTACAGGAATTTTTTTTTTTTTTTTTTTCCACAAAAACATCCTAACCTCTCGTCAGATGTGACCCAAGTGATACAGATCATGGGCTGATTAACACCATTCCATGTAAAATAAACAGAGATCACACTGTGACAACACTAGAATTAATGCTTAAAATCTGCAACAAATGTATTCAGAGAAATAAATACTCTTGAAAATCCATTCAAAAATGTATCGGTTACAGTCTAACAAACAAATGTCCTTCAAAGAGTCTACACTATCTAATTCTTATAGTTTTTGAATAGTTAAGAAACTATTAAGCAGGGATGTGAAGCAGTGGGCCATTGCAGTTGGACTACAACTCAATCCTCCCAAGCCAGCCATGGTCAGGCCAAGGATGGAAGGCTGCAGGTTCCCCCACACCTGCCTATCAGGCTACAAGACAGGACTTCCTTTTCTGCGGTGTTGTTCTTGAAGAAAAGCATCAGTGCTGAACAGTCACACTGACATCAATCTCAAGAAGATTCTTATAAGTATTCAGCACCAATTTGGCATTTGGTTTTATATTTGTTGCTCTTATTGTGTTAAAATGAGTCATCACAAACAGACAAAACACAACCTACTAATAATGAAAAGTCACCAATACGTTGTTTAACTCCCTCACAATGCATGCTTATTTTAACTCTTAAAACATGAACTCTCTATGACCTCTCTGTTTAATCTGACGTAACACTCCCAGAACACTCTGCTGGTGGAGCACTGCTTGTAGGGTTTAAAAACAAATTTTTGTATTATATATATATATATATATATATATATATATATATATATATGTGTGTGTGTGTGTGTGTGTGTGTGTGTGTGTGTGTGTGTGTGTGTGTGTGTGCACACGAGAGAGAGAGGGGGAGAGAGAGAGAGTGTGTGTGTGTGTGTGTGTGTGTGTGTGTGTGTGTGTGTGCACACGAGAGAGAGAGGGGGAGAGAGAGAGAGTGTGTGTGTGTGTGTGTGTGTGTGTGTGTGTGTGTGCGCGCGCGTGTGTCGACACTTGAGGCAATTTAAAAATACTACTACCAGTACCACAATGCATTTTTTTAAAATTTGATGTAACATAAAAGTAACTTACAAAAGAGAAAATGAATAAATAAATAAACAGAGCCCTCTCTCCCACTGACAAATCATTTATAAATTGCCCTGTGCTGAGCCAAAACCGTGGGTGACGTAACAGGAAAGTAGGAGTAACAAACTCTTACTTGCCTAAACAGAAAGACCTAAAATCAGAGGCTCAGCATCAGATTCTTCACATGAGACAGAGCAGCAACACAAATGTTGTCGTAGTCACCCAGAACACTTCTGTTCACACATATGATCTACGCCACACATTCGTTTGTAGTACTTTTTAAGGAACCATCATTAAGTCCATAACATCAGGGCTAATTTATAAAGTATTTAACCCCTTAAGGACCAGCGGTCCCAGGGCGTGCCGTCCCTTAAGGACCACATAGGAAACTTTGACGTGCCGTACCTCGTGACTGATCACGTGGGGCGGCACGTCAAACGGGGCACTGGAAGAGATCTCTCCGGTCTTGGAGCGATCAACTTCAGTGCCCGGTATTACTCACCACGCTCCTGTAGGAGCGCGGTGAGTAAAAGTACGTGACGTGCCAGGACCGTCACTGGTACTTAAGTGCCGGACCAGCGTGACGGTCCTGCCACGTCAATGGTCCTTAAGGGGTTAAAGCATTTTTATAAATATGGAGTTATCATTCTGATGTTAACACCTGGAATGCTTAAGGACAGCATATACCTAGCATTAAAGGGATATTAATACTTCGTTTTATCTTTATTTTATTTTGTAGGCATTAAAAAAAAATATGAAGAACTATATAAGTCTTCTCTCTCAAACCTTTATGGTTTGGGAGATATTCACAAGCAAAGTTTCCCCTCCCGACACTTTTACCTAGTGTAAGCCATCTCTTCTCAGATGTGGAGTCTGGTTGTAAGACTGACAGATAACAGAAGGGGACAATCTTCTTTCTATTAGAACAATGAAAGCCCTGCCCCCCTTGACAAGTTTTTCAGGTTTTTCCCTTATCTTAATTGAAGATTGTCCCTCTCTGCAGTCTACCTGGGCACCTCCCTTCTGCTCTGGCTGAACAGTGTGACATCAGTAAAAGGGGCGGGAGGGGGATACTTTATCATTGAATTACTCTGGAACTACAACTCTGACAGAATTGAAATAACACTCTCCAAAGTCCAAATACTATGATGATTAATTAGAGCTGCTTTTATTATGAAACATTACTATCCCTTTAAAGGATCAGTAATGCCCGTATTTAACTTTAATATTGTAGAGGTTACAAAAATAAAGTACTTGTAGAAAGCGCCATCTCTCAAACTTTTAAGGTTTAAGAGATATTCGCAGCAAAAAAGTTCCCTCTTTCCTCCCCTTCTACTGAAGTCAGTGCTGTGCTGACAGCAGGAGATCCCAGTCCAGGGACCAACCGGCAGCTCTGCAGCAGTAAAAAAAAAAATTACTTCATTGGAACGGTCTACAAAGTGTGCCTGGTTTGCAAGAACACTTTGTAGACCATTCCATTGAAGCAGTTCTGCTGAAGAGCCTCCTCGAGTCAGCCGACTCGAATCTCCTTCTATCAGCAGGAAAAGGGAAACTTTAGCAGTCAGTATCTCTCAAGAGAGATGGCACTTTCTCCACATACTTTATTTTTGTAGCCGCTACAATATTAACCCCTAAAAGACTGGCACGAGCAAGTGCGGCGGGCACATAAGGACCACAAGGGTTTTTTTTTTGTTTGTTTGTTTTTTTTTTTTTAAACGAACCAATTCAGGCTCCCCATGCGGCGTGCAGCTATGCGGGGAGCCCTGAATTCTATGACGTGCCAGGACCGTCACTGGTCCTTAAGTGCCAGACAGCTGTGACTGTCCTGGCACAGCACTGAACATTAAGAGGTTAAATAAAGTTAAATACAGGCATTATTGACCCTTTAAGATTCTGGTGAAAACTGTCGCAAAATTGTCACAAAAAGAGACATTTCTTTATAAAATTTGCCGAGCGCATTTTTTACAATTTTGCTCCTAATAATTCAAGTTTGAGCTATAATATCTATTGAATAAAACACCTTTCAGCAGCAGAAGTACCCTTGTTTTGCTCAGGGGGATAAACCCAACAATATATAGATTTTCTCACATATTAAGTATTGCTATCCCTTTAACACAAACTGTAATGCCAAGTAAGACACCTGGGTTATGGCTAGAGCTCCCTTAACCCCTTGAATGCCAGAGGGGTACGCAACGCATCAAAAGGTTAAGGACAGTGTCGGCAGAATTGGAGCAGACAGGAATTTCACATCACAGAATTCCCCTGAAAGCACAAACGCTACAAGTCGGTAAATATTTGGCATATGTATAAAGGTAAAGTTGGAACAACTTTTAAGTAAAATGTCTGCTGAGAACAATAATAATCCCTTCAAATTGGAATTTTAACACCATAAGAGACCAGGGATTTTCCCCTATAGGGCCAAGGCCATTTTGTTGTAATCACAGGTACAGGCTCTCAGTGGGAGAGGCTGAAACTAACTGCTCTGGTCTTGAGCAGATGGTTTTAGGCTCCCCGCCTGATTACAGAATGCTCGTAGGTGCACCTTGATAAAAGAATTCTTGTGATGTCAGGAAAGTCACTGGTCTTTAACTGACAGTCGTGACAGTCCTGGAACGTACACAGTTCAAAAGAGGTTAATCTCTTGGGTGATTTTATAAACATTTTACTGCTCATTTGCCCCATAATTGCTCCACTATGGGCAACAAACACAGAGTCAGTGATCCTCGATCACCAGTAATCTAAAGCTATGCAAAAAAAAAAAAAAAAAAAACCTCAGTCAGTCATTCTGCTGGCATCCAAGGGGGTCAGTTGTCATGAGAAATGCCTTTTAAAGGGATAGTAATACTTCGTTTTATCTTTATTTTATTTTGTAGGCATTAAAAAACCATGAAGAATGATATAGGTCTTATCTCGCAAACCTTTATGGTTTATGAGATATTCACAAGCAAAATTTCCCCTCCCGACACTTTTACCTCGTGTAAGCCATCTCTTCTCAGATGTGGAATGCAGTCCATAGACCAGACAGATAACAGAAGAGGACAATCTTCTTCCTATGAGAACAATAAAAGTCCTGCCCCCCTTGACAAGTTTTTCAGCTTTTTCCCTTATCTTAACTGAAGATTGTCCTTCTCTGCAATCTACCTGGGCACCTCCCTTCAGCTCTGGATGAGCAGTGTTACATCAGTAAAAGGGGCGGGAGGGGGATATTTTGTCATTGAATTACTCCTGAACTACAGCTCTGACAGAATTGAAATAACACTCTCCAAAGTCCAAATACTATGACGATTAATTAGAGCTGCTTTTATTATAAAACATTACTATCCCTTTAAAGGTATAGTAACGTTTCAAAATAAATGCAGCTCCAATTATCCTTTATTGTTTTTGGGCCATGTAGAGCGGCATTATCTTTCTCCACGATGTGAAGTTCCAGAGTAATTGAATGATCAAGTATCTCCCTCCTGCCCCTTTTACCTATTGTAAGGTGCCTCCCCTCAGATGTGGAATCCGTTTCCCTGACCAGGCAGTTCGCAGTGAGGGACAATCTTCTGGCTCCTTGAAGGAGGAGGGCAGGTTTTTCCTTATGCCAGCAGAAGGTTGTCTCTTGCTGCGACCCATCTGAACGGTCTTGCTGTGTACCTTTACTTTGGTAAAAGGGGTGGGAGGAGGATACTTTATGATTCAAATACTGCGGAACTACACATAGCAGAGAATGCCAACGTCTACATTGCCTAAAAGCTATAAAGAATAATATGAGCTGCATTTATTTTGAAACATTACTATCCCTTTAAAGGGTTAGTAATGCCCATATTTAAGTTGAATCAGTATTGTATCTGGAGAAAGTCCCATCTCTTAAACCTATATATTAACCCTTTGAGTACCAGATAGCAATCCAAATCACTGCAACAAAGCAAAATGTTACAAAGGCTCAATTTGCAATGCAAAACAGTAGCTACATTTATGTGTTTATACTTTGTTTTACATACCATCCCTTGAGGCTTGTAATTTTACATAATATTGCCATCTGAACGATTCAGGTTCCCTGTTTGAGTCAGTCAAAACAAGGAAGCCACTGATTCACCCAGTTTTAATGATGTAATGATACCTTTAATATTATTCTAACCTAGTATTTTGTATTTGAACATTGGAATTTTCTCATTCACTTTGCATTAATAAAAAGCTAACTTTTCTTCAACCATTCAGGAGGTGTACTAATTCATATGTCTACACATTTGAAAATCAATATGGATGCTGATCGTTTTGTGTAGTTTTAAGGGATAGTAGTATTTCACAAAAAAAAGCAACTCCGATTAATCTTCATATTATTTGGGCCATGGAGAGTGTTATTTCAATACTGTCAGAGTTGTAGTTCAAGAGTAATTGAATGATAAAATATCTCCCTCCCCTTTTATCTAGTGTAAGCCACCTCCCCTCAGATGTGGAATCTGGTCGCTTGACCCTACAGCAAGGGACAGTCTTCTTACTGTGCTCATAAGGAAAACCGTGCCCCCCCCCTTGATAGAATTTTCCTTATGCCGAGTAAAAATTGTCCCTCACTGCGATCCATCTGGACAGTCATGCTGCTCAAAGGTGAGCAGTGTTACATCAGTAAAAGGGGTGGGAGTGGGATACTTTATCATTCAATTACTCTTGAACTCAGACAGTATTAAAATAACACTGCCGATTGGAGTTGCTTTTATTGTGAAACATTACTATACCTGTATGCTGGAACCATTGCAAATATTCAGTGCTAAAGGAAAAGTACTCTGCTACACTGTAAGGTGAAGTAATGCCACGCTGGCTGATGCAACTTATTGCAGTCTGTGGCACAGCTCCGCCTCCACACAGCCCGTCTGGGTGAGGGACCCCAGTGGCTTCTTTAAAAGTGTAAGCTTCAGTTCTTTTAGCACATTACTACAATCTGACTGCTAGGCACCACTTTGGTTCTTGGCAGTCAGCAGGCGGTACATGGGATATATTTTGCATAACAAAAGCCTCATGCTGCACACCGCATTGCATCCAATAGTGGGCCACGTGTTCCGCTTGTTGGACAATTCTGCCGTAGCAGCACAGCTACTACAGTTTTGCAATCAGAGATATAATGTTACATACACATAGGAAGTAAATTAATTATCTGAATGCCAGAGAGATATGCAACCCATTGCAAAGCAATGCATTGCTCACCCCTCAAACAGTCGAAGCGTTAAAAGGCAGGGGAGATCTAGCATTAGAGTGGGTTAAAAGCCCTATCTGAATAAATGATCATTTTTAAACATTTTCTCCTATGGGGCTTGTTTGTTTTTGAATTGATCCTCATGTATTCAGTGTATTTGGGGTCATAAGCAGAAAATGTATGAGCCAAGGCCTGGCTTTCAATCCAGGTTCACAAGACGACTGCCAGACAAACACACATACAGTCTCTGTACTGGAAGAAACAAGTCTTGCTGTACCATGCACTCTCACAGTTTGGCAGAGCTTGACGTACGTTATTCCCAAATTCTGTTAGAAAGGAAGAAGGAACACACACAAAACACACAGCAAATAAATGAGATAATGTTTGATTTCCACTCAGAATGGATATTTAAATATATTATATATATACATACACACACACACACAGGTCAAACCCTTCACATACCAAAAGTGGGCATCTGTGGCCTTAGACCCCTGACCACTCCTTTCAAAATAAACACCCTTATGATCCTCACTTCATTTTGCCAGCAGTGGGCATAGGTGTTTGATTTACTGCGTCCTGGGTTATGTACCACAGAATCTAGGGCACATGATGCTCTACAGCCAGGTGATCGCATTATTACCCTGAGTTTCTAGGAGGCAGAGATATGAACTCAGTTAGTGAAACTCTTACACATAGCCTATATTGGCCTAAAGGGCCTGTGATTATGTCATTTGGCCCAGCTTGATCCTCCCAGTTTGGTTCAAGAGGTCCCCCACCAGAAGGACCCAGTAAGACATAAGAAGTGCCCTCCTTCCATACACCTCTTACAGCCGTGGAGGTCGTGGGCAATGTCCTTAGCAGCTCTAGAGGGTCTGCTAAGAAAGTTGCCTATAATATCCTTAACAGCCAAGTGGTTAAAATGGACTCATACTGAAGCTGGAATAGCAAATAACAATTGTGCACAAAGAAGATTACCATTTCTACCAAACAGAAGAACTACTTGGAGATCAGAAAGGCTACTAATAAGACGTTCAGGTTTCTGTTGGCCCAATTTAAACAGGTACATTACCCATCCAGTCACAGCTGTTTAACACCTAGGAGATTGTAAAGTCTTTCAGTGAAACTACAAAAAAAAAAAAAAAAAAAAAAAAACTTTGCTGGCTTTCTAGCCAGAAGGAAGAACATTCGCTGCCCAGAATTCCATTACGCTGGTATGTTTTACTTATACCTCCATTTAGTTTCTCATGGAGAAAAACAAAAACTGTCTGATTCACTCAATGGCCTGCCAGAAGGACCTGGAATACTGCTCCTTTTTTTTTTTTTTTTTTTCTTCCATAAACAAAAAAATAAATCAAAGACCACACACACACATATAAATAAAATATATTCCTGCCCAGTAAAGCAGATGTATGCCCACTGCTAGGGCATGTCTATCCGGAGTTATTATAACTTAAGCTTAGGGTTTTACATTTGCAGCAAAAGAAGTCCAAACTGCTATTTTGAGAAGAAGTAGTAGAGAAAAAGGAGAGATACTGCACTGTCCACCAGCAGTCACAAACCACAAATACACTGTCTGATATTACAGCCTTGTCCCACTTACAGCCATAGAACTACACATATATTGTCTGCCACTCCTACAACTCCCTCCACCTCAGAGAGCTGCAACATGATGCATTCCCATCAATCTCCAAGTGCAACTTTTCTTCCTACCTGTTCTATACTTTGTGCCATGTGATTGCTTTACCAGAAGGGCAGGACACAGATCAGTGAACAGGCAGGAGAAACAGTTGAGTGTAGATGTGATTGGGATGGAGTGAAGCAGGGAGCAATGTTAGACAGAGTGTGTAATCAATTCTGTGGCTACAGGTGGGACAGTGCTAAACAGGTGGGGTGCTAGACAATGCATTACTAGTGAGGAAGAGAGAATACAATGGACCACAATGGGGGGGCATGCATTTTTCAATACAGTTTATATGCTGTGGCAAAATTAGAAGTAGAGCATGTTTGGTCACTTGATTACCTACTGCCCTCTGAGATAATGAAGAAATAATTTAGAGCAAGCCCAAATAACTGTATTTGCATAGCCTAATTTATAAACCTATATAATGACATTTCAACAAAAAAAAAATCATACGTTGTATTACTGTAGAGAAATATACACATTACATAGTCTGATCTAAGAGTGAGACACAAGGAAGGTAATGAGGGACATAGGGATTTTCACCTCAGAGCGACAGTACCCCCTAAAAAAAGGGACATTTTGGAGATATGAAGGACAGTTCACACCTACCTTTTATGCAGTCTCTAGTAAACTGATAGTAATGTTTCACAAAAACAGCAGCTCCAATTAACCTTCATGGTACTTGGGCCACGGAGAGTGTTATTTCAGTACTGTCAGAGTTGTAGTTCAAGAGTAATTGAATGATAAAATATCCCCCTCCTGCCCCTTTTACTGATACAACACTGCTCATCTCAGCAGCAGAAATCTCAGGAGGATAGATCGCAGAGAGGGACAATCTTCAATTAGGTTTTTTTCAGGTTTTTCCCTTATGCTAATTGAAGATCGTCCCTCTCTGCAATCCATCCTGACATTCCTGCTGCTCTGAACAGTGTTACATCAGTAAAAGGGATACTTTATCATTCAATTACTCTTGAACTACAACTCTGACAGTGCTGAAATAACACTGTCCATGGCCCAAATACTATGACGATTAATTGGAGTTGCTGTTTTTGTGAAACATTACCATCCCTTTAAAATGCCAGGAAAACCCAGCTGTGTTTCTTTTCATTAATATCAAATTAAATGATAGGTTATCCATATAAATGTGGAATCACAATAAAGCCCTACTTATGCTTAAAAAATAAATAAATAAAAAGTGTATTAAAAAAATTTCTGGGAGTTGATTAAATGAATTAGAGGAAAATACAGTTGACCAAAGGCATACTAAAGAGGCCAAAATTGCTCGTCCTCTAGAGCCAGAAACCCTCGTTATTAAGGGGTTAAAAACAGCTGCAGTACCAGCAAACAGAGGCAAATAATTCCTTAATTTTACTGTCCTTGCTGTAAAAAAAAAAAAAAAAAAAAAAAAAAAAAAAAGAAAATCCCTACCTTTGTTTTAGTCAAAACTACCTTTCGTCTAGTCTTAACCCCTTAAGGACCAGGGAAATCTGAGGTCGTTTTCCCTTAAGGACCGGAGCAATTCTGACCTTTTTGACTATGTCTTTGTTAAACAGTGTTTTCCCTCTTAGGCTTTTATTCCACCCCCATAAATTATATACTGTTTTTAAGCACAAATAGGGCTTTCATTTGATACCCTACTTATATGGATAACCCACCATTTACTTTATTAAAAAAAAAAAAAAACACCATTTTTGTTTTCTCTTCGGATCAATTGGGCACAAAGGGTTAAATTTTTATGGCGACTGCATGAAAGGTATGACGATCAGTCATACCTACAAACTGTGCAGTTTAGAGTGCCCACTGTCCCCCCCCTTGGGTAAAAATCCTCATGTCCCCTTTTCCTACCCTATTTTGACACTTTTTTATCTGTGACATTTGTCGGTGTGTATAAGTGTATTACATAGCTCCACAACAATCACAATTCCAAAACTGTTTAATGAGTTTGTTTGTTTTTTTAAATAAAATATCTTTTTGTAAAGAAAAAAAAGTTGTTGTTTTTTTTCTTTAAAAAAACAAACAAAAAAAAAACACAAGTATCATTGCAGGTCAGAAATTGACCTGCATTTAGCAAGCACTGGCACCAGCAGTGAAGGGGTTAATACCCCCAGCTGCTGTATTCTCATTTGCCACTAGGTGTCTCCTCTCTACTTCTGTCTCCCTTACTTTGATAGCAAGGGAGACAGAGGTAGAAGAGACACGCAGAGACAGCATGCTTTCTGTGCTGCCTCTGTCTCTCACTATGCCGGTACATGTGATTGCTGCTACGGCGATCACATGAACCGGCACAAGCAAGAACGGCTGAGACTGAACGCCCCAGTCTCGGAGCGCTCAGTCTCAGCCTGGAATTAATGATAGCAGAGTGCACAGAGTCACGCTGCTATCATTTAAGCCATGACGGTCCTGGACAGTCATGGGTCCTTAAGGGGTTAATGGATGACCTTGTTTTTTTTTTTTTTTTTTTTTGCTCAGCTCCGAGTAAATAGCTCCTTAGAGAGTCCTTTGTATTGGCCTCTAACATAGCGGTAAATGGTAAGGATAATCACCCTACAGACATTTCTTCTGTATGTAAACTAACCCAGTTTTACTAGTTTGTCTTCATAACAGCTCCTCCAATCCCCTAATAAGTTTAGCTGCACGTTTCTGTACTTTTTACAATATTGTCTTTAAATACTGGTTTGCAAAACTGTACCCTATCTTGCAGACCAAGCCTTATCAAGGATTTATATAGGAGGCAGAATGATATTCATATCTCATGACACTATACCCTTTGAATACAGTATAGTAGAAACATTTTTCTATTTTAAACTTCATCTGCCACGTTTTCCACCCATTCACCTAGTTAGTCCAAACACACACATAGAGAGAGAAATAAATAAATATTCCTTAACAGCTTATTGGCCTCAGAAAAGACAGATATATTGCTTTTAATACCCACTTCTAAATCAATAAACAAGTTAAAGCAGAACGACCACCACTAAACAACTTGCTCCCCAATAATTCCCCATCTGGCGACTAGCTGCTCAGTAGCGCTAGTCGCCAGAATTATTACTGCATTAAGGAGAATTATCCATTGTTTCCGGGCTGACAGGCAGGACGGAGCACAGACATCTTTCCATAGTGACGTCTGCACGCCTGCACTGTCAGTCCCTTTTGAAGCCGAACTGCTCCTAGCAACTCCTCCTAAAGTTGGCTGGGACTGACAGCGCAGGCGCGCAGATGTCACTGTGGAAAGATGTCTGCGCTCTGTCCTGCCTGTCAGCCTGGGAACAACGGATAATTCTCCTTAACGCAGTAATAATTCTGGCGACTAGTGCTACTGAGCAGCTAGTCGCCAGATTGGGAATTATTGGGGAGCAAGTTTTTTTTAGCAGTGGTAGTTCTGCTTCAAAAAGCATTGGGCCCGGTACTGTACCCTATGGCTCTCCACTTATTTTTGTCAGACTCTTAATACCAGGTATACTCTGTTCTTGAGCATTCTAGGCAATAACATAATATTACTAATGCCATATTTATAATGATGCCGGTACTCATTTATAAGCAAGACCTGAAATTATCACCACTTGGCATGCCTTTAACAACAATGCTTAAAAAAAAAAAAAAAAAAAAGTACTAAGAATTTTTTATAAATCCCCCCTCAGTTCCATAAGTACCCTTGGGTGTATGCCATCAGGTCCAGGTGCTTTAAACACTAGAACTCTTTCCAGTCTCTTTTGGACTTTGTCCTAAGTAACCCATGTATACAACTGAGGAAACAGATTTTCACTGTTTGCCCATAGTCTACCATTGTTCTTTCTTTTGTAACAGAAAAGAATGTGTTTTAGTCCCTTAATGATCGCCTGATCCAGCAGGGGCAGATGTTAAGGACCGCGGCACTTTTTTTTTTTTTTTTTCCCCAATAAATTCTGGGACGGCAGAGTGGTGTGCAGCCATACTGTCATCCCAGAGTTCCATGACATGCCGGGACCTTCAAGGGTCCTTAACGCAAATCCACCGGTGACTGTCCTGGCAGGTCACTGGTCCTTAAGTTGTTAAAAGATGTCAGCCATAGCCATACCCTCCCTATTAAAGTCATCTGTCTCAGTTTTAAGAGGACCATGCCATTATGCACATGTAGAATTGTTTTAGGATTGTTCTAGCACTTATGCAATACTCTCATTGTTTGCCGATTCTTTTACATTCTGCATATTTATTAAAATGATGCCCCTGATAGTTCCGAAAAACAGTTTGAAACCATTCTTATTATTCCTTATTTCCCTGCAAACCGTTTTATTGAGCCACGTTGATCTTAATTTGCTCCTCTTGTATTTATTCCCCAATGGTATATATTAAGGAGTATATTTATCCAAGAGCATTTTAAAACAAATTCCACCTTTCCTGTACATTTTTATCTTTGATTATTACATGCCATTCAAGATCCTTCAAAACATAGCATTGTAAAATTAGCCCTTTTGAAAGTTTTACATTTTGGTTAAATCCTTGTTAACGGGTTTCTCAAAACAAATTTCAAAAAATACCAAATTGTGGTCACTGCTGCCTAAATGTCCCTTTACCTGTATACCACCTACAATATAATTATGAGCAAGTTCACTGAAATACATTAGTGATTTAAAGTGGAACTTTCATTCAAATTAAAATGCTCCCCAAAACATTATTCACTAGCGATACGCATACCAATACTTGTATTATCCTGAATAAGTCCATCATTATTGAGAAATCCAACTTGTTAGGAGACTCACAGGTAGGCATCTTGCTGGAGAGGCATCTGTGTGCCTGTGCCATCAGTCCCTTCCTGTATCTTAAGGTACAATGCAACTCCTCCTCACCAATCCTAGAGGAGACCAGGACGAACACAGAGATACCTCTTAGGCAAGATGTCTGCACTGATGCCTGCCAGTAAGTCTCCAAACAAGTTGGATTTCTCAATAATGCCAGACTTTTTCAGGACAATACAAGTATTTATATGTGTATCGCTACGTGAATAATGATTTGGGGGGGGCACTTTAATATGAATGAAAGTTCTGCTTTAACACTCCAACATACTTGCCTAAAACCACTAAATCTGCAACAAATGGCTCTCTTCTATGACATAAAAAAGCAACAATGTCAAACTTTGGGGTTAAGGGGGTATGTTAATTACTGCAAGCAAAGTCACCAATGTCAATAGGGCCCAAGACACATATTAACCCTCAGAGTACCAGAAATGTGCCCAATGATTGCAATGCAATAGAGACCTCTCTGGCACTCAAAAGGTTAAAGCATGGTTTCATATTTTGTAGAAAACCTTTGGTCTCTCAATAATATACCTGTGAACTCTCAGGGTTTGACCCCGAGACTCAGGGTAAAGTGCCAAATTCTCATGGTTAGAGAGAGGCCAGTGTTTCCTATCATATGATTTACCTCAATGTACTGCTTATTTGTTCAAATTAGTTATACTTCTATCAGAAAGAAAAGGAAGAAGTCCTGCTTGTCTTGTAAATATTTAAAGGGATAGCAATACTTGAAACAAACTGCAGCTGTGATTCTTCCCATGTAGTGCTGTATTTCAGTACTATCAGTCTTGCCTCTCCAAGTCGGTCTAGATGGAGCACAGTGAGGGACAATCTTCAGTAAACATAAGGAAAATCCTGCCCTCCTTTGTCAAGGGGGACAAGGTTTTCCTTATACTTACTGGATGAAGATTTTCTCACACTGCGATTTGTCCGATCCCACAACTGATGAGAGGGGGCTAGAAGGGGCGGGAGGAGGATCCTTGCTCATCCAGTTGCTGATGAACTACAAGACTGATAGTACTGAAATACAGCACTACGTGGGACAAATAGTATGAAGAATCGTAGTTGCATTTTGTTTCAAGTTTTACTATCCCTTTAATAAGTGATAGATCATAAAAAAAAGTATGTCAAATGTTAGAGCAAACATTGACATAGCACCTAAAATCGAATTTCTTTGGCGTATTAAGGGTTAACATTCCAAACATCTCAGGGTAAACTCTTTTCAAAATTTCCCATGTATGCCCGCTAATCTGTACAGAAGAGGGTCAATGGCAAAGTGCACATCTTTCTCTAGGATTCAGCTACATACTGTGCTGTAAGTTTACTTCCCATCAGGATTTCCTTACTGCAATCCTGTGTCTGACGTATCTGCCTGACCTCTGACTCACAGACAGCAAAATAAATTAGAGAAAATAAAGGGGGAGGGATACTCATTTCACATGCAGCACCCCAAGGATGCTAGAAACATCTCAAACACATTGCTTCACAATAAATCAGAGTGGTATCTAGTATTTAAAGGTTTACATTAACAAAAGCACTAGAACCAAATGCCCTTGCAGACATCATATAACATCTATGGGCTTTTAAGGCAAATACGTGCAAATTTATGAATGACACCCACAAACACACATTCATATACAGATATTTAGACGTTCTCTAACTAGATGTTCGTTTTCAAAAGTATAATTATTAACCCTTTTACTGCCAGAGGTGTGTCCATGGCATTTCTGTGCAATGCGCTTGACACCCCTCTAGCTTGCGAAGGGTTAACCCCTTGAGTGCCAGAGGAGTACGGAATGCATTGCTTTGCAATGTGTTCCGTACCCCTCAGGCACTCAAAGGGTTAAAGCAATGTCATTTAGGCGATTGGTCACAGCCAGTGCATCCTGTGGATTGGAGCCCGTCATGTGATAATGTCACTGTTGCATGAGGACTCGGTTTATTCCCAGGAAGCACACACTAATTCTACAACAATATATATTACATACAATACAAAATACCCTTTAGGCCACTGCATAAAATCATGCATGTAACAAAAAGTGTGTGTACTAGATGTATGGGCACCCAGTATACAGACAGATGGTAACGAATGGAGGAACAGCAGTAGCTGGCACAGATGGGCTCCCTTACACTGCTGTGACAGGCGAGGTCTCCATGCTGCTTGCTGTGGATGCACTGCGAGCTGTTGTTAGCACCATTCCCCGGGCCGGCGGAGCGGATTTACCGCAGCAGCAAAGAACAGGTCCCCCGGATCCCCGATCATTCCATTCCAGCACCGCAAAACCGCTACGTGCCTTCAGAGCAGTAAGTCCGGAAACCAAAGCTCTCTGTCTGAAAAAACCGTCTGTGTCCGACTCGTCTTCGTTGCCCTTTGTCCGTCGTATCTAATTCACCCTGAAGTGAACCGGCCAGAAGCTCCCCTTGCGCGTTTCCCAGCTGCTGCAATCCAAGCCCTTCCCTCCTTCTGTATCTGAGCCCTTACTACAGTCTACTATAATCTTTATCAACATCCTGATCTTACATTTCGCGAGCCACTTACGGCAGTGTTATTAAAAGGCAGTGGCTCCCTCTGCTTGTGGAAGACTCCAAATGTCCTTTCATATTCACAGCACACAATTCTGTGTAATTCTGTATTTGTTCGAGCTGTTCACCTGAAAATTTTACTCACCTATCCAAGACACTTTAGCAGGGCTTGCTCGCAGAAATAAAAAATGTATATACTTTGTGTTAGATGTGCCTCTAGACTAGGGGTCTCCACATGAGCTGCTCTATAAAATATAGAAAACATATGAATATATAACTGTACATATTAAACCATCTTCAAAGTTGCTCTTACCTACTCTTTAGGCATTCTCATACCTTACAATAACAAAGCGCTGCATAGAAAATAAGTGACCTTCTGAATAGCTCAAGGTGATGATATTCTGTTAATGGACACATTTTTTGCAGGAAAATAATCTATATTCAATATATAAGACAAAACCTTTGGCTCTTCAGTGAGCCCCATATTTTCTGATTGATAGTGCCTTCCCATGGCTCACTATATTATTCCATATTACTATGCATGTTTAACCCTCTGAGTGCCAGAGAGGTGTCCAACGCATTGCAGTGCAAAGCGTTACTTCGCTATTGCTCAAAGGGTTAAAGTTACTGGAGTTGCCTATTAAAACATTTAATGGGTATAACAGCATGTATACTAACAAGCCCTCTCAGGGCTGACAAACAGGCATTCGGAGAAAACAAATCTGTTTCCGCTGTTATTATAAGTATTGATTTGTGTTAAGAGTACTGCACAATTGGGTAACCTCTATTTTCTGTTTTTACGTGTTATTAGAGCCACTGGGAGAGAGTGTAAAGTACCACCTCTGGAGTGGTGTGGCCGCATAGTGCAGGAGCGCCATGTCTGGGAGGGAAGGTCTCAGAATGAGGCCAGTATGACACTGGTCACATGACCGGCGTGTATTTAAAAAGCATATGTACACTGACGGCCACTTTCGCCAGGTGCACCTGAAGTAAGCACAAGCAGAGCAGTGTTAGTGCCAACTAATACGTTTAATTTGTTTATAAAAAAAATAATATATATGTATATATATTAAAATATATATACCTGTATGTGTATATATAAAACAATATATAAAGTGAGCAGCTTGTGATGCAAAGACAAAGCAGCTTCCTCTGCTGTGAGCGTCCCGGGTTCAATTCCCGCACTTAAATAGCTATACTTATACAGAAAGCATGTAAAAAATAGGGAGAAATTTACTGACCAATATTTCCTTTTCTTTTGTGTCCCCCCACGGCCATATGAACAAAATGGGTTGCCCCTCCCTCCAGCTGGCGCAGGATCCAATTAAAAAATGTTTAAAACGGGTCTCCCTGCTCAGTATGTCAGTCCACTTTTTGTCAAAGCTGAAAAATATAATATAGAGAGGTTAATACACGGGTGGGAGCGCCGTGGGGGGACAGAGAAGAAAAGGAAATATCAGTAAGTAAATTTCTCCCTTTCTTCTGTGTCCCCGACACGGCGATATGAACAAAATGGGATATACCAGAGCAGTACCCCATCCGGGTGGGAATAAAATATTAGGGCAGCTCTAGCATCCCACCCTGCTATCACGGTCCCCCGTGATTCTATGTGTCACTCTCATCTGTGCTGCTCCCGGATTGGTTGAGCTGTGTTGGCCCGCCCCTGGTTACCTGTTTTATTCTGGCCACTGTCACCTGTCAGGTGCCCTTTCGTGGTGTTTCTGAGCCAGCGTTGCTGTTGCAGTATTCCAGTATCCTGATCTACCGTGTACCGACTAGGCCTGTCCGACGACGTTCCTGTGTTCCTGTTCCGTGATTGACCCGGCCTGGCTGACTTCCTGCGTGCTCCTGATCCGGCTTGTCTGCGAATCTCCTACGGCATCCGACCCGGCCTGGCTGATGATCCTTCTCCGTTACTGATCTGGCTTGTCTGCGAATCTTCTACGTGTCCTGACCCGGCCTGGCTGATGACTGACTCCTGCGATTGCCTTTGTTCCTGCTATTCTGACGGATGGTTCCAGTTGTCGCCTCGGCGACATTCTGATACTGCAGTGTGTGACTGAGCCTCCGCTTCTCCGTTGCTGAGCCATTGCTGAGCCTTCCATTGTTTGTCTTACGTGTGCTGAGTCCAGACCCTTACTGTGCTGTGTAGTTTTCTGTACATAGAAGCTGGTGTTGCCTTATCCGATTACTGCTACTCTTCCACCTATTGCCTCAGCCTGTCACCCTGTTTCTGTGAGCCGGCCGCTTGTGGGCCTCGGTAGTCGGCAGCTCTACCTTGACAGAGCAGTGGTTCCGTTACACCCGTTGGCTGTTGGCGAGCAGTACAGAACCCAGTGATCTCCGTTACACCCGTAGGGGGGCTATCGACACAAGCAATCACGATACTAGTAGTCTCCGGTTACGCCCGTGGGGGCTATTGGCTCAAGCAATCACATTACTGGTGGTCTCCGGTTACGCCCATGGGGGCTATTGGCTCAAGCAATCATGATACTAGTAGTCTCCGGTTACTCCCGTGGGGGCTATTGGCTCAAGCTAGCACGATACTAGTGGTCTCTGGTTATGCCCGTGGGGGCTATTGGCTCAAGTATCACGATACTCTTGGTCTCCGTTACGCCCGTGGGGGCTACCACCTTATCACCTGCAGTTCCCGTTCAGTCACAGCTATATGCTACAGCTTCACACAGTGAATGGACTTGGGTGCTATCATCCAGCACATATCTTTATATGCGGCACCAAGGGCGTGCCTAACACCACATTTGAGACTGATTACCAATACTATTAACCTCTTGTTCCCTGTTTTGTGCTTCTATACTTAGAGATCAATTACCTGTTGCACCAGGTATCTCTGCCTTTATTCTGCCTATGCCAGTACTGCCCCAGTGGTGACCCTGTCATTTATTTGCTTTAATAAAACTTTATTTGTTTTATCTAACCACTGTCTGAGTGTCTGAAAACCGTAACACCTGCTTCCTAAGAAGCTTTGTAATAAGCAATAGTCAGACATAACTAGGGTAGTAAATCTTACCCATTACCTTAGTGGCTGCCTGTAGTACTGTCCTCCCAAATTTTGCATCTACCGATGCCTGGACATCAAGCTGGTAGTGACGAATGAACATGTTCATGGAGGACCATGTAGCAGCTTTACAAATCTCATCTGGAGATACAGCAGCCTTCGATGCCCAGGATGCTGCCATGGCTCTGGTGGAATGAGCTTTTAGGTTTTTTGGAGGCATCTTCCCTGCCTCCAAATACGCCATTTTTATGCATTCCACTGTCCACCTGGCCACTGAGGCCTTTGAGGCTGCTGTGCCTTTGAATTTACCCTGATGATGTACAAAGAGGGGATCTGATTTCCTGAATTCTTTTGTCCTCTCCAGGTAAGTTGAGATATTTTTTACTAGATCTAAGTTATGTAGAAGATTATCGTTAGTTTCCTGCAGGTCAGGACAGAATGACGGTAACACTATTTCTTGGTTCAAATGAAAGTCTGATACCACTTTAGATTTGAATCCAGGACGGGTTCTTAGGACCACTTTATCTTGATGCAATATTAGATATGGGGATTTTGAAGATAAAGCTTGCAAATCACCCACCCTCCTGGCTGAGGTTATGGCTGTTAGTAATACCACCTTCAATGTAAGGTTCTTGATTGGAATCTTATCCAACGGTTCAAACTTTGTGGAGACCGCTAATTGCTTGAGTACTAGTCCTAGGTCCCAGGGGGGTATGATACACTTTATTCTAGGTCTGGTTTTACTTATAGCTTTAATGTACCTTTTTACTACATCTTCTTCCACAAAGTGTTCTGCAAATATGGCTGATATAGCTGATAGTTGAACCTTTAACGAGGCTGGCCTTAATCCTTTGTCATAGCCCTCCTGAAGAAAATCAAGTATACTTGGCGTAGATATAGATAATCTATCTAGCCCTTTTCTGATACACCACCTTCTGAAGATTCTCCATATCCTGAAGTAGATTTTAGATATGGATGTTTTCCTTCCAGCAATTATCGTGTTGATGACTGAGTCTGATAGACCCTTTAACTTCAATGATGTCCTCTCAGCCTCCATGCCATCAATCTGAAGAACCCTGGATTCTGGTGAAAGATAGGACCTTGATGCAGAAGATCCCGTCTGTTTGGTAGCTTCCAGGGATGATCCACCGAAAGGTTCTTCAACTCCGAATAACTAACTCTCCTTGGCCAATCCGGGGCTATCATAATTATGTTGGCCTGATCCTTCTTTATTTTCTTTAGGACCAGTGGAATCATCGGTATTGGAGGGAATATGTAGGCTAGACTGAAATCCCATCTTACGGACATAGCATCTACTCCCTCCGCTAGTGGATGGTATTTGCGTGACAGAAATGCACTGCATTTTGTATTCTCGCTTGTCGCCATTAGGTCGATTGATGGTTGACCCCATCTTTTCACAATTTCTTTGAAGACCTCCTTGTTTAAGGACCAGTTCCCTTGGTCCAGGATGTTTCTGCTTAGAAAATCCGCTGTGATGTTTTGATCCCCTGGAATGTGGGATGCCGATAATTGTGTTAGATTTAACTCCCCCCATCTCAGGATCCTCTCTGCTTCCTTGCTCAGCAATGGGCTTCCCAGTCCTCCCTGATTCCGGATATACATTACTGCTATGATGTTGTCCGACTGAATCCTGACTGACCTGTTCCTCAAGTACTTCTTTAGGCTTGTCAGGCAGAGAAATATTGCTCTTAATTCCAGAATATTTATGTGTAAACTTTTTTCTGGCTCCTTCCAGCTTCCTTGTACTGAAATCTCCTTCCAATGACCTCCCCAGCCCACCAGGCTGGCGTCCGTGGTGACTGTTTCTCATTTCTGATCCAGGAAGGAGAAGCCCTTCCTCAGGTTATTTAGGGATGTCCACCATTTTAGATGTTTCTTTTCTTTTGGAGTCAGCTTGATCTGTTGAGACATATTGATCGAATTCTTGTTCCAATTTTTTTAGGAACCATCTTTGGACTGGTCTCATGTGAAACCGAGCCCAAGAGACTACTTGAATGGATGAAGCTAAGGTCCCCAATAAACTCATACAATCCTGTGAGGTCTGGATAGACTTTGAACTGAAATTCCGTACTCTGGAAGAGATGTTGAGGATTCTTTGGTGAGACAATGTTGCTCTGTATCACGGTGCAGCTTCTCAGGCTGTCACTCTCACTTGTGCTGCGCTCCGATTGGTTGAGCCTGTTTGGCCCGCCCCTGGTGACCTTTTTATTCTGGGCTAGTGGCACCTGTCATTTGCCCTTTCGTGGTGTTCCTGAGCCAGTTTTGCTGTGCTGTGTTCCTGATCTCCGGTTACCGACTTGGCTATCCCTGACTACTATCCTGTGTACCTGCTCCGTGATCTGACCCGGCCTGGCTGACGTTCCTGCTCGTTCTCCTGATCCGGCTTGTCTGAGAAAGTGCTCCGTGATTCGACCCAGCCTGGCTGACATTCCTGCTTGTTTTCCTGATCCGGCTTGCCTGAATACCTGCTTCGTGATTCGACCTGGCTTGCTGACGTTCCTGTTCCGGTCTATGCGGCCGGTCTCCGTTCCTGTCCTGCCTTGTCGCCACGGCGACATAGTGACTGTGCTCTCACTATTCATTTCGGCTCCGTGCCTAGCTGATTCTTGCCACTGAGCTGATCACTGCTGAGCTGTGTTCCTCTACCGAGCTGTTAACCCGTGCAGAGCTGTGTCTTACTACCGAGCTGTTAGTCCATGCAGAGGTTGCGTTCCTACTTCTGAGCTGTTAACCTGTACAGTGCTGTGTTCCTACTATCGTGCTGTCTCCAGTGCAGAGCTGTGCTACAACTATTTGCCATTAACCCGTGCAGAGCTGTGTTCCAGTGAGGGCGCGCAGCCCATACAGAGAGTTGCCTTGTGCTGAGCCAGTTCTCTCCTTGCAGTCCGGTGTAGCTCATTACCGCGCCCGGTGGCGCCCGGCTCTGGCTATTTCTGTGCACATCTCTGTGGTTACGCCCGTAGGGCTATTGATCCAAGGTCTTGCAATCCAGTCTCTCTATCCCGCCAGTGGGGTTATTGGCTTAAGCTCTTGCAAATCCATCACGCACGTTTGGGTTATAAGCTCAATCTCTGGTAACAGGTCATCTCCATAGGCTGTAGGGCTTTTTGCCCAAGCTCTTGCAATCCAGTTCATCCACGACGCCCGGAGGGGCTAGTGGTTTCAGCTCCGGTGCCAAGTCATCTTCGTTACGCCCGTGGGGGCTATTCGCTGAAGGCTCTGGCAGTCTATTCGCTCAGTTCATACGCCCGTGGGGGCTACCATTGCCGTACAGCAGGTGGGAGGCAGGTTTCTCTTTGCTGGACATTTTTCTTCAGTTTTACAGACTGTGGGTGTTGAGTATTCTCCACCTTTAACACCTTGGGCGTGCCAAACTACACAACTGAGACGGACTGATTATTCTATTAACCATTTGTATATCAGTACTCAGTGCCTGTTCATTTCTGTATATTGTATACTGTGCATACTACTGCTATTCCGCTGTTTCACAGTGTTTCCCCTAGGGGGCGATATCTTTTTGTTCTTAAATAAATTGCATTTTATTTTTACCCACTGGTCTGAGTGTCTTGAAAACCGTGACACTCTGTTGTTGAAGGTGTCTAATGTGAGTCCCAGAAAAGTTAGATATTGGCACAGAGTCAACTGGCTTTTCTCCCTCTTCATAATCCATCCCAAGGACTGTAGATACTCTTGAGTTCTGATTACCTGTTGCTTCGCTTGATTGGGATTGCTCGCCAAAAGCAATAGATCTGAATTGTTCCAAAGATACTGCCAGGATTTTCGTAAACACCCTTGGGGCTGATGACAGCCCGAAGGGAATCACCTTGAACTGCCAATGATGGTGAGCCAATTTGAATCTCAGAAATTTTCGATGAAATTCTCTGACTGGAATATGATAATACACATCTTTTAGATCTATTGTCGCCATCCAGTCTCCGGGGCTTATTGTTCTGAGGACTGAGGCTACTGTTTCCATCTTGAAGGGTTGATATTTTATGAACTGATTCAGGTATTTTAGATCTAAAATTGCTCTGTATCCTCCGTTTGCTTTGGGAGTTAGAAAAATTATCGAATATATCCCTTTTCCCTGCTGGTGGTCTGGAACTGGCTGAATGACACTGCTTTGTTCTAGTGATTGAATTGAGCATATTAATTCTTCCTTTTTCCCTGGGTCCAATGGAATTGGGGATGATTTGAGGATGTTTTTGCTTGGTCTCCTGCTGAATTCTAGCGGATACCCTGCCTCCAGGTTTTGCAGTACCCATTTGTCTGAGGTCTTTTCCTTCCAGTGGGGTAAAAATAGCTGAAGTCTGCCCCCTACTGGATCCGGAGACAGGGCCCGCTGACCTTCATTGTGATTCTTTCTTGACTTGGTTTCTTCGAAAGGACTCCTTCCTGAAATTAGGCCTAGTACCCTGGGACTGTGATTGTCTTCTCTGATCATATAACTTGCCTTGTTGAAACATCCTGCTTTCCTGAAAGGACTGCCTTCTTGTCTTAAAGGAAGGCCTACTAGGAGATCCTCTGTGTCTTCGGTCTTGGGGAAGAAACTGACTCTTTCCTCCAGATACTTTTTTTAATGAGATCTTCCAGCTGTTCTCCGAGTAGCATGGTTCCAGTAAATGGCAAGGATATTCATTTTGCTTTTGAAGAGGCATCCGTTCCCCAAGTTCTGAGCCATAGAGCACGGCGCGCAGACACTGAAAGGGATGATGATCTTGCAGCTAGCTTGATGGCGTCCATAGAAGCATCGCATGTAAATCCCACTGCATCTTTTATGAAAGACACTTCCTTTATTAATTTAGATCTTGATACTGAATTCTCTATTTTTTCTTCTAGTTCTGTTAACCAGATTCTGATGGTTTGTGATATGCAGGTTAGTGCCGTAGATATTTTCAAAGACTGGCCTAGAAAGGAAAATTGTTTTTTCAGAGTACTATCTATCCGTCTATCCATGGCGTCTTTGAGTGAAGACCCATCCTCCATGGGAAGAGTTGTCCTCTTTGATAGCTGTGCTATTGGAGCATCAACCTTGGGGGGAGAAATCCATAATGTCGTATCTTCTTCCTTAAAGGGTACAATTTTTGGAATTTTTTTGACTTTGATACCCTTTTGTCTCCTTTATTCCATTCTGCCTTTATTACGTCTGAAACTACATGATGAACCGGGAATACCTGTACAGGCTTCTTGTTACCCAGAAAAGCTGTATCCAAAACATCTTGCTCTTTGTGCTCTTCTGCCAGACCCAGTGTTTTCCTCATATTTTTTAACAATATGTCCATTTTGTCAATGTTGAATATTCCTTCATCTTCATTAATTTCCCCCTCTTCTTGGGAGGAATAGGCCGACAGAATTTCTTGTATGCTATCTGAATCTGCTTCCTCCATCCTGTTAGAGGTTCCCTCCCTAGGATCTTCCATTCTTAACCTTTTCTTTTGAGGCTGCGTCTGCTGCATAGCTGAAAATGTTTCCTGCATGGAGGATTTCATCCATGACAGGGACCTCTGGAACTGGTCTGGAATAGCCTGATTTGCTGCTTTCCTCAGGCATTCTGCACAAATTCTAGAGGATTCACTACTGGATAATTTAGCATCACAGTTTAAGCAAGTTTTCTGTTTGACTATATCTTCCTTGTCCACAGATTTCTCCTTAGCACTGGGAGTAGTGGAAGACTTAGGGGCAGCCATGACAATAAGCAGTGGATCAAAATCAATGCTAAAATTTAACTTTTAATAAATACATTAAAATTATGGAGACCTAAAGCCATGGAGGACTCATGGCGTTTAAATAGATATTGGCTTGCGTTCCAGCCTGGAACGCAGAGGCCTCCCACATTACTAACTCCTATATAAAAAGGAAGTCTTACCTTGGCCTCTGTTTGAAGGTCCCGCCAGGATTTGCCATTCTACATGCTCCCAGCGTCTCAGCCGCGGCACTCTCTGCAACCTGGTGCTGCCCAGAGGAATCCCCACAAGTTACCTTCCTCGCGTCTCCCCCGGCAACCGGAGCGTAAACCAGAGCTTCAGGGCTTCCCTGCCCTGGCTCGGTAGCCTTACAAGCGGTCTTCCGGAAACATAAAAAAATAAAAAAGGTAGGCGCCGACTCTCTGCTCCTGCTCCAGCTGGCGCCAAAAAGGACTGACATACTGAGCGGGGAGACCCGTTTTAAACATTTTTTAATTGGATCCTGCGCCAGCAGGAGGGAGGGGCAGCCCATTTTGTTCATATCGCCGTGTCGGGGACACAGAAGAAAAGATAAAAATAAATAAATAAAAATGGATGCACTAATGGAGGAGGTGAGGAGAATTTCTGAAGCAGATGGAGGACAATGGCTGAGGGCACAGTTGGCAGCCTTTTCACAGCAGCCCCCTGAGGGGCCTACAGAGAGTATCACCAGGCCGGCCACGCTTTCTAAGGCTAGGCCACCACGCAGGCTTAGCCCCAGCTTGCAGCCCACCCAACGGCAGAGCAGGAGTCAGAGGAGAGCATTGGGCAGGGGGACACGTGTCAGACATGCGACTATCCCACCACAAACATCATATCAGCTCCAACCAAGGAAGCCTCATCTCAGCAGAGGAGCAGTGCAGCAGCGGACTTGCAGCAGACATTTGGAGGCAGTGCAGAAGGAGAAAGGAACACATGGAATGCGACATTAGTTGCTGAAGTGGAAGATGGCCTTCAGCTGGCAGTTCCCAGTACTAACATTATACATGAACAGGTGAGAGACTCTCAAGCGGTGGGTATCACGGAAGAGGATGTACGTGGGTGTAATGTGGGATCCGCAGTTAGGGGATGGCTCCCGCAGCGCTTCAGCTTTTACAACTATCCCCTGCGCATGCTTCCTATGTGGCAGTTAGTGTAGCAGAAAAAAAATCCCTGACATTGGGTGCTACTCGACGGGGGGCTAAACTAGCACCATTGCCCCAGAGCCCTCCTTTTCAGAGTAGTACTGCACATTTTTCCAATGCGGAAGAGTGCAGGGATGTGGCCCACCTCAGCAGTGCTTCCTGTCCCCCTGTGCATGTGAGCAGTTTCACATTCTTTGCTGGTTATTAGCCAGTTTTAGGGCAACCACCTGCTAATATGCAGTATCCGAAGTTGAAGCTGTTTTGAGACAGCTAAGAATTCCCAACAAGTGTTTCTGCTGTTTTTGACATCGGTGGCTCGCAGCAACTATGTGAGTATAACTCACTGAGGTGTTTGTGGTGGTGGCTTTGATACCAAGATGATCCAGCACTTGGGGTGCCCCCCATTTCTTCTCCCTTTCTTTTTTTCTATAACAGCAAGCTGGCAAATTTTATTACAATGGTGAGAAAATATGGAGTAACATTGTGGCTCTTACCCACTTTAAGACCACATATTTCCCACAACACTTATTATATGTCACGGTTCCCAGGAATAAACCAGGAGTCAGTACGGTAAAGTATAACAATCTTTTATTAGAATAATAACAGTAATGCACGTAAACAGATAACACAGAGAGGGTGATCAAAGAGGCAAGCACTGTATCAGAAATAGCAGTCCGCCAATAGATCCACCACACTGTCCAAGACTAGGCCTCAGCCCACTGGAGCCTCGAGGTAATTCGGAATGACCAAAGGACTAGCACTGACTCAGCCTGCAGTCAGTCTAGGAGTCTGATAGAGCCCCAGATCCGCTCTAGGATGGGTGTCCGTGGAGCGGGGACCAACACACGGAGGAAACAGACAGAGCCCCCTAGTCAGCACCAGAAAGGATAGCCAGACAAGCCGGGTCATACACTGAACGGGTAGTCAGCCAAAGCCACAGGTTTGCACCAGATAGGATATCCACTGAAGCGTTGGTATGCTGAAAGTGCAGTGGACAGAGCCCCAAGTCAACACCAGACTGGGTAGTCAGAGACTACAGGAAGCAAACACATAAAACAGAGGCCTGCTGCATGCTTGAAGTCTCATGCCTGCAGATGCAGCTGAACTCAAGGTAAGCTGTAACATTATATAAGTCATCTTTACAATGCTTGAGGAATAATCTATAAGCAGCTATTACAGCAATCGAACAGAACCATGAGAATTCTGTGAGGCAGTATATCTGCATTACTTTCAGCACTCTGACTATTTGTGTATTCTGCAGATGAAAGCTATGTCCAGACTGGCTGCAGCCATTTGGGAGGAGATTTCACCCACTGGTCATGTCTCTGGCAGGCCAGATAGCGTGATATTTGATGGGACTGGAGAGCTAATCACTGGTAGCCTAAAAGCTGCCAATAGCACACAAGCTACTTGCTGGTGACCCCTGCTCTAAATCTCAGTAGCGCCTGAGGGGTTAGAAGGAAAAATACTGTTTTAAGAAAATGTACAATTTTGTCATTTCAAGTTTATATTGAAAAATAATGTTTATTGAATACACAGATAAATACTATAACAACATTTTTACTTTACTGCCGCACAGTTTGGCTAAGAACATATAAAATTATTACAACTTTTATAATTTATTCTTACCGTACATACATTTGACAAATCAGTTTATTCACGTTTCAAACTAAAGATTTGCAACTCATAATCTTGTACACTATTGTACGTTTATATTTGAGGGGTTCACATCGGGGTTCAGGGGGAGCAGGGGCCATGTAGATGGTGAGGGGCACTGTGGGAGAAAGCTAAGGGTAGGGATTGTGGTCAGATATGGGGGTTAGTCTTCCTCCTCATCATCATCAGGGTAATCTATTTTGAAGTTAAAGATAAATTTGAAGTCAGCCCTAATATTCTTTGGGAAAAGAACTGTAAAGCAGTCTGTTTTGTATTCGTCTTTTGAGGAGGTGCTCGTTTTGTTGATAAAGTGCATTGTTGACTAAAGCAGATGTTAAGTCTGCATTCAGGATCCTTCCTATCTCTCCATGTAGTTTTGGTTAATTGGGCGTTTGAGGGTTATTTGTTTTTGATAAATGTCTCCCTTTGGGTTGCTCATTGTTGTGCTCGTATTTTGAGGTCTTTGAAAGTTTCATGGAGTGGGTTGTGTAAATTAAGTCAGGTCAGAAAACTATAATGCACTACCTGGATGATTTCTTTTTCATGGGTCAGAGGGCTTCTGGGGTTTGTGAGGGCTTTTAGCCACATTTTCATGTTGCAGAAAATTTGGAGTCCCACTGGCTCATGAAAATACTGTTCAGACATCAAAAGAGCTTGTTTGCATTGACATTACAAGTGATACTGTCAACATTGTGTTTCATGTACCGGGATGAAAGGTGAATAAATTGTGCTCCCAGTTGTGTTTGCTGCTAGACTCCAAGAATGTTAAATTAAAGCTGTTATAATCAGTTTTGGGACTGATGGTGTTTGCAGCAAAAATATTGCCCATGGGGAGAATATTCTCTCATTGGCTAGTAGCGGATTGGGCCAGTATCAAGTCTCCATACTGTCATATATTGTTATTTAAATATGTAAAGGTGGATTTAGGGATATGGAATTATTTCCTAAGGATTTACAATGGGGCGGACTCTTTGGTAGGGTATCCTTTTAAAAGGTCGCACGCAAAAGAGCATGCGACCAGATAACAAGTTCAGCATGTCACCATGGTTAAAATGGCGACATGAGAATCATGCACTGCATGACAGAGTGAGACTCTCATGTCGCATAGTCAAAGATCGCATACCCGCATACAAGTCCCATCATCCTTTCCATCTCATCCCGCATCACACAAGCGTAGTAGGGTTTGAACTCAGTGGAATAAACATCTACTGATGGTCCTTTCAGAAAACAGGATAGTAATGATATAATGTGGCCAAGATGAAACAGACCTCACCTCAGCGCATACTGGGTTGCTCCACCGCTGGGTTGCTCTTCCATTAATGAGGCACTCAATGTAAGCAGTCATGTATGCTCTGCGCTGCGTGCTCCGCTCTGCCCTGTCATTTTGCATGCAGAGAAGGGGAGAGAGCACGGAGTAACGCTGAGCATACATGACTGCTTACATTGGTAGGGGGAAATAAACAGAACAAGGGTGGTGAGGTTTACACCCTGAGACAACAGGCAATTCACATAAGTAACTGGGGTAAGACCACCAGGAATGCAAGAATTGAAGAAAAGAGTTACAGGTATCAGTTAGTATGCTATTTGGGTTTTAAATTACTTATATTTAGTTAAATGCAAAGTGCAGACATCTTGGAGAAGATGTACCTCTGAGTCTGCACTGTCTGTCCTATTCACTGCCAGTATTGGTGCTGACGTTCCTTCATGCCTGAAGGCACAGGAAGTGACTGACCGCGCAGGCGCACAGAGCTTCTCTTGTAAGAAGATGTGTTTTTACTGAACTACCACAGACTTATTCAGCTTAAGGATAGTATAACTTTGCATATCGCTAGGTTAGTAATATATTCTGGGGCAATGTAATTAACATGAAAATGCCGCTTTAAGATCTCAGTTTTATACGATTTGCAGATCTGCATTTAACATAGAAGCCTTGTTCTAACTGTAACAATAGCTGCTCAGCTGCACAGCTATAATATAATAGATATAATGTATCTTAATATGTAATTAGCTATTGTAACTGTAACACAAGTGTAAAAATTGTTATTTCCACACTTCTCCTGTCTTTTTCCCTCCCTGCATCTCCTGCTGCAAGAACTTCTCTTTTTTGTCCTAATTCTACTCATACTGATGTTCTCTCCACATCTATTCCTCCTCCTGTTCATCTACCTACCTTTTCATGCTTTCTCTTTACGCCTTCTCATGTCACATTCACACCTCCTCACTATGTAGCATGTGCGACTTTTTATCACAAAAAATGGATGCACCTGCAATTCATTTCAATCATATTATTGCAATTTAAGTCAAATTCTGGCTTGTTATGTACAATGCATTGACTTAACTTTAAATGTATGTAATATAGCAGAATTTAATTTAGTGATTCAGTAAGTTGCAATGTTAAATATTGCCCCAAGAAATATGGCAATTTGTCTGACCCTTAGTGAATCATGTCCTGAGCACAATACTGATAAAGCACAAGTGTCTTGAAGTCTCACTAAACTGTATGACCAAAATATTGTCTGTTAAAAGGATAGGAATGTTTGAAAATACATGTATTTAATCTGTTGTGGAATATTTAAGTGTGACTGATGTCACCCACACTCTTTAAAACACATTTCTTCTTAAGTTATTAATGTTTTATTCACTTACCTCTTTCCCTATATCAGGTCCTTTGGTAATGAAGGAACTGTTAAGGTCTAACATCCAACAAGTGCCCTGAACACCAAATACAACAGAAGTGGAGCTCAAGATACATTTAAATGAACCACAGATAGGGAATTCCTTGGTCTGTTCCAACAGCAGTTGGATCCATTGTGTGAACTCTTTAACTGAACTGAGACAAAGAGGATAGAGAGGGGAATAATATTTTAATAACTTCAGAAGGGTTGCATTTTTAAGACTGTGGCTCACATTACTCACACCCTTAAATACTCTTAAGCAGATATAAGTAATGTCATTTTTATTCAATACAATTTATTTAAATTGTCCACAACTGCTAACAATATCAACTTAGCCAGTTACGTACACTGATTACTAAACTGCATGTGTATACATAATTTATGAATACACATTGCGGCAGCTTCACTCAGTGTAGCAATTCTGGGGAAAACCAGCCACATTGTTGAGGACACATAAAAAAGTTCCATTGAGTTAAATTGAGCTTTAAAGGGGAACTCTAACCTCTAGTAAACCGCTTATTAAAGGGTTAGTAATACTTATTATGGAAAAAAATATATATTATAGTGTTTATCCCCCTGAGTAAAAAAAAAGGGTACTCTCACCGCTGAAAGGTGTTTTATTCAAAAGTTATTACAGCTCAAAGTTGAATTTTTTTAGGTGCGCTGTTGTTACTCCTAAAAAAATTCAACTTTGAGCTGTAATAACTTTTGAATAAACCACCTTTCAGCAGTGGGAGTGTTATTATTTTACTCAGGGGATTAAACCCAACAACATAGTATTACTAGCCCTTTAAATAAAATTTCCATGCTAATACATTTTGAATCCACATTTTAAAAAATGCAGTATTTTCGGATATTTTGGCTTTTTAATTCTGTCCCGTGACTTCAGGTCAGGACAGGGTGCAGTACAGCTCTGTACCACAGCCTGTCAATACTCGTCAATATTCGTCTCTTCCCCATTCCAGTTGTTCCCCAATACCTTCTCCTCCACTGACAGAGGAATCCAGCATGTGAGTTGAAGTGGTCTCATTGGCAAGAGAGTGCTCCGACTCCCATTCTGGATTCCCCTGTCAGAGGCAAAGAGGTAACGGGGAACAACTGGGGAGGGGAAGAGATGAAGATTGACAAGCAGTTTACTTTAAGTCCTTTGAATCCTTGTATCACAATGCAGACCTCTCTAATCAATGGGAATTTTGTGAATGTGTTTGTTCGTATGGTGCAGTTGGTTTGTGCCAGAATTGATCCAGCCTCATTATGTTTAAGTCCAACATTTTCATTAAAGGAGAAGAAACACCTCCTAATAATAATCCCATACTTACCTTACTATGGCCAGAAAAAACTAGTAGCCCATATGAATTCTGCTCTTGCTCCTTGATTCAAGAAATAATATCTTCAATCAGTACTGAATGTCATGACTGTGGAGGAAGACAGTTGCTAGTAGGACCACAGACTCTGCTTACTGTACATGGCCATCTTAACCCATTAAAGACAAGAGGGACCTGCAACTCATTTATTCACATTGTATTACACCCCCCCCTGGCCCTTAAAATGTTAAATAGGCTCATGCACAGTTTGAAAACACTTCCTGCACCTGTCATGTCTGTTTCCATGGACATGATATGCAGGACTGACTGACTATGTTATTTCTTGAACAAAGGCACACACAGGAGACATTAAAGGCATAGTAATGATTCACAATAAAAGCAGCTCCAATTAATCTTCATAGTATTTCGGCCGTGGAGAACATTATTTCAATACTTTCAGAGTTATAGTTCAAGAGTAATTGAGTGATAAAGTATCCCCCTCCCTTCCTCTTTTACTGATGTAACACTGCTCACCTCAGAGCAGCAAGATGGATCTCAGAGAGGGACAATCTTCAGTGAGCATAAGGAAAAACCTGAAAAATCTGTCAAGGTGGACAGGGTTTCCCTTACACTCACAGTAACAAGATTGTCCTTGCTGCAACCTGTCCAGTCAAGAGACCAGATTCCACATCTGAGGGGAGGTAGCTTACATTAGGTAAAAAAGTGGGAGGGGGATATTTATCATTCAATTACTCTTGAACTACAACTCTGACAGTACTGAAATAACAATCTCTATGGTCCAAATACTATGAAGATGAATTGAAGCTGCTGTTTTTGTGGAACATTACTATCCCTTTAAGATTTTCTGGCACCATTAAGGTAAGTGGGGTTATTAAAAGGAGGGTGTCCGATGGGTACGCAATGCAATGCAAAGGGTTATGTTAATGGCCATATAAACATTTAATATACACTGTAGCTCATATCACCAGACATACATTAGCTAGAAGATACAGCTCATTACATTAAGGAATTGGTAATTACTTGTGAAAAGTAAAGCAAGTGCTTTCAAATGTGCAAGACTGTGTGCCCACATATTCAGTTTATTTCTGGCAGCAAAATACTGAAACCTTAATGTATACTCCCACGTGTTAACATGCCTTTGCAAATACTTAATTTTATTAACCCTATACTGATTCAGCTTAAGACAGTGTATGGTAGGAAATAGAGTAATTATTTATTATTATTAATTCAGTACTATTACAAAAAAATTACTACTGTATACACAGGGAACTGCAGATACATTTAAAAATCAGGTATATAAATATTTTTAACTGAGTGCTATATGAAGGGCTCCTAGCAAATAAACTACTTCTGGGGGCCTCCATCCACAATATTGCCATGGGCCTTAGGGTTTCTTAAAACTGCCCTGGTAGGAAGAGAGTAGTAGTGGGACTATGAATTCCATCACACTGGTGTAAAAACAGCATAATAAATTGTTCTTGTTAGAGGAACTGTAAAAATGCAGTTTAAAACAACAGGGACTAACACATTTGAATCCTTAAAGGGGAACATTCACCTCTTAAAATGTTTTTAGCGTAGGTTAAGTTTTTAAAGTAGTTTTAGGAAATATGTGTTTTTTTCAGTTACTTTTAAAGATATTTAATCTCCTGTGCGTGCACTTCTGCAGAATAGGCAAGCTGCATCTTCGGCACAGCTCTTCTTCTCCTCCCACCTCCCTCCAAGCTGCCCCAGGGAGCGCATTCACGCTTCGCTTCGGTGTGGTGTGAATGGCTTCTATTGTTATATGAAGCTCCTGTTAGCATTATACTGAGGTAGCAACATCAGTATAATGCTAACCAGAGCTTGATGTAATGACAGAAGCCATTCACACCACACCAAAGGGAAGAGTGAACCTTGTGCAGCTGGGAGGGAGATGGGTGGAGAAGAAGAGCTGTGCCGAAGATGCAGCTTGCCCATTATGTGGAAATGCACAGCACAGAAGATGCAATATATTTAAAAGTAAGTGAAAAAAAACACACACATTTCCTAAAACTACTTTAATAACTAAACCTATGTTAAAAACTTTTTAAGAGGTGAATGTTCCCCTTTAAGGTTTCAAATGTGTTAGTCCCTGGTGTTTTAAGCTGCATTTTTACAGTTCCTCTAACAGGGAACAATTTATTATGCTGTTGTTACACCAGCGTGATGGAATTCATTGTCCCACTACTACTCTCTTTCTAACAGGGCAGTTTTAAGAAACCCTAAGACCCATGGCTGTATTGTGGATGGAGGCCCCCAGATGTAGGTTATTTGATAAGAGTCCTTCATATAGCACTCAGTTAAAACTATTTATATACCTGATTTTTAAATGTATCTGTAGTTCCCTGTGTATACAGTAGTAATTTATTTTGTGGTAGTACTGAATGGCTTGTATGTGTCAGTTATCTTTATCAGATTCTAAAATTAAATTATCAGTATAATACAGACAGATCAAATACAGAAACAGTATAGATATAACTGCTATATGAAAGACTTATTATTAATTAAGTTTTATTTATTTAGAAAATGTCTTACCAAGAAGCATACATTGAGATTTCTCTCATTTTCAAGTATGACCTGGAGAGCTTTTACAGTAAGAAGTTACATATTTAACCAAAATAGAGACACAATATAAAAAAACTATTTACAGTTACATATTGTTTTTGATACAAAGAAGGAATTAATTTTAGCGATTTTAGACTGGAAGAACATCAAATGTTTTGGGTAGTTTATTCTGAAGGAGAATGCAGATCGACCGGCTTCTTTCTTGTAGTGTGGAATACTCAGTAAGGTATTAGCAGTGGAGGGGAGGTTATAGTTAATATGGGGAACTAGAGTGAACATACTGCTCAGGTAATCTGGTAGCTTTCTAGAGAAGTGGTTATAAACTAGGCAAGAGAGGTGAAGGGTATGTCAAGATTCAAATGTTAGAAAATGTAGTTCTTTAAACATATTACAATTATGGGTAGTGTAATTGCATTGGAGGACAAAGCAACATAAAAAATTATACAGAGTGTCAAGTTTACCAACATGGATTTGTGGTACCGAAGCAAATACTACATCCCCATAGTCTAGATCTGGCATTAGCATCTGTTGAACAATATGTTTTATAACCAGTGTACTTAGACAGGATTTGTTTCTAAATAGCGCACCTATTTTAGGATAAAGTTTGGATGTTAATTTATCAAAAGTAAAGTTGGGGTCAAGCCACATTCCAAGATATTTGTAGGAGCCATATGGGGCCAAGATATGATTAGACTTTGTTACAATGGTTAGATGGGTATTGCAGAGTTTAAAGGGATAGTAATACTTCGTTTTATCTTTATTTTATTTTGTAGGCATTAAAAAAAACATGAAGAACGATATAAGTCTTATCTCTCAAACCTTTATGGTTTGAGAGATATTCACAAGCAAAGTTTCCCCTCCCGCCCCCTTTTACCTAGTGTAAGCCATCTCTTCTCAGATGTGGAATCCAGTTCATAGACCAGACAGATAACAGATAACAGTAATTGAAGATTGTCCCTCTCTGCAATCTACCTGGGCACCTCCCTTCTGCTCTGGCTGATCAGTGTTACATCAGTAAAAGGGACGGGAGGGGGATACTTTGTCATTGAATTACTCTTGAACTACAACTCTGACAGAATTGAAATAACACTCTCCAAAGTCCAAATACTATGATGATTAATTAGAGCTGATTTTATTATGAAACATTACTATCCCTTTAAGTAATTTGTGCTTTGTATCAAATACCATTGTGATAGCTTTGTCAATATTTAAGAAGTTTGTTTTTAGCTATCCATCTTTCAGCTTTTGTTAATCTGTAAATTGCAGAATGTTAATAAAAATTAAATACTAGGGTACAATTCCCCTGCATCTTTCATGTTCTTAAAGTAGATAAAGAACCTTAAGACAAGTTTAGTTTGTTTTACATACACTTAAAATCTGTTGTTTTACAGTTTATGAGAAAGTAATATTTGTGGTTTGGTGGTACAATGTGGTACTTTATGTTAATTCTCAGCACAGTATGCAAATTAGTTTTGTTGGAGGCCAAACATATCTGTCACCATGTGGGTTCTGCCTAGTGCAGAACTTGATTAGCATAATGTGACACACTGTGCCACCTACAAATAAAGACTAATTTCTCAAAAAGGGCTGGCATAATATAAGGGCAGTTTTCAGTTATCTGTAAAATCAATTACATTTTTCATGAGGTGAGAGGCACACTTTAAATATTCCATGTCTGTTGATGTGTGATCATAGATTTACGAAATATCAGCTTTGTGTACTTGCAGTATTGATATATATTTTGCACAGGCAAGCACACATCACAGCTGGCAATCAGAACAGGAACCAGAAAGCACATTCACCTGACCTTGCAAACTCAGGGACCGATTGGGTGTTCAAAAGAGTTAGTAGTAACTTTAACAGTGCTGGAGTAGAATAGCTATTATCAGGGCTATATGCTCTTTGGATTAAGGGGTTGCTGGTTAGGATTTTATGAATTCTTTGCCTAAGGAAGGATGTACTTCCAGATACTGATTGGGAGTACATGATGTGTAAAATTATATCATCCACTTTACTTTGTAGTTGTTAGTTTAATTGTTCTGTTTAGTAGTGTATTAACTAACTTTCATTTGCATTCCATAAATGCTCCAGCAAATTCTATTATTCTAAAAGGCATACATTAAAACTCTCTTTGAAAACACCAGTATTTAAAAAGAAGGGATTATATTTCAGTAAAATATTTAAACTTAATCCTTGGAATTATATATTTTCAAATGCCATAAATAAGCCTGTCATTTTGTTAAAATAGCTCATTACTAAGTCAGATATATTCTGTTCTTTTTAATTCTGAAACAGTGTTATCAAGTAAAAGTAACTGAAGTTTTACATTAACTACAGATTTCAATGCTTGATTACATTTAAACTGGGTAAATAGATTTTGAAAATGATAGAAACTGCATGAAAGACCTGTCAGTGTTAGCAAAGGCCACTGTGCAGATCAGATATGCTTCAGGTTTACTGTCTGAATACTGTAGGAATATTGAAATCCACCACCAGCTCATTTTCTGCATGATGTTATCCACCTCTGCACTTTCTGACGCTAACAATTGCATACTGTGCACATTGTGTAATCATTCAGACTTTAATACAATCAAGCCTGGAATGCCTGCCCTATCGAATGTTCAGAGAAATGGAGAAAAGTTTCAACAATTTTCTCTGTACCTTGCTTAGTAGATGCAGTTAAACAAGGAACAGAGGAAAGGAATGCCATGAAACACACATACACCCTCTGTTAGTGCAGTTGGGGTTAAGGGGAGAATTTGTGGTATAAAAAAATGTTAGTAATTAGGAAATTGGCAGGCACAGCACTAGTACATCAATTCCAGTTCCTGTTTTAGTGTGGAATCATATTCCTATATCCCCATAGTAAAGATACAGCATCCTCTATCTTAGTCTATTGTCACAGCTTACCTTGGTTCCAGCACCTCTGCTTCAGGCGATGCTCGAAATGATGCCTTGGCATCAGAGGCCGTCCATGCCGCACAGATTGACGCAGGATTATGGCAGCGGTTGGACGCATCAGAGCAAAATGTGTCATCTACAGGCGCGAGGCTTCTGAATGAAGCAGGCCTCTGTGTTATGTGTTTGCTTCCTGTAGTCTCCTCCTATCTACTTCCTCCCTCTGAGCTGCTCCTCCTACCTGCTTCCTGGGTTGCCCTTGTGTTATTGTACAATACAGTTCTGTTTACTTGGGCTCTGTGTATGACCTGGCTTGTCTGACCATCCAATCTGGTGCTGACCTGTGGCTCTGTCTGACTATTCTCCTGCCTTATCCTTATAGTGGACACCCAATCTGGTGCAGACCTGCGGCTCTGGCTGACTGCCTGAACTGTGTATGACCTGGCTTGTCTGACTACCCTCTCTGGTGCTGACCTGTGGCTCTGTCTGACTATTCTTTTGTTTGTCCCCTGTAATAGCAGACACCCAATCTGGTGCAGACATGGGGCTCTGGTGGACTAGCTCTACTGACTGCAGGCGTGAGTCAAGTATCCACATTCGCTATACTGACTCCAGGCATGAGTCAAGTATCCTCTTTAGCTATACTGGCTGCAGGTGTGAGTCAGGTGTATTCCTTGCTCATCGGATCAAGACTTTGTGTTCCGGTTCCTGCTCCTGTTCCAGCTCCTGGTTCCAGCTGAGACTACCAGTGGCTTCAGCCTAGTCTCCAGCAGTGTGGTCAATCTTAGCAGTCTACTATTCCTGATAGTAGCGCTTGCTGGCTGTGACCATCTGCTTATTCCTGACTTATTATTGTATGCTATGTTTATTGTTATTTAAAAGGATAGTAATACTTAAGTATTACTAATTCCTATAGCAAAGTACTACTGGTTTGAGAGATGAACGCTTCTAAAGTTGCCCTCTCCCTCCCACTTTCCTGTAGTCAGCGTTCTAGCAGACTGCAGGGAAGAAAGTCGTAGAACTTTCAGGCGGCTCTCCAGCACAGCTGGATCGCGTTACTAAAAAAGAAAACCTTCACTGAAATGGTCTTCTACGTGTGCTTGGCTTGCAAGCACACGTAGAAGACCGGTTTAGTGAAAGTTTTTTTTTTAATTAACATGATCGCGGCTCTGCTGCAGAGCCGCCTGATGATCTCTGACTGGATTTCCCTGAGTCAGCTAGAATGCTGACTACGGGAAGGGGGAGGGAGAGGGCAACTTTAAAAGCATTCATCTCTCAAACCATAAAGGTTTGATAGATGACACAGGAGCAATACTTTTTTTTAAGTAGTACTTTGCTATAGGGATTAGTAATACTTAAGTATTACTATCCCTTTAATAAATCGCATTTTACTATACCGTACTGACTCCTGAACATCTCTGGGGAACCGTGATAGTACGCAAGGGCCATGAATTCAGATGGTAGTAGTAATGCAGTTCTTCAAAGCATTCTGGCCAGGATGGAGACATTGGATCAACGTATTGAACAATTGTCTTTTGTCACACAAACCGTGTTGTAGTGCACAACGCAACTCAAACGCTCTAATCCACAAGTGGTGGCCACTTCCGCTCCCTCCCAGGCACCAGTGGTTCAAACCCCTTCTGATGCAGACACAATCAAGGGGTTATCTGGTTCTGCTCAGCTCCCACAGTGGTATGGTGGGGATCCAGATTCTTGCCTTCGTTTCCTCAATCAACTCGGCATATACATGGAGATGGTTCCGCATTCCTTTCCCTCTGAGTGCAGTAAGGTTGTCTTTCTGATTTCTCTCCTCACTGGCAGGGCGTTGGCATGGGCTAACCCTTTGTGGGAGACTGACAAACCCATTGTGTATAACTTTAAGGAGTTTGTGGACTCCTTCAGGAAAGTTTTTGATAGGCCAGAATGCGTGGTCACGGCTTCTAAAAACCTTATGACCAATTGTCAGGCGCACATACTCTGATGGACTACTCCATTAAATTTCGCACCCTGGCTGTGGTTTTAGGCTGGAATAATGAAGCCTAAGTAGCCGCCTTTTCACAAGGGCTGTGTGATACCATGAAAGATGAAATCGCAGCTAGCGCTTTACCTAATCCCAGACTCAGGGAGAGACCCTCGTTTAGGGAGAGCCTGCGGAGGCATTCGGGCAGATGGTCTTCTCATTCTTCTGGCCCATCCTATCCTTCCTCGCCTCCCATGCCTCCTATGGTTGTTTGTGACGGTTGCAAACTGATGAAAATTGATGCCATTATCAGGGAGAGACGCCCTTTTCGTGAGTGCCTGTGGAGGCCTCTGGGTAGATTGTCCTCTCATCCTTCTGACTTACCTCCCACAACTCCTGTACTGGCCTCTGAGGGCACTGAACCCAGGCAAGCGGGTGCTACCCGGCTTTCGAAAGAGGAGAGGGCCTTCAGGAGGAGGGAGGGACTTTGTCTGTACTGTGGCAGATCTGGACATTTGTTGCTGTCCTGTCCAGTCTGTCCAGGCCGGGGACAAATTATTGGCTGCATTTTACTTTCCCTGGAAAATGTTTTGGATAAGCCCATGTTGAAGGCCTGCATTAAATGGGCAGATAAATCAATATCAGTTCCAGTGTTATTGGACACGGGAGCCGGTGGCTGCTTTATTGATGCAGAATTTGCAGCCAGTAATACTATCCCCTTGCAGCTGCTTGCTTCTCCTCTGGCTATAGAAGCCATAGATGGGCGACCTTTGCAGCCCTCACACATTACACATGAAACCGCTCTGTTAACCCTGAGGGTGGGAGCCCTCCACGCCAAAACCATGAGATTTCAGGTTATTAACTCTCTGCATTATGCCATTGTTCTGGGGTTTCCTTGGGTACAGAAACATAACCCCAGGATTGCCTGGCACGTATGTGACATTGTGGCCTGGTCTCCTCAATGTACTAAGTCTTGTCTGTCATGTCCTATCAGACTCATGCTATTGCTCCACTCCTCCAGGAGGAGTATGACACATTTAAAGATGTCTTTAGAGAAAGTAAGGCCAGGTCCTTACCACCACATAGGCCTCATGACTGCTCTATGGAATTGTTGCATGGTACTACGCCTCCCAGGTGTCATATCTACCCCTTATCTGTTGAGGAAAATAAGGTTGTGGAGGAGTATGTTTCTGATGCTCTGGCAAGAGGCATTATTCATAAATCCATATCCCCAGCTGGTGCTGGATTTTTCTTTGTTAAGAAAAAGGACAGAGAGCTACGTCCGTGCATTGACTTTCATGGTCTAAACAAACTGTTGTTCAAGAATGTATATCCCATACCTTTAATTACTGAACTCTTCGACCGGGTTAAAGGGTCTAAGGGATTCACAAAACTTGATCTGAGAGCTGATTACAATTTGGTGCGAATAAAAGAAGGGCATGAATGGAAGACAGCTTTTAATACTCGGAGCAGGCACTATGAATACTTGGTCATGCCTTTCGGTTTGTGTAACTCCCCGGCTGTCTTCTAGGAGTTCATCAACGATGTCTTTAGAGAACTCCTACAAAGTTGCGTGGTTGTTTATTTGGATGACATCCTCATTCACTCTCCAACGCCGGAGATCCATCTCTCTGATGTATCCAAAGTCCTGAGCTTATTACGCGAGAACAACTTGTTTTGCAAGTTGGAAAATTGTGAATTTCATAAGCCCCAAGTAATGTTTCTGGGGTATATCATTTCTGCTTCCAGGATCGCCATGGACCCTTAAACTTGTCTGCGGTACTCAAGTGGCCTTGTCCTATGGGACTTAAAGTGATCCAAAGATTTTTGGGATTCGCTAATTACTACAGAAAATTTATAAAGAACCTCTCTTCTATTGTCAAACCACTTACCAACATGACTTGTAAAGGGGCCAAGACCTCTGAATGGTCCCAAACAGCTATCTTGGCTTTTGAAAGAGCAGCTTTTGCTGCAGCCCTGATATTGGCACATCCCAATCCCTCCCTGTCTTTTACTTTGGAGGTTGACGCATCTGAGATTGGAGTGGGCGTCCTGTTATCACAACGTTCAACTCCTGTCCAAAGCAGAGATGGTATATCAAATTGGGACAGAGAGTTACTGGCAATTATCCTGGCTCTGAAAGAATGGAGACACCTCTTGAAGGGCACTAAATCTCCTATCTTAATTTTGACTGACCACAAGAACCTCATTTACCTTTCTGAGGCCAAGCGCTTGTCTTCCAGGCAAGCCAGATGGGTGTTGTTCCTTTCCCGGTTCAATTTTGTGGTCTCATACCTTCCTGGCTCAAAAAATGCTCAGGCAGACGTGTTGTCTCGCCAGTTTTGCTCGTCTTCCACGGTGGAGGTTCCACCATTACCGATCATTCCGGCAGATCGTATCCTTGCTACTGTATGAACTTGTATTACTTCTTCTCTGGGAGAGGAGATTTTGGCTGCCCAAGCTTCAGTACCTGCTGACAAACCTGATGGCCGTTGCTTTGTCCCGGCGCAGTTGCACATTAATCTGTTGGAGACCTATCATGCCTCAAAAATTGCTGGCCACATTGGTTGCAACCAATTGATTTGGTCCTTGTCTCGAGTACTCTGGTGGCCTAGTCTCCGGTCCAATTATGCTGCCTTCACTGCTGCCTGCACAACATGTGCGCAAAGTAAGTCACCTCGACACCTGCCTGTGGGCTTGCTCCAGCCAGTGGCCAATAGGGAACGTCCCTGGTCACATCTATCTATCGATTTTTTGGTCGACCTTCCAAGTTCCATGGGTTGTACAGTCATACTGATGATTGTGGACATATTTTCAAAAATGGCTCACTTTGTGCCACTTAAGTGCTTACCATCCGCGCAGGAATTGGCAGTGGTATTTGCTAGGGAGGTTTTCCGACTCCATGGCATACCCAAAGTAATCATCTCCGATACAGGAAGCCAATTTGTGTCCCTCTTCTGGAGGTGTTTCTGTACTTAAATGGGAATTCAATTGGCATTGTCTTCCGCGTTCCACCTGTAATCTAACGGTGCGCCAGAAAGGTCAAACCAAGCCTTAGAAAAGTTCCTCCACTGCTATCTCTGACCACCATGATAATTGGGCTACCCTGTTACCTTGAGCAGAGTTTGCCAGGGACTGTGCTGTTAACTTGTCTACTCAGAGTTCCCCGTTCTTGGTCAACTATGGGTTCCAACCCTTGGTTCTTTCTGAGATCTTCCAAGCACAGGCGATTCCGGTACTTGACGAGCATTTGAGGGCACTCCATTCCTCTTGGGTTCCGGTACAGCATACCCTACGTGGTTCTGTGCAGCGACAAAAAAGGCAGGCTGACCATAGCTGACTACCAGCACCTACCTTCCAGGTAGGAGACAGAGTGTGGTTGTCTTCCCTTAACTTGCACCTCCAGGTTCCTTGTAACAAATTGGCTCCTCGATTCATTGGTTCTTTGCGTGTGCTGCGCAAAATTAACCCGTGGCTTATGCATTGGAGCTTCCTGCCAATATGTGCATTCATAATATCTTCCATGTTTCCCTGATAAAGCCCTTGATCTGCAACGGTATACCTCAGCTCCTGTCCGTCCTGCTCCCGTGAGAGTTGCAGATCACGAGGAGTATGAAGTTCAAAATATTCTGGACTCCTGTTTGGTTCGAGGGCCCCTACAGTACTTTATTCATTGGAAGGGATATGGTTAGAGGAGCTCTCCTGGATTCCAGCTGGCGTTGATCACGCTCCTGTTTTAGTGCGCAGATATCATGCGCAATTTTATGACAGACCCCTGTCGGAGCCGCGGAGGGAGGGCCTTTGAGGGGGGTACTGCCACAGCTTACCTTGGTTCCAGCACTGCCGCTTCAGGCGCCGCTCGAATTGATGCTTCAGCGTCAGTGGCCATCCATGCCACACGGATTAACGCAGGATTATGGCAGCTGTTGGACGCATCAGAGCAAGATGCGTCATCTGCAGGTGCGAGGCTTCTGAATGAAGCAGGTCTCTGTGTTATATGTTTGCTTCCTGTAGTCTCCTCCTACCTACTTCTTCCCTTTGAGCTGCTCCTCCTACCTACTTCCTGAGGAGGGGTTTAAAGGGAAGACTGAGTCCTGACTCAGTTGCTCTTGCATTGTTGTACAATACAGTTCTGTTTACTTGGGCTCTGTGTTTGACCTGGCTTGTCTGACCGTCCAATCTGGTGCTGACCTGTGGCTCTGTTTCACTATTCTCCTGCCTTATCCTTATAGTGGATACCCAGTCTGGTGCAGACCTGTGGCTCTGGCTGACTACCTGAACTGTGTATGACCTGGCTTGTGTGACTGCTGTTCTCACTAGTGCAGTTTATAGAAGACCCATAGAAGACCCATGTCAATGAATCCACTGTCAATGGCTTCTATACATCTTAGTGATCTGCAAGAAAAACCAAAGCACAAAGGAGGAGTTTTGATCTATGGTAACTCAGTTACCATAACTCTTGTGGCACAGTCGAGCAGTTAAAAGGGCCTTTTATGGACCCTATACTGCCCCCTTATGTACTTAAAAAATGCCTATGAAATATGAGAGGTGTCCTGCAAATTTCAGAAAGCTTATTAATAGTGTTGAGCGAGCGTGCTCGGCCGATGCTCGGATCGGCTCGAGCATCGCTCTGCTCGGCACATGGCGGTACTCGTCGAGTACCGCCATGTGCTCGCCCGCCATGTTCGGGTGGCGGGGATCTGTGCCGGAAGAGGCACAGATCTGAAGACGCTCCGCTGGACCACCAGGGACTGGAGGTACGGGGGCATTGCGGAGATGAAGGGGGCATTGCGGAGATGAAGGGGGACATTGTGGAAGAGGGGCATAGACTCTATGCCCCTCTTCCACAATGTCCCCCTTCATCTCCGCTATGCCCGTCTTCCACAATGTCCCCCTTCATCTCCGCTATGCCCCTCTTCCACAATGTGCCCCTTCATCTCCGCTATGCCCCTCTTCCACAATGTCCCCCTTCATCTCCTCTATGCCATAGAGGAGATGAAGGGGGACATTGTGGAAGAGGGGCATAGCGGAGATGAAGGGGCACATTGTGGAAGAGGGGCATAGCGGAGATGAAGGGGGACATTGTGGAAGACGGGCATAGCGGAGATGAAGGGGGACATTGCGGAGATGAAGGGGGCATTCGGAGATGAAGGGGGCATAGCGGAGATGAAGGGGGGCATTGACCAGGCACCCTCCCCTCATCAGAGCAGGGGGTGCCTGGTGTAATGCTCGTGTCGCCCCATTATATGCAATGGGGCTCGGGTGCTCGGCCGAGCACTCGAGCCTCAGGGGGTGCTCGGTCAGAGCACCCGAGCATCGGGGTGCTCGCTCAACACTACTTATTAAGCATGACTTGAATTCTCAGCTTGTCACAAGAGTACACCAACATGTCCCTCCATGAACATAGGGGATGGAGTGTATAAAGCAACTGCAAGGGTAAGGATTGAGAAGAGACACAAGGAAAGTAGGTGAAATATTCAGAGAAAGAGGAATCTGCAGATGGTAGGAGAGCCAAACCATATCGTCAAATGGAAATTCAAAGCTAGGTCTGTGATGTTTGCCTATGGTCTTCTTTTGACAATCTTGGATACCCTTTCAGAGATCAAAAAATGGTTGCTCTGTCAACTGCTGCAGTGACCACCTATGTAAATTAAATGTTGTAAATTACATTTGTGAGAGTCCTGTAACAGGGAATTGTTTCCGGATTCCTCAAGTGGAAAATTGATCCAGCTGTCCAGACTTTAATTTCAATAGCACCTTAGGACTTGTTCTAGATTTTTATTCAAGTGCTCAGTGTAGCTATTAGGCCATCAGTGATAATTAGATAGAAGTGGAGATTGAAACCTAGTTGCTTACAGAAGGCCCTCCAAAATGAGAAAAAATTGTGACCCACTGGCTAATACAATCTGTTCTGGATTTCCATGAAGTCTGTAAATTTCACTTATAAATAGTTTAGCAGGTTCTTCAGAAGCAGAGAGTTTAGCAAGTGGCACAAAGTGACCCTGCTTAGAAAAATGACTATGATGACCCAGAAGGCGGTAGTTCCACCATTTCTATCTGAGACCATATTCGGCACAGGCAGAGACTGTAGAAGATTTCCCAGTTTGACACTGTAAGAATCTGGTCCAGAAAGTCCTGCTCTGCTATTATTTGTAGTTCTGCCTGTTTACCTGGACACACTCGCTCCATTCACTCCAGCTCTGCTCTTGTCTGTCCTCGGGTCTGTTTCCATGAAACACCCACTGAAGCCTATATGAAGCAGCATTTCAGACACTTCCAAGCACCAGTACTTCCAACACCTCCACTAAAGTTGCCCTGCAATACTTAGGCAGGTGGCAACTAGCTTACTAATCATTATTTTCCCTCTCAAAAGTGCCTACGAATAAAGTTATCCTTAAGCTTCTGAAGCCAGGCATCACCGCGGACATCTTGAATGTGCGCCTGCGCTGTCATTCCTCTTCACCCTTCACAGGCATTGCAGTCGCCCAGACGGCTCCGGAAAAGACTGACGGCGCAGGTGCACAGGCTGCAGTAACCTGGCCATCAGTCTCGGAAGCCTAAGGATAACTTTACTCGGGGGTAACTTTACTCGGGGGTAAAATAATGATTATTACGCTAGTCGCCACCTGCCTATGTATTGCAGGACGACTTTAGTGGAGATGGTAGTTCCGCTTTAAGTGTTCCAGTGCTGAAATTCCTGTTTCCTGTGTATGACCTTGGCTTTGTATTTTTACCACTCTTGATTGCAGCCTGTCCTGACCTTCACTTCACTCCAAAACTGATACTGTTTGCTGATTTTGATCTGCAACATTGTTTGTTTGTGTTCTCCTAGTTCTGTATTCTCCTGTATGAGCTACTTCAGTTTTCACCGATCCCTAGCTTCACACTCTAGCTTTACTCTCAAGCAGGTCATGGCTGCAACAGCCTTGAGAACAAGTTTTCATCTGCCAACCCATGGCACCCATCATCTAGCTTTCATCTGCATGTGAGTTGAACTTTATATTCCCTGCTTCCAAGCACTTAGTGACTGTTACTAGTTGTTGTTCCTGCATTTTTTTTGCCTAGTAACCCCCTCTGCCCTGCAGGTCCGCCTCATGTCCTGTTAGCCAGTGTGACCTATTATACTGGTGTCATGGCTGTGGACCCTGCAGAGGTTGCTAAGGTTGTTGCACAACAGTTTGCATTACTTGGACAGCATTCTTATCACGGTGATTTATGGCTTGTCAATGTTGTCAATGTCTGTATCTGTTCTGTCCTCTCGGACGGACGGTAAGCGGCATAGCCGGTTGCTGCCGCATGGTGTCGACTCTGTGTTGCGAGTGCATGTTACCGACGTCGCACTCACTGTTTTGTAGCCTTCGGCACTATTGGCCATGTAGGTCCCCCCTTCTCCTTTGGCCTTATATACAGTGGGAGCACTGGGCTTAGTTGCCCTTTCGTGGTGTACATGTGCATTGCTAGTTTACTCTCGTTTGACCCTTGCTTGGCTTCCAATTATCCTCCATGTTCAATCCTTCGCTTTGTCTGGCTATCCGCTCCAGTCTTGACCAGTGGCTTTGTCTGACTAACCACTCCGTGTATGACCTAGGCCTTGTCTGACTACCCTCTTCGATCTGACCCAGTTTCTGGCTGACTACTTGCTCCGTGTTTCTGTGGCTCTGGCTGACTATCTGATCTGGTTTTGACCTGTGGCTTTGTCTGACCACTCGCTCTGTGCTTGACCCAGGTACTGTCTGACTTTCCACTTTGCCTCACCGGCTTTGCTGCTCTCGCTCCTTAAAGCCTACTAGCTTCCATACCTCCCTGGTATTGTTGCTGCTGCCTATTGCTCCGTGAGCCTCAGGGTTAGTCTCCCTCCAGGTATCGCTCTGGCTGTCCACGCTCTGTGTATCCTCGGACTAGCCAAATACCTCTGTGACGATTACTTGCACTGTGATCCCGGTCTCGCTCCTAGTACTTGGATTCCTACAACTCTAGATTTCCGCAAGCTCCTTTCTGTAGAACCATAGGCTAGGTTCTACCCTCCTTGCTGCTATTGAGGTCCGTGGTTACAGGTGGTCACTTAGTGTCAGCTCCTGGGTAGTGGACTGTGCACTGTACTCACACCTGCCATGGGATGGTTGGGGAAGAGTTTGCTCATTTATGATTTCTCTTAATAAACTGGTTGAATTTACCTGTACCTGTGTTGTGTGATTTATTATCCTGGTGTCCCGTGACAGTACGAAAGGGCCTGTACTGGTTGAGGACCACGAGGAGTATGAGGTGCAAAATATTTTAAACTCACGCAGTCAGAGGACAACTACAGTATTTGGTACACTGGAAAGTTTATGGCCCAGAGGAACGTCCCTGTATATCCAGTGGTGATATTCATGCCCCAGCCTTACTACGTAGGTCCTTTCCCGTGGGGGAAAGGTAATTGAGGGGTGGGTACTATCACGGTGCCCATGATTTATGGCTTGCCGATGTGTGTACCTGTCCTTTCCTCTTGGGCAGATGGCCAGCAGCATGGCTGACGGCTACTGCCTGGTGTCGCCTCTCTGTCGCACGCACACATTACTGATGTCACAGTCGCTGTTTTGTAGCCCTCACCATTATTGGCTGTTTGGGTCCCACCTTCTCCTTTGGCCTCATATACAGCAGGAGTACTGACATTAGTTGCCTGTTCGTGGTGTACCTGTGCGTTGCTAGTTTGCTTTTGTTTGACCCTTGCTTGGCTTCCGATTATCCTCCATGTTCGATCCTTGGCTTTGTATGACTATCTGCTCTGGTCTTGACCAGTGGCTTTGTCTGGCTAACTACTCCGTGTATGACCTAGGCCTTGTATAATTACCCGCCTCGATCTGACCCAGTTTCTGGCTGACTACCTGCTCTGTGTTTCTTTGGCTCTGGCTGACTATCTGATCTGTTTCTGACATGTGGCTTTGTCTGACTACCCGTGCTTGACCCCGGTACTGTGTGACTTTCCACCTTGTCTCACTGGCATTGCTGCTCTCACTCTTTACAGCTGGTATTGTTGCTGCTGCCTATCGCTCTGTGAGCCTCAGGGTTAGTCTCCCTGTGGGTATTGCTCTGGCTGTCCTCGGACTAGCCAAGTACCTCTGTGGTGATTACTTGCACTGTGATCCCGGTCTCGCTCCTAAAACTTGGATTCCTAGCACTTTAAGTTTCTGCAAGCTCCTCTCTGTAGAACCATAGGCTAGGTTCTACCCTCCTTGCTGCTATTGAGGTCCGTGGTTACAGGTGGTCGCTCAGTGTCAGCTCCTGGGTAGTGGACTGTGCACTGTCCTCACACCTGCCCTGGGAAGGTTGGGGAAGTGTTTGCTCATTTATGATTTCTCTTAATAAACTGGTTGAATTTACCTGTACCTGTGGTGTGTGATGTATTATTCTGGTGTCCTGTGACAATTCTTTACTAATTAAGAATCTGGATCAGAAGTTGGATTCTATTACTGGTCTTCTGCAAACTCTGCAGCATAAGGACATTTCCACATCTGGTTCTGCTGCACCTGATACACAACTCCCTGGTGAGCCTCCCAAAATGCCCTTTTCTGAATTCTTTGATGAAAACCCCAAGGAGCACAGGGGAATTCCTGGAATGCTCTCCTTTCTTTTCTGCCTTGGGTTACAAACCCCCACACCTTCATCCTGGGGACACAATTGACTGGAGTACCTGCTGCTGATGCCTATGCTGCCTCCCTTGTAGACCTTTGGCAGGGTAACCGAGCCACCCTTCTGGGAGCCCAGTCTTCCCAGAGGAAAGCCTTTGACAAACATCAATCTGTAGCAACTGATGATGCTCCTAGAGACATGGTCTGACTTTCAGCAAAGAACACCAAGCTTTGCCAACCTTCTGATAAGCTTGGCCTTCCCTACATAGGAACTTTCAGGATTCGCCAATTCATCAACCAGGTAACTTACAAACTGGAGATTCCTTCAAAACTTCAGATGTCTCCTACCTTCCATGTTTCTTTACTCAAGCCCTGTAAACATAACAGATATGTTCACTCTGCACCTTTTTCTCCTCCTGTGTCTGGACATGAGGAATTTGTCATTTGTAAGATTCTGGTTTCAGTCTTCTCTGAATGTTCCTTTCAATATCTGGTGAACTGGAAGACTTATGACCCAGAGGAGCATTCCTGGGTCCTGATATCCATTTTCTGCCTTGGAGAGAGCCTTTCATTGGGAATTTCCCTCGAAGCCCTGTTTAGGACCCCCTGAGAGTGTCTCTGGATGGGGAAGTAGTGTAAGAATCCGTTCCAGAAAGTCTTGCTCTGCTATTATTTGCAGTCTGCCTGTTTACCTGGACACACCCACTCCATTCACTCCAGCTCTGCTCTTCCCTGTGCTCAAGTCTGTTTCCAGGAAACGTCCACTGAGGCCTTTATCAAGTAGAATTACAGACACTTCCATGCACCAGTATAGTGTTTTGCTGACTTAGATCATCCTATGGAGATGTGTTTCAGGAAGTGTGAGTTTTGCAGGAGAGAGAGGTGGAATGCATGACGGAATTCTTGTGAGAGGATGACGGGGAATGAGATTTGAGTTGTAAGGATGATCTATAGTAGGAGAGATAGGTGGAACGCATGATGTAATTCTCGCGGGGAATGAGATTTGACTTGCAAGGATGATCTATTCTGAAGTCCAAGAAGAAAGGAAATATATTGTGATGGTGCCAATTTGGCGCGAATTCAAAGTTGTGAACAGCATAAAAGGTAGGAGCTGGAAATCATTTGATTGATAGACCCCTGATGAAGTGATTTTTGATCACGCAACGTGTATGGTAGGAGTACTGGAGTAGAGCTCTAGTTTATTGATTTTGTGTTTTTATTTTTTGGTATAACAGCTATATAATTTTTATGTATTGCATTGTGTCCATATACTTTGCGTATATTTTATCTGGATAGCTGTTTATAATAATACATGTTTTGTATGAGCTACAATAAATATCTTTTTGTATATTTTTGATAAGAATTGGCAATATCAGTGTTTGATTCATATCAGGTCTCAGTACAGTTTTTTCTCCCAAGTATATGTATTCAAGTCCCATATTTGGCTAGCCACTACATATAGAGCCCCTAGGTAGGTCCATATAGCTATTATATTAGCAGACGGATACCTGAAGGAGCGCTCTGGGTGGAGTCTAAGTTGAATTGGAAGAAAATAAGAAAGGGGAGATATACAGAGACTTGCACTGGGGGTAATCCAGTGAATGCTGTGAAACTGTGAGGCGAGTCTTGTGCCTCTCCTACAAGTGAGTAGAAAATTCTACAAGTGGGAATGTGGTGATGGTTCAACATAGATAACAGCAGTCTGCACTTATAGCGTGTGCGCTTCTCTTCTTTTTGTCTTTTTTGGTACATGGATTGGAGGCCAGTTGCCAGCGGCTGATGTGGAGAAGCAGCACTGAGAGGAAGAAGTGACGGGATTACAAGCTTAACAGACTCTTAATTTGAAGATCTATTAGTTGGAATATATTTTTATGTACTGTTTTTCTGTGTAATAGCGCTTGTATAGAGAGAGTGGTATTAAAAAAAAGCAACCCTAATTTAATACAGCATAACAAATGAAAGGGAATACATGACAACAAAGGAGTGTGTATAACAAATTAACCAGACATTCAGTAAAAAATTAAATAATGACAAAAGGTTTGAACTGTTTTTTATTTTGAACATTTGTTACAGGTTTTAACAAAATACAAACAGCAGCTGTGAGGTTTAGGAACAGTTTATGATAAGAAGTCTATTTATTGAAATACAGATTATGTGCCACAGCCTTAAGGTATGCAGACAATGGTGCGCTGGAATAGTTTGTAAAAATTGCTTTCAATTTTCTTGCATATTCCCTATGCACTTTTTTTTACTCGTTGTGGCTCCTGTCCAGCAGCATATTGTTCCAGTTTTAATTCCGTCAGACTTTGTTCTTTTTTTAATCCAATAATAAAGTTCCAAAAACTTGGGTCGGGTGACATGTCCCTAGCAGATGGCTGAATCCACTATGCTACCCTTCTACTGAGTTATTTGTTTTTGGCAAGTCATGTAAAGAAGAATGGAAACCATTCCAGAGGTCATCATCAAACAGTGCTTTGTTTCTATTATTTCTTCTTCCAGGTCTGCCGACCCAAGTGTCCTCCAAATAATTCAGTAGCACTTGTATCTTCTTCACATTTTCAATAAAAAAATGTTGAGTCCATTAGTCTTTCAAAAGTATGTACCACATGCTGTGTTGGTACAAAAGCAATTGCAAGCAGGTTCCTTATTTGCAGTGCATACTCTGCATTCTCCATGCAATTTTTGCAACATCTGGTAATTGTTGAATTTTACGCCAAACACACTGGCTGAAGTGGAACAGGCATCCTTGCTGTGTTTATTCGGGAATTACCCTTTTAAATGCCGCTGTGCTTGCACTTTCAAAGTCTGTCATCACAGAACTTGCATGAGGACAAACACAAGACGTATAACGGTCCCAAATTGCAGAGCATATATGGTATATATTTGCTGAAAATGTATTGGACAGCTTTTAAAAGTTACATCAGCATATCAGTTCTGGCAGTTTGACAAGACAGTTAAATTGGCCAGTGTTGAAACAATTATAAACCTTATTAATCCTGGTCCACTGTCATGCAGCATAAAATTCTCATCCTTTGCAGTCTTTTCATATTTCCCACCGATCCTCAAGTCTTCCAAATTGGTTGGGTTTGGAAATGGAGCCATGGCACCTCTCCTCACTCTTCTAATGACCTGCTTTAAGTTATTCATCACAGACAGTTGTGCAGCAACAGCAGCTGTGGCTGTTTCCGAAGTCAAACCCACCAGTTCATGTGTGTTATATTGTGTTGTAGCTGCTAATTCTTTTAAATCTCCAATTAATCTGTTTGTCTTAACTTTGGCAATGTCTAGTACATGGTTGTGTTCACCTGGTCCTTTGCAAATTATGCCATCCTTGGTATGGCACCTTCAACTGCAATATCCACTGCAATATCCACTGCTGTACTGCATTTCCATACACACTTCCCATTGAAATATAAAGAAAGATATGCAAAATAATGACATCTAGTAATTACATCAGTATTTTTCTGATTACACTGATGGTACGGGCAGTATAGACTCTGAAACCTCGCGCTTGTAGATGACGCATCTTGCTCTGATGCTTCCAACTGCTGCCATCTTCCTGCGCCATCCATGCTGCACGAATGGCCGCTGAAACCAAGGTAAGCTGTGACAGTAAGCAAGTTCTCTATTGCAATTAATAGCAGCTAGCAGGCCTTCTTTGGAAGTCTGTGCCACAATAATAAAAAATAAAAAATACCAGCCACACGGCCGGTATTTTACCAGCACAGCCGGTAATTAGCGCACTGGAGCCAGTGCTGGTATAACTACTATACCGGCAATTGAAAAGCCGGTATTTGTGTGCGTCCGGGAAGGGGAGTGACTCAGAATCTGGAGATTGTTACTGCACCTGCATGCGCCCGCCCGCACACTCCCTCCGGTGTTGCACCCTGTCATTGGGCCATGGCGTGTGATGTGAGGAGTGTGATGGGTGCACTTTCCCAACTGGTTTGTCCTGCAGGGCTTGCTATAGTGCAGGTGAATGGGGCACAGACACACTGGCAGCGGCCAGGGCACCAGGAAGTGAAAGAGGGAGAGACGTACAGCAGCACTGGAGGTGGGTACTTTGTTCCTGACACTACAGGAGGATGGGTGTCTTGGCAAGATAGATCATTGTCCAGATGCATAGTTATACACAAGGTTATTGGTGCCTGGCACTGTAGGGTGTGAGTATGTGGTTTATACCTTGGCAGGAGAGCACAGTAAGGCTGCTGTGATAAGAAAAGTGCAAATCTGGAGGAAACCAAACGCACCATAGGGCACAAATGAACATTTCCCAAAACTCCACTGTTTTAAGGGTAATTTTAACCCCCTGAATGCAAGAGAGCTCTCTTGGAGGCCTCTCTAGTGATTAAAAAGCCGCACCTTAAATAAAAAAAATAATATTTATTTGATCCTTATGATGCAGCTGGTTTACCCCAGAATTGCACCACTTTTTCTCAGAACAGCACACCTTGTGTCCTTATATAGACATAGGGGATAGGTGCCTGGGGATAGGTTCCTGGCACTGCTGGAAGGTATTCATCTGGGATTATGTGTAGCCAAAAGAACACTCTGTCCTGCTATATATAGTTATACAAGGAAGTAGGTGCCTGCAGGAGTGGGTATCTGGGTTATACCTGGGCAGAAGTGCACAGTGTCTCCATATATCGTTTACACAAGAAATTGGTACTTGGCACTGCTGGAGAATGGGTATCTGGGTCTCACCTGGGTAGGAGAGCACAGTGTCCTTATGTATATAGTTGTACACAAGGCATGGGTGCCTGGTTCAGCATGGGCTGGGTATCTGCACAGGAGAGAAAAGTGTGCTTACATATGTTATATAGTTATACAGAAGGCACTGGCACCTGACACTGCGGGATGTGGGTATCTGGGTTGTATCTGCAGGAGAGCATAGTGTTCACATATATTGTTTACACAAGGAAAGCAGATGAGATCGGTTCCTGTCAATGTTAGACATTTATGTATGTCTATTGTTATTATAATATCTAATATTAGCATATTTAATCTAATATTGTTTTTTCCTGACACTCTTGCGATTCTGTTGGGCACATGTATAAAGACAAAATACATCAATTCTGGGGCAAATTCAGCTACACCATATGGCTCCATTGCTTCACAATGTGCGGGACAGCTCTAAGATGCACAGGGTTAATTTTTTAAACACTGCAGTCAGATTTCCCACTTTGTCATTATTAACTATGTGACTTACGTAAAGTCATATGTAAAGAGCTAAAGTGGAGTAATTCTGGTTCATACTAAATACACTGCATACCTCCCAACATTTCAGATTGACAAAGAGGGACACTTGTGTTTTAGCGGGTGTTGCTGGGGGTGTGGCTGGTGGGCAGGGCATTATTGATAATTTTCAGGCTATTTCACTACCTATTGACACCTCCTTGTGTAACCTAATAAATGATTTATAATAAGACCAACGTGTTTTATTTGCACAGACTAATTTATAAACACATATACTAATGTTTAAACAAATATTAATGTGAGTTTTATTGATGCAGAGCAATGTGATATATTTATATACACATCACAAAGTCTGCTCTCCTAAAAAGAGGGACATCAGGGTGGGAAAGAGGGACAGAGGGATTTGGGTCTAAAGGAGAGACTGTTCCTCCTAAAGAGGGACACTTGGGAGCAGGGCCGGATTTACATCTCAGGAGCCTGTAGGCACAGAAATCTGAAGCGCCCCCCCCCCCCATTGACCATCTCCACTGGACACCTCCACAGTGCTCCTAATGTCCACATTGCCCCCACCATCTCTTTATTGCCCTCACATTGCCCCATCAGCTCCAACTTGCCCCCATCAGCTCCACATTTCCCCCACCATCTCCATATTGTCCTCACATTGCCCCCCATCAGCTCCATGTTACCCTCACATTGCCCTCCATCAGCTCCACATTGCCCCCACCATCTCCAAACTGCCCCCCCATCAGCTCCGACTTGCCCCTGATCAGCTCCATGTTACCCTCACATTGCCCTCCATCAGCTCGACATTTCCCCCACATCTCCAAATTGCCCCCCCATCAGCTCCAACTTGCCCCCCATCAGCTCCATGTTACCCTCACATTGCCCTCCATCAGCTCCACATTGCCCCCACCATCTCCAAATTGCCCCCCATCAGCTCCAAATTGCCGCCACCATCTCCATGTTGCCCTCCCTCCCATTGTCCATTTCCTACCTCCCTGTTAGGAGATCTGTCGTCTGTGCCTCCTTTGGCACAGTCCTGTAGTTGCTGAAGCTCCCGTGCAGTCTCCTATTCAGGAATGCAGAGCGCTGGGAGATGATGTCATCTCCCAGCGCTCTGCATTCCTAAAGAGCCAATGAGGGAGCTCAGCACTTACAGGACTGTGCCAAAGGAGGCACAGACCTGCCCTGCCAGGGAGGTAGGAAATAGACAATGGGGGGGGTGCAATGTGAGGCGACATGGAGTGAGCGCCGGCGCAGCCAGCGAGGTGGCTAGTTTTTTTTAAGAATTAAAAAAAAAAAAAAAAAAGAATCCCGTTGGCAGGCACCCCTCGGTGGCGTGCGCCTGTAGGCAGGTGCCTACTTTGCCTTATGGCAAATCCGGCCCTGCTTGGGAGGCATGGCCCTGTACGGGCAATAAAAATATCTCCATATTTCCATCGTGGCCTTACATTACTTCTCCCTTTCGTTGTCACTTAACCATTTCAGTGCTATGAGAGTTGTGCAATATATTGCTGATTGGGATAGGTAATATAAGGCTAAAACAGAAAGTGCCATTCCTTAACCCCCTTATGCCATTGAGCACACACCATGTAATTTTAAGCAATTTTATGAAAAACAGCAACCTTAAATATTTTTAAAAATTATTTAAACATAATTATGCATACCTCCCAACATTTCAAATTGCCAAAGAGGGACACTTGTGTTTTAGGAGGTGTTGCTGGGGGCGTGTCTGGTGGGCGTGGCATTACCAATAATTTTTAGCTATTTCATGACCTATTGACAAGTACTTGTGAAACCTAATAAATGATTTAGAACAAGACCAAAGTGTGTTATTTACACAGACTAATGTATAAACACTAATACTGAAGTTTATACAGACATTAATGTGAGTTTCATTGCTGTGGAGCAATGTGATACACTTATATACACACCACACAGTCTGATCTCCTAAAAAGAGGGACATCAGGGTGGGAAAGTGGGCCAGAGGGATTTGGGTCTAAAAGCGGGACTCTCCCTCCTAAAGAGGGACACTTGGGAGGTATGATTATGATACTTTTAAATACATGTTTTACATGTTTCAAAACTGTGACTGTGTGTAGTTTTATTTCTCACATTGAATATCAATGATTTACAAACCATGCTGTACATCCTGATTTGATGGCTGAGTTTATACACACATTACAAACTAATTTTCATCTTTATCACTCAAATGATCTCTAAGATGAAGCCTTGTTAGGTATGTTAGAAAGACTGAGATAAGAACATATCTTTTACACATATAAATTAGGCAGGTACCCAGCAATTAAACTGTATTCCCATGTACTGTCAATTTAAACATAGTTATAGTGTTGAAGCTTTTTATGGAGTGGAAAAAAGAGGGATATGGTGGGATAACCATGTCAACACGACTATTTACCAATGAACTAAGTCAAACAGTTTTTGTGGGGGTTATCTATGAGTGACTATTTTATTTGTAGACCTTAATAAGCAATTAATAAGTATGGTTCAAACCACTGTTTGGGCTACTACTAGGGTTGCCACCTTTTCTTAAAAAAAATACCGGCCATGGCATTCCCTCCATAGACATAACATTGGACAGAAGCCGATTTTTTACCGGCCTGCCGGTAAAATACCGGCTGGGTAGCAACCCTAGCTACTACTGTGCTTCAGGATATCCACAGTGCTTTATGAGAACTGAGCTCCTGGCACCCGGTAGCTGTAATGAAGAGCCTGAAGCTCAATTTTGTAGGGTCCTGAAACATTGAGTGGTTCTGCCCCTTCTGTGGCTCCGCCCTCACCGACCCACAACTATGGGCGGTATTTTTTTTCAGGGAAAAGGTGGCAACCCTAAAGGGGAAAAAAATTAAATGTAAATAGGAGAGACAGAGCAGTTCTCCAGCAGTTCTGTCTGCCTACTTAACTGGCCTAAGAAGCCCTCCTACCTTGTTCAGATGTGTGACCTGAACTGGAACCTGTTTGAGTGACATCTGAAAGTAAGAAAACCTGCCTCCCCCCAAATCACATGCTTGCTTTTACAGAAGTTTGACTGATTGATCAAAAGGCAAGAAAATGCCTTCTGCGGGAGATCTTGAATTCTATGTGGACAGTTAAGAAGCAAGCATTTTATGTTCAACTCCTGCCATTTTTTGTTTTCATTTAAGACGCATTGATCTATACTTGAGGCGGCTCCATGTTATGAATATATAGTGCAAAAATATAATTACTAAATATAATTTCTGCAAAGCACTTACCATCCCACTGGCAATGAAAGAGTTAATCTAAGCAAACATACCACACTCCTTCACACAGAAAATCAGAACCAGTTTTGTGATTAACTCTGTACAGCAGGAAAAAAGGGGTTATCTGTTCCTTGTAGGTGTAAATAATGACATAATACAATATATGTTTTCCTGTGCTGTAAACAATAGCTTCAGAAACAAATGCCCTTGCCACTGAGGATAGTGGTATATTGTCCAGGCTATCTACAACACATTCTGCACTATTGTGGAATAAGGATGGAAAGAACTGATCCAAGATGGAATGGAATTATTATTGCCAGCTATAGGTCAGAGCTACAAATTAGACCTTGACATTAACAGCTATGAAAACATTGATAGTAACCCTTCAAGTGCCAACAGTGTGCAGCATACAGCCCACTGGCACTTGCAGGGTTATAAATGTTAGCAAACTGAATCTCTTCAGGTGTGGTTACTCAGTATAAGTTCACACAGGCAAAAGCGCCTAGCACTCAAAGGATCACTTGCCTTGCAGAACATCAGTCTCTGTAAAATAATAGGGTTGTAACAACCTATGAGGACCAGAGAGGGTGTGCGACACATTGCTTTGTAAAGCAATGTATACCCCTCTGGTCCTCAAAGAGGTAAATCATTTAAATCTTTATTTCATAATAGGGACAAACTCAATACTCTCAAAATCCAGCTGGTCAAACTATTCCAACACTTGCATGCTGACAGTGCTACTAATGTAACCCTCTGTGTGGTAAAGGGATGTGCAGTGGATTGCAGAACAATTCATTGCCCACCCCCTCTACGTCTGAACGTTAAATAGAGCGCATTCAAGCAATTTAACCCTTGCTTGCCAGAAGGGGTTTTCCCTCTAGAGCTCAAAGGGTTACCTTACCAAGTGAACAAGTAACATATTAACATAGTAAATTTGGTTGAATAAAGACACAAGTCCATCAAGTTCAACCTATGTCTCCGGTGCACCTTCAATCTGCATCCACGGATCATAAAATACGACAGTGGTGGATTCCAGTGTATTCACTTATAGAACAGGTCTCACTAGTGGGCTGAAGTGTTTTGGTGAGCAGCCCCATATGAAGACTGTGATGTAGCTAAACTATTTCAAGGAACAGGGGACCTGTATGTAAATATCCACTTGACACAAGGCTATGCAGTTCATGCTGGGGTTTTCTTCACCTTTCAGGTGCCACTTACAGACTTGTTCTGAGGACAGACTCTCAGTGCAAGAGTGAAAGTAGCGCCCGACTGATGAAAAAACCCCATCATGCAACCTGTCGCTACGTGTCATGTGGATATTCACATAAAGGTCCCCCTGTTCCTTGAAATAGTTTAGCTAGTCTCCATATGGGGCTGCTCACTGAAACACTCAGGACTTCAGCCCCCTTGGTCATCCCCTAGTGAGGCCCTTTTTATAATAAGTGATGGAGTAGAAGAGAATATTGCAGTTTTAGCTGAAATACATTGCAAATACTTTTCAAATGGAAAATATCTCAGCAGTGACAATACCCCTGTTTTACTCATGATGCAGAGAATTACAGTATATGTTTTTTCATTAAAAATGTTTAGTGCTCCTTTAAGTACATTAGAACATGATACTTCAAAATAAATAGCACTCAAAAGTGTATATAGTTTTACTGCAAGTTTTATTGACCACTGTCAAACTGAGCTGCTAGTGTTTAAATCATATAAAAATGATAAAACTCCATTTCCTATAATTCAGTTAACCTTTTGAACACCAATCAAAAAGTTATTGTAGCTCAAACTTGCATTTTTATTGTGCAGTATTTCCATTGCCAGAATGTTATGTTGGCACTGTTGCTACAACAGTCTATTTACATCTCTGGTGAATTGGTCATAAACCTCCATAGGATTATTTAACAAGAGTGCCACTGTAAAATTTCAAGCCATGGAGATGTTGCACCTAAAATATTTAAGTTTGTATTGCAATAACTTTTAAATAAATCCTCTCAGAAGTGGGTCTAATCTTGTTTTACTCAGCAGGATAAGCCCTGTTCTATATTTTTTTTTTTTAGTATTAAGTGTTACTATCACATCAATGGATGTTTTGTGAATTTATATATGTCTTGTGGTGAGCTATTTTGCTCTAGTTGTTCCACTTACTCTGTGCATGTGGCCTTGCATGACTTATTAATTATGTTCTGGAATTAAAGCAAAGCTTTCTGTGTATGCAAAACTTGAAGGAGATTCACCACATGCACCTCCGGTACATCCCTGTCTTGCAGTGACAATATTCTCTTTCTTACTATAAATGAGTCATCCTATATTATAATTCGCTAAAAACTTTGTAAAGATGCAGTCATGCACAGTAGATACTGCTGCGCGTGCTGCAGTCATGCACAGTAGAGACTGCAAGTGACGCGGCTGATACAGAGCGGGGCACTCCGAAGTCGGACCTGGTCTGTATTCGAGGTGCCCCGCTCCGTATCAGCTGCAGTGCGGGCAGTCTCTACTGTGCATGACTGCACCACAACCGGCTGGCACTGTGGCCCTTGTACACGGGCTCTTCAACTAGTATACCTATATTCTACTGAATGTGTCATCACAAGCAGAGCAATACCATTAGTACCATTAAAACACTCTTGATGTGTGTTTGCTACATTATATTCATTTAATGTTCCACCTTTTCTTAAAGTTGGCCTATCATCACATAGTTTGATTCTAATTAAATGTATCTTCCATTAAAGTGCCACACATTATGGTTAACCCTTTGAGTGCCAGAGGGGTACGCAACACATTATTTTGCAATGTGTTGTGTACCCCTCTGGCACTCAAAGGGTTCAAATGTGCCAATGGTATATTAGCCACATGGATGCTAAGAAGTTCTTCAAAAGCATCTGTTCACAATACGTTGAAGACCTCTCTGTCACACAGTGTTAAGGCATAACAGTGTATGTGTAAAAGGAGGTAATAGAGACAAAAGTAGGAGGATATGTGGTTTTTGCGGTTACAGTAGGTTTATGTGTGAAGTGGTAGAGAGAGATCATCTCCTCTTCCCGCTGAAAAATGCATTTCAAAAGAGAGCAAGACAAATGCTAAGCAATTCTACAAATATGTAAATGGCAAAAAGATTAAGGTTGATATTTGTCCTTTTAAAACTGAGACAGGTGAATTAATTAGTGAAGATAAGGCAAAGGTTGACACATTAAAAACATTCTTTTCTTCTGTATATACAACGGATGTAACAATGCCAGGCTATGTATGGGGAAAAGAGAACCATAACATTTCTTCTATCTTGTATATGGCTTACTGAGGACAAATGCGACTGGAAAAGGTTATGGGAGTAATAAAGCACCTGGACCAGATGGTATACACCCAAGGGTACTTAAGGAACTTCAATAACAGCAAGAACCTGATACTTAATACAGTATTTAAAGCTGAACTTTCAGGTAATACCAAGTCGCCATGCATTCATTAAACGCATGGCGACTAGCTTGAAAATAGATGTCTTACCGTTAAAAAATAGCTGTGTCTAAAGAAATCCCATCTATTTTCAAGCTATTTGCCATGCGTTTAATGAATGCATGGCGGCTTGGTAATACCTTAAAGTTCCTCTTTAACGATTCACTATCATAAAGCATTGTTCCCTGTGATTGTAGGAAAGCAGATTTAGTATCATCATTTAAAAAGGGGACGAAATTAGGAAATTATAGACCGGTGAGCCTGACTTCCATAGATATTAGAAAGGTTATTAACATCTAGCATTCAGGACTATGTGGCGGCCAACTTGTTGACACAGGAGGGAAGCACTCAAAGAAAGATTTAGGAGTACTGATAGATAATAGCCTTCATAGCAGTGTGCAGTATCACTCAGCTGCTGCAAGAGCCAGTAGGGAATTCATGGTATGGATCCAAGGAATTGGAATCTAATTCTGCCTCACCAGATATTCTAAGGCCTTCTGTAGAATATGGAATATAGTTTTGGGCACCATTTCTTAAAAAAGACAATACTGAACTGTAAGGAGTGCAGAGATGTGCAACAAAACTAATAAGGGGATTGGAGGATCTGTGTTATAAAGAAAGACTGGCCAAACTGGGTTTGTTTACATTACAGTAGAGACAGCTAAAGGGTGATACTATTACCATTTACAAATATATTCAAGGTCAAGGAACTATTTACTCAATGAACTGAACAAAAACACAAAAGGTCATCCATTAAGATTAGAGGAAATGTGCTTTTGAGTAAAACAAAGGCAATGATTTTATGAGGTAAGGACGGTAAAGTTATGTAATTCTTTGCATCAGGACACCGTGTTTACAGATACTCTACCTTTCTAGCTCAGAACAATTTTGAGAATTATGACAGTTGGTTTCAAAGCAGATAGGATGTTGATCCAGGGAAATCTCCAACTGCCTTTTAGAGTCATGAAGGAATCTCTTTACCCACTTGGTACTTAATTGGACATTTTTTTATATCTTCCTCTGGATTAGCAAGAGTGATATGACTGGGCTAAATGCATACAATTTTTTTAGCTTCATCAACTATGGTAAGTTAATGAGTACCAGAGTACACACTGGAGGCCACAGATGAAGCCTGTGATGGCCGCATGCAGCCCCAAAGGTCACCTTTTGCCCACCACTGTGTTTCAGACTCTTTAACCTCATCAGAACTAACTTCTCTGGCAAATGTGGTGCAACAGGTATAATTAATTATACCTATCCTGAATACACCTTCCTCCTTCTTCTGATGTTGTCAGAACATATCAGCTTCCAAAAAACAGGATGGAATAAATTAATGGGAAATGCTGGAATTGTTAGCTTGCTGAAACTTACCTCTGAGCAGATGTAGCTGCCATAAGTTAGCAGAAAGCTGTTTGGTCTGGAATAACAGGTAGGAACACCAATATGCAGGGCACTGGAAGAAGTGTACCTGAAGGCACGGGCGGATTGTCCTATCGGGGGATCGGGCATCCCCTGGTGGGCCGTGTGATTATGGGCCCATGGGAGAGATTGGTAAATCTTCCTTGCCTGGCCCACAATGTGTGTGAAGTAGTGAGAGGTCTGTGCACTGTGCTGGCATGGATCTCCAGATCAGTGTTCCGGCACGTATGCTTTCTCTGTCCCACAGAGAGCATGCTGAACCAGCCACATACAGGAGATGCTAAATCTGACAGCTGAACTCATCCTTCACCTGTGAGTTTAGCTAGTTCATAAATAATGTTGCGGCCAGGCATGTGAGTTGCGGGGGGTGGCTGGTTGGTGGAGAGAGTGAAAGCAAGCGTGGGATGGAGGTGAGGGGTTTTGGGAAGAACTATGGGGGGAGAAGGAAACAAGATTTGTTTGTAGAAGAGCGAGAGATAAGAAGACAGGAGGATTAATAGCTGGAAGGAGACAGAGAGATGTGAGTGGAGGAGGAGACTGTGAAAAATATATGGGTGTACGGAGTAGGAGACTGAGGCATAGGTACAGAAGCTAGACTAACATGGGTGGAGGAGAGGGAGACATAAGTGGTCAGGAGAGAGAGAGAGAGAGACATGGATGGAGGGAGAGGTGGTGAAAATGACATGGTGGGGGAGAGAGAAATATTAATGTCTGTTTTATTATTAATATTAGTATTTAATTTGTGCTTTTGTCAAATTCTGTGTCCATATGCAACCCTCAAATGTACCTATCAGGTCAGAAGTTAACCTTTTGTGTGACAGAAGCCTGTGGCATTCATTTGGAAGCTATACACATAAAGGAAAAAAAAGAGCAATTCTGGAGCAAACTAACTGATCTATAGGGGACATATAACATTTCCCATTGATTTAAATGGGGCTTTAATCAATAGAATGCACAATGAAAAGCAATAAGTTTGACACATCTTTAACAAGTAGTTCAATTTGTTTCCTATAGTTCTGGTTGTCCCAGAATTGCTCCACTTTCTTTATACATAGGGCCCACCATGCTTTTTATCCCAGAGCAGGTTTGCCTTTTTAATGACTTCACAATAAAGTAAACACATATATTTTATATTATATCACAGTATTTTTTGTAATAAACCGACATCTCATTTAAAGCACATTGCTAAAATTATAATTTTAATACACTGACAAGAGGCTCATATTTGCTTAACTCTCTTTACTACATCACCCAATAGCAGTAAAAAACAACAAAAGTTAACAGCCAATCAGAGTTCAGTACATGTATGACAAGCTGTGTAAGTCTAAATAACATCCTCTTTCTTTACTGCTCACCAAAGACTCAGGTCAGCGTTTTGAATTCAATATTTTACATTGTTTTCTTTTCTTTTATATATATTTAATATTTGATATATATTTTCCTTTTTGTCTTGCATATTATTTTATTTATAACCGTTTTATGCCTCAGAATTTCTTCAGAAATGTTGTTACTTTCTTACTTCGCTTTTTTCCTACCTTGTCTCCTTTTAATCTAACTAGTGTGGGCTCCTTTGTACCTTTTCTTTCTCCCGCTTCATCCCTACAACTTGAGTTCGAGCTCTCGCTCTTTTAACTCTCTCTTTCTTTCCTAACGACATTTTACCTTCTCCTTCGCGTTTTCTCGCGTTCTCTCGCGAGATTTCGCGGACATTTTGTTTTACCGCGCCTCTGTTCTCTGAGCCGTTTCCTTCATTGCGCTTTGTCTTCACAGCACTCAGAGAGAGTGAATCTCTCTCCGTTTTTTCTTCCCCTTGCCTTGTTTTACTGGAAGTTTCTTCTACCTTCAGTGCATGAGTTCTGTCAGTTTTATTCCCATCTACATTTCCACACTAATTATAAAGGTGAGCCCTTTATTTATTCATTGAGTCTTAATTTACTTAAAAAAACTTCAGTTTTATGGGTGAGCCCCTTCACAGATATATATATATTTACTTATAAGGGTAACCCCCCTTTTTTCTTTCCTGCCTTCTTTTAGTGGGTGACCCCCACTGTTTTACTTTATTGCAAGTATCTTGGTTTTTGAGAATACCACATTTCCAATTTGTGTGGGTGACCCCATACATATTCTCATAGTTATATAAGTATCTATAGTTTGTCTGGGTGATCCCCTTTATATATACTTTCATCCTTATATTATCTATATTCAAATTCATAATGGATAAACAACAGAGATCTACTTTAAATGTGGACAATATTCAAGAGTTTATTAATGCTGCCGTCGCAGCATCTCTTGAAAAAGCTTTGGCCAAGGCTTTGCCCTCTATGTCTAGCCCTCAATCTCAAATTCTTCCCGTTCCAACAGAAGATATAACTGATTCAGATGATTCTGATATTGGGGATCCCCAACTAATAAAAAGACATTGGAAAGGAGCTGATTCTAAAGCAAACCCCAAAAAGGGAAAGACCCCGGCTAAAAAGCCAAAATTAACCTCCGTCCCTGAGGCTTGTGGGGATTATAGATTGTCCTCAGATGAGGAGGACCCTGAACTCCCACCTGATCTAACTGAGGTGGACTCATGGCAGGCAAAATTATCAGACCATTCAGAGGAAAAGGATCTTTATGAAGTTCCTCCTAATGATGATTCTTTGATGGGTGAGCCCCATCCTAATACAGATCTTCCTTTTATCGCGGATACTTCTGACAGCAATCCTCAAGAATTAAAGGATTCTAAGGGTAACTTAATGTTTGACCCTCGCGGCATTCGCCACCCTCGTTCTTCCGAATGGACTCCTCCTCTTCATTTGTCTAAATATTTACATTTTTGGTTAAGACATCCTCTTGAAAAAAAAGTCAGGGCACGTCTTCAAAGTGAATGCCCACGTCCTATTATTCCAGACAAGATGGCTCAAACACCCGAATTTGATCCAACCATGATAACCTTCATGGCCAAATCGGGCAGAGATCCTAGAAAAGGTCTTGAAAAAGGCCTTAAATTGGCCCAAGACAAATTACTTGATGTAATTGGCCCTATGGCACAAATTTTATACCTCTCAGACTCAGCACTGGCTTCAAACTCTTCTGTAGATGCCCATTCCATCCGTGAGTGGATTCAACACTGTATTTGCTTGATAGGCAACACCAATGTCGCTATATCTAATGAGAGATGCAAGGCTGCCCTTCTTAGGATAGACCCCAAGTTAGCCGATTTAAGTGACAAGGAACTGGGTCCTTCAGCAAATGGAATGCTTTTTGGTGACCCATTCATAAAGAAACTTCAACAGCATGTGAATATTTTTTCTTCACTCAATAAAGCACAACTTTCTCTAAAAAAGGTTTTCTGACCTACACCCCAGAGGGGAGTTTTTGGCAGGGCTGGTAGACAGCGGGGCTGTGTCTCCAGCCGCTTCTGGCCTTCAGGTCCCAGAAACTACCCTGCACAAACCTTTTACCAGTCATCGAGATCTCAAAACATACAACCTTCTTCAAACGGTCCGCGGCTATCACATAGAGTTTGTTTCCACTCCCCAACAGAATTGCATTCCGAACTCCATTTCGTCTCTTTGTCATCAGAATCTTCTTCACAACGAACTTGTTTTACTCAAGGACAAAGGGGCAATCCAAAGAGCTCCAGATCATGGTGGTTTCTTCAGCAACGTATTCCTTGCCAGGAAGACGTCAGGAGAGTCCAGACCTGTCATAAGTCTAAAGTACCTCATCAGGTTTGTCAAATACCGACACTTCAAGATGGAAGGTATTCATCTGCTTCAGGACCTTCTCTTACAAGGCGACTGGACCTCAAAGACGCCTACCTCTCGGTACCGATCCACCCGTCAAGTCAGAGATTCCTCAGGTTTCTTTGGAACAAGGTTCCTTGGCAGTTCACATGCCTTCCATTCGGGCTAAGTTCAGCCCCATGGTGCTTTACCAAGTTGCTAAAACCTGTTCTAGCCCATCTGCGGAAATCAGGCATTCGTTGCATCATTTCTCATCTCAAATCACAGACAGAGTACACAGTGGACTTTCTTCAAAATCTGGGGTTCGTAATCAACTGGGAAAAGTCGCCACTTTCTCCCTCTCAAACGATCAAATTCCTCGGCTTCGAAATAAATTCCGAATCATGCACTCTCTGCCTTCCTCACTCCAAGATAGTCGCTATCAGAAAAGAACTCAAAAGAGTCCTTCGCCTGTCAGTAATTCCTTTACGCCTCTTGGCACGGATAATAGGGCTCCTTTCTTCGTCTATTCAAGCAATTTTTCCCGGCCCTCTGTTCTACAGAGTTATGCAATGTCTAAAAGCTCAATTTTTAAAGGGGAACGCCATCTTACGGTCAACTAGTTCCTCTTTCTCCAGAGGTTCGCGCGGAACTAAAATGGTGGCTTCTCCACATGCAGGCATGGAACGGTCGCGCAATTTTTGGTACCATTCCAGACTTGGTCATCACTTTGGACGCCAGTCTTTGGGGTTGGGGAGCTACTTGTGTGGGGGTTTCCACTGGAGGAATATGGACACATTCAGAAGAAGGTCTTCACATCAACTGCTTAGGGTTAATAGCCGGTTCCTTCGCCATTCAAAGTCTGGCAAAAGATATGATGAACTGCTGCATCCTCCTACGCATGGACAACGTCTCGGCTGTCCAATACATAAACCACCTGGGGGGAGCCAGATCGAGGATTCTTTCAGAAGTCACCAAGGATACCTACCATTTCTGCTTCAAGAAGAATATCACTTTACAGGCAGAATACCTCCCAGGCATCTCCAACCTAGAAGCAGACTGGTTCTCCAGACACTGGAGAGATTCCAGCGACTGGATGCTTCACCGATCTCTTTTCCTTCAACTAGTAGATATTCGGGGTCCTCTGATTCTAGATCTTTTCGCCTCCCGGATAAAGCACCAAACTCCGGATTATTTCAGTTGGCTTCCGGATCCGAGCTCCAAAGCGACAGATGCCTTCCTCCAACCTTGGCCTCCTTCCGGCGCTTATGCTTTTCCTCCTTTTGCTTTGATATTGAGAGTAATCCAATATCTCAGGATCCAAGGCTTGGACCTCACATTGGTAACTCCTTTTTGGCCGAGTCAACCTTGGTTTCCAGACCTACTTTGTCTTTCAGTCAAAGACCCCCTACTGTTTCCTTCCATACCGGATCTCCTGACAGATCCCAAGGGCAATTTACATCCTCTAGTAACCCAGAATCGCCTTTGACTAGTGGCCTGGTCAGTGTCAGGGGATCTTGGAACGTCCTTGGCCTATCGGAATCAGCTCGTAGATTGCTTTGGGACTCGTGGGCCCTGGGAACTCGACGTTGTTACCTTTCAGCCTGGAGATCCTGGTCTAATTGGTGTTTGTGACGAATATCGATCCCCTTACGGCCCCTATTCCTTTAATCCTCAATTTCCTTTCTTACCTCTGTGATGAAAATCTTATAGAACCATTAATGTACATAGATCTGCCATTTCAGCTGCTCACACTACGGTCCATGGTCTTCCCATCGGTCAGAACCCTTTGGTTTGTCGATTGATGCGTGGCATTAGACTCGCTTTCCCTCCTCAACCCAAGTACTCTTCCCTTTGGGATGTTTCCAAGGTTCTGCAATTCTTACGGACATGGCCTGAGAACTAACTCCTCTCACTCCGCCAGTTGTCTGCTAAGCTTGCACTTCTTCTTTGCTTAATTTCTTTTTGCAGAGTTTCTGACATTCGAGCCTTTGATGTTGATGGTATATCCTTTTCTCCGGAGGGCGTTGTTTTCTTTATTTCACGTCGTACTAAATCAAATTCTAGATCTGTATCTTACCACTTTTTTCCCATTGGAACCTAAACTTTGTGTTGCTTCTGTGCGTCACTGTTATATCGATAGGACAGCTTTTGTTCGTCTCCCTAACGCTAGACAACTATTGATCTCTTATGTTCCTCCGTTTAATCTGGTCTCTACACAAACCTTGTCTCGCTGGATCCGTTGGATCCTTTCCCTGGCTGGCATTGATTCTAATTTCGGGGCACACTCAGTCAGAGGAGCAGCCGCTTCGGCTGCTTTCTCCTCAGGTGCTTCCTTATCTGATATCCTTCATTCAGCAGATTGGTCCCAAGAAACCACTTTTCGTGTTTTCTACTTTTGTCCTCCCTCTCATCCAAATACAGGAGCAGATAGAGAAGGTGTGGGGTCCAGGAGAAATGTCAGAGGTCAGGGCAGGAAGAATATGTTCAAGTCCAGATAGAAATGCCAGAGGTCAGAGCTGGCTGAGTATGTGAAGGTCCAGATAGCAATACAGAGGTCAGGGCAGGCTGAATATGTGCAAGTTCAGTTGGACAGGAAAGACGGAAGTGCAAGGAAGACAGCCATACTTTGTCCCCTACTGGCAGATCAGGTCCGTGTTGCCAGAGTTTATCCGCATGACATTTATATTCCTGTTGTGTGGACCTTAGGATGTGATGTAATTCAGTATGAGACTGCTGTAACTGCTGTATTCATTGATTAGCCTCTGGGACTGGCGTAGTAGGAGGAAGTCCCAGTAACACTAAAGGATGGAATCCCTAGTTGGCCAAGAAAGGGGTGGTTTTCAGAGTGTTGTGATAATGACCATTATAAGCGAACTCTGCCATAGGAAGTAAGTGATACCAATTATCCTGTAGGTGTGAGAAATAGCAACGCAAGTATTGTTCCAATGATAGGATGGTCCTTTCTGTTTGTCCATTGGTTTGTGGATGGTATCCTGAGGAAAGATTACTGGTGATTTGTATACCAGAACAAAATGCCCTCCAGAACTTGGAGGTGAACTGGGGACCTCTATCTGAAGTAATGGACTGTGGTACTCCATGAAGACAAAATATTTCATGTAGGTACAAAGAAGCTGTCAGGCCAGCTGTAGGTAATTCCTTGGCAGGGACAAATACCATTATGGTATTTCAGTGATTTGAAGGGGACAGGTCCACAATAAAACCAGTGGTTATGTCTCTCCAAGGACCAGATGGCACTGGAAAAGGATGAAGAAAACCAGATGGTTTGGTGTGTTGGCTTTTAGCCCTAGCACGTGTCACAGGAAGACACAAAACTGCAGACATCTTGCTTTAGGTTTGGCCAACAGAAGTACAGCTGAATAGCCTCCAGAGTTTTATGTGTTCCTCCACGGCCAGCAGCAGGGAGATCAGAAAATATGTGGAAGGCCTCTCAGTGGATAGAGTCAGGAACGAAAACTGTGTCTTGTTTGTGCAATAATATGTTGATGAAGGTAAATGCATATAATTGAACCAAACAAGAAAAATGTGTGGTGGCTTGTCGAATACATTCCAGGAAGTCTGTGCTGGTGAGTAGAAACTGGTGTGGAGGTAGGATGGTGTCAGGAGGCGTGGGAGAATTGGATGGCAAAGTATACATCCTGGATAATGCTTGGAAGCGTGCAAAGAAAAGTGTCCATCTGGCTTAGCAAGAACGTAATCTACGTGCAGACCGAAGATATTCTAAATTCCGGTGATCTGTAAATATTGTAACTGGATATTCTGATCCTTCTAGCAGATGTCTCCGTTCCTCCAGCGCGCACTTGATAGCAAGTAATTCCTTATCTCCTATGTCATCATTTTGTTTTCGGGAGCAGTAAGGCATCTGGAGTAATAGGCCACTGGATGTAGTTGGCCCTTTTTATCCATGTAAAAGAACTGACCCTGTGGCAATGTTAGAGGTGTCTACCTCTAAAAAAGAAGGGCTTACTGACATCTGGCTGTTGTAGAATGGGAGCCTGTGTAAAGAGGGTTTTTAGAAGATCAAAGACTCGTTAGGCTTCAGAGGTCCAGCAGAAACTGACATCTTTCTTTGTTAGGCAGTTAAGGGGAGAAATCAGTTTTGAAAAAAGAAAAAAAAAAGCCAATGAATCTCTGAACTGCCTTTATGTCTGATGGTATAGACCATTTTAGGATGGCTGCTATCTTACAGGGATCCATCTTCAACTGTACAGGGGAAATAAGAAAACCCAGAAATTCGATCTTGGGTACTTCAAAGGTACATTTTTCAAGTTTAGCATATAGGCAATGTGTGCGAAGTCGTGATAACACCGTCCTGACATGAATTTATTGTTCCTGTAATGAAGGTGAGAAGATGAGGATATTGTTTAGATATATGATGACGAATTGGTCTAGCAGATCCTGGAAGACATAATTTACAAAATATTGGAAAGTTGCAGGGGTATTGCATAAACCAAAGGGCATGACTGTCGAGAAATAAAATAACAGTGATAACAGAAGATCGGCACTGTTTATCTCTAACATAAGATAAATAAAAAATATAAATAAATTCGAGATCTTATACACAATCTAGGTGTGATACACTTTTTCACAGTGAACAGAATTTATAAAAATAATCAATTACTTATATTCGTGAAACAATATATGCCATTTTACTTAAAGATAAATAAAATTGATATATAGAATAATAGTAATATGTGAATTGGGAAACAGAGATCTGCAAACTTGACTCAGTAATATATATCAAGCAACAGTTCTAGACTAAGATATATATATATTATGGCACAAGAAAATATAATACGATAGATTATATCAGATGACTGCACAAGTAACACACAAGCACTTATAGGGTTAAACTATATATGAATATAGGTTTCCAGAGGTATAAGCTAGCAATGTTTGAATCCAGCAGTAGTAAGGGTTAACAATTCCTACAATTTAGGAAAATAGGTGGCAGTGCAACGACACCTGCCCCACCCCGATGTACTAAAGCAATTAAGTGGCAGGGAACTTGTTGCTTGAGTTGTGCTCAATAGAACAGAGATCAAGTGGCAAATCTTGAGAACCACGATGCACAATATTGCGATAAATATTACACTCTATCTGGAAGACTTAAGGTCCCAGATATACAAAACAAAAATGTAACTATATGGCTGCTGGTTTCAAATTATACATACATATGGAGGAGCACAGAATAATGAAATACATTTCCTGGTAAAAATATGCATTACCACATTATAATCTTAAGCAATAAAATTAAGCTAAGTGTATAGCAATACAATGATAATATACGTGAATTATACCAAAGTATGTGAACCCTAAAAGATTATAATGACAAATTCATGTCAGCATTCAACTCAGCGCAAAGGGTTAAGCAAAGTTATAGGCAGAAGAGATCAACCAATTACACTCTCCAAGGTTTTTGTTCCGTCAAGATTTTCTCAACGATGCAACCTACTCTAGATATCACAAACAGACAAAACAGTATAGAACAGAATCAGCAAAAGTACCCAATCCACAATTAAAAATATTCAGGACACGTGAAATAGAGCACAATGACCCTCTCAGAGTATATTACTGTAATTTCTCTATGCCCGTTTGCAGTGATAACAAATGCACCTCAATACAACCGGCATAGATATTTGCATAATTGGCTTTCCAGGTATCAGCTTATTAGCTAATGATCTAAAATTTCTATAAATCTGATCTTTACCCTATATTAATGTGATTTGACTGTATAATTTCCAAAAGGTCATACTGAACTTTACAGCCAAATGGCTACTGAATTACATTAGTTCTCAGTAGGATGGCTGGTCATACTGGGAAGCAATTAACTTGTTAACCCCAGAATTTACTGGGTATGATAACTTTGGAAGTGTATACAGTGTAAAGACAATAACTAAATTATACTTTACCAATCATAAATAGGGTGTGGTCTTAGGCACGGCACTGTTCTGTTTAATTCAGGTATCAGGAAAGTCGGCAACCCTCAGAAAACTCCCTTTCCAAGACCCAAAACAATGCTTATATGACCCAAAGCCCCCCTTTACAGAAGGATATGCCTATTCTTCTGTCATAGGTCACTTCTAAAAGAATAATTAGCATATAGTAATATATTTTAGTAAATACTAATAAAATATATCTGAAACATAAAACCTATCATGTCGCTAGGTGTTAGCCTACTATCAGCAACAATTAGTAGAGGAAAATTCATATTAAAAACAAAAATGCTTTTTCTCAAACAATAGAAGTTTTAAAACATTATCGCCTTCTAAAAAAATCTGTGTCCGGAGTTTCTTACTCCAACACATAGTTGCAGTTTAGCTACATCCACGGCAAACAAAGTTTAGCTTCCATCCTGAAAGGTAACTGTTTAAAAAGATATATTTATGAGAAAGTCTAAAGCTTCTGTTCTACAAAATATTGCATAAAGATACAGTCTCATTTAAACACAGATAAAATGGTTTCTGAACAGATTCCTAAACCATTTCTATTCAGCCAGAGCAGACTCCCTGACATGACGGCATATTCAAAATGCCAGTATCTGGTTCAGAAGGTGGTCTTCCATTCCTCTCCTTTTCTGATACGGACCAAGTTGTAGGCCCCACATAGATCGATTTTATTATTATTGGCAATTGTCATGCGATCAAACAATTCCAGAATCAGTTGTAATGGATAATGGCTTTTGATGGTGATGGCATTAAGTTCCAGATAGTCTACCCAAGGGCGAAGACCGCCATGAAAAAAATCCTAGCTGCAGCTGGAGAGGTGGAAGGTTGAATAAATCATTTCTCCAGATTTTCAGACATGTATTGTTTAAGGTGTTGCAATTCTGATCCCGAAAGAGAGTAAATATGTCCATTGGATATGGCTGACCCAGAGGTGAGTTTGATAGGGCATTCATAAGGTCTATGGGGGGCAGGAAATCAGCCCCCATCTTGTCATCAAAAAAATCCTGATAGGCCATGGGTAAAGACAAGGTTTCACTACAGGCCAGAAGTGTGCGTCCGGTCGTGATGAGACACTTCTCCTTACAATAGGGAGAGAGAAAGGACACAGTCTTACAGGACCACTCTATACAAGGATCATGAGTTTGTAATCAAGGAAGGCCCAGTATATAACAGACAAAAAAGAAGCGATGACATCAAATTTAAGTTCTTCTTTATGGTGTGCATCGGTGAGGAGATTCATAGGAAGTGTTTCATAAAGGAAGGGGCCAGTCTGTAGGTAACTTGTATCAGCCATCTGGAGCATGAGCGGACATGTCTTGCATTGGATAGGTATACCCAGAGATTGAGCTATCTCCGTAACAAGGAAGCAACTGTTGGCTCTGGAGTCTATGATAGCAGACACTTCACTCTGTTGTGTGTTCCACTGCATAATAACAGGGAGAGCTATGTAAGGAGGAAAAGACAAAAGAGTAGAAACTGGTGACACAAAAGGTAAGAGATGCCTACCTTGAGAAAGACGGGGTTTAGTATCGCAGGTCCTGAGATGATAACCCCCTTTACCACAATAAAGACAGGTTAAGAAGCTGTTGTCAGTCCCTTTCAGCCTTGGATAGGAATCCTCGTAAGACTCCCAATTGCATAGGTTCCTCAGAAGTAGTAGCAGGGGAAGGCACTTGAAGAGAAGCTGAGGTACGACGAGGAAGAGAAGAAGCACCGGAGCGTTCATGCCGACCTTGCCTTAGGCGACGGTCAATCTGTATGGAGAGGTGCGTAAGATCGTCCAATGTATAGGCACACGAGCTAGTTCACTCTTTAGATTCTCTGGCAGACCTAGACTGAATTGGTCCATAAGTGCAGCCTCATTCCATCTGGAGTCGATCGAAAGGCGGTAGAAGTCAGTAACATAATCCTCAGCAGGGTGTCTACCTTGAGTCAGAGACCTTAAAGCTGTTTGAACAGAGGCCGCCTTAAAGGGATCACCATACAGTGAGTCCATGGCCTGGTGGAAGGCATGCCAGGAGTTCAACAAAGGACTATTGGTTTGCAGTAGATAATGGGCCCAACACAGTGGTTCTCATCCTAGCAAAGTAATGGTAGTGTATACCCTGGTGAAATCAGTAGCATATGTACGTTGGGTTGACTGCAAATAAGAGTTCACATGCAGTGATGAAGGACCTATAATAGGATCTATCCCCACTGAACCTTTCCGGAAGGGGGACATGGGGTTTGGGAGTGGCGTTGATCTCACGACCAGGGATTGGTGGTGTAGGTCCTCCTGCTGTGGCTGCTGTTGCCGCATGGGCTATGCCTGGTTGAAGGTCCTGTAGTTGTTGTAGATGTGCTTGATTAGTCTCTAACTATTGCACTGAAGCAGTGAGGGCAGATTTGAGATCACAAAGAGAGTTTAGGGCATCTAACAACCCTGAGGGTTCCATGATAAAGGCTCATTTGTTACTGTTAGAACTGTTAGCTTGCTGGAACTTACCTCTGAGTGGATGTAGCTGCCCAGAGGTTAGCAGGAAGCTCTTTAGTCTGGAATAACAGGTAGGAGCCCCAATATGCAGGGTAACTGAAGGAAGTGTACCTGAAGATCAAAGATAAAGTTCAGCAATAGGCCAAAATCAGGCCGACAAATACAGGAGCAGATAGAGAAGATGCGGGGTCCAGGAGAAATGCCAGAGGTCAGGGCAGGCAGAATATGTGCAGGTCAAGATAGCAATGACAGAGGTCAGGGCAGGCTGAATATGTGCAAGTCCAGATAACAAGTCATGGTCAGGGCAGGTAAAGTAGGTGCAAGTCCAGTTATCAAGCCAAGGTCAGGGCAGGTAGAGTAGGTGGAAGTCCAGGAATGCTGAAGTCCAGATGGGCAGGAAGAAGAAGATCCCAAAGGCAGGCCTGGAGCAATGCTGTGGCAAGGGCAAAGTCAAGGGCAGAACCAGGGATCAGCAGGAAGCCAGAACACACAAAGGATGTGCACAACCTAATGCCCAGGACTAGAGGTACAACTGATAGCCGAGTCCTGGCCTAACAGGACTTAAAGAGGACTTAAAGAGGAGGCACATCCCTGATGATGACAGCACGATGCCTGACATCATCCGCTGCCCGTCACTTATGCGCACAACCACCCCAAAGCCAGACCAACGACTGTCAAGGACAGGATAAGTGCAGAGGACCACGACAGGAAGGAATAATCATGCAAATATTGTGAAGATGGATTCCTCCATAGAGGTGAGGATTTGAAAAGGTGACAGTTTCTCTTTAAGAAATATAAAAACCCACTTGATCCTCAGCAATTCATTGTTAGTTAAGTAGGCTAGAAAAAGACAGGCAATATTTTGTTCCCTAAGGAACTTTCTCAATACACAGGGAATTAAATGTTGCCTGTTTTTCTCTAGATGAATACTCTTCCCTAGTTCTTTGGGTTTTTCTGTGGTTTGTACAACACTGGTCAGCTTGGTCATGGGGATTGCTGTATGAGAACCAGAAACCTAACTGGATTGCAGCATAATGGTACTGGTGAGTGCTGTCTATCCTCTAGTTGTAGTTTCTCTTTAAGGACTTACATCACCTTGAGTATGCAGTGCAATTTTGGGCACCGGTTCTGAAAAAGGATATACTAGAACTAGAGAGGGTACAGCGAAGAGCAACAACATTAATTAAGGGAATGGAGGACTTGACATATGAGGAACGACTAGACAAACTTGGTTTATTTACTCTAGAGAAAAGACGACTAAGAGGAGACCTGATCACATTGTACATGTACATGAGAGGACAATACAAGGGTCTCTGCAGTGAGCTATTTATTCCAAGGCCTGATCAGGTGACCAGGGGACCCCCCTTGAGATTAGAGGAAAGGAGGTTTAGACTTCAGCAGAGGAAGGGTTTTTTTTACAGTAAGGTCTGTTAAATTGTGGAATTCATTGCCCAAGGAGGTGGTTATGGCAGATACAATGGATACATTTAAGAGAAGATTAGACACATTTCTTTCAAAAGGGAACATACAGAGCTATACTGTTTATCAGTAGGAAGATCAGTAAGGTCTGATAAAGACTAAATTGGTAGCAGGAAAGCTATAAAATTCTCAGTTACTGAGGTATGAGGAGAAGGTTGAACTTGATGGACTTGTGTCTTTATTCAACCTAATTTACTATGTTACTATGACTTGCACAGTGCAGTATAGCTATAATTCTTGACAATACATATTCAATAAATATTAATTAGTCAGGTGGTTTATTTCATAGAATTAATTACTAACTGAAACACAATACTGCTGCACTCTTTACTCCTCAAATGCCACTAATAGACCGATTTCAGGGTTATGCTTAAGCTCAGGTAAATGATTGAAAATCCACTGGTGCCCAAGGAATTGTGTCTCAGCTACTAATTGTCCTTTTAATTTACAATCCGGTTTTCAAGTGAAAATATTTTTACACTGTGCCTGGCAATTTAAAGGGATAGTAAAGTTTCAAAATGAAAGCAGCTCCAATTAATCTTCATAGTGTTTGGGCCGATGAGTGTGTTATTTCAATACTGTCAGAGTTTTAGTTCAAGATTAATTGAATGATACATTATTCCTCTCCCACCCCTTTTAATACTGTAACACTGCTCACCTCAGAACAGAAAGGTAGTGTCCAGATGGCTTGTAGAGAGGGACAATCTTCAATTAGCATAAGGGAAAAACCTGATAAACCTGTCAAGGGGGTCAGGGTTTTCATTGTTCTCACAGTAAGAAGATTGTCCCTTGCTGTTATCTGTCTGGTCTCAAGACCAGATTCCACATCTCAGGGGAGGTGGCTTACACTAGGTAAAAGGGGCGGAAAGGGGATACTTTATTATTCAATTACTCTTGAACTCTGGCAGTACTGAAATAACACTGTCCATGGCCCAAATACTATGAAAATTAATTGGAGCTGCTTTTATTTTGAAACATTACTATTCCCTTAATACACAAATGTACCAATTTGTCTGAAGATTCAGATGGAAATAGAGATATATGGATACTGCTGGATGATATTTGTTTAATACAGGAGAAGTCACTCTCTGGACCTTTGGCTGTTGGGTGTACAACTCCCATCTGCTTCAGATGGCTGGGGATGATGGGAGTTGTAAATCCCAACAGCTGGAGGTCTAAAAATTGATTATTGTTATGGGTATTAACCCCTTAATGACCCTTGATGGTCATAGCACGTCATGGGTTGTTTTGACTTAACGACCTATGATGTGCTATGACCGTCATGGAATTCCGGCTCCCCCCACAGCTGCACGCTGTTCGGGGAGTCTGGAATCCAAATCGTCAAAAAAAAAAAAAAAAAATGCTTTGTGGTCCTTTAGTGACCGCAACGTGCCTGTGCGGCCGGTCGTTAAGGGGTTGATATATGGAGGAGTAGTCAAAATACAGACAACCATCATAAGGAAAAGCATCATATGATGACTATCAGGAGGAGAAGGAGCATCAAGGTTGTTTTAAGTCAGTGTTGGGCCATGAGCACAGTACTAAGTAGCCTGCCCTCTTAACTGCTTTGATGCAGTTGTAGCTTCATCTAATTTTAACGTGGATGCATCATCTTACAACATCTAGCTGCTCAGTAGCGCTAGTCACCAGAATGATTACCTTATTCAATAGAATTCTTCATTCTTCCCAGGGCAGGACGGAGCACAGACATCTTTAAAAAGTGATGTTTGCATGCCTGCGCTGTCAGTCCCAGCTGGCTCTAGGAGGTGTTGCTAGGAGCCGTCTGGCTCCAAAAGGGGCTGACAGCGCAGTTGGGCAGACGTCACTATGGAAAGATGTCTGCAATCTGTCCTGCCTGTCAGCCTGGGAAGAATGGGTAATTCTATTGAATAAGTAATAATTCTGGCGACTAGCACTACTGAGCAGCTAGTCGCCAGATGGGGAATTATTAGACATCAAGTTGTTTAGCGGTGGTAGTTCCGCTATAACAAAGCAGTGGATTCATTCTGGAGCAAAACAACTGTTTCATATATTTCAATAAAAAACTCTGCTCTGATTAATGTGACTTGTAGTTGTTTAATTACTGCATTTTTACAAGTATCTTCATACAATTCTGAGTTTTCACTCATGTCTCATATATTCAACAGACTGTATTTTATGCTCAAAACAGTCAGATGGAGATCCAGTGGGTTGCAGACTGTTTTATATGACAGTTTTTCCTTTGACCGTGGAGGGGGTAGGGGTTCATCAACTGATCACTTTGTCCTATTGTTAAAATATCCCTAATGAGATTATACTTACACTTGAGGCTCTAGGAACATAAGAAGACGAAGAAGAGCATTCTGCTGAGAAGGAAGTGAAGTTCCATATAAGGTGTTATCATGGTTCCACGGGTTTTACTGTCTTTAACAGATATTCTGGTTCTCCTACCTATTTCTTGTTTTTCCTGCCTTGTTCTAAATGATGCCCTTGTATGGGCCTATATCAGACACCGACATCCTTGTGTCAGTGCATGATCAAAGCGTTCTATATAGAGTTTTGAAGTTATTGTTCCTAGTGTTTCCAGTGTTTGACCAGGCTTTCCTCAGCTACATCGCTTGTCACCTGATTCTGCTACAATTCCTGTGTTGGTTTTGACCTCAGCCAGTTATTCGATTATTCTTATTCCTGCTGATTTTGTACCTTGCTGCTTGAATGGTTTTGACCCTGGCTTGTTCGACTATCCTTCTGTTTCAACCTAGGTACCGTCTTTACCCGCCTGTTGCTGACCGAAAGGTTCTCAGTGCCCAGTGTGTTGTATTCAACATTGTCGACCATCCATTCGAGTTCAATGCTATCGACCATCCTTGGTTCGACCTCATGTTACACGGTAACCTTGAGACCCCCGGTTCTGCTGATCCAGTGTTCAACAGAGGCAACTATACTTCTGGTAGGTTTAATAAGTTGATTCCTGACCTGGTGAGTAGTTGTCTGTGTGCGAGGTGGTTATCCTGCTATCCGGCCTTGCGACCTGCACCTCTACACGTCTTCGACCAGGCCTCCTGGGAGCAGCCACTGACATCTAGCACCATTCTCAAAACCACAAACTCTAGCTCCTGGCTCACTGGGGGCCTATCTAGTAAGTATTCAATATTGTCATCTGTTGTTGTATATTATATCCATATCAAATCAGAAGTCTTCTACTTCTTGTGGGGATTCTCCTCCAGAAGGTGTTCTCAGGCAGCTCTGGTCAGATCATTACATTTTGATCGTGCCAATGACTGATCTTCAGGTATGTCATGGGTTGTGGCTCATCAGGGAGTTCAGCTCAACCAAGCTGGACTCCATCGAGGTTATGCTGCTGTTTGATGCAGCCGTACCTCCAGCTAGTCCTCCCGTTGCAACTCCTCCTGCAGGTTTTCTACCTTGCAGAATGCCATTGCCTGATTGTTTTGATGGTACCTCAACTGATCTTAGAGGATTCTTGAATCAGTGCTACCTGTACTTACAGAACCAACCAGAGGTTTTTGCTTTGGATCAGGCCCGTATCACATTCATTGTCTCTCTCCTCCGTGATTCTACTTTGGCCTGGGTCTCTCCTCTGATGGAACACCAGTATCTTGTCGTAGCAAACTTCGAGTTGTTTGTCGCTGCCTTTCGCTCGGTCTTTGATGCCCCAGGGCGACAGGCAGGAGCAGAGGCAGCCATCCTGGACTTTCACGGTCTGCCCTGGACTGGGCAGACTGCCAGGCATGGTCACCCCTCTGGCGGGTCACAGTGGACTTGAACTGGAGTCCTCATGTACTCTGGTCCTGCTTTCTTACCTTTGAGCCACTGCTGAACCTGTTCTATCAGTGTGGTTCTAGCCCTGTACACCTTGCCTTGCTTACAGCTCTAGGGGGCTAGACTGGTGCTATCAGATTTCACCTGTCATTCAGAGTCCACCTGAGGCAGCTTGCTAATTAAGCTGCTGATTTCCTGGGTATATAACACTGCCTCTCCCTGATGGCTGGGTCAGTTCATTGTTCCTGTTTCTGTTGCTTATTTCCTAGATTTCCAGACTGACTTGGCTTGTGACCCCTGTGCATGTTCTCTGCCTGCTCTGACCTACGGTACCATGCCTGACTACTCTCCTGGATTTGCCCTTGTCTGATTCTTCGTATCTCCAACCAAGGTAAACTGTTACATGGACATCCAGCAAGGATCCCACACTCTCTTGCAATATGCAGTTGAATTTCCTTACTTGGGCTTATGATGTAAATTGGCATGAACAGGCCTTGAAGGCAACCATCAGGAGGGGTTTGTCGGACTGACTGAAGGATGAGCTCACAACCCGTTCTACTGCCATAGTTTCAAAGGAGCCCATGTAGTTAGGCTGGGTCTTCCATCTCTCTCTGATGAGGAGAAAACTAGGAGACGGATATTCGGATTAAGCCTTCTGATATGTACTACATGCCAGAACCGTTCCGGGAGGATGCCCTCCGTTGGGGACATTGCTTTATAATGGCCGGTCATCTGAGCCCCCTTCACACCCAGGATCTCATCTCCTGGTACTTTTGGTGGCCCACAATAAGAACTGACATCTCTTCTTTTGTGTCATCATGCCCAGTCTGTGCCAGTATAAAAAACCTGGAACTCATCCTTTGGGTCTCCTCCAGCCGCTACCGGTGCCAGACCTTCCTTGGACTCATATATCCATGGACTTCATGGTGGATTTGCCTTCCTCCACCGGTAACACGGTGATATGGGTGGTGGTGGACCGGTTCATCAAACAAGGGTATTTCATTCCTATGGTTAAGCTGTCAACATCTTCGGTACTGACAGACCTGTTTGTAAAGCACATTTAACTCTTGCATGGGATTCAGCAAATCACCTCCAACTCTGGCTCCCAATTCGTGTCATGCTTCTGGAAAGCATTTTGCTATTGGCTAGTTATATATCTACAGCACTCATCTGCATACCACCCCCAAACCAACAGCCAGACCGAGTGGCTTAACCAGACCATGGAACACTTCTTATGTTGCTACTGTTCCCATCAACGGGATAACTGGCCCAGCTTCCTGTCGCTGACAGAATTTTCCTACAATTCCCTCTTGCAAACCTCACTAAAATGCTTGCCATAATTTGCCACTTTAGAGTACAATCCCCCATCTATCTCTCTCTGTCCTCCTAGGTCAGAGGTTCCCTCAGCCAACACCTGTGGATGCGAGTCAGTGACATATTGGCAAGCCATTCATCACATGCTGTTGTCCTCCCAGATGTGGCAGAAGGTGGCAGCAAATCGCCACAGCTCTTTAACACCCAGGTTCAATCCCAGAGACCTGGCCTGGCTTTCTACCAAAAAACATCAACCGTCTGATAAACTGGGACCACGTTATTTAGGGCCTTTTAAGGTCGAGACCCGTCTCTTCCCGGTCTCCTATAATTTGACTCTCCCGGAGACTGTAAGGATCCATATGGTGTTACAGGTCTCCCTCCTCAAGACCTGTGTGGCGGCTCATGCTGCTCACCCCCTTTCCATGCCTCCACCTCCTATATCTGTAGACAACTCTGATGAGTTTATTATCAATGCAGTGCTTGATTCTCGCTTCTCCCTTGGAACGCTCTTGGGTGGCAGCCTTGGACGTCCATGCTCCATTCATGGTCCGCCAGTTTCACCACTCCTTCCCGACCAAACCTTCTGTGGTCTCCTGGAGGTAGTCCCTTGAGGGAAGGGTAGTGTCATGATTCTCCAGGTTTTACTGGCTTTACCAGGTATTCTGGTTCTCCTACCTGTTTCTTGTCCCTCCCCCCTTTTTCTAAGTGTCGCCCTTGTTTGGGCCTATATCAAGCACCAATACCCTTGTGTCAGTGTGCAATCAAAGCGTTCTGCATAGCGAGTTTTGAAATTATTGTTACTAGTGTTTCCAGGGTTTGACCTGGCTTTCCTCAACTACTTCTCTTGTCGTCTGATTCTGCTACAACTCCTGTGTTGGTTTTGACCTCGGCCTGTTATTCAGCTACTCTTCTGCCTGCTGATTTTGTACCATGCTGCTCGACTGGTTTTGACCCTGGCTTATTCGACTATCCTTCTGTCTCTTGTCTACCTGTTGCTGACCCAGATTGTCGACTACTCTCCTTTCGACTTCGAAATGTTCCCAGTGCCCAGTGTGTAGCATTCAATGTTGTCGACCATTCAGTCGCGTTCGACTCTATCGACCATCCTTGGTTCTACCTCATGTTGCACGGTAACCTTGCGATCCCCGGTTCTGCTGATCCAGTGTTCGACAGAGGCAACTACACTTCTGGTAGGTTTAATACATTGATTCCTGACCTGGTAAGCAGTTGTCTGTTTCCTAGGTGGTTATCCTGCTATCAGGCTTCGGATGCAGCAAGACCTCCTGGGAGCAGCCACCGACTGCTAGCATCGTTCTCAAACCCGCAAACTCTAGATCCTGGCTCACTGGGGCCTACCTAGTAAGTATTCAAAATTGTCACCTGTTGTGGTATATTATATCCATATCAAATCAGCAGTCTGCTATTTCTTGTGGGGATTCTCAGGCAGCTTACATTGGGAGCTCCGGTCACATCATTACAGGTTTCTAATGAGCGGCATATGTTTAATGTTTGGAAGCTAAAAGAGCCAGAAGATGACATAAAAGATTAAAATTAAGCATAGTCACCAGAGGAAAAAAAGCATAGTTGGTTTATTTACAACACTTGGTTGCTGCTTTGGCTACTAAAGATCCTGTAAACACACAGGCATATAGTCTTGAAAAACACAAACAACTGGCTTCTGAAAATCTGGCTAAAATATCATAGTGCATTCTAGCTGACCAAGTGCCGGATTACAGATGACATTAACAAGAAGAAGGTGCTTATAGTGTTATGAGACCCACATAACAATATGTATATAAGGTATTTGATAGTAAATGCCTCTACACATTTGCATATGGTTGCTGATCAAGTATATGAAACACTTACAAAATGGCCAGAGGGAAAACGTTCACCTGTCGCCAACTGGTTTGGTGACTTCAGTTATCTGTTCCTCCATATTATAGACTAGTATGAAAGCCCGTGTACATGGGCTAAACTGCCACCCAGTGGCCCCAGCTGCTGCTCTGGAACCGGAAACAGAGACAGGCGGTGAGCAGTTTGGAGTGCCCCGCTCTGGATCAGCACATTCAGCCAGTCTCTACTGCGCATGACTGCATTGCTCCAGAAGTCTCTACTGCGCATGTGCTGTTCCGCACACAGGGAGCTTTGCAGCCTAGCAATTTATATTATACAGATATATACCAAGATCCATTTGTGCGAAATCGACAGAGATAAAAATAAATAAAAAATATGTAAGTATCACAGTACTAACGATATAGTAAAAAACAGGATATATCTGTATACACAAGCCTCATGCTCAGCACATTTCTTAACCATACAAGGTTTTCTCTTCAGAAATAGAAGAGCTGAAATGGTCACTGCCAGTGCACCATACCTCCCAACTTTTAAAATTGTCAAAGAGGGACACTTGTGTTTTAGGGGTGTGGCTGGTGGGCTGGGCATTACCGAGAATATTAGGCTATATCATGACCTATTGATACCTTCTTGTGTAACCTAATAAAAGACTTATAACAAAACCAAAGTATTTTATTTACACAGATTTAATTTATAAACACATATGCTGACGTTTAAGCAAACAATAATTTGAGTTATATTGCTGTAGAGCAATATGCTACATTTATATACACACCAAGCAATCTGATCTCCTAAAAAGAGGGACATCAGAGTAGGAAAGAGGGACAGACGGATTTGGGTCTAAAAGAGGGACTGTCCCTCCTAAAAAGGGACACTTTGGAGGTACACAGCTGTAGAAGAGAGGAAGCATTGCAATTTGCTTGCTAAACAGGACTACAAGTCCCTGCATGCAGTGCTTACAACTTTATCTAGAAAAAGGTACAAATGCACAAATATATGTGCTTAAAAGGTCCAGTTGAAAATGTAGTGAGGGTTTGGAGGCAAGTGGTGGTTTAGTCAGTCTAAATCCCTATAAATTATTGTATGCCTGATACAGATTTGTGAAGGAATCATGTGGTATTATAGTACAAGTTGTGCAATGCTTTAGTAACCCAAAGACACCATAGAGAATAAATTAAAAGAAATACCTCGTTGATTTAAATAGGGCAATGCTTTGGAGATCTAGGTAGCAGTCTATGGGTTGAAAGGTCTATTTAAATCAATGACAACTTTAATTTATTCCAATGATTTATTTAAATTGCATCACTTTTGTTTAGTACATCAGCCTCACTGATAGGGCAGAATATTGCCATATCACGTCCATTGTGGATTTTCTGCTCCTCCCCTATGAGGGAAACCGGGTGCTTTACCAAATAGCACATCTACTGTATGTGATCTAATTGCAATGAACAGGAAACAGAAATTGCAGTGAGGAAGGGGCAGGGCAGTGAGACTGTCAGAGAGACATTTGAGAAACCTGAGCTGCTGCTGGAACTCCCCATGTGACCACAGCGGGAGGATGGACACAAATAGACGGCTGCTGCTAGATGTAGGTAACCATGTGTAGTACGTAACAGCTCTTCTCTGTCTGCCTGAATACCAGCTGCGTTCCTGGTCTCACTTTAACCCCTGCATACTAGAGGCGTCTCGCATCACGTTAGAAGCCGCTATAGCATCCAGTGGGATAATGTCTGCACAAATAAAGCTACACTACTATGGATGTACAAACTAGCATCAGTTTCTAATTTGCAGATCTTTTTTTTTTTTTTTTATAGCCCTAGTTCAGTAAACCCTATCCAGCCAAATGCCTGCTATCGCTACTAATTCACTGCCCAATGTATGCAGTCACTTGTTTAACTATTTGAGTTCCGGTGGGGTATTCAGCGCATTGCTATGCAATGCGTTAGAAAGCCCGCAGCAAGAGTGTGTATTTTAATGTTAATATTGCATACAGCTTTTTATGTATTTTTTATTGTTTTTTGGGGGCAAGTCGTCGCTTTACCTTAGGGGTCCAAACACATTGTTAACCAAAAAACAAATATCTGGGGATAGAGAGGGCAACTGCACTTTAAATATGAGCCTGTTGTGGTCATGTGATCAGTCATTTCCCTGTCACATGACTGAAGTGGAACGTGTGCAGTGCAGGTTGTGTTATATACTGCAAACAGTCAAGTTAATACAAAATCTTGTATTGGTCTTTTTAACTCATTATGCACCAGTGGGGTGTGCAACATATTGCTTTTTAATAAGTTCTAAACCATGCTGGTCCTTAAGGAGTTAATGCATATATCAGGAATAGCGTGCACATTTAATGCATAAGCCTATTTAACACTTTGAGTGCCAGAAACACTCAAAGGGTTGAAAGGTAACTATACTCTAAGAATAAGTGACTCTTAAATGGATAGCAATGTTTATTATTGAAAAATGTATATCCTCCTATATAATAATACGCTAATGATTTTTGTTAGAAACCGTCATGCGCAGTAGAGACATCCCGCGCCATGGCTGATACAAAGCGGGACGCTCTGAATTCAGACCAGAGTCCTCTCTATGCACACATCCAGTGCTTGCCCTTGTACACGGGTTTTAGAACTAGTTATATAATTTGCTAATGTATGTTTGTCAGAAGCTGTACAGTACAGATGGCTGTGTGCACTGCAGTCATGCGCAGTACAGGCTTCCCGTGCTGCGGCTGATAACGGAGCGAGGCGTTCCGAATTCAGACCGTAGTCGGTACAGAGAGAAGACTACGGTCTGAATTCGGAGTGCCTTGCTCCGTTATCAGCTGCAGCGCAGGCAGTCTGTACTGTGCATGACTGCACTGCGCCCGTTACTGCCTGGCACTGTAGCCCGTGTACATGGGCTGTTCAAGTAATTTCAATATAATGTGTTAATATCCCAACATTTAATTTGTGAGCTTCATACAGCATTTAGGTGCTTCTATCTATGTTTTTTGCACTATATCTGCATTTTCCTATGTATAGTAATGTCTAGGTCACACATTAGGGTGCCAGCAGGCACATCCCTGGTCCCACGAGTGCAGCCCTAATAGTTAAGTAACTATGGAGAAATCACCATTAGAGGTGGACACTTTATACACTAAGGTGTGATGAAGAGGAGATGATTTCTTCAATGATATCTATGCACTAAGATCTCTCCAACCTAAGAAATCTTTATGCGTAAGCTCAATAGAATAGCATAGGAACTGGAGAAGTGATATCACTGGAGCAGTTATCTTCTCTTTATTACTGATTTATCACACCTTAGTGCATCTCCTCCCAGGTCTCATAGAATAGGCACTGTTTTCTATGGGGTAATTCGCATGGGGGAGTTTTACAGCTGCTGTCATTTTATTTGTCAACTCGGTGTTGACGTAACAATCAACTGTATTAAATAGGCCTTATCCTTAGCTATTTATGCTGCTTTATACTGAGGAGCATAACCATTTTTTCTTTTAATTAACTGTTTATTGAACAATTTGCAATACCATATAAAACATACAAACTACCAGCCTCATCATGTGAGGAAGCGGCATACATTCAGAGCTACATAGCTAGGGATTCGTTAATGATACATTGCATGGGACATTAAAAGGAGACAACACAATCATGAACACCAAAATCTAACAGGCAGAACCCTCTAACTCAGAACAGGGTATAGCCTGCATCTCAAGGCTATGCCGCTGATGACCAGCTAAGGCAACATCACAATGTGACGGGTTCTTAGAGTGTAAACCATATCAGTAGTCTTACCAGTCATGCTGTGCCAGGAGAGGGGAAAAAGAAAATGGGGGGGTGGTGGAGTTCAGGAGGCAAGGGAAGACGAGAGGGCATAAAACTTTAGATAAGAGGATAAGTCACAGAAGGGATATATCAATATAGTCTCTAGAGCATTCCCAAATGTCCCATATGGGTTTGTATTTGGGGAGAGAGTTATGAAGTAACGCAGTAAGTCAGTCCATGGACTTCATGTGTTTTAATACGGGAGAGAAGATCGTATTTCCGTAGCCCAGCTATTAAGCATCGGACCGCCTTTGGAACATGAGCTGTCAGTTTGGCTGTGGGTCGGATAATGAGGTTGTGCTAGATAGGCGCTTCCAGCACCAGGGTTACAGGATCAAGGGGAAGGGTAATTGTGGTAATTTCTCTAATAAGACTAATTACCTTCTCTCAAAAAGTCTTAATGATCAGGCAAGTCCACTGTATATGTAAGAGATCCCCTGTCCTGCCACATCCCCTCCAGCACAGGGCAGAAGTAGATGGAGTGAAGTCTAGAGGGGGTATAGTTCTTCCAAGTGGCCATACACATGTGCACCTTGGCAGCCACCACCCAGATCGCAGACCACTTTTCCTCTGGAATCTCCAGGACTAATCCCCCACCTCCCCATCCCCTCATGTATTCGTTTTCAGGACGCCTAGACTATAGCAACAGCCATAGAATCTGGAGACCAGATGATGCTGGGGTTCTGGATCTGAACTAAGTTTCTCAAATAGTGTGAGCAGTGGAAACAATAAGGGAGTAGTCAAGGAGTGCAGAACGTGCTGAATTTGAAGACATGAAAATAAATTGCAAGGTAGGAGGCCAAAAGTGACCTGTGCAGAGTCAAAGGGCAGCATAGATCCCTCTCTCAAGACGTCAACCACTGAGGAGACTCCTGCGCAATGCCACAGCTGGGAGGACTGCAGTTCCAACCCCGGAAGGAACTGTGGGTTCACTAAGAGTGGTATAGGTCTAGAGGGAGAAGAGATGAGAGAAGGGTATTTCTTACATGCTACTTCAAAGTTATGCAATTGAAAGGTAACCGTCAGTAAAAGCGATGAGGCAGTAGAACTCGTTCTGTCGGCCTGAGATGAAGCCCACCTGGTCGTCATGGACCAATTTGGGGGAGTAGCTTTGAAAGCTTGGTTGCCAGAATTTTGCTGAACAGTTTGAGGTCAAAAATAAGAAGTGAGCTGGGTCTATAGCTTGAACAGTACTGAAGGTTCTTCCCTGGCTTAGGGATTAGAGAAATGTAAGCCCTGAACATGTTAGTAGAAATGTGGCTGCCTTCTAGAATTTAGTTGTATACATCAAGAAGGTAGGAAGCAAAGAGTGTGTGAGAATTCTTATAAAATGAGTAAGGAAGGCCATCTGGACCTTTTAACTATTTTTATGGCATTGAGAAGTTCTTCCTGTGATACTGTATTCTTGAGCTTTAGCCTATCCTCTGGGGAGAGTGTCAGAAGAGGCAAATCGTGGAAAAATGTTCAGATCTTGGCAGAGGCATCAGTAGGGGAGCACTCAGAGTGTCTAGATTATAGAGATCTGAGAAGGAGTGAAAACAGTTGTATATCTCAGGGGGTCAAATAAATGACAGGTGCTTAAAGGGATAGTAATACTTCGTTTTAACTTTATTTTATTTTGTAGGCATTAAAAAAACATGAAGAATGATATAAGTCTTATCTCTGAAACCTTTATGGTTTAAGAGATATTCACAAACAAAGTATCCCCCCCTGTTCAACCAGATCAGAAGGGAGATGCCCAGGTAGACTGCAGAGAGGGACAATCTTCAATTAAGATAATGGAAAAAGCTGAAAAACTTGTCAAGGGGGGAAGGGCTTTCATTGTTTTCATACAAAGAAAATTGTCCCCTTCTGTTATCTGTACTGTCATACAACCAGACTCACATCTGAGAAGAGATGGCTTACACTAGGAAAAAGGGGCGGGGAGGGGAACTTTGCTTGTGAATATCTCATAAACCATAAAGGTTTGAGAGATAAGACTTATATCATTCTTCATGTTTTTTTAATGCCTACAAAATAAAATAAAGTTAAAACGAAGTATTACTATCCCTTTAAGAGAGAGGACCCTGGCTTGGTGACACTGAAATTTGTTTTCTGGCTAAGATCCTGTGAGGTTTATTGGCTCACTCATAGAAGACTTGTGACCACTGCATTTGCTTGTCAACTTTGTCTAGGTGAAACTTTTAGAGTGATTCACATGCATTATGCATTTATGGCAATTCGTATGAGATGGGTGTTTTATGTGCCAGCTCTAGAGCGATAAGATCTGTGGTGAGTTGATCAATTGTCTTACACCTTTCCCATATTGCCTTAGAGGCAAACAAAATAATGACACCTCTGATATTTGCTTTGTATGGCAAAGGGACAATCCCATATTGAGCGAGAAGAGCAGTTCAGTCTGGTTTTTGAGGCATGATTCAAATAATTGTTACATAAGAATGAATGGTTGAAAGCCCATTTAGTGGTGGTTGGTTGGGGTCATGTCAAATCCACATGTCAGATGCGTAGAGGAGCATGCTTAGACCAAGTAATGACTGATTAAATCAGTGGAGGAGAAGGCAAAATCTAGTCTCGAATAGCTATCATGAGCAGCTGAATAGAATATAAAGTCTTTTATTGTAGGATGAAGGCATCGCCAAAGTCTAACAGCCCATTATCACATAGGATACAGTGGAAGTGCCTTTCAAGTGTGTTTCCAGAGTCCGAGCCCAAGGTAGAGGGGGGTATGGTCCATTTGAGGATCAAGATCCATACTAAAGTATCCACAAAGACAACTCGATGAGGGTTCAAGGAGTCAAGCTTCCGAAAGAACTTTTGGATAAAAGCGATTTGGTTAGTGTTTGGGGCATACACTATTGCTATCGCCAAGTCTCGTCCCGTGTAAAATAAGGAACATACCACTAATATTTGTGTAGATACAGCAAATGGAAAATTGTACCATAATAAGATGGGCACCCTTGCCTTTTTCTGAGGGGGGGAGGCTAAGTAGGAGTGCGGATAGTGTCTATCTTGCAGCTGGGGGGACTTTAAACCTGGAGAAGTGGTTTTCCTGTAGGAAGACAACCTGGGCAGCCACAGCTCGATATTCCCTAAGAGCTCGTCTTCTCTTCTGATTGGTGTTCAAGGCCTTCTCGTTAAGGCAGAGGCAACAGTGGAGGTACTGGAGGCTATAGTCCTGTCAGAGGTTGGGAACTATAGTGAAGGCTGACAGAGAGGGAAGAAAAAACACTGGGAGAGGGGCAATTAAAACAGGAAGGAGAACTATAGAATTGACTCAAGCAGAGCCGCGCCCCCTAAGAGAGAGTATGTCGCAAAACAAATAGTAATCTCAAGGAACGATACACAGTACAATATAGAACTGTAGGGAAAGTCACCAGTCACTGACTAGGGTGGGTGCCGAGTGCCCCTGTCTAGAGGGACCAACTGAAGAAGGGGAAGCCCTCCAGGTAGAATACCGTGGGTCGGTGTTTGCACAGTCTACCAACTGGATAGGCCCTGGGGATCTGAGCGAAGTCCAACTCCAAGGACAATGCAAGTATTGAGGAAATGAGTGCAAAAGGATAATGAAGAAAGGGGCAGAAAGAAGAGCGGTGGTCATGGAGTCTCACTTATGCAGTGGTAGATGTGCCTGCCAGGGCGTGAAAGGAAATGGATAGGGAATATAGGTGTGTGTGTATGTGTATCACGGTGCCCGTGATTGCTGCAGTTCTCTGTCTATCACCTGCAGGGGGCTCCCATTGGCTGTCTGCAGTCAGCCCGCCTCTGGTTGCCTTTTTAAACTCAGTCTGGGCACCCTTTAGTTGCCCTTTCATGGTGTCTCTGACAGCATTCACTTTGCCTGTCTGCTGAAGCTATTGGGCCTGTTCCTGAGTTTACCTGTTCCTGTGTTCCTGCCTGCTTGTCAGTTCCAGTCCGGTTCCGGTTGCTGTTGTTCTGGTTGCTAGCCGACTTGCGGTGCTCGTCCCGGTTGAGCCTCGGCATGCTCCTGCTGTTTCCTGTGTTCAATTCCTGTGGTGATATTTCTCTCCTGTCGCTCCGGCGACATTCTGTCTGTTGGTCCCAGCGTGCGGACGCTGGTGTACCCCATTAGCCTTGCGGCTCACAATACTGTTTGTTGGTTCCAGCGTGCGGACTCTGGTTTACTCCATTAGCCTTGCGGCTCACAGTACTGTTTGTTGGTTCCAGCGTGCGGACGCTGGGTTACTCCATTAGCCTTGCGGCTCACAATACTGTCTGTTGGTCCCAGCGTGCGGATGCTGGGTTACTCCATTAGCCTTGCGGCTCACAATACTGTCTGTTGGTCCCAGCGTGTGGACGCTGGTTTACTCCATTAGCCTTGCGGCTCACAATATTGTCTGTTGGTCCCAGCGTGCGGACGCTGGGTTACTCCATTAGCCTTGCGGCTCACAATACTGTCTGTTGGTCCCAGCGTGCGGACGCTGGTTTACTCAATTAGCCTTGCGGCTCACAATACTGTCAGTTGGTCCCAGCGTGCGGACGCTGGTTTGCTTCCTTGGCCTTGTGGCTCATTCTACTGCCTGTTGGTTCCAGCATGCGGACGCTGGTTTACTCCATTTGCCTTGCGGCTCAAGGTACAGTTGTTGGTCCCAGCGTGCGGACGCTGGTTTACTCCCTGACTTGCAGTCAGGCTTCTGGTGCTGTCCAGTCCTAGCAGCACTTGTTTCAGATGTGTACCGACACTAGACAGCTTGACCATATACTCTATTTACCATCCTACTGTCATTGTCATCTGACAGTCACTGATCTTAGTGGTGTCTCCCTTCTTGGGCTGCCCTGCCCGATATTGGTAAGACCGGTAGAACCTTTCACGTTGCCACCTTTAGGTTGCCTTACCCGGTATTGGCAGGGCCGGTAGAGCCTATCCTTGGGTATCCATTCTGGGCTGCCCTGCCCGGTATTGGTAAGCCCGGTAGAACCTGTTACATTGCCACTCCACGGTTGCTTTACCCGGTATTGGCAGGGCCAGTAAAGCCTATTCCTTGTGTATTCCTCAGGCTGCCCTGCCCGGTATTAGTAAGGCCGGTAGAACCAGTACGTTACCATCTTACAGTTGCCTTACCCGGTATTGGCAGGGCCGGTAGAGCCTACTTATCACTATTCCTTCAGTATTGCTTGGGTTGCCTTGCCGGTATTATTTGCAAGGCCGGTAGAACCTATCTCAATTGTCAATTGCTTATATATATGTGATCTTTGTATGTGTCTGAAAACCCTATGGGATTGCCTTAACTTTTCAAAAAAGTTATGTTTTTACCTAAACCTTACGTCTGAGAGTCTCAACAAACCGTGACTGTGTGTGTGTGTGTGTGTGTGTGTGTGTGTGTGTAATAAGGATAAAGGAAACTTATGAAAAGAGAAGGTGGTACAGAAAACACTGGGGAGGGAGTAAGTATTTGGTTAATTATCTCTACAGTCTCAATGTAGCTCTCTATCAGGGTTGAAGCTAAGAGTCCATGTGTCCCTTCCACTTAGAGGTCGCTTTATGGGGACATGGGGGTAGGGGACAGGAAGAGCCTGCATGAGGGGATGTAAGGGAAGAGGGAAGAAGTGGATTGGGGGTGAGGGACGAGCATTCCTCAGAAATAGGGCAGCTCCCTGTTCTAGGGTCTTTGCTGATAGAAGGATTCCATTGTATGGGATGAGAAGACTAAAGGTAAACCCCCATATGTAGTGAATTTCATGTTGGTGAAGGACATACATGATTGGTTTCAGCTATCTCCTTTTCTGAAGAGTGGTGGGAGCCAAGCCAGCAAAGATATGAGACATCACTCCATCCGTTGTAGGAGAATGATCTCTCGCAACTTTCAAGATTCTTTAATAGAGACGTAGTGAAGATGTAGGATAATGTACCTGGGTCTTTCACTAGCCACAGGCAGAAAATAGCTTGTGCAGGAAATCTTCCAACTGAATGGGTTTGGGCACCTCACGAATCCTCAGATTATTGCATCTAGATCCGTTATCTAAGTCTTCCAGTGTTTCATCCAGGAAAGTAACCTGTTCCCGAAGGTCTTGCATATCTGCGTCCATTGTGGTGAGTTGCACTGAGCTCTGCGCATAGGAAGCATAGACAGTTACCACTCTAGAACTCAATGTGGAAAGTTCTTTAGCAATATCAGATATCAAAGTTTTAAGATCTTCTTGCATTTCCTGTTTGATGAAGAGGAGGCACTGCTTGAGATCATTCATATCTTATTTTGTACAAGGAGACTCCATATAGTATGGCTGACAGAAGTGGCACTTCCAGGTGGAAGAGGAGGATTCTAAATGGTCTGAGGCCATTGCAAAATAATCAGGAAGAGATTTAAGGGGGCACCCTCTTATAGGGCATGATATGAGGCACAACCAGGTGAGGAATGGTCAGGGAGGCAGCTTAATGGGCTGCCAGAACAGGATAATGTTGTGGGTTGGCTAAGGCAGGCTAAGCAGAAGTATCAGGGATGAGAATTCTCCATTCCCAATGAGCGGCTACATCCCAGAGGCCAAGAGGGCAAATGGAGGAAGCGTGACAAGGTAGCGGGATTGATTATGGAGGACAAGACTATCACAGTCGCTTGCTGATGTACCTTGGAGGGGTATGGCTCGCCATTAGGTACATAGGTGAGTGAGGATTGCCAGCCCTATCCGGCTTTAAGAGGTGCAGGAATGGCAGTATCTCCAGTAAACAAGGCCCTAAATCCTGGGGATAGTGATGGTGAATGTGAGTATGGAGGCCAATGGAAAATAACAAGCAAAAGTGAATCTGGAAGAAAGGCTTGGCACTGAGCAAACTTAAAGAGAGGATACTGGAAGGAGAGCTGGTTCTGAGCAGGACACCTGGTATCCACTTCACCTGGGGCAGCAATGAACTAGCATCTTATCCACCACAGAATCTGTGACCAGGGCTTGGGGACCTCTCCGTAAAGGCTGGCAGCTATAGGGATATGTCGGGTCTCCGTCCTCGAGAGTAGAGTCCCATGCTCCAGATGTGTTGCGGAGCCGACCCTTCAGATTCGGGCTTATATCTGAAGCAGATACACGTGTCATGCAGGTGGGCTCTGCCAAGGAATGGTGTGCCACGTGCCATGAGATAGGATAACATCCAGTTGAATCGGGGTCTGTCTGAGAAAGTTCAATCAGGCCTGACTGCAGTGTTGCGTGAGTAAAAACAATACCGTGTAGTGACAGAGGGTGTAGATCACCCTAAATAGCAGGAATATTCCACAAAGAAAGAGGCTTAGAAGTGGGAGCGCCACCAAACCATGACCGCTCACAAACCACTTGTTTGCCAGGCCATGAACTGACTTTATTTCTTATATTACTGGTAATCTTTCTCTTATTGAAATTTAATATATACTGGTGTTCATTGATTTCAAACAGGTGACACATTTTATATGTGGGACACCATTAATCTATACATTACTACTGCTTTATGCCATAAAATTAAATGGACCAGCTTAGGGTAATGTACTAATTGGCTGGTAAATAAATTTCATATTGTCAATTTGGTACATCACTCAGTTTGCTGACCAAGATAGTTCTAGTAAAATGTCATTACATTGACTTAAGTGTCTGTGAGCAGCAAGTAGAAGAACTTAGTTCTGGTGAACAAGGACATGAAATCTGCTGGGGCGGTGTATTGTGATGTATTTAATGTGTGCATATAGAGGGAGAGGTAGGTGTGTGTGTGTGTGTGTGTGTGTGTGTGTGTGTGTGTGTGTCTCCTCTGGCTTTAAAAATTAATACAGCCCTATGTTGTGCGCGCTTATGTGCTTCCCCTCATGTTAATACTTCCTTTTTTATATAATTTCATGTATATTTAAATATGATTAATGTCTGTTCTTCTGTAAGAGCATTTGTGCTGCTGTTGAGCTACATGGTTCATATACCCTCCAACATTCCAAAATGAATAAAAAAAGGAAAGCTTGCAGCCACTGCCTCCTCACATTTCCTGTGTATACCAATCAATTAAAACCCAAACACAACAGGAAGCACTGCTGTTATTGTAGACTTTCTTTACATCATATGTAAATCTCATTACACTCCTGTGAGTTTCTTTCTGTCACACAGAGCTCCCTTTTCCTTCTGTGCTGGGGAAAAAAGGGTAGACAATGTGCATTCTGTTTTATAAGTTACAAAAGCACAAAATGGGCAATGTACCTCCGAAACAGGTACAGTTGGAAGATATTGGTGAATATCCTCCAACTGTGCTTTAAGGGAAAGTGTCTCTGGAATTATTATTATTATAATTAATTTTTTTTAATGTTTGCAAGTATGATGTCTGTCACCAAGGTTGCTATCTTTTGTCATTTAACACAGTGCTGTCAGAGTTCAGTCCTCAAGGGCCACCAACAGGCCAGGATGTAAGGATTTCGCAGCTCAAACACGTCAGTCAGTCAAAATGAATGAGCCACTGATTAACTCACCTGTGCTTAATCAGGGAAATCCTTACATCCTGGCCTGATGGTGGCCCTTGAGGACTGAACTTGGACAGCCATGATTTAACATAGTGGTACCTATCCTATCCTGCTACTATTTAAAGGGAAAGGGGTTTACTAATTGTAGGCAACTAGTTGATCTGCAGGATCGGGTGACGATGCTTCAGTAGCTGATTCTGAGAGATTTCTGTTTTCTCCATTAAAGTTCATTGCAAATTTGCGGACACTGGCTCTCAATGGAGAGGAAGCTCCAAAAGTAGAGCTAACATCACCCAGTCCTGCATATCTGCAGGGCAATGGGAGAGTGAGAATGACAGGGTGTTAAAGGGATAGTAATGCTTGCAAATCACTAATCCCCATATTGTAGCTTTGTTAAAAAGAAACTTATTGCCCCCAGTGTCATCTCTCAAAGCCTTATGGGGGCAATAAGATTATTTTTAACAAAGCTACAATATGGGGATTAGTAATTTGCAAGTATTACTATCCCTTTAACCCCTTAAGGACTGGGAAAATCTGAGGTTGTTTTTCCCTTAAGGACCGGAGCAATTCTGACCTTTTTGACTGTCTTTGTTCAACAGTGTTTTCCCTCTAAGTCTTTTATTCCACCCCCATAAATTATATACTGTTTTTTTAAGCACAAATAGGGCTTTCTTCTGCTACCCCACATATATGGATAACCCGCCATTTACTTTATGAAAATTTAAAAAAAGAAAAAAAAAACAAAAAAAAAAACACCATTTTTGTTTTTTCTCTTGGGATCAATTGGGCACACTTGGTTAAATTTTTATGGAGACTGCATGAAAAGTATGACCGGTCAGTCATACCTACAAAATGCTCAGTTTAAAGTGGCCACTGTGCCCCCTGGGTGAAAATCCCCATGTCCCTTTTTCCCACCCTATTTTGACACTTTTTTTTTTTTTATCCCCGACATTTGGCGGTGTGTATAAGTGTATTACATGGCTTTATAAAAACTTGATGAGCACTCAATTAAATAATAATCCTAAAAAGTGAACCATACACAAACATGCATGGGGTGCACATGGATCTTATAAAGAAATATCAAAAAACAAAAAAGAAAAAAGATAAGATCCAAACAGAGGCACTCACACCTTTTAATTTTACTGTAAAAAATATACAAAATTACAAAAATATACCACAGGCAATGGACTACACGAATGCATGCGCTCAGACCCCTCCCTTAAGACACAAATTCCCACACCTACAGTAAACCAAGTAATCACAGACATAAAATACCCCAGACCTACGAATCCCCAAAAGGGTAAATATAGCAAAGTCCTAGTGTTAATAGTGCACTATGTATACATGAATATGTAGCTAACACATAGTAACAATTGAATATTTGAATATTAACAATATAACAAATACAAGATTCGTAGGTTATAACTTGTTGCGGTGAAATAGTTACAATGTATGCAAAAACATGGATAGCTAACAGTAATAGCACTGTAAATAGTTCCGTTAGATGGCTCCACAACAATCACACTTCCAATATTGTTTAATGATACTTTTTTTTTTTTTTTTTTTTTTTAAACAAAAAAAAAAATTAAAACATATGTCATTGCAGGTCAAAAATTGACCTGCATTTAGCCAGTCTCCTGCACCAGCAGTGAAGGAGTTAATACCCCCAGCTGCTGTATTTTATTTTACCGCTAGGTGTCTCCTCTCTACTTCTCTCTCCCTTACTTTGATAGCAAGGGAGACAGAGGTAAAGGAGACACTCAGAGTCAGCCTGTTTTGCATGTTGCCTCTGTTTCTCAGAATGCCGGTACGTGTGATCGCTGCTACGGCGATCACATGAACCGGCACAAGCAAGAAGGGCTGAGACTGAACGCCCCTGTCTCGGAGTGCTCAGTCTCAGCCTGGAATTAATGATAGCGTGCATGGAGGCACGCTGCTATCATTTAAGCCATGGCTGTCCTAGACCGTCATTGGTTAACTAAAACAATTCAAATATCTCGGCGCCTAATCCTCACCTGTATATACGCAAAGATTATACACTTAAATGTGGTAAATTAGGTGATTCAGCCAGTAAATAATCTCACTCTTATAGATTCGGAATAAAAACAAAGACAAAAGTTACACGGCGATTCACCATATACCACTAAATACAAATACAATTACCAATATAGTCTATATAAATATCATATAACAATTTTACCAATTAACATTCTTCAGATCTATACAGTTCATCCAAAGTACCGCTAATGAACTACAAGGGATCACGTGTCCATTTACTCTTTATACTCCTCTTTCACAGATGTTCCGTCATTTAATAGTTTTTCATAGTTGCCGTCCAGATATGTCACTGGTCTATAGACTGTGTTAGTCTTCTCCCATACAGAACTTGAGTCAGCTCACGCTCAAATCCTCAACTGGCAAAACACACTGTCTCTTGACGTCTCTATTTACCGTCTCTCCCTCACATTATATGCAAAAATGGAAACAACTACTTAGCGTCGATACACAATAGCAATTAAAGGAAACAATATCCACTCACTTTTCTGGAGTTCCAAATCCCACGTAGTCTCCTTTCAATCAAATATATCTTCCAGCCGATGCAGTGTTGTCCATTATTTAATTTTTTTTTTATTATATATATTCTTTGACTTCCACTTTATGTAGAGGGTTAATTAATATGAACTAACATACAATACAACAACAGTATTGTATTATAAAATAAAAAATAAAATAAAAAGGGGACCGTTAATAACGTTGATAAGAACAATACGTTATTATTTCAACTAAGACTAAACATATACAGCTTATATACCTTTAAGCTCAACCAGTGTTTTCCTCCAAACGTGGGTGTCACGGCGGGATGGATCTAACCACACACCCTGTAAACCTACTGAATCTATCAGAAACGGCCTATTTCTGCGATACATCTTAAGACCCCCCCACTGTAACGAGTCACACACACTAGTCTAATACCCAATAACTACCCAACGCGTTTCGTGCTGTGCACTTCGTCAGGGGAAAATCAAGAATTGCCTATGAAATCCCAATATTTATTCAAAAATACATTAAAATGACTTCATCCTATTAGTCTTCAATTACACCAACTTTATCAGTCCCTTACAATCTATATATTTTCTCAATCATATTTTAACCCTCAAATTCTTCTGAACCACAATTCACTATTATATCTATTCAGGATTCCTTCCTTCAGATATTTAACCCCTAAAACACTTTTTAAATATCCTGACTCCTTATATTCACATTTCTACTTATTTATAATCTTAAAACTTATTCATACAACTAATTTATCATCCCAAATATTTCAAAATCATAAATATAAAAATAACATCCAGTTATAAAAATATATAAAACAGATATTTAATCTCCTAAAAAAAAAACATTTTAAATCTATATTAATATTCAAGCCATTCGGGATTAATGTTTTTAATTCATAGATCCATTTAGTTTCCCTTTTGGATACTACATTAACCATATCACCTCCCCTCCAATGTATACTAACTTTGTCTATTGCAGTAAATTTCAATAGGGAGGGGTCCCTATTATGGCATTTACTAAAATGATCCGATACACTGTGGGAGTTCAAACCTTTTTTAATATTTCTAATGTGCTCCCCCAACCCATGGGGGACTGTCATGGGTCCTTAAGGGGTTAAGCTATGGGAATTGGGTTGTCATAGGTGTCAAATAATTGCCTACAATTAGAAAACCCATTCCCTCCATTATTTACTGCCCCTTTTAAATGTTTTGTTTAAGGTGCATACATTTTCAGTTTTAAAGGAGATTAATCATTTTACATGTAATTTTAACCTTCAAATGCATTATTCTTTAATATTCTAGGATGAATGTATGCTGACCTCTTGTGGAATGTTTTCATATTACAAACAGAATTGGATTACAATGAAAACTATTCAACAGGGATAAGATTATCCCTTTTAGCGGCAGACAGGTATCCAACATTTCGAGTTGCAATGTGTTGGATAACTTTGTCACTCAAAGGGCTAAAGCAGTGATCCTTATGCCCTTACCTAAACCCTCAGAACAAAGAAAGTGTATGTACTTGCTTTTGTTTTGTATTTAAAGGGATAGTAATGTTTCATAATAAAAGCAGCTCTAATTAATCATCATAGTATTTGGACTTTGGAGAGTATTATTTCAATTCTGTCAGAGTTGTAGTTCCAGAGTAATTCAATGACAGAGTCCCCCTCCCGCCCCTTTTACTGATGTCACACTCTTCAGCCTGAGAAGAAGGGAGGTGCCCAGGTAGACTGCAGAGAAGGACAATCTTCAATTAAGATAAGGGAAAAACCTGAAAAGCTTGTCAAGGGGGGCATGGATTTCATTGTTTTCATAGGAATAAGAGTGTCCCCTTCTGTTATCAGTCTGGTCTATGGACTGCATTCCACATCTGAGAAGAGATTGCTTACACTAGGCAAAAGGGGCGGGAAGGGAAACTTTGCTTGTGAATATCTCATAAACCATAAAGGTTTGAGAGATAAGACTTATATCATTCTTCGTGTTTTTTTTAATGCCTACAAAATAAAATAAAGTTAAAACGAAGTATTACTATCACTTTAAGTTTAGAAAAAAAAATAACGCATTCTTTTAAAAACAGAACAATTCGGTGGGGGTATTTCCTAAGGTAATCATTCACTGGGTTACATAAGAAGTGATATTGCCATATAACAGATGATCAAGTTAACATAGCACAGGTGAGATTTCTTGTTAAAGGGAAACTAGAACCCCTGTACAAGTTTACCTCGTTGTCACATTCATATAGTGATAACCTTTAATTGTTTGTTTGTTTTTTGTTTTGTTTTTTTTATCGCTCTATGAGCATGACAATGACATAAACTTGTATAGAGGTGATAGTTCTGCATTAATATTGTCATTCAGTGATGAAGAAAGTTAAAGTGAATGTGTCATTTCATCCAAAACTGCCTGTATTAGCCAAAAGACCAGCACATACATAGTTTAGGGGATATTGATACTTTTATTTCTGAAGAAGTGAAGGTAAAGACCTCTGTTCAGTTTCACAGGCTGATTAAAGGGATAGTAATGCTTAAAATGTAAAAACAAAATATATTTTAGGGTTTATGCCCCTGAGTAAAACAAGGGTACTCCAACTGCTGAAAGGTGTTTTATTCAATATCACAGTGGCCTGAAACTGTATAGTGGTGCTGTTGCTACACCATCCTATGGAGATTTATGGTCCCAGGACCAGATCTGTCCATAGGATGGTGTAGCAACAGCGTCAATGTACAATTTCAGGCCTCTATGATACTGCACCTAAAAAATTCAACTTTGAGCTATAATAACTTTTGAATAAGACACTTTTCAGCAGTGGGAGTACCCTTGTTTTACTCAGGGGGGTAAACCCTACAACATTTTTTTTTGTTTGTTTGTTTTTTTACATTTTAAGTATTACTATCCCTTTAAAGGGATAGTAATGTTTCAAAATAAATGCAGCTCCAAATATCCTTTATAGTTTTTGGGCCATGTAGAGTGGTATTATCCTTCTCTTCAATGTGTAGTTTCAGAGCAATTTAGGGTTTATAATTTAAAAAAAAAAAAAAAAATTAACCCTGTGTGTGCCACGGGGGGGGGGGGGGGGGCTGTGGCACACACAGGACTCTGTTTTGTATTGCTTTGTATTCAGAGCTATGAATAAAGAAGAATTAAAAAAAAAAAAAAAGAACCCTCTGTGTGGGGGACACACACCAAAAGACCTGCATGTGCCACAGGTGGGCCCAACACACGTGCTTTGCAATGCACTGGACCCCCTGTGGCACATACACACTCTTTTCCCATTATTTTTTACTCAGACATTGTTGGAGGCATCAGAAGTGGTACTAATGCCCCCCGATGAGGTATGAATAAAAAAAAAAAAAAATAGCTAAAAAAGTTAACTCTTTGCTTTGCAATGCATTGGACACCCCTGTGGCATGCACACAAAATGCTTCCAATCCCCCCCCCCCCCCACGTACCCTACCCACCAGCCTAGTTCCACAGCCCACTGGCAGTCTGACCCCCCAGCCCGTTTCCATTGCCTACAGGTAGATCCAAGTGCCAGTACACACCGGATTCAGACTGGGAATGAAACAGTGTATGTGGGGGACTTAGTGTTTGAGAAAATGTTAAAAAAAAAAAAAAAAAAAAAAGTTGCAGTAGGTGTTGTTTTGCACTTCTAGCTCCCCCTGAGGTAGGTCAACTCATACCAATGAGGTGCCATTTTTCCCCTAAGAGCACTAGCTGATGAATACAGTTAGAAATTCCATGGTTTTCATAGAGTTTAGTACATTTGAAGGGGCAGAAATGTAAGAAAATAAAATGTTTATCCTATAGTGCCAACTTCTGGAAACATTTGGGCACACCAGGCTTGGGGTAAGAAGGCAAGTTACCCCTCATTAGATGTGGCAGGTTGTCTACTTCCAATAAATAAATAGTTTTATATAGTTATTCCACTGTTTTAGGGTAGCTTTACCATGAAAACCCTAGAAAGCGCATATTTATGAAGTTGAAAATCCTGGTAATTAGGGCTCTGCACTAGCCATGGACGTTTGTATTTGTTTTACTCTGTGGGGACTCGGGGCTTTTTCAGATAATTGAAATGTTTTTGATACGTAGTATGTGATTTTAGCAAAATAAGTACATTTTCACTTTTTTTGTCATTATGATATCATAGCTTTTTGCACAATTCTCTTCATGTAAGGTACCACAAAAAAAGCTCAGTTTGTTCTGAAAAACACAATATATAGTTTTCCATATGTAACTAGAAATTCCCAGCAGAAATCAAGCCTAAACAGAAGAATAGCAAAAATGCTGAAAATGTGTCTGGACTACAGGGTACAGGAAATGGCCCAAGCACCTGACACTGAAGGGGTTAATCTCATTGAACATGGTTTTTACTTAGGGGGTACTGTCATAATGTCACTCTTTTTCATTTTTAATTAATAAGCAAAATTGTTTATGAAGTGATAGGTCTGCTTTAAAGGGATAGAAATACTTAAAGTGCAGTATCTCAGTGGCCTGAAATTTCACAGTGGCGCTGTTGCTACACCATCCTATGGAGGTTTATGGTCATCTGTCTCAGAGGTATAAACATTACAATATATATTATTTTACATGTTCAGTATTACTAACCCTAATGGTCATTCCTCATAGCAACCATCCATTCTGTCTAAAACTAGCATGGGCTCCCCCAAAAAAAGAGAGAGGGAAACTCCGTTATATCCATTCCATGTACTGTTTTTTGGTTTGTTATTGAAATGTGATATATTAATGTAAAAGCCTGTGTACATGGGCCAAGGTCTGGTGAGGTAAAGAGACAGTCCTACTCTGTGTACTGCCGCTGCCTCACTGGAGGCGCACACGATGCAGTCATGTGCAGCAGAGACTGCCCAAACACACAGAATGCCCCCAGAGCAGAACTCCCAGCATTCTGTGTGTTCAGGCAGTCTCTACTGCGCATGACTGCTTTGGACAAACGTTCTGGCCTTTAATATCCTATATAATAATTCGCTAAGGATGTTTGTCAGAAGCCATCATGCACAGTAGAGACAGCTGCACGTGCTGCAGTCATGCACAGTATACACTGCCCGCTCCATGGCTGATATGGAGTGGGGAGCTCTGAATTCAGACCGGAGTCCTCTCTGCGCACCTTCCTAGGACCAAGTGGTTACAGGTAGGTGCTCAGAGAGGTCCCTGGTCTGAATTCAGAGCGCCCCGAACCGTATCAACTGTGGAGTGGGCAGTCTGTACTGAGCATGACTGCACTGGTGGCACTGTGACCCGTGTAAACAGGCTTTTCAAGTAGTTATAGGATAATGTGTGCACACAAATATATCCACTGTGCGACACAAGGATCACAACAGGGCTATCTGAGAAGCACTGTGAAGTGCAGTAAGTTCATCAGTGTAGCTCAGTTCCTCCTGGGCTGGATTAATGTATCATATATATATATATATATATATATATAATATATATAAATAATTTTTTTTTTTTTTTTTTTAAACAAATAGGGATATTATGTCTAATTACTCATATGTCTGATTCTATGCGCAAAGGATTTTGCAGAATCTCCAGATTTTGGGACCCACACCAAGCCTCTTGTAGTGAATGACTTGCTCTCTTACTGTGTGTGCACATTCAGTAACATACAGTCATTGTGCCATATGCACAGAACAAAAGAGTGTAAATTCTGGATCGAACCAAATAAATCATACGTGGAAAAAAAATCCTTATTTTATTTGAATGGGGCTTTTAACCCCTTGACTGGAAGAGAGGATTCCAGTGCAGTGCTTTACAATGTATTTGAGATGTCTAGCATTCATGGGGGATAAAAGCCCTTTAACCCTTTGAGTGCCAGAGGGATACGGAACATATTGCTCTGGAACCCATTAGGTTAAATGAGTGGGACTTTAAATTGTCCCCTATGGTGCAGATTGCCCATTGTCTCTCTTTAGTGCATCTGTGTTGTGGCATTGACACTTTAGTTTCAAAGTAATACTTTGGAGATGACTTCAGTGTCCAAAGGGTTAAATGAATTCTATAATCGAATGACTACTGAGCAGCAGCAATCCCAGATCTCCCTTTACATATCAAAGTCCAACTGTGACCTCGTAATGCTATTTTCTGCTTTAGTTTATTCAAATGTGGTTAATTCATTTCCTACTAAATCTGCTTAAAATCGGATTAGAGCAAATGTTTCATCATTATTTGAATTGTATTACTGCTATCTTGTTGGTCATGCAATAAATCCCTTGATCTTCAGAACATTTTTGATTTTGAGATTAGCCACCAGTAGAAACTACAGTATTTGTAATCTTTTGTTAGCCTGGTTTTTGTCTTCTTTATGATTTAAAGGTGATAGTAATGTCAGAAAAAAAGTATTAATTATATGGTAGATACAATTAAAAGAGAGTACTTGCACTTATTCGTATCGATCTATCCGTTAAGGTTTGAGAGATACCTCCGCTCCCTCCCCTTTCTGCTTTAAAGCTGTCAGAAGCAGATTCTGGTTCCTGGATCAGACGGCGGCTCTTCAGCAGTGCCAACATAGCGATACCTGAAAATGAATACTTAATCGGAAAGGTATACATCATGTGCCTGATTTGCAAGTACACGTTGTAGTCCATTCTGATGAGGTATTTAGCTTTAGATATCATTATATCGGAACTGCTAAAGAGCCGCATCTGGTCAAGCAACCAGAATCTGTTTCTGACAGCTTTATAGCTCGTCAAGCAGAAAGGGCAGGGAGCGGAGAACTTCATTTTCCTATATCTCTCAAATCATAATGGATAGAGAGATACAAACAAGTGCAAGTACTCTCTTTTAATTGTATCTACCATATAGTTAATACTTTTTTCTGACATTAATAGCCTTTTAAGTGCTAAATTTAAATTTCCATGTTTTAAGACGCAGTTTCTTTTCCATTGTTAATTGTTAAACATTGTGAAATCGAATAAAAACGTAAATAGGTATCAACAAATAGTGTGCTTTAGGTGCATCTGAGATCAACGCCCATCTTCTCTAACAAGACAACACTTTGGATGATAGAAGCTGCAGTCCCTACCAGCTGTAGTTCCAAAAATTGATTAGTCCTGAGGTACATGGTAGCAATCCACTGAATTGAGACCGTTTTACTTAAAGAAAAAGTACACTAGTATTAGGCCTATAAATTTTTAAGAGTGTAAAGTTCCCTATGCTACATTATTTTTGATGTGTGCAGTTGCTGTCTCTCTTGTCTTCCTAAGAGGGCTCTTTCACATGGGTGAGTTTATTTTATTTAGAAAATGTTTTACCAGGAAGAATACATTGAGATTTATCTTGTTTTTAAGTGTGTCCTGGAGAGCTTTTACAATAAAGAGATACAGTTACACAAATAGAGAAAGATTATATATCACACTAAAAATGTATATACAGTTGCATATCATTTTTAGATATAAAGAAGCAGTTATTCTTATGGGTTTCAGTCTGTAAGAAGATCTGATTATTTATTTTCCCTCCCCTTCTTCCTCTCTGGATAGTTTACTCTTGGCTTTCGGAGCTCTGAAGGACAAGGCAGATAGACCGGCTTCTTTTTTGTAGTGTTGTATATTCACTGAGTTGATGGCAATGAACAGAAGGTATAGTTAGTACGGGGAGCTGTCGTGAGCATATTGCTCAGGCAGTCTGGTAGCTTTCCAGAGAAGTGGTTGTATGCTAAGCAAGAAAGGTGAAGGGCATGTCTAGATTTGAGTGTTATCCAATTTAATTCTGTAAACCTATCACAGTGTTGAGTAGTGTAATTACATTGGAGACTAGAGAGGTATAATGAGATATACAGAGTGTCAAGCTTACCAAGATCAATTTATGGAGTGGGAGCATATGTTACATCCTCATATTTTATGACTGTCATTAACATCTGTTGAACAATACCAGGGGACTTAAAGTGTGATAGTATTGTCTTTTTAAAATGAGTTGCCCGAGTCTTCTGTATATTAAAAGGAACATATTGCGCTAAGTTTAAGAGCTTCTTTGTAGTTCAAAAGTTATGAAGCTCTGAAGATCCACCACCCGCCCCTTCTCCCCATGTCACTCAGAAGATGCAGACTGGTTGGGACGACTGCAGCAATATCCATCTCTTCCAATGAGAGGTCTCCAGCTTACAGGGAGAAAGCCTCTATCATCGGAGGAGGCTGGATAGAGGGAAGGGAGCAGAGGCAGAGTGATGGACTACGGTTACAGTGCAGGTAACCACAGTCTATACGGAAGTAGGTGCAGGGCAGCTTTTATTACTTCTAGTTTGACAAAACAGAGCTTTAAAAAAAACAACAAAAAAACACGTTTACACACATTCGCTATGTGTTCTAACTATTAAGGCTAACTTGTATAGGGGTGATACATCTCCCTTTAACTACGGCAGTGGGGCATTGTATTGTTTCATTGCCTATTTTTATAGTTGATGTGTGAGAATGATTAGGGGGGTTTTAGATATTTAATAACCTTCCAAAAGTTGGCTGGTTTTAATATGTTACTATTCAACTTGTCAGTAACATTTTAAGGTTTTGCTAGATTTGTTTGCTATGTGCAGGTATTCCACAATTGCCTGTATGCAGAGTGATCACAAGCAGAGCCAGCGTGTTTAAATGTTGTGAATAAGGCATCTGTGAAACTGTATAACTCAAGCAAGTCCACTGAGACCCAGGTTAGGTGGGCTCCCCTTATCCTGTTCTTCCTTAGTGGGGCATGCAAGAATTCTGAGTTAAAAATCAGTTGCTGAGTCTAGATCGGGTCCTAAATGTATTCTATACCACAGACAATTTCTTAGAGCATTTAGGAATGACTGGAGATTATATTTTCTAAATAATGTAGTAACTATGACTTGGACATGATTTGATTGCTTTTATTTTGTGAACACAGTAGACTGTGGAGTGATCACTAAACACATTTGATATTACATCTGAATCTTGGATTCTGCTGAGCAGGTTGAAAAGAGCCAGTCTAGCAGAGTATGATTGGATGTTTTAGAATTTCTCTGTCGTCCAATACAGGTTACTGGTAACTTTGGGGTAGGCGATCAGCCCCTTTTAGTAGGCAGGAACAATTATAAGAAGTGACTGCTGGGTGGAGCCTACCTCCTCTTCTTAGCTTGCAGCTAGCCAATCCCCATCCAATAAGATTTGTTCCTTTGTCAGGACACAAGGCAAGAGAACAGTTCTGCTATAGTTGTAGCTTTTTTTTTTTTCTTCTATTAGATATGGGATACCACCATTAGGCAGATTACCATCACTGACAATTCCCATCACCGAAATGTGGATAGCTTCTTTTACCGGGTGCTTTTGTGGACCTAATCCCTGGGGGGGGGAATCTTGGCTGCAAGTTCTTTCCTCAGGAGTTGCCCACTGAGTCATCTTCTTGATACATGGTAATCTGAAGATAGCAGACCTGCTAAAAAGGTGAGCACCCTTTGAGTGCTGAAGTGTATTTTGGAGCATGATTATGTGGTAACTTAAACCTTTGGCTGCTGGTTTAGCATCTCTTCGGGGGTTGTGGGCACTTTCCCTACTGGGCTCAGTGTTTATTGGTTCTACTGACATGTTCTAGTGGCACTTGGAGTGGTTTTACATTTTTGTATTCACCCTGTAAATGTTGTGTTCTGGCATGCGTTTACCACATAGGCGCCATTGCTCAATTCACACCTATGGGACTATAGTTTGGGACATATCTCTGCAACTACTCCACGTAGCAAGGTCATTTGGTTGGTCTGCCCTTGCTCTGTTATACGGTCAATGTTCTGGGCATGTTGGGGACCTCAGGGGGCTTCAGGCACTGTTGGGGTACTTTTTCAGTGAAACTACAATTCCAATGAGCGCTTGCTTCGCGCGCTAATTTCTTATTGCCTCCCGCCGCGGCAGCCATTTTGTGCCTTCTCTGAATGAGTATCCTACGCAGGGCTTGGACTCTCCTTCTCTCCTCAGCAGTTTAACATTTCACCTTCCAGATAAGTCTATTTTAGCGTTTCTGGGGTGATTTTAATTATCATACATACTGTTTTTTGGGTGTTTCTGATACTTTGACCATTTGAGAATGTCTGTTCCATTAGACCTTGGGTCTAGGCCTAAGACTAAGGACACTGGGGCATCTGTGTCCCCCATTGCTCATTGCTCCTCATGTCACTCAGGGTTACCTAGAGAATACCCAGTATGCGCTGCTGCCCCTGAGTCCCTTCAGTGGCCTCCAGCCATGCACTAGAGCCAGTTTGAATGCAAGAGTTTAAGGCTACTACCAGGGACCTCGGGTCTACTTTACAACTCCTTCCATCCACCTTGCAGGGGGTCTTCCACTCATGACAGCCCCCCACCCCTATCAAATCTTTTCTGCCTAAACCACCGGGTTTACCTAATGCGTCTGATTCCTCTGAGGAGCCTGACAGGAACATTCCCTTGCTACAGGAGGTGTCCTCTGATCCATCTGATGTGTTTCAGGAGCCTGTCAGGCCCCATACTTGTTTTCCACCTAACCCCACTCTTGACCGCTTGGTGTCTGAGGAGTGGAAGTTCCCAGCCAGGAAGCCTTCTGTCTCAAGGAAATTTGCTAAGCTTTATCCATTCTCTGAAGCTGCCCTAGCTCAGTGGGTTCATCCTCCCAAGGTGGATGCCTTTGTTTCCAGGCTTTCTAAGTCTACTGCCTTGCCTGTGGCTGATGCATCTGCTCTGAAAGACTGGACTGACAACAAGCTTGAGATTTCTTTCAAGGCCATTTTTGCAACGGCTGGTTTTGCCCTGCTTTGCTGTGGCATGGTTGAATAGGGCTGTAGCTGTTTGGACTGAACAGCTCACTTCAGCTGTCCGGCAGCGAGCTCCTACTGCTGACATGTTGTGGCTTCTTGCCAACGTCTCTGAGGCTCAGCATTATGTTTCTGCTGTCCTGTTTGATGCTGTGTGTATGGTAGCCAGGGCATCCACCATGTCTGTGGTAGCCAGACGTGCTCTTTGGCTCAAGATCTGGCCTGCTGACACTGCCTCCAAGAGGGCTCTCTATCACAGTGCCCGTGATTGCTGACTTCTGTCAGTCAGGTGTGTGTACTCTCCATTGGCCGCCTGTCTTTTGCCCGCCCAGTACTGCCTATATAGACTGGGCTGAGGCACCTTTTGGTTGCCCTTTCGTGGTGTCTCTGTCAGCAGTCACCTGCCTTGCACCTGTATCCTTGGGCCTGTTTTTCTCTGCTACCAGTGTCCGCATTCTCCAGTATCAGTGCCTCTCCTGCGTGGTTCCTGCCTCCATTCCTGATCCGGTTGGGCTGTCGTTCCTGCTTCCGTTCCTGATCCCATGCTGCCGCTGTTCCTGATCCGTTCCTGTCCTGGTTGGCAGTTCTGTCGTTCCAGTGGTTGTCCTGGCTTGTCTGCTGTTCCTGCTGCCGTATCCTGACTGTCGTCGCCTGGGCGACATTCTGCTCACTGGTTTACTCCACATTCACCGGTTGCTATCTCGCTAGTACAGAACCGGTTGGGCGCTATTGTTGTCCAGTACGCGGTACTGGTTTACTGCACATTCACCGGTTGCTAATCTCGTGTCACGGTTTGTTAAGACTCTCAGACGCAGAGTTAGGTAAAAACACAAGTTTATTGAAAAGTTAAAGGCAACCCCATAGGGTGAAACACATTCACACATGTATCTTTATTAACAAGAGAGCAACAATAAGAATAGCAATGTAGGCTCTACCGACCTTGCTAATATACCGGGCAAGGCAGCCAGGGGATTGGTACAATAAGAGGCTATACCGGGCAAGGCAGCCAGGAAGCAGGTACTCAGGAGAAGAAGACTCTACCGACCCTGCCAATATACCGGGCAAGGCAGCCAAGGGACAAGAAACTTCTAAAGGCTCTACCGGCCTTGCCAATACCGGGTAAGGCAACCCAAGATGAGCAGGATAGGTTCTACCGGCCTTACCAATATACCGGGCAAGGCAGTCTGGTGAAGGGAGATTGGCAACCACTAAGCCTCAGTGACTGGAAGGTGGCAGCAGCAGTCACAGGAATGACAACGAGGCTAAGGCGACAGATACCTGGTACCGAGAGTGCATACAAAACGTGGTAACAGCCAGATGGCTGTGGAGTGAACCAGTACCCCCACACGTGGGATGCAAATCTATATATAATGACAGCCGGGTGGCTATTGAGCGAGTCAGTACCTTGTACAGAAAGTGCTATACATATACGTGGAACAGCCGGAGCTGTGGAGCGAACCAGTGCCCTCACACTTGGAACGCTAGACCTCTCGAAACATAACAGCCGGATGGCTAAGGAGCGAACCAGTACCCGGTACGTGAAAAGCTAAATGATCCTGCAATACAGCCGGGTGGCTAGTGGAGCAAAACAGTACCCTGTATGTGGAATGCAACTGATCGAGACAATACAGCCAGGTGGTTTGTGGAGCGAACCAGTACCCTGTACGTGGAAAGCTGACTGATCGTGACAATACAGCCGGATGGCTTGTGGAGCGAACCAGTACCCTGTACGTGGAACGCTAACTGATGATGACAATACAGCCGGATGGCCTTGTGGAGCGAACCAGTACCCTGTACGTGGAACGCTAATAGATCGAGACAATACAGCCAAGTTGCTAGTGGAGCGAACCAGTACCTTGTACGTGGAACGCTAACTGATCGAGACCATACAGCCGGGTGGTATGGAGCAAACCAGTACACGCGTACTGATAACCGGCAGCCAAGGCGACACAGGAACATCCGTTGTCTGCGATAGGACTGGATAGAAACCAGCAGGTGGAAGCAGGAACCAGCATACAGATGATCAACCGGAATCTGGAACGACCGCAGGGACTGGCAGCAGGAAGCGAAGACTCACACCGGATCAGACGGAAGCAGGAACAACTGGATAGGTAACACAGGAACAGGATGAATACTGGTAGCAGGAACAGAGCAATGGGCCCAGGATATACAGGAACGTAGTGTGGACTCAAGCAGCATAGAGACAACACGAAAGGGCACCTAAAGGGTGCCCAGGCTAGGTTTAAATAGGCAATGCAGGGCGGGCTGAAAGCAGACAGCCAATGAGAGCCCCCTACTGGTAATTGACATGAAAGGAAAGCAATCACGGGCACCGTGATATCTCACTAGTATAGAACCGGTTGGGCGTTACTGTTGTCCAGTCCGCGGTACTGGTTTACTCCACATTCACCGGTTGCTGATTCCGCTAGTATGAACCTGTTGGGCGTCACTGTTGTCCAGTACGCGGTACTGGTTTACTCCACATTCACCGGTTGCTGATTCTGCTGATAGAACAGGTTGGGCGTCACTGTTGTCCAGTACGCGGTACTGGTTTACTCACATTCACCGGTTGCTGATTCCTCCGTGACTGAATCGGTTGGGCATTCCTGTTGTCCAGTACACGATATTGGTTTGCTCCACATTACCGGTCGCTGATCCATCTTTATAGAACCGGTTTGCTATACTGTAGTCCAGTGCACGGTACAGGTTAACCCTTTATTCACCGGTTGCTGCTGCCTCCATTATTGCACCGGTTTGGCCTCCCTGGTTGTGTTACTGGTTTGCTCCACTGTTCCATCTTATGCTGCTTTTCCATCTATTCAGCATTAGTGGAGCTGTTCTCCTGTCCTCCTGGCTGCCTTGCCCGGTATATTGGCAAGGCCGGTAGAGCCACATTCAGATTGTTGTTACCCTCCAGGCTGCCTTGCCCGGTATATGGGCAAGGCCGGTAGAGCCTGTCTCCATTCCACAGTGCCATCTTTCAGGCTGCCTTGCCTGGTATATTGGCAAGGCCGGTAGAGCCACATTCAGATTGTCGTGTTACCCTCCAGGCTGCCTTTCCCGGTATATTGGCAAGGCCGGTAGAGCCTACCATTCTGTATTATGCAAAAACTACTGTTTGAACCCATTATGTACTTGTGATATATGTGTATGTTCAGGACCCTTGAGGGTTCCCATTAAACTTTTCAGTAAAGTTTGATTTTTATCTTACTCTGTGTCTGAGAGTCAAAACAGACCGTGACACTCTCCTGTCTTTGCCCTTTCAGGGCACCTCGCTGTTTGGGCCTGATCTCAAGGATCTAATCAGTGAAGCCACTGGGGGGAAGAGTACTCTCCTACCATTGGTTCCTTGGAAGAAGACTTCTGTCAAGCGGAATTGTTTTTTTGTTCCTTTCAGGCTGAATCGCTCCAGTGACCCAGGCGGTGCCTCAAGCTCCGCGCGCCTCATCCAAGCATAAGCAGCAATGGAGGCCTAAGTCCTCCGCTAAGCCCAAGGCTTCCAAACCTCCTTCTGCATGACTCACCGAATCCGGGTCCCCACCCGCACGTGGGAAGCCTCTGTGGCGGACCCATGGGTTTTGCAGGTGGTGGCTGCGGGGTACAGGATCCCTTTCACCTCTCTTCCTCCTTCCCGGACCTTATCTTCTTGCTCTTCTCTGGGAGCAGAAAGCGCCGCCTTTTCGAGGGAGCCATTCAGGCCCTTCTGGACAAGGGGGTCTTGGAACCAGTTCCTCCTCAGGAACAGTGGTAGGGGTTCTACTCCAACCTCTATGTGGCTTCCAAGAAGGACGGCGGCTGTCATCCCATTTTGGGTTTGAAGGATCTCAACTCCTTTGTGGTCAGGTTCCAGTATCACCAGGAGTCACTATGCATGGTGATCTCTTCCATGTCCCCCGGGGAATTTCTGGCTTCTCTGGATCTTCAGGGTGCATAATTGCACACTACCATTCATCCAGAGAGTCGGCAATATTTCTGCTTTGCCTGTGTCACAGCTTACCTTAGTTCCAGAGCCGCCGCTTCAGGCGACGCTCGAAATGACGCATTCGACGTCAGCGGCCGTCCATGCAGCATGGATGGTCGCAGGAATATGGCAAGCAGTTGGACGCATCGGAGCAGGCTTCAATATGTAGCAGGCCTCTGTTTTATGTGTTGCTTCCTATAGTCTCCACCTACCTACTTCTTCCCTCTTAGCTGCTCCTACCTACTTCCTGAGTTGGGGTTTAAAGGGCAGACTGAGTCCTGACTCAGTTGCCCTTGCATTGTTATACAATACAGTTCTGGTTTTCTTGAACTCTGTGTATGACCTAGCTTGTCTGACCATCCAATCTGGTGCTGACCTGTGGCTCTGTCTGACTATTCTCCTGCCTTATCCTATATATAGTGGACACTCAATCTGGTGCAGACCTGTGGCTCTGGCTGACTACCTGAACTGTGTATGACCTGGCTTGTCTGACTACCCTCTCTGGTGCTGACCTATGGCTCTGTCTGACTATTCTTCTATTTGTTCCTTGTATCTAGCAGACACCCAATCTGGTACAGACCTGGGGCTCTGGTAGACTTCCTTTATACGGACTGCAGATGTGAGTCAAGTATCCTGCTCGTGGTTCCTGATCGGAGATATTGTGTTGCGCGTGCTTGCTTTTGAACCTCTGCTTATTTCTGCTTATACCCTTGTGTTGCCTTATTATATTTCTCAATAAAGTCTATTTTACTATACCGTACTTACTCCTGAATATCACTGGGAAACCGTGACAGCCTGTGACCGAGGGCATTTCCAGTTTTCTGCCCTCCCCATTTGGCCTGACCATGGCTTCTCAAGTCTTCAACAGAGTCTTGGGAGCCTTGATTTCTGTCCTCCATCGGGACGGCATCAGAGTTACACCGTACATGGACGACCTCCTTCTGAAGGCATCTTCTCCAGAACTCCTTAATCAGCAGGTGCAAGACTGCATTCATGCTCTGTCTCGTCACAGGTGGATCGTCAATCTGGACAAGTCAGACCTTGTTCCTTCCTAGAGGATGGTTTTTCTGGGTATTCTCTTTGACACCCAGAGAGGGATGGTGTTTCTCACGGACGAAGTGGCTCCTCAGATAGCACTGAAAGACCAGGCTGTCCTGAATCAGGATTCGGATTCTGGCCAAGAAGTTGTCAACCCTGGTGGGGAAGTTCATTTCCACCATAGAAGTGGTCCAGTTTGCCATGGCTCATACCAGGGAACTCCAGAGGTTTCTAATACTGGCATGCAGGGGTCGACCAGATCTACTGGAGAGGTCCCTATCTCTCTCTTTTCACGTGGAGCTGAGCATCTTGTGGTGGCTCAGCCTGGACAATCTGCTGAAAGGCAGTTCTTTCATGGTGCCATTCTGGACAACAGTGATGACGGATGCCAGCCTCTCCAGCTGGGGAATGGTCCTGGGGCACTTGAATGCTCAGGGCCGGTGGTCCAAGGAAGAATCTTTCCTTCCCATCAATGTCTTGTAGCTTCGGGCGATATTTCATGCCCTGTGCCTCTGGACGAGCCAATTGGAGGATTACCCGGTCAGGGTCCAGTCGGACAATGCCACAGCGGTAGCCTACATCAACAAGCAAGATGGCACAAGAAGTCTTACAACTTGGTTAGAGGTCAAGGCTATTTTGTCCTGGGCAGAGTAGCATGTCCCTGCCATTTCCGCAGTTCATATTCCTGGCGTAGACAACATTCTGGCAGACTTCCTTAGTCGACACACAGTGGACAGCAGGGAGTGGGAACTGCATCAAGAGGTGTTCGACCATATTGTCCAGTGGTGAGGTCTTCCGTGCATTGACCTGATGGCAACAAGACACAACAGGAAGGTTCCAACGTTCTGCTCTTGCTGGGCGGACCCTCTGGCTCTAGCAGTGGATGCCTTGTCAATTCCGTGGGTTTTTCCTCTGGCATATCTTTTTCCTCCCATTGCCCTGTTGCACAGGGTGATCAGGAAGCTGCGATTGTAGCGTTGCCCAGTCATTCTGATTGCTCCATACTGGCATCGACAGGCTTGGTTTCCGGAGATTCTGGATCTCTCAGTGGTGGAACCTCTTCGGCTCTCCTCCCATCCAGATCTTCTACAGACCTGTGGAAGGAGGATGTTGATCACCTGGCTTTGATAGTAGGGAGATTGAATCCTCAATTTTGAAGCAGAAGGGTTTTTCTTTTGGGGTGGTGGCTACTATGCTTAGTGCCTGTAAGCCTGTTTCCTCTAAGGCCTTCCATCGAGTTTGGTCTCTCTTGGTGTGCGGATAGGGACCTGTCTCAGGATTTTGATCTTCCTCCAGGATGGTGTGGATAAGGGTCTCAGTTTGAGTTCCTTTAAGGTTCAGACTTCTGCTCTCTGTTTTCCTTCAGAGGCGCCTTGCTATTCTTCCTGATGTCAAGGTTTTATTCCAGGGCGTTGCTCATTCCCATCCTGTGTTTAAGGCTTCCACTCCTCAGTGGGAACTTAACTTGGTTTCAAATGTCCTTCATTACCCTCCGTATGAGTCTTTGGCCACTATTCCGCTACGTCTGCTGACGTGGAAGATGGCTTTCTCCTGGCGATCGTGTCTGTTTGCTGTGTTGTGGAGCTGCATGCCCTGTTTTGTTGGCCTCCCTTTTTGGGGCTTCACAAGGACAAGGCTGTGCTTCTCACTTTGCAAGAATTTCTCCCAAAGGTGGTGTCTGAGTTCCACATTAATCAGGAGATTGTGATTCCTTTTTTCTGCCCTAACCCTACTTCTGACAAGGAGAAGGATCTTCATTTGTTGGATGTTGTGCGTTGTCTCAAGTTCTGCGTGCAGTGCACTGAGTCCTTGCGGCAGTCTAAAGGTCTTTTTGTCATTCCTGAGGGTCCCAGGGCAGGGAAGCCTGCTTCCAAGGTAACCATTGCTTCTTGGATTAAATCTATTGTTTGTAGAGCTTACGAACTTCGGAAGAAACCTGCCCCCTTTCAGGTCACTGCTCATTCTACGAGGTCTATTGGGGCATCTTGGTCCTACAAAAATCAGGCCTCAGCTGATCAGTTGTGTAAGGCAGCCACTTGGTTGTATGTACATACCTTTTCCAAACACTATAGTGTGGATGTCCTGGCATCAGCTGATGCCAGTTTTGGGAGGAAGATCGTGGAGGCAGCCTTGCCTGTCTAGGATATCCTTTTTCTCTCCAGTACTCTTTCACTTTTGAGCCCTGTTGGCTCTAGTTCAGTGTGCTGTGTATCAGTTCCTGGGGTCTGTCTTACCCCTGTTCGGTGTCCGTTGGCTCCTTGCTCTTGTTGTTGAGCTATTCATGATCTGTTGTTTCATTGGTGCTCTGGTGACTTTGGAGGCCTGCGCCTGGTCCTTGCCTTTCTTCCCACCCTGGGGAACTTAATGGTTGGACATCCCAAAGTTACCAGTATCCTGTATTGGACGACAGGGAAAAGATGATTTTAGTCTTACCTGTTAAATCCTTTTCTCTTAGTCCATACAGGTTACTGGTCTCCCACCCTGTCAAGGGACTATGCTTGGCTCTCCTGTGGCAGAACATGGGGGTCCTTTCGGATTCATTCTCACAGGAGTCTTCCTTTACCTTCTTACTACCTAGTCAATAGTTAGTCTGCAAATCTTACTGGATGGGGATTGGCTAGCTGCAAGCTAAGGAGAGCAGGTAGGCTCCACCCAGCAGTCACTTCTCAGAATTGATTCTGCCTACTTAAAGGGGCTAAGAGAAAAGGATTTAACAGGTAAGACTAATCTCCTCTTTTATGTGAGCAGGGAGGGAGATTGTGACAAGTTCAAAGTCTTAAGCAATGAGCAGAATCTTTAATATGGCTAGACTCCAGTAATGAAAGTCTCCAAGAACCAACAACTCACTTTTTTGATTTGAGTGGTAATTTCATTGAAGTGGTAGGTTATATCTGAGAGGGACTGTACTGGTGTATTAGGCAGGGCAGTAGATACCGACAATTATGGTTATGCTTTGAGAAGGAAAGAACAGTTTTTTGCCAACAATGTATTCATATGAATCTGCTTTACAGGAGTGATTTAAAAGTGTAAATTTTGTAGATTTGTGTGTGTGTCTGATTATGGCTCTTCCTCACTTTGCTTGGTCTTTCCTAAAGCATGAGTATCCTGCAATGGCAACAGCAAGTAACTGGTCTCCGTCCGTCCCTGCTGCCTTGTTCCCGGCGGGTGAATACTTGCGGGTTTGGCTGTCCGGCCGCGCATGTGCAGGATGCGACTGGACAACCAAGCCCGGAAGTATTCACCCACCGGGAGCGAGGCTGCGGGGACGGATGGAGAGCGGTGACACAGCAGTCTCCTATATTTTAAAGGCTTAGCCCTGTTTCAGTGAGAATAAGGACTTTTGGTTTGTACGCATAACACCATTATTTTATATAATACATTTTGTGCAGCGTACTGCGTATGTTGCAGTGCACAAAAGAGACCTTTTTTTTTAACCCTTTGAGTGCCAGAGGGATACACAACGCATTGCTTTGCAATGCGTTATGTACCCTTCTGGCACTCAAGGGGTTAAAGGTGAAGTTGCCTTTTGTTGCTGTTTGAGGGCCAGTGTTGGTTTCTATGTCATTTGCCAAGACAAGTGATAAAAATTTAGTGAGCATGTAGTAAAAGTGCGTTGGTTTCTATGATTACTGGGGCTGTGTGAAGTTGTTTTTAGTACTTTCCACCAGCAATCAGAGGGTAGTGCATATGTATAGAGAAGTCCATGGTCTATTAATATGGTATGACACAAGTGAAATTATTTTGCATAGGGAATGCCCTGAGTGCAGTCATGTGTGGCACCATTAAAACATCTGATATGAAACAGACACAGAGATATGAGAGGAGTGGGGGAGCAAGACCATATGGAGACTAGAACAGGGAGTAAGGAAGAGCAGATAGTACATACTGCAAAGGGTTAAAGGGATAGTAATAATTATTACTTATCCCTATATTAAAGTCATATTAAAAATAAATGTATTGCCCTCAGTGTCATCTCTCAAACCTTTATGGTTTGAGATAATCGCTCCTAAAGTTGCCCTCTCCCTCCTCCTTCCCCGAAGTCAGCGTTGTAGCTGACTGAAGGGAAATCCGGTCATACAATCATCAGGCAGCTCTGCAGCAGAGCCGCGATCACATTAATGAAAAAAAAATCTTTCACTAAAACGGTCTTCTACGTGTGCATGCAAACCAAGCACACGTAGAAGGCCATTTCAATGAAAGATTTATTTTTTATTAACGCAATCTTGGCTCTGCTGCAGAGCTGCCTGACTGTCGTATGAAAGGCTTCCCTGCAGTCAGCTACAATGCTGACTACAGGGAAGGGGGAGGGAGAGGGCAACTTTAGGAGCGATCATCTCTCAAACCATAAAGGTTTGAGAGATGACACTGGGGGCAATACATTTATTTTTAATATAGGGATTAGTACATACCTGTAAGGAAAGAGATTAATATTGAAAGGAGATTGTCTTCAGACATAATGCAAAGCAGTATACTGGATTCATATACATCTCTCTTGTCCAACTCTCAAGTACTTAGAGACGATGTACTTGGAATAAAGGTGCCAGCTTATACCCCTGCACTGACGCACTGTGTTATGACTTCTTGCAGCATGGTTAGGTTAATGAGGGATGAGCGAAGGCAGTGATTACATGTATGCATAACAATATTATTGACATATAATAGCTATTAGAACATAAAACAATTTGGACAATAGACTTCTTAGGTAAACTGGGCACTGTTCACATGGGTGACTGGTTTGTAGCAGTGAGATTGTATGGAAAAGACATGTTTTTACTGCATTATAAATGCAATTAATTGCAAGATTTTTTTTCTTTATTTTCTATCAGTAACCCTTGTTCTTTATATAAACAGCTGATCAAAAACTCACTGAAATGCAAATGGCTGCAATTTTAGTACCATTCCATGGTTATCCCATTGAAACCAATAGTAGAATTTATGATATAGCTAAATAATATAGTTGGGCCAAAGCTACAGCACGCTTCTTTGATATAAGACATGCGTTGAGAAAATCACCCAAATGAACTGTCTTGTAAGATACGATTACCATATTTTATGACCCAGAGTTGCATTATTTCCCTTAGTTCATGAGCCTCAGTGTTTTTTCTTTCTCTCATCATTTTGTGTTTTAACTGCTTAAAAGGTTAACAACCTGTATGTGAATAAAGAGAAATACTCTACCAAGTGGCAGCAGTGAGTGATTCAACTGGTGTTCATAGGACATCTCTGTACCTAATCGATTTAGGAGAGCCTAGCTAAATCTCTCCATAGACTGTGATCACAACAGTGATACCAAGTAACTACAATAGAAAACTGAAGTTTCATGTAACCCATTAGGCACTAGAGGGGTGCAAAATGCATTACTGTGCAATGTGTTGCTAATCACTCTGGTCATTAAAGGGATAGTAATACTTAAAAATTACTATCCCCCATGTTGTAGCCAATAAAAAACTGAGTTAAATAAGACCAGCGGCATCTCTCAAACCTTTATGGTTTGAGAGATATCCGCTTTCAAAGCTCCCTCTCTCCTGACGTCTGTATTCTAGCTGACAGCAAGGGAATCCGGTCCCGGGACTGTCTGAGGCTCTGCAGCAGACCCGAGATCAAGTTAATAAAAAATAAATCCTTAACTTAACTTAAAAGGTCTTCTATGTGTGCTTGCAAACCAAGCACACGTAGAAGACCTTTTTGGCAAAGGATTTCTTTTTTATTAACACGATCTTTGCTCTGCTGCAGTGCCGCCGGCTGGTCCCAGGAGAGGATTCCCTTGCTCTCAGCTAGAATGCTGACGTCAGGGGAAAAGCCAAAAAGAGGGAACTTTGAAAGCGGATATGGAGGTTTGAGAGATGCCGCTGGTCTCATTTAACTCGTTTTTTTAGTGGCTACAACATGGGGGATAGTAATTTTTAAGTATTACTATCCCTTTAAGGGGTTAAAAAAACAAAAAAACAAACAAACAAATTTGTTGTAAAAACTTTTGGAACACTTCTATTTCTTTAACACTGGTTCTGAATGGTTATAAAGTTGGTAGGTGCATGGTCCTGGTTTGTAATCTTATGACTTACCATGGAATACTTCTTTCTCAGAATTCTGGCGAGCTGACACAGAGTGCGGACGAGGACTGCTTCCTGGATGCCCCGCTTTTGCCTTCCCAAAAACTCCAGTCTGAGATCAGGGCAAACTTTTACCCTGTGCCTACACTTTGTGTGGCCATTCTTCTGACTTTGATTAACGTATGTAGATACAATACAATATACTTAGTATAATTCATTTCTATTGAATTTTGTGGTTCATGGTTGTGAAGGCATGACATTATGAGATGTGTGGTTTATCTGTGATATTTCACTTTGGGCCACGTTCATACAGAAAATGGTGTGTAGTAAATCTGGGGCAACTAAATGCACTAAAGGGGACTAATAAACAAGCCTATTGATATAAATGGATCTTTTAACTTCTTGAATCAGAGAAAGATCTCCAACGCATTGAGAAGTAATGCACTGGAGTCCATCAATCATTCAATGTGTTAAATCAATTGGTATGTTGGGAAATGGTATTTTGAAAATGTGTATTTGTTCTATGGTGCAGTTAGTTTTCCCCAGAAATACTCATGTTTTTGTATTTGCGCATATTGCCCATAAACATTGTGTAACTCAAGGCTTATCTTCACACTGAAAGCTGGAATTATGGGCTATGTGCAGTAAGTAGTATAAGACAGTGGTTCTCATCCAGGCTGCCATAGCACCTTGGTGTGTGACAGGCATCCAGTTATGGCACCCTTTTTACATTAGGAATTTGACAAAAATGTGAATGTTGAGTTTCAAATATATATTTATTTAAATTAGAATGCACAATAGGTTTGTTTTTGTTATTCTGATTGTGATACCTAAAAATTACTATGTATTTATGTATTTGTACCCTTCATTGTTCCTTCACAAATGACCTATAAAATTGTAGGTGTGCCCTGGAAATCCCAGACTGCATTTAGGGTACTTGAGCAAAAAGTACTGAGAATGACTGGTACAGGATCACTCTATATATGAAATGCAAATAATGTACCTAATTTGTACTTATATCATCACCACCTTGTTGGTAGTTATTATGCTTTACTAAAATTGCTCTTATGGGAACTAAGTTGGGGAAAAAGCCCAGGGCTACACTAAGGGTAAAAAAAAGGCACATGACCCTCATTCCATTCAGTGTGTTGTCTTCTTTCCAAAATGGTAAGCTGGGTCTACATTTCCTTTATTTGTAGATGTTAAAACCATTTTCATAGAGGCAGGTCATATCTGAAGGTTATAAGAAAAAGAACAGATTTTGGTAAAGGTAGTTTTGTGCTCACTAGTGGGGTGTTATTTCTCTTGAGAGGTGCTGCTCATAAATACAGACGGAAATTGCAAATTTTTTCCTTTAGTACCATGTTTTGAAAACATGTGTATACCAGGCTAGAGGAGAAAGGTAAGCTACCCTTCATTTGATGCAGAGATTGTCTTCTTTCCAAAATGGTATGGCTTGTGCTTCTAGCTATCTATCCTAATATGAAATATTTGAAAGAGTGTAAATGTGTCAAAACCAGCATGGAGGGTAGCAATCCTGGTGACAGGTCCCTGAAACGTGTAAAAAGTACAAAATTCCCAGTATATAGCGTTACATGGTTTACTTCTCGTTATTTTGTGCCTGAAGTGCAGAATGGTGCAAAATGTGGAAAATTATTTTTTACAGTAGCTTATTTTCATAGGAAGACCTATGCACAGAAATTTGAATTGTGGTGTTTTTGAAAGGTGAGTTAATACTAAACGTAGTACCATAAACATTTGCTGGTGGAACATAGAAAAATACACACTCTAAGACAGTTTTGTAAATTACTTTATTGGGATACAAAAATGCATTCTGGGTAACACTTATAGTCATGTTAGGTGATAGCCACAAATGATATAATTTGAAACTACAGTGTCCGCACAAAAACAAACAAAATGAGAAAAAAAAAACACAAACCAAAAAAAAACATGCATGACATCTGGGTTATTCACCAGAAAGCATAGAAAATTGTCATTTGACTGTAAATTGCTAAAAAGCATGTCCCATGCTTAGCTTTGAGAGCTGAAAAGGCGTAATAGCAAAGTGTTTAAATAGTTGTTTAAATATGGTTTGGCGTGGAACATACCTTATAGTGGGATGGTCAACTGTTGGGCCTTCGCCTTTTGGAGACCAGAACACCCATCGTCCTCTACTAGCCAATGGCTGTATGAGAATGATGGGAGTTGTAGTCTCCAACAGCTGTAAGTCCAATTAATACTACCCCTGACGTTGCTTTTTTGTAAAAAATCTGATTTAAAGGACCTTTCTACCTAAAACCACTTTAATTTTGAAGAGTGTTAAAAATCACCTTTATGAGGGGTCTGATTTGGCCTCCTTAAGATTTTGAACGCTGCCCTATAACCTTCTGAGTGAAATCCATTCTGCATAGAATCTTATACATGCCGTACTGCAGGAAAAAGCCCCTAAAACACCGTAAAGGCCTCCAAAATAACCAAGTGCTTACCTTTGTGTCATAGGCCCCTGCAAGACAGCATTGCCTCGATTAAGAAGTCGTGTCGAACCAGATGGCAAGGGACAGAATATTGTGGCGACTCCAGAAGTACCTTCAATAGAGATGGCAGCACAGTATGTTCATTAGGCCCTTTCCAGAGAGGGAGGTCCTGTTGCAATTGGTCACCAAAGAAGACCTCAGGGCTCTAGCCATGGAAAACAAGTCTGTTGTGCGAGATGAGGTTGCAGTCCTTAGGACATATCTTTCCCAAATGGGACAAAGAATCCACACATTGGAACAGGAACGAGAGGATCTCTTTCAATAACCGCACAACATGGAACAATTACTATCCCGACAAGATGACACTATCCAGTTTCTTACGTACAAACTGGATGATCTGAGTAATCGAGGGAGTAGGAACTACCTGCGGATCAGGGGCTTACCCAAAACTGTTCTGGACAAGGATCTGCTAGCCATTCTCCACTCCATTTTTGTGGACGTCCTGGGGTTTCCTCCGGAGCTGGTGATATCTCTGGAGAGGGTCCACAGGGCCCTGCAGCCCAGGAAATATCACACTGATCCTCCATGTGATGTGATCTGTTATCTGTTGAGATTCCAGGACAGAGAGGGCATCATGAAGAAATGTAGAGATTTGAGGGGCATACCAATCAATTCTTCCAGGACCTCTCTCTGTACACAGTTCAACAAAAGAGAAGCTTCAAGCCTCTGATGGAGCATATTAGGAACCTCAGCATTAAATACAAGTGGGGCTTCCCATTTTGCTTAACCGTTCTACACTGGGGTTCCAAATTTATGTCACATACAATGGAAGACATAGTGTCCCTCTGCAAGGAACTGGGCATCCCAGCATCTTACATGAAACCCCAGGATCAACTACAGTCTATACCTACCAGGCCCCACGATCGTTGAGAGGGCAAAGTTCAGAGAGAGAGGTGGATTGACCCACGGGGTCAGAGATGCAAAAAGTCTCGACCTGCTGGTGGAGTACCTGGTCAGGATGTGGTTACAGACTGACAATGATGACCAACTTGGTAACCTGGGTTCCCTGTTACACCCTTTGACTAATATTGTTTTGTGTTTACAATTGAAATATACTAACAAAGATGTGAGATACTCATATTGCCTATCTTGAGCTTGCTGTGCTCTCCTTTTTCCTCTCCCCCCCCCTCCTTTATTTCCATCAAAGATTGGTACTTCTCCAACAGAGACGGGTATGCCACTGGCTGCTACCTTTGTAACTTGAGGGTTGGGTCCCTTCTTTGCCATTTACTCATGATCCTCCATTGACCCCATATCTTCCCATTCCTGTCCTCTTTGAATAACATATCCATATAACAATAGATCTCTCAACATTCCCAGCTTGCTTACTCTGAGGTGGCATATCTAAGCCATGCAGCAGGGTTGTTGACAATCTGGGCGGGTACCCTTCCTCCTTTACAGTAGTGGCGTGCCAGTCCGTGAGTGAGGAGGGTGTGGCAGGTTGCTATTTTTTCTTTGGGTGCCATCATCTCCACCTGCTGGTTTTTCTTGGGGAGATCACCTGCGTGGTGGCACGGTGGGCTGTTGGTCCCTGGAACCTCCTGATGGGGTTGTGGTTTCTAGAAACCCCCCCCCCCCGGGGGCTACATGGGGCCTTGTCTGTAGGTGGGTTGGAGGATATGCAAGAGAGGATAGGTTGCTGTTTCCCCCCCTCATCTGCTTTGTGGGAGCAGGAGAACGATTGAAGGCTGGTTGTCTCCCCTTTCTGGGGTGGGGCGGCCGGGTGCCTGGGATGTGTGGGGGATGCAGCTTCGCCTGGTCACCTGGTGGCGGCTGGGTTGCCATGGCCTGCTGGGGTCCAGTTGGTTGTGTTCCCTGGATCGGCATTGCAGTGGTCTGCAGTGGAGTTGTGGCACAGATTCCTGGAAGTGTTGAGTGTTGAGTGTGTGTGTGATAGGTTATACTTGGCAGTTATGCTCCACTTTTTTCTGCATATACGGTTTAATGTAAAGACATTGGTGGAGTTGAATGCATAAGCTTTTGAGCTTCCTTCAGGAAGTCCCCATATGCACCACTATGTGCTACTGGGGGCCCAATATGTTAAAACTCTATCAAGCGAACCACTTTTTGAGATACAGTTCTTGTGTACTTGATTTCCTTTCGAGGGGGCTCTCATGTATGTAACAACTCTTCGGAAGGCTCTGGCGATAATCATGGGAATGGAGGTGTACCCATCTGATTTCAGGTATGCGCTATTTTGCACTACTTAAGAGACTTCTGTTTTAAGTTTATTGGTTGCTTAATTGTTATAAACATCATTTGCCTGTTAGGCCAACGTCTCTGAGTGCTGCTTTTGTTACTTTGTGACTACATGTTGTTTAAGCCCCCCTTTTTGGCTCTTCCAGCCAGCAATGAACATTTCAATTTGTTTCTCTGTACCTCTTTTTTCTGATCTTTCACCTCTTTTTCACCTATGACTCCTATCTGTAAGAGTCTTCTCTATGTCCGGTCTGTGTTTGCGTGAGGGGGGAGACCTGGGAGCGGTCGAGCAGGCTTCACATCACGGGGTGGCTAGATTACTATGGCTGTCCCTACTGAAACTATCAAACTACCTTTGGTCAATGCAAGGGGCCTCAACATACCAGAGAAGTGTGCCAGGGCTTTGAGGGAGTTCCACAGACTGTCACAAATCCAGTTACCTCGATCCCTCCACTGCTGACTATTCTAGAAGGGTATGGGGACGTCTCCAACTTTAAAATCAACTTTAGTAACTCGGTAGCCTTAAACCTATATCTTTCTCTGCAACTCCAAGAATCCCTACAGAGCTCGTTACCTAAGATTAATTATTTGGGGATACTACTAACTCCAAATTTTACAGATGCGGTAGCAGTTAACTTCACTTGGTTGTACAGAATCCTGCAACAAGAAATAAAGAGATGTTCAAGTGTTTTTATTAATTGGTTTGGCCAGATTAACTTATTAAAAATGATTGCCTTGCCGCAAATGTTATACCTTTTTAACATTATCCCGTGCCCTATACCTTCTCTTCTTCTGTGCAAATTACAAACGCTTATTAACTCATTTGTTTTGTACTACAAAAAACAGGGTGGTTTGGGACTCCCATACATAAAGCGGTTGTACTACGCTTCCTCTTTAGCGCTGCTCCCAGCATTAAGGAGTGGGCATCATCCTGTCATGGTTACCCAAGAATGAACAAGGAGCCAGTACAGTAAAGAAACACCACCTTTATTAAATAAGATACACAAAATCAAGGAACAATGCCGGGCAATACCCTTAGAGAGAAATATCCTTATTCTGGTGCAAGCTGATCCTACCAGGAATAGGAGGCTGCTCAGGAGAGGTCTCAATGAGTAGGAAACGGTGCAATAGCACCAGAACCGGGGTTAGGACCCAGCCAAGTTCCTGTACAGAAGTAGGACGCCACAGATGGAGAACAGACTGTCGAGGCCTACAGTCAGTCTCAGAGAGGGTACTGGGCCGGAGCCACTGGTAACGCCAGGTGAGTAGTCAGACAGGACCTGAACATGTATACTGGAGCAGGTAGTCAGCCAGAGCCACAGGTCACAAATCCAGGCGGGTAGTCTGACAAGCCACACAACTGGTGCACTGGGAGCAACAGATGCCAAACCAAGGGTCATACACGGAGTCACGGGATCAAAAGCAACTGACTGCACTGGAACACCACGTAAGGACAACTAATGTGGTGTCCAGGTGGAGCACATAATAGCACTGACACTTAAAGAGCGGAGTGTGATGTCACTGGAGGAATTCCCCTGTGACGTGTGCCAGCTTCTGATGTTGGCCGGATGTGGAAGAGGCAGCATCGAAAACCGCCATGACGGCCGCAAGGAGAGTTGTCAGCCCATGGAACCGGCCCCCCAGGAAGGAGCGCAGAAGCTCCTGGCTCCACTACTGCAGATAGGCACACAGCACTGACACATCCCTACAATTGCATCTCCCTGGAATAGCTCTAATGTTCTATGGTTGAACCCAACTACTCGTCCTTCCCAGACTGTCTCCCATCCTATTCTGTAACGGCTGTTGCCAATTAGGGACTGAATGACATGGGTCAGTAGCTGCTCCTCTTATCCTTCTCTCTTTATCAACCATGACTTTCTCCCAGGACTTCTGGCTAGAACTTGAATATCTACACCTTTGGTCAGTTGTTGTTGGACTCGGGCCTCCCCTCCTTTGAATACCTTGATGGAAACTACTACCTTCCATTCGCTCCTCTTGAAATCCAGACAAGTGTTTCATTTTTGGTTAGATCTGACTGTGAAGGGAGAAGCACCGAGAGACCTTACTCCATCTGAACAGGACTTGGAAAGAGGATTCATACTATTTCTAAAATATGTAAGCTCTTGTATGCCACATATGCAATGGTGAAACCGATGTTTCTTCTTCACTGGGAAGAGGAACTCATGATTGAACAGCCTCTACCTACGTGGCAAGCTGTCTTCAGACCGCTCCTAAAGAGTGTGCCAGGTACTTCCGCCAGGGAAGTCCACTTTAAACTGCACACTAGGTGGGATTACACCCCCCTAGTGACTTTCCTAGATCTTACCCTCCTGTTCGCCTCTTTTATGGAGATGCAGGCTTGAGGAATGATCTATGCTGCATACATGATGGAGTTGCCATTCGTTAGCTCCATTTTGGAAACAGGTGTTGACTGAGATTAACGCTATCTTGCAACTTCATCTTGATCTTGACTCATTGCTGTTTCTATTTCTACTATTGTCAGAAACACAGTTGTTTTGACCGAATACCAAGTTTGACTTTGTGGTTATCTAGTGAATGCTGCGAAGTAATTAATCCCACTTCATTGGAAAGATGCCCCCCTCCCCATCCATTCCCGAATGTCATACAAAATTAGATTCCATAGCTGCTCTGGAGGGGACACATGCTTGGGTCACCACTATCATCTCTCATCACTCAAATTTGGTCCTCTTGGCTAGACTTTTCAAAATCTGGCAGGGGTGTCTGACGTAGCTTGGGCTCCCTCAGGGCCCGTGGTTGCTCTAGAGTGTGGAGAGAGAGCCACGACGATATCCCCCACCCTTCTCACAATTAATTGTAATTGCTCTACTTAGTTTATGCTGCTCTGCCCTATGGCTGCAGGGATCGGACATAGTCTATCTCTTCATTCTCTATTCTTCGGTTTTTCTGTTCTTACTTTTCTCTCTTGATCCCCCTTTTTCGACTAACAATGGGGTTGATTAATGCTATACTTTATGCCGGACACAACACAACAGTTAAACAAGTGGACTAGTTAGTCCACTTGTGCTCTAGCTGGGATAGCCTGAAAACATGCATTTTTGTGGCTGTTGGTAGATCTTGAGGACCAGGGTTGGCTACCCCTGATCTACATGATTTTTGAAAACTTTTTTTTTTTTTTTTTTTTTTTTTAAATGTAAACTTTTTATAAACTCTTGTTTGCTAGAGAGGTCTCCTGCGCACTGAAAGACAATGTGTTGGTGAACACTTTAGCGTTTGGGTTTTTTAGGTCTTAGAGAAATTGTGTGTGAAACCAAAAGGTTCCAGCTCTTCAAAACGTTGGAAAACCCCTACTGTAGGAACTGTAATTCCAGTAATTTACACATACAAATGGCACTCAGTGTGTTAAAGGGATAGTAATTGTTAATTTTAAGTTGATTTAATATTGTAGACATTAAAAAAGGTTAACATCAATGTAAGTCTTATCTCTCAAACATTTATGGTTTGAGAGATATAACTTGCTAAAGTTACCTTTTCCTGGTTGTTTTACTCAAGTCTTCCATCTAGCTGACAGCTGCAGATTCCAGTCATTTGACCAGACAGACGCTCATCAGCAGAGCTGAAATCACGCTATTTAGAAATAAATACTTCATTGGAATGGTCTACAAGGTGTGCTTGCAAACCAGTTCTAAATGAAGTATTTGTCTTTAGATATCGTTATATCGGCGCTGCTGAAGAGCATTACAGCTCGTCAAGCAGAAAGGGGAGGGACCAGAGAAATCTATTTTCCTATATCTCTCAAACCATAACTGTTTGAGAGATACAATTAAGAGATAACTTATTCGTATCTACCATATAGTGAATTCTTTTTTTCTGACATTACTATCCCTTTAAATTCAGATGATTAATTTCCTCTTACATATATAGCATTATGGACTCCATTTTGAATTAACACATTAATCTTGTCTTTTGTAGTTGGCGTTCGTAACATTGGCTGTTGTCGCTGCTTATTTTTGTTTCTATGCTGGTGAAGAGAAGAAATGCACACCGTACATTAATCCATTTCAATTTAACACTGTTCTGGTGATTTCTAAAGTAATTCTGTGGTTGCTTTACGTGATTAATGAACGGTTTGTCCAGCATCATCACAGCAAAGCGAGAAACAGAGGCTACCTTCATTTGTACAGATCCACAAGGAATCTCACACAACTCCCTCTAATGATACACTCTACAGGTGAGGCAATATCTACTGCACTTGTTATTCTTAAGCATCTGTGTGCCAGAGGCACGGGCATCATATTACAAAGGGCTAAATTTTTGTTTGGTGTATAAATGTGGTCATTTGATCCAGTACACTTCAATATACTTTTTTGCTGTTAAAGAGGCCATAAAATCTTAATTATGAAACTAGATATTGTAGGACTTCTGGCTAGTAAAAACAAAGGTAATCCCTCTGCTGCAAAATTCTTCATTTGAAAGTTATTGCACAAAACTGCTTTTTATTTTATTTATTTATTTATTTATTTTTTAAAGCTTTATTCATCATTCAGAATGTATAAAATAACATTGTATAAAGTAAACCAAGCACCAATACCAACATACAAATCTCGAACAAATATTCTGAAGCGCCACACCTTGCTCAAATAAATTGCACGTTGGATATATTATTTTCAAAAAATTTAAAAGATAATTTATTTAAACACATCTCCATAATCTTAACAAATCTCTTTGCATATCTTCCTAAGTGGTATGGCATATAAATTAATTGACAATTTATGATGTTTAACAGTGCCCCAGTTTCTTATGGTGCCAAATAATGAGGCACTACTAAACACCACACGCGAGCTTAGAGGAACAAATATACCCAAGAACAAAAAGAAACTCAATAAGTGGAATGTGCACTAATCCACAAAAAATATGAAAAACCAATGAAATGTGCTCAAAATGTGCATGAATATTATCCAATATTAAATGTGAGTCCCAAAATATATATATAAAAAAAAAATCACTGAAGGATATATAAAATATCAGAAAAATCTTAAAAAAACAAAAAAGAAAACTGTGTGTATTCTTGAGTGACTCCAAATAACAGACCTTTTTACATTTTCTGTTTTCAAACATATGTGTCCTCCAAATATTATGCAACAGTGATTCTAGGTATATTGTATGCACTCACAGATACAATTCTCTGATGGTAAGCAACAATATAACTTTAATTATAGTGTATACACTTCTTCAGTTTTTAAAAAGGTATCTCCTCTTTACCCTTTCAGTGCCATATAATGTTGAAAATGATCTCGCCAAATTCTTATAGCACCATAATCAGCTTATCCAGATCCTTAAAGGGATCTCCACTTAATCCTTTCAGTGCCGTGTAATACTGTGAACGATCTCTCCTATTGTATATGGCACAGTAGACTCGTCCCGTCTTTCAAGAGGGATCTCTTCTTAATCATAGCAATACTGGATAATGGTGTACTGGATATACTCTTGTCCAGAGGGCATACACTGATATGAAAGTCACCAGATACAATGTTGCAATAAAATATATTTGCAAAAGCCCGGTATTTTATATACATAGGTCTCCCGCTTTAGTCTCAGGGAGTGGACACTCACTACCCATGGGTACTACCAATACTTGATCTTCACTCCACTACTACCTGATACTGAGACGGGTATCGAGTCTTACCCCTTTTGATCTTCACTCCAACACCCTCTCTATCAGAGGCTTTTTCCCAACCTTCTCCGGCTTAATCAACGTTGGTGTTCTATCTCCACATGGAAGTGCAAAGCACAAAAGTATGAAATTCTTGCACTACTTAGGCCCCTCCCTCCTACGCGTTTCAGAGAACTTTCTCCTTCCTTTAGGACAGAGGAACAAGCTACAGGTCCATCCCGATATTAATATGTGTTAACTTCTATTAGAGTTGTAGGGGTTATCTCAGTCGGAAAAACAAAATATTTCCTTTTAACCTTAGGTCACATGTTTCTTTACAATAGAGAACATTTTAGATTTACATATAGTAACATAGTAAATTAGGTGGAATAAAGACACAAGTCCATCAAGTTCAACCTTCTCCTCATACCCCAGTAATTTTATAGTTTTCCTGCTACCAAATAAGTTAGTCTTTATCTGACCTTCCTGATCTGTCTACTAATAAACAGTATAACTCTGTATGTTCCCTTTGGAAAGAAATGTATCTAATCTTCTCTTGAATGTATCCATTGTATCTGCCATAACCACCTACTTGGGCAAATAATTCCACAATTTAAAGACCCCACTGTAAAAAAACCCCTCCTCTGCTGAAGTCTAAACCTCCTTTCCTCTAATCTCAAGGGGTGTCCCCTGGTCATCTGATCAAGCCTTGGAATAAATAGCTCACCGCAGAGATCCTTGTATGGACCTCTCATATATTTGTACAATGGATAAGGTCTCCTCTTAGTCATCTTTTCTCTAAAATAAAACAAAGTTTGTCTAGTTGTTCCTCATACGTCAAGTCGTCCATTCCCTTAATTAATTTTGTTGCTCTTCACTGTACCCTCTCTAGTTCTAGTATATCCTTTTTCAGAACTGGTGCCCAAAACTGCACTGCATACTCAAGGTGAGGTCTTACCAATGATTTACAATGGCAAAATAATGTTATCCACTCTTGCTTCAATATCTCTTTTTCACTGTCGTCCAATACAGGTCACTGGTACTCTGGGAGGCGTAAGTCCCCTTTAATAGGCAGGAACAATTATGCAAATAATTTGCAAGGGGCGGAGCCTCCCCTCTTACTTAAGCCACCTTCTGGCCAGAGCCACTCATATTGATTTGTTCCTGGTGTGCTTCCACACCAGGTAGAGAACATCTATGCATCTTAGTATTTTATTATTTTTTTATTCAAATATGGAATACCACCATTAGGAGGGTGACCATGGCTGTGAATTGCCCTCTTTAAAGTGGCTGGTGCAGCTTCCAGGGATTTCCTGTGGACCTATACCCTGAAGAGGGGACAGCTTGTGTTAAGCAGCTCCCCTGTTGGGGAATTTACCTCTGGTTCTTTCCCTCCCTATCATGGTCACCTGAAGACAGAAGTCAGCAAGGAAGGTGAGTCACCCATTGAGTGCTGAAGGTCCACTTGTCCCCACAGTGTCCCTTTGATGGGCTTGTATTTGGGAGTTTTAATACACTCCAGCACTCATAGGGTGTTTTTATTGCATTATTACTGTTTATGCAATTTCTGTGTTATTCTCTGAGTTTTGGAGCATTGGGTATTCATTTATTTATGTTTCTCATGTGTTTCATGCTTGTTTGGGCACTTTTTAATGTTTTCTTAAACTTTATTAAAAATGGTGTTCCGCGCCTTTAAGCGCGGCTTTTTCCCGCTCAGACGCAAGGGCTCCTTTACTCTCTATGGGAATTCACAGTATGGGACATATCTCTGGAACCGCTTGTCACAGCAACTTCAGAGAGGGCTCATTTTAATTCTAGGCTCCTGCTCTATCATCCGGAATGTGTTTTATTTATGTGGGGTGTTCAGGGGGGCTTCGGGCACTGTTTGGGGTACTTGTAAGGAAAAACTACATTTCCCATGAGCGCTTGGTTCGCGCTCGTTTCTGATTGGCTGTCACGACGGCCGCCATTTTGTGGTACTTTTCCTAGGCGAGTACACTACGCAGGGACCGAGCCTTCTCTCTCCTCAACAGATTAACCCTTCGCTGGCCAGATAAGTCCGTTTTTAGAACATTTCTGGGGTGAAACTTTAATCTTATCACTTTTTCTGGGTGATAGTGTTATTAGTGGGGTATATTGACGCTGTGAGCATGTCTACTTCACTGGAGCTAGGGGCTAGACCCAAGTCTAAGGAGGATGGGGGGTCCGCTACCCCCATGGCGTTTTGCTCCTCTTGCCACATTGGGCTGGATGGCGATAATGTGGGGGATCTATGCCCTAATTGTACTGGTCAAGATAGCAACCCTGGGCTTCCCAGCCACGCTATTGAGCCATCTTGGGTGAAGGAGTTTAAAGCTGCCACTAGGGATCTCAGATCCACACTTCAACTCTTTCCCTCTCAGGTACAGGGGGCTCTCCAGGTCTGGCAGACCCCCTCTACTATCAGGACCTCCCTGCCTAAGCCACAGGGAGCTCCTGATATCACTGATTCTTCTGAAGAAGAACTTTTACAGGATTCTGATGCTGAGGAACGTACTGTTATTGAATCTAACAGGTCCATTGGGGACCCCTATGAGTGTGACCCTGAAGTTTCGGCTGAGGGTCTGATCAGAGCGGTTCTGAATACGCTCAACCTTCCTCTGACTCAGGAATCCACTTATGATCCTACTGATGTTTTTCAGAAAAAGCCATCTAAGCCTGTTGTTTGTTTTCCAACTAACCCTACTCTTGCCCGTCTGGTCTCTGAGGCATGGAAGAATCCTGATAGATCTTCCTCTGTCTCCAAAAAGTTTGCCAAACTTTACCCTTTTCCTGATGCGGAGCTGGCAAAATGGGTTCATCCTCCCAAAGTGGATGCTCCTGTGTCTAGACTATCCAAATCTACTGCCTTGGCTGTCTCTGATGCCTCTGCCTTGCAGGACTGGACGGATAAGAAACTAGAGCTCTCTCTCAAGTCTATTTTTGCCTCCATTGGCACAGCCATGCGCCCCACTTTTGCTGTGGCATGGGTTAATAGAGCTATTGCGGCCTGGACTGAACGACTGACTGAAGCGGTTCGCCAGGATGCGCCTGTATCTGAACAGTTGCAGCTTCTTGCTAATATCACTGAAGCTCAGAACTATGTTGCTGATGCTGCTTTTGATGCTGTGCGCATGATGGCGAGGGCCTCCACTTCTTCTGTGGTGGCTAGACGCGCTCTTTGGCTGAAAATTTGGTCTGCTGATACAGCCTCTAAGAAGGCTTTGCTTTCCTTGCCCTTTCAGGGGAATTTGCTTTTTGGGTCTGAACTCAAAGAAATGATCAGTGAGGCTACTGGCGGTAAAAGTACTCTTCTACCCTCAGTCTTTAAGAAAAAGTTTCCAGCCAAACGCAATCGGTCCTTTCGTTCCTTTCAGACTGAGACACGCTCCTCGGCCCAAACGGGTCCTCCCACTACGCGCTCCTCCTCCAAGCCCAAACAGTCCTGGAGGCCCAAAGTTGCCTCCAAGGCCAAGACCTCCAAGACTGCTTCGGCATGACTCGCCGAACCCGGGTCCGCATCCGGCTGTAGGCGGTCGTCTCCGCATCTTTCGCCGGACTTGGGAGGAGTCAGTGGCGGACCCATGGGTTCTTCAGGTGGTGTCAGAGGGATACAGGATCCCTTTCTCTTCCCTTCCTCCTTTTCGGTTCCATTTTACTCGTCCTTCTCAGGAACCCACAAAAAGGCGTCTGTTTGACGACGCTATTCAGGATCTCTTGGACAAAGAGGTCCTGGAGGCGGTTCCTCAGGGGGACACAGGTTCAGGATTTTATTCCAACCTGTTTGTGGTAGCCAAAAAGGACGGAGGAGCTCGTCCCATTTTGGATCTCAAAGATCTCAATGCCTATGTGGTGACCTCCCACTTCCGCCAGGAGTCCCTGCGCTCTGTGATTGCAGCAATGTCTCCAGGGGAGTTTCTTGCCTCCCTGGACCTTCAGGATGCTTATCTTCACATCCCTATTCATCCAGAGAGCAGGCGGTATCTCAGGATTGCCTGCCACAGGGGACACTTTCAGTTTGCAGCGCTCCCCTTTGGGCTGACTTCAGCCCCTCAGGTCTTCCAGAGGGTGTTGGGCTCCTTGATAGCGGTGCTCCATCAGGATGGGATCAGAGTGACCCCCTACATGGACGATCTCCTACTGAAGGCCTCCTCAGCGGAGCTTCTCCACCAGCAATTACAGATGTGCATGCACACCCTGAACCGTCATGGCTGGATCCTGAATCTGGACAAGTCGGACTTGATTCCATCTCAGAGGCTTCTGTTCCTGGGTCTCCTGTTCGACACTCGCCAATGCATGGTGTTTCTTCCAGAGGACGTGGCTCACCAGATAGCTGTCAGAGTGGCTGGAATCCTGGACCTGGACGTGATTCCAGTTCCGAAGTTGTCGTCCTTAGTGGGGAAGTTCATTTCCACAATCGAAGCAGTACCATTTGCCATGGCACACTCCAGGGATCTTCAGAGATTCGTGATCCAGACGTGCAAGAATCATCCAGATCATCAACATCTGTCTGTTTCTCTTCCTCCTCCTGTCGAGTCGAGTCTGCACTGGTGGTTAGATCTCTCTCATCTCCTGAAAGGGAAATCCTTTCTAGTTCCTCCTTGGACCACAGTCACTACGGATGCCAGCCTTCGGGGCTGGGGTGCAGTCTGGGGTCGCTTCAGTGCTCAGGGGAAATGGGGTCTGGAGGAATCCATGCTCTCCATCAATGTTCTGGAACTGCGAGCTGTCCGGCTGGCCCTGAGGCACTGGGAGTCTCAATTGACCGGTCTTCCAGTCAGAGTGGAGTCCGACAACGCCACGGCGGTGGCTTACATCAACAGGCAAGGCGGCACAAGAAGCTGTTCCGCCTGGTGGGAGGTCAAGGATATTTTGTCTTGGGCAGAAGATCACGTGCCTGTCATCTCTGCGGTTCATATTCCAGGCGTGGACAACGTCATGGCAGACTTCCTCAGTCGTCATACCGTCGACAGCGGAGAATGGGCTCTGCACCCAGAGGTGTTTCACATGCTCACTCAACGGTGGGGGATGCCTGTGGTGGATCTGATGGCTACCAGACACAACAGGAAGGTTCCGGTGTTTTGCTCCCGGTTGAGGGACTCCCTTGCTCTAGCAGTGGATGCCTTGTCGATCCCTTGGGACTTCTCCCTGGCTTACATCTTCCCTCCTCTTCCTCTATTGGTCAGAGTCATCCAGAAGTTGAAGAGGGAACGTTGTCCTGTCATTCTGATTGCTCCAAACTGGCCTCGCCAGTCCTGGTTTCCGGAATTGATGGCCATGTCAGTGAAGGATCCAATCCCACTTCCAGCCCGTCCGGACCTGCTTCTTCAGGGGTATCTGTGGAAAGAGGATGTTCACTCTCTCCGTTTGATGGCATGGCGGTTGAATCCTCGATTCTAGCAAAGAAAGGCTTTTCTCCTTCTGTGGTATCGACGATGCTCAGTGCTCGTAAGCCTGTGTCTTCCAAGATCTATCATCGCATATGGTCAACTTTCGTGACTTGGTGCTCTGACGAGAAGTTGTCACTTGACTTCCATCTTCCCACTGTCCTGGCCTTTCTGCAGGACGGTGTGGATAAGGGGCTCAGTCTGAGTTCCCTCAAAGTTCAGACTTCTGCCTTGTCTGTGTTTTTCCAGGAACGGATTGCTGTCCTTCCTGATGTGAAAGTCTTCTTCCAGGGTGTGACTCATGTTCGACCTGCCTTTAAGAGTCCTGCTCCCCAGTGGGATCTCAATTTGGTGCTGGGAGTTCTTCAGCGACCACCGTTTGAATCCTTGGCTTCCATTCCATTACGTCTTGTGACTTGGAAGATGGCCTTCCTCTTGGCTGTTGTGTCAGTGCGCCGGGTAGCAGAGTTACAGGCCTTGTCTTGTAAACCTCCTTACCTGGTGTTCCACAAGGATAAGGCTGTGCTTCGCACTACCAAGGAATTCTTACCCAAGGTTGTGTCTGAGTTTCACATCAATCAGGAGATTGTGGTTCCCTCTTTCTGCCCTAATCCTTCATCTGACAAGGAAAGAGATCTCCATCTGTTGGATGTGGTGCGTTGCCTCAAGTTTTATGTTCATCGCACCGAGTCTATCAGGAAGTCTGACGCTCTATTCGTCATTCCTGAGGGGCCTAGGGCAGGAAGACCGGCTTCCAAAGTTACCATTGCCTCTTGGATTAAGGCTACCATCCGTGAAGCCTATAAGTTGCGGAATAAGCATGTTCCCTTCCGGGTGACTGCCCATTCCACCAGATCTATTGGGGCCTCTTGGGCCTACAAGAATCAAGCTTCTGCTGATCAACTGTGCAGAGCGGCCACTTGGTCCTCTGTGCACACCTTTTCTAAGCACTATCGAGTTGATGTACTGGCTTCGGCTGATGCCAGTTTTGGAAGGAAGGTCCTGGAGGCAGTCTTGCCTGTGTAGGTCTTCCGCTCTGTGATCCTTAGTGCTTCTTTACTGTTGAGCCCGGTTGGCTCTAGTTCCGTGTGCTGTGTTAGTTCAGGGATTGTTCCCTTGGTTGGTGTCCGTTGACACTTACAGTTTGGGCTATGTTATCAACTGGTCATATCAGTTCTAGTGACTTGGGCCTTGCGCCTGGTCCTTGCCTTACTTCCCGCCTCTGGATCAGCTCAATGTTTGTACATCCCAGAGTACCAGTGACCTGTATTGGACGACAGTGAAAATAGGATTTTAGTCTTACCTGTTAAATCCTTTTCACTTAGTCCATACAGGTCACTGGTCTCCCACCCTGTCAAGGGACCAGTCTTGGTTCTCCTGTGGCATTCAGTGGGAGACCGTTCGGGCATGCTCACAGGAGTCTTTCTTTTTGCTTACCTGAGGTCAGTTTTTGGGGTCTCAAATCAATATGAGTGGCTCTGGCCAGAAGGTGGCTTAAGTAAGAGGGGAGGCTCCGCCCCTTGCAAATTATTTGCATAATTGTTCCTGCCTATTAAAGGGGACTTGCGCCTCCCAGAGTACCAGTGACCTGTATGGACTAAGTGAAAAGGATTTAACAGGTAAGACTAAAATCCTATTTTATGCAAGACAGGATTTTTTTTTGCCTTTGCTACTGCTGTTTGACACTGATCACTGTTTCCAAGTTTGTAGTTGACAAGGATACTGAGGTCTTTCTCTAGCAGCGAGTCGAACATACATCATATTCTAATAGTTTCTTCTAACAGTTAATCAGTATAACACATATTTTCCAAATTAGACACCAAGTGTATATGCTACACAGAGCAATAATCACCCGTCGTAAAACTAAACCCGATAATGAATACAATACATAAATCTCTAATCCAACAGTAAATATACCAGAATGTATTACAATGCATGGCACATACCGTACACAAACAGACCCATCTACCACTTAAAGATCAACAATACCTCAATGTAAATAGGGTTATATGTGCTGCTTAACATATGCGCCATGCATACAACACTCCCTAGATAACTTTAAATCAACAGATATACAAATCCACTCTTAATGGGATTGGTGTTTCCAAACGTAACCAGTGCATGGCACATAACACAAGTGCACAATCTCATGCCATTTGCACAATCAAAACCTCCATACAATAATTGCTATATGTGTCGCTCCCCAAATGTGCCATGCACAAAACATTCTAAATAACCTAGAATATCCAAAACACGGATCAACCCTTAAAATAGGTGTTTTACATAATAAACAAAAGAAATAAAATTAAAATAATATTCATAAATACAAAACATAAATAAAAATAAACATAAATAAAAATTAAGTAAAACAATAGAAAAATATATAAATATAAAAATAAAAAAGTAGAATAAACTAAAACTAACATAAACATAATAAATATATAAACCAATATAAAAAAAAAATAAAAAAATATAAATATATATATATATATATATATATATATACCCGAATTCACAGAACAATATATTGCCAATAATAGAGGAGATCCCAAAATACCATTAAAGAAAACCAAACCATTCACTACCTAGGAGTCTGACTATCTAACTCAAATATCCAATAACTTTCTCTCCTAGACATTTGACATAAGTGATCCCCACCTCTCCAATTTGGTCTAACATTTTCTATTCCATGAAACCGCATACATTTTGGGTTCATATTTTGATGTATCTTAAAGTGTTGGGACAAGGTATGGTTTTCAGATCCTTTTTCTATCTTTTACATGTTCGTATATTCGTTTTTTCAAAGGTCTCTTTGTCCTCCCCACATACTTCTTTTTACATGGATATTCAATTACATAAATTATATTTTTTGAACTACATGTTATAAATATATTAATTCTATACATTTTGTTATCATTTATAAATTCTTTTTTACTTCCTATTCTTATTGTATTTTTGCACCCATAACATGTCCCACACCTATAAAATCCCTCCTCCCTGAGGATCCCTCTTGTCTTATTTACCCTTTTTAAACTCTGTGCTATTTTTATGTTCCCTATTGTTTGTACTCTTTTGTAAATTATATTAGGCTTATTTGGGAGGATTGAATTAAGGATTTTGTCCCTCTTCAATACATCCTTTCTTCCTGGGCTGACAGCAGGACGGAGCACAGACATCTTGCCATAGTTACGCCTGTGCCGTCAGTCCTAGCCGTCCCTTCCATAGCCGAATGGCTCCTAGCAACGCCTCCTAGAGCCGGCTGGGACTGACGGTGCGCAGACATCACTATGGCAAGATGTCTGTGCTCCGTCCTGCTGTCAGCCCAGGAAGAAAGGATACATCTGTTCAACAAGGAATAATTCTGGCGACTAGCGCTACTAAGCAGCTAGTCACCAGATGGGGAGGTATTTAAGCTAAAGTTTTTTTTTTTTTCTTCTGTATCCCTCCCCGGCATTAAATTGGGTTATTGTCTATGCCTTCCAGCTGGGTAGGGCTTTCCGCAAAACTTTAAATATCCGGTTCCTGCTCCCCGAGTCAGGTTTTTTTTTTGTCCAACCCAACTGGATGGACGTTTCGATCACCTATGGTGCTGTCCATATACCAGCATGCAGTGGAGGAAGGATGCAATTGCTCCCTGCACGTGTTACGTCTGGCACCCTTCCTTGCCCTCTATGTATGGCGAGCAGGGTTTATAAGATGGATTCTACACGAGTAAGAAAGGCTTCCCCTTACCGTGGCTTGATGCTGCCTCCTTACTCTCTGGTACAGCGAGCTGGTTTCCCTCCATTCAGGTGACTGCTGGGGCCCTGCTGACGATCAAAGGGAAACAGGAAGTAGCAGGAAAGCTTTTGATGTCTATGCGTTCCATGAGTGGAATGCACTCCACCGGAAGTGCTGTATCGAGACCAGAAATGGATCTGTTACTGGAGGAGGATGGCCCTATACACCTACACAGGTATTTAAGGTAAAGGGCTGGTGATCTACTTGGTTGGATTTATAATTATACTACATTGTATTGTATTGATATTCTCTATTGGCTAGCATGTCTGCCCCTAAGAGCAAAGACAAAGAAAAAGATAAGGAGAAGCCAGCCTCTGATCCTACATGTAAGGAAGGCAAAGGCTCCACAAAACCTAAAAGCTGTCTTTTTCTTGTGAGGCAAAATTAGGTTCCAATGACCGTGGGAAACTTTGCCAAGACTGTCTGTCTGAAAAAGGCTGCTGGCACAGATATGACCTCCCAATTTACAGATTTTCTATACTGGATGAAGGTATCCATGCAGGATATCTTTAATGCCATGCAGGAAAAGGAACCTGCTAGAAAACGCTCCTGTATGGATCCAGGAGAAGGCACTTCCTCGCAGCAGGAGGAGTATGTCATTGATCGAGGCCTTTTTGACCCTGAATCTGAATTATTCTCAGAAGAGGAGGGTGAAATTTTAGATGACCCAGGTTCCTTTGGTCTAGACAAAGTAGATTTCCTAGTTCGCTTAGTCAGAAAGGCATTGCAGAAGTTCAGCAAGAGCGTGATATGATGGACACTGCCTTCCTTGGGGAAAAAGGAGGAGGTTCCAGCTTCTCCCATTCACCAATCTATTTTTGAATTAATTAATTCTGAATGGAAGATTGGGGATAAAAGGTCAAGCATTTCCAGACTGTCTTCTAAAATGTATCCCTTTAAGGACGAGGAGGTGAAACCATGGGAGCTACCTCCCAAAACTGATGCGTTCACTGCTCAGCTTGCTAAACGTACTACTCTCCCTCTTGGGGATGGGACATCTCTCCATGATCCCATGGAGAGGAAGCTTAATGGGATTCTCAGGCGTCAGTTCTCTGTATTGGGTCAGAACTTAAAATCATCTGCAGCTTATGCATGTGTAACACGTGCTATGCGTATATGGTTGACCAGCCTAGAAGAAAAAATTAAGTCCAATGTATCTAGACAAAAATTGTTGAAAGAGGTGGCAGTCATGAAGGAAGCCACTAATTTCACATGCTACGCCTCCTTAGACATCATACGTCTTAATGCTAGAGCATCTGCTCTGTCAGTTGCGGCTAGAAGGGCATTATGGCTGAAGTCCTGGAATGCAGACACCTCCTCAAAAGGAAAATTGATAGCCTTACCTTTTTCAAGTACATCCCTGTTTCGCAAGCACCTGGATGAGATTATTAAGAAGGCCTCAGGGGGAAAAAGCTCCTTTTTGCCCCAGGAACGTAGGTCCAGGGTTTCATTTCCCAGACCCTCAGGTTCTAAGATTAGGCAAGTTTCAAGGGAGACCCTTTTACAATAGGAAGCAAGGATTTACTCACAATACGAGAGGGGGCTACAGAAAGGAGTTGCTCAGAAAGCCCCAGAACAAAGATAAATTCCAATGAAGACAAGTGAACCCTAACTCTAACAGGGGCAGGCTGAGTCTATTTCTATCTGCTTTCAATCTCCTGACTGAACCGGACCACTGGATTCAACAGATTCTGGAGTTAGGGTATTCGCTGGAATTCCTGAGTGTCCCAATAATTCCTCATTTTATCAGATCCAACTTTCTGTCCAGTCCAGTAAGGAAAGCAGCCTTCAGAGAATTTATCAACCGCTTCCTGACAAACCAGGTTATAGAGCCAGTCCCATGTCATCTATAGGGTTCTGGGATTTATTCCATTCTATTTATAGTGCCAAAAAGTTTGGGGGGATTCCGAAGTATCCTAGACCTAAAAGCATTGAACCAACACCTCAGAGTTGCTCACTTCAAAATGGAGTCTACCACATCGGTAATGAAGACTATTTTCCCATGTGCATACATGACCACGGTGGACCTCAGGGACGCCTATCATCATATTCTAGTTCGGATCTCCCACAGAAAGTTCCTGAGGTTTGCAGTAGGAGGCAATCCTTTTCAGTTTCGAACCCTACCCTTCGGGCTATCAACCGCTCCCAGAGTATTTTTGAAAATCTTAGCCTCTGCCCTTCAACCCTTAAGAAGACAGGGCATTCATGTGGTCGATATTTTAGTCCTAGCAGACAATTAGCGAGAATCTTTGCAAATAACTTGAAGTCAGAGTTCGAGAGGGAGATAGGTCAGTAGCTGCTACAAACAGAAGGGTCCTTGTCTGGATTAGGTATAGAAGAAAAATGAGCTTCTAGAGCACTCAAGGGTAAGGTCCCTCCTGCAGAATTAAAAGGTGTGTAAAAGGTGAGGCACAGCAAATCTGCAAAGGTTTTGTAGTAGTAAACCGAAAAAGCCACCAGGTCCCAGGCACTTACCCATTGGGGTGCTCTTGATTAGCCTTTAATAGCTCTTCTGATGTAAAGGGAGACTCGAGAAGCTCAACTGTAGATTGGGGAAGGGGAGTTCCTTTTTTATTTATAAAATGCTATCGGGTGGAGCTGCTGATGTTGCTGTCTGTGAAGAATTTGTATTTACAGTACTTGCTCTCCATAGACCGCAATGGCAACATATGTGGAAAAACATTTACTCCAAACCTCAAAAAATGAGTTTGTGCTTAGACAACTTTTGATTTAAGTGACTAGCAACAGTGACAATAGTTTGTTCATCTCATTGCAGTACTTTTCTTAACCCTTTGAGTGCCAATGGGGTATGCAATGCATTGCTCTGCAATACATTGTGTGCCCCTCTGGTACTCAAAGGGTTAAAGTGGACCTTTCATTTCCAACGTTTTGCAGAGAAGGAAAATATGCCTGTGTTGTACTATACATCTTTTTTTCTGCACAATACATAAAATTTACCTTTGCCTATCCTAATTCCATGTAGAGCATGCTAATTAGTTCTTTTCTATGGCAAGTGTATTGCTCCATTAGAAATGCTCCCAGTGGTTGGGCTCTGTTAAGGTTCATATAAAAGCGCAGTGGCCCATGTATAAAAGCAAACAAGTTTTTTATTCTGGAATAAACAAACTGCACGGTAGGGGACAAATACAAATCCATAAATTCTTATGGACTTGAAAAGAGCATTTTAACCCCTTCAGTGGTAGAGAGGTCTCCAATGCATTGCTTTGCAGTGCATTGGAGACCTCTCTAGCATTGAAGGGGTAAAAAGCCCCATTTAATTTAACAGGACATTTTATTTGTCCCTAATGTTATGGTTGGTTTTACTCCAGAATGACTCCAGCTTTTATACATATGTGCCAGTGAGTCATATTAGCGAGTAAGAAACTAATTGGTATAAAGTGTCAGACTCTGTCACCAACAAATGAAGGGTCATTCCAGATTAACTAAACTTCTTTTAAGGTGGCATGTCCACATCAAACCACATAAATAGAAAATGAATACATGGAAATAATTTAAGAAGCCAATGAATTAATGACTCTTTGTTGTAATGATGTGTTGTACATTTTTGCACTGTTTCAAGCAGCTAAAGAGAAGTTAAGTTTTTTGTTACAGTAACTTAACCCCTTAACAACCACTCAATCCGAGGGTCGACGGCTGTTAAGGATCACATTGCAATGAATTCTGTGGTGGCAGAGCAGCAAGCAGTTGCGATGGCATCCCAGAATTCCATGACGTGCCAGCACTGTCGCCGAATCTTAATGACTGGACCGGCATGACAGTCCTGGCATGTCAGACATTAAGGTGTTAAAATCAGCCAGTATGGGCGTGACATGACCTGCAGTGGCGTTGGACACTTGTTGAGAGAGCTCCGGGACTATGTGACTGAATTTATATGCTTGCACCAGCATCACTTGCTCAATTTTACTAAATATTCATGCTGTGTCCTCTTCTCCTCAAACTAATGAGTGGAAAGAGCGCGAAATCCACCTCATTGAAGGGCAACATCAAATCTTTCCTTACTACACAACGCCCCTTCACTACTCAGGCGCCATCTTCCTCCTCGTTTCCAACTTCAACGGTGACAGAGCAAGAAGCTTCGAGCACATGAAGGAAACAATGCTAAATTCTGCTCCCTCCACTTCAATGTCTGAATCTGCTAATGTTGAGACGGACCTGCCTTTGACCACGGTGGACCTTGAAAGATTTTTGGCGAGACTGATGTTCAAGGATGACTAGATCGCCCATGCTGATGATCTTAAGACCACGCTGCGCGCTGACATGTCTGCCTACAAAGTTGACTTGTCTTTATTTGCGCAGAAAATTACTCAGCTTGAAGAGACCCAAACACAAGCCACTGACAATTTTAACAATTTGGAGCAGCTGGTTTTGGAACAACAGGACACAATCCAGCAACTACAATGGCGTGTTGATGACCTCGACAATAGAGGCCGACACTCAAATATTAGGATCAAAAATATCCCGGAATACATCCTACCCCAGAATTTAGTCTCGTCTGTTACCTCACTTTTTAAGCAAATTCTGGGAGATGACCACTCAGGCCCGATTCTGATTGATCGTGCACATCAGGCGTTGAAACCCAAAAATTACAATGGCGCCTATGTCAGGGATGTGATTGTCTGTGTACATTGTTTTGACCTAAAGGACACTATAATGCTCAAAAGCAGAGACCTTGGTCAGGTCAGAATGTTTGGTGTTGACGTCCGTCTGTTTAATGACCTGGCTCCAAGAACCCTTCAGATGCGCAGGGCCATCAAGCCACTTACCGATCACCTCCGCTCCTGTCAGATTAGGTATCGCTGGGGGTACCCATTCTCTATCCACACCACAAATAACGGGAAATCGGTAACCTTATTCTCCCCAACTGATGTTCCCTCTTTCTGCACTATGCTTGGGATATCTATCATATATATATATATATATAATAAAGAAAGAGAGATTGATTATGTACAGTATGCTAGTTTTGTCACTCTCTGATTGTGAGTTCTAAGAAAACATAAATATATAATGTGTGTGTGCATATTTTTATCCTTCATGATGCCCACTGCATTAGGGTGCCTTGAGCAAAAAAAAACAAACAAAAACAAACAAAAACAAACAAACAAAAGATTGAGGACCACTGCTCTATAAATCAGCCTGGTTCAGTAGGTTTGTGCAAAAAAAAAAAAAAAATTCTACATGCAGCCACTAGAAGGCACTGTAGCTATATATATATGTGGTTACTTGAGAAACTTCATCATTTGAATGATGTATTTTACATTTTTTGTGTTTCTTCCATCATACATTTTGATCTTGTGTATTTGACCTTTCTTCTTCCATAATATCTGAGCATATATATCAGGGCTGGGCAACCTGAGGCACTCCAGTTGTACAGAACTACATTTCCCATCATCCCCAGACAGTCAATGGATAGTGGATGTCTGAGGATGATGGGAAATGTAGTCCTGAACAGCTGGAGGGTCTCAGGTTGCCTACTACCCATGAGAGAGAGAGAGACAGACACACACTATTAGCGAGAGCAAGAGATATATAGATTAAAAATATATGCGCACACACACACAGGAAGAGATATACAGAGATATATTGATAGATATGTCTGTGTGTGTCTCTCTATACATTCTATTTTATTCACACAGTCATGCACATGCATGCCTTGGAGGATGCTGATCAGCACCATGTATTATTAATGTGCTTCTTATTTTCTTTGAGGTGACAAAGGCAGATCAGATAATGCTGTGTGTACATGCAAATCAAGTGATATATTGTCACTTAATGCTAGGTGCAACGTTTCAGCATTTCAAGCAATGATTGTTGTTTTTATCTAATCTGGTTTCTCTTTTTGCTTTTCATGTGGCTTACACTTATTGGAAACTGTAACCTGAAAGAATTCTATTTTCTTACTGTAAAATACATTTGTATTCACTTTTCCAGACCATATCAACACCTTAAGTACCAGCAAGGTACTTCTCAATGAGCTGTGTACCCCCTCAGGTCCGTAATGGTTTAAGGAAACACTAATGCCTACAAGGAAAATGACTTATATACACTTTAATACTTAGTTCTCCAATCTAGCATTTTGTAGCCTTTATACATGTGTATATTTATTTGCATATTAACTTTTTAACGACCAGCTGTCAGTTACGGGTCATTTTTTCCCCGCATTGGATTCTGGGTCTCTGAGCGGTGTGAAGCTGTGCAGGGACCCTGAAATTCCATGACATGCAATATATGTGTGGATATGTATAATAGCAAAAGTCTTAGGTAGGTGTGAAAAAATAAACATGCCAATAGTTTATATTTATCAATTAACAAAATGATAGTGAGCAGAAGAAATATCTAAATCAAATCAGTATTTGCTGTGAACACCCTTTGCCTTCATAACAGCATCCGTTCTTCTAGGTACACTTGCACAAAGTCAGGGATTTTGTAGGCATGTAGTCAGATGTACGATTAAACAATTATACCAAACAAGTGCTAATGATCATCCCTTTAATATGTGGGTTGAAACACAATTATTAACTGAAGCAGAAACCGCTGTGAAGGAGGAATAAAACTGGGGGAGGAACAGCCATACTCGGCTAACAAAGTGAGGTGGCTGCAGACCGTTTAATGTCAAGTCATACACCATGGCAAGACTGACCACAGCAACACAAGGTAGTTATACTGCATCAGCAAGGCATCTCCCTGGCAGAAATTTCAAGGCAGACAGGGGTTTCCAGATATGCTGTCCAAGCTCTTTTGAAGAAGCACAAACAAACAGGTAATGCTGAGGACCGTAGATGCAGTGGTTGGCCAAGGAAACGTAGTGCAGCAGATGAAACACATAATGCTTACTTCACTTCACAATCAAAAGATGTCCAGTAGTGCCACCAGCTCAGAAAGCAGTGGGATTGTGGTACTGTCATCTACTGTCTGGAGAAGTCTGGTCAGAAGTGGTCTTCATGGAAGACTTACGGCCAAAAAGCCATACCTCCGACATGGAAACAGGGCAGAGCAACTCGGCTATGCATGAAAACACAGGAACTGGGATGCAGAAAAATGGCAGCAGGTGCTCTGGACTGATGAGTCAAAATTTTAAATATTTGGCTGTAGCAGAAGGCAGTCTGTTCGCCGAAGGCTGGAGAGAGGTACAATAATAAGTGTCTGCAGGCAACGGTGAAGCAGTTTTTCTGCAGATTAAGTCAGGGATTTGGCCAGAATTAATGATCTCCTTGGTGCTGAGACGTACAGACAAATACGTATCCATCATGCAATAAGAGAGATGCATCTGATTGGCCCCAAATATTCTGCAGCATGACAATGACCCCAAACATACAGCCAAAGTCATTAAAGGGGAATTTTCATCCCCAATACACTCTATCTTATTTTACTATTGTACCTCTAGTTATAGCCTACAATTGAATTTTAGGTTACTTATTTAGTACATTGACCAGAGCTTGTTTGTTCCAGTATGCTATGAAGAGGAGCATGAACACGCTCACACAGAGAGCTGGGAAAGAGGTGGGAGGAGAATTTGGGACATGGGGAAGTCCAGCAGAGCTGTGCCGATGTAGAATTGTGCTGCATAATACAGAAGTGCTTGTAACAACTAGAACTTCAACATGTTATATCTGTTACAGTATATATTTTGTTTTTGTACAAAAAAAAAACAAAAAAAAAAAACAGCTCCAATCCATACACCATAGAGGTGCCATAGTAAAATAAGATAGTGTATTGAGGGTGAAAGTTCGCCTTTAAGAATTATTTAAGTCCTGGATATGGCCCCCACAGAGCCCTGATCTCAACATCATTGAGTCTGTCTGGAAATACATGAATAGAGAGAGGCAACTGAGGCCGCTTAAATCCACAGAAGAACTGTGGTTAGTTCTCCAAGATGTTTGGAACAACCGATCTCCCAAGTTCTTTAATAAACTGTGTGCAAGTGTTCCTAGAATTATTGGTGTTGTCTTGAAGGCAGAGTGTGGTCACACCAAATGTTGATGACTCACAATGAGTTGTGTTAATTGATAAATATAAACTATTAACATGTCTAGTTTTGAAAGCATTCTTACTTTACAGCATTTTTTCACACCTGCCTAAGACTTCTGCCAGTACTGTATATATAATGGCAAAATGGTGGACTATACTAGGACAGGGCAAACAAACTGCACCATGGAGAAAAAATACTAATTCCCACAAATCTTTTAACCCTTTACATTCCAATGCATTGGAGATCTCTCTAATGTTTAAAAAAAATAGTTCCACTCTTTTTGTACATTAATCCCACTGCATTTTGGGAGTTTGGGCCATATATAGAACCCTAATAAGGTGCAATTCTGGAGCAAACCGTCTACATCATAAGGATCAGAAGAATTTAAATGGGGCAGCCGATTGCAATGGAGATTATCTCCTGCATTCAAGGGATTAAAGGGATAGTAATACTTAAAATGTAAAAAAAATATGTTGTAGGGTTTATCCCCCCAAGTAAAATAAGGGTACTCCCAGTGCTGAAAGGTGTTTCATTCAAAAGTTATTAATTTTCAAAGTTGAATTGTTTAGGTGCAATATCACAGTGGCCTGAAATTGTACAGTGGCGCTGTTGCTACACCATCCTATGGAGATTTATGGTCCCGGGACCAGAGCTGTCCATAGGATCGTGTAGCAACAGCGCCACTGTACAATTTCTGGCCACTGTGATATTGCACCTAAAAAAATTCAACTTTGAAAATTAATAACTTTTGAATGAAACACCTTTCAGCAGTGGGAGTACTCTTGTTTTACTCAGGGGGATAAACCCTACAACATATTTTTTTTTACATTTTAAGTATTACTATCCCTTTAAAACCCCAGTTTAAATCAATGGGAATTTGGCACATATTTAATGGTTCCTTGTGGTGCATTCGGTTTTCTGTAGAAATGTGCCTCTTTAGTTTTCTGCATATGCCCTATATTCATTGAGCTGGACTCGTTTGTACTTACATGGTGTACTATTCTGTGTTTTCTTCCTAAAAAGATTTGACATGCGATCGCAAAATAAAGAACAATTACTAGAGAATCTGAAAGTATGTGACTCAGACAAAATAATTCTTTCCTTTTCTTATACTATATTAACCCTCATCCAGGGACAGCAACATAAGTAGAATGCTTTGCCAGAGACAATGGAATGTTTTGTGTGCATGCATTGTCTAGCCTGCTCCTTGTCCTACACACAGGTTTCTGTGATATAAGCCAGGGATGGACAACTTGAGGTCCAGCTATGGAGGACTACAATTCCCATCCTCCCCAGCCAACCAGGGATGATGGGAATTGTAGTCGTCCTCAGATGGATGGCCTCAGGTTGCCCGCCCTGGCCTTTGAGCTGTTATTGTCTTCTTATCATTCCATAAGCCTTAATAGTTTTACAATTGTAAAGAAACAGTCAGAAGGCATTAAGGAGCACATGTATAAAGGCAAAAGTGGAATTGTTCTGCTGCAAGCCAATTACACATGGGAATATAAACATTTTCCATTTAGATGGGACGTTTAACCCCTTGAATAGTAGAGAGGTATCCAACATATTGCTTTGCACTGTAAAATGCAGATTAAAAAAAAGTATTAATCCTTTGAGTGCCAGAGAGGTACACAACGCATTGCAAAGTGTCGCGTACCCCTCTGGCACTCAGAGGGTTAACCAGCAATGGAGCAGTGTGAAGTTTTGAAAGGTGACAAACCTTTTGGTAATATGATTATATAAAAACCAAATCGTATTTATACTAAAGCTCTATTTTAGGACTAAGGATGGCACACAGAGGCCCTAAAATAAAACATAGAACATTGCTTGGAAATGTTAGCGTTTTACAAATGAAAGGAATTTACAGGATTTGCAACATAATGCAGATTGCCAAGGAGCTTTGCCCTACTGTTACAAAGCAATGATTTATTTTTAAGTAGAATACATGTAACACCAAACGTGTAATCTGCTTGAGCCAGTGCTCATGTCACAAGCAACACATCAGGGGCTGGATACTATTGCAGGTGCTAAATGTTAACACCCGCTTTATCAAACATTTTCCTCTTGAAGTCTATGGGGAAAACTGGAGGTAAAAGGAGTGATAAAATTAGCACCTGTAATAGAATCCATCCCCAGGTGAGCCAAAAGATAAGATTAAAGGGACAGTAATGTCCAAAAAAACAATAATCAATATGATCCAAACCCCTGTGATTTGAGAGATATAGGGATTCAACGTTCCCCCCCTCCCTCCCCTTTTCCTGATGTCATCTGTAAAGCTGACAGCAGGAGAATCGAGTCGTACGACTCAGTGGCTCTGCAGCAGAGCCAGAATTGCGTTACTTAAACAGAATTCATTAATTGGAAAGGTCTAAAAAGTGTGCCTGGTTTGCAAGCACACTTTGTAGACATTTCTAATTAATTAATTATGTTTAAGTAACGCGATTTCGGCTCTGCTGCAGAGCCTCCTGCTGGTCCCCGGATCGGGATCTCTTGCTGTCAGCTAGACGCTGACATCAGGAGAAGGGGAGGGAGGAGGGAACTTTGAATACCTATAGCTCTCAAATCATAATGGTTTGAGAGATACGATTTGGAGCATATTGATAAATATTTTAAACTCTACATAACTGGAAAAACATTTTTTGGGACATTTCTTTCCCTTTAAGGAATGTGTACAGCATGGCTGGTGCAGAGGAGGGGAATGGTATTTGTAGTTTGGCTGCATCTGGGGGGCCTTCCATTACCAACTCCTGTTCTGTATCATCTCATGTGCTACAATAGCCGTACATTGTATTAACCCAACATTGATTTATAACAAACACAACATTCATGGTGTAGCATCTTGTCAGAGGTTTGAACTGGACAATGATATAAGCACACTCCTGACTTTTGTAACATACGCTTCATTGACGATTTCTATCTTTTTCCACAACATCCACTTGCATTATTGACAGTGCTGTATTTAGGCCAGGGGTGTCAAATATAAGTCCCATGAACTGGATCTGGCCCCTCAACCTTTTTCCTCTGGCCCATCAACACTACTTCTGAAGCCTGGGAGAGAGTCATTTATGCTGTCTTTACCCAGAGCTGTTTCTGCTTCAAACCCCCTGCCTTAGCATTACATTAACTAGATCTAACAAGTGATCACTATGGTCTGATTGTTTTATGCCCAGGCATCTCCACAGACGTCCAACGTCTGAGATTCACTCACACGGCTGGGTGTGAGTTGCACTATGATTTCACCTGAGGTTATAGCACCGATGCAGATACAAACAAGGTAGACCGCTCTAGCAGGCAAAAATATAATACAGGGCCCATTAATGTAGCGAAAACAGCAACTACTTCAATATGATATAGTTAACTGGATACTTCACTCATCCCGTTGTGGAGATGCTCGTCCCCACACTATTTTCAAGCTGCAGTAAATACCCATCATCAGTAGTGGTACCAGTACAAAGGAACTCCCCAACTCTAATTTGAACGATCATGTAGAAAGACGTCCGCAATCACTGATATATTCGAAGTATCAAAAAACAAGAACTTAATTGAAAAGATAAAAACATCCAGACACATGGACAAGAGCAATCACCCCACGGTAATCCCCTTACGTGTTTCGGACCCCAAAGGTCCTTACTCATAGGCAAAGTGGGCGGTTAATCTCACTATTTAAATACACAAGTGAATTACAAAAAACCCAACCTCTTAAAAACACATACACTAAAAACTGAAAGTGAATGTAAAACTTGGTACTAAGTATAAGACTACTAAAGTACCACATGGTATGAAAATTCACCCAGAACACACGGGCAAAACCCCATATTTTCAAACAAACTGTCATATACTAACAAGTGCCCTCATGTGTGTTCTGAGTAAATAAATTATCATATAAAGGAAATGACCATAGTATCCAGACAAATGCAAGGTCGAATCCCAGGACTCCACTATTTACACACATACCACAGAACCAAGTCACCTAGTAGAATAGACTTGAGTCCCATTCTGCATTGAGGCCAGGGGGTATTCTGGTATCCAACATGTATATCCAGTACATCTCGCGTTTACTTAAACAACGCAGAATACTTCCACCTCTTGGATGTCTGGTAACCCTTTCAATACCTAGAAACCCAAAGTTATTCAACTTTGCGTCATGTGACATAAAATGTCTGGCCACTGTTGATCTCACATCAGAATTGTCTGTTGCATTAAGGTGCTCCCTAATACGTTCTTTTAATGGGTGAACTGTACGTCCAATGTACTGCTATGAACATTCCTTACAGCATATTAAATATACTACCCCAGATGTACAGCAATTAATAAAACGTAATAAACAGCACCGATGCAGCAATGCTTGGTGACTGGACGTACATGTCTTATACTTCCTTTTTCTCTTTCATCTAAGTCTTTGGCTTTCACTCCCATTGCATCTCATTCCAGTCTATTCTTTTTGTCCTCCCTGAAATGTGCATCTTTCCTTCTCCTGCACACCTCCCCCTTCCTTTCACATTTCTCCCCCACTTGCTCACCTTCCCTATCCTCCAAGTGTACATTTTTAGCAGGTACAGTATCTTTTATAAAAAGCACAAAAAAAAAAAACTCAGAAAACTGCCTGAACGTTTTGTAATTTTTGCAGCTCCGCTATAATCGATACTTGTGCAGTTAACTCTTTGAGTGCAAAATTGCTTTGCAATGCGTTGCGAACCTCTCTGGCACATAAAGGGTTAACAAAGGCATACCCTGTACTTATATTTTATTTATGGGGCATAAAAATATATAATGTGAACAAAATCTCATTATTATTATGTTTTTGTCTCTCTGATCAGTATACACAGAATGTGTGTTATAGAGCAGTGGCTAGGAGTGGTAAAATGTTTGAGTATGCGCACACAAATATTCACACTTAACCCGTTAATGACCAGAGTGGTATGCAGTAAATTGCTTTGCAATGCATTGGGCACCCCTATGATCTGTAAATGGTTATTACCCTAGTAGTAGTATGCATTTCAGTTTCGTAGTTTTAACTTTGTGGCCCTCAGAGGGTAGGCTGCTATCCATTCCAGCCCAGTTTTTGATTGAGTTTGACACATTATTTAGGCATTCTGATGCTCATGCAGCACCTATTACACTTTGCCACATCCTCACTTTAACTGTCACCTTTTGCAGGTTGAAGCCCTTCCCTTAAATACTTTTTAAACATGAATATCAAACTGATTTTGGGTTTGTTGGCTTTGGGAAAGAGATGCATGTGAGGAGGCTTTAACCCAGGAATGGACAGAATGAGACCCTCTATTTGGAAATCCTTGGTTTGCCCACACCTACTTTATGCCCTAAGCCTCTTAGTTGCATACCTCCCAGAATTTCAAATTGCCAAAGAGGGACCCTTTTATTTTAGGTGGTGTTATTGCGACTGATGCTTACTTCATGACCTACTGACATACCTGGGAACCTTTTTTACCTCTGCTCTCCAGAGTGATTAAATGGCCTATGATGAGACTGTTCAAAATTATTCAAATTGTCATGTGGGTGTGATTAACCCCTTAGTGACGGCCGCGTGCAGACGCGGCCGTCACTTAACGCCCGTCTAACTTTTTTTTTTTTTTTGCCATTAGAATCCGGAGTCCCCGAACGGCGTGCAGACGCGCGGGGATCCGGATTTCCTGGACGTACATGTACGTCCTCTGTCACTAAGTGACAGCCACAGAGGACGTACATGTACGTCCTTTGTCGCGAAGGGGTTAAACTATGTGGAGAAGCAAGTGGAGAAAATGTGCTTGGTACCAAAAGGAGCAGGGAGTAGAAAGAACAGGGAGAGAAATAGGGAAGTGTGGGGTTATATTCTGAATTTTAAACAAATATTAATGTGAGATGTATTGCTGTGGAGCAGTGTGATAATTTCTATATACACCAAACATTCTTACCTCCTAAAAAGTCACAGGGGTAGGAAAAGGGGGACAGAGGGACTGATTCTCAAAGTGGGACTGTCGCCCTTAAAGGGATAGTAATGTTTCATAATAAAAACAGCTCTAATTAATCTTCATAGTATTTGGGCCAGGGAGTGTTATTTCAATTCTGTCAGAGTTGTAGTTCAAGAGTAATTGAATGATAAAGTACCCCCTCCCACCCCTTTTACTGATGTAACACTGTTCATCCAGATCAGAAGGGAGGTACCCAGGTAGATTGCAGAGAGGGACAATCTTCAATTAAGATAAGGGAAAAACCTGAAAAGCTTGTCAAGGGGGGGAAGGGCTTTCATTGTTCTCATATAAAGAAGATTGTCCCCTGCTGTTATCTGTCTGGCCTTACAACCAGATTCACATCTGAGAAGAGATGGCTTACACTAGGTAAAAGGGTCGGGAGGGGAAACTTTGCATGTGAATCTCTCTTAAACCATAAAGGTTTGAGAGATAAGACTTATATCATTCTTCATGTTTTTTTAATGCATACAAAATAAAAAACAGTTAAAATGAAGTATTACTATCCCTTTAAGGAGACCCACGTGAGGGGTACAGAGTTGCTAATTTCTACAGATAAAAGAGGCAGAGGTGCCCTATCTGCTGCCCATGCTAATTTGTTGCCCTAGACCCACTCCGCATATGCCTAAATGCATGGCGGATTATTGATCCCTGCTTGATAAGGACTAATGTTTGGGATATGCTGTTAATCGTGCACATAAATATATGGCGCAGCATTTTTTCCAGGTGTAGGTTTGGTTGAGTGCTGTTCAGGGATATAAAATTACTGGTAAAAGTGTTGTATTAATAAACAGAATCAATCTGATATATGCATGTACCATGCGTATATGTATTGTGGTAAGGATACTTCAGACATAGTCAGGACAGCCAGGAGGTTGTAACTTCAATGCAGTTTATTGTAAACGGCAACAACAAAAGAAAAGTATCTTTCCACTTTTAGGGTATACTTCCCCTTTAAATCAAACAGGTTTTTGATACCAAATAAAAAGTACACAAATAAACAGGCCTACTCCTTTCAGGAGGCTAACTCACAGTAGTACCCTCACTACCAGTTACTGAATCAGCTACTCTGGGTTCTAGTACAAAATAAATAAACATGCAGTCTGTTTTCAGTTAACCCCATAAGGACCCACGGCCGGCACTTAACCCCTTAAGGACCGGCCGCGCGTGCACTTGGCGGTAACTTTTTTTTTTTTTTTTTTGCCATTCGATTCTGGACTCCCTGAATGGCGTGCAGCCTGAAATTCCATGACGATCCAGGACCTTCATGGGTCCTTAAGGGTTTAAAGGGATAGTAATGTTTCACAAAAAAGCAGCTCCAATTAATCTTTATAGTATTTGAGCCATAGAGAGTGTTATATCAATACTGTCAGAGTTGTGGTTCAATAGTAATTGAAGGATAAAGTTTCCCCCTCCCGCCCCTTTTACCTGGTGTAAGCCATCTCTTCTCAGTTGTGGAATCTGGTTGCTAGACCAGACAGATAACAGCAGGGGACACTCTTCTTCCTGTTAGAACAATGAAAGCCCTGGCCCCCTTGACAAGTTTTTCAGGTTTTTCCCTTATCTTAATAGCAGTGTTACATCAGTAAAAGGGGCAGGAGGGGGATACTTTGTCATTGAATTACTCTTGAACTACAACTCTGACAGAGCTGAAATAACACTCCCCAAGGTCCAAATACTATGATGATTCATTAGAGCTGCTTTTATTAAGAAACATAACTATCCCTTTAAGGACCGCGGACCATTTTTATTTATTTATTTATTCATTTTTATGTGTATCCGGTTCCGGGCTTCCCAAACGGCATGCAGCCGTGCAGGGAGACCAGAATTTCATGACTGTCCTGGCACCTCATGGGTCGTTAATGCAAAACAAACCATGACGTGCCATGACCGTCAAGGGTCGTTAACCCTTTAAGGATCCATGACGGTCCTGGACGTCATGGAATTCCAGGCTCCCCACTCGGCTGCACGCCGTTCGGGGAGTCCGGAATTGGATTCAGGAAAAAAAAAAATGGTTCCTGGTCCTTAAGTGATGGCCGTGAACGTGAGCGGACGGTCCTTAAGGGGTTAAGCAGCTTTCTCAACACTCATTGGTTTCAGAGACAGAAAGGCAGCTTATACGTCTCCAAACATACTATCCCAGTGCAGCCTTACTCCACCCTGCTGTTTCAGACCTACTATATACGTCTGAGCCAATTAACCAGGAGCAGGTGTGCTAGCAGAGGGAAAAGAAAAACTTAACCATTTAATAGCTGGGATAAATTTGTTGTTTTATCCTCTGGCTGATGTATACATGGTCCTGGACTCTGTCACAGTATGTATGTAAAATATATATTTATATATTATTACTAGCAATATGTGACGGTGTTGCCCATCATTGTAGTAGGGTATGTGTTATGTAGCATTTTTTGTTTGAAATGTTGTAGGTGGCATATTGAAGGTATTTTGTAAGAATTTTTTGTGTTTGTTTGTATTGTACATTTCATTTAGCTGTATTGACTGATGATGGTTTTGTGTGTACTGTGTGAAGCAGAAAGAATCATATTGCACACATACATAGACACACACAGATACAGTGACATATAGAGACATTGATCATACATACACACGTACATACATGCGTACACACACACACACACACACACACACACACATACAGATATTATTATGGTCCTGTAAGTGCCAGAGGGGTAGGCAAGGCATTGCTCATTGTGTTGCTTAATCCTCTGGCACTGAAAGGGTTAACCAGCTGTGCCAGTATGTAGCGAGAGTCATGGAGTCCACAGTCCCTGAAGTGGACTCTGTACATGCACACTCAGAGGCTGCCAGATAACCGCCGGCCTGGCTCCCTGGCCAGGAAGACACCTCCTGCCCCAGGCCTCGGCCAAGAGCGTTACTAGGGAAGCAGCCCAGGCACCGAGAGCGGGAACTGAGGAGGGATGGTGTGTGTGGTTGGAGCAGCTATAGTGCGGCATGTATATTTTTGGTGCCAGGGTACTTACACAATGCAGGTGTGTGACAACGGGCAGAGAGCGGTGGAGAATAAGCTTGTGTGTAAGAGTGTGTACTACAGAGTGGCCCCAGCATGGTCTGTCTCCAGCCCCTCAGCCACGGGTAATAGCCGCATCCAGCTGCTGCTTGTAGAGAGCTCCTTGAAGGGCCGCATGACCGGGCTGTTGCGGGTTGGAGTGTTGTGCTTCATGAAGGGGGAACATGAAGGATTTGGTACTGGGCCTGCCTGCCTCCGAGCTACGTGAAGCAGCTGGGCTTCCTGCAGCAGAAGCACATTGTGCACCAGGAGCCGAAAGCATTGTTGTGTTGTGGATTCCAGAAATGAAGGTACACTGGATCCGATCCCGCCTTTTTTTGTTGGATCAGCTCATTGTGTGCCTCAGGTTGGTGGAGGCACCCCTGGGGACTCTGTGTGTGTCTGGCTTTTGTGTGTGTCTGGCTTTTGTGTGTGTCTGGCTTTTGTGTGTGTCTGGCTTTTGTGTGTGTGTGTCTGGCTTTTGTGTGTGTGTCTGGCTTTTGTGTGTGTGTCTGGCTTTTGTGTGTGTGTCTGGCTTTTGTGTATGTGTCTGGCTTTTGTGTATGTGTCTGGCTTGTGTGTATGTGAGTCTGTGGTGTAGGAGCAAGTGGCAGCCATTTTGTTTTTTCAGTCACTTGGATAGTGGTGGGTGGGCTGGATAGTGGGGGTAGGCCAACTCCCTGAATTATTTAAATCACTCCTCCATTGAATCACCCAATGGGAACAGTAACTCCTTACTTAAGCTGAGGTAACATAGCAATATAACACACAGTGGCTCTTCAGTTGAGGCAACGTAGCAATATGCTGAGGGATCAAATAGAAAGTGGTGTTTGAGGCTTGTTCTCTGTAACATACAGCAAAGTATGTCTCTCCCTTTAAGGAGAAAGGGCAGGAAGCGGAGGAGACACAGTTGAAAACAGACAGTTAGTAAGGTGACTGAAGAGATATAAAGAGTTAACCCTTTGAGTGCCAGAGGGGTACGCAACGCATTGCAAAGCAATGTGTTGCGTACCCCTCTGGCACGGAAAGGGTTAAATAAAAGAGTTGCTATTAAGTTTATCCCTGAGTTTGTATTTTATGGAAACATTACACCCTCGTACTGAAACAGATTGTAGGGAGGGTTACAGTTATCTGTGGGAGGTGAAACAGAGTGTATGGAGGGTTACAGTTATCTGTGGGAGGTGACACCGTGTGTTTGTGGGGTCATGATCCTGAGTGAGACTGTGAGTGGACTGGGAGAAGTTATTGATATCCCCTACTTCAGGAGCGAGTGGCAGCTGTATTTTTTTTTTCTTTTTCAGTTGGATAGTGGTGGGAGGGCTGGAGGGGGCAGGCCAACTCCCTGTATGATAAACACGCCCCCATTGAATCACCCAATGTGAGCAATAATGTCCACATTGAATCACCCAATGGGATTTGTGTCTCCTAAGGAGACATAAATTATGTAATGAGGCATTCTGTTCAATGTGTGTTTCTGAGGAGACATAAATTATGTTTTGTGTGTGAGGTACCATAAATTATGCAATGAGGCTTATTCTTATATATATATATATATATATATATATATATATATATATATATAGATGTACCTTTTTGTTATGCTTTTCTAGAGCTCTAGTTTGTAATAAACGTTTATACCTATGGTTGTATTAGTCCTGGCAGCTCTGAATTTGTTTACCTATCAACATATGTGTCTGACATAAAATCCCCTTCCTGACTAGTGACTCCTGACTTGTGCTTCTCATTGTAGGCTAACACCTGCTACTGTGCAAAATATCAATCTTATCTCTCCTTGCTTTCCGCACTGGTAAATTGATATAATCTATCAAATGTGTGCTGTTTGATAAAATGTGTATTTCTTCCTGTACAGAGAAAATCAGAAGTTATATTCCTTTGTATAGCATATCTGCTGTGTGTGCAAAGCCAGCCAGATCCTAGAGCCGGATTAAATATGACCCACAGGTCGCATTTTGCCCATCTCTGGTTTACGGCAACCAGTGCAACTATTTGCAAACATTTTTGACTATACTATAAAAACCTGTATTAATCAATTTTGAGTGGAGTGGTTCTCCAAAACATATCTTTAATTTGTACTGGATATCATATCCATGGAGATAAACATGATTTGTTGTAGCAGGTCTCAATGATCTCAACCAGTTCCTACTGAAGGCTCTTATTACAGAACTCTTTACTGGGTGGAGTTTGAAGTCTTAGAGTCTTGCAGCATATAATCATGGCTAGCTCCATGGCTCCAATATTCATTGCTAAGTAATTATCAATTTTGGAGAATTAGTCCATACAGAATGTAATTTTTTGAATATCCGTATTTACTTCTGTTATTACGATGCGTGGGAATGTATTATTAGGAGATGTTAGTCACCTCAGTTTTTCCAGTGATGGAGGTAAAATTTGAAAATGGGCACCCTTTTCCTTCTTCCCTGTGGTGGTGTCCAGTTTACTCCATTTTGGCATTGTCGTTGAGGCTAGTTTTGTTAAGATGCATATATATATATATATAGATAGATATATAGATATATATATAATCATTATTTGTTATAAACAGCCTGACTTCCTACAGTATGCTGCCATTTGTAAATGGGGTTGTCTAGAAAATAGTGACTGTTTCATAAATAGTTGTACTACTTCACCTTGACCTTCTTTTATCGTCAGAACAGCTCTGTGTTTATCCTAAGCATGTTTGCATCAGATTACTGGTTTCACCTATGTTAGTAAATTTATTATGGCCTCCTCACATTCTTCCTGTTGTCTGCTACCGCCTAGCTTCACTGGATGACCTCTTGTTATAGTGTTTCATTGTCTTTTAAATATGTCAACCTTATTAGAATATGTATGTGTTAATATGCCTTAGTTTTTTTGTTAGGATTTATACCATTCATGTAAGGCCTTCAGTTTATTAACATTTTTTTGAAGTCATGATTTTAAGAACTGAAAACTGTATGCTTAATTCTTTTAATCCAAAATATGGACTCAATTTGTGTCTGGCTATTTCTGCAGCTCTTAAAGGGTTAACCTTATTATTTTAAATCAAACTGTTAGCAAAGTGCCAACAGGCATTCAAAAGGCACATTTTTTATTGTAATGCATTCTATGAAAGCGCTTTGGGTTTATGCACTATGTCACAGTTACAAGGAATAAATCAGGAGTCGGTACTGAATGTAAAATCACCTTTATTAAGCAAATATGAAATATGAGCAGTAAGACAGAGAGACAGACAGAGGGTAACTGAAGAAGCCAGAGACGCTATCAGAAATAGGAGACAATTTCTATGATAACTCTCTACATAGTAACATAGTAAATTAGGTTGAATAAATACACAAGTCCATCAAGTTCAACCTTCTCCTCATACCCCAGTAATTTTATAGCTTTCCTGCTACCAAATAAGTTACTCTTTATCCGACCTTCCTGATCTGCCTACTTATAAACAGTATAACTCTGTAAGTTCCCTTTGGAAAGAAATGTATCTTATCTTCTTAAATGTATCCATTGTATCTGCAATAACCACGTCCTTAGGCAAAGAATTCCAAAATTTAACAGACCTCACTGTAAAAAAAACCCTTCCTCTGCTGAAGTCTAAACCTCCTTTCACTGTCGTCCAATACAGGTCACTGGTACTCTGGGAGGCGTAAGTCCCCTTTAATAGGCCAGAGCCACTCATATTGATTTGTTCCTGGAGTGCATTGCACACCAGGTAGAGAACATCTATGCATCTTAGAGTTTTATTATTTTTATTCAAATATGGAATACCACCATTAGGAGGGTGACCATGGCTGTGAATTGCCCTCTTTAAAGTGGCTGGTGCAGCTTCCAGGGATTTTCTGTGGACCTTAACCCTGATGAGGGGACAGCTTGTGTGGAGCAGCTCCCCTGCTGAGGAATTTGCCTCTGGGTTATTCCTCCCTTATCATGGTCACCTGAAGACAGAAGTCTGCAGGAAAGGTGAGTCATCCTTTGGGTGCTGAAGGTCCACTTGTCCCCACAGTGTCCCTTTGATGGGCTTGTATTTGGGAGTTTTAAAAACACTCCAGCACTCATAGGGTGTTTTTATTGCATTATTGTAAGATTTATGCAATTTCTGTGGTATTCTCTGGGTTTTGGAGCTTAGTATATTTGTTTATTTATGTTTCTTATGTGTTTTATGCTTGTTTGGGCGCTTTTTAAAGTTTTCTTAAACTTTTCCCGCTCAAACGCATGGCTCCTTTACTCTCTATGGGAATTCACAGTGTGGGACATATCTCTGGAACCGCTTGTCACAGCAACTTCAGAGAGGGCTCATTTTAATGCTAGGCTCCTGCTCTATCATCCGGATGGTGTTTTATTAATGTGGGGGGCTCAGGGGGGCTTCGGGCACTGTTTGGGGTACTTTTATAGGGAAAACTACATTTCCCATGAGCGCTTGGTTCGCGCCCGTTTCTGATTGGCTGTCATGACGGCCGCCATTTTGTTGCACTTTTCCTATGAGAGTACACTACGCAGGGACCGAGCCTTCTCTCTCCTCAACAGATTAACCCTTCGCTGGCCAGATAAGTCCAAATTTAGACATTTCTGGGGTGAAACTTTAATCCTTTACACTTTTTCTGGGTGATAGAGTTATTAGTGGGGTATATTGACGCTGTGAGCATGTCTACTTCACTGGAGCTAGGGGCTAGACCCAAGTCTACAGAGGATGGGGGGTCTGCTACCCCCATGGCGTTTTGCTCCTCTTGCCACATTGGGCTGTCTAGCGATACTGTGGGGGATCTATGCCCTAATTGTAATAGTCAAGATAGCAACCCTGGGCTTCCCAGCTATGCTATTGAGCCATCTTGGGTGAGGGAGTTTAAAGCGGCCACTAGGGATCTCAGATCCACTCTTCAACTCTTTCCCTCTCAGGTACAGGGGGCTCTCCAGGTCTGGCAGACCCCCTCTACTATCAGGACCTCCCTGCCTAAGCCACAGGGAGCTCCTGATATCACTGATTCTTCTGAAGAAGAACTTTTACAGGATTCTGATGCTGAGGAACGTACTGTTATTGAATCTAACAGGTCCATTGGGGACCCCTATGAGTGTGACCCTGAAGTTTCGGCTGAGGGTCTGATCAGAGCGGTTTTGACTACGCTCAATCTTCCTCTGACTCAAGAATCCACTTATGATCCCTCTGATGTTTTTCAGAAAAAGCCATCTAAGCCTGTTGTCTGTTTTCCAACTAATCCTACTCTTGCCCGTTTAGTATCTGAGGCGTGGAAGAATCCTGATAGGTCTTCCTCTGTTTCCAATAAGTTTGCTAAACTGTACCCCTTTCCTGAGACTGAACTGGCTAAATGGGTACATCCTCCAAAGGTGGATGCCCCTGTTTCCAGGCTATCCAAGTCTACCGCTTTGGCTGTCTCTGATGCCTCTGCCCTGCATGATTGGACGGATAAGAAACTGGAGTTTTCTCTTAAGTCCATTTTTGCCTCTATTGGCACTGCCATGCGTCCAACCTTTGCAGTGGCTTGGGTAAACAGGGCTATCGCGGCCTGGACTGAGCGACTGACTGACGCGGTTCGCCAGGATGCACCAGTTTCTGAACAGTTGCAGCTTCTTGCTAACATTACTGAAGCTCAGAATTATATTGCTGACGCTGCCTTTGATGCTGTGCGCATGATGGCGAGGGCCTCCACTTCTTCAGTGGTGGCTAGGCGCGCCCTTTGGCTGAAAATTTGGTCTGCTGATACAGCCTCCAGGAAAGCCTTGCTTTCCTTGCCCTTTCAGGGGAACTTGCTATTTGGTTCTGAACTCAAAGAAATGATCAGTGAGGCTACTGGTGGTAAAAGTACTCTTCTACCCTCAGTCTTTAAGAAAAAGTTTCCAGCCAAACGCAACCGGTCCTTTCGTTCCTTTCAGACTGAGACACGCTCCTCGACCCCGACGGGTCCTCCCGCTGCGCGCTCCTCCTCCAAGCCCAAACAGTCCTGGAAGCCCAAAGTTGCCCCCAAGGCCAAGACCTCCAAGACTGCTTCGGCATGACTCGCCGAACCCGGGTCCGCATCCGGCTGTAGGTGGACGTCTCCACATCTTTCGCCGGACTTGGGAGGAGTCAGTGGCGGACCCGTGGGTTCTCCAGGTGGTGTCAGAGGGATACAGGATCCCTTTCTCCTCCCTTCCTCCTTTTCGGTTCCATTTTACTCGTCCTTCTCAGGAACCTGTAAAGAGCCGTCTCTTCGACGACGCTATTCAGGATCTCTTGGACAAAGAGGTCCTGGAGGTGGTTCCTCAGGGGGACACAGGTTCAGGATTTTATTCCAACCTATTTATAGTGGCCAAAAAGGACGGAGGGGCCCGTCCCATTTTGGATCTCAAAGATCTCAATGCTTATGTGGTGACTTCCCGCTTCCGCCAGGAATCCCTGCGATCTGTGATTGCTGCTATGTCTCCGGGGGAATTTCTTGCCTCCCTGGACCTTCAGGATGCGTATCTTCACATCCCCATTCATCCAGAGAGCAGGCGGTATCTCAGGATTGCCTGCCACAGGGGACACTTTCAGTTCACAGCGCTCCCCTTTGGGCTGACTTCAGCCCCTCAGGTCTTCCAGAGGGTGTTGGGCTCATTGATAGCGGTGCTTCATCAGGATGGGATCAGGGTGACCCCCTACATGGACGATCTCCTACTAAAAGCCTCCTCAGCGGAGCTTCTCCATCAGCAACTACAGAAGTGTATGCACACTCTGAACCGTCATGGCTGGATCCTGAATCTGGTCAAGTCGGACTTGGTTCCATCTCAGAGGCTTCTGTTCCTGGGTCTCCTGTTCGACACTCGCCAATGCATGGTGTTTCTTCCAGAGGATGTGGCTCACCAGATAGCCGTCCGTGTGGCTGGGATTCTGGGCATGGACGAGATTCCGGTACCGAAGTTGTCGTCCTTAGTGGGGAAGTTCATTTCCACGATCGAAGCAGTGCCATTTGCCATGGCCCACTCCAGGGAACTTCAGAGATTTGTGATCCAGACGTGCAGGAATCATCCAGATCATCAACATCTGTCTGTGTCTCTACCTCCTCATGTCGAGTCGAGTCTGCACTGGTGGTTGGATCTCTCTCATCTCCTGAAAGGGAGATCCTTTCTAGTTCCTCGTTGGTCCACAGTCACAACGGATGCCAGCATTCGGGGCTGGGGTGCAGTCTGGGGTCGCTTCAGTGCTCAGGGGAAATGGGGTCTGGAGGAATCCCTTCTCTCCATCAATGTTCTGGAACTTCGAGCTGTCCGGCTTGCCCTGAGGCACTGGGAGTCTCAACTGACCGGTCGTCCGATCAGAGTGGAGTCCGACAACGCCACGGCGGTGGCTTACATCAACAGACAAGGCGGCACAAGAAGCGGTTCCACCTGGTGGGAGGTCAAGGATATTTTGTCCTGGGCAGAAGATCACGTGCCTGTCATTTCTGCAGTTCACATCCCAGGCGTAGACAACGTCATGGCGGACTTCCTCAGTCGTCACACTGTCGACAGCGGAGAATGGGCTCTTCATCCAGAGGTGTTTCAGTTGCTCACCCAGAGGTGGGGGATGCCTGTGGTGGGCTTGATGGCTACCAGACACAACAGGAAGGTTCCGGTGTTTTGCTCCCGGTGGAGGGACTCCCTTGCTCTAGCAGTGGATGCCTTGTCGATCCCTTGGGAATTTTCCCTGGCTTACATCTTCCCTCCTCTTCCTCTATTGATCAGAGTGATCCAGAAGTTGAAGCAGGAGCGTTGGCCTGTCATCCTGATCGCTCCAAACTGGCCTCGCCAGTCCTGGTATCCGGAGTTGATGGCCATGTCTGTGGCGGATCCGATCCCACTTCCTGCCCGTCCGGATCTTCTACTTCAGGGTTATCTGTGGAAGGAGGATGTTCACACATTCCGTTTGATGGCTTGGCGGTTGAATCCTCGATTCTAGCTAAGAAAGGATTTTCTCCTTCTGTGGTGTCAACTATGCTCAGTGCTCGTAAGCCTGTGTCCTCCAAGATCTATCATCGCATATGGTCAACCTTTGTTGCATGGTGCAGTGATAAGGGGTTATCCCTTGATTTTCATCTTCCCACTGTCCTGGCCTTCTTGCAGGACGGTGTTGATAAGGGGCTCAGTCTGAGTTCCCTCAAGGTTCAGACTTCTGCCTTGTCTGTGTTTTTCCAGGAAAGGATTGCTATCCTTCCTGATGTTAAAGTTTTCTTCCAGGGTGTGACTCATGTTCGGCCTGCCTTCAAGAGTCCTACTCCCCAGTGGGACCTCAATTTGGTGCTGGGAGTTCTCCAGCGACCCCCGTTTGAATCCTTGGCTTCTATTCCTTTACGTCTTTTGACTTGGAAAATGGCCTTTCTCTTGGCTATTGTTTCCGTTCGCCGGGTAGCAGAGTTACAAGCTCTGTCTTGTAAACCTCCTTACCTGGTGTTCCACAAGGATAAGGCTGTGCTTCGCACTTCTAAGGAATTCTTACCCAAGGATGTGTCCGAGTTTCACATCAATCAAGAGATTGTGGTTCCCTCTTTCTGCCCTAATCCTTCATCTGACAAGGAACGAGATCTCCATTTGTTGGATGTGGTGCGTTGCCTCAAGTTTTACGTTCATCGCACCGAGTCTATCAGGAAGTCTGACGCTCTATTCGTCATTCCTGAGGGGCCTAGGGCAGGGAGACCGGCTTCTAAGGTTACTATCGCCTCTTGGATTAAGGCTACCATTCGTGAAGCCTATAAGATTCGGAATAAGCACGTTCCCTTCCGGGTGACTGCCCATTCCACCAGATCTATGGGGGCCTCTTGGGCCTACAAGAATCAGGCGTCTGCTGATCAACTGTGCAGAGCGGCCACTTGGTCCTCTGTGCACACGTTTTCAAGGCACTATCGAGTTGATGTACTGGCTTCGGCTGATGCCAGTTTTGGGAGGAAGGTCCTGGAGGCAGTTTTGCCTGTCTAGGCCTTCCGCTCTGTGATCCTTAGTGCTTTCTTACTGTTGAGCCCCGTTGGCTCTTGTTCAGTGTGCTGTGTTTGTTCAGGGATTGTTTTCCCTTGATGGGTGTCCGTTGACACTTACGGTTTGGGCTATGTTATTAACTGGTTCATAGCAGTTCTAGTGACTTGGGCCTTGCGCCTGGTCCTTGCCTTACTTCCCGCCTCTGGGTCAGCTCAATGTTTGTACATCCCAGAGTACCAGTGACCTGTATTGGACGACAGTGAAAATAGGATTTTAGTCTTACCTGTTAAATCCTTTTCACTTAGTCCATACAGGTCACTGGTCTCCCACCCTGTCAAGGGACCAGACTTGGCTCTCCTGTGGCATTCAGTGGGAGACCGTTGGGCATGCTCACAGGAGTCTTTCTTTTTGCTTACCTGAGGTCAGTTTTTAGGGTCTCAAATCAATATGAGTGGCTCTGGCCAGAAGGTGGCTTAAGTAAGAGGGGAGGCTCCGCCCCCTGCAAATTATTTGCATAATTGTTCCTGCCTATTAAAGGGGACTTACGCCTCCCAGAGTACCAGTGACCTGTATGGACTAAGTGAAAAGGATTTAACAGGTAAGACTAAAATCCTATTTTCGTCTAATCTCAAGGGGGTGTCCCCTGATCATCTGATCAGGCCTTGGAATAAATAGCTCACCGCAGAGATCCTTGTATTGACCTCTCATATATTTGTTAGGGACCAAGCATTAGGCTGACTGTAGTCCCAGCAAGAATGAGGGAAGCCTCTAGAATGGATGGTCAGAGAGATCCTAGGTCATACACGGAGCAGGTTGTCAGCCGGAGCCACAGGTCATGCACCAGATAAGGTATCCAATAGAACGAGGCAACATGGAATGGATATTTGGATAGAGCTCCAGGTCAGCACCAGAATGGATGGTCCGACAGATCCTAGGTCATACACGGAGCAGGTAGTCAGCCAGAAAACCAGTCATACAAGATAAATTGCATAAGACATCAACGCAAGAGCTACTGAACCAAGGTCCAGAGCCCTTAAATAGCCAGCCAGGAAGTAGGAGGGTGGAGTCTACAGCCTCCTCAGGTATAAAACTGGTCTCTGCATCACTTATCCCGGTTCGCACCCGAAAGTGATGCAGCGAACCGGAGATGCGTCCAAACCTGCAACCAGCCCTTTGTCAAGTGGTGCAGCTGTGCGCTTGGGGAGACGACACGGATGGCCGCTAGGGGCAGCAGGAGAGACACGCCCGCAAACCCAGTGAGACACGGACACTGACGCCAAATCGTCATACCGAACTCAGGCCTCCAGCGTCGCCCAGAAAAGAGGTGCTGGAATTAACAGGTACCCACGCTGTGATAGTGCCACCCCTCAAAGGCCCCCTCCTCCGTGCACCAGGTCAGGGTTTCATAGGGAAATGAGCATGGAAGTTACGCACCAAAATAGGGGCATGCACATCATGAGATGGAACCCAGGAGCATTCCTCCGGGCCATAACCATACCTGGGAACTCTCCGGATTTGCCCCGGAGACTCCGGTTCTGACAGAGCTTTACCGGGTCTCCGGGGCAGAGGCAGATTCCTCCGGATGTGGAGAGTTTCTATGTGTGACACATTTAACCCTCTGAGTGCCAGAGTGGTACGGAATGCATTGCTTTGCAATGCATTCCGTACCACTGTGGCACTCAAAGGGTTAAATCCCCCCAACGCTCGAGTTAAGCCCCGCCCCATTTTGACGCGATTAGCGTCATTTTTGTTACCCCCTACTGAACAGAGGACTACCCTCCGGGTAGCCCTCAACTGAAAGTTCCCAGGTATGGCCATAACCCTTCCAATGCACCAGATACTGCAATTGTCCCCGACCTTCAGAGAATCCAGTATGCTCTGTACCACATCTCTCTCATGATCGCCAACTCTGACTGGCGCAGGCCAGACAGTAGCTGAGGTGTAACGGTTGCAAATCAGAGGTTTGAGCAAGGATACATGAAATAAATTTGTGTATATGCATCAAGGCCTGCAGGTCAAGAGCATAAGCCACAGGGTTAAAGGGATAGTAATACTTCGTTTTAACTGTTTTTTAGTTTGTAGGCATTAAAAAAACATGAAGAATGATATAAGTCTTATCTCTCAAACCTTTATGGTTTATGAGATAGTCACAAGCAAAGTTCCCCTCCCCGCCCCTTTTACCTAGTGTAAGCCATCTCTTCTCAGATGTGAGTCTGGTTGTATGACCAGACAGATAACAGAAGGGGACAATTTTCTTTGTATGAAAACAATGAAAGCCCTTCCCCCCTTGACAAGTTTTTCAGCTTTTTCCCTTATCTTAATTGAAGATTGTCCCTCTCTGCAGTCTACCTGGGCATCTCCCTTCTGATCTGGTTGAACAGGGGGGATACTTTGTTTGTGAATATCTCTTAAACCATAAAGGTTTCAGAGATAAGACTTATATCATTCTTCATGTTTTTTTAATGCCTACAAAATAAAATAAAATAAAGTTAAAACAAAGTATTACTATCCCTTTAAGTCTCCGCAGCACAAGGAATGAAATGAGGAGCCAGCTTTTTGCAGGGACCTTGGAGGATGAGATTACGAGAAGACAGCCACACTCACTCTCCCCAAAAGATGGAATAGCGCTGGGCAGATATTATAATAAACCACACCAAAAATATAAATGAGTCTTTTTTTCATAAGAAATATGACCTATGATCAATATAGACTCTTTAAAAGAAAAAATACACACAATTAGTAACGTCCAAAAGAACAAATGAATATTAGTCACTTATCTCTATATTCTTCCAACAGAGATACAGATGATGAAAAAGTTAGTATTCACAATGGAGGTGTTAATAACTCATCAGTCACACTTGTTCATGGAGAGAATGGACACAAACTTTCTCCAGATACTTTTTCATGCAGCCCGTCCACGAGAAATCTCCATTCCCAACAGTCTACACAAACAGAATAAGAGCGCAAGAAAAAAAATCTAAAAGCAGTGTTTATTCAGCAGGACAAATGCACATATATTAAAAACTTACAAGATAGAAGTGATATACAAGCCTCTCTCCCTCCCGGTTCACTCCACCACCACCTCCGGTATTCACCGCGTCTCAGTTCCCCAGCAGTTTCGCTTTAAAATAATCCAATATATGCCAGTGTACTTAGATGCTCCAAGTCTTCCAAAATAACTCCGCTCCTATCAAACGTCTCCTCCAATATCGCTGAACTCTCCGCTGAACGCGTTGGAAAAAGGAAAAGAGGAGGGTTGCACGCTTGGTACCTCCTGGTCACGCCCCCCCCTTTGAGGAAGCCCGCGTCTCTGAGTGTGCGGTTGTACACAGGCTCCGGGAGACTAACAATAAAGCTGGTGAGAGTTCAGCGATATTGGAGGAGACGTTTGATAGGAGCGGAGTTATTTTGGAAGACTTGGAGCATCTAAGTACACTGGCATATATTGGATTATTTTAAAGCGAAACTGCTGGGGAACTGAGACGCGGTGAATACCGGAGGTGGTGGTGGTGGAGTGAACCGGGAGGGAGAGAGGCTTGTATATCACTTCTATCTTGTAAGTTTTTAATATATGTGCGTTTGTCCTGCTGAATAAACACTGCTTTTAGATTTTTTTTTCTTGCGCTCTTATTCTGTTTGTGTACACTCACTCTCCCACCTGGAATGTGGGTGCCAGTAATCTCCTCCGGTCAGCCTGCCTTTTCTGCCATTGCATCGAACCATGTAGGGTATTCTGTAACCGAACCCAAGAGGTCCGGAGAGCCCTTAAATGCTCATCAAGAGCCGGAATTTCTTGTGCTTCAAAAGTCTCAGGTAGGAACGAGGGTTGGAACCCATAATTGACAAGGAATGGGGAAATCTGAGAGGAAGAGTTCACAGCACAATTCCGGGCGAACTCCGCTCAAGATAACAAGGTAGCCAAACTGTTGTGGTGGTCAGAAATGTAGCAACGGAGGAATTGTTCCAAGGCTTGGTTGGAGCTCTCTGCCACGCCATTGGACTGTGGGTGGTAGGCAGAAGAGAATGCTAGCTGAATCCCCATCTGCTTGCAAAAGCGCCTCCAAAATCGAGACACAAACTGGCTCCCCCTATCCGATACATTTACCCTGGGTATGCCATGGAGCCGAAAGACCTCTCTAGCAAAGAGTATTGCGAACTCTTGTGCAGATGGTAAGCTTACAAGTGGCACAAAGTGAGCCATCTTAGACAATTTGTCAACAACCATCAAGATGACCGTAAACCCCATAGATGCCGGAAGGTTGACCATAAAGTCTATGGGCAAATGTGACCAGGGCCGTTCCCCGTTAGCCACCGGTTGTCGAGGGGATTTTGTTTCGGGCACAGGTAGTGCATGCTGCAGTGAAAGCAGAACAGTCAGACAGAAGACTTGGCCACCAGAACAAATGAGAAATAGACCAAATTAATTGGTCTTGCCCAATATGGTCAGCCGTCTTGGAAGTGTGATATGTCTCCAAAAGTTTTTTACGCAACTGGTCAGGTACAAAGCACGTCCCGTGGGGCGGATGATTGGGCGGCCAATACTTCCTCTCCCAGAGGAGCGGTGATACAGGTACATATTGTGGCGAGTATCCCGTCGGCCGGAATAATCGGTGTCGGAGACGACTTAGACCAGGTACAAAACTGGTGCGATAGGTCAACCGCCTTCACATTCTTAGAGCCAGGTAGATTGGAAACCACAAAATTGAACCTTTACAGGAACAATGCCCATCTGACTTTCCTGGATGACAGACGTTTGGCCTCTGAGAGATATGTGAGATTCTTATGGCTGGAAAGAATCAATATCGAAGAGCTGGTACCCTCCAGGAGATGCCACCATTCCTTTAAAACCAGGATGATGGCCAGCAATTCTCTGTCCCCAATCTGATAGACCCTCTCAGCCTTGGACAATTTCCTTGAGAAATAACCACATGGGTGTAAAGCTTCCCCTGGAGCCGAACGTTGCAACAGGAGGTCCCTACACCTACCCCCAACGCATCAACCTCCAGGGTAAAGGGCAGGGCGGGATTTGGGTGAATCAATATTGGAGCTGCTGCGAACGCTGCCTTGAGGTTTTCAAAAGCAAGCAGTGCGCTGGAAGACCATTCGGAGGCCTTAGCACCTTTACAAGTCATATCAATGAGTGGTTTAACCACCACAGAGAAATTTTTTATGAATATACGGTAGTAATTAGCGAACCCCAGAAATCTTTGGAGCGATTTGAGCCCTACTGGAAGGGGCCACTGTAACATGGCTGATAACTTTTGTGGATCCATAGTCAACCCAGAAGCGGAAATAATGTACCCTAGAAACGTTACTTGGGGTTTGTGAAATTCACATTTCTCCAGCATGCAATAAAGGTTATTGTCTCTTAACAGGCCTAATACTTTAGCCACATCAGAGTGATGAACCTCCAGCGTAGGAGAGTGAATAAGAATGTCGTCCAAATAGACCACAACACAACTCTCAAATTCTCTCAAAACATAACTGATAAATTCCTGGAAGATGGCTGGAGCATTGCAGAGACCGAAGGGCATGACCAAGTACTCATAATGGCCGCTTCTGGTATTAAATGGCCCTCCTTTATGCGAACAAGATTGTATGCCGCCATTAGGTCAAGTTTTGTAAATATTTTGGACCCCTTCATTCGTTCAAATAGTTCGGTAATCAAGGGTATAGGGTATGCATTCTTGACCATCAGTTTATTTAACCCACGGAAGTCAATACATGGACGTAACTCTCCGTCCTATTTTTACAAAGAAAAATCCAGAACCAGCAGGGGAATGTGGATTTTCGAATAATACCCCTGGCAAGGGCATCTGAAATGTACTCCTCCATGGCCTTATTTTCCTCCACAGACAGAGGGTAGATGCAACCCTTCGGAGGTGTGGTATCGGGCAATAGTTCCAGAGAGCAATCATATGGCCTATGTGGGGGTAATTCCCCTGCCTGACTCTCACTAAACACGACCTGGAAAGTCTAATACTCCTCGGGCAGGCCTGAGGAAGTAGCACATGGCAGTCTCACAGGACGGGATATACAGAAATCGATACACTGCAGGGACCAAGCCACAATCTCACAGGTGCGCCAATCAATCCTAGGGTTGTGTGTCTGTAACCAAGGAAACCCCAGGACAATGGCATAATGAGGAGAGTTGATCACCTGAAATTTCAGGCTCTCCTTATGGAGTGCCCCCACCCTTACGGTAATCAGGGATGTCTCCTGCGTAATGTGAGTCCCTTATCGGCTCTTCAAACAGCTGACGCAGAAACATGAATGAAAAAAAAAAAAAATCCTAAGTCCCATGTCAGTACATCCAAAGTATGAAACGTGTCAAAATTTAGTAGAATTAACCCTGTGAGTGCCAGTGGGGTATAAGTACCACGCCGACATTCATAGCATTAACCTGACTAAGTTAATTTTTTTTTTTTTTAATCTCATTAAAAGTAACACTTACCATTAATCCTGATATCCAGAGGAGTCCTCAGCTTCCTGGTCCTCTTCTGTCCTTCTCTTCATCCTTTTCTTCTTTGTTCTATCTTCTGCTTTCTCTTCTTGCTGTAAGTAAAAAGAAACAGTATTACTACAACGCAGTAACTATGCCATCTTTTAACCCTTTGAGCAGAAGAAGGTTAAGCAACACATTGCAAAGCAGTTGTTTTGTTCATAGTCTGCAGATATCAGGATGCCACTGAACTCTCACGTGTACCCTCAGTGTGATTAGGGCATGCACAGATTTGTGACGGCTTTACTCATAGCTAGCCGATCCACATTTGTATTGAGTACCGATGGGGGTCTTTGAATACCCCACCAGTTTAACGAAGAATCGGAGGGATGACTTGGGTGTCAGGCATGACCTATATTGGATCCAAATATGGACATGCTCATATGCTGTATCTGAGCTTTCTGTGTGCTGTGATAAGGGGTGACTGGAGGGAAAGCTCTCCATAAGTTCATTCCCTACAGTCTTTTCAGGCAACAGGGAGAGGGGTTATTGTACCACTCTCCCTGCTTTCCGCTAAGGGAACGGGTTCACCTTCCATGGAGAGAAATCATATTAGCTTGCGTAAGTTAAAAAATAAAATAAACAAAACTATAACTTTAAATGGATGGTAATGGCAGAATAAAAATGCTGCTCTGATTGATCCTCATATAACGAGGATCATATAGCACTGTATTTCAATAGTTTGTTTAGTACTTCAAGAATAAATCAATTCTAAAGGATCCCCCTCCCCTTTCTTAAATCAAGGGGGGGTCAGGGTTTTCCTTATACTCAGTGGATGAAGGTTGTCCCTCTCTGTGAGCAAGACTGTTCGTATGGATCGCAGAGAGGGACAATCTTGGGTGAATATAAGGAAAAACCTGTCATGGGGGGCAGGGTTTTCCTTATGCTCACAGTAAGAAGACTGTCCCTTGCTGTGAGCTGTCTGGTCTCAAATCCAGATTCTACATCGGAGGAAAGGTGGCTTACACTAGGTAAAAGGGGCGGGAGGGGGGATATGTTATCATTCAATTATTCTTGAACTACAACTCTGACAGTATTGAAACACTCTTTATGGCTCAAATACTATGAAGATTAATTAGAGCTGCTGTTTTTGTGAAACATCACTATCCCTTTAAGTCTGTGCTGTGTTTTTTTTTATCCATACCTATTCACTTCTGGTGAATACTAAATATCAGCATTCAGTTGAAGAAACCCCATTATCTCTGAGCAAGAATATGAACCACTAGTTGTTATCTTCACATGATATTGCTAGTTTTACTATTGTTTAGAATGGCGTAGTCTATTTTGGACCCCCGACTGTTGGGGATGATGGGAGTTGTAGTCCCCAACAGCTGAAATTCCAGCAATTGACTGCCCCTAAATTTAGAAGATCAACATGGTAATAATAACATCTATTATTTCAGCTGCCGATTTGGTTAATTCCGAGAGCGTGCGCTGAAAGCGCTTTGAGTCCCACTGGGAGAAAGGCGCTATATAAATACTAGTTATTATTATTATTATTATTATTATTATTATTATTATAATATAACATAAGTAACTCCTATAGAGTAAACCAAACTGTTGTGCTAGTTAACATAGTAACCTAATTTATGAGGCTTTAAAAAGACATGCGTCCATCAAGTCCAGCCCATACCAAATTGCCCCTGTTGATCCAGAGGAACACAAAGAGAAAAACAATGGAAGCCATTTCTAATTAAGCCCCAAGTGGGTAAAAAAAATCCCTTCCTGACTCCAAATGACAGTCTGATAGTTACCTGGATCAACCTCCTATCTGCATTGAAGCCAAATGTCATAATTCTCAATATTGTTTTGTGCTAAGTAGGTATCCATTACTTTTTCAAAGCAGTTGCAATATCTGCAAGCACAGCATCCGGAGACAAAGAATGCCATAACTTTTCTGCCCTTACTGTAAACATAATCCCTGCCTTTGCTTTAGTCAAAAAGTTCCTTTCCTCTAGTCTTAATTGATGATCTCTTGTTCTTTGCTCAGCTCTGTGAATAGATAGTTAGTTGAAGAGTTCTTTGTATTGACCTCAAATGTATTTGTAAATGGTAACCTTATCAACCGTTAGATGTCTCTTCACTAATGTAAACAACCCCACTTTGGCTAGTCTCCCTTTATAACTCGGATCCTCCAATCCCTTTATCAGTTTTGTTGTAAGTCTCTGCACTTTTTCCAGTTCAGTATTGTTTTTTTTAAAGGGATAGTAATGTTTCATAATAAAAGCAGCTCTAATTAATCATCATATTATTTGGACCTTGGAGAGTGTTGTTTCAGAGTTGTAGTTCAAGAGTAATTGAATGATAATGTATCCCCCCGCCCCTTTTTACTGATATAACACTGCTCAGCCAGAGCAGAAGGCAGGTGCCCAGGTAGATTGCAGAGAGGGACAATCTTCAATTAAGATAAGGGAAAAACCTGAAAAACGTGTCAAGGGGGGGCAGGGCTTTCATTGTTCTCATAGGAAGAAGATTGTCCCCTGATTTTGTCTGTCTGGTCTAGCAACCAGATTCCACATCTGAGAAAAGATGGCTTACACTAGGTAAAAGGGGCGGGAGGGGGAAACTTTATCCTTCAATTACTCTTGAACCACAACTCTGACAGTGCTGGAATAACACTCTATATGGCTCAAATACTATGACGATTAATTGGAGCTGCTGTTTTTGTGAAACATTACTATCCCTTTAAGAACAGGTACCCAAAACTGTAGTGCATATTCTGGATGAGTCCTTAGCAAGGATTTATATAGAGGTAGCATTATATTTGCATCCCATGCATCTATACCCCTTTTTATGCAGGATAGTACCCTGTTTGTTCTTGCATCAGCTGAGTGATTCTGCAGGTAGTTCAGTTTTCAACTGCTCAGTACAATTAGTGCATGGTTAAGTTGCAGCAAATCTGAGTTCAAAGCTGCATTTGGTATTTTCTCCCGGTAGCGATACATTAACCATAATCTTCCATTGCTGTTTCTTTGTATTAGGCAATACAGCCATACTCCTGATCATCTCTGCTCAGGATTCATTTACGAGCAAGGATTACCTTTATCTCATCCTCATCCTCAGTGTCCTAATACTGGAACTGATCCTATCTGGGATATGCCTGGCCATTTACACAGGTGAGTGCAAGTTCACTGGATTATCAGTTTTAACCCGTGGAGTGCTGAAGGATGTCTAGTAAATTATAAAATCCCTTTAAGTGGCTGGGGGTTGTGCAGTGCACTTTGGAGAAATGTGTTTCACACCTACCCTGCATGTGAAAGAAGAGCACTTTGGAGCATACCAGTTGCACTGTGGTGCTGATGTTGGGGAATTCACTTTGATTTAATTGTGGCTTTTAACCTCTTGTATGCTAGACATCCCTAAAGGATTACAGAACTATGTATTTCAGATGTCTGTGGCTTTCAATGGGTTACAAGCCAAATTTTATATAACTTTTATTTATTAAAGGGATAGTAATAGCTGAAAAAAATGCAGCTCCGACTGATCCTCTTATGCTGTGGGCCATTTAGAGCTGTATTTTGATATTTTCTGTTTTGTAGTTCAACAGTAACTCCATTCTAAAGTATCCCCCCCTCCCCTTTTATCTCCTGTCTGATGCCTCCCCTCAGCTGTAGAATCTGGTCATGTGACCGGACAGCTCACAGCGAGGGACAATCTTCATGAATGGAGTATAAGGAAAACTGTGCCTCCCTTGCTGAACGAGGGCAGGATTTTATACTCACTGAAGATTGTCCCTTGCTTTACTCCATCCGACTGGTTTAGAGAGGCATTGTTATGTAGATAAAAGGGGAGGAAGGGGTATACTTTAGAACTGAATTACAGTTGAAATACAAAATGGAAAATATTGAAATACAGCTCTATATGGTCCATGTTATATGAGGATCAATCAGAGCTATGTTACGTTTTTCAGCTATTATTATCCCTTTAATTTGGTGCTCTTTCAGTGATGCAAGCACCCCCAACATGCTGTATTCGGTATTAATAATCTACAGCGCCACTGCATCAACAAAGGATCATAAGAAATATATATGTGTGTCTCTGTAGTCTGTACAGGTGTCATAGGGATACACTGGGTTCTTGTGATCCTTTGGACATACAGTTGAGTCTCAGACTAGCTTTATAGACTTGTAGGTTAAGTGAACTTACATCACGGAAAGTGGGAGAAAAAGTAGAATTGAAACCCATTGAGTGCTGTAGAGGTATGCACACGTTGCAAAGAAATATGTTGCTTATATTTATAAAATGTACTTTTTAAATTTCAATAAGGTGATTTTTTTTTTTTTTTTTTTTTTTAATCCTTTTTCATATATTATATATATATTATAATATATTATATATGTATATGCTAAATGCATCAACTTAAATCTATCACCTCTTGGAATAGGAGTTATAAATTAAATTATATTTACAAAGTAAAAATAGGTATGATAATTCCCCTTTTAAGGGAGACACCCCAAGAGTGTTCAAAATCAAGCCAAGGTTTGTTAGGGACTGGCCTTTTTGGGTGGTCCAGCATTTCTAATGGCATTAGAAAGCTAAGATGTTCCTAAGTGGTGACTAGGCGAAGACCAAGCAAATTATGATTTTATTAATTCACATTGAGTCTCACATTGTTGCCATACTATGCCCAGTAAACAAAGTGTGAGGGCTTGTGGTCCTGATAGAATCTGTAATGTCCACCTCTATGGGCATAACCTCTTCAATCAGTCTGGGGTATTATCTCTTGAACGAAGGAACACTGGGGAAAATTCATAGAGGCCATTAGGAATTTCTGATCATGGTAAGGTATTATTAGAAGGTATGCTCCTTTAAAAAGCTTACACTCTAAACCTACTAAAAAAATAAATAAATGGTCATACAAATTGCTGGAAATATCCACTAACCTATGATAAGTTAAAGGGATAGTAATGTTTAACAAAAACAGCAGCTCCAATTAATCTGCATAGTATTTGAGCCATAGAGAGTGTTATTTCAATACTGTCAGAGTTGTAGTTCAAGAGTAATTGAATGATAAAGTATCCCCTCCCGCCCTTTTTTACCTAGTGTAACACTGCTCACCTCAGATGTGGAATCTGGTCTCTTGACCAGACCCATAACAGCAGGGAACAATCTTCTTCCTATGACAGTAATGAAAACCCTGCCCCCCTTGACACGTTTTTCAGGTTTTTCCCTTATTTTAATTGAAGATTGCAGAGGGACAATCTACCTGGACACTCCCTGCTGCTCTGAGTTGAGCAGTGTTACATCAGTAAAAGGGGCGGGAGGAGGATACTTTGTCATTCAATTACTCTTGAACTACAACTCTGACAGTAGTGAAATAACACTCTCCAAGGTCCAAATACTATGATGATTAATTAGAGCTGCTTTTATTATGAAACATTACTATCCCTTTAAGTCTGTTAATATTCCTAAAAAGATTGTTTTCTCTGTTAAACATTGTGTGTGCTAGCAACATTTTCCCAAGTGACTAGAAACTTAGTCTTTTCTAGTTTGGAAACCTCGTTGATATTTTTCCAGTCCTCGTCATACACTTGTCAGATCACTCGAATGTAGGAACTAAGTGGTGTAGAAAATAACATAAGAGGAAGGGAGATAGGGATTTGATTAGATGACCATTACGTGCATTGCAATGTATCTGTCATCACATTTTGGAGATCTTGTTTCTGGGCTCTTTAAATAAGCCTGAGGGACACATACTAAGCAGGTAATGGTAGAAGGAGGCCAAGAAATCTTCATCTATACAGATAACATCCTTGACGGGTATAAACAGACATCAAAGAAAAGCTTGGGAAGGACAGAGGAAACACTTGTCATTCCATGGATAGTGAAAGAATGGCCAGGCCTAGTTCACAAGATAAAGCCTTTGAGGGGAGGAGAAAAAAAACACACATTGTTTCAGGAGGGAAGAACATATAAAGTAAAATTAAAAAAAAAAAAAAAAAAAAAGCTTAAAAATGTTTTTAACTATATTGTGCGTGTGTATATATAATAAATATATAATATAAACAAATTAAACTGTTCTAGGAAAATGCACTGTACATTCATTGCCTTGTTTCAAAGCAGCACACTGGATATCATGTGGGCACATTCCTCCTACATTCCTCCCTTGTAACCTCTTGTATATTTTGAGTTCAAAAACAAAAACATTTAGGCTTTATTGATGCCTTTCAGTTGTGCCTTTTTTATTTTAAACTAAAGTTCAGATGTTAAATAAATAGAAAATGTTTTATTATTTCCGGATGGATTTGGTTTTTATCACTAGTCAGGAAAGCTCAATGTAAACATGCTATTCTAAATAAAATGTAATTCTTTTTGATTGTTCTAACCTTAATTCACATTCTTCACAACTCTGAGATGGGTGTAGCGGCACTATACATTTTAAAAAGTAATTGGTTTTGCACAGTTTTCAGATTAATTTTACATCTCTATTAGTTTTAATCTCTTCAGGTCTGGCTTAACAATAATTTGACTCTTTCACGCAGTTGACAGTAATATCATCCATGTTGTAAACTCTCCTTTCTCCCATGTTCCACCAATAATCTCACCACAGGAGGGGCTTGTTTGAAGGCCAGCCCATGTGAGCACCATATGAATATTAAAGGCAGGCACCCACATGGAACAACTATTCATTGGAGGTGGTAATAAGAATAGCATCAGTGCTGTAGGATGCTGTTCTTATAACCATCTTCAATTAATAGTTATCGTTATATGAGGATGGCAATGAGGTAAAAGTGTACAGGGATGATAGTTCCCCTTTAAAGGGATAGTAATACTTATATTTAAGCGTACTTCATATTGTAGACCTAAAAAAACTGTGACACACGATGTAAGGCTTATCCCCCAAACCTTTATGATTTGAGAGATATGCCTTGCTAAAATTACCTCGCCTTTGCTGTTTGAAGGAAGTCAACGCTGTAGCTGACAGCTGCAGAATCTGGTCATTTGGCCAGATTGAGGCTCTTCAGCAGAGCCAAAAACGCATGATCTGAACCTTAATAAGCCATTGGAATGGTCTACAAAGTGTGCTTGCAAACCCGGCACACTTTGTAGACCGTTCCAATGAAGTATTAGTGTTCAGATTGCACTTTTCCGGCTCTGCTGAAGAGCCTTCATCTGGTCAAATGACCGGATTCTGCAGCTGTCAGCTAGAGCGCTGACTTCCTTCAAACAGGCAAATATATGTCTGTGAGTGGCTTTCATTCTCATGCAAAGGGGACTTGACTGTTAATTTGGAACTGGAGGGTCTAATCTGAGATGTACATGGAAATTCTTCCTCTGTAATGGCACTACAGAGTTAAAACGTGAATCTCCTGAGCATTGACGGGCTGTAGGACAAGCAATATTTGTTTTGCTTTTATTCGTCCTCAGCGAACCTCTCTCATACTTTGGCTGGACAATACACACAGTAATCGTAACTCTTTAAGGACCAGAGAAGTGTGCAGCACATTGCTTTCTCTGGGGCTTAAAGGTTTAAGTCTGCTCATGCACTCTGCCTGAGAAAACTACAAGCAACCGTCATGTTTGCCTCAATGGAAATGCATCAATCAGTCAATGATCTATTTTCAACCAAGGCACTAGGGCAAAATTCATAGGGACCATTAAAATTTTCTGGCCATAGTTAGTCAAGCGGGGGTTGTTATTAGGAGGCGTTTTTCTACTAAGATAACTTTGATCTCTTAACCCCTTAAGGACCAGGGCTTTTTTTTTTTTTTTTTTTTCTTCCCATGAGCAGATCAGAGCCATTTCATTGGCTGAACCTGCATGTGGGCGATCACAGGTACCGGCTTGCTGAAGGAAAGGTTGAAATGGACTGCTCTGGTTTTGACGCAGTCTGTTTCAGCATCCCAGCATGATTACGGTGTGCCTTTAGACGTGATGTGATCATTTAACCCGTGACATGGTGGGACCATTGCTGGTTCTGAAAGGACCAACATCTGGGATGGTCCTGGCATGTCATTGGAAGTTAACGGGTTAATCAGGCATAGTTTATAACGAGTGCTGAATGTCTTGTATAAAGAAAGGCATAATATGTTGCATCAATATTACAGTAGGTAATCTCACCAATTCATGAGTAGCTGTCATTCTACATGGAGGTGTGACAAGCACACACTGAGGACTAATAAAACTTTTATTCTTGGAGCTGCTGCCTCTTCAGGTGCTGCTCAGTCAAGTTTTCAACTGCCATGTGACAGTGGAGAGAAAAAGTGTTCCTAGCCAAGGGAGAGTATCACTTAACCCTCTATGCCATAGGAAGTGAAACATTGATTCACAATTAACTGCATAACCCTCTGTCATTCAAAAAGTTAATCCTGGAAAAATACTGTGTATGTGTGTGCATCTTCTGCTGCTTATGGAGAGATTGTGTCCACAAACTGGGTGCAGCAGTAGAAAGTGTAACTTGATAACTGGATTACAGAACTGTAGATTGAGTAAAAGTTTGAGCTGAATTAACTTTTCAGTGAAATGTTTCCCTAGAAAGTTAGGCATCAACTGGTAGAGATACATTAGGTAGGATGAGAGGTTTACCTAATTTATACCCTTGTATCGCAGAAACACAGAGCAAGGTTATATATTTTTTTTTTCCTCAAGCTATCGTTTTTGTCTTAGAGTTTGCAGGCTTTTTATAATAATAATGGCTAGAAGAGGACAAACAAAAACTGGAAGGAGGCAGGAGTCTGAGGGGGAAAAGGCACTGGCATGCCACCGATTGTTAACACTTGTCAGGGATGCAAGGGAAGAAGAGACAGACCTGGTCTCTTGCTTCTATTTTGGCATGCACTGTTTTTGGAATGCTCATTTGGTCCTTTATTATGTTTTGTTTACTGCTAAAGGGAATGTGACATAAGGGTAAAAAACACCTTGTCTTGTGGTGATACTTCCCTTTTAGGATCAATGAGATATATTTCACCTTGATCTAATTTATTGAATTAGGTTAACATGATAATGTTTTGTGTGACCTTATATGTCCCCTTGGTTGCTTTGCTAAACTATATGCACATAGTAGGGAAGCCAATCTGCTTATAATATTTGCTAATTATTTTTTTTTACCGTTGAAGCAATTAAACAGATCAAAGGATGTATTTCCAGTATGAACAAATACTTTACACGTGCATTATGAAATGTCTAGTGGAATCCACCCTTTGAATGCCAGAGGGGTATGCAAAACATTGCTTTTCAATGAGTTTATACCCCTCTGACATGCAAAGGGTTTTAAAGCAAGCATCTTTCAGAAACATTTCATGAGTTTAGGGCTCTTTCATATGGGCAACAGAACCGTTGCAGCCCTCTATGGGGGGATATAGAAGAGGGAGAGAGAAGACATCAATGGCAATTACATGTATATGTAAACAAAATATCAGCTAGCACATCTGCAAATGTGGTTCAACAGGTGGAATAATAGCGGTTAATGGTTGCTGAAAATGCTGTAATCCAGGCAACTGGATTTAGAGAAGGGGAAAGAAGGGAAAAATAAGCTTACTCAGCAATGTGTTGAGAGTAGGGAAACGGAAAGGGCAGTGGAGAATAAATGAAAGGCATGGGGTCAGTATGAACGGACTATGCCAAATGGCAGGGAGAAAAAAAAAGAGTGGAAGGGTGGGAAGTGGTCTTTGGTTTAGGACCAAAAGATGGTGGTCGTAGCAACAGGATTGGAAGCAAACTAAGTACCTAACATGGTGTTCTGGATATTTGAAATCTAACAACAAAGAATTTGGCCTTGGTGGTTACAGAGTAAGGAGGTAACTTTCTCCATGCTGAAATTTTCTTAAATGGATAGTACTGTTTCATAATAAAAGCAGCTCTAATTAATCATCCTAGTATTTGGGCCTTGGAGAGTGTTTCAGTTATGTCAGAGTTGTAGTTCAAGAGTAACTGAATGATAAAGTATCCCCCCTCCCATCCCTTCTACTGATGTAACACTGCTCACCTCAGAGCAGCAGGGAGATGCCCAGGTAGATTGCAGAGAGGGACAGTCTTCAATTAAGATAAGGGAAAAAGCTGAAAAACCTGTCAAGGGGGGCAGGGCTTTCATTGTTCTCACAGTAAGAAGATTGTCCCTTGCTGTTATCTGACTGGTCAAGCAACCAGATTCCACATCTGAGGTGAGCAGTGTTACACTAGGTAAAGTATCCCCCTCCTGCCCCTTTTATGATTCAGTTACTCTTGAACTACAATTCTGACAATATTGAAATAACACTCTCTATGGCTCAAATACGATGAAGATTAATTGGAGCTGCTGTTTTTGTGAAACATTACTATCCCTTTAATTCACCTCATGCAGTCCTCTACCAATCCTGACACATGAGTGGAATGTCTGATGCCTGGCCCACGTGAGTGACATTCATTGGATGTTGTGAGGAGCATTGTGATCTCCATTAGAGCTCATGTGAACAGTCTGCCAGCAGCCCCATAGATCACAGTGGAGACTTTTTTTTTTTTTATACTAAATATTTACAGCATTTCTATGTCAATGCAGTAAAGATGCAGAATGCTGGCTTTTGGTCCACTGACAAGGCAATAATAATCTGTGTGAAAGGGATTTCAACTCTGTGCAAGCACCACTGGTTCTATGTGGGGCGGGGTTGAAATGTCAGTTCCAGACCCAAAGTGCCAGTTGCTGATCAGTGACAGGAACTGGAGCCTTCTTCTCCTCAGTCCTAGGTAAGCAACATGGGATCCACCATTTGACTTGCTAAGTATTAACCCTATTACTACTAGAGCAAGCTATTGGTAGCCAGTGGCACATAAGGCAGCATTTCATTTAGTTTTTTATGAGGGTTAACTGTTCCTTTAATGAGCACCAGCTACACACTAGTCAAGGATCAATAGTTCTAACCATGTGTTCAAGCACCGGAAATAGTCTAGAATTTCAAAATTTCTCTTCTAGAATGCAGGTGGTAGAGTTGCAGCAGGCTCGGTCATAAAACATTATTTGTATGTGCAGGGGTATCTATAAAATGTAGTCTGTTAGTTCTTGTGAACCAGGATGAGAAATGCTTTACTTAGATGCATAGTGTCCTCTGTTATTTTGGAGATTAATGGGAATGTAATCCCTTGGATGATATATATATATATATATATATATATATATATATATATATATATATATATATATATATTATATATTATTATCAACACTTTGCAAAGCAATGCGTTGTAATCATCAATAGCATCCAAGTGCGTAATTAGAATTATGTTCTTTTTGTCTGTGTTTTCATTTGTTAATTTACATCATACTTCTCTGTCCAGTAATTTTTGGTCCTAAATCACCTGGAGTAGGTTGTTCCAGGCAGTTTTGATCCTACCTGTCTGATGAGGTTGTTTATGGCCATGTGTCCTTCTGCCCGTTCTGGGAGAGAGCCTTCTAAAGTCTGGGCTCCACTTTGTGCTGGCTAGGGAGGCGCTGTTGCAGACGTCTGTCCACACTCCCTCCTGAGGTAACAGTGGGGTGGTGAAGAGAAGGCTGCAAAGGATCGACATAAGCACATACGAGTTCTGAATTCCACCATGGAAATCCTGGAGGAATGGCAGTGCTGCTGGATACCAGATGGCTTTTGTTCGGACTTAGGACCAATATCAAAAGCCGGTAGTAGCTCTCCATGCTTTTTTATAAGGACTCTGCGTTCCACACTGCAACAGATGCTAATTTTTGTCCGTATTTATAAAACGAAAAGAGCATGTCAGGCATGCTACTCTTTTTGAACATAATTAAAATAAAAAGCTAAAACATAATTTTTAATTAAACAGCATGATCTCTACCCCTAAGGTTATTACTGCCAGATATAAAGATGAGGATAAGGGGAATGCTGAGATCAAGGATAATGAGGCCCCAAAGAAACTTAAATCTTTTCTGGGGTCTGATAAGATTTCTGTATCAGAGATAGCCAACCTTTGCCCTGACTGTCTCTGGAAGGCTGGTGGTAGTAACACGCCATTGCAATTTCAAGAATGCTTGTTTTGGATGAAGCCCTCCATCCAAGACATGTTTACATCCATGCAAACATCCAATGTCAAGAAGCACCCTAGGTTGAAGGATCCAGAAGAGGGCACATCTAGTAGAGCACTAGACATGGAAGAAAATAGTATCCAGGAAAATTTATCCGAGTACTCCTCTGAAGATGAGGGAGAGATTGTGGAAGAAGCGGAAGGATCAATATTGATAAAATAGAATCCTTACTGAGCCAGAAGAAAAAATAGAAACTTCCGTCTCCAGGTCCAAGCTTGTGAGGAACATTGCATCCATCAAGGAGGCGACTGGATTCTCATGTGATGACTCCGGGGAAATCATTAAATTAAGGGCTAGATCCTCCTCATGTTCAGTCACTGTTAGAAGAGTGTCATGGTTTTCCCGGAAACATTCAAGAGTCAGTACGGTATAGTAAAAATGCAATTTATTAATATATAATAAAGTAAACAGCAGGAACAAGCTGAGGGTCACAGCCAGCAACGCTACTATCAGCAATAGTAAGTTGCCGAGGAAGACCACGCTACTAGAGACTAGGCCTCAGCCACTGGTAGTCTTTGCTGGAATCAGGAGCAGGAACTGGAATGGAACAGGAGCAGTAACACAGGGTCTTAGTCCGACATAGAAAGGAGGCTACCTGACTCACGCCTGCAGTCAGAAATGTAGCAGAGGATACCTGACTCACGCCTGCAGTCAGTATGGAGAAAGCAGATGCTTGACTCGCGCCTGCTGTCAGTATAGAGCTAGTCTACCAGAGCCCCAGATCCGCACCAGACTGGGTGTCTGCTAGGTACAGGGTATAAACAAGAGAATAGACAGATCCACAGGCCAGCACCAGAGAGGGTAGTCAGACAAGCCAGGTCATACACAGTTCAGTTAGTCAGCCAGAGCCACAGGTCTTCACCAGATTGGATGGGCATACACAGAGCCCAAGGAAACAGAACTGCTTTGTACAAGAATGCAAGGGCAACTGAGTCAGGACTCAGACTGCCCTTTAAACCCCTCCTCAGGAAGTAAGTAGGAGGAGCAGGCTCAGAGGAAGGAAGTACGTAGGAGAAGACTACAGGAAGCATGGCATAAAACAGAGGCCTGCTTCACTCTGAAACATCTCGCCTGTAGATGACTCATCTTGCTCTGATGCGTGCAACCGCTGCCATCTTCCTGCGTCATCCATGCGGCATGAAGGGCCACTGAAACCAACGTAAGCTGTGACAAAGAGCCCATTGGTTAAGGTCTTAGAAGGCTGATGCATCCTCCAAGAGTAAGCTGGTCTCCCAGCCATTTTCTGGTTCTATGCTGTTTGGAGATCAGTTGGAGGAAATTATCAAGAGAGTCACTGACAGAAAAAGTAACCTTCTTCCCCAGGAGAGAAGGATGTGATTGTCCCCTTCATATGCCCTATGAACAGAGGAAACAGACTTTTTCAGAGGCATTGAGGGGCTCATTCAGAAAAAAAAATGGTCCTGGGGTAACCAGTTTAAGAGAATTTTTCATGACGTTCAGCGTACTCTGCTTCTAGTTCCAGTGTGCAGTCTGCTGGAATTCTTTCTCCAAGCTTGGGAAAGGTTAACAACCCTAGACAAATGGGTATACCAGATATTGAAACAGGGTGCTTGCTAGAATTCCACTGTTTTCCCCAAAGCAATATATTCAGATCATTGAGCTTTCCAAGGGATCCTGTTAAGGCCAAGGAGTTAAGGAAATCCATTCAGGTTCTAGCTCTAAACAGGGTCATGGAACCTGTCACAGATGATCTCAGGAAATGATTCCATTCAGTAATTTTCACAGTACAAAAGACAACAGGAGATTTCAGAACCATCCTGAATTTGAAATCTCTCAAAACATTCATAAGGCAGAAGAGCATTAATATGGAATCTTTTTCATTAGTGATATAAGCTATTCGTCCTGGAATTTTCCTCACAACTATAGACCTTCAGGATGCCTATTATCACATCCCTATATAGATTTATCAAAGTAGGTTTTTCAGGTTCTTTTTCGAGGGGAAGCATTGGCAATTCAGGTTTCTGCCATTTTGTCCGTGTTTGGCTCCAAGAATATTTTCAAAGGCTCTGGCTGCAGTCTTGGAATCATTGAGGTGGAAGGGAATACTGATGATCCCTTATTTAGACAATCTTCTTCTGATAGCAGAATCCAGGAGCAACGCTATGTGTCATACTGCAACAGCATTCTCCCATCTCCAGGAATTAGGATGGCTGGTAAATTCTCAGAAGAGCCATCTCCAGCGATCTCATAAGGTAACTTTTCTAGGGATGGTTTTAGACACAGCCAACAACTTGGTTTGACTTTCCACTTCCAGGTCATAGGGGAGTCAAATAGTTCTTAAAGTTGTGGATTCATACAGCTCACAATTACATGCGGTTGTTCTGGATGTTGAACTCTTCAATTCAGGTAGTACCCGCGGTGAGATTGCATATAAGACCTAAACCAACTGATATGGTGGACAAACACAAATAAATCTAAGGAAAGGAACTTTGTTAGAAGTCCTTCAGTGACAAAGGATTTAAACAGATGCAAGTCTGATAGAATGGGGTGGATGATGGAAAAGCATGATGATCTATGTTTGGAACAAGGAAGAAGAAACCATGGCTATAAACCCGTTGGAGCTAAAAGCAATATGACACTGTCTAAATGGTTTCAGGAAGTTCAAATGAAACAAACCAGTTCAAATCATATCAGACAGTATGGTGGTAGTTCTATACATAAAAAATGGGGAGGAACATGGAGCTATGCCCTGAATTTGGAAGCTGGAAGAAGTCTAAAGTGGGCAGAGAAGAACTAAGCAGTACTATCAGCCACTCACATAGCAGGAAGTCTGAATCACCAAACATACTACCTAAGCAGGAAAATATTGGATGCGGTGGAATGGTCCCTGAACAGAGAAGAACCTGTATCTGGTTTTTTTGAAGTTATTGGCTTGGAAGCTGAGATGAAATCCAGAGGTCTCTCAGATGCAGTAATAGATACTTGTAATTTCTGACAGGAAATCCTCTACATACAACATCTATTGTAGAGTATGGAAGATATTCAGGAACTGGTGTAAGGATAATGGTGTAGCTATCAATTTAGCTCATATGCTGGATTTCCTGCAAAAAGGGTATGAGGCAAGTCTGCGTTCAGCTTCATTTCAGTTTCAGCTTTCAGCAGTTTCTGCTTTATTGGTAAAATAATTTGCAGAAGAGGGTTCAGTTAAAAAATACTTAAGAGCCATAACCAAAGCCAGACCAAAACTAAAAGAGGTAATTCCTCCTTAGGACTTAAATGTAGTCTTTTATCAACTGTCAGGTTCGAGATTTGAGCCTCTGGATGAAGTTCCTCTAAAGCTGATCACGTTAAAAATTGTGTGACTTATGGCAATTACCTTTGCTAGTAGGGTGCGTGAGCTTCAGGCTTTATTATGCAAGTCTTCGTACATTGTCTTCCATCTGGACAAGGTAATATTGAGGACTAGACCAGAATTTAGGTCAAAAGTTGTGTCTGCATTTCATCTGAATCAGAATGTCTCCTTACCATCATTCTGTACTAATCTCAAAAGGAAAAAGGAAGATATATTAGATAATTTAGATTTGGTCAGATGTATGTCTGTCTACCTAGAAATAACCCAAAGCTTCAGGAAAACAGACTCCCTGTTTGTCCAGTTACAGGGAAGATGTAAGGTTTCTGCAGCCTCAAAGTCCTCCATTGCTATATGGATAACGCTGTGCATTAACTAGCATACCAAGAAGCAGGAAAATATCCACTAAGAATACTCAAGGCTCATTCAACAGAGCAATAGCTACATCTTGGGCTTCAAAGGCATTGGCATTGGCTTCGGCAGAGGATATTTGCAAAGCAGCAACATGGTCATCTATATCAACTTTCATCAAACATTATCGAATAGACGTGCATGCCTCTACAGAGGCAAAATTTGGCAGGAAATTCCATAAGGCAGCTGTCCATTTAGGACCGGTAATACCTTTCCATGTTTCTTCATATGTTCTTGCACGGGATGTTCCTTTTGAAATTTTGGAAAAGCATATTGTGTGTGGTATTAATTGTGTAGAAGAGGGAGCCACACAATTGGGAAGGACGTCTGTTTTACCTTTCTTTGGGTTTTGGACTCTTGTTCCTTCCCTCTATGACACTGCTTTGGTACATGCCACTTTGTCTCTAGTGCCGTGGATACGGACACAGAAGAAAGGGAGAAATCTATCATACCAATATTTCCTTTTCTTCTGTGTCCCTTCACGGCACTCCCTGCCCTTTAACTTTCTATATATTATGTTTTTCAGCTATGACAAAAGATGACTGCCCAGGTAAGTATGAGGCTTCCCTTTAAGAGTTTTAAATGGTCCTACACCAGCTGGAGGGAGGTGACCTATAGAGTGGTGGCTACTATCCTTTAGTTCCCGCAAACCTGTTTCTTCTAAGGCCTACCATTGTGTCTGGTCGACCTTTCTATCTTGGTGTGCTGATAGGAACTTTTCTCAGGATTTTGATCGGCTCCACCACTGCATTCACTTCTTACCTACCCAAAGTTGCCAGTAACCTGTATTGACTGAGAGAAAAGGATTTAACAGGTAAGACTAAAATCCTCTTGTATAATATATAACCAGGAATGAAATATTGAGATTCTCTGATTTTTCAAGTATGTTCTGGGTATTCATTTTATCTACCTCAGAAGGGGAAAATGCTGAGTTAACCTTGCCAGGACTAGAACTTGCTACCCTGAGGTTTAAATAGATTCTACAGCTGGTGCATTAGCCATCTGAGCTATCTTACTGGCCTAATCTAATAACCTAAGATAATGCAATGATTTTCTTCCGGTCAGTCAGGGAGAACAGTAAAGGTATATATTTTACGGTTGATGTTAGAAGAGCTTTCTAGAAATGTCCCCATGACTGAAGCCTTCCTTGTTTTAATTACCAGACACACTTGCCAGAGTCCACCATTCATTTTTGTGGCCTTTATGTCAGGGGCATTGTTAGGTAATGTTTGATGTGATTAAAACCCCAAGTCTTATGCTTATCTCTTAAAGGACCAGAGGGGTATGCAGCAGATTCCAAAACCCTGGGTCTTAGTGCTTGGGACATCTGATGGTGCTGAGTCTTTTGTGGAAAGTCGAATTTGTATTGGCAACCTAGAAACTCCACTGCTTTGTGTACTTTTGAGTAGAGAAAGTTGCATGTGTTAGTGTAATTATATTTTTTATTTGTTTTAACGCTTTCAGTGCCGGAGGGGTACGCAACACTTTACTATGCACTACATCATCAGGTGTTTTGCTAGGTACTGACTAGAGGTGCTTAAGCCCCAATTATCACGTTAATTCTTTGAGTGCCAGAGAGGTATCCAAAGCAATGCGTTGGACACTTTTCTGTCATTCAAAGGGTTAAAAGCCCGGGTCTCGTTGCCTCGTTGTCCGAAATGTTGCAAAACATTGCTGCTCTTTCTTATAGTAGTGGTCCAACTGGGCTGTGCAGTCCATTAATAATGTGTTAGGAGGACTCCGGTCTCTTGGGGACCAAACAATGCCTGCACACTGCATTATGATGGAATAAGATTTGGGTTTAAATAAAAATTAATCTATTTGACTTCTACAGTGTATAGTACAATGAAGATCTTGTAGATGTTTTCTTAGCTGCAAAACTGTGTCTTTACCTCCAAAATATTAATAGAGGTTGAACCTGTTTAGTTTGGCACCTTGGATATCCAGACAATTTTTTATGGACCATAAAAGACTGTATTTTTCCTGACTGAGAGACCTGCACATAGTAATCCAGAATGGAATTCTGAAAATCATGCATTATTTTATACAAAGGTGCAAAGGGTTCTCTCCAAGCTTTGCCAGTGTGTCCCTTTCAGACTGATACTTAGGGTTCATATATTTTAGTGTACTCCCTTTCCCTTTTTTTTTTTTTTTTTTTTTTTTTTTTTAAGAATCCATTTGACATGGACTGGTTACCTTGAATACAGGTCTGTAAACCTCATTGAAAACTCCATATAAATCATGATAGCCAACAGGTCAGCATATGTGTTGTGTAGAAAATATTGATACTCTTATTTATGGATGAAGTCTCTGAGAGAACACCATATGCCAATTTATGCTAATAACACTGTCAAAGCTGCGTAGTGCTTAAGCGGATAGTAATGTTTCCTTTGACAAGCAGCCCAGATCATTCATTGTAGTAAATAGTACTGATGTCTGAAGCACTTACTGTTCAATACCTGCTAGTTACGCTGTAATTATATGATGAAGTGTATCCGTCCTGCCCCTTTTCCTGATAGCAAGCCACCCCCACATAGATCTGAAAACTGGTCATCATACTGGACATCACAAAGAGGAGCAATCTTCCCTCTGTCAGCATAAGGAAAACCATGCACTCCTTGATGATCTGAGACAGAAACACTGACGTCGGGAAAAGGACCTGAGGGGTAAATTCGTCATATAATTATAGTGTAACTAGCTAGTTTTAAACAGTAAGAGCATCAGACATCAGTACTACGATGAACGATCTGAGCTGCGTGTCAAGGGAAACACTACTATCCCTTTAATTGGCATTCACCGCATGGAAAAAGGCTATTATCATAAATAAGACTCATTCTCTTCTAAACTATGTATCTGCTGTTATTTTCACTTACCTGATACTTAGGCAGTTTTGAATGGCATTTTCATACCTCTAGAACTGAATTCATGGTGACAGACTGGTTCACTTAATTATTTATTTTCTAAAATCTGAATAAATCCTTGAATACTAGTACCAGGGCCACCCTCAGGTGGGTGAAGAGAGTGCTCGAGTATGGGGCGTGGCTAATCAGGAGGGCCCACCTCCCCACTATGCTGGGGAGTATCAGAGGCCCTCAGTGCAGGAGACCCCTGTGTTAAGAGTCAGTATCTTTTTGGGGGGAAGTGGAGAACTTGAGCACACTGCAGCCATGCTGTCCTCCACTCCATTTCATGCAGAACAATGATGGTTAAGTTCCATGGCCTCATTCCACCCTAGACATATCCCATAAGAGGGAGGAGGCCATGGAACATCTCTGCCATTGTGTTACATGAAACAGAGTGGAGGACCACTCAGTTGTGGTGCACTATGTTCTGTGGTCCATACAGAAAACAAAAAGATTCAGGGTGGTCAGAATATGTTTGTTTGTCTTATACTACCAGTGGAAAAAGGCTGGAAGCATCAGATAATGCATGTGGACATCTGTTGCTACCACTGGAACCAAGCTGAGGGCCAGATAATGTATCTGAGGACTGTGACTAACATTGGAACCAAGCTGGTGGTCAGACAATGTATCTGGGAATCTGTGGTAAGCATTGAAACCAAACTGGGGGTCAGATCATGTATGTGGGCATCGGTTGCTACCACTAGAACCTGGATGAGGGGCAGATAATGTATGTGAGGACTGTGACTACCAGTGGAACCAAGTTGGTGGTCAGACAATGAATCCAGGGGATCTGTGCTAACCAACGAAACCAAGCTGGGGGTCAGATAATATATGTGGGCATCTGTTGCTACCGCTATAACCAGGCTGAGGGGTAGATAATGGTGGATCAAGGCTGGGTGTCAGAGTATATTTTGGATCTGTGATTAGTAGGGGCAGTGGAAAAAGGCTGGAGTAATACATAGTGTGAAGGGGGGGGTGCAGGCAGGGGTGGGCTAGTTGGTGGGTGGTATGCATTGGTGGCTTTTTGTGCACTGGGCCCCAAGATTTCTGGTGGTAACCCTGGAGAGTTTTTAGTATTATTGTTGATGTTCTAAAGGACTTGCAAAATAAGGGGAAAAATACAAATTCCTATTGAGTGAACCTTTGAGTGTCAGAGGGTCTATGCAAATCAATGTGTTGTGTACCCCTCTGGCACTAACAGGGTTAAACTGGACTTTTAACCCCTTTAAAGTTAGTGCTTTGTGATGCATTGTTGATTCTCAATCAATGAAAGGGTTGACTATCAATGTCTTGGTAGTAATTGCACTTGTGAAAACGTCAACGATAAAATGTTGCTGGAGTCAAACTTGCACATTTTTTAACAACATTTTTAAGTGTGTCATTAATGCTCCCTTTTGACGTGGCAGCATTTTTTAAGTTGCCGTTTTGATTCTCTCCATGTAAGCATCACCATTGCAAAAGGATACCTAAATAATTATGAAATTGGAGATTTTTTTTCTATGCCTCCTTCATTGCAGTTGGTTTGATCCAGTTTGTTAGTACATCAGCCTCACTGGCCGTTTCTACTTGCGCCATCCCATAAAAGTATAGAATTCAAAGTTCCTGGTGGTCATAGTTGTCATTTACTTACATTGTTTTGCAACCTAAGTGAAAAGTATTGTCCATAGTATAAAGTGGAGACTGAGGGAAGAATCTGTGAAACCTTGAACAAGAGCTCATGCCTTGAAATTCATACTAAACTTTGGTAACATTAGGAATTGCTGCTTTATGATAAGGGAGATGGATACACGGGATAGACTTCCAGAAGGAATGGTAAGTGCTAAGGCCTAGATTACATGGGTGACTTTGTAGAAACGTGTTTCAGTTGCACAAGGTTGCTATTGAAATTGTAGCTGTAAAAGTCAACCACATGTATTACATTGCACACTCCTTTGGTCCCTAAAGGGCTAACCTGCTCTTCTGAGTGGTCCTACTAACCAGAATTGAGAACCTACACAGTAGGGAATTCAAGAACTTCTGTGTGGTTGACCTCAGCCTAGTCTTCATATGAAACAATGCCAAGGATTAAAGAACTTGAGTACATGGGAAAATGTGCAGTCTAGATAGGCTAATTTGTCCTTATCTGTATTCAAATACTGTGTTCCTTTATGTAAAGAAAACATGGGTGCTAATTTCCGATCAGATATCTACTTAAGATCTTATCCACTGTGACCCAGTTTACTAGCTTGCATAAAGACAATACTGTGATATTTGGCTCTGCAGGGCAACCTACACATTCATGTGAGGAGCAAGTTTAAGATTACTTATATTGTAGAGATTTCTTAATGGGATAGTATTGTTTCATAATAAAAGCAGCTTTAATTAATCTTCATAGTATTTGGGCCTTGCAGAGTGTTATATAAATTCTGTCAGAGTTGTAGTTCAAGAGTAATTGAATGATAAAGTATCCCCCTCGCACCCCTTTTACTGATATAACACTGCTCACCTCAGATTGCTGAGAGGGACAATCTTCAATTAAGATAAGGGAAAAAAGCTGAAAAACCTGTCAAGGCGGGCTGGGTTTTCATTGTTCTCACAGTAAGAAGATTGTCCCTTGCTATTATCTTTCTGGTCAAGCAACCAGATTCCACATCTGAGGTGAGCAGTGTTACACTAGCTAAAAGGAGCAGGAGGGGGATACTTTATCATTCAATTACTCTTGAACTACAACTCTGACAGTATTGAAATAACACTCTCCAATGCTCAAATACTATGAAGATTAATTGGAGCTGCTGTTTTTGTGAAACATTACTATCCCTTTAAGGATATAGTGCATTTTAATTTGTGATCCCATTTTTAGATCTATATTCCTCTAGAAGGGGAACCATTATCTTATGTGCACATAGCATCTGATACAGCAGACTTGGCAAATGCCATGGGGTGCATTGTGCAGCCTTATGTGATATTTAACAGCGACTTTGGGACAGAAAACTGACCTTTGTCTCTACGGTAATATGAGTAGAAGTGGGAGATAAACATAATGTTTCTGCCTCACCTTCAGGCTCTTTCTTTAGGGACCCCCCATATACTTTAACTGATGGATGTAGCTGTGTTCCGTTAGGATACAGAATGAACATAAATTATGTCTTGGGTTATGTTTCCAAGGCAGCATCAGGAGTCTGTTTTCCTGCAACCCCCCCCCCCCCAACTGACTAGAAACCACAAAGGGATGGCACAGTGCAGCCCCTGGCTAACCTTGCAAGTCTTCTCCAATAGCAGCAGGCTAGTTTTCCCTGCAGGCATGTCTTTCATCTTGTGTACCTTTGTCCTGAAAGTGGTGCAGGCCTAGCAGAGTATCTTTTAGTCTCTTATGTATTCATTGGTATGAATGCTACACAGTTCAAGTGTTTTGCCTCAGCCTCCTTAGTGACCCCAGAATAAGGATTTTTGTCCTTTGTTAATGTTAGTTGTCACTTGCTTTTTAATCGCTTTGAACGCATTGAAAAAGCTCACGAGTTGAGTACGGTTGCGTAGTTTGGGGCTCTGCACACTAGCGATTCACATAGAGCATGTAACCCATGGTTGCGGTTTACTGCAACTGAAGTCCATTACTGTCTTATCTTAAAGTTACAATTTGTTCATTGATTTCAGTGTAGTTGGTATACATGTGCATATACTGAACAGTTTAATTGCACTTTAGCTCATTGTCAAAGAGGTTGGGAAAACAAAATAACTACATGTGGTAGAAAAAAAAGGCCTTCTGGGATGACTGATATGATTCTCAGTGCATTCAGATCTCAATCAAAATGAAGTAAACATGAAAAATTTATACAAATCATTCTAAATGTGGAACAAAATTGCACACTTTTTTTAATATGATTTTATCAAATGTCATTATTAAAATCAGATTGCAGGTGTGAACTTACAATGAGGATGATGTACTGAGAAGAAGCAAAGAAATTCTGGGAGAAACCAGTTGCACCATAGGGGAAAATAAAAATCCCCGTTGTGTAGTCCTATCACCTTAAGACAAATTTTGCTTGGTTTATACAGAATTAAAATCTAACGAGTTTTAGTAAATTAAATAGTTTTTGATAAATTAACATCAACACTTTTATGTAGTATGCTAATTAGTTATGTCTGAGGCCAAACTTGGACTGCTGTGCTATACTAATGCCCCTAGTGTCTGGGCTGTGCCTAGATTCATTCGTAGCACAGTGTCTGGGCTGTGCCTAGATTCATTCGTAGCACAGTGTCTGTGCTGTGCCTAGATTCATTCATAGCACAGTGTCTGTGCTGTGCCTAGATTCATTCATAGCACAGTGTCTGGGCTGTGCCTAGATTCATTCGTAGCACAGTGTCTGTGCTGTGCCTAGATTCATTCATGAGGCAAATATAGTTTTTGATACCTTTTATTGGCTAACTAAGCAGATTTAAATGCAAGCTTTCAAGACCTTCGGTCTCTTCCTCAGGCATGTTATACAGATAAATATGAAAACATCTCTCTTAAATACAAGTACACATTTAAGAGAGATGTTTTCATATTTATCTGTATCACATGCCTGAGGAAGAGACCGAAGGTCTTGAAAGCTTGCATTTAAATCTGCTTAGTTAGCCAATAAAGGTATCAAAAACTATATTTGCCTCCTGTATTTCTACGGCTAACACGGTACCAACTCTAATCTGTTATTAGATTAATTCATAGCTCAGTGTCTGGGCTGTGCCTAGATTCATTCATAGCACAGGGTCTGTGCTGTGCCTAGCAGATTCATTCATAGCATAGTGTGCGATAATATGGGTCCAGCACAGAAACAAATTAACATAATGTGCCGCCAACCATTGAAGGTTACTTTCAAAAATATATTTATATTGCAAGTAAATGGCTGGTAAAAGATATATCGTCAGATAAAATTAATTATACATTGCTCCTGGACTGACAGGCAGGAAACCGTGCAGACATCTTTCCATAGTGACGTCTGCACACCTGCGCTGTCAGGCCCAGCCTGCTGCTCCAAAAGGGACTGACAGCGCAGGCGCACAGACGTCACTATGGAAAGATGTCTGCGCTGTTCCCTGCCTGTCAGTCCGGGAGCAGTGTATAATTCTTATTAATGCGGTAATAATTCTGGCGACTAGCGCTACTGAGCAGATAGTCGCCAGATGGGTAATTATTTGGGCCATGTTTGTAAGGGGCGTAGTTCCACTTTAAACTTATCTCAATACTTAAACTGGTCTTTAGCCCCTTGAATACTTTGCAGTATGATTGATTCTTCTCCAGAATTCAAGTTTTTAAAAGCCTCATTTAAATCAATCGAAATTTGCTTTTTTTTTTTTTTTTGTCTCCTATGGTTTGCTCAAGAATTGCTCAAATGCAGCTCTGTTGGGTGAATGTTTGAATCCACCAGCTGTGGCTGCACCCCAGGGTATGAATTAGTGCATATTGGCACATACTTCACCACCTTTAAAACTTTAATGCCAGGAAGCCCCTTACCCTGTCCTACAAGGAAATGCATGGAAAATGGTATAAAGATACACCGCTTCCTCTGCTCATTAAACAAGGTTTAGAGAAATGGAATGTTTAAAAGGCCTATACACTGCTCCATTAATGTACCACTGGGGCAAGTGGCTTTAATGCTTTTAGTACCAGAGAAATTTGCAACACATTGAAAAGAAATACATTGCGTACACATCTGGCATTCATAGGGTTAAGGGGAAAATGTTCAGTGTCAGAAGCTTACCATTAGTTATACAGGTTCACTTTAAAAATGTTGCCCACTATTGATCGACCAACCAAATGCCGCATTAAACATGTCGCCGGCGTGAGGAGAGCGTCATAAGAATATCGTCTACATCAAAAGTACAAGATTCTGATGTCCCATGGTGTAACATCACACGTTTATCTTGTAATTCTGTAGCTTCGGCTTGCTGTGTTTTATCCTTCTCCCGTCTGAAGACATAGAATACAATGTCATGAATGAGCTGGAGCATCCCCGTACCCAGTACTCACAGCGTCCCACACCAGGGCAGCCACCCCAAGGTTAGCTCCATAGTGCTGTATGATGCGCAGAGCTCGTAGAGGCTCTCCCCGGAGTAAGTGTCAGAAAAGAGAGAGACCAGGTCCCGTTGTAACACCTCTCTCGGGCTGTACTCCTTTTCTAATTCCTCCTCCGGTTACAGCCTGATGAGCCTGCTGCCCCGGTGTGGAATGCTGTGAGTATTGGGTACGGGGATGCTCCAGCTCATTTATGACACTGTATTCGAAGTCTTCAAATGGGAGAGGGATAAAACACAGTAAGGCGAAGCAACAGAATTACAATATAAACATGCAACGTTTCACCAGGTGACATCAGAATCTCATCCTATTGATGCAGACCAGATTCTTATGGCCGCCTTCTCATGTTGGGGGCATGTTTAATGCGCCATTTGGTTGGTCGCTCAATAGTGGGCGACCTATCAAAGGAATACCGTTATGTGCACAGGGTTTGAAAATCTGTTTCAGTACCTGTTTTTGTGTTGAATTGTATCTTACAGTTCCCCCGTATCCCTACTTTTTCATGAGAGATGAGACCTTTTTCGTATCCAGCAGACTTTCCTTGTGCATACAAAGAAATCTGTTCAAATAATTAAACACAAACATGCCAAGCAGCGGCACACACACCCAGGATTGGCAGTAAGGAGGGGATATAGAAATATCCTCCCTATTGCCAATGCTGGAGATTGAGGGAGGGCAAACCTTGCCCACTCCTCTACTTCCTGCTCATCCAGAAAGAAATATGGTGCGCGTGCACACACACAGAACACACACACACAGTCACTCACTCTGACTTCCAGTGGCCTCAGCAGGACCTGTAATACAGCCACTGAACAGAAACTTCAGCACCAGGGGAACATAATGGCACTCAAAGGGTTAAGATAGGCCCTCATTGCTCAATTATTTCATGACTGTCAACATTTGCCATGCAAGACAGAGGACAGGCAGCCATTAGGTGTACACTTAACCCCTTCACTGCCACAGGGTTGTGTTCAGGACAGACCAACAGCATAAGGAGAAGTGTCCTCAAAATGCTCACACTGTAAACTTCCATTTCCCTCCCACTTCTCCTTCTTCCCCAGCCTATTCCTAACACTTTTTCACATATATGTTAACCCCTTAGTGACAGCCCCCTTAGTGACAGCCGCGTGCGTACGCGGCTGTCACCTTAACGCCCGGCTAACATATATTTTTTTTTTAAATTTTTTTTTTTTTTTTTAAACAGTTCCGGAGTCCCCGAACAGCGTGCAGCCACATGGAGACCCGGACTTCCAAGACTTACAAGGTACGTCCTCTGTCACTAAGTGACAGTTTTTGCGGGACGTACCTGGTAAGTCAGTTGTCGGGATGGGGTTAAGCCCCACTCCTACTCGTGATTAAGCCCCACCCCCTTTTAACCCAGATTGCCTCAATTGATCTCTCCCCAATAGCTCCACATGAGTCCCTTCCAGAGACTGCGACATGACCCACTAGTGTATACTGCGTGCCACTCTATACCTTAACCATTTGAGTGCCAGAGGGGTGCACAATGCATTGCAAACCCCTCTGCCACTCTAAGGGTTAACATTCTGGTATAACGATCCTTTTATTTTCTGCTTTCCATTTGCACAACCCAAACACACACACGCATAATACTGCAATTCTGGCCCAAAGTAAAGGAGAAATGTGTTTCTAAATTAGTCTGTGTAAATAAAATATTTAAGTCTTGCTGCAAATTTATTCAGTTACACAGAGGTGTCAATAGGTTTAAACCCTTATACACTCTTAACTCGCAGAGAAGTAATGTACAAGGGAGGGAGGAATGTCGACGCCTATGCTAGTCAAATTATTAACCCTTGGATTGGCACAGGGGTATGCATCGCATTGCTTTGTAATGCATTGACAAACCCCCTGCCATTCAAAGGGTTAAAGGAATAGTAATACTTCTATTAAAGTTTAGCACTGAGTCGTTATATATTTTTTAACATGTAGCCCTATATTTCATTACATACAGTGTTGTACTTAAAACAATAGTCAAGCCGAAAGGATCGCCTCCTGCCCCTTTCCCTGTATCTCTCAGCCTCTCAGTCTGGTCCGGATGGAGCACGACAAGGGACAGTCTTCACTAAGCAAAAGGAAAATCCTGCCCTCCATCAAGGGGTCCAGCAAGAGCCGGAACCTACACACACAAGGGGATTGGCTAACACTGTGTGTATGTCTGTTGTGCGTGTGTGTGCATATGTCTGTTGTGTGCATATGTCTGTTGTGTGCATATGTCTGTTGTGTGCATATGTCTGTTGTGTGCATACGTCTGTTGTGTGTGTGTGTGTGTGTGTGTGTGTGTGTGTGTATATGTCTGTCATGAGTGTGTGTGTGTATGTCTGTCATGAGTGTGTGTGTGTATGTCTGTCATGAGTGTGTGTGCGTATGTCTGTCGTGAGTGTGTGTGCATATGTTTGTCGTGAGTGTGTGTGCGTATGTTTGTCGTGAGTGTGTGTGTGCGTATGTCTGTCGTGAGTGTGTGTGTGCGTATGTCTGCTGTGAGTGTGCGCGCGTATGTCTGCTGTGAGTGTGCGCGCGTATGTCTGCTGCGCGTGTGTGTGTGCGTATGTCTGCTACACGTGTGTGTGGGTAAGTCTGTTGCGTCTCTGTGTCTGCATGACTGTTGCATGTGTGTGAACATATCTGTCTGTCGCAGGACTTCATCTACCACCATCCAGCTGGTGGATGATGGGAGTTGTAGTCAAGCAATAATTGTAAGGTCTCATGCTGCCCACCCCTTCCCCGGCATTTGGGGGCAGGTAATGGAATTGTTGTTCCTTTGATCTGTGAGAAGATGAGAGGGTGCCACTTTTCCAGTCTTCACCTCTTTTGTCTACTTGCATCCACCCACCTCGCCAGACATTGCCTGATGAGGTGAACAGATGCCTGTGGTGCTGCTTGGTGAACTCTTGTCCGCTGACATCACCAGACACACTAAGCAAGGCCAGTGTCCCAGCCGCTGGCCATGTTCTGTGTGTTTAGTGATGTCAGTGGATGTGAGCTCTGTGTGCACGTTACATGCAGGGCTACCATCAAGGAGGGACAGGTGGGGACTAGAGTCCCGGGCCCGGCAAGAAGGGGGGCTTGAGAGGGAAATTGTATAGTAACATTATACAGGCAGTGGGTCTTTCATAGGCGCTGCATTGCTGTCTGATTCCTGTGATTTTTGTCAAAATAGTGTAGAGCTGCACTAAAAACTGATTGGCCTGCCGTCATGGTGTATTTATGATGACGTCCTATTGTCTCTAGATTGCTTGGTGTAAGAAGTGTTCCTAACCTTTTCCAAGCAAATCAAAAGGAAATATCAGATCAGGAAAACACCATATCAATTAGTGCAGCTCTACTGCGAGTTCTAGTGCAGCTCTGCTGCTGCTGTTGCTGCTGAAGTCTCTTTGCATCATCTCTTCTCCCTCCCTCCCTTTCTTCTCCAGCTCATTGACACCTTTATGCCAGGATATGCTAATGATCACGGTCTCTTCCCCTCCAATTGCATCCCTAAATCTTAGTGCATGTTGCAGTCTATGTGTATCATCAAGGTGATGTGCTCACCATACATCGGCAGAAACACATCAGCAAAGCCTTAACACTTAGTGCATCTCCCCCAAGTGTTGATGTTCCTATCACCATAGAGATGTGGTCCCTGACTCAAGCCCTCCCATAAAGTGCATTTTATTTGCTTTTTGGACAACAGGTGGAGCTGTTGCCTACCAGTTTATAAAGAAAAAAAAATGTTTGTGTAGTTAAATATTTGAATGAAAAATCTCTCAGCAAGAAAAGCCCTATTGCACGCATGCACACAGACACACACACATAGATATAGATATATATAGATAGGTAGCTATATAATCAAAGAATAAAACATTTACTGTTTTCAGTGTTTTTCCATCTGAGTATATAAAAAGAAAGTGAGCAGTTGCAGAGTAAAGCTACTCTGTATGCATATCCTTTAAAAAGAGAAATCTGCAGTTAAATCATATTCACTTTAAGTTATTCCTGAAGTCCCAGAAGTGTGTCAGTCAGAATGAAAGGTGACCGTGGACTCTTTGATTAAGTTGACAGTTTGCCAGACCTACATCATCAAGGAAAGATGTTACCTTTTAGGGTAGCTGGCCACTCCACCAGAGTGGTGGAGGCTTCCTGTGCTTACAAGAACCAGGCCTCTGCAGAGCAGTTGTGCAAGGCAGTAACATGTTCGTCACTGCAAATGTTTTTTAAACATTATGTAGTCAATGCCCTGGCCTTAGTTGAGACCAGGTTTGGCAATAAACAGGTGGTAGTGCCTTTGTAGATGCTTCTTTTCCTTTGCCTGTAGTAACCTTTCTGCTGTTTTTGCATGGCAGTGTTAGTTTGCACCTGATGTTCATAGTTGTTCGTGTCTGTTGAAACTGGTTTTATTGTTGGGAGATTTTCTTCCCTTCCATGGAATCCTAGTTGCAATTATTCCACAATGGATGAAAGAGAAAAGGGGATTCTTGCGTACTTACCAATAAATTCTTTCCTCTTATTCCTTGTGGAACACAGGACATTCCACACGGAGAAAAACATGTTTGAATTATGCGTAAGGGTTTTGTTTGGGTTTCCTGGTGTGGTGGCCACCTTCCTGCCCTATTTTTTTTTTTTTTTTTTGCGCTAGAATCTCTGCATTACATTGAAACTGAGGCTGCTGCTGCTCGAGGTAATGTAGTGCTTGGAGGTAGTCTCTGCTTTCAAAGAGCTCTTTTCTGTAAGTGCTATGCCTCCTTGAGGTAGTATTTTTGACCATGGTTCCTGTTCCACAAGGACTAAGAAAAAAAAAAAAAGGATATAGCTGTACATACACAAAAATTCCCTTTTCTGTTTGTATTTGGTGGTGTATTTTTGTTTCCTGTTCTCATTTTGTCTAGTAGAGCACTTTTCTACATTTATGATGGCTATGGCAGCCTCCAGTTGTAATAGTATTTTTTTTTTTTTTTTTAACTGTGCAGGATTGATCTTTCTGTTACAGTAGATCTGCAGTGCTTTCCTTTTTAACTTTCAGATGGGACCTTATACATCAGCATTGAAAGGTGGTTAAATAGTGCCCCATCTTTCATATGTTTAAGAACCCTTTTGATTCAACCTAATTTTGTTGTGTTTGCATTTTTCCCCTTTAGCCTTGAAGATTTGCAGTTTACTTTGATGTTATTTATCTTGGCTGATTATTGTTTTTCAGCTGTGAAAGTTGTTACTTTGCAAGTGAAAACCATCTTAGGCAGAGTGAGTTTTTGGAATTCTATGCAATCCCCTACATCAAAGTGTCATTACATTTAACCCTACCATATGCCCTCTGCACTCAAAGGGGGAGATGGAATGATTTTCTGTGACCTGATCTAGGTCGTATTACTTCTAATGGACAAACAACAAACTATGTAGTAGGCTTTTGTCATTTAGTGTTTGAAGTTGTACCATAGTACCAGTGTCTTGCTGTGCTTCAATAAAATATGCCTTTTTAAATTAGGATCTTCACACCTGTTTCAAGATAAGCACCCACACTCTGATAGCACATAAAGCTGATATGCAGGGAAATCAGAGCTAAATAAAGGTTATTTTTTGCCGCTCAAACGTTAAATATTTTTATTAGGCAGACTGCACATTCTTAACACACATTAACGTGCACTGTTTAATTGTGTATATTTGCTAATGTGATGTCTAAACAAAAACACTCTGGTCCTTTTGCCTTGGCTACAGTCTTTACATTAGGTTCTGAGATTTCTGGGCTAATGGATCTCCAAGTCTGTGTTCACACAAGGGCAACTTTGGCAACTAATTTCTAACAGTATGCTAATTGCCACAAAATAAAACAGCTGGCCTTCTATGGCGCTTTTCCAGAGTGTAACTTTTGCTTCCCATGATGCAACAGTGACATCCCCTGCAGCAAGATCACCAGGGAAGTGCTGGCAAATAAGTAGGATATTAAAAATTGACAGAATTGAACTAAACAAAGCCTTTTCTTAGCCCAGACATCTAGCTGTTTTAATTTTGATATTTCAAAGTCAGTACTGGAAACCTGTCAATTTTATTTGTGAATCTGCCTGTCAGATACACAGTAGTAATGTATCAGATCTCAAGGGTATAAATAGCCATGTCTGCAACAAAGCAGGGTTTATGGTAGTCGGTTATCTCTTTATTGGAAGTTGTGGAAGCTTCAGATGAGTTCTTAAATTACCACTCAAGAAAACTGAGCGTTGGTTGACTTAAGCCTGATCTATGCTGCAGAGCATTTATGATCTTATTGGCAATTACATGTTTACCACTCTTTTGGGTGCAGCTTTAGTTATGTATTAATATTAAAGTTGTTTATAAAAACATTTATGTAATTGAAATCATGATATATTTAAATGTTTTCATTTTCATTACATTTGTGTGATCCTTCTCTAAGAACAGCACTTAAGGATACTTACTATATTGTTTTTCTGGGAATTCAAGCAAATGGATTAGAAATTTCCATTACTTTTTTTTGCAGAGCTCCAAATTAAAGGAACTGTAACACCTCCTAATACTAAACCTCAATGTAAAGGATAACGATGGTAGAGTTTTTTTTTCTGCTATTGCACTGTGTAGTATGAGTGTGTGTGTGTATCTGATGTCAGACACACTCTTTAATACTCAATAATTGCAGTTATTTAGCTACTGATATTCTCCACACACACACTAGGACTCTAGCCATCACCCTATAAATGAAGTTATTTGTGTGTGTGTATGTAATATGTATAATCAAAGAGAAACATCATGTGAACAAAATTCTGCGCGCACACACACGCACACACCCTGGGGCGGCAGTAAGGAGGAGTCATTCAAATCTCTATACTGGCGCTCCCATAAGTCCATACATGGGGTGTGATTTTTACAGGAGTAACCAGAGGAGTGAATTGCAGGGCCTGCTATGCACACACAAACATAATACATACAATACACGCACACAATACACACACACACACACAATACACACACACACACAATACACACTAAGCACACACACACACTAAGCACACACACACACACACACACACACACACACACTAAGCACACACACACACTAAGCACAATTCAGATGCTATACACACACACACACACACGAGTGTGTGTCTGATGTCAGACGCACTCTTTAATACTCCTTAACTGCAGTTATTTAGCTACTGATATTCGCCACACACACACACACACAAAACTGACCGTTATTAACACCTTAAGGACCGGTGATTTGTCAGGACCGTCACCTGTTTTTATACCCTTAAGGACTGGTGACGGTCCTGACACGTCACATGCTTTTTACTTACAGTGCTCCTGCGGGAGAGCTGTAAGTAAAAACGGGGTCTGAAATTCACCGATCCAAGACCAGAGCACTCTCTCTCAGACACCCACTAAGAGCACTGAACACATAAGAGGTCATGTGCAGCTGAAGTGTATGTATGTGTGTATATGTGCGTGTGTGTGTGTATATATGTGTGTTTATATGTGCGTGTGTGTGTGTGTGTGTGTGTGTGTGTGTGTGTGTGTGTGTGTGTGTGTGTGTGTGTGTGTGTCTCTCTGAGCAGTCCTTAAGGGAAGCTAATTTACCTGGACTGCTAGTCCTTAAGGAGTTAAAATCAGTGCTTCCTTTCTGGATTTGCCTGAATGTCAGGGGAAAATAGGTGTATATGTACACGTTTATTTTTTATTTTTTTTAACCCTTTCAGTGCCAGACATGTATCTAGTGTATTGGGTTGCAGTGTGGTGGATAACACCTATAATGGCTACTCCTGTTTAGGATGTATTATGTAGTGTCTGCCTTCATAACACACTTCCTTTATAAAATATTCTATGTTTATTTAGTCATACACACAACTGCATGGGACTTTTTTTATTTTATTTATTTGTTTTATTATCTGCACGGGCAAAGACATGCAAGCATTGCTAGTATTATATATTATATATACACATACACACATTTGTTTACACACACAAGTAGCAGTTCCTCACTAAATGCTTGCCATGCACAGTCTCTCAGTATTTCGGTACTGGAGTTACAGTACACCTTAATGAGATGTTAGCAGGACTGACACTACGCCAGTGGTTTACACAGACACTGCAACTCCCCAGCATCTAGCGATGCAAGCTGAATCATAGAAGGTCTGCACTGCGGACTATGGAGCCACTATGCAAGCCATTCACATATGATTGAATCATTGCAATATCCTTTTGCACCAGTTCAGTCAATGGCTGGCCCAGCTGGGCATCAACTAATTTAGTAAAGCCTGTGTGGGCCTTTTGTTTAATTTAAAATGCACCCCTCCCTTTGCATTCAGTTTGCAGAGGGAACATAATTCATGGAACTAATGTGGTAATGTAACTTCTTATAGCCCATGCGAACAAGTCCTAAAGGTCATTCATATCGATATTTACTATCACATCGCTATTTACCGATATCTCATTATTTATTACTATGCAATCAAAATCCATTAGCCCCTATCTGTGGATTGTCTATTGATTTACAGTATACAAATCATTAACTGTTTAAGGACTAGAGGAGTGTGCATCCTTCTGATCCTTAAAAGGGTGATATTTTGGAGTAGTGAATAGCCTTGGTTTTTATGATATCCATCAACTGAACAACTTCCAAGGCTTGTGTTCCTTTGAGCTGACTTGTAGTTGCTTTTATAGTTTGTTTCATGGACTCATGTGAAGTACCTAGTACTTCTTTCCTAAAATGTAATATACAATGAAGGAGGTGGGAATGGACCACCAACAACTTATCTTATGGTGGCCAGTCTGATTACTTTACAACCTGCTGTTTGATATGCATGCACTTCTATGGGTGTTCCATTGTGACTCGCACGGTCAAAGTCATATACTTTGCCCTGAAACAAGCAGGTGGTCTTGGCGAACAATGCGTGGAAACCTTGCTACCTTTACAAAGGAGGACAAAGAGTTTAATGGTCCATTATATATGGGCAGCATTTACTAGGGAAGAGGTGTTCAAGTCTGAAACCATGTTGTAGATTTAAAAATGCTAAAACAGTTATGTCTGTTTGTGGATATTAACCGCTTGGATTCTAGAGAGGTCTCTAAGGAGTTGAGAAGCAATATGATGGAGACATCTCTAGTATTTAAGAGGTTAAGTACTTTTGGAGCAATTCTGGTATAAAATAATGACAGTGGGACTCTGTCTGTCTGTCTATCTATCAGTTTCTTGTTCACTGCCCGCCTCTTGCCAGGGTGGCAGAGTTTGCGAACACAGCAGCCAAACAGGGGAGTGATTTTGACAGGAGTGGCCAAGTGGGCAAAGCCACTTCGCGGCGAGACTCGCAGGGGAGGTGATTTTGACAGGTCGCCCCTTCCCCCCCTCCCCCAGCCTCTCCATTTGACAGGAGTGGCCAGGAAGGAGACACATCAAGTTGCAGTGTCCACTCATACCGCCTCCTCCCTCAAACAAAACCATAGCGCTCCAGACATGAAGCTCCGCTACAAAGGAAGACAGAGTGCTCTGGCATCCCCTGGGCAATCCTGTACAGCATTCGCTAGTGTTTAAAAAAAAAAAAAAAGTGGCCAAACCTCTATAGAGGAGAAATTAAAGGGATAGTAACTCCAAAATTGAGTTTTACTAATTTAAATATTGTGTACTTGCAGCTAACATCTGTAAAATGTAGTTATTTTATAATAGATCGCTAAAATCTAATGCTAAACGTATATTTTAATGCATGTGTACACTATTGCCATACATGGGAACTCTCCAGATTTGCCCTAGTGACTCCGGTTTTTGCAGTGCATTACTGGGTCTCCGGGGACAGAGGCTGAGTCTCCTGTGGCATGGAGTTTGTTATAAAACTCTGCCCACTTTTGCTCCTTCCCACCTCGTTCTTCTCACTTCTCCTCCTTCCCCTACCTGTTCTGCACACTGTCCAGTAAGCCCCACCCCACCTGTGATTAGGCCACACCTCTTTTTGACACAAATCACGTCATTTATCTCCCACAGCACCACCACATCAGTCCCCTCCGGGTACACTAAAAGAGGAAGTTCCTAGGTATGACTATTGTATATTGAAACAATTTAGTTATTTTTGTGCAGAACTAATACTGTTTATGTATTGAGATTAACACTGAGTGCTCTTCTATTCAGAAAGGCTGTTCTTTTATCATACAGGCAATAAAACACTATCACCTATGAGACACTTACCAAGACTGTGAATTGAAATTGGAGCCCTGGAAAGGGCAAGAGACCATAGAGAGCATATATAAAGGTACAGCCCATAAGGTTTTAAAAGGTGACACAAGTTTGTTGTTTTGGCCCTGTGATCCAGCACATTGGATTTGAAATTAAAGGGATAGTAATGGTCAGGGCCGGATTTACCGTTAGGCAGAGTAGGCATTTGCCTACAGGCGCACCCCACAGAGGGGCGTCTGTCATTGGGACCCTTAAAAAAAAAAAAAATAAATAAAAAAAGTTGCCTCACTGCCTGCACTAACCCTCCCACCGCCCAGTCAGGTCTGTGCCTCTTTCAGGACAGATGTGTAGATGCTGTGCTCCCTCGTCAGCTCTTTAGTATTACAGAGCGCTGGGAGATGACATCATCTCCCAGCGCTCTGCATGAAGAGAAGACCGCGCCAGAGCGCCAGCAGCTACAGGTCTGTTCCAAAGGAGGCACATACAGACCTCTCCTGCCGCTGGACCACCAGGGAAGAGGTAGGAAATGGACACTGGTGGGCAATGTGGAAATGATGGGGCAAAGTGGATCTGATGGGGGGCAAGATGGAGATGATGGCAATGTAGAGATGATGGAGCAATGTATGTGAGGTTAAGTTGGAGCTGATGGCAATATGGAGCTGATGGGGAGGCAATATGGAGATGAAGGGGGCAATGTGAGGGTAAGTGTGAGCTGATGGGGGCAATATGGAGATGATGGGGGCAATATGGAGATGATGGGGGCAATGTGGAGCTGACGGGGGACAATGTAAGGGCAATACGGAGATGATGGGGGGCATTGTGGAGATTAGGAGCATTGTGGAGGTGTCCAGTGGAGATGGCCAATGGGGGGGGGGTGCTTCAGATTTCTGTGCCTACAGGCTCCTGAGATGTAAATCCAGCCCTGGTAATGGTTGCTTTTAATAAAGTTTACTATTGCAGATATTAAAAAATAGGATTTTAGTCTTACCTGTTAAATCCTTTTCTCTTAGTCCATACGGGTTACTGGTAACTTTGGGGTAGATGATCAGCCCCTTTAATAGGCAGGAACAATTCTGAGAAGTGACTGCTGGGTGGAGCCTACCTCCTCTCCTTAGCTTGCAGCTAGCCAGTCCCCAACCAGTAAGATTTGCACTATTGACTAGGTAGTAAGAAGGTAAAGGAAGACTCCTGTAAGCATGAACCCGAAAGGACCCCCACGTTCTGCCACAGGAGAGCCAAGCATAGTCCCTTGACAGGGTGGAAGACCAGTAACCTGTATGGACTAAGAGAAAAGGATTTAACAGGTAAGACTAAAATCCTATTTTTTTCTGTCATCCAATACAGGTTACTGGTAACTTTGGGATGTCCAACCATTAACCCCTAGAGTGCCAGGTGGGTACAATGTACGAGTTTGGACAGCTGTACCCGCTGTGCCAAGCTCGTACAATGTACCCACTAAAATGCGGTCACTGCTTAAGCCGGTATAACCGGCTGGCAGTGGCCGCATTTCAGCGGATATGCAGCCTGGCACTCTTGGGAGGACATGAGGATTACTCCTCATGTCCTCCCAGGTATTGATCTCCCAGCCGATCGCGCTGGGAGATCAATATCGCCAAGGGAGAAGCTCTGAGAAACAGAGCTTCTCCCTCCGCCGCCCTCCTACCCCGAACTTCCGGGTAGGAGTGGGCGGGACCGGGGGAAACCTCCTAACGTCATCGGTGACATAGTCACCGATGACCTTAGGTGACTTCCCCGATCGCGATCACTCCTACCGGTGGTAGGAGTGAAAGGCAGGAGAGCCTTTGCTCTCCTGCAGTCGCCAGATTGATCTCCCAGCACAATCGGCTGGGAGATCAATTACTGGGGGGACATCAGAAGGTGTCCTGATGTCCCCCCACGAGGTCTGACGATAATTAAATAAAAAAAAAAGAAAAAAAAAAAGAACCCTATGAGCACCGCGGGGACTTCCAGCGCATTGCTTTGCAATGCGCTGGAGACCCCATTGGCAGTCACAGGGTCCATTGTCCTGCAACACATTATTTTTAACTGTGACCTCATTGGGGGGTCAGGAGAGGTCCTGATGACCCCCCAATGAGGTCTATTAAAAAAAAAAAAAAAAAAAAAATAGAAAAATTAACCCTGTGTGTGCCACAGGGGGGGGGGGGTTCCAATGCAGACCCCCCCCTCCTGTGGCACACACAGGACTTTGGTTTGGGTTTCTTTTTTTTTTCAAAGCTTGTTGGGGGGCCCTGATGTCCCCCAACAAGCTATGAATAAAAAATAATAATAATTAAAAAAAATTAACCCTTTGTGTGACACAGGGGGTCCAGTGCATTGCTTTGCAATGCATTGGACACCCCTGTGGAAGACAAAGTGTTTCCCCCCCCCCCCCCTTAATTTTTACTTTATTTAGACCTCATTGGGGGACATCAGGGGTCCTGAAGCCCCCCAACAAGGTGTAAAAAAAAATTAAATAAATAGGAAAACAATGCGTGCCCCACAGGGGGGTCCAACGCAGTGCTTTGCAATGCGTTGGACCCCCCCTGTGGCACACACATTTATTTATTTTTTATTCTGTCCTTGTTGGGGGGTCATCAGAAGTAGACCTGATCCCCAACAAGGTATGAATAACAAATAATAAAAGAAAAAAAAATTAACCCTCTGCTTGCCACAGTGGGTCCAATGCATTGCTTTGGAATGCATTGTACACCCCTGTGGCGGACAAAGGATTTTTCTTTTTCTTTCCCTCATTACTTTTTATTCAGATCTCATTGTGGGGCATCAGTTCTAATGCCCTCCAATGAGGTCTACGCACATTATATATATATATATATATATATATATATATATATATATATATATATATATATATATATATATATATATATATATATATATATATAATTTTTTTTTTTTTTTTTTTTTTTTTTTTTTTTTTTTTTTTGGGGGGCGGAAACACCACAAAACCTGCATGTGTTACAGGTGGGTCCAATACAAGTGGTTTACAATGTGCTGGACCCCCTGTGACACATTTTTTTCCCATTATTTTTTATTCAGACATTGTTGGGGGGGCATGAGAAGTGGTACTGATGCCCCCCAATGAGGTATGAATAAAAAAATAACAGCTAAAAAAAATTAACCCTTTGTGTGCAACAGGGTGTCCAGTGCATTGCTTTTCAGTGCATAGGACACCTCTGTGGCATGCACACAAAATGCCTCCAATCCCCCCCACCACATACCCTATCCACCAGCCTAGTTCCACAGCCTACTGGCAGTCCCATTCCCCCAGTCTGAACCCCCCAGCCTGATTCCACTGCCTACTGGTAGATACAAGTGCCAGTACGCCCTGGATTCAGGCTGGGAATCAAACAGTGCATGAGGGGACTTACAATGCACACTGGTAACCACAAATCCCCCATATGCACTTACCTCCCCACAATCACCACCGCCACACTTGCTCACTGCCCACTGGTAGATATACCCACTTACACAGCCTGACCCCTTGTCCCTTCCCCGAGCTGGTTTCTCTGGCAGACAAAAGTCCTCACTTACACTGACTGACCACTTGTAGCAATAGAATCACACGTACACTGTTTGCTTCCCCATCCTTGTTCCACTGGTAGCCACGCTCCTGGCACCCAATATGGTATGTCAACCCACAGCATTGGGCACCATTTTTTGTAGGCTGGCAGGAGGTCCTCCTGGGAAATCCCATAGTGTTCAACCATTTCCATATCTTTGAAGTGACTGATTTGTAAGAAAAACATTTTTTTTCTGTAGCACCACATTCTGGAAATAGTTGTGCATTCTAACTTAGGGGTAGAAAAGCAAGTCACGGCTCATTAGATGTGGCAGGTTATCTTCTTTCCAAAATGTCATAGTTTCTGTACCCTTTCTTCACTTCTGTAGTTGATATAACCATTTTTGCACAGGCAAGCATTATTTGAGAAAATATTAGAAAAATCAGAGGTTGTTGTAGGTGTCATTTGCACTTCTAGCACCCCCTACGGTAGGTCAACTCATACCAATAGGGTGTTGTTTGACTCCTAAGAGCACGAGCTAGTGAATGCAGTTGAAAATTGCATGGTTTTCACAGAGCTCCATACATTTAAAGGGGCAGAAATGTAAAAAAATGCATTTTTTCCCTATAGTGCCACCTTCTGGAAGCATTTGGGCACAACAGGCTTGGGGTAAGAAGGCAAGTGACCCCTCATTAGATGCGGCAGGTTATCCTCTTTACAAAATGGTATGGTTTCTCTACCTTTCCTGCATATCTATAATGGTTATGAGACTTTTCATGCAGGCAGATAATTTCAAAAACAAAAGTGTCGGGTTTAGGTAAGTGATCCTACCACCTACATATTGCATGTTATCCCACACAAATGGGGTAACATTTTTCTCATGTTGGTAGAAGGTACTGAATACAGTAGGAAATGTTATGGTTTTCAAAGATTTTAGTATCTTTGAAGTGGTGGAAATGTAAAAAAAAACATGTATTTATTCCTATAGCGCCACCTTTTGGAAATAATTGAGCACTTCAGCCAGGGGGTAGAAAGGCAAGTGACCCCTCATGTGATGCGGGTGAATGTCTACTTTCCAAAATGGTATACCTTTTATACCTTTCCTTCATGTCGCTAACAGTTATGAACATTTTAGTACAAGCAGCCATTTTCGAGGAAGCAAACAGGTAGGTGTATTTATGTGCTTCTGGCACCCCTAAGGTAGGTCGACTCATACAAATGAGGTGTCATTTTTCTCTTAAGAGCACTAGCTAATGAATACAGTTGGAAATGCCATGGTTTTCACAAATTTCAGTACATTTGAATGGGCAGAAATGTAAGAAAATGCCTTTTTTTCTCATTAGCGCCACCTTCTGGAGGCATTTGTGCACTCCAGGCTTGGGGTAACAAGGCAAGTCAACCATCATTAGATGCGGCAGGGTGTCTTCTTTTCAAAATGGTATGGTTTGTGTACCCTTTCTTCACTTCTGTAGTTGTTATAACCATTTGTGTGCAGACAAGTAATATTTGAGAAAATGTTAGAAAAATTTGAGGTTGTAGTAGGTGTCGTTTTGCACTTCTAGCGCCCCCTGAGGTAGGTGAACTCATACCAATGGGGTGTCATTTTTCTCCTAAGAGCACTAGCTAATGAATACAGTTGGAAATGCCATGGTTTTCACAAATTTCAGTACATTTGAATGGGCAGAAATGTAAGAAAATGCCTTTTTTTCTCATTAGCGCCACCTTCTGGAGGCATTTGTGCACTCCAGGCTTGGGGTAACAAGGCAAGTCACCCCTCATTAAATGCGGCAGGGTGTCTTCTTTTCAAAATGGTATGGTTTGTGTACCCTTTCTTCACTTCTGTAGTTGTTATAACCATTTGTGTACAGACAAGTAATGTTTGAGAAAATGTTAGAAAAATTTGAGGTTGTAGTAGGTGTCATTTTGCACTTCTAGCGCCCCCTGAGGTAGGTGAACTCATACCAATGGGGTGTCATTTTTCTCCTAAGAGCACTAGCTAATGAATACAGTTGGAAATGCCATGGTTTTCACAAATTTCAGTACATTTGAATGGGCAGAAATGTAAGAAAATGCCTTTTTTTCTCATTAGCGCCACCTTCTGGAGGCATTTGTGCACTCCAGGCTTGGGGTAACAAGGCAAGTCACCCCTCATTAAATGCGGCAGGGTGTCTTCTTTTCAAAATGGTATGGTTTGTGTACCCTTTCTTCACTTCTGTAGTTGTTATAACCATTTGTGTACAGACAAGTAATGTTTGAGAAAATGTTAGAAAAATTTGAGGTTGTAGTAGGTGTCGTTTTGCACTTCTAGCGCCCCCTGAGGTAGGTGAACTCATACCAATGGGGTGTCATTTTTCTCCTAAGAGCACTAGCTAATGAATACAGTTGGAAATGCCATGGTTTTCACAAATTTCAGTACATTTGAATGGGCAGAAATGTAAGAAAATGCCTTTTTTTCTCATTAGCGCCACCTTCTGGAGGCATTTGTGCACTCCAGGCTTGGGGTAACAAGGCAAGTCACCCCTCATTAAATGCGGCAGGGTGTCTTCTTTTCAAAATGGTATGGTTTGTGTACCCTTTCTTCACTTCTGTAGTTGTTATAACCATTTGTGTACAGACAAGTAATGTTTGAGAAAATGTTAGAAAAATTTGAGGTTGTAGTAGGTGTCATTTTGCACTTCTAGCATCCCCTGAGGTAGTTAAACTCATACTAATGGGGTGTCATTTTTCTCCTAAGAGCACTAGCTAATGAATACAGTTGGAAATGCCATGGTTTTCAAGCATTTTAGTACATTTGAATGGGCAGAAATGTAAGAAAATGCCCTTTTTTTTCATTAGCGCCATCTTCTGGAGGCATTTGTGCACACCAGGCTTGGGTTAAGAAGGCAAGTTACCCCTCATTAGATGCGGCAGGTTGTCTACTTTTCAGAAATATATAGTTTTATATAGTTATTCCACTGTTTTAGGGTAGTTTTACCACAAAAACCCTAGAATGCGCATATTAGTTTATAAAGTTGAAAATGTCATTTTGCGCTGCTGGTGATAAGGGCTCTACGCTAGCCATGGACATAGGTAAAACTATACAAATTTGGTATTTTTTTATTCGGGGGACTCGGGGCTTTTTCAAATAATTGAAACTTTTACAATCAAGGTAAATGTTTTTGATACATAGTATGTGATTTTAGCAAAATGAGTAAATTTTCACTTTTTTTTGTCATTATGACATCATAGCTTTTAGCACGATGTAAAATTCTCTTCATGTAAGGTACCACGAGAAAGCTCAATTCGTTCTGAAAAAAACAATGTATAGTTTTCCATATGTAACTAAAAATCCCCAGAGGAAATCAAGCCTAAACGGAAGGATAGCAAGAATGCTGAAAAAGTGTCTGGCCTGCAGGGTACAGGAAATGGCCCGAGCCTCCGGCACTGAAAGGGTTAAGTTTCCCAGGTAGGAAGAAAGGCAAGGACCAGGCGCAGGCCCCCAAAGTCACCAGAGCACCAGTGAACCTACAGATCATAAATGGCTCAACACTAACCGCAAAGTGTCAACGGACACAGAACGGGGGTAAAACAAACCCCATGAACTGTCGCACAGCACACTGAACTAGAGCCAACAAGGCTCAAACGTGAAAGCGTACTGAGAGACTAATGATATCCTAGACAGGCAAGGCTGCCTCAAGGATCTTCCTCCCAAAACTGGCATCAGCCGATGCCAACACATCCACACGATAGTGTTTAGAAAAAGTGTGCACAAAGGACCAAGTGGCAGCACTGCACAACTGATCAGCTGAGGCCTGGTTCTTGCAGGCCCAAGAAGCCCCAATAGACCACAGAATGAGCAGTGACCCTGAAGGGAACAGGCTTCTTCCGAAGTTCGTAAGCCTTACGAATAGTGGACTTGATCCAAGAAGCGATGGTATCCTTGAAAGCAGGCTTCCCTGGGACCCTCAGGAATGACAAAAAGAGTGTCAGACTGCCTCAAGGACTCAGTGTGATGCACACAAAACTTGAGACAACACACAGCATCCAACAGATGAAGATCCCTCTCCTTGTCAGAAATAGGGTTAGGACAGAAGGAATGGACCACAGTCTCCTGATTTAATGTGGAACTCGGACATCACCTTCTGGAGGAACTCTTGTGAGATACAAAGCACCCCCTTGTCCTTGTGAAAGACCAAAAAGGGTGGTCTACAAGACAGGGAATGCATGTCCGCAACTCGTTGAACAGAAATGATCGCTAGGAGAAAGGCCATCTTCCACGTCAGCAGACGTAGGGGAATGGTAGTCAAAGATTCAAAAGGAGGACGCTGGAGTACTCCCAAGACCATGTTAAGATCCTACTGAGGAGCAGGGGACTTAAACACTGGACGGGTATGAGCAACACCCTGGAAGAAAACTTTGACATCAGGAATGATAGCAAGACGCCTCTGAATGAAGACAGAGAGTGCAGAAGTTTGAACCTTAAGAGAACTCAGACTGAGACCCTTATCCACACCATCCTGGAGGAAGGAAAGAACTGTAGGAAGGCCAAAATCCTGAGACAGGTCTTTGTCAGCACACCAAGACAGAAAAGTAGACCAAACTTGATGGTAGAGGAAACAGGCTTACGGGCACTAAGCATAGTAGCCACTACACCAGAAGAAAATCCTTTCTTCTTCAAAATTGAGGATTCAATCTCCATGCCATCAAAGCCAGACGATGAACGTCTTCCTTCTAGAGGTAACCCTGTAGAAGAAGGTCCGGACGGGAAGTGGGGTGGGGGTGGGGGGGAGCCATAGAGGTTCCGCCACTGAGAGAAGCTCCTGAAACCAAGCCTGTCGGGGCCAGTACGGAGCAATCAGAATGACTGGGCAGAGCTCCAGTCTCTGCTTCCGAAGTACTCTGTTCAACAGGGGAACAGGAGGAAAGATGTATGCCAGAGGAAACGTCCACGGGATCGACAAGGCATCCGCTGCCAGAGCCAGGGGATCTGCCCAGTGAGAGCAGAACATTGGCACCTTCCTGTTGTGCCTGGTTGCCATCAGGTCAATGCAAGGAAGACCCCACTGCTTTGTGATGAGGTTGAACACCTCTGTGTGTATCTCCAACTTTCTGCTGTCCACTGAGTGCCGACTGAGGAAGATGAGACTTCTTGTGCCGCCTTGCTTGTTGATGTAGGCTACCACTGTGGCGTTGTCCAACTGTACCTTCACTGGGCAATCCTCCAGTTGCCGTGTCCAGTGATGTAGGGCATGAAATATCGCCCGAAGCTCCAAGACACTGATGGGAAGGAGAGAGTCCTCCTGACACCACTGGCCCTGAACACTGAAGTGCTGCAGCACCGCTCCCCATCAGGAGAGGCTGGCATCCATCGTCACTGTGGTCCAGAAGGGCACCAGGAATGACTGCCTTTTAGGAGATTGTTCAGATTGAGCCACCACGAGAAGCTCTGCTCCACTTGAAGGGGGGAGAGAGCATGAATGCAATACTGCCTCTGCTGGTGAAGGAGTTCCGGAGAAGAGTCCTTCAGAAGGAGGTCGTCCATGTATGAAGTCACCCTGATGCCGCCCCGATGTAGGACTGAGATCAATGCTCCCAGGACTCTGTTGAAGACTTGAGGAGCCGTGGTCAGGCCAAAGGGGAGGGCAGAAAACTGGAAATGCCCTCGGTCGCAGGCAAAAGTGGAGATACTGCTGACTCTTTGGATGAATGGTGATGTGCAGATAGGCATCTTGAAGATCCAGAGAGGCCAGAAATTCCCCAGGAGACATGGCCGCTATCACTGTGCGCAGAGACTCCTGGCGGTATTGGGACCTGACCACAAAGGAGTTGAGATCCTTCAGATCCAAAATGGGACGACAGTCCCTGTCCTTCTTGGAAACCACAAAGATGTTGGAGTAGAATCCCAAGTCCCTCTCCTGAGGAGGAACTGTTTCCAGGACCGCCTTGTCCAGAAGGGCCTGTATAGCTTCCTCGAAAAGGAGTTGATTTTCTGCTCCCAAGGGAGAACAAGAAACAAAGGTCCTTGGAGGAGGAAGAGAGGTGAAGGGAATCCTGTATCCTGAGGCCACCACTTGTAAAACCCATGGGTCTGCCACAGAGGTCTGCCAAGCCAAAAGGTAGTGGTGTAGGCGGCCACCTACCTGCGGGTGGGGACCCGGGTTCGGTGAGTCATGCAGAAGGAGGTTTGGGAGTCTTGGTCTTCGTGGAGGACTTGGATCTCCATTGCTGCTTAGGCTTGGAAGAGGAGCGTGGAGCCTGAGGGACCTTCTGGGTTGCTTGACGCGAGTCTGCCTGAAAGGAACAAAAAAGCTGATTCCTTTTGACAGGCACCTTCTTCCTCCGGACCACTGGTAGGTGAGAACTCTTCCCTCCAGTGGCCTTGTTGATGAGATCCTTGAGCTCAGGCCCAAACAGGGAGGATCCCTGAAAAGGCAAAGACAGGAGAGCCTTCTTGGAGGCCATGTCATCAGACCAGATCTTGAGCCAAAGAGCCCTTCTGGCTACCACAGACATAGTAGATGCCCTGGCTACCATACGCACAGCGTCAAACAGGGCAGCAGAATCATAATGCTGAGCCTCAGCAATGTTAGCGAGAAGTCGCAACATATCATAAGCAGGGGCCCCCTGATGGACAGCAGAATTGAGCTGTTCAGTCCAAACAGCCACAGCCCTATTTACCCATGCAGTAGCAAAGGTAAGGTGAAGGGCAGAGCCCGCCATCGCAAAAATAGCCTTGAGAGAAGTCTCAAGCTTCTTATCAGCCCAGTCTTTGCGATCAGAGGCATCAGCCGCTGGCAAGGCAGTGGACTTAGCCTGGAAACTGGGGCATCCACCTTGGGGGGATGAACCCACTGTGTGTGGGCCGTTTCAGAAAACGGGTATAGTTTAGCAAACTTCCTATACACAGATGGTTTCTCGTCTGGAAATTTCCACTCCTCTGACACCAAACAGTCAAGGGTGGGGTTAGGTGGAAAGCAAGCATGGGGCCCAACAGGCTCCTGAAAAACATCAGAGGGGTCAGAAGACGCCTCCTGCACCAAAGGTATGTTCAGGGCGGACAACACAGCCCTGATCAGGCCCTCAGCTGAGGGGATGTGGTCTGCCTCAAAGGGGTCCCCAAAAAACTGAGATGAAGGAACAGCTGAACAGTCATAATCATCATCAGAGTCCACACATCAGGTACACCCGGTGGTTTAGGCAGGGAAGATCTGATAAGGGCGGGGGTCTACCACGAATGGAAGGCCCCCTGTAAAGTGGATGGAAGGAGTTGTAAGGTGGACTGAAGGTCCCTGGTAGTAGCCTTAAACTCTTGCATCCATACTGGCTCTAGTGCTTGGCTGGAGGCCACTGCAGGAGATTCAAGGGTAGCAGTGCATGCTGGGAAAACATGACCTGAGTATTCTCTAGGTAACCCTGAGTGACATGAGGAGCAATGAGCAATGGAGGATACAGATACCCCAGTATCCTTAGTCTCAGGTTTAGCCCCAGAGTCTAATGGAGTAGATTCAAACAAATTGAGTAATTACCGCGCCAAAAATTATGAAGGATAGAATGTTTTAATTGTTTCTTAAAACATTAAATATTTGTGTGGGTGAGGTCAACAATTGGTTAGATACAAAGCTTGTGTGTACTAATCCTGTTATTCTAACAGTAATATGTGTTTATGAACAAGTGTCCGTCTGTAAGATCTACATTAGTATATATTCAATCATAGAACATTTATACTAACTCAGAGGTATATCATATATCTCTGACAATGATTTTGAAATCGGTTATTACATACAATACAGACAATCCACATATATCAAATAATCACAGGTTTAATTATGGAATTTTTTATATATAGATATTGCCCCAAAGACTATAAACTATCCCTATATTGGTAGACTGTTGGACCCCAGGCACAATTTCAATTCTTTTCTTTTAGCCACTTGTCTCTATGGTCAGTTGTCAATCAATCTCCAAAGGTGACTGGCATGCAACAAGAAGAACAGAAAAAGGGAAGGAAGAGACAGTGCATAAAAGTCCTTCTAAGTGTACTATTTATTTAAATATGATAAAACATATACAAATATATATTTCTATAAAAAGGAGCATAAACATACATATGCATAAAAAAGAAGACGACTCTTGTTCAAAGTGCAAATAATATAAATAATTAAAATACAGGGAAGAAAATCCCTAGCTAAAAAACATATGTCTTCTAATAGTCCAACAGATACAAGAGGAAAATAGCACCCAAAATGTAGTGGTAAAGACAACGGAACAGTTGTAGATAATCAGAGAGACAGAATTAGTAACACTTGTATCCAATAATGCCAAAGGACCATACAATAATATGCAACAATATGCAACCCTGGGAAGTTTTAAAGGTAACACTCTCAAGAAGTTTCCCCGAAAGAAACACACTCCCTGTGTGGGTGGCCGCTTACTTGATACCCTTGATGGGTCTCCGCATGTCACAATGTAACAGGTCCGTTGGCCTCTCTGATGTTTCGTTCCACTGTACCGCTCTGTGCAATCTGATGTTCCGTTTTGGATCTCCCCGTGTTGTTCTATATGGGTTAATGTCCTGATTCAGTCTGTCTCTATTTCATATAAACCACTATGAAAATGGTGTGTGTTGGAATTCCTCTGTTGATTCTCTTGATCTTGGCGTTGCTCCGTACCGGAAGTAGGTTAGTTTCGGAGGAGGGAGGAGAGGAGAGGCAGAGCAATGGTAACTGCAGTCTATGCGGAAGAAGCTGCAGCCCAGAATTTCTAAGTTAAATTTACACCAAATAAAACATAAAAAAAAAAAAAAAATGAATAACATTTTAGTAGTAGTCGCTATGTAGCCTAAATATTGATGCTATGTTATATATATGTGACACATCCACTTTAACCCTTTAGTACCAGAGGGGTACGCAATGCATTGTGTACACCTCTGACACTCAAAGGGTTAATGAACCAGGATTTGTTTTATAAAAGTTGTAGCAAAATAAAGTTTGTGTTTTTTTTTTTTTGTTTTTTTGTTTTTTTTTTTCATTTTATTATTATGCAATGTAAATATATCTGCACTTTTTCCTCTTTTGTCTCTCAGTGCAAATATACCGATTTAATAAAAGAAAGCCCAGACCGGATGTAATTGAAGAAGAAAAGATTAATGCATATCAGAGTCATGTCAATCCAGAAATTGGATTCAGGTAACTTGATTGTAATATTTTAGACTGATTTCATTGATAATGGTACATATATCGTGTTTAACCCTCAGAAAACCAGAGGGGTGCGCAATGAATTGCTTCATGGTGCAGTTCTGGACCAAGGCAACTGGACCATAGGGCACAGATTCAGATGCCCATTGATTTAAATGGGGATTTAAAGGGGAACTTTCACATCTAATACACTTTGTCTCATATGATTCACCTAGTAAAATGGTATGTGGAATGGCTTGTTTTTTTTTTGTTGTTTTTTTTTTTCTACTTACATACTTTAGTAGATATTTGTTCTAAAATATTGACTTCATGCTGTCACTTCCGTGGTCTGTGGTACAGGGGTAATGTCGGCACAGCGGCAAAGGACTTCCCATACCTCCAATTCTCCTCCCTCCCAGCTCTTCCAGGGAGCGTGTTCATGCTTTCCTTCGTGTTGGTCCCTTGTAAGCTCAGTATAATGACAAAAGGAGCTTGCTGTCACAATAGACGTGATTCACATCAAAGGGAAGCGTGAACATGCTCCCTAGGAGAACTGGGAGGGAGGTGGGAGGTTAATTGGAGGTCTGGGAAGTCCTGTGCCGACGTTACCCCTGTACCACAGAAAGTGGAAGTGACCTCATAAAGTCTATATTTTAGACCGAATATCTACTGAAGTAGGTAAGTAGAAAAAAAACAAACAAGCCAATCCACATACCATTTCACTTGATGAATCATACGAGACCAAGTGTATTACACAAGTGGCCAAAAGTTTTGAGAATGACACAAATATTAATTTGCTGCCTCAGTTTAGATAATGGCAATTTGCATATACTCCAGAATGTTATGAAAAGTGATTAGATGTCCTCTTTGCCATGAAAATGAACTTATCCCAAAACACCATTTCCGCTGCATTTCAGCCCTGCCCCAAAAGGACCAGCTGACATCATGTCGGTGATTCTCTCGTTAACACAGGTGAGAGTGTTGATGTGGACAAGGCTGGAGATCACTCAGTTATGCTGACTGAGTTTAGAATAACAGACCGAAAGCTTTAAAAAGAGGGTGGTGCTTCAAATCATTGTTCTTCCTCTGCTAACCATGATTACCTGCAAGGAAATATGTACTGTCATCATTGCTTTGCACAAAAAGGGCTTCACAGGCAAGGATATTGCTGCTAGTAAGATTGCACTTAAATCACCCATTTATCGGATCATCAAGAACTCCAAGGAGAGAGGTTCAATTGTTGTGAAGCATGCGTCAGGGCGCCCAAGAAAATCCAGCAAGTGCCAGCACCATCTCCTAAAGTTGATTCTGCTGCGGGATCGGGCGCCACCAGTGCAGAGTTTGCTCAAGAATGGCAGCAGGCAGGTGTGAATGCATCTGCACGCACAGTGAGGAGAAGACTTTTGGAGGATGGCCTGGTGTCACGAAGAGCAGCAAACAAACCACTTCTCTCCAGGAAAAACATCAGGTACAGACTGATATTCTGCAAAAGGTACAGGGATTGGAGAGCTGAAGACTGGGGTAAAGTCATTTTCTCTGATGAATCCCCTTTTTCGATTGTTTGGGGCATCCAGAAAAAGGTTTATCTGGAGAAGACAAGGTGAGCGTACCATTAGTCCTGTGTCATGTCAACAGTAAAGCGTTCTGAGAACATTCATGTGTGGGGTTGCTTCTCAGCCAAGGGAGTGTGCTCACTCACAATTTTGCCTAAGAACACACCCATGAATGAAGAATGGTACCAAAACATAGTAACATAGTAAATTAGGTTGAAAAAAGACACAAGTCCATCAAGTTCAACCTTCGCCTCATACCTCAGTAACTGAGAATTTTATAGCTTTCCTGCTACCAATTAAATTAGTCTTTATCAGACCTTCCTGATCAGCCTACTGATAAACAGTATAACTCTGTATGTTCCCTTTTGAAAGAAATGTATCTAATCTTCTCTTAAATGTATCCATTGTATCTGCCATAACTACCTCCCTGGGCAATGAATTCCACAATTTGACAGACCTTACCATAAAAAAACCCTTCCTCTGCTGAAGTTTAAACCTCCTTTCCTCTAATCTCAAGGGTTGTCCCCTGGTCACCTGATCAGGCCTTGGAATAAATAGCTCACCGCAGAGATCCTTGTATTGACCTCTCATATACTTGTACAATGTGATAAGGTCTCCTCTTAGTCATCTTTTCTGTAGAGTAAATAAACCAAGTTTGTTTAGTCGTTCCTCATATGTCAAGTCCTCCATTCCCTTAATTAATTTTGTTGCTCTCCGCTGTACCTTCTCTAGTTCTAGTATATCCTTTTTCAGAACTGGTGCCCAAAATTGCACTGCATACTCAAGGTGAGGTCTTACCAATGATTTGTATAATGGCAAAATAATGTTATCCACTCTTGCTTCAATACCTCTTTTTATGCAAGACAGGACTTTGTTTGCCTTTGCTACTGCTGTTTGACACTGGTCACTGTTTCCAAGTTTGTAGTTGACAAGGATACCCAGGTCTATTTCTAGCAACAAATCACCTAAAATTATTCCATGAAGTTTATAAGTAGCCTTGGGATTGTTTCCTCCCAAATGCATGACTTTACACTTCCCCACATTAAACTTCATATTCCACATGTTTGCCCAATCTGACATTGTATGTAAGTCCCTCTGTAGAGAGAAAATATCCTGTTCTGAATTAATGACTTTGCATAATTTAGTATCATCTGCAAATATTGATATTTTGCTTTCTATATCTATTTCCAGGTCATTTATAAACATTTTAAAAAGCAGCGGACCCAATACTGAACCCTGAGGTACTCCACTCTCCACTTTAACTGTACTGGAGAATTTTCCATTTACAACCACACACTGTTCCCTATCCTTCAGCCAGTTTTGTATCCAATTGCAAAGGTTATCTCCTAGCCCCAGTTTCCTTATTTTATACACCAGCCTTCTCTGTGGTACTGTATCAAATGCCTTTGCAAAGTCTAGATATACTACATCTACTGCCTTGCCATTGTCAAGGTTGCTGCTTACCTCCTCATAGAAGCTGAAAAGATTAGTTTGGCATGATCTATTCTTCATAAAACCATGTTGATTCGTGCTGATGATCTTATTTTTTGTGTTGTAATCCTGAATATAGTCCCTTATTATGCCTTCTAATAGTTTTCCCACTACAGAGGTTAAACTCACTGGTCTATAATTCCCAGGTTCTGTTTTAGTTCCCTTCTTAAATAGAGGCACTATGTTAGCTCTTCGCCAATCCTGTGGCACTGAGCCTGTGGTAATAGAATCTTTAAAGAGTAAATATAGGGGTTTTGCTAACACTTCACTGAGTTCCTGAAGAACCCTTGGATGTATACCATCAGGACCCGGTGCTTTGTCGGTCTTAATTTTGTTCAGTCTTCCCATGACATCTCCTTGAGTTAACCCACAATCTATTAATTGTATTGTTTTATTTGTTACTTGCGGAGGCTCTTCTACCATTCCTTGCTCCCTTGATTATACTGATGCAAAGAAAGTGTTTAAAACATCGGCCTTTTCCTTATCCTCACTAACCAACTCACCCATCTCATTTTTGAATGGTCCAATGCACTCCCTCTTAAGTTTTTTGCTATTTATATATTTAAAAAACTTATTTGGATTAGTCTTGCTTTCCCTTGCAATTCGAGTTTCATTATCTATTTTTGCTACCCTAATTGCCTTTTTGCAATCTTTGTTGCACTCCCTGTATTTTAAGAAAGATTGTTCAGTTCCTTCTGACTTAAATAATTTGAATGCTTTTTTTTTCCTTGCCATTTCCTTCTTTACATGTGCAGTTAACCACATTGGCTGTGACTTACTTCTTTTGCACTTGTTCCCCATTGGTATAAACTGTTGGGTACATTTCTGCAACCTAAATTTGAATTCTGACCATTTTTCCTCAGTATTTTTGCCTTTAAATAAAATATCCCAGTCTATGTGTTGCATTGAGGCCCTTAACAATTTGAAGTTCGCTTTTTTAAAATTAAGAGTTTTGGTTGAACCTATACATTTTTGCTTTGCCAGACAGATCTCAAATGTAACCATGTTGTGATCACTGTTTCCCAAATGTTCTCTTACCTTAATATTGGATACCATTTCTGTGTTATTAGTGATCACTAGGTCCAATACATTGTTATTTCTTGTCGGCGCTTCCACCATTTGTGACATGTAGCTTTCACGAAGCGTGTTCAAAAACCTGCTACCCTTAGCACTCTGACAGGTCTCATTTTTCCAGTTGATATCTGGATAATTAAAATCTCCCATAATTATAGTATTCCCAAACTGGGCAGCTTTCCTCATTTGCAATAGCAGTTGGGCCTCATCATTGTCATCGATATTTGGTGGTTTGTAGCATATGCCCACCAACAACTTCTTTTTACCTTTCACACCACATTTAGTCTCGATTTCTACCCACATGGACTCCACAGTTTGGCCAGTTTCCTCACTAATATCACCTCTCAAAACTGGATTTAGCTCTGTTTTCAAATATAAACACACACCTCCACCTTTTCTATTAATTCTGTCTCTTCTAAACAGGGAATAGCCCTCTATATTTACAGTCCAGTCATGTGCATCGTTCCACCATGTTTCTGTTATTCCAATTATGTCCAATTGCTCATTAACCGCCAGCAATTCTAGTTCTCCTATTTTATCTACCATACTTCTTGCATTTGCTAGCATACAATTTATTTTGAAGTCTTTACATATATTAATCCCTACATGCCTTTTTTCTTCACCTTCATTTACTAGGAGTTCCTCCCTACTGACTAAATTTCTCCCCACCCTTTCTCCACCCCCCTGGTCATTTACTTGGACCCAGTTCCTATCTGCTCTATCTACCCCATTTTTGCTATCTATACCCACCCCCCCTTTACTAGTTTAAAAGCTCCTCCAAGCTTCCTAGCATTCTCTCCCCTAACACAGAGGCTCCTCTACCATTTAGGTGCAATCCATCTCTTCCATATAGATTGTACCCAAGAGCAAAGTCTGCCCAGTGTTCTAAAAACCCAAAACCCTCCTTCCTACACCATTGCTTGAGCCATGCATTAAGCTCCCTGAGCTCCCTCTGCCTACCTGCACTGGCGCATGGCACAGGTAGTATTTCAGAAAATACTACCTTAGAGGTCCTTGCCTTAAGCTTGCACCCTAAATCCCTGAAATCATTCTTTAGGGACCTCCATCTTCCTCCTATTTTCAAGAGCAACTTTTCCCAACCATCCAAGAACAGATTGGTGATGAACAATGCCTTTTCCAGCATGATGGAGCACCTTGCCATAAGGCAAAAGTAATAACTAAGTGGCTCGGGGAACAAAACATCAAAATTTTGGGTCCATGGCCAGGAAACTCCCCAGACCTTAATCCCATTGAGAACTTGTGGTCAATCCTCAAGAGGCGGGTGGAGAAACAAAAACCCACAAATTCTGACAAAAGCCAAGCATTGATTATGCAAGAACGGGCTGCAATCAGTCAGGATGTGGCCCAGAAGTTAATTGACAGCATGCAGGGCGATTTGCAGAGGTCTTGAAAAAGAAGGGTCAACACTGCAAATATTGACTCTTTGCATAAACTTAATGTAATTGTCAATAAAAGCTTTTGACACATAATCATATGCTTGTAATTATACTTCAGTATACCACAGTAACTTCTGACAATAAAATCTAAGAACACTGAAGCAGCAAACTTTGTGAAGACCAATACTTGTGCCATTCTCAAAACTTTTGGCAACGACTGTAGATGTGAAAGTTCCCCTTTAACCACTTGAAGTCTAGGGACAGATTGCAAGTTATTGCTTTGCAGTGTATTGGAGACCACGCTAACATTCAAGGTGTTAATAAGCCATATTAGCAGTATTTAAAACTTTTTTCTTTTTAAATTGCTGCTGGGTTAGTCAGGTACAAACTGTATTCCTGAAATGCACCATGTTTAAGCATAAATGATTTATACATTTGTAAATGGGAAAATCCTCTATAATAATTAGTTAGGATGTTTGTCAGAAGCCGTCATGCAAAGTAAGAGACTGTGCGCGTTTGGGCAGTCTCTACTGCACATGATTGCATTGCGTGAGCGAGGAGATGCAAGACTGCATCGCGTGGAGCAGTGAGGTAGCAGCCGCTTAACCCTTTGAGTGCCAGAGGGGTACGCAACGCATTGCTTTGCAATGCGTTGCGTACCCCTCTGGCACTCAAAGGGTTAACATTACACGGACCTTGGCCCGTGTACACGGGCTTTTACACTAGTATTGCCATAAAGATGTAAAAACTTGAAACTTTACTGATTTGCAATAATAAAATAACCAGCTGCAATGGAAAATGTATACTGGTTATGAATCTAGCTGTGCTTTGTCTCATATGATTTGTTTTGTGTGCTGTCTGATCTCTTTTGAATGCTCTGACTCCCATTCCCTTTTGGTGCACATGCCCCCTCTCACTAGCTCTCTCACTTTCTCTTGATCTCTATCTCTTGCTCTGTCTCTCTCTTTCCCTCACTTTCTCTCTTTCTCCCCCCATGCTGTTTCTTGCTCCTTGGCACACTCATGCACACTCTCTTCAGCAGTCTCTCTCTCCCACACGCTCTCTCTCTTGTGATTTTTCTCTCACTTGACTGTCCCCGCGCTCTGCTCTTTCTTTCCCCTTCTCTTGCTTTCCCCCTCTCACGCTTCCCCCTCTCTCTCCCCCTCGCGTGTGCTGTCTCTCATGCACAGTCTCTCCCGCTCTCATGCACACTCTCTCCCGCATGCTCTCTCTCCTGTGCTTTTTCTCTCACACTTGCTCTGCCCCCTGGGCGCACTTGCTCTGTCCCCACGTGCTCGCACTGTCCCAGTGCACTCTCTCTCCCTCTTCCCCCTCCCGTGTGCTGTTTCTCATGCATATACTCTCCCTCTCTGATGCACACTCTCTCCCGCATACGCTCTCTCTCCTGTGCTTTTTCTCTCACTCAAGCTTGCTCTCTCTCGCCCCCTCGTGTGCTCTCTCTCGCCCCCTTGCTTTCTGTCTCTCTTGCCCCCTTGCTTGCTGTCTCTCTCGCCCCCTTGCTTGCTGTCTCTCTCGCCCCCTTGCTTGCTGTCTCTCTCGCCCCCTTGCTTGCTGTCTCTCTCGCCCCCTTGCTTGCTGTGTCTCTCGCCCCCTTGCTTGCTGTCTCTCTCGCCCCCATGCTTGCTGTCTCTCTCGCCCCCCATGCTTGCTGTCTCTCTCGCCCCCCATGCTTGCTGTCTCTCTCGCCCCCCATGCTTGCTGTCTCTCTTGCCCCCTCGCTTGCTGTCTCTCTTGCCCCCTCGCTTGCTGTCTCTCTTGCCCCCTCGCGTGCTCTTTCTCTTTCGACCCCTTGCGTGCTCTTTCTCTTTCGACCCCTCGCGTGCTTTTGCTCTTTCGACCCCTCGCGTGCTTTTGCTCTCTCGACCCCTCGCGTGCTTTTGCTCTCTCGACCCCTCGCGTGCTTTTGCTCTCTCGACCCCTCGCGTGCTTTTGCTCTCTCGACCCCTCGCGTGCTTTTGCTCTCTCGACCCCTCGCGTGCTTTTGCTCTCTCGACCCCTCGCGTTCTTTTGCTCTCTCGACCCCTCGCGTGCTTTCTCTTTCTTACGTGATTTTTTTTCTCTCTCTCGACCCTCACGTGCTTTCTTTCTCTTTCCCCCTCACGTGCTTTCTCTCTCTCTTGCCTCCTCGTGTGCTCTCTCTCTCCCCATCGTTTGTTTTCTCTCTCTCACCCCCTTGCTTGCTTTCTCTCTCCCCCTCACATGCTATCTCTCTCGCCCCCTTGTGTGCTTTCTCTCTCTCTCCCTCGCCCCTGTGTGTTTTCTCTCTCTCTCTCTCGCCCCTGTGTGTTTTCTCTCTCTCGCCCCCGTGTGTGTTCTCTCTCTCTCCCCCGTATGTGTTTTCTCTCTCTCGCCCCCTTGTGTGCTTTCTCTCTCTCGCCCCCTCGTGTGCTTTCTCTCTCTCTCTCGTCCCCTAGTGTGCTTTCTCTCTCTCTTGCCCCCTCATGTGATCTCTCTCTCCCTCGCCCCCTCATGTGATCTCTCTCTGCCTCGCCCCCTAGTGTGATCTCTCTCGCCCCCTCCCGTGCTTTCTCTCTCTCGCCCCCTCGCGTGCTTTCTCTGTCTCGCCCCCTCGCATACTTTCTTTCTCTTTCGCCCCCTCGCGTGCTTTCTCTCTCTCTGTCTCTTGCCGCCTTGCGTGCTTTCTCTTTCGCCCCCTCGCATGCTTTATCTCTCTTGCCCCCTCACACGCAAGCTGTCTTTCTCCCTTAATTTCCCTCTTTCTTCCTCCCTTGCTTACTTGCTCACTCTCTCATGTTATTTTGTTCTTTCTGTCTTGGGCCTGCTCACACTCTTCTGTGTAGGGCCTGATTGCATTCTCTGTCCTGCACTGTCTTCCTCGCTGGCTGCTCTTGTGCCATCTCATAAGTGCTCCATCTCTCGCGCACTGTCTGTCATGCACTTCCTCTGTTTTGAACTCTCATGTTGGAGGCCTCTTTCATTGAAGAAATTAAGAGTCCTACTGAAATCAATGGGAATCTTTACTTGCAGAGCCGGCCCTTACATGAGTGTCCCAGTGGGTCCATGGGACCCAGGCGGCACTTTGACACATACATAAAAACAATGCCCTCTGCACTAATATTAACTTTCTGGGACTCCCCTCCAAAATGCTGTGCTCCTCACTTGCCACTTGTATCCCAGGTCTGTGGCATAGGGGGGAGCAGTGAGCACAGAAATGTATTGGCCAACCCAAGGCTTTGATAGCAGCCGGGACCATGTCATGTGACACGCAGCTACGCAGACATGCATGCTGGGGTTTTGTTTCATCGGTCTGGATGCCACTTTTATACTTGCACTGTCCTTGGAACAAGTTTGAAAAGTGGCTTCCAGAAAGATGAAGAAACCCCAAGCGTGCACCACGTCTGTTTCGCGCATGTCATATGGTTCTGGCTGCTGTCAGTGCGGGCAGTGGGAGAAAAGACATTGGACTCAACAAGTCACTGCAGGCCTTCGGGTCAGGACTCAAGAGGACTTCACAAATGACAAGTTCCCTTCCTCATCTCATAAAGCGGTAAGGGGGGAAATGAGGCACTGGGGGAAAGAGGCAAAAGAGGAGTCAAGACTAGAAGGGGAGAGACTGAGAGAAAAGGGGAGAGACTGAGAGAAATGGGTAGAAAGTCTAAAGGGGGGACAAGACCAGGGGCGGATTGTGGTCAGATACTTTTTTATGTGTAAGAGGGCTACATAAAGGGCAATTCAAAAAGCCAGAGAGTAAACCACCTGCTTTATAGGGGACAAATCAGAATTTCCAATTGATTAAACCCTTTGAATGCCTTGCAAAGGGTTAAATGGGGCTTTTAATATATATAATATATTAATATTTTAATATATAATATTAAATACTATTATTAAATACACAGGCTAAAGTGCACCCAGCGGCCCCAGAGCAGAGACGGGCAGTGAGCCGTCCAGAGCTCCCCGCTCCGGATCAGTGTGTTCAGTGAGTCTCTCGCCGAAACATGCTGATCCTTAATGGGGAGCTCCAGACGGCTCACAGAGAAGCTCCCTGTGTGCGAAACCACACATGCACAGTAGAGACTGCTGGAACTGTAGTCTCTACTGCACATGTGCAGTTACGCTCACAGGAAGCGACGCATTCTATCACTTTATGTTATAGGATAAAACATATGGATGTGGGCGTGGTTTTATTGGAGGGGGGTCAGCATTTCATTCATGGACCCAGGCAGCACAATGTCTTGGGCTGGCCCTGTTTACTTCTCCTTATTTGGCCTCAGTGTCCTTCTAAGACAGGAACTGAGTAACTGGGAAGAGAGGCAAGCACTTTACATCTAGTTAAGACCACTTGCTGTGAATGACCTTGTCTAAAAGTGAGTATTATGATCAGGGAAGGGCTGATATGTTGCACATATTTGGATTTTAGATGACTTTATAAATGTATTTTATTAAACAAACAAACAAGCTACGTGTTGCATGGGTGGACTTCTAAGCCCATCTAGACACCACACATACTGTACATGTGTACGGCTGGCAAATAGTTATGAATTAATGTAATCTCTAATGTCATTTTTTCTTTTTTAAATAAAAGGGAAGGAGCAAGCTTGGAAGAAATAGTGGAAAAACAAGCTGATACAATAGAATACCTTCACCGTCACAATGCATTACTCAGCAAGCAATTACTTGCTTTGACATCAAATCAAAGTTAGAGCTACAGCTGCTGTGAAATACAAATAACCATTGAGCAGGCAAGACACCCAGCTTACTCCTAATGAATTACATTTCATAGAAATATTTTCTAAAGTCTGTAATAAATGTATGATGAATCTGATTTCTGTCAGTGTTAAGTTTTTAGAGCGAGAGTAGGCAACCTGAGGCACTCCATCTGTGAAGGACTAATGCAAATTCTAGTCCACAACAGCTGAAGGGCCACAAGTCGTCCACCCTGAGCTAGAATGTGTATAATTTGCAAAGTGCTGTTGCATAAATAATATGTATAGTGCACTATAAATACTTCTGAAATAAATAACTGTGACCACAAGGTCATCCATCATTATATACTCTTTTGGTCTTTTTTTGTAATTATTATTACTACTACTCTTAAGAAATCCTTTTAAGTTGATTTGATTTAATAAGTTTCTTAACACAGTCATTATTGCTTTTTTTTGGCAATAGCTTTGTCCACATCTCCTCCAAAAAGAAACGTAGAGAAAACCTAGTTTGACAAAAAAAAGTTAGCCATCTTTTTTTTCATGTTGACAGGGTTTGTTGAAGGACAGGATGTGTGTGTGTGTATAATATACGTGTGTATATATATATATATATGGCTTATAATTTTAAGTCCTTTGCTACTAGCCAGACCTGAAAAGTTACTCGCCACTGCAAACCAAAACATACCCACCAGGGCTGAATTTCTACTCGCCAGGGCTTGTGTATATAATATATATATATATATATATATATATATATATATATATATATATATATATATATATACATACATATACACACATATATATATATATATATATATATATATATATATATAATTTTTTATTGCTTTCTATGATTACAGTAAGATGAACTAAATATTTAAAATGTGAAGCACACCCACCACCTTTATTTATGATGCGTTGTTTGTAAATGTTGTTTATTTTGTTGTTTCTTGACATGATTTTTTCTAGATATCCAATGGACTACAACAACAAACAATAAAAAAAATATAATATTTATCAAGCAAATGAGTAATATTTTGTTTTTCCATTGACTTTTATGTATTTTCAGTGTATTTTTTATATTCTGTCTTTAACATTAATAATATGTGTGTATGTACATGTGATTTATATACACTTTTTTTTTTACATTCCTCCGTATTGGCAGAATAACGCATGTTATTTGCATCTTTAATATAACTTCCTGGACCTGTCATGAACCAATATGGAGACATCTTGGTCTAAATCAACTTGTGCTTTTTAAGCAGGTAATTAAACTAAGAGGATATTCAACAAGTACTTATCATAAAATCTCAGATATAATACTCACACGTATATAATACGCAGGTGTAAATTATACCCAAGATTTTAGCTGAAAACAAAAGTGCCCATGTAAATAGCACCCTTGTTTTCTCTCCCTCTACCCACCTATATATGATCCCACCTTCACCTCCCTCTGTGTCTATGAGACATATGTGATATCTGCAGGGCCGGCGCCACCTATAGGCGAGGTAGGCGCCAGCCTAGGGCGCACATCCGTTGGGGGCACAGGAGCGCAGCAGAGCAGAACAGTGCTGCAGAGTAGAGTGGTGCCCACAAGCACCTCTGTTGCTGCCATCTGAGGACTGAGAGAGAGGCACCGTGTATGTCGCTGTGTCAGACATGAGGGTACTTGACTAAGTTGAGTCATTGTGAGTTAAGCAAATATGGCAGTCGGCATGTCACTACTTGACTTACACTAAGTTAGTGTTAGTCAAGTAATGACATGTGGACGGCTGTATTTTGTGTCACTGACTTGGTTTGGAAATTGGAATTTAATAATTTTCCCCCCAAGATGGTGCCCATGGGGGGGTTAACCCTTTGAGTGCCAGAGAGGCATTGCAATGCGTTGGATATCTCTCTAGTACTCAAAGGGTTAAAACTAACATGGAATTTTTTTAATGAATATTTTTCATGTTATGGATAGGATAGGTTTCATGTTATTGATAGGATTCATATGTGTGTGTGTGTGTATGTATGTATGTGTGTGTGTGTATATATATATATATATATATATATATATATATATATATATATACATACATACAAATATCAACAAATACATGGCAGTATTAATCCTGTGAGTGGCAGAGAGATATCCAGTGCATTGCAACACATTGGATAACTTGTCTCTGGCACTCAAAGGGTTAATAAATGATCCAGTACTTTCCTGTATTATATGAGGATATTACTATAAAGCAACACAGATGACGGATTGTGATTGCTGCATTTTTACAGTCTGGATAATTTGCAATAAATATCCCCTTCCTGAGTTTCCCGATTCCTTAAAAATCAGCACCTCCGTGAAAAGCCTTTTAGTGCTAAAATTAAATTTAAAGCAGGAACTCGTAACAGAAGAAGGAACACAGAAAAGCACACGGCTCCTATATGATTTGTTTTGGTTGATAAATCTGGTATACTTTGTTGCCCTGTTTTTTAATTTTTCTTTCAAAGCCCATGGAGCCTGATGTACTAAGGAACAAGTCTGGAGCAAATCAACTGCATCATAGTAAAATGGGTATTTTTAACTTCTGAATGTTTGAGAGGTCTTAGAGATCTGAATAAGATACAAAGGCTGAAAACTAGAGGTCAGATCTGTATTATATGTATTATCAGTGGTGCAATTGTGGTTTGTTCCAAAATGATTTTGGCAAAATGTGGCGCCAATGTAACAATCATTAAAAGAGGTGAGGTATAAGTGGGCGGGGTATAAACAGGAAGGGCACAAGGGGCTGGCAAGATGAGGTTTTGCCTAGGGTGGAAAATATCCTTGCACCAGCCCTGGATATCTGCGCAGCGGGCGGCAAGTTTGCATTTGCCGTTCACTTTCTGTATCACCCTATGTGGACCTGTGTTAATTCATTATAATAGTAGAGCCCTTTGAGGACCTGAAGGTCCTCACAGTGCACTACTATAGTTTCAGTGCACAGATGTCTATGTATTGGATCTACATTAGTTCCCTGCAAGGACCTAATTTCCTCAAAGGGCACTACCATTATCTTGAATTAACACAGATCCTCACAGGGGGATGCCGGAATCGGGTGGCAAATGCAAGCATGCAGTCCGCTGCGCAGATAACCCAGATGCCTCCGGAGTGGGTGAGTAGAGGGAGGGTGAGGTGGAGAGAGGAGAGGAGTAGACGTGTACGTGTGTGTGTGTGTGTGTGTGTGTGTGTGTGTGTGTGTGTGTCTATATATATATAAAATAATATGATTTTTTTTTCTTTCTTGTGTATAATACACACACCCCACTTCACATATTGTGAAAATGGACAAAATTGTAAGTATTATATGTGAGATTGTACAGTATGTTCTTTGCAAACACATCTCTTCTGTTTTGTCTTTAGGTGGTGTGTAGTACAGTGTTACTTGTGGATAAAGAGGGAGACTCGCTCGTGTTTCTGACTTTCTCTCTTTCCAAATATTCAATACTAGTGTAAAAGCCCGTGTACACGGGCCAAAGTGCGTAAAACCACAGAACTACACCTCCCAGCATTCTGTGCGTTCGGGTAGTCTCTACTGTGCATGACTGCGTCAGCCTGCGTTTGGGCAGTCTCTACTGCGCATGACTGCATTGGAGAAACATACACCTGGCCTTTTATATTATAGCATTACTTTGTAACGTTAAATCTATCGTTCAGGTTAATATTGGATACTTACAACTAAGGCTAAATAATTGGAGTAATTTTGGAGCAGACCAACTGCACCATAGGGGACACATAAATATTTTCCTTTTTTATATTCATTTGTGTGGTGGACCCAGTGGTGGTGCAAGACTGTTAACCTGTTTGTTGCCACACTGTAGCTCGATGGTTGACTCTCTCGTGAATATCCCGCTTACCCCTACATGATTAGAATACTTTTCATGTCCAGTTTTGTTGGATTGTGACACATGTTATTATATTTTCCTATATAGTATTCTATTTTATTTTTATATTCATTCATGTTGCGGTACGTGACTGTTAACCCATAGATTGCCTTGTTTTGTGGCTTGCTGCTTCGTTGTCTCGTAGGGATTCTGCTTTCCCCCAGATGTTTTGAGTGTATCTTTTGTTTTTTATTGTTTGCCTTATTTTTTTGGATATACAGATCACATCAATTGACTGAGTTTTCATTAGTTTTAACCAGAGTTGATCTCCGGTGGAGGTGCCTATTACACTGCTTTGCAAGCAGGATTCACTTGTAGGGAACGGGCCAACATTTTTGGCCCAGGTATCAATAGTGTAGAACATTTCTTGTTTCTAGCGGAATATACTCATCCGGGCATACTTGGCCTAATCAGCATTTGTATGTTTATATGACTTTAAATCTTTGGATTTATATGTTTATTTTAATAAATATTTTATTGAACATATCTGTTTGACAAATTTCTATAATATTTTCTGGCGCTTGTGAGAGATATATAATATTTGTCATAGATATAACTCTGGCTTGTAACCTCTTGAATGCTAGATAGGACTTGAAAACGCAATGGTCTGGAGTTCAGTGTTTGTAGAGTTCAAGGGTTTAAATGCCAGTTAAAAGCAATACAGATTTTTATTGTCCCCTATTAGGCAGCTGGTTTGCTCCAGATTTGTGCTAGTTCTTCTTATCCCATTAAGAACCAGTAGGGTGTGCAGTGCATTGCTTTTGGTCCTCAAGGGGTTAATAAATCAGTCTCTGTGTGTCAGCACAGTGTGAATTCTTCACATATTTAAGACAGAACTGTAATGTTTTCAGTTGTGTTCCAGTCTATGTTGTGAGGTAAAGTGTAACAGGTTAAAAACAGTTGTGTGAATAAATGTGGTATTAATGTGTGAATTGTTGAGTTCTTTAAAGGGGAACTATGCCTTAGGAATAAGTGGCCCTTGTTTAACCCTTTTATTTGCCTCTGGCAATCAAAGGGTTAATAGATTACCTAGGTAGGTGTCCACCACAGCAGTCAGGTTTGTCTATATATTTATATTTTGTATTATATTTGCAGTTTCCTGTGCACCAGGGATGGGCAGTTATTTTGGTCCTAGAGCCACCTAATTCTTCACAATGCAGTCTGAGGGACACGAGCCATGGTCCAGTAATGATCCCTCTTCCTGACTGAGGTGTGTGATAATGACTGAGATATACAGCTAACTGTTACTTGTGCTTCTGAACAGCTGCAGAGATAATGTGCCCATTCTGTTTCTGTCTGCACCGTTCGAATAATAGTGTTTACAACTAGTTTTACAAAATGGCTCACAGGCCGTATTTTACCCGTTTGTTGTATACAGTGATACCTATTCAAGCCTGCCTTTAGGTCACCTCAGAGCATACTATGGACTTCCATAAGTCTGGATCATAAGGGACACAAGATTTGATCAGTTTTTAAACAATTTGCAGTAGACTACAAAAGAGATTTAAAAAACAAGCAGCTCAAAATTCCGTATAGCTATACCTTACTGCTATTTGAAGGAGATATCTACCTCTGTTAAATAAAACTAGAGCTACTTATGCCAATGGTACCTCATCTGTATTCGTTTTAAAGCACATCCATTGTAACAGGGTACTTTAAGATGTCTTTTGGAATTAAGACTTGCATTCAGTGAGACAAGTGTCCATGAATATTTAAAGGTGGGCTATTAATACCAGTGTGTTTGTGTGTGTGTGTGGGGGGGGATTTACTAAACTCTTTTCACATGTGGGACAAACTAGTGCAATAAGATTGTGCAAAATTTGGAATACAGAAAAATCCTGTTGATTTTTAGTGAATTTAAATTATATGACTCATATGGTTGTTTTGGCCTCAATTTTGCAGCCATGGTGCTTGGAACATAAATGATTTAAGTTTGAGAGTACATATGTATACTTCAATCTGAAACCATTTGCTAATGTTCCTAGTGTATCTAACACTAAGAAGTGCTTGCACTGCCACAGTAATAACTGTACTTGGTGTAGCATTTATTTCACATTTCCAATCGAAAGGATGAAAAAAAAAAAATGAAGTTAATTTGTGAGAAGGATATGCATGGGAAATAAGCATCACCATGTCTTGTAATGGAAAAATCCTTTATATATATATATATATATATATATATATATATATATATATATATATATAATTTCGCTAAAACGTATGTAACGACGCAGTCATGCTTAGTAGAGACTGCCCGGGCCGCATGACTGCCCCGCGACCGGCTGGCAGTGGCACTGTGGCCCGTGTAACGGGCTCTTCAACTAGTATAACATAAAAAAGCAGAAAATTACACCCCCCTCCAAAAAAACAACACAAAGTATGAGTTGCATTACACTCAAAGGGTTAATATTGTATTACGAGAGGCAAATAGTAGGCACTTGTTTCTTGATACATTCAGGTTATTTATAATAGGTTTGTAATTAAATCATAGGGATGTTAACCCTCTAAACCGTTGAGTGCTGGGGGTGTCCAATACATTGGGGAACACTTGGCACTCAAATGGTTACATTTTATAGTGGTCTCCAACCCATTATTAAAGACCTAGCATTGAAGGAATTAAAATCCCTATTTAAATCGGAGGACATTTTGGGGAATTGTGTTTGTCATACATGGTGCAGTTGTTTTTCTTTTAAAGGTATAGTAATGTTCCAGTTTCAAAAAACACTGCAATTCTTTCTTATGGTGCATACAACCGATCCGTTATGTTAGTAATGCTTCACACACTATATATCTTGAGAAATAATATGAATTATCCCCCTCATGCCGCTTTTGACAAATTCATGCCACCTCCCTATAAATCTGAAGTCTGGTCATTTGACTGGACAGAGAGCTAAGAGGCACAAACTGCCTCCATTCAGTATATGGAAAGCCCTGTCCCCCCTTGAGGAAGGAGGGCAGGGTTTTCTGTATACTGAAGGATGATTGTTCCACATCAGCATCTGCTTGCAGCTCCGAGGCTAAAAGGATTATGTGGGTACTAGTTGAAGAGCCCGTTACATGGGCCACAGTGCCACTGCCAGCCGGTCGCAGGGCAGTCATGCGCAGTAGAGGCTGCCTGTGCCGCAGCTGATACAATGCTGGACGCTCCAAAGGAGTGTCTAGCTCTGTATCAGCTGCAGCGCGGGCAAACTCTGCTGTGCATGACTGCATCTTTACACACATTTTAGCGTTTAGCATTTATTATATAGGATAAGAAGCATTAGGGAATAATTCATAATATCATAATATTGTTTCTCAAGATATATAGCGAATGCATCATTCATTGGAAGTTTTGAGGAGTATTGCAACTTCCAAGCATTAGTTGTGTGGAAGATCTTCTAGTGACCACACAGGCTACAGTGCAGATTTACCCTGCTGCATATGTACTGTGTTTTTGCATGAGTGCAGTAAAGCTGCAGCATATGCAGGTTTTTGTTGGATTCCTGTGGCGTGATGGACGTTCATTTATAGACTTTATAACCCAGCATTGTACCTTTTACAATGAACTATATCACCAACGCTACCGGGTGAGCCGTTCATTTATATGTGTATGTGTGTGTGTCTTTGTATATAATAAAATATGGCACTTTGTTCAAACATCTCTAATTTATTCAGATATGACCAACATTTTGACCTGAGCTGAAATGTTGACCACACCCCTCATCCCTTTTTTTTTTTTTTTTTTTTTTTTTTTTAAGCATACAACTATATCTTCACAGATGGTTTTATCAAAAGAGAAGTTCCTCCATCATCCTCATGTGAGTGATATATACACACCACACACACTTGTATGCAAAAATATGCGTTCCCTGGCCAAATTACATGTTTTGTTTGTTTTCTAAGTGAAAAGAAGTTAGTACAACCTCTGCAGCAAACTGACTTTAATTTGACATATTTCTGAAAATTGTAATGTTCAGTTATTTATTTGCTGAATATAACAGACTGAAAAAAAATTTAGCATGTACAAAAGTTTGGGCATCATTCCATTTGATCCTCTGTTAAAGGGATAGTAATACTTCATTTTAACTTTATTTTATTTTGTAGGCATTAAAAAAACATGAAGAATGATATAAGTCTTATCTCTGAAACCTTTATAGTTTAAGAGATATTCACAAACAAAGTATCCCCCCCTGTTCAACCAGATCAAAAGGGAGATGCCCAGGTAGACTGCAGAGAGGGACAATCTTCAATTAAGATAATGGAAAAAGCTGAAAAACTTGTCAAGGGGGGAAAGGCTTTCATTGTTTTCATACAAAGAAAATTGTCCCCTTCTGTTATCTGTACTGTCATACAACCAGACTCACATCTGAGAAGAGATTGTTTACACTAGGTAAAAGGGGCGGGGAGGGGAACTTTGCTTGTGAATATCTCATAAACCATAAAGGTTTGAGAGATAAGACTTATATCATTCTTCATGTTTTTTTAATGCCTACAAAATAAAATAAAGTTAAAACGAAGTATTACTATCCCTTTAATTCTTGTAAGTTCTCAAAACTTTGACTCGTTAGGTCTTAATCTAAGTTGGGTGATGACAATTCCAGAGCTTAATAAATTTACTGGCCCTTCAAGCCTCTCAGGGTTGTGTTCTTACATTCAACAACAATGGGATGTTGTAAGCAGCTCACTGAGGATCAAAAAATAAAGATAATTAACTCTTACAAAGCAGGGGAAGGCTATAAAAATATCTCTAAATTCTTCCTGCTTTCAATTTCCACTGTCTGAAATGTCATAAAAAAAATGGAAGGTAATGGGAACGGTTGAAGTCAACGCAAGATCTGGAAGACCAAGAAAACTGGTCATGAATGCAAAGCAAACCCCACATATCGCTGAAAAGGACCTGCAAGAAAGTGTACCTGTGCTCTCATGACAAAAACCAACATCTGAAGTATGCAGCACAACACTTTGGTAACAGAGTCCCTATAAACACTCAAAGTAATTTGGCACTAGTAGTAGAAAAAAAACACAAAACCCCCACCCACACTGTCAAAAAGGACCCACACTTCAATAAAATACTTATATAGCAAAACCACAGCTTGTTTCCCAATAGCAGCAATACAGTAAAATGTCTACAAATCCTGACTCGCTTAAGAACACTGCACAATCACCCAGCACTGACACTACGGCTAATAAAATGTTGTATAGTAACTGATAGTGTCACTGATGAGATCATTTGTATTACTGATATTTATGATGTCACCAATGATGTCATTAATGAGGTCATTTGTGATGTAATTCATGTAATTTGCAATGTCTTGCCTGATGTCATCAGCAACGCACATGAGGGTGTAGAGTACCCTGTATTTTCAGGCTTTTGTGTATTTCAGTGACAACTTTTTGAACCATTGAATTTCCCTAATTTTATTCAAAATGTTCAGATTGATGCGACTGGCATGATCCAGAATTTCACCACTTTTCTTAAAGTGATGCATTTCTGGAGCAAGCAGCTGTGCCAAGGGGATCACATAAAAACTCCTGTAACTTTTAACCAGAAAGTGGCCTTACTGTGTGGCAGTGTATTTTGGTGTCAATAACTACCAGTGAACAGTGAAACAAGGCTGGGATAGCAGCAGTATATGATGGGATCAATGACAGAATAACAATTTGTATATGCATAGCTAAATACTAGCAATACTTTCATGGCTTTGCCCGTGCAGTTAATAAAACAAACAAATAAATAAAAAGTCCCATGAAGTTGTGTGTATGACTAAACAAACATAGAACCTTTTATAAAGGAAGTGTGTTACGAAGGCAGACACTGCAGAACACATCCTAAACAGAGTAGCCATTATATGTGTCATCCAACGCACTGCAACCCAATGCACTGGATATGTAGCTGGCACTAAAAGGGTTAAAAACGAACAGTGGATTTACGTGTAGGACTATTTTCCCTGACAGCCAGGCTAATCCAGAAAGGAAGCATTGTTTTTAATGATTGGCTTGTTACATTTTCAGTGCTTAGCCCTTTCAGATCCAAAAAAGTGTGCAATGTATTGCAAAGCAATGTGTTACACAACTATCCAGCAGAGTGTGTGTGTGTGTGTGTGTGTGTGTGTGTGTGAACATGTAAGTGAGCACTTTAGATTGTGGGTGACCTAAAACGCATGTTTTTCGTGTAGTGTTACTTTTTGTGTATTGCATGTTGCATTTTGTGTAATGCGTGTCTTTGATTGTGTGTGTATTGTGTGTTGTCTGTAGAGGATGTGCCCTGTGTGTGTTGTGTATACTGTGTTTTGTGTATATTGTGTCTGTGTTGTGTTGTGTTTGTTGTGGTTTGTAGCGTCAGTATAGAGTGCACTCGCCAGACAGGTAGAATTATGGTCACATGATGTTCTATATTATATATATATATATATATATATATATCACAAAAATCATCTGCAAACATTGTGATACTCGAGAAAGTACATGCAGTAGCCTGCAGTGGAGTTTACCTCTAGCTAGTCATAATATTATCCATGTGATTTCTGTTTGATGCTAAAATATAACTTATCTGGAGTGTGACAAAGCCAGGACAAGACCTTAGTCTTCTTTGAGCTCAACTCCATAAATTGTTTGATGGCAGCCTATCCTAACCAGGGATTTTTGCTACCCTAGGGAAAACCTAATTTTGCCGCCCCTTGTGTCCTACCCCTTTATGCCCGCCCTGTATGTGTTTAAGTGTCAGTTTCTGTGTGTGTGTGTCAGTATGTGTTCACTGTATGTATATAAGTGTATCAGTGTGTGTTCCCTATATATGTGTGTGTGTGTGTCAGTGTGTGTGTCTCTGTAATGATATCAGTGTATAAGTATGTGTGTGTGCTTCTCTATATGTGTATCAGTGTCAGTGTATGTTCTCTATATGTGACTCTCCCTCCCCCTTTGACTCTCTCCTGCTCTTGACTGTTGATCCCCCCCCTTTGACTATCTCTCTTCTCTGTCTGACTCTTGATCCCCCTCTTGACTGTTGATCCCCCCTTTGACTCTCTCTCTTCCCCATCTGACTCTTGATCCTCAGGATTGAAGGAGCGGAGGGGCAGAGAGAAACGGGCATCGCTGTGCTACATTAAAAAAACATAGCCAGTCAAGGGAGGACACCGAAACATACATTTTTTTTTTTTTTTTGAGATGGGCAGGCTAACATTTTCTGACTTAGGCAGTAAGTGGTGAGGGGGGGGGGGTGATGCACTCCCCAGAGAATGTGCGCCCTAGGCCGGTGCCTGCCTCGCCTATAGGTGGCGCCAGCCCTGATCAGAGCCTAAATAAGCCCTACCTATAGTGAAATGTTCTCTACTGCACATGTGCAACAATTATGCTTTGGCCATAAACTCTCCTTTTTTTTTTAAACCCAAAAAGTTATTATATCTGGTACTGGTGATCTGACTTAATAGTGTTCAAAGGCCTGCAGTACTCACAAGGGCCCTTCTCCTTGCTAATTTTATTGAGAATCCATAATCTACTTTGGGCTGCAGGTTTGAATGTAGTTTCCCATAATGCTAAATGAGAAAAATGTATTTTTAAACAATTTGGTGCTCTTAAACTATGTAACCAATTTTTATTAATATTGCATGGTTTGAAAGGATTGGAAGTCTGACCTGGAATCCAAATTTTCAGCCAATTTCCCTGGTGCAATCAAAAGTTATGACCAAAAGAAAAATGTTAATAACATACAACTTTTGTTCAAACTTAACTGTAGAGGCCCTGTAGGGCTTCAATAATATATGTAAAGATAAAGCTACAGCCATAGTAAATCTACTGCAGGATAATGGCCTCCACAGCAAGCCAAACTGAGGGTATGGACCACAATCTGCCACTCTAATTCAGTGCAGGTTGGCAGTGGACCCTGCCAGGGACTAGAACCTGCGACCCTGAGGTCTGAACAGATTATACAACTGGTGCATTAACCAATTGAACTATATAAAATAAAAATATTTATATTTTCCTCTTTTTTTCATAAAAGGTCTGTTAGCATTTTCCAACTATTTGTGACTAGCATAATCAGCTCTAAGGTCGTCAAAAGTCCATTGAGATCTGGATTTGACCGGTAGCAGTAAGTTGAAGACCTCTGTATAAAGGTATAATTGTTAATATGTTAATTGTTCAATCTCCTTAACTGTTATCATTGTTTGCTCTTTCATATGCGTAACTCAGCCCTGATTTTGAGTGAGATTTTCCCTTTGCCACACTAGCCTAAATAGAATTGACCTTATGTTTAGAGGAAAGTGCACCAGTTCTAGTCAAACCAAATGCACCATAAGAGTCCAATAAACATCCTGTTGATTTGAAAGGGAGACCTCTCAAGCTTTGAAGGGGTTAATAGCCCCATTTAAATGAAAGAACATTTGGGCATTTTCATGCAGTTGCTTTGCCCCAGAATGCACTTTCCTTTATACGTAAGGTCCATTGTTTTTTCGTTTGGGGATAAATCAGTTGTACCACAGGAGACAAATATAATTTCTCACTGATTTAAATGGGCTTTAATCCCTTGAATTCTAGAGAGGTTTGCAATATGTTGGAGACCTCTCTACATCCGTGAGGGTCTAAAAGCCCCACTTTAATTAATGGGAATGTTTTTGTCCCCTGTGTAGTGCTGTTGGCTTGTTAAAGAATTGCTTTTTGAGTATATACATTTGTATCAGTGGGCCATATGTATAAAAGAAAAGTGGTGCAAACCAAGTGCACCATAGGGGGAGACATAAATGAAGCAGATTCTTGTTTATGTACTGGGCTTTTTTAACCCTTTGGGTTCAAACATATTGGGGATAGTAATACCTGAAAATAAGTTTATTTTATATTGTAGCCCTTAAAAAACCATGAAAAATGATATAAGTCTTATCTCCCAAACCTTTATGGTTTGGGAGATATTCAGAAGTAAAGTTTCCCCTGGAGTGACGTCATTGTTCCACCCTTCAGATTTGGAATCCGGTCGCTTGACCAGCAGTGCCTCTCCAGAAGTGCTGAGATCATGATCTTTAAAAATAATTTCTTCATTGGAATGGTCTACAAAGTGTGCTTTCAAGCCAGGCACATTTTGTACACTGTTCCAATGAAGTAGTTCTTTTCAAAGATCGTGATCTCAGCACTGCTAAAGAGCTGCCGGTTGCTATGCGGACCGAATTCCAAATCTGTCCACTAGATGGCAGACTTGGCTGAAACAGCAAGGAAAAGTGAACTATACTATATTTTACATATGAATATCTCCCAAACCATAAAGGTTTGAAGATAAGACTTATATCATCTTTCATGGTTTTTTAAGGGCTACAATATAAAATAAACTTATTTTCAGGTATTACTATCCCTTTAAGCATATGAGTGCCTGAGGGGTGCCCAACACATTGCAAAGGAATGTTTTGGGCACCCCCTCTGGCACACAAAGGTATTGAATTATGCATTTAATCCCTTAAATAATAGAGAAATCGCCAACGCATTGCAAATACACTTGTTGGAGACTTTATCTAGCATTCAAGGGGTTTAATTCAATGGGAATTAAGGGATTTTATTTTTATTTGATATGCTCCAGAAATAATACACATTGGGGGGGATTCACTAAGCGGTGATAAAGTGGAGATGACTTCTCCAGATCCTATGTTATTCTATGGAGCCTGTGCACTAAAATTTCTTCAGCTTTGGAGATCTTACTGCATAGGCTCTATAGAATAACATAGGAACTGGAGAAGTGATATCACTGGAGAAGTCATCTTTATCACCACTTAGTGAATCTCCCCCCAAAGTTTCTAGGGTTTAGGTCCCCTTTAAAACCATAGGAATTTTGTATGTGTCTCCTGTTGTGAGGATGGTTTGTCCTAGAATGGTGCCGCTTTCCTTTTATAATACCCCCCTATTGGGATTTATTTATCAAGTTGAAGCATAGAGATTTTGGTGTAAACCAGGTGCACCGTAGGGGACAAATAAAAAACTCATTAAGCTAAATTGGGCTTTTAACCCCTTGAATGCCAAAGAGCTCTCTGATACATTGTTTCCCAGTGCTTTGGAGAACTCTCTGGCATTCAAAGGCATATAAAGACCCATTTAAATCAGTGGGAATTTTAATTACCCCTTACAGTGCAGTTGGTTTATTCCAGAATGACTCCGTTTCAGCTTGTAGTGGTAGGTTTAAGAATTGTCTCTAAAACTGACAACAACTGGTCATCATATTTATAAAGGATCAAAGTTAAGCGTATAAATGTTTGAGAAAATTTGCAAATGGGAATCTTTCTTTTTAACCCCTTAAGGTCTATAGATGTCCATGTACGTCATGGGGTCAACGTGTGATAAGGATCAATGGCGTACATGTCCATCATGGATTTCAGGGCTCCCTGCACAGCTGCATGCCATTCAGGGAGCCCTGAATTGGACTGTACAAAAAAGAAAAATTCTCTGTGGTCCTTAAGTGCCGGCTGCAGGCCCATAAGCGGTTAATGACCAGGGGAAGGGGGATACACGTGAGGACCAGAGCTATTTTATTCCCTGAGCCGGCACATGAGAGTGATCACATGAACCAGCTCGCCGAGGGAAAGGCTGAAACTGACTGCTCTGGTCCTGGACAAGTCTGTTTCGGCATCCCAGCATGACGGTGCATGGTGGTCATTTAACTTATGATGTTCCAGGACCGTCACTGGTCCTTAAAGGACTGAAACATGTGATGATCCTGGCATGTCTGTATACATTAATCGGTTCAATAACTTACACCTCTGTCGCTTATTGTCCTATATATTTCCTTTAAGAGCATCTTATACCTGACATTAAGATTTAACCATTGAAACTGCCTTTATTTTTGTCATAATTTCTAGAAAGTCAGCTGGTACATAGCAAAAATGTTGCTAACCGTTTTATATACACACATATGCCACTTTGTCACTCTATAGAATCTTTATGACACCAGTGTTATACACCTCCCCCCATTGTGTCTCATGTTCTTGCCTCTGTCATCTAAAGTGACATGAAAGGCCTCACGTATTAAAGGGATAGTAATGTTTCACAAAAACAGCAGCTCCAATTAATCTTCTTAGTATTTGAGCCATAGAGAGTGTTATTTCAATACTGTCAGAGTTGTAGTTCAAGAGTAATTGAATAATAAAATATCCCCCTCTGCTTGACCAGACATATAACAGTAAGGGACAATCTTCTTACTGTGAGAACAATGAAAACCCTGCTCCCCTTGACAGTTTTTTCAGCTTTTTCCCTTATCTTATTTGAAGATTGTCCCTCTCTGCAATCTACCTGGACATTCCCTGCTGCTCTGAGGTGAGCAGTGTTACATCAGTAAAAGGGGCGGGAGGGGGACACTTTATCATTCAATTACTCTTGTTCTACAACTCTGACAGAATTGAAATAACTCTCTCCAAGGCCCAAATACTATGATGATTAATTAGAGCTTATTTTATTATGATACATTACTATCTGTTTAAGGAAGACGAATGAATATGTTTATATAGTGCCACAAGTGCAATGCATTGGATACCTCTCTGACATTCAAAGGGTTAAATTGGTGTGACATTTCAGGAATTTTTATTTGTCAGCGCAGTTGGTGTGCCCACAATTGCTCCACATATATCCCATGTTTTCAAGACCTCCATTGATTTAAATGACACCGTTAAACCCTTGACCCAGAATTGTTCTATTTCTGCTTATTACACTGACCACAGTATGGCTACATTTATATACTGCCTCTCTAGAGAGAAAATTGTGTAATATATTTTAATTTTCTTTGAAAACATAAGACAGATTCCTTGACAATTTAAACTGTAGAAAAGATATAAAGTTTATTACAATTACACATTTTATGTTTTGGAAGTGCATGTTTTTCTTGAATTTGACATACTACTAAACAAGCTAACATAAATATAATTATAGCCAAAAAAACTAATTTTCGCAAAACACTGGTTTGCTGTAATAACATTTCTGTTCAACTATAATAGGGCAATTAACATAAGCTAAAAAGATATCTGTTTAAGCTTTGTCTTTTACTAGTTCAGTTCTACCACTCCTACATCTGCCAGTATAAGCATCATAAACCTACTTTAATGTACAGGTCATTCCTGGAGTCCTCCTGGCCAGAGCTGGTGCTGTAGACGCTAGGTATGGAGCTGATTTTTCCTTTTGCCTCCTTTATGCACTGCCAATAGAAATCAGTTGCCACTGGCAGCATGAGTTGAAACAAAAAGCATGGGATGGACCGGTAGAACTAATGCTGTAATTTTACATTGCTACTCATTCATAAATGTTAGAATAGTGGTGAAAGATTACACTTGAACATCCTGATTGCTCTTTATCCAGATACATACATTTATGGCTAAATCTTCTGGTGCAGACACTTACTGTACCATGTAAAGGGGGACTTAGCAACATGAGGCCCTCCAGCTGTTCAGGACTACAATTCCAATCATCCCCAAACAGTGATAGAAATGTTAATCCTAAACACCTAGAAGGCCTCAGGTTGCCCAAAAACTATGTAAAGCCACTGAGAATGTCACCATTAAAGCAGCATGAGATGTACCTTCTATTGCACAATTAGTTTAGTATTACAGCAACTTAATTTCAACTAACTACACACATTGCATCAAAAGTAGCAGCAACCTGAATTACATCTGTATGATTTTCTTTCTCTGAATACATATACAACAGTTGAAACATATAATCTTATTCTTCAAAAATCCAGGTGGTCAATTTCCCAAGGTCATACAGATCAGAAATAAAACAAAAGAAAAACTAACTTAACCCTTTGAGTGCCAGAGGGGTACACAACACATTGCTTTTGCAATGCGTTGCGTACGCCTCTGGCACTCAAAGGGTTAATGAGTTTTACATATAAAGACACAGTGGAGCAATTCGGCAGCACTGAACTGTGGGAACAAATAAAAATCCAATTGATTTAATCCTCTTGGATGCCAGGGAGATCACCAGTGCATATAATCAGTTAAAATACCCTTTTAAATCAATGGAAATTATGGGGATCTTTGCCTTTGGAATTGTTCCACTCTGCTTTTATATATAAGGCAAAATATGTGGCAACACCCCCTATGATAATGCAGGAAACTGCAGATATAATGCACAAAAATATACTGTATATACAACTGATCAATTTATGGAGACCTACCTAAGTAAGTCAATGTGTTAAATAAACTGAGCCCCTTAATCTTATTTTACCCTTTAAAAGGAAGGCTAGGGCAGTACAAGACAGTCCAGCCAGATTTGTCCATTGCCGGTCATAATTCACTTTCAGAAGATTATAACGCTGTTAAAAAGATGAGGAGCTGAAGGCTAGTGAGGAGACTATTGCCAATCAGGTGTAGGTTTTTTAGTATCTCCTTTCATCCAAGTACTCACCCAGTTTAGCCAGAGGTCGTACCCATTGTGACATCCATTCTGCCACAAGCACGGCTGATTCTAAACTGTTTCAGGCAAGTGTTGTAGAATGCTGTGTAGACCTACATGTTAATTGTCATTCTGTAGACTCTTAATACCTATTTGTGGGACTCCTGAATCAGATATGCAACCAAGGGAATAGCCTTTTGGGGTTTATTGATTTTTAAGGTGAAATCTTATGTTTTTTAAGAAACAATGGATAAGAACAAGTAGTGGCTATTCTCATTAGAATTTGTGACTTGAATGTTTAGTTCAGAAGTGGACAATGTGACTTTCTCCTTATGCAGCTGATTGTCTACAACCCTAGATGTGAGAGGATGATGGGATTTGTATTCTAGCAGTAGCTGCAAACCCCTCATATTGCCCCTACTGCTGTAGTAGTTATTGTGGTTACTTCAAGTTCCCTGCTATATCCATAAAAACACCACCTGAAAGATACAGCAAGCAGTGACTAAAATAAAATAATATTTATTAAGTCCATATCATACATTGTACATGCTTTGCTACCTGCTTTCACAGATATCATTTAGTTAAAAGCGTTATCTGAACACTGATTTGTAATATGATTAATAGTCCCGATTAGTTTGTGGAGGTGTCCTTAAAACACAGAGCTCTAATGGAGGATCTTTTAAGATCTAAGCTTATTATACTCCAGTCCAGTGTTAAATACAATTGGGTTGAATGGCAGCAAATGCAAATCAAATGAAGCACAGTGTAGCAGTCCCTACTGAACCCCATTATATGTAACAATACATTAGTCCTTCAATACTGTTTCTTCTTAACGTTGTACCATTTTTATCAGTGGAATTGTGCTCTTGCTGAACGTCATTTGTCCTTTGCTAGATATTGTCTAGAAGGTTTTCGGTTTTGTTTTGACATGTACTCCATATTGTTTAACTTTTATTTCTGAAATCCGTCCAGAAGAAATTTTGCATATGTGGTGGTCTGTTTGCAGCACATTCTGTTCAAGGCCACTGTAGAAATATTCCAGGGCATGTTCCTGTCACACAGAAGTATTGTCCCTGTCCATTTTTCTGAACAATCTATGGGCTGAACATTCCAATACACATAGATGTTATTAATGATTAACATAAAAACAGGATTCCACAATTAGTAGTTCTGTAGACATCAAAGAATTCCTGCTGGTACATCGCATCTTCCATGATGAGTGCTCAATAATCTGAAAAGAAAAAATATATGACAAATATGAGCCACTGCGTATAAGAAAACACATAATTATTGTCTATAAATGTAAATATGAAAGTGGGTGTGTGTAACACAACTGCTAAATTGATCAGAATACTTTAGTTTTTAAGCACGGGTGGGCACTTATTTGGTCAGAGGGGCACATCACTGTTCAGTATACACATGCATGTGTGTACATTATAAATACATATGGGTTTGTGTATATATTATGGACAGAAAATGTGATAGCACTCCAAAAAACAGAACAAATTTCATGATGCAAGTAGAAAACCAACAAATGTCCAAAAACAGCACACAGTGGACTTGAGACCTTACACAAACATTACATTTATTGTATGATCAAAGTTTCAATGCTACTAGTATGTTTATCAAGATAAAGGTGCCAGCGAGCACAGAAATGTTGACCATACAATGCATTTAACATTTGTGCACTAATTTCTAGTCCAGTGAATGCTGTTTTTTTAACATATACACATACATATATAATATAGTATGTAATATACACACGCATCATGAGAAAGGATCAAGAGTAGAAATATTGACTCTCTGGGTATCCGTGCAAAGCAATGCGTTGCGTACCCCTTTGGCACTCAAAGGGTTAACATCACCCGGCCCTTGGCCCGTGCTCACGACCTTTTACACTAGTCTAGTTATAAAGAGAAACTAGCCAGGCTAAGTTGTTTTAATTAGAGAAGCGTCTAACGTGAGATATGATTACAAAATGATCACCCGTCTGTAAAAAAGTGGGTATTTGGAAAATATTTATTTGTTCCATGTGATGCAGTTGGTTTGCTCCAGGATTGATCCACTGTATGCATAACCCTCCCCCCATCTTGAAAGTTTTATACATTCCTATTGAAAAATAGATTATCTTTACAACAACACTGACACAATTTCACCCTGCAATTTTATTTATTTTTCTCCTTGTAACTGTCACCACAACATCTTCCTGTTCAGGATTTACTTTGCTACATTCCTTAAAATGTTACCTTTGAGAATAGCTGATAATTGCAGACAATTGTGTTCAGCCAAACAATGATTTCTTTCTGCAGGCTATTTTATTTGGAGTAATGGGGCGGGACGTTTACAGTGCAAGTTAAATACCCTCATATGCAACTGATCTAGGGTTGCTCCCACTTCACATCAATGAGGGTCTATGGTAAATACGTTCTGTCGAAATCCGTTAAATTATCAGGTAACTCATTAATCATCGCTTTCAGCTCTTCAATAGAGTTGCGGAAGCCCTTGAGATAGTAATGTTTTAATAGGCCTAGTATCAGTCAATTAGTGATCCTGATATTTAACAAACAGAACCCTATCTTTTCATTCTGTGGCAATAATCTATCACCTGATCTGGTGCCTTAAGTGCTGAAAGGGAAGATAATGTTATAATCTGATGAGATTTTCTTCTTTCATAGTGCTGACAGTATGCAGAATGCTATTGCACATATAAATGGCTAGTGTAAGGCTGGTTTATTAAGAATTCAAGAAATTCTGGAGAAAACCAACTGCACCTTTGAGGCAAATAAAACTTCCCAAAAGTCTGATTCATGTAAATGGGGCTTATAAACCACCACTTTGCTATGCAATGCTTTGGAGACCTCTTTGGCATTAAAAGGGTTAAGAAAAAAACAACATTTAAAGGGTACAGTTGGTTTACTCCAGAATTTCTCAATTTCATCTTGATAAATAAGGCCTTACAGGCTGATTTAATAAGAACTGAAACTGTTCTGGAGCAAACCAACTGAGACATCAGGGACAGATGAAAATCCCCCCAAATTCCCATTAATTTAAATGGGACTTCTCACCCCCTGACTGTTAGAGAGGTCTTGAGTACATATTTAGCATTTAAGGGGTTAAAGTAGCTTTTAAATCAATTTTAATTTTTATTTTCCCCTATGGCATAATTGGTTTGCCCCAGAATTACTTCAGTTCATATTAAATCTCCTTTAAATTTTATAGAGTGAAGCAGACAGCCTGTCGCTCTCTCCAGCTACTACAAATCCAGGGCTGCCATCATGGGGTTACAGGCAGTACCCATGTATGGAACCCAGCCAATCAAACATGGAACACCCACAGCTCCCACAATGGGGGGGGGGGGTGTAACAAGTGACCCTGAGATGAACGGACTGGCCCACAGGGATATTCTGTAGGTAGCACAGCAGACAGCAGGAGAGAACCAATGATGCTCTGTCCTCCATTTCATATCATATTGCTTAATTGAACACTTCCACAAGCTCCACCTTTACATATACCTCCAAGTTGCAGTGTAAATGCATGGGGTGGGGGTGCACTGACATTATGTTTGTACTGGTCCCCAAGATTTCAGATTGAAATTCTGTACAAATCTGTTCACATTCAGCTAAGTAAGATAGAAATTATAGCCCAGCAGTAACCAGAGAGCCGCATGCTGAGGATTATGGGAGCTGTGGTCCATACAATTTACAATCTGTGAGGTACTGAGTTTTATGACTGACAGAGAGGCTTATGTGTTTTAAGTGGAACTGTAGCAATATTGAAGCAAGTCATCTCACCATAATGAACAACAAATAAACATTCCACAAATTCCCATTGATTTAAGTCAGGCTGTTAACCATTTAAATGTCAGAAAGGTCTTCATTGTGATGCAAGCAATACAATGGAGACCTCACTAGTATTCAAGGTGGTAAAATTCCCATATAAATTAATAGCGATTTTCACTTTTCATCAATGATGTGGTTGGTTTGTCCCAGGAATGTTCTAGGAGTGTTAATATATATCGACTGTTGCACTGGAATTTAGTTTATAAAGGCAATGAATGATGTTTACCTCAGTCCAACTCAATTACCCTAAAAAAGTTACTAACACACTAAAAAACACGCACTTTTGGTCTGTAAACAATAGCTAGATATGTTATCTTCAATTTAATGAAAAATAATGATGTGATCTTAAGTTATTTGTAATGCATTATCACTCTCCAACTGTACCACTAATCTGCATGAACCACATACTTCGAATTTTCCCTACTATTTTAACTTGTGACTGAAGAAGCGTGTTCATAGATCCCACAAAAGATCCCATATTAATAAAATATATTATGTTAAGATCATTTTTTGAGAATTTAATAGAATGTGTGTTCAAAATTCTAACACAAAACCAGGAAGTAATTTCTGATTGTGTTTCAAATATTTCAAAGATCAGTAAATCCAGAAATGTAAAATATTGAAAATAAATGCATGTTGCATTGACTATAGAAATGTTATTCTAAGCTAAGTACACATCAAAGTCTCTTATGCAATCACACTTAGTTCCTGCTCGATCACCAACCATTAGAACAGTGTCAAACTCTGTGTTAATACTGGATATGTGCATAGCCCTTATTCTGCCTTTGTGCTTGCCTAGTAGTAATAGAGTCTGAGGAGGGACTAAAGGTTCAATTCAATAAGTTACAGAACCGTTCTTTAACAATCTACTTTCAGTAGAGGGGAGAAATGAGACTTCCTAATTATTTAAATGGAGCTTCTAACATCATGAATGCTAGAGACCTCTCCAATGCATTAAAACCATGTTCAACTCGTGGACGTTTGGTGAATGTTTATGTCCCCATTGTACAGCTGCATACCTCCCAACATTTCAAATTGCCAAAGGGAGACACTTGTGTTTTATGGGGTGTTGCTGGGGGCGGGACATTACCGAGAATTTTTAGGCTATTTCATGAGCTATTGACACCTCCTTGTGTAACCTAATAAATTATTTAAAACAGGACCAAAGTGTTTTATTTACACAGACTAATTTATAAACACATATACTGACATTTAAACAAACAATAATGTGAGTTTTATTGCTGTGGAGCAATGTGATACACTTATATACACACCACACAATCTGATATCCTAAAAAGAGGGACATCAGTGAAAGAGAGGGAAAGAGGGGCAGATGAATTTGGGTCTAAAAGTTGGACTATCTCCGACTTGAGGGACATTTGGGGGTTATGCAGTTGGTTCGCTCCAGAATTGCTATTCGTTTATTGAATTGCATCATTAATCTCTCCTCAGACGGTATTACTACTCTGAGATCAAGCCAGAAGAGAACACCACCATCATCCCACTGTGCAGGAATCTGCAGGTAATTGGGTTAGCGACCCGCTAAATAATTTGTTTTCACCTGTTAGAATAGCAGTGCTATAGTCAGATTAACATGCACTTTAGGCTCAATGGCTTCAGGTTGCATTGCTCAAAAAAAGTTGTATTAGTCCTTAAGTTAAATGCTTTCCTATGTGTAAACTTTTTTTGATTAACTGTCATTTTTTGGGCCACTAAAATGTTCTTTATGTATTGGCATCTCCAATGTCTAGCATTGAAGGGGTTAAGTGCCATTGCATATTTGTGCTGCAGTTTTTACGTTTTATTATATCCACCCCTTTATATTTGTCAATAATCTCCTCAGTAGGTTTACTAACTGATTTTTACTCTAGAAGAAAAATAAATTAATATCAGATTTACAGAACAGGTGTACTTATTTTATATAGAAGTTTTCAGCTATATTGTAGGAAAAAAACACTGAGGCTGTTATACTCAGAAGAAGCAATTCAGGACCAAACTGGCTACATCACGGAGAACAAATAAAAATTACCTTTGATTTAAAGGGGAACTGTGCCTATATATGTGACTCTTAGGCTTCCTTCACACTGGCAGTTTGATGCTCTGAAATCTCATGTAAAAGTACATAAAAATGTGTACACAATTTACGAGATTTGTTTATGAATATATTGCAATTTTCAAAGTGTTTTGAATCTCGCTTCTCTCCAGTTTAAACATCACAGATTCAGCATTGCATAGTAATTGTATTAACATGCAATATTTGGTGCAATGCCATTGAAATCCATACAAATCACTTATACTTGTGGTCGGACCAAAGTTTCAGCAAAGTGCTTGTGACGTTCCCTGCATTTTTGATTAGTGTGAATAGTCCCACATGATGCCATAAACAAACTTCATGCATTTTATTTTTTCATATGCTTGCATCATTGTAAATCAGTCACCAATGTGAACTAGTCCTTCATGTGTTTAACAGACATACTTAGAGGTAGGAAGGGCTTTATACAGCAGTAAGATATATCTACTTATGCTTTTTGACCAGTGTGTGCATTTTCTGTGCACTCTTTTATATCCGTACTAGTGTAAAGGCCCATGTACATGGGCCAAGGTCCGGGTAATGTTAAGTGGCCGCTTCATGCATGGTAGAGACTGCCCGAACGTGTGCATTCTCTACTGTGCATGACGGCTTCTGACAAACATTGTTAGCGAATTATTATATAGGATTTAGTTTCATTTCCACACAGTAGACTTGAACAGTCTGAGTAAGAGTAACCACAGAGAAAGCCCATCCCATGATTCTAATGGGACACAAGAACATTCTCAAGGTAGTAACGTGTTCAGCAGAGTTCTAATGTGAAACAAAAAAAGCTGCAAATAATTTTACCTGACTTCTCAGTGAAGGTCTATTCCTTACCAAGTCTTTCTAGTAAACTTATTTATAGGGTATAGTAGCTACTTCAGTTGGGTTTTAACCCTTTCAGTGCCAGAAGGATATGCTGTGGTTGAACACCCCCTCTGGCACTCAAAGGGTTAAAGGCCCATTTATGTTAATGTAGAGTTTTATTTGTAGCCTGTTGTGTGGTTGGTTCACTTTACAATTTCTCCAATTCTCTCTTGTGCATCAGCCTCACTGTGTGAGATTTAGTATGGTCTGGTAAGTGTTCCAGTCAACAACAATCATATTGGGACTGAGCTCTGATGCTCTGTAAACATTGCACAGTAATTAGTACTTGCTGACCTAAACCCCCATTCCAGTCACTCTGTATGATTGATGTGCTCTAAGCTCTCTTAGGTAACAAATGTACCACAAATTATTCTTTATACAGCTGAGCTCAAGCTGGCAAAATTCACCTTGTACCCATTTATCTTCCAAAAATGTTCTACGAAGTATTTGATTGATATCACAACAATTATTTTTACATTTCTCCCAAGCTAAATAACATTATTCATATTGAATAATGATGAGGCGGTAAAGAAACAGTTTACATCTGGCCTGGACGAAAAGGCACATGCTAAAGGGTATATTATATCTTGGGTATCATGTTACTAAACACCCTGTTTGAGGATGATTGTAAAACTAATATTTATGAAAACTCATTTCATTTATGTTCTGATTGGAACTTCATGTTTGACAATTTATTATTCCAAACTTCCAATCCTCTTACACTTCAGTCTAGTTAATCTCCTGTCACTTTCTTGAATATTCTACGTGAAAGAGGGGAAAAGCATTTGTGTTCAGTTCTCTGATGCAAACAGCCAGGGGACTCAGAGGATGCAGTCCTGACAACCAAGGGCGGCCACTGGCTTCGGGGCCCACTAGGTCCTAAGTACAACTATGGGAGTAGATAAAAATAATTTAGCTTAATGTGAAGATATTGAGTATAGACATCTACATATTAGGGGAGTGTACAGATCTGCCATTGCAGTTTATTTAAGCTTAACCCTTTGAGTGCCAGGGAGGTAATGCGTTGGATACCTCCCTAGCACTCAAAGACACACTCTGCCATCTTTTAAGAAGAAGTAATACCTAAGAATAATAATACCCCCTACACCCACACACCTTTGTTCAAGAGTTAACACCTGAAGTAGGTCCAATATGTTATGTCTGTGCTGCTTTTTTTTTTTTTAATGAAGCAGGCAGAGTTTATGAGCATACTTAATCCTTTAAGGAACAGAGTGGTGCTCACATTGCGAACCAATGCACTGCATACTGCTGTGGTCCTTAAAGGATCTAGATAAAGAGGTGGAGTGGGTGGAGTTTGCATCATGTGGTCCAACTAGCAATTGTCATGTCTGCCTCCATGATATGACATCCAGAACTGACTGAAGACATCATCTTAAATCTATAACACTCCATCTACCAGAACGTCATGTTCCCCCTGCCCATCTTCTACCTCTAGTAAGTTTTCACAAGCAGGGCCCTCTGTCTACTTGTCTCAGTTTGTACATATATGTTACAGTGTTTTATTTGTATATTATATCAGTTAACCCTTTGAGTACACATTTTTTTTGTATGAAATGCATTGGGAATGTAAAAAGTTAAATTCTCTCAAACATTTAGTTTTTTTTACCCAGTAATAAAAAAGAAATAACTTTGTAACCCTTTCCAGGAACTATGCATGTGCCCTAAGCTATTACTGGATCTGCATTCCCGCAGAATCCCAAAGAAGATTATAAACTGACTACACCTAGAGAGTGTGGGTGGAGATTGGCAGATGAGCATCTTGACATATGTACAACTTTCTTGTGTGTATGCTCTGAAGATGTAGCCAAGGCATATGTCCACAGTGTCAGAGAGAGCTTTAGAAGCACAACCCTGGGTAAGGCCAGAGCCATAAAGCCTACTTACAGGCAGCTGATTTTCCCTACCAATGGTTAATAATCACTTTATTTAAATATTAGCTTTATATATTTTTAAAATGGCTTGTCTAAGTCACTTAGTCCAAACTGTTGTAGTCTGTCATTTATATAATTATGAATTCTTCCACTCCCATACATGTGCACAACCAATAAGGCTCCTTTTGCATGGGTGACTGTACCTCAGCGACATGGTTACTGTGCACAGTAGCCCACAGTAGCATTGCACCCTGTGGAGCTATTCACATGAGTGACTGCGCAGGCAGACTGTTCCCATGCTGCAAGTTTCTGGTGAATTGCAATATTGCAGGCCATTCAATCAAGTGATTATCAAATGCATCATTGCAACTGTCCGTTCACCAGCTGGCTCATGTATGTGTCAGCCTAGCCTGTATGGCTGATGCCCTTTTGGGTTGGTTCTATACCAATTAGTGCACTCCTCATCCTGAGATCGGGGGAACTCAATGCATTGGTAGTGAAAGTGCAGGGACAATTGAACTTGGCAGCAGAGCCAGAGTTTTAATTGTCCAAGTGAATATAGCCTGAATGCTGTATGCATGAAACAAAAGAGGAGCAATTCTGGAACAAGCTAACTGCACCATAGGAGTGAAGTTAAAATGTACTTTCAAGTGGGTATCTTAATTCTCTGAATGCACGAGAGGTATCTAATGTATTGCATCACAACACTTTGGAGACCTCCCTAGCATTCAGTTAATAGCTCCATTTAAATCAAATGGGAATGTGAGAACTTTTATTTTGGTGTAGCTGTTTGCTTCAGCACTATGCCTCTTTTTCATAATGCTCACTGCCCCCCCCAAAAAAAAAATGTGCAGATGCTGCTCAGTCTATCAGCCTGTGGTCTGCAGTGAGATTAGATGTACTAACTAGGTTACTAGACACTGATGGGTCTGCAGTGAGATTAGATGTACTAGACATTGGTGGGTCTGCAGTGAGATTAGATGTACTAGACACTGGGGGATCTGCAGTGAGATTAGATGTACTAGACACTGGTGAGTCTGCATTGAGATTAGATGTACTAGACCCTGGGGGGTCTGCAGTGAGATTAGATGTACTAGACACTGGGGGGGTCTGCAGTGAGATTAGATGTACTAGACATTGGTGGGTCTGCAGTGAGATTAGATGTACTAGACACTGGGGGGGGTGCAGTGAGATTAGATGTACTAGACACTGGTGGGTCTGCAGTGAGGCTTTGCATGCCTGGCACTCAAAAGGGTTGAACCCCGTACATGGTATAAAGGTCTCAGGTTTAAAAAAACCACATTTAAATCAATGGCAATTTGGGTTCATATTATTTGTCCTGTATAATGCAGTTGGTTTGCCCCAGAATTACGTCACCTTGCCTTTATACATGACGTCCATTGAGTACAGAACGCTGAATTGGAACCAGATGCAGAAATAAATTAACCTCATTTGTAAAAATTATTTATTTTTTATTTTTATTAACCCTTTGAATGCCAGTGCTTTGCAATGCATTGTGTACCCCTCTGGCACTCAAATGGTTGAGTTAGGCCAAAAGGGCCTTCCATACTCAGAAATCTAGAACTGAGAACATCTGGAGCAAAACATATGCTTTATAGATAACAAATAGAAATCCCCTAATTCCCATATATTTCCGTTTGTGCTAGTAACCCTTTTAAGTGCCAGAGGAGTATATAACCGCTTGAATACTATAGTGGTTTCTGATGCCTACTTCAATGAGTTGGAGACCTCTCTAGGATTCAAGGGGTTAAAAGCCCCATTTAAATCAGTGTAAATTTGTCCTACTGTTCAGTTGGTTTTGTTCCAGAATTGGCTTATTGAACTCCTGCTAAATTTGTCTTTTTGACCTGCCCGCATTTATCATTCTGATACTTTCCCTGAGTTTAGACTTCCCAGGAGCTCGCTTTTAATTAATCATGCGGTTCCTTTGTAATGTGGACGTGTTGCCATTAGAGGTTTGAATGAGGCCACCAACTAAATTTCAAATGGCAACTAAACCACATTGAATTGCAGGTTTCCAGGGGAGTGGGAATGATGGCCTTGTTTAGATTTCTATAATTGTCTAAGAACAGATTATAAAGAATGTTACATAATACATTACAGAAAACTAAATTAGTAAATTGTGATTGTGCCAGACAAGTGAAGGGCAATGTGATGCCCTCCAGCTGCTGCCAGACTCCAGCTTCCATCAGGGCCTCATATTGCTCTCCATTGTGATAGACACTAGTGAGTAAAGCTTTCAAATTATCCTGTCAGATGCACTGATGCCAATATATTAAAGGAAAAAAGTGTAATTCTGCTGCAAATCAAATGCACTACACTGAATAAATCAAAATGTAATGATGTACGTCATATTGTCTTAACCCTCTTAAGGACTGTGAATGTGCCGGGACCACCACAACTTTCGGTCCTTTAAGGACCAGTGACAGTCCTAGCATGTCATGAGTTAAAATATCACAGTGCTCCTGAAGGTGTGATGTGATCACTCAGGGAGGCCCTTGGTGAGCCGGAACATGTGATCTCTCTCAAGTGCCAGCTCAGGAAATAAAATGGCACTGGTCCTCCAGTGTACAAAACACCTGGTCCTTAACTATTTGAATTACAGAGAGGTATCCAAAGCATTAGATACCTCTCTGGCACTCAAAGGGTTAAGGGGTTAAGAATTGCAGCATTTTTGCACAATATCTGAGTAGCTGAAGTAAATATCTTTAACCTTTTGAGTGCTGGAGGTATATCACAATGTGCTGGATACCCCACTGGCAATCAAAGGGTTAAGATGCATGAATACCCCATTTAAATAATAATAATTATAATAATAATTATCATTGTTATTATGTAGTGGATAGATACACTTGCCAAATTAGAAATGTAGTACCGGTCTATTTTCAGTTAACCATTTGCGTGCCAGAGAGTTACATAACTTATTGCTCTGCAATTCTTTGTGTACCACTCTAGCACTCAAGAGGTTAATTTAGGGCTATGTTTTTCAACCGTGATCCTCAATTACCCATAAGCATTTGCATGCCAGAGAGGTTAGCAGCGCAGGCTTTCTGAATTTCCTGCCCATGCACAGCTATGAAATGATCTTATCAGTTCACCAGTGCTCAGGAAGGGTACAGCCTGAAAACCAGCACTGTTAGGGGTACTAGAGGCCCACAGATGAGAAACTCTGGTGAAGTGTACGTCATTGAGACTGATGTACTGAAAATAACTGGAACAATCCAAATACACAACAGGGGACAAATACAAATTTACATATGATTAAATAGGGCTAAAAGACCCATTTAAATCAAATGTAAAAGTTTCTGTTATAGCCATCAACCAGTTTTCTATACAAATGCAAATAATTGCCCCAGGCCTAGTTCTCTTCTACTTAAAACCTATGTTCAGTGTAGTGACTTCTTAAAATATTTGTAAAATCTAATGGTCCATATCTAATACATTTTACTGGAATTATTTCCAACTTCCTAAAAGAATCCAAATAGGCTAACGGGCAAGATTAATGACAAGATTAATGACTTAAAAAAGCCATGTTGACTCCTACTAATAGTGTGTTTTCACTCTAAATGTATCTTAAATACAATCCCATAGGAACACTTCAATCATCTGTACTTCCATTGACCTCTGGTTTACAGACCTCAAATTTTTGTTTTTTTTTAAGGAATAGTAATACTTGCATTAAACTTGAGCTCCAAGTCGTCCTTATGTTTTTTTTTTTTAACATACAGCGCTATATTTGAATACTAATTGTCTATTTTGGATGTATGTAGCCCTTGGATCACTTTTCTTAGGCTAGCCCCTGAGCTAAAATGTTTGGACACCCCTGCCTTAATGGAAATGTATACCAAAGAATGTTAGGCTGGATATATGTTTACAGCAATCATGGTTCTAGGAGGCCAAGATAATCTACCCAGACTATGAGGCAATTAACATTTGTCACCAGATTTTTGATACTTAAATGATATCAAACAATACCATGCTGTCATAGCTTTTTATCTTACAGAAACCAGCCTGCACTTCATAAATCTAACGTAGTCAAGTTTGACCTGTATAAGTCATATCCCAGGTTAACACCTTGGAATGTGTAACCCCTTAGAGACAACTTGCATTCAAGGGGTTAAAGAGAAGCTAAAACCCTCAGCCAGAACCTTCCCATGTCAATAAATAAATAACAATATGAATATGCCGTTCAGCATCAAGATTTCTGGTGGAGCAGACAGCAAAAATCTAAGATATGCTCTGTGCACCCCCAAAATGTCAGTCTTTTGAAGGGTCAGGAAACTCTGATTTGGCTAGAGGGGTGGAGGGCAGGCTAGACTAGAAAGTTTATAGCTCAAACTATAGGCCTCACTGGTTGCTTGTTCCTAGACTACTAAGATAACCCTGAACCTAGCTAACTATGAGACCTGCAGTTGTGGCCCCACATGACTGAACTTCAAGACCCCAGAGTGTCTCAGTGCAGTAATTATAAAGAGATCAGCCTGTGGGCAACAAGAATACTTCTCTTCCCCATGTTCAGCTCTTCCTATGATTAGCTGCTTGCACTGAAGCCTCAATTTCTTTAGCAATTTACTTCCAGAGGATCAGACCTGCAGAGAGCACAGCTATCACATAACTCAGTGGTTCTCAGCCTGTGGGTTGGGACCCCTTTGGGGGTCGAATGACGATTTGCCAGGGGTCGCCTAAAACCATCAGATATTTATATTTCAATTCATAACAGTAGCAAAATTACAGTGATGAAGGAGCAACGAAAATAATTTTACTGTTAGGGGCCGCCACAACTTGGGAAATTTTATCAAAGGGTCGCGGCACTAGAAAGGTTGAGAACCACTGACATAACTGCTCTTTAACCATTTGAAGTTGTAATGTGAAGACAGCTAATTATGTTCATGCTTTTGATACATTCTTTCTGAACTTTGTTTCTATGAAAGAGAATATGTATCAGATTAAAGAGCAACTAATATGTGAAAAATAAAAATAAACAAAAAGCAATGCGCTGGAGATCTTGGTAGCATTCAAGGGGTTAACCCATTGAGTGCCAGAGGGGTACGCAATGAATTGCTCTTGTATGCTCCAGACTGTCTAGTTCTACATAAATCCCTGTGTGTATGTGTGTGATAAATGCTTTACTTACATACCAATAAAGAAGTAGACAAGATTGCTTCCCCAAAATATCACATTAAATTGAACTGTGTTGATGATTGCATTGTTCTTTTTTTAACCCTTTGAGTGCCAGAGGGGTATGTAATGAATTGTAAAGTAATGCGTTGCGTACCCCTCTGGCACTCAAAGGGTTAAACAATTGCTGTCTGTAATATTCCCAGATCTTTTACTGAGTGATTACCATAGGGGCTACACATACTTCTGTTTTGACTAAACTATTGCTGCAACATCAGTTAATCAAAAAAACCCTGTTAAATGTCAGGCCCAGTCTTATTTATCCAGACTGCCTTGTCATGGAACGTTGTGGTCCTGAACCAGTATCAGACACCAGAAGAAAACACTGTAATTCCAAAGGCATAACAAGATGACTGAAAAACCACAGCAGAGAAACCACTTTGATGTGGTTTAACTCAGTAAAATATGTCTAAAGTAGTTTTGAAGTATTTTGATTGTGGTCTGTTTAATTTATCCTCACAGGTCTTGTGGTTTAATTCTTGTGGTGACTGGCTGACCTATTGTTTCCATGTCTCATTACTACTAGAATGAATTTACTTGCACATACTTCATTATGACAAAAAGCAATAGGTCAAGTGCTTCTAGGATGTAAACAAAAATGTCTCAAAGGAGAACTGTACCTGTAGGAATAAGTTCCACTTAGTTTAAGCCTTTGAGTGCCAGAGGGGTAAGCAACGCATAACTTCACAATGTGTTGCATACCCCTCTGGCACTTAAAGGGTTAACAGAATAATCTACTTGGGTAGGAGTCATTCAAGCAACAGTCAGATAATATGTCTGTTTATATAGTTTCTGCATTGTATATACAGTTTCCTGTATGTGCTGGGACCCATTTTAGGACTGTATATAGTTTACTCCTCCTCACAATAAACGGTAGGCTTTATCAGTCTGTATAAGATAAGCCATACAGAGAGAGCCCAAACTCTGAACACATATGGTATACGTGGCACTATGACAAAGCTGTGCAAATTGCTGTTGCTTTTCATTTATTATGACAGTGTCAGTACATATACGCCATATTTACTCTATAGAGATTTAAATATAAAGATGCAAGGAGATGCTCTCCCTACATCGCCTAACCAGCAGACGTGAATAGAGCTTCATCCTGCTCCTGCAGCCAAACATCTTTGTGTCACCTGGTGCTTAGTTTCATAGCTCTCTATATCCTTATATTTAAATCTCTGCATAGCTTAAATGTAGGAAGGGGAGGTGTTATAATCACTGCCACCAATGTCTCAATAAGTTCAAAGGCAATTTGTGTGGTGCATTTATAATTATAGCTTATTAATTAACCTGTAATAGCGCATCTCAAAACAAATGTTGATTATGATTGCATTTTGCCATATTTAATAACGAATACATTCTGCACACAAAAGTTGTTGCTTATAAAAATGTTTGCATTGCTTAGAGACATTTTTGAAACAAATGGGAGATTTGTTTTAAACCCTTTGAGAGCCAGAGGGGTATGCAATGCATTGCATACCCCTCTGGCACTCAAAGGGTTTAAAAAAAAAAACACATTTTGGGGTCTATTTGAAGGGATAGTAATGTTTCACAAAAGCAGCAGCTCTAAAAACTCTTCATAGTATTAGGGCCATGGAGAGGGTTATTTCACTACTGTCAGAGTTGTAGTTCAAGAGTAATAGAATTATAAAGTATCCCCCTCCCACCCCTTATACCTACTGTAAGCCACCTCCCCTCAGATGTGGAATCTAGTCTTGAGACCAGGCAGCTCACAACAAGGGACAATCTTCTTACTGTGAGCATAAGGAAAACCCTGCCCCCCTTGACAGGTTTTTCCTTATGCACACTGAAGATTGTCCATCTCTGCAATCCATCTGGACAGTCTTGCTGCTCTGAGGTGAGCAGTGTTAAATCAGTGAAAGGGGAGGGAGGGGGATACTTTATCATTCAATTACTCTTGAACTACAACTGACAGTACTGAAATAACACTCTCCATGACCCACATACTATGAAGATTAATTGGAGCTGCTTTTATTGTGAAACATTACTATCCCTTTAATAGACTAGCTCTATACCAGTGTTGTGCAAACTGTTTGTACCCTTTATTTATTATATTCATTAGCATTGGCATGTGTAAACACCCCTCTTGCATGTACATTTTGCAGTGAGATGTTCCCCGTGCCATCTGTCTTACCATCAGACCTGAACAGTGGCTGCCTCCAGTTCTTGTTGCCGAACAAGGACCGGGTGAAACAAACCCACGTTTGGCTGACAGAGCCAGAAGCAGCCACTATTCAGGTCTGATGGTAAGAGACACACAGGGAACTTTTCCCTGCAAATGTACATCTTGGGGGATGGTTATATGCACTGGCCCTAATGAAGTATTAATAAAGGGCAAGATCAGTTTGCTCAGCTGGTATAGTGTTTATCTATTAACTAGACACATTTAACTACATTTTTTTAAATACATTTTTACAAATATTTTGGTATTTGTCTTTTTAAGACATACTGCAACTTTGCCGGCACTCCATAAACATGAATACACTAAACACTAATAAAAATACCTCAGGGAAATGGAACTCTTGAATGCAGTGGCATACACCTCTTTAGAAAGCAGTTGTGTCTGTGTATCCTTTTGCGTGGAAGAACGTTGGCTGAAAATAAATAAGTGAGATGTGAGTCACTCAAATGCTTTAAGCACAAGTAACCTCTTGCTATGCCCAGAAAATCCTAATTGCACCATGGATTTTGCCCATCTGCCTTGTTCAAGAAATAATTTAATAAATAATGGAATAAATAATGGAATAAAGAAATCCAAACCAGAGTTATTCTGGGGTAAACCAAATGCACCATAGAGGACAAATTGAGTTTTTTGACCACTTGAATGCTAGAGGTCTCTAATGCATTGCTTTGCAATGCATTTGAGACCTCTTATAGCATTCAAGAGGATAAAAGCCCAATGTAATTTATCAGGGATTTTTATTTGTCCCCTGTAATGCAGATGGTTTACTCCAGAATAACTCCAGGTTATTTTTATGAATATGGGCCATTGTCTTCAATCAGTCCCTGATGTGAGGTCCTTGGAGGCAGACATAGCAGTTGCTGGCAAGACCACTCTGCACTTGGAATTCTTACCACTTTAAGGACCACAGGATCGCTGGTCCTTAAAGGGTTAAAAAGGCTCATGCATCTGCCTGGTTCAGTTTAAAAAAACAAACAAACAAAAAAAAAAACTGCAAAGTGTCATGACTTATGTCTGCCTCAATGGACATGTCATCCATTAAGGCACAAGGATAACATTCTCAGGCGCCATTTTGATTTTCTAGTAAGGTAAGGAGGTGGTTATTTTAAGGAGGTGTCACTTCCCCTTTAATGCGAGAAATGCAGTTAATTCATTCTTCTGGAATTATGTTTGCTTGTCACTCAGGGACTGGTATCCTTGTATGGTTGTAATTTTATATACAGTTTACTACTGCTTGTTCCTGAATCACACACAGGTAGGTTAACTTCTTGAACACTCAATATATCAACAACACATTGTTTGGCAATGATCTGGAGACATCTGTAGCATTCAATGGGACTAATGTACTAATATTAAATAGCATGATTTAGTTACTTTTTAATGGAATAATTTCATCATGAATTTAACACTTTGAGTGCCAGAGAAGTATTCAACACATTTCAAAGCAATACCTTGGGAATCGGGGATACATCTCTTGCATTCAAAGAGTTAAATAATCAAGATCCCCATAAGGTGGGTGGTTCCATTCTGTGCTAGTGGAGCATGACATCAGAAATCACATTTGCAGTGTCTGTATCCTATTACAGGGGAAGGGGAATTATACCCCAGGGATTACTTACCTTGGGGGGAGGTGTTTGTGTGTGTGTGTAATTTTTATTTGAACCCAGTTGTAACCTTCTGCAGATTAGTCTGTAAAAACAACTGACCCTTATGAACCATACAGGAGTATTGAAATCCATTGTTTATTGTAAGGAGGTGTGACAGACATACCTCCCAACATTTCAAATGGCCAAAGAGGGACAATTGTGTTTTAGGTGGTGTTTTTAGGGGCGTGGCTGGTGGGCGGGGAAGTTTTAGGTTACTTTGTCACCTACTGACACCTCTTTGCGTAAATGAATAAATGATTTAGAGCAAGACCAAAGTATTTTATTTACACAGATTCAATTACAAACACATGAACTGAAGATTAACTAAACATTTATGTGAATTTCATTGCTGTGGAGCAATGTGACAGACTAATATATACACCACTCACTCTGATGTCCTAAAAAGTGGGACAACATGGTAGAAAAGAGGGACTGTCCCTCCTAAAGAGGGACACTTGGGAGGTATGGACAGATGAATATATACAGATCACTCCTGATACAATGCAAAAAAAAAAAGTTGATATACCTGACTACTGCATGAAGGATGCCTATCTAGGCAACTTCTTCTGTGAAACAGACGAAGTACTACTAATTCCTAAAGTAAAGTGACCAACTTCAGACTTCAGGGCTGCATAGGAGCCAGTGCATTCTGTGTTTTCCAAAACATATGTACTAACACGACCTGCTGTCTCTTATAGTAGGGGTAGTCAGTTGTTGGACTTCCAGCTGTGAGAACCTCCAATCATCTACAGCTAGCCAAGGCTGTTAGGTGTTTTAGTTCCCAACAGCTGGACGACAAGCAGTTGACTACTTCTGTCTTATAGCAAAGATGACTGAGCATCCATCTGTTCAGGAAGAACATGAGTCTTCCCACAAGGCTATGAACACTGGAAGCGCAATGAATGCATCAATTTCCCTGCTGCAGAATTGTCCATAGTGGAAAGTCTAATATCCATTATTGCTAATGAAACAGCAGCTGCTTTGGATGGCAGTACTATTTTAACTCTTTAAGGACCAGAGGAATGTGCAACACATTGATAAAGACATCCATTATGATTATCGCTGGTAGGCGAATCAGTATCCAGTTGATTGTTATATATTCTTGCAATGCTTTGGCTTCATCTCTGCCACTCAAATGGTTAAAGGAAGCTTTTGACCCCTTGAATGCTAGAGAGGTCTTTTAACATATTGAAAAGTATTGAGTCTGAGACCTCTCTAGCAATCAAAGGATTAAAAGCCATTGAAGTCGCTGGGAATTTTCATTTGTCCCCTATGGTGCAGCTGGTTTACTTCAGAAATGCACCTCTGTAGCTTATTGTATTACGTCTCATAGTCTTCTGTAGTCAAGTACTTTCAGCTAATGCCAAGTACCTGGGCAACAATTATTTTATACCGTACTGATGCAAACACTCACAATATTATGTGAATATATATAACAGATTTCATGAGTGATTGGGCACTGAAATAGGTTGTTGCTAAATTGACTTTGGCTCCATTTCTGATTGGGAGTACCCCTTTGAGTGCCAGAGAGGGGTGTCGCCAGAGGGTTGTGCATTGTATTGATGTGCAATGCGTTGGACTCACCTCTGGCACTCAAAAGGTTATAGTTCAGTTTAGAAAAAACATGACAACAGGACGATTTTCATGGGAAGCAGCCCTTTATAACAAGAGTCTCCCAATTTGCATTCTGTAGTTTAAATGCTTTGTTCAGAGATTGCATGAGTACAAAAGGGATTTTCCCCCTATCCTTAGACAATTACGAGAAGTTCAGATCACTGCAATGGATAAGTAAGTATGGTCTATTGTATGTTGGGGAGCCTATTATTTTTTTCTGATACTCTGCAAGTGCATGGTATGTAAAGTCAAATTCACTATACTTTCATATTATTTTGATATCAAAACTTATTAATTTACATTAATTGTATCTCTGAAATATAATTGGGTATTTGTAAAATGTATTTTTTTTTATTTTTTAAAACCACAAGTTTGGAATTATCAAGCGATGTGAAAAGATGAAACTCAGCCCTTAGCAAATCGCTTCATTGAGTGGGACAGGGGTAGTCCAATTTTGGATCTTCTGCTGTTGGGGACTAAAACTCCCATCACCCCCCAACTAGCTGTTGGTTACCATACCTGGGAACTCTCAAGCTTTGACTCTGAGACTCAGGGTGAAGGGCCAAATTCTCAGGGTGAGAGAGTCTAGTGCTATCTGTTATCTAATCTACTCCAATTAATTTCTTCTTTAGTCTCTAAATTGGTGCCACTTGTACAAGGAAGGCCAAGGGAGAAATCCTGCTTGTCTTGTTGAATATTAATGCTTCACAGAGGACTGGCTGGTGCACCAATAGATTAGAGTAAGTAGGGATATATCACCAAGAATCTATATTATTGGGAACGTTAAGGATTATATTTACAAGATTTCATGGTCTGCTCATTCCGAAGTTTCCCAGGTATGTTGGTTATCCTCGCAGTAGGATATTTGGAGAGATTTTTTCTGTGGATATATTTCCCCTTCATCAATAAATTAACGTTTTGTGTGTCAGGATTGTGTCAATCAGCATGTTCAATACCCCCCCACACACACACACACATCACAGCACACGGGGGGGGGGGGGGGTTAACCCATCAACTGACAGAGGGGTACGTAACACATTGGTCTATAATGTGTTGTGTATACCTTTGACACTCAATGGGTTGCGTGTCTGAGGTTATTGTTTTGATGCATTGTAAAAAAAAAATGAGTCAGACACCTCCTTTCACTTCAAAGAGTTAACCAGGAATTCCTGGAGTAAGAATAATGAAAGGGTAGTTATTGTAGGAAATAATAAGTCTTATTTAATTAACCTGCCATATGTCATTCACATCATACATATTATTCTATGTTTTGGTGTCCAGTTCATGCATGTGTACCTGTGTTATGGCAGCTCACAATGACATTGAGACATACTCACTGTTTTATAGTGTGGTGTCCTTAAAGACTCTAGTTGAAAAGAGCTATGTACTGAGCAGCTCCAGATACATTGTACACAGGGCTGGTATGTAGCAGAATTCTGTATGTGTTAAAGGATGGGACTATTCTGCTCCCATACAGTGAAAGTGCTCATTGCTCTGTCATTGTGCATAATTGTATGAACAGCCAACTCAATCACTACCTGTAATGTCAGCAGCATAACTTGTACTAGAAATAAGGGGATAAGGCTGACAGGAATTGACAATATGGTCAAGGGTCCAAGGGCAAGTCCAGTTTCCCAGTAGCCCTCCTTGAATGGTATTGCCCTTAACCCTTTGAACACCAGAAGAGTGCAATGCATTGTATACCCTTCTGGTGCTCAATGGGTTAAAAGATTAGAAAGAGACCAAGATTTAGCTTTAGAAATGTTGTTCCTGTTGTGCATATGACTGTCCGTGGTTCTCAGTCTTTTGTATTCCTCAAGGCACCCCTAACACACAATGCGGACTTCTTGGGCTTGCAGACTTACATAATTTATCAAGGACTAAATGAAAGGTACAATAGATAAATATACAGTTATTCTTACATCTCACAATCATAACGAAAGGAAACATATTGTACATAACAATTTCTGTAAATTTACATTTGAAACTCAACATTCCCATTTTTGTCAGCCTTTGGTGAAAAAAGGGCACCCTAAATGGATGTCAGTGGCACCCTGGTGGAGAACCATTGCACTATGCTGAGATAGTGCAACCTGTGACCCTCCACCTGTTGTTGGACTACAACTTTCATCATTCTCCTTGCCACCTGAGGATGATGGAAACTGTATTCCAACAACAGATGGAGGATCTTGTGTTGCTCACATGGTCTAAGCCCAGGAACCTTGTGAATACAGAATTACACAGAACAAATTATAGATATTGTCATTGTACAATTTATTAACTCCTCCATGTCAATCCCAGGTCCTGGGGCCATTATTAACTTAGCAGCACAAGCAGTAGCTGCCTGCACATACCATGGAACATTTTCCTGTGTGAAGGATCACTCATTTTCTACCATGTTCACAACCTAACAGTGTCCCAAGTGGCTGGAAGATGATCCAGCTTTTATGAACTAGACACAAGATATAATGGTATAACTTTAGTGAACAACACACATCATTTTAAATACAATATTTTAACAATAATTTAGTCTTATAGTGATTAGATGTATCTCCTGCATAGCCTTGTAAATAGAGTGATTGGCAAGCTAGATAGGAAAAAGTAATCTAATCTGCCATCAAATTCCATGTGTCTTTGTTTCAAAGTTAAGATTTCTCGGTAGATTGGAAAGTTTGTTAAAGAAAAGAAGGATTCTTTGTAGTTTTCTATAATCTTCCCAGACCTCACCAGTTTCTCTCTCCCTTCCACATGTACCCAATTGTAATACACCTTCATTTGAACAGGTGGGGCTTCCCACAAAAGCAAGCTGGTCCTTTGAGCTGCTGATTTAAATCTATGCAGATCTCTGTCTATTGTGTAGAACACCCATCACTTGTTTTGATATGCATTCAGTGTTTCACTTAACCTTTGTTAGGAAAAGAGTCCAAAAACCACCCATCAAATAGAACATTGTTGTAGACTTCTTCCATAAACTCCCTCTTACTCCATACTCACTATATTTTGTTATGCAGAACAAAGTTCTATTTGCCTACAGTGTCTGCAGGGATGATCAGCATCAGTCCCCTGCAGCAAAGGTGGTAGTCTCTGTTTAACCCTGTGAGTGCCAGTTGGGTGTTGACCTTGGGTGTCAGGTTATTAAATGCATTTTAAGCCAGCCCATTTGTATCATTATTTTGTTGTAGTGTAAACCGTTTGAAAGCAAGAGGAGTATCAAGTGCATTCCCCAAGCAATGAGTTAGATAGCTTTCTGGCTCTTGAAGGGTTAAGGGGAATTGAAATAGACTGCACACAGCTATGCATAGCTCATGAGGGAATTTATAAAGGTTCCAGTGTGGAAAAGTGGTTGCAAAACATGCTATTTTGGAGCCATATATACATACATTTGTTTGTGTTTTACTCCTGAGTGCCAGAGTGGCATGCAAGACATTGTTACATATCTCTCTGCCATTATTATGATTATTATTTATTTATATAGTGCCAACTAATTCCGCAGTGCTGTACAATGGTATACAACATGTTAAAGCACGTTTCCCACACATTTTAGCGTAACCATGGATTAACCACTTGAGGACCAAAAGGAATGCACTATACACCCCTATGGTCCTTAAGGGGTTAAATTGTTTGACTTTTATTGATAATTTTGCACTGCTTTAACCACATTTGGTCCTAATAGTTATCACAGGGTTTCATGTAATGGAAGATCCAGTATCTCAAAAGCAGTTAACCATCTGAGTGCCAGAAGGGGTGGCCACACCCCTCTGGCATTCATATGGTTAAATTACATAATCCCCTTGCACCTCTATTGAAATGAGAGCTTTTAGCAATTTATACATTTCCTTTTTTGAGGCCAAGGGTGATTAATAAATAAATGTGGCTACCGTGTTAAAGAGATAATAACATTATATCTTGGCAGCATGTTCTGCAGGTGAATAATATATAAACTCTCATTGCCTATAGTTTTTTCCACACACACCTATTTTTTATTTTATTTTCCTGACATTCAGCTTCCAGGATCATTTCTAGGGAGCTTTCTGTCAAGGATTGTGAAAGTTGGGATAGACATACATTTAAAAAAGTGATAGTGATACAATGCAGAGAGGCCTGACTCCAGTCTCTTCACCCTGAAAAGCCAGAAAGGGCTCTTCCTTATGGCGCTCAACAGCTTATATGTGAGTTGACACAGTCATGCTGATTTACTAAGAACTGGGGGAGATGCACTAAGAAGTGATAAAGAGGTGATAAAGCAGAGATAACTTCTCCAGTGATATCACTTCTCCAATTCCTATGTTATTCTATGCAGCCTATGCACTAAGTTTTCTTTAACTTTGGAGATGTTAGTGCATACACTCTATAGAATAACATATGAACTGGAGAAGTTATCTCCACTTTATCACTCGTAAGAGCATAAGCCCCCTAGAGTAATTCTGGGGCAAACAACTGCACCATACGGTGGAAAGAAAAATTACGAGTTAAATGGGGCTTTTAACCTTTGAATGCTATAATGTTCTCCCAGTGTATTGCAAAGCAATACATTAGAGACCGTGCAAGTATTACGCTGGATAAAACCCAATGGAAATCTGGAATGAATTAATATGTTTATATATTGCCACAAGTGTACACAGTGCTTTACGATTTAAGGGTTTGGACAATACAGGGTGACAAGCACACCTGGGAACTTTCAAGATGAGCTGACCCTGAGATCTTTGAAATATTAACCCTTAATATTTATTAACCCTTAAAGCTTCACATAATGTAGCTTTTATGTGATACGTACCCGCTTACTCTAACCCAGAGGTGCTCCAGTCAGCCCACAAGGAACCTTTAATCTGCTACAATTTAGAGATCGCACTGCCTAAATACAAACAAGACAAGCAGGACATCTCCCCTGTCTTTCTGGTACAAATGTCACCAATTTAGAGACTAAATAAACATTTAATTGGGGCAGATCATATAGTTGATAAAACAGCACTTTCACCCTGAGAATTTAGCCCTTCACCTCAAGAATTGGGTCAGAACCCTGAGAGTTCCTAGGTATGGTGACAAGTGCTTCAGAAAGTTTAACAATGGAAGTGGGGTTCTTGCTCAAAAGCTAAACTTGGAAACCTTTTTTATACTTTACTAGTTGAAGAGCCTGTGTACACAGGCCACAGTGCCACCCAGCAACTGCGTGGTGCAGTCATGCACAGTAGAGACTGCCCGCGCTGCGGCTGATACCGAGCGGGGAGCTCCGAATTCAGATTGTAATCCTCTCTGCGCACCGACTACGGTCTGAATTTGGAGACCTGCTCCGTTATCAGCCACGGCGCAGGCAGTCTCTAGTGCGCATGACTGCAGCGAGCGCAGCCGTCTCTAATGCGCATGACTGCTTCTGACAAACACACATTTAGCAAATTATTATATAGGATGATGCAGTTAGTTTGCTCCACAATTGCTCTAGTTCCGCTTAGTGACATGCTGACGCTGATGTACTAATATTTATTATATGAATACTGAAAAATAATTATCTGTTGTCAGCTTTAAACCTCTGAATGCCAAAAAGGTATCCAGCACATTGCGTTGGATACAGCTCTGGAACTCAAAGGGTTAAGAGGACATGACATGGAGATTAATTGTAGACTCTGTTAAACTCTTGGATGCTAAAGATTTTTTTTAGCAGCCGAGGGGTTAAAGCGCCACATTAATCCTTTTAGTGCCAGAGGGGTATGCAATGCAGTGCGTTGTGTACCCCTCTGGCACTCAAAGGGTTAAACATAGCTTTGCAACAATATTCAGCTCCAGTCAAGGAAAAAGGGGCTGGTATTCTATCTGGTAGTCATGCGTACAGTAAACTAGTGTTATCCTTGACAAGTGCATAGTGTGACCATAGCAGCAGTAAATATTTAACCTTTTATTTAAACATGATACTGCAATCTTATTTATCCATACCTGTTTAAAGGTACTTTTCATTCCTGAAACCTCTCTGTCACTGACCTGCTCAGATTACTATTTAATTATGCTGCAGATATGATTGTATCAGTGAAGCCAAGCTACAATATTAATAATCTCTGCCTTGAATAATAAATGCTATTCACTAACATGATAGTATTGAAAAATATGTTCTCCATTTCAGCTATACAGCTTCATAAAGATACATTAAAAAAAATCACATTTCATTTTCTAGTTCCCTGTTAACTGACTGGATGATAGAGACTTAACCTAACAGCCGGTGGATTAAAGAAGGTCTAAATCAATAAGGAGCATCAAAATAAATAGTGATTGTATATCCGCCTTTTAAAGATCAGAGTGGTGTACAACGCATTTCTTCATAATGCTTTGCATATCTCTCTAGTCCTTAACTTGTTAATTAGGTATCATGCACGAAAGACACATTCAGGTCAGAAAATTGTTTCTCTTTATAATCATTTCTTACCTGGTTTTTGTCCATTAATAAGCAACAGGCTCATCAGGATGAAAAAGAAGGAAAAAAATAATTTCTGGAAATCCATTTTGCCTTTTTTGGAGAGATTGGAGAATACTCTTCTGAGGTATGCAACAGATGGATCAATCCTTTAGATAACTTCTGCCTGAGAATCAGTCCTCTAAGTAAGTCAACTGAGAGTGAAGTGTTCACTGCATATCAGCAAGGTTAATGATCACAGCAGACAAGGTTACAGTGCCAACCCCCTTTTCCCTCTCTCTTTTTTTTGCTTTCTCAATAAGCTTCTTCTGTTTCTTCTTTTTTTCCCCACTCTCTTCCTTAGTTTACCTAGATAGATACTGATTGCAGAGAAAAAGAATCATGTAAATAGTTTGTGCTAGTGTAGGAGACTGAGAACAAAGAGGGTGGTCTTCTCTTTAAATACTGCTCGGGCAGGGAAAGCTATGTAAAGTAAGTCATGATGCACTCACATTTGCAACTGTTTAACTTTGCATTGCCCATATTGGTCCCATATTCAGAGGAGCAATGGGAATGACAGGAAGTCCCTCTATTGTCCTTATTTTAAAAGAATCCTGGAGCACATACTTAAAACCCCAGAATGCATTGTGAGACTTCTTGCTCCATTGCCTTATCTTTTTTAACTAGCTGCAAAGTGTCATTCATTCAAGCATTTTTGTGAGCTGTTAAACTTAATCCATGGCCTTTGTATCTCTGAATATCCATTGGGTTGTTATATACTTATGTGAATGGCAAACTTATTGACCCAATGACTGTTTTTTCTTTTTACCAGGTAATTTTTCCTTACTTCAAAAAGCAAGTGATTTCCTCTACAGATTAGTGTATTCCATGCACCATTAGGACCAAATAATAGAGGAATCATTACATTTTCTACTTTCCAGTAGTCCTCTTATAGGCTCATGAGCATACCTGGGAACTCTCCGGATTTGCCCCAGAGACTCCGGTTCTGACAGATCTTTACCGGGTCTCTGGGGCAGAGGCAGATTCCTCCGGATGAGGGGAGTTTCTATTGAAACTCTGCCACATCTGCTTTTTCTCCCGTTGTGCCTCCGTCCCCAGCCTTCTGTGTGACACCTTTAACCCTCTGAGTGCCAGAGTGGTACGGAATGCATTACCACTCTGGCACTCAAAGGGTTAAATCCCCCCCAACACTCGAGTTAAGCCCCGCCCCCTTTTTGACGCGATTAGCGTCATTTTTGTTACCCCCTGGTGAACAGAGGACTACCCTCCGGGTAGCCCTCAGGTGGAAGTTCCCAGGTATGCTCATGAGTATTACTTTGTTATTTAACTCTTCAAGGACCACAGGGGTGTGTAATACATTGCTTTGCAAAGGGTTACATTACACGCATGTAAAATATACATGTATTCCTTATTTCCTCAGCACATCTTGAAGAGGATTGTGATTAATAAATGCATTAAGTGTAAATGTCCTTTCACACAGGCATCATTGAGGTGGTGATGTCAACAGACAGGAAAGGTACAATGCTGGACTATGGTGCCTTTCACATGGTGCCTTGTGTGAACTTGCTGCATCTTTACTGCGTTGTGTCAGTGCAGTAATGATGTACAAAGGAAGTTATGGGGCAACTTACAGACCTTTCACAAGAGCAATACTGGAGGTTATTCTCATCTCAACCTACAATGATGGTCAGCTGGTGTTTACATGGGCTGGCTGTCACGCATGCCTCTCCTGCATCTAGATCTGTGCTGCAAGTTCAGTCCTCAAGAGCCACCAACAGGTCAGGATGTAAGGCTTTCCCAGATTAAGTGCAGGTTAGTTAACCCTTTGAATGCCAGTGTGGTACTGAATGATTTGCAAAGCATGCATTACGAACCACTCTGGCACTCAGAGGGTTAATCAGTGGCTCATTCATTTTGACTGAGTCACCTGTGCTTAATCAGAGAAATCCTTAAATCATGTAGGTGGCCCTTGAGGACTGAACTTGATCTAGATCATCTGTGGAACACAGGAGAAAGTTGAGTATAGAAAGAGCCCTTAGGCTCCATTCACACACGTGACTGTCCTATAGCAACACAATCACAAAGCCTTGGATCAAAAGAAGACATTTACATGGGCAACTGCACTGATCAACTTTTGCCAATAAGATTCAGCATGCTCTTGGCCAGGCAACTGATTGAATTATTTTGATACTATTCAAAATGAGGCATTCATTGGCTGGTCCAAGTGGGCATCATTCAATTATACATTACAAACATCTATTTGGGCTGACCCTCTCCATTTAAATGCATATCTGCCCTGTAATCAGCTTACAGGGAGAGTTCAGTGCAATCACAGGGAACATGGGCACATCAAATAGGTAATGGTAGTACTGCATTCAGTTCCCCCTGTGTGAAGATAGTATAATGTAAAAATGCATGTTAAGAGATATATTCTTACAGATAGATACGGTAAAATCGTAGGTATACTGCTTTCAAATCACCCATGTGAAAATAGGGTATCCTTTTAAAAGTTTAATGTAAAAATGCATGTTTAGAGATATATACTTACAGATATATACGGTAAAATTTTAGGTATAATATGCACCTGTGTAGAATATAGAAGGAAGGTTTTACCTGGCATAAAACACACCACCTATTACAACCTCCCCTCCATCTTTCTCCTCCCTCCCTCCCTTGACCACATTCTCTATCTATCTCTGTAGCCCCCTCCCCCCAACCTCCTCAATGCTTTAAAGTGATCCGGAGACATTTGGTAGATCTGTTCAGTTTGTATTTGCTGCCCACTTCCTTGGCTGCTACTTCCTTCCTTTTAGGTCCTGGCAGGAAGGACGGAAGGCGTAGAGGGTGGCCTCAAACATGCACTAGCTGGACAGAGCTCCTAGCTACCTCCATGTTGCAAAGCATTGAAGTGGGTAGAAAAAATGTATACTATTTATAGCATTTTTGTTAAAAAAATAAATAAAATCACTTCCCCATTAACAAAAACATAACAATCTATAAATGTGTGACTTATTCTTTGAGTAGGTGTCCAAAGCATTGCAAATCGTGTTGGATACTTCTTTGACACCAAAAATTGTATAGCTTATTGGAGTCTACTATTTAGTTTAACCAATACATTTTATTGAGGTTTTCATTAAAAACAAAGCAAGTGCACAGCAAGATATAATCTTTGCAAAAGGATTAATTTTCTAACTCATACTTAATTATATACAGAAATTTAGGAATCTGTTGAACTTGTCTCAGTTATTGGGTCTTGAGATTATATCATTCAATGTACAAGGCAAGAACAAACATAGTTTGATCACATACCTCCCAACATTTCAAATTGCAAAGAGGGACACTTGTGTTTTAGGTGGCGTGGCTGGAGGTGTGGCTGGTGGGCGGGGCATTAGCGAGAATTTTTAGGCTATTTCATGACCTATTAATAGCTTCTTGTGTAACCTTATAAATGACTTCTAACAAGACCAAAGTATTTTATGTACACAGACTAATTTATGAACACGTATACTGATGTTTAAACAAACAATAATGTGAGTTTTATTGCTGTGGATCAATGTGATACCCTTATATACACACCACACAATCTGGTTTCCTAAACACAGGGACACCAGGGTGGGAAAGAGGGACAGAGGGATTTGGGTCAAAAAGATGGACTGTCCCTCCTAAAGAGGGACACTTGGGAGGTATGGGCTACCTTAATATTGTGGCAATCACGTTTGACACTGTATGGCATCTCAGCATTCATGCATTGTTAACCTTTTGAGTGTCAGAGGTGTGCACAATGCACTACATACATCTCTGGCAGTCAAAGGGTTAACTTCCGGGTGAATGTTCGGCCGGCCACAGCGCTGGGTCTTTTGTATTCGCAGACACTTCTCCCCCACTCTGTCTCACAGGGGAGTGGGCACTGGGAGACCTAGCGGTGGCGAGGTAAAAGGATATGGATAAACTCACAATCATTTCAACATGTCTATCTTTGGCAGTGGATATTTTTGCCTTCGCCTCTTTTGCCAACCTGGACTGCATCAACACAGGGGAAGGGAGTGGGGGAATCGGGCAGGGAAATGGCTGGAGCAATTGGTGGAAGGTAACAGGTCTGACCAGGGTTAGGAGGAGAGTGGTTGGAAGTCGGAATTTGAGTACGCAATGGTGCTGAGAGACTACATTCAGGCAGATGTACTAAGAAGTGGTTCACAAGCCAGATATACAGTGGATCCTGCTCTGGATTACCAATGCCATAATGCCGAAGTCTGTGTGTGGGGAGTTGAGCAGCATGCCACCACTTCGATCAGACAGGACAGTGCACACTGAAAATATATTGTACTACTGTACCTGAGGTTGGAGGGACCGTACAGGAGGACCAGGACGCAGTCGCAGATGCAATAGCCAGATAATAATTTGTCACTCAGACTGCGGTAACCCGTTATGCCTGCAGCCACCGGGGGCGGAGAGTCTTCTGTCTACAGTGGCTATCTCAGCCAGTCTCACTCACTACTGCAGCTCGGGCAGGCGGACTATGGCACACTTGCGTGCGTGCGCACATTTAACAAGTATGTGGCACGCATGTGCAGAGTAAATGTTAACGATGATGTCACTTGACTCAGAACGGTGCGTGGCGCTGCTCACACTCAATCTCAGAGTGTGCCGTGCGTCTTAGCTGCTGCTGGAGAGCCGGTACGTGTGGGCAAAATTTAACAGGCCTGGTAAAATGGGACAGACAGTAATGCGGGCGTGACAGCGGGTTTGGGCCATAAATTCGGGTCTGTCCCGCGTAAATCGGGACAGTTGGCTGGTATGTGATCACAAAACAAAATATTCTTTTTAAAGGGATAGTAATGTTTCACAAAAACAGCAGCTCCAATTAGTCTTCATAGTATTTGGGCCATGGAGAATGTTATTTCAATACTGTCAGAGTTGTAGTTCAAGACTAATTGAATGATAAAGTATCCCCCCACCCCTTTTACCTAGTGTGAGCTACTGCCCCTCAGATTTGGAATCTGACAGCTCACAGCAAGGGACAATATTCTTATTGCGAGCATAAGGAAAACCATGCCCCCCTTAACAGGTTTTTACTTTTGCTTACTGAAGATTGTCCCTCTCTGCGATCCATCCAGACAGTCTTTTTGTGTTACATCAGTAAAAGGGGCAGGAAGGGGATACTTTATCATTCAATTACTCTTGAACTACAATACTGACAATATTGAAATAACACTCCCCATGGCCCAAATGCTATGAATATTAATTGGAGCTGCTTTTATTGTGAAACATTACTATCCCTTTAACAGATCTAACTTGTGCAGAAACAAACTTTCAGCCCCTAACTGTATAATACTTGGATCATTTATATGTTCTGCTTTTATTTGCTTTAGTAACCCCATGAATGCAATAGCCATGGAATTAAAAAAAAAATGTGAGATGGACTATTTTCCCTATGGTCTTTTACCTCACTCCATTCTTAGAGGTATAGTAATGTCTCTTGATAAATTAAGCTTCGACCATTTATCTTTTTCAACAATGCAGAGAGTTATTACAATGCTGTAATTGGTCATGCTGCTTTCCCTCAGATTTGGAATCCAGTCAGCAGACTGGATATATCACAAAGAGGGACAATCTTCTGGCTATCCATATAAGGAAAACCCTGCCCCCCTTGACGGAGGACAGGTTTTTCCTCATGCTGACAGAACATTGTCTCTCGTCACGATCCATCTGGACCGGCTTGCTGCTCTGAGGAGAGGCGGCAGAGGGGACACTTTGTAATTTAATTACACATGAATTACACCAATTACAGCATTGTAATAACACTCTGTATTGTTGAAAAAGTGTGATGCATGATCAAAGCTTAATTTTATCAAGAGACATTTCTATCCCTTTTAGAAGACACAACTGCTAGGCTCAGAGAAATCTGAACTGGATGCATAGGAAGAAGCTGGTGAGGACTGTTAGAGACATTACCAGTATAGTAGTGAATAACTTGGGGAGTTGCACTAAACGGTGATAAGGGGACTGTCAATGACATTTTCACAGTATGCACTAAGATGTCTTCTTCACCATCATACCTGTGAATCTGCCACCAATCCTCCATAATTCACTGACATCGACATGAATTCACCATAACATTGACAGACTAAAAATTTAGCACTTAACTCTACAGTGACTCATTTGCATATGGAAATGCATATGGGAATGCAGGTTAGTAAGCCATTGTTAATGTGGCTTTTCACCACATACACTAAGTTTCGATTGCAGCCTTTGCTGTTGGAAATGTTGGGGTCTTCCTATAGCTCTCTACAGAGCCAGAGGACAGTTTGCTGTCTCCTTTAACTATTTCAGTGCAGTAGAGATGTGCATTGCATACCCCAGTGGAAGTGAAAGGGTTAAGAATTCATGATTGGTTAAAAATCTGTTATGATTAATGTATTTTTAAATGTCTTTTGGTGTTCTGTAAAACTTTAAATAAACAGTTCCCTACAATACTATTTGTCAATATAATGTACAAGATGATGACAACTGAACAGGGCAGAATTTGAGGTCCTGTTGACCTGCTAGCAACCATGTCCACCTCCATGGACTTCACATCAAGGACTGAACAAGGACAGCATTCATATTGGTCATTTAGATTTTTTTTTCTGTAGTAATGGTGGTGGGGGATTGCTGTTTGGAGGTGTTACTTCTCCTTTAACACTTTACCTTTTGATGTGTTTTTTTGCAATCTTTTGAGTTTTCTAATTCATATCCCCAAAATAAAGAAAAAATACATTGCCATTTCCTTTACAAATTGTTTAACTACTCATTGTATGGCTATAAGCAAGTATCATTATAACAGCATAGCATCAAAGGCAAAGTGATATCAACGATCTCCCTGATTATATAGTACTTACCATACAAAAGGCTGAGTGATTTATTTGCCACCTACGTTAAAAACATTTTAGGAGTTATGCATTAAGGTGTGATAAAGAGGTGATAAAGTGGAGATAACTTCTCCAGTGAAATCTCTTCTCCAAATCCTATTTAGTACTATGGAGCCAATGCACTAAGAGTTCTCCAACTTGAGAGAACTTAGTCCACAGGCTTCATAGAATAACATAAAAACTGGAGAGGTGATATCACTGGAGAAAGTATCTCCATTTTATCACCTCTATATCACAGCTTAGCGCAACTCACTCTTATGTATGTATGTGATAGCTGCATTTCAAAACGTGTGTAGTGCTTTGCAATGTGTTGAAGACCTCTTTGTCATCCAAAAGTTAATGGAACACCAAAAGCAAAAATGAACTAGGGTTACATGCACCTAAATGCCCTGTACTTCAACTCACATCTGTGAAAGATCTCTATTGGTATTCTGATGCCTAAAATCTAGTCTTACATGGGCTCTGTGGAAGCAGACCTTCCTGCCTTTTCCAGGCTTCTATTGATTCTCCAGGATTATCTGTAAATGGGATGTGAGAAGATAAGTCTTTATGAAAACAAAGTTTGGGGGGGGGGTACTATCCACAACCAATTAACTGAATGAAGCTCTTATATCTCAGTACAAACAACAGTAACCCTTTGAGTGCCATGGAGGTATCCACATGTTAAAAAGCAAGTTTCGGATTATATTTAGGGATGTAACATGAATCATTACGTTTTACATATGCTAGCTGTAACTAAGGGACATTTAAAGTTCTATCAAACTAGTTCATTTGTTGGTGTTAATGTTCATTTAATTCTGCACACACTGCTCTCTTAATGTTGATGTACCACACAGTGAATGTAGCAATAATGCAATTAATTCAGAGCATACTTGTTACTGAAAAAGGATCATAAATACCACCTTGCTTTAACCCTATGAGTGCCAGAGGGTTACACAACACATTGCAAAGTGTAGCATAAGATGGTGCAAAACATGTCATTGTATGATGTCATAATATCACATAAAAGAAGACTTTGGCAATGATAACTCTAATTGCCCCCATTAGAAGAGCAAACCACTAATACATGGATTGCCTTCAATGCGAATTTCCCCTAAAAAGAAGTTAAAATCACTTGATACTTTTCCTGATAGTGTTATTATGTGAGGAGTTTAGGGGTTAGTTCCATAGAGTTAGTGCAGTTTAAAACATACATAATTAACTAGTACAGTGATAAGCAACCAGAGTCACCCACAAGGGCGGCATACGAGGAAAAAGAAAATGAATCACCCGGGTGCTAGAGAGATATTCAATATCTTAAAGACCTTTCTAACACACAGTGGGTTAAATGAGAGTATTATGAGTGTGATGGTGAGTATGCTATGAGGGAAAAAGAGAGGTCGTTGGCTTTTTAGGTAACAAACGGTGATGATGAATAATGAAATTTATCTCTTCTTCTTATGACACCAAAGAACAGACTTGGGGCCACAGCAGAAGGCTCCATGGTCTACATAAGGCCCCAGGGATGCTTGTTGCCCACTACTGAACTAGTATGACAAGGGGCCAGGTTCTATTGCAGGTGCTAAATGTTAACACCCGTTTTATCAAACATTTTCCAATTGAAGTCTATGGGGAAAACTGGAGATAAAAGCAGTGATAAAAATAGTACCTGTAATGGAATCTAGCCCAAGACTGGCTTTGGTGATCGTATCAATTGACTGAGTCCAGGGAACCCACTATGAGAATACCACCTACTAATTCACTACTGGCACAACACAGTCTGACAGGTAATGTGCTTCAAGCATATTCCTGAGCCAAACTAGGGTTGTTACAGTTACTAGAAAAATAAAGGCCATTCTATTAATTAATTATTATTATTATTTTATTATTTGCTCCAGGTCCAGATTGGTAATATACTGCATATAAAATGGGGGCTATGCAGTAAGAGCTGATAAAGAGGAAGTAACTTCTCCAATGGTATCACTTATGCATTTCCTAAGTTATTCTATAGAGCCTATGCAGTAAGATCTCCAAAGTTGGAGAAAGCTTAGTGTATTGGCTGCACAGAATAACATATGAACTGGAGAAGTGATATCACTAGAGAAGTTCTCTTTGCATTATAACCTTTTTATTACACCTTAGTGCATAACTCCCAATAAGTCTGGGAGTTGCAGATGGCCTGTGCTGTTGCCATGTATTACTTATGCTGAACTCTAAAAGCCAATGGATGTGGTCAGGAAGAAACAAGTTTAGCTGATTTTTAATAGTTGTTTTAGGTTATATAAATCTTTAATGCCCCTTCATATACTCATTATATTGTATCATTAAACCAGTTTCTAGTTGATACCAGGTCGGGTATTCAGTGCACTTCTTTCACACAGAACCAAGCAAACTGAGTAATGTCATGCTGAAAACAGGGGGAAAAGAAGATTTTGCAACGAAAGATGATTTTTGTGGATATACCACTATTAACCCTCTGAGTGCTAGAGAAGTATTCAACCCATTGTAATGTGTTGATGCCTATCTGGCATTAAAAAGGGTTAAAATATACTTTCATTAACCCCTTGTGGGCTAGTGGGGTGGCAACACATTGAGAAGAAAGGTGTTTCGTACCCCACAGTTTTTTTAACCCTTTGAGTGCCAGAGAGGTACGCAACACATTGCTCTACCATGTGTTGCACACCCCCTCTGACACTCAAGGGGTTAAAGGGTTAAAATGATCAGCATCACCACCAATCTAATAGTTCTCTAAAAAATGTTCATATAATGGAAAAAATTCATATTGATTTTGTTCACAACTTACACATTTTCATATAGTCTGGGAAATTGTGTAAATTATTTACAAACTGTAAATTAATCCAGCACTGGATCCCTTGCTTACAATGCCTAGAGAGATCAGCTACACCTCACTGACAAGGCCCAATAAGGCCAAAACGTACATCTGGGGTTGGCTGCTTCTCTTGTTCAGAGAGTAATTCTCTGGCATTTCATGGTTGAACTGCTGTTAGGGCAGGACCAATATGATATGCTTTAGGATATTTCCTCTCTGTGAAAGGCACTAGTGGGCTAAAAGAGACTGCACCCTGCGTAGGACACCATTCCTATAGAGCCTGCAAATTTGTATTGCAGGTTCGTTCCTAGTTGAGCATCTCTGACTTCCACTTTACATTTACAAATTGTCATCACTCAAAACAATTTTTCTTAATAATGTACTTAGCATTTTATTCCATTGCTTAAAAATAAGATTCTTAAATAGTCTGAATTTTGATACAAATAATTGTAAAATAAAATATTTAATTACTATGTTGACTCGCTTATGATTTGTAACTTGTGACATTCGTGAAAATACACAAAATGAATTGTAATGTTTGGAAAATATACATTGCAAAATAAACTTTGTCCATGTTTTATTAATTGTTAAACAGATAGAAAGGAAAGTATTCAAATAGAAATTTATACTAAAATATGTTTACATCATACATTTGTGTTATGTCACCGTATGTTCAACTTGTAGATGAACTGAAAATCAGATTTTAGGAAAAAAATAACATTAAATTAGACAGCTTATGTAATGATATTTTCATTAAATACTGTGCATATTTCACATACAGATCTACCCACACTTCCCGAGGAAAGAAAAAAAAAAAGTTGAATAATAATTCCCCATCCCTTCCCCATGGACAGATCACCTCCCCTTGGATGCAAAGAGTCAGCTTGCATTGATATTGAAATCCATGGATGTCACGTACACAGAGCCAGGTTATTTAATTACTAGTATGTTTGTTAGTTTGTACACATGATTATTTGTGGGAAGCCTACAATAAACAAGACCCTTGTGGCTGGGAAGCTGATAGAGAGAGAGGCCTGAGTCATAACATTGGACAGCCGCATCTCCCATTCTTTTTCAACTGTATATATGTTTTGTGGGGACTCCTATGTACATATACCAGTTGATAATGAGAATTATTTTGGCTCACCAAGTTCCCCCAATTACTATGCAAGGGGGAGTTCTCTGACATTCAGATAAAAGCTACAATCTTTTTTGCCATTATTATTATTATTCTTTATTTTTATATTGTGCCAACTAATTCCGCAGCGCTGTACAACTGGCCATAACTAAAATGTTGTACATGATCTGTTTAGAGGATTGGAATTCAGGTCGTCATGGATGATTGACAGTATCAGGGCTTAAAATTTGAAGTCCTTTGCTACTAGCCAGACCTGAAAAGTTACTCGCCATTGCAAGACATAACATACCAACCAGGGCTGACTTTCTACTCGCCAGGGCTAAATTTTCACTCGCTATTGGCTAGTGGCGAGTGGAAATTTTGAGTCCTGGACACTATACCCAATTTCGGGAAGAGGGGGAGTGGTTTTCCCAGGACATCTGACAAGATATTGAAGACTTATGTCCAATAATCAACTACTCCTGAGCATTTCCACAGAATACGACACTACGACCCACAAACGGGGCATCTGCCGCTAAATACACAGCTTTTAGTTTCATTAAAGGTATTTATTTAAACTGCCAGTACCTTTTTGCTTTTTTATTTTTAATAGTTTTAGATCATTTTTGTTTAGTGGTTGGGAAGTGTCAGGCAAATACTGTATATTTATGTCCAAAGATCAACTCCATACACCCTCTTAGACTGTAGAATCAGTTTCCATACGCGGAGTGGAATAATTACATGGGGAGGAATCATAATGGAGATCCTTGCAAGATGTACGCTTCCATGGAGGGGAGCATTGCAAAGGTGACCATTCCACTATAAGGACCAGAGGTGTGCCCAGTGTTTCACAATGCATTTGAAACCTCTCTAAAATTGAAGGTGCTAAAAGTCCAATTTAAATAAGTGGAAAACTGGGAAACTTTTATTTGCTATATATGGTGCAGTTGGTTTCCTTCAGAAATACTCTTCTTTAGCTAGTAGAATACAACTCTGTGTGTAGCAACTCCTTACTAGTGGTGTAATGTTTTCACATATTTTCTATGGTGCAGCAAGCGGCTGTAAAAAGACTAATTATAGCCTTGATTCCATTCATTTAGAAAACAAAATTGCAGAGCAGCTGTTTTCTACAGCAGATGTTTTCCGATGCTAAATTCTGCAATCACATTAAGGTGGAGGGCCAGAATCTGATTGTTAGATTGGCTTTTCTCTAAAAAAAATAAAAAACTGCTGCTTTGGAATTATTTTGGAGAACTGAAAAACATTCCAAACTGATCCCAAAATGAGGATCAAGAAGCCCAAAGGAAGCATGTGGGTTGGGTCAGGCAGGGTAAACCAGGGAGACATAGCCAACCTGTCCCTTGTCTAATCCATCCCCATACCCCACCACCCTCTGGAGCACCAATATTAATAAAATAAAAAATAAGGAATGATCCCAGTGACCCCTTCCCCATCCCTAACGTGTGTGTTTACTAAATACATACTGGATGTCTGGGTCCATCTGTGTCAGCGACGCACTTGTCCTCACACCCCTGCAGTATTAAAATTATTTTAAAAAGTCCCAAAAAACACGTTCACTACAAAAAAGTCCCCTCCTTCCTCAAAGTCCTTTCTGGAACGATGCTTTGAACTCTAAACAAGAAATAAACAGGGAATGGATTATATATATGAGTCAATACCAGTTTAAACGTTTTACTTTGATTGGCTAGAAGGGGGAGGGAGTTACACAGGTCATCCTATCCACCCAATGAAAGGAGGAAGACATGGGTCAGGAATGTTCAATACTTGACCCCTTACTCTAGCCAAATTTTGAAACATATGTATTTGTTCCCTATGGGGCAGCTGGTTTACATCAGGATTGCTCCATTACTTCTTAATACATCAGCCCCAGTGCCTCTGAGTTGGTTATAAAGTTTTTTCGGCCCTGGTGACCACTCTTCTTCACTGCCCTATTTAGAGGAGTGGTGAATGGTAGCACTGACTTGTAAATGTATGGCTCATTAAGGTTTTTAAATCTTAGGTGGCAACTAATTCTGCTAAGACCATTGTATACAATTTACACAGCTTGCTGTTTTCTCTGTTCTGCTTGAACAAGCCTGTGAAGAATGTGAAGCACTGTATACTATAGTAATATGTACGTGAAGCTCTCATGCTGGTCAGAAAGAAAACAGAAACACATGCAAAAGCTTGAACTATTATATTTACTCGTGAAGCCAAGATTTGGGTTATTTGCAAGGTGTAACAAGGTAGCAGTATCTAGAGAAAATGCAGAGCAAACTGAAGATGAATGCAGTAAACTCACCTGCAATTTCTGAGTTCAGCAGTGCCTATTGTTCAGTTAAGAGTTCTTTTACATGTCATAGAACGTAATGTTTGCCTATCCAAATTAGGTCAGTTAACACATCCTGGCTTCACAAAAAACAGCTGTCATGCAGATTTAGGCCCCTTTCACATGGGTGACACCAACGCTGCGATACTGTGTTGGATCTGTTGCCAGTGGTGAATGGTAACTTGCTGGACTGGATTATGTTACCTTTCACACTGGTGACTATCCCCTTGTGGGATCATATCAAAGTCCAGCATGCTACAACTTTACTACATTCTCTCAGGAATGCAGTAAAGAATGTCTGCACAGTGGTTTATGGTGCCATGGGCAGAATTTTCACACTAGCAGAGTTAGACATTCTGATCCTAATTGCAACCTCCAATGAATAGCTAAACCACATGGGTGCCAGCCAGTAATATTGGCTGGAGCTCACATGGGCTGGCCATCAGACATGCCATTCTTGCATTCTGATCAGGAGGGAAATGAGTGAAAATACAAGCATTAAAAGAATTATAAATACAAAACATCTTTATTAAGGTTTATATTTGGCAATACAAAATATATATGAAAATGGTTTACTTACCTACACCCAGACCAGCAAGATGGAAATGAAGGGATTACAGCAGCATGGAGAAAGAATTATGTAAAAATCACATCAAGAGAAACAACCACGCTTTCTCTAGTGATAGGAAAAACTAGACGTGTATAGATGACCCTGTTCCTATTATGCAAATGAACAAGAAATAGCAACAGCCATTACTTGTGAACTTGTAGACCAAACATTAGTCTATGTGATACGTGATCTTTATCATATAGTGATTAAAGGTATAATGAAACATATACCCAATATGCTAAAAAGATACTTAATACCAAAGAATTAGCCCATGCATAATATTGTGTCTATATGAATGTCGGCTCACTACATAAAGTGTCATAATAATAGGACTTAGTAGAATAAAAATATGGGTAATTAAAGTGACTAGACAGCCAAAGTTACATCCTATATAATCATTTGTTAGGATGTTTGTCACGATGCAGTCATGAGCAGTAGAGACTGCCCACGTTTGGGTAGTCTCTACTGAGCATGATTGCATCGAGTGAGTGAGGCGACGCAAGACTGCATCACGTGGAGCAGTGAGGTAGCGGCCTCTTAACATTACCCGGACCGTGGCCCATGTACACAAGCTTTTACACTAGTTCCAAATACAATATTAATAAATAGGCATAAATATGTATATATTATTCACACTAACATTTGCATGAAGTATCTTCTGAACAAATGGATAACGAAGGCTCCATTTAAGCAACACTCACTTTAGTTCTGTGTTCAATGTCAGGCTTTGCCTTGGTTAAATGCCCTCTGTCCCATTCCTTTTAGTTACTGCTCTATAGCTAGGTGTCCTTCATGCATCAATCTGGTATATCTATATACTTTTTTGCTCTGTAACTGTATTGTAGTTTATAACTAGCCATTTTCTTTTAGGGATCTGCTACTCTGAAACAGATGTTCTAAAGACCCTTGGGTAGGATTTAGGTTTTCAAACCTAATTAATTTCTACAACCAAAGATGATAGAACGATCACCACTTTCCATTTAGTTAGTGATAATCCATATAGAGCTCCAAATGCTTGCATCAGTATAGGGGAGTGTGTGTGCTGTGAATGGGAAACAAGCTCCAAAAGTGTACATATGCCGCATCAGCGCTATTCATGTTACAACTGATAACTTCATGGAGATCTCTATATCTATTTCCATCACATCTTAATTAAAGCTCCAAACCTGCAGTAGCTTTTTCTCGATTATAAGTCCTTCAGGCATCATGACTAAGTAAGTGTGTAAATGTTCTGTTTACTGAAACTGCCTGATGCCTGACATTCCAATATCTTTTCCTTGTAGTCCATACAATATGATTGTAGAGGAGGTGATGGGCAAGGGTGTGGAAAGAATAAGAGAGAGAGAGCGAGTGAGAGAATGTTTAACAATGCATAGGAGTGATTAAAGGGAAACTATCACTCAGGAGCAGACCAGGGCTGCATTGTGAGCATCAGAGGATCAATGTTGGAACACAATGAGGGTCTGAAATGAGACTCTCTTTTAATTTTCCTGTCCTGCACAATTCAGGAACCCATAGACCCATGTTATGAGGCTTACAAGCCCAACAGAGCTGGTCTATGAGAACTCTGTGAACAGCCCATGTGTTTGCATTATGGAGACACAGACTTTTTGGGTTGCTTCCCAGCACAGAGGCTCAGGTTCCTGACTCTCAAAGCAGCTGGCACTCAAAGGGTTAAGCATTTGAATGACTCGTTTTAAACATATTCAGTCATGATACCTCACTTGCTCTACTACATCATGCTTGAAATAGCACATTTACACAATGGCGTGTGCTAGTGAGAGTTCACATCTATTTGTGATATTTTTGTGGTTCCATTTAGGTTTCTTTGGGAAAACAGTGGGCCTTAGGCAGATAGCTAAAGATGTGCAGTTCTGGAGCTAACCAACTGCACCATAAGGGGACATAAACAATCCCATTTAATTACATTGGACTTTTAACCCCTTGAATGCTAGAGAGATTTTGCATTGGATTGTGAAACAATACATTGAATATCACTCTAGCATGCAAGTGATTGAATACCCCATTTAAATCAATGGAAATTTGGGGAATTTGTATTTTTTTGTTTGTCCCATGTGGTGAATGAAGTAATTTGCTTTCTGAATAAGGCCCTGCATGAGGTAATTAAAGTGAAATATGGCTGAGTAATGATGTCAGCAGTTATTTTTTTTAATGGCTTTAATCTTAATAAATGATCAGAGGAGATGCACTTGCCATTGTGGATTTAAAGGGATAGTAATACTTCGTTTTAACTTTATTTTATTTTGTAGGCTTTAAAAAAACATGAAGAATGATATAAGTCTTATCTCTCAAACCTTTATGGTTTATGAGATATTCACAAGCAAAGTTCTCCTCCCCGCCCCTTTTTCCTAGTGTAAGCAATCTCTTCTCAAATGTGAGTCTGGTTGTATGACAGGACAGATAACAGAAGGGGACAATTTTCTTTGTATGAAAACAATGAAAGCCCTTCCCCCCTTGACAAGTTTTTCAGCTTTTTCCATTATCTTAATTGAAGATTGTCCCTCTCTGCAGTCTACCTGGGCACCTTCCTTCTGCTCTGGTTGAACAGGGAAGGGATACTTTGTGAATATCTCTTAAACCATAAAGGTTTCAGAGATAAGACTTATATCATTCTTCATGTTTTTTTAATGCCTACAAAATAAAATAAAGTTAAAACGAAGTATTACTATCCCTTTAAACGTGCTGCTCAATGAGAGAGCTCTCTATTAACCCTTTGAGTATCAGAGATGTATCCAATGCATTGCAACCATACCTGGGAACTTTTTCTTCTGGATTCCCATGAGGGGGAGTCCTGTGGTGCCCTTGGGGAAGATAAATGATGCTATTTATGTCCAAAGGGGGCAGGGCTTAACTGTGAGTGGGGGAGGGGCTTAAAAACTAGTAAAAAATAGGCAGAATAGGCTGGGGAAGGAGGAGAAAAGGGCAGAAAGTGGGAGGAACAGCCAGGGAAGGAGCAGAGTTTCATTAGAAACTCCCCACATCCGGAGAATCAGACTCTGCCCTGGAGACCAGGTAATGCAGAGTCAAAACCAGAGTCTCCGAGGCAAAACCTTTCTGGCAGTCAAAAGGTTAAAGGGAGTTTATACACATCTCAAGACTCCCTCCACCCAAATGCTGGGGGGAGGAAGTTTCTGACATTTTCATGGACACTATTTAATGGTATTAGGAGGTACTTCTTCAGCCCCACTGGCCCAACTCTGTCATCCATGCCAGGCCTACTGAATCAACTGCACTGTGGATTAGGGTGACCAGACCTTCCCTTTAACTGGGGGCACATAGGAAATAGGCATATTTCAGGACTGCATTGAAGTCAAAACAGCCCTGCAGTATGCATTTTTCATATGTGTCCCAGTTAAAGGTGAGGTCTGGTCACCCTAATGTGAATACATGCATGTGTACTTATGCATAATAAATCTGGTTGATGGTCTGGCACTAATGGATAGTGAGGAGGGCCCAGTTACTGTGCCTTTACCCCTCTGGCACTCAAAGGGTTAGTTATGTCCCTGGGTGAAGATTTTTGTTTTAGGGGACTCATAAAAATGTTCTCACTGTGGCCCTTTAATGATTAGTTATATCACTTTCTAGACCCTACTAGAGAATGATCCAATTCTCATGTGTTATATATATAACAGGGGTAGTTGTGGATATAAAGGAGGATTGGCCACAACATATGTAATGGGTGATTGTTGGCTGAGAGTGTTAGTGTGATTCTGTGGTGTTTAACCAGTTGGATGCTAAATACATCTCCAGCTCATTGCAGCTGAAACTGCCACAAATCCTAGGGTGACCAAACCTCCCCTTTAACCGGGGACACATATGAAAAATGCATACTGCAGGGCTGCTTTGATTTCAGTGCATTCTTGATATGTGCCTATTTCCTATGTGTTCCCAGTTAATGGTGAGGTTTGATCAGCCTAACAAAACCTGTTGTAAGCAGTAAACTACTGTGAAGTGTACAATGCATTTCAAAGAAGTCAGAAACTGATTAAGATTTTAGAAGTAAAGAAATTGTCCTTTAACCCACTGTATACTTGAGAGCTCTCAAATACATTGCAAAACAAGGTCCTAGACACCATGTAATATTTAAGGGGTTAAAACTCCCATTTAAATCAATGGGAATTTTTTTAATATTTCCCCTATGGTGCAGTTGGTTTGTTCCATAGTTGTTCCACTTTACTTTGCGTATACATATTGTACTTTTTAAATATGCCAAGAGCAATGTTCGAATAGAACCTTGCACCATGTGTGCTAAGAAATGAGTGATGTTCATACCTGGGAACTTTCATTTATGGAAAAAGGGGCGGGCTTACCCACAAGTGGGGGTGGAACTTTCCAGGGCATCATGCAAGTGGGTGGGAAGTGGGAGGAGCTGGGTGGGGAAGGAGGAAAAGTGGGAGGAACTGGGTGGTAAGGAGCAGAAGTGGGCAAAGTTTTAAAGAAAACTCCCCACATCCGGAGAATTAGCCTCTGCCCCAGAGACCCAGTAAATGCACTCTCAAAACCGGAGTCTCTGGGGCAAATCCAGAGAGTTCCCAGCTATGGCAATGTTGAAGTGTATTGTTGTTTCTGGGTGTGCCATTCCTCTGGGTGCTGGTGAATGATAATTGTAACTACACCAGGGCTGTCCAAGTTGGATTCTCAAGAGCCACCAACAGGGTAGGATGTAAGGATTTCCCTTATTAAGCACAGGTGAGTGAATCAGTGTCTCATTCATTTTGATTGACCCATCTGTGTGAAATCCTTAAATTCTTGACTGTTGGTAGCTACTGAGGACTGAACTTGGACACCCCTGAACTAGCACTAAGGGAAATGTACAAAACAAAATCACAGACCATCAGTTGTGTCTATATAAATAGTTGCTAACTGAGTCCCTGTGGTTTACATCCCAGGTGCCCTTAGCACCACCCATGACCACACACCCATTCCTCATATGGCCCCGCCATGGACCCATCCACTATTTCTCTGCACTTGATCTTCAATATGTTGTGTACCCCTCTGGCACTCAAAGCACTTTGTTACACACTTTATGATCCTTAAAGGGTTGCAATAACCATGTGCTGTGAGCTATCTGAGGTCCCGGAGTCCTGCTAGCAAGTGCCATGTCGGCTCCCATGGACATAAATCCAGCACTGATTGAAGAGATTATGTCTTGAATAAAGGGACACAAACAAAACTCACATAGGCCATTAGGATTGTTCTGGCTAAAGTAAGGTACACGGGGATTTATTATTAGGGAGTGCTAGTTGTTCTTTACCAAGTTTCTGTAAAATATTCATAATACATTTTGTAATTAAATTATTTTAATAGCATAAAAAATGTAATCTTAATGTTGCAAAGCTTCAGATATATTTTGCATTTAGATCTTTGTGTTCTTGAGAGAATTGTCTTGTAGTCTGGTCACATTATATAATTAGAAAATCCAAATTTGTACTTGGAGACTGTGATAGGAGTTTAATTTTCTAGAGGAGGCACAGTAACAAATGTTGGTGATATGTCTTTATTACTGACTGCAGTGAGAGGAGCTCAGGCTGTAGCAGAAAAATGATACATCCATTTCAGACACATCTCTCCACAACTCCTACTTGTTATTACATTGAATTTTCTCCCTACCTAGTTGACCTTGACAGAAGATGAGTAATTGCATGTTTGTCATATACAGTAAATGTATCTTTGTCAAATTATATATATTGTAAAATTAATGTTTACCAAAAAAGAAAAAGAGTTTTTAAAGGAATATATTACATTTACAGCAAAAACTATTCATTTGCTAACAAAAAAATCTTCCTTTGTGGAAATTTGCAGTTTAGAGAAAAGGGATAATAATTTTTCCCCTATTTCATCTTTCTTTTTTAAAAGACAAGTTTGGCTTAAATGTTAGCGAATATCACAATATCTTAATTATTTTCAGATTTTAAATCTGTATTTCGCCAAAAAATAACATTTAACGAGTGCCCTGTACCCTACTTCCGGATAGACTGCGGGTACAGCTCTCTACCCTCCCTCTATCACTCTGCCTCTGCTCCCATTCCTCTAGCCAGTCTCCTCTGATGATGGAGGTGTCTGTCTGTAAGCTGGAGAGCTCTCATTGGCAGAGATCGATATCTAGCTCCAATTCATGTTAATCTATGGCACCTCTCTCTCAAGTTAGTGTTTTGGCTCCATATAGAGTAGATATATTCCCTCACTGCAGTGTGTTCTCTTGTGCTTAACTTAGTGCATGTCCCCATACCTTATGTATTATGTCTGTAACAACTAGATTAATTTGAAAGAGCTTTCAGAAGTAAACTATATTTATGTTAAGCATTTTTTTATTTAAACAATAGTTTACAAGATATTTAGCTTTCTTAGTTGTCCAAGTATTCCCAAGAACTCAAAATTCCATATAGCTCTGCACTACCAGCTGTCACTTCCTACCAGGAAGTACTAGCTCAACTCTATAAACTGAAAATAAATACAGCTAAATATATCAAAATTATTTTTCAAAATTAAAGGGTTAACTAGGATCCCTCATTATAATGTGTACTCTAGCTCCATTATCTTCCTAATGGTGACATTGCAATATTTCCAATTATATTAGATCATAAATTGTTCCCCTCCCGTCCCTGATGCTGAAGTTGGTCTTCTTTGGTTGGATCTGAAGGAAGATCGCAACAAGGGACAATCTTCATCAAGGAGAGCAGTGTTTTCCTTATACTGGATGAAGGAAGCTTGTCCCTCGTTGTGATCTGTCCTTTCAAGTGACCAGACTTCAGATCTGAGGGGAGGTGGCTTCCTTTCCTGTAAAGGGGCAGGAGGGGGACAATTTATGATCAAATATCATCGGAAATACTGCAATGTAGCTGCAATGTTAAGGAAATTTAACTTACCCTTTAAAAATGACTAACGTAATTATGGAAGAATTTGGACTCTCTTCTCAAAATCACTTATTTGTTACAAAGTGACAGTTCCACTTTAAAATGCTGCTAACATAAACCACAAAATACATGTTAAATGACTGTACTTTATAAATAAATATTTGCTACTCCCACCTCTGGTAACTGCAGCATTATAAACTTACAGCTGTTAGTGTACGGGTCCATTCCAAGGTTCCTGTCTTACCTCCTGCAAAATCTGCAAGTGGTAAACTCAATCCTGTTGGCTGCACAGGTGGCTGTGAGCTGCCTCTCCAGAACTCACAGCTCAAATTGAAGGAAAAGCCTTAGGGCAAGAGAGAGGGTAATGAACCTGTACACTGAAGGCTGTAAGTTTCTAATACTGTTGGCTATTAAACAACTTTGCTTTAACATAATGAGGGTTATTCACTAAGGCGTGATAAAGAGGTGATAAAGCAGAGATGACTTCTCTAGTGATATCACTTCTCCAGTCCCCATATTATTCTATGGTGCCTATGCACTAAAATCTCCAAAACTTGAGAAATGTTAGTGAATTGGCTGCATAGAATAGCATAGGAACTGGAGAAGTGATATCACTGAGAAGTGGTCTCCACTTTATCACCTCTTTATCACTGCTTAGTGAATAACTCCCAATGTATTTTATGCGAGTTCACTGTAAGAACATAGCTTAAACTTTATGTAGAGCCCGAGAACACTCTGAACAATGAGGATGAAAACAAATCAAAACAAAAATCCTTGATTCATGAGTAACAGTTAGTGTATAGCAGTTAACAGTAGGCTGGTTTGTACTTCAGGTTATAACTTTATTATTGGGTTTTAGCTACAAATTTCTCCATAGGCTTCCTGTAGGAATCCGTGAGATAAAACCCAGAGGAAACAAGCGCTATGGAATACAGTCACATCTTTCTTTTTTTTTTAATTGAAAATTAATTTTATTTATTAGAAGAGGTGTGAAATAAGGCTAGCAAATGTTAGCATGAACTTAACCCTTTGTGTACTATAGGAATGTCACCAATGTGTTGGACACCCCACTGACGCACATAAAGAACAATCTCCTGCATTACAAGGTTGAACTTCAACCACAAAACAATTCTTCCTCCCTATATTCTTATGTATAATAGGCAAAGCATGACGTTACAGTGGCAGAACTGCAGGAAGCCTTTTGCACTATTGTCCAAAGAGTGATTACTCTGAAAAGTGGGGGTGAAAGCTAATTACCTGCAGTACATGTGACTATAAAACAAACAAATTAAATAAATGGAAAATTGATATGAAACACATTTAAAAAAAAAATGATATTTTTTGTTGATTTTTTATGGAGAGCAATAAATGATACCTGTATAAACAAATAACATTTCTCAGACCCATGAGGTTGTGTAGAAAAACCATGATTCGTGCTGGCAGGAGACTTTATACGATTTGGCCCAGCATGACATTTGCATAGTTTTGGATGGGCATCTATAGAGAATTAACAACAATGCACCACAAAGAGAAAGCAATAAAGGCGTAGTTTCATATGCATTTGATAAATAGTGTATTTATAGTATTAGTATATTTTTAAGTTACATTATCATAAAAGTTCATTTTTTATTTTGTGTGGAAATATTGAAATTGAATTTGTGAATGTTGAATCTTGTAAATCCTGGATGTATGACAATGTACAAGTAATTCTCCATCTATATCCAACTCAGATCAAGGTTGTGCAGTTCTTTGGCCTTTGGGACACATCTCAGATCAAAATACTAATACTCTGATAACTCTTCCCCTCTAGTATCCCTCTCTCTGCCTGGTAATAGGGAATAAAAGGTGTGTATGTATGTATGTATGAGCGAGAGAAAGAAAGGAAGATACAAGAGAAAATGACTCAGGGTTATGTCTGTCTGCCCTTGTACTGTAGATCACATGCCCTCTGATCCTTCTGTTCTTCACATTTGATTTGTACTATTTAATATCTTTGTATGTCCATTCCCTATTGTACAGTGCTACGGAATTAGTTAGTGCTATATAAATAAAGAATAATAATACTACATTAATAGCTGTGCTATTAATTCTTTCTCTCTCTCTCTCTCTCTCTGCACTGGTGCAATGATAGTTGTGCATAGTGATAAGCACAGAGAAAGGAAGACATAATGTATTCTCAGTACAGGAACCACCTGTACATGTGTATACAGCCAGAATCAAGGACCAGATTAGATTAGCCCATGTGCTGGATTAGGTCCTGGGACCATAACGATCTTAGATATTATAGAGCAGTGATTCTCATCTCCAGTTCTCAGAATTTTCTCAGAACAGGTCTGGGTTATCAGGATATCCCCAATTAAGCACAGGTAGCTCAATCACAATAACTGCACTATTGATCACTCACCTATAATTAAGCAGGGATATAATGAAAACCTGACCTTTTAGTGTGCCTCGAGGAATAACTTTGCGAAACACTGCTACAGATGCTTCAACACATTAAGATCCCTATAAATATGTATTGACACAAACAAAATGTGTAATATTGATCATGGCTTCGTGTGATTAATATTTGAAAGAGCAGTAAACTACTTTATGAAAAAAGTTACATTAATATTTTCTTTTTGGGGCTACATTTCACAGTTATTCTGTTTCATTCTATTGGAGAGATGAGTCACTGACAGCAGTTCTGCATAGAATGTCATAGCAACTACTGACTCACTTCCTGTCTGTTTGAAATTTCAGCAAGTAAGCTCCCTGTTTCTCTGTTTCCAGAGTATATATCAGTTTTAAACTTTTAAATACAATTATTTCCAGCAGTTGAAGTGCCCTTGTTTTACTCAACGGGAAAAGTCGTATAAAATAAAAATGTTCATAAAATAAATTTACTGCTCTTTTAAATGAAAAAAAAATGAGCTATAGATATACACCAATAATTGGACTGAATTCAATAGCCAGTGATATGTTTATTACTGCTTTATCCTTGATTGTCCCCATATACCACAATAGGAATTCCTGAAAATAAGCCAGTGATTCAGTTAACAGCTGCAAATGAATACAGGCATGGTGTGAGAGAACACATTGCACACTTCTGAAACCAAACTTTAAATGTTTCCAGATAACCATTTTTAAAAATCTTCTGAAAATATGTGTGTGCCAGTAAACCCATAGATATGTTTTGTCATTTTGTGGGTCTCATCAGTGAGGTGTAGCTGATATTTCTAGGCCCTGAGAGCTAGGGATCCACCTATAGTTTACGCCCACAGTGAAACACTGAACACCTTGTTCTGTAGTTAGTCCACCATTCACTTTTCTGCTCCCTTGTGCCATTATAGAGTAAACTTTACATATGTATATAAATCTATAACTGGCTATATTGATATAATGCTATAAAATAACTAATAAGGCAATGTGAATGACGCAACGTGTTTATTAATACAGAGTCATAATCTTATAATTAAGATATTGATCAGTATTGTTAATCTATGGTTAATATAAAACTGTTCACTTTAGGCCAACAACAATAAGATAACAAAGGCCATTTTGTAGATTAGCTGATCTTAAATTACATTCTTAATTGTTCCACAGAGGCCTTTTCTTCTCATGTACATAAGCAAACCACCTATAGGTCTTATTCATGCAATCTGATGATCTTGTTATGTTTTATTTGCTTCTGTATTTGACTATGGTAAATTAGTAGTAAGAAAAGAATGCCTTTCCTTGCAATAAAAAGACAGGCTTGCTTTTGTTTCTTGGGACCTTTTCTTGAGTGTCATGACAGGCCAAACTATCAGCTTAAAGAGACAGTGCCTCCAACACTGAAAATGAGAGCTGCATAGAGCAGCATGTTAAGGGGTGGGGATTTATGAGAACTATCTTTTTATTTTTATTCTAACATCTATTATTCACATAAAATATTACAAAACAGTTTAACAAGTGTTTTGTACTGCTATGGCAGTGGGGGAAATCTTTGCTCTCAATTTCTACTGCTCTGGGAATACTATCTATTCAAATACTACCCAGCCCACTCACCTCATGCTGCTCCTTCAAATTTCCTTCAGTGTGTTGTCCTTCGACCATCTGTGGTAGCATTAAAGGAAAAAAGGAGCAGAAGGAAGAAGAAACCAGCTGAAATTAGAGGGCCCTAAAAAATTCAAACAATGCTATTATATAAAAAAAGAAACTAACTGTTAATGTCAGAGATGGCTCCCCAATGGTATATTTATTAAGAAAAATATTTAGTATTTCATCTAGGAGGTATTGACCCTTTAACGCAATGTTCACATGGGTGATTTCAATGCAGCTGCAATATAGCTCTGTTGAAGCCACCCATTTTACTTGTGTTTGCTTGCTTCCCCTGGTGATCCAGTCACTGGGCTAGGCGTGTTGAGGAAGAGATTGATGGCTGGCTGAGAAAACAATATCAGCCATATAATATTGGCTAACACAAACTTGGGTAGACCTGTTGATAGAGGATGCTGTATGAAAAGCAACCCACCGTTTTGGTCATGTTAATGATCTGTACAGTGGCCAGTGGGGCTTTGCTACAACCTGTATGCTGCACTGGACTGTGTTTACATAAGGCAGCATTTATCTGTGTGAACAGCTCCACTATCTTACAATGTTATCTTTTGAAAGATTTCAACACTGCATCGATGCCATACATTTGAATTAGCCCTTAGCAATACATCCGTTAGTAATCCAAAAGGGATTCGGGGAGCCCTGAACTGGATGCAAAAATAAAAGAAATGGTCCGTGATCCTTAAGTGCCGGGCGGGTGCGGCCGGTCCTTAAGGGGTTAAACCCCTTAAAGGGATAGTAATGTTTCATAATAAAAGCAGTTCTAATTAATCTTCATAGTGTTTGGGCCTTGGAGAATGTGATTTCATTTCTGTCAGAGTTGTAGTTCAAGAGTAATTGAATGATAAAGTATCCCCCTCCTGCCCCTTCTACTGATGTAACACTACTCAGCTTAGAGCAGCAGGGAGTGTCCAGGTAGATTGCAGAGAGGGACAATCATCAATTAAGATAAAGGAAAAAGATGAAAAACCTGTCAAGGGGAGCAGGGTTTTCATTGTTCTCACAGTAAGAATATTGACCCTTGATGTGAGCTGTCTGGTCTATGGACTGGATTCCACATCTGAGGTGAGCAGTGTTTAACTAGGTAAAAGGGGCGGGAAACTTTATCATTCAATTACTCTTGAACTACAATGCTCACAGTAATGAAATAACACTCTCCATGGCCCAAATACTATGAAGATTAATTGGAGCTGCTGTTTTTGTGAAACATTACTATCACTTTAAATATTTATATCAAAACAACCTTCTCCCTTCTTACTTCTTAGCTATTCATATTAAGTTTTTTGTTTCTAGTACCCTGTGTCACGAAGATCCTGCACCATTTGAGTGGCTTTTCTTTGAACTGCCTGCAGTTTATTAATATCCTACTGAAGATACACACACAGTACTCCAGGTAGGCCCTTACCAGTGACAGTGGCATTAGTACCTCTCTCTTCCTGCTGCTAATTTGTTTTCCTATACAACCAAGAACCTGGTTTGCTTTTCCATTGTTATTAACTTTACTATATTGCTTGCCCGTCTTTGTCATAAAATAAGTCCAAAGTCCTTCTACACTGGTATTTTTGATAGCAAAGTACCATTAAGCTTGTTTTCCACCTCTGAGTTCTAATTGCATTATCTTTATCTTTCTGGCATTCAACTTTAGATCTCATACTCTTGTCCAGCAGTAAACAGCTATTTACAGTTTAATGAATTCCGGCCAGATGCCCTTATAATAAAAGCTACAGTGTTCACTTTATGAAGGCAAGCCACATAAAATGTGCCAAAATCTCATATTTACATCTTACTTAATAATACCCGATTGTATATAAAGATATTATAATGAAAAATAACATGGTTAATCAGTTATGCAATATTTATGTCTTCTTTAGACATATTGTAACTCTTGATAACTTCAAGTTAAACAACTTGTACAATTCATAATAAATAATTTGACATTTAATAGCATTTTGGGACCTCATAAATATTCTTAAAGTTAATAGTACTTTGAAAAACAAACATATGAGGTTTTAAATACTGCATACTCTATCATTAAAACACTCTGGTTCAATGAAAGTTATCACAATCCTATTAATCTCTTAGAGCACCACTGCAGCTGTTCAGTTAAACTTTAAGCTTCATTGATTCCTTTCAGTATGATTTGTTAATGTGACCTTAACCTTCTTATAACCTGTTGGCTGGCCTGTAACGGGAAATGAGATTAAGGGTATGTCTACACTGCTAGTTTTGCTGCACAAATATTATTTCATTATACATAGAAAATATTGTTGCAATGAAGATATTTCATTGTCATTTTTGCTGATACATTTCTCTTTCTAGTTGGGTTCCTCCTTAGAGTATTCTAGGTCAAGTTAGTGATTTATACAAATCCAAGAAAAAGATATCTCTGAGGAAGACCAGATCTGCATTCCTAGCCCAATATGGTGCACTCTGGGTCCTTTTGATAAGAAAGGCTCCATTTAACTGATAGTGCTTGCAGCTCCTGTTTGGGTTGAGTGCTTACTGCTTAGGTTAAAGGAGTATTTAAGAGCATAGAACATGTAGATGAATAGATTGTCTGAGGAAGTTTATTATTTCTGCAAAACTCTTCAAGATCAAAACATATCTCAAGAGTGGCTCTGTGTCCTGCACACTGTTATCACCACTTATTGATTCTGCTAAACTATTAATCCTTATGGATTATTTCAGGATTGTTTAAAGAACATGGTTGTGATTTAGCAAGAATAACAATATATATCTCTCATAAGCAGTGGAATAGGGTGTTCCACATAGGCCATGGTTGCACCTATTTAACCCAGTGTAAGCCAGTGTTGGCTCTAATCCAGGGGTGGACAACCTCCCCATATCTAGCTGTTGTTGGATTACAATTCCCATCATCTTCATCCAGCCAATGGCTGGCTGAATATCATGTGAGCTATAATCCAACAACTGGATTTTTCGGTTTGCTCACCCATGCCCTAAGCTGTTGCATAGTGGCTAATAATATAATTACTTGTTTTGTTAGCTTTATATATTGTGACATGAAACAGAAAGAATAAAGTAACAAATTGGATAACTCTTTGAGCGCCAGAGGGGTACGGAATGTATTGCTTTGCCTCTGGCGCTCAAAGGGTTAAGAGAGGGTAGGAGATCCTTTTTCATAAGACTATAAAATAATAACATCTGAAAACGGTGAGAAAGGTAGATATTTCCTGCTAGAAAGTAGGATAGGAAATAGGAGGGTATTATTGGTGAGTGTATATGCAGCAAATGCTTCTAACATACATTTATTTTCTTTGCTATACCAGAAGCTGCATGATTGTCATTGTCTTCCTACTGTTATAGGGGTGATTTCAGTGCTTCTGCAGACCCTGTTATGGATCACAGTAAACATTAATGTGTCACCTCAGCTGGTAAGATCAACCCAATTACATGCATAAAGCAGAATATGCAACTTAGCTACCTGGGGTAAATTTTAAGTTCTACAGACAAAGACTATGCATTTTACTCTGATCCACATCCAGTATTCACCAGAATTGATTAGATTTTAAGATACTCCACAATATAATATCAGACCATGCCCCCATTTCTATAGCCCTAGCCATAAGTACCAAGATAAATGCTCATATAATTACAGAATGTCCATCCAATTAGCTAACTCTCTAACTTGTAGGAATTATTTGAGACATGCTTGGCTCTAATATGCTTCAGTCAACAAAATACATGTAGAAGATCCTCCTCCATTCTGGACTTCACCCATGGTAGTGCTAAGGGGAAGTATAATTTAAATTGCCAAAAAAATTAAAAATAGCTGAGAGATTGCATAAATTGAAAGTACAACCATGGTAGTGCTAAGGGGAAGTATAATATAAATTCCCAAAAAAATTAAAAATAGCTGAAAGACTGCAGAAATTGAAAGTACGACTCATGGTTGCAAGTAAGCTTACAAGTCAAAGCACACAGATAATAATAGGGCAAATGTCTAGAGAGTAAGAAATTGTACTATACAACCTTGATTCAGTGTGCAGAGATTAGTCGCACCTTTTTGCATAGTAGATATTTTAGACAAGCAAATACATCAAGCAAACTCTAGGCATCAGTGCCCAACAGTCACAGAGTTATAACTAAAAACACTAGAGATTGCTTAGTTGGTTAATACACCAGCTGTAGAATCTGTTCAAACCACAAGGTTGTAGGTTTTAGTCCCGGCAAGGTCAACTCATCTTTTCACCCTTCAGATGTAGATAAAATGAGTCCAGGACATAACTGAAAACAAGAGGCAATCTCAATGTATTCTTCCTGGTAAAATGCTTTCACAAAAAAAAGGCCACAAGGCAATATTCATACAACACCTGAGTACTACATTAGAGAAGAGATGTCTAAGGGGCATACCTGGGAACTCTCTGGATTTGCCCCGGAGACTCTGGTTTTGACGGAGCTTTACCGGGTCTCCGGGGCAGAAACTGATTCCTCTGGATATGGGGAGTTTCTATTGAAAATCTGCCCACATCTGCTGTTTCTCCTGGTGTTCTTCTTTCCCCAGCCTTCTGTGTGACACCTTTAAGCCCTGTCCCCTCAACTCGCGTCAAGCCCGCCCCTTTTTTACATTATTCGTGTCATTATTGTCACCCCCTGCTGCACCAGAGGACTCCCCTCTGGGTAGACATTAATTGGAAGTTCCCAGGTATGCTAAGGGGTGATATGATTACCATTTACAAATACTTTCAAGGACAATACAAAGAACTAGCCAATGAATTATTTATGCAAAGAGCTGAGCTAAGAACAAGAGGTCATCCATTAAGCCTAGGGGAAAGGTGTTTTTGAGTAAAACAAAGGCAGGGATTCTTTACAGTAAGGACGGTAACACTATGGAATTCTTTGCCTTGGGATGCTGTACTTGAAGATAATGCAACTGCTTTCAAAAAAGCAATAGATACATATCTAGCACAGAACAATATTGAAAATTATGACAGATGGCTTCAATGCAGATAGGTTGTTGATCCAGGGAACTATCTGACTGCCATTTGGAGTCAGGAAGGAATTTTTTCACCCACTTGGGGCTAAATTGGAAATGGCTTCAGAAGGTTTTTTTGTTGCCTTCCACTTGATCAACAGGGGTGATTTGGCATGGGCTGGACTTGATGGATGCATGTCTTTATTTCAGCCTCATCAACTGTGTTACTATGTTACATAACCAAGGATTTCATAGACTTTTCTGGATTGCACTATAAAGTAGAATTAGATTATGAGGAGAAAATTTGGGATTTAATCCTGAAGATTAAACTTCCCAAACTATATAACAAACAAAGAAATGCCTTGGAAGCTGTTGTCACGAAGGAGGAGGAAGTAAGATCTGTTATTAACCCTTTGAGTGCCAAATGGAAGAAGAAAAGAGCCAGAGTGGCGAAAAGGAGGTTGAGAGGGAGAGATGAACAACTGAAGGGATAGGAGAGCAGAAGATAATGAGTGGCAAAAGGGTGGGAGGGATGGAGGGAGAAGAACAGAGCAGTGAAAGGGAGGTAGAATAGAAGAGGTGGAACAGTGAAAGGGAGAGCTGGAGTGGACACAGGGCTATGAAACAGGCATGATGGGTGTGGCCAAAGCAAAGTACAGAGTTGCCATGTTCATACAATGATATAGCCATGATTGGGCAGGAGTGGCATCATCCTCTGCTATATCATGTCCAAATGACTGCCCCAGTTACAATGATCCTGCAGTGATTTGGACGGTATACTGCCTTTTATTGGAAGGTGCAACAGAATTACAATGATACATTTTCCATGCTCTTTATACAAAATTCCAATGCTGTTCTCCAAACAGTCCTCTTATTTCAAGGAAACATATTATTTCATTACAACCCCAGGGCATGGCCATATGTACATCTTAAGCTTTACAAATCAATATGTGAATCTGTTTACCTACCATTTCTGTGCAACCCACACTTCCAAAAGGGAGAGCCAGACACTCAATCTGTACCGTGGAGAAGAAAACGCTGGAAATGAAAGGGGATACTGCAGATTCCATAACAAAAAAGGTTCTTGATTTTCAAACCCTAAAAGATAAATACAATTTCACTAATTATACATTTTTTCTCATACCTTCAAACCCAGCATTATGGAAATGAATCCATAAAAGGTTTCCAAAGAACAGAAACATTTCCTTGATCAAATATATAAACTCCATTACTAAGCTGAAATGTTCTACATTCTGTATTTATCTCCTAAGTATATCAAAGAGATGCAGGATGGTACCAAAGAAGCCCAGCAGGCATATAAAAATGGATAAGCCATATTCTAGAACTCGCTGTCGAATCGATCATAGCTAGTTTCTACAGAAGAATTACGTCAAACCCATCCTCTTGCCTCCATACCAGGCACACTTCATAAACCGTTCTAATTAAATATTTCTTTGTAGGCAATGTTGTTTCAGCTCTGATGAAGATCCTTCCGGTCCTGGGACCAGGATCTCAGTCTGTCAGCTATAGCATTGTCGTCAGTAAAAGGGGCTGGAGGGGGGGAACTTTACAAGCTTATGCATTTTAAAATATACAAGTTTGAGCAACGGGATTAACATCATTTATTTTAATTATAATGGGAACAAGATTAAACATTCTTAAATTCAAGTATTCCTATCCCATACTGGTTTGAGAGATACGGTTTTTTGCATTTAGCTCAGCTTTTTAAGCTCTTCTAAATGCAAAAAAACTTTATTTTGGACATTACTAACACTTTAACTCCACTTAGTTTATCATGGGTATCCAACATGGGGCTGACGGGACGAAAGTGTCCCACCTGACTCTAAGGTTCTACCACCAGAGCCTTTTAATGAAATATTTTTACTTAATTAACTACCATACATTAACAAGGCCCTAATCACCTGCCCACTGTTACCAGGGGAGGGCTGGCAACTTTTGGCCTGGGGGGCAAGTACAATCAAGTGGCCCATTTTTACTATCGTTCCAGCCCACTATCAAAGCCGAACCCCTTCATAATTGCAATTAATGTTAAGTAAAACAGGTATTAGCAGATGTACGTTTTGAGCAGCGCTGTCTTGCAGTATGCTTTTTATCATGTAGCGCCTACTTCAGTGGTAATATGGCAGCAAAAATTATAAACTCTGGGTTATTTCTAATCCTTATTATTTTTGAGATACCACAGTGCTTACGATTGAAATTGAGCTACACTAGTGATACCACAGAGCTTACAATTGAAGTGGATCTACACTAGTGATATCACAGAGCTTACAATTGAAATGGCGCTACAATAGTGATACCACAGAGCTTACAACTGAAATGGAGCAACACTGATACCACAGAGTTTACAATTGAAATGGAGCCTAGTGATACCACAGAGCTTACAACTGAAATGGAACTACACTAGTGATACCACAGAGCTTACAATTGAAATGGAGCTACACTAGTGATGTCACAGAGCTTACATTCCAAAATGAGCTATACTAGTGATAGACAGTTTACAGTTGAACTGGAGCTGCAATAGTAATAACACAAAGCTACAACTGATATACAGTTAATCTAATGATCACGGAGCATACAATTGAAATAGTACTAGTGATTCGCAGAGTTTGAAACTGAAATGGTGCTATACTAGTGATACCATAGAACTTACAGTTGGACCTACACTAGTGATACACAGCTTAGAAATTAAATGGAGCTGCAGAAATACCACTGATCTTATATCTGGAATGGAGCTACACTAATAATACCACAGAGCTTACAAATTAAATTGGGTTGAGGCAGGGAAGGGCTGGATGGAGAAAGAGAGAGAGAGTGTTAGGGTGAGAAAGATGCAGGAATATGGTGAAGACTGAGGGAGAGGATTAGGGCGAGACAGAGGCAGGGATGAGCTGCAAATGAGAGAGAGAGAGAGAGAACACAGGGGAGAAGGAATAAGGTAGGGAAGTAGGAATAAGGTGAGATATGCAGGGATAGGTTAAATGTTAAGACAACGGTAAGGTGGAAAAGAAAGAAAGCTGTAAGAAAGTTAGGGATGATTGGGATTTTTTTTATTTCGGTTGATGGGGTAAAGGGTAAGAAATTAGTGCACGTGCACCCACCATCCCTCTGTCTCCCATCTCTTATTCACATTACATTTCTTCTCACTCCACAATGTCCTTGTGTGTTAAAGCAATCCTCCTTTGCCTTATCTCCCTCTTACACATGGAACCAGAAGTTAGGTGTGAGAGGAGCTCACCAAGATGAGCCAAGCTGGGAACTTACTATCTGTTGTATGAGAAAACGCTCAGTGTGTTCTCTCTTGTGCATAATTGCAAGGTTTGTTTATTTCCTACTGCAGCAGTTCATCTGTCAGGTGTGGGGCTGGGGATTTATTGAAAATAGAGAAAGAGACTGGTGGAAAGATGCACTGAGGTGTGATAAAGAGGTGATAAAGTGGGGATGACTTCTCCATTGATATCACTTCTCCAATTCCTATTTTATTCTATGGAGCAAATGCACTAAGATTTCTCGAACTTTGGATATATTTGTGTATAGCCTCTATAGAATAACATAGGAACTGGATAAGTCATCTCAGCTTCATCATGTCTTAGTGCATAACCCCCCCCAGATATTTATAAGCACCAATCCCACCCCTATAAGGCAAACATGGCAGGACCCACTGGGATAATTGTAAAGGGCTTTGGGGTATGATAAGACATACTTTTATTCAACGTGGGGAAAAAAATATTAAAAAACAATTAAAGACAAGATTTAGTTAAAGCTCAATTGGATTGTAATGGTTCAGAATGTCCTTAATAGAATATTCATTGTTCAATAAAAATTTGACAAATTCTTCAACGCTAAAGAATATCCACAGGTGTTAATTTACACCTGCTATGTATATCGATTCAATACAGTGATAAGATGAACACCTAAGTATTATTTGACTGTGGCAAAATTATAAACCAAATTGCGTATGAGTGTCAGAAACCTGAGGGTGGCATTGAGAATACCTCTCAAATGTCCCTCTCTAGGGGATAGTAGGGGTCCATACCTCCCAAGTGTCCCTCTTTATGAGTTATTAGGGGTCCATGTATCCCAAGTGTTCCTCTTTAGGAGGTATTAGGGGTTCATATCTCCCAAGTGTCCCTCTTTGAGACCTCTGTCCCTCTGCAGAGCCAGATTAAGACTCTATGGGGGCGTAGGCAGAATCCCAAATTGGGGTCCCCCTCCAGTCTGCCCCCCCAAACTACTGCCATAATCCTTTCTGGATTTGCCTATACTGTCCCCCTCCACATTGCTAACCTCTGCATTGTCCACCTCCACATTGGCCCCCACTGACCACCTCCACATTGGCCCCCACTGACCACCTCCACATTGGCCGCCATTGTCCACCTCCACATTGCCGCCATTGTCCACCTTCACATTGACCACCTCCACACTGACCCCATTGTCTACCTCCACAATGGCCACCTCCACATTGCCCCCATTATCCATCTCCACATTAGCCACCTCTACGATAGCCACCTCCACATTGCCCCCACTGTCCACCACCACATTAGCCACCTCCGCAATGCCCCCATTGTCCACCTCCACATTGCCCACCTCAGCACTGTTCTGTTCACTTCAGGATGGAATGGATGGTGATAGCCGGACAGCAGCACTGTACTTCCTGTGTGCTTTGCTTCTGATTCCCCTATATCCTGTGCATGCGCAGTCAATTAACTAGTTTCCCTTCATTGAGTTCCTAGGCTGCGCATGCGCAGGATAGGCAAACAGAGGCAGAGGGCAGAAGAAGTCTGATTAGTGGTTGGGTGGCCCAGTGGTGCCCCCCACCACCCAAGTCACTGGGCCCTAGGCAGGCACCTAGGTTACCTTGTCCATGATCCAGCTCTGTCCCTCTGGTGTGTATATAAATGTATCACATTGCTCCACATTAATAAAACTCACATTGTTTGTTTGCTTGTTTCTTTAAACTTCAGTATATGTGTTTAGAACTTAGTCTGTGTAACTGAAATATGTTTTCCTGTTCTAAATCAGTTACCTAAATAGATGTCAGTAGGTCAGGAAATAACCTTAAACATGCTCAGTAATGCCCCTCTATGAGCCATGCCCAGCAACACCACCTAAAAGAAAAGTGTCCCTTTGGCCATCTGAAGTGTTGGGGGGTATGCCTTGAGTATTTGCTCATACCATTCGAGCATTTACCATTGTAAATGTCTGTCATGTACACTGCATCCACATAGGTGTATGAAGCCTTAACCCTTTGAGGGATGTGCAACGCACTGCTTCACAAGGAGTTGCACAGCCCTCTAGCCTTCAAACGGATAATGCAACCCAGCAACCAAAACCTTTCCCTTACCCCCTTGTGATGCCAGATCCTCCATCCGATTAGGTGCAGCTCTACTCTGTCCCTCCGGCGAGTATTGAACGCACGCACGCCTTTGCAGCCCCATACTAAGCTCAGTCTAATAGTAGCAGCATCCTCCACACGAATGCCTGCCCCCTAGACCAGCGCTTCCTCCAATCAGCATGCAAGCCCGTGGCATCCGGATGGCTTATCATGTGGGTTACGCTGCAATGTAATACAGAGAAGGAGGCTGCTGATTGGTTCTCAATAAAAAAAAAAAATGCGGAAGTTCTGGTTCAGCGCCGCACAGGCATACATCTTTGACAGAGGCCCGCCAGCCCAGGCTTGTGACCGGCCCGGGGGGCAATTGCCCCCCTGCCCCCCGGGCCAGCCCGCCCCTGACTGTTACCATTGTGTAACTGACACCTATAGTTCTCAAGAACAGTTCAGTCTGTTAAGTACCAGTAGTCTCATTGACTTTATCAAAATTGATCATTGACTGTCACAACTGTTCATCTTTGCACAAATAAGGTTTATTAATTTTTTTAAATTTATAACTAGCCAACATTTACCATTATTCTCGAGAAAGGAATATTTTAACCCTCACTTGAGATGTCTCTGTCATATAAAACGTTCCACATAGACCATAAGATGACAACGATAGATCCAATGTGTGTAGGGGTTAAACTTTTTTAATGAAAAAATACATGCCATACAGTTTTTCGAGGGTACTCCCACTGATGGGAGATTTTGTCATTCACAAAAGTTATTACAGCTAAAACTTAAATTTTAAAATCAGACTGTTAGCAACAACTCCAGGAACTGGTGTCCAAAAGGCAATTTGTTTAATGGTGCGCTTTATGAGAGTCATGACTTCTATAGTAATTAATATGACCAATGGCACCACCTGATGGCCACAATAGAAAATTGCTGTTTGGTAACTAATAACTTTTGAATGAAACCTATCCTAGCAGTGAGAGGAAGTACCATTGTTTTACTCAGCAGGAAAAATGTTCATTGCTCCTTTAATAAAAAATCTTTCACTAATAATATGTGATATTATGCTAGATTGGTATAGCTCACTCACTTTACTCTTCAAATGTACAGCCAATTTTACTGCAGTCAATGAACTAATGGCAGATGCAGTGGTGTGAACTGCTGCTTATTATTATGAACTGTATAACAGCCTATGAGTCACTTTAGGAATACATATGACTACTGTATCATAAAATGTTAAGAATATACTTCCCATCCTATATAATAATTCGCTAAGATGTTAGTCAGAAGCTGTAATGCACAGTAGAGACTGTGCGTGTTCAGGCAGTCTCTATTGCGCATGAAGCGTCCGCTTAAAAACACATTGCATTCAAAGGGTTAACATTACCCGTCCCTTTGCCTGTGTACATGGGCTTTTACAATAGTTTATAATATTAAACATCGCACAGCTCTTCCTTTACATAAACCTTAAAGGGGTAGTAATGTTTCATAATAAAACCAGCTCTAATTAATCATCATAGTATTTGGACTTTGGAGAGTGTTATTTCAATTCTGTCAGAGTTGTAGTTCAGGAGTAATTCAATGACAAAGTGTCCCCCTCCCTCCCCTTTTACTGATGTCACACTGTTCAACCTGAGCAGAAGGGAGGTGCCCAGGTAGACTGCAGAGAAGGACAATCTTCAATTAAGATAAGGGAAAAACCTGAAAAGCTTGTCAAGGGGGGCAGGGATTTCATTGTTTTCATAGGAATAAGAGTGTCCCCTTCTGTTATCTGTCCAGTCTATGGACTGCATTCCACATCTGAGAAGAGATTGTTTACAGTAGGTAAAAGGGGCGGGAGGGGGAAACTTTGCTTGTGAATATCTCATAAACCATAAAGGTTTGAGAGATAAGACTTATATCATTTTTCATGTTTTTTTAATGCCTACAAAATAAAATAAAGTTAAAACGAAGTATTACTATCCCTTTAAGGCTATGACTAGTTCTGTATAGCCTTGTAATTAATTTATATGGCTTTATGTTCATAGGAAAAGTAGAGGAATTCTCGAGCAAACCATCTGTACAACAGAGGAGAAATATACCTCTGAAAATGCTCAGGATTTAAATGGGCTTTAGAATCACTGAATGCTAGAAAGGTATCCAATGAGAGACCTCTCTGTCATTCAAGGGGTAAAAAGACCAATTAAAACAAATGGAATTGTTATTATTCCTCTTCTATTACGCAGATGGATTATTCCAGAATTGCTCAACTTTTCTTATGAATATAAGGCTCTTATAGTCTGTTTCTGTTCACATTGTAATCAAGCTCTAATTCATCTGTGAGGAAAAAATAGAGCTGCTTTAAAGGGATAGTAACACTTAATATGTGTATATATATATATATATATATATATATATTTCAGGGTTTATTTTCTTGAATAAAAGAAGGGTACTGAGAGGTGTTTTATACAAAAGTTATTGCTGCTCAAACGTGATTTTTTAGGAGCAGTATCTCAATGACCTGGAGTTGTACAGTCACACTGTTGCTACATCATCCTGTGGATTATGGTATGGTCAATTGACCAGCGCTGTCCATAGTGTGGTATAGCAACAGCACCACTGTACAAGTTCAGGCCATTGCGATATTGTATCACAAAAGTTCAAGTTTGAGCTGCAATACCTATTGAATAAAACACCTCTTAGAAGTGGGAATACCCTTGTTTTACTTGGGAGGATAAACCCTACAATATGTATTTTTTACATAGTAAGTGTTACTATCCCTTTAAATGTAAATGACCATGTTTGATTAGGTCTGCTTCTCCTTCTACAAAGCATTGGGCTGCCCTGTGTAGCCCCAGAATGGAGCAGACCAATGTGTATTAACTATGAAATTTCAGAGATTCTCAGGTCAGTTTCTCTCATCATAGAACAACTGGAGGTGAGTCTGGGATCACTTTTGAGATCCCCACTCTGCTCACCTGTTGGTACACAGGGGCTCACAATGAAGCTCAACTTCACTGGCAGATCTGCTCCCAGGGGAGGAGATTTGACAAGAGGGCACTAGCACATGATAGATGCACTTTAACTTTACTAATGTTACAACTTTTCTGTAAACTACACCACAAACTTGTATGGGTCTCATGAATGGACATAACATTATTGCACAGACCAAAGAAGAATTAATTCATATGATTGTGCATTGGTCGACAGGTAGGTAGGCACCCTATCAGGAGGCAAAGCTGTTCTGTTGAAACTGGACACAGTGGGCTTTATTCATTAAGGTAGAACAAACCAGGTGCAACATAGGGCTAACATGATGAACTGTATACACAAACAAACAATCATCAAGCAATTATTGGACAAACCAAATAAAAATTCCAATTGATTTAAATAGGTCTTAACTCCTTCTATGCTAGAAAAGCCTCCAGCACTCTGCTTCACAAGATTTTAGAGACTTCTCTAACACTAATGTAGTTAAAAGCCTTGTTAAAATGAAAGATATGGTGTTAGGGTTGCTACTCAGCCGGTATTTTACCGGCAGGCCGGTAAAAAATTGGCTTCTGTCCAATGTTAAGTCTACAGAGGGACTGCCATGGCCGATATTTTTTTGAAGAAAAGGTGGCAACCCTATATGGTGTAGTTGGTTTGCACCCCTTTAGCTTCCTGAACAGGCCCAGCATGTCTCTGTTTTTGTAGCCATCTGGCTGGTGAGATAGCTCAGTGGTAAATTCCCTGACTATAGAGCCTATTCAACCTCAGGGTTGCAGGTTCGAATCCCAGCAGGGCCAACTCAGCCCTTCATCCTTCTGAGGTCGATAAATGAGTACCGTTGATTGGGTAATAATAACACCTATTATTTCAGCTGCCGATTTGGTTAATTCGGAGAGCGTGCGCTGGCAGTGCTTTGAGTCCCACTGGGAGAAAGGCGCTATATAAATACTAGTTATTATTATAGTTATTATATTCTCATCTGTGTGGATTTCTAGAGCTGTCACCTCTTTACATGAATTCCAGCAAGAACATTTTCATCTCTTTAGATAAGGACACGCCAGGCAATGGAGTCTTATTGCACTGTATATCTCTGATATAAAGCATTTCCCTGCATGTCATGAAAATACCTCCTACTGAGTAGACATGAGGGTCCAAGTAAAGAAGTAAGGACAGCCAGGATTCTATAATTTAAAGGAACAATAACACCAAAAAAAAAAATGGTTGATATAATTTTAAATATAATTTACTTACAGCTAGCATATGTAAAAATTATTCATATGCAACATCCCTAAAATATAATCCTAAACTTGCTTTTTAATATGTGTGTAAATTGTCCTGCGCAGAGAACATATATTTAAAGGGATAGTAATACTTCGTTTTAACTTTATTTTATTTTGTAGGCATTAAAAAAACATGAAGAATGATAGAAGTCTTATCTCTCAAACCTTTATGGTTTATGAGATATTCACAAGCAAAGTTTCCCCCTCCCGCCCCTTTTACCTACTGTAAACAATCTCTGGACTGTATGGAATACAGTCCATAGACTGGACAGATAACAGAAGGGGACACTCTTATTCCTATGAAAACAATGAAAGCCCTGCCCCCCTTGACAAGCTTTTCAGGTTTTTCCCTTATCTTAATTGAAAATTGTCCCTTTCTGCAGTCTACCTGAGCAGCTCCCTTCTGCCCTGGCTGAAAAGTAAAAGGGGCGGGAGGGGGACACTTTGCTTGTGAATATCTCTTAAACCATAAAGGTTTGAGAGATAAGACTTATATCATTCATCATGTTTTTTTAATGCCTACAAAATAAAATAAAGTTAAAATGAAGTATTACTATCCCTTTAACCTTGTTTGCACTGTTTGTATTGAATAATAAGAGCTGAAGTCCATTCGTTGATTGTGATTAATTCCCACTGAGCTTGTACTGTTATCTCAATTCATTCACAGATAATCCTGGACAATCAATAGGAGCTATGGACAAGAATGTCTTCTCCCTCAAAGCACATGTAAGACTCGATTTTATGCCTCTGAAAACAAATAGCTATTTTTTACATGTGCTGCATGAAATACAGGGTTTTTAAAGGGATAGTTATATCAAAATATAAATGTACATATGATTATTCATTGTAATGTCATATAATGCACAGTACCTTTTGTAATGTCTGTATCTTCACATACTTCTAGTAAATGGAGTCAAATGTTCCCCCTCCCGTCCATTTCCGTCATGTCATTCACAGTTCATTGAGATCCAAAGGCTGGTCTGGACGGATTACAATGAAGAACAATATTGTGTCACTATAAGGAAAACCCTGTCCCCCTTCGTCAAGGGGAACATGGTTTTCCTTATACTGACACATACAATATTGTCCCTGTATTTAGTTCACATTTCCAAACAATAAACAATCGATGTTATCAGTCTACATGAGATTAGCCATTGACAAAGAGCCCTACCAATGATTCTTTTGGAACACAAGAAGGTTATAGACAACAACATAATTTAAGTACAAAACACTCCATAAATAAATATACTTGAATACTGTATGAAGGACAGTTTCCTAAGGAAGGTATTCTAATTAACAAATGAAGTAAGGTCACCATGGGGGGTTATTCATTAAAGCGGAACTACCACCCCTGTTAAACTTTGGCCCAAATAATTACCCATCTGGCGACTAGCTGCTCAAAAGTGCTAGTTGCCAGAATTATTACCTGGTTATTGAAAATTCTATACTGCTCACGGACACCCAGGAAACAGCGCAGACATCTTTCCATAGTGACGTCTGCGTGCCTGCGCTGTCAGTCCCTTTTGGTGCATAATGGCTCCTACCGACGCCTCCTAGAGCAGGCTGGGACTGACAGCACAGGCATGCAGATGTCACTATGGAAAAATGTTTATGATGTTTCCTGCCTGTCAGTCTGGGAGCAGTATAGATTTCTCAATAACCAAGTAATAATTCTGTCGACTATCACTATTGTCACAGTTACCTTAGATCCAGCGACGCCTGGTGGGTTGATGCAGGTAATATATGGTCTGAAATGTCACTGCGGCATCATCCCATGCGTCATTGCGAGGACCGCGCCTAAGAGCGCTTGGCGTTCTCAGCTGCCGTGCGTGTCCTTGTGCAAACTGGGCCTGCTCCGTAGAATGACGCGGAGTGGGGTCTGTGTTCTGATGCATCTCATGGCCACGTGTCACTTTGGGGAGAGAGGTTGCAATATGTCGCAGGCCTTTGTTTTGTACTGTTTGGGGCTGATAGTGCCACCCATCTATTTCCTGGGTTGCCTTTTAAAAAGGGAACTGGATTTCTATCCAGTTACCCTTACATTGTTGTTCAGTGCAGTTCTAGTTCCTGTATCCTGTGTATGACCCGGCTTGTCTGACTATCCATTCTGGTGCTGACCTGTGGCTGTGTCTGACCACATTCTACCTGTGCGCTCCTTTGGCTATAGACATCCAGTCTGGTGCAGACCTGTGGATCTGGCTGACTACCTGCTCTGTGTATGACCCTGGCTTGTCTGACTATCCAACCTGGTACTGACCTGGGGCTCTGTCCGACTATCCTCCAAGTGTTGCCTGCTAGCATTGGACATCCTATCTGGTGCAGACCTGTGGCTCTGGCTGACTGTTCACTCTGTGTATGACCCTGGCTTGTCTGACTATCCTAACTGGTGCTGAACGTTGGCTCTGTCTGTTCGCTCTGCTGTGTTGCCCATTTCCCACAGACACCCATCCTGGTGCAGACCTGGGGCTCTGGCAGACTCCGGCCCTGCTGACTGCAGGCGTGAGTCAGTGTCTCCATTGTTGCGATTCCTTATTGGAGACAAGCTTCCTAACTGACTGCAGGTGTGAGCCAGTGTTCTCCATAGTAGTTACCTATCAGGAGACTTCGGTCATATCCGGTACTCCACTTGCTCCATTGAGACTACCAGTTGGCTCTGGCCTAGTCTCCAGCAGTTGTGGTCGACACATTGACAGAATCCTATTTTTGATAGAGTATCTGGCCTTTTCCATCACCCTCTCATTATCTCGTTATTCTAGCTTTTGCATTGCTAGCTATTATTCTAATAAAGGTGATTTTAACTATAACATCTGACTCCTTGTCTTGCTTGATAACTGTAACAACTATTGAGCAGCTAGTTGCCAGATGGGTAATTATTTGGGCCAAAGTTTAACAGGGGTGGTAGTTCCGCTTTAAAGTGTGATAAAGAGGTGAAAAGGAGGCGATGACTTCTCCAGTGATATCACTTCTCTAATTCCTATATTATTATATGGAAGCTATGACCTAAGACATTTTAGTGCATAGGCTGTATAGAATAACAAAGGAATTGGAGAAGTGATATCAGTGGATAAGTCATATCTACTTTATCACCGTTTTATCACACCTTAGTGAATCTTCCCCCATGTGTCCCAGAACGCTGAGGAGAACTGCCCATTGCTTACTGTGACAGAAAGTGATACCTCTTCTGAGCTACAAAAAATGGCTTCCTGTAAGAGCTCACCTCAGTACAATAGCAAGAGAACTGAGCCTTGATCTTGACAGTGACATTTTGTTGTAGTCTAATGCTAGTCTAAGGATTTGGGTGTGATGTACATTTTCTTGTAACCTACCACAGGCATTGCTATTTGTTATAGCAGTCGATGGGCAGTCAAGGGGAGAGCAGGGCAGGTTGCGCACGGATGTCCAATGATATATAGTGATCCCTCCTGCGTAGTTGCTATAAAGCAGAGGACAAATATTCTGCTGCTCTCATTTCAACATTGTCCCTAAATGTCAATATTGAAATGTGGCCACCCAAAAATGAAGTGTAACAAATATCAAAGGTAAAGCTCTGCTTTAAACAGTCACCTAGATAAAAGGCACAAACATAATTCTGAATACCTTTTGGGCTTTATTTATAAATGCAAAGTGAAACACTTCTGGGGACAAAAACTTCCCACTTTCAACTGACTGAATACTAGAAAGAGCTTGAAGACATTACTTCACATTCAGGGCCGGATTTACATCTCAGGAGCCTGTAGGCACAGAAATCTGAAGCTCCCCCGGGCCATCTGCACTGGACACCTCCACAATGCTCCTAATCTCCACATTGCCCCCCATCATTTCTATATTGCCCTCACAATTGCCACATTGCCCCCATTAGCTCCAACTTGCCCCCATCAGCTCCACATTGCCCCAATCAGCTCCATATTGCCCTCACATTGCCCCCATCAGCTCCACATTGCCCCCATCAGCTCCATATTGCCCTCATATTGCCCCCCATCAGCTCTACATTGCCCCAATCAGCTCCACATTGCCCCCATCAGCTCCATATTGCCCTCACATTGCCCCCCATCAGCTCCACATTGCCCTCCATAAGCTCCATATTGCCCTCCATCAGCTCCATATTGCCCTCACATTGCCCCCATCATCTCCATATTACCCTCACATTGTCCCAGTGTCCATTTCCTACCTCTTCCCAGGTGGTCCAGCGGCAAGAGAGCTCTGTGCCATCTCCTTCTGCACAGAGCTGTAGCTGCTGGAGCTCCCACACTGTCTTCAGCAATGCAGAGCACTGGGAGATGATGTCATCTCCCAGCGCTCTGTATTACTAAAGAGCCGGGAGAGCACAGCAGCTACAGGTCTGTGCCGAAGGAGAAAGCACAGACCTGTCTTCATGGTGCCGGTGGGGAGGCGAATAATAATAATAAAAAAAAAAAATCCCACCACACACAGGCTCGGATGATCCCAGTGACAGGCGCCCCTCTGTAGGGTGCGTCTGTAGGCAGATGCCTACTCTGCCTAATTATAAATCCTGCCCTGTTCAAATTGTGCTGGACACCCCTCTAGAATTCAAGGCATAAAAAGCCTTACTAAATACATGGGAATTTTGGCAAACATTATTTGTCCATTATATTATAGTGACTTTTGACTGAGTCCAGAAGGAGACATCACTGGGAAGACACCCATATGCTATTTGGCTGGGTATTCTTCCTCCATAGCAGTGGTATAGTCACACAAGCTGCTGGCTGCCAGCTTTCGGCAAGTGAATCTTCATATTGTTCAGCTACTGCTTGAAGTACTGTCGGGAACTGTGCTTCTCCAATAAACTGAATGGACTAATCACAGTACAGGAACTGACGTTGGAGACATGGTTTATGGTATTAGATTGTCCAAAGGCCGTTAGATACATCATTCCATGTAGGTGCATAAGACTTATGTTTTATTACTTTAATTCCTACTTAACTCTTTTAAGATTGCAAAGTAATACACTGCATACCCCTCTGGTCCATAAAGGCTTAACCCCTTAAGGACCAGCCGATCATGCATGCGGCCAGCACTTAAGGACCACGGACCATGTTTTTTTTTATTTCTGCCAACCCATGACATGCCAGGGCCATCAATGGTCCTTAAGGGTTTAAGATTACTGTGCGTGATTTGCTAGTAACTGTCATGTTTGCCTCCATGGACATGACATTTAAGATCTTACTTGAAGTAAAGCATAGTGATGAAATTCATAAGGGCCATTAGGAATTTATGGCCATTAAAAAAAAAAGATGTGGGAGATGGTAACTAGGAGGTGTTAGTTCTCCTTTAACTTCACTAGGGTAGTGTCTCTCTCTCTCTGACTTTATTTCTAGATGTTGTTAGGCATTCAAGAGAAGAGTGTATAAAGAGCTGCTGTGGCTACCTATATCTCCTGGACACATAACATTCATCTATTGCATTCTTAATTAACTTCCCCCGATAAATAAAACCAGTTAAGCAGCTTTCAGAAAACATATCCAGAGATGGTAGGAAAGAGACAGAGAAATGATGTAAAAAGGAATTAGATGCTGTTGAGGAGAAGGTGAGTGAAGGGTAATGGTGCAATGCTGTGTCCATTTTCCTAATGTTAATAGTGAAATTGCATATCTTACAGAATGTTATGTGCCATATTCACATGTATAGAAGCAACTCTTCTAACACACTAAGAAAATACACAGAAAAACAGTAATTGTAAATGTTTTCACTATGAGAAAGACATTTTCTTTTTTTTTAGGGTGGGGGGGGCTATATAAATCTTGTTGTGACAGAGGGAGTGAGCAACACATTTCGGCACTCAAAGAGTTAATGTTATAATTATAACAAAAACAGACTCCTCCATACAAATTATCCAAATGTGACCCTGTATAAAGCATATAGTACCATAGTAACACAGTTCATGAGGCTGAAAAAAGACATGCGTCCATCAAGTCCAGCCCATGCCAAAAACACCCCTGTTGATCCAGAGGAAAGCAAAAAAAGCCCTCTGAAGCCATTTCCAATTTAGCCCCAAGTAGGTAAAAAAAAAATGACTTCCTGACTCCAAATGGCAGACAGAAATATCACTGGCTCAGCATCCTGTTTGCACTGAAGCCATCTGTCATAATTTTCAATATTGTTCTGTGCTAGATAAATTTGAGGATTTTGGTGCATGGTTTCACCAAAATATGTTTACGGTCGTGTACCATGTCATGGTAACCCAATTTCAAGCAAGGCTTCACTTCCATTGATTGTTACTGTAACTGAAACTGTTGAACCCATTATGTTTGTATCAGCTATCACTGTGTCAAGCTATTTTTCTTACCAGACACTTACACACACACACACACACACATAACCTTTCTTTCTAAGTAAAAATACTCTAAAACATTTATTTACATAGAGACCAAGGAAAGCCTTATGGTTGAAGGGTTTACAAACAACTTGTTGGAGACCCATTATGTGACAGCTTAGAGTAAGTGTGATAAACCTGCAGGACTCCACCTGTTGCAAAATTACTACTCCCTTCATCTTCATCCAACCCTTGGCTAGCTGAACACAGATATATTAAATTGTGTAATTGTGAGTTGTAGATTACTACCTTCCATTTCTGTCTCCAGGACATCTCCTGTGCTGTAACCATCATGTTGAATTCCCTACCTCACTCTCACCTACATCCCACAGTTTTAATCTGAAAATCCATCTGTTCAAAGAAGTTTACCACCTTGGCCCATGAAAGCTGCTATATAGGCTTCTGTAGCTGTCTTTTGCCTTCTCTCACTCTCACTATTCCCTAAGGTTCAGCCATCTCATTTATCCATTGGATGTTTCCAGTATAATATAATATAGACTGGGAGAATATTTCAGTACTGTCAGAGCTTTAGCTCAGACTGTGTAATTGAATGATAAAGTATCCCCCTCCCAACCTTTTACCTAGTGTAAGCTACCTCCCCTCAGGTGAAGAATCTGGTCTTAAGAACAGAAAACTCACAGTGAGGGACAATCTTCTTACTGTCAGCATAAGGAAAACCCTTCCCCCCTTGACAGGTTTTTCAGGTTTTTCCCTTATGCTAATTGAAGATTCTCCCTCTCTGAGATCCATCTGGACAGTCTTGCTGATCTGAGGTGAGCAGTGTGTTACATCAGTAAAAGGGGCGGGAGGGGGATACTATATCATTCAATTACTCTTGAACTACAACTCTGACAGTATTGAAATAACACTCTCCATGTCCCAAATACTATGATGATTAATTGGAGCTGCTGTTTTTGTGAAACATTACTACCCCTTTACGTAGTTTGTGCATTGTACTAAATACCATTGTGACCATTTTGTCAGTATTTAAGAACAGTTTGTTTTTAGCTATCCATCTTTCAACTTTAGAGAAGTCCTTCTATAACACTGCATCAAGTTGTGACATGTTTATGTTTTTAGTGTACATTTTTGTGTTGTCTGCATGCATGTGCACAGAAAATGCTTTGTAAACTGCGGGTACATTATAAACAGGGAAAATAGAAGAGGGACAAGAATGGAATCTTGGGGAACTCGACTTTGCGTGGAAGGGAATCATTGTTAGCAATAAAAACATATTACGTTCTGCCTGATAAATAAGATCTTAAACAATTTAAAGAATAATTACCTGCCCCTGAACTTTGGAGCTTACTTACCAGAATATTTTATTCTACTATATCAAAGGCAAAATCATGAAGAACAGCTCCAGTATGTTCACAGTTTTCTATGCCAGACTGGATATCATTGCATACTTTTAGACATGCTGTGATTGTTGAGTGATTTGCAAAAAAAACTGATTGAAGGGGGTAAAAAAGCTGGACAATTGGTAATACTTATAGAGCTGCATGTGGACACATTATTTTCCTCAACAGCAACTAATTCCTTTTTACATACATAGGTGCGTACTATACCTGAGATTTTTTACGGTAGTTGTTGAATGCATTGGCTATTGCTATGCAGCATTGTATTGTTTCATTTCCTACATTTCTATTTTATACTTGAATAGTTGTAGATATTTTTTGATAACTTTCCAAAAGTTGGCTGGTTTTGACATGTTACTGTTAAAGTTCTCAGTAAAATATTGAGCATTTGCTAGTTTTATTTGCTTTGTGCAAGTATTACACAATTGTCTATATGTGAATATATATGGTCATAAGTGGAGCCAGTTTGTTTTGTAAATAAGGCATCTCTAACACTGTATAACTCAATTTGGTCAGAGGAGACCTAGGGCCCCCTTACCCTGACCTTCCTTAATGGGGCGTGTTTATTAACAGGACAATTAATGGAATGGGTGCACTTTGAGCCTGGTTTCGTAAGAAGCACTGGAGCAATTCTGGAACAAACCAACTGCACCATAGGGGACAAATAAAATGCACCCAAATTCACAATGATTTTATATAAGTGTTTTAACCCCTTGAATGCTAGACAGGTCCCCAATGTATTATGAAGCGATGTGCTGGAGACCTCAGAAGTATTCAAACCATTTAAATAAATAATGTTTATTTGTCCTCTGTGGTACATGTAGTTTGCCATAGAATTGCTTCAGTTCCCATTAATGAATCAACCTCTGTGCACTTAAAGGGATAGTAATGTTTCACAATAAAACCATCTCCAATTAATATTCATAGTATTTGGACCATGGAGAGTGTAGTTCAAGAGAAATTGAATGATAAAGTATCCCATTCAACATACACTTGTAGGTAGGTATGGCTGAAAAGGCAAAAATTATTTCCACAGGAATTTTTGTGGAAAACTAGCAATTTCCCACTTTTCCTATGAAATGTCCCACCCATAGAAAATACATGCATTTGCACCTTTTCTCCACTGCCAATACATTTCACATGAGAACCTTCCATTTTTCACCTATGCTTTCTATGCCCTCAATATTTCCAGGCTCAGTTCTACTGCTGATGGCTGAAGTGGATAAATCATCACTTGAAAGCAGAATCTGAGAGAAGGCAGAGTTCTTTTTCCCTTTGGCCATGACACTAACCATATGCTTGAACAACTCTGGCACAGCCATCCTTCAAAAATAACTGCTGCTTGGGATATGTCAGCAGGGTGCAACACATAACATCAGTTCTTTAAAACCTCTGTCAACTGCCAACATTTTGGCAAGATTCTATTCCACAGGCATATGCTTGGATTATGTTTGTGCAGGTTTTTGATTCCTTTCTAAGAACTCAGCAAGTTGTGAAGGGCATACATAGTTGAAGAAATGTATAACTCTATGACTCTTGTCATCTCCTCCAAAAAACTCCACAATGTTTAGCATTTGCAGAACAGTAACAGGGACCGTGGGAATTAATGTAAATAAGGAAATCTTGGCATACTCTCAGGACCATCTACAGCTGAACAGAACTGAAATTGTATCAGTGTTTCTACTGCTGCAAGTCATGGCAACTCTGACATGTTGATGATGTGTCTCCCAATCAGACTTGTGGTTGTGCTTCAGGTGGAATCTCAGTCAAGATGTTCCTGGGTCTAATCCTGCTTTCCTCCTACTCACAGGCTTCTTACACAGAATACAGAAAGCAACATGTTTAGCTTTTGGATAGTGAGTGAAGTAACTACATACTGTACACTGAGGGCGTTATGAGGGGCTATTACTACTACTGGGGATAAATGTTTTAGTTGTACAACTTGTAGGTTAAAAAGTGCTGCACTTCCAGCAGAAGCAGAATCATTCATTATAGCTAGGTTTGCGGACATTGATGACCTGTATTGCTGACTAGTCAACAATAGTTTGTGTGTGTGGCTGGGTGGTGGTTAGACTTGGAAGTGATGATGATACCGATGATGACTGACAAGATGATTGTGTATTTTTAGGCATCTTTACATGTCCAGAGTCAAACATTCCAGCTGATTTATCAAACAGTTCATAAACAGGCATAGTGCTAATTCTCAGTAATGGAAGGTTGAGCCTTTTCTTTTCCACTAATATTATGGCAATGTCATCATTGCTCCCACTCAGAATGTTATGTTTCTGAAGAAACGGAGGATGCTGGAGAGAGATCTTCTAGATCAACATCATCATCCATAAATAGGTCATCCTCACCATCGCCCGCCACGTCTTCCCCACTACTTTTGTATTCCTCTAAGCTTTTTGAAGTCTCAAACAATTTCTTTTTACTTTTTTACTGCTTTGAGGACTTGTTTTTTTCACACAGTGCAGCAGGTATGATTCCGATCAGTTTTTGGACTACCATTTTACTAACACATCCCTGCACTGCTCTTACTCCTTTCCTCCTATCCCTGCCCCGGTATGTTTGCTGGACATTATCAAATTAGTGTGGATTTTAACAGTAAAATACACAAGTGAACTGTTTGTGTGTAATGTCTTGCCCTTTGTAAAATACTGTAACATATAAGTCTTTATATGCCCTCTATCTTTCCAGATGCAAGGAGTTTGGGGAGCTCACATCCATTGTTCTCCTCATGGGCTCACCCTCCCCAGTCAGAGAGGAAGAAGAAGAAGAAGACTAGGCCTGGTCCCATATTGTGGGCTCTGTCCAACTGCTGGTCCGTCCACCATTTTTTATTGTCAGAACCTGTGATTATGTGGTTATGCCTAACTAATGGAGGCATTGAGCCCCTTGAAATGTTGCCATCTATGTATGCCCTTGTCAGTAAAACTCAGTCATAGCTAACCTTTGATATGCACATGAGCCTTTGTGTGATTTTTAACTCGGTTTGTGTTGAATGAAACTGCCCAGTGCTATGTGTTTGGATCTGCCAGGATTATATAATGCATTAGCAATTGATTTATGAGAAAATAACTTTGCAAATTTCCTATCTTCTTTCGTGAAAGTGCCCTCAAATAGGTGTATACTCTGAAAGTCAAGACTGGAAAAACAACATTTGGTGCTGAGAATTAGCTGATTGATGGCAGAGGCAAAAAGGTCAATGACATCTGTAGGGAAAGGGGAGTTAGGAAGAAGTCATGCAGAAAGATAATGTAGAGAGAAAAAGTTAGGAGAAAAAATGAAAGTGAGGTCATTGGTCTAAAGTAGCTACAAGTATGCTTGAAACAAGGAAAGTGACAATCTGTTGGTGTAGGAGTGAGTAACTTGTTGTTTTCCAGCTGGCCACTGGATTACCCATACATGGTGGAGTCAAAAATTACAACTTGAAAGAGAAACGAGAATATTTTATTACTTTATTTCTCCTTTCTAAAGCGTCTATGTAAGTAACTTGTATGCACATTTATGTCTGAAACAGATCTATAACCCTATCTCTGGGGAAGAAACCAAAGCTTACAAAGTTTCCACTGCATTCCCAGAATTCCATGCAGCAACATACACATGAAAGCACATACTACAGTCACTTTTTAGATTCCAAATCCATGCTATTGCATGAGCCAATCAACCTAACACAAATAAATGTTTTTCTTTTTTTAAAGGGATAGTAATACTTCGTTTTAAATTTATTTTATTTTGTAGGCATTAAAAAACATGAAGAATGATATGTCTTATCTCTCAAACCTTTATGGTTTATGAGATATTCACAAGCAAAGTTTCCCCCTCCCGCCCCTTTTACCTAGTGTAAGCAATCTCTTCTCAGATGTGGAATGCAGTCCATAGACCAGACATATAACAGAAGGGGACACTCTTATTCCTATGAAAACAATGAAATCCCTGCCCCCCTTGGCATGCTTTTCAGGTTTTTCCCTTATCTTAATTGAAGATTGTCCCTCTCTGCAGTCTACCTGGGCACCTCCCTTCTGCTCTGGCTGAACAGTGTGACATCAGTAAAAGGGGCGGGAGGGGGACACTTTGTCATTGAATTACTCTGGAACTACAACTCTGACAGAATTGAAATAACACTCTCCAAAGTCCAAATACTATGATGATTAATTAGAGCTGCTTTTATTATGAAACATTACTATCCCTTTAATGAAAAGCACTTGCGATTCTCTGCTGCCCCAGAGTCACAGTCACTCTGGGGGCTCTGTTACACCACAGACTTTCTTGGGCTCCCAGCCCCAAAGCCACCAGACCAAATGTAGCATGCTATCCCTACCCAAATACCTCTCACTTGTCTGTGTAGGTACTATAATTAATCTTAGCCAGCAGGCCAAGAAAACTACCCACAGATAGCAGTTTTATCTTGCTATATCTCATCAATGGGGTAACTGATTGCCTCATGCTAGTAAGTTTGGTTAAAGGCAGTATGCTAAGCCATCAATTTAGATTACGGTGAGCCAAAAAAGTAGCAAAACTCCTTCCTTATACTCGTTTATATATTTGCATGTCTGAAACAGATAAGGAAAAACAGTTTCCAGCAAAGAATTGAAAGCTTGCAATGTTTATATTGCTTTCCCAAAACTCTGTGCAGCAACAAATGAAAGCACACAGTGCACTCACATTTATATTCTCAACCCATATAAATATGGGTTCCTTAGTTCATAATTACTGTTTTCACATATACAGCAAAGTACGGATTGGAAATGCACAAGCTATTGTACCTTTCAAAAGATAACTATACTTCTAATGTCTATATGTCTAACAAAGATATTTATGGGTGACTTGCATTATACGGATTACTCACATAGAAATCTGTGTTTACTAAAGACAATTATATCTAGCATGCTTTCCTGTCACCAGCTCCGCAGGAGGGAATTTTCCAAACTTCTCACAATGAATGGAAAGGCTGTAAGGCAGTGCTTCTCTCATAAGAAAATGATGTGTTTTTCAGTGAAGGTGTGTTTTTAAGAGCATTTCAAGTGGACAGCATCATATCATGTATTATTTAACTCAAATTACCCTTATGTGATTTGACATTCAAAGTGTTGCTTAAGATAAATGTATCTGGGAATGTGAGAATCCACTAGTGCAACTAAGGAACAGAGGATTAGAATTACCTGAAACAACAGGATCATTTTCATCTTAAGCAGCATTATTTAGGCAGGCGTAGGTCATAAACATTGGTTCCAGTTCTTAGACAGGAATCATATTAGTTAATCTATCCTGTCTGTGCACCTACAATCATTTTAACCCTGCAAAGACCAGTGTTTTGTGCAATGCACCATCTGCTCTTTCAAGGGTTGATATGTATTAATATTACATACATGTAGATGTTCGAATATACAGTTTTAATTCCTTGGATGCTAAATACATATCTAATTACCTTGTGATACATTGGAGATTAATGATATTTGCACATACCCAGTATTTTATATGGTTTACTGCAGGGATGTTCAAATTAAGGCCTAGGGGCCATTTACACTCCTCATATATGGCTAGAGAGGCCCTTCATGCAAATTCTATTAGATAAATAATTAACCTGCTTTAAAACTTAATACACGGTACCTGATTTTGATCATTTATAATAATATCAAAGTATTTTACCAGGAAGGATACAGTGAGATTATCTTTTGTTTTCATGTATGTTCTAGGGTATCAATATTATTACCCAATTTAATGGTACTTATTTTATTTATCCTGGAAGGATGAAAGGCAGAGTTGACCCTGCTGGGACTAGAACCTGCGACCCTAAACAGATTCTATAGCTAGTTCATTAACCAACTGAGCCATCTCACCAGCAATTATGCAGACATTCTTTGTTAATTATGTACGTTTCTGTAGGAAAATTATACTGTGTGCACAATTATTAGGAAAGTTGTATTTCTGAGGATTAATTTTATTATTGAACAACTACAGTGCTCTCCGTCAATCCAAAATGTTAAGAAACCTTAAACCTGAATATTTAAGAAAGTAAAAGTGAGGTTCTGGCTTTCTTAGGAGAATATCTATGTGTGCACAATTATTGGCCAACTATTAGTGTGCAGAATTATTATGCAACTAAATGAAAAACAATAATTTTCCCATCTTGTGTTTATGTGTTTATTTTCATCTATTAAAGTGAGAATAATTAACAAACAACTCAAAATTTACAAATAAACATTTGTGACATTTCCAAAAAAAAAATCAGTGACCAATATAGCCGCTCTTCTTTTCAATAACAGTCATGAGACTTCCATTCATGGAGTCTGTCAGTTTCATGATCTGTTGACAATCAACTTTTTGTGCAGCAGCAACCACAGCCTCCCAGACACTGTTCAGATAGGTGTACTGTTTTTCTTCAGCGTAAATCTGCCGTTTAAGAAGGGCCCACAAGTTCTCATTAGGGTTTAGGTCAGGTGAGGAAGGGGGCCACATCATTATTTTATCATCTTTAAGGCCTTTACTGGCTATCCACGCAGTGGAGTACTTCGATGCATGCGATGGAGCATTGTCCTGCATAAAAATCATGGTCTACTTGAAAGATGCAGACTTTTTCCTGTACCACTACTTGAAGAAGTGTCTTTGAGTCCATCTTCAACCTGAAAAGGTCCAACTAGCCCATCTTTGATAATATCAACCCATACCAGTACCCCTCCTCCACCTTGCTGGCGTCTGAATTGAAGTGGAGCTCTGTGCCCGTTACTGATCCAGCCATGGGCCCATCCATCTGGACTGTGAAGAGTCACTCTCATCTCATCAGTCCATAAAATCTTTGAAAAATCTGTCTTCAGATATTTCTTGGCCCAGTCTTGACGTTTCAACTTATATGTCGTGTTCAGTGGTGGTCGGGTTTCAACCTTCCTTACCATGGCCATGTCTCTGAGCACTGAACACCTAGTCCTTCTGGACACTCCAGGTAGGTTGCAGTTCTGGAATATGACAGCACTGGAGGATAATGGTTTCCTGGTAGCTTCATGTTTGATTCTTCTCAAATCTCTGGCAGTTAATTTGCTTTATGTTTCTTGCGACCCTGTTGACTATTTGCAACAAAACATTTGATGGTTCTGTGATCATGCCCCAATATCTTAGCAATTTCAAGAGTACTGCATCCCTTTGAAAGACTTTTTACAATTTTTGACTTTTTGGAGTCGGTTATATCTCTTTTTCTGTCCATTTTGCCTGAGGATATGAAGTTGCCTAATAATTATGAACACCTTGACATAGGGTGTTCATTTTCTTAGGCCACACCCTCTCTCATTACACAAATACATATTACGTGATTAGCTTAAATCCAATAAGCATTCAAGTTTATACAACTTGGAGTTGGAAAATATGCATAAAAATTAATATATCGTCAAAATACTCACTTGCCTAATAATTGTGTACACAGTGTAAAGCTAGTTTATCCTAGCTAAGGAATGCTAACAGTATAGTCCATATAACAGCTTAATTTGTGCATGTTTGCCTTCAATGCCACTGAAATTATTTAGGAATGTGTGACCCTTGTTTCATTGTCATTTTCTCCGTCTGGTCCTTCAAAAAGAAAGTTTGGACAACCCTGGTGTAGGGTGTATGGTTGCCAGTCTACTTGGCACGAGAATATTAACCAGATGCCTTATTTTCCTTGAAATACATTGGCAACATCTCTGGAATTCAAGGAATTACAAAAACACAACTCTTTGCTGTAAACACTCCAGGACATACTTTAAAACAAAATAAATCTCAATGTATTCTTCCTAGTAAAACATTTTCTAAATAAATAAATAAACAGCCCCCCTCCTCCAAAATGTGGATAAAAAATGGGCACTTTGACCACGTTACATCAGAAGAAGACACGGCGGTATAATTAGACGTCTGTAGCATTCAAGTGATTAAAATCCTAAAATGGGATCCTTGCATATAAAAACACAATGGTTGTTTGTACAATGAAAAAAGAAAGAAAAACCTTCACTCAGATATTCATCCTTGATTGTAAGTTCATGCCTTGCAAATTTCAAAGCACTGTGTAAAAGATTAATTTGAATCTATAAATAATGTCTATCTTTTTTGTGTTTTCGAGTCATGTGATCATTTATAAAGCTGTGAAGCAGCAAAGTCAACAAGCTCCCTCTGAGTGTAATAAGTCATTAACTTCAGTATAGGAAGAAGATAACATTCCTTATCATATGAGAATGTGGAACTGGTATGAATAAGCCAAACATATTGGGGTATGCAACGCATAGCAATATAATGTACAAGAGGTTAAATATAATGTATGTGTATATCCTAAAACAGTAATACTTTAAATTAAATGGTGAAAAAAGTAACTAAACTCAAAATATTTGCTCTAAAATGAATCTCCTAATGATGATAATGATTTTATATATATATATATATATATATATATATATATATATATTTATTTGCCATTCGTCTTTGTTGTACTTATATTTATTAACCCTTTGAGTGCCAGAGAGGTGCTCTGCAATGTGTTGTGTACCCCTCTGGCACTCAAAGGGTTAACGACACTTCACATCTATTTATAGATTTTAAAACTGTATGTATAAAACTGGAGTAATAATGAAAGTGTTCTGTAAAATGCTCACAAAGAGACATAAATATATATTTAAAGGGGAGCATTCGCCTCTTAAAACGTTTTTACCATATGTTTAGTTTTTAACCCTTTGAGTGCCAGAGGCTTAAAGCTATTTTAAATAGCTTTAAAAGTACTTAAATTAATTAAAAAAAACACATTTCATATTACTACTTGACTAAATAAACATATGGTAAAAACTTTTTAAGAGACGAATGTTCCCCTTTATACATTTAGCTCCATTTTCCCTAAGTACTAACACCAATCAGTTGACTTTTTCAAAAAGTAGAGTAGAAACTGTTGTGGTCCAAATAAGAAATGTATAACAACATATGTATAAAGAAAGTTGCTAAATGCATCAAAAACAAAATCAGTTTTAGTGGTTAAATCTTAACACCAGATATATAACGTGTTCTTAAGAGAAGTACATAGTTAAAGTGAATAAGCTATGTATGTGAAAAAAAATTATCATTTGCAAATATTCTCAGATACTTCTTAACTTTACCACTTTATAAATCTCACCATCATTCTTAAACATACAGTATGAATGGCTCTTATACATCCCCTCCTACATTCCCTAATGTGAATATATTAGCAGTGGTGAACTCCTGGGAAAAGAGTACAAACGTAATTAATACATCTGATCACCAATATATTACACATATTCTGACTTCTCTATTCAATTCTTCTTTTTGCTTTATTTATTCGTGTTTGCACACTGCTAATGATTAATTTAGACCTCTCATTAGTTCTTGGTCACAGTTTGTTCCTATTAGACCTATGTATGACCCAGGCTGATTATCTCTTAGGTATTCAGAAATGTGGTGTTGATCAGCAGTATTATCTAAGGACTGAAAGACATAATGATGTACACATTCATTGGGGTGACCTGAAATGCCCCTACTTCACAAAGAGAATATATCTTTAAAATTAATGTGCATTTTTTAAGCATCTACAGCCACTGATAATGAGTTATCTGAAAGATGTTAATTGGAACATGATTTAAAATACATTCTGGATTGCATTTAGTAGACTTGGAACAATTCTGGGACAAACCAGCTGCATGATAGGAGGCAAATAAAATCTCTAATTGGTTTAAATGAGGCTTTTACTCTCTGTTCGTCAACATTTTACAAAGCCATATTTAGGACAACTCTCTAGTATTCAAGGTGCTAATAGCCCCATTTAACCCCCTCAAGACCAGATGAGCTGTACAATACATCACTTCTGGTCCTTGAAGAGTAACCATTATCAGGTAGTTGCCCTATAGGCAGATTTGTGTTGTGACCAACATGGGAACAGAATGCTCTCCCAGTGCTCTCCCTGGTGTATCAGTTCTCCATCATGCAAACAATGTCCTGTCCTTAGGGCCCCATAGACCTCAAGTGTTAGGCATGAAAGCCCAACACAATGTGTCTATGTGGAATGCACAGGCAACCAAGGAGCATATGGCTGGGTTAGTTACCCTATCAGCAGGTCTGCGCCCCTGAGTGAAGACGTGCTGAATAAACAAATATACTTATTTTGACCAGGAGATAATTCAGTGAATTTGCCATCTTAATAAAATATGTACAAATTTGTGGTGATCATCAATGTCAATTTACAACTGTTGCTTTAGTATAAATATGTTTGGGTGACCTAGAATGACCCTGGCTGTCTATGCTTCACAAAAAGAATACATCTTTAAAATTAAGGCTCATGGTTTTGGAAAATGTGTACGGCCACTGATAATGAGTCATCTGAAAGGTATTACTTGGAACATGATTGAAAAGGCATGCCAAAAATATATTATATGGCTACTCAGCCATCAGAAGCATCACATTTTAGCTCCCTAGTTCCATTATAGAGAAGAAATTTCCTCATACTTATTAGATTTATTCTACCTAAAGGGTGGTCCAATTTCAAAATGACAGGCTCATCTCCTATGCACGGGATGTACCACCTATTATTATTCTTCTTCTTCTTTATTTATATAGCGCCAACTAATTCCGCAGCGCTGTACAATTGGGAATAGACATACAGAGGTATTAAATAGTACAATCAGATGTGAAGAAATAGAAGGATCAGAGGGCCCTGTTCATGAGAGCTTACAGTCTAGAGCATCACATCAGAAATCACCTTTGCAGTGTCTGTATCCTATTACAGGGGAAGGGGAATTATACCCCAGGGATTACTTACCTTGGGGGGAGGTGTTTGTGTGTGTGTGTAATTTTTATTTGAACCCAGTTGTAATCTTCTGCAGATTAGTCTGTAAAAACAACTGACCCTTATGAACCATACAGGAGTATTGAAATCCATTGTTTATTGTAAGGAGGTGTGACAGATGAATATATACAGATCACTTCTGATACAGTGCAAAAAAAAAAAAAAGCACCTAACCCTAGAGGTACTTTGTTCCCTTATTTAGGTATTTAAAGGGATTGTAAGGTCCCAAAAATAGTATAAACTAAATGGTATATGCAGTAAAAAAAATACTTAATGCCCTTATTCCTATCTCTCAAACCGTTATGGTCTGAGAGATATAAGAAAATAAAGACCCCCCCCCTTTCTGCCTGATGAGCTGAAGCTGTCAGAAACAGAATCTGGTTGCGCGACCAGACGCGGCTCTTCAGGAGCGCTGACATCGAGATATCTAAAGATGAATACTTCACTGGAATGGTCTACAACGTGTGCTTGCAAACCAGGCACACGTTGTACACCATGCCGATGAAGTAATTATAGTTAAAAATCTCGATGTTAGAGCTCCTGAAGAGCCGCCGTCTGATCCCGGAAGCAGGATCTCTTGCAGTCAGCTATACAGCTGATGCATGAGAAGGGAGAGGGATCGGATATCTTTATTTTCTTATGGTCTGAGAGACAGGAATAAGAGCATTAAGTATTTTTTTACTGCTTCTACCATTTTGCTTATATTTTATTTCGGGACATTACAATCCCTTTAATGACAAAAGCACCAGTGGAAAGGGATTTGAGAGTTATAATTTCAGATGGCTGTGAAGGTAAGCAAACACAGCAGTAAAGCAATGGAAAAACAATTCTACAATTATATTAATAACAAAAAGATTAAAGGGATAGTAATACTTCAGTATTACAGATCCCTATATTAAAGCCCTTGTAAAAAGAAACGTTTTGCCCCCAGTGTCATCTCTCAAACCTTTATGGTTTGAGAGATGAACGCGTGTAAAGTTGCCCTCTCCCTACCCCTTCCCCGTAATCAGCATTTTAGCTGACTTGGAAATCCGGTCAGAGATCATCAGGCGGCTCTGCAGCAGAGCCGCGATCTTGTTAACTAAAAAAAAACCTTTCACTAAAACGGTCTTCTACGTGTGCTTGCAAGCCAAGCACACGTAGAAGACCATTTCAGTGAAAGTTTTTTTTTTTAGTTAACGCGATCAGGCTGTGCTGGAGAGCCATCTGACGGTCGTACGTCTCTCTTCCCTGCAGTCAGCTAAAATGCTGACTACGGGGAAGGGGGAGGGAGAGGGCAACTTTAGAAGCGTTCATCTCTCAAACCATAAAGGTTTGAGAGATGACACTGGGGGCAAAACGTTTCTTTTTTAGAAGGGCATTAATATAGGGAATTGTAATACTTAAGTATTACTGTCCCTTTAAGTTTGATATTGGTCCTCTTAAGGCTGAGACAGGTGAATTGCTTAGTGAGGATAAGGCTATGGCTGACAACCTAAATACATTCTTTGCTTCTGTATATACAAAGGAAGCAACAATGACAATCTATGGGCAAAAAACCAAACTAGTGAATCTCCATCACGTACAAGGCTTACTGAGGACAAACTTACTTCAGTAATACCAAGACCATTATACTTATTATTTATTGGTTCACTTCCATCAGGCAATGCTTTTTAATTTATTAATGATCTAGAAGTAGTAATAGAAAGTAGTATCTCAGTCTTTGCTGATGAACTAAGCTGTGTGAGGAAGTACGTATAAGACTGGATGTTTTTTCTCTGCAGAATGATTTAGATAAACTGAGTGAATGGGCAGAAAAGTGGCAAATTAAATTTTATGTAAATAAATGTAAGGTTATGCATTTGGGCTATAGAAACTTTCTACATAGCCACTAAATGGGAAACAACTTGAGGAATGTTCATTAGAGAAAGATTTAGGAGTACTGATGGATGACAGACTTCACAGCAGTGTGCAGAGTCACTCAGCTGCTGCAAGAGCAAATAGGATACTATACTGCATAAAAAGAGGTATAGATCAGGGGGTACTAATATAATTCTACTTATTTACAAATCCTTGGTAAGGCCTCATCTACAATATAGAGTACAGTTTTGGTCATGTTCTTAAAAAAACATTGAACTGAAAAAAGTAATGCAACAAAACTAAAAAAAGGGATTTGGAGACTAGCCAATAGCAAACTGAGTTTGTTTACATTAGAGAAGAGACTTCTAAGGGGTGATATGATTACTATTTCCAAATATATTTAACGTCAAAACAAATAACTTTCCAATGAATTATTTATACAAAGAACTTGATCTGAGAACAAGAGAGCATCCATTAAGACTAGAGGAAAGGCATTTTCCACTATAACAAAGGCAGGGATGTTTTACAGTAAGGTTGGTAAAGCTTTGGATTTTTTTGCCTTGGGATGTTGTGCTTGCATATACTGTAACTACTTTCAAAAAAGCAATGGATACGTATCTAGCACAGAATAATATTGAGAATTATGACAGATGGCTTCAATGCAGATTTGAAGTTGGAGTCAGGGAGTATTTTTTTTTACCCACTTGGGTCTTAATTGGAAATGGCTTAAATGTTTTTTTTTTTTCTTTTGCTTTCCTCTGGATCAACAGGAGTGATTTGGCATGGGCTGGACTTGATGGACACGTCTTTTTTCAGCCTCATCAACTATGTTACTATGAGCTGTATAGTGAGAGGTATTTGCAACAAGAAGAGATCAGTCTTAATGCCACTTTATAGATCACTGGTAAGACCTGACCTGGAATGCTATGTACAATTCTGGAGAACACGGGCTGGATTCAAATGCTGGAGATAACTGTTACCTCCAGTTTTATCAAAAATTTACCTATTGAAGTCTATGGGAAAACCTGGGGATAAAAGCAGACACAAAATTAGCACCTGCATTTGAATCCAGCCCCACATCTTCATTTGGACATTAATACATTGGAGGAAGTTCAAAGAAGATCTACTAAAATGGTGCAAATTATTAAAATCACAAGTCACATAAATAGACTTAAAGACCTTATAGGGACAGTAATATCCCATAAAATAATGCTTATAGTCTATAGAGGTTAAAAAAATAAACTATATGGCACAAATCCTATCTCTCAAACCGCTATGGTTTGAGAGATATTCACATTCAAAGTTCCCCTCCTCCCTCACTGTCTCCTGATGTCAGCTGTTAAGCTGACAGGAGATCTGTGTCGGCCAACACGAGGAGGCTCTTCAGCAGAGCCGAAATCACGTTATTTAAAAAGAATTACTACACTGGAACAGTCCACAAAGTTCCCCTCCTCCCTCACCGTCTCCTGATGTCAGCTGTTAAGCTGACAGAAGGAGATGTGTGTCGGCCAACACGAGGAGGCTCTTCAGCAGAGCCGAAATCACGTTATTTAAAAAGAATTACTACACTGGAACAGTCCACAAAGTTCCCCTCCTCCCTCACCTTCTCCTGATGTCAGCTATAATGCTGGCAGAAGGAGATCTGTGTCGGCCAGCACAACGCTGACTTCAGGGAAGGGGGAGGGAGGGGGGAAGTTTGCCTTTGGTTATCTCTCTAACCATAAAGGTTTGAGAGATGAACCTGGGGGCTATTAAATTATTTTACAAATATGTACAATATGGGGGATAGTAATAATAAAGTATTACTATCCCTTTAAGTGTAAGTTACTCTTGCACTTATAGGGGAATAATTTTATAGCCCCCCTTATAACTCATGTCCAGTTGTATCATTTTATGAGTTAATGTAAGCTACAGTCTGCTATGCTAAGTTCAAGTGAACTATGGAAACATATGAGTGAATAAGGTCTTGTCTGTGTATCTGAGACTTTCAAATTATCACCAGCCTCTTATTCTTTCTGAGATATAATCTATCCTCCTGGGTTGATAAAGACATAAGATTGTTTGAGATTGTTGGAGCACTGCTTATATCATTTGTATTTCCTATATATTATGTTGAAGTCATTATAATTATCAGCAACACCACCTGGATTTTGTGTCCTAGTAAATCTTAAATCAAATTGATTTTTATTGTGTTTCTAAGAGGTTATCTTAGATTTAGTGCTGTATTCTCTTTTGGTTTTCCAGAAATGTATTTCTACCCATCAGTTATAAGATAGATCACTGATGTTTACTGCATGCAGCATGAAGGGAGACAGGCAAGTATGTATCTGTGTATAATTACTCTTGCATACATAGTAATGAGCTAATTAGGGTCTGATTTGCATAGTCCTGTGTGAGATAAGAGGACAAGAAAGATGAGTTTTCTTCTTAGTGCATACAGAGATGTAAACTATAATGTAATATTATGTGTCTTTAGTGTAGAAATGAGCATGCTGCATATAAACTAAATTGGTCAGCACTAGAACCTGCTTGTTACAGAATTATTAGGTAGACATAGACTTCACAAGTGTGTAATTGCCTATAATATATTGGTCATGATTTTTTTAAGCTGAAGAAATATCCCCATGGATAGTTTCATCCCTATATTTAGCTGATACTACACATAGAAAGGTTCTCTCTGCCCATAGAACTATTATGAGAACCCAGACAATGGGAGCCTGGTTGCCACTGACCAGGCTGGTTTTCACTAGACAGAGCTCAACTTATCTATTCTAGGATAATACATCTCATTATAATGTATTAAATGGGAGTATATATGCCAGAGAGCTAATAAAGTATTGGTGAGACCTCACCTGTAATATATATTTCAATTTTAGCATAAAAAACAAAAACAAAAAATATGATTAAACTGCAAAGAGTGCTGTAATGCATCAAAATTAACCATTTAAATGCCAGAAGCTCATTGCTTTGGAATGCGTTGCGTACCCCTCTGGCATTCAATGGGTTAATAAAGGAAATTGAATTTTAATTATGAAGAAAACTATCCAAATTAGATTTGTTTACATTAAAAAGAGGCAACTACTAGGGTGTATGTGCTTAAACCTGTCCATGCACCCCCCCCAGATTGTCATATGAACACATGTACATCATTCTGTTTTTGCATTATTAACTAGGGATAGAGGAAAAGCCCCATTTTTTTGTGGGATTTTCCACAGGAAATACAAAGTGTGCCACCTCTCTCCTGGAAATTCATGCACATAGGAAATGCATAACATTTCTGCTTTTTTGTTCATGGGAACTTTACTATTTTCCACCTATTCTTTATATGGCCATGATAATTTCTGCCCTAATACTATGGAAACTCAGAATTTCCTGCTCTGTTGTGAGCTGTAGTTAGTAGTTAGAATGACAAAAGCAGAAAGATTATACTGAGAGTATACTGTAGTTTAAAAAAATGTTTGATGTAGTCTGTGTTGCTGCACTTGCCTCAGCCTGCTTCACTGTGCTATATGCCTACTGAGGGTCTCTGTCCACAAGTCAGAAAGGTGGAGTAGGAGGAGGACTACTACTGCTGGTAAGTACAGCATCAGCAAACTTCGACCGCTACCCGTGGCCCATCACAGCGAAGACCCTGTGAAACCAACCCAACTGTGACAAGTCAACACAGACCAAGAAGAATCTAAACCTGCAACTTAAAACCCAACCCGAGAAGATAGAGTAGTGAGGCTCAAGCCTCGGTATCCAAAAATCACAGCTGATGGATAAAATCTATCAGCAAGAAGACGACGACGGAGAGCATCAGCAAACAATATAATGACATCACTGCTGGTGATACCCATTATCTATCATTCACACCTTTGAATGGTCTCAGCTTTAAAAGTCACCAGTGCTACCCTCATCAGTGGTAGTACCAGTTTCTTCCTTCTTTTTGCCTGTGATGGTGGCACTAGTGATGGTGACATGTGTGACATAGGTGTGGCGGGGAACCTGATATCACCACTGAATTATGGTGACTTTGTCATAGATGTAGGTGGTGCACCTGGTGTCACCTCTGGTGATGATGGTTAGTGGGACATAGTTGTAGGTGGTGCACCCCGTGTCACATTGACAGCAGCAGGCTCAAGATCAGGTTGAAGTAGTTGCTACTCTGTTGTGTTAGTGATGCTCAACACCTGGAGAAAAACAGTGTTCCCTTCCCTCCAAGTTATACATGTTTAGATCCTTTAGTTTATCCTGATATTTTCATCATGTAAACCATTGACCATTTTAGTAGTCCTTGTCTGAATTATCTCCATAATCTTCTGGAGATGGGTTCTCCAGTACTGTACACAATACCAGTGATCTGTAGAGTGGCATTACCACTTCCCTCTTTCTGCTACTAATGCTTCTAACACTATGTCAAGAATCCACTAGATGCACTAAACCTACTTCTACACACTGTTCAAGCCTAAAACCAACAGCAGACATGTGCACTTTGGAGGTTCAATACTAGTAAAGCCATTAAAACAAGCATTCTAGTAAAACCAAGTACCGCCTAACAAACATTGTAGTAGCAACACTAAAAGTAATCAAACTCTCACCCCTTCACAAAAAATCCCCATGTTCAATAATAGAGTACCCAATCCACCTACCAGCCCAAGTGAAATCAACATGTTCAATAATAGATCACCTGTTCCCCCCACCCAGCTCAACTGAATCCAACATGTCCCACAATGAAGGCCCCATCCCTCCTCCCCACCTGCTTTACATGTGAAGCAGTTACCTTGATGTCAGTGGTTCAGTGGTGTCCAAGATGCCTTGACCCTCCACTGCAGTCTCCTCCAAAGTCTCCTGTGGCAATGCAGGAGGCATGGAAGTTCAACTGGAGAGTCAGACAGGTGCATCTTTGGGTGAGTCTTATAACTGTGATTCTTCTGGGTATGAGACATCCTTATCTGAACTGGACTCAGTCAGAGGTGATAGAGTGTATACTATGTTTACAAAATACTTTAAGACTGTAAGGACACAGTGTAAAGAGGTGGAGGGAATGCAGAGAGATAGTGGTAGCTTTACTAGGGAAGGAGATCTGGGGAGAAGGGATCCTTTTCCTGTATCATAGCCACAACACACAAACACTTCACACACATCAACACAAAATGCATAAGGAGATTTTGGCAGGGAAGTTTGTGGATGTTTTTAAGTGAAACATAGAGGCTTGGAAGGGTGAAAAGGTAGAGGGAAAGGAGAATAGGGAGGGTAAGCCCAAGATTGTAGTGGAATGGTGGAAGGGATTCTTGGTGTATATTTGTGTCTACCTTAGAGATGATATTGATTATTCATTATACTTTTTTATACTTTGATACTTTTTTTATAATGAACGTTACATTTGTAAATGTCCATATCATTGTATTCTTCTTGTAGTTTTACCTACATAACACAGAGTCTCCTCAGATCTGAAAGTAGGTCTGGACGGATCACAACGAGGGACAATATTGTGTTAGTATAAGGAAAACACTGCTTCCATTTGTCAAGGGGGGGAAGGGTTTTCTTTATACTGACAAACACAATATTGTCCCTCTTTCAAATCTGTCCTGTCAAGTGACCGGCTTTCAGATCTCTAATAAGATCATATTTCAATCTATGCTATTTTCCATACTTTGTGGACACTCGCCATTTTGCAGTTGTTTTTCCTTTAAATTCTTTCCTGTCATTCATTTGGCACATTTCCAGTGGTCACTCACTGGACATGGGGTTTGCTGGCCAGAACTCAATAGTATTTTCTCACACACAAATATATTGCTCCTCTACACGCTCTTATTCTGTACCACTAAGGTGGATGGTCTCAGCTCCTAACAAAGAGACTTTTATATAAGTGAATGTGGGGGAAAGATCTTTGATTTTCATCTTGGAACTGTTGGGAGGACAGGCAGCACATGTGGTGAAATCCACCATTTTCGTCCCAAAACTCCCTGGGCCGGATCCTATATATTACTGATGGAGTGTTTATAGGTTTGTGTTTAATACTGCTTATTTTTTTATAACTGTTTTGCCTATTTGTTGTATGTATGAACATTTTTATTAGATTCGTTTAATAATGAATTAGTTCTGTTTTTTGTGACTTTTATGAACATTTTGCTTTTTGCAGTGAATAGCTACTTTGAGAATATAATGTTATTACATTTTTTTCTTGGCATCTGATTTGTGGTAATCCTTTACCCTTTCATGTTTTACTGTGTGGATAAGTACTTGCTATTGGGGTTCTCCTTTTCCTGTTCCTTTTTAAAATATTTAGCATATTTTTGCATGGCTGTGTGCAGGCCAAAGTGGGGGTGACTTCTTCAACCCATTATCTGGATAATTTCCTGTTCATTGGCCCACTCACATCTAATGTATGCAAATGTCTTTTGGACACAGGAAGTGTTTTCAGAGTTAAGGGTGCCAGTACCTCAAGAGAAGTCAGTGTCTCCTACAACGTCTCTCAAGTTCTGAGGTATAACAGTAGATATCAACAAAAGATTGGTCAGGTATCCTGAGGATAAGTGAGAGAAGATTAAGGAGGCCATCCAAAGAGACAAAATCTCCTTTAAGGAGTTCCAGTCCTTACTGGGCTTATTTAACTTTGCCTGCAGCATAATATTCAGCAGGAGACTGGAAAGATCAACTGAGAGAGTGTGCAAAAAGTTTTATAAGATCAGGCTGACATAATCTTTACAATAGGACCTGTGGTTTGGGATTCTTTTCTACAGGATTTCCATGGGATAAGAATATGGTGGCAGCAGGGGCAAGCAAGTAGGGAATTATAGTTGCAGACAGATGCAGCAGGTTCAGTTGGCTTTGGGACATATTTGCAAAACAAATGGTGTACAGGTACTTGGCCTTCAGAGTGGCATGACTCATAGCTTGCCTAATATTTGTGGAGCTTTTTCCTATAGGTGTGGTATAGGTGATGTGGCAGGTAGAGCTCGGAAACAGGACGGTAACATTTTCAACAGATAACATAAGGGTGTTGTATGCCACGAATAACCTATTATCTATATCACTCCACATTATTAGCTTGAGGAGGTACCTAGTGTTATTATGCATGAGGCACAACATACATTTTAAGGCCAGGCATGTGCCAGGGATCAATAACAATTAGGCAGATATTTTGACACACCATAAATGGGAGTTCAATTAGCAGCAAATGCCCAGTCACACGGCTTTGTTTGTCCTTCTAAATTTTGACAGTTGGAGACGCTGGACTGCATGCCCTTATGGAGTTATTTGCCAGTAAGACCTGGGAGGCTCCTGTAATACATAATTCAGTTAAATCGGGCCAGAGTAGCAACAGCCTTAGTGGCCATATCATTTTGATCCTGCTTCTGACTTTGCAGTGTGATGCATTATGAAAAGTTGGGAGAGGCCGAAGAGTAGCACAAGGGCAAGAGAAGGCCTATGGATGAGGATAAATGTTAATAAAACCATGGAGAAACTCATATGCTGGGGGTTGAGGAAATAACAAGCAAAGGCAAATAGGTCTTTCAGAGTAGTGCTTGTATAGAAATGATGGTGTCCACCTAACAAGGGAATTGTTTTGTCCTTGTTGTGAGGTCACAGTGGGACTGGGCCAAAAGAGGGCCCCGTAGGAGCCCCCTCTTATTGGGTGATGGTAATGTAGTGCCCCAGGGGCACAATGCAAGTACTAAATGCCATATGATTCTGGTAGCAAAGCACAGCATATACTGAGTCTGTTGTCAGGCCTGTCTATTCCTTCAGGGCAGGCTTTTGCCAGACACAAACACCAATATAGCTATGAAGGAGGGTCACAGTGTTGGGCCTGGTTTGCCTTAGAGCAGGCCCCTCATCTACGTGGTCTACTTTAGCCAGGAGAGATGCGGCCCCAGGCTATAACATCATAGCCTGTGGGGTGCCACATTATAAAGGAGGTATCTCTTGGATTTCAAATAGATTAATAGGTTAAATATAGCTGTGACCTACCTCCACTAGTAATGAGGAGCTGTGGTTGGTGTGACTCAATAATTCAGTCATCAGGTTTATTATTCAGTTTTTATGTTTAGGAACTGGGTACAGAGTAGGATCTCTTTCACCTAAGGACTGGAGCAATTATGGGTTAAATCAACAGATCGATAATAAGGAAAAAATAATCCCAGCGATTTAAATGGGACTTTTAACCAAAGAGGTCTCCAATACAATGTTGCACAATGTGTTGAAAGCCTCTTTAGTATTCAAGGGGTAAAAGCACAATTTAAATTAATGGGAATTTAAGGAATTTCTATTTGACCCCATACTTTGGTTTGCTCCAGTTCTACTTAGTACATTAGCCAAAAATGATTTTGTTGATCCAACATGTGGATGCTGTAATTTCACTTTATGTACAGAATCAGTACCAGTTAATTTCTAGAAAGTAAAATAATGTGATATCCTTCTAAAACCACTGAACTTGATTTACATTAATGTTTAAAGTAAACATAAGAATCATAGGCATAGCGGAGGCTCCCGTGGTGTGGGGGGACCCACCAGACTCAGGGCCCCCCAAAAATATGTTGGCTATGCATAATATTGGTGGCCCTGCCAGACTCAGGGGCGTCTAGAAGGTTGTGACCAACAAAAATGTAACCATAAGGAACCATCAGTCCTGGACTGTGTAAACACAACAGGAATGAGCGGCTTCTTTTCTACTGAAGATCTTGAAGTAAGGAGGCAGGGTAACCACATGATGCAGCTGCACCCTACGCTGGAGACGTAGCTAGCGTAGGCTGTGCATCATATGGTGCTAGTGAGGGTAAGGAGTCCTTATTCTTTTCATAAATTAGGGAATTGTGTGTATGTAGTTAGTGGGAGCTGTATGACTGGGACATGAACTGGTAAAGTGGATACTGGTTAACAAGGAAGCAGGTCCTCTGTGAGCGAAGAGAAACTGGTCCTCCTGCAGCATTTCCCATATTGAATTTAATGTGGCGCAGTGCCTTGCCAACGAGTCATAAAAATTCTGTTTTATTTGAATACATTTTCCCACGCCAGAAAAAAAACAATATTTTCTTGCTGGGATCACATGTTACTTTGAGTGCTAAAGGGCAGTGCAACACATAGATGCATTCAGCATATCCCTGGCACTCAAACGGTTGATCACAAGAAAATACTGTTTTTTCTTGAGTGGGAAAATGTATTAAGGGAGAACAGAATTTTTAATGCCTGGGCCACATTAAATTCAAAATAGGAAAAGCGTCTGTGTGTTGCACACACCCTGTGGCACTCAAGAGGTTAAAGCAGACACCAGGACTGAACACTCTGCATGCCGATTTTTTAGGATTGAACATGAAGTAGGAGAAGCCTGACACAGGACATCCACCTGCTATAATAAAGGGAGGGAGAGGAACATACATATTTTTTTATTGAAATCTTATGTCAGAGCACTAAAATGCACTGTACAAGGGTGCTAGATATAAATGTGCAGTATATTCATGTATGGAGCATGTTTAAAGGGATAGTAATACTTAAAATGTAAAAAAATATATGTTGTAGGGTTTATCCCCCTGAGTAAAACAAGGGCACTCCCACTGCTGAAAGGTGTTTCATTCAAAAGTTATTAATTTTCAAAGCTGAATTTTTTAGGTGCAATATCATAGTGGCCTGAAATTGTACAGTGGCGCTGTTGCTACACGATCCTATGGACAGCTCTGGTCAATTGACCATAAATCTCCATAGGATGGTGTAGCAACAGCGCCACTGTATAATTTCAGGCCACTGTGATATTGCATCTAAAAAATTAAACTTTTAAAATTAATAACTTCTGAATGAAACACCTTTCAGCAGTGGGAGTACTCTTGTTTTACTCAGGGGGATAAACCCTACAACATATTTTTTTTTACATTTTAAGTATTACTATCCCTTTAAAGTATAGTGCACCAATGGCAGAGTGACTCTACTACCCAAGCTGCACAACAAGATTCTTCTGCTCTCATGACAGCAGGGAGCTAAATAGACTTCAAGCTTTGTTCCACAATGTGGGTCACTAGATAGCAAGCTCCATTATGCCATGTGGATAACTTGATTTCACACCATGTTGTTCATGGGGTAACCGCCTTCCAAATCTAACAGGTAGAATACTAAAAAACGAGATGCAGTATCTTGTACTGTCATCAGTCCCCACATACCGACCACAAACAACCCATAAACACCGTTAATGTCCAAGAAGAAGAGTACGATTGGTGCAAAAATAAATCTAGAGACTGACTCAATAAAAAAACATTATTAGTCTGTTTTCCCCAGGTGACCTCTGTGCACTAAAGACTATAGGAAGAAAACATTCAATTAGCTATAGTACCAAGCAGTCTACCCTGAGAAAAAGACCAAGTCATAATAAAGTAAATCAATAAAAGAGCAGCAGACCAAATAAAACCCCACATAAATCAATCATCATTACACATAAAATTTAATTTATGTTACATAAAAAATTTTAACTAAATCAATTTTACAATTGACTGATAAATAAGCCAATAAATGGCTCTCTCCAGTGATCAATATTGTAAGAATATAAACAAATTGTGATATTAATATTCAGTGTCAAAATCTGTTCCTGTATCACACAATGTGTGGGTAAATGATGTTTTCTTTTGTGTGGGTAAAGCTCATTCTGAAGAAGTGATTTGGAACACCACGAAACATCATAGCATACCCTTTTATATTGTTTTTAGATTTTCTATGTCTATTTTTAATTATTGATGTTGAATACTTCAATAAATCAAAAATAATTAGCAGCACTGTTTGAAGACTTTAACTCCAAGATCCTGTTGCCTGGACAGAGACAGGAAAATGTCTCTGTATGTGAGATCTGTTGAAATTGGGTATATGCCCTTTAGGAACCAACACCTTTGTGAGTATATCCTTTACTCCATATCTCCTTTCTGTTAAAAAGTTTAACAGGCGCTATTTGGCGCCCTCTTTTGTTGGTGTTTTTCATATTTGGAACTTCTGTGGATTGTTCTGAGTAGCTACCCACTGAATTGATCAACTGTTGTGGGGACAGTGTAAAAAATCCCTAAAGCACATAAGTCAGCTGGCATGTATGTGTTAAGTTGAAGACTGTATCTTGTGAGTAGAATTCATGTTGGTGGCGGTAGTGGTGATATTTACACTGAAAAGACGTTATTACACCAGGAGCGCCTTCTTTTGTTTTTCCTTTCCTTTTCATGTTTTTTTGCCAAGTGTAAGAGGTGACTGGCTGTTACTGAGCACACAGAATACGTGGAGAGCCAAAAGACTGGTTCTGCATACAATGGTAAATAAGTGCCAATGCTAAAAAGATACCTGTGTAACTATTTAACTGTCAGACAGGTGTACAGTGCATTGCCCAACCCACTGCTACTAAATGGTTTAACAGGGAGATGCAGATTCATTGAGCTTGTTGTTCTTTAAGAACAAGAAGGATGCCCAGCCCATGAAGTTTACTATGGCAATCAAGGGATCAGTATAATGTGTGATGTGCTCCTCTCCTTTCTCTCTCTTTCTGCTCTCTCTAGCATTGCAGTCTCTCCATCCCACACACACTATCCCTCTGTCTTATGTCTCTCCCCAGTGCCCTTTTCTCCCCTTGCTTTTCTTCCTACTTTGTTGCCCTTGCCCTTTTTCTCACCATTGCCTTTTTCTCTCTTGCCTTTATTCCTCACTTTGCCTTTCTTCCTCCTTTTTGTCCTTCTAATTTCTTTCCTTCTACTACTCCTTTGTCCTTTCTCTTCTCCTTTCAACTGCTTTCCCTCTTTTCCACTTTCTCTCCCTCCTTTGCCGTTGTCTTCAATTTTTGCTTTCTCTCTTCCCCAGTTAAAATATATCTCCACTAGTAATCCCACAGACCTTACAATAACAGAACTATTAGTAGTCATAGAGTTGTTAGCTCTGTGGTGTCAAAAGTGTAGCTATATTTCAGTTGTAAGATCTGTGATACTACTTGTGTAAGCCCTGTAGTATCAATAATGTAGCTTAAATGAGATTGTAAACTCTGTGGTATTACTAGTGTAGCTCAATTTCAACTATAAGCACTGTGGTATCACTAGTGTAGCACCATTTCAACTGCAAGCTATGTGGTATCATTTGACTTACTTCACAACTTTAATGGCAATTATAAAATTAACAAAAGGGGGAGGGCTGGGATGGTGCGCTTAAACGACTGTAGAAATGGGCCACCTCATTGTTCTTGCTCCCCAGGCCAAAGGTTACCAGCTCTGCTCTACTGCAAACACCAGCTATGAACTTGCTGTTCTATCTGGGGTTTCTATTGTAATGATCCTTGTCCCCCTGCTGGTTTTTGAGAAATAGTGAACCGGTGCCTGAGTCTGACTGATTTGCCTCCATTGTGCTGTGCTGTGTGATTGTCTACACTGACAAGACAACACCAGGTAGTGGAGAGTGGTACTGTTCTCTACAAATAAAAGCAAAGTCAAGAATAACTGCATACATTTAAAAATATAGGGTTTAATTAAAAATATACAGTGTACTGGATAGTGTTCATGTTAGTAGATTGTTTAAAACAAACAAAAAAAAGTATTGGCCAGGCCTGGGCAACCACAAGAACCCCATTTCTTCTTTAACATAAACACCAATATATGGTACATTGGTGTGTATGTTAGTAAGAAATGTATTTTTTATAATTGTTCACCCCTGGCTAATTGTTTTTAACATATCTACTAACATATGCACCAGTTGTACACTGTGTATATATAAACCCTAACTCTGGCACTCAAGGGATTAAGTGTATGTGACCCCATGTTCATGTCCTGATTCTGTTCATTTAACTGCAGATGCCTTCAACATGTCTGATATGCTGGTCCGCAGTCAGGAAGGTGTTCATGTGTAATATTTATACTCTGTATTTTCCAGCACTCGAGAGTTAATAAAGAAAAGTGTAATATGTATTTTGTATCTGGTTATCCCCTTTGGTTGCTATCAGGGCCGGATTAACATCTCAGGCGCCACTAGGCACAACACCCTCCAGCGCCCCTAGCACTGCCATTGCCACACCTCTCACTTAGCCATACCCCTTCACTTTACCACACCCACTTTGTGGCCAAACCCATTATTAAATTATTCTTCACAGTACTGTGGCAATTTTCCAGAGATAGATGAAAATGTTATAAAGAAGGGGTATATACAGCATATATACAGAGAGTATAAATTACCTTTACTAGATATGTAGCCTGCCCTTTCCCCATGTTTAATACAATCTGAGTCAGTCACCTACAGTACAATGTAGTGTATGTATATGTGGGTACTGTATCTCCTCTATACAGTCTGAGGCAGTAACCTGCAATGAATATAATGGGCAGATCCTCCTTTCATGCAAAAAAAAAAAAAAAAAAAAATATATATATATATATATATATATATATATAAATATATATATATATATATATATATATATATATATATATATATATATGTATTTGGGTTGAAATATTAACATACATAAATCAAAATCATGTTTCCACTGCAGGTTAAGGAAATACCACGTTTCACACCAAAAGGATTTTTGTTTTTTGCATGAAAAGAGGACCTGCCCATTATATTCACTGAAGTATACTAACTCAGACTGTACAGAGGAGATATAGTACCCACATATACATACACTACAATTCACTGCACATGAGTGCACAGATGACACGCACAGAATTAAACTACATGGCAGGTGATTATACACAGGAGCACATATACCTCATTATACTGTTGATTGGACAGATATCACATATATCGCTTTACACTACAGTATGATTGTAAAGAGAGGGAACATATGCCAGTAATGACACATTACATTTTGATTGTGTAGACAACACACACCACAATACACTGCAGGAAGATTGTATAGTGGTTACACATACACCACATGAGTGACAATACAGGTGGTGATTGCATAGAAGAGAAACTATATTATTATTGTTGAATGTCAAAAACTAAAATTGTAAGGCTTAAGGCAATAAATACATACCTGCTGAACTTGAAGCTCTTGGGGGGCTACTGCCATTTCTGCTGCCGCTGCCTCCGCCCGCCAATAACTTATGGCCTGTGGCTTGCTGCCTCTGCTACTGCGCTGCCGCTCTCACATTCACCTTCCAGCTATGCTCAGCCAAGTCTAAGGGCGTAGCTGGTTACTGTGTTTTTATTCAGCTGTGCAAACTACGCCGTAGTGCATGGCTGCATTTGATTACGTGTGTCATGATGTGCTGACATTGCGGAGGTTCCATCCGGGCAAGAAGCAGAGAGCAAACAATATACAAAAATCAAGGGCAGACCCAGACCCAAACTAGGACGATAAATCTGATTAAACACAATAAATAGGTAGAATAATAAAACTACTCAACTTACTTCAATCTTTCTCAAATCCTTTTTCAGCTATGCAGCTTCTTTAAATAGTGTCCAGTGTACACTGGCAGGAATCAGTCCAATAAGAAGCAACTAAAAGAAATAGAAGCAGAACAGCATCTAAAAGCAGTGTCTGTGTTAAGAAACTGTAAGACTATAGGGCTTGTACTCGCAGAAAAATAGAGAAAATGTGCCCAAACAATAAGTATCGTCAAGTATCAAACCCATATGGAACTCAAGCACTGCCTCCGATAGACACTGCCTGAAGCAGTGCGAGTAAGGAAATGCTCAGATAACAACACCGACTGGAGCAATTACTCATAACACAAAGCAGTGTGCCACACAGGTGCAGCACTTGGTCATATGGGGCGGCTCAGGCTGCACAGGAATTAGAGGCAACTCAGAACTCTACTACTAATGGCATGCATTGCAACAAAGTGCCCTCGCAGGCGCACAGAATGGAGGGCAAGCAAGCACTATTATTATGTACATCCTGGGGCCATCACATTATAAAGTGGGTGGGCTGGTGGGCGTGGCAAGGCCATTGCCAGGCACCCCTGAAAATTGGGTGCCCTAGGCAAGTGCCTCGTCTGCCTATTGACAAATCTGGCCCTGGTTGCTATGATGCCTATTAATTTATAGCAATGGAATAGAGTGGGGCAGGAAGGGTGTATGGCTTCTGCTCCCTCAGTGCATTTGTGAATTCTAGGCCTTAAAAAACAAAAAGAGCCATTTTCTCAGCGTGACACAGAACCCTGTAATATTAAAGCCTTTGTGTGCCAGAGGGCTGAGCAACACTTTGCTATCCAGTGCATTGTTTGTCCCTCTGGCACTCTAGAGATTATGCGTATATGAAACCATGTTCATGTTCTGATACTGTTGTTCCTTTAATTCACTAAGTGCTGCAAATGGCCTCATCTTGTTTGATATGCCAGTATTTAGGAAGGTACACTTTTCTGTATTAACTCCTTGACGGTTAGAGATGTGTCATGTAGACAGCTCTGGAATCTATGGAGTTCATCAAGAAAAATATAAATCTGGTATTTGGTTTACATCTTGATGACTAATTGATAATCATTTTGAGCAGTGGAAAGAGTTGTAATGGCTGCTCCCTCAGAGCATATGTAGTAATGGATTCTAGGCCACAGAGAATAAAAGAATCTAGCTTGACGTCCATGATATTTAATTGTGTATGACCCCAGGCATGTTTATTTTTAGATGTTGTTGTCCCTTTGAATTGAAAGCCATAAATCTCTTCAAACTTTAAGAGACAGTAGTCTAGAAGTAAATTTAGAAATGCCCTGTGGACAATTTGTATTTTGTAGTTGTTAAAACTCTAAGCTGACATTTTCTTAAAGCTTTAGATATTATAAAAATGGAGTTCTGAAGGTGAGGCACACTAGCAAATGTGATAGTGCTTCAGAGTATGACACTCATAAAAAGCTAAATTATTTATAATGTATGTGTGGTGGCAATGAGTTAGAGTCTTAGTCAAAGTAAAGGTTAAGCCTCTCCATTTTTTTCCATATCCTGGCTTGCACATTTTGGTTTATACTTTAAAATTGTATTGCAGTTTTGTGTAATGTTTTGGGGGATTTTGTTAGGTATAAATTTTACCTAATTAAATATTGTGTGGTGGTATGTGTGTATTGTGCTGAGCACCAAGAGAAGCAGTCACAAGCTCACCTCATTGGTTTAGAGAACAGTGGTATAGACCACAGGGAGTCCTCAGGCCTGATCTGGATGACCTCAGGAGACTGAATCAACTCATTATTTCTTCTGGAGATTGTATGCAGAGTTTCAATTGAATTAATTATATCTTGGAGCTTATTGGCAGTCTTCTGAGAGGCCAATTTGGATATTCCAGTTAAGACCCTCAGGAGGTAGTGTGGGGTGGTAAATACTGTAGACTTTGGCTATGTGGGAGTTCAGTTGTTCTACTTGGGCTGTGCGTGATGGACACCTGTCTAGACCTTGTGCTGATGCCCCATTCCTTTTATCTTATGCTATGGGATGCTTGAATTACCTAATAAAACTCAATCTGGATCATTCTTACTTTTCTTTGTATCGTTATTTATTGTTATCGGTAGGAAATTGATTGAAGTGGGGCTTTGTTGGGACAGGGCATACTTGAGGGTGGGGTGTAGTTGGGGTGGGGCACAGGGGCCCTTATTAGAGTTTTCAGAGGGGGATGCATTTTTGTGTTACGCTGCTGATAAGAATACAGATAAATATAAAATGATACTGTTGGGCAGGAGAAAGAAACATGCCTCATAGACATTAATGGAATCTTTTGCTAAAGGAGGATTTGGAAGTACTTGTAGATAACGCCAGTCAGCTGCTACAATAGTCAGTATGGTGCTATCATGTCAAAAAAAGGAATGCCAATGCTTGAAAGACAGATAGGATGCCATCTGGAATCCAGGCCCCAGCACAATTGTACCCTCTGTATCATCAACAGCTGTGCAGCTACATGGACAGTGTGTATAATTTGTAGTGGGGGGTGGGATGGCCCTATAAAGGGGGACTGGGGGTGGTGTTCCAGTACTTTTGGGCCCCCCGCTCACTCTCTGCAAATGATTTCTGTTTGAAATCAGGTCAGTCTAACCAGGAGGATACTAGATATTTAATTTATTTATGAGCAATGTTTAGGTGTTTTTTAAATAGTTTTTATTAAAGACAAATCTGGCTTACATGTTATGCAATACCAGTTCCAGTTCATGCATCCAAATACTGAGACACAGTAGTCATTGTACTTGCAACACAAGCAAATATACCAGAATTTGTCCATATTTTAATGTTAAAATGTATCCCAAAACTAAGAGAAACTCACAATAATACTAGTCTAATGCCTCCCACTCTCCAAGACTACTATCCCCAATCCCTCCCTAGCTGGATGGCAGAGAATCCCCCCAAGGAGTCAGGAACAACCCCACAGGAACCCATCGCCCATACAGGTGCTCACATGCAATCATATGTGTTTATGTATGTGTGCAACTAGATTAATGCGCACCCATGCATCTGTGAAGCCATGTGTCCTAAATTTTGTGGACTTTATGAGGAGCCCGTCTGTGCACATCAACCAGTTTATAGTGTGGAATAGTCTGATTGACCAGCTTAAACCAGTTATTGTGTATTGGGGCCTTGTCTGAGATCAGATTCATAGGCAACATGAAGTACTGAATGAAGCAGACAGTAGGAAACAAAAATAAATGTTTTATTTCTTTTTAACTAGGCATTAAAACAATTTAATCAGGAAGAATTTTTAAATGTTGGCATTTTTAATCTAGAATGTTTCTGTAAGCCATACAAATGACAATATATATTGTTAGGACTTGCTTAAATGGGGTACCTTGGCAACGTAAGTAGGCTTAAACATACTTTGACCAGACTATGTAAGAAAACTAATTATTTTCAAATAAGTAAATGAACACATTGACATGATGAATTCTCTACACATGGTTCACATTTGGTTAATTTTTTTCTTTGCTCTGCGATTTGTCTAATCTGACTCTCTCTGTACAGTTAGGATTATACATGTTACAACAAAGCACACATCCTATAACATAAAGTGGTAGAATGCGTTGCTCCCTGTGAGCATAACAGTCTCTACTGTGCTAAGGATCAGCGCATTTGACGTGTCTCTACTGTGCATGACTGCAGTCATGCTCAGTAGAGACTTGCCGAACATGCTGATCCAGAGCGGGGGGCTCCGGACGACTCACCACCTGTCTCTGCTCCCTGCTCCGGGGCAGCAGCCAGGTGCACTTTAGCCCATGTATACGGGCTTTCATACTAGTTTCATATAATAACTCATTTTTGAAGAGAAAATCAGAAGTCGTATCTCCTCAGCACAGCAGATTCGCTGAATGTTTATAGCCAACCAGACTCAAGGGCCACATTGTACTTGTCATTTTCATTAAAATGTTTATATGTGCAAACTTCATTCCAAACTGCATATGCATCACATTAACCAAAGGGCCAGACGATTTATAGTTTAAGAGGTATTGATACAGGTATTTCTGGATGTTGAGCTCTCTGAGTACAGCAGTGGTTCTCAACTCCTGTCCTCAGGACCCACTAACAGGCCAGGGATTTCTCTGCTAGAAAAAAAATCCCAAATAAATGTTATGGCGCTATTTGAACTCTGCAAGATATTCCCATAAATTATCTGAAACACCAAAAATTTCTATATCAAGAACATGTCCAAAATCCTCTAATGAGAATATTAAAACAAAGTCAAGTTCAATCTATTTTGTATTATATAGAGTGCTGATCCTCTTAGTATGGATTTGATTCTCCCAAAGACCTCCTTGATTTTCAGGGGAGTGGCAGTCCACTTTCTCTTTATTCCTTTTTTGCTCTGAAATGGGTCGCTGCTCCTCCAAAACACACCGGTGGAAAGTGGGTAGTACTCTAAAAGGACAAAGCAAAAAGAGAAGGGCGCAGACCCTCTAAGAGCAAATCTGTACAGGTATAGAGATATTTTCCCCTCAATATGTATGTGCTCACCAGAACCACGATTTTATAGCAGCATGTCTGTGATCAATCATTCATCATTGGGATCTCCTCCATTCAAAGTTAGCACTCTCAGCAGTAAAGAATATTATAAAAAATCTTTTATTTCTTAAAATGATTCCAGTATCATTAATACAATTAAAAATAACGCCCCGACATAGAAGTATGCTACTTCTAGGCCTTGTTCATGCTGCGACTGAAATGAGTCCGGGAGCAAACACGGCTGGAACCCATAATTGATAAGGAATAGGGAGCTCCCAGAATAGGCTCATCCACAAAGCACTTGCCAACTGGGGTTTCTGGAGGTGTCCGTGCTTGAGATGCCAAAATTTGCTCCCCCAGTGGCGAAGTGATACTGGTGCGTACTGTTGCCAAGATCCTATCTGGCTGAATGATAGGTACAGGGACTTCATCCCTCTCAATGTCAGGGCTAAACTGTCTGGATAGGGTGTCTGCCCTAACGTTCTTCGAACCTGGCAAGTAGGACACTATAAAATTAAACCGAGACAGGAATAGTGCCCACCTAGCCTGGCGGGAGGACAGCCTTTTCGCCTCTGAGAGCTATATCAAATTTTTATGGTCAGTAAGAATTAATACCGGGGTTCTTGTGCCTTCCAATAAATGTCGCCATTCCTTCAATGCAAGGAAAATAGCCAACAGTTCCCTATCACCAATCACATAATGGCTTTGGGCATTAGAGAGCTTCTTGGAAAAGAACCCACAAGGTCTCAGGTTGCCACCCTCCTTAGGGCGTTGAGAAAGAACTGCTCCTACCCCAACTTCGGAGGCATCGACCTCCAATGTAAATGGCAGGGTGGGATTGAGGTGGGACAGTATAGGAGCACAGGCAAAAGCAGATTTAAGTGTCTCAAAAGCGTTTTCAGCTGCCTCAGACCATTGAGAGGGATTAGCGCCCTTGTGCGTGAGGTCAGACAGGGGTTTCACAATGGTAGAGAAATTCTGAATAAATTTTCTATAATAATTGGCAAAGTCCAAGAATCGTTGAATAGCTTTTAACCCTTTGGGCCGTGGCCACTGTAGGACTGCTGCCAATTTCTCCTGGTCCATGGCAATGCCATCCTTAGATATCACAAATCCCAGGAAGGGTACTTTGGATCTGTGAAATTCACATTTTTCTAATTTACAGAACAATTTGTTCTTGCGTAAATGGAGAAAAACTTCGGAAACATCCTGGATGTGCTGAGTTAGGTTAGCAGAGTGTATCAATACATCGTCAAGGTAAACGACCACACAGGACTGTAGCATATCATGGATGATGTCATTGATCAACTCTTGAAATACGGCAGGTGCATTACACAATCCAAATGGCATCACTAAGTATTCATAGTGCCCTGACCTAGTATTGAATGCTGTTTTACACTCATCTCCAGCCCTAATCCTTATCAGGTTGTATGTGGCCCGCAGATCAAGTTTCGAAAATATAGAGGAGCCATTCAGCCTGTCAAATAACTCCGTAATAAGTGGTATAGGATACTCATTCTTGGACATGAGCTTATTCAATCCCCGGTAGTCAACACATGGTCATAATTCGCCATTGTATCTCAACGGTAACGGCGCCGCCGCCGTTAGACTTCTGGAAGGTGCAGCAATTAGCCCAGCATGATTATCCGGTGTCGGAACTGGGGGGACCACCGGATTTTGGTTTGGTTTATCGAGATGTACTGTACGTTCCAGTAACGTCTGCAGGGCCAGAGCCAACTGGTCCAAGCGTTGCTCATGTACATCCATCCTCCAATGGAGGTTCTGTGTATTACCGTGACCCTTACTGTCTGAGGTCATGGCCCTTTCGTACTGTTACGATTTTTACGACACTCAGACCAAGGTTAAAAATGAAACACAGTTTTATTGAGGTAAAAATAAGGAACAGTGCCCCTGGGGGCCAGATTAGGTAATCACAGGTATAGGCAAGTAATGGATGTAGTACAGGCCCAATAATATAGGAGCAAATAGCATTCAACAGAATCAATGAAGGTAAAAGGGTTAATGCCCAATACAAATAATAAGTCTCTGTTGTGGTGATTAGCCAATGCCCGGTGAATATAAACAGTCCCAGTAGTAGTGCAAGTAGTGCAAGCACTAGCAGTGTGACTGAACTGGATCGCTACCAGATAGCTGTATTGTAATATGCCCAATAGTTTAGCAAGGACTGACTGGAGCTAGAGCCAATGCCACCACTTGGGTGCAATAACGGGGAAGAGACACTGCAAGAGCCAATGGAACCAGAGCCAGGAGCACCCCTTAGGTGCGGTAACGGAGGAGACACTGCATATGCAAATGGGACCAGAGCCAAGAGCACCCCTTAGGTGCGGTAACGGAGTAGACACTGCACAAGCAAATATAACATGAGCCAAATGCACTTCCTGGTGCGGTCTGATGGTACAACACTGTGAGTAGTAGGAGACCAGAGCCAAGAAACCCTTCTGGTGCCGAAACGGAGCAACACACTGCAAGAGCTAACAATCTGCCCAATAGCACCACGCGGTGCAACAACTGCAAGGAAACGAGCACCGTAGTTGTAGATATTGCTCTGCTAGTGTAAATGGATAGGCTCGGTGATAGAGGCAACAAGCTCATCAAGTGTTAAACGGCTCAGAGTTGAAGGCAGCAAGCTTGGCAAGTGTACACAGACAGGCTCGGTAACGGAGGCAACAAGCACAGCAAGTGTATCTGACAGGCTCGGTAACGGAGGCAACAGCTCAGCAGATATTCTCTGACAGGCTTGGTAATGGAGGCAACAAGCTCTGCAAGTGTACAGACAGGCTCAATAACGGAGGCCACAGCTCAGCAGAGGAAGCGTGATAAGTCAGTGCAACACTTCCAGCACAGTTCAGAATGTCGCCAGGCAAGCGATCCAAATCTCACAGGAACACTGGAAGCAATCACGGAGCAGGAACATCAGCCAGAGCCGGGTCAATCACGGAGCAGGAACGTCAGCCAGAGCCGGGTCAATCATGGAGCAGGAACGTCAGCCAGAACCGGGTCAATCACAGAGCAGAAACAGCAGAGTCAGACGGGCCAAGTCGGTACACAGGAACGCAGGAACACAGCAACAACGGCGCAGGAACAGGAACACCACGAAAGGGCACCTGACAGGTGCCATAAGCCCAGTATATAAAGGGACACCCTGGGCGGGCTAATCCAGCTCCGCCAATGGAAGAGCGCCACAACAGAGAGTGACAAGGAGTCACGGGAACCGTGATAGTAACCTTTTAAGGAAGAAATTCCTTGAAAGAGGGTACAATCAGGAACTCTTAGATCAAGCTATTATTAGAGCTAGAGGTTTAGATCGTGAAAATCTTTTAGTGCCAAAACAAAATACAAAATACCAGATATCTTTTATAACACAGTATAGCTCATATGCTAAACAAATACAGAATATTTTTGAAAAAAATTGGAGTATTCTTAAAGAAGATCCCTTACTGTGTGATGAGATACCTTATAGAAGCTCCATAATATTCAGAAGAGCAAGAGATATTAGATCTTTTATAGCACCAAGCAAACCAGAACAGTTGAAAACAAAAGATCCAGCAACTATTAAAATTCAAAATAGGACTGTAGGTAATTTTAGGTGCAATATTAAATCTTGCCTAAATTGTGAACATATGGAGGATAAAGCGAAAACTTTTTCAACTTTGGGCTCTACTAGATCTTTCACAATTGATAATTTAATTAATTGCGGTACATCTTTTGTTATATACCTTATTACTTGTGGATGTGGGATAAATTATGTGAGGCGAACAACAAGGATGCTCAGAGAAAGACTTGGGGAGCATAGGAGAAATATACAAAAAAACGCTCAAGAACATAGTATCCCCAGGCATTTCAACAGGTGTCCTAGTGGAGGCTTAAATAATTTTTCAGTAAAAGGCATAGATTATGTCCCTCGATCTGCAGCAGATAGATTTACAACATTATGTAGGAAAGAAACCTTTTGGATTCACACTTTAAATTGCCTAACGCCAGGGGGTCTCAACGAAGAGCTGGACCTATGATGTTTATCGTGAAATATACACTCCTCTGTTGGGTTATTATAGTTAAAAATAGGGATTTTAAAGGAGAACATTTATTTAGAAATATAGATTATTAGAGTAGATATTATAAAATAAAATACCAAAATACTCTATAATAAGAGGGGATTTAATAAGACATAATGAAATTGCTTTTTCTGAACTTCAGTTAGGTGTGTATAAAATTGACTCTATAGATAAATATATAGATGAAAATATAAATGAGTGGATCATCTTAAAGAGTAAAATATTGTATTTTTATTTTATGGCATGGTAATTATAATTGTGTTTTCCCAGATTCAAGCTTTGAATGAACATGGAATGTGAATCAACTGGTGTAAGGTAAATTGTATACATTTATGTGAATATAATTACCTCCTCTTCTTTCCAATCAATATATATTTTATAGGAAGAAATGGAAGAAGAAAAGTTAAATGTTATATTCAACTCTCTTTTTTGAATATATGGAAGTTAAGTTAGGGACGCTATAAACTAACACAATGAATAAGGTTGATCTTCCTGCTCCAATTTGGAACGAAACGGTTGGTTAAATTATATTATAGATATAAACTACACGGGGAGGAAGTGGAGTTAATTTGGATGAGACAGGGAGAGTTCCTCCGTTACTAATATCACAAATCGAACATGTGTTCCATAGTTGACACGCAAGCTTGAAACCAATTGGCAAGTTCCATCTTTCAGCAGGAAGTGATGCGAGATACCGGAAATGATTCACATCTACATGCCGCTTGTACATACCGTTTGTACAGAAAGCATCTTGGAAAGCATTTATAAAGGTAATGTTCAATTGTATTTATGGAGAATATATTTATCATTTTACCCTTGAGAAAGTATCTTTTTTGATACGAAACGCGTCGGGGGTTATTTTTAATTGTATTATTGATACTGGAATAATTTTAAGAAATAAAGGATTTTTTATAATATTCTTTACTGCTGAGAGTGCTAACTTCGAATGGAGGAGATCCCAATGATGAATGATTGATCCCAGACATGCTGCTATAAAATCGTGGTTCTGGTGAGCACATACATATTGAGGGGAAAATATCTCTATGCCTATACAGATTTGCTCTTAGAGGGTCTGCGCCCTTCTCTTTTTGCTTTATTTCTCTGCTAGAGCACAGGTGTGGTGATCAGAGGCTCATTCACATTGATTAACTCACCTGTGCTCTAACAAGGAAATCATCAAATCCTGGCCTGTTAGTGGGTCCTGAGGACAGGAGTTGAGAACCACTGGAGTACAGGGTCATAAGCTAATTAAAAGGCAATGATACCCATAACAAGACCTCTCTAAATGTACGTTAAATTACATAAGTATAGCGTGGGGAGCTGCCATCCTTAGGATACTCCCCCTCCTTTATGATCCTGTCTGCTTTTTCAGCATCACAGTGCCTCCTATGTTCTCCATGCCTACCCTTCATCCATATTCTGTATGAGCTTCTGACTACTGTAATCGGGGATTGAACATGTATAATACATCCTGTTCAATGAAGCAGCATAGAGGACATTATAACTACCTGCTGGCCGCTCAGCTAGTGTGATTCATAAGAAGTATGGAATGAAGCCTGCAAACCATGGTTATAGGGTCTACCTAAATGCTAAAACATCATAAAACACTAAGGAGTACAGATATGTTCTGGAACATTAATAAAGGGAATGGAGTATGCTACACTGGCCAAACTGGATTTATTTAAATTCTAGGATTTTCCATACAAAAGGGCATATTTATCAAGATAAAAATGGGGACAACACAACTGCACCATGTTTGTCAAGTAGAGAACTTCATTGAAAGTAATGGAATTTTGTGGGAAAATATGTTGCAAATGCTTTAATTGCTTAATCTTCGCCTTGTAAAAATATCCCATAGATAACAAAACAAAGAGTGCAGGCTGATGTAGTAAGTCAAAATGGAGCAATTCTATAGCAAACCAGCCACACCATAGTAGGCAAATAAGAATTCCCACTGATTTACCTGTTTGAGTGTCAGAGTGCGTTGCATACCCCTCTGCCACTCAAATGGATAAATGCAGCTTTCAAGCAATGCATTGCCAACCTCATTCTTTAGCATTCAAGTGGGTAAAAGGGACATTTAAATCAATGGTAATTTGGGGATATTTACAAATGTTTCTCCTGTGGTGTAGTAGGCTTGCTTAAGAATTAATCATGTAATATTTAATACATCAGTCTTTATGCATTTAACCTTTTAAGTACAAGATGCAGGTCTGGATTTACATCTCAGGAGCCTATAGGCACAGAAATCTGTAGCGCCCCCCCAAAAAAAAAGTGCTAAATGTTTTGACTGACATATTTTTTAATTCAGCCACAAAAAACTATGCAGTAAGTAAACTTACAAACATAAATTAAAGGGTCATTCTAAGCTACATAACCAGTTGTAATGGTTTTGGTGCAAGGAGTGTCTGGCTCTCACTCAGCCAATGAATACAGACTAAATCTATTATGAATTGCCATGATAATTCAGGTGTGTGAATTTCCTCTTTATCATAGAAACTCAGACCAGAGGGATTGTGGGTACCTAATCACAGCAAGGTAAGTATCAAACGACTTGTAAACAGTTTCACAAATTACTTTCGGTCAGCAAAGTGCTTTAAAGTGCTTCCTTTAAAACACCAACCAAAATATTATTTAAACATATGCACATAAATTAAAGTGCTTAAAGCAGAACTTTCACCAAACATAAAAATTGTCCCATGGGTTTTAACCCTTAAAACACAACATTATCGCTTTTTTTTTTCAAATCACCTAGTACCTGAGATTTTTACCCTTCAACATTGGGCACTTCCGCGTTCTGCGGGACCCTGTATGTCCCTCATGATGTCTCAGGACTTCCCAGCTGCCCCACCGAGCACGTTCACCCCCCCTTTGTAGCTGTTTTTTTTGTGGGCTAAGTACATTACAGCAAACTCTGTTTACAATGCTACTGAGGTTGCAACCACTATCAGGGCCAAAGCCAAATGTACAGAATGGATATTCACAAAATTTTACACAGATATTGATGCTATGGGAAACGATTCACTTTTACTTTTTAAAAAATTCCCCCATCCTAAGATAGTTTGTGTGTTATTACATGTAGCACTTTGAGCACACACAGTATGCAATGCAAGTCAGCTGAATGAACCAGCATTTCACATTCCATCTATCAAAAACGATATGCTGTTGATAGTGATGCTGGCAGCCACCATGGAAAAAGTATCACATGCCCATTTTCATCTGAGAACATTACATTACACTTAAAGTGATAGTAATGTTTCATAATAAAAGCAGCTCCAATTAATCATCATAGTATTTGGACTTTGGAGAGTGTTATTTCAATTCTGTCAGAGTTGTAGTTCAAGAGTAATTCAATGACAAAATCTCCCCCTCCCGCCCCTTTTACTGATGTCACACTGTTCAGCCAGATCAGAAGGGAGGTGCCCAGGTGGATTGCAGAGAGGGACAATCTTCAATTAAGATAAGGGAAAAACGTGAAAAACTTGTCAAGAGGGGCAGGGTTTTCATTGTTTTCATAGAAAGAAAATTGTCCCCTTCTGTTATCTGTCTGGTCTATGGACTGGATTCCACATCTGAGAAGAGATGGCTTACACTAGGTAAAAGGGGCGGGAGGGGAAAACTTTGCTTGTGAATATCTCTCAAACCATAAATGTTTGAGAGATAAGACTTATATCGTTCTTCATGTTTTTTTTAATAAAATAAAGATAAAACAAAGTATTATTATCCCTTTAAATATGCTCCATTACTGGAACAGGAACCTCATCACCTTCATGTTAAAGTGATCTTATCTTAACTTCAAGCCAATGCCACCCAACAATCATTTCATTGATGTTGTCTGAGTCAGATATACAGTTATTCAGATGACATTTTAAGTGGCTTGTTCAGTCATTTATGACTGTCATTTATGACTGTCTGAGGCTGAGCCACTTAAAATGTTGTCTGAATCTCAAAATGGTAATGGGAATCTGGAATCAGAGTTAGGAGGCAATTTATTTATTTCCAATTCCACACAAACAAGTTAACAACATGGCCACTATGGATACCCTGTAACCCGTTCATACTGGGGCCCTGGCGGCAGTGCACAGCCAGCTCGCTTACCTCAGTCATGGGGGTTAAATACCGTGGGGCCAAGGCCGACCGTGCTGTGCTGGCTACAAGTTCAACTGCTCACATTGTTCATCCAGGACCCTGCTGGGCAGGGCTGCGGCTCCCTGCAGGCTGTACTGTGTGTCTGGGAGGAGGTCGGAGGCGGGAAAGTACTGTCTATCCTGTTCTGGTCCGGAACTTCCGGGTGAAGTGATTCAAGTGAAGTAAGGACTCTCACTCAAGTAAATGTAATGCACAGCACTGGTGCCTCCTTCACACTGCCGACCCAGCGCAGCTCTCAGTCTTAGGTGTCACCATGTCACAGGCTAACAGTCACAGCACAGTAGTGCAGCATGCATACACCCCCCTTGTAGTCCACCCGTCCAGACATGGATCAAGGCTGGCAGGATAATAATTAAAAAAAAAAGAAATAATCACAAAAACAAGCGCCTCTCTGTGGGGTGCGCCTATAGGCAGATGCCTACTCTGCCTTATTGTAAATCCGGCCCTGACAAGATGGGTGTATAACACATTAGGGGGAGATTCACTAAGTGGTGATAAAAAGGTAATAAAACTATGCCTTATTGTAAATCCGGCCCTGACAAGATGGGTGTATAACACATTAGGGGGAGATTCACTAAGTGGTGATAAAAAGGTAATAAAGTGGAGGTGACTTCTCCAGTTTATCACTTCTCCAGTTCCTACATTATTCATAGACCCTATGCAGTAAGTTTGAGGAAATCTTAGTGCATAAGCTCCATAGAATAATATAAGAATTGGAGAAGTGATATCCCTAGAGAAGTCATCTCCACTTTAACACCTCTTTATTGCTGCTTAGTGAATCTCCCCCATTGTTTTGCAAAGCGTTGCTCACCTCTCTGGTCTTTAAAGGATTAAAACAAACAGTAATTATTATCAATGAAAAAATCTAGAAATAAACATCTCTTTAAAAAAGAAACAGTTCTGCATATTAAGAGGTTTATTTTATGTAATACAAGTTTTCCCAGAGGGCATGCATAATTATAGATTTCAAAGAGGAACGGAGATAAAAGAATTAGCTAATGTAAATAGTTGCATATTTCTGCATAATATCATGCATATATTTGCATTTATCATTTTCTTTTGGCAAACATCCTGTCCTAAGATCTCTTCTCTCTCTCTCTATCTCTCTCTCTCTCGCTTAACCCTTTGAGTGCCAGAGGAGTATGGAACACAGAGCTCTGCAATGCGTACCTTACCCCCTGGCACTCAAAGGGTTAAAGTGATTATTCAAAAGTTAGCCACAATTTTTTTTTACAAAATAGGAATATCTGGCCATATTTCACAGTGAATATTAACCCTGAGGATGTTAAAAAAAAGCCACTAAGCATTGCTTCCAACTTTCAAACTGAAAAAGTTCTAGTATTCAGTGGGTTAGATCAGAATATAAATGCAGTTTGGACATACAGGGTCTATTTAATGAGCAATCCCTGATGTTTGTTTTTCTTTTCCATAATTTGTTAATGAGAAATATAATAGCTAGCAATATTGCATGAATTACCATAAATTATAAGTGGAAATTAAAATGCTAATATTTAATAGCAGAGTTATAATAACTCTGCTGGAAAAGTACTCATCCATTCAAATATTATTTAACCCTAAAAGGACCAGAGGGGTATGCAATGCATTGCACATCACTCTGGCCTTAGAGGGTTAAATAATAAATGCTTTGAATATTGTCAGTCAAATACTTTTAATCCCTTGAAGACACCCCTAGCATTCAAGTGAATAGGGTTTATTTATTTATTAGGCTGGTGTACGAAGAGGAAGTGGAACAATTGTGGGGCATGCCAACTACACCACAGGGAAGTAATAACATTCCTATTGATTTAAATGGGACTTTTAACCCTGTGAATGTTAGGGAGATCTCCAATACATTATAGACCTCTCTAATGTGCTTATACACTGACATGGAAATCATCATGTCTGATACCTCTCTGGATCTGGCCTGGAGGCTACAGTTTGCATACTGAATCACCGAGTCTCTGGGGACTGAGGATGAGTCTCTGGCTTCATGAGTTCAGCTATAATCCCACTCTCTTTCCAGTCCATTCAGTCCACTCCTCCCCTATTACGCTCACTTTTCCACCTATTTGATGGCAAATTCCTCCTTTCAACTGCCCAGCCATGCTTCCCCAACACCCCTACCCATAATACGGCAATAAAAGCATCATTTGGACACTTTCAACGTTAAAGCTACAGTGTTTCTTCAAGGACTTGGGTCACTGAAGTCATGTCCCTACAATCAGGGTATATATGGGCGAGTATGATCTCTTTACTGCATGCCAGCTCAGGCACTCCACCATCATTAAGGGTTTAATGAGATAAAGCCCCTACTTCCGCTCCTATAGTATGCACAGGAATACTTAACTCATTTTACTACCACTGTTACTTGTTAGTACATGGAGAGAAAAAAGGTATAGAAGAACTAAATACCCGAAATGCCAATATATTGCCACACTCTTCTCTCCTTGGTGAAGAGGTGAATTTTCCATAGTGGACAGCTTAACCCTTCAAGGATCCGAAGGGCTTGCAACCTATACCCAAAGATTTAGTAAATAGGTGTTAGGCAGTTGCAGCACACACAATTAGGTTCCAGCTCCTGTTAGCAAAGAATCATATTCCTACATCTCCCCTTGTGTGTATTTATGAATAATCATTCATATTTCCTTGTCCTGCATAATCTAGGCAAGTGATTTTGTTAGAAAGCTACATGTGGAACGCTATAGGTAGAAATTCTTTATGTATGCAGCATATGCTGTATGTGTAGGTATATGATCAGACATATATTTCTGGGCGTATCCTTGTACTTGATAACTGGATATATATGATATGTATATATATTGATAGAGATTAAAGTAGCACAAACAGCACAGTTACTATTGCATTTCCCTGGATGTTTGATATTCACACATTGATACAAGATGCACCAGAGGGGAGAATTAAATATTCTCTGTTCCGATTGAAGGTGTCCCCAGTGTTTTGGGGCATCTTTACATAGATTTTTTTAATGACACCTTATAACTGAACAAATATGTTTTTCAGAAAAGTTGGGTAGGTTGTCCTGTAATATAATTAAAATGAGATAAAAGCATAAAATGATAATGTAGAAAATTATGATGATTTATTACGCCTCTACAAACAGGACAGTTATCACTACAAATTTGTAATGGGAGATTTCAATGCAAGAAATGGTAAGATCCAAAATGGAGAAAAGTCAGTCAGACTACATGGAGCTGGAAAAAGTGATGACAGAGGCAACCAACTGATCGAACTTGCAGAAGAAAAAAATCTGTACATCACAAACTAATTCTACAGGAAAAAATCCGACAGAAAATGGACATGGAAAAGTCCTAATGATAATACAAGTGAAATCGTCTTCATTCTTGCAAATATTATGCTCAGTCATATATTGTTTTGACATTGGCAGTGACCATCGTATAGTGAGAGCAAAATTCAAAACTGACTGTAAGAAAAAAAGAAAGAAAGAAAATTACCAAATCATGAAGATCGACTAGCCAGCTATTGAAAAATGATAAGAACTTTGAGATAGCACTGTCTAATTGCTTCATTGTGTTACATGACCTTCCAGAGACAGACATTTCAAACCACGATTAAAAAGTTATTGAGACTATCATAGACACTGCTCATGCTCTTGTCCCTAACCAAACCGACTATCAAAAGAAAGAGTTGACATGATGAAAAAGCAACAATAAATGTGTTTATTTATAAAGCGCCACGATTTACAATTTAAGGGTTGAGACAATACAGGGTTACAAGTGCTTTGCAAAGTGAAACACTGGAAGTTAGGTCCCTGCCCGAAAGCTTACAATCTAAATTGATAAATGAGAACTTGTAAAAGGAAAAAGTGGGAGTCGAACTTTTTACCCACGTTAAAGACCTCTGCCTTAGCACTTGAAGAACATTAAAGAAGAAACATGCAAGTTCAATGTTGAGCTCCTCAAAAGGACACTTGAAGAATATCAAGAGTTAAAGAAAGTAAAACAAAAGATGCCCACACATAGGATCCAAATGTTTACATTAAAGCCTGAAGATGGTACAACAGTAAAAACTCAACAACAAATATTAAATGAGTGGAAGAATCTTATTCAAATTGTTGTAAGATGAAGGACAACAACTGAATGTAGTGTCAGAGGCTGAAGCTGTGCCAGAAGATTTGGAAGAAGAAGTAGAAGCAGCAATAAAATGAATTAAAATGACAAAGCAGCTGGACCTGATAAAGTTATTATTGAAATGTTGAAAGATGGAGATCAACCTTTATTCAAAGCCCTAGCTAAACTATTCTCAAAATGCCTACTACTCAGCAAAATGCCTGAAAATTGGAAAAATGCAGTTCATCCAACTGCACAAAAAAGGTGGTAAGGAGGATCTAAAAAAACTACTGATCAATAATCCTATTGCAAGTGGTCTACAAGGATTTCACAAAGGTACTATCAAGAACAGTGGATACAATACTTAACACAGCACAACCTAAGGAACAAGCAGGCTTCAGGAGTGGTTTCAGTACAATGAACCACATACAGTCCGTGCAACAAGTTATAGAGCAACATAATGAATACAGCCTTCCATTATGCATAGACTTCATTGACTACAAAAAGGCCTTTGCCCTTATCAACCAAGGAATAGATATCGCTTACATCAATATTCTGCAGTGAATAAATGAAAATGCAACTGTTTTTATACAGGTAAACACTGATAAAGACCAGATCAACATAGAAAAAGTGGTCCGACAAGGAGACCAATTTTGCCAAAAATATTTTCAGCTTGTTTAGAAGAAATTTTCTGCAAGCTAAATTGGGACAAAAAAGTACTTAAGATAAATGGAGAATATCTTCATCACTTATGTTTGGCAGACAATATCATGCTCTTTGCCAGTAGTCCTGAAAAACTGCAAGGACACATTGAAGAAAAAAACATGAAAGTAAAAATTTTGGTCTGAAGATGAATTTCAACAAAACGTAAGTGATGTTTAGCAAATTTACCATGACAAGGAAAATCACAGTAGATGGACAAGAACTAGAAGAAGTGGACACGTATGTTTACTTTGGACAGGACATTTTAACAGATGGAAACACCATGATGGAAATTGTGCGACTAAATAAAATTGGTATGACAAGCATTTGGAAAACTTAGTAGTATTGTCTTTAAAGGGATAGTATTACTTAAAAATTACTATCCCTCATATTGTAGCCCTTAATAAACTGAGTTAAATGACACCAGCGGCATCACTCAAACCTTTATGGTTTAAGAGATAGCCACTTTCAAAGTTTCCTCTTCCCTTCTGTCAGCGTTCTGCTGCCAGCAGGAGAATCCGGTCTCTGAATGAAGAGGAGGCTCTTCAGCAGAGCTGATATCTCGCTATGGAAGCAAAAATGATTCATTGAAACAGTCTTCTACGTGTGCTTGGTAACCAAGCACATGTAGAAGACTGTTTCAATGAATCATTTTTTCCTTCCATAACGAGATATTGACTCTGTTTAAGAGCCTCCGCCTGTCCCAGGACCGGATTCCCCTGCTGGCAGCAAAAATGCTGACAGCAGGGGAAAGGAAAGTTTGAAAGTGGCTACCTCTTAAACCATAAAGGTTTGAGAGATGCCACTGGTGTCATTTAACTCGGTTTATTAAGGGCTACAATATGAGGGATAGTAATTTTGAAGTAATACTATCCCTTTAAGACAAATTTACCATTCTGTCCAATGTGTCCTCCCAATTCTTACGTATGGCTGTGAAACATGGACACAATGCCAAAGCCATACAAAAAAGTCACAGTACACAGAGAAGTATGAAACATTGAATTCTAAACATAACAAAAAGAGACCAAAAACACATGTACATGGATTCTACAGCAAACAAAGTCTTTGACTTCACATAAAGAGTAAAGCACCTAAAATGGAAATGGGCAGGCCACATAGCAAGAAGACCTGATGGTAGATGGACCAAACTAATTTGGAACAGATTCCACATGATACTAAATGCCTGTGAAGAAGACCAAAGACAAGATGGATAGATGAAATTATCAAATTTACTGGTATACAGTGGCAACAAAAAAAGCACAAGACTAAAGTTGTTGGAAACTTGCCAAGAAGGCCCAGGGCCGGATTTGTCATAAGGCAGAGTAGGCATCTGCCTACAGGCGCACCCCACAGAGGGGCGCCTGTCATTGGAAGAAATTTTTTTTTTGTACATTTTCATTCACAGCGCTGCAAACAGTGGCAACAGTAACCCACCACTTGGTTCTTTAGTAATGTAGAGCACTGGGAGATGACATAATCTCCATGACATCATCTCCCAGCACTCTGCATTCCTAAAGAGAAGACCGTGCGGGAGCAACAGCAGCTACTGGTCTGTGCAGAAGGAGGCACAGACCTCTCCTGCTACTTGACCACCAGGGAGGTAGGAAACAGATACGGGGGACAAAGTGGGGACATTATGAAGATGATGGGGGCAATGTGGAGATGATGGGGGGAATGTGAGGGCAAGTAGGAGCTGCTTTGGCAATGTGGAGATGATGGGGCAAGTTGAAGCTGATGGGGGCAAGTTGGAGCTGTTGGGGCATGATGGGGGCAAGTTGAAGCTGATTGGAGCAATGTGAGGGCAAGTTGGAGCTGATGGGAGCAAGATGGAGCTGATGGGGGCAATGTGGAGATGATGGGGGAAAGTTGGAGCTGATGGGGCATGATGGGGGCAAGTTGAAGCTGATGGGGGCAATGTGAGGGCAAGCTGGAGCTGATGGGGGCAAGTTGAAGCTGATGAGGGCATGATGGAGCTGATGTGGGCAATGTAGAGATGATGGGGGCAATGTGATAGCAAGCTGGGGCTGATGGGGGCAAGTTGGAACTGATGGGGGCAATGTGAGGGCAAGTTGGAGCTGATGGGGCAAGTTGAAGCTGATGGGGGCAATGTGGAGATGATGGGGCAATGTGAGGGAAAGTTGGAGCTGATGGGGCAATATGGAGCTGATGGGGGGCAATGTGAGGGCAATATGGATATGGGGGGTAATGTGGAGATTTGAGCATTGTGGACGTGTCCAGTGGAGATGGCCAATGGGGGGGGGGGGGGCGCTTCAGATTTCTGTACGTACAGGCTCCTTAGATGTAAATCCGGCCCTGAGAAGGCCTTCATCCTGCAGTGAATCAACAACAGCTGAATATGATGATTATGATGACACTCTATGTGTAAGTAAACTTACATGATTTTATTAATGTTTTGTTCATCAAATAAAGGGTTACAATTGATAGCCTGATGCTTGGCTCAAGGGCCACATTAGATGTCCTGAAGCTTTGAAAATAATAAATGTAACCAATTGAGTTTACCTAATGCATCTCCTGTAAGAAGTGTCCCTTCATTTACTTTTTCATCTACACTCCTAGCACCCAGGCACTACTTTCATCAAGTAGTAGTGCCCCTCAGGACTATTTCATATATTGCAGGGACACTGATGGAACATTCACTGGTCTTAAACTTAAGAGCAAAAAAATTTAGAGTTGCCTTTAAAACTCTTTGAGAATCGGGGGCTATTCACTAAGGCACACAGCCGTTCTGTCCACATGCACGCAGTCACACATGCTCTCTCTCTCTTTCTCTCACACACATACACACACAGTCTCTTCCACATGCAGTCTTTCTGTCTTTACCACACACACACACACACACAGTCTCTCTCATAATACACATAGTCTCTCTTGCACACACAGTCTCTCTCACAAAACACAGTGTCTCTGACACACACACACACGAACATTCTCTGTCTCTGACACATACACACACACACACACACACACACACACAGAAACACGAACATTCTCTGTCTCTGACACACACACAAACACGAACATTCTCTGTCTCTGTCACATACACATCCAGTCTCATTCAAGCCGAGAGATCTGCAACAAAGAACACCAAGTTGGCGTTTTATTTTTTTGGGAATGAGAGAGGAATGCACCTGAATTTGTGAGGACATGGCCTGAGACTCCATGAGGACAGACCTTTGTGGAGTCTGTACCCAAGAAGGGGTTTATCAATGAATGATATATTTTTATGAAAACATGCTACACCATGTGGTTCCTTCTGCTCTCTCGTTTCTTCTAGTTTTTCCTTTTGATATATTTTGTGGAGGGTCCAGAGAAGCTACAAAAGACCAAGCCTTTTGAATTTTATATGTATTTTTATTAAGTGTTTTTTTAATGATCCTTTATTTTTGTTAATTCATTTTCTGTCTGAAACATATTTATTGATTGGTTGTGTATGTTTTATAGGGTATTTAGTAAGCAGGATCTATAGATATATATTTATCTTTTACACTGGAACCCAGGCTGAGACATTTCTCTTTGAATGAGCACCAAAGGAAGCACAAAAGTGCCTTAACCATTTGACTGCCAGTGAGGTATCCAACGCTTTGCAATGGATTTGATAGGAACATCAAGCACAGTCAATCCTTCAGTTCTTTATGAAAAAAACAAAAAGTGTTGGTTTCCTCTAATGTTATATACATATCACATAGATGTATTCTTTTTAATTCTTTTTTATTATATTTAAAGGCTTGGGGCATTATACATAAAGCAAAAGATGGTCAGTTGTGATGCATGCAAACTATACCACAGGGGACAAATAAAAATTCTCCAAATCTCCACAGCTTAATGGTAGAGAGGTCTCCAATGCAAAATGTTGGAGACCTCCATAACATTCCAAGGTTTGAAAGACCCATTTAAATCAATAGCTATCCCCCCATACCTTTCTTCACCCATAAAACATAATGTGGGAGGCCTAGCATGGCTGAATCACCTCTCAAATTTTGGCTGTCTAGAAGGTTACTTACTACTTACTTGCCTAACGAGAAATTCATTCCTGCAGCAGAAACATTACACAGAAAATACTACTGTCTGTGCTATTTATACAAGGCCATTGAAATCCATACTACAAATTATAAGGTGTCAATGCCTGTCACACTTCTACTTCCCATGCACCCACCCCCTGCCTCCCTTATAACACGAACCATTCCAAACCATAAGTAACTCACACACACAATAAATAAGGACATGGACACAGAAGTAGGTGGAAAAATAGAGGTCACAGCTTTTATTAAAGGGACTGTACTAATTTAAGGGGACTCCAGGGAGAGCCTTCTAAACTCTCACATTTGGCATCCTTGATGGGTAGCCGTCACAGGGACACCCCATGGCCTTGAGCCCCCCAGTGGTGGCTACCATGATCTGCAACCAAGGAGATGAATAGGGTAAGCTGATCCACCACAGCTTATCCACACATGCCTCCTCTTTACCTCATTGCATACTGTCAATAAATAGCCTGCCTAAGAGCCCTGACCACCAGGCCAGAGTCCCTAACACCAGAAAAAAACATTTAGCTAGCTGTACTGGCTGGGCCTGGGAGCACCACATGATGACCTTAGATTAGGGATTCTGTGGAGGGCAACTAAGCCTGAGTATGGCCTCTTCTGTAGCAGTTGCTCCTTTTTCTCTGAAGATCAAACTAGAAAGGAAAGAAGAAACAAGAGGATTATGATGGGTGGGCAGAAAAAAACCACACAGATTTAATTAGCAAACTAGGCCTAGTAGCCAACTTTATATCCCAAATTCCTTCCATTTCCCTCACCTGTTCCTTTACTACCAACCTATCTCCATTCATTTTTCCTGCTGCAAAGAGGAGGTAGAACCCACCCCCCATTGTTCTCCTTTTTTGGGGCTCATTCTCCCCTAGGAAGAGAGAAAGAGGAAAACAAGGCTTGGCCTCTTATGATGGCTTCTGGCCCACTGATGGCCATCTGCCATTTTGTAGGTGGATTAACTCACTGTTGGTTGAAAGTTGCAGCATACTGCATCTCCTTGCTACAATAGTCTCATGTTAACAGTGTCACTGACCATGTCACTGTTAGTGGCAGGCAGGCAGGCAGGCAAAATGTATGAATGTACCAGAGAACCAGTGTGGTCATAATGGCATTAACTACCATCACTGGCTGCAATTAGTGTTATGCACTACACCATATGAGCTCTGTAGTACATATCTCTTCCATCATTATAATGTTACGCCAGCACCATAGCATGTGGAAAGAAACTCCCTATTATGGCGATGATGTTGTCTATGCCATGTTAATACATAGCACAGAATTTGTCCAGATCAGGGTAAAGCCAAGAAACTCCCACAGACAGCCCCATTAACCTTTGTGTGGTGCTAAAGGTCGGATTTTGGCATATATGACTTAGTAAATTGGCATTAGGATTTCATAGGGACTTAAAATTGAGTCCAGTTCCTGATTTAGCACATATTTTCTATCATACAGTCACCAAAGTGCCCCTGTCAGTAACTGTCAGTATCTTTCACCTCACTGAATGGGCCAAAGTTCAGCTAGCTAGAGCTTTACTGCATTCAGGCTGCAGTAGGGCAGATCTGCATGGTGGCCTATGGGTCTGCCAATAGATCTTCCAAACAGCAGCATTAAAGATAAGCATTGCAAACTGAAATGAATTGCTGACCCACACATTCAAGCTGCAGTAGGGCAGATCTGCATGGTGGCCTATGGGTCTGCCAATAGATCTTCCAAACAGCAGCATTAAAGATAAGCATTGCAAACTCAAATGAATTGCTGACCCACACAGGTATCAGGCAATAATATTTGAATGATACTGTCAGGTGTGACCATCAGCCACAATTCCTTCTGTGATAGGATCACCAAGGGAATACAGGAGTACAGAACATGGACAATAGAAATGTAACAGCCGTTACATTTCTGTTGCCTTGTGTAAAACAGCTCTTGCACCCCAGTTCTTGCATCAATTCAAACAAAAGGGATGCAGATACAAGTAGGTTTTCCATTACAAAGCATCCAAGGGGTAAAAATAGCCATTGAGTAAGAGCTATATATGTTATGCAAACAGAATGCCATTTTAATTCACACACTCAGGGTTTCACTGGTTCACGTGCAAGCCTTCTGAATAAAATCTTCATAACTATCTCATGTTAAATGAGGTCAGGTCACCTTATTTATATGAAAAAATATGTTCTGTATTCCAAAAATTGCAAATATTTTAGAATTATCCACTGACTGTTAGAAATCAAGTTTCACTAAGTTCAAGCCACTGCATGCACCAAGTGGACGGCTGTGGGAAGTGTATTAGAATTTTGGAGCATTCCTTTGCAAAACTTTGATCTGTGGCAGAATGACAGGAGGTATCTCCAAAACTCGGTGAGAGGAGCTACATCCATCACACCTTATGAAAGTGAACTCTGATACCTAGAGAAATGAAGGTGTGAAGTATTTGTCTCTCTGAATAAGAATTAACACAAGCAAGTTTAATATACCACTGAACACGAGAGACATGGGCAGTGAAGACCAAAGATGGGTAAGCCAATTGGATTATGCAAGATCATTAGCTGTCATGCTTAGATTCTCCCTTAAGTGTTCTTTACTCAGAATAGTAGTGTTGACACTCCTCTACACACACCACAAAATACCTCCCTTATGGAATTAAGTATTTTTGGATTATTCAGCTCCTATATTATTGATCTACTATATATGTTTGGGACTTACACAAGCACATTTTGTATACGTTGATTGCATACATCAGTTAGACTTGTTGCAATAATATCTATTGAGACTAATTTGAAGAGGCATCTGTGCATCTGCGTTGTCCATTCCTGTCTCCTCAATTATTAGCAAGGGGGAGTTGCATTGTACCTTATGGTACAGACAGGAATGGACAGATGCCTCTACAGCAAGATTCCTGGGGGTGATTCTCCGAAGAACTTTGATTTCTAAATAATCCCGGACTTAATAAGGTTAATAAAAGGATTTATATGCTTCACTCTATGGTAAATGTTAATTGGGGAGCACTTTTATTTGCATGATAGTTCCACTTTAAGATCTATATATCATCCATATTTCATTACTCTTCACCATTTATCCATCTATACAATATATCCAAAATTGCAGTTTGTCACTCTAGCAATTTTTGAAGGAGTTTTTGGGTGTACCTTTTTATTTTTGGGTTTTATCCAATTACTATTGGATATTCATTGGAGGAGCTGGATGTTTGTTTCCTTTTCTCATTCACTCTGAGTCATCATCTCATTCTCATCACATCCATCAATTCAATTGTATCTTCACAATCTATTCCATTGTTTTATTCATCCATTTCTTGTTCTCAGTCATCTATTATATTTCACAGTAGACTTTTGGGACTTTCATGTTCACACTGAATTGCATCTATTTGTTAGAACATGGTTCCATTACCATTACTTATTAAGGTCATTTAGATACTTTCAGGAGGTCTTTTGGTGTTCAATGTTATTTTTCTCTTTTGTTAGGATAGATATGCCATTTGTATCTACGTTTATATGTGTGATTGTGCAGGTTTTCTATGTTTCGATATGTGGTGGGTTGATGATTTAAGTGTATTGGATGGATACTGGTAACTGAATCCATGCTGGGTTTATTCACTTATTCACTCTTTTCATACACATGTATAGGTTTTATTTCTGTGGCTGCAGTTTTTGATGTTTTGCCATTGTATAATTTTATTAAATGTGAATGCCATTTCCCCAGTGTTTATTCCCATGTAGTTAGATAGGCATTTCCATCTTTATATACAGTCTATCCATTTTTGTTTTGCCTTGGTGGTGATGGTGGGGTTATTGTGAGTTACAGCAGCTTTCTCTTGTATGTGTGGATTTTATATTGTGGGCACTAATTGTAGGGGATCACAATATTTATCCATTGTGAGTTGACAAGTGGCTTAGTTATATGTTTTTTTTATTATATACTTTATACACTAACCTATAGCTATAGCTGTTAATTGTTTTTCCTTTTTCATTGTTCTTTCACTTTAATACATACCCAAGAGTGCAAATACATAAGTATTAATTCACTTTCCCAGCTCAGAAAATGATCTAAGCTGGTAAATTTGTACATTCCACCCTCTACCTCAATCACAGATACCACTTTCCTTTACTGTCTTTGCTTGCTTGTTCCTTCATCCACCATCTACTTACACTAGAATTAATTCTGCAGTTTATTTTAATATGCATCTTTTTAATAGTGATGCTTTGTGTCCACACTTGGGAACAATGCTCTATATTAAGATTGCTCATTAAGAATGATTCTAATGAACAACACATTTTTGGAAATGTTTATAGAAATTGATGGTGAAATGAACTGCAGGTGTTTCAGCCATCTGCGATTCCACTAGAAGAATGCTTGAGAACTATTGGCTTCACACAAAGGAATGGCCAATATGTATAACTAATGTGACCACACACACTACAGGGTTGTACTGGTTCCTTTAAAGCCCTGCAACATTCAATTTATTAATAAGCTTCCTGCATTAAAGGGGAGGCAATGACAACATACATATTGTGCATCAGGGTGACATACTGATATGGGAAGAACAATGAGTTGTAACCTAAGTCCTTAATCAATAAAGTAAAGGAATACAATTCTGGAGCAACCCAACGGCACCATAAGTGACAAATAAAAATTCCTAAATTTAATTTATTGATGTGGCCTTTCTAACCTCTTGAATAATAGAAGAGGTCTCAGAGACTTCTCTGGCATTCAAGGTAGGCTGACCAGATCTCACCTTTAACTGGGACACATAGGAAATAGGCATATTTCTGGACTGCGCTGAAATCAAAGCAGCCTTGCAGTATGCATTTTTCATATGTGTCCCCAGTTAAAGGTGAGGTCTGGTCACCCTAATTCAAGGGATTAAAAGCCTAGCCCCATTTAAAATGGAAGTGTCATGTTAAGACACACGTGTTTTACATATGATTAAAATCTGCCTATATGTTGGACGAGACAAGTTTCTGTAAAATATTACCTTCGTGTTCTGGTGGAACAATGTGGTACTTTATGGTAATTGCCTACACTGTATGCTAATTAGTTATGTTGAATACAAAGAGTTTGTTTGGGAACAGCTAGATTCTATTACAGGTGCTAATTTTATATCTGCTTTTATCTCCAGTTGTCTCCATAGACTTCAATAGGAAAATGTTTGATAAAATAGGTGTTAATATTTAGCACCTGCAATAAAATCTAGCCCTAAGTGTCTTATGCAGGAAGCTGCAGAGATGCTGACCTTAAAGGGATAGTAATGTTTCATAATAAAAACAGCTCTAGTTAATCTTCATAGTATTTGGGCCTTGGAGAGTGTTATTTCAATTCTGTCAGAGTTGTAGTTCAAGAGTAATTGAATGATAAAGTACCCCCTCCCGCTCCTTCTACTGATGTAACTTCTCAGCTTAGAGCAGCAGGGAGTGTTCAGGTAGATTGCAGAGAGGGACAATCTTCAATTAAGATAAGGGAAAAAGCTGAAAAACCTGTCAAGGGGGGCAGGGCATTGTTCTCACAGTAAGAATATTGACCCTTGATGTGAGCTGTCTGGTCTATGGACTGGATTCCACATCTGAGGAGTGGGGGCTTACACTAGGTAAAAGGGGCAGGAGGGGGAAATTTTATCATTCAATTACTCTTGAACTACAATGCTCACAGTATTGAAATAACACTCTCGATGGCTCAAATACTATGAAGATTAATTGGAGCTGTTGTTTTTGTGAAACATTACTATCACTTTAAGCATACAGCTGTAGCATAGGGGAAGAAGTAAAAGATTCCCAAAATTCGAATTAATTTAAATGGAACTATAAACCTTTTCAAAGCTTGATAGGTATCTTTGGAGCTTTTGCCAGCATTCAAATGTGTAAAAAGCCCCATTTTTTTCAAAGGAGATGTTTTATTTCCTCCTTACGATGCAGTTGCTGTACTCCAGGACTCCAAGTTGCTGTACTCCAGTGCTGTGAATGCAGTGCAATCAAAGAACAAACCACTGTTTCTTTCTTTTGATTCCATTATTACTGGAGGAAGGTTCACTTTTTAAAGGTCGAATACAAAACAGTGTGCGACCTAAAGGCACAATAACCATGTTGCCTTGATTAACAGGGCGACAAGAGAATCTCTCCCTGCATGAAAAGCGCGAGATGCTCATGTCGTGCTCTTAAACATCGTTTTAACCTGAATAAATTTAGTGCCCATTATATGTGCATCTTTTAAAATCAGTCTATTAAAAGGATACCAATCAGTGCATCTTCCTAGCACCTATCATAGCTACAACATGCTGCTTAGTAGGATGCAATGAATCCTATATTTAGGCAACTATATAAGGCAACTGAATCACCTCAGCCGTTTTGTCCATTTGAATTAAACCATAGCATAGTGGTTCCGAACCCTTTTTAAGTTGTAACACGTATTTGAAAAATTCAGATTTCTGTGACATCAAAAACAATGCAAGTTAATGATCTACTGAGTGCTTCCCAGCCTGCTACATGTATCAGAAGGTGGGGGGAGAGCGAGGCTGGTTGCAGCGCTTAGAGTGCCTTGTTCCACAGTATGTTGAATTTTGTATTTTTCTTCTTCTGAAGAAGAGGTGGGAGTAACAGTGACAGGCAGGATGTCATCTGCTGGAAGTGATGTTTAATGGTGCGAGGGCGAAGTTCTCATGTCACCCTTTTAAACATGGCGACATGTTTAATGCACCCTGAAGTCACACGTTGTTTTGTGTGTGACCTTTTTAATGGATACCCTGGAGGAAGGTTGTAGTATTAGAGTTATGTTAGCTAGTTAAATTGGTAGGTTAGCATAGAATTAATGCCTATAATAAGGTAGGTTAGCATAGAATTTATAGCTAAGTTAGGTAGTAAATACAATAGGTAGATAAGATATGTAGGTAGTAATATTCCAGCAACTACACCTATTATTTCTGACTGGGTGTTACAATAATTAAAAAAATTAGAAAAATAAATTAAGTGCACTGCACACCTGCACAATTATAATCAGGCCAGGCAGTATTATTGCTCAAACTTGCTGGAGCAGAAAAGAAAGAGGAGTGGTTTAGCTGTGTCATGCCTTATATTATCTTTGCTTTTCTCTGATTGGTTGTTTCTATGTAAGGTTACTGTGCTGCTATTGGGGTTTTCAGTAAAGAAAGAAAAGCAAAATATGAAGCCTCCTGACATGTAGTAAAATTGCCAGGCAGGCACTGCATGCATCCTGTACTTCCATGTCTAGCCAAGAAGCATGTTATTCATTGCTGTGTTAATTTAATTTAAAACTGTTCAAACTTCAGTGCACAATTGTGCACACAGATAGGCAATGTACTTAAGCAGTGTCCCATCCAGACTGCAGAGCTATAACATCATTAGCTCCCTCTAAGCAGGGGCTGCTGCTTCATACCCTCCTAGATTAGTGTTTTTTTGTTTGGGGGAATGGGAATTGCATTGTTAGACAGCCACCACCAGTACTTTCTCAGTAATTGAGTTCTGTAGGCAAAGCTGCTGTATGTATATCTGGATTGCTCTAATGCTGCTGCTGGTGGTGATACTACATTGCCAACAGTGGTCTACTTTATCACTACCTGAATCCCATGCTATTATTGTAGTAACACAGTCACAAATGCTTTGCTGATAGTGTTATTGTATGCTTTTCCCAGGCTCATCTTCACCTCCTGTATCCCATAGTTGCTGCAGCTTCCATACCCTGCTGCTTTCTTTGTTTGGGGAAAGGGGATCCTGTTGGACAGCAACCAACTAAACATCCTCAGTAATAGAGTTCTGTAGGCTATGCTATTGTATGTGTCTGTCCAGATTGATCTAATGTTGGTGCTGCCGCTGGTTGTACTGCAGTGCCAACAGTTGCCTCCTCTAATACCACCTGAAGCCCATATGTAACGGTTTGTTTGACACTCAGACACAGTAGGTTTGGATAAAACACAGTTTTATTGAACAGTTGCAGTAAACAATAACCCTCACGGGTCCAGTAATATATGACACAATATAGTACTGACACAGGACAGGTTACAGTGAGATATACCCACACAGGTCCAGTATGTGCAAAGTACAACAACACAATATACTGACACAGGTCAGGTAACTTTCGTGTGATTCTCAAGCTAGGCAGCACTGAATGGGTTACTATTAGGCCATGAGGACTGACAGGCCCTAATAGCGCGAGACCCTTTAAGACTCTCACTCTGAAGAGAGTACACAATTTAGAGTAACGCCCAAATAGACAACGGAGACCAGAGCAACTTGTGGACTGCCATAGCAGTAGCAGAGGACTGGCAACGAGCCCGGAGAGGCACCCAACCGGAGACTGCATGGATAGATAGCTGATGACTGGCACCCACCCCGAAGGGTTAACAACGCTAAGACCAATGTCGACTGCATGATCTGGTGAACTGCCTGAGGCACCCAGAGTAAACCCAACCTCAGCGTGAATGGCAGGAAGAGGTCCAGCGTATTGTAGTGCACGGATGGAAGGAACACACCAGCAATGTCACCTGGGCAACACCGACAATAACGGAGACTAGACTGCAAGCGTATAGTGGTACAAGGTATTGTACTGAGACAGAGAGGATCCTGGATAACAACCCCAACCAGAGACCGGATGGGGCGTCATCAGGAGAGATGCACAGCCAAAGGGGCCCAACCGGGTCGGTACACAGGCAGGAACGTTAGCCAATCTGAGTTGGTACACAGAGCAGGAACGTCAGCCGGGCCGGGTCGGTACACAGAGCAGGAACATCAGCCAATCCGGGTCAGTACACAGAGCAGGAACATCAGTCGGGCCGGGTCGGTACACAGAGCAGGAACGAGTTGCAGAGTAGTCAGGCAGTCCTGGTCGGTACACAGGGATCACATGAAAACAGGAACAAGCGCTGGTAACGGAAAACACCATGAAAGGGCACCGGAGAAGTGACAAGACCCAGTATTTAAGGACAAATACTGGGTGGGACAAAGTCACTTCAACCAATAGGCGTAAGCAGTAGTGAAGTCTGACAGAATGTCGCCAGCATAGCACGGGCACTGTGATACTATAACACAGTCACAGGTGCTATGCTGATGGTGGTATTGCTGTGTCCTGCCTAGGCTCACCTCCTCCATCAACTCCTGAAACCTATACCATGCCTGTAACACTGTCACGGATCCTTGTGCTGCTAGTGGTACTGTGATGCCAACACTCACCTCCTCCTCTACTTCATTAAGCCCATACTGTACTTGTAACACAGTCACAGATGCTGCTGCTGCTTCCTTCCTTAATCTCAGAGATCACAGTGTATGCAATTTGGGGGGGGGGTTGTCTGTTAGACTCAACTGTCAACTATCATCTTCTTTCTCCTGCATTTCCTCCTAACTTCCATATCAAACTTTGAACAAACTCAAAGATGCTGCTGCTTCCTTCTTTATTCCTAGAGATTACAGTGTATGATATATATTTATATTTATTACGGTGCCTGTGATTGCCTCCAGTATTGCATTACTGTAACAGCGACCTTGCTACTTCCTGGCTGTCGATCAATGCAAGTCGTTATTCTTATAGGTCACTGGTAATTGTTGCCATGTCTCTGCCCACCTACTAGGCTTTAAAGGCCTCAGCATTTCCATTACCCAGTGCCCTTTTGTGGTATACCTGAGCCTAGTGCTGTGTTGGTCCATTTACTGATTCCTGTGTATTACTCCTGGCTTTGTCTGACTACCCGATCCGGCTCTGACTCCTGGCTTCGTCTGACTACCTGATCAGGCTCTAGACCCTGGCTTCGTCTGACTACTCGATCCGGCTCTGACTCCTGGCTTTCTCTGACTACCTCCTCCTCTGTTGCGCTCCTGGCTTGGTTTACTGCCAGACTCAGCTACCCAGCCCCGGCTATCATTATCCTCGGCTTCCTGGGCCTACCGTTACCGCCACGCTTGCTACTCCTGTAGCAGTGCTTGTTCAGTCAGTCCTTGTCAGTGACTTTCTGCGGTCTAGGTTTGGGTGTTTTGTTGCCTCACTAGTGTTCTAGGTGCAGTTTACCTTACCTTTGGTATACCCTAGTGGTATCCTTGTGAAGGATTGAGAAAGTGTTGTGTACTGTCCTCATATCTAGTCTCATGAAGGTTACTACTGGCCATATGTATACTAGCTGACACCTGCCTAGTGAAGGGTTGAGGAAGTGTTTCGCACTGTCCTCACACCTGGTCTCGAGAAGGTGGTGGAGTTAGAGTTGCTACTTTGGTGCTCCAACGTTCTGGAGTTTCTCGCTTCTGTTGCCTGGGTTTAGCGTTAGGGTACAGATGTGGGTCCATTTCACACTTGCCTAGTGAAGGGTGAAGGAAGTGTGTGCACTGTCCTTCCCTGGTCTCGTGAAAGTGAAAGGCACATTGCTGCTACTATTGTGTTTCAATAAAATGTATTCATTTTATCTGTACTCATCAGTGTCTTTATTTCTTTAGTCACTCCGTGAAATATTTTGGCTGGGGAACTTTTTGTTAGACTAAATAACCTGTACTTCCTCTTTCCATAGATTTTTCCATACCATATACCATGACACTGCTGTATTTGTCTGTCCAAATCAATTTAATACTGATGCTGGTGGTGGTACAACAAAGCTAGCTATTATGTCCTGTATCACCTTCTAAATCCTGTATTCTTCTTCTAACAAAGTCCAAGATGCTGCTGCTTCCTTCCTTCTCTGAGAGATTACAGTGTATGTTATTTATTTCAATTTTTTTTTTTTGGGGGGGCTTCCTCTTATACGCAATAACCTGTACTTTCTTTTTCTATGGACTTTTCTATCCCAAATACCTTGCTGCTGCTGCTGTATTTGTCTGTCCAAATTGGTTTATTGCTGGTGCTGGTGGTGGTACTGCAGTGCCAACTGTCATCTCCTGTATAACTTCCTAACTCCCATATTATATACCTAAGAAAGTGAAATATGCTACTGCTTCCTTTTGTACTCTCAGAGATTATAGTGTCTGTTATTTTGAGGGGCTTTCTGTTAAACTCATCCATCTACACATAGACTTTTCTATCCCATATACGGTGGCGGTGGTGGTACTTCAATGACAACTCTTGTCTTCTGTATCACCTCCTAACTCCCATATATCTAACAACAGTCAAATATGCTTCAGCTTCCTTACTTTTGGAGATCAGTCCATGTGTGTGTGTGCCTTCTATTTGGGGGGTGTGGGGGTGCTTTGCTCATGGGCATTCTCTTTATGCACAATCATTGAACATGAACAAATATAAAGAAAATAAAAATACAGGTCTTTATATTTACTTTCATTATTTGTTCATGTACCCTGATGAAAATACTGATGGAACTGATGGCCACGTTTGAAGTTATTTATTTGAATGAATCTTATTCAAACGTCAGTCCAGATATGGTGGCATGGGCCTTCCCCATTGAAATTAGCATTGAACAAATCTTGGGGGAGATTCACTAAGCCATGATAAAGAGGTGATAAAGTGGAGATCACTTCTCCAATGACATCACTTCTGCAGTTCCTATGTTATTCTATGGAGCCTATCCACTAAAATTTCTTCAGCTTTGGAGATCTTGGTGCATAGGCTCTATAGGATAACATAGGAACTGGAGAAGTGATAAACTGGAGAAGTCATTTCCACTATATCTCTACTGTATCACCTCCTTACCTCCTTATCACCGTTAAGTGAATCTATCCCCTTGTTTGGGAATGAAAAATTCCAGCAAAATTCTGATTAACCGAACGGTATGGCAAATGAAGTTCATTTTTCCTGAATGTGTTGAAAATGTTTGAGAAGTAAATTTTATCGCTGTGCCAAGTCTAGTTTTTATGACTGAATTTCAGTGTCTGTTTCTCAACTTGAATTCAAGGTTGTATTTTTGAAACATCATTTAAAAAACTGCCTATTTATCATGTTAGTCAAAAAGTTAGCAGATACATAGTTCAATAGATAGTCATATTTCTTGTGAACCCTCTAAGTGTGCCATTATATGTTAATTTTGTTAATTATGTGATCAATGTAGCACAGAACATTAGTAGGGTAAATTGCTACACCGAAAAAGACTTTCACTTTTTTCACAACTAAATTTTCAGTGTCTCCTAAACTATGCATCTGCAAGTCTTTTGGCTAACATAACATGGGTAGTTTTCAATGAAGGCGACATTTCCACTTTTAAAACAAGTATTTGCAGACTCTCTCTAGCATTTAAGGGATTAAAATTAGCTTTGGTTGCTGGAGAGACCTCACCTCCTCCATTGTATGTCTAACAGCCCTCTCAGCCACAGCTCTGCGACCCACAAAAAAATTGCCTTAGACAGGCTCAATCAGTACTGAAATGGGCTGACAACACTCCCCGACTCAACAGATGGTACCATATGGAATTGCTCTGTGCCATTTCCAGCATCCACATTGAACACTTTGGATAACTCTGGAACCCCTAGGACAAACAACAGCCTTGCAATGGATCTGGAATCAAATTCCTTACGGTAGCTCCCCTCCCATTTTCCTGTTTTCCTCTCCATGCGGCAGTGAAAGTATGAAAACATACATGCTAACCACAAAATTGTTTATTAGAGATGTGTGTGGTTTTCTAGTTTATAAGTTATTCCAGTTATAGGTAAGTTATTCACGCAAGCTTTGTAAATATGTCTATTTTGCTTTGGAATGCCAGTGTAACTAAAACCTAAAAAAGTTATTTTGGATGCCTCAGGGTATGATACATGATAGAAAACAGTTCAGACAAAAGGAGGCAGCCCTGCTATGTACGTAAGACACAAGCAAAATAAACACAGTGATTGTTTCAGTACATCGCCTAGAAGCCCTAAGGGCCACTTTATATATAGGCCCCAATGCTAGTATTTACATGCCTCATTGGTATAATGGTAATGTTGATAGATTATTAATGCACCATGTTAAATAAAGCTTTTAGTAGACACAGACTTTCTCACCTTACACCATTGATGTTAATATTTACCTGACCAACAGGTACTGCTGAAAGCTTTGAAGAACTGGTAGATATCATAGTTCTCTTTAAGGCTCACATTTCTTTTATAAGGACATAATGGGGGGAGGGGGAATGTATTAAAGGGATAGTAATACTTAAGATGAAAAATAAATATATGATGTAGGGTTTATGTCCCTGAATAAGACAAGGGTACTCCCACTGCTGAGAGATATTTTATTAAAAAATTATAACACCACAAACTTGAATTTTGTAGGTGCAATATCACAGTGGCCTGAAAATTTACAGTGGCGCTGTTGCTACACCATCCTATGGAGATTTATGGTCTATGGACCAAAGAAGTCCATAGAATGGTGTAGCAACAGCGCCACTGTAAATTTTCAGGCCACTGTGATATTGCACCTACAAAATTCAAGTTTGAGCTGTTATAATTTTTTAATAAAATATCTCTCAGCAGTGGGAGTACCCTTGTTTTACTCAGGGGGATAAACCCTACAACATATTTTTTTTATATTTTAATTATTACTATCCCTTTAACTATACTGGAATGTTAGTGCCTTACTTATGCCCCTGTACTTCAGAGTATGCTTTAGATCAGGGGTAGTGAACTTTTGGACCTTCAGCTATTGGAGACTACAGCTCCCATTATCCCCAACTACCATACCTGGGAACTTAAACCTCTAGAGCCCACAGATAGGGTGCATGTGCTGCAACTGGGGGTATGTAAATGACCCAATCCACATTAAAAGGGGGGCTTAAACAAAAGGGGCGGGTTTATCAACATTGTATGTGGGAAGCAGGAGGAACAGGGTGGGAAGGAGTAGAAGTGGGCAGAGTTTCATAGGAAGCTCACCACCTCTGGAGAAATAGTCTCTCTCCCCAGAGACCCGGTAATTAACTCTAAAAAACAGAGTCTCCAGGGAAGATCTGCAGAGTTACCAATATGCCAACTTTATAATATGGTTGAAATGAAATTCTACAAATTTTAATTGACTTAGATGGAGTTTTCAATCCCTTGGATGTCTCTTTTGAATTGCTTTTCAATGCATTGGAGACCTCTATAGCATTCAAGGGAGTAAATGACTTCTTTATTACAATGAAAATGTTCCCCCCCCCATGGTGCACTTGGTTTGCTCCAGAATTGTACCTCTTTAGTATAGATGGGCAAAAATGTTCACCTCAAAACAAAATTGGTTAATAATGGCACTTCCCGCTTGGTGAATAATTTCCTATGAAAAGTGCAGTATTTCCTCTTTTTGCGACTAGCTTATTCCATTGAAATCAATGGAAACATAGATTTTACATACAACACATAGCAAATGTTGTTTTATTTCCCACAGGCATAGTACAAAAGGGGTGTGAGGGTGCCTGTTTTTGAGGAGTGTGGGAAAAGAATCAGTTGAACAGGGAATTTTTTTTTTTTGGGGGGGGGGTTGTTTGACCGGGATTGAGGGGACAGTTAATAAAAAAAATATAAAACAAAATAAAAAATAAAATAAGAAATTGGTACATAATGTGACAGAGATAGGGACCCCCTGACGTAAACTGTGACTGAGGCAGACTGATTCTTGACGGGATAGAGTATTTTGTAGAGGATGCTTTGTTGTTAGAGGCACAAGCCCAGAGGAAACATTGATTTGTAGGACTTAGACTTATTAGAGACACAGGCCCTGAAGAAACATTGATTTGTTGTAGGACTTAGACTTGTGCTAGGCCCAAGCCCTAAGGAAACATTGATTTGTAGGACTTAGACTTGTGTTAGGCACAAGCCCTGAGGAAACAGTGTTTTGTAGGACTTAGACTTTTTAGGCTCAAGCCCTGAAGAAAAATTGATTTGTAGGGCTTCGGCTTGTTAGCATCACAAGCACTGAGGAATCACATCAGAGATTTTTATCTATCAGGTTTGCTAATATCACAAGCCCTGAGGAATCAGAGATAATTTTTAACACTCAGGCTTGTTAGCATCACAAGCACTGAGAAATCACATCAGAGATAATTTTTATCTATCAGGCTTGTTAGCATCACCGGCCCTGAGGAATCACATCAGAGATAATAATTTTTTTCACTCAGGTTTGTTAGCATCAAAAGCCCTGAGGGATCAGATATCATTTTTATAAATTTGGCTTGTTAGCATCACTAGCCCTGAGGAATCAGTGATTTGAATGTCTTAGTCTTGCTAGAGACAAGCCCTCCAAAATTGTGCGCCCCTGGTTTGTATTGAAAAAATAAGCCATGAAGAAAAAAATGGTCTACTGGCCTAGTGCCAATAGGTCATGTTATGGTGGTCCGTGGAAAATGCCCCAGTATAACTGGGACATTTGTGACTGCTGTTCTTGCTGCTGCTGAGTTGTTTAAGCAGCAGGATAATTAGGAAGATCAAAGTGAATAGGCTCAACAACATCTGCAATATGGGTAATGATGATCATGGTTCCACTTGCCACTACTAGCTCCAGTGATGTACCTGAGGCAGTAGCACCGCCACAACTATCTCGCACTACTTCAGGTATATATGGAGAAAGAAGAAGTTGACCAGTAATGCTTCTCCACGTGCGCATCCTGCAAAATCATGGATGTGTTGTTAGAATAGAAATTTTCCCTTGAGAGCAGGAAGGAACTGTGCCTCTCATCAGCAACTGCAATGTGCACAGTGTGTGGTAAATAAGGGAAGGGCTGGGAACAATGGGCACATCTGCACTCACATCAAACACCTGGCACAACGCTAACCAAACACTATGATGCTTAGGGTCCCCAATGTGAAATAATTACACCACAAACCAAGTACTGCTGCAGTCATGATGCCCCTTGGCCACTCCCCTCTAAGGACATTGACAACTTTCTGTTTTAATAGTAATGATGAACCCTCCTTGCCACCAGCTTACAATATTCTGCTGGATGGAATATCCTCAGATGCCGCTTGATTTCCTGGTTACTAATATCCTCCACCACATTGTCATGTGTGGTCAGTGCACCACACAGTGTGCAATGGGTGCACACATCCTGACATCTACAGAATGGCTATCAGTCCATCGGCTGGACCCTAGAGAAAAAAGGTAATGGTGAGCCAGGTGTTTTGCTCACCATTGAGCTTTCAGGCTTTGGCTGGGTTTCTCTTTTCTTCCTCATCTTTGATTTCTTCCACTTGTTGCCTTTGGGGAGAGTCAGGGGATAGAGCAACAGTTGTGCCTGATTTCTTTGATGGAGAGTTGGCTTTAACATGCTTCCCATAAATGTCATGGTGTTTGGGTTTCATGTTTGGGTTTCATATGTGAGCGGTTGTGCCAAGGTACGTTCCCACCTTTCCCCTTTTCACTGACTTGTCACAAATTGTGCACAGTGTAGTCACTGATGACTGTACTGTGCCTGCCCCAAGAGAAAAATAGTCCCACACCCAGGACATCGGGGGGAGGGGAAAGGTGGAGAAGAATGGCCTCATTCTTCTTCTCCTCCACATTCCCTTTCATTGGCTTGGACAGAGGATGATGTTATTGCTCTTGCTGCTACTGCCTCAGAATCAGCATTGCAACTAGGACCAGAGGTATTGCTGCTGGCAAGTGGCACCTGTCCTAGTCCTACATAACTACTGCTGGAACCTATATCCACTGTGTGCACAGTAGTCTGTGGCACGCTAGCCTGCTCCTCATCATTCTGCTGCCCTTACAACTCAACAGCAGCAGGAATTACATCAACAGCAAACTCTGCAAATTCACCAATCTCACTGCTGGTGCTGGTGCTGTCCATCCCCATATCTATCTCCCATTCCTTCTCGGTTTGGGCTAAAAAGGCCATTAATGTCTCTTACACCTCAGCTACCCACCATAACCCTCATCATCACCACCACCACCAGTCCCTCTTTGCTACTACTGCTCTATTACTCACTGGATGGAGGTGATGACAAATGTGACAGAGGGTCCCCTATTTTCACATTGCCATCTCTTAAGCAGAGTGTCAGCACTAGCAATAGGCACAAGCAGCTGATTTATGCTCATTGTGGTGGAATTACAGCTGATTACAGCTAATAACCACCAGTTCTGCCTTCCTCAGTATCATGTTCCATAGGAAAAATGTTGCAGGGGGAAGAGGAATCACATGGTCAGGGTAATGTTGTGGGCTCCCTTGACAGCTAGTCTGGCTGCTCTGCATCACTTTCACTACCACCTCAGCATCAGGAGGAGGATTTGTTGCTGTCACGCTAGTCCCACCATCTGCTTCCTTATCACTAACAGTAACTACATCAGTTTCAGTCACTGCATCTTCCTCACTACAGGTATCACCCCCTTTCTCACTCCTAACATTCTAAGACTGTAGCTGCTGTATCTTAGTAGTAGTAGTAGCAGTAGTATCAGGACTGCTTGGGAGAGCAAGTGTGAATTAGGGTCCCCTGCTGTTACACTTGCCATAATCTCCTCCCCCCTCCTCCTGATAATCACAAGATACACTGTCAGGCGCAGAACTGGCAGTAGACACAGGCAGCTGACCTGTCGTGCTCACGCTACTACTACTGGACGCATAATGGTCCTTCCAGATCCTCCTTTTACTTATCATCCAGGTGCTCATAGTAATAGAACATACTATGATCCTTTCCTAACTCAATTCCGCTTTATAAATCAGAGCAAAACAGCCTAGCACCCTATTTCTCTCTCTAGCTACTTGTATGGTGTTTCACTTCCTGGAAATGTCACATTTTTATAGTGAAAAGAACATGTAAGAGAAGGGGCGAAAAGTTTGCAGCCATTTAAAACATAGCAAAAATGTATTGGCAATGGGCGTAAACGGTGAAGATTTTAATCTCTTTATTCAAAATGGATTTCTGCACGAAACAACTGACAACCAAGTGGCTTTCGGTAAATTTTTTTGTGGGAACATAACGGGACCTTTCGCACACCCCTCCTCTTTAGATGGTAAGGCACTGTTTCATCAAGCCAAACAAATTCTGGAAGAAACAAACTACGCCATAGAGAGGAAATGAAAATTCCCACTGAGATTAAAATGGGGATTTAACCACTTAAATACTAGAAGGGTCTCCAGCACATTTCTTTGCAACTCATTGGATACATTTCTAGCATTCAAGGTGTTAAAGGCCGCATTTAAATCAAAGCAAATCTGAGGAATTTTCTTTTTCTTCCCTATGGTACATTTGGTTTCCTCCTGAACTGCACATCTTTAGCTTGATGAATAAGGCACATATTTATAAAAGCACACAAGTTATTCTGGAATAAACCAGCTGCACCATAGGGGGCAAATACAAGTTCCTGTTAAATTAAATTGGACTTTTAACCCCTTGAATGATAGTGAGGTAACTCCTCTAGGACTCAAGGCATTAAAGGCTCTATAGGAGTGCTTGGGGATTTAGGAATCTTTGTGTCCCCTATGGTGCAATGTGATATTTCTATCATGTCATGTTGAAAAGGTGCAGTTCTAGAGCAAACCAATTGCCCAATAGGTGGAACTGAAAATCCCCTTTGATTTAGATGCTGAATGCTAGAGAGGATGGGGCCTCTAGCATTCAAGGGTTAAAAGACCCATTTAAATCATGGTGATTCTGTAGGATTGTCCATTCCTCACTATGGCACAGTTGGTTTTGCCAGAATTGCACCTGTTTAGCTTGATGAATGTGACCGTTTATTTAAAAAAAAAAAAAAATGCTCCTTAAATGCTTCCCAAAGACTTTAACAATACATGCAGAAGTCTTACAGTACAAGCTGTGATTACCATTGTGATTGCTGAATTCAGAGCACAGATCGCAGTATGTACGTATTTCATATAATATGAGATGCCTGGCATGTGGTCATTGTATTACAGCTGGCAATAGCAAACAGCAAGAGTGGATATATCTGTAGAATAAATAGCCAGATGGGAGATGGAAGAAGTGCTTTGTCATCTTCTGTTTGCATAGTTGCTTCTCTGTGCTCAAATGGAGACCTCTCAGCAGGAACAGCTGTGGACGTACTTGGTGAAGAGAGTGTATATGAAAAGGAGAAGCAGGGGTCAGGAAGGGAGAGGAAGAGGTAAAGAGAAAACAAGTATCTTTAAGTGAATAGGTGACAGGAAGTGTTATGTAGCTCTTCCATTAGTTTATTGTTGACCTCCTAGCACTAAACTACGTCAGTCAACATGCAACACAGATATGAAAAATGTCAAGCCGTACACTTTTCATGATTTTAAATATAGTTACTTCTTTGTATTTCTGTGGAGTAGATGTATAAATTCAAAGTGGTGAAATGCAGGTGCAAAACAACTGCACAATATTTATAACGTTAAAAAGCCTTGTTTAACCTTTTGAGTGCCAGAAGAACATGTGTTGCATACCCTCTGGCATTCAAAAGGTTAAATCAATGACTGGTGTCACCCAGGGACCTTGAATCTAGGGTGCCCAAATCTTTAGAGTTTTTTTTATGTAATCTCTATATATACAACGTTTAAAGGGTCAGTGTCTTCTAAAAAAACTTTCTTAAAGGGTAGTAACATTTAAAGTGTAAAAAAATATATGTTGTAGGGTTTATCCCCCTGAGTAAAACAAGGATACTCCCACTTCTGAGAGATGTTTTATTTAAAAGTCATTGTAGCTTAAACTTGCATTTTTAGGTGCAATATCACAGTGGCCTGAAATTGTAAAGTGGCACTGTTGTTACACCATCCTATGTACAGCTCTGGTCAGTTGATTATAAACCTCCATAGGATGGTATAGCAACAGCGCCACTGTACAATTTCACGCCACTGTGATATTGCACCTAAAAAAAAATCAAGTTTGAGCTGTAATAACTTTTGAATAAAACACCTTTCAGCAGTGGAAGTACTCTTGTTTTACTCAGGGGGGTAAATACTACAATATATATATTTTTTACTTTTTTACTACTTAATTATTACTATCCCTTTAATAAATACAACATTGATGAATGTATCCCTAATACTCCTAAGTGGCCCCTAAAACATTAAAAAGGTACAGTTAGTTTTTGTTAATTTTCTGCACTTAAAATATTACACAAATCAATCTGGCACTACCAGTGGTAATACTATAAATGTAAAGTCAAAAATGAATGTATACAAATTTTATTCTATGTCCTCTTGGTCATGCGTCCATGACCCGAGTATACCAGAGAAGATTAGAAGTTACAAATATCAAATAATAAAAAATAATAATAATAGATGTTAGGAATTTAAGTAAAAGTGACTCACTCCAATATTGTATTGTGGCAGTGCAATCACAATCCCAGTATATGATCTTATATTCAAAACACCCACAGCAAAAGCTGTGATGTATCACAAATCTGCAAACATCCACCTTAAATCAACATAAATTACCTTACCAAGAAATTTTCCCTGATGAAGGTGTCTGATTGATCCCCAAACACGCTGGAGAACTTGTGCAATCCTAGCATCATCGAGCACTTTATGAAAATCTAGCTTAACAGCCCGTGTACACAGGCCACAGTGCCAGGCAGCAATGGCCGCAGTCCAGTCATGCACAGTAGAGACTGCCCTCGCTGCGGCTGATAACGGAGTGGGGCGCTCAGAATTCAGACCGTAGACCTCTCTGTGCAGTCTGAATTTAGAGCCCCCCTCTCCGTTATCACAAGCGGCGTGGGCAGTCTGTATTGTGCATGACTGCAGCATGCACAGCCGTCTGTACTGCACATGACAGCTTCTGACAAACAAACATTAGCAAATTATTATATAGGATGATACAGTGGTAGTGCCGGATTGATTTGTGTAATATTTTATTTGGTTTGAGGACTTTATAGCAGAGGTCCTTTCCAAGCAGCAACCTTTAGGTAATTTGGATACTCTTCTCCACATAGTGCCATAATTTGAGTGCCTTTTATGATGATTTTCACCATTGCCTATATTTCTCTCGGGCCTCTAAATTCATCTGGATTACTCTTCCTACTGCCCTTTTTACTTTAAATGTCCCAGTGGTGATGAAAAATGAACCTCTGAAGGGGCAGCATGAGCTGAGAGGGCTGGTGGGATCTGAGCAGATTACATCACCAAAACAGGAAAATTGAGAGAAATGACTGTAACTAGCTTCTTGTGTTGCCATGGAAATAATTAAACTGTTTTTCATTTTTATTTGTGAATTAGACATGTGAGGATAGAAATAAAAATACAGACCTGATTTATGTTCTTTGCTTAACATGCTACTGTCCATATCTCAGTTTTATCTTTGTTGGAACTTTTAACCACTTAAATACTAGCGAGATCTCCAAAGCATTGCATTGCTTTGTAATACGTTGGATAATTCTCCAGCATGCAATGGGTTACAATCCATTTTAATTTGATAAAAACAAAAAGAAAAAGAGGATACCTCACAGGGTGATAATGTTTATGATACATGTAGTAGCTTCACAAAATACTTTATACGATGTACCCACAAAAAGAATAAGCTACATGTAAAAGTAGCACACCAGTGTGGGCAGGATATTACAACTGCCTCCACACAGATCTCAGCTTGAAAAACATGCACCCACTTCTATGGAGATGTTGTAATCCCTTAAAAAAGAGAAAAAATGGTCAAAAACCAACAAACAAAAGAAACAGGAGGGAGATATGCTTGTGTCTGGAAGTCATATAGTAGAGGTGTTAATACACACTCATTCCACCATCTAGTCATTCTAAACGTTTTAATCGTTTCACTAAGAGGAGACCTTTTCACATTGTACAAGTATATGAGAGGTCAATACAAGGATCTCTGAGGTGAGCTATTTATTCCAAGACCTGATCAGGTGACCAGGGGACACCCCTTGAGAAGTAATCTCCACTTTATCACCTCTTTATCACACCTTAATGAATAGCCCCCTATGAGTCCAGAAGGCCTCAATGAATACACTGAGACAGTTATTTGAGAGAGATATTTTATTACAGGTTTTACTTCTTTTATTTTTTTCTCTTCACATCACAAATCATTAGTTGATTATATTTTCAGTTCACTGTATACATTAATTGTGTATGGTTAACTACATCTAATTAGGCACACAGTCTTTGAACATCAATAACAATTTTTTACACATTCATTCAACATATCACATTATCATTTTTCATCTTAATATATATTTTATTTATAATTAATATTCTACTTATGGTTCCATAGTAATATTAGTATTAAACATATCATTAGCATATTATTTATACATTTCATATTACTTATGTCCCATAGTAATGTTATCAGTAAACACATCATTAGTATATTAGTCACATATTTTATATATGTTGATCAACATTGTTATTTATTTCATCTATCCCCCCTTTTTTTTCTACATTCACATATTATGTAATTTTACATTTATTTATTTATTTTTACACATTTCCACACATATTTTAGCTATTATATAATCGTTGTCGTTTGACCCTTTGGGTACTGGCTGTGACACGAGGAGCGTCGTGATCTATCTTTTGTTCAGGGGGTTAAAAAAATATTTTATTATGGGTTACAAGAATTGTTATGGTAAGGTTTTTAAAAATGTACATTTTTGTGGTCTGTTAGCTTTTTGGCACATTGTTATGTCATTTTTGTCAATTTAGGAGACATCTCTCATTTCATGAAATGTATGTTTTAAATGATGTACCTTTAACATCCATCCTTTTTATGTTTGTTTGGATTCAATTAAAATTTAGCAACATTTAGATCTAATGTGTCACCATTATATGAATGATTGTTTTATGAATGATTGTTTTATTTCATGATTGATTGGTGGTCATGGCCGTGTGGGTTTTGGGCTGATTTTGGCTAATTCAATTGTAAATGTATTGGTTAATTGACTTTTGGATGTGAGACTCATTCTCCTATATATATGTTATATATTAGTACTGTCTGTATACTGATGAAAAGGTTGGCTAAGACCTTGAAACTCATTGATTATTACACAGACGTGTATTAGAGACATGTGGTCTCAGTGTTTTTAAACAGTTTTTATTAAATATATACTATTTTGTCTAGTTCTGAATCTTGTTTTATGTTTGATATCTCGGTCTGGGGCTATCATTGTTTCCCCTTTTGATATATGCCATTGGATGCAAGAAACCTTAATGGCATTCTACTTGTGGGAGTACCAATATCTCTACTACATGACTTTCAAACTAACAGTATAGCACTCTCCTTCTGTTTTTATTTGTTCATTGATTTTAAGTTTATGGAAATTTGTATTTGCCACCTGCAAAATTGCAATTTCGTTTCTGTTAGATTTCCCTTGTAATTTACATTATAATTTGGCCCATTAAGAGAAAATGTGCTTGGTAATTGTTGCTTAATAAATTTCACCCTATTTTTTTATCATAAGTTATCAATACAGTGTAGCATTAAACTACATAGTCATATTGTCTTAACCCTTTGGATGCTAAAGAGATTTTCAATGCATTGCAAAGCATAGTGATGGACAAAAGGTGACTACATATACCTGTAAATCAGATATGCTTATGAAAACAAACTACAGGGTTCCTTTTGATTCCTCTGCAGTCCTGCAGAGCTACATTTTCATACCAATTCCTGATTTACAGGGATACATGGTCACGTTAATTGGAGATCCCTCTCTAGCATATAAAGGGTTGGTGGAGGCTCCACAGAAATTTAAATTCAAACTAAAGGGAACTACTGTGCTAAGTCATGCAAGGAAAACATGTCTATTATTATTAAAGGGTTAGTAAAGCTTAAAGGGATAGTAATGTTTCATAATGAATTCAGCTCTAATTAATCATCATAGTATTTAGACCTTGGAGAGTGTTATTTCAGTTCTGTCAGAGTTGTAGTACAAGAGTAATTAAATGACAAAGTATCCCCCTTCACCCCTTTTACTTATGTAACACTGCTCAGCCATAGCAGAAGGGAGGTGCCCAGGTAGACTGCAGAGAGGGACAATCTTCAATTAAGATAAGGGAAAAAACTGAAAAACTTGTCAAGGGGGGAAGGGCTTTCATTGTTCTCATAGAAAGAAGATTGTACCCTGCTGTTATCTGTCTGGTCTATGGACTGCATTCCACATCTGAGAAGAGATGGCTTACACTAGTTAAAAGGGGAAGGAGGGGAAACTTTGCTTGTGAATATCTCTGAAACCATAAAGGTTTGAGAGATAAGACTTATATCGTTCTTCATGTTTTTTTAATGCCTACAAAATAAAATAAAGATAAAATGAAGTATTACTATCCCTTTAAAGGGATAGTGATACTTAAATATTACTAATCCCCATATTGTAGCTATTGTACAAAGAATTGAATTGTCCCCAGGTTCATCTCTTAAACCTTTATGGTTTGAGAGATAACCGAAGGCAAAGTTCCCCCCTCCCTCCCCCTTCCCTGAAGTCAGTGTTGTACTGACTGCAGTGGAAGTCTGTCGTACGACATGCTTGTGGCTCTGCAGCTGAGCCGAGATCATGTTAGTCAAAAATAATTATTTCACTGAAACCGTCTTCTACATGTGCTATAGGGGGCAAATTAAAATGTATTTTTATTTAACCCCTTAGTGACCACCCGCGTGCAAATGCGGCCATCACTTAACGCCCAGCTAAGAATTTTTTTTCTTAAATTATTCCGGAGACCTCGAATGGCATGCAGCCGCGCGGGGACCCGGACTTCCGGGACGTACATGTACATCCTCTGTCACTAAGTGACAGTTTTTGTGGGACGTACATGTACTTCCATTGTCGGGAAAGAGTTAAATGGGAGTTTTAACTCATCGAATGCTAGAGAGATCTCCAATGCATTGCAAAGTAATTTGTTGGAGAAATCTCTAGCATTCAGAGGGTTATGGACACCATTTAAATCAGTGGGAATTTTGGAGACTTTTTTTCGTCTACAGTGGTGCAGTTGGCTTGTCCTAGATTCTATCATCTTCCTGAATATGGCCTTTCATGTCCTATTTGTGGAGCTGCACTTAGGGATAATCATATAAATGTGCACAATGCAGTCACCAGATGATCAAATGACAGACGGGGTGGGACAGTAAATGCAGCCTATGACTTTTATTGCACACAATACAAAGATGTACAACAATGTTAATATTCCCACTGTGGATACATAGAGAGTACAATGCTTTAAACCTGTGAGGACCAGAAGGGTGTCTGCGAAGTGTTAAAGGGATAGTAATGTTTCAAAATAAAAGCAGCTCCAATTAATCTTAGTATTAGTATTTGGGCAATGGAGAGTGTTATTTCAATACTGTCAGAGTTGTAGTTCAAGGGTAATTCAATGATAAGGTATCCCCCTCCCACCCCTTTTACTGGTGAAACACTGCTCACCTCAGAACAAAAAGGTGGTGTCCTGATGGCTTGCAGATAGGGACAATCTTCAATTAGCATAAGTGAAAAGCCTCTCAAGGGGGGTAGGGTTTTCATTGTTCTCACAGTAAGAAGATTATCCCTTGCTATGAACTGTCTGGTCTTAAAGGGATAGTAATGTTTCAAAATAAAAGTAGCTCCAATTAATCGTCATAGTATTTGGGCCAGGTAGAGTGCTATTTCAATATTGTCAGAGTTTTAGTTCAAGAGTGACTGAATGATAAAATATCCCCCTCCCGCCCCTTTTACTGATGTAACACTGCTCATCTCAGAGCAACAAGACTGTCCGGATGGATCGCAGAGAGGGACAATCTTCAGTGATCATAAGGAAAAACCTGAAAAACCTGTCAAGAGGGGCAGGGTTTTCCTTATGATTACAGTAAGAAGATTGTCCCTTGCTGTGATTAGGGTTGCCACCCAGCCGGTATTTTACTGGCAGGCCGGTAAATAATTGGCTTCTGTCCAATGTTAAAGGGATAGTAATACTTCATTTTAACTTTATTTTATTTTGTAGGCATTAAAAAAACATGAAGAATGATATAAGTCTTATCTCTGAAACCTTTATGGTTTAAGAGATATTCACAAACAAAGTATCCCCCCCTGTTCAACCAGATCAGAAGGGAGATGCCCAGGTAGACTGCAGAGAGGGACAATCTTCAATTAAGATAATGGAAAAAGCTGAAAAACTTGTCAAGGGGGGAAGGGCTTTCATTGTTTTCATACAAAGAAAATTGTCCCCTTCTGTTATCTGTACTGTCATACAACCAGACTCACATCTGAGAAGAGATGGCTTACACTAGGTAAAAGGGGCGGGGAGGGGAACTTTGCTTGTGAATATCTCATAAACCATAAAGGTTTGAGAGATAAGACTTATATCATTCTTCATGTTTTTTTAATGCCTACAAAATAAAATAAAGTTAAAACGAAGTGTTACTATCCCTTTAAGTCTATGGAGGGAATGCCATGGCCGGTATTTTTTCGATTAAAAGGTGGCAACCCTAGCTGTGATCTGTCCGGTCGAGATCAGATTCCACATCTGAGGGGAGGTGGCTTACACTAGGTAAAAGGGGCGGGAGGGGATATTTTATTATTCAATTACTCTTGAACTACAACTCTGACAGTGTTGAAATAACACTCTCCATGGTCCAAATACTATGACGATTAATTGGAGCTGCTTTATTTTGAAACATTAGACTACCCCTTTAAGAATATCATAATAGTATGGAATCTAGATTTACGTGCAACAAATTACAAAATAATGGTTTCAGGAGTTGGCGCTATATAAATAAAGAATAATAATAATAATAATAACCTAAATCCCAGTGGAGAAATTTAGGAAAAGAGGGAGAAAGGATGATAATCAGAGCTCCACAAACTGCAGATCATTTTATTAGCCCTTTGAGTGCCACATTGGTATGCATCTCATAACTCAAAGGGTTAACATTGTGAAAAACTGACATTTTCCTCATTGTTATGAGAAAAAAAATCAAACAATTTTAAGGCAAATAACTTGAGGACCAAAATTTCCATCTGGTCATTGGAGAAGTGAAAAGATTCTAATCACAAACAATGATGATACCCAAAAGATACTTAAATTGATACAAATCATAGTAGCTAGAATGTTCTTTCTTCAAAATGGAATTAACCATTTAAGGACCAGCAATGCGTTGCACAACCCTTTGGTCCTTAAAGGTATAAAAAGGACTTTTGAATCTCATACACTGCAAAAGAAACAGATTGTACAAGAAACAGAACTAATTACTAAATTAAAAAATCCTATATAATAAAAGGCCAGAAAGTTTGTCATGATGCAGTCATGCGCAGTAGAGACTGCACGCGTTCGGCCAGTCTCTACTGTGAATTAAGGCATCGCGTGAGTGAGACGGTGTAATTGCGTGGAGCAGTGAGGTAATGGCAGTACGCAGAGCAGGTCCGGGTATTTGTTAAGAGGTCGGTCCTGCTCTGCGTACTGCCATTCCCTCACTGCTCCATGGCCCGTGCACACAGATTTTTACACTAATATTAAATAAAAAAAATTGTATTTTCTTGTAGTACGTAATCTATATTAATTCATAAACATAGCATATTTACACAGCAACACTAATATTTTGGTGTGATTCTAAATATAATTTATATATTAAAATTAAAATCCTTTACAAACAAATAACTCAATTGTTGTGCGCTGGCAGTGAAAGGTTGTTGTATTCTATAAATAAAACCAGTTTAACCTGTTGGATTCTAGAGACATCTCCATCGCTCTAAGGAAGGTGCCCACCCGACACTGTTTTATAGTATAACAGCATCAAGTTGATGTGTCTGCATTCAGTTCATGTTCTGTTGTACGCTAATTAGGAGTGTGTTGGCACCTGAGCCAGGACTGGCCTTAAAACAGTGAGCTACGTGGAGTAATATAATGTTTTAGTTACCATAGTAACTGTTTTCAGGGATGAAGTTCTGGTGGTTACTAAGGTAACTAAAAAGTTGAATGCCATGCATGATTAAAAGTCATCTTTATCCCTTTTGTTTGAGTGTCAGAGGGGTATCCAAACCAATGCAAAAGAAAGGATTGGCTACCCTTTCTAGCACTTAGCGAGTTAATCTATTGAACACCATCGGGGGGGGTATTAATTTAGATGCATAAATATATGTAAGCAATGTAGAAAAGCAGCTTGAAATGCTATTAGATCTTAAAGGAAAAAATGAGGTACTTATGCCACTTTATAGATCGCAAGTGAAATCTCAACTAGAGTTAAGAAAACTCCAGAGATAGTGTAGCTAGGTTGAAGGGGGAATGGCATACATTAGGGATTTAGTTTAGCAGGGATTGCTGGGTTTGCATAGTGGGTGGGGCTTTGACTACCAAGGGTTGTGGCTAGTTAGTGTAGATAAGAATCCATTTTAATTTACCTCACGGTTGTCCTGCCCCATCTTCCCTAATTTAGTGTGTCTGAGCTCCCTAATTTGGGGGTGGGGTTACGTTGCATTTCACGGGTGTCACAACATGAGTAGCTGGGTCTTTGGTCTAGGCCAGGAGTGAGATTTACTGAAAAATGAGTACTTAGAATCATGAGTAAGTAAACAGGTATGGGTGTTACAGTGAAGCAATGTGGAAGTCATCATAGAGAAAAAGGAGTTATAGGTCAACCTTGCTGGATGGTCAGATACTGCTGAAATGGCACAAATGGAGAGTGTTACTAGAGTATGCGTGTCATGGACATGAACATATCCATACTCCAAGGAGCTAAAACATGAGTGGAGAGAAAAGAATATTAACACTATGAGTGCCTGTGAGGTATGCAATGCATTGCAGAGTGTTGCATACCCCACTGGCACTCACAGGGTTATCTCCCTAAAACTAACACCATTGCATTACAATAAACACTTACCTGTAAGTCTGATGTCCAGTGGGGTCTTCAGCACCCTGGTCATTTCTTCATCTGTAATCTTCTATCTTCAGTCTTCTTCTCTTCATCTTCTTTCTTCTGATCTTCATATCTTAATTTGCAAAAACATGTCATTATAAAGAAAAATTACATGCTCCACTTAATATTGCCCCAAAGATGTGCTGGTCCTTAAAAAACCTCTGCTGGCATGAAAGAAGAGCACACCCCCTCCGTTACCTCTAGGGTCGTTGCCAGAGCCATACTGAGGGAAATCTGAACAGAGACTGGCTTTTATATGGCCAGTATTTGTTCAAAATGGTTCCCATGCCTCCATTGGCTGGGATGTGGGTTTACGCCAATCAGCTTATATCGGGTTTTGTCGTCCCTACAGCTAGAAGCTGATTGACTGGGAATAACCCCACTTCCCAGCCAATGAAGGCATGGGAACCATTTTGAACAGAGACTGACCATATAAAAGCCAGTCCCTGTTTCTTCATAGTGACATGTTTTTGTGGATGAAGTTCAGAAGAAATAAAATGAAGAGAAGTAGAGGGAAGATAGAAGACTTACAGTGGATGACAGGTAAGTGTTAAAGCTATGGGGTATGGGTGTTAGGGCTACAAATTACAATTGTTTCACTTTATTGAAATTTGTAGGGGTAGCATAGTGTTAGTGTTTGGGGGGTGGGGGGAGGGTGACTGTGTTTTTAGCTCACTCTTATTGTTTGACACTGTTTTAAACATTGAGAGTTAGCTAGTTTCCTTTAATGTTCTCACAATTCATGCAATTTAGATTGCATTGTTGGAACAAAAAGCTGCTATGGATGTTTGGCCGCAATGTGGATTTTGGTCACCAGTGCTTGTTGCAGTGGATGCTGACCAAGAAATAGAACTCCGATGGTACAACTGTGTGTGTGCAGCCTGGAACTCCTTTGGCCCCTAACGTTGCTTTTAGCGCCGTTCATAGTATTGAGCCCTCAACTGTTTCTGGCAATCTCCAATCCTGGATCTCAGCAATTAGACATGAGCAATGTAATTATTGCCCATTAAATGTTTTCACCTGTAAATGTTCCTGCTGTTGGGAATATCTACTATCTACCTAAGCACTCTGCATTGCAAGGAATAATAAAAGTTCTGTTTTTTCAAAGCTTCTGGTGATAGTGTTGTACTCAATTTGAAGGCAAGCATTTTTCATTATACAGGAACCAGGAATTCACAACTACCTATGTATCATGGTAATCATTCCAGCAGATATATAGCTTAGAAGATGCTCACACTATTATTTCTGGAAAAATTAAAGTGAAAGTCTCCAGGTGCAGCACAATGCTTAATGAGTATAAGAAACATAACTGTAAATGCTTAATTAGCATATGAAACATCACTGGTAATGCACGGGTACTGTGATTAGCATACTTTAGCATATGATAACAATTATGAATAACTCCTTGGCTAACTCCTTGGCTAAAATGAGACATATGCAGTTTTTAATTGGGTTTTCAAATATGCAAACTTGAATAAAGGTGACAGGACCACTTTAAATATGACAGCCCACAGGTATCAGGTTAGGGATAGAAGAATCTTGCCCATCAGCTCCCACATTGTGGATACGGTGTTGCATTTAACAATTGCAGGTGTTATTTCAGTGGATAATGGTGTAAAGATATGTGCTTCAATTGTCTTATTGAATGACGTGCACAGTGAAGATTGATCTAAAACAAGTTCCTTAAATCAAAGGTTCTCAAACCTATCCACACTCTCCCTGAAATAATGCTGGATTAAAGGATATTCTCAATTTAGCACAAGTGGTTCTATCATTAGCTCAGGTAGATCTGACAGGATGATTGAACCGCTGATTGACCCTTCTGTGAGCATAGCGTGAATGCCTTTGGAGTGGTCTGAGCACCTGTGCACAATTTTCTTTTACACTCTCATTCTAGATATCCTTCATGTTTCATTTTTCAAAAGTCCAGCCATGTGCATTTCACAACAACCACCATGCATAATATATGAAATCAGCGACCAATGCTTTTATATGTCTTCTTTTCTGTTAACGTGGGGACTTCCACTAAGGGTGGATGACCAGAGCTCACCTTTATATGGGGACACATAGGAAATATTTCAGGACTGCACTGAAATAAAGGCAACCATGCAGTATGCATTTTTCATATGTGTCCCCGGTTAAAGGTGAGGTCTGGTCACCCTACACTAAAGTGGATGGAGGGTGTGTAATCCTTCTAAATCCAAATTAGTCTTATTCTTGATGTAGCGTTCCCAGTTTCTGACAGAAACACAACCAACACTAGAACAAGGCTAAAATTTGACTCATTTTCCTCTTAACCCTCTGAATGCCATTATGAAATCCATAATCTGCTACATATTTATGTTGTTCCCTGGAACCTGTGTTTTTTTTTATAATATTTTCCTTTATTTATTTAGATTCCATAGAGCTCCAAAAAGCTTAAAATAAAAACCTCCAAAAACATGTGTTTAATATTCTATGAAAGGAGCATTATAACCTATTTTTAAAACTATACTTTGCCCAAAACATATTCTTTTTTAGTTTTAACTGTTTGAATGACAGAGAAATATTCCAAGCATTGCAAAGAAATGTATTGCATAGCCCTCTCGTACTCAAAGGGTTAAAGTTCCATTTTTGTTGTACAAACCTTCCCTCAAAATATCTCTTTGCCTATCTTCAAGCAAAGCATTACATGCATTCCCTCCTTCCAGTTGGAAAACAATCCGATTGATGGTCCCCCCTGACTCCCGCACCTATACTCTCCAGCATCTACAGACTTCTAACATCACGCCTCATGAATCAGATGGCCACCCGTCACTCCATCAATGGACAGCTTACATACCAAATCTTACCAGTGAATATCCTACCGCCTCCTACATAAGGCTTACTTACCCCCTGTCCACACTAACCATACTGCAGTGTCATCATCCCATCATTGTAGCAAGTGTCACAGCAGTGTGCATCCCTATTAAATGTACTATATTTCTGCCCCCATATTCAATCCTTCTGGAATAAAATCCTCACTTTCATATCAGGTGGCTTGCTAATTTCTATTTCTTCAGATTTGCTGGCATTCTTGATAGGTTCCTACAAGTCCTCCTCCCCTCTTCCTAAACTACAGGTATTCCTTCTGGTCCTCCTTATAATGATCACGTTAAAATGCATCTTAACCAACCGGTTACTGCCCTTCTCTCCATTGTTTACCCATTGGAGGGCCATGGTGATGCACTTCAGTTGATTACATTGGACAATCATACTATTGGGCAAGGCATTCCTTGGCAAAACGTTTGTGCGACTCTGGAAGCCCTTTCTCGAAACCCTTACTGATACCCAACAAGACTCTTTTTTTCAACTGTTTTTCGATACACAACATAGATGGATGAGAGAGCGCTCCTCAAACCATTATCCCCCTCCCTGCCCCCTACTAACACTTAACACTTGATGGTTCCATCACACTGATTCTTCTTCCATGGACTTCATTCTCCCTTCTGTCCTCCACGGCAGTGGGGTCTCCACCAAGACCCCGCATGATATTGATATTTCAAGTGAGACATCTGGTTTTGGTTTTGTTTCTCCTCCTGTTTCCCCTATTCCCTCACCTCCCTCCCTATAACAACTGTGGGAGTCCATTTTTATTTTTATTTATTTATTTAGAAAATGTTTTACCAGGAAGAATACATTGAGATTTCTCTCGTTTTCAAGTATGTCCTGGATAGTTTTCAGTAAAAGGTTACATATTTACACTAATTGTGAGACATTATATACAAACATACAGAAATATACATACTTATTAAATAATGGGATTATTTGCAGTTACACACTGTTTGTAGATATAAAGAAACATTTGCTTTTAAGGATTTTAGACTGGGTGCAGATGTGATTTTTTCCGGCAGATTGTTCCAGATTTTTGGAGCTCTGAAGGAGAAGGCAGATCTTCCTGCTTCTTTCTTGTATTGTGGTATACGCAGTGAGTTGTTAGTAGTGGAGCGGAGGTTATAGTTAGTATGGAGAGCTGGGGTGAGCATACTGCTTAGGTATTGTGGTAGTTTTCCAGAGAAGTGATTGTGTACTAAGCAAGAAAGATGAAGGTCACGTCTAGATTTGAGTGTTAGCCAATTTAGTTCTTTTAGCATGTCACAATGATGGGTAGTGTAGTCACACTGGAGGATAAAGCGGCATAATGAATTATATAGAGTGTCAAGTTTACTGAGGTGGATTTCTGGCGCTGGAGCATATACTACGTCACCATAGTCTATGACTGGCAGCAGCATCTGTTGTACAATACGTTTTCTCACCTGGGTACTTAGACATAATTTGTTTCTATAAAGTGTACTTATTTTGGGATAAAGTTTAGAGGTTAATTTGTCAATGTGGTGACCAAAATTGAGGTTAGGGTCAAGCCACATACCAAGATATTTGTAGGAGTCTACTGGGGCCAATTTACGATTAGACTCTGTCACAATGGATAGGTGGATATTGTCGAGACTACGCAGTTTGTGCTTTGTGCCAAATATCATTGTGACTGTTTTATCTGTGTTTAAGAAAAGTTTGTTCTGTGTTATCCATCTTTCCACTTTGTAGAAATCATGTTGTAATTCGGTTTCAAGTTGTGATATGCTAGAGTTTTTAGCATAGATTATGGTGTCATCTGCATACATGTGTACTGAAGATGATTTGCAAACCTTGGGCAGATCATTTATAAAAAGAGAAAATAGAAGAGGGCCAAGAATGGAGCCTTGGGGAACTCCACTTGTTATTTTGAGCGGACGGGAGTCATTGTTTGCAACTGACACATACTGCATTCTGTCTGATAAATAGGATCGGAACCATTGTAGAGAATTATTACCCAATCCTGAGTTATGGAGTTTGCTGATAAGAATGTTATGGTCTACTGTGTCAAAGGCCTTAGCGAAATCAAGGAAAATAGCTCCTGTGAGTTCACCATTTTCCATGCCAGTCTGGATATCATTGGTTACTTTTAGAAGAGACGTGACTGTTGAGTGGTTTGGTCTAAACCCTGATTGAAGAGGGGTGAAGAAACTGGTCTGTTGGTAATATTTATGTAGTTGCACATGTACACATTTCTCTATGATTTTAGATAAAGTGGGGAGGAGAGATATCGGTCTGTAATTTGATACTACATTTTTGTCCCCACTTTTGTGGATAGGTACAACTCTTGCCACTTTCCAGGATTTGGGCATATACCCTGATGTCAAAGAGGCATTAATTAGAGTTGCTATCGGTTGGGCTGTGACCATAGCACTGAGCTTTAATAAAATTGCTGGTAGTTGGTGAGGGCTCGATTGAGATTTCAGTTTTGGGTTGAGGAGGTGATCATATACTTCACTTTCATTTACTGGCCTGAAATTGAATTCGTTTGCACTGTTGGACCAGGCAGCAGGTGCCAGTGACTGTTCTGAACTTAGTGGGACTTCAGAGTGGCCTTTGTTTTGTTTAATCAGTGTGGTGGCACATCCAACAAAGTAGCTGTTGAAAGCATTGGCTATGGCTGGGGGGCACTGTATGGTTTCATTGTCTATTGTTATATTTGATGGGTGAGAATGGTTAGGTGGATTGTAGATGTTCTTTATAACCTTCCAAAAGTTGGCAGGCTTTGAAATGTTATTGTCCAAGTTGTTATTAAAATATTGTGCTTTTGCTAGTTTTGTTTGTTTTGTACATGTATTCCGTACTTGCCTGTATATAGTGTGATCATGAGGGGAGCCAGATTGTTTAAATTTTGTCCATAATGAATCTCTGAAACTGAATAATTGAATCAAGTCAGCTGAGACCCATGGTAGATGTGCCCCCCTGACCCTGACCTTTCTTAGTGGGGCATGGGTATTACAGACCTGTAGGAATTCTGAGTTAAAAAAGTCAATCGCTGAATCAAGGTCAGGTATTAGATGTAATCTATGCCATGAGCAATTTTTTAAATCATTTAGGAAGGACTGAAGGTTAAATTTTCTAAAAGATCTCGTGAGTATGACTTTGAAGTTTGATTTGACTGGTTTTATTTTGCGGACACAGTAAACTATGGAGTGATCACTAAACACGTTTGCTAGAACACCTGAATCTTGGATTCTGCTTGCGCAGGATGTGAGGATCCAGTCTAGCAGGGTATGGTTGGATGTTTTAAGATTTATGCGAGTAGGGGAAGATATTTGTTGTGATAAGTTCAGTGCTTTAAACAATGAACAATATTTTTCATTCCTGGAATCAAGCCAATTAATATTAAAGTCTCCAAGAACCATCAACTCGCTTTTCTTGTTTTGTGTGGCAATCACCTTTAGGTGTTGAGCTATGTCAGATACGGTGTGTGCTGAGGTATTTGGCGGTCTGTAGATGCCTACAATTATGATTTGTTTTGAGTATGGAAGACAAATTTTACCAGCAATGTATTCATAAGAATCAGTGTTGTGAGAGTCCTTTAGAAGTGTAAAGTTTATTGGCTCCTGTATGTAAATGATTACACCTCCTCCTCGCTTTGCACGGTCTTTTCTAAAGCATGAGTATCCATCTATGGCAACAGCAGTGTCTGGAATTTTTGGGGATAACCAGGATTCAGTAAGAATAAGAATTTTTGGTTTGTATGCATAACACCATGCTTTTAGTTCGTCCATTTTGGGCAGTATACTGCGTATGTTGCAGTGCACTAATGACAGACCCTTTTTAAAGGGGAGGTTGCCATTTATTTCTATTTTAGGGCCAGGGTTAGTTTCTATATCATTTGCTAAGGCAAGTAACAATATGCATAAAAATTTAGTGAGTTGTTTGCGGTGAACATATAGTGAGAGGGTGCGTTTGTTGCTATAATTGCTGGGGCTGGGTGGGCTTGATTTTAGTACTCTCCACCAGCATTCAGTTGATAGTGCACATGTATGCAGAAGTCCATGATGAATTATTATGTTATGGTGAGGGTGCGGGGCATGGTTGCTAGGATGAGAGTAAATCTGTATTATTAGTGGGATAGTTAGAACAGTGAGTATTAATCCATTCATTTCTCTCAGTATACTCCATGGGCTGGCAGTACCCATATTTTTCTTATGGTTGACACTCACCCTCCATGTGGTCCTCTTGCATCGGTGAATAGGATGCTCCATCTAGTGTCTCAATGAGACTTCTGCTGAAATGTTCCATGTGCTGCCATGGTTGTCAGTGCCCATGGGGATTCCCTTTCTTACCTATTTCCCTGTTTGTATGTTTTATATTCACTGAAAAATCATTGAAACAGTTTAATAAAAAAAGCTCAGTTTTAGTGCTATAATTTTCTTAACGACACATCTGATTAACACAGAAAATTAGTCACCGGTACTTATACATATGTTTTTTCATTTTTCTACGATATCTAACAGAAATCCAGAAATAATAGATGAGATTGTTGTTGAAACCAGTAATTTGCCTACTGTCCTGTACAACAGGACACACTGATCATATATCACTTCCTTTTCACTAGGTACTCCCTTTCCCACTGCTGCCATGGGATACAGAGATTTGCTTTTTTGCAGCAGAAAGGAAGAAAAGAGATCTATAAAGTCCACGTATTTCTATTATTTCTAAAGAGCTTTAATTTTTTGTACCATTCTTTACTTTACAGATCTCCTGTCTTAAATTCTGTTACAGGGAACAGATCTCGGTCATATGACTACAGTGGAAGGAGTGGCAGGAGGGGGGTGTACCTAGATACAATGAAGTGATTCTACCTGTGTATATGTTCTGTTTAATTCATATAAGTTATTAGTTTGATTAGATTAAAGGGATAGTAATACTTAAAATGTAAAAAAAAATATATTGTAGGGTTTATCCCCCTGAGTAAAACAAGAGTACTCCCACTGCTGAAAGGTGTTTCATTCAAAAGTTATTAATTTTCAAAGTTGAATTTTTTAGGTGCAATATCACAGTGGCCTGAAATTGTACAGTGGCGCTGTTGCTACACAATCCTATGGACAGCTCTGGTCAATTGACCATAAATCTCCATAGGATGGTGTAGCAACAGCGCCACTGTACAATTTCAGGCCACTGTGATATTGCACCTAAAAAATTCAACTTTGAAAATTAATAACTTTTGAATGAAACACCTTTCAGCAGTGGGAGTACTCTTGTTTTACTCAGGGGGATAAACCCTACAACATATTTTTTTTTACATTTTAAGTATTACTATCCCTTTAAGTATGAACATCTCACTTAAACCCTCAAACAAGTTTTTAAATGAATATAGAGTGGGTTGTTCAAACATGCTTCATGCACCTGATCATCTTTTTTTGATATCCAGTTTTGTTGGGAGAGGTCAAGAGTCCTGCATGCTCTCAATCAATTTTTTTCAAAATTAATTTTTGCTTTGATTGATTAACGTTTTCAGTGATAGTTATTTGAGCTGCTAAATTTTCATTGATTGATTAATTAAATCATATCATGCTTGTTGTTCTTGTCTACCTCCTGCTTGATAGGAATGCTTTTTTAATATTTTGCACTATTTCTTAGAATGATCACTCGTGATGCACACTTTTGATCTAGTTAAAGGGATAGTAATGTTTCACAAAAAAAGCAGCTCCTATTAATCTTCATAGTATTTTCTCTGTGGAGAGCGTTATTTCAATACTATCAGAGTTATAGTTCAAGAGTAATTGAATGATAAAGTATCCCCCTCCCTACTCTTTTTCTGATGTAACATTGCTCACCTCAGAGCAGCAAGACTGTCCAGATGGATCGCAGAGAGGGAAAATACTCAGTGAGCATAAGGAAAAACCTGTCAAGGGGTGCAGGGTTTTCCTTATGCTCACAGTAAGAAGATTGCCCCTTGCTGCGACCTATCTGATCGAGAGACAAGATTCCACAACTGAGGGGAGGTGGCTTACACTAGGTAAAAGAGAAGGGAGTAGGATAATTTATCATTCAATTACTCTTGAACTACAATTCTGATAGTATTGAAGTAACATTCTCCATGGCCCAAATACTATGAAGATTAATCGGAGCTGCTTTTTTTGTGAATCATTACTATCCCTTTAAGGTATACTTCATTCATCAAGTAGATGCAGAGGTCAAAATTTGGTCTATATATAAATTATGACTTCTCAGTGAAACAAATACTGCTCATGCACAAAACCATAACCTCAAAATTAAATATATCAGGAACAGACCCACCTTTTTAATCCCTTAAAGACCAGCCACACACTCATGCGGCTGGCACTTAAGGACCATGGACCCTTTTTTTTTTGTGCAGTTCATTGTACATCCTTGGTCCTTTAGGGACATCCACACTGTGACGTACATGTACGTCATAGGTCGTTAAGGGGTTAAACATTGTATATGAAAGAGAATAGTCCCTATAACATCTATCTCTGTGTGGAATTTGGTGAATATCCATTTAGTAGATTTGGCTGTAATCCTGATGGCAATTTCTATATAATAATTCGCTAGGATGTTTGTCAGAAGCCATCATGAGCAGTAGAGACTGCCCGAACTCACAGAATGCTGGGAGCACAGAATGCTGGGAGTTTCAGGCAGGCTCTACAGTGCATGACTGTGTCGGCGGCAGGATGCAGAGCAGGACCGGCCTCTTAACCATTTGAGAGCCAGAGGGGTATGCAAAGCAATGCGTTGCGTACCCCTCTGGCACTCAAAGGGTTAACATCACCCAGACCTTGGCCCATGTACACGGGCTTTTACACTAGTAATAGTCATAATGGACAAAATAAGATTTCTTTCTGGACTGGACCTTCAATTTTTTTTTCTACCAAATAGATTTGTGTAGACTAACAATGACATCTAACCAGTCAAAATTTCACAAATTCATTACAAGACAAAGCTGCAACCATGTGAAAATCTGCATGTTATGGCTGCACTATTGCATTGACATAATTCAGTTTATATTGAAATAATAAAATACAGTTTATTCACACCTACAGGTATGCAGAGGTTGCATTGTGATGGGGTATCCTGAAGGTATATCAGGTTCTAGTTATGTACCTGTGAAAATATTTTTGTGTTAGGGGAGCCTAGAAAAATGTTTGCACTGGGTCCCACTAATGACTAATTATTAGTGATGATCGAGCACCCCAATGCTCGGGTGTTCGGGTGCTCTGACCGAGCGCCCCCGGAGGCTCGAGTGCTCGGCCGAGCACCCGAGCTCCATTGAAGTCAATGGGAGGACTCGAGCATTACACCAGGCACCCCCTGCTCTGATGAGGGGAGGGTGCCTGGTCCATAGGAAAAGGGCAGAAAATGATGGAAACACCACAGAAATGGTTCAGGGACAGCATAGGGAGGATGTCTGGATGCATCTTGGACTCCAACATCGCTGCTGGGAACGATGTTTCGCCCGTAGTACGCCATTTTTACAGACTGACCGTAAAACACACAAAAAGGAAGATAAAAACGACTTTAGGCGAAAAATTGTTACCAAACAGTATTTGCTGTATATTTACTTGTATATCATCTGCAAATTCTGCAAAAAATTTCATCGATTTTTAGGAACTGGGGCCATGATTAAGAGGGAAACTTGCGCAGAGGCAAATTCTCCCAAAAATTTCCTCGATTTTTCTGAACTGGGGCCATGATTAAGAGGGAAACGTGCGCAGAGGCAAATTCTGCAAAAAATTTCCTAGATTTTTCTGAACTGGGGCCATGATTAAGAGGGAAACGTGCGCAGAGGCAAATTCTCCCAAAAATTTCCTCGATTTTTCTAAACTGGGGCCATGATTAAGAGGGAAACGTGCGCTGAGCCGACCATCTAAAACATTATGGGTGAGGGTCTGCTGCGGAGCTGACCATCCTAAACATTATATGCGAAGGCCCGCTAGTGAGGTGACGCTATAAAACATTATATGAGAGGGCCCGCTAGAGAGCTGACCCAATAAAACATTATATGAGAAGGCCCGCTGGTGAGCTGACCTATACAAAAATTGTCAAACAGCGCCCGCTGGTGAGCTGGCCCTATATAAAAATTATATCACAGGGCCCGCTGGTGAGCTGGACCTATATAAAAATTATATCCCAGGGTATATGGAAGAGAGTCAACCATATACCCATTTTTTGGGTGGAAGGGGTGAATGGGAATACAGAGTATTCCCATCATTGTAAATAACATATCTAAAGTGACTTTATGTTCCCCCGGGGCTTTCCTCCAGTGGAGTGGAGAAGTCAGGGGAAATCCAGGCCTTGTTCATTTTTATAAGTGTCAACCTATCAGCATTTTCGGTGGAAAGGCGGATACGCTTATCTGTTATGATGCCACCAGCAGCACTAAATACCCGCTCAGACAGAACGCTGGCGGCAGGGCAGGCCAGCACCTCCAAGGCGTAGAGTGCCAGTTCATACCACGTGTCCAGCTTGGACACCCAGTAGTTGTAAGGCACAGAGGGATCATTGAGGATGCTGACACGGTCTGCTACGTACTCCTTCACCATCTTCCAAAACTTTTCCCTCCTTGTGACACTAGGCTGCGCATCAGGGTGAGGGTGCTGGCGGGGTGTCATGAAGGTGTCCCACGCCTTGGAGAGTGTTGCCCTGCCTTTGTCGGAACTGCTGTGTGCTCCCCTTTTCTCCCCTTCTCGGTTGGCCAAGGTAGCACGTACTCTGCCGCCAGCGTTGTCAGATGGAAAATTTTGGAGCAATTTTTCGACAAGAACCTTCTGGTATTGCACCATTTTGCTTGTCCTCTCCACCGGAGGAATGAGAGATGAGAAATTCTCTTTGTAGCGGGGGTCCAGAAGGGTGAACACCCAGTAATCCGTGTTGTCTAAAATGCGTATAACGCGTGGGTCACGGGAAAGGCAGCCTAACATAAAGTCAGCCATGTGTGCCAGAGTACCAACAGGCAAGATTTCGCTGTCCTCACCAGGAGGATGACTCTCAATCTCCTCATCCTCTTCCTCCTCTTCTGCCCACCCACGTGGAAGAGATGGAACTAAAGTTCCATGGCTACCCTCTGTAGCGGAGGCAACCGTGTCTTCCTCCTCCTCCTCCTCCTCCTCCGCCTCCTCCAATTGTCGCTGAGAAGACGAAGTGAGGGTGCTCTGGCTATCACCTTGTGTAAGCTCTTCCTCCCGCATTTCCACCTCTTCCACATGCAAAGCGTCGGTTTTAATTGTGAGCAGCGAGCGTTTCAGTAGACACAGAAGTGGGATGGTTACACTGATAATAGCGTTATCGCCGCTCACCATCTGTGTCGATTCCTCAAAATTGCGTAAAACCTCACAGAGGTCTGACATCCATTCCCACTCCTCACTTCTGATTACAGGAAGTTGAACGGAGAGGCGACGACCGTGTAACAGCTGGTACTCCACTACTGCCCTCTGCTGCTCACAAAGCCGGGCCAACATGTGGAAGGTGGAGTTCCAGCGCGTGCTCACGTCACACAGCAGCCGGTGAGCTGGCAATTGTAAGCGCTGCTGCAGCTTCAACAGGCCGGCTGAAGCTGTTGATGACTTACGGAAATGTGCATACACGCGGCGCACCTTGGTCAAGAGATCATGCAAATTGGGGTAGGGTTTTAGAAATCGCTGAACCACTAAATTAAATACATGCGCTAGGCATGGTACGTGTGTGAGCTTGCCGAGCTCCAAAGCCGCCACCAAGTTACGCCCATTATCACACACAACCATGCCTGGTTGCAGGTTGAGTGGCGAGAGCCACTGCTCGGTCTGGTGACTAATCCCCTGCAACAGCTCTGTGGCCGTGTGCTGTTTGTCCCCAAGGCAGATCAGCTTCAGCACGGCCTGTTGACGCTTCCCCACTGCAGTGCTACACTGCTTCCAGCTACCGGCTGATGGGTGAGTGGCGCTGCGCGCAGAGAATTCGGAGGTGGAAACAGAGGAGGAGGAGCCAATAACGTAGGTGCTGGAGGAAACCCTGATGGAGGTAGGGCCCGCAATCCTCGGCGTGGGTAGCACCTGTGCCATCCCAGGGTCCGAGTCGCTCCCAGCCTCCACGACATTCACCCAGTGTGCCGTCAGGGAAATGTAGCGTCCCTGGCCACAAGCACTTGTCCATGTGTCAGTCGTTAAGTGGACCTTCCCAGTAACTGCGTTGGTCAGGGCACAGGTGATGTTACGGGACACATGGTGGTGTAAGGCGGGGACGGCACACCGGGAAAAGTAGTGGCGGCTGGGGACTGCGTACCGAGGGACAGCTGCTGCCATCAGGCTGCGGAAGGACTCAGTGTCCACAAGCCTAAATGGCAGCATTTCGATGGCCAGTAATTTGGAAAGGTGTGAGGTTAGTGCTATGGCCTGTGGGTGGGTGGCTGGGTATTTTCGCTTGCGCTCAAATGCCTGGGGTAACGGCATTTGGACGCTGCGCTGGGACAGGGAAGTGGATGTGGTCGCTGATGGTGCTTCAGATGGTACAGGTGCAGGGCGGGAGGTATGCGGGCCTGCGCCTTCGACAGGCGATTGGCCGGCACCGAAAACAGAGGAAGAGGAGGCAGTGGTGTGGCCTGCAGACACAGATTGGCGATCCGGGCGTTCCTCCCACTTATTACGGTGCTTGGATGCCATGTGTCGGATCATGCTGGTGGTGGTGAGGTTTCTAGTGTTCATGCCTCGGCTCATTCTGGTGTGGCACGGGTTGCAAACTACAATTTTTTTGTCGTCCACACTTTCCTTAAAAAAACGCCATACCGCGGAACACCTAGCCCTTGGCAAGGGAGATTTACGCAAGGGGGTGCTCTGTGGAACATTTGCGGGCCGGTTTGGTGCGGTCCGCCTTCTTTCTGTAGCCACACCACTGCCTCTTCCAGCCTGTTGCGGTGCTGCAGATGGCTCACCCTCAGGACTGCTGTCATCGCTCGGCTCTCCACCTTCCCAGGTGGGGTCAGTCACCTCATCGTCCACCAAGTCCTCCTCCACTTCCTCACTCTGATCATCCTCCTCATTTCTTGATCCCACCACATACTCAGTCATTGACAACTGTATATCATCCTCCTCATCAAGGTCTTGAGACAGTAATAGTGGTTGATTTGATGGCAACTGTGTCTCATCATCATCATCATCCACTTCCTTTGACCTTAAATGCCGTTCACCTCTGTCATCTTCTTGTGATTGGGTACCCTCTAGAGGTTGTGAATCAGGGCACAAGATTTCATGTTCCTCTGCAAGCGTGCTTGGAGAGAGGTTCAAATTAAGGATTGGTGATGAGACGAGCTCCTCACTATATCCCAGTGTGGGATCACTTCTTTGACCAGACCCTCTATGGTGGGAGGAAGGATGATCAGGGTGAGGATTATGTTGACCAGACTCTTGGCTAGTGAGAGTGGACTTGGTGGAAGACAGGGTGGTGCTTAACCGACTGGAAGCAGTATCACCTGAAATCCAACCGACCACCTGTTCGCAGTGGTCTGACCTCGAGAGTGATGTCCTGCGACGCCCTGTAAACTGAGACATGAAGCTAGGTATGGTGGATGTCTTTCTTTCTTGTGCTCTGGCACCAGGCACAGTTTCTACGCGTCCTGACCCGCGCCCTGAACTATCAGGATCACGTCCACTTCCCCGTCCCTTTTTACCCGCCTTCTTCATATTACACGGAATATGTGCTGCAAATCTGCAACTTTGCACACTAAACAGAATGTGCTGCTTATCTGTGGCTAGGCACAGTGAACAGAATATGTGACTTTTATTTTTAACACTTTGCACACTAAACAGAATGTGCTGCTTATCTGCGGCTAGGCACAGTGAACAGAATATGTGACTTTTATTTTTAACACTTTGCACACTAAACAGAATGTGCTGCAAATCTGCAACTTTGCACACTAAACAGAATGTGCTGCTTATCTGCGGCTAGGCACAGTGAACGGAATAAGTGACTTTTATTTTTTACACTTTGCACACTAAACAGAATGTGCTGATAATCTGCAACTTTGCACACTAAACAGAATGTGCTGCTTATCTGCGGCTAGGCACAGTGAATGGAATATGTGACTTTTATTTTTTACACTTTGCACACTAAACAGAATGTTCTGCTAATCTGCAACTTTGCACACTAAACAGAATGTGCTGCTTATCTGCGGCTAGGCACAGTGAATGGAATATGTGACTTTTATTTTTTACACTTTGCACACTAAACAGAATGTTCTGCTAATCTGCAACTTTGCACACTAAACAGAATGTGCTGCTTATCTGCGGCTAGGCACAGTGAATGGAATATGTGACTTTTATTTTTTACACTTTGCACACTAAACAGAATGTTCTGCTAATCTGCAACTTTGCACACTAAACAGAATGTGCTGCTTATCTGCGGCTAGGCACAGTGAATGGAATATGTGACTTTTATTTTTTACACTTTGCACACTAAACAGAATGTTCTGCTAATCTGCAACTTTGCACACTAAACAGAATGTGCTGCTTATCTGCGGCTAGACACAGTGAATGGAATATGTGACTTTTATTTTTTACACTTTGCACACTAAACAGAATGTTCTGCTAATCTGCAACTTTGCACACTAAACAGAATGTGCTGCTTATCTGCGGCTAGGCACAGTGAATGGAATATGTGACTTTTATTTTTTACACTTTGCACACTAAACAGAATGTTCTGCTAATCTGCAACTTTGCACACTAAACAGAATGTGCTGCTTATCTGCGGCTAGGCACAGTGAACGGAATAAGTGACTTTTATTTTTTACACTTTGCACACTAAACAGAATGTGCTGATAATCTGCAACTTTGCACACTAAACAGAATGTGCTGCTTATCTGCGGCTAGGCACAGTGAACGGAATATGTGACTTTTATTTTTTACACTTTGCACACTAAACAGAATGTGCTGCTAATCTGCAACTTTGCACACTAAAAAGAATGTGCTGCTAATCTGCAACTTTGCACACTGAACAGAATGTGCTGCTAATCTGCAACTTTGCACACTAAACAGAATGTGCTGCTAATCTTCAACTTTGCACACTAAAAAGAATGTGCTGCTAATCTGCAACTTTGCACACTAAACAGAATGTGCTGCTAATCTGCAACTTTGCACACTAAAAAGAATGTGCTGCTAATCTCCAACTTTGCACACTAAACAGAATATGTTGCTAATCTGCGGCTAGGCACAGTGAACGGAATATGTGACGTTTTTTTTTTAAACTCTGCCCCCCAAAACAAAATATATCTGCTGCCCCCACACACAATAGTCCTAAAAAGGACTTTTGGGTCTTTTTGTTGTTCAAACTCACTTTTTTTCTGCCTACACTGACTTTCCCTTCCTATCCTCATCTCTCCCTGGCTAAGACTGAGCCGAACTCGCTGGTCAGGTGCTATACAGCACCCGATCACGGGTTCTGGCCAGCCAATCAGTGTAATGCCAGCAGCCAACATGGCTACTGGCATTACACTGATGTCAGAGCCTCCCCGCACGTTTATTGGCTGCGCAGCAGCCGCGAAATGTGCGGGGAGGAGACCCGAACATGGCGGGCGAGCACATGCGGTACTCGTACGAGTACCGCCATGTGCCGAGCAGAGCGATGCTCGAGCCGAACCGAGCTTCGGCCGAGCATGCTCGCTCATCACTACTAATTATGCCACTGCATAGTGTGGATGACATGTAGCAATTGTTCCCAAGGTGACTTGTGTAATCTTCATTATTAATATGCATAATACACACATAATATGCTAAAGGGTAAACACAGTTGGCGAGATAAAGACTGTTTGCTTAAATAATAATAAATAACAGTAGATTCTAAATGAGACACAATCATATGTGTTGCAGTAACCCACAAATGTGAATAATACACCGGTTCTTTTTCTTTATTAATATTTAAACATTAAAATAAGGTTAGCAATAATTTATACATTTTTCTAAGTGCTCAATGTCCTGTGGGAAATTTTGTGAAAAATTAACAAAATTTTCCGCTTTTCTCATGGAAAATTCCCACAAAACGTTTGCAGATGAATATACTACCTATAGACAGAATTTGTGATTTGTGAAGTATGTGCTAGTGAGGACCAGTCAAGTGATATTAATGTTAGGGTAGATGCACAATACAATATCATGCCCAATATCTACTGGAAAGACTTGGAGGGGACAGGGAGAAACTGGAGAATCATCCTCATTAGGGGGCATAGGCCATGTCTAAATAGGGGTGATCTCTCTATTGTCAAGACTGAAGGAAAGGCACCAATTTTAGCAGCAGTGCCATTGCTACTGCCACCCCCAGCTGCATCACTTCAGTGGAGCCCCAGACAGTGCCACCTGCACCAACAATTGTGGTGACACCAGGTTAATCACCCTTGTTACCAAGCAACCTAGACAGTAGCAATGATTGGAGGTGGGTATAGTAGGGGAGAGATCCTCTTGTGAGTGGGCAGCAGGAGCATATAGTGAGGGTCAGGTTCTAGCTGTGAGTGGAAAAGAAGAGGGGCAAGATACTGTGAGTGGTCAGGAGGAAGAGGGTCAGGATCTGGCTGTAGTGGGCTGAAAGAGGGGCAGGTTCCAGTGAGTGGGGCTGAAGATGTGCTGGTGGGATGTGATGACAGCAGTTGAGGAGGAGTATCAGAGAGGTAGAGACTATTGTTCATAATGTACTGGGTCAGACTCGGGTTCTGCAACGTGTTTCAGGTGCAACAACATCATCACTGAAGTCCTGGATGTGGGAATATTTCTCTCTCGGGTCTGGAACAGTGCAGGAAACTACAAATGCTTTATGCACCCAGTGGACTCAAACAGTAAAGGGGGAAATAAGGGATTCTACCTTTGCAAATCTACAGTGATTATGCATATGCAACATAGGCATTCTGATGTGTATGACAAGAAAAATTCATTGACATGCACGTCTACTGTCTTTCATCAAAAACATGAACACAAGAAAACCACTAAGACCAAATTGACTGCAGAGACCACACATCAAACAGCAGCAATCCCAATCAGCCTTTGCAGCCACCAACACCAGCGACTCCTCCCCTCCCAACTACCACACCCATCCAAAGTGTTCCCACTCAGTCCCAAATAGTTCCTCCAACATCATTACCCACTACAGACAGCAATTTTGTGCAGGCACGAATATAGAAATGTGTGTCCTCCCATTGCACACTATGTGGTGCAATGACTACACACGGTAATATTGTGGAGACAGGATTCATGGCATAAGAGCATCTAAGAACCATGTATCCTGCACGTGTCCTTTACTAGGAATGGTGAGCAACTTTTATTAATTTGTTAATTTTTAAAATTATTTTTAAATAATTTGTGAGAATATGGCTGAGGCTGAGTCATTTTTTTAAGTTTACTCAATACATTATTACCTATATGTTTCCCATCTGCAAATAATGTTTCTTGGCTTACCATTGTGTAGACTATTATATACACAAAATGTTTTTCTAGCCATAATTTTAGTAGGGCAATTTTTTGGCTACTGTGAGTCAAGCAAGAAAACAATCTAGTAGATAAATCACAGTGACAGCTATCATATGTAGAAAACAACAACATACCCCTGTGTTGCACCCTTCTATTCCTATCAAAAAAATAAATATAATAAAATAGGCACATATCAATATGTTTGAAGTGCCGACAAATTATATATGGCACGACAGAATATAAAAAATTAATTTGATGAATTTAAAGGGATAGTAATGCTTCATAATAAAAGCAGCTTTAATTAATCATCATAGTATTTGGACTTTGGAGAGTGTTATTTCAATTCTGTCAGAGTTGTAGTTCAAGAGTAATTCAATGACAAAGTATCCCCCTCCTGCCCCTTTTACTGATGTAACACTGTTCAGCCAGAGCAGAAGGGAGGTGCCCAGGTAGACTGCAGAGAGGGACAATCTTCAATTAAGCTAAGGGAAAAACCTGAAAAACTTGTCAAGGGGGTCAGGGCTTTCATTGTTCTCATAGGAAGAAGATTGTCTCCCTCCGTTATCTGTCTGGTCTATGGGCTGGATTCTACATCTGAGAAGAGATGGCTTACACTAGGTAAAAGGGGCAGGAGGGAAAACTTTGCTTGTGAATATCTCTCAAACCATGAAGGTTTGAGAGATAAGACTTATATCGTTCTTCATGTTTTTTAATGTCTACAAAATAAAATAAAGGTAAAAATACACCATTTATGAAAAAAAAAATAGGAACAGACAAAACATTGTTTAAAGATGGCACATATATCTATATGCCATATCACCCTGTTGAGCTAAAGGAAGGGAAAAAAAACTTTAAAGCCATTTCCAATGAAGCCCCAAGTGGGCCAAAAAAAAAATCCTTCCCTGGCCCCAAATAACAACTGGATATTTCCCTTACAATCAACATCCCACTTATCCTTCCATTAGTACTATATTATTCACAAACATGTCAGTTTTTGTAGCAGTGGTATATGGTAGAAACCTTCCTCCTCAGTTCTGTGAATAAACGCCATAGAATAACAATGGAAGAAGCATTTGTCACACTGTCTTATTTATCTCCTCTTTATCACAGCTTAGTGCAGCTCCTCCAGTGCAAAATGCAAATAATAATAAAAACATCATCCTAAAATATAGTCCATAGGGCCTGTGACAATCCCATATGCTATTTCAACTATAAGGAATCTCATCTATAAAATTATAAAGGGATGGAGAATAGTAGTAGTAGATTCTGACAAGTCTAAAAGAAGACCTATCACCTTTCCATGTCATTCTCTTAGTGGGGACCACCATCTTGAAGGGATTTGCATTATTATTCCTCTTTATCAATTTATTTCACCCCAATGATGATTTTTTGAACATAATTATGCAGACTTTAATGGAAAACTTAGAGAACAAGGCTCTAAGATTAGATTCCTCTACAACTAAACTTACATTCTCTATAACAGTTAAACTAACAAAAACTATAAGCACACAAGATATTGGCAGTTTGATAGATACTTTCAATAAGTCTAAAAGCTGTGTAGGTAATAGGTCCACTTTAATAAAATCACAAAGTAAAAACAAACAGTGGAATTACACTCATGGCCCAGAGGCTATATCTGGCCTCTCAGACATGTCACCACTACATAATCATCCTACAATCCTGTGTTCATCGTCTGAAAAGGATCCACACTGGGGGAGCCAGCAGTCTCCAATGATGTCTGGGCAGTGGGCAGTCCATATCACAATTCAGTCTGCTTCAAGAAACAAAAAAGCAACCATCACTTTGTAGTATCAAGACAAATCTCTGTCTCAAAACATCATGGCTGCAAGCCATACTCCCGGATACATGGAGGAACTCTACAGGTGAATCAGGTGTGGGTCACAGTATAATCCCATACACGTTTTGTGACCTATTGTGTCACTTCATATGAGAGACTATACTTAGCCTCTTGGAAAAGTGAGCGTTTTACTTTGTGCTTTTATTAAAACTTGTCAGCGATAGTAAGCTAAAGTGCTTTGTGATCCTCTCTCCTCCTTGCCTTATTTTTTATGTTAACCCCTTGAGAACAAGAGGAGTAAGCAATGCATTGCACACCCCTCTGGTCATCAAGGAGTTGAAAGCATTTAAACTAAAATAATTTAAAGGAGACGTAAACTTTAATTATGGAAACTATGTGGGCAAAAGTATTTGTTGTTTAGTTAGTGTATCCAGCTATTTAACACACACCCATCGCTGGTGTATAACATTAAGCACACAGCTGTACAATCTTCATAGACAGGAACAAAGTAGGAGAACACACTCACGGAGATGTGCATAAATCAGGTGGGAGGCTTAGTGGAGTTTCTGCACCAGGAGCACTATATGTGCTGTATCCCAGAGTGTGCATCCACCTTATCTACATTGTATCTTCATAGACAAACATTGGTAGTAAATTGCCCGTACTGCAGAGCTCAGAGACTTTCAACATGGAAGTCATAGGATGCCACTATTCCAACAAGTCAGTTTCTGTCCAGTAAGAGCTGCCTAGTCAATTGTAAGTGCTGTTATTGTGGAAGCATCTAGGAGCAACAATAACTCAGCTGCAAAGTGGTAGGCCACAGAAGCTCACAGAATGGGACTGCTGAGTTCTGAAATGTGTAAATCATTTTTCCTCATCCAATTATTAGTTCCAAACTTCTTCTGGAAGCAACATCAGCACAAGAACTGTGCATTGGGTGCATCATAAAATGGGTTTCCATGCCAAGCAGCCACATACAACCATAAGATCACCACACACAATGCAAAGCATCAGCTGGAATATAAAGCTCACAGCCACTGGATTCTAGAATAGTTTAAATGCATTCTCTGGAGTGATTAATTATGCTTCACCATCTAGCAGTCCAATGGATGACTCTGGGTTTTGTGGATGTCTGGAAAATGCTACCTATCTGACTGCATACAGCCAGCTGTAAAGTTTGGTAGAGGAGGAATAATGATCTGGGGCTATTTTACATGATTCAGGCTAGGCCCCTTAGTGACTGTGAAGGGACATCTTAGCACTATGTCATACAATGAAATTCTAGGTGATTTTTGCTTTCAACTTTGTGGCAAGAGTTTGGGTAAGAACCTTTCCTGTTTTAGCATGACATTACCATCTTGCACAAAGCAAGGTCCATACAGAAAGTGTTTGCCAGGATCAGTGTGGAAGAACTTTACTCGCCTGCACAAAGCCCTGATCCCATCAACCCCATCAACATTTGGGATGAACTGGAATGCTTGCAGAGAGCTAGGTCTAATCTCCCAACATCAGTGCCCAACCTCACTAATGCTTTTGTGGCTGAAGCAAATTCCCACAACAATGTTCCAACATCTATTGAACATCTATTATAGCTGCAATGGGGGGAAACTCTATATTAGTCACATAGTTTTAGAATAAGATGTATCCACATATTTTTGGCCATGTAGCAGGGGTTCACATACTTTTGGCCATGTAATAAAAATATGGTCTTTAGAGTCTTAGCTGCAAAAGGAAAGAAGTGCAAATCTTGAGCAAACTTATTTCGCAGTAGGTGAGAAACATAAGTTCCCAAACTTTCCATTTTTTTAAATTCGGCTTTTAACCACTTAAATAGTCGAAAGGATTCCAATGCATTGCTACACAATTCATTGAAGGAGTTAAAGCCTTATTTAACTCATTAGGAATATTAGTTAATCCCTATGGAATAATTTGTTGGAGCCAGAATTGCACTTAATTTCTGTTTAGTGGAAAAGGGCAAGAGGTGCATTTCTGCAGCAAACAAACTGCACAGATGCTAAATTTCCACGGATGTAAAGCTTTTAACCCCATAAATGCTAGAGAGGTCTCCAACACATTGTGTGTTGGAGAGCTCTCTAGCATTCAAGGGGTTAAAAGACTCTTTTAAATCCACAGAATGTGTAATTTCTCTCCTTTGGTGCCACTGGTTCTCCATTGTGTCTTGAACATAGGGCCCTAAAATGTTAAATCAGAATTGACATTTAGAATGTATTGTCTTTTTTTTTTAACTTCAAAGTGACCTATTTAAGTCTTATCAAAGCGAACACATATTTACATTCCTGTTTAGGCTTAACATTCATTTTCATTTTAGACCCTTCATTGCTGCTGAACTCTGTTGATAGGCTTAGAAGGCCTTAAAAGTGAACAAACACCATTTCAATTCAGCAAATTCAATAGTGTTTCCGTAAATTGAAAGGATTAGTGGTCCAAATATCTGCCTCTTTCATCAGTAATGCTAAGTTCACTCTGCAGTTTATTTGATGCGCTGAAATCAAATATAAATGGGATTTATAAGTGATTTGCATGCAATTATCATATGCTTTTCAATGAGTGTTGTGAATCATTCGATTTTCTACTTTTCCACCCATAATTTCGTACTCAGCTTCAAAATTGCTCAGTAATCATGTTAACATGCATTGTTTGTAGGGTTGCCACCCAGCCGGTATCTTATCGGCAGGCCGTTAAAAAATTGCCTTCTTTCCAATGTTAAGTCTGTGGAGGGAATGCCTTGGCCGGTATTTTTTTGAAGAAAAGGTGGCAACCCTAAATGTTTGATGCAATGCCATTGAAATCCATACATAGCGCACAAAGTTGCAATAATGTGCTGTTGGACCAAATGTTGCAGCAATATGAGTTCCTTTGCAACATGTGTTAAATTTTCAGCAGTGTTATTGTGTCTCATATGACACAACAGTCTTGTACATGGCAAATCTCACTGTATGTTATTATAGTATCAAAACAACTGCTTCGCTATGTATTCATTAGTGGTAATACGGAATACAGTAGCTATTCACTATTGTAGATTAAATCTCAAGCTGTTCTAGTGGAGTCACTTGCATTAAGGACATGTAAACTGCCAATAAATAAATGGCATTTATTTTCAAAGTATATTATGCATGCCATGAACCAATGCAGCACAATGGCACTAATACTAAAGGACAATATTACTTCTGCCACCTGAATGTTGACATGATTGTGACACATTAAGGTGCACCTCTGTAGGGTAGCAATCCCATCAATCTAAATCAGCCACTGGCTGGTTGGGAATGATGGGAATTGTAGTCCCCAACAGCAGTAGTTACAAAGATTGACTTCTAAGGATAGACAAAATACATTTCATTTGCAAGTAGAACCTGATCTAAAGGTTAAATTATTTAAATATGTAAAAAGGTTTTTTTTTAAGATATAAATCAGACTGGAGCAATTTAGGGCTCAGAAATCCTATCTCAGAAAGCCTATCTGGCCAGACAAAGCAGCCTTGTAGAGGCCATTTGGCCTGTATGTAATAGCAGAATGGCTGTCTGAAATGCTGTTTTGTGCTGTTTTTGTATTTATGTCTAAGTGGAAAATACTGGCTTACATACAGGCCATAACGTGAAGGCAGAAGCAGGCAAGGAATAACTCTTGTGCTACATTTTTATTGTAGAATTGCAGTGTAAAGTTTGCTGTATAAAGTGTTCAGCTGGCTTCAGAGAATTCTGGATCTTTGGTGATGCAAGGTAATTTGAATGCCAAAGGGATGTGAACCTGGAAATTGTTTTAAAATGCATTCAGTGGCCAGTTAAATCTATTTACATTTTTTTTTACATTTTTTACATTTGAACTATGCTGTAGTATTTAACTGCACAAGGACAAATTACTAACTCAGGAACATTTCATGGCCCTTATAATCATGGGTGGGGCTAGCTCTCTCTATGACTATCTCTGTTCAGACTGAAAAAAGTCTGTTGTATATTATGTTGAGGTGAAAATGAGGTACAAACAATTGCAGATACTATGCCAAAATATATAAATAGATATACATTGTGTTGTATGAACTACTCCTACATAAATAAGCACTTCTATTAAATACATAAAAAGCCACTCAATGCATCATGCTCACCAAAAGGCCAACAGATGTAGGTCTTGGCATTTAGCTGGGAATGCTCCAACACTGGGTAGTCATACCCTTTTGTCTGGACCTGAAGTTATTACTGCACATGCAAACAATGACTTCCTTTTTTCTGCTTGAATGTGAGCATATGGTGAAAAAAAGACTATAAGGGAACAAAAGACCTAGCAAAACATTGCGTTTTCTTATGCCTGCTCCATGGGTTTTGTAACTGAAAGGTGCTCTTAGACAGGCTGCTCACATGCACACAGGTGCATACACACTTATTGGCAGGCACAATTTACTAATAAGAAAAGTACCAGTTGACCTCATTCTGTACTGGTGAATTTCTCTGCTGGTGACATGTAAATGTTTGTTGCTGTTCTGGTCTAATATAATACCAAACAGAGAAGGTACTGAGTCATCATCATCATGGAAGGTAGAACATAGGTCTGGCATTTTGTACATTCATCCCAATGATCATTTTTGAAGTAATATGACGTGTAATTGCCTTAATCCAATAAGCACTAGTCAAGGCTTCAATTCGTTTTAAAATGCATTGGAGACTTCTAGAATTGAAGTGGTTGATAAATTAAGAGACTGAAATAACACAAGATTTATATTGATATTATTGAGTTCATTGTAAACTGAGAATCAATTAACAGAATGCCTAGTTCATATCAATCCATTGATAAACATGCAGTCCATTTTATGCATTTATTCATAAGCTTGAAAATCCTGCGCCTCCACCTGTTCTGATGCCTTTAAAGGGATAGTAATTAGTGATGATCGAGCACCCCGATGCTCGGGTGTTCGGGTGCTCTGGCAGAGCGCCCCCGGAGGCTCGAGTGCTCGGCCGAGCACCCGAGCCCCATTGAAGTCAATGGGAGGACTCGAGCATTACACCAGGCACCCCCTGCTCTGATGAGGGGAGGGTGCCTGGTTCATAGGAAAAGGTCAGAAAATGATGGAAACACCACAGAAATGGTTCAGGGACAGCATAGGGAGGATGTCTGGATGCATCTTGGACTCCAACGTCGCTGCTGGGAACGATGTTTCGCCCGTAGTACGCCATTTTTACAGACTGACCGTAAAACACACAAAAAGGAAGATAAAAACGATTTTAGGCGAAAAATTGTTACCAAACAGTATTTGCTGTATATTTACTTGTATATCATCTGCAAATTCTGCAAAAATGTCATCGATTTTTCGAAACTGGGGCCATGATTAAGAGGGAAACGTGCGCAGCGTAAAGCAGGTGTTCAACGTGGTTATGGCCCGGGTAAGGTACAGCATTCAGGAACGGAGGCCGCAGCTACCACAGGTTTTACAACATGTCCGTTTGCCCTTGTTAAGTCCAAAATTTATAGTCGGAACAGTGGGGTCTGATCCATTGAGTAAAAGTGACGAAGTGACTTAGTGGATGAAGCCAAGAACTACCTTCTGCTCTGTCGAACACCCCAGCCCTATTTAATTCAATGGGAGGACCTGAGGCACTCCGATACAACCTGTATATCACAAAATGGAGGGCCTCATTCACATTGTGGTACAATAGTTCAGGTAGTGGTCCAACACTCATAAAGCCTATGCACTAAGTGAAAGGGCTGCCAAAAATTAGACTGAAATGTCACTCCAATACACCCTTTATTACACATAAAGGAGGGCATCATACACACCCTTGAAAAATTAGGATTAATGGCCTGCTGGTGACCCTCTAAAACATTAGGGGCGAGGGCATGCCGCTAAGCTGACCATCTAAAACATTAGGAATGAGGGTCTGCTGCTGAGCCGACCATCTAAAACATTATGGGTGAGGGTCTGCTGCGGAGCTGACCATCCTAAACATTATATGCGAAGGCCCGCTAGTGAGCTGACGCTATAAAACATTATATGAGAGGGCCCGCTAGAGAGCTGACCCAATAAAACATTATATGAGAAGACCCGCTGGTGAGCTGACCTATACAAAAATTGTCAAACAGGGCCCGCTGGTGAGCTGGCCCTATATAAAAATTATATCACAGGGCCCGCTGGTGAGCTGGCCCTATATAAAAATTATATCACAGGGCATATGGAAGAGGAGGAGGAGGATGAGAAGATTAAGAGTCAACCATATACCCGTTTTTTGGGTGGAAGGGGTGAATGGGAATACAGAGTATTCCCATCATTGTAAATAACATATCTAAAGTGACTTTATGTTCACTCGGGGCTTTCCTCCAGTGGAGTGGAGAAGTCAGGGGAAATCCAGGCCTTGTTCATTTTTATAAGTGTCAACCTATCAGCATTTTCGGTGGAAAGGCGGATACGCTTATCTGTTATGATGCCACCAGCAGCACTAAATACCCGCTCAGACAGAACGCTGGCGGCAGGGCAGGCCAGCACCTCCAAGGCGTAGAGTGCCAGTTCATTCCATGTGTCCAGCTTGGACACCCAGTAGTTGTAAGGCACAGAGGGATCAGTGAGGACGCTGACACGGTCTGCTACGTACTCCTTCACCATCTTCCAAAACTTTTCCCTCCTTGTGACACTAGGCCGCGCATCAGGGTGAGGGTGCTGGCGGGGTGTCATGAAGGTGTCCCACGCCTTGGAGAGTGTTGCCCTGCCTTTGTTGGAACTGCTGTGTGCTCCCCTTTTCTCCCCTTCTCGGTTGGCCAAGGTAGCACGTACTCTGCCGCCAGCGTTGTCAGATGGAAAATTTTGGAGCAATTTTTCGACAAGAACCTTCTGGTATTGCACCATTTTGCTTGTCCTCTCCACCGGAGGAATGAGAGATGAGAAATTCTCTTTGTAGCGGGGGTCCAGAAGGGTGAACACCCAGTAATCCGTGTTGTCTAAAATGCGTATAACGCTTGGGTCACGGGAAAGGCAGCCTAACATAAAGTCAGCCATGTGTGCCAGAGTACCAACAGGCAAGATTTCGCTGTCCTCACCAGGAGGATGACTCTCAATCTCCTCATCCTCTTCCTCCTCTTCTGCCCACCCACGCTGAAGAGATGGAAATAAAGTTCCATGGCTACCCTCTGTAGCGGAGGCAACCGTGTCTTCCTCCTCCTCCTCCGCCTCCTCCAATTGTCGCTGAGAAGACGAAGTGAGGGTGCTCTGGCTATCACCTTGTGTAAGCTCTTCCTCCCCCATTTCCACCTCTTCCACATGCAAAGCGTCGGTTTTAATTGTGAGCAGCGAGCGTTTCAGTAGACACAGAAGTGGGATGGTTACACTGATAATAGCGTTATCGCCGCTCACCATCTGTGTCGATTCCTCAAAATTGCGTAAAACCTCACAGAGGTCTGACATCCATTCCCACTCCTCACTTCTGATTAGAGGAACATAAACGGAGAGGCGACGACCGTGTAACAGCTGGTACTCCACTACTGCCCTCTGCTGCTCACAAAGCCGGGCCAACATGTGGAAGGTGGAGTTCCAGCGCGTGCTCACGTCACACAGCAGCCGGTGAGCTGGCAATTGTAAGCGCTGCTGCAGCGTCAACAGGCCGGCTGAAGCTGTAGATGACTTACGGAAATGTGCACACACGCGGCGCACCTTGGTCAAGAGATCATGCAAATTGGGGTAGGTTTTTAGAAATCGCTGAACCACTAAATTAAATACATGCGCTAGGCATGGTACGTGTGTGAGCTTGCCGAACTCCAAAGCCGCCACCAAGTTACGCCCATTATCACACACAACCATGCCTGGTTGCAGGTTGAGTGGCGAGAGCCACTGCTCGGTCTGGTGACTAATCCCCTGCAACAGCTCTGAGGCCGTGTGCTGTTTGTCCCCAAGGCAGATTAGCTTCAGCACGGCCTGTTGACGCTTCCCCACTGCAGTGCTACACTGCTTCCAGCTACCGGCTGATGGGTGAGTGGCGCTGCGCGCAGAGAATTCGGAGGTGGAAACGGAGGAGGAGGAGGAGGAGCCAATAACGTAGGTGCTGGCGGAAACCCTGATGGAGGTAGGGCCCGCAATCCTCGGCGTGGGTAGCACCTGTGCCATCCCAGGGTCCGAGTCGCTCCCAGCCTCCACGACATTCACCCAGTGTGCCGTCAGGGAAATGTAGCGTCCCTGGCCACAAGCACTTGTCCATGTGTCAGTCGTTAAGTGGACCTTCCCAGTAACTGCGTTGGTCAGGGCACGGGTGATGTTAAGGGACACATGGTGGTGTAAGGCGGGGACGGCACACCGGGAAAAGTAGTGGCGGCTGGGGACTGCGTACCGAGGGACAGCTGCTGCCATCAGGCTGCGGAAGGACTCAGTGTCCACAAGCCTAAATGGCAGCATTTCGATGGCCAGTAATTTGGAAAGGTGTGAGGTTAGTGCTATGGCCTGTGGGTGGGTGGCTGGGTATTTTCGCTTGCGCTGAAATGCCTGGGGTAACGACATTTGGACGCTGCGCTGGGACAGGGAAGTGGATGTGGTCGCTGATGGTGCTTCAGATGGTACAGGTGCAGGGCGGGAGGTATGCGGTCCTGCGCCTTCGACAGGCGATTGGCCGGCACCGAAAACAGGGGAAGAGGAGGCAGTGGTGTGGCCTGCAGACACAGATTGGCGATCCGGGCGTTCCTCCCACTTATTACGGTGCTTGGATGCCATGTGTCGGATCATGCTGGTGGTGGTGAGGTTGCTAGTGTTCATGCCTCGGCTCATTCTGGTGTGGCACAGGTTGCAAACTACAATTCTTTTGTCGTCCGCACTTTCCTTAAAAAAACACCATACCGCGGAACACCTAGCCCTTGGCAAGGGAGATTTACGCAAGGGGGTGCTCCGTGGAACATTTGCGGGCCGGTTTGGTGCGGTCCGCCTTCTTTCTTTAGCCACACCACTGCCTCTTCCAGCCTGTTGCGGTGCTGCAGATGGCTCACCCTCAGGACTGCTGTCATCGCTCGGCTTTCCACCTTCCCAGGTGGGGTCAGTGACCTCATCGTCCACCAAGTCCTCCTCCACTTCCTCACTCTGATCATCCTCCTCATTTCTTGATCCCACCACATCCTCAGTCATTGACAACTGTGTATCATCCTCCTCATCAAGGTCTTGAGACAGTAATTGTGGTTGATTTGATGGCAACTGTGTCTCATCATCATCATCCACTTCCTTTGACCTTAAATGCCGTTCCCCTCTGTCATCTTCTTGTGATTGGGTACCCTCTAGAGGTTGTGAATCAGGGCACAAGATCTCATGTTCCTCTGCAAGCGTGCTTGGAGAGAGGTTCAAATCAAGGATTGGTGATGAGACGAGCTCCTCACTATATCCCAGTGTGGGATCACTTCTTTGGCCAGACCCTCTATGGTGGGAGGAAGGATGATCAGGGTGAGGATTATGTTGACCAGACTCTTGGCTAGTGAGAGTGGACTTGGTGGAAGACAGGGTGGTGCTTAACCGACTGGAAGCAGTATCAGCTTAAATCCAACCGACCACCTGTTCGCAGTGGTCTGACCTCGAGAGTGATGTCCTGCGACACCCTGTAAACTGAGACATGAAGCTAGGTATGGTGGATGTCTTTCTTTCTTGTGCTCTGGCACCAGGCACAGTTTCTACGCGTCCTGACCCGCGCCCTGAACTATCAGGATCACGTCCACTTCCCCGTCCGTTTTTACCCGCCTTCTTCATATTAAACGGAATATATGCCTGTAATCTGCGGCTAGGCACACGAAACAGAATGTGACGCTAATCTGCGGCTAGGCACACTAAACAATATGTGACGCTAATCTGCGGCTAGGCACACTAAACAATATGTGACGTTAATCTGTGGCTAGGCACACTAAACAATATGTGACGCTAATCTGCGGCTAGGCACACGAAACAGAATGTGACGCTAATCTGCGGCTAGGCACACGAAACAGAATGTGACGCTAATCTGCGGCTAGGCACAGTGAACGGAATATGTGACGTTAATTTGTGAATTTGCACACTAAACAGAATGTGACAATAATCTATGGCTAGGCACACGTTTAAAATGGCCCTTTTTGTCGCTGCGTTGTAAAATCATTGGCCCTGTGCACCTAACAGAATATGTCAGCTTGTCACTGCACTGTGAAATATTTGTCCCTGTGCACCTAGTACAATGTCACCTTAGAACATGCCCCCCCCCCAAAAAAAATGAAATTCTGCCACCCCCAAAAAAAATTAAATGCTGCCCCCACACACAACAGTCCTAAAAAGGACTTTTGGGTCTTGAAAGAGTTTCAACAATTTTATTCTCCCTACACTGACTTCCTGTGCATCTAGTATTATATGTCACCTTACAAATATCCCCCCCACAAAAAAAAGGAAATTGTGCCCCCCCAAACAAAATATAAATGCTGCCCCCACACACAACAGTCCTAAAAAGGACTTTTGGGTCTTGAAAGAGTTTCATCAATTTTATTCTCCCTACACTGACTTTCCCTGCCTAAGCGCATCTCTCCCTGGCTAAGAATGAGCCGAACTCGCACGTCGGGTGCTATACAGCACCTGATCACGGGTTCTGGCCAGCCAATCAATGTAATGCCAGCAGCCAACATGGCTGCTGGCATTACACTGATGTCAGAGCCTCCCCGCACGTTTATTGGCTGCGCAGCAGCTGCGAAACGTGCGGGGAGGAGACCCAAACATGGCGGGCGAGCACATGCGGTACTCGTACGAGTACCGCCATGTGCCGAGCAGAGCGATGCTCGAGCCGAACCGAGCTTCGGCCGAGCATGCTCGCTCATCACTAATAGTAATACTTTGTTTTATCTTTATTTTATCTTTATTATGAAACATTACTATCCCTTTAATATATACTGGTGCAGCCAACTCCTCCAGCAAGTGAGCCCCAAATGATACCCTATAGAATGCATACTAAAAGTGAAGAATTTTGGCCGTAATTCAGAAAGCCAATGTGGACTAATTCTGGGGCAAATCAATTGCACCACTGGGAAGAAAAGAAAATTCCACAAATATAATTTGATTTAAATGAAAATTTGTATCCCTTAAATGTAATAGGTATCTCCAACACATTGCTTCTCTAGCAGTTAAAAGGATAGTAATGTTTCATAATAAAAGCAGCTCTAATTTATCATCATAGTATTTGGACTGTGGAGAGTGTTATTTCAATTCTGATTCTAATTCTGAAAATCTGAAAAGCTTGTCAAGGGGTGCAGGGATTTCATTGTTTTCATAGGAATAAGAGTGTCCCCTGCTGTTATCTGTCTGGTCTATAGACTGCATTCCACATCTGAGAAGAGATGGCTTACACTAGGTAAAAGGGGCGGGAAGGGAAACTTTGCTTGTGAATATCTCATAAACCATAAAGGTTTGAGAGATAAGACTTATATCATGTTTTTTAATGCCTACAAAATAAAATAAAGTTAAAACGAAGTATTACTATCCCTTTAAGAGTTTAAAGTCCCATTTCAATCAAAGGGTATTTTAATTTGTCCCCCTCCTGTGCAATTGGTTTTCCCCAGAACTGCTTTAGCTTGCTGAATTAGGCTCTTGGTGATAATTTCCTCTGAGCCTTGTTTGTACATGATGCAGAACAAGACACAGAGGAACAGATCAACCTAAAACACTCATACACGCCCACATTGCCTGCCTCTTGGTGCAGAAGTTAGAACATAGGCAATAGGCAGTTGCAGTGCACAAAAATGGTCCATAACATTTATATTAGTGCATCTTACATTCCTTTGATACACCTTTTATAATAAAAGTTACAAAACTGGGTAAAGACTTTTTTTTACCATTCTATCCTTTTCTGTAGTAAACAATGAAATGCATTGAATTGGGTGTTTCTGTTTAAAGCAGAACTATCACCCCAAATAAAGTCCCCCCAAATAATTAGTCATATAGAGATAAGTACTATTATCCAGCATACAGTCTACTTCTTCTGAGACTGACAGCCAGGCATCAGCACAGACATCTTAGCATAGAAACATCTGCATGCCTGCACTGTCCGTCCCGGTCTCCTCTAGGAAGCATTGCATTGTACCTTAAGGTAACAGGAAGGGACTGATGGCGCAGACACCTCTAAATCAAGAGGCCTGGCAGTCAGTCTCAGAAGAAGTAAGATTTCTTAATAATGCTGTACTTATGCTGGATAGTAGTACTATTTCTAAGCTTATCCTTACATGACTAATTATTTGGGGAGGACTTTATTTGGAGTGATAGTTCCCCATTTATAGTACAATTGCACTTTATAATATATTGTTTTAAAGCTTGTGATTACTATCATCAAGTAACATCTGATTCATTGCAGTGAAATCCAGCACTGAATGTTCCTAGTCTCTCCCCAAGCAGGGTTGTGTTAATCACCTGCGAGCCATTCTGCCAGTCCACAATGGGTTTGGGTCCAGCCTTTATTAGAACTTGAATACCCATTTTTGTGTACACGAATCTTCACTTTGTGCAGCATCCCTGTTTTTCTTTTCTAATTATAGAAAATGTATTTTAACCCCTCGAATGATAGAGACATTTCTATTATATAGCTTTACAACGCAATGGAGACTTCTCTAGCACCCAAGGGGTTAAACATGTAATATTGCTATTGCAAGACAAAATGTCCCACATTAATTCTAAAATACATATCCTATATAATAAGACCAGAAAGTTTGTCACAATGCAGTCATGCGCAGTAGAGACTGCCCGCATTCGGACAGTCTCTACTGCGCATGATTGCATGACGTGAGTGAGGCGGCGCAATTGCGTGGATCGGTGAGGTAACAGCAGTACACAGAGCAGGTCCAGGTAATGTTAACCCTTTGAGTGCCAAAGAGGTACACAACGCATTGCATTGCCTTGCGTACCCCTCTGGAACTCAAAGGGTTAAGATGCCGGTCCTGTTCTGCATACTGCTTTTACCTCACTGCTCCACGGCCCGTGCACACGAGCTTTTACACTAGTAACTATATAATAAATAATCAAATGTACTTTTTAATAGGAATTCAAGTTTGAATATTGGTCATTTAAAAATGACTTTATCCGGAGTGTTCTTTGTTTGACAAAGATGTAGTAATGCTTCATTGGAAGGTCAAGAGGTGCTGGAATAGAAAGGTGCCGATGCCACTTCACTCGGATGCAGTCTGTCAACTCTTATTATTGTCATGTCTGGAGGATTTGTTTGCTGATCATTGGGTAGCATCTACTTCAGCTCATCCTTCATCTGCCTGACTCCAGGTGATCAGTCCTCATATCAGCACTGTCCTTGATCAGCGCTCCTGGGAGAAACCAGTCTCCTTTCTGTGGTATGTCTTCAGCCTATACTGTTTCAATAGCATCAACAGCAGTTGTGTTGCTTTTTTTCTTTTTCCTGGTGGATCTTGTCACTTTGAAGTCTTTTGGCACGCCATGCTTGTCATCTGTGAAAAGAAATTGCAAAATAAAGAAAACCTGGGAAAACATAATTCATAGTAAAAATAACTGCACAGAATACATTGCATTAAATAAAAACTGAAGTACAAGATCTATGGAAATCAGTTTATCACACACACACACACACACACGTATACTGTCAATGTTTTTTCATTCAATCCACTTCTCTCTCTCTCTCTCTTACACACATAGAATTTTTCCTCACTCAATCTTTCTCTTCCTCTCGCTACAACTTTCCCTCTCATTGTCTCCCCCTGTCTCTTACACAGCCACACTCACATACACATGCATACACACACATACACATGCATACACACACACACACACAGAGAATTTTTCCTCTCTCAATCTTTCTTTTCCTCTCTCCACAACTTTCCCCCTCATTGTCTCCCAGTCTCTTAAACAGCCACACACACATACACACACGCAGGCACACTCACACACGCACATACACCCACACACAGAATTTTTCCTCACTCAATCTTTCTCTTCCTCTCTTTACAACTTTCCCTCTCATTGCCTCCCCCGTCTCTTACACAGCCACACACACACACATACATATGCGCGCACACACATATACACACACAAACACAGAATCTTTCCTCACTCAATCTTTTTCTTCCTCTCTCCACAACCTTCCCTCTCATTGTCTCCCCATCTCTTAAACAGACACACACACACAATCGCAGGCACACGCACACAGAATTTTTCCTCATTCACTCTTTCTCTTCTTCTCTCCACAACTTTCCCTCTCATTGTCTCCCCCCCTTACACAGCCACACACATGTACATGCACACATATGTGCGCACACACACACACTGCATTTTTTCTTAATCCTTCTCTTCCTTTCTCCACAACTTTTTTTCTCATTGTCTCCCCCCCTTACACACACACATGCGTAAGTATATATTTGTATTATGTAATAGCTCCATAGCTCAATAGAAATTGGGAAAAACAATAATTCTTTCCACTGCTCACTTCCTCCATGGTTAGGTTTCCAATTACTCTGAACAGTAAACCACCTGGCTACACACACATCCTGATTTGTGGGTGTTGCTAATACAATCTCAATGCCCCTTTCAGCCCACATCTTCCCTTGATTTGTGGTATGTTGTTTACTAGAAGTATAAGGAAGTATATTTGTTTGTATACTAATATGACTAGCTTATCCGCTTACATAACTCGTTAGTGACCAGCTTAGTTAATCCTTTGGATGGTAGAGAGGCATTCAAAGGTTTAAAACTTTTTTATATTTGTTTGTTATTATCTATGTTTTTATATGCGCCAGTTAACTGTGGAGAGGATGGGGGCGTGGTCATGTGATGAGTGGGGGTGGGACCATGGAGGTGAATAACAATACCTATCCTGCTTTGCCTAGGAACACCTGAGATGTAATCTGACCTGTTTCCTGCTTTACCTTACACAGTAGAGTGCAGCATCCTGACTGGAATAGGAGCAGTGCATATAAAAAATGATTCGTACCAGCTGCTTAAAAAGAGCACATAGTAAATTAGGTTGAAAACAGACACAAGTCCATCAAGTTCAACTTTTGTCTAAAAACCCAGAGAAATGAGAATTATATAACTTTCCTCCTGCAGATAAGTTAGTCTTTATCAGAACTTACTGTTTTGCCTACTAGTACACAGTATAACCCTATATGTTCCCTTTTGTAAGAGATGTATATAATCTTCTCTTAAATGTATCCATTGTATCTGCCATAACCACATCATTGGGCAAGGAATGCCACAATTTAACAGACATTACTTTAAAGGGATAGTAATACTTCATTTTATCTTTATTTTATTTTGTAGGCATTAAAAAAACATGAAGAACGATATAAGTCTTATCTCTCAAACCTTTATGGTTTAAGAGATATTCACAAGCAAAGTTTTCCCTCCCGCCCCTTTTACCTAGTGTAAGCCATCTCTTCTCAGATGTGGAATGCAGTCCATAGACCAGACAGATAAAAGAAGGGGACAATCTTCTTCCTATGAGAACAATGAAACCCTTCCCTCCTTGACAAGTTTTTCAGGTTTTTCCCTTATCTTAATTGAAGATTGTCCCTCTCTGCAATCTACCTGGGCACCTCCCTTCTGCTCTGGCTGAACAGTGTTACATCAGTAAAAGGGGCGGGAGGGGGACTCTTTGTCATTGAATTACTCTTGAACTACAACTCTGACAGAATTGAAATAACACTCTCCAAAGTCCAAATACTATGACGATTAATTAGAGCTGCTTTTATTATGAAACATTACTATCCCTTTAAAGGGATATTAATACTTCTATTAAAGTGGAGGTATGAGTCTTTTTTTTTTAACACAACACTGCTATATTTCATTACTCATAGTTTTGTAGTTCAAGTGCTATTCAGTCTGAAAGGATCCCCCTCCTGCCCCTTTCCCCTGCTTCACTCTGTCTCTCAGTCTGATCCGGATGGAGCACGTCTAGGGACAATCTTCAGTAAGCAAAAGTAAAATCCTGCCCTTCATTGTCAAGGGCGGCAGGATTTTCCTTTTACTTACTGAGTAAAAATTGTGCCACTTTGCATCCGTCTGATCCCATGACCGGATTCCAGATCTGTTGGGAGGAGGTCAGAAGAGGTGGGAGGGGGATCCTTTCAGATTGAATAGCGCTTGAACTGCAAAATTGTAAGTAATGAAACGTAGCGCTAGTTGTTAAAAAAATAAAGACGACTTGGACCTCCACTTTAATAGAAATATTACTATCCCTTTAAAAAAATCCCTTTGCTCTGCTCAAGTTGAAACCTCCTTTCTTCGAATTTCAAGGGGTGGCCGCTGGTTATTTGATCTTGCCTTGGAATGAATAGCTCACCAGAGAGATCCTTGTATTCTTATATTCTGTCTAAGTGAAATATATATGAATCTGTTAATTTTCTAACAAGCACGTTTTTAAAAAAGCAACTTGAATGTTAGTATTTGCATTCTTTTAAGATGCATTTGTGGAAGTGTGGACTGGTGCTTCTAAATGTTCCTGATAATGGAAGGAGAAAATCCTTTAAGAGATTTGAAAATACAGTAAGTACATTGTATTATTAAATTTTTTGTATAGTCTGAGGTGAGTGCCCCAAAAGTATCCATTGTATTTTATTTGTCTGTATTGGATGTATTTTTTGGATATAGGGGCACCTTGTGATTGCAATATACAGTATTCTTCCCATGATATATATATAGGTGTGTGGGATCTTTAATCTATATACTTTTTGGATAAAAGCATGGGCTTTTGTGGTGATGGTAATACTAGGACTCTTGGGCATGGTCCTAGGAGGCGAGGGCTGTTGGGTTACAACTTGCCACTTTCAAATAGCTAGGGTAGATTGTGGCATGGTCCACAGTCAAGTAGTGTTAGGAAATGCACAGAATTGTTAGACTGGGATAGTCAGGCAATGTTGGTGTACTAGCAAGCACTAGTTTCTTTTGGGAATTGTTATTTGTTTTTATGAAAATTGTTAAAGTTCCAGTAATAATGTTTGTTGTATGTTTACAATAAAATGCTGTGGTCTTTTCAACCCATCCAAGGTGTGTGGGAAGTGTTACAGGGTTAGGGTAGGGTGACTTAACAGTGCTCATGTCATGTACAAATGTAGCAGTGCAGCTCTGTTGGCATTAGCATTCAACTCCTGTGTCTGTATCATGCACTAGAGAGTATTAATGCTTTATTGCATACTGCCGCACATACTCTGCCAGTCCTGTGTGTTCAAAAGAAAAGTGGAGGATTTCTGGAGCAAAACATTTGCAATATAGGGCAGAACTAAAAATGCCCATTGATTTAAATGGAGATCTTAACCTCTTGAATTCAAGAAAGGTCTCCAACGCATTGAAAATCAAGAGAATAAATTTACTCCATATCCTCTAAGCTTTGTTAGCACATGATGTAAAACATTGGGGGTTATGCATTAAGACGTGAAAAAGAGGAGATAAAGTGGAGATTACTTCTCCAGTGATATCACTTCTTCAAGTCCTATGTTATTTTATGGAGCTAATGCACTAAGATCTCCAATGTTGAAGAAACCTTAGTGCATTGGCTCCATACAATAACATAGGACTTGGAGAAGTGATATCACTGGAGGAGTCATCTCCTTTTTATCACCACTTTATAACCCCATAGTGCATCTCCCGCAAGGTGCAGAGGAAAGCAACACCCTGAAATGTCCATACACTCCCACAGTCTTCTTCCATTGGCACAAATGGGAATGATTTGCAGTGCAAATAGGTTAATACATTGGGTTTAGGCAAGTTTAGTGGTGTCGGGTTTAGCTTGGAATTGTAAAGTCACTCTACAGTTTTCTACTGTTTGGAGTGAACAATTATATTTTATTTTGAACATTAGTTCATTTGAAAAATTATTATTATTTCAAGGAGGGATATAATAAAATCATTAATTTACATTTTCATTAATGAGTTGCAATTATATCCACTTTTGGATTTTCTATTTCCATTTTCAACGACATGGAGAAGCTTGTTGGCCTACAAAACCAGGAGCATGCCCAATTCCACCTCTTAGTATATAAGGTCCATCACTTACTGATATTTACCTAACTCCCAATATGTCAGCTTTGCTGCATTGGTGGAGGGCAAATAACACGTAGAGTGATTAGCACAGAGAAGATAAGATTGCACCTGCCAACATTAAAACATTTTAGATTTTCTCAATTAATGTAAATTATTCAAGTAAGTATCTCACTTAAACTGTGCATACTGAAATGAGGATGTACTTTAAAAATCAAAGCTTTGCTGTAACAGAATTTTAATTTTGTAATTTATATAATCACATGGCAAAAAAGTCAGTGCGGCAGATGTACTAAGGGTAGCTGGAGGTAATCTGATGCAAGCTATCTGTACTATAGAGGACAAATACAACCTTCCATTGATTTAAGATTTTTAACCCTTTGAGTGCCAGAGGGGAGAGAAACACATTCCTTTGCACTGGCACTCAAACCCTTTGAGTGTCAGAGAGGATAACGACGCATTGCTTTGCAATGCACTGGATACCTCTTTGGCACTCAAAGGGTAAAAGGTAGGGGTGGGCGAAAGGTTTTGCCATGTTCCCGCGAAAAATTATGCGAAAACCAAATTGCTGTCCGCTTTTTTACTTTAAAACCAGTGATTATAATCTTCGCGTTTTTGCCCATTGACCAAAATTGTTCACCATTTTTTCAATGGCTAGAAAGTTACCACCCATTGATTTACGTGGTTTTTGTCTTTTCGCTATAAAAACGTGACGTATTTGTGGAAGTCAAACACAATAGAAGCATCTACAGAGTGAGGTAGACATGCTGTGCTGTTCTGCTGCGATCTTTTTGCAAAATTGAGGCATGAGAGGCTCATAGTGACTGCTATCACTATGAGCAGGTTTAAAACTAATAAATGGAGGAACTGGAAGGAGCCGTATGTGACCACTGAGTCTGAGGAGGAGGAGCACAGTTGAACCAATGCTGTCCAGTCCCCCTAAATCACCTCTAGGGATCTTGGGGAATTTAATGGGAAGGGAGGGAGAAGAGGGTACTACTAGTGAGAGCAGGACAGCTCAGCTGCCTGCACCTGCTACCAGACATGCTGTCCCTGCTGCCACCATTGCTGCCCCTGCTGCCACTAGTGCTGTGTCTACTGCCAGTTCTGAACCTGCTGCCCCCAATGCTGGGCCTGCTGTCAGTAGTGCTGCTCCTGCTGCAACGAGTGCTGTGCCTACTACCAGCTCTGGACCTGCTGCAACCAATACTGTGCCTTCTGTCAGAATTCCTGTCCCTGCTTCAACCAGTGCTGTGTCTGCTGCCATTGTTGAACCTGCTGCCACCAGTGCTGAACCTGCTGCTAGCGTGTCTTGTAATACTTGGGGGGGGGGGAGATGATGCCAAGTGTGACAACAGGGGATCCTATGTCACACTTGCCATCCCCAAGCAGTCCCACCAGTGCTACTACTAAGAAGGTCCAGCAGCTTGTTAAAATTAGGAGTGAAGGAGTGGGTAATCATCATATTACTAGTGACTGTGAGGAGGAAGACTCTGGGGCTGAATGTGATGTGGTTGGTGTTAGTAGTAGTAGTGACAGTAATGGTGAAGCAGCCATTGGGACTAGTGTTAGGGGAGTGGTAGGGGAAGCATTTGAGAATGTCCAGACTAGAGGTCAAGGGAGCCCATACCATTCCTCTGGCCCTGGGAGTCCCCTTCCCTTAGCTACAGTGTCCAAGTACTAAATCCTCTTAAAGAACCTTCCATGTCAAAGTTGTGTCCTTTTTGTAATAATAATGTGGTAGGTGCAGAAAATACATTTAAACCTATCTGAACATTGAGGAAACACTATCAGAGGAACCGAGAGTACCAAGCAACAATTACAGCTGGTTCATTTTTATTGGTAGGTAAAGACTGCACAAGTATGCTTTTTTGTATATACTGTATCTGCAAACAGGGCTGCCACCAGAAATAGTGAGGCCCAGTACAAACCTAAAGCCAGGGTCTCACTTCCTTCTCCACTTCCTGCCCCACCCCTACTCTGCCTCTCTCCATCACTTCTCCCACCCCTTCTCCACCTCCCAACTTTTCTTTGCAACACCATAGTGTTCCTATCCCAACCAACCCTACTATAATCCTTCCTTTCCCTATTGCCATCTGAGCCCTCAACATCAACAACACTATCTGACTATCCCACTCCCCACATCACATATAACATCTTCTGTTCCATCAATATTGAGCCACTGCAGCACACTGTAATGTTGCTACTCTCCATATGTACTACTGCTCCATCTCGTCCTCCTCCTCCTTACTATACATTGCTCTGAATCATCATCAAGTGAGGAGAGTAGTATTGGTCTGATTTCAGAAAACCTGCCCACTATTTTGCTCTACAAGGGGGAGGGGGCAGCCTGTGGGACGCCATCTCTATGACTCTGGTTGGCAGTTGTGCTCCTCACTCAAGTAATTGTGAGGAGGCACAGGCACAAGACAGCCAGTGGAGGATTAGGTTTCTGAATTGTGGAAGGCTGTTTTGCAAATTGGACAGACTTCTACATGCATATCTACATTTAGCTCCACAGTCAGTATAAATGCAGCTCAAAAATGTATCAACCAATGCCCCCCCCACCCCGGGGCCAACCTACCCCTCTCAGAGGCTTGGCTGGGGCCCCATAAACGGTACTGCCTATACCCCCCTGACAACAGCCCTGTCGGCAAAAACAGCTTGAAGTTCTAATTTTGCCAATGCAATAAAAATATGTTCCAGTAATAAAAGCTAAATCTTTCTTCCTCTAATCATAGCTAACATTGAATCACCATGTGTATACAAAAATCTTCATAGAGTGCTTTTCCATCCTTTTACTATTTTTAGTTTGCAGAATTCAATCCAAATTACATATGTATTAGTAGATATGATGCATATATTTAAGAAGGTGTATAAAAGCTTAACTAGTTAAAAAGGTAAGATTTTGGTCAAATGAGGTATAAGAAAAAAATGTTGGATTTAGGAAGAATGTCAATTGTAGCATTAGAGGCAAATCAATACAGGCAAACTAAATTGTTTCAGTTACATTTTGTTTGTCTTCCTCTGGAAACAACAGATGAGGAATCTGATATAAAATAAAACTTGGTGAGCACATGCCCTATTTTTATGGTACTACAGTACTATGGTGAGTGGCACTCATTGATGGTGGTTAGACCAGCGATGGATCTTAACCATCAATCTGTTCCTCAGGGGGAGTGGTGATGCTGGTCCTCCTCAATTAGACAACACCTGCAAACTCTGAAAACCTGGATAGGGGATAAAGGAGTGAGAAACTAAAAGTAAACAAATAAACACAAAAAATGTATTTACTACATAAATATAAATACATTAATTAAACCCCCCAAGGTGTTTCATGATCCAATTATCATTTCTTCAGGAGGCAATCAAATCTTTTGCTGGTTCATCCAACCTTTAAATACATATATAAATTACAAAGTCTCTCTAACTCAGTCATGTTCATAAGGGATTAACCTTATCTTCCAATATGTAAACAGGTCCTTATGAGATCAATATTAAAGGGATAGTAACACTTAATATACAAATAAATATATATTTTAGGGTTTATTCTGAGTAAAACAAGCGTTCTCCCACTGCTGAAAGGTGTTTTATTCAAAAGTTAAAAAGTTATTGCAGCTCAAACTTGTTACGTTCAGTATCTCAGTGGCCTGAAATTGTACAGTGGTGTTATTATTACACCATCCTATGGACAGCTCTGGTCAGTTGACCATAAACCTCCATAGAATGGTGCAGCAACAGCACCACTGTAAAGTTTTAGGCCATTGAGAGATTTCACATAAAGAATTCAAGTTTGAACTGGAATTACTTTTGAATAAAACGCCTCTCTGCAGTAGAAATGCACTTGTTTTACTCAAGAGGATAAACCCTAAAATATATATTTTTGCACATTACATTTTACTATCCCTCCAAAACATAAGTATAAACAAAAATAAGAATGTGAAACCTCTCTAACAGCATATAAAAAATTACTAGATCTAACAAATATATGATGTCAAGTTAGTTAAAAATTAGTGAAGTATATCTACTGTTTTAACCCTTTGAGTGGAGGAATGAGCAATCCATTTGATGTTCAGTAGATCATGAAACATGTTGACGGTTTTAATATTTGTTTTAACGTATATTTATGTGGTCAATAAATATTTTTTGTTTATTTATTGTACTTTTGGTTTCCTGCACGTTTATCGCCTATCTAGGATTTGGGATTATACAGTTGCCATCTGATTGGACCAGCACCACCATTCCCCATATTGTACCATAAGAAGATTGTGAGTACACCCCTATTTGTTGTTATACTGGTCTGGGAAGAGCTTTGGTGAAGGACTGAGCTTCTGTGAAATGTTTCTGGGATCTATTTGGTAGCCTATCTACTTTTTTGAGAACTGTATTACATATATGGATGTTCTTTTGCTGACTTACTATACCATAAGACACACCCCCTTTCTTTTAGCGTTTTATATTTATTTTTTACATCTTTGTCAATGACAGACTTCTTTTTATTGAAAAGAAACCCAGAATGCTTATCATTTTTATGTGTGTGACATCATCTATTCGGTGTTATTATTTTTATGTCTTTACAATTCAGTTATTTGTTTCTTATGCATTGATGCCCAAATGGTACTTCATTTTCAAGATGAGGTTTAAAAAATATACAAAAGCATACATTATATGCCTCCTGTTCTTTATGATACTGCACAGAATGCATTACCGAAAAATTCCTCCTTTGCTTGCAATTTTATTTTGCTAATTTCTCATGTCATGCAATTTAATAATCTGCTAGATGTATGCTTCAACTATGTGTTTTACTACAGCTGAATGGAATGAATACAAAGAGTTTGTGTCTAAGATTACTAGTGGGTCATATGGAATCAAACGGTTTAGTAACTGTAACTCCTCTTTCATAATACATCTATTCACATGCAATGTTTATTCTATGCAACAGGTAGGTAAAACAACTAGGAATCTAAGACCACAGATTAGGAAACATTTGAATGTAAATAATAGGGATTCATCTGTAGTAAAAGACAATCCAGGCACATGCTTTAATGGTGCCTCTTCTGTGGTATAGACACAGTTAAACAAAAAAATAAACTGGAAACTAAGTAACCAAAGAGACTGAATATTGAATATGACATCCTATAATATAAAAGGCCAGATGTATGTTTGTCGGATGCAGTCATGGGCAGTAGAGACTACCGATGCAGTCATGCACAGTAGAGACTACCAGAACGCACAGAATGCTGGCCCGTGTATACAGACTTTTACACTAGTTATTTAATAAATAAGGTGCAATGTTAGTTGGCTACGTTTGCTCCAGGGTGCAAGACTGGTTTCCAGAGTATCATGGAATTTGTTGCTTAGGGTGTAAATGGAACTTCTCCCTTTTTTACCTGCTCTGATTTTATTCTGGATTCAAGAGAAATTAAATACTTCATGAACACCTATACTAGGCCATGTCATACCTAATGGATATATAGTTGAAGCATCATTGTGGGAAAATTGTGCTTATGCTTCAGCCCATTCAAAGGGAACAAAGCCCCAGTACAGAAAATGAGCTCTACTGGAGGATATTTATATTCCTCCTCCTTTAAAGGGATAGTAATGTTTCATAATAAAAGCAGCTCTAATTAATCATCATAGTATTTGGACCTTGGAGAGTGTTATTTCAATTCAGTCAGAATTGTAGTTCAAGAGTAATTGAATGATAATGTATCCCCTCCTGCCCCTTTTACTGATATAACACTGCTCTGCTCAGAGCAGCAGCAGGGAGGTGCCCAGGTAGATTACAGAGAGGGACAATCTTCAATTAAGACAAGGGAAAAAGCTGAAAAGCCTGTCAAAGGGGGCAGGGTTTTCATTGTTCTCATGAGTAAGAAGATTGTCCCTTCCTGTTATCTGTCTGGTCAAGCAACCAGATTCCACATCTGAGTTGAGCAGTGTTACACTAGGTAAAAGAGGCGGGAGGGGATACTTTATCATTCAGTTCCTCTTGAACTACAACTCTGACAGTATTGAAATAACACTCTCTATGGCTCAAATACTATGCAGATTAATTGGAGCTGCTGTTTTTGTGAAACATTACTATCCTTTTAACCAAAGGATTATACAGTGCATTGATTCTTTTGGCCCCAACGTTTTTCTGATCTCTGTGAAAATGTGCCCCCTAGTGATGGTTCAGAAGTTTTCAGTATAACAAATCAGAGAAACTGCTGCCTATGTCACACCATTCCACAGGATACTACTAATTAAAAATATCATACCAAGATTTATTTTTATATGTTTCATAAGTATCCGAGTCTGTTCTCTACTAATCCTGGTATGACATATAAAAAATGTATAAAGGATTCAGAAACTATTCAATCTGTCTGAAGTAATAATGTTGAAAAATGCTTATTATAGAAATCACAATATTTTATTTTGCTAAATAAATAGCACTTTGCTCCTGCTATTGTACATTCTGCAAGATGATTTTTCAGAAGTGTTTGTTCCTAATTAGACTGTGGTAGAAATCCTGTAAATTAGACAACCTGTACCTTTTTAACCCTTTGCGTGCCAGAAAGGTACGCAACATATTGCAAAGCAATGCGTTGCGTACCCCTCTGGCACTCAAAGGGTTAATAAGAAGAATTGGCACAATTTGGGCACAAATGAATGGCACCACAGAGGACAAATACAAATTCTCATTGATATAAATGGGTATTTTAAACCCTTGAATGAGAGCACCCCAATTCTTTGCTTTGCAAAACATTTGAGACATTTTGTGTCAAGCTTTGGGAATTTGGAGACATTTTATTTGTCCATCATGGTGCAAATGACCTGAGCCAGAATTGTTCCAGTTTTGCATACTAACTGTTAGAGTGCCAGAGAGTTATACAAAGCTCTGTACACACTCTCTCAGTTTGTGAGATGTAGGGAGACATGGAAATGGATGCCAAATTGAAGAGCTCCCTTGGATGATGGATGACTGGTTTTGAGTGCCATGCTCAGCTGTTTTATGCCTGTGATTCCACTTGGCACTTGTTTTTGAATACAGTTGTATTTAGTATATTACACTTTATGTTGTGCTGCTTTGTTCTTTTTTTCTTCTATTTAATTTATTTCATTGTATAGGAGTGAATCATAAATCAAAAGGTTTTATACGGACGTCATATTAATATATTTAGTTGGTAAAAATACTCCAAAAATAATATGGTGAAGAAACTTGTTATTATTATTATTATTATTATTATAATATTATTTTCATTTAATTAATTGAGGGAAGGAAAACTGTTCCCGCCCTTTGTCTTGGTATCCCATATTATTTTTTTAAACTCCATGTTAATCAGGATGGAAAGATGGTGGGATAAAAGTATCACTCCACAATTTGTTTAAGGCCATTTTGGCTTTATATTAAAAAAAAAAGTTTTTATACCATTAACCTCCGTCCTGCCGGTGTAGCTAATACAAGCCAATCTGGAGTAATTGTACAATACATTCCATTCAACTGTTGCAACAGAAGGGATGATTATTGAACATGTATGTGTAAGAATGCTGTTTTAGAGAAGGGGAGATTCAAAGTCTCAGGTCATGAATAAGCGTGCCAAACGCAAAACACGTTTATCTGTGAGGGACCGAATTTGTACACTTTCTGTTTTAATATGTACACCCTATAAGTCTCTCCTCCATTACTCTGAAGCTTCAGGATGTTGTTAAGGTATTTGTATTTTTATATTTTGTACAAATAAACATTACTGCTTTTACTAAAATTGCAGTCAGTTCAAGTGAGCGATTCTTTCTTGCATTCTTCGTGTTCGGTTTGGGAGTATTTGGGGAAACTCCTATATCACTCTGTCAAGTACTGCATTATTTGCCGATCTAGAAGAGAATATAATTGATTCTTGGACACCAGCACTTTTTTGGTTAATATGTCTGTTTGAATGTAAGGTCCTTTGTTATTAGAAGTTAGAGCAGCGGAATGCCTTTCATTGAGATTCACAGTGGGGTCAGGTAGGGGCTTGATATGAATATTTCCCTCCCAGTTACCCTTTCTTGATCCAGGCCAAAGAGAACAGACAGATGGTCCACCTTCTTCCTTTACATCTATTTACTGAAGCAGGAATGGCTGCTCCTCCAGCGGGAATCCTTGCTCATGATATTCCACCTATGTACAATGTAACCTATGAAGCCTTGGTATATAGGCATAGTTAGGGATATTTTACTATCACCATAAGGATCAATAAGCCTAAAATTTAAATTAAGTCTGGTATGTCAAATAAGCAGCCCTGGGGCTGCATGTGGTCTCCTATCTAATAAACGGTGGCCCTGCTTGTTCAAGTTCCAATTGGTTTGCCATCACTTTCTTAGGCAGAGATAGGCAATTTTTTACTCTACATATGAAGTTTGAGAACCAAAGCTTGCCTACCCCTGTTCTACATGCAAGATAGATACTGAGCTCATTATCAGAACAGCAAACTATTAACATTTCATCCCTCTCTCCAGACCTCCCCAACAAAAAAATTGTGCTGACATCAACAGTCATTGTTGCTTTCATTATTAGAACAAATCACTGAGCATTTACTTAGAAAATGGTTTACCAGGAAGGATTTCTCTCATTTTCAAGTATGTCCTGGAGTGTTTACAGCAAAGAGTTGCGTATTTGCACAAATACAGAGACACACACATACATATTAAAATGTTATATACAGTTGCATATTGGTTTTAGACATAAAGAAGCAGTTATTTTTTAAGGATTTTAGATTGGGAGATCTGATTTTTTTCAGGTAGGTTATTCCAGACTTTCAGAGCTTTGAAGAAAAAGGCAGATCAACCAGCTTCTTTCTTGTCATGTGGTATAGTCAGTGAGTTGTTAGCAGTGCAGCAGCGGTTATAGTTAGTATGGAGAGCTGCTCAGGTAGTCTGGTAGTTTTTTAGAGAAGTGGTTATAAACCAGGCAAGGCAAGTCTAGATTCGAGTGCTAGCCAATTTAGTTCTTCACACATGATGGGTAGTGTAATTACATTGGAGGATAAAGCGGTATAAATAGTTATAGCAATTTTAGCAAGATGGATTTGTGGCATGGGAACATATACTACTTCCCCGTAGTCTATGACTGGCATTATCATCTGTTATACAATACGTCTTCTTACCAGGATTATACAGGATTTGTTTCTAAACAGAGCACCTATTTTGGGATAAAGTTTGGATGTTAATTTATCAATATGAAGTGAGATTGGGGTCATGCCACATACCAAGATATTTGTAGGAGTCCACTGGGGCCAGTTTATGATTAGACTCTGTTACAGTGGATAGACTGGTGTTGCAGAGATTACACAGTTTATGCTTTGTACCAAATAACATAGTGACCGTTTTGTCAGTGTTTAAGAACAGTTTGTTGTTTGCTATCCAGCTTTCAACATCAGAGAAATCATGCTGTAATACGCTCTGCAGTTGTGATACGTTTGAATCTTTAGCATATATTATCGTGTCATCTGTATACATGTGCTCAGAATATGCTTTGCAAACCATGAGTAGATCACCATGGCTTGTGGCCATCAACTAAATTTTAGTTGTGCACTAGAAGAGTTGTGCACCAAAATGCAATAATGCAGTGGTTCCCAAACGTTTTTGCATAAACGCCACACTAAACACTCACATATGACATGGCAGAGTGTGCTGTTGACCTTTCTTTGAAAAAGCCTTAAGCAACTGTGATTGTTTTTGACTGAATGCTTTTTTGACAATTCTGATGCGGTTTTGTTACATAGCAACAAAGAACTTTGTCTTAAACCAAACCTTGTGAATCCCCTGGAAGCTCCTGACAACCACTGATAGAAATGGTGGTGGTAGTGTGTGGGGAGGGGACACCACTTTGGGAATCACTGTAGTATTGCATCTGTATGTAAGCACCTAAGTACTTGTCTAGGGAAAATACATATTAGAGCAGTGTTTCAGTCTTTTTTTGCTCAAGGCACTACTAACAGAGCACTCTGGCCATTTGAGGGCACCTGTAACATTTCATCATTTGTCAAGGACTTGTTGAAATTATAAATAAATAAATGTAAAGTTATCCTTGGGTATCACAACCAGAATGGCAAAAAGTTTTCAAATCTGAAACACAATATTAACTTTTTTTGTCAACGTCTTCAGATATAACAGTGGCATCTTAAGCCAGAGCCCAGGGTGCACCCAAGTGTCATGGAACCCCGGTTGAAGAACAAGCAGGTCACGTGCTCCACAACCTGTTTCACCTCCCTACACATTATTGTATCTAAGTGGGCATGCCTTCATGGCATACGTGGGTGGGCATGCCTACAAATGTCAGTAGTAGCATGGCTTGCATAGCAATTTCTTGCAACGACCCTAGCAACGGGCTTTAAAAGCTCAATTTAATACTATGTGAATCAATGAGAATTTAGGGAATTTCTGTTTACCCCCATGCTACATTTGGTTTGCTGAAGAATTGCCTATCTGTAGGTTCCTGTAGTTACATGACTGTAAGTGCATGTGAGGTAAAGTCAGACCTAATGGAGTTCTTTCTTTATCCTCTTGTGTCCTGTGCATGTTCTTTGTCTGGAAATTTTTAATGGACTAGTCATCTGTTTCACATCTCCCATACAAAAATAAACCATATACAATTTGTATGTCAAAGAACTAAACCGATTTTCCAGCAACTTTAGAAAACCTACAAATATTTCCTAAAGTAATGAGTGAAATTGAATGTATTTTTACAGCTCACCTCCCATATGAGTAGGTAATGTTATATTTAGAAACATGTTGTTTTTGCAAAATGTTAATAAAGCAGGAAAAACACAATTACATCAAAATATCAAAACAGAATAATAAATTACAACTAAACTAAGATTAAATTACCAAAGGTTCATTTAACTGGCATTAATTGCTGGGAGTGTGTTATCTTTTGAAAGAGGTTAATAAAGAATATTCTAAAATGTTTAAAACAATCACATTGTTCTTTGGCATTTATAATAGGATAAAATAACAATGTCATTTTTATTCATTGATTCATTATTTCTGTCAGATTTTTGGCCAAAATAAGTCCAACTAAATAAACAATACCTTCTGCTCATTATAAAGAAAAATTGTTTTTTTTCCATATTATTTCAAAATACTTTTGCTGTATTTGGTCTAGAAATTGATTATAAACTGAGCAGTTAAGAGGTACTGGCCAATAATTAACCCTCTCAATTCCAGAATTGTCTCCACCACAGATGCCTAAAAGAAATTCTGGAGCAACCCAACTACCCCATTGGGGATACCTAATATGTCCCATTGATTGAAATAGGGCTTTTAACCAGTCAAATGTTAGAGATGTCTCAAACAAATTGCTTCTTAACCCTTTGTGTACCAGAGAGGTGTACGACATACTGCAATGCAATGTGTTGTATACCAGTCTGGCACTCAAAAGGTTAATGCTGTGGAGCCCTGTCTAGCATTCAATGGTTTAAAAGTTTCATTTCAATCAATGGAAATTTGGGGAAATTTCATTGCTCCCTTTTGCTAAGTTGGTTTAAGCTAGAATTAATTAATTTTTCCCTTGTTAAGACCTATTGCTTCACAAAGGAAAATGCATGAACAGATCTCTAGGCTGAAGTAAGCACAAAGGTCTGCCATTGTGTCTGATTCTTTCCTAACATCTCTGTACTAAGCTAGTTGTAGGAAAAAATGCATCTTTGCACCTCTTGCTCTAAGGGGTGGGCATTGTGAGAGTATATGGGTGTTTCGGGGTATGCCGTTCATTTGCTACCTGTCCCGTGCCATTTACTAATGTTGTAGAGGAAATTCATTGATAAGTTTTACTTACACCTACTATATATATGGCATTAAAGGCTCCTATGGGAGCAGCATTTCTTCCCGGGGCTGCACTGCACTATCCCAAATCAGTTCTTGTCAGCCGTTGGGCAGGGGCAACTGAAATACTCTGTCCTTCTCATTCTGACGGTGGGTGGCAAAGCAACTCACCCGCACACATTTTTCAGGATGCAGAAGCAGCCTCCATAGATCCTGTGTGTTGAACTTTCAGGCCAGAAACAAAAGACCTATGGGGACTGTTGTGCAGGTGTGATGTGTCATAGTCCAGTCAGGAGATTCCCTATAGATCTACTTGTGGCATGATAAGGTAGTCAGTCCAGCTCTTGGGATCACCTGGTTTTCTTTTATAGAGTTGCTTCTCCTTGTAATGATGCTTTTTAAAAGTTTCCTGTTTTGTTTTGTCCAGTGTATGCTGTTCTCCAGTTAATAACTGGCTTTTGTTCCTGATCATGATTTTGATCTCTGCTTTTTCCTGCTTTGATCTACTGTTGCTGAACCATTCCCTTCACCACATCATTTGCTGCTTGTTCCTGCTTAAGCAGTTCTGTTCCTGTACACACTATTGTTTTCTGCTTGTTCTTGATTGGATTGGCTGTTACTGAACCAGTCCTGTTCCTGATCATGCTATTGTTTGCTGCTTGTTCCTGTACTAAGCTGCAGTTACTGAACTGAACCTGTTCCTGTCTTCACTGCCTCATATTTTTTTGCACACTTGGGTATTGTGTAACTCTATACCTTAAGTGCTCACTGCACTGAGTCCTGTTCAGGTGGCTCTACAGCTTTGCTTCTTTTGCTGGTTTCCACTGTCACCGCTGTTCTGTGCCTCTACTGCAGCTTGTATCTAATGATTCCACCTTATGTCCTGTCTCTGTATTGCAGCCCAACTACATCTACTGCTCCTTCGTGCAGTTCTTGTAACTGTAGTCACTCTCCAGCATCTTTTCTAGTCCTGTTTGATGCTGGTTGGCAATTGACTCTTGAACTTCACTTGTAACCATTTCTACAGAATCTGCCCAGTCATCCTGATCATAGTCTGGCTCAGCCTTGCAGTTTACACGTTTACCCAGTTTAGGCCACACAAAGACTGCACAGTGGTCTGTTTATGTTCTCATGCAATGCTCTCTAGCATTGTATGCTAGCATCTTGGGTCTCACAATGGCAGCTCTAATTAGAAACCAGCGTCATCATAGCCAGTCATTGTGCTAGATTTTGGAAGTGCAAAGCAAAACAAAAGACAATGAACAGTAGCATGATACTGTCAGCAAAAAGTATAAACAATGAAAGATATACAATGATGTGATTTTATGGCCAGGATGAGAATTCTACCAATCGCTGACAAGAAAGAAGATAGATTAACCCAATTTTGTTTGGGGGTTCTCCAGTTTATGGAATAAGGGGGCTGTTCTCCAAAATATGACAATGACCTATATAAGAAAAAGAGCCACCAAAATTATTCTTAATACATACCCCCTGAAAATGCCATTGTTTCACAGAGCTGAGCCTCTTTAAGTTATGTGTTTAGCTAATACAGCCATAATTCAAGAATACACTTCAACTACTGCTTACGAAATGAACTCCAGCTGCAGAATTCACATGGCTACAATCTAAATGATTGCATGTGGCAAATACAAAGAGGTGTTATTATATACATTACTTAAATATAAGACATCTAAAAAACAAACTCAGGATCTGAAATGTTTCAGCTGTACTCAGACATGGCTAGAACAGGGCACTGTATCCTGCAGTCAACAGTGGGGAGGAAATAACCTAACCCCTCCCAACAACCTCCCCTGGGTGTGTCTTCCAGGGATGCACGATCATATAACCTATAAATACTAGCAAAAAGGTGCATGGTGTTGCCCCTCAAGATTTTTACCACTCGTACTTACAGATGACACTACACTGTCTGCCAGTCCAGCCTTGTTCCACTGGTAGACACAGGAACTCACCACACTGCCTGCAAGCTCATCTTTGTACCACCGAAAGTCACAGATACACACTACACTGTCTGTTGGCCCAGTTTTGTTGCATTGGTAGTTACCGAACCACACTGCAATGTCTGCCATTCCAGTCTTGTTTCAAAAGTAGGCATAGAACCACACTACACTGTCTGTGATGTCAGTATTGTTCCACTGGTAGACACAGAACCACACTACACCTACTGCTCCAGGGTCCAGTAGATTCTAAGTATGACTTTGTGAAAAAGATTTTATGTTAGTGGGTCCCAAAAATCTTTTGCATCAGGGCCCTCCAATGACTAGCTGTACCACTGATAGTAATGCATTTAATTTTAGACAGCAAGAGAGGGAGTTGGAGGGCACAGTGGCAAGGGAAGGCATGGTAAGGAATGCTGTGGAGAGAAAGTGAGAGAGATGTCGGATATCAGGCGCACTGTGTTAGGAAATAGAGTAGTGGGCAATGTAGGGCTGCCTTCAGGTGTGAACACGTCTCTGGAATGAAAGGTCCATGAAAGCAATGGGTTGAAAAAATGCAAGAAGCGTTGCCTTGCATGTATTTAGCAAACCATTACTTGCCTATGTGTGAGGTTTTTAGAACAAATGGGTCCTTCTGGCAATGGGCATTGTAAAAGCATGTGGAGGCATGTGGACCTGCATCTGATAGATCACCTCCTTTTTGTGATGCTCTATTAGACTCTGGTCATTTAGTAGTGTTAGACAGGTGTACCTTTATCCAAAATCTTATATGTCACTTAAATAATGATTTTTTACGATTCTTGCATTCTGCCCATAATTAAGAATCAGTTGAAGAGCCACAGGTTGTCCATATTTTTACACAAAGTGTAATTATAGTGATCATTAATGGCTCTTATAGAGGTGCACTTCTGAAAGGCAATATTATTAAATTGGATCATTTGTCTGAAAGGCTATGCTGTTCAAACCTATACAGGGACACAAGTATCAATAACTTGGATGCTAGAGTGGTATCCAGTACATTTCTTTCCACTGCATTGGAGATCTTTCTAGCATTTAAGGGCTTAGAAGCCCCATTTAATTAGGTGGAGATGTTTATTTTCTCATGATGTTCAGCTGATTCACCCCAGAATGTCTCCACTTTTTTTAAATATAAGGTCCAGTGTTTTATTTAGCTCTGCCACTGTTTTGAGCTCACATCACCACCATGTGGTGTAAATTCAGATTACAGCCACATGTGGCTATTCACAACAGTCTGATGATGTCACAATGCTCACTCTCAATTTTAATTTGGGGGACTCATCTTCACTAGACAAACACTTTTTAATGGGTTTCAATCTTGTAGTTTTTTGTTGTTTTAATAAAGACAGGAAATCTGGCCAAAAGATAGATAAATGAACGCCTTGAATGTTAGAGATGTTTCCAGTGTATTACAAAGCATACTTTAGATAAACACCTCCAGTATCCCAGGCGATAAGCTGCATTTTTCTGTCATCTCAGCAGTTCTCTTAATAGTCATTTGAGTGCAGTTATTACTTTACATATCGACAAAAAGAAGGGGTCACATTTTGCACATGTGGGGCCTCTTCTTCTCATTCTGTGATTTGATGGCAGGTAAGGTTATTCTAGGGTACATTTAGTCAATGGGAGAGTGGGACATTTTTAAAATATGGATTGTCCATGTACAAACCAATCTTTATTTATTTTTTTTCTCATGGATGATGATCCAGGCAGGACTGCAGGAGGTGAGGGTGTTCATTGTATTTGTTTCCATAGCGTTGGTGGTGGATTTTTATTTTTATTTATTTTATTTGCGTATGTAAATTGTGTGCAGGACCAGGGAATCATGGACACTGTTAGCCCACCAACATCAAGTGAGTACATGGTTTTCAACACACATGGACCGGGGGGTGGGGGGTAATTTTTTAATTTAATGTTTTTTTTTATTTAATATGGGGGCACTGGACCCTTTTTTTTAATTTTAAACATGAGGCTTGTCACCCTGTTGATGAAGAAGTGAGATTGCTGTAATCCAGCAATGGAGAAATTTGTGTGGATGTGGTGGTTTGGGTTGATATGGGGCCTTCAGGATTTCGTTTTGTTAACGCTTCCATAAGTGGTGAGGTTTAAATGATTAACCACAATACCTGAGAACTCTCTAGATCTTCCCCAGAGACTCCAGTTTTCAAATTTAATTATAGGGTCTCCGGGGACAGAGACTGATAGTCCAGAATGGTGAGCTCTGTAGGAACCCTACCCACTTTCCCACCAACTGTTGTCTGTTCCTCCCACTTTCCTACCTATTTAAATGAAAACCCCGCCTCTCATCTCTTCAAATCAATGACATCTTGAGTAAGCCCCACCCACATTATGATCCAAATAGTGTCATTTGGACAGTGCCCCAAGCAAGCCCCACCCATGTGATGCAAAACTCTTCTTCTGGACACTCCTATCCCTGTTTTTTTCTCCAGGTTCCCCAAGTTACACTACAATTTTAAACTGAGGCGTACTATTGGGGAAATTGGTTGCAAGTAGATTGCAAAGAAATTGAGGCCCCGAGCCTCAGAAATAAATACATCCACTTCTAGTTAATGTTTTTACATAATGATGTTGATGATGTGAACTTGAACATCTGTATTTTTTCAAATATATTTGCGCTATTACTTGGAATTTAAAACTGAAAAGTACAGGTTTTGCTCTTACTATGTCAGTGGTTCTCCTTTTTTGCTAAAGGCACCTCTAACATGCAGTCTGGAATTTTCAGGGCACACCTAACATTTTATGTCATTGGTCTAGGAGTAATAGATGGTACAAATACATAAATATATAATGTAGTTATTCTAGGTCTTACAATCAGGACAACAGAAGCAAACATATTGTATATAACACTTCCCATAAATATGTATTTGAAATTCAACATTCACATTTTTGTCAAAGTCTTTATAGAAAACAAGGGGTACCTTAAATGAATGTCTGTGGCTTACCAAAGTGCCACTGCACCCTGGCCGAGAACCACTAAATTAAGTTGTTTCATTGCAAATATGTGCCTAAAGAGGAACTGTGTCAACCTGTCTAGCCATTATAGGAGCCTCCCGGCTTGGATCCGTGGCAAGGGGAGAATGCGATATTCTCCCCTCTCCTCCCATGCTGCACTCTAACATCTTCTACTTGCACTCTAACGTCTTCTACTTCTGGGTCTGATGCGGCTCCTCTCTGCACAGACGCCGATATACGCACACCACAGCTGACAGGCAACAGGCACGTGGCGGCACCCGAAGATGACATCACGGCAGCTATATTGAAGCGTCCAAACACTGAGTCGGGGCTCAGTTATTGTGCTCCTTAGCTGCGTGCAGTTGTTTCTGTTTTTGTTCCCAGTGTTTCGGATTTGACCCTTTGCTTGTACCTGACTACTCTGATTGAACTCAGCCTGCCTTGACCCTCTGCATTGTACCTGACTACTCTGATTGAACTCAGCCTGCCTTGACCCTCTGCATTGTACCTGACTACTCTGATGAAACTCAGTCTGCCCTGATTCTCTGCCTTGTACCTGACTACTCTAATTAAATCAGCCTGCCCTGATTTTCTGCATGTACTTGTACATGTACCTGGCCTTCATTCTCTCATCCAGTCTGTGCCACAACCGCTAGTTACTCAGCACTCCTGATCTCCTACCATTGGTTTCCTGGTCTTTCTGTCCTGGGCCCCTGCATTTCTCTGGTACAGTTTACATTTTTTCTTTTATACATAAATAAAAGTAATTGTTTTACTTTGTTGTTTATTATATATATGTGTCTTGGGTGCTTGTTTCTAGGATTATATATATATATACATCCCTGAAGAAGTATCTACAGATATGAAATGCGTCGGACCTTGTTGACCCCATTGTGCTTCTATACAGTTTTTATTTTATTACAACTTTTATACAGTCTCATGAATAGCTGGAATTTTATACTCCTATAGCCGGGAGGTGCTGTGGATTGTGGTTTACAGGCCAGCCTGATTGTGCTCACCTGGCAGTATCAGCTGCTGTCCACTGCCTCTGAGACAGACTCCCGTTGGGATTCAGACATTTGGACTCACGGCCAGGGAGCACTGACATATGTGCTTGAAATACGTACACCTCTGCCCGCTGCTGAATAAGGAAGATCCTTATACTTGTGAAATGTATCCCTAATGATACAGCTGTGAAGACGGGAGAGATTCAGTATATGAAGTGTGAATATCATCTATAAGGCACCTGCCCGCTGGATATTAGCTTATATACGGTACCGTTTTTTATACATGAGACTAATTTTTGAACATTGCACATCAAGGGGTTAATGCTTATTTATTTATTTTGGTTCCTTTATTACTTCTTTTATTGTTATTAGTGAATTCACTAATTTAAACTAGTTTTACTAGGATTGTTTGTTTATTTTATTAAAGTGAATGTTATTTAGATATTTTGTATCCTAGGCTTTATGCATTAAATTGTCTTTAATTATTTCACTAGCGCTCTCCTCTCATTACTGTTTTTTTTTATATATATATATACATCTATATCTATATATGTATGGGGGTTGCTTCCCTGCAGTTAGACTAGTGGGTTTCCTGATCCTTGTAGAGAGGTTCCCCTCCCTAGTTTAGTTTCCCCTTTTAGGGCACTAACAAACTGTTAGGAAAAGGTTTGTTTGTTTTACTGCAAATTAAAATACTCCAATGTTGTACTAGCCTTTTTTTCTGTAATATAAATAATTTGAGAAATCAACCTTTATAATATGGTGACATTTCATATCATTGGCGCAGCACAGAAAGTAATTAGTGTAAAGTGCCAGACCGTGCCACTGACAAATAAAGGTTAATTTTTCAAAAACTATTTCAACTAAAACAAAGGCAAGGATATTTTTACAGTAAGGGTGGTAAAGCTGTAGAATTTTTTTGCCTTGGGATGCTGTGCTTGCAGATACGGTAATTGCTTTAAAAAAAGTAATGGATACCTAACTAGCACAGAACAATATTGAGAATTACGACAGTTGGCTTTAAAGCAAATAGGTTGTTAATCCAGGGAAATATCTTACTTCCATTTGGAGTCAGGAAGATTTTTTTTACCCACTTGGGTGATATGGCATGGGATGGACTTGATGGACACATGTCATTTTTCAGCTTCATCAATGATATTACTATGTTACTATTTGTATTATAAACTAATAGCTAACACAATATACATAGCTTTCAATCCTCTTTAAAACTAACTTATCTTAAGGTGATAGTTGCTTTTTAACCAATGCGTTGGACATCCATCTGGTACTCTATAGTTGAAAACTAACTTAACTTAAGGTGATAGGTCCATTTTAAATCACTGATTACTAGTGAGGCTTCCAACACACTGCTTTGTAATACCTTGCAGATCTCTCTAGTATCAAAGTGGTTAAAGAATTTGTAATGTTTTATTATGGAAAAAAATGCTGTAGTGATTTTTCTGCTGAGTCATTAATTATCCCTCTACTGGGAGATGTTATGTTCAAATGTTATTACAATTCAAACTTTCACAAAGTGGTGTAGCTGTTATTATCCCATTCTATGGAGAACTGTATCCTAAGTCTCACCTCTACAACAGAAAAACTGACTGAGCACCAGATGGCACCATTGCTATATGTAAAAATATAAATGACAATTATTTGAGCTGCAGTACCTTTTCAAAACCCAGCTGTGTTGGGGGTACCCTTGCTATACTCAGGAAAAGCCTTAGAATATAAGCTTTTATTCTAAAATTAAATGTTTACCAGTCTTTTAAATCATAGAAATAACAGAAAATTCAGACGTAAAAACAAAGGTCGATATGGTACATTTATGTACATGGTTAGAAGTAATAAAGCCATAAAATTCACCGCATAAATTTTACTAAATAATATTGGTAGCAAAATAACACAAATGTGGTTTAGGCTTCATAGAACTGGGTGGGATTGGGATGAGGGAAGGTGGTGATTTGTCCCAAATATGGGTGGAATGAGGTGTGCAGGACAAGGTGAGGAGTCAGTGGAATGGATAAGTGGGTGGGGGTTATCACAGATATTGCATACCCAATGAATCACTCTTTGCCCCTGGAGACCTGGCAATTAAGTCAGAAAACTGGAGTCTGTCTGTGGGGCACATCTGAAGAATTAACACAACATTTTTACTAAAGAAAGATTAGTCAGTATTGATCAGTATCAATTCAACTGTAATGACTTAGATCTTTAAGGTGATAGTAATGTTTAATTTTAAGTTTATTTAATATTGTAAGTATAAAAAAATAAGTCTTATCTCTCAAACCTTTATGGTTTGAGAGATATAACTGGCTAAAGTTCCCCCTTCCAGGCTGCACTCTAGGTGACAGCAGCAGATTCCAGTCATTTGACTGGACGGCGGCTCTTCAGCAGAGCCGAAATTGCATTATTTAGAATAAATACTTAATTGGAACGGTCTACAAAGTGTGCCTGGTTTGCAAACACACTTTGTAGACCGTTCCAATTAAGTATTTATTTCTAAATAGCACGATTTCGGCTCTGCTGAAGAGCCGCCGTCCAGTCAAATGATTGGAATCTGCTGTTGTCAGCTAGTGCAGACTTCTCTGAAACAGCCTGGAGGGGAAAATTTAGCCAGTTATATCTCTCAAACCATAAGGTTTTGAGAGATAAGACTTACATCAATGTAATTATTTTTGTAATGCCTACCATATTAAATAAACTTAAAATTAAACATTACTATCCCTTTAACCAACTACTTACTTGAGGTTCATGAAGTCAATATTTTTTTGAGATTCCTTGGACTCTATAGTAACATATGTTCAAAAGAAAACGGTAGAAATTTGGCGTTAAACCAAGTGCATTATAGGTAAGAGCTATACATATGCCGCAAGTTTAAAAGAAAGTAAACCAAACAAATGAACTGCACTAACTGTCCATAGGGGACAAATACAAATCCCATTAACACCTTGAGGACCAGAGGAGCATGCAATGCATTGTTTGGCAGCTGGCAGATGTAAATAGCATACGAAGTGAAGAGTTTATTACACTGGAAAAGTTTTTACATTTTCATCACAACTCAGCACATAAACCTCCCTGATGTACAGACAGTCATTCTATTGCATTCCATGGGAGAAGTGAGTCACTGGCTACAGTTCTCCATAGAATTTGATAATGATAGATTTGTCACTTCCAGACAGTTTTAAAGGAATAGTAATGTATCACAAAGACAGCAGCTCCAATTAATCTTCATAGTATTTGGGCCATAGAGAGTGTTATTTCAATACTGTCAGAGTTGTAGTTCAAGAGTAATTGAATGATAAAGTATCCCCCTCCCTCCCCTTTTATCTAGTGTAAGCCACCTCCGCTCAGATGTGGAGTCTGGTCCACAGACCTGACAGCTCACAACAAGGGATAATCTTCTTACTGTGAGAACAATGAAAATCCTGCCCCCTTGACAGGTTTTTTCAGGTTTTTATCTTATCTTAATTGAAGATTGTCCCTCTCTGCGATCCATCCTCCTGACATTTCTGCTGCTGAGGTGAGCAGTGTCACATCAGTAAAAGAGATGGTAGGGGGATACTTTATCATTCAACTAGTGTAAAAGCCCATGTACACAGGCCAAGGTCCGGCTATTGTTAACCCTTTGAGTGCCAGAGGGGTACGCAATGCATTGCTTTCTCCTCTTGCCCCTTTCTACACCCTCTTGCCTCTTTCTAACCTCCCTTGCCTTTTTCGCCAACCTCTTTGGCAAACCCACTTGCCCCCATGCCTCTTTCATCGCCCCTTTGCCCCTTCCATCACCCTCTTGCCCCCCATACCTCTTTTGCCCCACCCTGGATCTTTCACCACCCTCTTGCTCCCCATACCTCTTTCACCACACTTTTGCCCCCCATACCTATTTTGCCCCCATGGCTTTCACCACCCTCTTGCGCCCCATACCTCTCTTGCCCCATGCCCCTTTCACTACACTTTTGCGTTCCCATGCCTCTTTCACCACACTTTTGCACCCCCCAATGCCTCTTTCACCACACTCTTGCCCCATACCTCTTTTGCCCCCCCCATGGCTTTCATAACCCTCTTGCCCCCCATGGCTCTTTCACCACCCTCTTGCTCCCCATACCTGTTTTGCCACCCTTTTGCCTCCCCCATGCCTCTTTCACCACACTTTTGCCCCCCATACCTATTTTGCACCCCCATGGCTTTCACCACCCTTTTGCTCCCCATACCTCTTTTGCCCCCATGCCTCTTTCACTACATTTTTGCCCCCCAATGCCTCTTTCACACCCTCTTGCCACCCCATGGCTCTTTCATTACCCTCTTGCTCCCCATACCTCTTTTGCCACCCTTTTGCTGCCCATGCCTCTTTTACCTCACTTTTGCCCCCCCAATGCCTCTTTCACAACCCTCTTGCCCTCCATGGCTCTTTCACCACCCTCTTGCTCCCCATACTTCTTTTGCCACCCTTTTGCCCCCCCATACCTCTTTCACCACACTTTTTTCCCCCAGTGCCTCTTTCACAACACTCTTGCCCCCCATACCTCTTTTGCCTAGTTTTAAAGCGTGTTTACACAGGCCACAGTGCCACCCAGCAACCTCGGCTGGTGGCTGGAGCCTCTCTTCTCACTGGCGGTGCTGCAGTCATGCGCAGTACTAACTGCCCGAACGTGCTGTAGCTGATACAGAGCTGGGCACTCCGAATTCAGACCGCAGTCCTCTCTGCGCACCTTCCTGGGTCCAACTGGTACCAGGAAGGTGCGCAGAGAGGACTCTGGTCTGAAATTCAGAGAGCCCTGCTCCGTCTCAGCCATGGCGCGTTAGGGCAGTCAGTACTGAGCATGACTGCAGAGCGGGCCATCTATCCTGCGCATGACTGCATTGCGTTCAGCAGTCTCTACTGCGCATGACGGCTTCTGACAAACATCCTAGTGAATTATAATATAGGATTACTCTTGAACTACAACTCTGACAGTGTTGAAATAACATTCTCCATGGCCCAAATACTATGATGATTAATTGGAGCTCCTTTCATTATGAAACATTACTATCCCTTTAACTTTTGAATAAAGCAACTGGTAGCAGTGGATTTGCCATTGTTTTAAGTAGTTGGAACAGGTCTATAACATATTTAATTAAAAAACTGACCACTGTAATAACTGATCTAAGTTAATTTTATTGTAAATGTATTACCTTCCTTTGCTTCATCAGGTTCACTGTAAACAGAGGCCAGAGAAAATAGCGAAAAAATGATAAACGCCAGCAAAATGAAAGCTACTTCTAGATTTGTGAATGGCAGCGCCATGTACTGCTTCTCCTATTGACCTGAAACAAAAGACAAAATATTGTTTTGGAAAAAGATTTCTAAATAGAAAATTCATAAAGAAAATCATTTAACCATTTCAGGATCAGAGGGATACACTCCTCTGGGCCTTAATGGTTAAAGGGATAGCAACACATATTGAAAAATTATACAACTTTGTAAGACATTTCTGGCTTAGTAAAAAAGGGAGTTGCTAATGCTGGTAGGTGCTTTATTCAAAAGTTATTATAGATCATTGCAGTTTTCTGAAAGTTTGAGTACAATATTTTCTTTGGTCTTTCCATTTTATGGTGGTGCTGTTGTTGTTACAGTCTATGGAAAGATCTCACTTAATGAAGAATCTCTGAGCAATGTATTCAGGTTTTACTCTAATTAAAAAGCCCTACAATGTATAATTGCTTATAATTAGTGTTATTATTATTCTTTATTTATATAGCGCCAACTAATTCCGCAGCGCTGTACAATTGGGTATAGACATACAGAGGTATTAAATAGTACAATCGAATGTAGAGAACGGAAGGATCAGAGGACCCTGCTTGTGAGAGCTTACAGTCTAGAGGAAGGTAAGTATGACACAGAGGGAGTAAGTGCTATTGCGTTTAAGTGCCTCCTACCACATGAACCGCCAGTCAGTAGGTGGGAGTGAGAAGTGCTGTTGAGTGCAGTAGTCCGTGCAAGGGGTGAATCTTGGTGATCATGTTTATGGAGGCAGTTGAGTGAGGGAGTGTCTGAAGGTCTGAAGGCTGGGGGAGAGTCTGATGGGGCGGGGGAGGGAATTCCAGAGCTGAGGTGCAGCACAGGAGAAGTCCCGTAGGCAGGAGTGGGAGGATGTGATAAGAACTGTGGAGAGCAGAAGGTCGTGTGCAGAGTGAAGATGGCGGGTGGGGGTATATTTGGAAATGAGAGATGAAATATGGGGGGGGTGCGGTGTTAGTGAGGGCTCTATAAGTTAGCACCAAAATTTTGAATTTGACTGTATGCTAATGAGAGCCAGTGTAGGGGACTGACAGAGGGGTGTGGTGTTAGAGAAGCGATGAGTGATGTGGATTAGTCTTGCATCAAAGTTCATTATGGACTGTAGCGGGGTTAGTTGGGTGAGAGGAAGGCCAATTAGTAAAGAATTACAGTAGTCAAGACGGGACATGATGAATTTTGTTAGTATCTTCTGTGAGAAAGGGTCGGATTCTAGAGATGTTGTGGAGGTGGAGGCAGCATGAGTTGGCGATTGACTGGAAGTGAGGAATGAAGGATAGGGTAGAGTCAAATGTGGACCCCAGGCAGTGTGCTTTAGGGGTTGGTGTGATGGAAGTGTTGTTAACGGTGAGGGTATTATTTGTGATAAGGATGGTTGTAGATGGAGGGAAGATAATTAGTTCAGTTTTGCCACAGTTAAGTTTGAGTTGACGGGAGGACATCCAGGAAGACACAGCAGACAGACAGTCAGATACTCGGGAGAGGAGGGGAGGGGAGAGGTCTGGGTGTCATCAGCATAGAGATGATGGTGAAACCCAAAGGAGTTTATTAGTTTTCCAAGGGAAGCAGTGTAGATTGAGAAGAGCAAGGGTCCCAGTACTGATCCTTGAGGCACTCCAACAGACAGTGGGAGGGGTGGGGAAGTGGAGCCGGAGTAGGAAACACTGAAGGAGCGGTTGCAGGGATAAGATGAAAACCAGGAGAGTGCAGTGTCACAGAGACCTAGGGAGTGGAGAGCTTGGAGGAGGAGTGGGGGATCAACTGTGTCAAAGGTGGCTGACAGGTCCAAGAGAATGAGTAGGGAGTAGTGGCCTTTTGACTTGGCTGAGAGCAAGTCATTGGCCACTTTAGTGAGGGCAGTCTCAGTGGAGTGATGAGGGTGTAATCCGGATTACAAGGGATCTAGCAGGGAATGGGAGCAGAGGACTTTAGTGAGCAGGTTATATGCAAGGCGCTTAAGGAACTTGGATGCGAATGGGAGTAGAGAAATTGGCCGGTAATTTGACAGTGAGTTTGGGTCCACGGAGGGTTTCTTTAGGATGGGAATGAATTGTGCATGTTTGAAAGAGGATGGGAAGGTGCCGGTTGACAAAGAGAGGTTGAATAAGTAAGGATTGGAGTTAGGTTTGAGCGAGTGAGGAGAAGGGAGACTTCATCCTTGGTGACAGGTGGGAAGGAGCTTAGTGTATATGTGGGAGAGGCGACAGGGTTGGGCTGGCTGGGTGGGTGGAGGTGGGAGTGATGAAATGTTGTGTCTGATAGATTCAATCTTGTCCTTGAAGTGGGTGGCGAGATCTTGAGCAGAGAAGTTAGTGGAAGGTGTTTGTGTTGGTGGGTGTAGAAGAGATGTGAAGGTTGAGAAAAGGTGTTTTGGGTTGGAGGAAAGATTAGAAATTAGAGAGGAGAAGTACGACTGTTTGGCCAGGGAAAGGGCAGAGCTATATGAACGGAGAATGAATTTGTAGAGTGTGAAGTCAGCTGTGGAGCACAATTTCCTCCAGTGCCTTTTGGCAGTGCATGAGCACCTTGGGAGGTATTGCGTTAGTCTTGTGTGCCAGGGTTGTAGCGGGGTTGTGCGTGGGTGGCGTGGAGTTGCAAGTGCAGCTATGTCAAGGGCTGAAGTGAGAGTGCTGTTGTAGAGAACAGTGGTTTTGTCTGGGCAAGTAAGTGTGAGGATGGGGTTGAGAAGAGGTTGCAGGGAGGTGGAAAATTGTTGCAGATCAAGAGTATGCAGATTTCTCCGCATGCGCTTGATTGTGGCGGGGGGTTGGGTTTGCATCGTATGATGAGGTTATCGGTGAGGAGGTGGTTGTCAGAGAGGGGAAAGGGGACATTAGAGAAGTTGGAGACTGAGCAGAGGTTAGTGAAGATCAAGTCAAGGGAGTGACCATCACTGTGTGTGGGAGAGCTGGTCCACTGCGATAAGCCTACAGAGGAGTTTGAGGGCGGGGGGGTGTTATGATTATCTATAGGGATGTTGAAGTCACCCTTGATGAGAGTAGGGACATCAGAGGACATGAAGTGAGGGAGCCAGGACGTGAAGTGATCAAGGAATTGTGCAGTAGGACCAGGTGGCTTGTATATGACAGCAACACGCAGGGGGAAGGGAAAGAAGAGGCAAAGTGTGTGAGCTTCAAATGTAGGGAAGGAGAGAGAAGGAACAGTGGAGATTACCTGAAATATATGTTTAGGGGACAGCAGGATGCCTACTCCCCCCCCCCCGTCTGGGTGTGTGCGTGAATTGAAGGCCTCCATGTGAGAGTGCAGCAGTGGAGGCAGTGTCTGACGATGTGAGCCAAGTTTCTGTGATGGCCAGGAGGTTTAGGGAGTGAGAAATGAACAGATCGTGAACAGCTGTTAGTTTGTTACACACAGAGCGGGCGTTTTAGAGACCAAAACAAAAGGCGGGGTAGGAGGTTAGGTGACGAGGTACGGCTATTAGATTGTGGATGTTGCGCGTGTGTGCGGGTTCTGTGGTACAAGAGAGAATGGAAGGGGGGCCTGGGTTAGGTGAGATGTCACCTGCAGCAAGCAGGAGGAGAAGGGACAGGAACATAAGGTGAGAGTGAGATTTGAAGCAGTGAGGCTTTTTTGCAGGGGTAGAAGGAGATGGTGGTGATAGGGAGCGGAGGAATGAAAAAAGTTAATGGGAGCAGAAAAGTGGTGAGGGAAGAATTGAGGGTGCAATGTGAATGGCGTGACACTTAATGTGGACACAGGAGGAGAAGAGTCTTATTCAGGTGAGAATGGCGATGACAAAGCAAGGAGCTAATTTGGCCATAGTGGGGTTAATGAATGGGGCAGTAGAGATGTGCAACAGTCTGTGATCCAGGAGAGTACAGATGACTTGGCAATCAAGGGTCAATCCATGGAGCAGAGGGTGTAGGTGCTAGGGATGGTGAGGAGAGTCAGTAGCAGAATTGCGAAGTACTTGGTGAGGGTAGGAGTCAATGCGGGGTTAAATGAAGTAGTCCATTGATGATCAGGAGAGGTAGATGTTGTAATGGTTAATAGTGGTAGGAGAAGAAATCAGTCAGACTTGTTTTTCCCCAGAGGCTTGTAAAATCAGTCCTGGAAATCCTGGTTTCTTGCATCAGGTGGTCAGTAGTTTTGATAGAAGATGCAAATGTCAGTACTTGGTGGAAATGACTGTTTCTTTACTCTGAATTCAGCCTGTTTGCTTGCCTCTTGTCTTTAAGTGGTTGCAGCAGCTGTCTCTCTCTTGTCCAACTCTCTTGCCTAATTCTCAGTACTTAGATAAAGATGTACACTGATAAAGTTGCCAACTAATACCCCTGGCAAATGACACCATAGGCAAATGCCACCTGTAACTGGGCCTCAATATATACTAGCTGGAGTCCTTATTAACACTGACTGACTGACTGAGGGATTTCCAAATTACAAATTGTTTTGGACTGGGAGAGCCCTGAGTGTGTTCAGGTGTGACACCATTAAACATCTAATAAGAAACAGACACAGAGAGATATAGGAGAGGAATGGGGGAGGAAGGCAATATGGAGACTGGAACAGGTAGTTAAAATGGCTAATGTAGATTAGTACATACCACAAGGGGTTAAATTGTAGAGGGAGACTGGATGAGATTTAAGTTCCAAGTGAAGGGTAGATTAGTACATACCAAGAAACTGTATAGTTAATAAACAATTGGGGTACAGTACAAGACTTCAAGCAGACTGGATGGGAAACACATACCAGGAAACTGTATAGTTAATAAACAATTGGGGTACAGCACAAGACTTCAAGCAGACTTCAAGCAGACTGTTAATGAACCAATATAAGGAAACTGAGCAAAGCTAAAACTCTGATGTCCAAACATGACAATTATTATGCTAAAGACTCATGTTTGAAATTATAAAGGTGTGTTTGACAATATTCATATGAGTTTTTTTATTAAGAAAATATTTATATTACACATCCTATATAATAATTTGCTAGAATGTTTTCAGAAGCCATCATGCGCAGTAGAGACTGCCCGAACGCACAGAATGCTGGAAGTTCTGTGCTGGGAGCGCTCTGTGCTTTTGGGCAGTCTCTACAGTGCATGACTGCGTCGGCGGCAGGACGCAGAGCAGGACCGGCCTCTTAACCCTTTGAGTGCCAGAGGGGTACGCAATGCATTGCAAAGCAATGCGTTGTGTACCCCTCTGGCACTCAAAGGGTAAACATCACCTGGACCTTGGCCCATGTACACGGGCTTTTACACTAGTAACATTATAATTATCATTTTCAAAACAAGAGCTATCAAATTAACTATGAATAAATATGTTTGTAAAACGATAATGGTGAGAAGCGGCTTTCTGGCAATAATTCTTCAAAATAAAAACATCTTATGTAAAATACAATAACATTAGGATGAGTGAAAAGTCTCTTTTGTGGGAAATTTCATGGAAAAAAATAAAATTTTTACTTTAAACGTTCTGCCTTTTTGTTACCGCCATCTTTGCAATTTCTACCAGTGTTTTCTATGGCTGAGAGAATTCCTTCTGCAAAACTACTGTTTGTCTTGTCTTGAAAGCATGATGTATTATATCTGGCTCTGTAGTCTCTTTGTCAGTGGACATGGATACATGGGTTATTTTTCAGGAGGAAAATGCTGTCCCACTAATTGAGACATCTTAATCACTACTATTATGTTCCCCTCAGCCCTGTGCACTATTATGTGTTCTGCTACTGCGGCTCAGAGGGCAAAGGGGTTTGCCACAAGCCTTCCAACCATTATAAATTAAGTCTGATTACCATGATTTTGCAGCTATATCACTCTTAATAAAGGACGCAAGAGCACTTCTGAAGATAAGAACCGTGCACATGGCTACATAAAAACAATACTTTATTCATATATTATTAACAGTGAGATAGCCTCTGAGGGATGAGCACATATAACGTGTATAAGACTGGCAGCAAGTCTTACACATTTCCACTGTACTAAACACTTAATCTTACACAATGAAAGCTGAATTGGTAAAGAAGGTATATACAAAAAATGGAGAATGCTGACTGGTCATGGAAAAACTGTCAATCAAATACTTAAGCGCTGTCAGTCATGCATGAAACTATGTAGTAATAAATAAAAACGTCCTTCCTAGAAAATATACTGGAATACATATAACTCTAAGAAAGTGCCTATAAGAAGAGTATGAACCCCCATTTAACCCTTTGAGTGCCAGAGTGGTACGCAACGCATTGCAAAGCAATGGTTTGCATACTACTCTGACACTCAAAGGGATAAAGGACATGCAATTATTATGTATCAGAAAGAAACATGTATATTACGTATATAATTAGCCTATAAAATTAATAATGATAAACTGTTAAAGCTATAAAGTAAATAAAATGAGCTGATGCCACAAACTATGGATTAACCGGGAGGATTCACAAAAAATATACCTTTAGTAGGTGGTGAAATACGGGAGTAACGGGATTCTCAGGGACTAAATAAGAGGCCTCCTTAGCAGTCAGAGCACCCTGGGTTAAACCCGCTTGTATCAAATGGTTTAACTTTAATCTGTAAGATATCTTCGGGTTACAGCTCAGAGGGGTATATGTGTCCTGATCCTTAAGTTGGTGTAATGCTCCTTACTGGTAATAGGTGGCATCAAAGGCAACCTCTGAGAAACCCTTATCAGACATATTAAAAACAATATTAGAATTAGCCTGAAGTTGTCCCAAAGCTTCCTTCTTAGACAAAGTCAGATTGTGTTTGACATGTACAGAAGCAGTTTGATGTAGTTTGGTCAATTCATATTCAGTGACTTTCAAGAAGATGTCCAATTGGTTACCTTTACAGTGTAATGAGAAAAAAGTAGACTTGGGTCGTAAACCAGTGTCAAGACGGTCAACAGTTATAGGACTGTTAAAGTTCCTAATGGAATGGACTGAAGGTATTCCAGATTTTCAAGTGCACACAAATCCTTGAATGCAAAATCTAAATGATATGGTTCACACAATGAATTCCGGCCAAAAAACTGACAATTTGATAAAGAATCCTGAAAAAATACTTCTTAATCATGATGTTTCTTACAAAACGATTAACAATCAATAAAGTGTTAAACAAATGAAACCTCCTTATTGGTACAAAGTTAAGTCCTTTCTCCAACACTCAATTTTGCATATGGGATAATATTGATATTGATACTGTTACCTTTTGTGTGGTGTCTGATTTTGATGCAATGGATGTCTTTTTATCTCTCTATCTGCATCCCCCACTTCTTGTTGGATTCTTGTATTCCTTGAAAATTTTTTACTCCTTTGTTTTCTTGAAACTCGTACTTTTTTTAAGGTTGTGCAGAATCATCAGACTCTAAGAATCACTACGGGGTCTGTTGTCCAATTGTGACAAAGAGATGGGCACTGACTCCTGATCACTAGGGACAACATCTCCATCTGAATAAGCATTCGAATAAGGAAAGCAAACTCTTTTATCCTGTTGTTTGAGAATAGAACTCATAGATGATGATCTTTTATTGGGACATTTCCAAATATAAACATCATCTTCATTCCTAATCAGCTTTGCCCCTAATAAATACATCATTCTAACCCACACTACTCATTATTATAAAGAAATAGCCCTAAAAGCCTTGTGTCATACTCAATATAGTGAGCTGAAATGGGGCCCACAGCTTAAGTAACAAGAACTCTGCTGTCACATGTCAGTCAGTTGTTTCTCCCTCTGCATGAGTTTAATATTGACAGGCAAAATCATCCAATCAGCAAGCTGATTACATCAACAACTTCCAAATTACTTCCAAATTACTCCTTCCCCCCTGGCACATTAGCAAGATCAGAACAGTGTGCTGATGATATTAGAAAGAAGGTAAGAGGTAGGAAAAGACAATCTTAACAGCCTAGTCAATATCAACTTATCTTTATGCCCAGAATCAAGATTTTATAAGGATCTAAACACACACACAAACAAAACTTAAGGCACTCACTGGGACTTGAGCAAAAACAAAAATTATTATTTATTTGACTTAAATATAGATCAATGTTTTGGCTCTTGAAGATCCCATCAAGTCACTTCTTCCCCATTAAGTAGCGAAATACATACTTGAAGAGAGCTTGAGTTTATATATAGTCCTTGTCTAATCTAGTTTAAAATGAAATTTGGGTGGAATGAGGTCATAAGTCTGGGCCAGACAGCCATACCTCACTCCATCTCTCACCTGTAAGCTTGATTTCTTTATTTTCTGTAAGTAATGGTGCTGCACTCTGCACTGAAACTCCTTGAATTTTCTGTTAGTGTGGAGCCCATCTACTTCTGACTCCACACTTTGTAATTCTGGGAGCAATGAGGTGACCTCAGTGCACCAGGATCTACTAGAGGAGGCAGGAGGTAGATTGCTCTATACTGATATTAACATTAAGGAAGTCACAGGGAGTAGTACTGTGGAACTACTAACTACAGAAAATAAAGGTAAAGGGCAGGTGTAGCTAGAAAATAATGGTACAGGTCAGAGTTGAAAAATATATTTGCTGCTGTTCACTGTTGCAGTCTTTCTCACAATGCTGACTGGAGTAGAGACACAAGTCAGTAGTGTGTGTGTGAATTCTGGGGTTTTATTTGTGTTATTTGTCAGCGCACAAGATTAAAGCATGCTCTATTTCATGTTTAAATCTTGCATGCTGACACAGAATACAAAGTAAAGCCCAAGCACTTACACACTACTGCTCGGATTCTATCCTATTTCACGGCCCCTTTCTCTCACTTCTCCATCCTTGCCTTTATTTCTTACCTTGCATTTCTTCACCCATTTTGCCCTTTCCTCCCCCTTGCCCTTTGTTTATCCCTTTTCTTTTTCTCTTTCCCCTTTTGACTTTCTTTCCCTCTTTTTTCCATATTCTTCCCTTTTGCATTCTCTTTTCCCACAGTTGAAGTATAGCTAACTAGTGATACCACAGCGCTCACTATTGTATGACTGCTCTGTGGTATCTCTAGTATGACTATATTTCAGTTGTTAACTCTGGGGGGTGATGTACTAATGAAGGATAAAGAGGTGATAAAGCTGAAATGACTTCTCTAGTACCTCTCTAGTGCTATCACTTCTTTTATAGAGCCAATGCATGAAGATTTAGTGCATAGGCTCTTTTGATTAACATTTGAACAGGAGAAGTGATGTCACTAGAGGATCACTAATGTAGCTCAATTTAAAATTTAGTCTCCGTGGTATCACTTGTTTAGCTTCATTTCAAATGTAAGCACTGTGTATAGTGTAGCTCAGTATCAATTGTAAGTGGTATCTCAGTGAGCTCTGTGGTATTACTAGTGTAACTCCATTTCATTTGTAAGCTGTGCATAGTGTAGCTCAGTATCAATTGTAAGTGATATCTCAGTGAGTTCTGTGGTATTACTAGTGTAACTCCATTTCATTTGTAAGCTGTGCATAGTGTAATTCAGTATCAATTGTAAGTGATATCTCAGTGAGCTCTGTGGTATTACTAGTGTAACTCCATTTCGGTTGTAAGCTCTGTGGTAATTGTAAGCTCTGTGATATCACTAGTATAGCTCAATTTCAATTATAAACTATGTGGTATCACTAGTGTTATGTTTACAGTGTGAAGAGATTTATAAAGTGGCAGCTAGTGGCAGGCAGCACTTGCTCATTAAATGTTAGGGCTCTGCTATCTGTTGCTTAATAACATGTCCTAAAGTACAACACATGTGTCTTATACTACCTGGAATTACTTAGATCCTCTCAGGTCTCACACACTATATTCCTGGTTTTCCTGGATCGTGACTCCAACTCCAACATTTAAATAGAAGAATCAGAAGAGGAGGTGTTATCACCAGTCTAACATATACCAAAAGTATCATCACAACCTGAGGGAAGAAACTGACAAACCCAGGAACACAAACACAGAGTCAACATAAGAACACAAGGGTCTTTGGTGTGTGGGTGTGTGTGTGTATGTGTGGGGGGTATAAAACCGGTGTAATAAACAAAGTGCCTGTACAATTATTACAAAGTGACACAAGGATATCTATTACTGTTAGAGACATTTTTGCTATGTAATAACACCAATCAATGGACTTTGTTGAAAAGTAGAGAAGAAATGTCCATAGTCCAAATAAGAACTGTGTAAAGAAACCTGCTAACTGTGACAAAATAAAGGCAGTTTTAGTAGTTTAATCTTCATGCTAGGAATGGATTTTATACCATCTAAACACACTGATCATTTTGATGTGACTAAAATATCCAAATATTCTGTAGAAAATTACCCTTTAAAAAACTTTTACCGTGACTATGGAGGAAGAAATTACAAAAACTAATACTGAGTCTGAAATCAGGGAACAAATGAACGCTCCACGGAGAGAAGCTGTGAATCCTAAATCTACATTTATATCCGCATTCAACATATCCTCAAGCATTGATGTATTTTCAGAACTTGGCTTCACCATAATTCTTTTTATTTATGGATTAGCTGTCATCCTTTCCACAAGAAGCTTCTGCTAATTTTAAACTGTGCATTTTGATTTTTAAAGTAATACAATTAAAGTTAGATATTAAACAGCCTTTGTGTGCCACTCAAAGTGTGGCGCTCAATTGGTTAAAAATGTGTCAAAAATGAACACTTTCCTTCTCTGTATTTTTACTAGTTTGCTTTCAAAATCTTGTAGGTTTTATAAAGCCTGAACAAAGTTTTTCCCTTTTCCCTTTAAAGGGATAGTAATACTTTGTTTTAAGTTTATTTTATTTTGTAGGCATTAAAAAAACATGAAGAATGATATAAGTCTTATCTCTCAAACCTTTATGGTTTATGAGATATTCACAAGCAAAGTTTCCCCCTCCCTCTCCATTTACTGATGTCACACTGTTCAGCCTGAGCAGAAGGGAGGTACCCAGGTAGACTGCAGAGAGGGACAATCTTCAATTAAGATAAGGGAAAAACCTGAAAAGCTTGTCAAGGGGGGCAGGGATTTCATTGTTTTCATAGGAATAAGAGTGTCCCCTTCTGTTATCTGTCCAGTCTATGGACTGCATTCCACATCTGAGAAGAGATTGTTTACAGTAGGTAAAAGGGGCGGGAGGGGGAAACTTTGCTTGTGAATATCTCATAAACCATAAAGGTTTGAGAGATAAGACTTATATCATTCTTCATGTTTTTTTAATGCCTACAAAATAAAACAAAGTTAAAACGAAGTATTACTATCCCTTTAATAGGACATTGACTACTTGTTCACTACAGGCCGTCATTGCTGTCACTGTCTAATGCAACAGGTGGTCTCACTACTGCTAAATCCTCCTCAACTAAGGCAACAAACACTAGAATGAGGTTTGTCACTGTCTTTAGTGTTAAAAGGCTTAGTACTGCTATTGGTGGAACTTTCCATATCAATTATACAAACAATATTTTTAAGGGGAGGATAATCGTCAGCATTTACTGCACAAGCTGTGACAACCATGGCAGCAATCAATATCTTTAGTTTAACTTTACTACCAACAACTCGTCCATCAATCCATCTCCCAATCTTTGCCTCTCCAGTAGATAGCAACTAATTTTATGTCCCGCTGAATAAAACAAGTGTACCACTGCTGTAAGATTTTTCATTAGAAAGTTATTGCAGCCTAAGACATTTTTTTAAAATAAAAATTCAGTTTTCTGCTGTGGTCACCAGGTGGCACTATCCCAGCCAATTAATATAGAGAGCTTTATTATATGACAAGTTCTCCCATAAATGCATTATAAAAATGTCTTTTGGGCACTAATTGGCATTTTGCAGTTTGATTAAAAACCTGACGTTTGTGATCTAATAACTTGAATTGAAAATTTTCCAGCATAGGGAGTGCCCTTATTTTACTCAGCAGGAAAAGCACTATAACATTTTTGGTTTTCTGCAGTAAACCAACTTCACCATAGGGGACAAATCCAATTTCTCAAATGTGTCACTCCCTTCAAGGCAAGAAGCCTCCACTATACATTGGAGATTGCTTTAGCGTCCAATGTATTAAAAGCCCCATTGATTTCCCCTATGGTGCCATTGGTTTACAGTATTTATGATGAAACCCAATGCAAATCAATGGAACCTGCAACGAAACTCATGGGTAATAACAGAAAAGATCTTGCTATATCCCTATATATATCTCTTAATGGTGATTAACACATATTTATGATTGGTGAAATGTTACAATTTTAATGCAAATACACTAAGAAGCACAGAGGTATGACCAGAACTTGCTACCAATCAATATTTTAACTGTATGTAACACTAGGAACAGTCACAAGTCCATTAATGGAATGCAGTAAAACCTGTTTTGTTTGGTCATTCATGAATCAAGAATGCAGTTTGGAGGTGAGACCATGGTGTCTTCCTGCATCTTATTACATTATACAAATCCATCTGAACAGGATATGAAAAATATTCAGAGATCGTATATACACATATATTATGTGTGAGTATGAGTGTATGTGTGTTTGATTAAAAGTGCGTGAATAATATGGCATTGGGGCTCAAAGTTTTTCCATTTCTAAGTTATTAGAGCTTAAACATAGTTATTTAACCCTCTGAGTGCCAGAGAAGTATGCAACACATTGCAGTCTCCCTGATAGGGGTGGTGGGCCCTGTCGTGTTCCCATGAAAAAAATCTGTGAAAAACAGGTGGCTGTTCACTTTTTCATGGGAAAACTCACTTTAAATTCAGAGATTAAAATCTTCGCTGTTTTTGCCCATTGGCAAAAATTCTTTGCTATTTTTTCAAAGACTAGAAAGTTTTTGCCTCTGTATTAATGTGTTTTTTGTCTTTTCACTATAAAAATGTGCAGTTTTACTGGAAGTAAAACTTAATTCAAGCTGCAGAGCAAGAGATAGGTGCTGTGCTGTTATGCTGTGAAATTTATACAAAATTTGAGGCAGGAGAGGCTCATAGTGACTGCCATCACAGGTTTAACAATAAAAGGAGGATCTGGAAGGACCGTTAAACATCCGTTGAGTCTGAGGAGGAGGCAGTGACCACTAACACCAACATGAAAGGGCCTGGATGTCTTGGTTCCCCAGATCCAATGATGGCCAGTCCCCTAGGGATCTTTGGGAAATTTATCTCATGGGAGGAAGAAGAGGGTAGTAGTGTGAGCAGGACAGGTCAGCTGCCTGTGCCTGCTGCCAGTGCTGAACCTGCTGCCAGTGCCGAACCTGCTGCCAATGTGTCTTGTAATTCTCAGGAGGGGGAGGAGGAGGAAATGGTGCCAAGTGTGACAGCAGCGGACCCCAAGTCACACTTGCCATCTCCAAGCAGTCCCGCCACTTCTAGTACTACTAGGAAGGCCCAGCAGCTTGTGCAGAGTGTTATGAGTGAAGGAGGGGTGATCATATTACTACTGAGGAGGAAGACTCAGGGACTGAAACTGATGTGGCTGATGTTAGTAGTAGTAACAGTGAAGGTGAAGCAGCTGGTGGCACTAGAGTTAGGGGAATGGTAAAGTAAGTAATGCAGAGCATCCAGACTATTAGTCAAGGAACCCCACACCATTCCTCTGACCTTGGGAGTACCCTCCACGGCATTGTCAAGGTGGAACATGATCTTGAAGAGGCAAAATTGTTGCCTAGCAGCAGTACCACCACCACAGGAGCATAACTCAGTTGCCTGTGCCTGCTGCTAGTGCTGCCAGTCTGACTTCTTCAGGTCACCAAGAAATGGCAAATGTGACATTAGGGGACCCTCTGTCACATTTGTCATCAGCTCCTCCGTCTGGTGAGATGTCTGTAATAGAGCAGCAGCAGCATGGAGGGACCGGTGATGGTGGTTATGATGATGATAACAGTGGAGAAGCTGAGGTGGAAGATATATAAATGCCCTTTTTATCCCAAGCTGAGAAGGAATGAGAGCCAGGCATGGGGATGGGCATCACCGACACCACCAGCAATGAGCTTTTGGAATTTGCGGAAATTGCTACTGCTCTAATTCCTGCTGCTGAGTTGCAAGGGCAGCAGGATACTGAAATGCAGGCTAGTGTGCCACAGACCACCGTGGGCACAATGGGAATGGGGTGAACAAGTGATGCAGGACTAGGACAGGTTTCACTTGCCAGCAGCACCAATACTCCTGGTCCTAGTTGCAGTGGTGATTCTGAGGCAGTTGCAGCAACAGCAGCAACACTCTGCCCCAGCCAGTGAAGGGGAGGAGAAGAAGAAAGAGGACATTCTTCTCCACCTCCCCCCTCCCCCCTGAAGTCATAGGTGTGGGACTATTTTTCTCTTGGGGCAGGAACAGTACAGTCATCAACAACAACACTGTGAACAATTTGTGACAAGTCAGTGTTGCTGTATTTCCTGATTCTCCCCAAAGGCAACAACAGGCGAGGTGTATATCAATTATTAGGAAGAGTAGAGAATCCCAGCCAGAGGCTAAAAGTTTGATGACAAGCAAAACATCTGGCTCGCCATCACCTTCTTGCACTAGGGTAACTACATCTTCTGCCAGTCCACCTCATTCATCGTTCCCTCCCCCACCATGTGATAACCATTCTGTAGATGTCAGGATGTGGCAGCTCGTGTCCACCTATTGCACACTGTGTGGCGCACTGACCACACATGGCAGTGTGGTGGAAGAGAATCACAATCAGGGTATATAGTGGCATCTGAGGAGATCCTATCCCTCAGAATATGCTACACTGGTGGCAGGGAGGGTTAGTCATTACTTTTAAACTGTCTGCAACTTGTCATGTGTCCTTAGTGGGGAGTGGACAAGGGGCAAAGTGACAGCGCAGTACTTGGTTTCTGGTGGGCGATTTCACATGTCATGGTGTTTGGATAGAGTTGTGCCAGGTGTTTGATGTGAGTGCAGATGCACTCATTGCTCCCAATCCTTCCCTTATTTACCACACACACTGTACACACTGCAGTTGCTGATGTGAGAGGCACAGTTCCCGCTCTTAGGGAAAATGTTCTATTCTCAACACACCCATGATTTTGGAGGAGGGGCAGGTGGAGAAGCATTATTGGCCAACTTCTTTCTCCACATATACCTGAATGGTGGGGGCTAGTTGTGGTGCTGCTACTGCCTCAGGCACATCACTGGAGCTAGTAGTGGCAAGTGGAACCATGATCATCATCATCCATATCACTGCTGTTGTTGATCCCTTTACCAATGAGCTGCCTTATCATCCTGCTGTTTAAACATCTCAGCAGCATCAAGAACAGCAGTCACAAATTCTGCAATTACATCAGAGCATTTGAGAATGGCCAGTGGCCACTGGCCAACACAACATGACCTACTGGCACTAGGCTAGAAGGGCATTTTTTTCTCAGGGCTTGTTCTTTAAAAAAACAAAAAACCAAATATATAGGCCTACAAAAACAGAAACAATTTTTGGGGACTTGTTTCTAACAAGCCTAAATCCTACAAATCAATATTTCCTCAGGGCTTGGGCATAACACAAGTCTTATTTCCTATAACAAATCAATGTTTCCTCAAGGCTTGTGCCTCCAATAAGTTTAAGTCCTACAAATCAATGTTTACTCAGGGCTCAGGGCAACAAATCTCACAAATCATCCTCTACAAAATACTCTATCACATCAAGTATTAGTCTACCCCAGTCTTAGCTTACATCAGGGGGTCCCTGTCTCTGTCACATTACATGCAAATTTCTTATTTTATTTATTTTTTAATTAACTGTCCCCCCAATACCAGTCAACAACCCCCCAATACAAATTCCTTGTTCAACTGATTCTTTCCCCAGGCATCTTTCTCAGACCCGTTTAATACCATGGTTTATGTTTTTAATTGTATTTAGTTCTTATTTTTTCATTAACTGTCTCCTCAATCCCAGTAAACTACCCCCAACAAACATTCCCTGTTCAACTGATTCTTTCCCCCCTCTCCACCAACACAAGCATCCTCATACCCCTTTTATACTATGCCTTTGGGAAATAAAATAACATTTCTTATGTGTTGTGTTTATATTCAGTGTTTCCATTGATTTCAATGGAATGAGCTAGGCAAAAAAGTGGAAAAACTACAATTTTTGCCTGAAATTATTCACCAAGCGGAAAGTTTCATTATTTGCCAATTTTGGTTTGAGGCGAAACAATATTGGTGAATTGTAACGTTAGCTATCAAAAATACATACTTTCCAAATGTCCCTCTTTGAGACCCAAATCCCTCTGTCTATCATTCCCACCCTGGTTTCCCTGTTTTTAGAACAGACTGTGTGATGTGTATATTAGTGTATCACATTTTTCCACAGCAATAAAACTAATATTAATGTTTGTGTAGACTTCAGTATATGTGTTTATAAATTAGTCAGTGTACATAAAATAATTTGGTCTTTCTTTAGATCATTTATTCAGTTTCACAAAAAGGTATCAGTAGGTCATGAAATAAAGTAAAAATCTTCTGTAATGCCCCACCCACCAGCCACACCAGCCACACCCCCTAAAACACCAGTGTCCCTTCTAGGCCATGTGAAATGTTGGGTGGTATGAAAATATGGATTTTTTTTATCAGTAATACAACAAAAAAATGACAAAATGTCAGCTGTGTTCATAGAAATGTACATAGCCATAGGCCTTGTTCTACTGATCATTGAATCTTGAGCCAATGAGAAACCTGGCATTTAACAAACTGAACTATTTGTAAGCACTGCAAAGGATTAGTTTCGACAATGGTAATGTTGGGCAGGCGATTAAGCCCTACTGGCCGATAAGTTCCAGTTATCCAACTTATTAGGTATAACTGGGGGGGGGAGGTCATACCTTGGCCTCAGGCAGCCATATCTGGCTCATGAGTCTCATGTTGGATGCTATTTATTAAGAAAAATGGAGCAATTCTGTAGCAAGCCAAGTGCACCATAAAGGGCAAAACCAAATGAGCTGGATTCCTCTCTGGCACTCAAAGGGTTAAACATGGTTTTTAACCCCTTGAATGCTAGAGGGGTCCCCAAAGCAATGTATTGAATACCCCTTTGGCACGCAAAGGGTTAAATCAATACAGAATTTTTATTTTTCCCAACTGGTGCAGTTTGCCACAGAAATTAAACTTTAAAGACACAATCTAAATAATGTTACAACACAGGAACTGCAATTTTTTTAGTGACAAATCAATATATTCTAAAAAGATTGATTTCCTTAGCCTAAATTTACCTGAAAATGGAGTCTTCTGGATTTCTTCTGTAAACACTGAGAGATTTTCGGTTTTGAAGAAATCCAGCCTGAATCAGTCAAGAAAGCAGGTGATGATGTGTTGACTGTCAGTCAATAGATGATTGCCTTGCATGATGCACATCTTGTGAAGCTGGGACTCCTTGCAGTAAGACTGTTCTGGTTGGACCCTTTGATTTGCTTGGTTTAGGTAAAAAAAAAGAAAATTCAAAAACTATTCAGTCACTGATATTAGAAAAATATGTAAAACAAGTCTAAAGAATAATTTACTTAGTATATCTTTTAAGGGTGACCTCTAGTTCATCACAGTGGTTCCCATACTTTTTTACAACACCTGATGCCAACCTGTCCATTATTATTGAAATAAATGTAACACTTTTAACACTTTTCATGGGCATTTATATTCTTATGCACTTTCATTTAGTAATATATATTGTTTTGTAAGGTATTTTGAAGAAATCAATTTCTTTTCTGCAGACATTTCTACAAATCAGTTTGGGCTCTCTGAGAAAATCAATTTCTTTGCTGCAGACATTTCTACAAATCACTTTGGGCTGTGAAAAAAAGTGCATGTATCAAGGGTCCAAACATAGATGTTGTCCACGACCATTTTCTTCAGCATGATTTTCAGATGTGATGGTGTTCTAGAAATACAGATAATGTAATGTTGCTTAGAAATATGTTAGTTTGAGTCTGAAAAAAACTCCTTGCATCCCATTGTAAAAGCCTTCCCCTTCCCCCGGCATGTAACCCAGGTTGGCAAACACTGGTTTAACATAAAGACTTACCTAAGTAAGTATCTATATATCAGTCAGATATATCCATATATGTTTTTGGATTTGATCTCTGATGCTGTATACTGCTAGTTACATTCAGTATAAAATATGTTACGATTGACCTTAATGAACATTCAGGACTACTAAAGCTTCTTGTATGATAATAATACAATAATATTTATACAATATTTATAAAATGTATATAAAATGTAGAAAATGTTTATCAAATGTAAATAATATTTATAAAAGTTTAATATTTAAGCTTTGGTTTGTGAAATAGCTTCTTAACTCTTTACATGTATTGTAATAATTTAAGTATTATACATACATATCTTTCAAGCTTCTTCATCTCAATCTGCATTATAAGAGATATTTCAGTTCAGTAGAGTAATTCATGTCTCTAGCTAACTGGAAGCCACACAAACTTCTCAGCAGTGTGAGAGGCAGAAGTAAAGCTGTAATCTAGCAAATATACACTTAGCACACAAATATAAAGGAGGACAGACCATCCTATCACTAATCTCTGTTCCAGAGCAAATATATACATCCGTAATTTTCCTTTGCATTTTCTGTATGCTGCTATTTAGTTCTTAACTTACCCACTGTATTCTGGATTCATCATTCTTCCTAAAATAAATAATTATAACCCATGTAATAGGCCATGGGAATCAGAGAAAAAAAAGCTAACCACAAAAGTAATTTCAATATGTACGTTTCACTGTGTAAATGGTCACATGTTCCTCTGATGACTAGAGGAGGGCAAACTGGTTTGCTGAGTTTGTTCTTCTCAGATTGCAATCTACCCTTTGTAGTCAGTGGAAATCAGTAGAGGAAACAATGAGGGTTATACAATAAGAACTGGAGAAGTTTAGGAGTAAACCAACTGTACTATAGGGAACAGTTAAACAAATTCACAAACCTTCAATTGGATTGATTGTGCTTTTAATCCATTTCATGTTTCCCAATGTATTGGAGGCTTCTCTAGCATTCAAGGGGTTAAGCCCCATTTAAATAAAAAACATTTTTGTTTGCCCAGTATGGTGCAGTTGATTTGCCCCATAGTTGCTCCAGTTTTTCTTTCTAAATAAGTCACTATAACAGAGATGGGCAAAATAATGTCAATGGGCCAGATATCCTTGGCTCTAAAGTCTGTCTGCCTGTATACATATAGCAGTGCTGCAAGATACAAAAATATCACTTCTGGCTTTCACTGCAAAGGAAGAATGATAAGACAATGCACAAAAGATGGATGAAAGTGCAGGATTGCACCTGAAGTCCATTAAGGGACATGGCACCTGCTCCCTTCCTTGCTTGGTCTGGGTGGGGGGAGAGGAAAGATAGGTTTATCTCCTTGCTGGGGTTGGGCCGGGGCAGAGAAGGCAAGAGACAAAAAAAAACAGGGATGGGCAGGGCCGTTGCTACCATTAAGGCAGGACAGGCAGAGACCCAGCTCTGTAGTAATACAGAGCGCTGGGAGATTACATCATCTCCCAGCACTCTGCATTACTGAGAGCAGCGCGCGGGACCTTCAGCTCTTTGCCGAAGGAGGCGCAGAGCTCTAAGTTATGGCAGGCCACTAGACTACCAGGGACTCAAGGTAGGGGATGAAGGGGGCATTGTGGAGATAAGGGGGTATTATGGAGATGAAGGGAGCATTGTGGAAGGGGCAATGTGGAGATGAAGGGAGCATTGTGGAAGGAGCAATGTGGAAGGGGCATTGTAGAGATGGAGGGAGCATTGTGGAAGGGGCAATGTGGAGGTGGGGAGAGTGTGGAGGTGAATATGTGGGCGGGGACAGGGGATTGTGGCAAGGTCGGGGGGGGTTGTGTCCGGGGGGGCATCAAAATGCACCTTCGCCTGTGTATACAAAAATCCTTGCACCGGCCCTGGGGGTGGGTGACAGGGTTTGATGTATAGATGGGCTTAGCTGTATCCCTTCCTATTTTACAGGTTACTGGTACATAGCTACTGAATGAGGTCACAAAAGGGGGAAACATTAGTAAACCCATATAGACCCATAGATCTGGTACATCCAGAGCACTGACAGTGTGGCATAACCAAAACAGTAAAGGTGTGCTTCACTGCCAGGCCAGCCTGTGGAACGGGTGGATGATTACCATAAAGTACTGTGGTAGGGGAGACATGGATGAAGTGCTGTGGCGGATCAGCACTGGGGCTTTTTCATCTCCCTTGGTATGGCATGGTATGGTATATGGTATAGCCGGCCCTGGAGAAGCACCAGAGGAGAAGGGAGGCAGTAATTGACTGAAAGGGACCACCCTTCCCATGCTCTTGAGCTGGACTCAGGCTTGACCCAAGCTGGAATTGGTAGGGACCCTGGAGGTGCCAACAAGATGGGGGTAGGGTTCCCCTGGGGCTCCCTTAACATACCATATAACCAAACTAGTAATACAAGAGCACCAGACTGGGATTTATACAAAGGGCACTCAAACTAATAATACAAAAATTGCCATAAAAAACTGAAAAAGTACATAACAAATGTATTTATTTAAAAATTATTATCTCATAAAGACAGTAGAGAAATTAGCCACAACCCCATCATAAAATATATCCCCAGCAGATCTGATATCTACTAAAGCACTGGAAACACCAAACCCCTGAAAGCAATTCTAGAAATGCAGAGACTTGCTTTTGGCACCAGTAATCAAAAAGTAAAATATAAGGCAAGCATCCATAGTCAAAATTCATGTGGATGAATTATCATAGGTCCATTGTGAACTGATCACAGTTTTAAATATCTCAAAGTGACTATACTGATGGGAAATTTTAAGACACAAAGAGACCAAAAGATTGGGGAGTATAAACTAATAACCAAGTTTAACACTCTGTACTGTGGCTTGAACCGTGACAAGGAATTTATGTGATATTATCCCACAAGATAAAAATATTTTTGGTCCCTTTGGATGCAAGAGGGCCACATGTCTCATTGTAAGCAAAGGGATGTGCGCCTCCTGGTATCTGGAGGGTTAACACATACACATTCTAAGCTATCTCTGGCCAATTTCACTGGAGCTGTTAAAAAAGGTAATTAATCTTGTTTGCATTCTCTAGTCCTCTTCATTAAGCTTGTGCAGAAGATAGAGCTTAATTTATGGCCCACACTGAGAATTCACATTCTGCTAATGGAATTAGACTCTTGGGTTACACTGAGGTATACAATACATTGTGTTTCCATGTGATGGATGTCTCTTTGGCAGTCAAGGGGTTGACGTTAAAACTATGTGCATGAGTTTTAAAGTCATGTATTGTGCATTCAGCCTTCATTCTTATTATGCCTGAAGAAGAGACTTAGTTGTCTTGAAAGCTTGCATCAAAAGCCAACAAGTTAGCCAATAAAGGTATCTTTTTATACTACCAGTCTCCTGCATCGGATTTGATGGCAGATGAGAACCATTTGGCCATCTAGTCTCCTAATGTAAAAACCTCAAACCTTGTTTGGCCCTTGCTCTTTTCTTATGTTCAAAACAGCCTAATACTTGTGTTATGCATGTTTAAATTCTCTCACTTTATTAACCTTTACCACTTACTTTGCTAGGTTATTCCACTCTTCTACCACCCTCCCAGTAAAGTAAAACATTCTTACATTACATCTAAACCTGTCCCATTAAAGTAAAACATTCTTACATTACATCTAAACCTCTGTCTCTCTGGTTTTAAACTATAATCTCTTGTCCTATAATTTCTACGTCTTTGAAATGCCTTTCCCTCCTGAATTTTGTTGAATCCCTTCATGTATTTGAATGTTTGTATCCTATCCCCCTCTCTCTTCTCTCCTCAAAGTCATACATGTCCACATCCATTAGACTATCCTAATATTTCTTATCATGTCAACTATTCATCATTTTAGTAGCCCTTCTCTTAATTTGTTCCAGAATATCTATATCCTTTTGCAGATGGGGTCTCCAGTACCATATATAGTCCTCTAGCTGCTGTCTAACCAGAGATGTGTAGAATGCTACTAATTCCTCTAGCTATACAACCCAGCACCCTGCTTGCATTCCCTTTTCTTTGTTACATTTTCTGCCTACCTTTAAGTCATCATAAATAATTACTCCCAAGTTCCTTTCCTCTGTTGTTACTGATGGCACAGTACCCTTAATACTATATTCTGCCTTTGGATTTTTATGTCCCAAGTGCATTATTTTACATTTATCCACATTAAACTGTAGCTGCTATACTCTCATTCACCTTTATAATTTACCTAAATAATTTGCCATTTGGCTTATTCCTCCAGGAATGTTTACCCTGTTGCAGATCTGCAAAAAGGCTTACCTTACTGTGAAGACCTTTTGCAATATCCAATGTCCATTAACTGTGACCCTCTGTCTCCTCTCACTTAACTATTGCCTTAACTATTCAACTATTTTTTATATCCAGACCCAAACACTACAAATTCTTAATGAGTCTTCTATGAGGGACAGTGTAAAATGCCTTACTGAAATCTAGATAAGTTATATCTATTGCTTGTCCTGGCCTATTATTTTAGTTACCCAGTCAAAAAAATCTAAGAGGTTAGTTTGCAAGATCTCTCTGCTGTAATCGCATGCTGTTTAAGATCTTGCAAGCCATTTACATTCAGATAGTTAACAATTTGTTCTTTAACATGCATTCCATTAATTTTTCTACTACTAACATAAGACTTACTGGTCTGTAGTTGTCAGACCCTTCCATGCTACCATTTTTGTGAAGAAGCACTACATTTGCCTCCTTTCATACTCCTTTCATAACTGACTGTTTGAATAGTTCGGTTAAAAGTTTTGTCAGAACACTCCTAAATTAGTGAAATAACTTGAACACATTGATTATGATGTTTTTATGTTAGAGATTTGAAGTAGAACTTCTTCCTCTGTCTTGCTATTTCTTTTTTCTAACAGAGGTCAGTTCCCTTCAGTTGCCTTTGTAAAAACTGTATTGAAATGTTAATTGAGGCAGTTAGCTAGAATGTTATCCTCATTTGCATATTTTCCATGCTTTGTCCTCAGTCTAACTATTCCTTGTTTCATTTTTATCTTTTCACTTATATATATATATATATCTAAAAAAAGTTTGTCCCCTGTTTTTATTGATTGGGCAGTTTTCACCCCGTGTGTGCATTTAGCTTCCTTCAGCCTAGCCTTGTACAGATACCTATCTTTCTCCGCCTCTATCTGCTTATATTTCCTAAATGCTACTTTTTTTTTCCTCTGCTACATTTGCCACTTCTGTGGAATACCACTTGGTTTCTTTTTTTTCCTGTACCCTTGCTGACTAGTCTAATCCAATGCTATCCCTACGTTACCTCCCCACTCACTGACACTGCACAGCAATGCATTTCCCCTGCCCCCTAACACTGAAAGGGTTAAGTGTCAGTGAGTGTGGACAGTTATGCTGGGCTAAGGCAGGAAGAGCCTGCTTAACTAAAACAATCTCTAAAGCTTAACCCTTTGGCACTCAAAGGGTTAAGAACTCAAAATTGGCTTTCTAAATAAAAATGAGTGCTACAATATATAGGTAATTTTGAAGGTTCTTTGAAAATCACCAGTTATGTTTAGTTAATAGGGTCTTTCAAATTTGCTTATGAGAGATTTACATGTTTGGTGCCCTTTAAACAGCAGTTGTTTCAAAGTACTCTTTTTGTTTGAATTTGACATCTGTTTTAGTCCGATGCTAATTGCTTCTTTTTTTCTATCTGATAAAGACTAGTGATCCATAGTCATTCTGGTCTGTTGAAGCCTACTGATTATTGGAGGGGGTGTGACCTAGATGTAGACTTCAACAGAGATTACTACATATAGAAACCTGTAGATATAATGAGAAACATATATAGACAGAGACAGCTGGTACTTGGGTGAAGAACACAGGGGAAATGCACTAATATTAATATATACTGGCCTCCCCTCTGCTATATCAAATACAAGAATTGTATTAGACATTTGACTCAGGATTAATATACACACACATCCAATATAATAATTCGTTAAAACGTGTGTAACGCCGCAGTCATGCGCAGTAGAGACTGCTGCGTTTGCCGCAGTCATGCGCAGTAGAAACTGCCTGCGCCACGGCTGATACAGAGCTGGACGCTCCTTTGGAGCGTCCAGCTCTGTATCAGCTGTGGCGCGGGCAGTCTTTACTGCGCATGACTGCACTGCGACCGGCTGGCAGTGTCACTGTGGCCCGTGTAACGGGCTCTTCAACTAGTTTATGTATAAACACCCAAGGGATTGCACAATGGTAAAAGCATGATAATATAAACCACATAAAAAATCATAACTGAGCTTACCACATGCATTCTTCACAATTCCGTGTTCATCAAGTCTTGCACGTCATCCTTTTTTCTTTAAATTATTCACGTCTGTTTAAAAGGCCCTTTAGAGATACGTCTTCTTTGTGCAAGAAATAGTTACTACAGGTATTTCAGCATCTGAAAACTTTATTGTGGCATAACAAAGTCTAGAGAAACCTGTATCAAAAATAGATTCTTTCCCTACTAATAAGGAGCGCTTGTTCAATTTATTCATTTACTTTTCAGTCAACGCCAATTGAGGAAGCTTAACAAATCCTGTAAGTAAAGTAAATAAAGCTCAAGGTTCAGCGGCTGGCTTTTGTGACGTGTCAGGACTTTATTACTGTTCTTAAAAATTGATAACATGCAGTGTTATTGCCGTGTAAACAAGAATGTGGTTGATCAATGACGCTGCTTAAAAAGTGCTTAAATGAACACATGATGAATTGGGAGGAATTTAATGTATTCTAACTTTTTCAGACACATTATGTTTTTTATTTGACTTTTAGAGAAAAAGGCTTTATTTCTGTCAGACACATTTTCTACTTGACACTCTCAAGCATTCTGTTTTTCATTTCATGTCAGCAATTAGGACTTCACTAAAGCTGCAACATAAGTGTGAACAAGTAAAAAAAACATCCATGAATGAGACACAGGCCCTGTAAGTGTTTTTACTGAGCGTGGAACATGACACAAAGTATTTTTGCACTTGACGGATAATCTTGAGTGAAAAATGACAATTAACTCTTTAAGGAGCAGATTGTTGTACAATGCTTTGCAAAGCAATGCATTGTACACCCATCTACTCCTTATAGGTTTAAGTGAAATGAGTAGAATGTATATGAAAAGCATTATTGTTTTAATCGTATATAATAATTTGCTAGGATGTTTGTCACGATGCAGTCATGCGCAGTAGGGACTGCCCATGTTTGGGTAGTCTCTACTGCGCATGATTGCATCGCTTGAGTGATGCAAGACACAAGACTGCATCGCGTGGAGCAGTGAGGTAACGGCCTCTTAACCCTTTGAGTGCCAGAGGGGTAAGCAATGCATTGCGTACCCTTCTGGCACTCAAAGGGTTAACATGACCCGGACCTTTGCCCGTGTACACGGGCTTTTACACTAGTTAGATAATAATTATCTTTAGATAAAAGGTTATTTTGCTATAGAATAGAATTTTATACAGACATACTGCTCTGAGTCTTTTTACAAAATAGCATTAAAAACAGAGTATCTGTTCTGCTACACATTACTCCTATTTAACACGTCTTTCATAAAAATAAGTTTGTTGTTTATCTGTATTTGAGCACAGTACATTGTCTAGCCACAGCAAATGTACTCTAGACATGGAACTATGCAAAGAAATGATCGTAAAGAGGGCTTACCAAGTGGAAACTCCTTTAAAGGAGCAGTAAACCTTTTAAATAAAAACCTATATGTTGTAGAGATTTTCCTGCTGAGTAAAACAAGGGTACTCCCACCACTGTCAATTGTTTTATTCAAAATTTAACAGTTCAAATAACCACAAAGTGAATGTACTGTGCGTTTACTTCCTAAAAGTTCTAACTGACAGGAAGTGACAGGCAGCTTATATCTGTCTATCTATGGTGAACTGTATGTCACAGACTTTCCTCTCCATTAGAATGTAACAGGATAACTAATTGGAATTTGATCACTAGAGGGCACTGCTAATGTTAAAAAACACAGGTTTAAACTGTAATACCTTATTTTACTCAACAGGAAACACCCTATAAAATTTATATGTTTTCATAAAAAGTTTACTGCTCCTTTAAATGCTAGAAATACAAATACAGCCAGAGTCTAATGTATAGGGAATGATAATTTACATATCATATTTTTGTACTCACCTAATGATTAATCAGAAAGCATGGATGATGGACTAAAACGAATTGGAGCAAACCAACAGCACCAAATATGCCCAAATTCCCAAATTAAATATGCTGTTTAATCCCTTGAATGCAAGAGAGGTTGAAATGTGTTGGAGACAGCTTAAACCTTTTCAGTGCCCCTCTGGCACTCAAAAGGTTAACAGTCAAGGGGTGAAATGTCCCATTTAGGTCACTGGGATTATTAATATTATTATTATTTTTGTCCCCTATGATGCAGTTGGTTTAACCTTGAATTGCTTCAGTGCGTCACTGAGTATGACTTCAGGGTGTGTCCCTTTAAATACCAGTGAATGTCTACTTTAGCTCTAGTTAAGGTTAGAAATGACTTCCCTGCATAGGTAGCCATTTATAATTTATTAAATAGAACACCAACTTTTAATTGTTAATATTTAATATCAGATACATATTTAGAATTGGATGTACACATGGCTGATGTACCAACAAGAACCTAACTAATTCTGGAGAAAACCAACTGCAGTTTAGGGGAAAAAACTACATAACCCAATTAATTTAAATGGGACTTTAACCCATTAAGTGTCAGTGAGTTCACCAATGCATTGCTTTGCACTGAATAAGAGTCTTTGTTAGCATTTTAGTGGTTAAACAGTCCATTTAAATCAGTAGGTACTTTGGGAATTTTTATTTGGTGCCTATGGTATAGTTAGTGTTTTCCAGAATTACTCCTATTCTCCTTAGTACATCAGCCTTGGTAAATCAGCCTTGTTTCCCTTGCACTGCCCATTACTTTACACTATGGTATAGTTAGTGTGCTCCAGAATTACCCCTATTCTACTTAGTACATCAGCCTTGGTAAATCAGCCTTGTTTCCCTTGCACTGCCCAATACTTCACACTATGGTATAGTTAGTGTGCTCCAGAATTACTCCTATTCTATTTAGTACATCAGCCATGTTTCCCTTGCATAGCCCAATACTTCACACTATGGTATAGTTAGTGTGCTCCAGAATTACTCCTATTCTATTTAGTACATCAGCCTTGGTAAATCAGCCTTGTTTCCCTTGCACTGCCCAATACTTCACACTCCTGATACTAGGTATACAAGTGTATTTCACATAATTACTACCAGATAACATTTGTAGACTTTTCTGGCAGTGAAGCATTCAAATACATTTCCTTAGTTTACTTTATCTTCTATTACAGTGAACTAGACAATTTACTTAAAGCGGATAGAAAAGTCACAAAATTATACATGTTTCAAATGGCCAAAGAGGAACACTCTTGATTTAGGTAATGTTGACTGGGAAGTGATTGGGGGGCAGACATTACAGATGATTTTAGGTTACTTCATGACCTACAGACTGTTCTTTATGTAATTGAATAAATAATTTAGAACAAGGCCAAAGTATTTTACACAGACTAATTTGAAGACACATATACAAGCAACGAACCAATCATTAACCCTCTGAGTGCTTTGCAATGCTCTATGTGCACACACAAAGGAATACTGTGAGTTTTAAAGTGGTGGAGCAATGTCATACAGTTATACACATGCTACATATTATGATCTCTTAAAAAGAGGGAGGGACACCAAGGTTGGAAAGAGGGACAGAGGGATTTAGGTCTCAAAGAGGGAATGACTGTCTGACTTAAGAGGGAGACTTGGGAGGTATGTAACATGTCTGTTACTTACCTGATGTGTACAGGATATGTACCCCTGCCCAAACCAAGGCACCACAATTTTGGCCATGAGGGTTATGCATACATTAGGCCTTATGTATAATAATACATTTGAGCCATGCATTGGAGATCTCTCTAGCATTCAAGGGGTTAAAATCCAATTTAAACCATTGGGAATATTCATTTGTTCCCTATGGTGCAAGTGGTTTGCTCCGGAATTTACCTCCCCTGAATACATCCCAAATGTGGGTCTTTGTGCTTATTGTCAATTGATTCATACATTTCCCTTACAGTGGGGCTCATGTGCTAATAAAACCAGGGCAATTTTAGGGGAAACCAACTGCATCACAGGGGACAAAGAAAATGCTCTTTGGTTTAAATGGAACTTTTAACCCCTTGAATGTTAGAGAGGTCTCCAACTCATTGAATCCACTCTAGTGTTCCAGGCCCAAAATGCACTAAAGATCAATGAGGGCTCAGGATGGTGTGTCAGATCTGTGTCGAAGGCACATCGCCGGTATGCACTAACATGTCTTCACCATCATATCCCCTTCAATCTGCCACCAATCTGCCATGTCCTTGACAGGTTTATGATTTTGGACTGAACACATTGACAATGACACATTTCCATATAGAAATGCAGGTTAATGAGTCATTGTCGTATTCATGCGGGTGTGTTTATATATTATTGTGGCTACTCACCACATGTACTAAACTATGATAGAAGCCTGTGCTGAGGTTGGCAATGCTTGGGTCTCCCTGTACCTTCTCTGCAGTAATACAATAATTACGAGGGGGTGCTGATAAGTTTTGAGCCTTACCCAGAAAAAATTGAGCTAGGAAGCTGTAACTGCCACACTATTCTACATATTCCCCCAGGAAGGTAATGCACTTGCGACATTTGTCCTGCAGCTTCTTAAGTCCTTGCAAATAAACTTCTTCTGACTGCTGGTGTAACCACTCATTTGCAGCATTAGTTGCCTCCAGAACAGTCCCAAATCGTTGTCCCTTTAGGTGTTTTTTGAGATTGGGGAATAGATGATAGTCAGAAGGAGCCAGGTCGGGTGAATAGGGTGGATGGTGCATCACTTGAAAGCCATTGTGTCACCTGCAGTGTGTGATGAGGCGTTGTCATGCAACAGGATGACACCATTGGAGAGCTTTCCTTTACATTTTTCCTTGATGTTTTGCCTCAACTTCGTCAATAAAGCACAGTAATATGTTGCATTGATGGTTGAACCCTTTTGGAGGTAATCCACCAGCAGAACTTCCTTTTTATCCCAAAAAACTGTTGCCACTTGCTTCTGCATTGACCTTTGCACACGGAACTTCTTTGGCCTGGGGGAACCACTGTGCCTCCATTCCTTAAACTGTTCCTTTGTCTCAGGGTCGTATCAGTAGATCAATGTCTCATCACCAGTTACCAGTTTGCCCATGAAATCTGACTCATTTCTAGCAAAATGTTCCAAAACAGCCACCAATGTCTCCACACGTCTCCTCTTTTGTTCTGTTGTCAAAAGTTTTGGGATCCACTTTGCTGCAAGCTTTCTCATTGCCAAGTTGTTGTGGATAATGGCACCAACTCTCTCACATGATATTCCCAGATATGTAGCAATATGTTTGGCTGATATTCGGCGGTCCTCCATGATCATGTTATGGATGGCTTTCACATTTGCAGGCACAGAGACAGAAACAGGCCTTCCACGGGGTTTCTCACTTTCAACACAGAAATGGCCAGTTTTGAAATTGACAACCCAACGTTTACCTGTTGCATATGAAGGGCCACTGTCACCCAAAGTTTGTGACATTTCTTCATGGATCTGCTTTGCACCTTTCCCTTGGAGAAACAGGAACTTGATTATGGTCCTATGCTCTTCCACACTGATCTTTTCTGGAGGTGTTGCCATGTTCACTTTGGACCTTAAAAATAAAGTTAAATTCATAGGTAGTTGATTTTTGCACCATTGAATATAGACAAATTGGCCAGTACACCCTACAATTTACAGCTTCCTTGCTCAATTTTTTCTGGGTAAGGCTCAATACTTATCAGCACCCCCTCGTATTTTTTGGCACCCTGAGGCAGGATAGAATGGCAGATAAAAGTGCATGGAAGTAAAAACTGGAATAAAAGTTATCAATGATTCTATATTATACCTTGTACTGGAGCCTGTGCTAGAATAGAAGCCCATACAGGAGGGCATCTAGTGGAATGTAGGAGTAACACCGCTGCTTCAGTGCATAGAATTAACCATTTGAATACATCAGCTCTGAGAAATGCTTTGTTCCCACCACTTGGGAAGGAAGTGAAAAGGACAGAGGTAGGGTGGCAGTCCCAGGTTGGAAAAAGGGCAGAGGAAGTGTGGCAGTGGTGAATGGGCGGAGGAGGGGTGGGAGAGTGAATATGTCCCTTTACTAGTGTCTCTAATGTTCACAATGTGATGCAATTAAATTCAGTTGAGTTCCTCTCTCGCCTCTCTCTTTGGTCCTGATGTTCACATGGTACTGGTTTCCTTGCACTATACACATGCAGGGAATAGTATAATATGGCAATCTCTTCTATTATGCTAGGGCAGATGAGCTAAATACCAAGTCCACATCCTTATAGACTCTAAAGACAGGAACTTGAATGGCTTGCATACTACATAAATATTTCAGTCTTATTTAACCCTTTGGCAGTTAGAAGTGTCTCCAGCATATTGCAAAGCAATGTGATGATGACATCTTTCCCAGCCAAGGGATTCAATTCTGTTTTCCATTTTTTTTTTAATAATCTTGTGTGTGCATTACAAATATTAAACAAAGAACCAATACAACAGAGCTGAGAGGATGTTTTTGAATTGGTATACTGTGCTTTTTCTAACACTTTGAATGCCAAAGGGGTGTGCAATGCACATCCCTATGGCACTCAAATGGTTAAGGAAGTGATGCTGTTTGTGGTGCTGAACCCTAACAGTATTCTCTGCTCCCCCACTGAGCAACTGGGGAAGCAGACTGGATGTTCTCAGTAGACAGGTTGTCTACTGACGGCAGTGTGTAAGGGAGGGCATCCCTTCCACATCACCAGCAGTTTGACAACCCTGTATGCTAGAAGACAACATCCCCTCCCCTTACATACCTTATTTTTAGTGCATATGGTGATGTGTGTCTTAATTACCAAGGCGATGTACTTGCCACACAACACCAAACACACATCACTGCAGCACTGAATTTTAGTGCATCTCCCATAAGAAGTTAAAAGCTCCACTTACATATTAATTTGGGGATTTTTTGGTCCTGTATAGTGGTATTGATTTGAGGCCAAGTTACACCACTTTCTTAATACATCACCCTCTAGTGAATAATTTAGTGAGCATCCTCCACAGACAACTTTGGCATCTTTCGCTTGTCATTAACCCTTGAAATACCAGAAAAGAGTTCCGTTCACTTTTCTGTCCTTACATGATTAGAAATCTAATAACTGCTTGCACATTTGTAATTTCAGGTTTCTTTTTAAATGCTAATGGATATGATGACAAATTGTTCCACTTCATGTAATGACATATAAGCCATCTGTTTAGTTGGTTTTCTTGAAGGAAAGTAAAATATACTAAAGATAAGGAAACAAACAAGGGTGTGTTACTTTATGGATCTATGGCTAAGAAGGGAATCGTTACTGTAGAAGGATCTATGACTTTAGTAGTGCAGTGTTGAAACTAACTTTCCAGCATAGTTAATTAACATATTTACTATAACTATAGTAAAAAAATCAACAGATGGTTAATTTGGATGACGGATACAACACACAGCAAATCAATGAGTAGACATAACAAGTTTCTTTGTACTGGTAATTATCATTATCACTAAATTATACAGTCTATAGCAAGTGATACTTCAGATTAAATTTGTAATAACCTTTAACCATTTGCTTTGTAATGCGTTGCATACCCCATCTGGCACTCAAAGGGTTAATGTATTTATTCTTCTAATGCAGAATAGATAAAGTCAAACCCCTATAGTTTTTTATTCCTTTTTTAGTATTTAACCTTACTCGGATTACTTTATCAGGCACTCTCTTGAGAGGGAAGACCTGGCATCCCTCTAGAAAAGCAGGGACAGTGGTACAATGTCCCACCATCCCTATGGAAGAAAAGACCAGAGAAAGAGATCTAAGGGCTCGATTCAAATGTTGGCGTTAAAACCAACGTGAAGAAAAAAACTGCCTTCGCTCGTTAAGCAAGACCAGGTAACGTGAGATTCAAATCTTTGTTACCCAGAAGAGTTAACGAGCGACGGCCTACAAAACACACGAAGACTACAAAACTGGAGTCGCCAAATATTTGACCTCATCGTCGACGCCAAATACACGATAAACGCGAGAAACGTCTCCAAAAAAAACCCAAACACGCGAAACGTCCAACGTGACCCAGTCTCAGCCAATCACAGCACCCCAAAGTATCAAGTTGAGTCGAATAAACTATAAATAGACCCAAAATCACCTACGTACCTTTGTCTGTTATCGAGTTCCCAAGAGCTAGATATCAGGACCCAAGGAGCGGAGGTTAGTTTTTCAGAGAAAGGGAGTTTAGGCGGCGCACACACACAGACAGGTAGAAGGAGAGTTTGGCAGCACACAAAGCGACACAATACACTTTTGAACATACAAATACACGCATCCAAACACACATACACACATACACATAGCCCATATTTTTTTTTGTAAAACACACACACACTTTTTTTCTTTATTTTGACAGTGTGAGTCTGTGAGTGCAAGTGAGTGACAGAGAGTGAGTGAGTGAGTGTGTGAGGGCCTGAGTGAGTGCCTGGGTGTGAGTGGGTGAGAGAGATGGAGAGGAGAGGAGAGAAGAGAGGGGTGGGGAGTGTAGGAGGAGAGGAGGAGGAGATTCAGGGGGGCAACCCTGGTCAGGGTAGGGGAGGGAGAGGGAGATCTCTGGGGCGGAGGGGCAGCCACCCAAGACCAGGCACATCTAGTGCAGGGGCAGACACAGTGGGACGAGGGGTAGTCCCCCTGCACCACACACAGACAGGGCCAGTGCAGGCAGGGCTGGGGAGCCACAGCCAGGGCTCTCAACCAACCTCTGGGGGTGAGGAGGAGGAGAGGTTTAGAGAGCCCAAATACACAGAGGAGCTAAACCTGGTCCTCTGTGAGGCTGTGGTTGCCCACTATAGGTACCTCTTCCCCAAGGGGCCTAAAGCTGGCCTGTCAGCAAAGAGGAAGGCAGCCTGGAAGGAGGTTGTGGCTGCTGTGAATGCAGTGTCCTGCCGCAGCCGGACGTTGGATTCTGTGAAGAAAAGATGGGCAGACTGCAAGGCTAAGGTAAGACAGTAACATAGCAACACAGTAATCAATGTTGAGAAAAGACCTGTATACATCTAGTTCAACCCTTTTCCCATTTTTGTCTACCATTATGAAGGTGAAGAAGAAGATGGGCGAGCAGGCCTTGCACGCTGCTGGCACAGGGGGTGGTCCTCCCCTGCGGGTGGAATACAGCCAGTGGGAGGAGGCTGTGCGTCAGACCATCTCCTCCATCATGGTGTGTGGGATCCCTGGATGGAGTGACACCGGGGATGAAAGTAGCCTCCAGTCCACTGGTAAGTGCATCAAGACCCACACACACATCACACCAATCCTGACACCCACCAGGCAGAGGCCAACACAGTGACACATGGACAGCATTACACAACACAATTCAGTCACACAGCTTGGAGGGACGTCAAACAAGGACAGAATACATGACCAACCTAGCCTGAATGGTAATGGTCAAGTCCCTGTTGAACCCCCTTTATGCTGTCCAAAACGACATCATGCACAGCACAAAAACAATGCACAATGTCATGTGTCAGTCACAGATCCAACTGTTATGTGTATCACAATGTCATACACATAGTGACAAAGAGGTCAGCACACAACCCCTTGAATGCCTCAGGGATAAGTAATTCGTTGGTTGACAATACATTGGCTAGTCCCTTGGCACCCAATGGGTTACCGGAGAATAGCAAGGAGGGGACATGGTGTGTTTCCTATTGTATTGTTACTGCATGTCAGGGCTAGACGTTGTACATGTAGGTAGTTAGTCTAAGTGGAATAGTCAAGGTTCAGCTTTCTGCATCATATGTAGCCTGCAGAGTGGGGATGGCCAGGGGGCATTCCCCGCCATCCCCACTCTGCAGGACATATGTGATCCACAGGACTCAACCATGATGGGGGGGGCATTCACTAGGATGTCAGAAAGAGGTGACAATGTGTACATGACAACTGCAGTGTCATCACACCTGAAATCCCTGTGTTGTTCTGTGGAGCCAGTGCACTGAGATCTAAACAACACGTGACATACCAGTGCTTAGGCTCCATAGCATAACAAACATGTGAAAAGGTAGAAACAACCTCCAATAGTACATTCTAACAATGCACTTGTTTGCTGTGTGTTAGGATTTTAGCTGTCCTGGGGTGTGTTTGTGTGTCCTCCAGCTGTTTGGGTTCCTGGGTTCCACAGATCATGTTGGTTGGCGTGCTTGGTGTGGTTATTCCTGCTGCCGACATCATTTACTGATTGATTGGCCTCTGTAGTCATAGGTCCTCACTGGTGCATTGCTGTGTTTAGAGGTCCTGGTGTGTTTGCTGTTGAGGCCTAGGTGTAGAATGTGCAGTGGGTTTGTGTCACTCAAGGTGTGATAGTTCAGTGTTGCTCACCACATGGATCCTGATGAATGGGGATAGGAGGTATATGCCTTGCCATCCCCATTGCTCAGGATACACATGATGACCAAATCACATCACTGCAGGTTACTGTAATCAATGTATGTGATCACGTCAAACCTAGCAAAGTGTGTTAGGATGGTAACCAATGCATTGCAAAGAAATGCAATGGATACCATCCTGCCACTCAACGGTTTGCGTGTCAGTGTAATAGTCTTGCAGCACTCCTGTCATAGTTCACATCACTGATTACATCATGTCATTTCCCCACACAGCACACCAGACAGCAGGAGCAGAGGACACAGGAGGTTCCTCCACTGAGGAGGCCAGCACCTCCAGTGCACCACCACCACCACCACCACACCAGCAGCAGTGGCAGCAGCAGTGGCCCCAGCATGGCCCCCAAGGCCCACCGCACCACCAGCAGCAGTGGCCATACCATGGCCCCCAAGGCCCACCGCACCACCAGCAGCAGTGGCCATACCATGGCCCCCAAGGCCCACCGCACCACCAGCAGCAGTGGCCATACCATGGCCCCCAAGGCCCACCGCACCACCAGCAGCAGTGGCCATACCATGGCCCCCAAGGCCCACCGCACCACCAGCAGCAGCAGCAGCAGCAGCAGTGGCCACAGCATGGCCCCCAGGCTTCACCCCACCAGCAGCAGCAGCAGCAGCAGTGGCCACAGCATGGCCCCCAGGCTTCACCCCACCAGCAGCAGCAGCAGCAGCAGTGGCCACAGCATGGCCCCCAGGCCCCACCTCCCACAGTCCAGCACCGGTACACTCCCCTGCAGGATGTGCTGACAGCCATGGGGAGGCACCGGATGCCAGACATAGTGGGGATGCCACAGCATGGGCCACTGCAGGCAGCCACCAGGCCACAGCCGCGGGACAGTAGCCAGTGGCCAATGGACTATGAGCACTTTGGCCTCATTGGCCAGCCACAACGGCCACAGGCCCTGGTGGTGGTCACCACACCATCCCCGCCCCAACACATAACACCCCCACAAACCATGCTAGCCACACATATGGCAGTTGTGACATCCCCAGGGGGTCACTCATCTGGGGATGCAGTGATGGGCTCCCCATGCTCCCTCCACATCCGGACCCATGGGTCCACCCCATCTCCCCCAACACCTGTGGTGGAGCCACAGGACAGCCAGAGGGCATCCCCACCACTGTCCCGTTCCCCCTCCACACCACACACTCCTGACAACACCATGGTGATGGATCAGGAGTGTCTGGTACTCCAAAGGAGGCAACTCAGGGTGGCCAGGAGGTGTGCCTGCTCACTCAACAGGCTTGAGAAACATATGGCACACCTCCTGGACAGCATGAGGGCACTGGAGGCCCATCACGTTACTCTCAGCAACCACCTGGTCACCCACACCAACAGGGTGACAGCTTCAATTGACCAGGTGGTTGCTGAGCTCCGTGAGAGTAACAGGCTGGAGACCATTCCCCAGGCCCAGGCCTCCAGTTCCAGTGCCTCAACCCCTGCCAGCACTCCACCAGTGGCACCCCCAGCCCCCAGAACCACTAGAGCCTCACGGCATCAAGTGCAGGAAGCCACCCCTGCAGCCCCGCCCAAAGCACCCCCCAAAAAAAGAAAATAAATGTGCAGTTGTTGCTTGAGAACATATCAATGTCTTTGTTTTATTCAGATGATACAGTTAGAGGGGCAGAGTTGTCTCCAAAGCATTGCAAAGCTATGCATTGAACACAACACATGCACAATGAATGGTGTCACAAGCTTTTACAGCAGGGTGAACACACACATCACAATCAGACATGTTTGTCCAAGTTCAACTCACAGACATCTGAAAGCCGAACAACATCAGGGTGTTGTTCCATGATGTGACTTGAACTTAAACAACATGAACACATTAGATATCTCAACAGATCAACCACATGATCACAATTAAGGGGATAGTAATGCTTAGGATGTGTCAAAACATATGTAGTTGGGTTCACCCCCCTGATTGAAAAAGGGAACAACCACTGCTGAAAGGTGTTTCATTCCAAGGTTATCCCAGCTCAACACTTGAAGTCATATAACAAATATCCCAGTGGCCTGAAGGTGTCAAATGGCACTGTGACTACATCATCCTATGGGGATCCATGGTGCAGGGACCGGAGCTGTCCATTGGATGGTGTAGTAACAGTGCCATTTGACACTTTCAGGCCACTGGGATATTCAATCTATGAATGTAAACTTGGAGTTGAAACAACTTTTGAATTCAACACCTGTCAGCAGTGGGAGATCACTTGTTTCACTCAGGGTGATAAACTCTACTGCATGGATTTTCAAACATTCAATGTATTACTATCATCTTTTCAAAGAACATGAAGAGGGAGAAGTAATCAATGACACAAGACAGATAGTTATATACGATCATATGTTTTATTGATATCAACACTAACAAACAGATGATCCTCATGGATGTGGAGTAAACATGTCACCGGAACAAACTTCTGGACCATATTAAATCATGGCCTGGATGCCTGCAGAGGGTGGAAACAAGATTGAAGGTGCACTATGAACACAACAGTCATGCTATTCCTTTGCCATCATATTTTCTTTCTCTCTCTCATATAAATATTTATATATATATATATATATATATATATATATATATATATATATGGTGTGTTGTCCATGAACAGTCATGTGGGTTATGATGGACTAATGGTAAGGTGTGTGTTATCCAGGTAATTATTTTCTGGTGTGTGGTTAGTGGTGTGATGTGTTGTAAGTGGTATGTACCTGCCAGGTGTGTGTTTTGTCTCCATGGACTGCTGAGGTTACATAGGTTAGCTTGACATGTTGTTGGAGTGACAGATGTGCATGTGGTGTTGTGTGTTAACCCCTGTTTGTCGGAGGTGATTTTGGATGGCTTATGTTGTGCTGCTTTGTGTTCCCCTGGTCCCTGTTGGGTTGCTTGATTCTTATGGTTTGTCTGTGTAGGGCGGTGGTTCCCAACCAGGGTGCATTCCTCCCAACATTTCAAATGGCGAAAGAGGGACACTTCTGTTTTAGGTGGCGTTTCTGGGGGCACGTCTGGTAGGTGAGGCATTGCCAAGAATATTTAAGTTATTTCTTGACCCATCTGCACCTCTTTGTTTAACTGATGGATGATTTAGAAAAAGAACAAAGTATTTTAGTTGCCCATATTACTGGATAAACACATATACTGACAATTAACAACACATTTATGTATGTTTTATTGCTGTGGACCAATGTAATACACATCACTCATTCTGATGTCCGAAAAAGTGGGACAAAAGGGTAGAAAAGAGGGACAGAGGGATTTGGATCTCAAAGAGGGACTGTCCCTCCTAAGAAGGGACACTTGGGAGGTATGAGGGTGTCATGTGATGTTGGTGCCCCATGTGCACCAGCTCAGGATGCATCACTTTTCCCATGTTGCTATGTTCTGCACTGGTGATTGGTAATATAGACTTTACACATTTTTGGGGGGATGTGTGTATGGGACATTTGAAGCACTATTCCTCCTCATTGCCATTCACAAAGTGGTACCTGATGCTGGCCATGTGTTTTTTTTATTTGGGTATTCCCTTGTGCCCGCTTCCTCCAATACCTCTCCTCTCCTTGGCACAATGCCAACGCGTCTGCGAATTGTAGAATAGGCGACGCCAGGCAGGGGACAATGGCGACGTGTGAGGAGAGGAGAGGTATTGGAGGAAGCGGGCAGCAAATACAAGCCTGCCACCCGCTTCCTCCGATGTCTCACTTGTCCCCAGCCTTTTCTTATGCTGCGGGCTTCACAGCCACCCGTAGCAATGGCACTTTTATGAATGAAGGGAAGCACTGCAGTCAGAGTGCAGCCTGCTTCCTCAATTGTATTTTAACCCTTTGAGTGCCAGTGTGGAATGCAGCGCACGCCTTTGCAATGCGTTGCATACCACTCTGGCACTCAAGGGGTTAATAATGTCCTACTTACTGTGTCCCATTGTTATTTGTGTGTTTGCTTCACTCTGCATTGGAAGGAGAGTGGAGCAAAAATAATGATAGCAATGGGACACAGGTGGTGGGCATTACAAATGAATGGATCTAAGTCAATCTACGTTTCATGATAGTATTTAAATTATACAATGTATGAAACACACCCACTCACACACATACAGGCATACCTTGCCTAATAACCCTTTGGGAACCAGAGGGCTGGGAGACATGCTATGCAATGCTTTCCTACCTCTCTGGTAATCAAAGGGTTGATTGTGGAGTAAAAGACAGATTTGTCCACTACATGGAAGTCCATGAGGTGGATGTGGATGGGGTTAGTATGTCCCATATATGCAATATATGTGACATATTAAGGGGTGTGTGGAAGGGGGCATTGTGTAGTGCTTGGTGTACTAGTTTTCTTTATTGTAACCCTTTGAATGCCACAGGGGTGAGCAGTACACATCCCTATGGCATTCAAAGCTGTCTATGGTGCTGAAAGCCATCTCTGTGTTCCCCTAGTAGCTGGGTAGGGAAAAGCACAGAGAATGCTGTTCAGAACTGGAGACGTGGGTTTTTTTACACTGCCTCCTGTGCTATTCTCCAAAAAAAGTAGGCGTTAGATTTCTGGCGTGAAATGTTGCAATTTAACTCGCGTTAGCCCTAACTCCAACATTTGAATCGCTTTTGGCGTCGCTTGTACATTATCCTCTATGGGTGAGATCTTGCTGTTCTGGCGACGGGCGACGTCTGTTTCAGAACTGGCGTCGCTTGTTTCTAGTAGAACATTTGCATTGCTCAGTTGACGTTAAAAGCAGCGTCGCCAGTTTTTTCTGGCGACGCCAACATTTGAATCGAGCCCTAAGGAAGGTCTCTCCCTCCAGTTACCCAATACTCACATCATATAGAGTAATCAACTTTATATACCATGAGTGTGATTGTTTCAAAATTATTTTTTTAACCATTTTCTCCTCAAAATAAAAAAAATACATTTTAAGAAAACACACTTTACAAAGTACACATTTAAACCACTGCATTCTGATATAATTTGAATTCTGAAATCCTTATCTTTTTATCTCAACTAACCCTTTCTCTATTTCCATAGCTCTTGATTTCCTCTATTTTCACTCTTTACTAATCTTTCTTTTCTTTTTAATCCAAACCATATATGACCTCACATAATCACATTCTAATGTAACTGATAGATACAATCATTGCTTCAGTTCATGATCTTTTTCTTCAATTAGTCTTATCTGTGTATATTTATATAGAGTGGAGATTGTAGCCGTATTAGTCCAGCGATGGAGATGTAAAATAACAAACAAAATGAATATCTTGTAATACCTTTTTTATTTTTGAAATGCTTTAGACTTGAGAAAGGGAGGTTCTCCCGAAAGCTTGTCAATCCATAATTCAGTTAGTCCAATAAAAAAGGTATTACAAGATACTTATTTTGTTTGTTATTTTACATTTTTACACACACATATATATATATATATATATATATATATATACAAGGCTCAAAATTTCCACTCGGCACTAGCCAATGGCAAGTGAAAATTTAGCCCTAGCGAGTAGAAATTCAGCCCTAGTGGGTATGTTTTGGCTTGCAGTGCCGAGTAACTTTTCAGGTCTGGCTAGTAGCAAAGGACTTAAAATTAAAAGCCCTGATATATATATATATATATATATAGTAAGAAAATGAGCATCACCCGTGGGTCTTGTCAATGAAACTTTAATTCAATCAAATGTAGCAAAATACAGGTTCAAAGTTTCGGTCTTAGCAGACCTTTATCAAGACATACATGATATACATATATATATATATATATATATATATATATATATATATATATATATATATATATATATATATATATATATGCTTTAATGCCACCATATATAATTCTGATGTAAATGTAAACAAAAGGTGTACATTTGAGAAATACTGTAACATTTTTCCATGTTCTTTTTTTATTATTATAATCCATGTATCTTCTATACTTGCTGTTTAGAAATAAAATATCAATAAAAATCTATATTTAAAAACAAAACAAAAAACCTTTGCATTCCATAGTGGTATCCAGTTCATTGCAGAGCAATGCATTAGACACCCTATTAGCAATCAAAGTGGTAAGCAATATTTTGGGGTTTATTTTAGGCTCAACATTTTTCATATTCCAAACAAGGGCATAACCGCCTGCCTCATCACCAACTGAAAATGGAGATCCCTGGCTACTGGGTGGAATTACACATTGTACCTGCTAGAATGTCTGTATGAGCAGAACAAGGGCATTAGCAATTCTACCATGCTTAACTTATGCTGACATCTGTAAGCTCTTGAATCCTTTTGATGAAGCCACCTTGACAGTCAGTCGTCTTGGTGCAGGGATAAGTGAAATAATTTTGGTTTTTTTAATTGCAGAAAAACTTAAGAGCACAGCAGACAATTCTGATCATAACAGCAACACAGATATGAACCAGCTGGTGATTGTTATGTTAGCATGCTTTGAGTAGGATCCTAGCTTAGTGTCTATAAATAGCAATGAGGAATACATTCTTGCTACATTGTTGTATAAAATGTCTGAAATTGTGCCAAAGCATGATCAGTTTGTGCCAAGGTGTGATCAGCATTTCTCTGAGGAAATGGATTCTGTCAAAGCTTATAAAGATATCCTTACCGATTGAGATGAACCTTGTATTGTGGAGGAGGAAAAAGAAAAATTTGGGTACAAAAACAAACAGAAAGCATAGGAAAGTCAGAAAAAGGATTATACCCTCAAAAGCAGCAACATCCCAATAATGAGAAGAACACATGGCATCATCATCACAGGAAGTCATTCTGGTTTTTCAGGGGCTTCAACATTCTAACGCAGTGTTTCTCAACGTTAGTCCTCGGCGCACACCAACAGTGCAGGTTTTCAGGTTGTTCCTGCTTAATCACAGGTGAGTAATTAGTGGCTCAGTCATTGTGATTGATTCACCTGTGGTTAATTAGGAATATCTTAAAAACATGACCTGTTGGTGTGCCCCAAGGACTGGAGCTGAGAATCACTGTTCTAACACATATATTGGTGGTGGTGGTGAAGTTGGACATGGTGGTGTGGGTGGAAGTGATGGGGGTGGTGATGGCACTGGAACTTCTCTGTGGGACCTGCTCCCTGAATATGGGTTGATAACTGATACCCAGGAACATAATCTCTAGCTCAAAGGAGTGGACCCACTGCATGTGAGACTGTTACTGCCTACCTGCAGAAAAGCTATGTTCTAGGCACTGAAGAATGGGGAAACAAAACAATTGGTGAGCCAGCACTGGTGTAGATTGCAGTAGAAACACTTAGTTACCCACCAGAAAGAGTACAGTCATAAAGGGTTTTCATTGCTGCTGGTTATATTGTTAAAGGGATAGTAATACTTAAGTATTACTAATCCCTATAGTAAAGCCCTACTAAAAAAAATGTATTGCCCCCAGTGTCATCTCTCAAACTTTTACGGTTTGAGAGATGAACGCTTCAAAAGTTGCCCTCTCCCTCCCCCTTCCCCAAAGTCAGCTTTGTAGCTGACTGAAGGGATAGCTGGTCATAGATCATCAGGCTGCTCTGCAGCAGAGCCGCGATCACGTTAATTTAAAAAAAAAAAAAAACTTTCACTAAAACGGTCTTCTACGTGTGCTTGCAAACCAAGCACACGTAGAAGAGTATTTCAGTGAAAGTTTTCTTTTTTAGTAACGTGATCAGGCTGTGCTGGAGAGCCGCCTGAAAGTCGTACAACTCTCTTCTCTGCAGTCAGCTAGAACACTGATTACGTGGAAGGGGGAGGGAGAGGGCAACTTTAGAAGCGATCATCTCTTAAACCATAAAGGTCTGAGAGATGACACTGGGGGCAATACATTTTTTTTTAGGAGGGCTTTACTAACATACTTAAGTATTACTATCCCTTTAATGAGAGTAGGACACATCTGTCAAGCAGCAGTGTGGGTGACTAATATTTTTAACCCTTTGAGTGCCAGAGTGGTATGCAATGCTTTGCGTACCACTCTGGCACTCAAAGGGTTAAAAATGAACCAGCATAAAATACCATCTGATTATCATGTAGCAGAAAAATGGAAGCAACAGAAGCATATGGTGCATGTACAACTAACAGCAGCACTGGAGGAAGGATTTGCACACATATATTTATCTATATATATATCTATATATATATCTATATCTATCTATATATATCTATATCTATATATATATATATATATATATATATATATATATATATATATATATATATACCAGGCCACTGCCAGCCACAAGGACAAACCAGAAGTGTCATCCTATTTACTCAGTGTCTCCAGTGTCACAACACCACCATCTGCATCAACACCCTTTTAAATCCACATTTTATTTTCACATTATCTGTATCTCAAAAATAGTTTTCAGGCTTATAGAAAGAAAAAACTTAAGAAAAGTTATATGCTGGCTTATGAGACAATTTTTAATTGTTAGTTGTCTTAAATATAACGTGGAAAGTATTAAGAAAAATTTATTACAAGCTTATAATAAAGTAGTCCTTTAAAGATGTAGTTTGCCGGTTTAATTATAACAAGAAAAAGCCATAAAACATTTTTTTACAGGCTTACAATGCAAACCTTGGAACAATAATGTGCAGGCTTACATAACATTGCAAAACTTGAAAATAACTATAAGCAGGCTTGCACAGCAAATCAAGCTTTTAAAAAATTGGTGCAAGCCAAGCCAGTAGTATGCCACCGGTGCCAGTCAGGAACATATGCCACCCATCTGTGACATTATAGAGGTTGCTGCTAATTTAGTTCCTGCTGTTGAGCAGTCTGAATATCATATTTCTCAGTAGATTCTGTATCTACCTTGTCCATGATGAGTGGTAGTAATGGTGATGAGAGGAGTGGGATGGAGATCATTCAGCAGTGGTGAATTGGGACAGGTGGTGGTAGTAAAGGTCCTTCTTAGTACTAGCCCTTGTGCCTTGGAGAGAACAGCAACATCTACTTCTCCCATGCCCATAAAATCGTGGGTGTTGGAACATGTTTCCTTGGGTGCAGAGAGGCGCCGTGCAGTTTTCAACAAGTGTAATGTTCACCATGTGTGAGAACATTACAATGTGTGGTCATTGCACCACGCAATGTGCAATGTGTGGATACAGACTGCCACATTCTCATATCTGCAGAGGCACTGTCTGCAGGTAGTGGTGGCAATACTCCAGTATGTTGCTGGTGATTACTCAGATTGCTGCCATTTGGCTGAGAGTGGGACTGCCACATTCATCATCTTCCACACAGTTGCTCCTACCACCAATACTTGCACCCATGGTGGGCAGTGTGGATGCATCAGCAGCAATCTATTCATAGTCATGGTGCTCTGCCTACTCCTGCTGCTGTGAGATATAATGATAATTGTTGGTACCTTCAGCAGCAGGAACTAAACATGCAGCTAACTCCATAATTTCAGTAGTACTGGGGTGGCAGCTATACCCATCCCATCCAGATCTCTAATCCATCTTCATTTATCACATCCAAGAACACCTTCTTGTTCTATAGCACACTGTTGTGTATCATCAACACCACCACTACCAGTCTCTCCCTTCTCCTGCTGTACTTGTGGTGAGTCTGCTTTTATGCTACTAAGCATCATTGCAGCTGGTTCAGACTCAGGTAGCTGCACTATAGTGGTGGTGGAGGGCACACATGCTCAGGTGACACTTTCTCACATAGGCAGCTAAACTGTGTTCATACTAGTACTTCTAGGGGGATTCAGAGTGGAACATGGGGGGATTCTAAGTGGGAGTTGGATACGGTGGTGGACCCAGTAGTGGGGATGGGGACACATTGCCCAGCTGAGCTTTCTTCAATATATGACCCCACTTCACTGTTGGGGTTCTGCTGTTGGCACCATTAGCAGCACTACTGGCTTGGATGGACTCTGTGGAGCTCACTGCTGCTGCTTGTTGTGGAATTATCCTTCTTCACAACAGTAGCAGCACCCCTCCGATTTCTTCTGTGGGCCATTGTGCCTCGCATTTTAATGTCTCTCTCTCTCTTTACATTCCCCTATAAGGCTATACAGAACTCTGAATACTGTTCAACACTGTGGAAAGTTCAGGCTTTTTATTCTATGACTAGTTGAAGAGCCCGTTACACGGGCTACAGTGCCACTCCCAGCCGGTCCCGGGGCAATCATGCACAGTAGAGACTGCCCGCACCGTGGCTGATATAGAACTGGTTATTCCTAGAAAAAAGCTTGGCACGCTACATAAGTGCCCACAGCACACTTGACCCTGGTTAAGAACTACTGTGCTAGTTCCTTTTGATAGATTTTGCTAGAAGAGACATAACAAAGCACAATGTACTCTATATGTTTATGTATATTTCATGATACCAATTTGTTTTTTTTTTAATGAAATAGCACAAACTGTTAAATCAGATGTAATGTGTGAAGAACATGGTGGTAATCTTTTTTTAAAGTGGAAAAAGAAACGTTATAAAAAAAAGGCTCATAAATCTTTCATCTTTGTTTCAATCCATCGAAGCATACTCCAATTTATAAGGTCATCGTGAACGTTCAGTTATAAAACATGTGATGCATTTTGTTTCTCTATTTTAACAAAATAGTTTATGTGACAGTTTAAAGTAGTCAGTTTAATTGTATTGTTCCACTGATGTCCCATTTTTCAAATCCAGACTATAAAATGCAGCCAAGTCTCCCCCCACACACAAGCAGGTGTCAAAGAAGTTTTCCTAATAGTCCTCTCTCTGCCTTCCCCCCATATCTATATTACCGCTTCATCCCTCTACAAATCCCTTGCTGATAACACACCCACAAAGTATCTCTTTATCTACATATCAGGACTCTGTCTCCCTTGGCCAGGTCTCTCCCTGACTTCCTGTGCCCTCACAAACCAAAGAAAAAAAAATATTTCTAAACTTCTACAGATTTCCCCTGTCCCTACAAACACAAGTGACCCCGTCGATCAGATCTCACCCACCACTTACAGGATCCCATCCTCCAACACCACACACTGACGCAAATTGCATAGAAACATAATAATAAAATCTCAAGTGTACTAGGACAATTCATGAAATTCTGGGGCAAACCGACTACACCATAGGGAGTAAAAAAAAAAATCCATTTGATTACAACCCCTATCTAATTTAAATCAATTGAAATTGCTTAATTTTCATATTCCATCTCCTCCATTGTGCAGTTGGTATGCTCCTGAATTGCTTTTGCTTGATAAATAAGGCACAGTTTGTTTTGGGGAGGATGAAGGCTGATGTATTAACCAAATGTTGTGCAATTCTAGACAAATCAAGTGCACTACAGGCAACAAATAAAATTGCCTTTTGCTTTAAATGAGGGCTTTTAACACATTAACCCATAAGTGCTGGATTTGTGGATGATTGTTTTTTTCAGAACACATTCAGTTTTCTCATGGTGCCTCACATGAAGTAAACTTTGCATCATGCAACAAACTATGATGTCATAATTACCAAATATAAATAATTACTTATTTTAGTATTTTTTTTATTTTAATACTATACACATCTATATATCAAAAACATTTATGTTGGTTGTGAAGGTTTCAATTATTTTTAAAAGCTCTGAATGCCCTGAGCACAAAAGTACAAATATATATAGTTTTTCTTCCATGCATGGCTTGTGCAGACCCATAATTTCCAGGAGAGCAAAAGCATATTTTCTACTTTATGAATTCAAAATGTATATTCCATTGGTTACATAGTAAAACTACCCTACGACAGCATAATATCTATATAAAAGTAAATATTTCCTGAAAGTACACTAACACATGAATTTCTAAGTGGCTGAAGTTTGTTCCTACTCAAAATGATGAAGCAAGGAATTTTTTTTTTAAATAGGATTCTTTGGGTTTCAGAAATTTACTCTGAAGTTGCAACTTACAGCACAACATCTCAAGCAAGCTTAGAGGAACAAACCAAAAAAAGAATGTAATATAAATGCCACGTATCTTCTGAGTACACTGATACACAATATGTACAGGTGTACAAATGTATGTCATTCCCCCTGGGTCCCAAATTGGTAACAGCACATAACATTTGTTCTACTGAAATGTTCATGCAGATAACCAGAATGCACTATATAGTCACAATATGAATATCATAATTACCCCATAACATCAAAATAATTACCTAAAAGCATATATTTTGAATATAGATCTCCAAATGCATCAAATAAGGGGTTACTTGCCTTTTTACCCTAGCATGATGTATACAAATATGGATCTGTGGCTACCAATGGGACAATGGAATAAGGCTGGGGTGTCCAACAGTATATTTAGGAATCTGTGTCTTCTGGGGGTATTGGAACCAGGCTGGGGAGGGGATATAGTAGGGAACAAGGACATGGGGTCAAATTGTATATATGTGTATCTGTGTCTACCAGGAGGCAGCAGAACCAGTCTGTGGGTTGGCAGTGTATGTGGGGCTATGTGACTACCACTGGCAGCAGGCTGGGGGTGGGAGGAAGCATATGTGGATCTCTGTGACTAACAGCAGAACCAGTCTGGGGAGGGGGGGTCAAACTGCATATGGGGAATCTGTGGCTACCAGGGGCAGTAAAGAAAGGCTATGGGATCAGTCAGTGTATATGGAGAACTGTGGCTACCAGTAGGCAGGGGACAAAGGCTGGGGGGTCAGAGAGTGCATATGGGGAATCTGTGGATACCAGTTAGCAGGAGAACAAGGCTTGGGTGGGGGAAAGACAATGGATGTGGGGTATATGTGGCTACCATGGCACAGTGGGACCAGGCTATTGGCAAGGGGATTTTTTAATCTTATTTTATTTTATTTCAGACCTCTTCATGGTGCATTTGGACCCCTCCTGATGCCCCCTGGCATTGATTGCTGATATGATAGGATAGATGATCAATGTAGTGACCAAGAAGGCAATCCCTTGCCCTGATCCTTCATGGCCCACTTGTGTCATTGATGATGTGTGTGGTCCTTGAAGGGGTTTGATGCAATTTGAGCTGGTAAAACCATCAGTAAGACCAAAATGAGTTCTGGCTGGCACACACATGTAGTTGTACAGTTGGAATTCGGATGCCCAACCAATGTGAACTACAAAGAGCGTTGGCCACCAGAACATGACTTGTGGCCCAATGCTCATCGCAGCTGTTTGTTCAAACAACGCACGTTAAATAGCCTGAATAATGGGAACATCAAAGGAAACTAGCTAATGCTCAATGTTTGACACAGGGTCCCCCTACCTCCATCCTCCTAAATAATAACATTAATAGTACCCCCTGGTCCTACACTACACCTAACATTAACAATAAAGTTTAAAAATACTAGCCCTAACACTATGCCATAACCCATACCCCATAGTTGTAACACTTACCTGGACGTTTGCGGTCCACTGAGGTCTTCTGCACCCTGGTCTTCCTCTTTAATTTGTCTTTGTCATAGTAGCGGCTGCTGCTGTGCCGACCGGTAACTCACCCGACTAGTCCTCCAGTGCATTGGGCAGATTGCCTCTGTGTCCCTCAGGTAACGGCGGCTGCCGAGCATTCTGCTGTCCCCGGCAGCTCCTTCCAGCAGGTCCCACGCTGTGTCTTGGTGCGCGTCCAGGTTTGATGCGCGTCAAATTTAAAGAGACAGGCACCAGTTTTGGCTGGGATGTGGGGTCACACAGGGTATGGAACGTGCTCTGCAGTAACCACACTTCCCAGCCAAGCAGCATCTAGCTTGAGCGGTTACTAATGTGCGTTTCTTCATCCCTCCAGCTATTGCCCTGTGTAACCCTACATCCCAGCCAATAGAAGCATGGGGAACAAATTTGAACAGAGACTGGACATATAAAAGCCAATCTCTGTTAAAATTGTCCTCAGTTTGGCTCGGTCAAAGGCCCAAAAAGTACAGAAATGGGGATTTTTGTTGTTGTTCTGGCGGCAGCAGAGAGACTTTACGGGGGCATTGGATTTCATTGATTATTCTTGTTTTATAGAGACACAAGCAATTTTTTGCAGAAGAAGATAGAAGAAGAGGAAATAAGAAGAAAAAAGAAGAAAGATGCTTAGAGAAAACTAATTAAAGGGATATTACTGATTCATAATAAAAGCAGCTCCAATTAATCTTCATAGTATTTGGGCCATGGAGCGTGTTGTTTCAATACTGTCAGAGTTGTGGTTCAAGGATAATTGAATGATAAAGTAACCCCCTCCCACCCCTTTTACTGATGTAACACTGCTCAGCTCAGAGCAGCAGGGTGGTGTTCAAGTGGATTGCAGAGAGGGACAAATTTCAAATAACAAAAGGGAAAACCTGAAAAACCAGTCAATGGGGGCAGGGCTTTCATTGTTCTCACAGTAAGAAGATTGTCTCTTGCTGTGAGCTGTCTAGTGTGTGGTCCAGATTCCACATCCGAGGGGAGGTGGCTTACACTAGGTAAAAGGGTCAGGAGGGGGAAGCTTTATCATTCAATTACTCTTGAACTACATCTCTGACAGTATTGAAATAACACTCTGTATGGCTCAAATATTATGAAGATTAATTGGAACTGCTGTTTTTGTGAAACATTACTATCCCTTTAAAGAGGAAGACTAAGGTGCAGAAGACACCACTGGATCTCAGACTTTCAGGCAAGTGTTTAATGTTCATGTTGTGTGGAATGGGCCATGGGATGGTGTTAGCTTTAGGAGGATTAAGCCTTTGAGTGCCAGAGGGGTATGCAACTCTGCATTGCATTGCATACCACACTAGCACTCAAAGGGCTAATTTTTTTTTTGTTTCACTCATGGTTTTGGTACCTTGGATGCATTGATATGGGGCTTAGGGCCCCATATAAATACATACACGGGTCACTAGTGTAGGGATCCCTATTGGTTCATTAATTTTTTATACATTAAAGACTCAGCTGGGTTTCCTAGGCTCCAATTTAATGCAAAAAAAGAGGGTCCTTAATGCATGTTAGTAACCACCGCATGTAAATGAATAGCAAATTCATATGCTTTTTCATTGATTTCAAAGGACACCAGTCAGTAGGTTGTCACAGTGCAGGTAACAGAATACCAAACTGTGACTTAAAACTAACAACATTAGTTTGGGTTAACTAATGGAGGTAATTGAATGGAGCCCAAGGTCCTCAACCAAGAAGTTCACAGAACATTGGGTTAAGGAGAACAAGGGAAGGCTTTGATCGCCTTCCTGGTCACATCAATCAGATAGGTGACCAATGCCACAGGGGCCATCAGGAGGGATTCTGAATCCGGAGGTCTGATTTAAGTTTTGAACCACACACAATAGAGGATCAAAGGAGCCTGCACTATTTTGATTTCTTATGATCACTCACATGCTCATGGAAACGAGTGTATATTTTTAATAGTTAAAACGTGCCCTGCAGTGTAGGGGAACATCTTCACTACATTTAGAGTAGTGAGTCCAGGTGTGAGTCCAGGTTTGACGTGCATCAAATTTAAAGAGACAGGCACCAGTTTTGGGACTCCTCCTCTTCCTGGCCATTCTGTTCATAAACTTCCTGGACGCCACTCTCAGTTGCCCTTACATGGTGTCCAGTGAAGTTTTTTTGCGTTTTGGGCTGCACGTGGTCCATGGGCAGCATGTTTAACATGCCTATTTATGCAGACCTGGAAAAAATTCTAGGTCTGAACAAACTGATTCTGAATGGATTACAGAGATGGGGAACGAGGGACATGGGAGAGTAGACGGCTCTGGGTGCATCAGAGGATGTAAGTGTGGTGATCACATGGGAAAGAGTGGGTGCAGGAACAAATATGGGAGTAGGGAGCATGGGAGAGAAACAGGCAGCAGCAAGGAGCCTCAGTAGAAAGGAAGGGGCAGCGGGGATCATATGGAGAGTGAAGGCAATAATAGGGAGAGAGGGAGTGGCAACTTGGAACCTGGAGAGAGGATGCTGCAACATGGACAGTGACGTGAGAAGAGATGGGAAACAAGAGGAGAGAGGAGGTGCCATGTGGGATGAGGAGACCACCATGGACTATAAGGGGGCAAACTAACTGCACCATATGGAACAAAATACAAATCTCAAAATATCCATTGATTTAAATCCTTTTGACATCTTGCATTCTAAGGGTTATATGTGGCATTAACCCATTGAGAATCAATCCAATCGATATCTCTCTAACACACAATGGGTTAAAATCCATACTGAAATCAATGGGTATATGCATTTGTTTCCTGTGGAGCAGGTAGTTTGCTCCTACGGCTCCTCTTTCTTTGTGCATATGGCCATCTTCATACACCCCAGAGATTCCACAAACATGAAAGAAAGGACTTGGATTCCATTTGGTTGATAACTTTATCAAGGGTTTTTTCTAAAAATGTCTCCATAGACTTCAATAGGAACCTGTTAGACAAAGTCAGCGAAGACACTTATGAACTGTAATAACAAATACATGTATCAATTATTAAACATACATTTTATTTTCAAAGATACATTCTGCATGAAAGCACCACATCCTGGTTCAGATACCATGTCCTCATCACAATGAGTCATTATAAGGATTGGAGTCATTCCAGTGCTTTGGATAATTACTTATTTGACTTTCTACTAGTTGGCAATACAAACTATTTTACAGTATATTATTGCACTGTAAGGATGCCTGGATTTCAGTTTTTATGTGTGGTGTACAGTACATCAATCCTTTGAGGACTAAAGGGTTAAAAATAACTGTACCATTATTCTAAAATATTTGAACTGCAGGTTGTTCTAGTTGGCTGCAATAGTATAGTATTCTCTTCTGTATAGAAAGTGTTTGAGAGAACACTCATTCAGTGCATGCTCTCACTTCTCTATATAATATCATGTTATATTTAACACTTTTCTTAAAACTACTTGTATATGTAGAGACCCATATGGTCTTCAAGTACCCCTAAGAGTGTGGGTTTTAAATGGGTAGTATAGAGCCAATAGAAGTGCCTTCATAGCAATGTGATCAGTTCCCATAGCTTATAAGATACCCAGTCTCACTCAACTCCCCCAGCAGATAGCAGATATCTGCTTCCCATAGCTTATAAGTTACCCATTCTCACTCAACTCCCCCAGCAGATAGCAGATATCTGCTTCCCATAACTTATAAGTTACCCATTCTCACTCAACTCCCCCAGCAGATAGCAGATATCTGCTTCCCATAGCGTATAAGTTACCCAGTCTCACTCAACTCCCCCAGCAGATAGCAGATATCTGCTTCCCATAGCATATAAGTTACCCAGTCTCACTCAACTCCCCCAGCAGATAGCAGATATCTGCTTCCCATAGCTTATAAGTTACCCATTTTCACTCAACTCACCCAGCACATAGCTCATATCTGCTGCTCTGGGTAACATCAGGACCTCACTCAGCACTCATGGGAGCTTTCTTTTCTATCCACAGTAGACTATCAATGGTGAACTCACTAAGACAGGATTTCTTGAGAGAGCATAGCAGTGTTCCTTTCACTCCCATGAGCACCAAGTGAGGAGCTGCCGCCACCCAGAGCTGCAGATATTTGTGACCTCATGGGAAAACCAAATGAGACAGAGCGAGTTATTCTGTTAACAGTCCAATGTAACGTGTGCAGCTTAAAAGCCTCTCCATCGGCTAATAGTCCCATGTCAATGTATAGAAAAGAAAAGCATACCTAAACACTGGTATCTTCTTTAATACAGCACATGTTTAAAGCAAAACATCTTTATTGCACAATATAGCATAACATTTGTAATATGTACAGGTACTTAAAGGGATAGTAATACTTAATATGTAAAAAATATATATTGTAGTGTTTATCCCCCTGAGTAAAAAAAGGGTACTCTCACTGATGAAAGGTGTTTTATTCAAAAGTTATTACAGCTCAAAGTTGATTTTTTTAGGTGCAATATCACAGTGGCCTGAAATTGTACAGTGGCACTTTTGTTACACCATCCTATGGACAGCTCTGGTCCATAGACCATAAATCTCCATGGGATGGTGTAGCAAAAGCACCACTGTACAATTTCAGGCCACTGTGATATTGAACCTAAAAAATGCAACTTTGAGCTGTAATAACTTTTGAATAAAACACCTTTCAGCAGTGGAAGTACTCTTGTTTTACTCAGGGGGATAAACCCTACAACATATATTTTTTAAATTCTAAGTATTACTATCCCTTTAAGCAAGACCGGGTAACATGAGATTCAAATCTTCCTTACCCAGAAAGGCTAATTACTATCCCTTTAACTTGTGGTTGGAATAATGTTCGTTTCTGGTACCACACAGTGCTTGGGTGCAGAGACATGGCTAGTATTCCATGAAGCCTGATTAACGCGTTTTGTGCCAATGGCACTTCCTCATGGTCAATATAAACTATCATTTTGAGCCCTTACACTAATAAAGCCTTTCCATTGGCTAAAAAGCCACTAGTTTCACTATGGAGTCTGCAACAAATCAAAAGACATCAAAAGAGCTTTGCTAAAAAATCTCCATTACCCCCCCCCATAACCACATTTTCTGGAGTTTCTGAAACTAGTCATTAGCCCATCAAATGGCCATTGGGAAACAAGCCCACATTATTCCAACGTTTCCGATTATCCAACATTAGGATTTCAAATATCAATAAAGATTAAATGTGCAACAATGTGAAATACAAAATTTAAAATGTATAGCCAACAATGCTACATAAAAATAAGAATGATAAACTACAATGCCCATTATATATATATAATCCCTATACCTCCCTATGAGTAAGTGCCAAGTATAGCTCAAAACTCGTTAGACCTGTTTGGAGGCCCTGTTATATGTGCTTGTGTCCCACCTTTCAAGTGTATGTCACTGTGATTTTAAAGCTCTGGAATTAAGCTTTTGTTTCTATAAAGTCACCTTACCTGCTTTTGGTGTGCCGCCATGAAGCTTTGATGAACTTTTAAAAAAAATACACCATATACATATTGTGTTATTCATCAATAAATACATGTATTTGTTACTTCTCCCAATTATTTGTAGGAAAACTCCATATACGGAAACATTTATAAAAAATAAAAAACAAAACAAAGAAACATGAATAATGGAGATAATTACTCAACATACCAATTCTATTAGAAATATTAATTTTAACGATAGACAGTTTTAAATAAAGTAATACTGTGATGTCAATAAATGGCAGACCATATCAGACCTCTTGAACAAAGACAGGACACATCATACACCATACAGTGACATGTCATGTGTCATGGAGGATGGATGTCTGCACCCTGCTTACCCTTTAACCCCTTTGCGTCCTGTAATGTACCCGGACCATCACGCTGGTCTGGCACTTAAAGACCAGTGACGGTCCTGGTACGTCACATACTTTTACTCAACATGCTCCTGCAGGAGCGCTGTGAGTAATAACGGGGACTGAACTTGATCGCTCCAAGAACGGAGCAATCTCTCTCAGTCCCTCTTTCGACGTGCCGGAATACGTGATCAGTCACGTGGGACGGCACGTCAAAGTCGCCTATCTGGTCCTTAAAGGACCAGACACCCCGGGACTGCTGGTCCTTAAGGGGTTAATAACAAAAACACACTACAACTTGAGGATGGTGGTAAGGCCACAGCTTTTATTAAATAACTATATTAAAGTAAATTAAAATAAAACATACCAACAAACCAAGGCATTTATCAGCCATACAAGCCTGGGCGGATTCAATTGCAGGGGATAAAGGTTACCTCCCATTTTATAAAAAATGTTCCTATTGAGGTCTATGCAGAAACCTGGAGATAAAAGCAGAGCTAAAATTATCTCCAGCAATTGAATCCAGCCCCTAATACGTCAACCAATAAAAACACAAGGCTCTGCCTTACCAGCCAAAAGCCTACAAATACATCTTTATTTCAGTATTTTCTTTAACAGTCCTCCAAGCTGTGACAACCAAATGTATTTATTATGTATATATAAATATATAGATAAATAGATAGATATGTATTTATTTATTTATTTTTACAGACAAAAACACAATCATAACAGATTTTACAACCATTAGGGAGGAGAGCGGGAGTCAGAACCCTTACTGTGCCTATGTTATTTAGTATTGTAGGCATTAAAAAATATTAAGAATGATATAAGCCTTTATGGTTTGAGAGATATTTGCTACAAAATTTCCCCCCACCCTGACGTCAGTGCTCTAGCTGGCAGACTTGTATTCTAGTCTTCAGACAGGCCGGCGGCTCTTGCAATCCAAGTCTGTTAGCAAGATGGCAGACTTGACTGAAACAGCCAGGAATAGGGAACTTTAGTTGCGAATATCTCTCAAACCATAAAGATTTGAGAGATAAGACTTACATAATTCTTAATATTTTTTTAGTGCCTACAATACTAAATAAACATAAAATTACATATTACTATCCCTTTAAGATGAATTTACGTACAAAGTTACAGAGTTTATATATGTGTGTTTCCTGCCCATGGAGCCTACCTAGCACAAGGTAAACCCCTCTTAGCCAATCACCCCACAGGGTGGGAAAAACCCCATATTTCAGAAAATTCTGACGTGATTACAAGGGTCTTTTATTAACACTGTACATTCCCATTTAAGGCTATATCTGCATGAGTTCAGGTGATGTAGGCCAATTGACTGTAAAACAAACAGTCTTGTGCTTTGGTATATATTTAACCCATTAACGTTTTGGTCCTGTTTTCCCTGGGACTCATTTGTAAATGATAGTAACCCTTTAATCATTCAAGGAGTGCTGTTAGCCATGACAGTGCTCTCAGTACGTGACCTCCTACTCATGTTGGCAGGGAATGATGGGAGTTGTAGTCTGACAGCAGCTGGAGGTCCACACTTTGCCCAGCACTAGTCTACACATTCGTCAGAAAATGCAAGTTCAATATTAGATTTTATTTGTAATACAAATAACTTTTATACATGGAATGGATGATGATGAAACCATTGTTATTTTCAGATAACTCATAGGATAGGGAGAGGTTGACTACCCCTCTCATTAGGTGTTTCACATCTTCACTATCTTCACTATGTCAGTTTGTTACCTAAAGCCTGTTCACAGAAAGCAAAGAGGACAGTTATGGAGCCATGCAAATGCATTGTAGCAGCAAATAATAATTCCCCAAATTCCTACTGATTTGGCTTCTTGAATACTTGATTGTTTTACAATGCATTGGAGACCTCTCTAGAATTCAAGGGGACTATAGACCTAAGTCAGTGACCCGTGTTTGTTCCCAATGATGCAGTTGGTTTATCCCAGAACTGGTTCTGTTATAGGGTGACCACATATCCAGTCTGCCATTCAGGGACACTGCAGAGACGAGAGCAGCAGAGTACTTGTTCTCAGCTTTAGCGCAGTCATGTGGAAGAGGTCATTGTACATCACTAGACATAAGTACACTGCCTGCTCTTTATCTGGCGCACCACAGAGTTCTAAATATTAGAGGGGGAACTGCCCTTTGACTGCTGTGACAGAAAGTGATGACTGTGGTGGACTACAAGAACAGGTACTTCACGTCCTTAGACTAGCCTTATACTACTACAAAATTGTACTGCAGCTCCTGTTTGATATCAGGATGAAGGCTCCATTCTCTCTAGTGTTTAGTGATCTGTCTGGAGGCCATTTTCTTGTAGTCCAGCAGAGGCGTCACTTCCTTTCACAGTATGTAATGGGATGTGCTCCTTCTAGTGTTTAGACCTCTTTGCTCTGGAGTCTTTTTTCCAGGACTTTTTATTGTCCCAGGAAGTCATCATCAGGGACAAGGGACACACATTCAAAATAAGGGACTGTCCTGGGTAATCAGGGACAGGTGGTCGCCCTATTCTGTTATTCTTTGTACTTCAGAAATCCCAGGAGTTCCTTAACCCCTTGAGTGCCAGAGGGGGTGTGCAATGTGTTGCAGAGCAATGCGTTGCATACCTCTCTAGCACTCAAAGGGTTAAAGCCCATTTTTAGGACCACTGTAATCACAAATAAATGTATCACTTTTATAAATGTTTCGAAGAATGTATTCATGTAGATTTTCAGTGTCTAGAGACATGTTTATTTTTTAAAAGTTGATTTTCTGTTTGTCACTATGAAAACACCACATACAGGTACAGCTGCCATGCAGTCATCCCAATGAATCAAATCAATATTAGGACTGGAGTGCCTCCAACAGCTTTAACTGTTTACTTATTTAGCCTACTCCTAGTTGGCCAGCATGTCTCCTAACATTTCAAATGGCAAAAGCGGGACAGTTTTGTTTTAGGTGTTGTTGCCAAGGAAGTGGCTGGTAGGCAGGGCACTAATGCCCTAGGTTATTTCATGACCTATTGACAGCTTTTTGTGTAACTAAATACATAATTTAGAAAAAGACCAAAGAATGTAATTTACACAGATTATTTTGAAAAAACATATACCGAAGGCTAAACAAACATTAAAGTAAGTTTTATTGCTGTGGAGCACTGTGATACACTTAACACACATCACACAGTCTGATCTCCTAAAAAGAGGATCGCAAGGGTGGGAAAGAGGGAGTTAGTGATTTGGGTCTCAAAGAGGGACTGTCCCTCCTAAAGAGGGACACTTGAGAGGTGTGGGCTAGAGAGACTAGCGCAATTCATCCAGATAATCAGTGTCATGCTAGGTTTTGTGTTTCTAGAAAATATACTTACTGGGCCTTATTTAGAAAAGTGGAGTAGTGCAATTCTGGGGCAAGCCAATTGCACTATAGTGAAGACATAAAAAAATCCCCATGTTGTCATTGATTTAAATGGGGCTTTTCACACCCTTGGATTCTAAAGAGGTCTCCAATGCATTACAAAGCATTCAGGAGATTAAACTAAGGCATTTGCATGTATTCCCTATCGTGAAGTTGGATACCCCAGAATTACATTGCTCCATTTTTATAAATACTGTCCAGATGCAGAATGCAGAGGTGTTGCTAGGAAATGTTTTACGGGGCTAATGTCACAGGTCTCGGGTCTTGTTGTGAGTTTGGGGAATGTAATTGTGTCATTTTCCTTTGAGGTAATGGTATTACTAGATTGCACAGGGTACTGATAATGCATTAGGTTGGTTTATGCCCCAGGTCTTTTTGGAACCTAGGAACTCCCCTTGTAGCAATTAACCAATTCACATGTACAGTATTACTATTTCCTGTCATCACGCAAGTATTTCACACTCAGCAGCCTGAAGTACCATCCAGTAAACCTAACTTTATATCTCTGCATTTTCTGTCTTGCCCTGAAAAAGAGCCATTCCTGCTCTACCTCCCTAAAGCTCTCTGCCCAAGGCTGAATTTACATATCAGGAATCCTTCAGCAATGCACCCTAGGCATATTTATCCCTGTCCATTGCCACACCCCCAGTCCCATCCACAGTTACCTAAAAAAGAAAATATATTTAGCTCAGTGGCATTGAAGTTCAGTTCTCAAGGGATGCAAACAGGCTTTAACCCTAAAAGGACCAGACAAGTGTACACAACATTGCTTTGCAATGTGTTACACACCCATTTGATCCTTAAAGGGTTAGTCAGAATATCCCTGATTAAGAACGGATGGATGAATCGGTGACTTATTCATTCTGACTCACATACTGCTGCTCAAGCAGGGAAATTCTTAAACCCATGCTTGTTTGGAAGCCTTGAGGACAAACCTCCAACACTCCTGCCTTCACCTAAAAATATACACAGAAAAAAGTGTTTAATCCCTTGGATACTAGAGTGGTCTTCAACACAAGGGATAAATAAACTGATAAAATTTGTATGAAATTAGAAATATATATATATATGTAATATACTGGTGAGTAACTGTAACTGGAAACCCCTTTGGTATGTTCATTTTTAATAAGTCCTTCTCCTAGGTAGATAGTAGGAGCTGAGAGTCCGGGATAAATGATCCATCCAGGAAGTAGAGTCAGTTCAGAAGACCAGCTGGTCTGGGTTGAGGATGTCCTTCTCTGCAGCCATTACAAGAAGCAGATTATGGTGATCTCCTCAAGAGGACTCTATGGACTGCCTGGAGCATATCTGCCACATAATCATCCCTAGTAGTGTGGAGAAAGGAACAAGAGTGTCCAGATGCAGACCCCAATTTAGGGACTGGATTCTCCATGTGGAAATAGACACATGAGCACATCAATACTAATATAAGAAATAGTGCTTAATGTTTTCTTGTTCCTGTTGGTATGCTAATTAAAGTTTGCTTGAAAACCCCTAGCACCCAAGTTATATGCAAACACACCCTAAGTATGAGGCCCCACCTAGAAAATAAAACCGTGAAGCAGTTATCTCGATTGAAGCAGTATCTATTATTATCCCTCATGGCTGAGGTAGGCAATGACATCTAAGGGGTTAATGCAAAAATTGTGGTGGTAAACTTATTTTCTGCTTTTTTTTCTGTTTTGTTGGCACTGGTTTATTGTGCTTTAAATCACAGACTTTACTGTAAGTATATGATGTGTTTAATGGTCTGGACATGATAAGCTGAAGTGTAATGTAATTTGGAGGAACTGGCTCGGACCACCCTTTGTCATTATGTTAATCCTGTGACCTATGACTGAAAATTTCACTAAAAATTACATGGACAATTTCATAAAGCAGTCTACATTTTTATGTGATATGTGATCAAAATATGTTATCATGACATTGAGAATGGCACGTACAAAATGGCCTCAGTTTTGAAACGATGTGTACATTGCCACACATGTTTTAAGCAGTTTGCATGTCAGTGTGGATACTGTGCTACATCTTCAATTTAACTACAATGTGCTCTGGAAGAAGCAAAATGAGGGTGTGCATCTGACTAGTGAGCTAGTTGTGACTCACATACTAACAGAAGATGCAAAAATAAACAAGTAACAGATACCGAAGAGTGATAAGCTTCCTGCCTTCTTGGCTGTTTGTATGTCCTCAGCTCCAGTGGATAGGTGCTGCTCCTCCAAAATTAACTGTAATAACTATAAGCTGCAGCCACAATTTATACTCAGGATGCAGGTGGACAGTAGCTTATCACAATATGGAAATAGCGAGGAAATAAAGTAAATATTACAGTGCAAATTCACATCACAATTTTTATCCGACTCACTAATTTCATGCTCCTTTGTTGGGCACTTTGTCAGAGGGTAACTGCTGGTGAAGTGGGTAACCTAGGCGTGCAAAGCATATTGTGTAGGTCTGAAGATTTTGTTTGGTTATATTTAGGGGCGGGCAAAAAGTGAGAAAAATTTCCCTCTTGACTTTTCATGAAAAACGGCTTATTTTTCACTTTTTTTTTTGCGGACATTTTCTCTTTTTCTCAAATGCAAAATGTTCCTCCTTTTCACCAATTCCAGCAAAATTTTCACCTATTCCAATACAATATTCTCCTATTTTAACACATTTTTCAGATAGCCTAACACATTTTTCTCATATTCCAGCATATGTGTTCCTATTACAACACCTTTTTTTCCTATGTTTAATATGGTGCAACATTTCCCAGCCCAATATTCTTCTGAGAGCTGTAGTGGAGAAATAAGTAGCTGGAAGTCAAAGCTGTGAGTCCTACAGCAACATATACCTTGAAAAATTTAGGTCAACCTCCTTCCTCCCTTCTTCTCCCCATTGTGCCCCCAGACTCCCCTACTACAGAGAACAAATGTCCTACCTAAATGACTCCCTAAAATTAAGCTTCAGTTCCTTTTTATTTGCCTGTCTTCTCTAGATCAAAAACATGCTGCTCTCTCCTCTTGCAAACACAGAATGGCATGCTGTGAAAGCCTGACAGCCTTTTATATGGCTGTAGAAAACTTTCATGAAGTGGAAAAAATGTTTTCTACCCCTTGATTTCAATGCAATGAGCTAGGCAAAAAAGCAGAAAAAAAATTCACTTTTTGCCTGAAAATATTTCGCTAATTGGAAAGTACTATTTTTCACCAATTTCAGTATGAGCCAAAAATTTTCACCCATCCCTAGTTATAATTCATTTGCTATGAGACTAAACATGGTGAGGAGGTTTTTGAAGCTATTGGAAACAATGACAGATCATCATTAAAAAGAATCATTTAATGTATTAATGATTATAGATGAGTTAAAAAGTCATATAAGGGATCAGTCTTTTGGTTCTCACCCAGGATACTCTCTTGCTATTTACATCATGACCCCTTATAGCATCCCAGGAATATAGAGATTCAGGAATCTTCTTGTTTCCACAAATTTTACCAATAGTAGCAACCACGTTATCATCACATCTCTTGAATCTTTAGGATTAGCTTAGCAGTTTCCACCTATCCTCAGAGACAGATTCTTACTAAAGTTGGTATCAGATGAGAGTTGGTAACGTGTTAGCAGTAGAAATGCAGGAGGCAAATATAGTTGTTGATACCTTTATTGGCTAACTAAACAGATTTAAGATGCAAGCTTTCAAGATCTCTTAGGTCTCTTCCTCAGGCATGTTATACAGATAAATATGAAAACATCTCTCTTATATACAAATACTGACTTTGACTGATCAAAGAACCAGAGTCTGGACTGAACTTTGTTATCTGATTTCAATTCTAAACAATGCAATGTGTATCTGTATATAAGAGAGATGTTTTCATATTTATCTGCATAACATGCCTGAGGAAGAGACCTAAGAGGTCTTGAAAGCTTGCATCTTAAATCTGTTTAGTTAGCCAATAAAGGTATCAATAACTATATTCACCTCCCTCCATGAATGAGTATTTTTCAAGAGGGAGAATAAAGTACTTATTCATGCCACTGTGTACTATCATTATTCACCCGAGCCCAGAAGTTGAACTGGGCTCAGATCAACAATGACATGATGTTATTGTTACTGGGAGCTGGAACTAAAGTTCTGGTTCCATAGGCATGAAGAGTTGTAGTGATCATGGTGAATTTTAGTGTGTGTGTTTATGAATGTACTAGTTGAAAAGTCACATGGTTACTCCGGTAGCCACTAGACTGATTGCTAAGCTATTTACAGTTAAACACTGGGCCTTCATGTTAGAAAAGCTCTTCCCTACATGTAGGACTAGCCTATTTAGTGTTTACATGCAAGAAAAAAATCACTAAACAAATGTAACACAATTTGCACCATACATAAATGCAAATCATTTTTTAAAGAGATTAAAAAAGCTAAGGCTTTAATCAGCTAATTGTCCTTTATTTTGTAATGCATATAGCAAATGTGATTTTGTTTAGCAAACATTGGTTAAATTGTTTTTCTCATAGAAAAACATTTTATTTATTTTTTTTAAGATACATGAGTCCCACAGCAGCCACATTTACTTTGAAAGTCAAATTGTAGATACAAAGGCCCCTCATACCAAGTGAACTTCACCAATCTCTTCACTCGGTCTGGTCAGTGGCTGCCAGTGCACACACCACCCTCTCCCCTGTTCCCACCCTTCCCTGTCCTCCCACCCTGTTCCTTTGATTCCTCTTCTTAGTTACTTCTTCTTTTTCTCCTTTTTTCCCACTCTAGTTTGGCTCTCCTCTTCTCTTTCTCTATGGGTCAGGTTTTGAACCCTTGCTTATCTTCTTTCCTATGATCTTGCATCTCACTAACCCTTTCATCTCTTTGATTTCATCATCTCTCTCTTCCTACCTTGTAATGCTCACTTGTGGTACGGTAATGTCCCTCTCTTTTTTCAGCTAATGTGTATACATATGTAATTACCTTTGAGTTTTACAGCACTTACCCTCTTTCACCTCAGCTTACAGGAAACCTCCCTGAGTACAGAATTGGGCTACTATTTTGCCCTTGTCCATCTGTCCCACTATTGGTTCTAGTGTCTTCCTTTTGAGACTCTGGTGGGCTGGACTCACATGCAAGACCACTAGCTCTTTTCGTTGTTTTTTTTCTCTTTTATTCACCACACTTCTTATTGATGCTGATGTCACTGATGTATCATATATAATGATTGCTGTACTACTGTACTATACCCATTCTTTATATGTATTGTACCTGGCATTACTTCAATAAAGTATTTTGAAACTATAAAAAAGGCATTTTTCAAGTAAATGTAGCACATTGTATCCATGCATCTTGTGGTTTATCTTGCATAGTGCTCACACTGCCTCAAAACCAAGAGGTCTCCATTATATTTTAGCGCCCTTCCTGCTTTAGTCAGTAAAAAAAAAAGCAATGCACATGCTTCTATTCCATAAAAGGTTAAGTGTACTATGGGCAGTGGCCACAGTTTCTCCCCTGTCATGACCTCCTCCATAGACAGGACATTCCGGGGTAAGAAAATGTTAACTCTTAAAAAAGTACACATTTCACAAATCATAGGGGCCATTAGGATCCTCTGGCCATTACAAGGTAAGTGTGGGAGGGGGTTACTATTACAAGGTGTTACTTCTATTTTAAGATATCTGCCTTAGAGTCTAGAGTGGTCTTATCACATATCATAATAACCCTTCAGGAGCAGTTAAAAACAGGCATTCAAATGATCACCAGACAACTAATATTTCCCTGTGTACATGTAAATCAAAGATTTATTCCTGCAGACAATTATGTAACTGACAGAGCTTTGAAGCATGATGACAGTAAAAAGTATTTGTTATGTTTATAAGATGCTCACTGGCCTCTTTATACACTGTATATCCAACAGTCAGTGAGGCTGATGTAGTAACTGACTGTACCATGGGGACAGATCAGAATTCCGCAAATTCCAGGTGATTAAAATGAGGCTTTCTTCCCTTTGAATGCAATGGAGATCTTTCTAGCATACAAGGGCTTAGAAGTTCATGTATATCAATGAGGATTTTATTTGTCCCTATCATTCAGATGCTTTGCTCCAGGATTTCCCTGCTATTCTTTAGGACTTTAGGGCAGTTATGCGGTAAGGTATGATAAAGAGTTGATAAAGTGGAGATGACTTCTCCAGTGATATCACTTCTCCAGTTCCTATGCTATTTTATACAGCCTATGCACTAAGATTTCCAAAGGTGGAGAAATCTTAGTGCATAGGCTCCATAAAATAACAACTGGAGAAGTGATATCACTGGTGAAGTCATCTCCATCTTATCATCACTTTATCACAATTAGTGCATCTCCCCCCAAATTGACTGGGAGAACAATAACTGGGGGATATCAGGAGGGGTCCTGATGCCCCCCAAAAGGTTTGAATTATCCGAATACAAAAGAGGTATCCAATGCATTGAATACCTATCTGGCACTCACAGGGTTAAAAATACATTTTAAAATAAATAAAAATTAAAAATAAATATAAAAAAATACCAGACAGGTGTCCAACACATTGCTTTGCAATGCATTAGACACCCCTTTAGAACTCACTCCATAGCCCTCTGATCTGTTTACTCCCCCCGCCTGTTCCCAGTACAGACCAAACATACACTATCAGACCCCCAAGCAAGGTTCTATTGCCCACTGGAAGTCACGGGGCCTCTCATACACTCCACTATTAGTCACAGACCATGCATTCTCACTTTGACCCCCCCAGCCTTGTTCCACTGGTAGTCATGGAATTGCACATATATTGCCTGCTCCTCCAGTAAACATGCTTTTGGCACTCACTACTGTATCTTAACCCATACCAATGGGGTACCCTTTTTCTCAGGCTGGCTCTGGTTACCTTATAGACTAGGAAATCCCATGGAGTTGAAAGATGTAAGCATCTTTGAAGTGGCCGAAGTGTAAAATTAAGTGTGTTTTGTTTCCTATAGCATTAGTTCTGGAAAGGTTTGTAAACAATAGCCTAGGGGACAAAAATGGCAAATGGATGTCTACTTTTGAAAATGGTATGCCTTACTGACATTTTCTCCATGTCATGACCATTTAGTGCAGGCAGGTCATTTCACAAAAGAAAAGTGGCAAGTGTAGTTTTGTGCTTCTGGCATACTTATAGTATGTCAACCCCATACATCAGGGTACCATTTTTCTTGGGCTGGTAGAAAGTACTGACTACAGTAGGAAATTTCATAGTTTTGAAAGATTTTGTATCTTTGATGTGGTGGAAATGTAAAAAAAACCAAAACATTTTTCCCTATAGAGTCATTTATGGAAATAATTGTGGACACCAGCCTAGGGGTAAAAAGGCAAACAACCCCTCATTTCATGTGGACAAATATCTACTTTCCAAAATGGTATGACTTACATACCTTTCCTTTATATCTCTAATAGTTAGGACCATTTTAGAGCAGGCAGTCTATTTCAAAAAAAGAAAAAGGTTGGTGTCATTTTATACTTCTGGCACCCCCTACAGTATGTCAAGCCTTACTAATGGGGTACCATTTTTCTTGGAGGAGTAGTAGATAATGAATGCCATAAGAAATGACATCATTTTCAAATATTTCAGTAGGTTTGAAGTGTTTTTTCCTTTAGTGCCACCTTCTTGTAACATGTGTGCACACCATGCTAGGGGTAGATGCAATGCAATATCTACTTTCAGAAAATATATGTTTTTATATAGTTCTTGAGCTGTTATAGGGTAGTTTTACCATGTAACCAGTGGAATGTGCATTTTAGTTCAAAAAATTGAACACACCATTGTAAGCTCCTAATAATTAGCAATCTATGCAGGCCATGCGTGTAGAGAAAATTATACATATTTGGTATTTTTTTGCTCCACAAAACATACATTTTTTTATGTATAATTTATAATAGTGGCAAAATACATACTAATGTACATTAATAGGAGGTACATATTAATATTATAAAGCAAAACATATATTCAAGGGCTCATCCTGCTGAGTAAAATAAGGTTATTATAACTGATTTGTCCCAAACTGTTGTCTTTTTATATGAAGCAATGCCATCCGGTGTTCCAACAAATTTTCTCTTGCAATCTATGGGATAAGTGAGCTTCAGGCCACAGTTCTCCATAGAACAGCGAGTATGATGCGTAGGCAGTTTTGAATTAATTGTTAAATTGTTCAGACTCCATTGAACTCCATTGAAGGTGACAGGAAGATGTGTTCATGACCACTATACATCTCATCTTATTTTCAGCTCCAGAGAACATAAAGAATACGTTGTTAAATACTTAATCAAAGCACCCACACTGTATGCAGCCATAATCATTTTAGCAAGCATGTCAATATTAAACCTCTATTAATGATAACATTCTAACAACATTTGATATTTAACACATTTGAGCCATATTCAGGAGTGGAAAGTAGAGACATTTTGATGCAAACTGTACCTAAATAGGACAAATAGAAATTCCCACTGATTTATTAAATGTGACTCAACCCCTTGGATGCTAGAGTTGTCTCCTATGCCTCCCAATACACTGAAGACTTCTCTGACATTTATGGGGTTAAAAGTCCCACTTAAATCAATGTGGATTTTGTGACTTTTAATTTGTGTCTATGGTGCAGGCAGTTTGTTTGTTCCAATGGCCTGTTAAAGCTGCAGTGTGTGAGAAAATACAGTGCTTTTTAGAAGTGTTGGAAGGGGAAAATCATTTGTGGACATTTTATTAGATTGCTGAAAAAAAGTATCCAATGTAAACACAATCTAAATGCCACCAGTTTCACCACCATAATAGTATTACTTTATTTTGCATGCTTATGTTTAATGTGCTATGTGAGGTGTTTTAAATGGCTGGAGGGGAGAGGGTTTACCGGGACCCTAAGGTGGAGGAAAAGTGTTGGGGAGGCATTGAGACCTATGATCACAGCTAAATGTGAGGGGAAGCAAATAACCAAATCCTACAGCAGAACATGACTTCAAATTTTACCCTGCTGTTCTCCTTTTCATATTTAATAGTCTTCTAGAAGATATAATGGATTGATCCAGGAAGATTACTTAGGTTACTATGATAAGTAAATGTTGCAGATTGCAAATGTCACGGTGCAAACAGAAAATTCAAAGGAGATACTGCAACTTAATCTAAGTTAAAGCGGAACTATCACCTGAAAAATATTTTAGCTTAAATAACTCCCCATCTGGCGACTAGCTGCTTAGTAGCGCTAGTCACCAGAATTATTAACTTGTTAAATAGATGTATCCTTTCTTCCCGGGCTGACAGCAGGATGGAGCGCAGACATCTTGCCATAGTGACATCTGCGTGCCTGTGCTGTCAGTCCCTTCTGGAGCTGAACGGCTCCTAGCAATGCCTCCTAGAGCCCGCTGGGACTGACAGTGCAGGCGTGCAGACGTCACTATGGCAAGATGTCTGAGCTCCGTCCTGCTGTCAGCCTGGGAAGAAAGGATACATCTATTTAACAATGTAATAATTCTGGTGACTAGCGCTACTAAGCAGCTAGTCGCCAGATAGGGAGTTAATTAAGCTTAAATATTTTTCAGATGGTAGTTCTGCTTTAAATACATTAGTTTTGGTCAGTTGACTAAGACTTTTGTCAGGACTTATAACTTGAAGTGCACCAGTTCAAGCTTAGGGAGAGGCAAGTCCAGAGGACAGACTGAAATATTGCCCCCACCTCAATGGTACCCTCCATGTGGCAGGTGCCAGGCATTGCAGATGAGCACGGTGAAATGCTGAAAGAAGAGCAGGACAGTGGAGGGAAGAAGACGTCTCCCAGGATTTCTTTTCTGGTCCATAACCCTTCCACTGCATCAAATACTAAAGGTGATAAAGGTGACCCCTCTATGTATACGGGAAACCATAATGGCTTCAACTTCATATTCCTCTTGGCCATCAGCTTGAACCAGAGGAAGAGTAGGAATACGTCCAGGAGCAAGGATGAGAGTAACACACTAAAGTAGGGAGATTTTTGGTGAAAATGGGTGAAAATGGACATGAGGAGGAAGCTCCAGCTTTAACAGCACAAAATTGATACATTGCAAGATTTGATAAGGGTTCTTAAAACTGGAACCCAGTTTTTTGGAAGGCACAAAAAAGTTCAGCAGCTTAGTGGAGAGCCACACTTTTTCACAAGGCTGAAACTACATATGAGAGTGACACTTTCGGTCAGCCGTTCACTTGTATGCTGCTTGTGCTGATTGAAGGTTGGTCTTCAAAGACCAGGAAGGTGAGGTGAGGGCAGGGAGCCTAGAAATCATAACACCTGAGAAATTGGTATTATTGGTATTATTATTGGTATTATTATTATTGGTCTCTTCTTCCTCATAGCTACAAGATGGGTAGCAGCTCCAGTTCTCTGAGTATATGTGCTCCTTCGAGGAACAAAGTCTCCCAAAGAACTGTACCACCAGTCACAACACACCAGTCAGGATGCAAAAGAACACTGAACTTTATTGGAACTAGCCATTGCCATGGGAAGGTGATGTGACATGCTATAGGAAACAGGAATAGAATAACACAATTAACACATAACATAATGTTAGCAGATTATACAGACAACCCTGGAACCAGACAACAATAGTGAATACACAACAGTGTTATGGGGATTAGGAAAGTAACACATTTAATCATGGACTAGACAGTGAGATGTTCTTAATACACATACAACTGGAGGCAAAAACGTGATATCACAATTTAACCCATGCAGGCTCATGTAAAATTATAATCCAAATAATTTACTTAAAACTGGGGTCTGGCAACTGTTACCACCCCCTCCCCTCAAAACTAGACAGGCCTGATGACAGATCCTAACCAGATGTGCATCAGTTCTTTAGATCCCAGAAAGCTCTAATTGTATTATCCATTGGGTTGGGATCCATATTTTTAGGATCCTGGACTTCATGCTGATGAAGGGTTACTGGGATGCAGTGCTTGCATGACTAGGCCCAGGATTTCCTTCTTGTCTCTGGGGCACTGCACTGCACCTGGACATAGTCCTTTCTCATAAAAATACAATCTCTGTATTTCCATCTACTGCTGGGAATGAAGCTCTAGTGTCCCACATTCCTGCACTTCCACCTGCCGCTGAGGATGGGGCTCTTCCATCCTGAATACCTGCACCTATGACTGCCTCTGGAGATGAGGCTCCTCGTCCCTGCATCCCTATACCGCTATTTTCCACTGGAGATGTGGCTTTTCTGACCCACATCCCTGTACTTCCACCTGCAGCTTTGGCTCTTCCACCATTCATCCCTGCACCACTGTCACAGTCTGCCCCTGACTGGGCAGACTTTTGGGCATGGTCACCACTCTGGTGGATCACGGTGGAATTGAGTCCTGGTCCTGCTTTCTTGCCTTTAAGCCACTGCTGAATCTGTTCTGTCAGTGTGATTCTAGCCTGTATTATTTGCTTTGCCTGCAGCACTAGGAGGATGGACTGTTGCTATCAGATTTCACTGTCATTCAGTGTCCACCTGAGGCAACTTGCTAATTAAGCTGCTCATTACCTGGGTATAAAACACTGCCTCTCCCTGAAGGCTGGGTCAGTTCATTGTTGTATTTCTGTTCCTGTTGTTTGTTTCCAGATTACCAGACTGATTTAGCTTGTGACCCCAGCTTGCTGTGCCTGACTACTCTTCTGGATTTGCCCTTGTCTGATTCTACACATCTGGTTACTGTTCCTGCCAGCCCCCGTGCACAGATTCACAGCCCAGGTGGCTTTTTACCAGATCACTTTGGGCTGTCTATCAAGGGTGAGATAATATCACTGCACTGTGGACTCCAACTAAGGTTAACTGTTACAACCTCTGTCTGCCACTGGGGAAGGAACTCTTCCACCCCACAGCCCTGTACTTCCACCTGCCACTGGTGATGGAGCTCTTTGGCTCCTCAACACTGCACCTCTGACTGCCATTGGAGATGAGGGTCTGGCTCCCTGCATCCAGGCATCTCTGACTGCAGCTGGTGATAGTGTTTGGTGGTCCGCATCCCAGCACTTCTGATTGTGGTGGGTGTTCTCTTGGACCTCACGTTTGTACTTCTATATGCCGCTGTGGATACGGCTCTGCTGCTTCACATCCCGGCACCTCTGGGGCCAGCTCATGGGGCTCAGGCCTGACTGCCTCACCCCTTGTTCTGGGCTCTGCCATCCAATTTGCCACTCTAGATAGGTTCTCCATTTCTATTTCTCCTGCAGATCCCGGTAGCATATTCCTAGTTGCCACTCCACATTAACAAGAGATCCAGTTCAGAACAGAGCTCAGGGGTAATGACAGGACCCAGGAGAAACATGCATCAAAATCTGAGCAGCTGGAAATGATCAACAGTATCCTCCCCAAAATCCTCATCATGGGAGAGTGCAAACAACAGTAAACCAAGGCTGTCAGGGCCAAATCCTCTTGCGAGGGAGGTAGCTCTCTGAAGAGCCAAGTCAATTCCAGGTTTGGATTTATCCTTTATGTCCATCTCTTTTCCAACATAGCATCCCCTTCTTCCCTGGGGTTAGTCTTGAGTAGGGATGGGCGAAACTTTCCTCCTCAAACTGAAATTGGCGAAATATGGCACTTTCCGCTTGGCGAAAAATTTCCTGTGAAAAGTGCAGATTTTCCACTTTTTTCACCCATTGTAATCAATGGGAACATAGAAGTTACACACAACACGTTACAAATAATATTTTATTTCCCAAAGGCACAGTATAAAAGGGGCATGAGGGTGCCTGTGTTGGTAGGGTGTGGGGAAAGAATCAGTTGAACAGGGGGTGATTTTTGGGGGTTGTTTACTGGGATTGGGGGGCACTTAATAAAAAAGAAATCCTAAATAAAATAAAAACCATAAGACCTGGTATAAAGGGGTCTGAGGAGGGTGCCTCTGTTGGTGAATGAATGAATGAATCATTTGAACAGGGAATTTGTTTTGGTGGGGTTCTTAACTGCTATTGGGGGGACAGTTAATAAAAAAATAAATCAATAAAATAAAATAAGACATTTGTATTTAAAGTGACAGAGACAGGAACCCCCTGACATAAGCTGCCACTGGGGTGGACTTATACTTGACTTGCAGAGTATTTTGTAGAGGATGATTTGTTTGATTTGTTGTTAGAGGCCTTTGTAGGGCTTAGACTTATTAGAGGCCCAAGCCCTGAAGAAACATTCATTTGTAGGACTTAAGCTTGTTTGGCACAAGCCCTAAGGAAACATGGATTTGTAGGACTTAGGCTTGTTAGAAACAAATCCCCCCAAAATTGTTTATTTTTTTGTAGGACTAGTTTTTATTTATTTATTTTTTTAAAAAACACAAGCCCTGAGAAAAAAATAAAAATGGCCTAATGTCAGCAGGTCATGATGACCAGTGGCCACTGTGAAATGTCCTCCTGAGTCCTGAGTTGCAACTGCTGTTTGTACTGCTGCTGCTGAGTTGTTTAAGCAGCAGGATGATTAGGCAGCTGAAAGGGAATGGGATCAACAATAGCAGTGACATGGAAGATGGATGATGAAGGTTCCATTTGCCACGACTGGCTTCAGTGATGCGCCTGAGGCAGTAGCAGCAGAATAAGTAGTCCCCAGTATTTGTGATGAAAAAAGACCAAGCTGGCCATTAAATCTTCTCCACCTGCCTCTCCTCTAAAATCATCATGGGTATGTTGTTACTAGAATATATTTTTTCCCTTGAGAGCAGGATCAGTGGTTCTCGTCAGCAACTGCAATGTGCACAGTATGTGTGTGGTAAATAACATCTGGGGGCACAACTGTATCCAACCACCATGGCACCCGAAACCAAGTACTGCGGCTGTCACTGTACCCCTTTTCCACAGCTGCTAAGGACACATGACAACTTGCTGACAGTTTAATAGTAGTGATAAACCCTCCCTGCCACCATCTTAGCATATTCTGCAGGATAGAATCTCCTCAGATGCCGCTTGATGCTCTGATTGAGATTCTCCTCCACCACACTGGTATGTGTGGTCAGTGTACCACACAGTGTGCAATGGGTAGAGACGAACTGCCACATCCTAACATCAACAGAGTGGCTATAATTTGACGGGGGAGTTAATGAACGAAGGGGATTGGCAGAAGATGTAGTTACCCTAGAAGGTGATGGCGAGCTAGTTGTTTCACTAGTCTTGGAACTTCCAGTCTCTGCCTTGGTTGTTCTATTCCTCCTACTCTTTGATCTCCGCCTCTCCTCTTGTTGCCTTTCTGGTGAGTCAGGGACAGCAAAAGCGGTGCTTGATTTCTGTGGTGGGTGTCTGGCTTTAACATGTTTGGAGTAAATGTTATGATGTCTGTGTTTCGTGTGTGATATGAGGGCACTTGTGCCAAGGTGTGTTCCCTCTTTTCCTCTTTTCACTGACTTGTCACAAATTGTGCACAGTGCCATTACTGTGCCTGCCCCAACAGAAAAATAGTCCCACACCCATGATGATTTCAGCGGGAAGGGGAAAGGTGGAGAAGAATGCCCTCTTTCTTGTCCTCCACATTCCCCTTCATTGTCTGTGGCAGCAGATAATGTTGCTACTGTTGCTACTACTGCCTCAGAGTCAGCACTGCAACTAGGATCAGGAGTATTGCTACTGCTGGCAAGTGGAACCTGTTCTAGTCCCGCATCACTTGTTGACCCCATTCCCACTTTGTCCACGGTGGTCTGTGGCACACTAACCTGCTCCTCAGTATCCTGCTGCCCTTGCATCTCTGCATCAGAAGGAATTAGAGCAGTTGAAAATTTCTCTCATTCCAAGATGTCCTTGCTAGTGGTGGTGGTGGTGATGCCCATCCTCATTCCTGTCTCCCATTCCTTCTCAGTTTCTGCTACAAAGGCCATCAATGTCTCTTCCACCCCAGCTTCTCCAGCATCATCACCACCACCACCACTAGTCCCTACATGCTGTTTTTGCTGCTCTATTCCAGACATCTCACTTCTGCTTGGAAGAGGGGATGAGAAATGTGACAGAGGGTACCCTAATGCCACACTTGTCATTGCCCTTTGACCTGAAAAAGAAGGCAGACTAGCACTAGCAGAAATAGCAGCAGACACAGGCAGCTGATCTGTGCTCCTGCTGGTAGTGGTGGTATTAATTCTCAGCCTGCTCTCCTCCCCCAACACCAGTTCTGGCCTCTTCAGGTTCATGTTCCACCTAGACACTGTAGTGAAGAGAAGGGGAGGACTCCCAGTCCCAGGGTCAGGAGAATGGTGTGAGCTCCCTTGACAGCTAGTCTGGATGCTGTAAAATGTTTCCCTTACCACTCCGGCTGCTTCACCATTACTGCTACTACTAATACCAACCACATCAAGTTCAGCCGCAGAGTCTTCCTCCTCAGTCTCACAGTCACTAGTAATATAATGATATTGTTGATTACCCCCTCCTTCACGCCTAAGGCTAACAAGCTGCTGGACCTTAGTAGCAGTAGTTCTAGCACTGGCAGGACTGCTTGGGAATGGCAAGCAAGATTTAGGGTCCGTTGCTGTCACACTTGGCATCATTTTCTCCTCTCCTGCCTAAGTACTACAAGAAACACTAGCAGCAGGTAAAGTTTTGGTGGCAGCAGGTTCAGCACTGGCAACAGGTTCAGCACTAGTGGCTGCAGGATCAGAAATGGTGGCACTGGCAGCAGGGGCAGCACGTCTGGCAAGAGGTACAACAGTAGTGGCTGCAGGATCAGAAATGGTGGCACTGGCAGCAGGGGCAGCAAGTCTGGCAACAGGTACAACACTAGTGGCTTCAGTTACAGAAATGGTGGCACTGGCAGCAGGTGCAGCACGTCTGGCAACAGGTACAACACTTGTGGCTGCAGGATAAAAAATGGTGGCACTGGCAGCCAGGGCAGCACGTCTGGCAACAGGCACAGGCAGCTGACCTGTCCTACTCTCACTATCCTTTTCTCCATTCCTTCCCTTTTCTCCCTTCCTTCCCTTTCCTCCCTCCCCTTTTCTCCCTTCCTTCCCTTTCCTCCCTTACCTTTTCTCCCTTTCTTCCCTTTCTCTTTTCTCACTCCCTTCTTATTAAATTACCCGAGATCCCTTGGGGTGATTTAGGGGGACTGGACAACATTGGTTGAGTACTGCTAGTCACTTCCTCCGCCTCCTCCTCAGACTCAGTGGACAAATAAGGGTCCTTCCAGTTCCTCTTTTTGCTGCTCATAGTGATAGGAGTCACTATGAGCCTCTCCTGCCTCAATTTTTTGCTAAATATCACAAGAGAACAGCACAGCACGTCTATCTCGCTCTGTAGCTGCTTCTATTGTGTCTGCCTTCAAAAGATTACGGCCAATGGGTGAAAATTTTAACCATTAGTTTTAAAGCGGATTTTCCATTGAAAAAGCGGATAACAACGTGGTTTTCATGAAATTTCCCGCTGGAACACGGTGACAAATTCCTGACAGTCATTGCTTCTTTCCTCATAGTGAAAGCTGGCTGCAAGATGGGTAGCAGCTCCGATTCTCAGAGTAAAAGAGCTCCTTCAGGGAAAAAGTCTCCCAAAGAACCATACCACCAGTCATGACATGACTCACCAGTCAGGATGCAAAAGAACACTGAACTTTATAAAGTCACATTGCCAGGGGAAGGGGATGTGACATTGAAGAGGAAACAGGAACAGATTAACACAATTAACGCATAACACAATGGTAGCAGATTAAACAGAAAACCCCGGCACCAGACTAGTCTCATTACACAGACACCAATGGTGAAGAGAACAGCAGTAAGGGGATTAGGGAAGTAACACTTAATTAAACATGGACTAGACAGTGAGACATTCTTAAGACACATAAGTGGAAACAAGAAGGCGATATTACCAAAATACCAAAACTTAACTAATGCAAGCTCATGTAAAATTGTAGTAAAAAAAATGTTCTTAATACAGAGGTCCAGCATCCATTACAGGTATATATCCAGGAAAGGAAGCTGGATGCATGCCATAATTAGCATAAAATGGACATGTACGTGTAGAAACATGGACATGGGTGTTGTATGAAAATTAAGTGAGGGGAAGAAAATCAGTCCAATCATCCTGTTGGAAAGATGTAAAGCCTCTCAAGTACTGTTCCAGGGACTTGTTGACTTGCTTCATCTGGCTGTTGGACTGTGGTTGAAAGGCAGAAGACTTGTAGACTTGGATATGCAGAGACAAAGCAAATACCTTCCAGAACTTCAAGGGGAAGTGTGAACTCCTGTCTGATACAACTTCATCTCGAACACCATGAAGACAGATCACATCCTAAATAAACAGGGAAGCAATCTCTGTGGCATCTGCAATTTCCTGGCAAGAACAAAATGAGTAATTTTGTTCAATCTGTTGAATATCATTAGGATGGTTGTGTAGGATTGAGCTGAAGCTAGTTCGATGATAAAGTCCATGGAAACCGAAGACCAAGGGTATGTCGGAATAGGCAGAATAAACCCATGATCTGAAAATAACAAAAGACAGACTTTGGAGTGCAGGAGTTGCTTTGGCAATTCTGACTTCAATATAGGGCAGGATTTGATCCGGGCATAGATATCCATGCATATGAGAAGAAAATGACCAGAAGCCAAAAATGTCTTCAGTGACTGGATGCTCCATAGAAAACTGATGGGAGAACCCACATGACAGTTAATATGACTGGAAATGGGAAAAGAATATAGCACATCTGGCCTTATATGGGTATAATCTCTTAGCTGTTCTGAGGTATTCCAAGTTCCAAGTCTGTGAAGATGGTAAAAAGGTGTTTAGCCCCACTAACAAATGATTCCATTCTTCAAGAGCACATTTGAGGGCCAGATATTCTCCATCACTGACATTGTAATTCCTCTATGAAGGGGACAGTTTATGAGAAAAGAAAGCCACTAGGTACAGTAAATCTTTAGGACCACTCCACTGAAACAGCACACTTCAACATCAGTTTCAGAGGTGTACATTTCAAGAAAATAAGGTAGATCCATGTCATAATGATTGAGCACTGGAGCTTGGGAGAAGCACTTCTTGAGGACCTCAAAAGTTGCCTGGTCAGTATTGGACAAAAGACTTGGAACTGGTTAAATCGGTGAGTGGACCAACTACTTTTGAGTAGGTTCAGATAAACCTCTCTTTAAAGTTAGTAAAAACCAAGAACTATTTCAGAGCCTTACGGTCTATGGAAATTGGCCAAGGGGGGATGGCAGACACTTCCCAGGAATCCATTGTAATTCTGGAAGAGTAGAAGATGAAGAATAGAAATTATATTGTGGAGTTTCAAAGATGCATTTCTCCAGCTAACCAAACAAACTATGTAGGCAAAGGCAGAATATGATTTTCCAAACATGAGAACAGTGTTCCTTCAGGGATAAGGAGAAAATAATGATGCCAGCTAAATTAAAGATGTCACTGACAGTGTTGTAAAAAGGTTTTCCTGTCAAGACTGTCATATTCAGGTCACCACCCTTCCCTTTGGGCTGGCCTTTGCTCCAAAGGTCTTTACAAAGGTCATAACAGCTCTGGTGCCTCACACCTGCTCTCTAGGGATCTCCTTGGACTCCCTACCTATATGACCTTATGCTGAAGGCTTCTTCGGAGGAGTCTGCACTTTCAGATTCAGACCTGTATGTTTGTTCTGGAGCAGCATGGTTGGGTTCTCAATTTCAAGTAATCTTCTCTAGTTCCATTCCTGATTTTTCACAATCTCTGTATAAGCTTTGACAGTCCTTTGGGGAAGATGTTTGTACTAGAAGAAAAGATACTCCAGTTGTCTCAGCAAGTGTCTCAGTCCATACTTCACCCATCCACTATGCTAGGTTATCTGGTTTCTACACTGGGGACAGTCCTGTTTCCTTGAATCCATATGCAGAGCTGCAGCTGGAAATTCTCAGGAATTGGTCCAGAAATCATTGTCGTATATCCTGGGTCATGTCTCTGTCCAGATGGATAAAGGCAGACAGAGGTCTGATCTGTTGCTGGGATGGTCATTGGTTATTCCAGATTGGGTCATAGTGTCACAGTGCCTACCTTAGTCCCAGCATCTTCTGTCGGGACATTGCTGGGGAAGTGGGTCCGGGAATGGTGCTCTGGCGTCACTACCCGCGTCTTGCCGTGCCTGCGGCTGTACCCCGTCTGGTGCCTCCTGCGGCCGTCCGTGTCCTTTTTCCAAACGGTGCAGATGTTCGTAATGATGCTGGTTGCGACACGTCGTTCTGCCGCATCATATGCAAGCGCATGTTTGTTTGACGCTAGTGCTCCTTATACCTGGGGTTACCTGAGACTCCTCCTTGCTACTTCCTGGGTGGATTTAAAAGGGCGAAGGACAGTCAGTTCAGTCGCCCTTAGCTTGGTGTATGATGCAGTTGTTGATTTCTTTGGACCACTCTGTGTATGACCTAGGCTTGTCTGACCATCCATTCTGGTGCTGACCTGTGGCTCTGTCTGACTATTCTTCCTGCATTATCCTTTGACATAGTAGACACCTAATCTGGTGCAGACCTATGGCTCTGGCTGACTACCCGCTCCGTGTATTACCTAGGCTTGTCTGACTATCCATCTTGATGCTGACCTGTGGCTCTGTCTGACTATTCATCCTGCATTATCCTTTGACATAGTAGACACCTAATTGGTGCAGACCTATGGCTCTGGCTGACTATCCGCTCCGTGTATTACCTAGGCTTATCTGACCATCCATCCTGATGCTGACCTGTGGCTCTGTCTGACTATTCTTCCTGCATTATCCTTTGGCATAATAGACACCCAATCTGGTGCAGACCTGTGGCTCTGGTGGACGTTCCACTATGGTATTGACCCCTGGGTAGTGCAACTCTAGGCTCTAGCCAAACATCCGTTCTGTTTCTCCCCAGGTGGTCTCTACCCACTAGACTGACTGCAGGTGTGAGTCAGTAAGAGTCTCCTTTGTCCTTTTCCTTTAGGAGTACTCTATTGCCACGCTCTTGTGGTTGTCTTACTCACTACTCCTAGACTACCATTGGCAGTCGGCCTAGTCTCTTGCAGAGAGGTTTCCCAAGTGGCCTCCTATTTCCGGTAGGAAGTGCTGGCTTCTTCTGGTACTCTCTGTGCCTTGTTGTTATTTTATTACCTATATACATATATTACCAGTCAATAAAGGTGGTTTTCCTTTCAGTACTGACTCCTGGTGTATTTATTGAATCTGCGACACATAGTCATGACAGATGCCAGCCTGACAGGTTGGGGTGCCAGAGTGGGTCCGAAGATGGCTTAGTGTTTTTGAACTAGGGCAGAAAGTCTTCTCTGCATCAGTGTTCTGGAGTTCTGGGAAATTCACTTAGTTCTGCAGCATTGGTCTCATTCTCAGACTCTCCAGGGACTCGCCGGTTTTACAGAATTCAGCTGATCTTCATGTGGGCAGAGACTCATGTGTTGGCTGTTTAGACCGCTCATATCCAAAGCCTGAATTCTGGATACTGGGAGCTCATCCAGATGGCATTTGAGTATATTGTTGGCCTGAGGTATCCTCTGACAGTGAACCTAATGGCCTTTCCATTTAACTTCAAGGTCCCTCAGTTCTGTTCCTGATCCCAGGACACTCTAGCTCTCATGGTGCATGTAATGGTCACACCATGGCATTTTAACCTGGTGTACATGTTTTCTCTATTTCCCCTTATTCAAAGAGTGTTGCGAAAAATCAGTATGGTGTAGGATCATGTTGGTTTTCAGATCTTCTCAATGTGTCTGTGGCCGAAAAAACACCAAACAGAAGGCAAACACCCATATAGTGAATCAGTCACTGTGGATCATATTTATCATGAAAGTATACTCACACTGAGCAATATAACCAGACTGTCACCCAATAGCCGGTCTAGAGGCACAGGGGGAATTTGTGGTGCTTATCCTTCCTGTAAATGGACCACACTTTCTATCTTTATGATGGTAGAGGATCCTTTATGTATCTACTTGAAAGTCATATTTTCTATTATAATGACATCTATTGATTTAATTTTACAATTTTAGTCATTATATGAAAACCATACTGTATCTTTCTTTTGAAAAAAGAAAACTGCCTATACCTTGTGATTTCTGTTTTACACACAGAATAATAGTTCTAGATATTATTTTTATTTAGCAGTTGGGAAACTTAACTCAGCAAAGAGCTCAATCCAAATGTTGGCGTAAAAAACCAACAGTGTTAAAAAAAGGCAGTCGTGACTTAACCAAGACTGGGTAACGAGAGAGTCAAATCTCCATTACCCAGAATGGCTAATGAACGACAGGCAACAAAATACACATACACCTCCGATGTTACCTAGTGCCTCAGCCAATCACAGCACCCCAAATTATCAAGTTAATTTGAAAAACCTATATGTAGACCCAAAATAAGCGACGCATCTTTGTTTGTGTATCGTGTTCCATGAGCTAGAGCACAGGACCCAGGCATGGAGACTAGTGACAGAGACAGGTAGAGAGGAGCATACATACAGTTAGAAGGAGTTGGAGAGTATTGGTACACCATAATACACATAATACAGTTTTGTACATACCCATAACATGCATCCAAACTCAAACACACATACACACACACACACATCTTATTTTTTTTGTTAGTAAATCACATACACTTTTTTATATTTTTTTTGACAGTGTGAGTCTGTGAGTGATGGAGTGAGTGAGTAAGTGTGTGTGTGTGAGGGCCTGAGTGAGTGCCTGGGTGTGAGTGGGTGAGAGATGGTGAGGAAAGGAATACAGGAGAGAAGGATGGGGAGGGTAGGAGGACAGGAGGAATAAGCGGAGGTGGGCATCCCTGGTCAGGGTAGGGGAGGGAGAGCCCTGGGGAGGAGAGGGAGCCACACAAGAGGAGACACACAAAGTGCAGATCCTGACATGGCAGTGGGATAAGGGGGATTCCATGGGGAGCACCCAACACAGCCAGGGCCATCACAGGCAGTGCCTGAGAGCCTGAGCCAAGGCTATGTCTTTTCTTATGTTTGTCCCTTGTACCTAGCAGACACCCAATCTGGTGCGGACCTGGGGCTCTGGCAGACTAGCTCTGATACTGACTGCAGGCGTGAGTCAGATATCCATTTCCTATACTGACTGCAGGAGTGAGTCAGAAATCTCTCTCCATACTGACGGCAGGCGTGAGTCAGTATTCTCGCTACGTTGGATCAAGATCCTGTGTTCCTGTTCCTGGTTCCTTCAGAGACTGCCAGTGGCTGAGGCCTAGACTCCAGGAGTGTGGTCAAGCTTGGCAGCCTACTATTCCTGATAGCAGTGCTTGCTGGCTTGTAACCCTCTGCTTGTTCCTGTTGTATTACTTGTGTACTACCTTTCTTATATTATAATAAATTGCATTTAACTATACCTTACTGACTCCTGAACATCTTTGGGAAACTGTGACAGGAACCTACCATTTCTCGGCAGACGATATCAGGAGCACAGTATAACTTGTTCCCTTATTAAAATTATTGTAGCATTATAAGTTTAAAGGACCACTTACACCTCCCAATAATACCCTCTCCCTTATTTTACTATGGCTAGAGGATAATAATGGCTGGTATACGTTTTCTTCTATTGTTCAAGACTTAACATCTTTAACCAGTCCTGGATTTAATGTCTATAGAGGTGGACATGATAGTCGTTAGCAGGACTACTGCCTCTCAAGCTCCACACACTGTACATGATAATGTATTGCAGGCTCATGTACTCTGATTTTTTTATTTGAAAAAAAATAAAATAAAAAATGAAAGTTCTAGTGGGCAGGGTTATGAGGTCTAGTAGTCTGGATAGCAACTGACTGCCACCATGAACACAACATCAAACAGTGATAGAAGTTGAATCAAGGGCAAAATTCGCAGTGGCCATTTGGATTTTATGGTCATAGTAAAGTACACAGAGGTTCTATTAGGAAGTGTTAGTAGTCCAGTTGTAGTAAATCAAATATATGAGTACCTTGGCATTAGTATTCAACAAGATGTAGTTGAGTTTTTTTTAAACAAATTGTGTGAATAATCCCACACAGGCACAACCAAAATGATAACTGAGAACACCTTGCAATCTATTCTAGCCATCACAATAACCAGTTAAACAAAACAAATAGGCCAAAACTACCTTAAATAAATGTTGCAAAATGCTTGCAGGGGAAGTGGTTAGTTTTCTATGGTATTTCTTTTGTATCCCCAGGTAGAACAGAAATTAAGGTAATGAAGTGACAATGTTCCATTAGCCTTAGCAGAGTGGTCCTGAAAGGAATATATAAAAGTTCATAGAATGTATGGTTTATTCAGTCCTATCCCCAGTGAAAGCATGTGAGCAGTCATCACCCAAGACTTCTACATGTAGATATATAAATGTTCCCTAGAAGATGTATGATATCTGTTGGACCTTGCAGACTCAATGTATCAATACCATATCATCATTTATAATTTATATGCCTATGTTTGCTATTTGGAGGTCATGATTGGTTACCAAGAAAACTTTAGATCATCATCTCATAAGTTAGCATCTAATAAGCCAATATTAACCATAGCTATGCAAAAGACTCGCTATATGTTCAACAACCTACAGGATGAGAAAATCTCCAAATCCTATTATGTTATCAAACACACTCCCCCTGCCATAGAAATATAGTGAAATGATGTACCAGGGACACCAAGGTAAGATAAATAAAAAAAGGAAGCAATATAAACAGAAGTAAAAATACAAAGAATAAGTGAAGAATGATAGACTATTCCAACAATCTCTATTTTACCACATGACAGGAGGCTTCATATTTTGCTTATCTTTCTTTACTGAAATCTCCATAGCAGCACAGATCATTTACATAACCAATCAAAAAACAGCAATCAAGGCCATATAAGACCCCCAACTCCACCCACTCCTCCTCTTTCTTGCTGCTCCAACAAGCTGCACAGGTCAGAGTACTGTTTCTCTCTTTATGTGTTTTACACAAGCTGCATAGGTCAGAGTACTGTTTCTCTTTATGTGTTTTTACACAAGCTGCATAGGTCAGAGTACTGTTTCTCTTTATGTGTTTTTACAAAAGCTGCATAGGTCAGAGTACTGTTTCTCTGTATATGTTTTTACACAAGCTGCATAGGTCAGAGTACTGTTTCTCTTTGTGTTTTTATACAAGCTGCATAGGTCAGAGTACTGTTTCTCTTTATGTGTTTTTATACAAGCTGCATAGGTCAGAGTACTGTTTCTCTTTATGTGTTTTTACACAAGCTGCATAGGTCAGAGTACTGTTTCTCTGTATGTGTTTTTACACAAGCTGTATAGGTCAGAGTACTGCTTCTCTGTATGTTTTTACACAAGCTGCATAGGTCAGAGTACTGCTTCACTTATATGTTTTTACATTGTGTGTCTAATGTTCTTTTACACTAATTGGTTTTCATGGTATGATATAGTATGGGGCCTTTTGAGCTCAAGTTCTGTTTTTCTTTCTTATATATACATAATTTGTTTTTTCTAATGTGCTCATGTATATGTATGTTTGTGTGGGATTTTTTCGCAAAGCGTTGCCGTCCCTAAAATCATGTTACACAACGTGTCTTATTTCTGAAGTGCTGTTTGTGTATGTGTGGGGTCCGTTGTTTCCCTTCTAGCGGGGTTAGCAGGGCCTGGGACCATTAGTTTCTTCTGTGTCCCCTTTGGAGTTGCTTGGTGGTCTGTGGCCCACTCGTAGCTTCGGCGGCCATCTTGGATCTCGCATCTCGCAAGATCTCATCGGCCATTTTCTTTTCTGGCTGAGTGGTTCTCGGTCGTTCTGGAGTCTCTCCCTTCAGTCGGGGTGGGGCTCCAGTGTGACCGGGGAGTGCTCAGCCTCTGTCTACTCCTCATTGGTAAATTACAGTCTCACTAGTGTAAGGTTTTTGCTTGTTATAAACCTCACTGGTTCATTACAGTTTTAATTGTGGGTGAGCCCCACTGTTGATTGGGGTGAGCCCCCTGCTTACATTGCTACTTTTGAGTAGTCCTTGTGCCATGCCTTGCATGGGATTTCCCCTGGAGGGGTTTCTGACAGCATTTGCAATTCTTTTGGATCATCCACTGCATTTAAAAAAAAAAAAAAAAAAAAAATACACTTTTACTTCACATTCTGGGTGAGCCCAGCTGTTCTTAGCAGGTATTTGCCCTATACCTTTCGGTTTCTTTATTTTGGAAGGTACTTACCCTGCAAATTTATTAGTCTGCAGGTTTCACCAGGGTGAGCCCCTGAGGTGTATCTGGGGTGAGCCCCCATGTTAATGCTAGGTGTCTTCTTCCATGCTTGACATGGGTTTTCTCTCGGAGAGTTTTTACTTTCCTCTGTCCCTTATATATTTTTGTATATTTGCAATGGCAGGGTGTGCCCTCTGCGGCACCTGGGGTGAGCCCCCATGTTATGGATATTATGAAAAGAAAAAAAAACAAAAAAAAAAAACCAAAAACAAATACTGAACGGGTTGGTTATGATCACTTGGAGTGAGCCCCATTTTTTTCCTGATAACAGGGTTGAGTGAGGTATATGGGTGGGGTGAGCCCCCATTTCCAACTTCTGGTTATTCTGGAGGAAGCCATTCCTTTCCCTCTTTGTCCGTGTGATTTAAACTTTCTGCTACAGTTCTTCTGTGGCTATTGGGGTGTGCCCCTGCATTACATCTAGGGTGAGCCCCTTACTATCCTGCCTTAGGGCGTGTATACATCTGGGGTGAGCCCCCATCCTAGTGGTCCATACTATCCTGCCTTCGTTCTGGTGTGCCCCTGGGGTGAGCCTCATTGTATCCTGTTGTGGGATGGGCCTATTTTCATGTGCTGCATAAAAAATAAATAAATAAATAAATTCTGCTTTGTGTTTCTTTTACACCTACTTGGTTAGAGGAATATGCCTTTCTCTGTTTTTGCTGGGCCCTCTGAGGTGAGCCCTCACTTATCGGACATACCTTAGATATGCTGAGGGTGAGCCCCTCTCTTCTCTGGTTTATATACATATACTGAGGGTGAGCCCCTCTTCTATGCCCATGCTTTGGGGGTGAGCCCCCCTTGAATCTCAATTTGTGTATGCACAATCTTTCCCTGTGTCAGTCTGGTCCTTTTTATTATAAGGACCAAATTTCTGCCATCTGTTCGGGGTGGGTTTTCACTGGGTGAACTCCAGATGTCCATGACTGGTTTGCTCCAGCGTCTAGTTCCTGAATTCAGTTCTGCATTTGTCACAGTCAGGGTGAGGCCCTGTGGTGTCACTGCGGTGAGTCCCCATGTTAAGGATATTAGGGCTTCCTGTTTATTACTTTGGGTGAGCCCCATTCTGTCCTTGGGGTGACCCCCCTTTTTTTTCCTTGGCTCTGTTACTTCTTTTTTTTTTTGGGCTGCAAGCGGGGCACTTTCCCTGTCTTATTGCTATATGATATTTATCTTTTCCCTTGCGGGGTGGTGGTAGTCCTTTTCTGGATGAGCCCCGGTGTTACCTGGCTGGCTTTTACCCTTTTATGATTGGGTGTTTCTAGGTTCTTGTTCTGCCCTTTGTTTTGCAGTTGCTTATCTGTTTCTCTGCGTTTATCTGCCTTCTTGAGAGGTTCACTCTATGTTCCTGCTATACTTCCGGTGAACGCAGGCCATATATAGTTTGGATGGCTAAACATTATATTTCTTTGATTAAGGTTCCTTGGGATTGAGGTGTGTCGGGTGCGCCCTCCTTCTTTTGGTCATTGACGTTGGTTTTTTCCCCTTTCTGGTTTTTCCATATTTACGTTTTAATTGGGTGAGCCCTTTGGGAATATTTAAAGGTGAGCCCTTTCTTTCACGTTATAGGCTATTGGGGGTGAGCCCCTGTTAGGTTCTATTTGCGACTATTTATGGGCCTCCTGAGATAGTCGGCCATTCTGAGGTGATCTCTCAGGTTAATTTTGCCCTTGGAGTTTGGCCATGCTCCTTTAAGGTGGGAGTGCACCCTGGCTATAGTTTCATCTATGTATGTGTGTGTGTATATATATGTGTGTATGCATATATGTGTATGTATGTGTATGTATATATATGTATGTGTGTATGTATATGTGTGTGTGTATAGTATTTTCTGCGGTGGTTTTTATGACTGGTTATATTTATATATAGGTAGTTCTATATCTGTGACTACTGAGTCTGTTGCTAAGGAGGCCGCTTTCTGGTACACCTGGGGTGTGCCCCATGGATTTAACTCCGTTTGGTTCTGTACTATATATCTCCTTTTCCGGGACTCAGGTGATTCATTCGGAGTCTGGATCGGCTTTAGTTCATGTGTTTGGTGTACCAACCTCGGGGGTCTATGCTTTCTATCCTCCAGTGTACACGTATCATACATAGCGTCCATGCGTACCAAACCCTAGTGTACACATTTCCCTTCTGTGTGGGGGTTGTATTTATGGGGATTATATTGTTTATATACACTATCTGTAGATGTTGGTTTTGTTTTACTCATATTCATTTTCTGTAGATTCTAGTGGGTATTACACGTATTCATTTTCTGTGGATTCTAGCTTGTATTTCACTTCTTCATTCCTCTACTTTGTATTTTCTTATATACTATCTGTACATACTAGTGTGTATTACAAGTATTCAGTCTTTGTAGATTCTAGTTTGTATTTCGCTTATACATTCTCTGTAGATTCTAGTGTGTCGTACACTTATACATTATCTGTAGATTCTCGGGTGTAGTACACTTATACATTATCTGTCCATTCTAGTATGTATTACACTTATGCATTGTCTGTAGATTCTAGTGTATATTACACTTATACATTAGCTGTAGATTCTAGCGTATATTACACTTATACAGTATCTTTAGATTCTAGTGTGTAGTACACTTATACCTTATCTATACATTCTAGTGCGTAGTACACTTATACATTATCTGTAGATTCTAGTGTATATTACACTTATACATTATCTGTAGATTCTAGGGTGTAGTACACTTATACATCATCTGTAGATTCTAGGGTGTAGTACTTATACATTATCTGTACATTCTAGTGTGTAGTACACTTATACATTGTCTGTGGATTCTAGTGTATATTACACTTATACATTATCTGTAGATTCTAGGGTGTCATACACTTATGCCTTATCTGTAGTTTCTAGTGTGTATTACCCTTATACATTATCTGTAGTTTCTTGTGTGTATTGCACATATATTATCTGTGGTTTCTAGTGTCTTTTACATTTATACATAATCTGTAGATTCTTGTATGTGTTACACATCTACATTAGCTATGGAGTCTATGGTGTCTGACACGTATACATTGTCTGTAATTTAGGGTGTGTGTTACACATTCATTATTTGTAAATTCTAGGGTGTTACAAGTCTACATTGTTGGTAGATTCTGCTTTGTCTTTTGGTTTATTTGTCACCCTAATTCGTAGGATTTTTTTGTAGGCTTGTTTTGCTTTGTTGTGCGGAGGTTACTACTTCTCCGCGTTTGTTTCCATCGGGTCCGGTTTTGGTTTCATAGGTCAGGCCCAGGGTTTTAGGTGACATTAGCTAGAAGGACTTCGTTGGGTTTTGACTCTGGCAGGAGTTCATGTTTCGTTTGGTGTGCATTCAGTTTGGGGAGCAACTGCTTTGTGGGCTCTGTCTGCAGAGGTGCTGTGGTGGACCTTTTGTCTTAGACGGACTAGTATTGGGAAAACTTGTTTCACATTTTCTCTTTCCGTCCTTTTCATGCTCGTTTTTCTTTGATGTTTTAGCGTTAAAAAAGCAAAATATGAAGCCTCCTGTCATGTGGTAAAATTGTAGATTATGTTAGCGTAGTGTACTAATAATCTTAATTTTAGTAATGACAGGAGGCGAATATTTTCCCTCCCTATTCCCTCCCTGTGTGTTTTGTTTTTTAGGATTTATTAGGGAAGAATGGTGGACTTTGGTTTGGATTCAGTTATAGGTGTTTCTGTACATTTATTTATGTTTATTCATAATTTCTGTGTTTCTTGCATGTATTATTGGTATGTCTATTGATATTTCCTGGTGTACTTTCATACATTTCTTTTCTTTCAGTGTCTCTCCTACCGCGAGGTCAGTTTGCTTGAATGGTCCTGGCATCGTGTTTTGCTGCTCCGAGGGGGATGCTGAATCTTGAAGACGTCATGTTGGTTGCTGATGTTTAGATGTCATGTTGTTTGCTTGTTTGTGCAAAGAAAGAGGAGGAGTGGGTGGAGTTGGGGGTCTTATATGGCCTTGATTGCTGTTTTTTGATTGGTTATGTAAATGATCTGTGCTGCTATGGAGATTTCAGTAAAGAAAGATAAGCAAAATATTCGCCTCCTGTCATTACTAAAATTAAGATTATTAGTACACTACGCTAACATAATCTACAATTTTGAGCTATAATGTGGTCTAAACATAAAACCAAATGTTACTACTTCTATCCTGTATTGGTGAATGGTTCACTTAAATGAGAATGATTCTATGGAAGATGTAGATGAAAATATCACACAATGAAGATGCTGAACAAGATGACACAAATGTTTCAACCGGGTTAAGGTTGTAAGGATTAGCTTCCAATGTAGCTCAAATGAAGATGATGAACAAAATGACACCAGGTCAGTTAGAGTTAACTTTCAATATAGCTCAATGCTGCTTCCCCGTAAAGGACCTCATCCCTCTTATAACACAGCATCTATGTAAAAAGGAGTGTTGGACGTTGCACGAAACCAGACCTCGCTTTCACTGACAATTATTCCCGGTCACGCCTCTGAATCAGACTTTGTTCTGGTGATTGAGGACGCTGAGAACCAGAAACACTATATTGTGGTGTATCGTTGGAATCTTTGTTCTCTGATATAACGATCCGGATTAAAGACTCAAGTTTACCTCAAGAGCCTGAAGGAGAGCAGAGTCCGAAGCACAGAGGGCAGGACAATCGGAGGCGATTAACAGGAGGATTGATGAGCTTGTAAAGAGAGGGAGTCTGGTGAGTGAAATTTTATCTTTTAGCGCAATTAAAAGTGTCACGTTAACCATAGCTATATTGGGTCTTTCCGTCAATATAAAGAGAAAGACTGATGTACTAAGGAGAAATTGACCAATTCTGGGGCAAACCAATGGCGACATTGGGAACACATAAAATTATCAACATTCTCATTGATATAAATTGAGCTTTTAACCCCTTGGATGCTAGAGAGGTCTAATGCATTGCTTTGCAGTGTGTTGGAAACTGGTAAGGACTGAAGTGGTTAAAAGTTTCTGGCACGTCATGGGTCGGCAAGACATAAGGACCCATGACATGCCAGGACCGTCCTGGAATTCAGGGCTCCCTGCGCGGCTGCATGCTGTTCGGGAGCCCTGAATCGGATTTGCAAAAAAAATAAAAAATGTCTGTGTCCTTAAGTGCGAGCCGCATGCACGCTTGGCTGGTCCTTAAGGGGTTAAATATTCTGCAAGTGCATAAGATACATAATATGATAGCAAGACTCAGCAGTTTCTATCACATTCTGTGGAGAACGGTTTGTCATTGACTTTCCACTCAAACAGAATGTAACAGAATAACTAATTGGAATTTGACCACCAGAGGGCACTGCTAATGTAAAAAACAAAACAACAACAAAAAACAACACAGGTTTAAACTGTAATAACTCTGGACATATGCATCTCTCAGCAGTGGCAGCACCCTTTTATATTACTCAACGTGAAAAGCCCTGCAATATATGTATATATAATCTATATATATAATAGAGAAAGCCTCATTACATAATTTATGTTTCTTCAGGAGACACACACACAAGGGTGGCAGTAAGGAGGGGATATAAAAATCTCCTCCCTACTGCCAATGCTGCAGATACGGGGTGGGGTGGGGTGTGATTTCAACAGGAGAGGGCAGGGTTTGCTCTCCCTCAGCTTCCTGCTCAACCAGAAAATAAATATGGCCGACACACGCACACACACATACACACCTATATACTGTGACACACATAAATACATATACACACACGCTGTCACTCACTCTGACTCCTAGTAACCTCAATTGGACCTGTAGTACAGCCACCGAGGGGAGGCTGCAGCACCAGGGGAACATAATGGCACTCAGAGGGTTAAGGTAGGCCCTCGTTGCTCAATTATTTCATGAGTGTCAACATTTGCCATGCAACACAGAGGGCAGGAAGCCATCAGGTACAAACTTAACCTACTGACTGCCACAGGGTTGTCTATCAACTTTTACCCCTCAGGACAGACCAGCAGTATAGGGAGAAGTGTCCTTAAAACACTCCCACTGTAAGCTTCCACCACCCCCATTTCTCCTCCTTCCCCAGCCTAATTCTAACATTTTTTACTTGTATATTAAGCCCAGCCCCTTCTTGTAAGTAAGCCCTCCCCCTTTTAACCCAAATTGATATGAATACACTTCCCACTGCTATTTATCTCTGACATGACACACCAGTGTATACTGCATGCCACTCTATACCTTAACCCTTTGAGTGCCGGAGGGGTGCACAACACATTGCAAAGAAATTCCTTGCAAACCCCTCTGGCACTCCCAGGGTTAACATGCCGTATAACATTCCTTTTATTTTCTGCAACTTCTTTATACATTAACAACACTCTGTTTAACCCTTTGAGTGCCAGAGAGGTAACTAATGCATTGCACCACAATGCAGTGGATGCCTTTCCAGCACTCAAAGGGTTAACTCTGACATGACACACAGCTGTATACTTCATGGCACTCTATAGCTTAACATGCTGGTATAAGTCTTTCTCTCTCACGTAATCTCCTTTAATTTTCTGCTTTCCACTTCTACACTCCAAATACACACAGAGCCATAATACTCAAATTCTGCCCCAAACTAAAGGAAATAACAAATACCATTGATTACACGGTTTCAGGACCACAGTGGGGATTGCAACACATTGTGAAGCCATGTCCTCTGGTCCTTAGAGGACTACATTTGGATTCTAATTCTCTGAATACTGCAGATATTCACTTCAATACAACATTGTTACCTACACAGCACTGTAAAGCTCCTACAGTAATCCCAGGGTGGCCCACAGCCCACACTTCTACTCTCAGAACCTACAGATCCGGGGGATCAGCAAGAGCCAGAACCCCCAGACACTCTCACTGTGTCAGTGTGTATGTCTGTTGCATGTGTGTGTGTGCATGTCTGTTGCGTGTGTGTGCGTGTGCTTATGTCTGTTGCATGTCTGTGTGTGCATGTCTGTTACCTGTGTCTGCCCATGTCTGTTGTGTGTGTGTGTACATCTGTGTTACATGTTTGTATACATGTGTGCATCTCCAGTGTATGTGTATGCATGTCTTTTGCATGTTTCTGACGCTCGCTGTGTGTATGTGTGTGCCTGTGTGTTGCATATGTATGTTATCAGTGTGTCTACATTTCAGACACATACGCCCAATGGTCATAACATGACGGGAAACGCTGTTTTTTCTTCTGTCTTTTACTGCAGCTCAAGTGGTGTGGAGGATCTCTGCCTCTTCTAAACAGCGGTGAAGGATTCTCTTGGAAAAATAAGACTTACATCTCTATATTTATTGTGTTTGTATTAAGATTTTTGCTTGGAGTAATTTTTATCTTCATATTTTTTATAGTGTGCGGCGCTTCCTTTCTTTTTCTTTTGTCCCTTTGAGAGCCTTGTAGTGATACGGGGCTACTCAGAAGGAGAGGAGAAATTTACAAAACTAGGTCCAGCACCACCAGTGCCAGTAGAAATATAGAACCATATAAGAAGAACACTGAAGATGACAACAAGTCTCATTGAAGTGTTGATGATGCTGGCAACAGCATAATAGAGGAAGGTGTAGCAGCTGAACCGCCTACTGCATCAGACAGTGAGACACCAAAACACCTGTCCTCAAAGTAGTAGTGAATTTTGTTATAGTAAAAGTAAAAAGAAATTGTTTGAGACCTCCAAAAGCTTAGAGGAATATAAGGGCAGTAGTGGGCAAGAACTGTCAGGTGATGATGATGCTGCTGAGGATGACCTAATGATGAAAAATGTGTTTAAATATGCAGAAAATGTGTTAACATAGGCGGAAAACTTGTTAATAGGCAGAAAGGCTAAATTTTTCGCGGGAAAATCAAGAAGGATGGATTGTAGTAGTCACAAGAAAAGTGCAATCTTACCTATAGAACTTTATCTGGTTTATTCCTTGGCTCCTGTTGATGTTTTGTGAGGAATATGCATGCATGATGAAACACCTACACTAGTTACATACACATAAGAGGAAATTCATAAAATGGTGGGAAAAGCAGTGTATTCTGTTCTTCTCCACAATCATTTACAAATACCTTTGGGTATTTTACATGATGCATCATATTTCCTTGCCTTTTGCATGTGAGGTAGATATTATAATAAAAAAATGGTGTGGACCCACTCCCATAAATTTCTTTGAGATCCGCCTGTCTGAATCTGGTGTATTGGATCTATCTGATGTACGCTTAATGATGAGTATGCAAATGTCACATACAATCTGGCCATTACTGAATCATCTAATGGCTAATGAGCAGTCAAATCTACTGTTTTATTGTTCAACCAGCCATTAATCACTTGATGTCTCAACTACTTCCACAAGTACCCAAATCTCTAAGTGTCACATACTGTTTGGTGATTAAATTAAAACATTGTTATGATTTAGACCTTCAATGGAGTGACAGTGCATAGAACACATGACAGTACTAAAGTCATGCTGTTTTTTGCATAATTGAGAGATCATATGATTGTCATTATCTGTGGATTGTATTGAATCACTTTGATATGCAGTTTTTTCTAATCTAGTTTATTACTCTTCTGCTGGAGGCATTACCACTTAGGAGATCATTGTACAAGCTGCCAACATGTTCATCAAGTTGTTCACAGAGGTACATTTTTGCTCATCGTACATAACAAGTGATTATGCTAAAACACCCACACACACATCAACTCATGGTAATGAGGGAGTCATCCTAACCAAATGCTTTCAAAACATAATTACACAAAGTAATGATTTACATCTACTTTCTGCAATGTGTATGTCACTTTAGAGTGCAAGATTAAAATGTAAATCTAAATTTTTATATGCAAAAGGGAAACCATCTAGAATATCCTGCAAACAGGGAAATGTCTTTAGCGAAAGCAATCTAAAAATTAAACTAGGTGAATAGGATTTTCAAATCTCTGTATCTCACTCTATCCATCTATATATCTATAGATATCAATATATATCGATGTCCTTTCCATCAATCTGACATCATACTTAAAGAATTGTTAAGGACAATTGTTAAGGACAAGTCAGGGCATTTATTTATTGGCTGATTAGTTGTTCTATAGTTACAATTCCATTTAATTCTGAAGAAAAAGGATATTTATTATTTGAAATGGTGACTTGAAGGCACAACTGGGTTTGGCTTAAAGTACACCCTAACATTAACTAGTTAATTAAAAGGGCACTAATTCTATAATGTTCTGGTCATTCAAAATAGTCAAAGAGCCACTCACACAGTTGGGTGCAGCCTGTAACAAAGTCCTGCAATAAAAAAATCATGTCGGCCCCCATAATATGCAGCATAACTGTATCGGTTTGTTCAGCACTCAGAGACAGTAGGATAGGCTAAAACACAGTTTTATTAACCCCTTAAGGACCGGGAAAATCTGAGGTCGTTTTCCCTTAAGGACCGGAGCAGTTCTGACCTTTTTGACTATATCTTTGTTCAGCAATGTTTTCCCTCTAAGTCTTTTATTCCACCCCCATAAATTATATACTGTTTTTTTAATCACAAATAGGGCTTTCATTTGATACCCTACTTATATGGATAACCCACCATTTACTTTATTAAAATTAAAAGAAAAGGTAAAAAAAATGTAAAAAAACACCATTTTTGGTTTTTCTCTTTGGATCAATTGGGCACAAAGGGTTAAAATTTTATGGAGACTGCATGAAAGGTATGACCGGTCAGTCATACCTACAAAATGCACAGTTTAAAGTGGCACTGCCCCCCCCCCTTGGGTGAAAATCTCCATGTCCCTTTTTCCCACCCTATTTTGACACTTTTTTTGTCCGTGACATTTGGCGGTGTATATAAGTGTATTACATAGCTCCACAACAATCACACTTCCACTTTTGTTTAATTAGATCATTTTTTTTTAAATAAAATATTTTTGTAAAAAAAAAAAAAGTGTGTTGTTTTTAAAAAAAAAAAAAAAAAAAAAAAAATTATCATTGCAGGTCAGAAATTTACCTGCATTTAGCAAGCCTTTGGCACCAGCAGTGAAGGGGTTAATACACCTAGCTCATGTATTTTCTTTCACCACTAGGTGTCTCCTGTCTACTTCTGTCTCCGTTACTTTCATAGCAACGGAGCCAGAGGCAGACTTGACAGGCACAGACAGCATGCTTTCTTTGCTGTCTCTGTCTGTCACTTTGACGGTACATGTGATCGCTGGAACGGCGATCGCATGAACCAGCAAAGGCAAGAAGGGCTGAGACTGAACGCCCCGGTCTCGGAGCGCTCAGTCTCAGCCTGGAATTAATTATAGCAGTGTGCACGGAGGCACGCTGCCATCATTTAAGCCATGACGGTCCTGGACCGTCATGGGTCTTTAAGGGGATTGCAACCCATGACGGTCCAGGACCGTCATGGGTCCTTAAAGGGTTAAAACACAGTGAAAATACCCTTAACGGGCTATAGCGTATCACAGCAGAATAGACAGGAGTAATATTGGACTTAGACTTATGCCTACACAGGCCTAGTATAACAGTAAGAGAGAGAGTACATATACTGTCACAGGTCAGGCTTTACAAAGAGAACTCAGCACAGCATGGGTTAAAGTCCAATTGATATAATCAGTCTCTGATGTGGTGTGTTCAGTAACTCCCAGTATGATGGAATAACAGCGATAAGGAGACTGTAGCTCTAGAATGGAGACAAAGCACTTTAGATCTGCCGGAGCAGAGCTGAGACTTATACCCCCTGCCTTAGCAGTAAAGGGAGGCCACACAATACTCTGCAAGAGCTGTACGGAATAGAGCCACGGGCACCCTACCGGTGCAGTAATGGAGGCAACAGTACTCTGCAAGAGCTGAATTGAATAGAGCCAATGGCACCCTGCCGGTGCAGTAACGGAGGCAACAGTACTCTGCAAGAGCTGAATTGAATGGAGCCAATGGCACCCTGCCAGTGCAGTAACAGAGGCAACAGGACTCTGCAAGAGCTGAATGGAAACGCAACCACAGGCACACTGCCGGAGCAGTAACGGAGGCAACAATAGCTCTGCAAGAGTTAACGGAAGGCTCGTAGCTGTAACAGAGGCAACAGTAGCTCTGCAAGAGTTAACGGAAGGCTCATAGCAGTAACGGAGGCAACAGTAGCTCTGCAAGAGCTAACGGAAGGCTCAGTAATTGGCACACTGCCGGAGCAGTAACGGAGGCAACTGTAGCTTTGCAAGAGTTAACGGGATGCTCAGCAGAATGTAGACTGCCAGAGCAGTAACGGAGGCAGCACAGACACACTGTCTGGTAGGCCCAGACTAGACGGAAGTCAGAATGTCGCCCAGTGACACGATGAAGCAGGAACTGGAGAGCTGGGTCGGATCACGGAGCAGGAATGTCAGACAAGCTGGGTCAGATCACGGAGCAGGAACGTCATCCAGGCTGGGTCGAATCACGGAGCAGGAACATCAGACAAGCCGGGTCAGGTCACGGAGCAGGAACGTCAGCCAGGCCGGGTCAGATCACGGAGCAGGAACCAGAAGCGAAGTAGTCGAACGGGCCAAGTTGGTACACGGGAACACAGCAACTCAAGTCAGCACTGGTACAGGAACACCACGAAAGGGCACCTGATAGGTGCCAGGGCCCGGTATAAAAAGGCCATACTGGGCGGGCCAAACATAGCTCAATCAATAGGAGCACAACACACAGAGACTGACAGAAAGCACGGGCACCGTGATAATAAATCAAGGAATAATTTCAAAGAACCAGTTCACACCGAATTGATTTATAGTGGTCTTTTAGCATTTTCTGTCCAAATTAAGATAAATGCTGGTTTATTATAAGGCATTTTTATGGGACTTCTATCACATGTTTGTCTACCCATTATACAGTGAATTAGCACTTTTTAAATAATTACTATTTTATGTTATCCTTCTTTTCTCATAGTTGACCTAAAATAATTAATATTGTAATATCTGCTATGATAAGCAATTTTTGTTTACTAGGATATGTGTTTTAATCAGCACAGCGTGGTCACTTAAGGACCACGGAGCATTTTTTTTTTTTTCAAATTCTGGTTCCGGACTCCCTGAACGGCATGCAGCCGCGGGGGGAGCCTGGAATTCCAATGACGGTCATAGTACATCATGAAAAGGAAGGAAATAAGAAGGGCGCTTCCTAGTGCAATATTGTATGCAAAATTCAGGACCTCCACCAATACACCACGGTACTCACAATGTGAAAGATCAGTAAAAGTGATCGGTTGAACAGATGGGGGACTCGGACTGCCCCCACTCAGTCTTCCCAAAACCTTGGTAAAGTGGATGCTTATTCTCCAAAAGGACCCAAAACGAGTGGATTAGGAATAGTGATGATCGAGCACCCCAATGCTCGGGTGTTCGGGTGCTCTGGCCGAGCGCCCCCGGAGGCTCGAGTGCTCGGCCGAGCACCCGAGCCCCATTGAAGTCAATGGGAGGACTCGAGCATTACACCAGGCACCCCCTGCTCTGATGAGGGGAGGGTGCCTGGTTCATAGGAAAAGGTCAGAAAATGATGGAAACACCACAGAAATGGTTCAGGGACAGCATAGGGAGGATGTCTGGATGCATCTTGGACTCCAACGTCGCTGCTGGGAACGATGTTTCGCCCGTAGTACGCCATTTTTACAGACTGACCGTAAAACACACAAAAAGGAAGATAAAAACGATTGTAGGCGAAAAATTGTTACCAAACAGTATTTGCTGTATATTTACTTGTATATCATCTGCAAATTCTGCAAAAAATTTCATCGATTTTTCGGAACTGGGGCCATGATTAAGAGGGAAACGTGCGCAGCGTAAAGCAGGTGTTCAACGTGGTTATGGCCCGGGTAAGGTACAGCATTCAGGAACGGAGGCCGCAGCTACCACAGGTTTTACAACATGTCCGTTTGCCCTTGTTAAGTCCAAAATTTATAGTCAGAACAGTGGGGTCTGATCCATTGAGTAAAAGTGATGAAGTGACTTAGTGGATGAAGCCAAGAACTACCTTCTGCTCTGTCGAACACCCCAGCCCTATTTAATTCAATGGGAGGACCTGAGGCACTCCAATACAACCTGTATATCACAAAATGGAGGGCCTCATTCACATTGTGGTACAATAGTTCAGGTAGTGGTCCAACACTCATAAAGCCTATGCACTAAGTGAAAGGGCTGCCAAAAATTAGACTGAAATGTCACTACAATACACCCTTTATTACACATAAAGGAGGGCATCATACACACCCTTGAAAAATTAGGATTAATGGCCTGCTGGTGACCCTCTAAAACATTAGGGGCGAGGGCATGCCGCTAAGCTGACCATCTAAAACATTAGGAATGAGGGTCTGCTGCTGAGCCGACCATCTAAAACATTATGGGTGAGGGTCTGCTGAGGAGCTGACCATCCTAAACATTATATGCGAAGGCCCGCTAGTGAGCTGACGCTATAAAACATTATATGAGAGGGCCCGCTAGAGAGCTGACCCAATAAAACATTATATGAGAAGGCCCGCTGGTGAGCTGACCTATACAAAAATTGTCAAACAGGGCCCGCTGGTGAGCTGGCCCTATATAAAAATTATATCACAGGGCCCGCTGGTGAGCTGGCCCTATATAAAAATTATATCACTGGGCCCGCTGGTGAGCTGGCCCTATATAAAAATTATATCACAGGGCCCGCTGGTGAGCTGGCCCTATATAAAAATTATATCACTGGGCCCGCTGGTGAGCAGGCCCTATATAAAAATTATATCACTGGGCATATGGAAGAGGAGGAGGAGGATGAGAAGATTAAGAGTCAACCATATACCCGTTTTTTGGGTGGAAGGGGTGAATGGGAATACAGAGTATTCCCATCATTGTAAATAACATATCTAAAGTGACTTTATGTTCACCCGGGGCTTTCCTCCCGTGGAGTGGAGAAGTCAGGGGAAATCCAGGCCTTGTTCATTTTTATAAGTGTCAACCTATCAGCATTTTCGGTGGAAAGGCGGATACGCTTATCTGTTATGATGCCACCAGCAGCACTAAATACCCGCTCAGACAGAACGCTGGCGGCAGGGCAGGCCAGCACCTCCAAGGCGTAGAGTGCCAGTTCATACCACGTGTCCAGCTTGGACACCCAGTAGTTGTAAGGCACAGAGGGATCATTGAGGACGCTGACACGGTCTGCTACGTACTCCTTCACCATCTTCCAAAACTTTTCCCTCCTTGTGACACTAGGCCGCGCATCAGGGTGAGGGTGCTGGCGGGGTGTCATGAAGGTGTCCCACGCCTTGGAGAGTGTTGCCCTGCCTTTGTCGGAACTGCTGTGTGCTCCCCTTTTCTCCCCTTCTCGGTTGGCCAAGGTAGCACGTACTCTGCCGCCAGCGTTATCAGATGGAAAATTTTGGAGCAATTTTTCGACAAGAACCTTCTGGTATTGCACCATTTTGCTTGTCCTCTCCACCGGAGGAATGAGAGATGAGAAATTCTCTTTGTAGCGGGGGTCCAGAAGGGTGAACACCCAGTAATCCGTGTTGTCTAAAATGCGTATAACGCGTGGGTCACGGGAAAGGCAGCCTAACATAAAGTCAGCCATGTGTGCCAGAGTACCAACAGGCAAGATTTCGCTGTCCTCACCAGGAGGATGACTCTCAATCTCCTCATCCTCTTCCTCCTCTTCTGCCCACCCACGCTGAAGAGATGGAACTAAAGTTCCATGGCTACCCTCTGTAGCGGAGGCAACCGTGTCTTCCTCCTCCTCCTCCTCCTCCTCCTCCGCCTCCTCCAATTGTCGCTGAGAAGACGAAGTGAGGGTGCTCTGGCTATCACCTTGTGTAAGCTCTTCCTCCCGCATTTCCACCTCTTCCACATGCAAAGCGTCGGTTTTAATTGTGAGCAGCGAGCGTTTCAGTAGACACAGAAGTGGGATGGTTACACTGATAATAGCGTTATCGCCGCTCACCATCTGTGTGAATTCCTCAAAATTGCGTAAAACCTCACAGAGGTCTGACATCCATTCCCACTCCTCACTTCTGATTAGAGGAAGTTGAACGGAGAGGCGACGACCGTGTAACAGCTGGTACTCCACTACTGCCCTCTGCTGCTCACAAAGCCGGGCCAACATGTGGAAGGTGGAGTTCCAGCGCGTGCCCACGTCACACAGCAGCCGGTGAGCTGGCAATTGTAAGCGCTGCTGCAGCTTCAACAGGCCGGCTGAAGCTGTAGATGACTTACGGAAATGTGCACACACGCGGCGCACCTTCGTCAAGAGATCATGCAAATTGGGGTAGGTTTTTAGAAATCGCTGAACCACTAAATTAAATACATGCGCTAGGCATGGTACGTGTGTGAGCTTGCCGAGCTCCAAAGCCGCCACCAAGTTACGCCCATTATCACACACAACCATGCCTGGTTGCAGGTTGAGTGGCGAGAGCCACTGCTCGGTCTGGTGACTAATCCCCTGCAACAGCTCTGAGGCCGTGTGCTGTTTGTCCCCAAGGCAGATCAGCTTCAGCACGGCCTGTTGACGCTTCCCACTGCAGTGCTACACTGCTTCCAGCTACCGGCTGATGGGTGAGTGGCGCTGCGCGCAGAGAATTCGGAGGTGGAAACGGAGGAGGAGGAGGAGGAGCCAATAACGTAGGTGCTGGCGGAAACCCTGATGGAGGTAGGGCCCGCAATCCTCGGCGTGGGTAGCACCTGTGCCATCCCAGGGTCCGAGTCGCTCCCAGCCTCCACGACATTCACCCAGTGTGCCGTCAGGGAAATGTAGCGTCCCTGGCCACAAGCACTTGTCCATGTGTCAGTCGTTAAGTGGACCTTCCCAGTAACTGTGTTGGTCAGGGCACGGGTGATGTTAAGGGACACATGGTGGTGTAAGGCGGGGACGGCACACCGGGAAAAGTAGTGGCGGCTGGGGACTGCGTACCGAGGGACAGCTGCTGCCATCAGGCTGCGGAAGGACTCAGTCTCCACAAGCCTAAATGGCAGCATTTCGATGGCCAGTAATTTGGAAAGGTGTGAGGTTAGTGGTATGGCCTGTGGGTGGGTGGCTGGGTATTTTCGCTTGCGCTCAAATGCCTGGGGTAACGACATTTGGACGCTGCGCTGGGACAGGGAAGTGGATGTGGTCGCTGATGGTGCTTCAGATGGTACAGGTGCAGGGCGGGAGGTATGCGGGCCTGCGCCTTCGACAGGCGATTGGCCGGCACCAAAAACAGGGGAAGAGGAGGCAGTGGTGTGGCCTGCAGACACAGATTGGTGATCCGGGCGTTCCTCCCACTTATTACGGTGCTTGGATGCCATGTGTCGGAACATGCTGGTGGTGGTGAGGTTTCTAGTGTTCATGCCTCGGCTCATTCTGGTGTGGCACAGGTTGCAAACTACAATTTTTTTGTCGTCCGCACTTTCCTTAAAAAAACGTCATACCGCGGAACACCTAGCCCTTGGCAAGGGAGATTTACGCAAGATGGTGCTCCGTGGAACATTTGCGGGCCGGTTTGGTGCGGTCCGCCTTCTTTCTTTAGCCACACCACTGCCTCTTCCAGCCTGTTGCGGTGCTGCAGATGGCTCACCCTCAGGACTGCTGTCATCGCTCGGCTCTCCACCTTCCCAGGTGGGGTCAGTGACCTCATCGTCCACCAAGTCCTCCTCCACTTCCTCACTCTGATCATCCTCCTCATTTCTTGATCCCACCACATACTCAGTCATTGACAACTGTGTATCATCCTCCTCATCAAGGTCTTGAGACAGTAATAGTGGTTGATTTGATGGCAACTGTGTCTCATCATCATCATCATCCACTTCCTTTGACCTTAAATGCCGTTCCCCTCTGTCATCTTCTTGTGATTGGGTACCCTCTAGAGGTTGTGAATCAGGGCACAAGATCTCATGTTCCTCTGCAAGCGTGCTTGGAGAGAGGTTCAAATGAAGGATTGGTGATGAGACGAGCTCCTCACTATATCCCAGTGTGGGATCACTTCTTTGGCCAGACCCTCTATGGTGGGAGGAAGGATGATCAGGGTGAGGATTATGTTGACCAGACTCTTGGCTACTGAGAGTGGACTTGGTGGAAGACAGGGTGGTGCTTAACCGACTGGAAGCAGTATCAGCTGAAATCCAACCGACCACCTGTTCGCAGTGGTCTGACCTCGAGAGTGATGTCCTGCGACGCCCTGTAAACTGAGACATGAAGCTAGGTATGGTGGATGTCTTTCTGTCTTGTGCTCTGGCACCAGGCACAGTTTCTACGCGTCCTGACCCGCACCCTGAACTATCAGGATCACGTCCACTTCCCCGTCCCTTTTTACCCGCCTTCTTCATATTACACGGAATATATGCCGCTAATCTGCGGCTAGGCACACTAAACAGAATGTGACGCTAATCTGCGGCTATTTTCAGTGAACGGAATATGTGACGTTAATTTTAAAATTTGCACACTAAACAGAATGTGAAAATAATCTGCGGCTAGGCACACTAAACAGAATGTGACGCTAATCTGCGGCTAGGCACAGTGAACGGAATATGTGACGTTAATTTTAATATTTGCACACTAAACAGAATGTGAAAATAATCTGCGGCTAGGCACACTGAACAGAATGTGACGCTAATCTGCGGCTAGGCACAGTGAACGGAATATGTGACGTTAATTTTAATATTTGCACACTAAACAGAATGTGAAAATAATCTGCGGCTAGGCACACTGAACAGAATGTGACGCTAATCTGCGGCTAGGCACAGTGAACGGAATATGTGACGTTAATTTTAATATTTGCACACTAAACAGAATGTGAAAATAATCTGCGGCTAGGCACACTGAACAGAATGTGACGCTAATCTGCGGCTAGGCACAGTGAACGGAATATGTGACGTTAATTTTAATATTTGCACACTAAACAGAATGTGAAAATAATCTGCGGCTAGGCACACTGAACAGAATGTGACGCTAATCTGCGGCTAGGCACAGTGAACGGAATATGTGACGTTAATTTTAATATTTGCACACTAAACAGAATGTGAAAATAATCTGCGGCTAGGCACACTGAACAGAATGTGCCGCTAATCTGCGGCTAGGCACAGTGAACGGAATATGTGACGTTAATTTTAAAATTTGCACACTAAACAGAATGTGAAAATAATCTGCGGCTAGGCACACTAAACAGAATGTGACGCTAATCTGCGGCTAGGCACAGTGAACGGAATATGTGACGTTAATTTTAATATTTGCACACTAAACAGAATGTGAAAATAATCTGCGGCTAGGCACACTGAACAGAATGTGACGCTAATCTGCGGCTAGGCACAGTGAACGGAATATGTGACGTTAATTTTAATATTTGCACACTAAACAGAATGTGAAAATAATCTGCGGCTAGGCACACTGAACAGAATGTGACGCTAATCTGTGGCTAGGCACAGTGAACGGAATATGTGACGTTAATTTTAATATTTGCACACTAAACAGAATGTGAAAATAATCTGCGGCTAGGCACACTGAACAGAATGTGCCGCTAATCTGCGGCTAGGCACAGTGAACGGAATATGTGACGTTAATTTTAAAATTTGCACACTAAACAGAATGTGAAAATAATCTGCGGCTAGGCACACTAAACAGAATGTGCCGCTAATCTGCGGCTATTTTCAGTGAACGGAATATGTGATGTTAATTTTAAAATTTGCACACTAAACAGAATGTGAAAATAATCTGCGGCTAGGCACACTATTAAAATGGCCCTTTTTGTCACTGCATTGTACACTATTTGTCCCTGTGCACCTAGTACAATGTCACCTAAATATCCCCCCCCCACAAAAAAAAAATGAAATTGTGCCCCCCCAAACAAAATATAAATGCTGCCCCCACACACAACAGTCCTAAAAAGGACTTTTGGGTCTTGATATAGTGTTCCAACACTTTTATTCTCCCTACACTGACTTTCCCTTCCTATCCTCATCTCTCCCTGGCTAAGACTGAGCCGAACTCGCTGGTCGGGTGCTATACAGCACCCGATCACGGGTTCTGGCCAGCCAATCAGTGTAATGCCAGCAGCCAACATGGCTGCTGGCATTACACTGATGTCAGAGCCTCCCCGCACGTTTATTGGCTGCGCAGCAGCCGCGAAATGTGCGGGGAGGAGACCCTAACATGACGGGCAAGCACATGCGGTACTCGTACGAACCGAGCTTCGGCCAAGCATGCTCGCTCATCACTAATTAGGAACCTCCAAATACAAAGAAACAAAAGGCAGAAGAGCGCAAACCAACAATAAATAATTCCTCTTGAATTTGATTTCAATAGGTCGAATACTTACACAACAACTATTGTTGTGCCGGTTGTCAATACAACCAGCAATTTCCAATGGGGTATTCTCTAGCTGTCTCAGAACAGCTACTAATCATACGAGGTAAAAAAATCCAAGTCCACGTTGAAAATTATATAATATTTATTAATAAAATAATTATCTATTCTTTGCCAAAAGATCATCAATGCAAACAACAGAATATAATATATAAACCTGTTTGACTTGTTTTGGAACAACAAGGTTCCTTTCTCAAAAATCAGGCAACAGAATACATATTAAAAACATGCATTGGCAAAATTGGCAACATCATCCAACATGTTAGGAAGGTACTGGACACTGGGGTACATCAATGCTGTCAGTACATTTCACAGTCAGACACAGCAGCTGCCGAGGTGCGTGCGGCTCTGCTCTGTCTGCTTCTGCGCCTGGATGTGCACCCTAGGCCAGCACCTACCTTGCCTATAGGTGGCGCCGGCCCTGATAACACTGCTCCAATTTACATGCTGTTCTATGGAGCCTATATGCTAAGATCTCTCCACCTTTGGAGAATGATATCCAGTGATATCACTGGAGAAGTCATTTCCGCTTTATCCCCTCTTTATCACGCCTTAGTGCATAACTCCTGATAAAGCATGGTATAGATAAGATGATTAGGAAAGCATCACCATATATGCATTTTACAAATAGTGAAACATTTAGTGTCTACCTTAGTTTTTTAGTTGTATCTTTTTCAAAAAATGCATGCCCATTAATGTGCACCCTGGTTATTATGAAAGCTGTGCTTGATTTCTTGGAGATTTCAAACAAAATACTTTTCAACAAAGGTTCCTGGCTAAACAGTTATACGGTAGCAGAAATGTAAACAACGTGTATGCGTTAGGTTTTCATTTAAAAAAATGTATGCTTTTCTAGAATGATTAACATTTTAATGGCTTTGCACTGCTAACCATGTTTTGTTGATTTTATTTTATGCATGAAAACTTTAGATGTGATAACTATCGCACACTGATACCAATTGCAGTCTTTAAAAGTCACACCCTTATGTTATACTACAAGCCTGTTAGAGATGTACACTGGGGATTTAGGGCACTGATAATCATTTTGAATTTTGTATAGCTATAAGTAACATTTCTGATGAACACTAATTTAACAAAAAATACCATCTGCAAAAACGTGTGATCGTTTTGAATTCTTGACATTGTCTTCTTACAGGATATGTTATTGCAGAGTTAATGAAGTTTAATAGTGTGTTTTCATTGGAAAGGACAGAAAGTTTCTAAGAATATATATTGTAGACCCTTAATTCTTTTCCAGAACACATTTTAACTGTTTGGTTTATTTATTTATTTATTTACTTATTAGTTTCATAACCTGGATAGAAGTATAAAACAGGAAAAAACTGACCTGCACAAAAAATCCTATTTCCCAAAATATTAAATCAAATAAGAATACATCTCAATTTTTTTTTTATTAAAAAAACTTGATTAGAGGAAAACTTTCATAATTGCTTTATAAATGTGTTGTAATCCAAGAGATTAAGATGGGATTTGGTATTCTAGGATGTAATGAGAAATACTGCAAGAGGTCTGAGTCACCCTAAGCCACAACATTAAAGTTTGGGTTTGTGCATGCATACTGACTCTTATCATTAGTTTTCCTTTAGGAGTCAGGACCATCAAGTGCAAGTCTTCAGTAAGGGCCCCAAAGTACTATACCCCACCTATATGCTCTTTGAGGTGCATTTATTAAACAGAGTAAAAATAATTGTTTATAAATGTTTGTATGGTCTTTAAAGGGATAGTAGTACTTAAAATGTAAAAAAATATATATATTGTAGGGTTTACCCCCCTGCTTAAAACAAGGGTACTACCACTTCTGAAAGGTGTTTTATTCAAAAATTATTTCAGCTCAAATTTGAATTTTTTAGGTGCAGTATCAAAGTAGCCTGAAATTGCACAATGGCGCTGTTGCTACACCATCCTATGGAGCTTTATGGTCAACTGACCAGAGCTGTCAAAAGGATTGTGTAGCAAAAGCACCACTGTGATACTACACCTTTAAAGGGATAGTAATACTTCGTTTTAACTTTATTTTATTTTGTAGGCATTAAAAAAACATGAAGAATGATATAAGTCTTATTTCTCAAACCTTTATGGTTTAAGAGATATTCACAAGCAAAGTGTCCCCCTCCAGCCCCTTTTACTTCTCAGCCAGGGCAGAAGGGAGCTGCCCAGGTAGACTGCAGAGAGGGACAGTCTTCAATTAAGATAACAGAAAAACCTGAAAAGCTTGTCAAGGGGGGCAGGGATTTCATTGTTTTCATAGGAATAAGAGTGTCCCCTTCTGTTATCTGACCAGTCTATGGACTGCATTCCACATCTGAGAAGTGATTGTTTACAGTAGGTAAAAGGGGTGGGAGGGGAAACTTTGCTTGTGAATATCTCATAAACCATAAAGGTTTGAGAGATAAGACTTATATCATTCTTCATGTTTTTTTAATGCCTACAAAATAAAATAAAGTTAAAACGAAGTATTACTATCCCTTTAAAAAAATTCAAGTTTGAGCTGTAATAACTTTTGTGTAAAGCATCTTTCATTAGTGTGAGTAGTCTTGTTTTACTCAGGGGAATAACCCCCTACAACATATTTCTTTTTACATTTTAATATTACTGTCCCTTTAAACCTTTTTAATACACTGAAGGCCAGCTATGGTTTCAATATTTTGCTATCCACTACTTTAAGTATAATCCTATTTTCCTAATATCCTACACTTTATCTAAAACAAATATGTTTGTAGTTGGCATTGATTGTTTTAATGAAATTAATTCATCTTCTTAGTAACTTGATATCAAATATGTTTTGATATTAATATAATCAGGAGATGCATGAATTTCAGATACACAGACCCCTAATTAATAGGAGCGTGAAATTGCATTTTCAACTTTGTCAATACAAAATTCACAGTTCAATTACTAGAAGGTAAAACTGCCCCAAACTACCCTAAAATAGTTCAATAATCATATAAAGTCATATATTTCTAGAAAGCAGACAGCTTAAAGTATCAGAAAATGTTTGAAGTATATTATACACAAAATGATCATACAAGGAAATGTCATTAAAATTGGGATTTTCCAAACTGTTTGAGAAATTTACACTAAGATCGCAATTTTCTGGCCAACATTAAATAGGCTTAGTGTAACAAACAATAGAGTGTCAGATATGAATAACACATATTGTCAGAGTACACTGATATCTAATGTATAGGTGCACATACAGTATGTAGTGAAAACACAACAGAATTTAGGACACGCATTTTCATGGAGATAACTGAAGGACGCCAAGGCTTAATTACTCTGTAACCTCAAAATAAACCCCTAAAAGCATGCATTTTACCAAGCAGTCATCCCAGACAGCAGCTAGAATTCAAAATAGTCTCAATACTAGATGTAGTACCCAGGAGGCACTGGATAACTGGAGTGGCCTGGGTAGGCCCACCACGTGCCACCACGGGTTGAGCTCCAGGCTTTGTGCAGCCACGGTACAGGTTCAATAGTAACACTCCACACTGTTACACAGGGGGAAATGTGCCTTGCAGGACAGAGGGTCAGCCACATGGACAACTGCCAAGTAGGATTAGTAGATGCTCACGTTGGCCAGACAGCAACTGGATTGCTGTGAGGAGCATCACAGCAATTCAGTCACTCCCGAATGGCATGCATGGCAACCTTATAGAAAGTTGTGCACACTCTCACTACTGAGAATCCCAGATGAATATAAGTAGTCATGGTTAAGTAGTCATGCTGCATCAGTACTGCCAGTCGATGCAATCGCTCATGACTACTGCTCCATAGGGTGCAGTACACTCTATTCTTCTGTGACTGTTCACGTAGACAGACAGTCTTGCAGTGTTACAGTACCAAATGACTGACACAAAGGTGGAGGGGACATATGGGTTCCAGTCCATGCACAGAGGCTGGGGAGCGTTGATTGAGTGTGGTGCTTTAGATCATTGATATACTCAATGGCAAACTTTCTGAAGCTGAAGCTGTGAGTGAAGGCAGAATATCCAATGCCAACTGACCTGGCAGTGTATCAGCATAGTTGCCACTCAGACCTGTTAGAAGCGGACATGCACACAGGTGAAATATAGCTGGGTGCAGTACCAATAATGAACACAGGAGGTCAGGACAGAATAATAAATTAGCAAAAGGTCTGAGAATTTAGGAATAGCTGCTTACAGAAGAAGCACCAAATTCAAATATGCTTTAGGACAGCTTGCAGGGAGAACACTTAAGCAATATGCTGGTAATGCAGATGGCCAGGTTGGGGACTGAGACAGAGCAGAGGTCAACAGATGGCAGGCTGGACAGCACCTCGGGTGGCAAACAGGAGGGAACTCAGTATTTGGAACCAAGACAGTAGGCAAAACTCGAAGTCAGTAAATGGAACCAAGGTCAGCACTGGCAGCTTTGAGTCAGGAACAGAGCCAAAGGTTGATACAGGTGGACAGCAGACAATGCCTGGACTTACAAGGGTCAGGAGCCAAGGATCAAACCAGGCATCAGCTGGACACTACATTAAGCAGGAAGCACAAAGAACATGCTTAAAGTGCATGTGAAGGGAACATTTAAAGGGCTAGTAGTTGGACACGTTTAAAAGTCTGACAAAATTAAAAAGAGGGTCTGGCTTACCTGGGAAGGATGCTCTGGAATGGCTTCTGACCCCAGCAGAATGGGCACTTGTTGCACAGTCACTTGAGTCAATGGGGCATGTTTATTTTTATACTTTTAATGTTATACTATTATTGTACTATTATTGTTTCATGCATATATTTATGCAGTATACTCAGGCAGTATATATGAAATATGTATAGAAGAGGATCCCGATGGATACACACTTGTAGAATGTTAACAGTCTCTAACTCTACCTGAGACCAGAATGGCATAATCATTTTACAATCCCACCATATATGGAGCATAGTCCCAACTCCCTATCTGCATCTCCAACATAGAGGTGAACAGGTGGGGAAAGCCATCGCAAGAAGGGTATGGTACCACTGCATCAAAAATTAAAAATTAGTTTCCATACTAGCAATGTCAGGAGTACAGGAGAAAAGATTTTTGAAAATTGTACACCATTTAATCATGGACCATCTACAACTCCCCCTCCCATTGTAATATAAAGCTAGGCTTAACATCAAAGGATGTAAAATTCAACAGTTTATAGAGTTTAGCGGTGAGCAGCCAGGGACCTCCACTTCCAGTCCTGTTCAGAATAGGTCAGCCACCAATCCAAACCACCAACCAAGGAGATTTCTCATAGGAAATGGAAGACATGGCAATCTTGCCAAGAATTGGACAGTGGAAGAGTGCAATTTTGTTGGGAAAATGCAAGATAGAGAGTTAGGATAATGCAACTGGACCACCTTTATCCACTCCTTTGGGTCTGCTTTACAACACTCCAGTAAAGTAGAAAAGGAAGATGTAAAATATAATGTCTGGTAGACTAAGGTCTTCCCTTGCAGGAGGATAATATAGCCAAGAGGTAGCCAACCACGGTTTTTTATAAGCCCAAATAAAGGAGTTTATCATAGAGTGTAGTTCATGTAGGAGGGTCAGGGGTATGTGTAATGGGTTAGTATTGAATAGGTACAGACTTTGGGGGAATATGTCCACCTTGATCTGATCCTGCCAAACCATGATGGCGAAAGTATCAGACAAAAACCATTACAGATTTAGTAATGTTTCTATGTTTTGAAGTAAAGCTACGATCCCTCATAGTGTGTACTAATGCTCCATTAGGTTGCTAATACTGAAATCACTATATTGTCTTTGTAATTATAGTATTAATTGTCCAGCTCCCATTACATTGCAGTACAGGAAGCCACCAATCCACAGATTGGTGGCAGGTTTTTCCTTATATTGAATGAAGATTTTCCTTTGTTGCAATCCTCCTTCAGTTCCAAGGCAATGAAGACTGACATCAGCACAAGGGGTGGGAGAGGGACAATCAATGATATAATTTCAGAGGAAATATAACAAGTTCAGTGTTAGCAACCTAACGGAGCATTAGTGAACACTATAAGGAGGGATCGTAGCTTTACTTGAATTGAAACATTACTAACCATTTAAGCTTTACTATAGTGGACAGGGAGGAGTATAAGCTAAGGATGCTATGAAGACCTTTGGGTACAAATCCCAGGAAACGGAGAAGTTCTAGATAAAGCTAGCTCACCCTGTCAAAGGTTTTCTCCACACCTACAGACATCAGGAGAGAATTTGTTTTGGGCAGGTAGTATAGATCAAGGAAACAGCTTTAATGGCATTGTCCTTGGTTTATCTCCCTGGTACAAACCCCAACTGGTTAGGGTGGATGAAAGAGCCAAGGCAAAGTTTTCTCCTGTTAGGTAGCAATTCCGCAAAGAAAGTAATGTTATTATTCAGTAAAGAGATAGGATGGTAACTAGCACAGTTGGCAGTACCTTTATTTGGTTTATAGACGAGTGAAATGTGGGCCTCTAAAGGTTGGGATGGCACAGGGATCCCCGGTTTGTTGCATTAAAACCCAATACCATGTGCAGAACCAGAATGGAGGAGAATTTCTAATAGTAAGATGTAGGGAAGCCATCTGGGCCTGGGCTTTTCCCCAGAGGAGTCTCTGATCACAGAGCACAGTTTGTGTCTCACAGTAGTCTTGCAAGTCCTGAGCAGGCTAAAAACTCAAGTATGAAGGATCTGATGTGTTGTGTGTTCTCCTGTAAATCAACTTCCTTTAAGTTTTAGAAAACACTAAAGAACTCTAAGTACGGCATGTCTGGAAAGGAGGTGCACCTGTCCTGTGTTTTATTTTTGACATCAGAGATGTAATGTTCTCCTGCTTTATTTTCCACATCTTTCCACACTTGTTACCTTGCATATTTTAGCATATTTATGCCAGTGGAGGGATTTAAGAACCCAAAGCAAAACAGATCTGCACTCCTCCATACAGACTATCCAAATGCGAACCCCGTGTAAAGCATATATTATACCATTTTAGTAAATTTGGGGTCTTTGTTGCATAGTTTGACCAAAATATGTTTAAGTCTGCCTGCCGCATCAAGGCACCCCAATATTAGGTGAGTACCTAACTATTCATGCAGTCATTTCTATCTAGATGCCCCAAGGATTTCTTGTACGTAATGCACAAGGTGTATTTAAAAACATTCAACACATTTAAAAACAACAATTTCTAACAGTTTCATGTTAGTACTCACCTTTAGTGACTTAGAGAGTGAGCAGCAGGCCAAGAAGACTGGAGCTCCATCAGTCCTCGTTGGCTTTTTTCAGCTGACTGACCTAACTGAATCAAGGACTTAATGTGTCATTATCTCAATGGTATATGGACATTGCACAATTGAGTGTGCGGAGGTCATGTCATACATTGTCTTATTCAGTGTATAGTTGGACCTCTCTATGCCGAATCATTTATGTCCATTATTCTATTAACTTGTAACATAATTTTTTATTATTTTCTGATTTCTTTCTTATTATTTACACTTTTTTAGCTTATATATTTTTATGTTTTCTTTTAATTCATAACCCCTTCAGTTCCAGATGGGTAGGCAACGCTTTGCTCTGAAATGCATTGCGTACTCCACTGGCACTGAAATGATTAATATTTTTTATTGGGGGTTTAATAGTTTTCCCTTTATTGTTCTCATTATACAAACACCACTGTTCAAGATACACATATGGACAAATATGATTATCTGGAGTGGTATATGTTTAATAAATAGGGGACATATATTTATATTTCCATTCGATCTCAATGTGGTATAGTTGTGTTTGCGGTCGGGGTTTGCTAGGGGTGTCCACCGTTTGATGCTTATGTATACACTCGTTTTGTTTTGGATTCTGTATAATTTTTTTTCAATTAATGAGTTTTTGCTCATGCCATCATTTTTTCTGTATTGTGTGTAGCATAATGTCTTTTTATGGTTTGTGGTCCTCAAACATGGGTCACATATGTTTATATGCTCTCATTTGATGTTATTTTATATACATTGTGATGGTCTAGTTTTTTTGTCATGTTCCATTATCTGACTGACAATTTGTTGATTTGACTATGCAAATCACACTCAGACCATCTGTAGTTCTAAGCCTCGACTCATAAAGAGCACGTGATTCTGAACTCCATAAGTTGAATGCTTTGAATATGTACTATATATTAGATATAATATAATGTAGGGATAAAATAAGACTATTAATAGAGTCAAAAGATAATTAACCTTCCACTTCAATAGAAGTCATAGCGATTCATTGGAACATTACTCCTCATCCCTTAAATCACTGATGTCGGCAAGTGACCCAACATCCTCTTATATAAGGGATTTTTTGAACAAAAAAATCTGTTTATCATTGAAGAGAAAAAGACCTATATGTGTCATAGCCTCATAAAATGCTTTAGTTTAGTTTTTTGTTTTTTTTTAAATATTTAGTATTTAAGCATAACATATTGCTTAAAAATAGGTGTCTTACTTAAATATCTAATTTATAGCTGTTTAAATATACACAATTAAAGAATGATTATATCCGTTTTTTGAACTGAGGTAAGATTAGATTAGTTTAGATAATTAATATGATCTAATTATTTATCGTAACTCTTACATTTCTGTCTCTAATGCTAGAGAGGTTGTATGGACCGTGGAAACATGTATGGACCGTGGAGATGAGGGTATTAGTTGATGTTAGAGGGTTGTTGTGCTTTGCCTTTAAATAAGGAATTTATGGGTTATCCAATATGCTGCTAAAAGAGGATGTCAGGTCACATGCCAACAGCGGTGATTTAAGGGATGAGGCTAATGTTCCAATGAATCGTTATGATTTCTATTGAAGTGGAAGGCTAATTATCTTTTGACTTTATTAATTGTCATATTTTATCCTAACATTATTTTATATCCAATATATAGTACATATTCAAAGCATTCGACTTATGGAGTTCTAAATCATGTACTCTTTATGAGTCAAGGTTTAGAACTACAGATGGTCTGAGTATGTTTGAATTGGCATTGCCTTTAATTTACTTAGCAATGTAGTATTCATGTCCCAAGCACAATGTCACGTATTGAGGCAGACTAATCAGTTTGATCAAGTTGAAACTGTCTTGAATACATTTGGATGTAATATGTTTAAATGTAGCAAGTCATTTGGCAGAAAGACTGTGTTTGATCATGACTAAGCACCGTTGTTGCTCGAAATACATTGATCACATTTGCCACCTGTAAGATCTGCTGTTACCCACTCTGTAAGTCTTATTCCCTACTGTTCAGAACATTATGAAAGCAGGTATGTTTTTTAAACTTTGCATATAAAGAAATTACTGATTTTAAGACAATGAGTTTTTGCATACATCTTTGCATTTGAAAAGGAACTTATATCAGAAGTGGTGCAATTTGTTGTGCATTGTTTGATTAATCTTATCTGTATCCACTCTCAGCGCCTGTCTCCCTGAGCACCACCCCATACTCCCGACCACCCCTAGGATCCCTGCACCCACAAAGACCAGACATGTAAGTATACAAAAGAGCCCTGGGTGGAGAATAGGGGTAGTCAAAGAAAACAGAAAGAAGAGACAGTAGCATAGGGAACAAGTTGCAAGTGAATGTGGGTCTATGATACCAATCGTAAAGTAAAAACGGAACAGCCAGTAAAAACATGAGGAAGGCCAAAACGGCCAGTGGAGGAATGGAACCAAATCCACCCAAAAGTCATAGTTATGGCCAACAGCCCAATTATCTAACATAAGAAGGCCACTTAGGTGAGCGAAAATGGGAGAGACCCCCAAGGTCTGAGGGGTACACCCAAACACAAAAGGGGTTTGCAGGAACACAAGTGAACTCTAACAGTAAAGGGAGGCCTCCGAGTAGGTCAAGTGACAAATAAATATAAAAACATGTATTTTATCATCATAAGTTTTTTTTTTTTAATATATTAAATGAGAAGGAACAGAACATGGTGTTGGGTAGAAGCAGCATTAATATCAGAACAAACTATGCCTGAAGTTAAATAATCTAATAACCTTCCTAATGTGTAGACATAATTTCTACTACAGTAGAGGGGACTTACAAGACCTTTCTTAATGCAAGGAGGGGCCCAGACTTAAAAGAAAAAAAGTCAACAGCTAAGATACCCTCTTCAACCAGCAAGCCAGCATATTGCACTTTACATTGATGGAGATGCTTCATAAGCCTTATGCTGTCACTGTAAGATGGCTACCTTCATAACAATGAACAGCTCCTTGTCATATGATTTGGACTGGATCTCCTATTTACTCTGACCAAGATCACCCAAGTTACTTCAGGAGAGGAGACAATATTCATCACCAGAAAGGAAACAAGGATACATACAGTTTGGGTTCCTAGAGTACTGGGCAGCCTTTTCCCTTGGAAGCAACCTTTATAGTAGTGATGGATTGCACCTTAGCAGAAGGGGGGCCATGGTGCTGGGCGATAGGATGGTTAGAGGGCTGGAGAAGACTTTAAACTAGAAAGGGGGGAGCTGCATAACAGGCTGGGGAAGATAGTATAATTGAGGAAATGGATTAGAAAAGGGACATGGGGGTGGAGAGAGGGAATGGGCTAGTTCATCTAATAGGGAGTTGCCATTGTTACAGCCTGATAAAAGACAAATACATTTGACAAAGAATGAAATCTTTAGGAATGGCAAAATGATAAAATGTATGCATGCAAATGCTCGCAGACTGGCTGGTAAGATAGGGGAACTATGATTGCAACACAGGAGCAGTATGATCTGATTGGAGTGTCTTAAACCTGGTTAGATGATACATATGACTTAACAATCAATCTAGAGGGTTATTCACTTTTTAGGAGGGACAGGGTTAATAAAAGGGGAGGAGGGGTATGCCTATATGTAAAGCGGGCCTTAAAACCTAGTTTAAGGGAAGATATAAATGATGGGACCAATGAAAAGGTAGAGGTACACACTGGGGACACACATAATAAAAAGATATTAGTGGGGATTTACTACAAGCCACCTAATATTGGGGAGTTGGAGGAAGCCCAACTTTTACTGCAAATGGAAAAGGCCTCTAGGTCAGCAAAGGTAATTATAATGGGAGACTTCAAATATCCTGAAACTGACTGGAGCAATATGACTTCCGGCACAACAAAGGGAAATATTTTTCTAGGTATGATAGTAGAGAAGCCAACTAGAAAAGAAGCCTTGCTTGACTTAGTGCTCTCAAACAATTCTGATATGATAAACAATGTACAAGTAAGGGAACATTTGGGCAGCAGTAACCACAATATTATATCCTTTGAAGAAACCCAATAGCAAGTGTTAAACCAAAAGATTAAATTTCAAAAAGGCTAATTTTACAAAGTTAAAAAAAGTATTAAAGGATATCCAGTGGGATGTAATTTTCTAAGATAAAAATGCACAAGAATCATGTAATGTATTTAAAAATGCTCTTAGGCAAATATACACATCATACACATTTATACTAAGCACAAGAGGAGTAAAGCGAAACCAGTGTGGCTTAATAATGTGGTTAGCAGGGAAATGAGAAATAAAAAGCAGGCTTTTAAAGTGTTTAAGTCAATTGGGTCAGATGCATCATTTAAAAAATATAAAGAATATAATAAAATCTGCAAACAAGCAATTAAGCTAGGTACAATTGAAAATGAGAGACATATTGCAAATAAGAGCAAGAAAAACCCTGAACAATTCTACAAGTATATTAATTACAAAAAATTTAAGGTTGATATTGGTCCTCTTAGGACTGAGACAGATGAACTGATTAGTGAGGATAAAGCTATGTCTGACACCCTAAATACGTTCTTTGCTTCAGTATATACAAAGGAGGCAGCAGTGACAGGCTATGAGCAAATGGACAGAACCACTGAATTTCCTCCATTATGTACATGGCTTACTGAGGACAAGGTCCAGAAGAGACTGGAAAGGGTTATAGTGAATAAAGAGCCTGGACCAGACAGTATACACCCAAGGGTACTTAAGGAACTTTGTCCAGTAATAGCAAAACCATTATACTTAATTTTAATGATCCACTTTCATCAGGCATAGTACCCTGTGATTGGAGGAAAGCTGATGTAGTTCCATTGTTTAAAAAGGTAGCAAGATCCAAACCAGGAAATCATAGACCTGTGAGCTTGCTTTCCATAGTGGGTAAGATTCTAGAAGCGTTATTAACTGACAGTATTCAGAACTATGTGAAGACGAACAATATCATTAGTAGGAATCAGCATGGTTTTATGAATAAAAGATCATGTCAGACTAATTTACTTGCATTTTATGAAAGAGTAAGTAGTAATTTGGACAGGGGAATTACTGTTGATGTAGAATACTTGGATTTTGCAAAAGCCTTTGATACAGTGCCTCACAACAGGTTACTGCATAAATCAAAAGGCTTCAGTTTTGGCGGTGTTATCTGTTCATGGATTGAGAACTGGTTAAATGATAGATGGCAGAGAATTGTTATAAATGGATTTATTTCAAATTGGTCTAAGGTTATAAGTGGGGTGCCACAGGGTTCAGTCCTGGGACCAATGCTTTTTAATTTGTTTATTAATGATCTATAAGTTGGAATTGAAAGTAGCATCTCAATCTTTGCTGATGACACTAAGCTATGTAAGGAAATACATACAGAGCTGGATGTTTTTTTCTCTGTAGAAGGATTTAGATAAACTAAGTGAATGGGCAGAAAAGTGGCAAATGTCATTTAATGTAGATAAATGTAAGGTTATGCATTTGGGCTGTAGAAACAAACTTGCAACAAACACTCTAAATGGGAAACAACTTGGAGAATCCTCATTAGAGAAAGATTTAGGAGTACTGAGACAAAAGACTTCACAGCAGTATGCAGAGTCACTCAGCTTCTGCAAGAGCAAATAGGGTATTAGCCTGCATAAAAAGAGGTTTAGAAGCAAGGGATGCTAATATTATCCTACCTCTGAATAAATCCTTGGTTAGGCATCATCTGCAGTATGGAGTACAAATTTGGGCATCTGTTCTTAAAAAAGACATTACTGAACTGGAAAAGGTGCAGAGACGTGCAACAAAACTGGTAAAGGGATTAGAGGAACTGAGTTATAAAGAGAGACTAACCAAACTTGTCTTTTTTACATTAGAGAAGAGACATCTAAGGGGTGATATGATTACTATTTACAAATACATTCAAGGTCAATACAAAGAACTATCCAATGAATTATTTACGCTAAGAGCTGAGCTAAGAACAAGAGGTCATCCATTAAGACTAGAGGAAAGGCGCTTTCGGCTAAACAAAGTTAGGGATTCTTTACAGTAAGAGGGGTCAGGCTATGGAATTCTTTGCCTTGGGATGTTGTGTTTGCAGATAATGCAACTGCATTAAAAATGTAATGGATGCCTATCTAGCACAGAACAATATTGAAAATTAAGACAGATGGCTTCAAAGCAGATAGGATATTGATCCGGGGAACTATTTGACTACCAATTGGAGTCAGGAAGGAATACATTTTTTCCCTCACTTGGAGCTAGATTGGAAATGGCTTCAGAGGGCTTTTTTGCCTTCCTCTGGATCAACAGGGGTGTTTTTCGCATGGGCTTGACTTGATGGACGCATGTCTTTTTTCAGCCTCATCTATTTTGTTACTATGTTACAGTGGATGGTCGAGATGGTCCTGTATACTGATTAAATATACCTTATGGGCATGATTATGTCATTATTATTGTGAGTACAAGCACACTGGATAGGAGCACTATTACATTATATACAGATGCTACTCTCAGGTGGTTTTCACAGTCTTATTATTGTTTCTTCATTAGAGGTTTCTTTGAAAATGTAGCTGTGGACATTACTGAAGAAGCAGCAACCCTTTTATAGACACAATTGTTCCTTCTTGACATCACCAGAAGGCTTTCCATTTTTCTACATATGGTAACTAGAGCATTAGAGTGCATTGCTTTTTTTATGGTTTTAATGCGAATGTGCAGTATAACCTATCAGTGTCCTGGACTCCCAGGCCTCAAGTGGGCCAGAGACCCACACAAATCAAACACAGGTGAACAACTAGTTAAATTTCCGTTGAACCTATGTCGTAAACAGGTCCCTTGCTGAACAAAGTTTAGAGCTGGGAACTGAGAAACTTATAAGCTGGCAAACAGGGCCTAATACAATGTGCAGCTAGGCTGGTGCTACTAATGCATTCTGGGAAAGTCGGAGTGCCGGTGCTTTGCTCTTCTTGTTCCTCAGACTTTGATAGTTGATCCATCTCTTGTGCTGGGGCTTCCACTCTGCAGAATGCTGGGATTTAAGCAGGTTCTGATGGTCTGTAGTCTGGTTGGCCAGATGTGGGACCTGGATGCCCAATTACATGCAAAAGGAGGGGATCATATCTGCTGAATGAAGGATAGCTGTTATCCCTCAGTGAACAGCCGTGAGACAGAATGGGAGACCCCATTAATATCTGATATAAAGATTTCGCCTGTGATCTGTAAAAGACTTTAGTGCTCTAAGTTGTTGTAATGTGTATGGAAACAAGTCCTGAAAGAGTGGATCCTATATATTGTATTTTATATTGTACTAGTTGAACAGCCCGTTACACGGGCCACAGTGCCTCTGGCAGCCGGTCGCGGGGCAGTCACGCGCAGTGGAGACTGCCTGCGCCACTGCTGATACAGAGCTGGATGCTCCTTCGGAGCGCCCAGCTCTGTATCAGCCGCGGCGCGGGCAGTCTGTACTGCGCATGACTGCCACACGCGCAGCAGTGTCTACTGCGCATGTCGGGCATTACACACAACTTAGCAAATTATTATATAGGATTTTACCTAATTCTCTGAATCTTTGCAGTAAGCTTTCCTTGTCAGGAAACCTGGAGAAGCAACAGACGATATCACTGGTAGGTTGGTGGGAGATTTCCTTGGTCTCAACACCCTGTGTGCCCATTCAAAAGTGATATGAGGATCCGCTGGAAGCCCCAATATGTCGGTAAGAATCAAGCTCAGAGTGACCAGACAATCTTTGTTCAATATTGATTCAGGTATGCTCCTGATCCTAAGATTACATATGTGGCTTCTGTTGTCTAGGGCATCTAATTTATATGTGAGGAGTTAGATAGTTTCATCCTGTTGGGAGATCATTTGCTCCAAATTTGGAGAAGAAAGGGTGTATTTTTAGCTGGAGACCTTTTTGTACGGTGTTATTGTTGGTTATGCATCAAGAAGAGACTATGGTAGTTTGTGAAAATGCAATATTAGACTTTATATAACAAACAGTACTCTGAACTGCACAGTGCCATCTACAGCTCAAGTGCTAAACATACACATACTATACAGTACAAGCTGTTGTATCTCCCAACAGTTATAGCCAACATTTGTATTTCTCTAGCTTTTTTCCTGATACCCTAGCCACCATTATTTTTTTTCACATACAGACAGACCTGCACTTCTCTACATACTGTGAACAATGTGTGCCCTGTAATGTGCATATATAATAATCCTTAATAAATCTAAGTAAAATAAGTGAGAATTTAGTCCCACAGATTGGCTAATCCATGTGTAAGCTTACCACCACACCAAGGTATCTCACTTGATGGAAAGTCCTACTCTAATACACCTGCAAATACTATCTAAATTAAAATTCTCTGAGGAAAGATGTTATTTTGGAATGCGCCAGAAGGAACCCTTACACGATATTATGATGTCTTCACTATTATCTGTGGTTCCCAATGTAATGCAATTAAAAACAGCAAATAAAATAAAGAAAGGTGTAGATAAAAGACTTACCTGGTGCAGGACCCATATGGGCCTGCATTAATAAAGTAATTACATAGAGAACTATGTTGCATTTATATCCTTCCTCACAAGTCGTGTGAGGAATGGTTGATACCAAACGGACAGGGGGCATATACAATGGAACAGGCCAAAAAGCCCAGTTCTTAAAGGCAACGTGGGAAAGATAAAGAAATGACTGGTGAAATAAAGTGTTATAATAATGTGTTTTTATTTAGTGATTGAATTGGATAAGATGAGAAGCTGCTAAAGTGAGCTAAATGAGATATGTGTACAACAAAGACAGAAAAAAGAAAGAAATCTCACATTGCTAACTCATCATAAAATATCCATATAATAAATATAAATTAAATATAGGTATATAGATGAAAGATATAGATAGCAGAGAGGAATGAGAGGGTTCTCCAGTCCCCCTGACATTAGGCCTAGACCCAAAAGTGGAAACACATACAAACAGACAGACCTGCGCTCCTCTACATACTGTGAACAATGTGTGCCCTGTAATGGGCATATATAATAATCCTTAATAAATCTAAGTAAAATAAGTGAGAATTTAGTCCCACAGATTGGCCAATCCATGTGTAAGCTTACCACCACACCAAGTTATCTCACTTTATGGTAAGTCCTACTCTAATACACCAGCAAATACTATCTAAATTAAAATTAAAATTCTCTGAGGAAAGATGTTATTTTGAAATGCGCCAGAAGGGACCCTTTAAATTATATTATGATGTCTTCACTATTATCTGTGGGTCCCAGTGTAATGCAATTAAAAACAGCAAATAAAATAAAAAAAGGTGTAGATGAAAGACTTACCTGGTGCAGGACCCATATGGGCCTGCATTAATAACGTTATTATTTTTCACATATTTAGGTGAGATATATTAGGGAGCTTAGATATATATTGTAATCTAATTTTCCAATTACACATTTTAGTGGTGGTGTTTATTTATATATTTATGCTGCCCATTCGTTAATATATGTTTACATATACTTACTATTTTGAGCAAAATTAGAGATTCCCTAATTTTCTTTTCTATAACAAACTAAACCAGAGAGGTCAAGGGATAAAATATATATCATAAAGATGTATACGTATTATCTACATACAGCTCTGAAAGGAGCAAGATCGTTGAAAACCTTTGAGACACATAAAACTTATGTCAGATAGTAATTGGCCTATAATTAGGAGATTTGGAAAATCTAAAAAGCACAATTACACAGTGCTTCAGACAGCAAGATACAGTGCTTGAAAGCATTAAACTATATTAAATATTGAGCTAGCAGCACTATTCAGAGTAAGCATTGTTACCCGTCAGTGGCTCAAATAATGATTTCTTCTCACATCAGAACTTTTTAGCACAACATAATAACACCAAAAGCTGAAATATATCTTTATGCACTTGTGTTTTTTTATTGTCAATTGATGTCATGTAGTGATGAAAATAGTTGTAAGAGTATTTACATTGCTTCCTGTTAAATACAAAATGTGACTTTTAACCATTTGAATTCCAAAGGGATGTGCAATGCCCTGTGGACCAGTTTGTGGCACTCAAAGAGTTAAAGGATGTTGAAAACTCCTTGCATGCTGAAGAGGTCAACGTGGATCACTGCAAACCTTAACGCTCAAGGAGGCTGGGATACTAAGAGGAAATGAAGACATTTGGGGCTAAATCAGCTGCTACACAGGGGGAGGGGCAAGTACATATTCAAAATACATTGGACACTACTCTAGTGTCAAGGGATTAAATCAATTGAATTTTTCTTATTTGTTCCAGTAGAGTAACTAGCATAACTACAATCTGCTAGGCCTAGGGCCAATGTGCTTGTTTGGATGCTGGACTCCATCGCAACTACATCCTCTAATCCCCCTGCAGCTGTGCCCCTGATGTGATCTATGCTGCAATTAGTTTGCACCAGTTCTTTTAGTACATCTGCATCATGGTATTACAAATTATTGTAGTGGCATATTTTACATTTACATTCAAAGTCTTAATCATAGGTTATGTGTGTGAAAAATTGGACCATAGGAGACTAATGTACAACTGGGTTAATTATGGAATAAACAAACTGCACCAGAAGGGACAAATAATATAAATCCTCAAATTACCATTGATTTAAATTTAAAAGAGTGACAATTGGAGGCACCTTATAAGGTAGTAATATTCAGTGGAGGAAGCAAATTTAGCAGGTTAAAGGTACATGCTGGTGAGATGGCTCAGTTGGTTAATGCACCTGCTGTAGAATCTGCTTAATCCACAAGGTTGCATGTTCTCGTCCTGGCAAGGTCAGATCAACCTTTCACCCTTCAGAGGTAGATAAAATGAGTCCAGGACAAACTTGAAAATAAGAGATCATCTCAGTGTATTGTTTTCTGGTAAAAAAAACTTTCACAAATAAAAAACAAAACAAAAAAAAAACCCTCGCAATTGGTGTTGTTGCTCTACTGTTGCTGGTGGTCAGCATCACATGAGCATGTGCGGGGGGATATTCAGATTGCCACCAAAACAGATATTATGATGCAGCTGTTCTCCTCTATATTCAGCAATATCACTAGAAGCAAAAATAACAATCAGTCAGCAAAGCAGTATATAAATGGTTTAAAGAATGTGAGGGGGAGCTTTGAATTGGCTAAACAATAAGAAAATATATAACTAGATTACTCACTTGGGGCTGGATTCTATTACAGGTGCTAATTTTATCACTGCTTTTATCGGCTGGTTTCTCCATAGACTTCAATAGGAAAATATTTGATAAAACAGGTGTTAACATTTATCTCCTGCAATAGAATCCAGCCCCTGGAGTATACGCCGGTCTAACTCAGTACACTCCGGTTTAGAACAACAGGGTTTTACCCGCCCATATTCAGGTGACTCCAGTGAATAATGCTCTTCAAATCAAGGGAGAAGGATGTCACAATATGCACTCTTCAGATCAAAACCCACACAATTATTTTGTTAAAACCAATAAATAGCAATGCATTTAAACGTTATATAAAAACCTTGGTTCTGTCAAGGAATATCGACATATGCTTATTGAGTGGAGGGTTGAATTGTGGAGGATGAGAGGGAGAAAGTGAGGGCACAAAAAAAAATCTAGACATTATAGTGAAAAGGAAGGCAGCAAAGCATTTCAACAAGCAGAAGCAGCTACAGCATCAACCAGAATATCCCATTCGGAACACAGGGCAATTCATGAGTGTAACGGAAGCTAAAGGACGCCGGGATGTCCTTAGCCGTCGTTCCAGGGTCTCTCCCTCTTGGATGAGGCTACAAGAGGGTAGGCTGTCCAGTGAAGCAGGATAGCTGACAGGATTTCTGGAACTGCATAATAAACTGGAAAAGGCTGGGCTCCTGCTGTCAGCTACAAGGTGGGTAGCTGAATGAAGCAAGCTGGTAGCTATACCCCAAAAGGCTGGATCACTGCAGCTGGCTGGTATGCTGGAACCCTGGAAAACAAGCTGGTAACGTAGAGGCCTTGGATGGGAGTCAACGGGTACTCTTAACACCATATAAGAATAACAGCACAGGACACGTCTTAGTTCCAGAATGAACTCAACTTTATTTGACAAATACAGCTCTTTTAAACATGTTTAACAGTATGCAAGCCACAATACAGTTCAAAGGGCACAAAAGGCAGCAACATATGATGGAGACAGGATACAATGGGGTAGACATGATTAACTTGACTATACAAAGGGACTATGGTGAAAAATTGTGGTGTTTACCGTAAACACTGGGCCAGACAATAGAACAACAGAATGGAAACACAAGACGATGGGACACTACAGTTGGATTGATACAATCAAAACAGTACAACAGAGACAGGTGTCACATGCAATCAGAACCACAGACTAACCCCATCACACAGAGAACATCAGAGGTGAAGGAGTTAGCAAAGTGCAACCTTAATCAATCTCTGGATCAGAGGGTGTGACCCATCTACAATTTGGCTGGTTTTTGCAAATGTCCAACAGTTTAAACTGAAGGGTAAGATTGTAGGCCAACAATGCAAACAGGGATCCAGCTTGGATTATAGTACATTACAACACATTAAACATTTAACATAGAATGGTAGGCAGCTGTGGATGGTGGGGAATTTAAAGGGATTGTCCCCTGCTGTTATCGCTCTGGTCTTACAACCAGATTCCACATCTGAGAAGAGATGGCTTACACTAGGTAAAAGGGGTGGGAGGGGAAACTTTGCTTGTGAATATCTCTCAAACCATAAAGGTTTATGGTTAATGCCTACAAAATAAAATAAAGCTAAAACAAAGTATTACTATCCCTTTAACATCTTTGGCAGAGCAGTCTGCTAGTATAATGTCCCAAAGTTCTCAATAATTTGTGATAATGGGCTGAAAAGTCCTCCAGTAACGGACTGTCATCCATTACAATGGGTCTCAGTAGGGACGGCAAAAACCCAACATTGGTGATGGTGGTGGCTGCACATCTCTGTGGGTTGGTAACTGACACAGGAACACAGTGTAGCTCCTAGAAGTGGTCCCACTGCATGTGAGATGGTTTCTGCATATATGCAGGATAGCTACGTTCTAGGTGGAAAAAATTACCTCCATGGACTACTGGCAAACAAAGCAGTGTGTGTGGCCAACATTGACACGTACTGCAGTGGAAATCCTTAGTTGTCCTCCAGCAAGCGTTGAGTCTGAGAGGATTTTCAGTGCAGCTGACTGGACTGGAGGACGCGTCTATCAAGCAGCAATGTTGGGAGATTAACTGTCATGGTGTCCGGGGTTTTTTACGTCCTCTCTGGGATTCTCTGCTCTCCTTCTTGGATTTCTTTGTCTCCTCCTTTTTGTTATGCCCTTTTTTTGGGCCTATATCTAGTACCGACACTCTTGTGTCTGTACGCGATCAAAGCGTTTGAATTTTGTGAGTTCCTGATTCAGTTCCAGTGTTTCCTGTTTATGATCCGGCTTTCCTCGACATTGATTATGTTTCCTGATTTGACTTTGTCTCCTGTCCTGCTCTGAATCGACCCCAGCCTGTTTTCGACTATTCTCTTGCCTCCTGTTCTGGTACCGTACTGCTCGACTGGTTTTGACCTTGGCTTGTTCGACTATCCCTCCTGTCTTCTCCTTAGGTTTGACGTCGCCTGCTTGTTGCCGACCCGGATTTGTCGACCATCCTTTCTCCGTGCCACAGTGTCGAGTCTGTAGCGGTTCTTTACTGTCAGTTTCGACTTCCCCGTCTCCTCGACTCCCAGTCGTACGAAGACCTCCTGCGACCCTCAGTCGTACCTCGGGAATAGTGTTGAGCGAGCACCCCGATGCTCGGGTGCTCGGGTGCTCTGACCGAGCACCCCCTGAGGCTCGAGTGCTCGGCCGAGCACCCGAGCCCCATTGACTTCAATGGGGCGACACGAGCATTACACCAGGCACCCCCTGCTCTGATGAGGGGAGGGTGCCTGGTCAATGCCCCCTTCATCTCCACAATGTCCCCCTTCATCTCCGCAATGTCCCCCTTCATCTCCGCAATGTCCCCCTTCATCTCCGCAATGCCCCCTTCATCTCCGCAATGTCCCCCTTCCACAATGTCCCCCTTCATCTCCACACTGTCCCCCTTCATCTCCGCAATGCCCCCTTCATCTCCGCAATGTCCCCCTTCATCTCCACACTGTCCCCTTCATCTCCGCAATGCCCCCTTCATCTCCGCAATGCCCCCTTCATCTCCGCAATGTCCCCCTTCCACAATGTCCCCCTTCATCTCCACACTGTCCCCCTTCATCTCCACACTGTCCCCCTTCATCTCCGCAATGTCCCCCTTCATCTCCACACTGTCCCCCTTCATCTCCGCAATGTCCCCCTTCATCTCCACACTGTCCCCCTTCATCTCCACACTGTCCCCTTCATCTCCGCAATGCCCCCTTCATCTCCGCAATGCCCCCTTCATCTCCGCAATGTCCCCCTTCATCTCCACACTGTCCCCCTTCATCTCCACACTGTCCCCCTTCATCTCCGCAATGTCCCCCTTCATCTCCACACTGTCCCCCTTCATCTCCGCAATGCCCCCTTCATCTCCGCAATGCCCCCGTACCTCCAGTCCCTGGTGGTCCAGCGGAGCGTCTTCAGATCTGTGCCTCCTTCCGGCACAGATCCCTGCCACCCGAACATGTCGGGCGAGCACATGGCGGTACTCGACGAGTACCGCCATGTGCCGAGCAGAGCGATGCTCGAGCCGATCCGAGCATCGGCCAAGCACGCTCGCTCAACACTACTCGGGAACCTTCGACCCACAGTCGTGCGACTGTTTCTTGCGACCCTCAGTCGTGTGGTATTCCTGCGACCCCTGCAGCTGCTCCATTTGACAGATGCTATCCATACTACTGGTAGGTTTTCTAAGCTGTTTCCTGAACCGGTGAGTAGCTGTCTGTCTCCTAGGTGGTTATTCAGCCATCAGGCTTCGTGGCCTGCTACCACACCCGGCTCCAGCCACAGCAAGATCACCTGGGAACAGCCACCGACCTCCACCAATGCTTAACACTCCTCGCACCCCAGCTCCTGGCTCACTGGGGCCTACACAGTGAGTATTACATATAGGTTACTGCCTGTTATTATCACATTTACATCAAAAGTAGCAGCTTGCCACTCCTATTGGGGTTATCTCCCCTCTAGGGGTTCTCTGGCCGCTTACACCTGGGTGCATAGGTTTGAGTAGTGACACTAACAGTCTTAAAAATGAACCAACATCTCATACCATCTGAGTGTTAGTTAGCAGAAACCGCACATGACAGAGAAAGCCAGGACAAATATATTAACAGCAGCACATATGAGGAGGTGGGTTGCCACCATCTAACTATCACAGTGCCCATGATCCAGGCCTATGACTCTACCGGTCTGTTCTTGTATGCCCGGAGACAGCATTGCTGATCACTGACTTCTTTGTTACTACGCGCGTCATTCGGCTCGCGCGCTATTTTTATAGGCTAGGCTGATTTGGCAAAGCGTGGCTCCACCTCTCCGATAGGCCTTATATGCTGCATTCTGTCATAGCCTCAGTGCCCTTTTGTGATGTACCTGAGTGCTTCTTAGTCTTACGTTGTGATTCATTTTTGGCTCCCAATTCTGAGTTGTGTATGACCCTTGGCTCCGTCTGACTACCCGATTAGTGCTTGTACCTCTGACCTCGTCTGACTACCCTCTCCGTGCATGACTCCTGGCTCTGTCTGACTGCCTGATCCGTGTATGACCTTTGGCCTGGCTGACTACCTACTCCGTGCTATACTGTGGCTTTGTCTGACTACCCGAATTGTGTATGACCTTGGCTTAGTCTGTCCCTATCTGTGCTCCCTGGGGCCTGGCTCGCTCTGTGCAGGCTCAGGGGCCTGGTCGTTTCTGGGTGAGTTCACTCTGTAGTCCAACAGCGCTTGGTCCTATTGGTCACCTGTAGTCCTAGGTTTCTAGGACGTATGGCAGTTCCTGTGTCCCCTAGTGTTCTAGAGCATTGTGTCGGTGGACCCTAGCATTCTAGGGTTTAGGGCCTCCAGTCTCTGCAGCTGTCAGTGCTAGTACGCTTTCCACTCAACGTTATTCCTGTAGTTCACTTCCTATACTCTGGACTCTTGCCTGGCTACGTTCAATGCTAATCCTGGTAGTGGACTATGCACTGTCCTCTTGCCTTACCCGGGGAGGTTGGGGAAGTGCTATTTGCCATCATGTTTGCATTTGTTCTTAATAAAATGTATTTATTGTACATGTACCTGTCAGAATCTTTATTTCTCTAGTCACTCCATGACACTACCCCACTTGGGACCACTGCTATGACCGAAAAGTAATGTGTGTCTTTAATCGGTGGAGGATAGTGATTTGACACAATCATGACAATGGTAAAAACTATATACATACACAAATCACACCATACCAGCCTGTCCACCACCACCACCACTACAAAACACATCTGCAACATTGTAGGTTATACTTTATTTTTGTTATTACTTGACATCATCATCATGAATATGCGTCAGTGTCACTTAAGCAGGAAGTCAGTGTTGTGGGCAAAGAACAAATGCACTCTACATGCTAACACATTTTTCAAGGCATATGTTCCTGTAAGACTCACAACTTTGACTTTCAGCCACTTATTTCTAAACTACAGCCCTCAGAAGAAGTAATATTGTAGTAGGAAATGGAGTACCCATAGGAAATATAGTCAAAATGTTGGTAAAATAGGCAAAAAGAAGGAACATTTTGCATTGACGAAAAGTACAAAACTTTCACAAGTAAAGAGAAAAATTGGCGAGTTTTTGCGAAAAGTCATGCAGGAAATTTTTCCCACTTTTCTCCCACCCCTATTGTACATTCTGTACAAATAAGGCATTGTGGAATATACTGAATACTGCAATTTCTCTGTAAACAATGAAACTTTTAATATAAACATTATAAATAATAGAAGAGTGTCAAAAGAGATTTCACTCTATAGCAGTTTACATTTACTTGTTTGCATTGCAAGAAGCTTAGGCAGCAGGGAGCAACTGAGGAGAGAAGGTTTTTATAGTTACTCTCAGGACAGGGATATAAACACTTATTAGGAAAAAAATAAATATTCTTGGTTTTATCTTCTTGAACAAAACAAGGGTACTCCCCTTTGCTGGGAAGTGTTTTGTTCAAAGGTTATTGCAACTCAAATTTGAATTTTTTAGATGCAGCATCTTAATTGACAATAAACTTCCATAGGATGGTGCAGCAACAGCACTACTATATAATTTCAGGCCATAGAGTTACTGCACCTAAAAAATTCAAGTTTGAGCTGCAATAACTTTTGAATAAAACATCTGGGAGTGTCTTTGTTGTACTGTGGAGGATAATCATTACAATAAAAATTCTACTATATATTGAGTTACTATCCATCAGTGGTGGTATTACCATATGAGCTTATGAGTGGTATTACCATATGAGGGCCCCAAAGCACTTATACAGTATCACCGCCATGTGTGAACAAAATCAGATGGCAATGTCTTATTAGAAACATCGATATGGGAAAGGGGAGGGGCATGTGAATTTTTAGCTTAGGGCTCTGGAAATCCTAGAGCCGCCCCTGCTATCCCTTTAAGTGTTTTAAGCTGAAGAGTGGATATTGTGCCATCCTTCTCCCTTGATTTAAATATCAGTACTTCCCATAGGCAACTGAACAGGGACCAGCAAACCCCTGTTCCTTTAAACTGGTGGGTACTGAGCTACATATTTAAAAAAAGTCCCAAGTGAGTAATCTAGTTTTAGATTCTCTAATTATTTAGCCAGTTCAAAGCCCCCTCAGATTCTTTATACCTATAGACTTAAATTGGGCTTTTAAACCCTTGAATACTAGAGAGTTCTCCAACTCATTGCAGAGCAATGCTATAGGCCTCTCTAGTAGGGGGGGCGAAAGCTCTTGTCGGGTTTCCACGGGGAATTCTGCGAAAACAACATTGTTGTCCACTTTTTTGTGGCAAAATCCACTTTAAAACCAGCAATTAAAATCTTTGCATTTTTCACCCACTGGCCAAAATTCTTCACCATTTTTTCAATGGCTAGAAAGTTTCCGCCCATTGATTTACGTATTTTTTTTTCCAAGTGTTTGTAGTCCAGTGGCCAAGGGTCATACCTTGGCCACTGGTAGGTGCTTGGCCCCCACCTGGGATCATACCTTGGCCCCCACCAGGGATCATACCTTGGGCCATGCTGGGGAGACGTCCAGGAGGGTAGGTACATCTGGGAGGAATATGGCCCATATTGGGTGGTGGCCACTGTCCCTGGCAGCCATTGCCTCCCTGGTGGTGGTGGTGCTGCTGCTGGAGGGTAGTAGCTGGTGGAGGTGGTTGGATACATCCACCTCTCCTCCTGTTGCGTCCAGCCACTGTACTGGTGAGGTGCAGCTTGTAGTGGAGCAGCCTGTGGTGGAGCAGCCTGTGGTGTTGCAGCCTGTGGTGGAGCAGCCTGTGGTGGTGCAGCCTTTAGTGGAGCAGCCTGTAATGGAGCAGCCTGTGATGGTGCAGAAAGTGGTGGTGTAAACTGTGTTGGAGGAGATGAGGATGGTGGGTATGGGGACCACTGTCTGGTCCCCTCCTCTGTGTACTCCTCACTGGGTGGTGACGTAGCCTTGTACATGTGCTCCCGCTGTGCTGGAGGGCTGTAAGCTGTGTGGAGAAATGAGATGTGATTAGTAAACGTAACCATGATAGTATTGAAGGGACTTAAATACTTAACATGTTTAAAAGAAAAGTATATGTTGTTGGCTTAATCCCCCTGAGTAAACAAGGGAACTCCCACTGCTGAAAGGTGTTTTATACTTAAGTTATTACAGGTAAAAGTTTAATTTTGAGGTGCATTATCCCAGTGGCCTGAAATAGTACAGTGGGGCTGTTGCCACACCATCCCATGTACATTTCTGGTCCCAGGACCAGAGCTGTCCATATGATAGTGTAGTAACAGCGCCACTGTACAATTTCAGGCAGCTGGGATATTGCCCCTGAAATATTCAAGTTTGAGCTGTGATACTTTTTGAATGAAACACCTTTCAGTAGTGGGAATACCATTGTTTTACTCAGGGGATGAATCCTACAACATATATTTGTCTTTTCACATTTTAGGGATTACTATCCCTTTAACATGATAGCAATGGTTAATTTCACCTTGATGTCATATTGTAGGCATTGTGAAAACAGATGTTGTTCGATGTTAGTCCTATCCCGCCATCCCTCATAGTTAGTGCTCTATGTGACGGATGGAGATTTCAGTCATTTGACCACAGAAACATTCTTCAGCAGCGCCAAATTTGCCCCATTTAGAGATATACACTTCTTTGGAATGGTCCACAGAGTGTGCTTGCAAACCAGGTACACTTTGTAGACCATTCCAATGAAGTATTGATCTCTAAATGGGGCAATTTTGGCTCTGCTGAAGAGTGTCCGTGTGGTCAAATGACTGAAATCTCCATCCGTCACATAGAGCAATATCTGTCTAACCATGAGGGTAGGAGGGATAGGACTAACATCGAACCACATCTTTTTACAATGCCTACAATATTACATTAAGGTGAAATTAACTATTGCTATCCAGTTAAAGGTACACAGGAAGTAAAATGATCTGATATGTATGTGGATATGTACCTTTCATATGGGTACAAATATATACTTCCAAGATATGAACCCAGATATTAGTTTGATATGTTTGATTGCCTTACTGGCTATATATGTGCACCAGTAAGGCAATCACATGTACTGAACTGATCTCTGGGTTCACATCTTGTTGGGACATATTTGTATCCATTTGAAAGGTACATATCCACATACATATCTGACCATTTTTCTTTGTGTACATATATTTTTTGCACAGATCTGCAGTGTGATTCAAGTGGCATTCATCTCTATATTATCAGTTTATCCCATACAATACAAGATTTTGTCTGATTTTACGTCACTCTCTGTTTGAGTCCAACGTTACCTAGTGTCCCAGCCAATTACAGCATCCCAAAGTATCGAGTGGAGTCGAATAAACTATAAATAGACCCAAAATCACCTACGCACCTTTGTCTGTTATCGAGTTCCCAAGAGCTAGATATCAGGACCCAGGAGCAGAGGTTAGTTTTGAGAGAGAGGGAGTTTTAGGCAGTACACACACAGGAAGAAGGAGAGTTTGACAGCACAAAAAGCGACACAATACACTTTTGTACATATCAAATACACGCATCCCAACACACATACACACACATAGCCCATATTTTTTTTGTAAAAAAACACACTTTTATCTTTTTTTGTACAGTGTGAGTCTGTGAGTGCAAGTGAGTGACAGAGAGTGAGTGAGTGTGTGAGGGCCTGAGTGAATGCCTGGGTGTGAGTGGGTGAGAGGAATGGAGAGGAGAGAGGGGTGGGGAGTGTAGGAGGAGAGGAGGAGGAGATACAGGTGGGCATCCCTGGTCAGGGTAGGGGAGGGAGATCCCTGGGGCGGAGGGGCAGCCACCCAAGAGCAGGCACATCTAGTGCAGTGGCAATGAGAGTGGGACGAGGGGTAGTCCCCCTGCACCAATCACAGCCAGGGCCAGTGCAGGCAGGGCTGGAGGGCCACAGCCAGGGCTCTCAACAAACCTCTGGGGGTGAGGAGGAGAAGAGGTCAAGAGAGCCCAGGTTCACAGAAGAGGAGAACCTTGTCCTCTGTGAGGCTGTGGTTAAGCAACAGAGGATCCTGTTCCCCAAGGGGCCTGTTGTTGGCATGGGATCCAAGAGGAAGGCAGTCTGCAAGGAGGTCGTGGCTGCAGTTAATGCGGTGTCCAGCTGCAGCCAGTCACTGGAGTCAGTGAAGAAAAGGTGGACAGACTGCAAGGCCAAGGTAACATAGTAACATAGTAACACAGTAATCTATGTTGAGAAAAGACATGCGTACATCTAGTTCAACCCTTTTCCTATTTCTGTCTACCATTGTGAAGGTGAAGAGGAAGATGTGCGAGCAGGCCTTGCACGCTGCTGGAACAGGGGGTGGTCCACCCCTGCTTGTGGAATACAGCCAGTGGGAGGAGGCCGTGCGCAGGACAATCTCCTCCGTCATGATGCGTGGGATCCCTGGATGGAGAGACAACGGGGAGGAAAGTAGCATCCAGTCCACTGGTAAGTGCATCAAGGTCCACACACACACACATCACACAAATCCTGACACCTACCAGACAGAGACCAACACAGCGACACCTGAACACATGGACAGCATTCCACACCACAATTCAGCCACACAGCTTGGAGGGACGTCAAACAAGGACAGAATACTTGACCAACCCAGCCTCAATGGTAATGGTGAAGTCCCTGTTGAACCCCCTTCATGCTGTCCACAACAACATCATGCACAGCACAAAAAAAAATGCACACTGTCATGTGTCAGTCACAGATCTAACTGTTATGTGTATCATAATGTCATACATAGAGTGACAAAGCACACAACCCCTTGAGTGCCCTAGTAATGCATTGTTCAACAATACATTGGCTAGTCCCCTGGCACCCAAAGGGTTACCAGAGAATAGCAAGGAGGTGTTTCCTATTTTATTGTTACTGTATGTCAGGGCTAGGTGTTGTACATATAGGTAGTTAGTCCAAGCGGAATAGTCAAGGTTCAGCTTTCTGCATCTATGTAGCCTGAAGAGTGTGGATGGCCAGGGGGCATTCCCCGCCATCCCCACTCTGCAGGACATATGTGATTCACAAGACTGAACCATGATGGGGGGTACATTCACTAGGGTGTCAGAAAGAGGTGACAATGTGTACATGACAACTGCAGTGTCATCACACCTGCAATCCCTGTGTTATTCTGTGGAGCCAATGCACTGAGATCTAAACAACACGTGACATACCAGTGCTTAGTCTCCACAGCATAACATGGGAAATGGTAGAAGCAACCTCCAATAGTACAGTTTAACCATGCACATGTTTGCTGTGTGTTAGGATTTTAGCTGTCCAGGGTGTGTTTGTGTGTCCTCCAGCTGATTGGGTTGCTGGGTTCCACAGATCATGTTGGTTGGTGTGCTTGGTGTGTTTATTACTGTTGCCGACATCATTTTTTGGACTCTGTAGTCACTGGCCATCATTGGTGCATTGCTGTGTTTAGAGGTCCTAGTGTGTTTGCTGTTGAGGCCTAGGTGTAGGACATGCAGTGGGTTTGTGCCACTCAAGGTGTGATGGTTCAGTTTTGCTCACCACATGGATCCTGATGAATGGGGATAGCAAGGAGGTATATGCCTTGCTATACCCACTGCTCAGGATACACATGATGACCAAATCTACACCACTGTAGGTCAGTAGAATCAATGTATGTGATCAAGTCAAGCTAAGCAATGTGTGTCATGTCATTTCCCCACACAGGAGGCCACCACATCCAGGGCGCTGCCACCACAACTCCCACTGCAGCAGCAGCCCCACCATGGCACCCAGGGTCCACCCCACCATCACCAGCCACAGCAGCAGCAGGGCTACCAGGCCCCACCTCCTCAGGGCTACCAGGCCCCACCTCCTCAGGCCCACCAGGCCCCACTGCATCTGGGCTACCAGGCCCCACCTCCTCAGGCCCACCAGGCCCCACCGCATCTGGGCTACCAGGCCCCACCTCCTCAGGCCCCCCAGACCCCACCACATCTGTGCTACCAGGCGCCACCTCATCAGGGCTACCATGCTCCACCTCCTCAGGGCTACCAGGCCCAACCTCCTCAGTCCCCACCGCATCTGGGCTACCAGGCCCCACAGCAGCAGGGATACCAGGAATCACCACCACCGTTTAGGCCCCTGATGCCCCAGATGGTCACCTAGACCCAGCTGTCCGGCTTTGGCCCGACCCCTAGGCCATGGGGACAAATGTGGCAGGAGGACATCCAGGGGTCCACATATGAATGGCCCATGGGATATGAACATGTGGGGCTCCTGGGTGAGCCACAACGCCCCCAGCCAAGGAAGGTCTTCACACCACCACCACCACCACCAACGCCATCACCACTACTGACACAGGTCTGACACCTGGAGGACAGAGGATCCGAGGGGAGTGACGGGTCCAGGGAGGAGCACCATTTCTCCCCACACAGTACCCATGGTGTTGCAGGTCCCCCTGAGGCACCCCATGGGAGTCTGCTCTCCCACGCCACACCACCGCCTGCACCAGCCTCTCGAGCCTCCACTCCTGTAACCCCCACTGGCACAGCAGTGCTTGAAGCAACATGTGTGGCAATCCAGGGGGAGCAGCTGACTGTGATTAGGAGGTGTGCCCGAGCCCTCAGACGGGTGGAGCTGAACCTGGGGCGGATCATGGGGTGCCTCAGGGCCATTGAGGCTCAACAGGTGGTGGCTAACACTCACACAACCACAGGCTGAATGAGCTGCAGGATATGGGCCAGCCATCACGGGAGGGGTCCAGTGATGTCTCACCGGCCAGCAGTGAGCCACGACCCCCAACACCACCAGCCACCAGACCCCCTCGGGTAACCCGCCAGAGTCGAAGGGAATCCTCCTCTACAGCCGCCCCCACCGACCCTCCAAAAAAGAAAGAAATAGTGAGGCCAACCTTCTCCAGGCCCTTGAAATTAATATTTGCACTTCTTCATAACATCTGTGTCCATGCCTGTTTCCTATTCAGGATGTGGTTTGTTTGGCAGAGTTGTCTCCAATGCATTGCTCAGCTATGCAGTGAACACAACTCAGGCACATCTAACATGGGTGTCAGATAATGGGTTGTCTCCAGTGCATTGCACAGCTATGCAGTGAACACAACTCAGGCACATCTAACATGGGTGTCAGGTAATGAGTTGTCTCCAATGCATTGCTTAGCTATGCAGTGAACACAACTCAGGTACAATGAATGGCGTCACAAGCTTTTACACACACATTACATACAGACATGTTTGTCCAAGTTCAACTCACAGAAATTTGAAAGCCAAACAACATCATGGTGGTGTTCAGGGGATAGTAATGCTTAGAATGTTTGAACAAATATGTGTTAGGGTTCATCCCCCTGAGTAGAACAAGGGAACTCCCACTGCTGAAGGGTGTTTCATTCACAGGTTATGTCAGCTCACAGTTGTTTTTACATAGGAAAAACACAGTGGCCTGACATTGTCAAGTGGCACTGTTGCTACACCATCCAATGTCGATTGAAGGTGCTGTGACCAGAGCTGTCCATGGGATGGTGTAGCAACAGAACCACTGTACAAATTCAGGCCACTGTGAGACTTGACGTATGATGTTCAACTTTGAGCTGAACTAACTTTGGAATGCAGGGGGATGAACCCTACTAGATAGGTTCATGAAACATATTCAGTGTTACTATACCTTTAAACCCTGACAGGGGAGGGGGTGATCAATGACACAAGATAGTCATATGTGATCAGATTTATAATTGACATGGACAACAACAGGTGATCCCCATGGATGTGGATTCAACGTGTCACCGGAACAAACTCCTGGACCATGAGGGGTCATGCCATGGATGCCTGAAGAGGGTGAAAACAAGACTGGAAGGTGCACTACGAACACAACAGTCATGCTATTGCTGACCCATCATCATATCCTTGAGTGCCAGAGGTGTACACAACACATTGGTCATCAATGCTTTGGAAACCTTACTTGCACTCCACGAGGACAGCTTGGTTATTTGACACAGAGTGAACAATCCATTGCTTATCAGGGTGTCGTCTAGCCATCATGATTTTATGGGGTTTGTATCATGGTATGGCAAGCAGACATATGTATATGTGGGTGGGCACACACATCAGTGTGTAAACCAAGACCCATGAAACAGAGGAGCTATTTCATGGATCTTGATCTACACACTGATGAGGTGTGTGCTCAGGGTCCTTGTGACACACACACATATGTCTGCTTGCCATCCCCTTGATGGACAACTAACATAGTCCTGACGCCTAGACAAGGAATTGACAAGCAATGGAGTGGCATATTCACTGTGCTACACACACACACACATGAACAAGTCAGCATAGCAGACCTTCAGCCGGAACATGAACAGTTGCAGCAGGTGACAGCTGGTGGACAAGGGTGCTTGCAGGAGGAGGAGGGGGATGAGCCCTAGCCCTCTCACATGTTTGCCTCCACTGTCGTCTTAGGTACAAGCATGTGTACATACCGGTGTTGGTCTGTCTCTCTGTCAGTGTCTCTCTCACACTACAACTGAGGAGGGTGGGCTGTCACTGTTAAACAGCAGTATGGTGTTGTTCATGTGGTCATGGTGATGGGACCAGAACAAAGGGGAGGAATCACACCAGCTCTGTACATAACTCCTTTCTCAAGATAAAACTGTGATCGGCTGAGGTGCACTCATATTGATATACAATGATACCAAAGGAAGGGAAGAGAAGAATGGGCTAATTAACCGGGGAAAACCACCAGGCGGTGCCCACTCTCCCCCCCCCCCAACAAGACACTTAATAATTGACACACACTACAAGTGAATACATCAAATCAATTGAGAACCATCCAGCACAGGCATAAATAGTCATGAAGACATTCCAACAGAATAATGTCTCTATGGACTGAGAGCAAGTATATGTAAAGCAAACTTGCAATACCATGTATCCACTAACAAATCACAGTGGCCCATTAGCAATGTGCAATATTATCATACATATGAGGTGCAAAGTGGTGATCATAAAGTATGAATACACATCATATACTCATCTCCATGACTCCAGGAGTCACATAGTTTGATCTCCCCTTGTGCTCTTACTTATATTCATAGAGATAGGTATATGTGTATTCATACTTTTGGGATTATTATGACGTTGCACTTTATATGTATGATGATATTGCACATTGCGAATGGGCCACTTTGATTTGTTTGTGGATACATGGTATTGCACGTTTGCTTTACAAATACTTGCTCTCAGTCTATAGAGGCATTATTCTATGTTGGAATGTCTTCATGACTCCATATTCCTGTGCTGGATGGTTTTTTATTGATTTGATGTATTCACTTGATTAATTTTGTATTGTCTGATAAAGCTTTTGTTTGGTTTGGTATACTCCTGTAGTGTGCTTCAGTTCTTCATTTTTTTTGAGGGAGGCCACCGCCTGGTGGTTCTCCTCCGGTTGGTTAACCCCTTTCTTTCTTCCCTTTTTTCTGTATGATGTGGTCATAATGGACTAATGGTGAGGTGTGTGTTATCCAGGTAATTGTTTTCTGGTGTGTCTGTGGTTAGTGGTGTGATTATTTGTAATTGGTATGTACCTGTCAGGTGTGTATTTTGTCTCCATGGACTTCTGAGATTACATAGGTGAGCTTGATTTGTTGTTGGAGTGATAGGTGTGCATGTCGTGTTGTGTGTTAACCCCTGTTGTTCAAAGGTGTGTTGGGATGGCTTATGTTGTGCTGCTTTGTGTTCCCCTTGTTCCTGTGGGGTTGCTGGATTCTTATTGTTTGTCTGTGACTTGTTTGTATGGTGTCGGCCAGTGGTTCCCAACCAGGGTGTCATGTGATGTTGATGCGCCATGTGCATCACTTTTCCCATGTTTCTATGTTCTGCATTAGTGTTTGATAATATTGATTTTACACATTTTTGGGGAGATGTGTGTATGGGACATTTGAGGCACTATTTCTCCTCATTGCCATTGACACAGTGGGACCTGATGTTGGGCATATGTTAGTTTTATTTGGGTATTCCCTTGTGCCCTCAAGGGATGCCCTGGAATATCCAGATTACATGTTAGGGGTGTCCTAGGTGGAGGGGTTGTGAAGCACTGTTGTAGGCCTTGTTGTTGTATTTGCTAGGCATTGCAGGGGTTAATATCTGACCTCTGTATACTTCTCTGTTTTATTTTCCTTGATCGTGGTTTTGTACTCTGACTTGTGTGATGTTCTCCAAAGAAAATGGGTGTTAGATTTCTGGAGAGAAATGTTGCAATTTAACTCGCGTTAGCCCTAACACCAACATTTGAATGGCTCTTGGCTTCGCTTGTACATTGTCCTCTATGGGCGAGATCTTGCTGTTCTGGCAAGGGGCAACGTGTGTTTCAGAACTGATGTTATTTCTTACTAGTGGGAACATTTGCATTGTATACTGGCGGTACAAACCCACCGTCGCCTGTTTTTTCTGCCGACGCCAACATTTGGATCGAGCCCTAAGATCTCTCCATCAATCTTAGGGCTCGATACTTTTACCACTGGTAAAACAGCCTGTAAGTGAAAGAAAAGCCAGAGCGATAAACCCACCTACGTACCTCAGCTATTCTATAGCTGGTTTGGTACATGGAACAACCAGCGTTGGTGTCCAAATGCTCGTTGTTGATTTTTGTTCCCACAACTCATGCTAAATAGTGAGAATTGTGGGAACTCCAAAGAAAAAAAACTATTCTCATTGTTAGACAACGAGATTGAGCTCACAACAGTCACCCTCCCCCAGCTTCCACTAACCCTGCACGATCCCTAACATAACACTAAACAACACTATCCCTAACACTACCCTCTGTCAGAGGACAAATGTCACATTTTTTAAACCCTTTGAGGGTAACTGTGGCATCTTTTGGGGGCTTGATTATTATTATTATTATTATTATTATTATTATTATTATTTTAAACATAACTACTTGTTGAATTTTTTTTTTTTTTTTTTTTTTACAAGACAAGAAAACGAAGACAGGAAGAAAGAAGACAGAAGAGTAAAGTAGAAGACATACAGTAGCTGTTCAAGGTGCAGAGGACCCCACTGGACTTTAGGATTACTGGTAAGTTTTTATTTTTCAGGACAAGTGTTAACTCTTGGTAGATTAACCCTATGAGTGCCAATTGGTTATCTTTTTTTTTAACCACAAGTATGTGTCAGAAACCAGTTTTCTAGCACACACCTGTGGTTTCACAGCATGTTAGGAACTCTGCGCCTCCTGTTCATCATGCAGTTTTTGCCATGAAAAGTACAGTCCTTAATATGCCGTGAAGCCACCACATGGAATAGTATAGCAAATTCTACTTATTTTATCACTTCTCCAATTCCTATGTTATTGTGTAGAGCCTATGTTCTAAGATCGTAGTGCATAACATTTATAGAATAACAGGAACTGGAGAAGTGATAAATTGGAGAAGTCATCTCCACTTTATCACCACTTAGTGAATCTCCCCCAAAGTTTTTGTGTAAAAAGGTTATTCTGCTTGTTGCTGGATTGTTTTTATCACCGTATTTGCTGTATACAGCATGACCACAATTGTAAGGCGATCCCCCAAATTTATAAATGTTCATTGAAAAAAAAATCCCTAGTATAAGGTGACTCCCTTACAATTTGGATTTTTTTCAAATTTTCACACCCAACATTCTCTTCCTCTTCCTCTTTGATAATGTAGCCGGTATCCTGCCACCTCCCACCAGAAGCATGTAATGGAACAGTACTGTGCTGATCTCCATAATGAGTGAGTCCTCAAACTGGAAGCAGAAATCCCCTGATCCAGCAGATGAAACATCTCCTTCCCGTTACTTTTATGCTTCAAAGATCTGCAATAGAATCCAGCCCCTAGTAAGAAGACCCAGATCAATTCTGGAGTTAACCAACATCACCAATGGGATGAAATAAAAATTCCCCAAATTCCCTTTGATTAAATGAGGTTTGTTGTTTCTCAATGCTTTGGACATGTCTATAACAATCTGGGGCTAGATTATATTGTAGGTGCTAATTTTATCACTGCTTTTATCTTCAGTTTTCTCCATAGATTTCAACAGGAAAATGTTTGATAAAACTGGTGTTAACATTTATCACCTGCAATAGAATATACCCCTAGAGGTTTAAAGCATAATTTAAATCCCTGGGAATTTTTTAGTCCCCTGTAGTGCAGTTGTTTTCCACAGAATTGCTCCATTTCCCCTTAGTGCATCAGCTTCAAAGACTGCTAAAGGATAGCTATTGCGGCTGTAGAACCATTACGAGCAAGACAAATAAAACAGAAAAACAACAGAAAGTGGCATTTTACTATAATAGAATTCAAACTCAGCTTCCAAATTTGTAACTTGTACATATCCGTACATATAAGGCATTGTGGAATACACTGTGATTTCCCTGTAAACAATTAAACTTTTTTTTAATATACACATTATAAATAATAGAAGAGTGTCATAAGACATTGCATTCTACAGCAGTTTTAATTTACTTGCTAGCATTGCAAGAAGCTTAGGCAGCAGGGAGCAACAGAGGATAGAAGGATTTTATCATTACTCTCAGGACAATTTATCAGAACACATTTATAAATACTAGTGATGAGCGAGCACCCCAATGCTCGGGTGTTCGGGTGCTCTGACCGAGCACCCCCTGAGGCTCGAGTGCTCGGCCGAGCACCCGAGCCCCATTGAAGCCAATGGGAGGACTCGAGCATTACACCAGGCACCCCCTGCTCTGATGAGGGGAGGGTGCCTGGTCCATAGGAAAATTGCAGAAAAGGATGGAAACACCACAGAAATGGTTCAGGGACAGCATAGGGAGGATGTCTGGATGCATCTTGGACTCCAACATCGCTGCTGGGAACGATCTTTCGCCCGTAGTACGCCATTTTTACAGACTGACCATAAAACACACAAAAAGGAAAATAAAAACGACTTTAGGCGAAAAATTGTTACCAAACAATATTTGCTGTATATTTACTTGTATATCATCTGCAAATTCTCCCAAAAATTTCCTTGATTTTCTGAAGTGAGGCCATGATTAAGAGGGAAACGTGCGCAGAGGCAAATTCTCCCAAAAATTTCCTTGATTTTCAGAACTGAGGCCATGATTAAGAGGGAAACGTGCGCAGAGGCAAATTCTCCCAAAAATTTCCTTGATTTTCAGAACTGAGGCCATGATTAAGAGGGAAACGTGCGCAGAGGCAAATTCTCCCAAAAATTTCCTTGATTTTCAGAACTGAGGCCATGATTAAGAGGGAAACGTGCGCAGAGGCAAATTCTCCCAAAAATTTCCTTGATTTTATTGAACTGAGGCCATGATTAAGAAGGAAACGTGCGCTGAGCTGACCATCTAAAACATTATGGGTGAGGGTCTGCTGCAGAGCTGACCATCCTAAACATTATATGCGAAGGCCCGCTAGTGAGCTGACGCTATAAAACATTATATGAGAGGGCCCGCTAGAGAGCTGACCCAATAAAACATTATATGAGAAGGCCCGCTGGTGAGCTGACCTATATAAAAATTGTCAAACAGGGCCCGCTGGTGAGCTGGCCCTATATAAAAATTATATCACAGGGCCCGCTGGTGAGCTGGCCCTATATAAAAATTATACCACAGGGCCCGCTGGTGAGCTGGCCCTATATAAAAATTATATCCCAGGGCATATGGAAGAGGAGGAGGAGGATGAGAACATTAAGAGTCAACCATATACCCGTTTTTTGGGTGGAAGGGGTGAATGGGAATACAGAGTATTCCCATCATTGTAAATAACATATATAAAGTGAGTTTATGTTCCCCCGGGGCTTTCCTCCAGTGGAGTGGAGAAGTCAGGGGAAATCCAGGCCTTGTTCATTTTTATAAGTGTCAACCTATCAGCATTGTCGGTGGAAAGGCGGATACGCTTATCTGTTATGATGCCACCAGCAGCACTAAATACCCGCTCAGACAGAACGCTGGCGGCAGGGCAGGCCAGCACCTCCAAGGCGTAGAGTGCCAGTTCATACCACGTGTCCAGCTTGGACACCCAGTAGTTGTAAGGCACAGAGGGATCATTGAGGACGCTGACACGGTCTGCTACGTACTCCTTCACCATCTTCCAAAACTTTTCCCTCCTTGTGACACTAGGCTGCGCATCAGGGTGAGGGTGCTGGCGGGGTGTCATGAAGGTGTCCCACGCCTTGGAGAGTGTTGCCCTGCCTTTCTCGGAACTGCTGTGTGCTCCCCTTTTCTCCCCTTCTCTGTTGGCCAAGGTAGCACGTACTCTGCCGCCAGCGTTGTCAGATGGAAAATTTTGGAGCAATTTTTCAACAAGAACCTTCTGGTATTGCACCATTTTGCTTGTCCTCTCCACCGGAGGAATGAGAGATGAGAAATTCTCTTTGTAGCGGGGGTCCAGAAGGGTGAACACCCAGTAATCCGTGTTGTCTAAAATGCGTACAACGCGTGGGTCACGGGAAAGGCAGCCTAACATAAAGTCAGCCATGTGTGCCAGAGTACCAACAGTCAAGATTTCGCTGTCCTCACCAGGAGGATGACTCTCAATATCCTCATCCTCTTCCTCCTCTTCTGCCCACCCACGCTGAAGAGATGGAACTAAAGTTCCATGGCTACCCTCTGTAGCGGAGGCAACCGTGTCTTCCTCCTCCTCCTCCGCCTCCTCCAATTGTCGCTGAGAAGACGAAGTGAGGGTGCTCTAGCTATCACCTTGTGTAAGCTCTTCCTCCCCCATTTCCACCTCTTCCACATGCAAAGCGTCGGTTTTAATTGTGAGCAGCGAGCGTTTCAGTAGACACAGAAGTGGGATGGTTACACTGATAATAGCGTTATCGCCGCTCACCATCTGTGTCGATTCCTCAAAATTGCGTAAAACCTCGCAGAGGTCTGACATCCATTCCCACTCCTCACTTCTGATTACAGGAAGTTGAACGGAGAGGCGACGACCGTGTAACAGCTGGTACTCCACTACTGCCCTCTGCTGCTCACAAAGCCGGGCCAACATGTGGAAGGTGGAGTTCCAGCGCGTGCTCACGTCACACAGCAGCCGGTGAGCTGGCAATTGTAAGCGCTGCTGCAGCTTCAACAGGCCGGCCGAAGCTGTAGATGACTTACGGAAATGTGCACACACGCGGCGCACCTTGGTCAAGAGATCATGCACATTGGGGTAGGTTTTTAGAAATCGCTGCACCACTAAATTAAATACATGCGCTAGGCATGGTACGTGTGTGAGCTTGCCGAGCTCCAAAGCCGCCACCAAGTTACGCCCATTATCACACACAACCATGCCTGGTTGCAGGTTGAGTGGCGAGAGCCACTGCTCGGTCTGGTGACTAATCCCCTGCAACAGCTCTGAGGCCGTGTGCTGTTTGTCCCCAAGGCAGATCAGCTTCAGCACGGCCTGTTGACGCTTCCCCACTGCAGTGCTACACTGCTTCCAGCTACTGGCTGATGGGGGAGTGGCGCTGCGTGTAGAGAATTCGGAGGTGGAAACGGAGGAGGAGGAGCCAATAACGTAGGTGCTGGCGGAAACCCTGATGGAGGTAGGGCCCGCAATCCTCGGCGTGGGTAGCACCCGTGCCATCCCAGGGTCCGAGTCGCTCCCAGCCTCCACGACATTCACCCAGTGTGCCGTCAGGGAAATGTAGCGTCCCTGGCCACAAGCACTTGTCCATGTGTCAGTCGTTAAGTGGACCTTCCCAGTAACTGCGTTGGTCAGGGCACGGGTGATGTTACGGGACACATGGTGGTGTAATGCGGGGATGGCACACCGGGAAAAGTAGTGGCGGCTGGGGACCGCGTACCGAGGGACAGCTGCTGCCATCAGGCTGCGGAAGGACTCAGTGTCCACAAGCCTAAATGGCAGCATTTCGATGGCCAGTAATTTGGAAAGGTGTGAGGTTAGTGCTATGGCCTGTGGGTGGGTGGCTGGGTACTTTCTCTTGCACTCAAATGCCTGGGGTAACGACATTTGGACGCTGCGCTGGGACAGGGAAGTGGATGTGGTCGCTGATGGTGCTTCAGATGCTACAGGTGCAGGGCGGGAGGTATGCGGGCCTGCGCCTTCGACAGGCGATTGGCCGGCACCGAAAACAGGGGAAGAGGAGGCAGTGGTGTGGCCTGCAGACACAGATGGGCGATCCAGGCGTTCCTCCCACTTACTACGGTGCTTGGATGCCATGTGTCGGATCATGCTGGTGGTGGTGAGGTTTCTAGTGTTCATGCCTCGGCTCATTCTGGTGTGGCACAGGTTGCAAACTACAATTCTTTTGTCGTCCGCACTTTCCTTAAAAAAACGCCATACCGCGGAACACCTACCCTTTGGCAAGGTAGATTTACGCAAGGGGGTGCTCCGTGGAACATTTGCGGGCCGGTTTGGTGCGGTCCGCCTTCTTTCTGTAGCCACACCACTGCCTCTTCCAGCCTGTTGCGGTGCTGCAGATGGCTCACCCTCAGGACTGCTGTCATCGCTCGGCTCTACACCTTCCCAGGTGGGGTCAGTCACCTCATCGTCCACCAAGTCCTCCTCCACTTCCTCACTCTGATCATCCTCCTCAAGTCTTGATCCCACCACATACTCAGTCATTGACAACTGTATAACATTCTCCTCAACAAGGTCTTGAGACGGAAATAGTGGTTGATTTAATGGCAACTGTGTCTCATCATCATCATCATCATCCACTACTTCCTTTGACCTTAAATGCCGTTCACATCTGTCATCTTCTTGTGATTGGGTAGCCTCTAGAGGTTGTGAATCAGGGCACAAGATGTCATGTTCCTCTGCAAGCGTGCTTGGAGAGAGGGTCAAATGAAGGATTGGTGATGAGACGAGCTCCTCACTATATCCCAGTGTGGGATCACTTCTTTGACCAGACCGTGTATGGTGGGAGGAAGGATGATCAGAGTGAGGATTATGTTGACCAGACTCTTGGCTACTGAGAGTGGACTTGGTGGAAGACAGGGTGGTGCTTAACCGACTGGAAGCAGTATCAGCTGTCATCCAACCGACCACCTGTTCGCAGTGGTCGGACCTCGAGAGTGATGTCCTGCGACGCCCTGTAAAATTAGACATGAAGCTAGGTATGGTGGATGTCTTTCTTTCCTGTGCTCTGGCACCAGGCACAGTTTCTCCGCGTCCTGACCCGCGCCCTGAACTATCAGGATCACGTCCACTTCCCCGTCCCTTTTTACCCGCCTTCTTCATCTTACACGGAATATGTGACTTTAATATTTGAGTTTGAAAACTTAACAGTATTTCTTACTATTCTGCAACTGTGCAGAGTACACAGAATAGGCTGCTAAACTGCGGTGACACACACTGAATGGAAAATGTGACTTTAATATTTGAGTTTGAAAACTTAACAGTATTTCTTCCTATTCTGCAACTGTGCAGAGTACACAGAATAGGCTGCTAAACTGCGGTGACACACACTGAATGGAATATGTGACTTTGATATTTTAGTTTGAAGACTTAACAGTATTTCTTCCTATTCTGCAACTGTGCAGAGTACACAGAATAGGCTGTTAAACTGCGGTGACACACACTGAATGGAATATGTGACTTTGATATTTTAGTTTGAAGACTTAACAGTATTTCTTCCTATTCTGCAACTGTGCAGAGTACACAGAATAGGCTGCTAAACTGCGGTGACACACACTGAATGGAATAAGTGACTTTAATATTTGAGTTTGAAAACTTAACAGTATTTCTTCCTAGTCTGCAACTGTGCAGAGTACACAGAATAGGCTGCTAAACGGCGGTGACACACACTGAATGGAATATGTGACTTTAATATTTTAGTTTGAAAACTTAACAGTATTTCTTCCTAGTCTGCAACTGTGCAGAGTACACAGAATAGGCTGCTAAACGGCGGTGACACACACTGAATGGAATATGTGACTTTAATATTTGAGTTTGAAAACTTAACAGTATTTCTTCCTAGTCTGCAACTGTGCAGAGTACACAGAATAGGCTGCTAAACGGCGGTGACACACACTGAATGGAATATGTGACTTTAAGGGATAGTAATACTTCATTTTAACTTTATTTTATTTTGTAGGCATTAAAAAAACATGAAGAATGATATAAGTCTTATCTCTGAAACCTTTATGGTTTAAGAGATATTCACAAACAAAGTATCCCCCCCCTGTTCAACCAGATAAGAAGGGAGATGCCCAGGTAGACTGCAGAGAGGGACAATCTTCAATTAAGATAATGGAAAAAGCTGAAAAACTTTTCAAGGGGGGAAGGGCTTTCATTGTTTTCATACAAAGAAAATTGTCCCCTTCTGTTATCTGTACTGTCATACAACCAGACTCACATCTGAGAAGAGATGGCTTACACTAGGAAAAAGGGGCGGGGAGGGGAACTTTGCTTGTGAATATCTCATAAACCATAAAGGTTTGAGAGATAAGACTTATATCATTCTTCATGTTTTTTTAATGCCTACAAAATAAAATAAAGTTAAAACGAAGTGTTACTATCCCTTTAATATTTGAGTTTGAAAACTTAACAGTATTTCTTCCTAGTCTGCAACTGTGCAGAGTACACAGAATAGGCTGCTAAACGGCGGTGACACACACTGAATGGAATATGTGACTTTAATATTTGAGTTTGAAAACTTAACAGTATTTCTTCCTAGTCTGCAACTGTGCAGAGTACACAGAATAGGCTGCTAAACGGCGGTGACACACACTGAATGGAATATGTGACTTTAATATTTGAGTTTGAAAACTTAACAGTATTTCTTCCTAGTCTGCAACTGTGCAGAGTACACAGAATAGGCTGCTAAACGGCGGTGACACACACTGAATGGAATATGTGACTTTAATATTTGAGTTTGAAAACTTAACAGTATTTCTTCCTAGTCTGCAACTGTGCAGAGTACACAGAATAGGCTGCTAAACGGCGGTGACATACACTGAATGGAATATGTGACTTTAATATTTGAGTTTGAAAACTTAACAGTATTTCTTCCTAGTCTGCAACTGTGCAGAGTACACAGAATAGGCTGCTAAACGGCGGTGACACACACTGAATGGAATATGTGACTTTAATATTTGAGTTTGAAAACTTAACAGTATTTCTTCCTAGTCTGCAACTGTGCAGAGTACACAGAATAGGCTGCTAAACGGCGGTGACACACACTGAATGGAATATGTGACTTTAATATTTTAGTTTGAAAACTTAACAGTATTTCTTCCTAGTCTGCAACTGTGCAGAGTACACAGAATAGGCTGCTAAACGGCGGTGACACACACTGAATGGAATATGTGACTTTAATATTTGAGTTTGAAAACTTAACAGTATTTCTTCCTAGTCTGCAACTGTGCAGAGTACACAGAATAGGCTGCTAAACGGCGGTGACACACACTGAATGGAATATGTGACTTTAATATTTTAGTTTGAAAACTTAACAGTATTTCTTCCTAGTCTGCAACTGTGCAGAGTACACAGAATAGGCTGCTAAACGGCGGTGACACACACTGAATGGAATATGTGACTTTAATATTTGAGTTTGAAAACTTAACAGTATTTCTTCCTAGTCTGCAACTGTGCAGAGTACACAGAATAGGCTGCTAAACTGCGGTGACACACACTGAATGGAATATGTGACTTTAATATTTTAGTTTGAAGACTTAACAGTATTTCTTCCTATTCTGCAACTCTGCACAGTACACAGAATGTGCTGCTACACTGCGGCGAAGCACACTGAATGGAATATGTGACTTTGATATTTTAGTTTGAAGACTTAACAGTATTTCTTCCTATTCTGCAACTCTGCACAGTACACAGAATGTGCTGCTAAACTGCGGCGAAGCACACTGAATGGAATATGTGACTTTGATATTTTAGTTTGAAGACTTAACAGTATTTCTTCCTATTCTGCAACTCTGCACAGTACACAGAATGTGCTGCTACACTGCGGCGAAGCACACTGAATGGAATATGTGACTTTGATATTTTAGTTTGAAGACTTAACAGTATTTCTTCCTATTCTGCAACTCTGCACAGTACACAGAATGTGCTGCTAAACTGCGGCGAAGCACACTGAATGGAATATGTGACTTTGATATTTTAGTTTGAAGACTTAACAGTATTTCTTCCTATTCTGCAACTCTGCACAGTACACAGAATGTGCTGCTAAACTGCGGTGACGCACACTGAATGGAATATGTGACTTTGATATTTTAGTTTGAAGACTTAACAGAATGTGCTCTAATCTGCAACTTTGCACACTAAACAGAATGTGCTCTAATCTGCAACTTTGCACACTAAACAGAATGTGCTCTAATCTGCAACTTTGCACACTAAACAGAATGTGCTCTAATCTGCAACTGTGCACACTAAACAGAATGTGCTCTAATCTGCAACTTTGCACACTAAACAGAATATATATATTTTTTTTTTTTTTTTTCCCCCCACACAAAATAACCTGCTGCCCCCACACACAGTAGTCCTAAAAAGGACTTTTGGTTCTTTTTTTTCACAATTTTGCTTGTTTTCCTCCCTACACTGCCTTTCCCTTCCTATCCTCAGCTCTCCCTGGCTAAGACTGAGCCGAACTCGCTGGTCAGGTGCTATACAGCACCCGACCACGGGTTCTGGCCAGCCAATCAGTGTAATGCCAGCAGCCAACATGGCTGCTGGCATTACACCGATGTCAGAGCCTCCCTGCACGTTTATTGGCTGCGCAGCAGCCGCAAAACGTGCGGGGAGGAGACCCGAACATGGCGGGCGAGCACATGCGGTATTCGTACGAGTACCGCCATGTGCCGAGCAGAGCGATGCTCGAGCCGATCCGAGCATCGGCCGAGCATGCTCGCTCAACACTAATAAATACATTTAACTTGTTCCTGGGCAAGTCATAGGTTATGCTAAGCCTTTGAGTGTCAAATGCACTTACATATGTTTTATACTATTTTTTTTGCTCTCAAAGGGTTAAAGGTTGATTTAATATGAACAACTAGAGTAGAAGAGTCCAATATTTTATTTTTTGGATGACATGATCAGAAATCCATTTAAATGAGGGCCCCATTATATTTTTTATTGATAAAAATTATTTTTAATATTAGCTATTCAAAATAAGGAATTTTAGCAATAATATAAAAGTCATAAAAGCAGTTTAGTCTGCTTAACTCATACAAAACTACACATTTATAGGCTCAGTGCTAATCATTAATGTCTTCTGATCAATTAATTGAGAATACTGGTGTTTAACAAACAATTATCCTCGAACTGTGTAAGGAAGCAGTAAAAAAAGTTAATGTATGCTAGCAAAGTGGGTAAAAATGTTTCTGCTGAAAATCTCAGAAGGGCCGCACTCTGGATTCTGGTGAGTCTCATGATGAACTCCGATAAACTAGAGCAATTCTGAAACAAATCAACAAGCCCTATAGGAGAAAAATAATAATTCCTCAAGAGTCTTTATAATTCAAATTGGGCTTTTAACCCCTTAAATACTACAGCGTTCTTTAACACATTTTGACATAATGTGTTGGAAACCTCTCTAGCATCCAGGGATAGCTTTTATTTGTTCCCTATAGTGCAATTACAAAATTGGTCCAGGTATTCTTAAGATCTGGATTACATTGAGTTTCATAACTGTATCAAAAAGCTAACGTTCGGTGCTTGATATACTTTCAAGCACCAGTCATTAGCTTATCTGTGTTACACTAACCAGGCTGTCATCCACTGTCCTTCTTCTATCTTCCTTCTTGTTTCTTTTATCTTCTTTCTTCTTCTTTCATTTCTCTTCCGTCTTCTTTTCATTAAACCTGTAAAATCAAAAAGAGAGCCACTCAAGGGTTTAAACTAATGCAGAGGTGTGTTGGTTCTTTTTAAGGAATATTTATTTATGGTTCTCTTTTTGATTTTACAGGTTTAATGAAAAGAAGATGGAAGAAAGAAGAGAGAAGAAAGAAGATAGAAGAAAGAAAATGTACAGTAGCTGACCAGGGTGTTGAAGACTCCACTGCACATCAGGATTTATGTTAAGTGTTACTTTGCAGGGGCTGTTGCTTTGTAACAGATAAGGAGAGCGCTCCCTCTGACTATATATAAATAAAATAAAATGAAATTAAAATGAATGAGGACGGTATCTGTGAAAAAGATATACTTTAATATTACCACAATATTAGATTAAAAAAGTAAACTTGTATACATATACACACACACACACATATATCTATCTATCTATCTATCTATATATATATATATATATATATATATATATATATATATATATACTAGTTGAGCAGCCCGTTACAAGGGCCCAGTCATGGGGCAGTCACGTGCAGTAGAGACTGCCCGCGTCATGGCTGATACAGAGCTGGACGCTCCGAAGGAGCACGTGTCTGCAGCATGAGCAGCAGTGTCTACTGCGCATGTCCTGGCGTTACACACGTTTTAGCGAATTATTATATAGGATATATATATATAAAGCAATACACTTCATATAAAATAAAACCATATACATATGATCTAGCCAGAAAATAAGTAAGAATAATTCTTAAACTTTTTCTCTAATCCTTATATCTCTAATCCTTTTATATATTTTTCCTCCTGTGTTCCAGATAGGAAAAACTTGATTTGTGCTGTTATAATGTGTTTCCCTTTAAATGACAGGACCGAAGGATGTGTTGGCTTCAATACCATAAAAAGGCTTGATACTTTGTAGTGCTACCGACCCTCGCTATATTAGTGAGGCTTGGATGTATAGCGGCTATGTGTATCCAAACACCTGCCAATTGGTTTGTTGTTTAAACAAAGAAAGTATAAAGATACTCTTAATATTATACAATTTAATTCCCTGAGAAAGCAAGGGTTTTACTCACGAAACATGTAGGAATCCTTGAAACAATAAAGCTGATCTGTTTCTCTTACTGACATGCCCTGTTTATTTTATTCTTTGGTGCCTATACTTCATCAGTAATCCGGTGAGTTACGTTCAATCAGTGGCAGCTTTGGAGTCTCTCACGTTGAATACGGGTGCCCTTAGAAGGATTTCCTCTTCTCTTTTATAGTGATAAATCCACATTTGGGCAAGTTGTACTTTAGTAAGTACATTTCTATGTACACATAGATATGTTGATTAACAGCCACTCTCAGATCCTTTTGCGCTTTCTTCTTTTTCTTTGTATGCATGCCAGACGGTGAAGGTGTTACTGGGGACGCCAATTGAGAAGCTGCAGCCTGGAAAAAAAAATGAGGAAACCCCCCACCAACACACTTTTATTTGTTTTCCTGTGATAATTTGTAGGGCCTGGATAAAAGATATGAACATTTTCTCATACTTTCCAAGTGTCCCTTTTTAGGGGGTAATGTCCCTCTAAGACCAAAGTCCCAATGTTCCACTTCCCCACCCTGGTGTCCCTCTTTTGTGCTATCAGACTATGTGGTGTGTATATAAATGTATCACATTGCTCCAAAGCAAAAAAAACCTCACATACATGTTTGTTTTAACTTCAGTGTGTATAATATAATGTATGTACATAAAATGCTTTTGTCTTGCTCTAAATAATTTATTCGGTTACACAAAGAAGGTGTCCAGTGTCATGAACTATTTTATTTTTTAAAAGCTCTCCTCACTAGTCGTGCTCCCAGGACTTCTTTGGCCACTTGAGACACTGCAAGCTGTTCTCTGCTTCTTTCTTCCTCACAGTCACAGTGAGCAGGAGAGAAGCAGAGAACAGTGATAAAGGTAACATTTACTTATATTGCCTTTGTCATGTGTCTCCATGGGCACATGTAATCACTGTAGCAGCGATCACTTGCTGATCCACTGGGGAACATCTGGAACTGTCCAAATGCCTGATGATTTGTTAAAATTAGGGGGAATGGACAAGAGTATGGGATCTAAAGTTTAAAGCTGAAAAGTGCAAGATACTGCATTTAGGTCACTGAAACCACATTTGGAACAAAGGCTTAATGGTACTGTGCTGACCTAAGGAAGAGGCATTAGCAGCAGGAAGAGAGAGGTACCAATGTCACACTACATGTCACTGGTAATGCCTCAATTGGAGTTCTGTAATCAGTTCTGGAGACCAGGGGGGAGATGCACTAAGAGGCGATAAGGGGCCAGGGTGGTGATATGGTGGCAAAGTGGTATCATTGTGCCTGTGAGCCCACAATATGATTAAGTTATATCCCAAGTAGATTAGGAAGTTGGAATGAGGAAGTAGAGAATTGTGCTAAAGCACAACGTGTTTTAGCAGGTAATGTGCAGCAATTGCTCATCCGCTTTTGGAAAGATATATTTCTTATGCACCCTTGCCCTTGTGCAGTAGGCGATGGGGAGAATCGTGAGCTTAGCAACTCATTCACATATGCTGTCTTTTGCCCTATCCTCACTGAGCCATGAGAAGGAGGCTCTGAGACCTTACCTGTCTAGTTTTTCGTCTGCTCATATCACACACTCAGGAACAGGACTTTTTGGAGCTGTTTTAAGTGTCCTAAGGGTCACAGCATTTCATTTTTGCAAGTGAGGGATGTGCAATAAATACTTAATAAGCATTGAGATTCAGATTGAGTATTTCAATGTCAAAATATTATTACATTTAAAGTGAACTGGCACATTTTAACAAAATGGTAATTTTGAAAGGACTTTCAAAATCCCTTATATTTGTTAACCATTTTTTTTTATTTAAAACAAAACTTTATGGACTATTTAGAATTACTCATTTGTCAGTATATGTAACTTAGACAGTATTTACTGGCTTGCCTGCCAGATACTAACATTGCACCCTGTTCCCCATTATAAGTGCCACTCCCTACTAGATCCTATTATTTGCACTGTTTGTATAAACTGACAAATAAATAAAGCCAAATAACTCTAATTCAAGTTTAAAATAAAACATGCCTAAAACCTGTATAGGTGATTTTAAAAGCTTTTTAAAAGTGACCTATTTGTTACAAAGGGCGGGATGCAAGAAAGTGGAGCATTAGCTATTTGTTGAAAACCATACATTTATGTGCTATTGTGATTCCTCCTATTTCGATGCGAGAAACATGCAAACACCTTGACGATGAATATCACATACTCCTAAATGCTGTACTGAATTAGGTGCAAATGCTTATCCTCTGACAAAATGACAGACATGTTAACCACACCCACATTCTGAAAAAACATTTGCTAAATAAACTACATATGCTCCCTAGTTTATAAAAAAAAATTGTGCAGTTCATTAACATTTTGGCATTAATAATTTTTCCATTAAATGTACACCTTATACATCTATTGTGCATTCTGCCCAATGGGACATTCCACTTTAATGGAATCAAGCATATTATGCATAGCTCTTTGTGTTTCTGAAAGATGTTCCTTTTTCTTTTAATAGTCTGTTATCTGTTGACCTGTTAGAAAACACAAGTTATGGTCCTGGACTTGTTTGAATTATGGTGTATACAGGATGTTTTTAATATGTATATGCCAGCTTTTAAATGGTCATTTATCAGCCATACTTGGCTGTTTTCTTTTTCCTCTGTGCATTGCATACTAAGTCTTTCTCTTGTAACAGGAAAGGGCTTGCAATATATAGAATGGAATGGCCAGACTTTAGTAGTTATAGGTTCTAGTTAATCTGAAGGTAGAAGGAAAGAGAGGAATCATATATGGCCCCAAGGCAGCATGCTGAGCTGATGGGATCAATTTCAATTTCATCAACTGTAATGGTGAAGCTGGGTATTGGACAAGATCTTGGAGGGAAAATGAGAAGTTCGGTTTTGGACATGTTTATCTTCAGATGACAGTGGTCCATCCAGTAGGATATGGCCAAGAGGCAGTCTGAAATTTGTAACTGAATTTGAGGTGAAAGATCAGGAGTGGACAAATTTGGGTATCATCAGCATCTTATCATCAAGTATCTGCTGCAGTTGAAACTTCGTTTCCTCTAATCTCAAGGGGCATACCCTGGTTTTTTGATAAGGCCTTGGAATGAATAGCTCACCAGAGAGATCCCTGTATTGATCTCTTATATACTTGCACATTGTGATAAGATCTCCTCTTTTCTCTAAAATAAATAATCTATGTTTGTCTAGTTGTTCCTCATAAGTCAAGTCCTCCATTCTCTTAATTAATTTTGCTGCTTTTCGCTATACTCTCTCCAGCTATAGAATATCCTTTTTCAGAACTAGTGCCCAAAACTGCACTGCATATTCGAGGTGAGATCTTACAAAGGATTTGTACAATGGCATAATGATGTTATCCACTCTTTCTTCAATACCCCTTTTTATGCAAGACGGGATTTTGCTTGCTTTTGCTACTACTATTTGACACTGGTCACTGTTTCCACTTTGTAGTTTACAAGGATTCCCAGGTCTTTCTCTAGCAACGAGTCCCCTAAAATGATTCCATTAAGTTCATAAGTAGCATTGGGATTTTTTCTTCCCAAATGCATGACTTTACACTTTCCCACATTAAACTTCATATTCTATTTGGGTACCCAATCTGCCATTTTATGTAAATCCCCCCTGTAGAGAACAAATACCCCACTGAATTAATTGCCCTGCATAGTTTAGTGTCATCTGCAAATATTTATATTTTGCTTTCTATATCTATTTCCAGGTAATTTATAAACATGTTAGAAAGCAGCGGACCTAATACCCTGAGGTACTCCACTCTCCACTTTAACTGTATTGGAGAATTTTCCATTTACAACCACACACTGTTCCCTATCCTTCAACCAGTTTTCTATCCAATTGCAAAGATTATCGTCTAGCCCCATTTTCATTATTTTATACCCCAGCGTTCTGTGTGGTACTGTATCAAATGCCTTTGCAAAATCTAGATACATTACATTTACTACCTTACCTTTATCTAGTTTGCTACTTACTTCTTCATAGAAGCTGAAAATATTAGTTTGGTATGATCTATTCCTCATAAAACCAGGTTGATTCCTACTAATAATATTAGGTGTGTTGTGGTGTAATTCTGAATATAATCCCTTATTATCACTTCTAACAGTTTTCCCACTACAGAGGTCAAACTCACAGGTCCATAATTCCAAGGTACTGTTTTAGTTCCCTTCTTAAACAGAGGCACTACATTGGCTGTACGCCAATCTTGTGGCACAGAGCCTATGGTGAGAGAATCTTTGAAGAGTAAAAAAGAGGAGTCTTGCTAACACTGCACTGAGTTCCTGAAGAACCCTTGGATGTATACCATCAGGACCCAGTGCTTTGTCGGTCTTGATTTTGTTCAGTTTTCCCATGACCTTTTCTTGTGTTAACCCAATATCTGATAATTGTATTGTTTTATTTGTTACTTGATAAGGCTCTTCCACCATTCCTTGTTCCCTTGTATATACTGATGCAAAGAAAGTGTTTAGAACATCAACCTTTTCCTTATCCTCTCTTATCAACTCACCCATCTCATTTTTGAAAGGTCCAGTGCACTCTCGCTTAAGTTTTTTGCCAATTATATTTTTGAAAAACTTTTTTGGATTAGTCTTGCTCTCCCTTGCAATTCGAGTTTCAGTATCTACTTTTGCTAACCTATTTGCATTTTTACAATATTTGTTGCACTCCCTGTATTTTAAGAAAGAATGTTGTGTTCCTTTAGACTTAAATAGTTTAAATGCTTATTTCCCCTTGCCATTTCCTTCTTTACATTTGCAGTTAACCACATTGACTGTGATATACTTCTTTTGCATTTGTTCCCCACTAATATATACTGTTGTGTACATTTCTGCAACCTAAATTTGAATTGTGACCATATTTCCTATGTGGTTTTGCCTTTAAATAATTTATTCCAGTCTAAGTGTTGCAAAGCTGTTAACAATTTGAAGTTAGCTTTTTTAAAATTAAGAGTTTTGGTAGAACCTGTATAGTTTTGCTTTGCCAAACTGATTTCAAATGTAATCCTGTTGTGATCACTGTTTCACAAATGTTCAACTACCTTAATATTGGATACCATGCTTATGTTATTCGTTATTACTAGGTCCAAAAAATTGTATTTCTTGTCAGCACTTCCACCATTTTTGGTATACATCTGTTTAAGCATGATTCCTGTAGGTAAATTTCTAGTTACATATGGAAAACTATATATCATTTTTTTCAGAATGAATTAAGCTTTTGTGTGTTGCCTGAAATGAAGTAAATTTTGCATCGTGTGACAAGATATGATGTCATAATTAAAAAAGTTAAAAATAATTTATTTTGATAAAATCACACTATATATCAAAAACATTATGTTGATTGGGAACATTTTAATTATTTGAAAAAGCCCTCAATCCCCTAAGTTCAAAAATACCAAATATGTATAATTTTACACACGTGCACAACCTGCACAGAACCCTAATTACCAGGATCACAAAATGGTATTTTCAGTTTTATGAACTAAAAAGCACATTCCAGTGATTACATGGTAAAGCTACCCAGAAACTGCTGAATAAATATTATTCTTTATTTATATAGAGCCAAACTTATTCTACAGCACTGTATAATAGGGAATAGACATACAGACATATTAAACAGTACTAATCAAATATGGAAATCAAAAGGATCAGAGGTTCCTTCTCATAAGAGCTTTCAGACTAGAGGAAGGTAGGTTGGACACAGAAGGAGTAAGTGCTTTTGGGGTGTAAGTGCCTCCTGTCACATGAACTGCCGTATAGTGGGTGGGAAAAAAGAAGTGCTATTGAGTACAGTGGTCCAGGGAAGTGGTGGTTCTGTTTGGGAGAAAAGACTGTGAACAATGAGGTCATGATGGGGATGTAGGTGGGAGAGTGATTTTAGAAGACAATGAGCAGTAGTTGGACAGGCTGTTGGTCTGACCTTGCTCATAACAGTTATGGAGGTAGTTGATAGGTTTCCCTGAAGAGCTGAGTTTCAGGGAGCATCTGAAGATCTCAAGGCTGAGGGAGAGTCTGATGGGATGGGGGAGGGAATTCCAGAACTCAAGTGCAGCGTGGGAAAAGTCCTGTAGATGGGAGTGGGAGGATGTAATAAGAGCTGTAGAGAGGAGAAGGTCCTGTGAAGCGCAAAGATGGTGAGTGGGAGTGTATTTGGAAACGAGAGATGAAATATTGGGGGGTGCAGTGTTAGTGAGGGCTCTATAAGTTATCACCAGAACTTTTAATTGAATTATATATGCTAATGGGAGCCAGTGTAGGGATTGGCAAAGTGGAGTGGTGTCAGAGAAGCGATGAGTGAGGCAGATTAGTCTTGCAGCAGAGTTCAGGGTTAGTTGGGTGAGAGGAAGGCCAATTAGTAGAGAGTTACAGCAGTCAAGACTGGACATGATGAATGTTTGAATTAGAATTTTGGTAGTGTCTTGGGTGAGAAAAGGTTCAGTTCTAGAGATGTTACAAAGGTGGAGGCGGCATGACTTGGAGATTGACTGAATGTGGGGAATGAAGGATTGGGTGGAAACAAATGTGACCCCCAGATAGCGTGATGTAGAGGTTGGTGTGATGGTGGTGCTGTTAACAGTCAGTAAAATATCTGGGGTAAGGCTGGTTGGAGAGGGAGAGAAAATTATGAGTTCGGTTTTGCTAAGGTTACGTTTGAGATGATGGGAGAACACCCAGAAAAACACAAAGAAACTACATGTTTCTGGTTAGTGGATATCCCACTGCATCAAATGAGGGCTCACTTGCCTTTCTACCCCTAACCTGGCGTGCAAAAATGTTCCCAGAAGGTAAATGAAAAAAAGTGGATTTTTTAATATTTCCACCCCTTCAAATGTTCTAAAATCTTTGAAAAATATGGAATTTACAGTTGCATTCATTAAATACTACTCTTACTAGAAAAATGGCCCCCCACTGGTATGAGTTGAGGTATGGGTTGCTGATAGCACAAAACTACACCTACATATTTTCTTTTTTTTTAAATGGCTTTCTGTACTAAAATGGTCATGACTATTAGAGATATAATGGAAATGTGTGCAATATGTATAATTTTGGAAAGTAGACATTCACCCACATCAACTGAGGCATCACTTGCCTTTCTACCCCTAGGCCGCAGTGCATAAATATTTCAATGAGATGATACTATAGGAGAAAATACAAGGTATTTTTACATTTCCACCACTACAAAGATGTTAACATTTTGAAACCCATAGAATGTCCTACTGTATTCAGTACCTGCTACCAGCCTGAGAAAAATGGTACCCCATTTGTGTGGATTAACATACAATATGGGGATTCCAGGAACACTATCTTATACCTGCCACTTTTCCTTTTTGGAATTTACCTGCCTGCACTAAAATGGTCATAAACATTACAGATGTGCAGGTAAGGTAGGCAAATTATACCATTTTGTGCACAAATGTTTCCAGAAGGTGGCACTATAGGAAAAAAATTGCCATATTACATTTCTACATCTTTATAGATACAGATAGCTTTGAAAAACATTTCATTTTTGACTGAAATCAGCAGCTAAAACTATTCCAAGAAAAATTGCAACTGTTAGCATGAGCTGTCATACAGTAGGGGGGGCCAAAAGTGCAAAAATATATCAACTACAATCTACGTTTTTCAGCTGTGACTTGCCTATACTAAAACGGTAATATCAACAAGAGAAATGAAGAAAAGGTATATAAAACATACCATTTTGGAAAGTAGCTGCATCAAATGAGGGGCCACTTGTCTTTCTATACCTTAGTATAGTATAGTGTGCACAATTATTTCCAGAATGAGGTGCCATAGGAGAATGCAAACATTTGTTATACATCAGTCACTTCAAATATAAAATGGTTCAATACCATGGGATTTCCTGGTGTATTCAGGGCCTACGGCTAGAAAAATGGTACCCCACTTTTACTGATTGACATATCATATTGTGTGCCACGAGAGATGCTACCTGAGGAACAAGGATGGAGAAATGAACAGTGTATGTGTGATTCTATGGTTATCAATTGAAGAAGGATAGTGGAGTGCATTGGACCATTCAAAAATGAGATGGGTGAGTTGGTTAGTGGGGATAAGGAAAAGGCTGAGCAAGGAATGGTAGAAGAGCCTCCACAAGTTACAAATAAAACAATACAATTAACAGATATTAGGTTAACTCAAGAAGAGGTCATGGGATGACTGAACAAAATTAAGACCGACAAAGCACCGGGTCCTGATGATATACATCCAAGGGTTCTTCAGGAACTTAGTGCAGTGTTTACAAAACCCCTATATTTACTCTTTAAAGATTCTATTACCACAGGCTCAGTGCCACAGGATTGGTGAAGAGCTAACATAGTGCCTCTATTTAAGAAGGAAACTAAAACAGAACCTGGGAATTATAGACCACTGAGTTTGATCGCTGTAGTGGGAAAACTGCTAGAAGGGATAATAAGGGACTACAGTCAGGATTACAAAACAAAAAAAATCAAATCATTAGCACAAATCAACATGGTTTTATGAAGAATAGATCATGGCAAACTAATCTTTTCAGCTTCTATGAGGAAGTAAGCAGCAACCTTGACAATGGCAAGGCAATAGATGTAGTATATCTAGACTTTGCAAAGGCATTTGATACAGTGCCACACAGAAGGCTGGTTTAAAAATAAGGAAATTGGGGCTAGGAGATAACCTTTGCAATTGGATAGAAAACTGGTTGAAGGATAGGGAACAGTGTGTGGTTGTAAATGGAAAATTCTCCAATACAGTTAAAGTGGAGAGTGGAGTACCTCAGGGTTCAGTATTAGGTCCGCTGCTTTTTAACATGTTTATAAATGACCTGGAAATAGATATAGAAAGCAAAATATCAATATTTGCAGATGATACTAAATTATGCAAGGTCATTAATTCAGAACAGGATATTTTCTCTCTACAGAGGGACTTACATACAATGTCATATTGGGCAAACATATGGAATATGAAGTTTAATGTGGGGAAGTGTAAAGTCATGCATTTGGGAGGAAACAATCCCAAGGCTACTTATGAACTTAATGGATCATTTAGGGGACTTTGCTAGAGAAAGACCTAGGTATCCTTGTTAACTACAAACCTGGAAACAGTGACCAGTGTCAAACAGCAGTAGCAAAGTCAAACAAAATCCTGTCTTGCATAAAAAGAAGTATCGAAGCAAGAGTGGATAACATTATTTTGCCATTAAACAAATCATTGGTAAGACCTCACCTTGAGTATGCAGTGCAATTTTGGGCACCGGTTCTGAAAAAGGATATACTGGAACTAGAGAGGGTACAGCGAAGAGAAACAAAATTAATTAAGGGAATGGAGGACTTGACATATGAGGAACGACTAAACAAACTTGGTTTATTTACTCTAGAGAAAAGACGACTAAGAGGAGACCTTATCACATTGTACAAGTATATGAGAGGTCAATACAAGGATCTCTGCGGTGAGCTATCTATTCCAAGGCCTGATGAGGTGACCAGGGACACCCCTTGAGAGGAAAGGAGGTTTAAACTTCAGCAGAGGAAGGTTTTTTACGGTAAGGTCTGTTAAATTGTGGAATTCATTGCCCAGGGAGGTGGTTATGGCAGATAAAATGGATTTATTTAAGAGAAGATTAGATACATTTCTTTCAAAAGGGAACATACAGAGTTATACTGTTTATCAGTAGGCTGATCAGGAAGGTCTGATAAAGACTAATTTAATTGGTAGCAGGAAAGCTATAAAATTCTCAGTTACTAGGGTATGAGGAGAAGGTTGAACTTGATGGACTTGTGTCTTTATTCAACCTAATTTACTATGTTACTATGAGATCGTAGCCCCTTAGCTACTGAGTGATCTGGAGGAGCTGATGAGAGACCGTCGGTCAAAGAATGTATGCATAGGTCTCCGTCCCGGTTGGCACTCGGCTTTGTGAACCAACCCAATCCTCCCTGGCCTCCCATGCCTCCTGGTTCTGACTCTACTAGAGGAGAACCCATGCAACTAGGGTTTACGCGCCTTTCGGTGGGGGAGAGGGCTCTCTGCTGGATGGAGTGCCTCCATTTATATTGTGGGAAGCCTGGCACTCTTGTCCCATTGGCCAGGAAATGCTAGGGTTACATAGGGGACAGACCCTAGGTGGAGTTTCACAGTCCCCAAATACTCTTCAAGGCAAACTGATCCTTGAGGTAGTTATGTCTTGGGATAAGTCCTCGGTGGTTGCTCCAGCCTTGCTAGACTCAGGGGCTGCTGGGATTTTCATTGAGGCAGACTTTGCAACCAAGCATTCGATTCCGCTGCTACCCCGCTCCTCTCCGTTGGCAAATGAGGCCATTGACGGGAGACTCCTACAACCAGCACAGCTTACCCACAAGACAAATGTGTGACATCGTATCTTGGTCTCCTTAGTGCATGAAGTCTTGCCTATAGCAGCCTATTAGAATTTTGTGTACCTCTACCTTGTTACCTGCAGAGTGCCAGTCCTACAAAGAGGTATTTAACAAGGTAGAGGCCAGTACACTGCCACCGCATAGGCCGTAAAATTGTACTGTGTAAACGACACAGAACTGAGGTGCAGAATACTGGAGGACCAATACCCTAGAGCTCTAGGGTCACAGGTCCACACCCTAGAATGCTAGGGTCACCGGAACTACCACACACCCTAGAACGCTAGGGTCCGTGAACAATGGTGGGACCAGTTACTGCTGGACTATGGACTGAACCTACCCTGACCAAGGACCAGGACTAGGAACCTGCACGGAGTGAGCCAGAGTGTATGGAGAGCCAGCAAAGAGAGACAGAACCAACGTCATACACAGATCGGGTAGTCAGACAAAGCCAAAGTACTTAGCACGGAGCGGGTAGTCAGACGAGCCATAGTACTTAGCAGGGAGCTGGTAGTCAGCCAAGCCAAAGGTCATACACAGAGTGGGTTATCAGCCAAGTCAAAGGTCATACATGGAGAGGGTAGTCTGACATAGCCAGGAATCAAGCATGGAGCGAATAGTCAGGCAAGGCCAGAGGTTCAGGCACAAATCAGGTAGTCAGACGAAGCAAAGGGTCATACCCTACCTGTAATCAACAGCCAGAAACAGATCACAACGGAAGACTAGAAGCGCTCAGGTACACCATGAAAGGGCACTGAGGCTGGGACAGGAAGCAGCGTATAAGGCCTACTGGAGAGATGGGGTCAAGCTATGTCAATCAAGTACAAGCTATAGTAATAGCGAGAGCACAGAATGACACGTGAGTAACCAGGAAGTCACTGACCCGTTATGCTGCCGCCGAGCACACACAAGGGAACAGACAGGTAAAGCCATAGACCTGAATCATGGGCACAGTGATATACTGTTGATCTAGTTCTGGGTGCTAGACCTCCCAGGGGGTCATGTTTATGCCTTGTCAGTGGAGGAGAACCGAGCTATGGAGGACCACGTGGCTGATGACTTGTCTAGGGGTATAATTCGCAAGTCTTCCTCTCCTGCAGGGGCAGGGTTCTTTTTCGTGAAGAAAAAGGATGGGAACTAAGACCATGTATTGATTTCAGGGGCCTTAATAAGCTGATGGTCAAGAATGCCTAACCCATTCCTTTAATAACTGAGCTGTTTGATCGGATCAAGGGCTCCAGAGTATTTACTAAGGTTGATCTCAGGGCCTTTTACAATCTTGTAAGAATAAAAGAGGTTCACAGGTGCGGGCACTATGCATATTTGGTGATGCCCTTCGGATTGTGCAACGCTCCTGCTGTCTTCCAAGAATTCATAAATGATGACTTGAGAGATTTACTGCAAAGGTGTTTTGTGGTCTACCTGGACGACATTCTCATCCATTCTCTAAACCTAGAGACCCATCGGGCTGATGTGTCATTGATCTTACAACTGTTGAGGGAAAACACGTTGTTCTGCAAATTGGAAAAATGGGAATTTCACAGATCCCAGGTAACATTCCTGGGTTACGTTATCTCCTTCTCTGGTCTAGCTATGGACCCTCACAAGCTTTCTGCTGTCTTGCAATGGCCACTTCCGATGGGATTGAAATCCATACAGCGGTACTAAAAGAAGTTTATACGAAACTTCTCCACTGTGGTCAAACCCCTCATGAACATGACTCAGTAGGGGGCTAATCCTTCAGACTGGTCACCCAGTGCCCTGCAAGCCTTCAAAAATCTGAAGTCTGCTTTTCCCAAAGCTTCTATTTTGTCCCATCTGAATTCCACCCTACCCTTTACCCTGAAAGTTGATGCTTCAGAGTCTGGAGTAGGCACGTTGCTGTCCCAGCGCACAGGGCCCTCTAAACCATTACTTCCGTGTGGGTTTTTTTTTTTTTAAATTGTCTAAAACCGAGAGTCTGCATGATGTGGGTGATCGTGAACTGCTCTTCAGTATTCTCTCTCTAAAGGAATGGCGGCATTTACTAGAGGGAACTAACATTGCAATTCTGATTCTGACAGACCACAAGAATCTCCCGTATCTGTCTGAGGCCAAGAGGTTATCTCCACGACAGGCCAGATGGACCTTGTTCCTGTCGAGGTTCAATTATGTGGTTTCTTACCTCCCGGGTACTAAGAATATTAAGGCAGACGCCCTTTCCAGGCAGTTTCGGGCAGATTCCGAGGAGGAGAGTCCTCCAACTCCTATCATTCCCTCCGATCAGATAATGGCTACTATTCGCACAAGTATTACCTCTCCGGTGGGGCTCCTTCAAACCATTCCGGATGGGGAATGACCTTGGTCTCACTTATCCATTGATTTTATGGTGCTACTACCTGTCTCTGAGGGGAACACGGTCATCCGTAGATCGATTTTCTAAGAAGGCTCATTTCATACCTCTGAAGGAACTCCCCTCCACAAGGGAGTTGGCCGAGATCTTTGCCAGAGAAATAGTGCGCCTCCATGGTATACCCAAGGTGGTGGTCTCAGATTGCGGGAGTCAGTTTGTGTCTAGTTTTTGGAGGTCTTTTTGCTGACAGATGGGCATCCAACTCTCATTGTCCTTGGCTTACCGTCCTCAGTCTAACTGTGCTGCAGAGAGGTCTAATCAAGCATTGGAACAGTTCCTCCGTTGCTTCATATCGGACCATCATGATAATTGGGCGAACCTGTTATCGTGGGCTGAGTTTTCCAGGAATTGTGCCATGAATTCTTCCTCTCAGAACTCCCCATTTCTGATAAATTACGGGTTTCAACCTTCTCTTCTTCCGGAATCCTTTGAGGTACAGAACATTCCAACTCTGGATGAGCATTTGAGGGCACTCCGCTCCACTTGGGTATGGGTTCAGAGATCCCTGCAAAGCTCCATGCAACCCTATAAGAGACACGCAGACCATAGATGGTTGCCAGCTCCGGTTTTCCAGGTGGGAGAGAGAGTGTGGCTGTCTTCTCGCAACCTTAATCTCCAGGTGCCTTGTAGGAAACTGGCTCCTCGTTTTGTAGGCTCCTTTCGGGTTCTTTGTAGGGTTAACCATGTTGCCTGCACCCTGGAACTTCCAGCTTACTTGAGCATTTCTAATGTGTTTCATGTATCTCTACTTAAACCCTTGGTGTTCAACCATTACACTACTGCTCCTGTCCGTCCCAGGCCTGTCAGAGTTGGGGACCATGAGGGATATGAGGTGTAAAATATTTTGGACTCACGTAGAGTCAGAGGCCAGCTGCAATATCTGGTGAATTGGAAGGGCTATGGCCCAGAGGAACTCCCCTGGGTGGCCAAGAAGGACTTACATTCTCCAGCTCTTTTCCGTGCATTCCAATCCAGCTTCCCTGCTGGTTCTAACCCTCTTCCACGGTAGATATGTTGTTAAGGGGAGGGTACTATCACAGTGTACCTTGGCATCCCTGCTGCCAGTTACCCTCGTGCTATTTGCTTCTCTTTTTGATGGTCATAGGTGCAGGCGCGCTTTTCTGTCTCTGAACGCAGAGCTTGTTTATATGCATGCATTCAATTTGACTAATTGATTCCTGCCTCCGTGTAGGCCCATATTAACTTCCTGGAACCTAAGGTCGGTTGCCCTTACATGGTGTTCCTGTGATTACTCGTTATGACCCTGGTTTGGCTTCTGTTCTTGCTCCGTGTATGACCCCGGCCTGTCTGATCATCCACACCGGTTAGTGCAGTCTGCATGTCTGTGTCATCAGTCCCTTCCGGTGCCTTTCGGCACAGTGCAGTGCTTTATAATGGAGATCGGGACTGACAGCGCAGGCACGCAGACAAGATGTCTGGCTTCCAGTCTCAGAAGATTAAGCCTTTCTTTAGAATTTGCTTGTTCAAAGAGGTAAGCTAACTATTATTAAGCTAGTCGCCTCCTGCCTAATTATTGCAGGGTGACTTTACCTATGGTGGTAGTTATGCTTTAATCGCTTTATCTAAAGCAGATTTTCCCATGAAAAAGCAGACAACTACGTGTTTTTTGCTGATTTTTTTTCTTGGGAGCACGACAGGACTTTTTGCCCACCCCTACTTATTAGGTTCATCAACATCACCTGACACGTCTTGCCCACTACCCTTATATTCTGTTAAAGGAGAACTGCCACCCATTTTAAACTTTATGGCAAATAATTTCCCATCTGGCGACTATCTGCACAGTAGTGCGAGTCTCCAGAGTAATTACCTGGTTAATGAGAACTATACCCTGCTCCAGGGCTGACAGACAGTAAAGAGTGTAGACATCTTTCCATAGTGACATCTGTGCGACTGCGCTGTCAGTCCCAGTCAGCTCTAGGAGGCATTGCTGGAAGCTGTTCGGATCCAAAATGGACTGACAGCGCAGATGCGCAGACATCACTATGGAAAGATGTCTGCGCTCTTCACTGCCTGTCAGGCCCGGAGCAGGGTATCATTCTCATTAACCAGGTAATTATTCTGGCAACTAGCACTACTGAGCAGCTAGTCTCCAGATGGGTAATTATTTGCTACAAAGTTTAAAATGGGTGGTAGTTCCACTTTAAGCTTTTAGAGGTCTCAAATATTTTCTTTTTACATTTACTTTCACAAATTTCACTACTACTTAAAGTATAGGTTTTGGTGCTTGTTTGTCTCACTCTCTGATGCAGCAGATGGTTCAGCTGCTACACCTTCCTCTATTATGCTGTTGCCATCATCAGCACTAGAATTTAACTTGTTATTGTCTTCAGTGTCCTTCTAATATGGTTCTTTTTTGGTGCTGGAAGTTTTGGTGGGACCTTGACAAACTGCATCCTTCCTTGGAGAAGAGGGATCATCATCATTTACTGCACACGCTGCAGAAACCATTGCTGCAGTCAGTTTTTGAACTACCACTTTACTCTCATGTCCCTGCACTGCTCCACCTTTCCCCCTCCCCCTGCCTCTTGTGCGATTGCTGTACTTTACTCAGCTACTGTGTGTGTTTTACTGTGTGATGTCTTGCCTTAGCCCTCAACAACATTCTCAATATCGTCTGCTGTCTATCAATTCTGCCTTAGTCACACATCTCATGTCAGGCTCCCAGTCAGCTGTCTGCCACCTAATATATTTAGTTGTTTATTTATTATTTTTTCATTTTTATTTTTTTATTATTTTTTTTTAAGTTGTCCACCCTATCTTATCACAGTCTGTACAAAAAAAAATTATAACTGAAAAACAAAATCAATACCTTTTCCCTAGACATCCCCAGCACAGAAACAATAACAGAAAGATCAGCAAGGTCCACAGCTGCCTGTTTCTTGTCAGTCAATCACACCAAATTTGCGGGTATTTGGAGTCAACCTCCTTCTTCCCTTCTTCTCCACCAGAGTGCCCCCAGACTTCCCTAATACAGAAAACATATGTCCTACTAAAAAGACTCCCTAAACTAAGCTTCAATTCCCCTTTATTTACCTATCTTCTCTAGCTCAAAAACATGCTGCTTTCTCCTCTCACAGACACAGAATGGCATGCTGTGAGAGACTGACACACTTGTATATGGCTGTAGAAAAGTAGAGAAAACTTTCATGTGATTGGGAAAAAATTTCCCATACATTTCAATGCAATAAGCTAGGTGAAAAAAAAGCGGGAAAACCGCACTTTTGACGGGAAGTTATTTCTCCATGTGGGAAGTGCCATTATTCGCAGATTTTGGTTTGAGGGGAACATTTTCACCCAACCCTAGTGGTAACACTGGACTATCTCATTTAATACTAAACATCTTCAAAATTATTTTACTCATCAGGAAAAGTCCTACCACATATATATTTTTTTATAATAACGTTTGCTACCCCATTAAAACTCTCTGAAGCTGATGTACTAAGTACAGGAACCCCATTAAAACTCTCTGCAGCTGATGCACTAAGTGGTGGAAGAAACCACAACACAGGGAACACATACAAGTTCCCACATTTTTCATTGATTTAAATAGTGTTTTTAAACCCATGAATGCTACAGAGGTCTCCACTGGTTTGACCTACAATGCATTGGACTCCTTGAAAGCAATCAAAAGGTTAATAGCCCCATATGAATCTGTCTCCAGAATTGCTCCTCTTTTTGTGCATAAACTCCCCAAAAATAATTTTGTTTATTATTTGAGAAGAGCTAGCTGTCAAGCTTGTGCAAATAATATTGGAAATGATAATGTTATATGTGAGCTAGAGTTTGTGCTCATATCAGTGCTTTTTTTCTTTTTTTTTTTTGGTGCCTGTTGATTTTGCCTGTGCCGCAGCTGCTGCTTCCTCTTATATGTACAAGCTAAAGCTAGTGGAAGCTGCTTTATATCAGCTCGAGAATAGCATGTCTTTTTTATTTTTTTATCTCAGTGTGGTATTCCTTTTTTACACCTGATTTACTTACTGCTTTCCTCTACTTGAAGGCAGATCCTTTGACTTAAGCAGATTAGATGCATGAACGACACAGCAAGCTATCTGCTCTTTTCAAGGAAGAGATTTGGCTTCAAAATAGGACACTAAGCTTTTCAGCCTTATGCCTATTTACCTAGTCAGCACGATGCACTGTCTCAGGGTGCTTAGTTGCCTCCTGGGGAATCAACTGGGAAACAAAAGCAGAAGTGGCAGCCGCTGCAAATGTGGAAGTCTGTGCCATTAGAGAGAGCGCCTGCTAATAATGGCCTGTGAGATCCAGGTTTCCTTGGTTTCCATGACAGCTATTAGGTACTATAGAAATTGAATTGCTCACTGCTCCTGGGGGAGTGAAAGGGTGTTCGAGTGACAGAGTATATTACTTTGAACTTACCGTTCTTTTCCTTTTGCAAATCTAACTGGATTATGGATTGCTTTCTCTTGCAAAATTTGGGTCCTTTCTTTTTTTGTTAGCCACTTGTGCTATATTTTAAACTGTTCTGTCCAAAATATTATATATACACATTCTATATCACTATTATTTTTTTTGTAGAATTAAGTTTGGCAAATCAAGGATATGAGCTGTGACACAGGTGGGATACAAAGGGGGAGTGAATATCTAAGGCATCCAATCAGGAATTGGCTACCTGAAGCATCAACATTATGCCACTGCAACAAATCTCTGTAGTCCCTGCTCGGGAGACTTCTAGCAATGGAAAAAGTTCCGTGGGTAGAAACAAAGAAAAGAATAAAGAAGTGGGGGTAAGTGAGAGATTGTTGTTCATCTTTCCTGTTATTGTTAAAAAAATAAATAAAAAAAATTATAAAATACAGATAAGAATATATATATATATATATATATATATATATATATATATAGTTTAATTTACTAATGTATTTATTAACTTACATTGCACTAATATTCCAATATTCACACTTTAATCTGATTCTCTTTTCCCTGTATTGTATTAGCTTTCAGTAAAGTGTTGTACATGCATGGAGACATACATAAATATATAATATCTCCAAGTATGCGTTATCAATCTAACATCTTGGATTTAACCTTAACCTCTTTGATGTTATAGCGATCCCCCCACGCATTGCTTCATAGTTCATTAGAACCTTCTATAGCATCCGAGGGCTAATACCCAAACTGGCTATAAATATATCCTTTGTAATAATATATTGTGGGCCTTATTACAAAAGTGGAGCAATTCTGGGACAAACCAGCTTCACCATAGGGAAGAAATAAAAAATGTTATTTTATGTATTTGATTCTATTAACTACTCCAGGGATCTCCAGTGAATTGCTTTGCAATGTACTGAGACCTCTCTTGCATTCAAGGGGATAAAATTGGTGTTTAACCCTCTGAATGCCAGAGGTGTACCCCTCTGGCACTCAAAGGGTTAAATCAATGAACATTTGAGGAATTTTCATTTGTCCCATATGGTGCAAAATGATTTGAGTTTAATTTCATTCATAAGGTCCTTTGCATTCCAGTTATTTAAGGTAAATGCAGATGTTTAATGGAGGTAATTAATACAACATCAATAGCCAATGATGATAATATTCAACTGCGTCTGGCAGTTAATTTGATTGCTGGCATTTTTCTTAGAATTAATTAACGTGTTTGCATCCTTCATTAAGTTATGACTTGTGCAATGAATCTTCCTGCTGCTAATGAAAAAAAGATAATTAATTTGTTCAGTGCTTGTTTGAATGACAAAACAAGATCTGCTTATAAATATGCATTTATTGATTTTTCAACAATGCAACTCATGGAAAAGACTCCCTAGAGGAGAAGACATGAGGGACATTTCTTCAATGTGTATTCAGTTCTCTACTCTGACATTTCCAGAGCAAATCCTTAAGAATATTACATTGATCATGCATTGGGGTGACTGTATGAATGCACCAGCAATTTTTCTAGTGTTCGCCTGTGAAGCCAGTGGCTGCCCTTCAGGGTATACACTAGAGTGTGTGTTCATTTTAGTCCATACTTTTGAGCATACTCCACCATCATAAGTTGCTTACACCTGCCTCATAACATGCGCAGGGAAAGTACTTAAAATCACGCTATTTCCTGGACACTTTATTTAACTCTTCGAGTGTCAGAGAGATAGCCAACACAATGCATTGTCTACCTCTCTGGGTTTTAATATTTGTGTTAAACAATGTGTAGAGGAAAAGGACACCCAAAGATGCCTATAGACTGCACCATTGTCCTTGGTGCAAGTGGCATAACCTTTTGAGTACCAGAGGGTCATTCAGCACTTTGAAATGGATCTGGCACTCAAATAGGAAATGGGAGGAACTTTGGTGTACAGATTTAGGATCTAGAAATCAATTCCAGTGTCTGATTTAGTGCTTGCTCCTTATTATACTACATTCGTAATTGTACAATCACCCCAGTGAGTCTGATGTACTAAGAACTGGAGTAATTCTGGGGCAAACCAACTACAACTGCAAATAAAGATTCCCCAAACTCCAGTTGATTCAACTGGGGCTTTTGACACCTTGAATGCAAGAGAAGTCTTTAACCCCTTAACGACCCTTGACGGTCATAGTACGTCAAGGGTCGATTTGACTTAACGACCGATGACGTACTATGACCGCTATTGAGTTCCAGGCTCCCCCCGCGGCTGCACGCCGTTCGGGGAGTCCAGAACGCAATGGAGCAATAAAAAAAAAATTGCTCCGTGGTCGTTTAGTCATATCGGGGCGCGGATTCCCCGGTCCTTAAGGGGTTAATGCATTGCTGTACAATAGGTTGGAAATATATCCAGCATTCAAGTAGTTAACATCCACATTTAAATCAATTAGACTTTTTATTTCTCCCCTATGTTGAAGCTGCTTTTTTCCAAAATTACTCCAGCCTCTAATAATAGATTTCTAATTCACGTAGTCTCATTCATGTGGTTGAGATGCTAAGAACTGCACCATTGATTTAAATGGGGCGAATCAATGCTTTGCAGACTTTCCAGCATTCATAGTGTTAAAATTCTATATAAATTCGAACCCATATTCTACCCTTATGGTGCAAATGGTTTGCAACAGAATTGCTTCAGTTCTTCTTAGCACATCAGCCTCAGTGTGTGGTACCTGGTATATTCCTTCTTTATCCTGGTTTATAAATCTGTGACAAAGGTCCTAATAAGTGGAATGGTATGTTGACAAAGCAATCATGTACCTACAACCTTTCAGTAAGTTACAGTGATGCTTTAGGTTCAGAGATTTCAGAGTTATCAAAATTTAATCTCAAAGAAAAACTTTCTATAATTTACACTTGCACCTTTGCTGTTGTATTACTGTCATTGGATATTGCAAATTTGCCATTTATTTGTCAATAACCCAAAGACTACATGTTGAAATGAAATTCTGCTTTGTGCAAAATAGGTCTACTTCTTGCATGATGTAATTTTTTTTAATCCAATTCTAGTTCTTACATTTTGCTAACCTAAATGACTTGCAGGGAGATTCCATTACTTGAATAGAACATTTCCTTTAGTAACTAGATTGACACCCATCTTGGAGTAGGGAAGGAATATGCAGTTCTCATTTTCTGGGACATACTATGACAAATGTTGAATCTGATAGACTTTTGTGTTTTTTAAATTACTATGTAACTGTGCAACTGTTTTGCTCTGAGTCTAAAACTGCCCATTGACCACTGAAAAAATAACAGTCATTGTCTGACCAGTTATAAGGAAGTGGGGTTTACTCTTTACAAGTTCGTACTGATTATTTATTTGTATCACAAATGTTGTGAATCCACTTACATGACTGATATAGAGGTAAGTTATTTGTAATTTGCCTTGCTCAGAAGACTTAGAAAACAAATACATTTGTGCCTGAAAGTACTAAACATTTGCTGCACAGAAAAAAATTGAGTAATATAGAGTAGGTAATTTATTACACCAGAAAACATTTTACTGAAATTCTATGAATTGTAAAATTGTAATGCATAGTCGTATCATTCATATAATCTGCTAAATACTTTCTTTATTTTTATATCCCTGTAAACAACAATTTTATTAAGATAAGATAGATTTATCATAAAACATTTGAAAATGTTGCTTCATATTACAGTTGCAGCAAGGAATGTGCATATTGACGGAAGTCACAATGATACGCTTATGCAAATTTTACATTTTAAAGCAATGTTCAAAGCTTCTAAAAAGTATAGCCCTAATTCTCCCTCTGCAAAACACAAAGGAAAACATATAAGAAAGTACTACAAAATACAGGAAAAGGCAATTTTAATAATATAAAACAAGAAAAAAACTTAGATATGTAAGATGAATCATCAGCCATCAAAGAAAGCAGGGTCTACTGATGCATTTTATTACTATTAACTTCACAGAGTAAGAAATTAGTGTGACCAATCATATTAGGACATATGTCAGGAGAGAGTGCTTCTTTTTCGTGACTGATGGGTTTCCTACTCTGTAATTTGGGAGTTTTGCTATTTTCATTTTATTAATTTATATATATCAACAACTTCCAAAGAAGACTTCCAAGAACCCAGAATCACAGGAGCCAAATTTGCAGGCAGAATCTAGGCCAGGATCATAGCCAAATTCAGGCCAGGTGGAAAACAAGCAAGATCAGGAACAAGGTCAAACACAGCTCTAAGATGCTATCCAGTATAAAAACTATGCATGTGCACTGCAGTGCTAGCTAGACTGCTTGATATAGGCCTTGGGGTTGTGTGTCCTGCAAGGAAATTAGAAGGAGAGTTAATTAATGAGCAGGAGTGACTGGAGTTTGTGTGTGCAGAGAACATAGTAACATAGTTGATGAGGCTGAAAAAAGTCATGTGTCCATCAAGATCAGCCCATGCCAAAAACACCCCTGTTGATCCAGAGAAGGCTAAAAAATCCCTCTGAAGCCATTGCCAATTTAGCCCCAAGTGGGTAAAAAAAAATCCTTCCTGACTCCAAATGGCAGTCAGTTAGTTCCCTGGATCAACAACCTATCTGCATTGAAGCCATCTGTCATAATTGTCAATAATGTTCTGTGGTAGCTAGGCATCCATTGCTTTTTTGAAAGAAGTTGCATTATATGCAAGTACAACATCCTGAGGCAAATAATTCCATAGCTTTACCACCCTTACTGTAAAAAAATCCCTGCCTTTGTTTTAGTCTAAAGTGTCTTTCCTTTGGTCTTATTGGATGACCTCTTGCTCTTAGCTCAACTCTTTGTATAAATAATTCATTGGATAGTTATTTGTACTGACCTTGAATATATTTATAAATGGTAAACATATCACCCCTTAGATGTCTCTTCTCTAATGTAAACAATCCCAGTTTGGCTAGTCTCTCTTTATAACTCAGATCCTCCAATCCCTTTATCAGTTTTGTTGCATGTCTCTGCACCTTTTCCAGTTCAACAATGTCTTTTTTAAGAACTGTCACCCAAAATTGTACTACATATTCTAGATGAGGCCTTACCAAGGATTTATACAGAGACAGGATAATATTAGGATCCTTTGCATGTACACCTCTTTTTATGCAGGCTAGTACCCTATTTGCTCTTGCAGCAGCTGAGTGGTTTTGCATACTGCTATGAAGTCTATTGTCTGTCAGTACTCCTAAATCTTTCTCAAATGCATAACCTTACATTTTCCTACATTAAATGTCATCTGCCACTTCTCTGCTCATTCACTCAGTTTATCTAAATGCTTCTGCAGGGAAAAAACATCCAGCTCTGTATGTATTTCCTTACATAGCTTAGTGTCCTCAGCAAAGATTGAGAAGCTAATTTCAATTCCCACTTCAAGACCATTAATAAACAAATTAAAAAGCATTGGGCCCAGGACTGAAACCTGTGGCACCCCACTTATAATTTTAGACCAATGTGAAAAGGTACCATTTACAACAACTCTCTGCCATCTATCATTTAACCATTTCTCAATCCCAAACCGAAGCCTTTTCATTTATGCAGTAACCTGTTGTGAGGCACTGTATCAAAGGCTTTTGCAAAATCCAAGTATAGTACATCATCAGCAATTCCCTTGTCCAAATTACTACTTACTCTTTCATAAAATGCAAGTAAATTTGTCTGAAATGATCTATCTTCATAATACCATGCTGATTCCTACTAATAATATTGTTTGTCTTCACATCATTCTGAATACTGTCAGTTAGTAACCCTTCTAGTATCTTACCCACTAAGGAAGTCAAGCTCACAGGTCTAGAATTTCCCGGTTTGGATCTTGCTCCCTTTTTCAACAAAGGAACTACATCAGCTTTCCTTCAATCTCAGGGCATTATGCCTGATGAAAGTGAATCAATAAATATTTAGTACAATGGTCTTGCTATAAAGTTCTTTGAGTACCTTTGGGTGCATACCATCAGGTCCAGGTGCTTTATTCACTATAACCCTTTCCAGTCTCTTTTGGACCTTGTCCTCAGTAAGCCATGATGGAAGAAACTCTGTGGTTTTGTCTGTTTGCCCATAGCCTGTCATTTCTGCTTCCTTTGTATATACTGAAGCAAATAATGCATTTAGGGTGTCATCCATAGCCTTATCCTCACTAATCAATTCACCTCTCACAGTTCTAAGAGGACCAATATCAAACGTAAATTTTTTTGTTATTAATATACTTGTAGAATTGTTTAGGGTTTTTCTTGCTCTTATTTGCAATATTTCTCTCATTCTCAATTTTATCTAGCTCAATTGATTGCAGATTTTATTGCATTATTTCTATTTTTTAAATGATGCATCCGACCTGTTTGACTTAATCACTTTAAAAGCCTGTTTCTTATTTCTCATTTCCCTGCAAACCTCATTATTAAGCCACATTGGTTTCACTTTACTTCTCATGTGCTTAATCCCCAATGTTATATATTGAAGCGTATAGTTGTCTAAGAGCATGTTAAACACATTCCATGATTCTTGTGTATTTGTATCTTTGAAAATTGCATCCCATGGAACATCCTTTAATACTTATTTTAGCTTTGTAAAATTAGCCTTTTTAATATTGAATGTTTTGGTTAAACCCTTGCTATTGGGTTTCTCATTACAAATTTCAAAGGATACCATATTGTGGTCACCCAAATGTTCCCTTACTTGTATATTGTTTATCACGTCAGAATTGTTTGATAGCACTAGGTCAAGCAAGACCTCTTTTCTAGTTGGATTCTCTATTAGTTGGGACATAAAATTATAATTTATCATCCTGAAAAAAATAAATTCCCTTTGTTGTACCGGACCTTATATTGCTCCAGTCAATTTCAGGATAGTTGAAATCTCCCATTATAATTACCTTTCCTGACCTAGAAGCCTTTTCCATTTTCAGTAAAAGTTGGGCTTCCTCCAACTCCCCAATATTAGGTGGCTTGTAGCAAATCCCCACTAACATCTTTTTATTATGTGTGCCCCCAGAGAGTATTTCAACCTTCAAGTCCTCTACCTTTTCACTGGACCATTCATTTATATCTTCCCTTAAACTAGGTTTTAAGGCATGCTTTATATATAGGCATACCCTTCCTCCACTTTTATTAACCCTATCCTTCCTAAAAAGTGAATAACCCCCCTAAATTGACTGCTAAGTCATATGTATCATCTAACCAGGTTTCAGACACACCAATTATATCATACTACTCATGTATAGCAATCATTTCTAGTCCCCCCATCTTACTAGTCAGACTACAAGCATTTGCATGCATACATACATGCAGACATAACTACATGTATTAGCAGAACATAAAGCAACAGTATTGGATAGGCCCATGCAAAGAATGCTATTGTATTTTTATTGTATTTCTATGTAAGGAAAGAATCCAGAAACTGAAAACATGCTGTACAACAGTATATTAAATAAAGATGTAGTCTGGTTTATGTACCTTTTTCACTAAAATCCTGGAGATGTCCAATTACTATATTATGTCAGGTTCACTGACACTACAAGGAATGAAGAGATTTATTGTTTATATCAGCCTCAAATCTGTCAAATTGAAGTCTCTTTATAGTGAGTCCCTACCACAGAGATTTGAACTAATACTGAGCCACACACAGTTTACAGAATTATAAAACATATAGAGTAAATATGGCTATATCAGTATGCAATAATACTGTTTATGAACATTCACAACTTCTACTTATTTCTGGTCCAATACTCTATACTATATACATTTAACTTACTTTGCTTTATCTCTTGTTTAATGTAGTTTTATTTTTATTTTATTTTGCCTCTTACATAAGTGTTGACCTGAAATAATTTTGGAGACACAATTATCTAACTGTGGTTTAAAATTATACCCTGCAATTATATTTTAGAAAAGTGTGGTGGTTTTGTAAGAATCTTTTTTTAGCTGCTTCAGTTTTATAACAGGATTGACCCCTTTAGCCATTTAAATCTCCTATTTATTAGTAGTGTACTTGTGTAACAGAAAAACAGACTTGCTCTGGCTTTACTGCTTTTTTAGTCTGGTTCTTGAATTCCTTCTGCATTCAATATATTTATGAATGTAAAGACTAGGGATTTTTCATTTAAAATGTGTTCAGATGTTTTATAAGGTTTAATAGTCAGACACATTTTAATTTGCTTTTTTGTTTCCTATCTGCTAATAATAATGACAAAAAATGTTAACTAGAAAGGTTAAGATATCCAAAAATTATAGATATATTTACTTAAATAGCAGGTATATTTGTTCTTATAGACAAAAATCAAAAACCCTTAATTAGATAATAATCTTCACATTTTTCTATTTTTAAATGATTTGAGTTTATAAAATACATAATTTTTTTCTTCATTGAAACTAATTTTTCAGTAGAATAAATGAGCAGATGATAATATATTCTTTGATAAATAGTCAAATGGCAATCCTAACTATAGCGGCAGTAAACAATATGGTGTTAATAAAGATTCATATTATAAAATGTTGTTCATGAACATTATTTACAACAGCAGTACCCATATGATTAAGTATTCAGTGAGTGAGTCGTTTTGGAGACTCAGATGAATATGAAGTTGAGATTCTTGTAAACTACAGACCTGGCAACAAATTAATCTAAATCTTCTGTTACCTAAATAATATACTTCAGAAATAGTTACATATGAACAAAAAGAGTAGGGAAAATAATAAAAAATGGAAGCAGGAACATATAATATATATACACACATAATTAATAGACTGGGTCTACAAAGTTTCATTTGTACATTAAAGCAGTAAAATATTAGTATCCTCTGCAAAAACAATGAACCTGTTAATACCAGTGTTAGTTGCAGTCTCATAGGACACAAAGTTCAATCTGAGCATTGAGCTCATGTGTAAAAAAACTGCATGGAAATCAGGAGGCTCCAGAACTGCAGAATAAATGTTCTAGCATATGACATAGAGGGGACACAAGCATGACAATGAGGCTGAGTAGAAACAGTCTTTACTGAACAATTACACATAGTAGCCATTTGTTACACCATCATACCAGCTGAACTCAGTCAATTTTGTATAGTCTACATCCCTCCTCCAGTTTAGTCATGTGTAATGTAGACCTAATTCATACCATAACTTAGTTTCAATGGCTCATCAGCCTCCATTGTCCATACATTCTTAAAGCTCAAAGTTTACCAGGTATTGGTGATCATATATGCTGTAACAGCCCAATATTAAGGTACTTAAATAGCTTAGCTCTATAATCGTAAGACCAATATACTGAAGACTTATTGATTTGCTCTCATTAGGCTTTAAGAAAGCAGATGAAGTTACATTGTTGAAAAATGGGGAAACATCTAAACCAGGAAATGATATGGTTTGCTTTCCATAATGTCTAAGGTATTAGAAGGATTACTAGCTGACATTATTCAGAATTACAGTAATGTGATTTCACACAGATGTGAAAATGCTGTAAAGTTAAAATGCTTTCAAAAATAGACATGTTAATAGTTTATTTTTATCAATTACCACAGTGATAGTGAGTGAACAGCAGGAAAATCTGATCAAATCATTATTTGGTGTGACCATCCTTCACCGTCAAGACAGCATCAAATCTTCTAGGAACACTTGCACAAAGTCAGGAATTTTGTAGGCATATAGGGCTAGATTCTATTGCAGGGAATAAACATTAACACCCGTTTTTTCAAACATTTTTCGATTGAAGTCTATGGGGAAACCTGGAGATAAACAGTGATAAAATTAGCACCTTCAATAGAATCAAGCCCATAGTCAAGTGTATGATAAAGCAATTATACCAAACAGGTGCTAATGATCATCAATATAATATGTAAGTTGAAACACAATCAGAAACAAACTGAACCAGAAACAGCTGTATAGGAGGAATAAAACTGGTTAAGGAACAGCCAAAGTCAGCTAACAGTTTAATGTCAAAACACCATGGCAAAACTGAACACAGCAACAAAACACAAAGTAGTTATACTGCATCAGCAATGTTTCTCCCAGGCAGAAATTTCAAGGCAGACAGGAGTTTCCACATATGCTGTCCAAGCTCTTTTGAAGAAGCACAAAGAAACAGGCAACATTGAGGTCCGTAGATGCAGTGGTCGGCCAAGGAAACCTCGTGCAGCATGATGAGACACGTCATGCTTATTTCCCTTGGCAATCAGGTGTCCAATAATGCCATCAGCTCAGAATTGGAAGAAAACAGTGGGATCCTGGTATACCCATCTACTGTCTGTAGAAGTCTGGTCAGATTTGGTCTTCATGGAAGACTTGTGGCCAAAAAAGTCATACATCCCACATGGAAACCAGGCCAAGTGACTGAACTATGCACGAAAACATAGGAACTTGGGTGCAGAAAAATGGTGGCAGGTGCTCTGGACTGATTAATCAAAATTTTAAATATTTGGCTGTAGCAGAAGGCAGTTTGTTCACCGAATGGCTGGAGAGCGGTACAATAATAAGTGTTTGCAAGCAACAGTGAAGTATGGTGGAGGTTCCTTGCAAGTTTGGGGCTGCATTCTGCAAATGGAGTTGGGGATTTGGTCAGAAATAATGGTCTCCTCAATGCTGAGAAGAACAGGCAGATACTTAGTCATCATGCAATACCACCAGGGAGTCATCTGATTGGCCCCAAATTTATTCTGCAGCATAACAACGACCCCAAACATAAGTCAAAGTCATTAAGCACTATCTTCCATGTAAAGACAAACAAGGAGTCCTGGAATTTATGGTATGGCCGCCACAACATCATCGAGTCTGTCTGGAATTACATATGGAGAGAGAAGCAACTGAAGCTGCCTAAATCCACAGAAGAACTGTGGTTAGTTTGGAACAAACTACCTGCCAAGTTCCTTAAAAAACTTTATGCAAGTGTACCTAGAATAATTGATGCTGTTTTGAAGGCAAAGGGTGGTCACACCAAATATTGATTTGATTTAGATTTTTCTTCATTCACTCACTATGCATTTTGTTAATGGATAAAAATAAACTATTATCATGTCTATTTTTGAAAGCATTCTTACGGTACAGCATTTTGCTTATATGCAATTCATTCTCAAGTATAGTGTTTATGTAATGGGGGATATAGATTAATTTGGGTACAAGGGTGAAAGGGGTGGATGAGTTTTTGGTTTTAACCACAATGTTGTGATTTGTATTGGTAGGATGTGGGCATGGGTGGGAGTAAACTGGGGTCTTTTTATGACAATGTGACTTTATGTAATTATATTTTTTCATAAAATTTAGATTTCATTTTATTTTTTTATAGGTTTCATTAGTTTTTAATGGGTTTCGATTCCTCTCGTTTTCCTTTTTTCTTATCATTAATGTATTTTTAAATGTTTAATAATACATGGTTAAATAGTAAAGTACGAGTGTTCACCCTAATATGTATTGTTTACAATTTTGTAATGTATTTTTAACTCCCAATTTTCTGTATTTAGGGTTTGCTGTAAAATAAAGTTTTAAAAATATTATGATACCGTATAACATCTAATATTCAATTTTATAAAGCGGGATTGGTAAAGGGACTGGAGGATCTAAGTTATAAAGAGAGACTAGCCAAACTGGGTTTGTTTACATTAGAGAAGAGATGTCTAAGGGGTGATATGATTACCATTTACTAATACATTCGAGGTCAATACAAAGAACTAGCCAATGAATTATGTATGCAAAGAGCTGTGCTAAGAAAAAGAGGTCATCCATTAAGACTAGAGGAAAGGCACTTTCGACTAAAACAAAGGCAGGGATTTTTTACAGTAAGGGTGGTAAAGCTATGGAATTCTTTACCTCAGGATGTTGTACTGCCATGTACTAACAGAGCTCAGAGGAAATCAGGGCAAATTCTTCCTTTTTCTTACACCTGTTACAAGGCTGGCTTTATAGGTTTGTGCAATGATAGTGTTGTATGCAGCATTATATACTAAAGGCATCTGTATATAACCATAGGTTCAGGTGGTCTGTTATAAAACCTATATGTACGCTGCACAGGTGGATTAGTACATTTTCATCACTGGTGGTTACTCCTTTTTCAACAAGGTTTGTGTGCTTCGTGAGTGCTGACATGCAAAATTAGTTTCTTTTTGTTCATTGCACAATTGCTCATGTACTTATTTGTGCATTTCTGGACTTTGGGTATTTAAGTACATTTTGTGGGTTACCTTGCGTTTGGTTGTTAAGCTTCTTCTGACTGAAGACATGGTCCTGCTGTATCCTGTGTCCTGACTCTCCTGTGTATTGACTGGGTTTCCTTCTCATCTCTGCTTGAATTCTACCTGTCACAACTTTTGCTCATTGTTTGACCCAGCTTGAAGTCAGCCTGTGTCACCCCTAGCCTAATCTTGACTACCCTTTGGTTCTCCATTTTGTACTACATTTCCAGTTTCCTGTTGGAAGAGTCACTCTGTGCCTCATGTTTCTTCTGACTGTGTTCACAGGCAGGAGACAAGATGCAGAGTAGTCAGGCAGGCTGGGTTGATACACTGAGAATACTGAGATCAGGAACAAGCACTGGTACAGGAACACCACGAAAGGACACCAGAGAGCTGCCAGAACCCAGTATAGCCAATAGGAGTAGAGCAGGAGTGTAGACTGACAGAATGTCGCAAAAGGAGCATGGGCACCGTGACAGTACCCCTCAGTGAGTTAATGTCAAGGTCACATTTCCAATTTAGAAAATAACTTGTGTCTTGTACATAAGCTGGTAATTTCTTCAAAAGTGTTGTAGTGGCTGTCTATAACAGTTGACTTCATAGTAGCTCCAATAGCTGTGTCAATATGCCAAAATTATGCTTTTACAATGACATAAGACTATATTTTGCTAATTCTAAATATACTGTAGAATCATAGTTACTTTTTTGCTAATAAGTCTCTGACAATAATGTAACTGTACTCTTTTTGTCCTTATGAGTAGGATTATGTAACTATTATTATTATTATTATGTAGTAGTGTGAAGTTTACAGTGGTTTGTAAACAGATGCAAGAATAGATGTGAATAATACCAGAGTTTAAGGAGATTTTACTACAGAGTATGAGAATCAGCAAGGAAAGAGAGGTATAGTAGGAGAGGGGTACATGATTTTTTCAGGTGTACAGAAACAGAGGTAGTTGTTTACTTGATGGCTGCACTGTGAGAATATGCAAAGGGAATGTTCAGGGAACATCATGGATAAAGTTGTAGATTAGTAGTTGATACATACCTAGCAGAGAGGTATCAAAGTCATATCAATTCTGAGGACCCTTATCTCTTTATTTTCAGCTGATCATGGAAGATAATCTGCTGATTTAGAAAACATTTTTTTTTCCAAGAAGGATTGTATGTAAGTAATCTAGAGAAGGTTTTAGTAGATGGAGTAGTGGGATGAACAGATGAGTATTTAAATAATTTGTCTCCAACATTCTCACTAAATTCTGCATGTACCATTGTAACTATCTGATCATGCATATTAGAAAATGTTAACTAATACAAATACTATATCTTACATGTTTTAACTATTCTATAGGGAATACTCTAATGATTCTATGCTGTATATTCTAAATCATTGTTACCATTCCATAGTTTTCCTATTCTTTATATTCTACATTTTTTCAGCAATAACTTTGAGGAATAGTTGAACTTGATTGTGTCCAAAATATATGTAAGTGAGCCACAAAGTAAAAAAAAAATCTAAAGAAAGAAAAAAAAATTTAGTGACCCATAAAATTACACAGCAAAAGAAAGTATTACAAAAATAGCATACTTGTACCATTTTGAGTAGTCCTCAATCTCTATTATCTCAGGTTACATGGAGAATACTCAAGTGGCATGTATTTTATCTATAGAAACTGGTTCACTATTATACCTTTTTATTCTATGTGGCCCCACTGTAAGGACATACCTGAAAGACAGTATTATACTGTATAGGATTTTATTTTGAAAGTGTATTTATTTTTTTTTTCCATTTGTATTCTGATATCCACAAATAAACAACCATGATAAAAGTGTGATATTTATAAGTAGTTCAGGTTGTTATAGCAACAGAATTCAGATTCGGCTCCCACAGTGTGACATTGGAATGATTACTGACTGAAGTTGTGTCCAGTGTGGATCTTTTGTGCAGACAGCATTACTGAAACTCAGCAAAACTAAAGTCTCTAAGGCCACTCTTATAATTTCTTAGCTGGATAAATTTAAACACAAACAAACCAGTCAGTTCCAGCAATTTTATATTGAAAATAAACATACAGTTGTATATGTTTGTATTATAACTATTTAAAATAAGCACTGCTATAATTCACTAATCAAATAGACGTTTTCTACAAGGCTATAATTTATCAAATTTACAAACAAGAAATTTAGAAGCAACTCATGTAATTTTATAACTTCTGACCACCCCTAACATATGTCTGGAAAAGAAGACCAGTTAAGCACAAATAGATATACCAGATGTAGCAAAAAATCAATTTGGCACTAAAATGTAATGATGTCTATTAGTGAATACCAATGCAAAATTGTTTTATTTCATGTATTAACCCCTTGGTTAACAGAGGGGGCTGTGCAACACAATGCATATTAATCCCATTGCTGGGAGTTTTTTCAAATAAAGGTTACAAATGCAAATGTCTTTTGGATACCAGTTAGACCTGTCTAACAGTTTATTTAAAGTAAGCCCATTATACCAAATATAATATACTAATTTTATAGGGGATGGCATAGGCAGAGACTAAACATGAGGCATGCTAGTTTTTATTAGATAAATGAAACCAGATTATGGAAATATCATCTTTTCCCATTTTCTCCTGTTTGTGGACTTCTACACTCCTCTTCTTATCACCACTTCAAGTGTTTTTTGTTTCTCTCAGCCCTCATCTTACAGTGTCATACTGCCAAGAGAGACGTTACCACTGACTTGAAAGTTACTGTTTCATGCCATATTTTGCATATTCGTCCATCATTTGCCTGTGATTCTCTTTCCACAGAAATACATATAGGTTTTCTAAAATACACAAGTAAATAAATAAGTATATAAATGGTAACCTCTGTAGTGCTCAGGGAACAGATGTGTGTGCATAGGTGCATGCATGTGTGTGCCCAGGTCACTACAGGGAATTGTAGGGAATGGCTGGATATGAAAAGCTGCAGTAGCACCCAGCAGCAGATACTTTTGGTGCAGAGTCATAATTACACAGGATACCAGGATAAACCCACAAAACTTAATATGTATAGCTTGCAAAAAAGGGGCTGAAGAGTGACATAATAGAAACCATTAAATATATTAAGGGATTTGATATAGTTCATGAGGGAAGCATGTTTCTCAAAAAAGAAAATACTAGAACAACACATGTTCTAAAGTTAGAGGGTGGGAAAATTCAGAAGTAATGTGTGTAAGTCCTGCTTTACAGAAGGATGAGAGATGCATGGAACAGCCTCCTAGCAGAGGTGGTAGTGCCTAATATAATACTAATACATGTAGATGTAAGTCTATTCTGACAAGTATGTAAGATACTGTAAGAATGTTGCATTTTATTTAGAGAGAAAAATGGGCAATCTGGATAAGGTGATTGGTTTGTCAAAATTCCATCCAGACTACAGGGCACTTCAAAAATGGAAGGGCATTTGAGGCAAAGGCTCTCTTCTTTCCTGTCCCTCAGTTTCAAGTTACCTGTCTCAACAAAAGGCAAGCTAACACATTCTCTTCATTTTAAATGTTTTTATGTTTTACTTAGATATGGTTCTGTCTTAGATGGGCTCCCATTAACTGGCTTCCATGGAGTTGGTATCCCCAGTTCACTGGTGTATTTCTGGACCATTTCTATGCGGAGGTTGGCTTTATTACTAATTTGTGTCTAATTACTGAGCTTCTCTGAGGTTCTGTATTAATATGGTATTTTGAACATAGAAGACTGATTAAAAGAAAGCAAATGGTGTTCTTGCCTTTCTAGTATTCAGTCCTACTCTTTCTCATGTTTACTATGCCTGCAAAGGTGGCTGCCTTCAGTAGTATGGGTTTCCTAACCCTTTCTATAATGTATGATATTTCAACCTCTGTGTACAGAGTTTATATTCTCTTCTTTACAGTTTGCCTTATTCTATTCTTTTTCTTTTAGTTTGCCAGCTGTGAGCTGAAATAAACTAAGTTGAGGGATATTTGCTGAACAAATTGACGTGATTGCAGTCTGTGTCTGTGGTGGGTGTGGTTTTTTTGTTTGCTGGGTTGCAATTGGTGGCTTTCTCCTATATAAGGCAAAGAGAGAGAAAAGCAACACAGATCAAGAAGAATATATCACTGTGACGAAACTAAAATTCAATTGGCTAATTATGGAGTAATGAAGCAGGAGCCTCGGTATCCAAAATCATTGCTGCCAGTTTAAGTCTGACAGCCAGAGAAGAACAAAAAAAAAAAAAAAAAGAGAAGTCTGTAAGCTGTAAACTGAAATAAGCTAAGTTGTAGGATATTTGCTGGACAAATTGAATATGGGGGTTTAAAAACAAAAGCTTTGCAGTCTTACAAGTGATTGATTGCAGTCTGTGTCTGTGGTAGGAGTGGCTTTGTTGGGTTATAATTGGTGGCTTTCTGCTACATAAAGCTGAGGAACAGTGAGTACTTGAACGTATGAATATTGAGCACTGTGGAAGTGCAGCAGGGTTGTAAGTTTTGGGAATTTAAATAGCAGGGGAGTCAAACGGGACCGCACAAGAGAACACATATTTATTAAATTTATTGTGCAGATATTTGTTTTTGCCTGCCTTTTAATTTGTGGTAACTGGCATAATATTAGTGGTAGCATAACTGTAACTGTTCATTACCGGGTTCATACCTCTGTGGCAGATGTGAGCAAGTAGCCTCTCTGCAACCTCAAGTTAGAGAAATGGAGAAGCAAGTTGCAATACTGAGGGAAAAGGCCAATCTTGAGAGGGGTTTTCTGCTCACTGAGCAGAAGGAAGCTGTTGTAGGATGTTCTGGGGTGGAGACTTTACAAAGAATGAGCAGGTAGCTAAATGGGTTACAGTTAGTCATAGTAATGGGGACTACAAAAACAAAAGTGTGACAAAATTAAATGTTTTCTTCAAGGCATGGTAGCCTCTCAGGTGCTGCTCAAGTATGTTTTTCACTGCCATGTGCCATTGCAGAGAAAACATTTCCATATTCATATAAGACTGATTCCACCCTCAGACAATCCGTCCTGGAAATATTAGACAAATCCTCTCATCATGGGAGAAACAGCACAACCCCAGATGTATGATTTGACCTATATGGGCCTTGTCAGTGGAGTGCACCTGATTCCCTCAAGGCACATGGATGCAAGGGCCAAATCCTGGGATACCCTTCTACATAGGGAGACTATAAAAACAAAAGTGTGAAGAGCGCTCAATGAGAGAGAACAAAATTGAGTGTTTTGTTCAAAGCATGGTACCCTCTTAGCTGCTGCAAAAATCATGTTTTTCACTCCCCTGTGCCACTGAAGAGAGGAAATTGCCATATTCATATTAGAGTGATCCTGCTTTCAGACAGTTCACCTTCGAAATGTCAGAGAAAACGTCTCTGCAAGAGAGAAACAGAGCAACCCCAGACATATGTTTTGTTATATGTGGGCCTTGCCAGTAGGGTGCAGTTGATTCCCTCTAGACAAATGAAAGCAGGGGCATTTTTCCAATGGAATTCCATTATTAAGAAGACAGACAGGGTAATCTGTCTACATGATCACTACAATAGAACAGTTTGCTGCCTCCTTGGTGCTTGGGTTCGACATGTGGCAGGGATTCTTTACAGTAAGGGCGGTAAGGCTATGGAATTCTTTGCCTTGGGATGTTGTGCTTGCAGATAATGTAACTGCATTCAAAAAAGCAATGGATGCCTATCTAGCACAGAACAATGTTGACAATTATGACAGATGGCTTCAAAGCAAATAGGATATTGATTCGGGGAACTATTTGACACACACACACACACACACACACACACACACACACAAACCTACACACCTACTTTGGAAATTGCTCCAGATGGCTTTTTTGTTGCCTTCCTCTGGATCAACAGGGGTGTTATTGGCATGGGCTGGACTTGATGGACGCATGTCTTTTTTCAGCCTTATCTACTATATTACTATGTGGCAGATCTGGTTGATAGATTGTTGGGAGGAGCTGGGTATGTCATGATACATGTTGGTACATGGTGGAAAATGGAGGTCTATTAAGAAGGATTTCAGGGATTTAAGTTATAAGCTTAAGCAAAGGTACTCTAAGGTAGTATTCTCTGGTGCAGTATAAGTGCCATGCTAAAGACTTGGTGTAAGCAGAAGGGGGTTGGGTTCCTAGAGCACTGAGTGGTGTTTTCCCTTGAGGGCAATTTCTATAATCAAGATGGATTGCACCTTAGCAGAAAGGCGGACACAGTGCTAGGGGTTAGTGTTGTTAGAGGGTTGGGGGAGACTTTAAACTAGGAAGGGGGGGGTGATGCAACACAGGATGGGGAACACAGGTACCAGTGTTAAAGCCTGATAAAAGGCAAATACATATTTCAAAGAATGTAATTTTTCAGAATGTCAACAAAATAAAAATGTATGCATGTAAATGCTCTTAGTATGGCTAGCAAGAAGGTAATGCACTGTGTACCCCTCTGGCACTCAAAGGGTTAAAAATACATTCTTTACCTGGAAAAAGTGCAGCGATGTGCAACAAAACTGATTGGAGGTTCTGAGGTATAAAGAGAGACTACCCAAAATGGATTTTTTTACATTACAGAAGAGACATCTAAGGTTGATATGAGTGCCATTTACAAATATATTCCAGGTAAATACAAAGAAAACTCTAATGAACTATGTACTCAAGGAGCTGAGCAAGAGGTCATCCATTAAGACTAGAGGAAAAATGATTTCTACTAAAACAAAGGCAGGTATTTTTTACAGTAAGGTCAGTATAGTTATGGAATTCTTTGCCTTGGGATGCTGTGCTTGCAGATACTGCAGCTGCTTTCAAAAAAGTAATGGATACCTATCTAGCACAGAACAATATTGAGAGTTATGGCAGTTGGTTTCAAAACAGATAGGATGTTAATTCAGGGAACTATCTGACTGCCATTTGCAGTCAGGAAGGAATTTTTTAATTCACTTGAGGTTTAACTGGAAATGTCTTCAATGTTTTTTCCCTTCCTCTGGATCAACAGGTCTTATTTAGCATGGGCTGGACTTTATGGATGCATGTCTTTTTTCGGCCTCATCAACTATGTTACTATTTTACTACATACTTGTATGTATTTTAGCTTTATTTCTATTCTTAATTTTTTTTCACTTTTTGGAACATTGTCACTTTAAGAATGGGATCCAGCATGGTGACCATGTTGTATCTTTACAGGGATATATCTCTGCACCCATTTCACCTACAAGGTTCAGAGTGGGCTCAAAATGAATTGCTGTATCGCATGGTCAGCTTGGGGGTCAGTATTGACCATTTTAAAACAGCTGGAGATTCACAATGGAAAACTACACTACCCAGAATCCCCCTTTTCAAGGGATTTTTGCTTAGGACAGGGTGGTGCTTTGGCAACCATCTCCTTACTCTCATTGCATAGGATACACAGAGGCTGGGCTCTCTTCTCAGCCTCTCCAGTTTAACCCTTTGCAGTCAAATAAGTACATTTTGGGGGATTTCTATATATTTTCTTATACTTTCCTAATTCTTTGAACTACTTTGGAAGGATTTTCCCTTTTAACACCATTTTAACACCATCAGTTTTCTCTGAACATGTCTCTCTAACTCCTTTAGCACACTGTCCCTCATGCCAAACTGTGCTTCCATGGCAATATTCAGGTACCCTATGCCTCTCTTGCACTGTAGTCCCTACTACTCCACCGGGTCCCACCTATGCAGAACACGAGCCAATTTGGACCAGGGGTATACTAAAAAAATGGGAAACACTTGATAAAGACTCTTCTTAACAAAGACATTTCCAACCTTAATCCTTTCTCAGCTGAGGCCATACCCCAGTGCACTATCTCCATATGCTTTTGATCCCCTCATCTCTCTCTTTGCTAAAAACAGTGTGATCCCTTTGGCAGATGCCGAAGCCCTTAAGAATCAGGCTGATAAGCACTTAGATTCATTCTTGAAGGCAAATTTTGTTGCAGGTGGAGCCGCCCTTTGACCCATTTTCTCTACAGCATATCTGGGTTGAACAACCATTAAGGGGGATGTTCCTAAAGGGGAACTGATGGTCATGCTTGCCAATATCATGAAGGCCAATGCATACCTTAGTGAGGCAGCTTTAGATGCTAATATGTTTTCTGGAAAACCTCAGCCCTTTCAGAAGCAGTGGGTCGCACCTTATGGCTGACAAATATTCCAAAATGTCTTTAGTGTCCCTTCCATTTGTAGGAAGACAACTTTTAGGCAAGATAATTAGTGATGCTACTGGAGGAAAAGCATGCTCTTGTCTCAGATTACACATAAGCAGGCCTTTTGTACCAAGAGGATGCATGGGATTTGTTACCCTGCCAGTTCAAGGCATTTAGGATTCAATCCCTTCAGGCTTTTTCAGGCCTGTCCCACCCCAGATCCCAAACAGACATGGCAAAACAGGAATTCTGCTCAGAAACCTAAGGCTAACAAGCTCACTTATGCATGTTTTACCCGTAGGGAGCTGACTCTGTCTTTTTCAAGAAGCTTGGGAATATTCTGTGATGGACCCATGGGTTTTGTGGGTTACTTCTGAATGGTACCACATAGATCTCAAGTCCCTTCCGCTCCACCGTTTCATTTTCTTCAGAGTTCCTCATGATCTGGTTCAGGTGTTTCTTTTAATAGAAGCAGTATTCTCCCTGTTGGAAAAACAAGTGTTGGTCCCCATTCCACCCCAGAACACCTCACCAGATTTTACTCCAATGTTTTTGTGGTTCCCAAAAGTTTCTAAACCAATATGTTCTAGCTCTGTGCTTCATGATGGCATCTCTGTGATATGTTCTTGCTGCTATGTGTCAACTAGAAATTCTTGCTTTCCTCAATCTCCTGGACACCTATTGTGATTCATCTACACCATCATCATTTTATACTCTTTGCCTCCGAGAGCAGCAATTTCCAGTTCACTGCTCTCCCCTTTGGACTAGCATCTGCTCCAAGGATCTTTACTAAGATCATGGCTACTTTGACAGTCCACATCTGTGCTCAAGGGATATCCTTGATCCCTTACTTCCTTTGGAAACTGTGCTCAGCTCAAAGCATCAAGAGTGCACAGTTGGTTGGTCAACCTCAAGAAATCCTCTCTGGTACCCTGTAGCGGTTGTGATGGTCGTGATGTCCATTACAGGGATCTTCCATCTTTCTTATGTGTTTCCACCATTTCCTTTGATTACCTAGTTGCTGAGGAAGATCAAGACATTCTGATCACCCACTTTTGGGACTGTCGGGTTTGGTTCACAGATCGTCTAGATCTGTCCATCACAGAACCATTTCAACTTCCTCTCAGGTCAGATCTCCTGTCTCAAGGTACACTTTTTTACTATACAAAGCTCTTATTTTAAGATTACTACCTACATCTTTGGGTGTTGTATATTGACTCGTATTTCTACTTCAAAAAGTTTTTGTCAAATACCTCACAGCAATTACAGCTGTATCTGAGTGGTACCACTAGCAGACATTTTAGGCTGAATGTATAAGTGTATTTGATACATAGTATTTGATGTATAGTATTTTAAAGATATATATGTATGTCTTTTTATGGTTAAATATTGTATATGTATAATTATGGTTCTCATATGCTCATTGTAGGGGAGGTAGGTTATACTAGGAGCAATTATAATATATTTATTTTTATTCCATTGCATTAACTACATTTAAAGTACTCTCCCTCGGTGTATATGCTCAGAAAAAATCCTGTTCCTTTCCAAGTCACCGTGCACAGTGTATACGGTATGGTACCAGCTCTATAGGCACCTCTTGCTTCTACCAGAATCAGGTCTTTGTTGAACAGCTTTGAAAACCTGGTTGCCTTTTCATACATTCATGAAACATTAACAAGTCAATGCTGAGCCAGCTTTGGGTGAAAAGTCCTTCAGTTAGTGGTTCCTGTTTAAGAATTTCTTTCCTAGTTTTCTCTATGCAGAGTTCTGAACCCTGTTGGTTCTTCTTGGGTTGTTTGGTGTGAAAGTTTGGTGTCTGTTGACACCTGAGGCTTATATTTTATTTTATTTTTTTTCTCTTTTCCCTCCCAGAAATCATGATGGATGCTTTGGTATATCCCTATGGTTCCTTTGCTCTTCACTGGATGTAAGTGAAAAGAGGATTTTAGTAAACATGTCTTTAAATACTTTTCTCTTAGTCCATGTGGAATACAGGACTCCCACCAAAAGAAAAGAACACACAGTTTCGGTCCCCAGGCAGAAGGGTCCTCTTGGGGTATTTGCTCAGAGGATTTCTTTCTTTTCTCTTACTCTTGTTTTCTTTCTGCTATGTTGCTATTTGTGAAACTGAGGTGAGGGTAAAGCTGGAGGGAAAGAAGGGTGTCTCCTCCTCAAAGGCCCTACCTTTTTTGAAGTACTTTACCCTCTGTAGGAAGGAACTTTATCCTCATAGTTCTTGTATTCCACATAGACTAAGAGAAAAGGATTTGATGGTAAATTAACTAAAATCCTCTTTTTCTATGTTAAATCTCCAACCAGCAAGAAAATCCCTATATTATATATTTAATCACTAAAATTATGCTTGTGATTAAATATCACTTTGAAAAAGGATCATAAATAATGGTGGTTTTTTGCTAAACAAGAAACCATAGAGCCCTAGGTTCTCATACCATTTTTTGGATGATAGTCAAAATATACTATATTCTTGATAATATTTTAGGTAAATAATATTGATACAGATCATATTAAGCAGAGGAATGATCATCTTGTTGCTTAGCTGGTCTCTTAAGATCTGCCCAGTATTCAGTACCAGTTGGACAATTATTGAAATCTGATTTACTTCATCCCTAATCTAATCCCCTTACTGTACGACAGACTGTCTTACACCATTATAAGCCCCAGTCTAAAGAAAACATGTCAAGTGGCTTTCCTTGGTTCAGTTATGGATTTGAGGAAGGGAATGTAAAAGTCCACCAGTGCAGTACCTGATCTGTACGTATAGATACTCCTACGCAGGTGCCTAATTACAGATGCTTTAGTACATACTGGTACACACAACTCTGTCAGTATACAACTTTAAATGTGAACACACCCATAGTGCCAGCGCTATAGCAGGCATAATAAAACGGAAACACATTTGAAGAGATTTCTTCTGAGTCCTGTTAATACATGGCATAAAACGGGATACAGAAGTATGGCATGTTCTGAAACTCCCTCACTAAAACTCCTCCTGGGAGAACTTATTGGCCCTATTAGGGTCATGACACCAATTTGTACACTTATACACTAGTCTCAGGATAGACATTCCTTCTAAGCATGCCAATGTTATTATGTAGAATTTGTTAGTGATATATTGCATTTGCCCATGGCATACAGGTGTATACATTGCAATGCTCAGATTGAGTGACAAACCAACAACACTAATGGTAGTAAAAAAAAAAAAAAAAAAAAAGGGAAGGAAGAGGCCCAGCCATAATAGATGGATACTTCTATTCTGGTCCCCCTTTTCTCTGCCTTTAACTAATTAGATAATCAGATACGTGAAGATGGGGCACGCAAACAATACAGCATAAGCCCGGAGGTGTATTACACTAGGAAAAGGGGTGGGAAAGGGATACTTTATTATTCAAACTGTTGAACTACAACTGTATTGAACTAACACTCTCAATGGCCCAAATACTATGAAGATTAATTGGAGCTGCTTTTTTGAGAAACATTACTATCCATTAAGGCTATAGGGCAGGCAAGGAAAGTGAGAAATTTCAAAGCATTGCACACACTAAAAAACTGGGATGCTGGAGGCTTCAGCAAGGGACCATGTTATATGATACACCACCAAACTCCAAAAAAAATCAGCTTGAGACCATGTATAGCATAGAAAGCTGATCTGGATTGCAAAACATACAGTATGTCCTATAGAAGTTTTCTGTATGTACATCAAATCACAGCTTACAAATAGCCTAGCTTGGTCAGTGGACAGAATATTATATGGAGCAGGATCAGATTTAACTGCCCTGCTCAAAACTATATAGAAAACCTAGCAATCTCTCAGAGTATAAGCTGATTATATAATTTATGTTGTCAACTAATAATAATAACTAGTATTTATATAGCGCCTTTCTCCCAGTGGGACTCAAAATGCTTTTAGTGCATGCTCTCGGAATTAACCGAATAGGCAGCTGAATAATAGATGTTATTATTACTCAATCAACTGTATTCATTTATCGACCTCAGAAGGATGAAGGGCTGAGTTGACCCTGCTGGGATTCGAACCTGCAACCTTGTTGCACTTCATGCAATAAATATGTGGGCAGGATAAAGTATACTTTAAGGAAAAAGAAGAAATATTAAGTGCAGTTTAACCGACTTAAAGGGATAGTAATGTTTCATAATAAAAGCAGCTCTAATTAATCATCATAGTATTTGGACTTTGGAGAGTGTTATTTCAATTCTGTCAGAGTTGTAGTTCCAGAGTAATTCAATGACAAAGTGCCCCCCCTCCCTCCCCTTTTACTGATGTCACACTATTCAGCTAGAGCAGAAGGGAGGTGCCCAGGTAGATTGCAGAGAGGGACAATCTTCAATTAAGATAAGGGAAAAACCTGAAAAGCGTGTCAAGGGGGGCAGGGATTTCATTGTTTTCATAGGAATAAGAGTGTCCCCTTCTGTTATCTGTCTGGTCTATGGACTGCATTCCACATCTGAGAAGAGATTGCTTACACTAGGTAAAAGGGGCGGGAGGGGGAAACTTTGCTTGTGAATATCTCATAAACCATAAATGTTTGAGAGATAAGACTTATATCATTCTTCATGTTTTTTTTAATGCCTACAAAATAAAATAAAGTTAAAACGAAGTATTACTATCCCTTTAAGTGAATTTTAGCTGAGACGAGACCCAGATCCCTGAGGATGTTACCAATGAATATGAAAAGCGTTTGGTGGGAAGAGCCATTACTTTGTCTTTATATTACTTCATTCATGGTCAAGCTTAATATCTGAGGGAATTTGCCTTCCTGTATATAACATATGGAAAATAATCAGTGGTGTGGAAAGCCTTACTGCTGTGTTATGTGATTGTATCTTCTTTGTACATGCATTTTTGCTGGTTTTAACCCTTTGTGTGCCAGAAAGGTACCCAACTCATTGTGTTGGAATCCTTCTGGTACTCAGGGTTAATACACATTTTCTAAATATAATTTAACATAGAAATTTCTTGGGGTGTTATGACATATTTTTATGAATTGTAATCCTATACGTTTACATGTAAAGTAATATTTGCTAACCTTTTCAGTGCCAGAGGGTTAACCTTTTCAGTGCCAGCGGGGTACGCCACTCATTGCAGAGCAATGTGTGGAGTACCCCACTGGCACTGAAAGGGTTAAGCCTGAAATTATGCTTTTGTAGAAATACTGAGGCTGATGTACTAAGAAGCAATATAGTAAATCTACTGCAAACCAAGTACACCATGGTTGACAAGTAACAATTCCCAGATTTCCCATTTATTTAACACAAGTGTAAAAGCCCATGTGCATGGACTGTGGAGCAGTGAGGTAACAGCAGTACGCAGAGCAGGACCTACCTCTTAACCCTTTGAGTGCTTTGCAATGTGTTGCGTACCCCTCTGCATTCTAAAGGTTAACATTACCCGGAAGTGTTCTGGGTACTGCCGTTACCTCACTGCTCCACGCGATTGTGCCGCCTCACTCACATGATGCAATCATGCACTGTAGAGACTGGCCAAACGTGGGCAGTCTCTACTGTGCATAACTGCATCATGACAAACTTTCTGGCCTTTTATTATATAGGATATTATATAGGATGGGCTGTTGATGCCTTAAATTAAGTATGCATTTGTTTTACTAAGGGTAACAGGCTGTAGGCCCAGTGAGGTCAGCTCAGTCCTTCTTCCTTCTGAGGTAGATAAAATGAGTACCCAAGACACATGTGAGAACGAGAGACAATCTCAACGTATCCGTCCTGGTAAAATGCTTTAATTAAAAAAAAAATAATTAAAAGTTAAAAGCCCCATTTAAATCAATGGGAATTTTAGGAACTGTTGTTTGTTTCTTGTTATACAGTTGTTTTTCAGCAATATTTCTTAAGGCCCTATGTTCAAAAGAAGAGTGGAGTGTTTATGGGGGCAAGTTATTTGCACCATAGGGGACAAGTACAATATCCATTGACTTAACATTTTTAAGATCCAGTTGGGTATGCAATGCATTGCACAGCCCTCTGGTCCTTAAGGTGTTAAATGGATCTCTTAAAGGGATAGTATTACTTCATTTTAAGGATGCTTAAAATTGTGCATATTAAAAAAATAAATGAAAAGATGTCAGTCCCATCTCTCAAGCTTTGCTAGTTTAAGAGATACAAGCTTCTAAAGTCCCCCCCCCCCCCGCCATTTTTACAGACGACAGTGCTCTAGCTGACAGATTGAGACCCTAATGCCTCCCAGGCACACTTTGTAGACTGTTCTAATGAAGAATGTCTTTGTAGATAACACTACTTCAGCTCTGCTAAAGAGCCGTCCGGTCCCGGGACCAGGATCTCCATTTGTCAACTAGAGCGCTGACGTCTGTAAGAGGGGCAGGAGGGGGTACTTTAGAAGCTTATATCTATTAAACTAGCAAAGTTTGAGAGATGGGACTGGCATCTTTCCATTTATTTTTTTAACATGCACAATTTTAAACATCCTTAAAATGAAGTAATACTATTCCTTTAACTACTGGATGCCAGTGAGGCATCCAGTAGCAGATACTTTGCTATGTGTTTGAGACCTCTTAGCTCAACAGCAATTTGGATAATTTGGCATTGTCCTCAATAGAGAAGCTGGCTTCCTTCAGAATTAGTCCAGTTTTTTCTTTGTATATCATCCTCACTGATTTGCAATAAAATTCCTAAGAACATGTAACATCACTTTGCAAATAAAAAATGGGAATCTCCTATAAGGGATGAACATTTAACCTCAAGTGTAAAAGCTTTCCAAAGTGTAATGCCTGAGGTGTAAAAGCTTTCCTATATATAACACCTTCAGGGTAAAAGCTTTCCTGCACATACCATCCCTAGGGTAAAAGATTTCCTAGGCATAACACCTCAAGCATAATCTGTTCAATGTTCCAGAAACTGGCTTCATCTGCCACTTATTTGACCTATCTCTATGTGTTATTTACCAAAGTCTCCTGGGTGTAAACATGGGTCAAAATCAGGGCAAAATACAGCACTGTGCGTATGTAAGAAATCAAAGTCAATGAAAATGAAAGTATTGTCCCCTTAAATAAATCTAGTGCAATTATTTTGCATTCATTTTGTAACAGTTTTGAATTTATAAAACTTTAATAAATCATTCACTCATATGCAGTCTCATTTTTACTGTGCAATCTGTTTTGTTCTGCCTGGGCACTTTTACTCATACATTTTATTTCAAAACCATGAAGAGCAAGGGAATGTAATATTTGCCTCTCCAGCTGCTGAGGACTACAACTCCCATCACCCCGAATCAGCTATTGGCTGTTTGGGGTAAATGGGACTGTAGCGTCCAGGAGCTGGAGAACTGCAGAATTCCTATCCCCAACTATAGATTTTATATACTAGTGTGTACAAGTTTACATACTAAAAGGTTGATGTACTAAAAGGAGCTGGAGCAATTGTGGGGAAAATCAACTATGCCATAGGGGAAAGATAAAAATTCCTGTTGATTTAAATTACCTCTCTAATCTATTAAATGTTTGAAAGATCACCAATGCCTTGCTTTCCACTGCAGTGGAGACCTCTCTGGCACTCAAAGAGTTTAAAGGGTTAGCAGAGGCGTAACTAGAAGCCACCGGGCCCTGGTGCAAGAATTGCCATGGGCCCCCCGACCACATTGGCCCCCCTCAACTACATCGGCCACCTCCACATTGACCCTTCCACAATGCACCTCATTCTCCACAGTGGCCCTTCATCTCCACAATGCCCCTCTTTCTCCATATTGCCCCTTCCACATTGCCCCTTTAAAAATGCCCCCATCACAATGCCCCTCATTCTCCACAATGCCCCTTCCGCATTGCCCCTCTTTCTCCATATTGCCCCTCAGTCTCCATAATGCCCCTTCCACAATGCCCCTCATTCTCCACAATGCCCCCATCACAATGCCCCTTCCACAATGCCCCTCATTCTCCACAATGCCCCCATCACAATGCCCCTTCCACAGTGCCCCTCATTCTCCACAATGCCCCTACTGACCGCCCCCCTCCACCTACCTCAAGTCCCTGGTGGTCTAGTGGTGAATCAAGCTCCCGCGTGGCTGTTAGTAATGCAGAGTGCTGGGAGATTATTTCATCTAGAGCGCCGGCCGCCGGGAGATTACATGTGCTGTGGGCGTGTGGCGAGGGGGTCGCAGGGGGCGGCCGGGCCCCTGAGAGTGACAGGCCCAGTCGCAGGTGCGACCCCTATTGTTACGCCACTGAGGGTTAGTCTGATATGTCTCAAACATTTATAGTTCTGCTGAAGAGCTGCCGGCCGGTCCCGGGACCACTATCTCCTTCTGTCAGCTAGAGGCTAGCGTCAGTGAAAGGGAAGGGAGGGGGAACTTTAAAACCTTATATCTCTCAAACTATACATGTTTGAGAGATGGGACTTGCACCAGTTAATTAAATTTTTATATATTACATGTTATTAATATCAGACATTACTAGCCCTTTAAAGTCCCACTTACAGGATTGAAGACATTTTTATTTTTCCCCTGTGGTTCAGTTGGTGTGCTCTAGAATTGTTACATTTTTTTTGTAGCACAACAGCCTCTGTGTGTTAGATGCTTATTTATACACTAAGTTATACACTAAGGTGAGATATGCTATCCCCTGTAGTAATTATATTTAAATGCCACAAGATATCAGTGTAATATTTAAAAAGCATCTTAACCATTTGAATGCCAGAGAGGTACCTCCCTGGCATGCAGAGGGTTAATGATAATAGACTTGTAGGGAGATGGACTAAGGTGAAAAACTTTCCAGTCAGATGAACTCTTCAGTTCCTGAATTTGTAATGGTGCCTATGCAGTAAAATTGTTCTGTCTTGAGGCTCTACAGAATAGAAATTGTAGAGTTTACCTAACTGGAAAGTTTTTTCCCTTAGTCCATCTGCCCACAGGTCTACTGCCCTTAAGATGCTTTGTAAATATTACTTTGATATTGCATGGCAATTCAATATAGTTACTATATCATAGAGATGGCAGCTGGATTCACATAAATTATGTTTTTGATAACTTCTTGTATGTTAGAGATATCTCCAATACATTTAGGTTGTTGATAGACTTGTGAACAGCAAATAAATGTAGCAATTGAGTTCTCAGCACCCTAAAAAATATACTCTTTTATCCAAACTTGGTGCAGCCGTATATATATGTATATATATATATATCTGCTATCACAGACCAAAAAGAAAAATACAAAAGTTATATATATCTTCGGCGCTCCAATCTATTATACTATGATTTTCTATATTTAACAATCACAGTGTATACTTTTCACCTATACATATACCCTTAAAATTTTCGGACACAAAAATGTTTTTTTTCATTTGGAGGATCCGAATTTCGGACCGGACCTGTTCGACTTGGACGAAATTTGTCAATAGTCCGAATTATTTGTCCGAATTAAAAAAAAAAAAAAATTAAATATTCAATAAAAAATTAAAATTAAACCAATAAAAATAAAAAAAACCTTAAACTACATTAATAATAATATTAAATCTCGAATGAGACAGGAAGGGGTATTTTATAAACCCCTACACACTTATATATGTATATGTCACATCAAATTAAAGCCCTTTCTGCCCTTTAAAAATTGGTATATAATATGTGTTTGTGCAATAAATGAAAAAGATAGGAGTTATGGTTGAACACACACATAGCAAAAATGGCAAAATTGCTTGTGTCCTTATGTGGTTAATATCTGTAGTTTGCATGAACTGTAAAGCGCCTGTTTTACCAGATCTATTTTTAGCAGTATGTAGCAACATTGTAATAGTTTCAGGCGGAAAAGCACCGTCCGAATTTCCAAAATTTACACCGAAATTTCAAACTAGGTCCGTTTCATATCCTGATTTTTTTTGTGTGGGCAGACCTTGGCTTTCGGAAGGTCTGAATGATGCCAAATACGCCTTATTCGTCCGAATTCCGAAATTAGTCGAACCGAATCGCACAAGTCTAGTTGTTGGTCCACAGAACTATCTGACTGCCATTTGGAGTCAGGAAGGAATATTTTACCCACTTGGGGCTTAATTGGAAATTGATTCAATGTTTTTTTTTGTCTTCCTCTGGATCAACAGGGGTGTTTAGGCATGGGCTGGTCTTGATGGACACATGTCTTTTTTCAGCTTCATAAACTATGTTACTATGTTATTGCTAAGCAGTGATTTGGAGATGTCTCTAGTAGTGTTGAGCGAGCATGCTCGGCCGATGCTCGGATCGGCTCGAGCATCGCTCTGCTCGGCACATGGCGGTACTCGTACGAGTACCGCATGTGCTCGCCCGCCATGTTCGGGTCTCCTCCCCGCACGTTTCGCGGCTGCTGCGCAGCCAATAAACGTGCAGGGAGGCTCTGACATCAGTGTAATGCCAGCAGCCATGTTGGCTGCTGGCATTACACTGATTGGCTGGCCAGAACCCGTGGTCGGGTGCTGTATAGCACCTGACCAGCGAGTTCGGCTCAGTCTTAGCCAGGGAGAGATGAGGATAGGAAGGGAAAGTCAGTGTAGGGAGAAGAAAAGTCTTGTTGAACAAAAAAAAAGAACCAAAAGTCCTTTTTAGGACTACTGTGTGTGGGGGCAGCAGTTTATTTTGTGTGGGGGGAAAAAAAAAAAACAAAAAAAAAAACATATATTCTGTTTAGTGTGCAAAGTTGCAGATTAGAGCACATTCTGTTTAGTGTGCAAAGTTGCAGATTAGAGCACATTCTGTTTAGTGTGCAAAGTTGCAGATTAGAGCACATTCTGTTTAGTGTGCAAAGTTGCATATTAGAGCACATTCTGTTAAGTCTTCAAACTAAAATATCAAAGTCACATATTCCATTCAGTGTGCGTCGCCGCAGTTTAGCAGCACATTCTGTGTACTGTGCACAGTTGCAGAATAGGAAGAAATACTGTTAAGTTTTCAAACTAAAATATCAAAGTCACATATTCCATTCAGTGTGCTTCGCCGCAGTTTAGCAGCCTATTCTGTGTACTCTGCACAGTTGCAGAATAGGAAGAAATACTGTTAAGTTTTCAAACTAAAATATCAAAGTCACATATTATATTCAGTGTGCGTCACCGCAGTTTAGCAGCCTATTCTGTGTACTCTGCACAGTTGCAGAATAGGAAGAAATACTGTTAAGTTTTCAAACTAAAATATCAAAGTCACATATTATATTCAGTGTGCGTCACCGCAGTTTAGCAGCCTATTCTGTGTACTCTGCACAGTTGCAGAATAGGAAGAAATACTGTTAAGTTTTCAAACTAAAATATCAAAGTCACATATTATATTCAGTGTGCGTCACCGCAGTTTAGCAGCCTATTCTGTGTACTGTGCACAGTTGCAGAATAGGAAGAAATACTGTTAAGTTTTCAAACTAAAATATCAAAGTCACATATTATATTCAGTGTGCGTCACCGCAGTTTAGCAGCCTATTCTGTGTACTCTGCACAGTTGCAGAATAGGAAGAAATACTGTTAAGTTTTCAAACTAAAATATCAAAGTCACATATTATATTCAGTGTGCGTCACCGCAGTTTAGCAGCCTATTCTGTGTACTCTGCACAGTTGCAGAATAGGAAGAAATACTGTTAAGTTTTCAAACTAAAATATCAAAGTCACATATTATATTCAGTGTGCGTCACCGCAGTTTAGCAGCCTATTCTGTGTACTCTGCACAGTTGCAGAATAGGAAGAAATACTGTAAAGTCTTCAAACTAAAATATCAAAGTCACATATTCCATTCAGTGTGCGTCACCGCAGTTTAGCAGCCTATTCTGTGTACTCTGCACAGTTGCAGAATAGGAAGAATACTGTTAAGTTTTCAAACTAAAATATCAAAGTCACATATTCCATTCAGTGTGCGTCACCGCAGTTTAGCAGCCTATTCTGTGTACTGTGCACAGTTGCAGAATAGGAAGAAATACTGTTAAGTTTTCAAACTAAAATATCAAAGTCACATATTATATTCAGTGTGCGTCACCGCAGTTTAGCAGCCTATTCTGTGTACTCTGCACAGTTGCAGAATAGGAAGAAATACTGTTAAGTTTTCAAACTAAAATATCAAAGTCACATATTATATTCAGTGTGCGTCACCGCAGTTTAGCAGCCTATTCTGTGTACTCTGCACAGTTGCAGAATAGGAAGAAATACTGTAAAGTCTTCAAACTAAAATATCAAAGTCACATATTCCATTCAGTGTGCGTCACCGCAGTTTAGCAGCCTATTCTGTGTACTCTGCACAGTTGCAGAATAGGAAGAAATACTGTTAAGTCTTCAAACTCAAATATCAAAGTCACATATTCCATTCAGTGTGCTTCGCCGCAGTTTAGCAGCCTATTCTGTGTACTCTGCACAGTTGCAGAATAGGAAGAAATACTGTAAAGTCTTCAAACTAAAATATCAAAGTCACATATTCCATTCAGTGTGCGTTACCGCAGTTTAGCAGCCTATTCTGTGTACTCTGCACAGTTGCAGAATAGGAAGAAATACTGTTAAGTTTTCAAACTAAAATATCAAAGTCACATATTATATTCAGTGTGCGTCACCGCAGTTTAGCAGCCTATTCTGTGTACTCTGCACAGTTGCAGAATAGGAAGAAATACTGTAAAGTCTTCAAACTAAAATATCAAAGTCACATATTCCATTCAGTGTGCGTCACCGCAGTTTAGCAGCCTATTCTGTGTACTCTGCACAGTTGCAGAATAGGAAGAAATACTGTTAAGTTTTCAAACTAAAATATCAAAGTCACATATTATATTCAGTGTGCGTCACCGCAGTTTAGCAGCCTATTCTGTGTACTCTGCACAGTTGCAGAATAGGAAGAAATACTGTTAAGTTTTCAAACTAAAATATCAAAGTCACATATTCCATTCAGTGTGCGTCACCGCAGTTTAGCAGCCTATTCTGTGTACTGTGCACAATTGCAGAATAGGAAGAAATACTGTTAAGTTTTCAAACTAAAATATCAAAGTCACATATTATATTCAGTGTGCGTCACCGCAGTTTAGCAGCCTATTCTGTGTACTCTGCACAGTTGCAGAATAGGAAGAAATACTGTTAAGTTTTCAAACTAAAATATCAAAGTCACATATTCCATTCAGTGTGCGTCACCGCAGTTTAGCAGCCTATTCTGTGTACTGTGCACAGTTGCAGAATAGGAAGAAATACTGTTAAGTTTTCAAACTAAAATATCAAAGTCACATATTCCATTCAGTGTGCGTCACCGCAGTTTAGCAGCCTATTCTGTGTACTGTGCACAGTTGCAGAATAGGAAGAAATACTGTTAAGTTTTCAAACTAAAATATCAAAGTCACATATTATATTCAGTGTGCGTCACCGCAGTTTAGCAGCCTATTCTGTGTACTCTGCACAGTTGCAGAATAGGAAGAAATACTGTTAAGTTTTCAAACTAAAATATCAAAGTCACATATTCCATTCAGTGTGCGTCACCGCAGTTTAGCAGCCTATTCTGTGTACTGTGCACAGTTGCAGAATAGGAAGAAATACTGTTAAGTTTTCAAACTAAAATATCAAAGTCACATATTATATTCAGTGTGCGTCACCGCAGTTTAGCAGCCTATTCTGTGTACTCTGCACAGTTGCAGAATAGGAAGAAATACTGTTAAGTTTTCAAACTAAAATATCAAAGTCACATATTCCGTGTAAGATGAAGAAGGCGGGTAAAAAGGGACGGGGAAGTGGACGTGATCCTGATAGTTCAGGGCGCGGGTCAGGACGCAGAGAAACTGTGCCTGGTGCCAGAGCACAAGAAAGAAAGACATCCACCATACCTAGCTTCATGTCTCATTTTACAGGGCGTCGCAGGACATCACTCTCGAGGTCCGACCACTGTGAACAGGTGGTCGGTTGGATGTCAGCTGATACTGCTTCCAGTCGGTTAAGCACCACCCTGTCTTCCACCAAGTCCACTCTCAGTAGCCAAGAGTCTGGTCAACATAATCCTCACTCTGATCATCCTTCCTCCCACCATACACGGTCTGGTCAAAGAAGTGATCCCACACTGGGATATAGTGAGGAGCTCGTCTCATCACCAATCCTTCATTTGACCCTCTCTCCAAGCACGCTTGCAGAGGAACATGACATCTTGTGCCCTGATTCACAACCTCTAGAGGGTACCCAATCACAAGAAGATGACAGATGTGAACGGCATTTAAGGTCAAAGGAAGTAGTGGATGATGATGATGATGATGAGACACAGTTGCCATTAAATCAACCACTATTACTGTCTCAAGACCTTGTTGAGGAGAATGTTATACAGTTGTCAATGACTGAGTATGTGGTGGGATCAAGACATGAGGAGGATGATCAGAGTGAGGAAGTGGAGGAGGACTTGGTGGACGATGAGGTGACTGACCCCACCTGGGAAGGTGTAGAGCCGAGCGATGACAGCAGTCCTGAGGGTGAGCCATCTGCAGCACCGCAACAGGCTGGAAGAGGCAGTGGTGTGGCTACAGAAAGAAGGCGGACCGCACCAAACCGGCCCGCAAATGTTCCACGGAGCACCCCCTTGCGTAAATCTCCCTTGCCAAGGGGTAGGTGTTCCGCGGTATGGCGTTTTTTTAAGGAAAGTGCGGACGACAAAAGAATTGTAGTTTGCAACCTGTGCCACACCAGAATGAGCCGAGGCATGAACACTAGAAACCTCACCACCACCAGCATGATCCGACACATGGCATCCAAGCACCGTAATAAGTGGGAGGAACGCCTGGATCGCCCATCTGTGTCTGCAGGCCACACCACTGCCTCCTCTTCCCCTGTTTTCGGTGCCGGCCAATCGCCTGTCGAAGGCGCAGGCCCGCATACCTCCCGCCCTGCACCTGTACCATCTGAAGCACCATCAGCGACCACATCCACTTCCCTGTCCCAGCACAGCGTCCAAATGTCGTTACCCCAGGCATTTGAGCGCAAGAGAAAATACCCAGCCACCCACCCACAGGCCATAGCACTAACCTCACACCTTTCCAAATTACTGGCCATCGAAATGCTGCCATTTAGGCTTGTGGACACTGAGTCCTTCCGCAGCCTGATGGCAGCAGCTGTCCCTCGGTACGCGGTCCCCAGCCGCCACTACTTTTCCCGGTGTGCCATCCCCGCATTACACCACCATGTGTCCCGTAACATCACCCGTGCCCTGACCAACGCAGTTACTGGGAAGGTCCACTTAACGACTGACACATGGACAAGTGCTTGTGGCCAGGGACACTACATTTCCCTGATGGCACACTGGGTGAATGTCGTGGAGGCTGGGAGCGACTCGGACCCTGGGATGGCACGGGTGCTACCCACGCCGAGGATTGCGGGCCCTACCTCCATCAGGGTTTCCGCCAGCACCTACGTTATTGGCTCCTCCTCCTCCGTTTCCACCTCCGAATTCTCTACACGCAGCGCCACTCCCCCATCAGCCAGTAGCTGGAAGCAGTGTAGCACTGCAGTGGGGAAGCATCAACAGGCCGTGCTGAAGCTGATCTGCCTTGGGGACAAACAGCACACGGCCTCAGAGCTGTTGCAGGGGATTAGTCACCAGACCGAGCAGTGGCTCTCGCCACTCAACCTGCAACCAGGCATGGTTGTGTGTGATAATGGGCGTAACTTGGTGGCGGCTTTGGAGCTCGGCAAGCTCACACACGTACCATGCCTAGCGCATGTATTTAATTTAGTGGTTCAGCGATTTCTAAAAACCTACCCCAATGTGCATGATCTCTTGACCAAGGTGCGCCGCGTGTGTGTACATTTCCGTAAGTCATCTACAGCTTCGGCCGGCCTGTTGAAGCTGCAGCAGCGCTTACAATTGCCAGCTCACCGGCTGCTGTGTGACGTGAGCACGCGCTGGAACTCCATCTTCCACATGTTGGCCCGGCTTTGTGAGCAGCAGAGGGCAGTAGTGGAGTACCAGCTGTTACACGGTCGTCGCCTCTCCGTTCAACTTCCTGTAATCAGAAGTGAGGAGTGGGAATGGATGTCAGACCTCTGCGAGGTTTTACGCAATTTTGAGGAATCGACACAGATGGTGAGCGGCGATAACGCTATTATCAGTGTAACCATCCCACTTCTGTGTCTACTGAAACGCTCGCTGCTCACAATTAAAACCGACGCTTTGCATGTGGAAGAGGTGGAAATGGGGGAGGAAGAGCTTACACAAGGTGATAGCCAGAGCACCCTCACTTCGTCTTCTCAGCGACAATTGGAGGAGGCGGAGGAGGAGGAGGAGGAGGAAGACACGGTTGCCTCCGCTACAGAGGGTAGCCATGGAACTTTAGTTCCATCTCTTCAGCGTGGGTGGGCAGAAGAGGAGGAAGAGGATGAGGAGATTGAGAGTCATCCTCCTGGTGAGGACAGCGAAATCTTGACTGTTGGTACTCTGGCACACATGGCTGACTTTATGTTAGGCTGCCTTTCCCGTGACCCACGCGTTGTACGCATTTTAGACAACACGGATTACTGGGTGTTCACCCTTCTGGACCCCCGCTACAAAGAGAATTTCTCATCTCTCATTCCTCCGGTGGAGAGGACAAGCAAAATGGTGCAATACCAGAAGGTTCTTGTCGAAAAATTGCTCCAAAATTTTCCATCTGACAACGCTGGCGGCAGAGTACGTGCTACCTTGGCCAACCGAGAAGGGGAGAAAAGGGGAGCACACAGCAGTTCCGACAAAGGCAGGGCAACACTCTCCAAGGCGTGGGACACCTTCATGACACCCCGCCAGCACCCTCACCCTGATGCGCAGCCTAGTGTCACAAGGAGGGAAAAGTTTTGGAAGATGGTGAAGGAGTACGTAGCAGACCGTGTCAGCGTCCTCAATGATCCCTCTGTGCCTTACAACTACTGGGTGTCCAAGCTGGACACGTGGTATGAACTGGCACTCTACGCCTTGGAGGTGCTGGCCTGCCCTGCCGCCAGCGTTCTGTCTGAGCGGGTATTTAGTGCTGCTGGTGGCATCATAACAGATAAGCGTATCCGCCTTTCCACCGACAATGCTGATAGGTTGACACTTATAAAAATGAACAAGGCCTGGATTTCCCCTGACTTCTCCACTCCACTGGAGGAAAGCCCCGGGGGAACATAAACTCACTTTATATATGTTATTTACAATGATGGGAATACTCTGTATTCCCATTCACCCCTTCCACCCAAAAAACGGGTATATGGTTGACTCTTAATCTTCTCATCCTCCTCCTCCTCTTCCATATGCCCTGTGCTATAATTTTTATATAGGGCCAGCTCACCAGCGGGCCCTGTGATTTAATTTTTATATAGGGCCAGCTCACCAGCGGGCCCTGTTTGACAATTTTTATATAGGTCAGCTCACCAGCGGGCCTTCTCATATAATGTTTTATTGGGTCAGCTCTCTAGCGGGCCCTCTCATATAATGTTTTATAGCGTCAGCTCACTAGCGGGCCTTCGCATATAATGTTTAGGATGGTCAGCTCTGCAGCAGACCCTCACCCATAATGTTTTAGATGGTCAGCTCAGCGCACGTTTCCCTCTTAATCATGGCCTCAGTTCAATAAAATCAAGGAAATTTTTGGGAGAATTTGCCTCTGCGCACGTTTCCCTCTTAATCATGGCCTCACTTCAGAAAATCAAGGACATTTTTGGGAGAATTTGCCTCTGCGCACGTTTCCCTCTTAATCATGGCCTCACTTCAGAAAATCAAGGAAATTTTTGGGAGAATTTGCCTCTGCGCACGTTTCCCTCTTAATCATGGCCTCACTTCAGAAAATCAAGGAAATTTTTGGGAGAATTTGCCTCTGCGCACGTTTCCCTCTTAATCATGGCCTCACTTCAGAAAATCAAGGAAATTTTTGGGATAATTTGCCTCTGCGCACGTTTCCCTCTTAATCATGGCCTCACTTCAGAAAATCAAGGAAATTTTTGGGAGAATTTGCAGATGATATACAAGTAAATATACAGCAAATATTGTTTGGTAACTATTTTTCGCCTAAAGTCGTTTTTATTTTCCTTTTTGTGTGTTTTATGGTCAGTCTGTAAAAATGGCGTACTACGGGCGAAAGATCGTTCCCAGCAGCGATGTTGGAGTCCAAGATGCATCCAGACATCCTCCCTATGCTGTCCCTGAACCATTTCTGTGGTGTTTCCATCCTTTTCTTCCCTTTTCCTATGGACCAGGCACCCTCCCCTCATCAGAGCAGGGGGTGCCTGGTGTAATGCTCGAGTCCTCCCATTGACTTCAATGGGGCTCGGGTGCTCGGCCGAGCACTCGAGCCTCCGGGGGCGCTCGGTCAGAGCACCCGAACACCCGAGCATTGGGGTGCTCGCTCATCACTAGTCTCTAGCATTTGAGTGGTAAATTCTATACAATAAGTTTATCTTTTGTATATATAGTATACCTATTTACCAAAGACCAGCTTAGGAACATACCTGTAGTGGTTGCATAACAAGGTATATTTAATGAAAAAAGATTCAAGACTTTGCTAAATAAGTTTAACACCTTCAGTGCAAAGGCTTCAAGATTTTTTTTTTTTTTTTTACAAATTTTTAACATTTTTACTATCCAACTGTAGAGATATGATTCATTTAGGAAATTTTCTAGCTATTTGTGGAAAGCTATATTTTGTTTTATCAGAACTAATTCAAATTTGTCATGATGGCTTACATGAAGTAAAATTTGGATCTTGTAACAAGATATCATATCATAAATACAACATATGTTTGTTGTGAAAATGCCAGTTCTTTTTTCAATCCCTTCATCTCCTGAATACACTGATACCAAATATGTATAGTGCAAAGGAACCTAAAGACGCTGGGTTGTCCTTCGCCGTTGTTCCGGGTTTTTCTCTCCTTGAAGAGGCTACAGTTGGGTAGCCATGCTGGTACTGCAGAGTAGAGTTCCTAGGAATGGGGGTCAAAGGGGACCCTTTATACCATTCCTGCAATAAAAGACACCAAGTAGATTATACTCCAAAGGGAATATTGACATTTATTGGAAGTGGCTAGGGTTTATATAGCCACATTGTCAGAGGAAGGGGAATGTGACATGCAATCAGATTAATGCAATTAACTCATAGCACAATGGAAGCAGGTTTTACAGACAACCACAACAACAGACTAATCTCTTCACACAAAAAACAATGGTGAATACACAGCAGTGGTGAAGGAATTAGAGAAGTAACACCTAATCAGACCTGGACCAGACAGTGGGACACACACAATGGAAGAACATAAGGTGATAAAATGGAAAAATATAACAATTTAACCCCTGCAGGCCCATGTAAGATTGTAGTCCAAACAATGTCTCAAAACACGGGTTACATGTATTACAGATGCACTTGCAATCTTCAACTCTGGACTGTGGTAACGGCCGCAGGTCCATTATATTATCCACCATTCCGAGTACCAAGTCAGCGGAAAGTTTTTAGAGGTGGCTTGGGAAAGGGGTGTCCGTGTCTCCAGTACCCAGTGATGGTTTCAGGACAATGGGGACATGGGATCCTGGTGGGTCCATAGCCAAAGGTTCAGGGTCCATTAAAAGTCTGTACTTTGGGGTCCAGTAGTTCATAAACAGCAGGGTGAATCCAGGTGCAAAAGGTCCATTACCTTTTCCCCCTCCCAAAAAAGACTAACCTGTGGCTCAGCTCCTGGTCAAAGTCCATTCTCATAACAATACAGTCCCTATCCTTCCACCTGCTGCTGGTGAAGGGACTCTGAAGGGACATCTGTAACTGCCACTGGGGATGAGGCTCTGGCACCTCACATCTTGGCACTGCTGACTGCCACTGGGGATGAGGCTCTGGCACCCTGAATCTCAGCACTCCAGACTGCTGCTGTGGATGAGATTCTGGCACCCAGCCACCCGGGATATCTGGCTGCCACTGAGGATAAGACTCCTCTCCATACATCCCTGTCCATCCATCTTCCAGTGAAGATGAGGTTCTGACATCCCCCAGGACTGCATCTCCTTCTGTAGCTTGGGGCACACTTCAAACAGTACATTTCACTGAAACATAGAGACTGCTCTAATGCCTCACCAAGCATTGGTATCTGTATTGTCTATTTTTTTTGAAGAGAAATGTCATTATGTTGTCAACTGGCAATATATATTGTGCTGTATTGTATGCTTCTTTATTTTTAATAAAATAATATAGATAAAAAAACAGTGTGAAATATGCATTATATTTCCTGAGAACACTGATATCCAGTGTGTGTAGGTTCACTGTATGTAGGTTTACTGTATTCACTGTAGGCTCACTGTATGTATGTTATCCTCTGGGGCCCCAAACTGGTAACAGCACAAAATAAAATTAACAAGTGGCATTTTCATGTAGTTACCAAAAGGCATTAATGTGGTTTAGGATACGTAATTACCAGTTCACTGAGCGTTTCCTTTGGATAAATTTCATTGGGAGGTGTGTATTGTAGAGGAGAAGGCTGGGCCATGTGGACATTGATCACATAGGATTTTTAGACAGCTATGTTGTCCAGCCCGTGATTGGATGATGGCAATGAGCCTCACAATGATCCAATAACTTTATAGACTGCATGGGTCCACATTGGCAGTTGTGTATGCCTTCACTGTTGCAACACCTTGGTTAGTCAATGCAAGTTGTATCAATGGGAGAATGTCAGTTGATGTAGTCCTCATATGAAGTGCTCCATAAGATAAAATTTACCATATTTTTGATGACCTTGCCATGCCACAGTCATTTTATGTGACTTGATCATGTGTCTTTCCTAATGTATACTGATCTCAGAGAGAGAAATGTTCACCACTTGGAGCCATGATCAGGTTTCATATACATCTTTTGGGGGTTTAAGAACCTCCTGATTGCCCTAGTCTATTAATTGCCCAGCCAAAAACATTGTTTGTTCAGTAGAAGGTACCCTGCTGGTGACCTTGACTCTCCTTCTTCCACAGGACACAAACTTCTGGGTTGAGTTGAAGGGATCAGAGCAGTATAATCAGTGAGGTCACCAATTATGGGGCTGATTTGTCCCAATCCCAGTTCTGGTTGTGTGGAGTCAGGAAAGTCACACTCAAAAGCACGGTCACTACAACTGATCATTCAGTGCTATCAGCTTGAGATTACTAGAAAAGGTCCATCAGGAGGGTTCTGTTGCCTCTCTCCCAAATAAGATCTTATCTTTATCTCACTTACACCAATCCCTTCCACTCAACCTGGAAATTTAGATTGTAGGGAGGAAGGGGAGTCAAGATTCTTAGCATGGTTACCACTGTTGATCATCCAGAGCTATTGGCTGGGCATAACTGGGGAAGCAGACATCCTGAGGGTTCTGATGCCCCCTCTAATGATGTCTGGTATTCTTTATCTTAAACATTTAGGAGAAGGGGAAGATTTTAAGAAGTATCGCACAAGTATGTACAGAATACATCCACATCCAGTTGGGACACGTTCCTGTGGAGGTATTCCATACATACTTGGCAATGGAAAGATTCATTATTTTGTGCCTATTCTCTTGTATGTAAAGTAGTATATGCTAGACCAGAAAAAATAGGCTTGGCAGCAATCTTGTTTTTCAAGCTAATTCTTGAATTGAGCTCCTCAAACATCCCTTTATATATGAAATGGTGTGCAAACCAATGGTTTTACAATGATTATCTTTTGATGTCTCCATGGCAACAGAAAGGACATTTTTTTAAGAACTATATGCATAAAACCTTAAACACGAAAAAACATGTCAAAGGATTATAAACGTCAAGGGCCTTATTCAGAAAGCAAATGATGAACAATTCTGGAGCAAACCAACAGCATAAAAATGCATTCAGCACCTCTTCAGTATTCAAGGGGAATTTTTATTTGCCCTCTTGTATATTTGTTCTGCTTTAGAATTACTCATCTTTTTTCTTTCTGCATAAGCCCAAAATATATTTATTGAACCATGACTTGCCACATGGTAAATCTTTTTCCAATGAGTTATTTGCAGTCACTGGTACACAGACAAAGAAAAACAAATGAAAGAATACCTATAACGGTGTGTACCAAAGGAAGAAATGTTCTTAAAACCTCTGGAATTTCTCACTTCAAAAAAATGATGTGATTCTTTTGCACTAGATTTGTAACAGTTGTATAATCATGTGACTGTATTAAAGGTAAATTGTAAACTTGCAACAAGTGCCTCTTAATTTGGATTTGCCTGATAGGTGTCTTTTATACTGCAGATAGCTATAACTATTTGCTGTTTTGTTTTGTTTTTCATTTAAACTGTCATGTAGTCTACAAATTTATGGGGACATTTTATTATCCTGAGAATGTATACAAATCCCTTTGGAATCATGGTATGGCATGCTAGAGCTTCTAGAGAGACAGCTCTGCCTAGGTAAGTCCTTCAAATTAAGAGCCAATTATTCCAAGGTTAGTTACCCTATAAAAAAATTAAATCCCTCACTATCAAGCTTGCTGTAAAATATATCTGAGAAGCAAAAGGAGAGAGAGCACATAGTGTAATACTGTATAATCAAATTTACTGAAAACAACTCTTAAGATCATCTCACTCATTTCTAAAGGAGGCTCATCAGGTGAATGAAGTTCCAAAAGAATAAGCAGTCTTTGTGTCCCATCTGTCACTTGGGCATCCACTGTAATATCATGGCCAATGAAAACTGTCTCAGGATAAGCTGTACAATATTTTTGCATGCACTTATAATATTTTGCTTATACATTTGTTCTGGATACTATAACATTTGTATCATGTGGAGTTTGCATTCTGTACACCAGATGCTTACTCTTTCTATTCGTCTACAATTAGAATGCTTGATAAATGTTAGATGAACTTTTGTTTTCATGACATTTCTAGAAAATGATTCATCACATAGATGGATTAAGATTCTCTTGTTAAAAGAAAATTAACATTTGGAAATGTGTTTATTAAATAGATATATTGCAAAACTAATTCTAAAAAACACACTTTCAAAAGCAGTAAATGACAAAACAGTAGATCAATGTCATATTTCAGTCTTATAAATAATGGAAGCATAGCAGAAAGTGCAACAGAGACATAATACAAGTGAATAATATAAATACATTCAAATTTGTTCATATCAACTTTTTGTCTCAAATATTTTATCTTGGACTGTTAAATGAACACTAACACTTTCTAATAAACCCTATGGCCATTTATGTGTACAGACAACCTTAATGGATGCATTGATTCATGTGGATTGTTCTTAGTAAGGGTCCTTGGTGCCCTAGCTAAACTATAACTTTGTTACGTCCTACCCTCTTACCATCTTCCCCTGGGAACCTACCAATGAATCCCAATGCTTGGCATGGCAAAGTATCGCATTGTGATCTTGACCAGCCACGAGTTGAGCTAAATATTATGGTTGGTGGGGGGTAATCAGTTCTTACACATCTCTCTTATAAGTACAGGTAAAGAGGGGAAGGAGGGACATGAATATGCAACACAATGTTGGTGATGGATGCAAATGGACAAATCCAGTAATGGACTTTTGTATTGTATGGGCATGACTCTTGTTCTCTTTTGACATGGATTGTGACTGCACATAGAAGAGATCCATTATTACTGGAGGAACTGGTCTCATTACTTACACTAGTGACTTGGGGATTTCTTGTGTAAAAACCAGACTGGCTGGTGGGCAAATGCCCCCCTTGCCAGCCTTCCCCTGAGCACAATCTCCATAACTCCATGCCAGTCCTGTTCATAGTGGGTATTGGATTTACGGCTCAAATAAAGATAAATAGGGGTTTATTATTAAGAAGTGTTGAATATTTAACCCTTTGAGTGCCAGAGGGGTAGGCAATGCATTCCTTTGCAATGTTTTATCTACCCCTTTGGCACTCAAAGGGTTAAGATATCTTTTATGAAAGCTTTTTGGGCTGAATGCATAAAAGGTAAGAGGAGTTAATTGGAGGCAAACCAACTGCCTGACAGGGAGAAATGAAAAATGACATTTAGTTAAATGGGGATTTTAACCCCTTGAATTCTCGACAAATCTCCACCTCAAGACATCTGTAACATTCCAGTTATTGAAAGTAAAATTTACATCAGTGGCAGGTGGTGCAGTTAGATTGCTGGAAAATTGCTCATCTTTTCTTTTGTGCATGTGGCCCATACATTTCTACTATAACTACTTTTAAACTTAAAAGATGATGAGCTACATTTTTAAAGGAATATTATATATTATACAGAAATGGGAGCAGACTTAGTAAATAGCCCAGGGCTGCAATGTGAAACCCCAGAATGACTCCTGTCAGTTGTTCAAGTTGTCAGAAAATCAACCCCTCTTGCTGGTGTTGGGCAACGAAGAAACCTAAAAATGTGTAGCTTTCAACCACAAACATCATGGGCTGTGTGCATAGCCTCCACCCACACTTAATGCTGAGTTTGGAAGCCCTTCATTAGTATCTATGATGGTTGCAAGCAAAGCCTAATGAGAATGAACTTCAGGGTACTACAGGTCAGTCTCTCCTGTTGAACCAATAAAAAATACTGAAGATATCCTTTCAAAACTCCTATTCTGCTCTCCTATTGGTCTGCTGAGCCTCGCAAATCAGCCCCAGGTTCATCAGAAGATCTGTTGTCAGTGAAGCAGGTCTGCTGGCAGGGTTCTTTCCAAGTAACAGTTGCCTTTTAAAGGTAACACTGGGTTTGTGCTGTCTGTTACATTGTAGCAAGTAATACATCAAATGTCTATATGTGTTTAGCATAGTTTATCTTAAATGGATAGTAATATTTCACAAAAACACCAGCTCCAATTAATTTTCATAGTATTTGAGCCATAGAGAGTGTTATTTCAATATTGTCAGAGTTGTAGTCCAAGAGTAATTGAATGCTAAAGTATCCCCCTCCCGCTCCTTTTACCTAGTGTAAGCCACCTCCCCTCATATGTGGAATCTGGTCTTGAGACCAAACAGATCACAGAAATCTTCTTACTGTAAGAACAATGAAAGCCCTGCCCCCTTGACAAGTTTTTCAGGTTTTTTCCTTATGCTCACTGAACATTGTCCCTCTCTGCAAGCCATCTGAACACCACCTTTCTGTTCAGAGGTGAGCAGTGTTACATCAGTAAAAGGGGCGGGAGGGGGATACTTTATCATTCAATTACTCTTGAAATACAACTCTGACAGTATTGAAATAACACTCTCCATGGCCCAAATGCTATGAAGATTAATTGGAGCTGCTTTTATTGTGAAACATTACTATCCCTTTAACATTAAGTTTTTAAGAGAAATATAATATATTAGTCCAAATCTAACATTTGAATATTTGAAAATGTCAGCTCTCTGTAACACTTTTGACCCACTACATCCATTCACTTTGAATATTTCATATTTGAATTTTAAGAAATATAAGGATGTGTTTAATAATAAGTATAATCTAATCTGTGAACTGAAATTTTACTAAAACATATGACAATTAATGTTTTCATGCTATGTAATGCAATTTATTATTAAGAAAATTCCTTATTCAGAAGATGATTAAACTGTGCAGCAGGCCCAGCTTTACTCGCCCTTCTTACCTTCTGTTTCTTGACTCCTTAAGGACCAGACCAAATGCATTGCACACCCCTTTGGCCCTTAGAGGGTTAAGGCCCATATTTATTAAAGCAAACTACAGTTTTCTGAAATAAAGCAACTGCAACATAGGGGATCACGTAAAATTCCTGTTAAATTAAATTGGGCTATTGAATGTTAGAGAGGTCTCCATTACATTGACATTCAAGAGGTAAAAAGAGCTCTATTCAAGTATATGGTGATTTAGGAATTTTTATTTTTATTAAATTGGGTCTCCTTCTCAACCAAGTACTGTTTTTCAGCCATGCCCATGGCACTCTCTAAGAATAGTACCTTATAATTCAATATATTTGAGTGGTATGCATAAATGACTCATACTGAATAGATAAACAGACAATACCTGGTTGAAAAGAGGAGTTTACAGGTACTTGTAGTTCTTAATAATATGTAATTACACTGATTAATTACACCGAAAACATCAAATAGCCAATGAAAAATGTATCCATGCTGTTTTTAATCTATAACCAATACATATTATTAAAAATCTGCACAAGAACATTAAGTACTACACTAAGAACCATTAACCCCTTAAGGACCGGCGGTCATGGGACATTTCCGTCCCATAATGACCGCATAGGGGCACTTGGACGCGCCGGTACACGTGACCTGTCACGTGTATTGGTGCGTCATTATGGGGCTTGAAAGAGATTGCTCCGATCTTGGAGCGGTCTATTTCATGCCCTATTTTTACTTACATCGCTCCAGGTAGAGCGCTGTAAGTAAAAAGTACGTGACGTACCATGACCGTCATCGGTCCTTGAGTAGTTCAAGGACCGTGACGGTCCTGGTACGTCAAGGGTCCTTAAGGGGTTAAAGGGATAGTAATACTTTGTTTTATCTTTATTTTATTTTGTAGGCATTAAAAAAACATGAAGAACTATATAAGACTTATATAAGACTCTCAAACCTTTATGGTTTATGAGATATTCACAAGCAAAGTTTCCCCCTCCCGCCCCTTTTACCTACTGTAAACAATCTCTTCTCAGATGTGGAATGCAGTCCATAGTACTAGTAGGCTCCTGTATACATATAAACACCGATACAGGCTCTGGATTTGCCTGTCTACTAGCAAAACATATGAGCTGTGCTCACGGATTCATACAGTCCCCTCAAACAGGTATATGTATCAAAATAAAAGCTTAGTAAATTTGGAGCAAAACAGTTGCACTCTATGTATGAATAAAAAGATCCCTATTTTCTTGATGCATATGGTGCAACTGGCTCACTCCTCGATTACCAAACTTTTGCCTTGATACATAAGCCCATTGATTCTAAATATTCTTTAGGATACTAGAGATGTCTCCAGTGCATTGAAACATTCTTTCACTTGACCACCTTTCCTATAATCTGATTCCCATTACCCCCACATAGCCATTGGCTGGGGATAATGGCCATTTTAGTCCCCCAGGCTTTCCCATCCTTGTACCTATCCTTGTATTATGTTGCCTATGCTTGTGATTTTCAGGTTGACCATCCTTGTGCTATGTGAATTTCAGGTTGTCCATCTCTGTGCTATGTAATTTTCAAATACATTCAGAATAGGGACATTCTAACCTTTCATGTATCTCCACATAAGTTTCAGTTTTCTCAAAATGACATTCACATTGTCATTCTTTACTGAACAGTGGGAGACATAAAGATGCTGATTTACTAAGATGAACTTGAGCAGTTCTGTAGCACCCCAGCTGCACTATAGGGGAAATACAAATTCTCATTTATTTATATAGGGCTTTTAACATTTATGTTCTACAAACCTTTCTTGCATTGAAACCGTTGCTTCACTTACATCAGTGGGGATTTTAACACTTTTTTTTGTTAGTTGGTTAATGCACCAGCTATAGAATCTGTTCTAAATCTCCGGGTCACAGGTTTTAGTCCCAGCAGGGTCAACTCAGCCTGTCATCCTTCTGAGTTAGATAAAATGAGTACCATGACATTTGGAAATTATAATATCTATATACCAGGACATACTTGAAAACGAGAGACAATCTCAATATATCCTTTCTAGTAAAATACTTTGATATCATTATTAAAAGGCACTCGGATGATGGGGAATGGACTATAATGGTGCCATTCTTTATTAAAGTTGTGTGAATATGTTTGTGCATATCAGTCCTGGTTTACAGGCATTTATCAATGAGCAAAACAAGAGACCTATCTTTTAACCATTGAGTAAGACGAATCAAGATTATTTCATTTTGGTGGGATATCCTTTTAGACCCATCAACTTTTAAGTCAGAAGGGTTTATTATTTGTCCAGTATGGTGCAACTAGTTTATTCTACTTTTGACTTTACAACTATGCCCCATTGTTTCTAAAGCCCTACAGCTATGCTGGAACAATTACAGAATCCCTAACAATACAATAGGCATTAGCATGTCTGCATGTACATCAATGTCAAATGGTTTCTTGCTACATTGCTGAATGGAGGGCAAATGTAACATGTGACTTTAGAATAAACTGGGCTTCATTGATTCATTAGTGTCAGGCATACTGCTCATTCCACTAATCATAATATTATAATGGTAATGTTTGCAAAAAGGTCCTTATTATATATTCATAGATATGTTTATGTACATTATTATGGGTGCATTCCAACAGTATATTTTAATTGACATACTGAACTAAATTACCAATTTTTCCTAGGCTGCCTGCATTAGCTTATGCCTATAACTAATCCACTTAAGTGTATCTTTGTTTGCTTACATAAATGGCATGTGATGCAACCTAATTAATTACATAGTGTTATATGCAAATATGTAGTATATGTAGAAGTGTTAATACAGTAAACTGAACATTGCAAAAAATTAGCCTTTGAGTGAGAGATTGGTGTGTAATACATTTGATGGTCATATGGTTAATCTCCTAATTGGTGAGACTTTTTGCATCAAAAGTGAAACATGGAAAAAGCAACACAGGAAATCCCAAGAAAAATGCAATGCTTCAGCTTGTATCTTCTTTTTTTACTACATTGTAATTAATTATAATTATGACCACCCCTCCAAATGGAGAGGTTCCTCCATGTATTCCCACCATGCTAAAGTATAAAGTGCCCGAGCTATTTGGCGACATTCTGTCAGTTTCCACTCTTGCCTACGCCTATTGGCTGCACTGTAATTGTCCCGCCCAGTATTTGTCCTTAAATACTGGGTTCTAGCACTTCTCCAGTGCCCTTTCGTGGTGTTTCAGTACCAGAGCTTGTTCCTGTTATTCGTGTGATCTCAGTATACCGACCTGGCCTGCCTGACGACTCTGCATCTTGTCCGTGCCTATACACCGACCCGGACTGTCTGACTATACTGCATCTTGTTCCTGCCTGTGTACCAACTCAGATTGGCTGACGTTCCTGCTCCGTGTATCAACCCGGCCTGGCTGACGTTCCTGCTCTGTGTACTAACCTGGATTGGCTGAAGTTCCTGTTCCATGTACCGACCCGGCCCGGCTGACGTTCCTGCTCTGTGTACCGACTCGGATTGGCTGTTGTTCCTGCTCTGTGTACCGACCCGGCCCGGCTGATGTTCCTGCTTGGTGTACCGACTTGGATTGGCTGATGTTCCTGGTCTGTGTGTGGTTCCAGCCCGGCTGGGCTACTGTGGTTGCGTACTCCTCCTGCACGCTTTATCCGGTCTCTGGTTTGGGTGGTGTCAGGATCCTCGCTGTCTCCGGACAGCTCGCTGCAGTCTGGTCTCAGTTGCCTCGGTGTCACCCAGGAGACATTTCTGTGCGTCCTCACTTCCGTGCAGTCCTCAGTTGAGTGCCTCTCAGGGCAAGCTGCTCAGTTCCATTACTGCTACGGCAGTCCACAAGCTGTTCAGTTCCATTACTGCTACGGCAGTCCACAAGCTGTTCAGGTCCGTTACTGCTACTGCAGTTCACAAGTTGCTCAGTCTCCATTACTGATATGGCAGTGCCCAAGTTGCTCAGTTTCCGTTACTGCTACGGCAGCGCCCAAGTTGCTCAGTCTCCGTTACTGCTACGGCAGTACCCAAATTGCTCAGTCTCCGTTACTGCTATGGCAGTTCACAAGTTGCTCAGTCTCCGTTACTGCTACGGCAGTTCACAAGTTGCTAATCTCAGTTACTGCTACGGCAGTCCACCAGTTGTTTTGGTCACCAATACTTTTGGGCTTACTCGATTTTGTGCTCTTTCCTTTTGATTGAGCTACTTAAAGGGCCTTGCACTATTAGGGCCTGTCAGTACTCTCGGCCTAATAGTAACCCATTCAGTGCTGTCCAACTGAGAATCACACAAGAACTGCCTGACCTGTGTCAGTATATTGAACTCTGGATTACCTGCATATACTGGACCTGTGTGGGTCTACCTCATTATAACCTGTCTTGTGTCTGTACTATATTGTGGATATATTACAGGACCCGTGAAGGTTATTGTTATTATCATTGTTCAATAAAATTGTGTTTTATCCTAACCTACTGTGTCTGTGCGTCAAACAAACCATTACAAAAAGGTGTCAGTTTACTTCATGTTGTCAGTCAATTCCTAGAAGAGAAAGAGAAAATGTAGCTGATTTTATGCTGCTAGTGTTAGGACCCAATCCCACTAGCGGCTCAATTCAATTAGAGCCTATAAAACACTTGTTAGGGCCAAAATGTGTTTTGTCTGGTACACACATAGTTATACTGTTGGAATTCAATCCGATGTTTGACATAGTGTTAAGCATCAAGCATGAGCTAATAACTCAGTAACCCTCCCCCCACCCTCCTAAACCCTAACCTTAAAAGTGCACTTCGACCCTACACTACACCTAATATCAACAATAGAGTTAACAACTACTATCCCTAACGCTATCCCATGACCCATTCCCTACAGGTGTAGGATGTCCAGAGGGGTCTTCTGCACCCTAGTCTTCCTTTGTCTTCCTCTTTAATTCTTCTTTAAGTCTTCTTTCTTCTTCTGTAAGTATTCTTTCTTCTTCTCTAAGCTTCTTTCTTCTTCTTTAAGTTTCTTCTTTAAAGTTATTTTCATTCTCTGAATACAAAAATAATAAATCAAATGAAATGCCCCCCTTAACGCTGTCTACTGCCAGAGATAAAATAAATCCCCATTGTGGTAGCTTTTTGGGCCGTTGCCCGAGCCAATGTGAGGTAAAACGGAACAGAGACTGGATTTATATGGGCAGTCTCTTTTCATATTTGTTCCCATGCTCCCATTGTCCTAGATGTGGGATTATGAAGGGCATGGAATGTGCCCTGCAGTAACTACACCTCCCAGCCAATCAGTTTCTAGCTGGAGAGGCCACAAATTTGTATTTGTCATCCCTCCAGCTAGTCAATCATTTAGTAGCTGGAGGCATGAGGAAACTTGCATTTGTGACCCCTCCAGCTAGAAGCTGATTGGCTGGGAGGTGTGGTAACTTCAGGGCACATTCTATGCCCTTCTTAACCCCACATCCCAGCCAGTGGGAGTATGGGAGCAAAAACAGAGACTGGCCATATAAAAGCAAGTCTCTGTTCAGATTTCCCTCACTTTTGCTGTGGCATTGGCCAGAAAAGGTACTGCAGTGGGGATTTTATTTTCTTTCTGGTGGTGAGCATTAACAGGATCATTTAATTAGATCTATTATTTTTATTTTCAGAGACTGAAAATAACTTTAAAGAAGAAGAAAGAAGCTTAAAGAATAAGAAAGAAGACTTACAGAAGAAGAATAAAGACTTAAAGACAAATTAAAGAGGAAGTGTAACGGATGCCCTAGGACGCTGCACTGTCCTGGGCCGTCATGCTGGGCTTCTCCCTCGTGGATGTGGCTACAAGTGGGTAGCCTGGCTGGTAAAGCTGGGTGGCTGAATGAAACCCTGGAAGCATGTGCTGGAACAGATGACTCCTGACTGGTGTGTCAGGATAAAATGCTGGAACCCTTGGAGCACTGGAAACACAAGCTGAGCCGTGGAAACATTCACTGGAAATCTGCAGCTGAAGAATCCACTGGAAATGCTGAAAAGGCTGGAACTGGAGACTCTTGAATGGGGAGGCAAAGGGGCCCCTTTAAACCACTCAGAATGAAGACACCAGGAAGCTTCTTAGTTCAGAGCAACTAACTCAGTTTATTGAACCAGGCAGGGACATTTTATACGGCACTTCCAGACATCATTACAATGGGAATACACATAACTACACAAAGGGACAATGGTAAATAATAGTAGTGTTTACAGTAAATACAGGGCCAGACAATGGAACAACAGAGTGTCAACACAAGACAATGGAACAATGCAGTGGGATTGATATAATCAGCAAAACAGTACAATAGAAACAGGTGTCACCAGACTAATAATATCACAGAAGACAATAGTGAATACACAACAGAGGAAAAGAGATTAGTAAAGTGAAAACCTAATCAAACTCAGGACCAGAAAGTGATACAATACACCTTTGGAATAGCATTGCACAAACATAATTATGTAACCCCTGCCTACCCATGTAAGATGGTAGGTCAACAATGAACACAGGGGTCCAGCATGTATTACAGTATATGAAAACACATTAACCATTCCCATAACATTTAACATAGGACAGCAGGCAGTCAATCAGAATGCCGCCTAATTTCAACATGGGGCATGGGGAATTCTGAGTGCCCGGCCGTGTTTTGTGGCTGTCCAGCTGCCTAGAACTGGGACTTCACCCAGTGCCTTTCAGTCTCTTTTTTGGGGAGTTTTCCATGGCTCTTAAAAGAGCCCCCAGTAATGGCCTATGGTCCATTACAGGAAGATAGGGGAAGAACAAGGTGCAGAAGACCAAGATGGACCTCCAACTTCAAGTTAAGTGTTTATTGTTAATGTTGTGGGGAATAGGCCATGGGATAATATTAGCTTTAGGGGAATTAATTCTTTGAGTGCCAGAGGAGTATGCAACTCTCTGCAATGCATTGCATACTACTCTGTCACTCAAAGGGTTATTTATTGCTTGGATTTACTCATGTTTTTGGTAACTTGGATGTACTGATATGGGGCTTAGGGCCTCATATCAATACATCCACTGGATGACTACTTGCTTTTGTGTGTATTCTTTGTTTTACGATTTTCAGTTACACCCCAGGGGTTTTTAGGGATTCAACGCCTAGGTTTGTTAGGAGCTAAAATAATGCAAGAAAAGAGATTCCCTTAACGCCTGTTACTAGTCATCTCATTGTAACTGAATAGCAAATTCATATGCTGTTTAATTGTTGTCAATGGGCGATTATTATTTTTTTTAACAGTTGATACTTTTTCACTGTGTAGGTAATAGATGTTAGTTTGGTTTTACTAATGGAGGTAATAGAATAGGCTGCCTAAATCCACAGAAGAACTTTGGTTAGTTCTCCAAGATGTTTGGAACAACCTACCGTTCAAGTTCCTTAAAGGGATAGTAATACTTCGTTTTAACTTTATTTTATTTTGTAGGCATTAAAAAAACATGAAGAATTATATAAGTCTTATCTCTCAAACCTTTATGGTTTAAGAGATATTCACAAACAAAGTATCCCCCCACCGTTCAGCCAGATCAGAAGGGAGGTGCCCAGGTAGACTGCAGAGAGGGACAATCTTCAATTAAGATAAGGGAAAAAGCTGAAAAACTTGTCAAGGGGGGAAGGGCTTTCATTGTTTTCATACAAAGAAAATTGTCCCCTTCTGTTATCTGTCTGGTCTTACAACCACATACACATCTGAGAAGAGATGGCTTACACTAGGAAAAAGGGGCGGGGAAGGGAAACTTTGCTTGTTAATATCTCATAAACCATAAAGGTTTGAGGGATAAGACTTATATCATTCTTTATGTTTTTGTAATGCCTACAAAATAAAATAAAGTTAAAACGAAGTATTACTATCACTTTAACAAACTTTATGCAAGTGTACCAAGAAGAATTGATGCTGTTTTGTGGGTGGTCACACCAAATATTGATTTGATTTAGATTTTTCTTCTGTTCACTGACTATGCATTTTGTTAATTGATAAAAATAAACACACACACATAAACAGGAATTTTAGGAATAACTTATCCTCTGTGGTAGTTTGTATGCTCTAGAATTGCTCCCCGCATAAGGCTCCAAGACTTCAGCAATGTTAGGCACAAAGAGCAACAGTTTTTCAGATTTGAACAGAGATGCAAGAACTGCTGGAAGGAAGTAATGTTCTGAAAAATCAACATTATTATTATTTATTCATAACACCCTAGCACATGTTGCAATGTAGTGCCACGTGGTTACATGATTTAAAGATTCAAAGTATACCGATGTTCAGGAAGTAAAATATTGCACTGCCAATGGGTTTTCTAGATGTTACTCACAACCTTTAAAATGTGCAAATTATCAGCATAAGTTGCAGCTGTAAGATTTGTAAATTATGGTAATGAAAAAGTTTGTCTAAAAGAGTCTGTTTGATCCAATATAGCCTTAATGCAGTATTATCAGTTTATAATGACTTGGGTGGGTTTGCAAGAGCTTTCAAAATCAACTACATTTATGTTTGCCATTCTGTACTTTATTGAAATAGTATACTATATTTATTTGCCAGTTTATGCAAATTAGCAAGTGCATTCTGCTATAAAGTAGCAGTCAGGAGGGGGAGTGAAATGTTAGTATCTGATACAGTTTAAACAACAGTTTTAAGAATGACAACATAAATATATGAGATTTTTAAAGCTATTTCAGAATATCCTGAGTTGCTATAAAGTGTTATATAGTGACATAGACAGTAACACAGTTGATGAGACTGAAAAAAACACAAGTTCAGTCCATGCCTTCACCCCTATTAAACAAGATGAAAGCAAAAAATTAATTTTCAAAGTGTTAGTAATGTCTAAAAAAAACGTTTTTTTGCATTTAGAAGAGCTTAAAAAGCTGATTTAAATGCAAAAAAATTTATCTTTCAAACCGCTATGGTTTAAGAGATACGGGCATTTAAAGTTTGCTGTTTCCTACTGACAGCTGTTGGTCGACACGCTGGTGCTTGAGAAGTGCCGAGATCTCGTTACTTACACGGAATCCCTTCATTGGAATGGTCTAAAACATGTGCCTGGTGTTCAGATGGTTGAATTTTTTTATTGCGTGTGGTGCAGCATTTGTACACCATGTGGAGGTGGTGAAACCACTCCACAAATGCATTTGTCAGCTTTGGTTCTCCCCTCAGCTGATCATCTGAATATGAGAGTACCATGTATTTCACTGATTATCTGTTTGTACATTCTATATTACATGATTGGGTGCCCCTCTGTTGTTTTTGTTGTTCCATGTTAGTGATGGAAATGTTTAGGATGGTGGTGAGGGTGACTGTGAAACTAGCTTATGGGTCATGTTTGATGCTGTGTCAGACATCGAGCTTTAGCTAGTTTCCTTTGATGTTCCTGCTTCTTACACTATTTAGCATGAGTTGTGTGAACAGAAACTGCTCCATCACATATAATTTACAATTAATAGGGTGTAAATGCACCATATATTGCATATATATATTTATAGTGTACAAGCTACAACTTTTATTGTGAATTGCACTATATAACATATTGTCTACAACTTATGTGTATTTGTAGCACATAGTCTACAGCTCATATTCTGCAACTGTACCATACAGTGCACAGTCAACAACTTTTTTTAATATGATTCATCATTAAATTGATATGAAGAACAACGGATGAGTGCTGTCCCTCACTACAACCAGGGTTACCCCAGGCTGAGTACAATTATATATTCACTTATATGGGACGTGCACCATTATATGCCTATATTTATGTAAATTGTTAATTGGATTGAAGTGTGTGCCACAGTATAACATTATATATATATATATATATATATATATATATATATATATATATATATATTATGTGTAAAATAGCAAACAAAATAAGTATCTTGTAATACCTTTTTTATTGGGCTAAGAGAATTTTGGATTGACAAGCTTTCGGGAGAACCTCCCTTTCTCAAGTCTAAAGCATTTCTGACTAAAAGGACACAGAATTCACAGTGATACATACAATTCAAAGTTTAGCTGTGTGTAGGGTTAAGAAAACATAACTACAGATAAGACCATGCTAGATTGTTGGATGGCAATTCTAGCACTCTTAACATGTGCAAACTTTTTTAATTCTCCCCACTCCATTACCATCTCCTGCATTTTTTACCCTCCCCCCCCCCAATCCTTACAATAGGTATTTACGACCCTCTACAAGAAGAGTGTAGAGTCTCTGGTCTTATCTGTAGTTATGTTTTCTTAACCCTACACACAGCTAAACTTTGAATTGTATGTATCACTGTGAATTCTGTGTCCATTTAGTCAGAAATGCTTTAGACTTGAGAAAGGGAGGTTCTCCCAAAAGCTTGTCAATCCAAAATTCTGTTAGTCCAATAAAAAAGGTATTACAAGATACTTAATAGTAATAATAATAATCCTTTATTTATATAGCGCACACAGATTCCGCAGCGCTTTACACTCATATTGGTTCCTGTCCCCATTGGGGCTCACAATCTAAATTTTGGAGTGTGGGAGGAAACCGGAGGAAATCCACGCAAACACAGTGAGAACATACAAACTCATTGCAGATGTTGTCCTTGGTGGGATTTGAACCCAGGACCCCAGCGCTGCAAGGCAACACTGCTAACCACTGAGCCACATACTTATTTTGTTTGTTATTTTACATCTGCAACACTGGACTAATACGGCTACAATCTCCACTCTATATATTTTATACATATATATATATATATATATATATATATATATATATATATATATTTTAATAGTGTACAAGCTACAACTTTTATTGTGAATTGCACTATATAACATATTGTCTACAACTTATGTGTATTTGCAGCACATAGTCTACAGCTCATATTCTGCAACTGTACCATACAGTGCACAGTCAACAGTTTATATATTATTATGTAATTGCACCACACAGCACAAAGTCTACAACTTGTATTATGTAGTATTATGTAACTTCACCATACAGAGCACAGTCTACAACTTGTACTATGTAGTATTATGTAACTGCACCACGCAGCACACACTCTACAGCTTGTATTATGCAGTATTGTATGACTGCACAACAAAGAGCATAGTCTTCAACTTCTATTATGTAATAATATGTATCCACACCATACAGAGCACAGTCAACAACTTGTATTATGTAGTATTATTTATCTGCACCACACAGAGCACAGTATACAAGTTTTGGTAGAAGAAGAAGTTGCAATAAAATCAATGAAAATTTTAAAATGGCAAAGCAGATGGACCTGATAAAGTTACTATTGAAATGTAAAAACTTAGACGTCAACCCTTCAAAGCCCTAACTAAACTGTTCTCAAAATGCCTACTACTTGGCAAAGTGCCTGAAACATGGAAAAACGCAGAAGTCATCCTTCTGCATAACAAAAGGTGATAAGGAGGCTCTAAAAAAACTACTGACCATTAAGCCTATTACAAATGGTCTGCAAGGTTTTCACAAATATACTACAAGAAGAATGGATACAATACTTAACGAGGCACAACCTAAGGAACAAGCAGACTACTGGAGTAGTTTCAGTATAATGGGCAACATGCAGACAGTTCAACAAGTAATAGAGCAACATAAAGAATACAAGCTTCCATTATGCATAGCCTGCATTTACCATATCAAGGAAAATCATAGTACATGGACAAGAACTAGAAGAAGTGGACAAGTTTGTTTACCTTGGACAGGAAATGTCAACAGATGGAAAAATCATGATGGAACTTGTGCGTCAAATAAAATTGGGATGGCAAGCATTTGTCTTTAAGACAAATTTAACATTCTGCCTCAAGAGAAAAATTTTGGACCTAAGTTTACAGAGAGAAGTATGAAGGGACAAATTCTAAGAATAACAAAAAGAAACTAAAAAAGTGTGTGTGGATATGTCAACAAAGGTCTAGGATGTAACTGAAAGTTTAAAGCACCTGAAATGGAAATAGGAAGTCCACATAGCAAGAAGATCTGATGATAAAGGGGCCAAACAAATTTTGGAAAGTATTTCACATAATACTACACACCCAAGAAGAAGGCTATAGACAATATGGATAGATGAAATTACCTGTCACATAGGTCCACCATGTTGACATGAGTGGTCAGCCCATTAATGTCAAGATCTCTGATGGAACTGGCACTTCCTCTAGATTTCAATGGCGTATTATAAATCACTGCTTGCATGGGGGGGGGGATGTCACTATTTTCACAAGAGTGGGTAGGGGAGCTATGCCTCAATGCCCCTACCACCTACCCTGGTCCAAAGATTGTGAGTGAGTGAATGAGTGAGTGAAAGAGTGACAGATAGTGTGTGTGAATAATACTGTGTATGTATGTGTGAGAGTTGCCCTTCACTGAACATGTACCACCATGCTACATAAATAGTGTTACATAATTGCAAGACATAGATAATAGTCTACAATACTGTGTAGTTTTATGTAATTACACCACAGAGTGCACAGTAAACAACCTATATTTTTATAATACTGTATAATTTCACCTCAGTATTTTAGGCATTCATGATTTAACCCTTTGGATGCTAGAAATTTCTCAAAAAAATGTGTTGGAGACATCTCTAATGCTCAGGGGGCTAAGCATTTATATACAGGATAACATCACACTGTAGTAAAAAACTAACACAAAATTGCATGAGCCCCCCCCACACATAAAGTCATTTAATGCAATGCAGTGCAGTCAACACAATGACAAGTATTAAATTGCACTCAATGAGATTTTAATAAGTAATGGTTCATACTGAACAGCAGAAAAAAAAAAAAATACAGAATTATATATTTAGTTCAATCATATAAAACTGAATTATACTGAATAATTTTGTAAAGCAAGTATGTAATTCATTTATATGCCTTGCTATTATATTGCACTTTAGTAACCTAATTACATTGATTAAGTGCACAGGAATATTGCATTGTATATGCATAATATATTTTCAACCAGGCATAATGTACAACTTATTAAAAAGATAATGTTGGAAAGTGTTTGAAAACTTACTTCAGTTTCCAGGGAAGTCATAAATTTACAGGGGCAAACAGAGTCTTGTCTGCTTCATGAAATATGCAACAATCAGGCATGTTTGAATTACTGTGCATAGGTGATATGGGGATTAACTTCAACAGTCTTCATTAGTCACTAAATGTTGTAGTAAGCAGTCTCATTTGAATCAGAAAACATTTAGACATTATAACTTCATTCCGTTTTGTAATTGATAAGAGGGAGAAACAAGAAGAAATTGCTATGCAGCAATAAAGGAGGACAGAGCTTAATGCAGACTAAAGAAAAATGTGATCGAGAGGCAGAGGCCCATGAGAATGCTATCCTCAGGCTTGATCTGCAGGTGACCTTTTCATTTTACATCTTTAGTCATTCAATAAGCAATTTCAGAGACAACTGTGCTTTTTCACATTCACAAAGTAGAGAACCTGAAAAATGTCTACTTTTAGAAACAACTGACAGAATAATTTGTGTGTATATATATATATATATATATATATATATATATATATATATATACATGGGCCACAGTGCCAGCCGGTTGCAGGGCAGTCATGCACAGTAGAAACTGCCCGCACCTCGGCTGATGCTTCGGAGTGCCCCACTCTGTATCAGCCGCTTCACTGGCAGTCTCTACTGGGCATGACTGCGTTGTTACAAACATTTTAGCGAATTATTATATAGGATACATATATATATATATATATATATATATATATATATATATATACACATATACTGTATATGTCTGTGTTTGTGTTTATATATGTGTGTAGATTCCAGTATAAATGTTTTAGCATATATTTATCCAATATAAAGCAGTCACTTGCCTTTCCCATTAAAGTAGACATTTAACTGCAAGACTTTAGTTTGTTTTACAGTTAATTAAATGTTTGCCTTATGGTGTATTAGCCATTTTTTCTGGACTTTTTGAGACTTTGATCTTTTTATTGTAGTGGAACAGTACGGTACCTTATGTTAATTCCCTGAATAATATGCTCCTTATTTCTGTTTGAGGCCAAACGTAGCTCTTGCTTTGATGTACTTTGCAAGTACTCCCAGTGTTATGTGTTGTTCCTAGATCCATTTGTAGCACACTATACTTGGCACATAAACTAAATAGCATACCTTGCTACCCTGTGCTCCCAACAAATATAGATTAACTTCCCAAAAAATATTTCTGTTAATCATCTTTAAAGTTAAATAAACTTAATGTACAAATTCACTTTAATTGTGTTTTATGATAAAAATATTATTCAAAATAAGCCAAAATATGTGAAAGGTTCTGAGCAGATCTAGGTGAGCTGCACCACACTGGACAAATCAAAATACCAAATTACATAGAAAAGAGGAGCAGATCTAGGTTAGCTTCACCACACTGGACAAATCAAAATACCAAATTACATAGAAAAGAGGAGCAGATCTAGGTCAGCTTCACCGCACTGGACAAATCATTATACCATATTACAAAGAAAAAGGAGCAGATCTAGGTCAGATGCACCACAATGGACCAATCAACATTCCTTCTTCTACAGTGTATTCCTTAGAAATAAATCTCAGACCTCTCAAGCATTCAATGAGTTAACTAACCGTTTGAGTGCCAGAGTGGTGCACAACACATTGCACCCCCTCTGGCATTCAAAGGGTGAAAAATAGGAATTTTTATTTGTCTATGTGTTGTAGCTGTCTTGATTCAGAACTGCTTATTTACATTGTGCATACTGCCCTAAGTATGCGATTCAGGTCTATATACAAAGTGTATATTCTTGTTGGGTTTTCCATGGTTTATTACACTACAGTTCAAAAGTCCCATTTAATTTTTAGTAAATATGTGAATTTTACATAAACCATTTCCATGCAACAAGCTGTAGAATTAGTTACCTGTCTAATGCCTATAGTGCAGATGGATTATCCCACAATTGCTTCAGTTCCTCTTAGTGCATCATTCTTACAAACTGCCCTGCATTTCCTTTACCCTGCCCAATTTTGTTCCCCCCTTCATTAGACCCAGTACACAGTGTGACCCTATTATCCCTGCCAATATAATTTTTTCAGTCCCCTTTGGGTACTAGAGAAGTCACCAACTTATTGCCAAGCAATGTGATGCACATGACTCTAGCAATCAGGGTATATCAGAAAATCAACTACTACAAAAATGTGATTGATTTCAATCCATCCCTGTAAAATGGATTTTACATAAGCAGTTCTATTTAATAATCTCTCATCTATATAAAAGCACTATATAGCAACTTGGAAAATGGTAATTGGGTATAGCTGCAATTAAATTAAACCTGATTAAGTACAAATTAAAGACTTTAAAAATATAAGCAGTGAATCTGCATTGTTTTTGTTTTCAATTGTGCAAAAAAGCTAACAGTCAAAAGTAGAAGCAGAAGACAAAATGCCCAAAAATAGATGTATTTTGACCAATCTATACATCTAAAACATGGTTCTCCAACAGAATGCTTGCAAGCTACTGGTAGCTCACTCCAATCAGGTATCAAGCCTTCCGGCCTGTCAGACAGGATCAGTGGTTGAAATCTGCTCTCCTTTCGGCTGCAGCCAATCTGAGCATAGCTTTCATCTATGGAACCCAGCAGTGAGCTGTCAGAAAGCTGATAGTAATGCAGTTACAGTACCTCACAGCATTTTCTCGGTTTTCATTACACAATCTCATTATAGCTGCTTAACGATTTTTCCACATTTTTTGTAAAGATGAAGGATATGAAGTCTTGTGTGAAATATGTGGTGTTAAAGTGTGTAAGAGCCACAGAGTGGCTTACCCATTGTAACAAAAGTTGCCAGCTTTCTGTTATATTTATTAAATGTTTTAATAATCTCCACTAATAACTATAAACTTGAGTAGTAATATGGCAAAGTGTTTTTAATGAATGGGAAGGCATTATCAATCTGCAAATCTGTGGCTCACTGTAAAGCCACATGTTTTGTCATTTATAGTGAATATGGATTTATTTTGCTAAAAATTATATATTATGTACAATAGTTGTATCACTTTGAGCTGTTAAGAAGGTCACTTTTTTCAGTGCAGCATTTTGTTATTGAAAGGTGTGGGAGTTCTCAGTTGTAAATTCATATATTTTCAGTATATGCTTTATTGTAGCTCAGTACGCTTCCTCAGCATACAGAATATAACTTCTCTGGGAGATCTGTTGGTTCCCCCCTGGGTCTAAGACATCTATGTACCGGTTCTATGCAGAGTGGAGGATCCTGGGGTAGACCCAAAAAATCAGAAAAAAATGGACTTTAGTGCACTCGGAAGGTCCTTAGGTGGTACTCTCACAGGTAGGCCTCGCAGTCGGATATTACATCAGCCCTTCTATAATCCAGGTAGTCAAATCGGGCTGTAAGGAGGTTGATGGTATCTTCCTGTTGGACAACCAGCTGTTCCAAGTTGGGCTGCCCTTCAAAGATGCCCTCTCTCTCCTGCTTCAGCAAGTTAATGCGGGAACCCAGCTGAGAAATGTCTTTTCGGAGCTCAGACACCTCCGAGCACACCATGTCCCTTATCTCAAAGAGAAAATGTTTCATGTCCTCCTTTGTGAAAGATGAATTATGTCGTCTTTAAATAGATAGGGTACTGGCACTATGGCTGCCACAGTCATAGGGTCTCTTTGAGGAACCGGGGCCTCCATCGTGGGTTGCAGCTGTGATTGTGTAGAAGCTAATTGCTCAGCAGCCACTGAGCTGGCCATCTTACCACTGTGTGGGGGAGCCTCAACCGATTTAGTAGGCTTGGGTGGCATGACTAGGCCTGAGTCAGTGCACAAGCAGATCGGGGTAAAGTTTGTGATCTTAGACGATCGGAGCTGCACTTTCGTCTTTCGTCTGGACATCAGAGGGCATCTCACTATAATGTCAGCCAACTGAAGCAGTATTAAACCTGTTGTGGTGTTACAAAAACATAAATATTTGTCCGCGGTGCGAGAGGTCTCGACTCATGTGTCCATCTTGCTCTGCGGCAACTCTGTCCCGCATTAGATGCCTTTATAGCATCCAATTTGTTAAGCAAAAAGTAGCATTAAAGCAGTACTGTTCGATAATGCACATCACAAATCAAAGAGTATCCCAAAAAAACTAGTAATGAATAATTGCATCAAATGCACAGTAAATACATTAGACAATTACAAGAACAGAATGCACTGTATAAAAAAATAAGTATTTACATAAATAATTTGATGTAGTGCATACCCCATTTGCTCTACAACTTAGAAAAAGTCTTTACAATGGATAGTTTGTTTTGTATCCAATGAAATAGCAATACAATCTATATGCTGATATCTTCTTGCTTGCTATAGGATAGAATTCACGTATTTCTCCTACATATTCCCACTGCATCTATTTATACAGAGCCTACCCGTGTCTTTAGCACAAATGTATTATTTTAAGTACCGTTACTTACATCTAAAATACTGAAATAAATTTACATCTACTGCATGTAATGACTAAAATGATGTGCCTTTATCACCCTTTTTATAAAAAAATTCTCTAAAGTAAATGTATTTAAAGGGAAAATATCACATATGAACATTATTGTTTCTATGTCTCTCCCTGTTGAATTACACGATACACTTCTTTAAAAATTATTACAGATGACAACTTAACATTTTTGATGGAATACTTTCATGGCCTGCCTATTTTATGGTGGTGCTGTTTCTTTTTTGGCCTATGGTTTTCTATTGTCCATAGACATTAGTATGAATAGTTTCTATAATTAGAACAATTAACGAAAGTAAATCATCCCAAAAATACAGTTTTGGTTTGTATTAACTTCTGAATAAGATATCTACCAGCAGTGGTAGCATCCTAGCTTAGCAAGAAAACCATATACATGTTTTATGTGACACTTCCAATTTAAGCATGCAATGGCATGTGGGCACTGCTCAGATGCCTGCACGAGGCATATTCAAAACTACATTTTAAACCTTTAGTGCCAGTGAAATTGCTTTTACAGATCTTAAAGAACGCCTCACTACTCACTCATCTCCTTAGTCTTGATTGAGTGTTCTCACTGCCTTGAAGATGATCCTATATCCAGGAAATAATTCAGATCAGCTTGATGTTGATTACCTGTGTGAGTAAAAGCACATTTTATTGCACTACATATGTAATTTAATACTCAAGCACTGTGGAAGGAATGTGCAAATTCCTCCAGTGCAGCCTCTAACTCCTGCATTCCAAGGTATTGGTTAAAACACGTGGGTCTAAATGCACTAAAGGTTGATGCTGTGGTGATATTATTTTGTTAATGTGTTCAAAGCTCTTTCACTTTTTGATGTAGACACATCACCATACACACTAAAACTTAGGGATGCAAGGGGAGAGGAGGAAAAGGTCCCCATAAGTATACAGGATTGTTGAACTGCTGTCGATATGGAAGGGATGCACACATCACCAGCAGTACAGAATCCTGAACTCTGAGAGAATTCTCTCTGCTTTCCCACTTGCACAGTAGGGAAGTGGAGACGATCCTTTCAGCACAACGAACAGCATCACTCCCTTACCCCTTTTGACTACCGTAGGGATGTGCATTGCTCACCCCTGTGAAACACAAATAATTGAAAAGTACCCCAAGCAGTACACAATCATCCCCTCAAGTTTGTATCATATTTCATACTGATACATGTTGTGCACTCCCAAGGGGTGGCGTGGGGTCAAGCAGCATCCATGGAGATTTGTGGCTACCAGCTGCCTTCCAGCCTTTTTGCCTTGCCCACTGGTAGTCATAGACCCCATGTACAATGCCTGACCCCCAGACTTGTTCCCTTGCCCACTGGTAGCCACAGATCCTCATTTACACTGTCTGACCCCCTCAGCCTTGTTCCCTGGCCTACTGGTAGCCACAAATCCCCATGGACACTGCCTGGGCAAGGGAACAAGGCAGGGTGTGTCAGGCAGGTATGTGGGGATAGCACACAATGGTGATGTTCCCCATGATATCCCACAAACAGTTAAGATGTGACATGCTGGCCCACACAGTAATCTTCGACATGCTGCCCTCCCCCAAACAGTAATCTTCGATATGCAGTCACAATCTGTAATGCATTGTGTCTATATATTACAAATGCTCATTGGGTAGGATATTTTTTTATTTAAGAAAATGAGACCTCGAAGGGTGCATCAGGACCCCTCCTGACATCCCACTGGCACTGATCACCTATCTAATAGGATAGGTGATCAATGTGGTGACCAGAAAGGAGATCACCTCCTTTGCCTACTGCATCCTACTCAACCTGGTGTTCTATGAATGATTGAGTTAAGTAGGAGGATCCTCAATACCTATTATACCTCTCTGGCATTCAAAGGGTTCAAAACAAATTAATTACTGTTGCAACTTCATAAAGAATATGTTTCATGCTCCTACAAGTCTGGTATACCCTGTCTGAGCACACTGAGAAGCCCAGAGAGCTGTTTGACCTGAGTCTATAAGATTACAGGGACATACTTACATTTAAAGCATTCATTCATATATTAGGGCACTTTTAATTAAATGGATAGTAATGTCCCTGAACATGTTTTTCAAATTTTGTAGTGCTTAAAAAAGTGGAGTTTAAGGCAAAAAAAGTATCTTTCAAACTGCAATACATTGCAATGATCTACCAAGTGTGCCTGGTTTGTAAGCACACTTAGTAGATCATTGCAATGCAGTCATTCTGTTTAAAAAATGCTATTCTGGCTCTGCTGCAGAGCCTTCGTGTTAGCCGACACGGATCTCCTGCTGACAGCTTTACAGCTGACAGCAGTAGAAGTCAAACTTTGAATAAAGATATCTCTCAAACCATTGCGGTTTGAGAGATACTTTTTTTTAGCGTTGAACTCCACTTTTTAAGCACTACAAAATTAGAAAAACGTGTTTAGTCCTAAATTGCCCCTAGGCATACTGGGGAAATTAATGGGAAGGGAGGAAGAGAAGGGTAGTACTAGTGAGAGCAGGACAGGTCAGCTGCCTGTGCCTGCTGCAAGACATGCTGCCCCTGCTGCCAGTGCCACCATTGTCATACCTGCAGCCACCATTGCTATACCTGCTTCCAGACATGCTGCCCCTGCTGCCTCCAGTGCTGTACCTGCTGCCAGTGCTGAACCTGCTGCCACCAATACTTTGCCTGTGTGTCTTGTAGTACTCAGGAGGGGGTGAAAGAAGAAAATTATGCCAAGTGTGACAGCAAGGGACTCTAAGTCACACTTGCCATCCTCAAGCAGTCCTGCCAGTGCTATTACTACTACTACTACTAAGGTCCAGCAGCTTATTAGCGTGTAGTGTAGTGTCACGATTTTACTGAACACTCAGACAATTTGGTTAAGGTAAAATAATGAATCTTTATTAGACAAATAATACAGAACAGAAATGCCCTTCACGGGTCCAGACCCAAACAGAGGATAGCACTGTAGAACCTGACACAAGTCAGAGCATTAAAAGCATTAAAAGAATAAAACAAATTACAGAAATGTAAAAATGACTGGAACAGGAACTGGAACAAAACCTCAGCAGTTCAGGTCAGGAGAAGCCCTAAGAGGGGCTGGTACTGCAGGGCAGACATCCCAATAGGTTAGGGAGCGGATAGGCTCTACCAGCCTTACCTATAACCGGGTAAGGCAGCCCACGTGACGGTACAAATGAGTATACTGAGGAGATGCCTGGAGGCAAGCAGAGTAGGCACAGTCTGCACAGAGCGCAACCAGAGGTGATGGTAGGCAGACTGAGTCTAACGAGCCCGGAGGTGATAAGGAGATGCCCGAAGGCGAGCAGAGTAGGCACAGTCTGCACGGAGCGCAACCGGAGGTGATGGTAGGCAGACTGAGTCTAACGAGCCCGGTGGCAATAAGGAGAGCAGCGGTACAGCAACGCAACCTGAGACAGCTGATAGGTGCAAACGGACAGGTCGAACCACCACAAGTGACCGTTAAGGCACAGGCAATATAGTGACAAACAGAGGCTACAGTGAGGCACAGGCTTGTAAGGTAGCGCAACCGGAGGTAGAGGAGAAGTGCAGACTGACAGGTGGTAGAACCGCTAGTGACAGTAAAGCACAGGCTGTATTGTATGGAAACGGAGAATTCAGGGAGGCACAGGCTGAGCGGTAATGCAAACGGAGGCAGAGGAGAAGAGCAGACTGACAGGTGGTAGAACCGCTACTGACCGTAAAGCACAGGCTGTATAGTATACAAACGGAGGCTGCAGGGAGGCACAGGCTGAAAGGTAGTGCAACCGGAGGCAACTCGATAGTGCAGACTGGCAGGCAACCGTATGGCAAAGGCAATAGACACTAGACTAGGACAACAGAAGCACTAACGATAAGCGGACGCTAGGTGAGTAGCCAAAGATTGGAAAGGTGCACAGAGAGCAGAAATCAGCCAAAGCCTTGATCGGTACACAGAGAGTGGTAGTCAGCCAGAGCCTGGATCGGTACACAGAGAGAGGTAGTCAGACAAAGCCTGGATCGGTACACAGAGAGTGGAACCAGCCAAATTGGTCACGGAATCGTAGTCAGGCAAGCCGGGTCAAAACAATAGGGCAACGAAGACAGGAGCAAGGTCAGACAAAACCGGATCATACACGGAACAGGAACACGGCAACAAACGGCTGGTCAGGAACACCACGAAAGGGCACAGGCATAGTGACAGGAGGGCGTATACAAATGCAAGCCCTGGGAGGGGTTGAAAACCCAGAGCCAATAAGAAGCAGCCAAAGCAAACCCAGAAGTAGGAATGTCACTCAGGCAGAATCACGGGTACCGTGATAGTGTAGGAGGTGGTAATCAACAACAATCTCCTCATATTACTAGTGACTGTGAGATTGAGGAAGACTTGATGTGGTTGGTGTTAGTAGTAGCAGTAATGGTGAACATAGCGGTCAAGGGAACCCACACCATTCCTCTGACCCTGGGAGTCCTCCCCTTCCCTTCACTATAGTGTCCAAGTGGAACAGGATCCTGAAGAATAAGAGGCCAGAACTATTGTTGGGGGGGAGAGCAGGCGCACAATTAATACCACCACCAGCAGGAGCACAGATCAGCTGCCCTTGCCTGCTTCTACTGCTGCCAGTCTACCTTCTTAAGGTCAAAATGAAATGCCAAGTGTGACATTAGGGGACCATCTGTCACATTGCTCGTCACCTCCTCCAAGCAGCAGTGATATGTCTGTAACAGAGCAGCAGCAGCACGTAGGGGCTAGTGGTGGTGGTGATAATGATGGTGGAGAAGCTGGGGTAAAAGATAGATTGATGGTCTTTTTTAGCAGAAACTGAGAAGGAATGGGAGACAGGGATGAGGATGGGCATCACCATCACCACTAGCAGTGACATTTTGGAATTTAAGGAATTTGCAACTGATTTAATTCCTTCTGATGCTGAGTTCCAAGAGCAGCAGGATGCAGAGGAGCACGCTCGTGTGCCACAGACCACCATGGACACAGTGGGAACGGGGGTCAACAAGTGATGCAGGACTAGGACAGGTTCCACTTGCCAGCGTCAGTAATACTCCTGGTCCTAGCTGCAGTGCTGAATCTGAGGCAATAGCAGCAACAGCAGCATCATTATACGCTGCCACACACAGTGAAGGGGAATGTGGAGGACAAGAAGAAAGAGGCCATTTTTCTCCACCTGTTCCCTTCCCCTGAAGTCATGGGTGTGGAACTATTTTTCTCTTGGGACAGGCACAGTGCAGTCATCACCAACGGCACTGTGCACAATTTGTGTAAAGTCAGTGAGAAGAGGAAAGGAGGGAACACACCTCGGCACAAGCTCCCTCATAGCACACATGAAACACAGACACAATGACATTTATGTCAAACATGTTAAAGCCAAACACCCACCACAGAAATAAAGCACTGCTGTTGCTGTACCCCCTGACTCTACAGAAAGGCAACAAGAGGGGGAGATCAAAGAGGAGGAAGAATAGAGAAACCCAAGCAGAGACTGGAAGTTCCAGGATGAGTGAAACAACTAGCTTGCCATCACCTTCTAGGGTAACTACAACTTCTGCTGTTCCACCTTGTTCATCATTACCTCCCCCGCCAAATGATAGCCACTCTGTTGATGTTAGGATGTGGCAGTTCGTCTCTACCCATTGCACACTGTGTGGTGCACTGACCACACATGCCATTGCGGTGGAGGAGAATCACAAGCAGTGCATCAAGTGGCATCTGAGGAGATTCCATCCTGCAGAATATGCTAAGATGGTGGCAGGGAGGGTTCATCATTACTATTAAACTGTCAACAAGTTGTCATGTGTCCTTAGTGGGGTCTGGATAAGGAGTATAATGACAGCGGCAGTACGTGGTTTCGGATGTCATCGTGTTTTGATACAGCTGTGTCCCCAGGTTTTATTTACCACACACTGTGCACATTACAGTTGCTGATAAGAGGCACAGTTCTTGCTCTCAAGGGAAAAATTTATATTCTAATAACAACACATCCATGATTTTGGAGTTGGGTCAGGTGGAGAAGAATGAATGGCCAACGTCTTCTTTTCTACACATAGACTGGGATCTACTTATTGTGCTGCTACTGCCTCAGGCGCATCACTGGAGCCAGTTGTAACAAGTGGAACCTTCATCATCCATCTTCCATGTTGCTGCTGTTGTTGACCCCATTCCCTTTCAGCTGCCTAATCATCCTGCTGCTTAAACAACAGCAGTTGCAAATTCCACAATTATGGACTCAGGAAGAGACTTGACAATGGCCAGTAGCCACTGGCCAACATGAATTGCTGGCACTAGGCCAGTAGGACATTTTTATTTTTTCTCCCAGGGCTTGTGCTTTGAAATAAAATAATAATAATAATAATAATAATAATAATAATAATAAAAAACATAGTCCTAAAAAAAATAAACAATTTTTGGGGGTTTGTTTCTAACAAGCCTAAGTCCTAAAAGATCACAGTTTCCTTTGGGCTTGTGCCAAACAAGCTTAAGTCCTACAAATCAATGTTTCTTCAGGGCTTGGTCCTCTAATAAGTCTAAGTCCTACAAAGGCCTCTAAAAAATAAATCTAACAAATCATCCTCTACTTGACTCAAGTCAAGTATCAGTCCACCCCAGTGGCAGCTTATGTCAGGTGGTTCCTGTCTCTCTCACTTTACATACACATTTCTTATTTTATTTTATTGATTTATTTTTGTATTAACTGTCCCCCCATAGCAGTCAAGAAACCCCCCCAAACAATGTCAACTGATTAATTCCCCAGACTCTACCCACCAACACAGGCACTCTCCTCATATCTCTTTTATACCATGTTTTTTATTTTTTATTTAGGATTTATTTTTTATTAACTGCCCCCCAATCCTAGTAAACAACCCCATCAAAAATCATCCCTTGTTCAACTGATTCTTTCCCCACACCCCACCAACACAGGCACCCTCATGCCCCTTTTATACTATGCCTTTGGGAAATAAAATAATACTTGCTATGTGTTGCGTGTAACTTCAATGTTCCCATTTCAATGGAATGAGAAAGGCAAAAAAAAAAAAGCATGAAAAAATGGAAAATCTGCACTTTTCGCTGGAATTTTTCCCCAAGCGGAAAGTGCCATTTTTCACCAATTTTAGTTTGAGGAGCAAATTTTCACCCCTCCCTAATGCAGATACAGTACCTCACAGCATTGTTGTGGTTTTCCTGCCACATTGTGATAATAGCTGCTTACAGATGATTTCACATTTTTTGAAAAGATGACAGATATTAAGTGTTGTGGGAAATATGTAGTATACAAAGTACGTAAGAGCCACATAGTGACTTATCCATTGTAACAAAACTTTCCAGTTTTCTGTTATATTAATTAAATGTTTCAATAAACCACACTAATAACTTTTAACTTGCATAGTAATATGGCAAAGTGTTATTAAGGAAGAGAAGGCACTATCAATCAGAAAATCTGTGGCTCACTGGAAATGAATATGGATTTCTTTTGCTGAAAAGTATATGTTATGTAACAGAGTTGTATCACCTTGAACTGTTAAGAAGGTAATGTTATCTGAGTAGCACTTTGTTATTGTAAGGTGTGGGTAATAATAAAGAGTAGGTAAGGGCAGTTTTTGAGATGGTTTAGTACCTACAGTTATAAATTCATATATTTTCAATATATGTTTTAGAGTAGCTCATTACATGTTTCATTGGTTAAATGTGGTACTGTTAAAGAAAACGTTGGAGACCCCTGCTTTAGGGTGTATGAAAGCTTTGGTGAATGCTGGTGCAAACACTCTGTTGTTGATAGGTCTTCAAAGCCAGCAAGCCCTGATCACCTCCCCTTTAATATCCACAGGGAAATGTAAAATGTTTCACCTTTGCGTCTTGATTCATGCATAACGTGAAAATGGGAACACTGGAAACGAATACCAAGAAACACTCATAAACCTCTACACTACCTTCCCATAGGCAAATGGTGTGTAAAGGAGAATTTTAGGTGTACGTACAAGCACCTGTTACATTGTAGAATCATAGAAGTATATTCCCCCGTAATGTGAATCTTCTTATTTACATCTCTTTTTTCTCACTCTGTTCTTTTCCTCTCTCTCCCTCTCTCTTGCTTATACTTGACGTTTTCAAATAGATGTAAATGAGGGATGGGCAACATGAGGCCCTCCAAATGCTGCCAGACAACAAATCCCATCATTTACTGCCAGCCAATGGCTCCTTGAGTTCTGCTGTTAATCATCAGCTCTTTTTACCTTCTGTTTTCCTGCAATACCAGTTCTATGTTGCGAAATAAATAATTAATTTTGTGCCAGCCATGATGACCAGATGGTTTTAATTAAGAAAGAAAAATAAATAAATAATGAATTTAACTGGGTACATGGTCAATCTTCTGACTATTTCCTATTTTAATTAAATGTCTTTTTATGTAGTTTACTTTAATATGTGTACCATGTTTTAGACAACATCACTCATCCTGGTTTAATTGTGGATACAGAGCTATAATATATTGAACAGTGTAGTTTATTGCCATTGAGTTAACAGCAATTGTATTAACCTTCACAGAGCAGATAAGCCTTGAGCACTTTATCCTCTTAGCTGTCGGTGGTAAACCTGTCTAGCTTACCTCTCTCTTGAAAGCCCTGCTTTAATATACTGTTAAATTGGCATATCCAATAGTCAAGTTTACCTATATAAACAAACTAATTTTATAGAGAAGTTATAAATACATTTTATATATGTCAGCATTGAACCCCCCCAGAGGTGTTTCTCTTAGAAGGAGTTTATTACATTTTAGCCATACAGACAGCATTCTGCTTTGTTATAAAAGTCATAATGGGATATAATCTACTGTAAGTGCTTTATTAACAGAACACTAACAACAACTAACTTGCATTTTAATGGATGTATAGATTATCCTATTCAGAGAGCAGTAATTTAATCTTGTTTTGATGTTTTATTGAGCGATAAAAGGTGTCAGTTAAATGATTGTGGTAAGTTCCCACTGCTCTTATGTTCAGGAAAGTTGTTTTCTTATCTCAGCTCATTCAAAGCTCATTTTGTTCAAATGTTTTTGCTATCCCTTATCCTAGAAATGAAGCAACTCTGGGACAAACCAACTGCTAGGGATGGGTGAAAATGTTTGCCTCAAATCAAAATTGGCTAAAAATGGAACTTTCTGCTTGGGGAAAAACTTCCAGTGAAAAGTGCACTTTTTCCCGCTTTTTTGCCTAGCTCATTGCATTGAAATCAATGGGAAGAGAAATGTTTCCCCACCACATGAAAGATTTTTCTACTTTTATACAAGGGTGTCAGTCTCTCACAGCATGCTATTCTGTGTTTGTGTGAAGAGAAAGCAGCATTTTATTGAGCTAGAGAAGCTTAGTTTAGGGAGTATTTTAGATGGGACATTTGTTCTCCGTATTAGGGGAGTCTGGGGGCACTGTGAGGGAGAAGAAGGGAGGAAGGTGGTTGACCCCAAATATCCCAAAATTTGGTGTGACTGACTGGTAAGACAAAGGCAGCTGGGGTCCAAATTACTTGCTGATTTTGCTTTTATTTTCTCTGTGCTGGGGAAGTCTGGGGAAAGAAGTTGTTGGTTTTGTTTTTTAGTTATATATATTTTTTGGGACTGACTGTCACAGGGTGGACAACTTAAAAAAAAAATGAATACATAAATAATTAAACAAATAAATATATTAGGTGACAAACAGCTGACTGGGAGCCTGATGTGAGTCCTGTGACTGAGACAGACTTGATAGAGAGCAGGCAACATTGAGAATTTTGTTGAGGCTCAAGGCAAGATATTGCATTCCATCAGTTGTGTACCACAGAGAGTAAAAACACACACAGTAGTTGAGTAATGTCCAGCAAATGCACAAGCAGGGGTGGGGGGAGATGTAGTAGTGCACGGACGTGGAAGTAAAGTAGTACTTCATTAACTGACTGCAGCAATGGTTGATGTGGCATGTGCAATAAATGATGATGATCCCTCTCCTCTTAGGGTGGATGCAGTTTGTTAAGGTCCCACCAATCACACCACTCCAGTCCCCCACCACCACTACCATACACACCTGCCACATTGTAGGTTGTACTTTATTTTTTTTTTTATCACTTGACATCATCATGAATATGTGCCAGACTGCCAGTGTCACTTAAGCAGGAAGTTAGTGTTGTGGGCAAAGGATAAATGCACTCTGCATGCTAACACATTTTTCAAGGTATATGTTGTTGTAGGACTCACAAATCTGACTTTCAGCTACTTATTTCTCCACTACAGCCCTCAGAAGAAGTAATATTGTGCTGGGAAATGTGACACCATTGGAAACATAGGCAAAAAATGTGCTGGAATAGCAAAAAAATGTGTTAGAATTGTAGAAGAATGTGTTGGAATAGGAGAAAAATTAGCTGGAATAGGCAAAAAGGAGGACAATTTTGCATTGGAGAAAAGGAGAAAACTTTCACACAAAAAAAAGAGAAAAATCGTCCGTTTTTCAGAAAAAGTCATGCAGGAAATTTTTCTCACTTTTTGCCCACCCCTAACAGCATTCCCATTGATTTAAATTAAGATTTAAAACAATTGTCTGCTACAGCAGTCTCAAACTGCTGGCATCTAATGGGTTAAAATGTACAATTTTTTTCTTATGCCATCAGTAAATGGTGAGGCTAATGAACTAAGGAGAACTGGGCCTAGATGCACTAAAGGCTGCTGCGGTGTTGATATGATATTGTCGATGTATTTGAATCATTCTGACAATTCGATCTGCACACACATCGACATATTCACCAAAACTGTCGGATGGAGAGGGAGGGTTGGAGAAGGTCCCTATTGGCATACAGGATTTTCAAACTGTTGTCAGTGTGGAAGGGATCTCCTCCCCTCACACATCACCAACACTATAACAATTCTGAACAGCATTCTCTGTGCTTCCCTACTCAGTCAGTAGGGGAATAAAGAGAAGGCTTTCAGCACCATGGACAGCATTGAATGCCATAGAGACGTGCATTGCTCACCCTTGTTGCATTCAAAGGGTTAAAATAAACTGAAACAGTACACCAAACAATACACAATGTCCCCCCCCTTAAACCCCCCCTTAGTATGTTGACATATATTGCATATATTTGACATATTAACTCCATTCAAATTCACTTCTTAATTGGAACTGCCATTTATTCGACAGAACCTGTGCTTCATTCGACACTTAACCCTTTGAGTACCAGAGAGGTAGTAATGCATTGGTTAGCAATGTGTTTCCTACCCTTCTGGTACTCAAAGGGTTAATAGGCAAGGTATGCTGCTGCATATCTTGCCTGTATATGTGTAAAAAATGACTTTTTATTTAAATTTATTAAAACAAACATCATACCTCAAGGGGGGTATCATGACCCCTCATGACCCCCCCTAGCATGGAGGTGACAATTGCCCATTTATTACTTGAAGCGCATATGATCTATGTTTCACATAGTTCATATGCGCTTTTTATAAAGAACTAAAACTTTCAGTCCTCAAAGGGGGGCACCAGGACTCCTCCTGATAGCCCCGCTACCATGGATCATCTATCCAAAAGGATAGATGATCCATGGGGCAACCCTAAGGCATTTTCTGTCTTCTTTAACTGAGCGGCTGTAAAAGCAGCATCTACTAGAAACGCTGCCTTCAATGAATGAACCTTGTCACCGGGTCATTCATAGAAAGCACAGGGCTGCGCTCTTATCATCAAATCAGTCACCGGGGTCAGACCGGGTGACTGATTCAATGATCAGAGCGCAGCGAAGTGATTTCCAGGAATGAACCCAGTGACAGGGTTCATTCATCGAAGGAAGCGCTTCTAGCAGATGTAAAAGCAGCACGGAGAATGCTGTTCAGAATTGTCCTAGCTCTCCCTGCTGTTACTCCATAGAAAAGTACAGGGGAGATCCCAACTACGACAGCCTGAGGCAGGTGAAGTGGAGACTGTGAACTCCGACAGCAGAGGATGCTATCGGAGTTTACGGAATGAGTTGAAGTGTCACATTATCATATCAACACCCCCCACATATGAATGTGTCTCATTATTCAGCATTTCCCTATGGAAATGAGTCATTATGCTTCATTACCATATGGAAATAGGCCATGGTCGATATGATGACTGAAAATTCGTAAACCTGTCTGATTGATGTCGATGTGTGCATCTCTTTGTTGGAGTGCTGGTGTTGTAATGTTGTGGACAGTTTGGTGAATACTGTGGATGTGTCTATGACACTGCTCCAACAGAACATCGACATTTATAGCCCTCTTTGACCTTTAGTGCATCTAGGCCCTGGAGCAATTCAGGAGCAAACCAGCTATGCCATGGGGACAAATAAAAGTTCCCAACATTCCTACTGATTTAAAACATGGCTTTTAACCCCTAAAATGTTAGATGGACTACAAACCATTGCATTCAAGGATTAAAAGCCCAATTAAAATGGATATTTTTTATTTCTCATTCATGGTACAATTGTTTTTCTCCAGAATACCTCCATTTCTCCTAGTAAATCAGTCTCATTAAGAGAGATCTCTAATGCATTGCTTATAAGAGACATCTCCAATGCACTGTATGAATTTGCCAGCTCAGTTCCGCTAGAGTTTGCCTCAGATACCTGCAGTTGCTCTCCAAGATATGTATGAAAATGTGTGATCGCTCTAGTGCATAATGGTGACACACTCCACCATCAATAAGACATTAATTCTAGTGATACCATTGCCTCTGTGCCTTGTTTCATATATATAATACAAAGGGGAGAATTTCAGACATAAGACGATTAGTAAGTAGCTTAATAAATTGGTTTTAGGTAGGTGTAGCACTAGGAAATAAGCTCATCTAATTTTTTTGTGTGGGATCTTTGAGTAATGTGTTTGATATCTCTCTGGCATCCACGGTGTTAATCTTGCCAATCTGGAAAATTCTTAATATGCTGTGAAGTTGTTTAGCTCAGATCACTTTCTGAGTCAGAGTATGCTGAGATTCACAGATAGAGAATGTGATAATTAACAATGATTGGTGATCAGTAGAAGATATGAGAATTACAGATAAGGTATCACTTACTGATAAAATCCCCCATCTAGGCAAATTTATTAGATTCTGGGTCATGTCACATTACAGTATACTCAAGAAAGTTTTTTTTATCATGGGAACAAATTACAAGATTGAGTTTAACATATCTGGACCTGGATAATGAAGAATCTAATGAAAGAGAAAATGAAAATATTCATATGAGTAGCCCTTGTGTGTCCCTCTTTAGCCTTAGTCATTAAATCATTTAGAAGTGACTACATCATTTAATTATTTTAAAAAATACATATGTTGATATACTAGGAATGACAGGAAGAATTGTGCAGCAAACTAGGGCTATAGCTTGGTACTGGCTGATGGGGGGAAGGGGTAAAGCCCTTTGCCTCATGTTTAAAGCCCTGGGCCTTACTGCTAGATCGAGGCATGTAATGATGCTAATCTCCCCTATTAATAATGTGCTCCATAGTGTGCAAATAAGGCATTAGGTTGGCCCAAACCCCAGCTACTTTCGAATCTAGCAACGGTGATGGTACAAACCAATTGCATAATAAGGAACAAACAAAAATGCTAATTCTTTAAAGAGATAGTAATACTTCGTTTTATCTTTATTTTATTTTGTAGGCATAAAAAAAACACGAAGAATGAAATAAGTCTTATTTCTCAAACCTTTATAGTTTGAGAGATATTCACAAGCAAAGTTTCCCCTCCCGCCCCTTTTACCTAGATGTGGAATCTGGTTGTAAGACCAGACAGATAACAGAAGGGGACACTCTTATTCCTATGAAAACAATGAAATCCCTGCCGCCCTTGACAAGTTTTTCAGGTTTTTCCCTTATCTTAATTGAAGATTGTCCCTCTCTGCAGTCTACCTGGGCACCTCCCTTCTGATCTGACTGAACAGTGTTACATCAGTAAAATGGGCGGGAGGGGGAAACTTTGTCATTGAATTACTTTTGAACTACAACTCAAACAGAATTGAAATAACACTCTCCAAAGTCCAAATACTATGATGATTAATTAGAGCTGCTTTTATTATGAAACATTACTATCCCTTTAAATAGGATTTTCTGTTTTTTAATGCTAGGGAGGTCTCTAAAGCATAGCAAAAGGGTTAAAAGCACATTTTAAATGAAGGAGAATTTGAGGAAATTTTATTTGGTATCCTCCAGGATTACTTCATCGATTCTTTGTACATTAGCATCCACGAGAACTGCAGGAAACTCTTGAGAAATTCAGGAAACCAGCTACACATGCCAAAGTGCATGGAAAGTGATATCATATGCAAAGCCAGGACCACACATGACCACACTGTGCCTTATCATGAGATACCAGACAGGGTGGCATGTGGCTAGGGATCTTAGAGGGAAGGTAGGAAAGAGTTGTGCTCTATCTTACCTTCCTGAAAAAGTTTGTTCTATAAGAGAGCTTCAAGATGGAAGGCATCAGATCTCAGCTGTGCATATTCTCCAAGTTGGAGATTTCATAGCTACCATAGAACTTAAAGAAACATACTATCAAGGACAGAACAACAATTCAACATCTGTGGGTCATAGCTGTTCCCTTTGGTCTATCTTCATCTCCAGCACTTGTCTGCTTGGTTAATGAAAACCTCTATCTCTCAGATCTTACCAGATTGGATTAAAGTCAGTATGAAGAAATCAGGCCTTTCTACAGAACAGTAATAGAGAATTTTGGAACTCACATTGGATGTTCCTCTAGACTGTAAGCTCTCATGAGCAGGGCCCTCTGATCCTACTGTTCTCCACAGTTGATTGTACTATTTAATACCTCTGTATGTCTCTTCCTAATTGTAATGTGCTGCGGAATTAGTTGGTGCTATACAAATAAATAATAATAATGCTCTTGTAGTCAAGAGTTTTATTCCATCAGACAAAATCAATTTGTTTTCACAAGTCAACAAGGTCATGACGATGTATTGTGTGTCATTAAGACAGTTGATGTCAAGAGCAGGGCTTATGATGAATTTTAAAGAAGCAATACCTTGGGCCCAGCTTCAAATGAGGAGTCTGCAACATTTGTTCTCAATAGATGGAACAAGAGAGAGAGAGAGATAGCTCTCTCAATTATCAAGTAAGCAATTTTTACATGGTCAGAATTTCTTTAGACTGGTTGTCAAAGTAGAATATTTTCAAAGGAGTACAATGGTCCATTGCAAGTTGGATACTCATTATGACATATGGAAGCAAGTGTGGATAGGGAGAATTAATTAAACAGATAACTTTTCAGGGACTCTGGGCCCCTACACAAAGTGAACTCCACTAAAACCACTTCAAGCTTATAGTTATATGAAGAATGCTGAAGATTCTTCCCTCACCAAAGGTCAAGCTATCAAGATCAGATTAGACTATTCTATGGTAGTACACTACCTGTCCTACAAAAGAGACACAAGAAGTGTGAATCCAAATCACCTATCAGAGAAGATTTGTCTATGGGCAGAAGCCAGTCTAATGGCCTTATTCATGGTAAATGGTAAATAAATGTCAACAGTCTGAAAATGAATTGGAGATATCCTCAGTCTGTGATTATTAGGGAGAATGCCAATCTTCCAACATACTTCTCTTAATTTCCTCAAGAACGTCCACATATAGTGGATTCCCTTTTAAAGAGGTGGCCCTTCCCAGAGAAAGCAACAGCCATTCTTATCACACTTTACTTGCTCATGAGAGTATGGTCCATCAGTTTTCCAGTCAAGAAGAACCTTCCACATAAGGTACAGTACAACATCAGCAAGTGTTCAAACTGAATATGACAGCCTGGTTCCTGAAATCAATGTCTTAAGCAGACAAGGTGTTACACCTCCTCTAACCTTTGACCCTGCTCTGACTGGACTGGCCACTGGTGTCTTTAAATAGGCACCACTTTCTTTTTCTGATGCTTGTTTTTTGTCACTCTTCAGTTTGATTCCTGGCTACTAAGTTGTGCTGACCATTGATGTGACCTCTGCCTGTTTGACTACGCTTCTGGATCCTCCTTTGTACCTTTGTTTTAGAAATACCTGGTTTTGATTCTGGCTTTCCATTTTTGACTATTCTCCTGTCTTTGCCCTTAGGAATCTTGCTCTAGTGACCTCTCCTTTGCCGACCTGGACCGTCTGACTACCGCTCACTCCTGACCCAGTATTGCCTGCATCGGGACTCCTATTACCCAGTCCGTGGTCATCACGGTTACCATCCACGGTGAGCTCCACCCCCAGGGTGAACGTCGGCTGTGCAGCACATCTCTACCTAGCTCCAAAGCAGGTCATTGCTTCTATCTGCAGCTGCTGATGGCATTAGGAAGACCTAGCCCTCGCATCTTCCTTCTACCTGCTCCAGTGTGGTGGTCTGTTCAGCGCGACGCTCGCTAGCTACCTGGGCAGGCCCTCCATCTTTCTTCCAGGCCATTGTCATGGCAGTTTTGAGACCCTTGGGGCCTTACTTCCAGCCATTGGCTTTATGTTTCCTCTCTTATCTTACCCAGTTTATCTATACTGCAGGGTATGTAGAAGCAAGGTAGGTTCTTTTCTGGCCTAGTTAGAGGCCGTCTGGCTCCCCGGGTTCTTTCTTCCAGGCATCTGATATACTTTAGCTTCCTTATCCTAACCTGCTTTTCTCCTATTTTTGCCAGGGTAAGTTGAAGCAAGGGAAGCCTTATTGGCCTTATTTGAGGCCCTCCGTTCTTACCTTCTACCCAGATGCTGCTGTGGGGGACAGCCTTGCGTTTCTTGCGGTATTGGAATATTCCTTGGGTTGTACTCTGTGGATCTGAATTACAGAGCTTGAGGCTATTCCTTGGCTGCACCCAGGGGATCACTCTCAGCCATTTGGCTGCATCTGTATTCTAGTTTTTATTGTTGCTCTATTACAGGCATTGGGGCTTCCGAGCGTACTATTTTTGGTTCTACTGGGTCGGAATGTTTGCCTGAGGGATCTAGATTTGGGTCTAGCCAATTCTATATTTTCTGGGCATAGGAGAATTTTTATCTGAAAGTACCCTTCCTCCCTAGGGGTCTGCATATTGGGATCCTCCCTTGCCTTTGCCTCTCTAGTACCTACGGTCGTTTCCAGCCTGAGGGGTGTTTATCCTGGTCCTGGCACTGGCTCAACTGGGGTCAGACACCTGGCTTCGCAGACAGCACCTTTAATACAGCTTCGGCTGCTGCAAGGACACTCTAACAGGGCTCCTCTGCTCCCAAGCTTCAAATTCTATTCAACACACCCTAGCCTCTCTACACAGTAGGCCTGGGAGATCCCAGTTTCTCTTCTAGGTCTACAGGGGTGCTAACACAAGGTTTATCATGACGAGTGATAATTCTCCTTCTTAATTCCAAGACAACAAATACACCAAATTCTTTCAGCAGAAGCTGGAAGACATTCTTTTTGGTGTATATCTAGAAAAGAAAACCCTATTTCTCCATCTATGTCTATGAGAATTATAGTCTGCTGGATTCAAGAAAAGTTCAAGTGAACATTTTAGGAAGCATTCTGGGTCTTCTTTTTTTGCAAATCATTACTTGGTCAGAAGATTCAGCAAATCAATCAAGAATTTAAAACTAAAGATTATATCTTCATATCCTTCTTCGGATTTAAAATATACTCTTAAATGACAACACTGTGAAACTACTTTCTTTCAGTTACTTGGAAGCTACCTTCAGAATGGGATAATAAAGTCTATTCCAACTCAAGAAATATGTTTATTCACTTTGTGTTCTAATCCTCAAAATGCTAGAGTAGACTTTTACAAGTTGTATGTTTAAAAGATGTTTAAAATATAATTGGTCTTCTTTCTGCTACCCATGGAGATCATAAAGGAAAAAGGAATGGACAGGTAAGAAAAAGTTGTCTTTATTGCCTCTCTCCCTTCCTTTTAAGTGATATCAGCCCCTTCATCTCAGTCAGTGCTCAGGATGCGTTTATAGAGTTCACAATGAGACAAATGTCTCGGTGTGAGTCAGTGCTTGTCAGGTTGCCATGAAAACACTGCAGATTGAAAGACCGGGTCAGCCACTTAACTGCAGAACTGGCTGACATCAGTTAAAGGGGTGCAAGGGGGCAATAAATGGCCTTATTTTTTTTATTAAGTGTTTGATTATGACTGATATCGTTCACACTCGTTTGTACTATAGAATTAAATAAAAAACTTTTTACAACCATTACTTTACCTTTTAGACTCTCAACACTTGATTTCACATTGATCTTGTGAGTGCAACTTTTATTTATCACTGACTGGGAGTAATGTTTCTGTGACGGATACCCATACTCAGACTGAATAGCTCTTCCAAAACTGTGCTTCCTTAACCGAGGACACTCAAGATCTCCTGTTTGCAAGACAGAAAACAGGATCATAGCTCCTATCACTCAGTCTTTTAGGCAAGACTCAGTGTAGGGTGAACAAGCTCTGGATACAGCAAGCTTTACCCCAAGCATCAGACAACACCAGTGTCTAGGGTTAGAATCAGAACTGAAGTTTATTGCCCTCGTTGTCTTCTTCTTGCTGATAGATTTTATCCATTAGTGGTGATTTTTGCTTACCGAGGCTTTAGCCTCACTACTCCACCTTCTCGGGTTGGGTTTGAAGTCGCAGGTTTGGATTCTTCTTGGTCTCTGTTCACTTGTCACAGCTGGGTTGGTTTCACAGGGTCTTCGCTGTGATGGTGAAGTTTATTGTAAAACATACAGAGTTTAAATACACACACAACAAGTTATCCACCCAATAGGACACATGTACTGCAATCCACATATGGGAAGACAACGGGAGTTGTTGGTGGAGGGGCACATCATACAAAGAGGCACAATGGTGAAGTGGGAATATACATCTTTATAATGGGTGGAGGGTGGTTTCAGTAAAAACATGCAGTAAATGAATACAAGGGGAGTGTAAACATACTGTGTGATGAGACACTGGGTAGTGACAACAGGATATAGTGGGCCAGACCTGAGTGATTGAACTATACAATGGGACAAAGGGATAGGGCTGGGTACAGCAAACATGATTATATCACTACATAATCAGATCAGAGCATAACTTTCTCAACAATTATATCACCCAGTTCCTGTAAAAGCCCCCACAGCTGGGTGGTCTGTAGGGTGGGGGCTGGGCCCCAGGCCCTCCAATATCCCAGGACATGGAGGCTTCCATGGCAAGGGCAAACAGGGTAGAGTTTAGTCTCAGGGGGAGGCCATAACCTGTTCGCAAGTCCATAGTCTGTGGGCAGGAGACTGGCCCTCAGGCCCCTCCAGGAGCCAGGGGCCCGGTGGTTCCTGTGACACTTTCGTTGTTCAGTATTTAAGCATTTCATATTATCTTTTAATATTGATTTTTCTTTTTTATGTATTATTGTTTATCTTTTATCCTCTTGAATACTAGTGATGTCTAATCTCATTGCAAAGCAATGTGATGAAGATGTCGGTAGCAACCAAGAGGGTTAATACTGAGTGCAGACTGCAAAGACTAAGGCCCTTGAATTTGTTTACTAGTGATAAACCTGTCTAATACCCACAGTATATAAAAAATTAACCCCTTAACGACCAGCGGTCGCGGGGTGTGTGGTCCTTTAAGGACCCGATAGAGAATTTCAGCGTGCCGCCCCACGTGACTAATCACGTGGGGCGGCACGCCGAACTGAGGGACTGAAAGAGATCGCTCCGGTCTTGGAGCGATCAAATTCAGTCTCATGTACTATTAGTAATAGTACATGACGTACCAGGACCGTCACTGGTCCTTAAGTGCCGGACCAGCGTGACGGTCCGGGTACATCACTGGACGCTAAGGGGTTAAAAGGGAGGGTAGTGTAGGAGTGTATGGTTTTTTAGGGTCATTATGTTCCTCTGCATCTTGTTTACTGTCATGTACTAAACAAGACAGACAGAAAATTGGCTTAACTTTACTACATTTACCTATGGATTAAATTTATACATTTCTCCCCACTTTATTTTATCAATCTGTTGCAATTAAAATAAATAGCTCCATGTAGTAAACATATCAAGATTTTGCTTTACAATGCATTGCATGCTTCTCTGGCACTCAAAGGGTTAACACAATCTTGACAATAGAGATTTTGCTTTGTTGGTTTATAATTGCCATTTATATTTCTTTTATAACTTCACGAGTCACCTAGATCTTTATTCAGTGTAAAGACAGTGAAAATGATGATATATTCCAGAGAACAAGGCAAAATGAAGACACTGTGAAAAAAAATGCCCGTGATAATTAAGTCAGTTTTAACAGTGCACAGAATGATTTATTCAGCTGATTACAATATAAAAATTGTGCATTGTTCCACTTAGTACAAACAAACAAAAAATAAGTTAATAAAGCTATTTTACTAAGAATTGGAGCAAATCTGCACCAGATGGACAAATAAATATTCCCACAATGCTACGTACTGGTTGAAAGGTCTAAAGACCCATATCTCATTTTTAAAGCCCTGGGTTTTGTTGCTTGGGCCATGTAATGATGCTCATCTACCCATAAATAATGTTGTATTTGGGTTAATAACTGTGCTAATAATGTATTAGATTGGCCCAAGACCCGGGCCATTTGGAAACCTAGGGGGTTATGCACTAAGGCATGATAAAGAGGTGATAAAATGGAGATAACTTCTTCAGTGAAATCACTTCTCCAGTTCCTATGTTATTCTATAGAGCCTACGCACTAAGATCTCCATAGATGGATACATCTTAGTGTATAGGCTCCGTAGGATAACATAGGAACTGGAGAAGTGATATCACTGGAAAACACATCTCCACTTTATTACCTCTTTATCACGCCTTAGTGCACCCCCCCCTTGTAACTCTCCTGGAGCAAAGCATCTGTACTATAGGGAACAAATAAAACTCAATGGTGTCCTTTGAGTGACAGAGGTATCCAATGCATTGCAGTGATACCGCTCTGGCACTCAAAGGGTTAGACCTTGAATGCTACAGTAACATTTTCCAAATTGTTGTTCCACAAGATGCCCCCAAGTTTTCCAAAAATGAATTTAGGAAGTGTACCCATTTTTAAAAGATTGCCATATTTTTATACGTGTATATACCTTTAATGAAAATGGTCAGGTGGGACTTTCGGGAGGAAAATTGTCTGGTAAACAGCCACAAGGGAGTGGCAGACTACATCCAGCATGGACTTCTCAGTACAGAAGAAGGCAGTGACTAGGAGTGGCAGACTAAACTTAAAGGATCAGTAAACTTTTTTTATGAAAAAATATACATTGTAAGGATTTTCCTACTGAGTAAAATAAGGGTACTCCCACTGCAGAGAGATTTATATTTCCAGAGTTATTACAGTTTAAACCCATGTTTTTTTTTACATTAGCAGTGCCCTCTAGTGGTCAAATTCTAATCAGTTTATCTGTTCGTTTCTAATGGAGAGGAAAGTCAGGAAAGTCATAGAAACATTGAATATGACGGCAGATAAGAACCATTCGGCCCATCTGGTCTGCCCATTTTCCTACTGTAAAAACCTCAAACCTTTTTTGGGCCTTGGTCTTTTCTTATGTTAAGGACAGCCTTATGCCTATCCCATACATTCTGTCACTGTATTAACTTCTAACATATCTACTGGTAGGCTATTCCACTTATCTACTACCCTCTCACTGTAGTAAAACGTTCTTACATTACATCTAAACCTGTGTCCCTCTATTTTTAGACTATGGCCTCTTGTTCTATCATTTTTACTCCTTTGAAATATACTTCCATCCTGCTCTTTGTTGAATCCCTTCATGTATTTGAATGTTTCAATCATATCCCCTCTCTCTTCTCTCCTCCAAGCTATACATGTTCAGATCCTTTAGTCTATCCTGATATTTCTTTTCCTGTAAACCAGTCACCATTTTAGTAGCCCTTCTTTGAATTTTCTCTAGAGTATCTATATCCTTCTGGAGATGGGGTCTCCAGTACTGTACACAATACTCTAGGTGAGGTCTAACTAGAGATCTGTAGAGTGTCATGACCACTTCCCCTTTTCTGCTACTAATGCCCCTAGCTATACAACCCAGTACCCTGCCTGCATTCCCTATATAGTTCTCCACAGAATGTGATAGAACCTTTCTGTCAGTTAGAACTTCAGGAAGTAAAGCACAGTAAATTCCCTTACTGATTATTTGAACTGTTATAAATTTTGAATAAAACACTGACAGCAGTGGGAGACACCTTGTTTTATTCAACAGGAAAAGTTCTATAAAATACGAGTTTTCATAAAAAAAGTTTACTGCTTCTTTAATCTCTAGGGGGGTGGCTATTCATGACTTCACTGCTAATGCAGCTGACTGCACATGAAAAGTCTCATACAACCTGGGAAAAAAGGGTTAATAACCTTGTGTAGTACTGTGCAGGACTGAAGGTAAGTATTCCTATATATTTTTGTATGTTTTGTATTTTTGATTTGGCTGTTAATGACCCTTGCTACCAAAAATTAAATTCCAATGATACCATGGAATACCATGGCATTCTATAGGAGTGAGAATTCTCACTATAAAAACCAGTATGTCCCATCATGTTGGTAATATTTAGTTCTCTGTATGCTATGTGCGTGTATATGATCTCTACTCTGGCCACTTGTCCACATATCTATGGTTAAGTGCCGTATAAGATTTCCAACTGTCAAAGCTATCCAATAAAGGGTTAAACAAGAGAACCAATTATGTTAGATATCTTCACATAAATAGATAAATAATAATATAATTTTGAGAACTTTACACAATACTAGGTATTGACATGCTACTTCACAGTAAATAATTTATTAAATAATCAATTACGCATATTTGTGCAAAAATATATATAATTTATTTAAGTAAAATATACTATAAATAAAGTGTAAACAACATTGATATAAATGAGTGACCAGCAATTACAATAGATATACAGTAACTCAAACCACAATTATCACATTGAGGATTACCATCAATTAAAGGGTTAACCACACATAGGTATGTTCAGAGGTATTAAATAACAATAATTGAACCCAGCAGCATAGAAAAGGAAAATTGATCCTTACAATTAATTGAAATACAGCTGGCAGCAGCATATATGAATACTTCTGCCCCAGAAACTGTATAAACTATGCTAATCGAGGTTTAACACTTTAAAAATTGCAAAGCAATTTGTTGCACACCGCTGTGGCACTCAAAGGGTTAAGGTATGTTGTCAGGTGAGTCAGCTTTAATATTAAGCCAGGTCCTCTGACAATTTCCTTATACCATATTTAATAACCAAATTTAGAGAAACTAACTGGAATAAAATCTCAGACTGAAATTACTATAATTTAATTATCTACTGATTTCAAATATTGCATACCTTCTGAATAAAACATATAAATTGTAATTAATATAGTTAATAATAGATAATACCAAGAATATACTTAGAATCAATACAATAATATATGTCTATATAGTATACCAACTTCATGCAACATATATCATAAACATGACCATAGCAATCCTATGTAAAGCCTATAGGGTACTCCAAGGGTTAATCCACGTAGTAACATAGGATGCCACACCCAAGATAGCGACTTCTTTTGTCTAGTGTGAGGTTTAAATAAACTTCTCACTGTACAAAAGTTTAAACCCAAAAACATGCACAAAGAAATCCAAAGAAACACCTTAAAATAAATAGACAAATAGCAGTTGAAGGGTTAATAAACAAATTCAAAGGATTCCCCCAGATCAAATATTATCTATAACAACCTTTCTAGGAACAAAATATATTCTAGAAATATCAACGATTATATTAATTAATTTGATATATAGGTCTCACTGCTATCAGGTATTTTACATTTATCTGGCAAAATATAACAATTTAACAATTAATTAATGAATTCTGCTTAATTCTGAATTACTACACCCAATTCTGAATTACTACACCAAATACACCAATATATTATAATTGGTCACAACTGGGTGGCCAGTCCGATAAATTATATGTTTCTTCAAATATAGAAGAAATATAGTATTTGATTCTGAATTTTGCAGAATTAAAATAAGGAAAGATATAGTCACCAGTCCTATAATTTTTTCTTAGTATCTCTTTAACAGCCAGCCAGGTACACTTCAGAAAACAGAACAGGAATTCAAGAGGAAAAAGCCAAGAGGAACAATCCCCTTCTCTCTCAAAACTTATATATTTATAATGTAAAATTACCATTATCAGAATCTCCTCTGATTGGATAAAGATCCATCTCATTATGCATTGACATCATCAGTATTATCTGATTGGACACTCTGTCACGGAGTGACTAGGAATTGAACACACTGACAAGTACAAATGAACTTAATATAAAACTTTATTAAGTAGCATGAAAGGCAGGAGATAAGGCAACAGTTAAATCGCAATAAATGACACACAGTAGTATAAAAATGAGACAAATGGCAGTAGATAGAGGCACGTCTTTCAGATGACAAAAGTGGCAGTGGATAGTGGCACACCTTCACAAGACCTGGTAGGAACAAAGAAGGCGTTTCCTTACCCTTCACAGGACAGGTGGTCAGAAACGGAATGGCCCTGGGACTACACGGTTAATGTGAGGGCAGTGCAGAGTACTCCCATACACAAATGGAATGGCACACCTTCACGAGCCCAGAGATTAACAGTGCAGGTACTTTCCTCACCCTTCACAGCACAGGTGATCAGAAACGGAATGGCCCTTAGACTACACGGAGATGTGGGTACAGTGCAGAGCACTCCTGTACCCGGATCAGATGGCACACCTTCACGAGACCAGAGAGAAACAGTGTAGGCACGTTCCTCACCCTTCACAGGACAGGTGGTCAGAACGGAATGGCCCTGGGACTACAAGTTAATGTGAGAGGGCAGTGCAGAGCACTCCCAAACACAAAGTCAGCAAAAGAGTGGAGTAGACCAGTATCCCCACAGGGGATACACTAGGCGGTGGCTAGGTGGAGAAGGCTAGGCAACACAGGCCGGTATGGCTACGGGAGGTCAGTCACACGGAATGACCGACAAGCGCCACTTAACGGAAGCGAGCGCAATGCGAAAGATACAAGGCAGCATGGAAACCAAACCATAAAATGGAATGGTCACGGAACGCAACACAGAGGGTTAACCAGGAGGCAGCCAAAGGTCAAAACCGGATCGGATAGTCAGACGTCACCAATGGTCATAACCGGAACGGGTAGTCAGACAAGCCAGGGGTCAGAGCCGGAACGGGTAGTCAGATGAGCCAGGAGTCAGAACCAGAACAGGTAGTCAGATGAGCCAGGAGTCAGAACCAGAACGGGTAGTCAGACAAGCCAGGAGTCTGAACCGGAACGGGTAGTCAGATGTCGCCAGGTAATACACAGGAACGGTAATGCACCAATACAGAAATAAGCTCAGGTACACCACGAAAGGGCACTGGAAGTAACACAGGCTGAGGTTTAAAAACCCTGATGGGTAGGTGGAGCAATGACCTCATCAGCGTGGTGCCCTATAAGAATAGCGACTCAGAAAGAGCGACAGTTAGATAGTAAACAATGTCGCTCCAGGGCAATGTCAGTCACAGGCCATCACGGGGCACCGTGATATACTCTTAATTACTAATTTCCCTATGACATCACGCATATATTATGAAAAAAAATGTCCAAGCACTAGTAATAACACTATGTACTCTGGAGATGGTGGTGTTACTCCACATTAAAATTCGCACCTAAAATGACACCTGGTCTGTGTTTTCTCATCAGATAAGAATGGCCATGAGGTCATTGGACTTGACATAAATATGTCACCCTACTAGACTTTCCCACATGGGAGAATCCCTTATCCCAGGCCTGTTGTCTCCAGGAGAGTCATATTTAATCGTAAAATTCACTCAACTATTTTCACTCCCATCTACGTAAAGAGAGGCCCCTTTTGTCTCTAAAATGGAGTCATTGTTATAACATGAGATCATTACACACACATCTTAAAAACAGACTTTCAGACAATTTGGTTTAAAAGAAAAATTAACCATTTCCTCCCCATCATGGCAATGTCTCTGACACAACCCACTGCCCATGACGCTAACCCCCTGCTGGTACAACTTTGACACAGCCATTCTTTAAAAAAAAAAAAAAATAACAGCTAGAGATATGCTGTGCTGTAGGCATGTCTCCCGATCAGACCCATGGTTGTCCTTCAGGTTGATCTCAATGAAGTTGTGATTAGATGTGATCCTACATGTTGTACATAGGTAACAGATAGCAACATGGTTACCTTTTAGATCGTGTGTACATTATATCCATATTGTAGATTTCATAGTCTAAACTAATTTCCAGAGGGACTACTAATACATAATTCAAATAAATAGCCTCCTCAGGAGAAGGATCATCAGTGTTTATTTATTAATTACACCAAAATAAAATAGAGCCAGAGCACTGAATATGTAATATCACTAAAAACAGTCTGTCATTAATATGTTAATATTGGCTGCCGTGCTCCCGTATCTAAATATTGGTACAAACAACTAAAGAAAAAAGAAAAAAATTGATAGATAATAAATAGGGCACTATAGTGATAGAGTCAAACAATGATTTTTCACAAAGTAATATTGCTTGCAGTGAAAGTAGTAAAATTTAGCTTTTATTAAGACAGTTAAGAATCAAGAAAACTGACAGATTGTGGTCTGTACAGTTTTGTGGTTCAAATACTGTATGTCAGCTCCAACCAATGCTGTACCCTTTTAAGCAGGATGCTTCCAGCTACCTAACCTAATACGGCATTTCCTAGTTGCACTAAAGTGATCATAGTAATTATAAATAAAAAATGTAAACAAGATTTACAAGTTTAGAAAAGTTATTCCTCTGCCTCAAATGAGGGTTCACTTGCCTTTCTACCTCTAGCCTGGTGTGAACAAATGTTTCCAGAAGATGTCACCATGGAAAAATATATATAGCTTTACACTTCCTCCACTTCAAAGGCACTACAATATTTGAAACCCATAGAATTTCCTAGTGCATTCAGCAACTTTTGCAAGCTCAAGAACATTTCTACCACGTGTATGGGTTGACATACTACCGGGGGTGCAAGGAACAATAATCTATTCCTGTAACTTTTCTGCACTAAAACTAATCATATTTGTATATATTTATATGCAATTAAATCCTTCATGCCTATTGATCTTGGAAAGGAAAAACTCCCTATTTCAACAAGCATATTCCTACCATGAAATGAGTTGTTGGGGAGCCGATGAAAGGGGAAATATCTCTTTCCAACAAGAGTACATCCTTGTCATGATGATGTACTTATCAGTAAAGTGGTTAATGGCGCTCACATGTCTCATGCAACCTGTTAAGGGGTTAAAAGGATAGTAATTGTTCACAGTAAAATCAACTCCAATTAATCTTCATAGTATTTGGACCATGGAGAGTGTTATTTCAATACTGTCAGAGTTGTAGTTCAAGAGTAATTGAATGATAAAGTATCCCCCTCCCACCCCTTTTACTGATGTAACATTGCTCACCTCAGGGCAGCAAGACTGTCCGGATGGATCACAGAGACGGACAATCTTCAGTGAGCATAAGGAAAAACCTGAAAAACCTGTCAAGGGGGGCATGGTTTTCCTTATGCTTAGAGTAAGCAGATTGTACCTTGCTGTGAGCTATCTGGTCGCAGGACCAGATTCCACATCTGAGGGGAGGTGGCTTATGCTAGGTAAAAGGATCAGGGGGGGATACTTTATCATTCAATAACTCTTGAACAAAACTGACATTATTGAAATAACACTTTCCATGGCCCAAATAATATGAAGATGAATTGGAGCTGCTGTTTTTTGTGAAACATTACTATACCTTTAATAACATTGTCTAATACTGTTTATGACTGAAGACTGAAGATGAGTACCTCTGTGTAATATAGTAACATAGTTAATGGCACTGAAAAAAGATATGCATCTATCAAGTTCAGCCCATCCCATCACCCCTGTTGATGCAGAGGAAGCCCCAAGTAGGAAAAATTCCTTCCTGACTCCAACTGGCAGTCAGTTCCCTGGATCAACAACCTATCTGCTATTAAGCCAAATGTCACAATTCTCAACTATTGCTAGTTATGCATCGATTATGTTCTTGAAAGCAGTTATAGTATCTGCAAACACAGCATCCCAGGGCAAAGAATTCCATAACTTTACTGCTTTTATTGTAAAAACAATCCCTGTCTTTGATTTAGAAGAAATCACCTTTCCTCTGGTCTTGAATGATGACCTATTGTTTTTTGCTCAGCTCTGTGACTAAATAATTTATTGGATAGTTGTTTGTATTGACCTTGAATATATTTATAAATGGTAATCATATCACCCTTTAGATGTCTCTTCTCTAATGTAAACAATGCCTGTTTGGCTAGTCTCTCTCTTTTTAAAGCAGATCCTCTAATCCCTATATCAGTGTATTTGTTCACTGTAAGTATTTGAATCATAATTAATATAAAATATAAATAATTTTTTCCAAGTTGCAGAACTTGCTGTGCCTTTGAGACCAATTTATGCTATCCAACTATGCATTATTTCTCATAAGATCCTTCTGGTGTTCTGTCAGTATATTAAAATTACAGCAGGGTTCTATGGCTAAAGTTTGGGAACCCTGTGCTAGTGAAGTCTGCAGTGCAGTGATTCTCAAGGACATTTCTAACTTTCAACAGACTAAACTCCTCATTTAAATCAATTGGGACTTTTACTCATGTTCTTCTTAGTTTATCAGAGCCTGGGAGGAGGGTGTCTGGGGGATTTCAGGACACAGACATTTCTTGTGGCAAAAAGTTAACATACAGACCATTGTTTAATTATCACTTCTTCTTTTTCACAGTATCTGTAATATCAAGAATGTCCCCCTGAAACAGGACTGCATATTAATAGTTTATACTGAATACATGATTAAATGTCTGATGTCATTATGTGAAGATACAGAAGATAATTATCATAATGCAGTCCTAGATTTGGACTATTGTCTTTTGTTCTATTTTTATGTCTGTCATAATCGTAGCTTTAAAGAGCAATTATGCTGAACATTATTACTAAACTAGAGCCTTTGCAAATATGACTGTGTGGGAACTGACTTTAGTCTGTAGCTACTGAGCTTATTCTCACAGCAAGTCATGCTTTAGAATGCTTTATGCAAGTAATAAAAATTGGAACATTTGCATGCTTATTACTGCAAAATATTCAGAATTTGTAATGCTTTTGTATTATTTTGGTATTGCTACCGTGCTTGAATTAATCAAAATCGTACAGTATATAATTGAAACTATTTGGGTGATGTGTTCTAGCTTAGTTCATGGGGGAATATCAGTGACTGCTGCCTCTACTGAGTATGTAGTGCCGTTACCATTCACTGCCCCAGAGACTTTGTGTGTGTGTGTATGTGTGTATGTGTGTTTGTGTGTGTGTTCACGCATGCACATATACACCAATCCAAACACAAACTGCGCAACATGCATTTTCAATAAATTGGACTGAACATTTTTAACAGAAAAAGGAATAATCAGGAATAAATAATAAGCAAGGTAATTTTTAATTATTCTTTCTTTACCCTGTCAAGTGCTTGGGAACTTCCTTCCCATGCAGAATCCTAACTTCTACTCTTGGGGTCGTCAGCCAGAGACTCTGTTTTCTTTTTCTCCAGTCAGGTTAGTAAAGACGTGGCTTCTCTTCTCCTGGTAGTCCATAAAGGACCTTCAGGGGCCCCCATCATTTGTATCCATAGTTAGTTGCAGCCACAGATGTACATCCCCTCGCAACCATTTGTTTCAGCCAGGTTCTATATGTCATTGTTTTGTATATTCTCAACCCTATTTTTTACAGCTCTGGGATAAATAAAGTATAATAATAATAATAATATTCCCCTCCCCTGACCAACGTATTCCTTCTCTAACTAGAGCTTTTATATCCTACCATAGCCCCCTCCTAAGTAGTGGGGAAATTGACTTGTTAAAAAGGGATCTACACAACGGGGTACCCTGCTACATAAATATTTACCTTTTCTGATATTTCATGCAATTTGTGGTTTTACAAAAACAACATAATATTCTCAGAACAGCTGATTTAACCCATTCAGAGCCAAAAGGGTGCATTGCTTACCTTTGTGGCATATACAATTTCATTATTCAGGCATCATATGGACTGAATGTATCCTTTTTCTGTTTTCACTATTCACATACATAACTATTTGCAGAAACAGTAACATTTCGAGGGGCAGCCAATAAAAATTCTTGTAGATATATCATTCTAATTGTGTAAGGAGTGGACTGGAAGAAACAAAAACCTAGCTGGCACTGAACCAAAATACTCTTCAATTAACCATGAGATACAGTGTATATACACAAAGCAGATGTTTACTCTATGACATCAAATACACTGGCAGCCGTTTAGTGGAATATATTTGTCCAAGATCTCGCTGTATTCTCTCTTACCAGCAATTAGAATCAATGAGACACAATGGATAAAAGTGAAGCTTATGACTGAACAACCTAAATATAAAAACACCATCAATATCCAAATTATAGATGTAGGTAGTCATTATTTCTAATCGTTTTTCCTAAGTTATAAACACCATAAAGAAATACAAAAAAACAATGTTTCTATAGAAACCCAATTAATTAAAAACAGGTACTATATAGGAAAAAGATGAGTTTGTGGGTTGTAGCAGCAAAATAACTTCGTTCAAGTGGTTCATGACCATTTTACCTTTGAGCGCCAGAGGGGTAGCTTTGCTATGCTTTGGATATCCCCTGACTCTTAAAAAGTTAAATCAATGCACATTTTCATTTGTCCCCATGGAGAAGTTGGCTTGAGTCAGAATTGCTCCTCTTAAGCTTCCTGAATAGGTTTAACTAGTAATCTATAATGCGGAAGCAGAACTCCTGTTCCTTCCTGGTGCTAATGCTACATCATAAACAACCCAGGGCTGGATTTTATCACTATTTTTATCTTCACGTTTCCCCATAGACTTCAATAGGAAAATATTTTTCCTTTTGAAATACTTTTACCACAGCTCTGCTCCACTGCTTGTCAACCTTTAAATCACTACATGTAACTAATGCCATTTATTTTCTTTACTTGTCAGTATACTTTAATTATATTCATATACGTATTTACCCTACACATTACTTATGCATTAATTTTGAAGCTTCAAATTTTAGATGAATCTTCTCTGAGTGAACATCCCACCCCTATGACCAAAATGATCTGTCTTTACCAAAGATGTTCCAGATAGTAACATACTCAATTTGATAGGGGAATGTACTAATACAGTACACCATGCACTGAAACTGATTACTTAGCAATGCATTGAAGGTCTCACGAATATCACAAAGTAGTCTATCGGTGACCACTCTATCATCTAAGGATTTTAATGTAGTTACTTAAGTTTGTGAATACTGGAGCACTCAGAGGATTAACGCCTTAAGGACCCATGATGGTCCTGGACTGTCATGGGTTGTTACACCCTTAAGGACTCATGACAGTCCTGGACCGTCATGGAATTCTGGACTCCCTGCATGGCTGAATGCCGTTCGGATTAAAAAAAAAAAAAAAAAAAAAAGGTCTCTGGTCCTTAAAGGGATAGTAATACTTCGTTTTAACTTTATTTTATTTTGTAGGCATTAAAAAAACATGAAGAATGATATAAGTCTTATCTCTCAAACCTTTATGGTTTATGAGATATTCACAAGCAAATTTTCCCCCTCCCGCCCCTTTTACCTAGTGTAAGCCATCTCTTCTCAGATGTGAATCTAGTTGTATGACCAGACAGAAGGGGACAATTTTCTTTGTATGAAAACAATGAAAGCCCTTTCCACCTTGACAAGTTTTTCAGCTTTTTCCATTATCTCAATTGAAGATTGTCCCTCTCTGCAGTCTACCTGGGCATCTCCCTTCTGATCTGGTTGAACAGGGAAGGGATACTTTGTTTGTGAATATCTCTTAAACCATAAAGGTTTCAGAGATAAGACTTATATCATTCTTCATGTTTTTTTAATGCCTACAAAATAAAATAAAGTTAAAACGAAGTATTACTATCCCTTTAAGTGACAGCCGCGTGTGTGCGCAGCCAGTCCTTAAGGGGTTAAAGGTCACTAACAATGTTAGTAGTCAATAAAAAGCCAGGGTCTGCACTGTGCAGCAGCAAAAGAGTTCCTTTCGGCTATTTTGGGGCAGGGAGTGGGCAGGAGGGTGGGCCAGCCCTGAAGAAAATGAAATACAAACCCTCAGTTCATCAAGCTTTGTCATTAGCCATTAAGGTTAACAATGTATAGATCAGCTGAATACCACAATAATACAAACTGTATATTGTGAATATAGAGTATCTGAATGCCACAAAACCATGCAAACTGCAAACTGTGAATGTTGTGAATGTAGAGTAAAGGAATACCATATGACTGACATTCAGGTGGTGTTCATTTAATCTGTATATCTGTGGTGCACAACTGCAATATGTGCATCACAGGTACACAGAACAATTGAATACTAGACTTGTGTGATTCGGTTTGTCCGAATTCGAAATTCGTCTGAATTCGGGTCATTTGGTCATCATTCGGGACTGCTGAAAGGCACGGGGCATTTGAACGGTACTGGATCAGTATACACAAGTATACACACAAGTATATCAGTATACATGCATACACAAGCAACTTAAGCAAATCTGGAGCAAACCATCTGCACCATAGCAAATAAATAAACATTCCCATTGACTCAAACAAAAATACTAACCTCTTGAATGCTGGAAAGTCTCCACAGCATTGCTTCTTAATGTGCTGGACATCTTTGTAGTATTCAGTGTGTGTCAAAAGCCTGTTTCAATTCAATGGGGATGTTTATTTTCCCCTATAGTGCAGCTGGTTTGCCTCCGAGCTGCTTCTCTTTGTTTTGTGCCTAAGGTCTGAAGTATTTGTGTGTGTCAATTTGGAGACAGGTGGTGAGGGGTCATATTAAATGGATACATTTCTTCCCAATGTTAACACTTAGAGGACCAGAAGGCAGATTTTTCACCTCCTCTGGCCCTTAAACAGTTAAAATAAATTTCTACAATGAGGAGAACGAAGAGAAGCAGAATGTGGAAAATGACAGGAAGGATAGGAGCCCCGTTCTCGCTGCCTAGACCAATACGGTTATGATGATGACATATGATATCTATTTAACTTGAGGTCAGCAGCAAGCAGTAGAATGTAATACAATAGATAGTAAAAATATCACACAGCACAGAGGGCAGAGAAGCTTTAAATCTATTACAACAACATGTCAGATTCAAAGTCACTCTGCTCCCTGTGCTGCGTGGTCAGAGCGGTATCAGTGGACATCTATTGTCCTGTGGTTAAAATAAATTATTATTCGTATGCACATTATGCATTAACTCTTTGAGTGCCTGGAGGGTGTTAACCTTTTGAATGCCAGAGGGGTATGCAAGGCATTGCTTTGCAATGTGTTGCGTACCCCTCTGGCACTGAAAGGGTTAAACACTTTTGACCCTCAAACAGTTAAAATGAACACATTTACCAGGGTAAGTCAATATTAGTTAGTCAAACATGACTACCTTGCAGTGTTCTCCTGTGCAGCGAAAATCCAGTGATTACAGAGATCATATGGGAAGAGCTGAAATAGGACAGAATTAAAACAACCAAGATCCTCATTGTGAGGAGCTGGCTCTTTTACTGTTATTGCCTTCTCTAAGTTCCAATGTGTCTGCTGAGATGCTATTATTAAATGGAGTAATAGGAGACGAAGAGCCTACCTTGTGAATGATGATCCCAGGCATACCTCAAGAATTATGCTGAACTACTCTGGCTTTTAAAAAACAGACCCAGATACTGAATTCAGTTGAAGTACAATTTGCCCAAGAGGTAAATAAATACCTCACCCTCCCTCTGGCAGAGCACGGTCTTAGTTTTAGTTTTGGCTCCACCATTTCCACCATTTGTCATGTAATCTGGGGGGTATTTGCTTATGTGTGGTTTGATGCTGCTGCTCTATATGGGACATACGTTCCCGCTGCTGCCTATTGATAATTCAAGCTCCCCTGTCTTGTGTGGATGTGATATGAGGCTGGTCATGTCAAAGTCACTGCACAATGTAACAGAGAGGGCTGGGGTGTCTTTTTGGGCTGCCTGATGTAGGTCCTTGAATATTAACCCTTTAACCCCTTAAGGACTGGGAACATCTGAGCTGGATTGCACTTAAGGACCAGAGTAATTCTGACCTTAATGACTATGTCTTTATTCAACAGTGTTTTCCCTCTAAGTCTTTTATTCCAGCCACAAAAATTATATACCATTTTATTCACGCACTAGTAGGGCTTTGTTTTGATGCCACACTTATATGGATAACCCACCATTTATTTTATTACAATTAAAGAAAATTACCATTGTTTAAACTTCAGTATATGTGTGTGTAAAATATTGTGTCTAAATAAAATACTTTGCCCTGTTTTAGATTTATTAAAAAAAAAAAGTCGCACTTAGAAAGTCAGAAATGGAACTGCATCCATCCTTCCCTCAGCACCAGCACTGAAGGTGTTAATACCCCCAACTCTGGCCTCTGTTTCTTTCTTATTTGTCTATTCTCTGCTTCTCTCTCTCACATTAAGGAAGAGAGAAGCAGAGAACAGTCACATAGGAAATATGTAAAACGCATTTCCTTTGTGAATGAAAAAGCCAGTACATATGACTGCTGTAGTATCGGTCACATGTACCTGCCTGTAGTGTTCAGTTTCATTCTATCCAGCATGACTGAAGCATCAGCACCATCATGGATCCTTATGGGAAGTTTACCCATTACTGTCCTGGCACTTCATGGGTCGTTAAGGAGGAGTATGCAGTGCAGTGTAAAGCACTACACATCCATCTGGTACTTAAACTATTAATCTATTTGCTTATGATTAACTGAAACTGTTGCCCTCTTGAGGTCACAAAATTAGCAAGGGACTCAGGCAGGTACAGGGGGAAGAGGTGGCTGGTGGGCAGGAAGTCTCCAGTACAATCGGCCTACCAGGACATTTCCTGGTGTCCTGGTAGGCCTGTATGACCCTGGGGTTGGAGTTCAGAAAACTGACCCTCTCAGTTGTAAAGCAATGCAGAAGTATGTAGCTCTCAGCCACAAAATGTGTGGGTAGTATGTACAGTCTCCACAGACAATCTGTGTATGGTTTCAAGCAGGATACAGAAGATCTATGGGGACCTGTTGTCATGGAGTGACTTAGGAATAACGACACTGACAAGTACAGATATGGTAAAACAATGATCTTTATTAAGAATAGCACAATAATAAAATAAATAGCACTTCCCCAACCTTCACATGGCCAGATATGAGGACAGCGAGTGGACACTTCCTCAGCCTTCACAGGGCAGGTTAGGACAAGGACAGGATCACCTGACTGGAGGCAGATAGAGTACCACACTGACTGCCGGTAAGCTGTAGTAGCAAGGATGGTAGTAGCTACTAGTACAGGAGCGGCTGTAAAGCCCCTGGAAACAGGGGGAATTTCCCCTAGAATGCTAGGGTGACTGGACAGGCAAGAGAGGCAGTATCTCCCTAGAATGCTAGGGTTACTAGAAGACAACAGAGGCAGACTCTTCCTAGAATGCTAGGGTGAGTGGACAGACAACAGAAGCAGGCTCTACCTAGAACGCTAGGGTGAGTGGACAGACAACAGAGTCAGAATCTTCCTAGAACGCTAGGGTGACTGGACAGGCAACAGAGGCAGAATCTCCCTTGTTCCTGAGCTTATTGGGCCATTGCTGAGTTCCTGCTATCCTGAGATCGTCTAGTTCCTGAGTCTCCTGTTCAGCGGTTCCTGTTTCCGTTCCTGATCCGGTTGGAGTCGTCCTGTGTCGCTGCTTCCTGCTGCCAGTCCCGCTGCCGTTCCTGATTCGGTTGACCAACGTGTATGCTGGTTCCTGTGTTGCTGCAGCGCTCATTTTCCAGTTCACCTGTATCAGTGATTGCTTCCTGGTCGCCTAGGCAACATTTCCAACCTTGCTGGTTTCCCCAGTACGCGGGTACTGGTTTGCTCCACAGCCTCATGGCTATTGTTACCTCGATATACAATTGGGTTCCCAGTACGCGGGTACTGGTTCGCTTCACAGCCTCACGGCTATTGTTACCTCGATATACAATTGGGTTCCCAGTACGCGGGCACTGGTTCACTCCACAGCCTCACGGCTATTGTTACCTCGATATACAATTGGGTTCCCAGTACGTGGGTACTGGTTCGCTCCACAGCCTCACGACTATTGTTACCTCGATATACAATTGGGTTCCCAGTACGCGGGTACTGGTTCGCTCCACTGCCTCACTGCTTTTGTTACCTCGATATACAATTGGGTTCCAAGTACGCGGGTACTGGTTCGCTCCACTGCCTCATGGCTATTGTTGCCTCGATATAAATTGGGTTCCCCAGTACGCGGGTACTGGTTCGCTCCACAGCCTCACGGCTATTATTGCCTCGATATACAATTGGGTTCCCAGTACGCGGGTACTGGTTCGCTCCATCGCCACTCGGCTGACACTACACTGTAGTCTGTGTTCCCCAGTACGCGTGTACTGGTTTGCTCCAGGCTGGTTTGTGCTGTCAAGTCCTAGACAGCTACGTTGACTCCCCAGTACACGGGTACTGGTGGCTTCCTGTTATTCCTTGGCTTGCCACTTTTCTTATTAGCCTCTGCATGTCATCCATGTGACTGTTCTTGTCATCTGACGGTCACTGAGGCCTCAGTGGTTGCCAACCTTTCCATTAAGGCTGCCCTGCCCGGTATATTGGTAAGGCCGGTAGAACCCTTCCTTCATTACCATCTTGGGTTGCCTTACCCAGTATTGGCAGGGCCGGTAGAGCCTGTATTTAGATGTATTCCGTTAGGCTGCCTTGCACGGTATATTGGCAGGGCCGGTAGAGCCTGTATATTCCTTGTGTTCCGCTAGGCTGCCTTGCCCGGTATATTGGCAAGGCCGGTAGAGCCAACCATCCTGAGTGTACCAGTCCTGGCTGCCTTGCCCGGTATATTGGCAGGGCCGGTAGAACCACCTATTCCTCGTTTCGCCTGTCCAGGCTGCCTTGCCCGGTATATTGGCAGGGCCGGTAGAGCCTATCGCTATTATTACTGCTTTTCCTGTCATTTCTATGTATATGTATGTATGTGTATGAGATCCTATGGGATTGTTTTAAACTTTTCAATAAAGTTGTGTTTTTACCTGACTTTGCATCTGAGAGTCTTAACAAGCCGTGACACAGACTCTCCCTAGAACTCTAGGGTGACTGGACAGGCAACAGAGACTGAATCTCCCTAGAATGCTAGGGTAGCCAATGGCACAGTACAGGATAGTAGGCAACGGGAAGGCCAGTATCACTGACTGACTCAACTGTACACCGTTAGTAAAGAGGAATCACCAAGGCACCGAGAGTGCTAGCGGAGATAGTAGGCCAATGGTAAGGAGGATAGACTATCAGCCATAGCCGGAAGGCAATCAGTGCAGCCAGGAGTCGAACAGAGCGCTTAGTCAGCCAGATCCAGGAGCCAAACCGGAATGGGTAGTCAGCCAGGGCCAGGAGTCAAACCGGTACAGGTAGTCAGCCAGAGCCAGGAGTCAGATGGGAATGGGTAGTCAGCCAGAGCCAGTAGTCACACTGGAAAGGAGAGAAGTCAGGGATCAAGCGGAGCTGAAGTCAGACAAAACCAGAAGTCATACATGGGAATCAAGCATCGGAATCACAAGAGCTATAGCGCAGAGGCATACCACAAAAGGGCAACCTGGCAGGCTGAGGCCTTTAAGGCCTAGTAAGTAGGCGGAGACTGACTCTGGCAACAAGCAGTAGCCTATAAGAACAGCGAATGTGTTACAGTGCTGGAGGCAATCACTGGCACCGTGATACCTGCACTGTATAGGAATGAGGCTGAATTGTGAGACTTAATTTGAGTATTTTCTTGTGGGACCAACAGGAATGTACAGGGATCTCTTTTCAGATGCTCATTATGCTCCCTCATTGGTCTGCCAGGACTCACAGTGCAGTCCCAGCTGACCTACCAATAGTACATTATACTGGTGATGGTTACCCTTTTCCATTTCTACTAATATACAGCTTCAGTAAATGACAATACATGACAGGTCGGCTGTTTCTTATTCATGAACTATGTTGTGGCAGTTCTAACTGTTGCTACTAGAATAGCAAGGTAATTAAAAACTCTGATGTCAGATACTAAATGGGATTCTTCAGAACAGTGCTGAGACCTTGAGTTTAGCATTTCAAGAATATAGAGTAAGGCTGATGTATCTGGAACAATCCTGAAGTAAACCAACAGCACTATTCATTGTAATTTAAAGAGAAACTTTCATCAACAAACAAGTTTTATTTATAGTAAAAAACATGCTGAAATAACTAAGCATTTTTTATGTATCTTGTAGTTTTGCATAAGAGCCTGTGATCTGTGGGACATGGGCTCTTATGCAAATAGCTTTTTGTCTCTCCTCCCACCTAGCTATTTTCCAAGCAGCTCTGTGCATCTCCTGTAAAATGTCACTGCTTTCCAGGTAAGGGGGAGACTTTAGGCTTATTTTTATCAGTTTTGTTTGGGCTCTTATGGGTGTGGGGGGGCATTGTGTAGTTTACTAGAAGATGACACCTTCTACATTAGACTTATCAGTAATCCCGGGGTGGTGTGATTGTACACCTAAAACTGAATATAAAGATAGGAATTAGTAATAAAACTGTCAATATAACCTGATTAGGTTGATTATTGATATTGTACTGTGTTGTATTAGAGTTAAATAGAACATTAGTTTGCTAATAAAGTTTCCCCTTTAAAAGGGGCTTGCAAGCCCAGAATGCCAGATACCTGCCTAGCATTCAATAAATTAAAAGCTCTGTTCAACGCAGGAGGATTTTTACTTGTGCCTTGTGGTACAGTTGGTTTGCCCAGAATTACAGCTGTTCTTTTTAGTATATCAGGACCCTTAATGCTGAACTCAAGACAATGTTAAAAATCAAAGTGGAATATAGCTCTAGTTCTTTTTAGTGCATTAGCCTCATATTGTGCTATGAGTAAGACATATTTGAATAAAACATGCATCAAATGTCACAGCTGTTTAGTAGTCTCACAATATAATAAATATTCATTCCCTTTGAGTACCAGATGTATGTACAATGCATGGCTTTGCGGAGTGGGTGAGACAGTATGCACTAAAATATTTAAACACTCTAGTACATACCCCGAAGTGCAAGCACATGACTAGGAAACCATAGTCCAAGCACATAGAATGAAATGAGCTTTAGGTTTAAAGGGAATGTATAGGAATTGTGGGGTGGAACCATCTGCACAGTAGGGAACAAAATAAAAATTAATAAAATTCCAGCTGATTTAACTACTCTGCTACTAAGAATGAGATGGGCCACATCCTGACCATACCCTGAAGAAGATACTAAGGACCCGGACCATCACATTCTCTGCAGTTGGACAGAGAAGGGGTTAAATGTGAGACTAAGAACTTACTTTAGTATGGACCTCTTGTCCCATGATGATTCTCTAGAGTTCATCTGTCACAACAGGGTGGTGGCATCATTGCTTATGTAGCAGTATCCTTTATGAGATGGAGTTCCACTGAAGCACCTGGGAAACAATTGACTGTAGGAGAGAAACAGGGTGAGACCAAATAAAGTTAGGTGCTTCAACCCCCTGGTCCAATTTTCCCCAAAAAATGTTGTTTAAAAAGGGGCATTCCTCTCTTTAAAGCAAGGGTAATCACATTATCGCTGCTTATAATAATGTTGTGATCACCTAACATTATTATATACAATACCTAAAAAGGGGGACTCTAAAAGAACTCTGATCCCAGCCCCCTTTTATCCACAACATAAAATCTACCCTTGTTTGGAAGAGGGGACTCCCCTCTTTCAAATAATGGTAGTCTTTAGTCTATTAACATCACATAATTGGTATGATCGCTGATTATCCAAAGAGACAGCATTGTATAGGTAGAGGAGTGGGCTTTAAGAGAGGGCATATCCTAATCCTCCTGTTCTAAACTATAACACAGTGCCCTTGTATGATAGAGAAGAGTTCCCTCTTTGATTCAAGGGAACCTGGTAACAGTATACATGTTGGTTGGTCAGTTAATCACAATACCGGTAGCATTTTATGTAAAATTTTTCAAAATGCAATAGCCCAGATCTCACTCTCCTGATTCAGTGGGGTCAGGAGTAGTTTCATTTGAAAGAGAGAAGGCCCAGCTTTCAAATGGAGGCATTTTCACATAGATGCAACAAATGGGAGGAGTGGGTGTAGCTCAGTGCTTTTGGGACTCCTAATGTATGTCAAACCATACCAGTCAGCATACAATTTTCTATGGTTGGCAGGATGTACCGATTACCGTAGGAAATTCTATGATTTTAAAAGATAATAGTATCTTTTAGGGGGTGGAAATATAATTTTTTTCCTATAGCTCCACTTTCTGCACCCCAACCTAGGATTAAAAATGTAAGTGGCCTCTCACTTGATTTGACTGATTGTCTACTTTCCAAAATAGTATGTCTTGTCTACCTTTTCCCATGTCTGTAATTGTTATGACCTTGTTTAACGCAGACAGGTAATCTTAGAAAAGAAAAATTATAGATGTTGTTTAGTGCTCATGTAAAATGTGGTAGGTACCATTTTCCTTGGGCTGGTAGTAGGTAATGACTACAGTAGGAGATTTCATAGTTTTCAAAGATTTTACTACATTTCTAATGGTGGAAATATTAAAAAAAAATATATTTTTTTTTACTTACCGATAAATCTTTTTCTCTTATTCCATTGAGAGATGCAAGGACCATAACGTTAAGCAACATGCCTATAGGAGGTAGGGCACTCTAAATCTCCTCCTACTTCCTAGCTTGCTAACTCCTGCCCCTGCCTAACTGCCTTCAGTTTTCATCTAGAAGAGTCTGGAAGGGAATAACAATAAAACAAAAAAGGTAGGGCATCCTCATCAACAAGTTTTCTGTGGGCAGGAAGCACTGCATCCCTCAAAGGACTAAGAGAAAGGGGTTTATCGGTAAGTAAAAAATCCCATTTTCTCTAGCATCGTTGAGGGATTCAGGGACCATAGGGATGTACCAACAGTTCCAAAAATAGCATGAGGGAAGAAAACTAATGAACTATGGCCTCTAGAACTTTGCAGCAAAAACTAGCATCTTGGGATGCAAAAATGTTAACTTTGTAAAACTTTGTGAACATATGAACAGATGAATGAACCTAGTATAATGTGCAGCATGTCCGAAAGAAGCTGGAATGGACTTTAGCCTGTATGATTATCTGATAATCTGTTTGAACCAAGTGGCAATAGATGTTTTGGATGCTGGTCTGCCCATCTTAGGGTCTTCTGGAATTACAAACAAGGTGTCTGAGGACCTACAGGACGGTGTAACTTGGACATATTATCTTAAACATCTCCCTGCATCCAAAGTGTGAAGTGCTTTATCTTTAATGTTAGATGGAATAGGACACAATGAAGGGAGAACCACTTCTTGGTTTATGTGGAAAGCTGAAACCACTTTAAGTTGGAACTCTAAAGATGAAAGATAAGATGCGGAGAAGAACAAAATAGTGCACTGAGGCCTGAAATTCTTGAGGGTGAGATCTTTGATAGAGGCACCAAATTGAAATTTCATGGTGGAATCTGATCTTTTTATGGGGTAACTATTCTGTTTACCCCAGAGGAAAAGTCTGAATTTCATGTATAGAAGAAGTTTTTTTCCTCTCTGGAGGAGAACTGACAGTACTGAAACCTGAGCATTTAGTGAGCTAACCCTTAGACCTTTGTCTAGACCCACTTGCAGGAACTCTACAAGAGATGGGAGATAGATGGAAGGAGGATCTTAATCTTTCCTATCACAGAATGAAAAATAAAATTCTCCAAACTCTGTGATATATTTTGGCCAACACCGGTTTGTGAGCCCGGAGCATGGTTTGAATTACTGGAGAACTGAATCCCTTGTTCTTTAATATTTGGGTCCCAAGTTCCATGCTGTACAAGTGAGATTGAGTAAGTTGTAATAGAGAATTGGTCCTTGAGATATGAGGTCTGGAATCTAAGGTAGATGCCAGGGCTCTGTCAATGACATGTCTTTGAAATGGTTAAACAAGATCTACTGGGGCAAAAACTAGCTCAGAGAAAGATGTGCACCTTTTTGTCCTTTATTTTACAGAGAATTCTGGGAATCATAGCTAGTGGAGGGAAGACATACACTCATTTGTAATTCCAAGGAATAGTTAGGAATCCATTGCTATTGCTTGTTGATCTCTTGCTCTTGAACAGAACGTTGGTAGTTTTCTGTTTCTTCTTTATGCCATCATGGCACTCCCCATCAATTTGTTTTCTGAAGGAATATTTCCAGATTTAGTTCCCATTCCCCTGGATCTATGGTCTTACAGCTGAGGTAGTCTGCCTCCCAATTCTCTACTCTGGGAATGTAGATAGCTGACAATGCTGGAACATGATTCTATGCCTGGATTAAATTTTTTTCTACTTCCATCCAAGCAGCTTTGCTCTTTCTTCCTTCTTGATGATTTATGTAGTCCATGACAATAGTTCATTGTAAATTGTACATAACTCCAGAATGTTTATGGGTAGATGGGATTCCTATGAAGACCATTGACCTTGAATGGATTGATGTTTATACACTGGTCCCCATCCTGGACTTCCTTGAGGGACACTTTAAAAACTGAAGGCAGTTAGGCAGGGGGAGGGTTTAGCAGCTAGTAAGTGGGAGGAGTTATCATTTAGAGTGCTCTGCTTCCTGTAGGCACACTGCTTAACCCTATGGTCTCTGCATCCCTCAATAACACAAGGGAAATATGAAATTGTTGTTTTTTTAAATTTTAGTGCCAACTTCTGAAAACATTTGTGCGCATCAGCCTGGGTTAAAAAGTTATGACCCCACATTTAATGCAATCAGTTGTCTTCTTTCCAAAATAGTATACCTTGTCTACCTTTTCTTCATATCTCTAGTTATAACAGCCATTTATTACAGGCAGGTAATATTTGAAAAATGACTCCTGCACCACCTATGGTATGCAATTTGTAACCAATGGGGTGTTATATCTCTCAGGAGAGGAGCTGGATGAATACAGTAGGACATTAGATTTCAGCACCTTTGGAATGGTAGAATGTAAAACAATGAACATTATTTCTAGTGATGAGCGAGCACCCCAATGCTCGGATGTTCGGGTGCTCTGACCGAGCACCCCCTGAGGCTCGAGTGCTCGGCCGAGCACCCGAGCCCCATTGAAGTCAATGGGAGGACTCGAGCATTACACCAGGCACCCCCTGCTCTGATGAGGGGAGGGTGCCTGGTCCATAGGAAAAGGGCAGAAAAAGATGGAAACACTACAGAAATGGTTCAGGGACAGCATAGGGAGGATGTCTGGATGCACCTTGGACTCCAACATCGCTGCTGGGAACGATCTTTCGCCCGTAGTACGCCATTTTTACAGACTGACCGTAAAACACACAAAAAGGAAAATAAAAACGACTTTAGGCGAAAAATTGTTACCAAACAGTATTTGCTGTATATTTACTTGTATATCATCTGCAAATTCTCCCAAAAATTTCATCGATTTTCTGAAGTGAGGCCATGATTAAGAGGGAAACGTGCGCAGAGGCAAATTATCCCAAAAATTTCCTTGATTTTCAGAACTGAGGCCATGATTAAGAGGGAAACGTGCGCAGAGGCAAATTCTCCCAAAAATTTCCTTGATTTTCAGAACTGAGGCCATGATTAAGAGGGAAACGTGCGCAGAGGCAAATTATCCCAAAAATTTCCTTGATTTTCAGAACTGAGGCCATGATTAAGAGGGAAACGTGCGCAGAGGCAAATTCTCCGAAAAATTTCCTTGATTTTCAGAACTGAGGCCATGATTAAGAGGGAAACGTGCGCAGAGGCAAATTATCCCAAAAATTTCCTTGATTTTCAGAACTGAGGCCATGATTAAGAGGGAAACGTGCGCAGAGGCAAATTCTCCCAAAAATTTCCTTGATTTTCAGAACTGAGGCCATGATTAAGAGGGAAACGTGCGCTGAGCTGACCATCTAAAACATTATGGGTGAGGGTCTGCTGCAGAGCTGACCATCCTAAACATTATATGCGAAGGCCCGCTAGTGAGCTGACGCTATAAAACATTATATGAGAGGGCCCGCTAGAGAGCTGACCCAATAAAACATTATATGAGAAGGCCCGCTGGTGAGCTGACCTATATAAAAATTGGCAAACAGGGCCCGCTGGTGAGCTGGCCCTATATAAAAATTATATCACAGGGCCCGCTGGTGAGCTGGCCCTATATAAAAATTATATCCCAGGGCACGCTGGTGAGCTGGCCCTATATAAAAATTATATCCCAGGGCATATGGAAGAGGAGGAGGAGGATGAGAACATTAAGAGTCAACCATATACCCGTTTTTGGGGTGGAAGGGGTGAATGGGAATACAGAGTATTCCCATCATTGTAAATAACATATATAAAGTGAGTTTATGTTCCCCCGGGGCTTTCCTCCAGTGGAGTGGAGAAGTCAGGGGAAATCCAGGCCTTGTTCATTTTTATAAGTGTCAACCTATCAGCATTGTCGGTGGAAAGGCGGATACGCTTATCTGTTATGATGCCACCAGCAGCACTAAATACCCGCTCAGACAGAACGCTGGCGGCAGGGCAGGCCAGCACCTCCAAGGCGTAGAGTGCCAGTTCATACCACGTGTCCAGCTTGGACACCCAGTAGTTGTAAGGCACAGAGGGATCATTGAGGACGCTGACACGGTCTGCTACGTACTCCTTCACCATCTTCCAAAACTTTTCCCTCCTTGTGACACTAGGCTGCGCATCAGGGTGAGGGTGCTGGCGGGGTGTCATGAAGGTGTCCCACGCCTTGGAGAGTGTTGCCCTGCCTTTGTCGGAACTGCTGTGTGCTCCCCTTTTCTCCCCTTCTCGGTTGGCCAAGGTAGCACGTACTCTGCCGCCAGCGTTGTCAGATGGAAAATTTTGGAGCAATTTTTCAACAAGAACCTTCTGGTATTGCACCATTTTGCTTGTCCTCTCCACCGGAGGAATGAGAGATGAGAAATTCTCTTTGTAGCGGGGGTCCAGAAGGGTGAACACCCAGTAATCCGTGTTGTCTAAAATGCGTACAACGCGTGGGTCACGGGAAAGGCAGCCTAACATAAAGTCAGCCATGTGTGCCAGAGTACCAACAGTCAAGATTTCGCTGTCCTCACCAGGAGGCTGACTCTCAATATCCTCATCCTCTTCCTCCTCTTCTGCCCACCCACGCTGAAGAGATGGAACTAAAGTTCCATGGCTACCCTCTGTAGCGGAGGCAACCGTGTCTTCCTCCTCCTCCTCCTCCTCCTCCTCCTCCGCCTCCTCCAATTGTCGCTGAGAAGACGAAGTGAGGGTGCTCTGGCTATCACCTTGTGTAAGCTCTTCCTCCCCCATTTCCACCTCTTCCACATGCAAAGCGTCGGTTTTAATTGTGAGCAGCGAGCGTTTCAGTAGACACAGAAGTGGGATGGTTACACTGATAATAGCGTTATCGCCGCTCACCATCTGTGTCGATTCCTCAAAATTGCGTAAAACCTCGCAGAGGTCTGACATCCATTCCCACTCCTCACTTCTGATTACAGGAAGTTGAACGGAGAGGCGACGACCGTGTAACAGCTGGTACTCCACTACTGCCCTCTGCTGCTCACAAAGCCGGGCCAACATGTGGAAGGTGGAGTTCCAGCGCGTGCTCACGTCACACAGCAGCCGGTGAGCTGGCAATTGTAAGCGCTGCTGCAGCTTCAACAGGCCGGCCGAAGCTGTAGATGACTTACGGAAATGTGCACACACGCGGCGCACCTTGGTCAAGAGATCATGCACATTGGGGTAGGTTTTTAGAAATCGCTGCACCACTAAATTAAATACATGCGCTAGGCATGGTACGTGTGTGAGCTTGCCGAGCTCCAAAGCCGCCACCAAGTTACGCCCATTATCACACACAACCATGCCTGGTTGCAGGTTGAGTGGCGAGAGCCACTGCTCGGTCTGGTGACTAATCCCCTGCAACAGCTCTGAGGCCGTGTGCTGTTTGTCCCCAAGGCAGATCAGCTTCAGCACGGCCTGTTGACGCTTCCCCACTGCAGTGCTACACTGCTTCCAGCTACTGGCTGATGGGGGAGTGGCGGTGTGTGTAGAGAATTCGGAGGTGGAAACGGAGGAGGAGGAGCCAATAACGTAGGTGCTGGTGGAAACCCTGATGGAGGTAGGGCCCGCAATCCTCGGCGTGGGTAGCACCCGTGCCATCCCAGGGTCCGAGTCGCTCCCAGCCTCCACGACATTCACCCAGTGTGCCGTCAGGGAAATGTAGCGTCCCTGGCCACAAGCACTTGTCCATGTGTCAGTCGTTAAGTGGACCTTCCCAGTAACTGCGTTGGTCAGGGCACGGGTGATGTTACGGGACACATGGTGGTGTAATGCGGGGATGGCACACCGGGAAAAGTAGTGGCGGCTGGGGACCGCGTACCGAGGGACAGCTGCTGCCATCAGGCTGCGGAAGGACTCAGTGTCCACAAGCCTAAATGGCAGCATTTCGATGGCCAGTAATTTTGAAAGGTGTGAGGTTAGTGCTATGGCCTGTGGGTGGGTGGCTGGGTACTTTCTCTTGCGCTCAAATGCCTGGGGTAACGACATTTGGACGCTGTGCTGGGACAGGGAAGTGGATGTGGTCGCTGATGGTGCTTCAGATGGTACAGGTGCAGGGCGGGAGGTATGCGGGCCTGCGCCTTCGACAGGCGATTGGCCGGCACCGAAAACAGGGGAAGAGGAGGCAGTGGTGTGGCCTGCAGACACAGATGGGCGATCCAGGCGTTCCTCCCACTTACTACGGTGCTTGGATGTCATGTGTCGGATCATGCTGGTGGTGGTGAGGTTTCTAGTGTTCATGCCTCGGCTCATTCTGGTGTGGCACAGGTTGCAAACTACAATTCTTTTGTCGTCCGCACTTTCCTTAAAAAAACGCCATACCGCGGAACACCTACCCCTTGGCAAGGTAGATTTACGCAAGGGGGTGCTCCGTGGAACATTTGCGGGCCGGTTTGGTGCGGTCCGCCTTCTTTCTGTAGCCACACCACTGCCTCTTCCAGCCTGTTGCGGTGCTGCAGATGGCTCACCCTCAGGACTGCTGTCATCGCTCGGCTCTACACCTTCCCAGGTGGGGTCAGTCACCTCATCGTCCACCAAGTCCTCCTCCACTTCCTCACTCTGATCATCCTCCTCAAGTCTTGATCCCACCACATACTCAGTCATTGACAACTGTATAACATTCTCCTCAACAAGGTCTTGAGACGGAAATAGTGGTTGATTTAATGGCAACTGTGTCTCATCATCATCATCATCATCATCCACTACTTCCTTTGACCTTAAATGCCGTTCACATCTGTCATCTTCTTGTGATTGGGTAGCCTCTAGAGGTTGTGAATCAGGGCACAAGATGTCATGTTCCTCTGCAAGCGTGCTTGGAGAGAGGGTCAAATGAAGGATTGGTGATGAGACGAGCTCATCACTATATCCCAGTGTGGGATCACTTCTTTGACCAGACCGTGTATGGTGGGAGGAAGGATGATCAGAGTGAGGATTATGTTGACCAGACTCTTGGCTACTGAGAGTGGACTTGGTGGAAGACAGGGTGGTGCTTAACCGACTGGAAGCAGTATCAGCTGTCATCCAACCGACCACCTGTTCGCACTGGTCGGACCTCGAGAGTGATGTCCTGCGACGCCCTGTGAAATCAGACATGAAGCTAGGTATGGTGGATGTCTTTCTTTCTTGTGCTCTGGCACCAGGCACAGTTTCTCCGCGTCCTGACCCGCGCCCTGAACTTTCAGGATCACGTCCACTTCCCCGTCCCTTTTTACCCGCCTTCTTCATCTTACACGATATATATGACTTTAATATATATGAGTTTGAAAACTTAACAGTATTTCTTACTATTCTGCAACTCTGCAGAGTACACAGAATAGGCTGCTAAACTGCGGTGACACACACTGAATGGAATAAGTGACTTTAATATTTGAGTTTGAAAAATTAACAGTATTTCTTACTATTCTGCAACTCTGCAGAGTACACAGAATAGGCTGCTAAACTGCGGTGACACACACTGAATGGAATATGTGACTTTAATATTTGAGTTTGAAAACTTAACAGTATTTCTTACTATTCTGCAACTCTGCAGAGTACACAGAATAGGCTGTTAAACGGCGTTGAAACACACTGAATGGAATATGTGACTTTAATATTTGAGTTTGAAAAATTAACAGTATTTCTTACTATTCTGCAACTCTGCAGAGTACACAGAATAGGCTGCTAAACTGCGGTGACACACACTGAATGGAATATGTGACTTTAATATTTGAGTTTGAAAACTTAACAGTATTTCTTATAATTCTGGAACTGTACAGAGTACACAGAATAGGCTGTTAAACGGCGGTGAAAGACACTGAATGGAATATGTGACTTTAATATTTGAGTTTGAAAAATTAACAGTATTTCTTATAATTCTGGAACTGTACAGAGTACACAGAATAGGCTGTTAAACGGCGGTGAAAGACACTGAATGGAATATGTGACTTTAATATTTGAGTTTGAAAAATTAACAGTATTTCTTATAATTCTGGAACTGTACAGAGTACACAGAATAGGCTGTTAAACGGCGGTGAAAGACACTGAATGGAATATGTGACTTTAATATTTGAGTTTGAAAACTTAACAGTATTTCTTATAATTCTGCAACTCTGCAGAGTACACAGAATAGGCTGTTAAACGGCGGTGAAAGACACTGAATGGAATATGTGACTTTAATATTTGAGTTTGAAAACTTAACAGTATTTCTTATAATTCTGCAACTGTACAGAGTACACAGAATAGGCTGTTAAACGGCGGTGAAAGACACTGAATGGAATATGTGACTTTAATATTTGAGTTTGAAAACTTAACAGTATTTCTTATAATTCTGCAACTCTGCAGAGTACACAGAATAGGCTGTTAAACGGCGGTGAAAGACACTGAATGGAATATGTGACTTTGATATTTTAGTTTGAAGACTTAACAGTATTTCTTCCTATTCTGCAACTCTGCACAGTACACAGAATGTGCTGCTACACTGCGGCGAAGCACACTGAATGGAATATGTGACTTTGATATTTTAGTTTGAAGACTTAACAGTATTTCTTCCTATTCTGCAACTCTGCACAGTACACAGAATGTGCTGCTAAACTGCGGCGAAGCACACTGAATGGAATATGTGACTTTGATATTTTAGTTTGAAGACTTAACAGTATTTCTTCCTATTCTGCAACTCTGCACAGTACACAGAATGTGCTGCTACACTGCGGCGAAGCACACTGAATGGAATATGTGACTTTGATATTTTAGTTTGAAGACTTAACAGTATTTCTTCCTATTCTGCAACTCTGCACAGTACACAGAATGTGCTGCTAAACTGCGGCGAAGCACACTGAATGGAATATGTGACTTTGATATTTGAGTTTGAAGACTTAACAGTATTTCTTCCTATTCTGCAACTCTGCACAGTACACAGAATGTGCTGCTAAACTGCGGCGAAGCACACTGAATGGAATATGTGACTTTGATATTTTAGTTTGAAGACTTAACAGTATTTCTTCCTATTCTGCAACTCTGCACAGTACTCAGAATGTGCTGCTAAACTGCGGCGACGCACACTGAATGGAATACGTGACTTTGATATTTTAGTTTGAAGACTTAACAGAATGTGCTCTAATCTGCAACTTTGCACACTAAACAGAATGTGCTCTAATCTGCAACTTTGCACACTAAACAGAATGTGCTCTAATCTGCAACTTTGCACACTAAACAGAATGTGCTCTAATCTGCAACTGTGCACACTAAACAGAATGTGCTCTAATCTGCAACTTTGCACACTAAACAGAATATATATATTTTTTTTTTTTTTTTTTTGTTTTTTTCCCCCCACACCAAATAACCTGCTGCCCCCACACACAGTAGTCCTAAAAAGGACTTTTGGTTCTTTTTTTTTCACAATTTTTGTTTTTTTCCTCCCTACACTGCCTTTCCCTTCCTATCCTCAGCTCTCCCTGGCTCAGACTGAGCCGAACTCGATGGTCAGGTGCTATACAGCACCTGACCACGGGTTCTGGCCAGCCAATCAGTGTAATGCCAGCAGCCAACATGGCTGCTGGCATTACACCGATGTCAGAGCCTCCCTGCACGTTTATTGGCTGCGCAGCAGCCGCAAAACGTGCGGGGAGGAGACCCGAACATGGCGGGCGAGCACATGCGGTACTCGTACGAGTACCGCCATGTGCCGAGCAGAGCGATGCTCGAGCCGATCCGAGCATCGGCCGAGCATGCTCGCTCAACACTAATTATTTCCTTTAGCGTCATAGTCTAGAAACATTTGTGTATACCACACTATACCCCTCATTTTATGCACTCGGTTCTCTTCTTTCCAAAATGGTAGGTCTTGTTTACCTTTTATTCTTGTATATAGATGTTTAAAACATTTAAGTGCAGGTATGTCATAAAAAATAAGAAAACTGATAGCTTGTACAGTTTTGTGGTTTTGGCAATCCCTACAGTATGTCGGCCCATACCAATGGGGTACCATTTTAATCAGGAGGCTTCTAGCTACCTAACTGTAACGGTCCCCTCTCTTGCAGTAGTGGTTGTAGAGCAATTGTTCTTGGCTACTGTGTTAATGTCCTAAAACCCCTAATAGTAAATCTGTATAAGTAGCTGACTGTGGAGCCAGGTAACCTTCCCCTGGAAAAGCTGGGAACAAACCAGATGAGGGAACCCAGGAACAGAGAAGCAATATTTTCACTGGCTTATTCTAGTGGAGAAATGTGAGGTACAGGTCCAGGCCCACAACAGACCAAAAGATATAAAGGAAAAGAGAGGAGAGACAGGGGTGGAGTAGAAAGAGAGAGAGGTCTGAAGGAAACCATGAGGAGGGTGGAAGAGTGAGTGAGGTGCAGGTGAGCAGAGAGATAAAGACTGAGAAAGAGCCGGAGCTGAGAGAAGTCAGCACAAGAGAGCCCAGAGAAACAGAGGAGGAGAAGTCAGTGGTAACTTGAATCAGAGAGGCTCAGAAAAAGGCAGGATCAAGAGGGAAAGCAATTTCGCAAAAGGAGACAGTTGAACAAGAAACACAGAGGTTCTGAAGATAGGGAGTCCAAGCTTACACACTCACTCTAATGAGTTACCAACAGAGGCAAGAGTCCAAAGTCAGAAGTAGAGTGAGTAATTGTGCCGATGTCCAGCCAGGTAATAACAGAAAACAGTACCAAACTGGTGAGGAGATAGCAAAATGGGGGACAGGCCATGGGTCAAACCAGGAAATCTCAGTCTAACTTTGAATTCAGCAAGCAGTAAACAGAGTTGGGTAACAGAACTGGAGGCATAATACGAGAATATACACTGAGAAGCAAATGCAGGATACTAGCTTGTAGAATGGGTTATGGGAATGGAAGGTGAAAAGTATAAAAAGGGATTTCAGTATATTTGAAGGAGAATAAATGCAAAAAAAATGTTTTTTATATTGTTAATTTATATAGGAAGACGTAAATATAAGAACACACTTTTTGATTTTTTAGAAAGCTGGCTTAATATTAAACTTAGAACAACAAGCATTTGCTACTTGAACATACAATAAATACACTCCAGGACAGTTGTTTGTCATTCACTTTATTGGAATTTAAATTAGAAAAAAAAAATTTTTTGCATTCTGGGTAAAATATTTTGGTCATGTTAGGGGCTAGCCACAAACCAATGGCATTATTTGAAAGGGCAGGGTCTGCTGAAAAAGAAAAAAAGATGTATGATATGTGAGTTGTTCACAGAAAAAAAAAATTGTCATTTCAGTGCAACAAAAGTTTAAAAAATGCTTAACATGGGGTGGCGGGGTGAAAAGGTATGGCAGTGAAGTGGTAAATTTGGTATTTTAACCCCTTGAATGCTAGAGAGGCCTCAAATGTATTGGATACCTCCCTAGCTTTCAAGAGTTAAAAGACCAATTTAAATTAGAAAATTAATTTGTCCCATGTGGTGCTGCTGGTTTGCCCCAGAATTACTCCACATTACTTTTATACATAATGCCCATTGTATTTAGAGGCTTTGCAATTAGAAAAGTTATATATCTATTTAATGGCTGTGCATTTATCCTCTGTTTTAACTGTTTTTAATGCTTCTCAATTTCAAATAATTGAATACTTTAAATCATGTTATGCTTTGGTGCAGTTTGAAACTCTGGTATTAAAACAGTGTCAGCTGTGCACATTAGTACAATACTTTGATAATTATAGCATTTAGAGGCATCTGATGAAACTCCAGTGATCTGTCTAGGAATTAAAGTTAATTGCCATTGCACAGTTGAAAGTGAAGCAAGAAAAAAATACCCTGCATACTTATCACACCTATTTTGGTAATCTAATTTTGTTTTGCAGAATGACAAATCCCCTGGGCGCTCAGCAAGTCGATCGAGCAACATATCAAAGGTTTGAGAAATACGTTACCTCTTCTTATGCTTGATAGAGTACATTTATGAGTCTAGGCATTACCCTACATTATGTATTGTACATGATACACTTCTGCTTTATTGCACCTGTCAGTTTGAGTTTAACATTCCTGTGTGACTTTAATTAAAAGGAAGTACTGTCAGTCTGCAGATGTCAGGTTTTTCATATGACACATTGTCTTCGTTTTATTAGCCAGTGATAACACAGCTAAATACTTACCTAAATCACAAATACAGAAGCAAAGTGAATTACAGTTTTCAAATCAAAATATTTTCCTGTCTCTACAGTGGGAAATAAAGCAATAATTTCTTTGATGGAAGTTCATTTAATAGAGGGGCTTAGGCCTACATTACATTGCAGGTATTATCAAAGGTTTTATGTCATAGATTTCTGTTGAAGTCTATTTGTAGATAAAATTAGTGATACGATAATCATCTCGTATTGTTTAGCTGCTTGCTTTCAGTTCAAAATTTGATAAATAAAAAATCAAGAGGTCCTCAGAATCAACAGCAGACCTTTATTATATTTGTTTGTATGTTATAATGTGGTAGTGTGAATTAAAGTCAGAATAAAATCAAGCTCAGTAAATACAACAACACTATGTAGAAACATATTTTGCACGCAAACGCACACGCGTGTGCACACACACACACCTGACTGTTTTGTAAAGAATTCCTTTCTAAGAAAGCCATTTTGTTACTCAGATTGAGTCACTTATTCCTAAAAATATAGATAAGTTACATTGTCTCAGTAGTATTATTTTATTTATTTATTTATTTATTTAATTGGAAGATTAATTGGAAAATGTTTTACTAGGAAGAATACATTGAGATTTCTCTCATTTTCAGGTATGTCCTGGATAGTTTTCAGTTAAGGGTTACATATTTACACAAATTGAGAAACATTATATATACATACACAAACATAAATATATATACATATTAAAAAATATGTACAGCTAAATATTTTTTTTAGATATAAAGAAGCATTTACTTTTAAGGATTTTAGACTGGGAGAAGATCTGATTATTTCAGGCAGATTATTCAAGACTTTTGGAGGTCTGAAGTAGAAGGCAGATTGCTCAGCTTCTTTCCTGTATTGTGGTATACTCAGTGACTTGTTAGCAGTGGAGTGGATGTTATAGTTAGTATGGAGAGCTAGAGTGAGCATACTGTGATATTCTTTTAACATATGTCAAAAATTGTTCTGCAGCTTTGTATTTACTGAGACATGGACATAGCATATCCACAGCATGAGTGGAAAATGTGCTGAATGTGATAGACTCATGTATTTTCTAGACTTTTTCTATGTTACTCTGTTACTATGTATGTATGTTATCTTTCATATATATTTTAATTTGTCTTTGTTGTTTTCCTTATTACCTAGGATTCTAAAGGTGTAACTTCAAGGTTAATTAAACTTTAAGGAATACATGGCTCTTACTTTGTTTTACAGAATGATTACATAATTAGGAGACCTTCATATAGATGGAGGACAGTTGCATTCCATTATGTTGATGCATGGTTCGGATGAAACATGGGTAGAATTTTTCTCTGTGGGGTAGCTCATTCTGGTTGACGTCTATTGTGAGGATGTGAACTAAACTCAGACTGTATAATAGTATGTAAATTAAAAAAAACTAACTTGGGTAGATAATATAGAGTAAAATGTTGATAAAACATGTTCAATATAACTAATCATATTTCTTAAAATACTACAACCAGCTGTAATCTGTTATCTGAAATAGAATATTTAATTTACATTGTGTAATTGTTCCTAAGCTCCAGCTAAAGTCTAGCAAACAATAGCTCTTATTCACTGCTTTCAGAATCAGACAAAATAGGCGCTCCAAAAATGCTATTCAAGTCACAACTGTAGATTTCATAATTAAAGAGACTATTCATAACTATATCATAAGACAACCCCAGATTTGAGAACCAAACTCACAAAATAATCTGTGTAAATAAGGACATTGCATATAGTATAGTAATCCACATACAATAATGTATAAAAGGCAGCATGCTGTGACTCAATTATTATGTAATCATATTGGACTTTTCATCGAATAAGGGAAGAAACATCTGTAATGTAAATAATAACATGCATTAACCCCTTGCATATTAGAGAAGTATTCATTACATTGCTTTGCATAACTAGCATCCAATGAGTTAACATTTACATTTAGTCCTCGATTCCATAGTAGTTCGTAAATAATATCAACTGGTTTTATATATCAGATTCCATTTGAAGTCAATGGGGAAATTTGCAGATAATAACCTTGGTAAAGTTATCAACTGCTATGGAATCGAGGCCTTTATTCAAATGTTTCTGCTTTATAGAAATAGATGTCTTCTTTGTTTTATGACACAATGGACACTTTAAATATACTATGGCTGTGCAATTGGGCATCCATAGTTAAAGTTTTAATGCACACCTATGTTAAAGGGATAGTTATACTTAAAATGTAGAAAAAAAATATGTTATAGGGTTTATCCCCCTGAGTAGAACAAGAGTACTCCTATTGCTGAAAGGTGTTCTATTCAATAGTTATTACAGCTCAAACTTTATGGCAGTATCCCAGTGACCTGAAATTGTACAGTGGCGCTGTTGCTACAGAAAAGAAACAAAATCACTCCAAACACCACCTTAAAAGTATATATATATATATATATATATATATATATATATATATATATATATATGTGATTGTTCAGTAGTAATGGTGAAAACCTTCATAGTGGTAAAGTCCTTAAAAAGTCTTTATATATAGGTCTCAGATGTGCATCATTTTTCTTATGGTGTAACCAGCAGGCACCTTCATATACCGGGATACATATATGGAAAAGAAGAAGGGAAGACTTCATGTGAAAGCGACTACTTTAAATATGATGGATACTTATACAATGTTGCACTTACATTTAGTCTTCCTGTGAGTGAGCCTTAATGTAAGAGTTAGAGATGTATCTGTTTGATCTTATGGCTTTGATCTCAGTCTCATTCCTCGTCCTTCTTGATGCAGGGAATTCCTCCAGGCTGAGTACATTTGAATATTTCATTCTTATGTGACGTGCACCAAATTTAATATTATATTGGTAAAAATATCCTCTATGAGTGCCACTGGCATATGTTCTAAACATATATATATGTGTAATTTTTTCAAATTAGTTACTCTTCAAGGAAACAAGGCATACACGAGTAACAGTTGAGAAAGCAGAAACAATATAATAGCATATAAAGCATAACATGGAGTGTTTTCTTGATGATGAAGAAGAGAAGCATTTGGTACCAGTAACTGAAAACTACACATTTATCTTGCATTATGGGAATATGAGGTACAAAGTATGATATCAATATTGTCATAGGCACACAGCAAACAATCAATTTAACATCTTCCTAGCACCATTGGGATGAAAATACTCCATGATTTCTATTGAACATTTTGGATGTGTTATTTTTCTCCAGATTTTAATCCACTTGTTATTTTAATGAAATAAACTCTTAAACATTTCCTGAGGGTTTTATTAACCCTTTATGGACCAGAGGTGTACACAATGCATTGCAAAGGAATGTGTTGCATATCACACTGGTCTTTAAAGGGTTAAAAGCAAAAACATAACATGAAGTACGCTACGTATTATACATGTGTTATCTGAGCAAATTTACATCTATTATATTGCAGTAATAAAAGATAACTGTAGATTTAAAAAATGCATGCACAGTATGCAAAATGCAGGAAGTAGCCTGACGTTGGTGATAAAGCAGCATTGTGAACTCCAATTATTTGTGTGATTTTTCCCATATCTCATCAAGCAATCCTATGCAATCCTTTCACACATCTCTCCTTGCAATCCTATGCAAATATTACAAATGACAGAGTTTAATTTTCTGCAATACTACATATTTTGTTTTCCTGCAGTACTGGCTTGATGAGTCAAGAGATAAAAAATAACTTACTATTTTAAACTTTAAATCATTCATTACCTTTTACCAACCTTTCAGGAATCAAGCCTTTAAAGAGGCCAGTATTTGGTGAGTAAAAGTCATAAATTGGTGCTGCAACAGAATACAAAAAAATTAATTATTCTGATAACCAGATGCAATGAAGTCCCAATTCCAAATAAGCATAACAATGTGTTTTTATTTTATTTGACTTAAATTTTAGGGATGTAGTACATATATACTATATTTTAGTGACATATGAATTACAGGTGATTATTTCCATTTTAACATGCATGTACACAGCATAGATTTTATTGACAGTGTTGATTCAAAAAGATCAGACAATCTCCATAACAACTGATACTGTATTTTCTCCTCTATTTTACTACAGTTTTTGTAAGATAAAAAGTTGATCACATAATATATAGCTTATAAATTGTAATAGGAAAACAAAACATTTCTCCACCTTTTTTCAGGCTAGCAGTCCAACAACAGCTACTGCCCCGAGAAGCCACTCACAAACGTCAGTCTGCCCATCAACTCAGGATATATGTAGGTATGTAAAGATCAATCTTTTAAGAACCTTAGTCACCTGTAGAAACTGACAGTGAATTCCTAGGGAGAATAATATAGGTTGATGTTTTACTAGTTTTAGTCACATTTTCTTTAATTTAAACTTCACTTTTTATTTCTGATTATCACATTTTTCATGTAATATATGTTATTTTCATTTCTTTCTCTCTGTCATTGCTTTCCTTTTTCCATTTTCTTTTTTGCCTGCTCCATTTATGTTTAGAACTACCACCTTGCATGATGTTTCAGAAGATGACTTTGCAACTACTACTCCTGTCGTGGCGATAACACCAACTAATAGCGAGACTGGTAAAAAGCAGGTCAAACGAAGGTTTAGACGTAAAAAAGTGACGTGTGAGTCTTGTGTACATGCTGTAAAGCAAAGAAATATGAGATCCAATTGGGAAACTAGGAGGTTAGGACTGATTGACACAGATTCATCATCATCATCAGATGAAAGACAGTGGGCCACATCTAGATTTAAAAAACATGTGAAGGCTAAAGTATTCAAGAAAGGAAGAAGACAAGAAAAACCATGTCCTATTTATGAAGGGTCCTCAGATCATAATGCAATTGAAATGGTCTCTTTGCCTTCTAAAAACATAACTGAAGGGAAGGTCCAACTACAAAACTCTACCAGTGTTACCAACTCTGCTTCATTTCACAGAAGAAGAAATATCTCAAAGTGCAATGAACCAAGTGACTTATCTTCTGAATCATCCATTGAAGCAAGAATATGTACTAACAAAAGAGCAAAAAGAAAGGTGAATGTTTACTGCAAAGATTCCCATAAATGTCAGTGTTGCTGTAAAGAAGATAAAATGATCAAGAAAGACATAAGAGAAGAAGGTTCTGGTGTAGAGGCTCTGGCACCAGTCACCACAGAGCCCACTCTCCACAACCTTTCACCTGTTAATTGTGATGAGTGGTCTGATGATTTAGAGGTCTGCAGGTTAGTTTAATGTTGTAGAATATTTGTCATAGATGACTTTGTATTTTGTTACATGGTGCAGTAGATCTGCTCTCCCTTCCCAAAGCTTGCCTGTGTTGTACCTCTGATAAAATTCTTTTGATTTTGTGAAATGTCTGAAGATATAGTGCTTTCGGTTGGCATATTATTTCACCCGCATGCATCTTTAGGTAGCTTACAGAGCAATAGTAAGGACAATATATCATATACCTGGCAAAAGATTTTATTTTTTTCAGCATTCAATTAATTGGCTGAGTTGACCTTTTGAATCATACCAATAAGAGAGATCTCTCCTGAATGTATAAGGGGAGATGTCTTGTATTTCTGATCATGTAATAATGTATTAGAAATGTGCCTGTTTTTTTCTGATGTTTCTATGTCCTCATTGTTAAACTAGACTAAGTGACTCTGCTTAACAGCAAGACTTACATAGGCAGTTGCCATTCATATAGCCAACAAGCACAGTATATTTATATACTGTTTTTTGCATTTGAACTCTGCTAAAGGACATTTTACAATCTTAAGAATGCTAACATGGCCCTTTAGAATCATATACTGGGCTCTAGCCATACAGAGAGCCATGTGGAAACTCTCAATATAATAAAATATGCTACAGTTATAGAGTACAACAAACTTCAAGTTAAAAAAACAGAAAAATACTGGATATGCTGGACTGTTGTATGTATACCACCTACCTAGGTAAGTCAAACTGTTAAACACAATAGGAACCACTTATTCCAAGGGTATAATTCCTTTTTAGCATTGAATTGACTGGTGATATGAATGCAGTGTTCCTGACTCTTAAAGTAGTAGTAGTTTTAGTGTCCACCTCAGATAATGCATGCTTTTAGCATGTACTGTATATTTGTGTGACCCCCCACACCTGTGCGCTCAATATTTTAGCTTCTTTATTCTTTTTTTATGTATTCCATATTTTTTTATTATATTTTTATTCTCAATGTGATTTCCCATATATTTTTTAATATGCTAAGTGCCAGAACTAGGTTTTTATATGGACATTAGCAATTAGCTATTATTGCCATCTAGTGACTGAGCTATATTATAACTCTTATTTCTGAATATATAAAGCTTTCCTTTGGCACTGTTGAACCAATTATGTTGAAGGTATCCATAGGGTTAAAACAAGGGAACCAATTAGGTTGGATATCTTCACATAAATAGATAAATGACAATATTAAATCATTTTGAGAACTTTACACTATATTAGATATTGACACTCTACTTCACAGTAAAGAATTGATTGAAATAATCAATCCAGCATATTTGTGCAAAAATATATATGATTTATTAAAGTACAATATACTATATATATATAAAAAGTGTAAACAACAATGAAATAAATGAGTGATCAGCAATTACAATAGATATACAGTAACTCAAACCACAATTATCACCATTAGGATTACCAGCAATTAAAGGGTTAACCACACATAGGTATATTCAGCGGTATTAGATAACAATAATTGCACTCAGCAGCATAGAAAAGGATAATTGATCCTTATGATTCATAAAACACAGTTGGCAGCAGTGTGTATGAATACCCCTGCCCCAGAAACTGAATAAACTATGCTAATTGAGGTTTAAGGTATATTGTCAGATGAGTCAACTTTAATATGAAGCCAGGTCCTCTGACAATTTTCCTTGTACCATATGTAATAGTCAGATTTAGAGACTAACTGGAATAGAATCTCAGATTTAAATCACTATAATTTAATTATCTACCAATTTCAGTTTTTGCATACCTTCTGAATAAAACATATACATTGCATTAAACATAGTCAATACAGATTATAACAGAAAATACTTAGAATCAATTCAATAATATATGTCTAGACAGTATATTAAACTTCGTGCAACATATATCACAAATATGACTATAGCAATGTTATGTAAAACCTATAGGGTACTACAAAGGTTAATCCAATTATTAAGATAGGGTGCCCCACCCAAGATACCTGCTTCTTTTGTCTAGTGAAAGCTTAAAAGAAACTTTCACTTTACAAAAGTTAGGCCTAGTACACACACAAAGAAATCCAAAGTTGTAAAAGAAAAAAAGACAGAAGGCGCTTTTGGTCAATAACGTCTTAAAAGGAAATAGATTCACCAACCCTTCGTCTTATTAAGAATTATACTCACAAGGAGAATGGTCAGTATAACATCTATATGTCTACTGACTCACATACTTAGGGGAAGATCTTTAGACACTGTCCCCAGAAACCAGTGTTACACAGAGGCAATCATCTGTTGAACTCTGGGCTGCTCCTCACTCCAACCCAAGTGTCGTTACTACATAGAAAAGAACAGGAGGGCCCCCAATAGTGCCTGTTATCTCAGCATATCAATCATATATAGATATAAAAAATGATACTCACAAGTGGAGTTGTTACTCAAAGGTCTATACCCATAAGTAACCTAATTTACCTGCATGGATATAAACCTGCCTTTGCTCGGGTGAACTCCTCTGGAGGAAAAGATCCAAAATCCAGTGCTGTAGTCGGCGTTGAAAAAAGGTCTTTAATACAATGTATATTGATACAAATAAAAGTTGCACAGAATAAGCAACAAAATATGTAACACTTCATTAAAAACCAACAACTTGGTTCTGCCGCAGAAGCAAGTTGTTGGTTTTTAATTAAGGGTTAATGAATTAATTCAAAGAATTCCCCAGATCAAATATTAGCTATTGTAATCTTTTCAGAAACACAATATTATTCTAGAAATACCAAGAATTTTATTAACTAATATATAAACGAAGCTATTTATATATCTACTTCTATAAACTATTTTATTCTTATCTGGCAAACTATGATAATTTACCAATAAATAAATAAATTCTACTTAATTCCAGAATTTCTACAACTAATATAGCTTAATATAATTAACCCCAAATGGTTGGCCAGTCCAATTGAGACAAATTATAAGAAAAATTATGTTTCTTCAAATATAGAAGAAATATAGATTTGATTCTGAATTTTGCAGAATTTAAATAAGGAAAGATATATAGTTACCATTCCAAGTGTGTGGATTTCTTAGGATTTCCTTAGCAGGCAGCCTGTATATAGCAGGAATTGAAGAGCCAGGAACCAGCCCAGACTCAAGTGGAAAAAGCCCCTCTTCTCTCTCAACTTGCATATTTATAATATGAAATTCCTCATATCAAAATCTGCTCTGATTGGTTAAAGGACCATCTCATTATACAGTGACATCACCAGTATTACCTGATTGGGTGCTCTTAATTCCTAATTTCCATATGACATCACGTATAACTTATGAAAAAAATTCCAAGCACTAGTAATAACGCAATATAGCCTGGAAATGTCGCTCTTACTCCACATTAAAATTCACACCTAAAATGACACATGATCTGGATTCTGTCCTCAGTTAGGGGTTTCACCAGGTCAACATATTTCATGTAAACATGTCATACTATCTAGACTTTCCTATATGGGAGTATATCTTCCTTTAGACTTGGTGTCTGGCACCTAATCGTATATCTCCATAACTGACATTCAGTTATTTTCACCCCCTACCTTGAATCAAAGGTCATTGTTTTAACATGAGATCATTTACACAGAATTTTAGAGCATTTGGTTTAAAAGAAAAATTAACCATTTCCTCCCCATCATGGCAATGTCTCTGACAGCCCTAATTTGATTGACTGTATAGGACAGCATGTGATGATCAACATAAGTCCTCATTGAGTTATCCAATAACTTTATGCACCTTTTTCTATGATTTAATGGGAATTGAGGTCAGTTATGGTTGGTTTCAATTAAGTAAATGAACCACTAGTTTGGTAATTGAGTAGAAGATATAAAAAATCAAGGCTCTCGGTAAATCTAAGGGTGAATTCTATTTAAAGTGTTAAGTGTGTTTTAAGCAGAGTTTCAGTAGCTTTTTAAATCACATCTTCTTCAGTTTTAATTAACTTATTCCTTTGTAACACTTTAAACAAAATGATGCATACAACATACTCTAGCATTTCTTTACTTATACATGCGGAACATAGCAGTGGAATATTTATCATATATGCCTTTCATCCTCAACACATAGAATTATTCTATACTCTGAATCAACACACCTTAAATATGGTTGTAGTCTTTATTTTTTATTTAAAATTTACCTTGAAAAGAATTTTATATGCACTACAAGTGTTTAACCAACAGGACATGCTAGATATCCTCACATGTCAAATTCTTAAGCACAGACAGCAGAGAGGTCCCCCAAAGTTAAACTAATAAAAGTTTAAGCAAAAGAAAATGGTGCCTTAGAATAAAAAAAAACTATTATAAAAAACATAGTTACGCTTTGTTGTCACTTAATAGGAAACTTTATTTTTTCATCTAGTGACAGGTCATGTTTAAGCTTTATTTATTTGGGTTCATTTGGAAGGCTTGCTAAGTTTCTAAATATCCACTGACTGCATTATTTCATCATGAATTAATATAGAAGCCTGATAGGGCTTCTACAGGTATGTTTAAATGAAGATTTTATGTTAACTGACAATTTATTTTGGACATAAGTTTTGATTGCAGGAACAAAACTGGATGGATTCCATATCTGACTGGCAGTCCCTTCAAACCTTAGAAGTTTCATAAAAACTGTTTTCTGTAGTTTCTGAATACTAAGCTGCTTAAAAAAAATATTGTTCCCATTTGGTGCATTGAGAAATTGTAGTCAGACCTCAAGCCTAATCTAGGCTATGGATTCTCACATATTGTTAAAGAGAAGGGCCCAAGTGATTACTTAGTACTTATTTATTTATTAACACTAGTAAATCAGGTCAGTAGTACCAAAGATATACATTTTTTAAATTAATAAAAAAAACAAGAAGGCTTTATAGCCATAAAGTAATTGACGCACGTGCTTAGTAGAGAGTGCACAGTGTATCAGTGATGATTCCAGGTATAGAAATGACTTTCATAAGTAGATGGTACTGCAGGGCTACAAATGATATTTGATGAAATAAAAATGTCAGTATAAACCTAACCACCTATAAATGATAAAACACATGGAAAAAAATAGTCAAAATTGAGGAAATTAAATGCTGACTAAAATATGATCAAACAATATAAACCTATAACAAAAGGAAGGTGTAAAGAAAGATGACAGAAGCATTGTACTTAGTTACAGGTTGATGATGCTGTTGGCAGATACCTTAGGAGTAGATCATAATCCCAGTAAGTTCACACTTCACCTCCTCTGACATTATGTATGGTTTAGTTATTGATTTGCCATAATGGAAATTTTTTTTAGTGTTGATGCAAAGCAAAACAGTTAAATTGATTTAAGAGTTATGATAATTTTGGTACGGTTCAGGACTACATTATAAAGTCTGCAAACAGCAGAGTTGGTAAACCATATTTATAAGGATAAATGTTCCAAATTGTAATGAATTCATTTTGTTTATTCATAGATATTAAGTTGTATTAGTGTAGGAAAATCCAATATATTATTTACCTGAAATTAATTGCATAAAGCATTAATAGTAGCCTCAGCAGTGTTGGCCACACCCACATTCTGAGTTGCTGGTGTGGCCAGCGCAATCTAATTGACCCTGCACCAGTTTATATACCATTTCACTGGCTATTATAAAACCCCTTGGATGCTAGAGAGGGAGCTCACTCTTACAACTAAGGAGTTAAAAGCTTTGTACTTTTCTGCTACAGAATACCAAGAAATAGCATTACATGGCCAACTTCTTTGTAAGTGAAGAAGTCTGTTTTTTAGACTTCATTTTTGTTGGGCCAGATCTTTTAGAAATGATGGACTATAACTACGTTATAAAGTACTATGGATTGTTTTTTATTTTCCCCTGTGAGTATATAAGGACTAGCAGATGACTTATAAAGAACTTCTGAGTGATTCAGTGTTGGCCTATAATGGCAGCAGTCCAATATGTCTTAGCCCAATGTCCTTTTACATTGATCTGACGAAATGTGGCAGGAAGCCTCAGTAGTAATATTTGTTTAATAGGAAACAAGTAAAATCTGTTTCATGATTAAATATATTTGTAAATATATTCCATAGCTGCTGAAACTGTTCGCACCTTATAAATAAACAATAATAATTTTCATGGAAGGTCTAACTATTGTTCAGCCCATCAGTCACAGTCTTTAAAAATGTGTTTCTAACTTTACTTTCTCTTTGAATACAATTACTTTTTGTTAGATGGTGAGACCATCTCTCTTGGTGGTACAGAAGAGTAATGATGTGGCTCAAGCCTTTGCAGCATTTTTCATAAAAGTGCTTAGACAATTCTGCCTCAATTAACAATATCCTTAATTTCTCTAATAGACTTCACTAGACTTCTTATGTCCAGCTGGTCATGCAGATAGGCTATATCATAACTTCCAAATAGTGAGCACTCTTATCTCCTGTTTAACCCATTGTCATGGACCTCCTTAGTACTGAAAACTGTATTTTAGACTGCTCACCCAGTGTTTCAGTTTGATATTCCCCATATTTTAGCACATTCACAATATAAAGTGGGTGTGCTTTTATGTAAACCACAAAGTGACACCATGGAGCTAGATCCAAGAGATCTCCTGAGTATCTCAGAAATCTAATAACCTGTTTGAAATTGGCCCTCACTAGTTTTATGACCACTTTAGAAAATCATGCAGTCAGGGCTGGATTTTCCAATAGGCAAGAAGCAGTGGAGCATGCAGAAAATGCTCCTCTTGGTTACCTCTGAACTTCATTGTTAGAGGAGGACAGTAGGTCTCATGATCTTAGTATCTAAGACTACTCAACGCCAGTCTGCCATGTGGTCTAGCTAGGCTGTCTTTTTTCACTCCCCAGTTACATCTTAGATTGTGAACCCTGTATAGAGCATGTATATCATACCAGTGTGTTTACTTATTTTAAAATAATGAGCGCTTTGTTGCATAGTTTGGCCAAAGTCCTAACCAAGATATATTTCCATCTTCATGACTTACAGATACATTCTACATTAAAAAGTCCTACATTTAAAAACTCCTCCTGATGAAATTGCTTTTAAAACACCTAAAAGATTACTCATAAAGAAATAGCATATCTAGTATCGTCCTGTTAGACTGACCTGCTTTCACACAGGAATCATTTGCAGTAAGTAAATAGGTGGGGATGCAAAAGACCTGGAACACTATCACCCATCCTGCTTATATGTCCAACAAAAATAAGGCAATGTACTATTATTTTAAATGCATAGTACATGACCTTAGTTTTGATTGATTTGTCTTGCCTTGGTTTTGCCTGTAATTATGGTTTTATGGTTTGTTCTATAGACTATATGTAGTTTGTTGCGGGGGGAGATGGACCTATAGAGAGGGCTGGTGGTAGTGTTCCAGTTCTTTTGCATACCCACAACTCACTCGCCCCTAAGGGTAACTGGGGAATCCAGCCATAGACCCCTTGCTCACAGTACCTAGAGAGATCATCTACAACTCAATGGCGAGGCCCAACCAGGCCAAAATACACATCTGGAGCTGGCTGTTTCTCTTGTTTGGAGAGGAATTGAGTAGCACTTCATGACTGGACTGCCATTTTGGCAGGATCAGCATGATGTGCTTTAGGATATTTTCTTTCTATAGCAGGCTTGTTCCTAGTTGAGCATCTCTGACCTGTTCTTTTCTAACAATATTGTAAATTTCACAACCAGAGACATCAAATGTGCAGCGCAACTGCAACGGTGTAGCGCATTGCGTTCATTGCTTAAAATGTTTCATGTTTGTGTTTGCTTCATAATTAGTGGCTTTAAATTCCATATTGCAAATGTAATAACACTGCTGAGATTTGTAGAGTGGAAGTGTATGATTTGCTTCAGTAATGCTTATGCTTTTTTTTCAGAATCTGTCATTGTGAGGGGGATGATGAAAATCCTCTCATTACTCCATGTCGGTGCACTGGAACTCTGAGATTTGTCCACCAAGCTTGTCTACATCAGTGGATCAAAAGCTCAGACACACGATGTTGTGAACTTTGCAAGTATGACTTTGTAATGGAAACCAAACTTAAACCTTTAAGGAAGGTAAGACCATGGAAAGTATAGTACTTTATACTAAGGGGCACATTTACTAGGAATTGAAATTTAGTTGTGGACATCAACGTACATGGCCGCCAATATGCATTTTTGGATGAATATGCCTTGCTGGTGGCTTGTTTGTAAGACATTTGAGGTTTACAGCAGGTAAACTAGTGGTATATAACAGAGACTACAGTGCATATATCAAGACAATGCAATGTCAATTCCCTAAGTGTTATGGCACCAATGTTAAGATAACAGGGTTAATGTTCCCAATAGGCACATTAGGCATGTGTCTATAGTGCCACATTTAGAAGGGTGCCTTAGCCGTGCTTGCCACACCCACATTCTGAGTTGTGGGTGCATCCAGTGTACACCAGACACCAACTCTTGCTTTATGGGGGCTGGCTTATTTAACTTTTTACTGAATATTAAACACCTTGGATGAAGCAATGTGTTAGAGACCTCTCTCTAGCAACCAAGGGGATGAGAACATCTATTTGTGATTGTCTGTAATAGGTTAAATGTTTTTATGTAATATAAATAGGGGTAGAGTCATGTGGGGAGTGTGTGGTGGCCATCAGTGGGAGCTTAGGGTAATTTTCCCATGGGAGTCAGAGGTATAAACCTGGGCCTAGGAGATAAGGAGCAAAGACTCCTGAGGCTGCTCCTTTCTTTGGTATGGCCATTGAACAAACAAATGGGGTTACTGCATTCTATTAAATTCTATTTTAGGTTTGCTGTTTATTTTACAAACTGTCAACTGCAATTTTGAATGCTATTCCTGTGGCTCGTGGGCATGTATTTTGTGTCTACAAACTGGGCCTTGTGTTCAGAAGAAAATATTGGTAATTCTGATAATATTGTCCAATAAAATGTAAAGCAAATTTTAAGCATTAAAGGAATACCAATACATCTTAATAATACATTCTTCCTTCCCTTAATCTGGGTAGAAAATTGTAAAGGATACTGTGACTTTATTCTGAGTCCTGGAAACATGTCAGCCTCTGTAGAAATGATATCCAATACAAATAGCAGGTTACTTTTGATGGTTCAATACATGCAGAATTCATTCATAGCAGCCCACTAGGTTTTCTGCCCAGATTAACCCCTTGGCATCCGCGGTCCTGGAAAGTAACCTTCCCTTAAGGAACGCTTTGAAGATTCCAATGTGCCAGCACACGTGACCTGTGATGCGTAGCGGCATGCTGCACTGGGGACTGAGAGAGACTGCTCCAGTCTTGGAGCAGTCAATCTCACTCCCCATTTTTACTTACAGTGCTCCCGGAGGAGCTCTGTAAGTAAAATGTACGTGACGTGCTATGACCGTCACCGGTCCTTAAAGAAAAAAAGTGGTCTTTAAGGGGTTAAAGTAAATAGGAGTTTATCGTTAGTGCTTTTAGTGTTCCTTATAATCATGATGCATGTTTCATTGAGCCTTATGTAAAAAGCAAACTGAAACAATTCTAAGGGAAACTAACTGTATCACGGGGGAAGGGGGATAACAAAAATAAACTTACAATACCAAAAATAATATTTTATTTTAAAGAACGGTATGTGGTATATATAAACCACTGTCCATTTAATTAAATATCATGGACAACAAACCAAATGGCAATACATTGTTTTGCTTCAAACCAAAAGTAATTTTCGCAAGCTGACTTTTCAGTGTGATTATCCAAAGTTGAGGCCTAGAAAAGGAAAGGTAGAGAATCCCTAGAGCTCAGTGTATGAGCACTACACCTACATTTTTCATGTCATTTTTTCAGCTGCTAACAGGAGAGGTGGTGGACCCGCAGGGCAGAGCGGAGTCGCTAGGTAGAACAAATGCAGAAACAACAACTAGAAACAGTCACTGAGTACTTGGAATCAGGAAATTAAAGGTACAATTCACTTGCAGACAAAAGCTGAATGATAGTTGGCCATGGATTGGCAGACAAAACTATCTCACAAGGCTGCTGCTGCTACTGAGAGCTGCTTGAGAGTGAAGCTAGGGAGCAGTATCAACTGCAAGAAGCTTACACAGGTGAATTACAGGACTAGGAGCTCTCACACAGACAGGTTCACAGGATCCAAAACAGGTGAACAGAATCAGGTCTGTACTGAAGCAGAGGCCAGGACAGGTGGCAAACAAATGTGGCCAGAATTCAAAACCAACTTCTTACACAGAATACAGGAACCTCAGTAGTGGAACATTGGTCAGTAAGACACTATACTGGTGCACTGAAATTCCTGTAAGGCTGCTTGATACATACTTCAGCAAGCTTGTTAGCATTAGGAGTGAAGGAGGGGGTAATCAACAATATTCTAGTGGCTGTAAGACTGAGGAAGACTCTGCAGCTGAACTTGATGTGGTTGGTGTAGTAGTAGTAGTAGTAGTAGTAGTAGTAGTAGTAGTAGTAGTAGCAGTAATGGTGAAGCAGCCGTAGTGGTAGGGGAAACAATTGAGAGCGTCCAGACTAGCGATCAAGGGAGCCCACACCATTCTGACCCTGGGAGTCCTCCCCTTTTCTTCAGTAAAGTGTCCAAATGGAACAGGATCCTGAAGACTAAGAGACCAGAATTGTTGTTGGGGGAGAGCAGGCACACAATTAATACCACCACCAGCAGGAGCACAGATCAGCTGCCCCTGCTGCTAGTGCTACCACTGCCAGTCTGCCTTCTTCATGTCACCAAGAAATGGCAAGTGTGAAATTAGGGGATCCTCTGTCACATTGCTCATCACCTCTTCCAAGCCTACAGTGAGATGTCAGTAATAGAGAAGCAGCAACATGTAGGGACTAGTGGTGGTGGTGGTGAAGATGATGGTGGAGAACCCGGGGTAGAAGAGACATTGATGGCCTTTTTAGCAGATACTGAGAAGGAATGGGAGACAGTGATGAGAATGCACACCACCACCACCAGCAGTGAGCTTTTGGAATTTGCATCTCCTCTAATTTCTGCTGCTGCTGAGTTGCAAGGACAGCAGGATGTTGAGGAGCAGTCTAGTGTGCCACAGACCACTGTGAACACAGTGGGAATGGGGTCAACAAGTCATGTGAGACTAGAACAGGTTCCACTTGCCAGTGGCAGCAATGATCCTGGTCCTAGTTGCAGTGCTGATTCTGAGGCAGTAGCATCAACAGCAGCAACATCATCCTCTGCCCTTGACAGTGGAGGGGAGTGTGGAGGACAAGAAAAAAGAGGCCATTCTTCCCCGCCTGTTCCTTATCCCTATCCTCTAAAGCAGTGTTTCTCAACTTCTGTCCTCAGGACCCACTAACAGGCCAGAACTTAGGGATTTCTCTGCTAGAGCACAGGTGTGCTGATCAGAGGCTCATTCACATTGATTAACTCACCTGTGCTCTAACAAGGAAATCATCAAATCCTGGCCTGTTAGTGGTTCCTAACAGGAGCTGAGAAACAATGCTCTAAAGTCATGGGGGTGGGCTATTTTTTTCTTGGGGCAAGCACAGTGCAGTCATCACCAATGGCAATGTGCATAATTTGTGACAAGACAGTGAGAAGGGGAAAGGAGAGAACACATCTTGGCACAACTGCCCTGATAACACACATGAAACACATACATCATGACATGTATGTCAAACATCTTAAAGCTAAAACTCCCACCACAGAAATCAAACACCACTCTTGCTGTACCCCCTAACACTCCAGAAAGGCAACAAGAGGAAAGGCGGCGTTCAAAGAGGAGGAAGAATAGAGAAAGCCAGGCAGAGGCTGGAAGTTCTAGGACGAGCTAAACAACTAGCTCACCACCACCTTCTTCATCTAGGGTAACTACATATTTTGCCAATCCACCTCGTTCATCATTACCTCCCCTGCCAAATGATTGCCACTCTGTAGATGTTAGGATGTGGCAGTTTGTGTCCACCCATTGCACACTGAGTGGTGTAATGACCGCACATGGCAGTCTGGTGGAGGAGAATCGCAAGCAGGGCATCAAACAACATTTGAGGAGATTCCATTCCGCTGAATATGCTAAGATGGTGGCAGGGAGGGTTCATCATTACTATTAAACTGTCATCAAATTGTCATGTGTCTTTAGTGGGCTGTGGACAAGGGGTATAGTGACAGCAGCAATACTTGGTTTCTGGTGTTATGGTGTTTGTGTGGACACAGTTGTACCCCCAGGTTTTATTTACGACACACACTGTGCACACTGCAGGTGCTGATGAGAGGCACAGTTCCTGCTCTCAAGGGAAAAATCTATATTCTAGTAACAACACACCCATGATTTTGGAGGAGGAGCAGATGGAGAAGAATTGTTGGCCAACTTCTTCTTTCTCCACATGTACTGGAGGCTACTTATTGTGCTGCTACTGCCTTAGGCTCATCACTGGAGTTAGTCTTGGCAAGTGGAATCTTCATCATCCATCACCCATGTTACTGCTGTTGTTGATCCTATTCCCTCTGGGCTCCCTAATCATCTTGCTGCTTCAACAAATGAACAGAAGCAGCAAGAACAGCGGGTGAAAATTCTGCATCTACATCAGGGCATTTGACAATAGCCAGTGGCCACTGGCCAACATGACATGACCTGCTCACACTAGGCTAGTAGGGCATTTTTTTTCTCAGGGCTTGTGATTTAAAAAAAAATGCAAAAAAATAATAATAAAACCCATAGTCCTACAAAAACAATAAACAATTTTGGAGGGTTTGTTTCTAACAAGCCTAAGTCCTACAAATCAATGTTTCCTCAGGGCTTGGGCCTCTAACAACAAATCTAACAAATCATCCTCTACAAAATACTCTATCACGTCAAGTATCAGTCCACCCCAATGGCAGCTTATGTCATAGGGTTCCTGTCTCTTTCACTTTACATACAAATTTCTTATTTTATTTATTTTTTTATCAACTGCCCCCCCAACACCAGTCAAGAACCCCCCCAAAAAAAATTCCCTGTTCAACTGATTTGTTCCCCAGACCCCACCCACCAACACAGGAACCCTCCTCAGACAACTTTTATACCATTTCTTATGGGGTTTTTTTTTATTGTATTTAGAATTTATTTTGTATTAGCTGCCCCCCAATCCCAGTAAACAACCCCACCAAAAAAAATTCCCTGTTCAATTGATTCTTTCTCTAAACCCTAACAACACAGGCATCCTCATGCTCCTTTTATACTAGGCCTTTGGGAAATAAAATAATACTTGATATGTGTTGTGTGTAAATTCAATGTTCCCATTGATTTCAGTGGAATAAAATAGGCGAAAAAAGTGGAAAAACTGCACTTTTCGTAGGAAATTATTCACTAAGTGGTAAGTGCCATTATTCACCGATTTCAGTTTGAGGCAAACGTTTTTTCCCATTCTTAATCTTTACCCTGTTTTCTTGGGCATGCTATAGGCTGGGGGTTTTTTGCCAGAAAGTCTCCAGTATGTAATAAAGCAGTCACACACTCTTTTACAGTGGTTCCCAAACCTATCCTCATTGACCCTTAACAAGCCATGTCTTTAGGAATTCCATGCTAGTGCACAAACTCACCTATATTGGCCTTTAAGGGTACCAGAGGATAGGGTTGGTGACCACTGCTCTAGTACATACCCTGAAGTGCGGCTGATTTTATAACTAATGTTTTAGCACAAAAAATGAGCTGTGATGGAAGATTAGTGTATTCCTTCCAAAATGTAGATAATAACATGTTACAGTTTAGAAAGCGACCAGGTTTGCACCTGAAATACATTGACATGAGATAAAAAGTCTCTAATTTTAGCCACTTAAATAAACTTGGATATAGTAAATCTGGACAAATGATAGACTGCATGAAATACTTCACAGCTTTCAAGCTATATTAAATGCCTCTACACTGTTATGTGTACTCTTGCATTCAGATGCAAATCTGACATCTAATGTCTTTAATTAACTTGCTTATATGCATGCTCCAAAAATATTTAATTTCTAATTTCCTAGTGAGCCTTACAGTATTTATCATTTGTAGTTATTTATTTATTTTTTTTACAAAGACAGATACTAGCGGCTCAAAACTGGAATGCATGCAAGTATTCAAACATGGAGCATTACTCATCTAGGGACAAAAATTGATCTCTGTGGTCCTTTAAGTGCTTACACACCTTCAATCCACCTATGCGTGTGCTCCCATGAGGTCCTTCCAACTCCTCAAACATGCAAAACAAAAAATATTCATTCATATTTTTTAATTTTTTTTAACATACTAGTTGGCTCATGGACTTGGAAATATTAATTTTCCATCTGGCATCAAAAAAATTTATGTCAACAAGTTAGGATTTAACCCCTTAAGGACACATGACTGTCCTGGCTGGTACGTCATGTGTCCAACATGCGATAAGGATCCATGACGTGCCAGGACCGTCATGGATTTCAGGGCTCCCCACGCATCTGCACGGTATTTGGGGAACACTGATTCGAATTCTCTAACAAAAAAAAGTGCCAGCCTTGTGTGTACGCGGCCGGTCCTTAAGGGGTTAAATTATTATTTTTATGTTTCTCATGATATTTTAATTGTTTAATGTTCCTTCTAATTATGGCCGTGATTCCATTGCAACTGGAAATATTCATGGAATGACAATTTTTTAGCTTTGTCAGATATTTCCAGCTGCTCGTTTTAACAATTGGATTGTCGAATTGCATAGTAAATGCTCCAAAAGACCCCAAAGTGAAGGAATGCATTGGATACCATGCTAAAGGATTAAAATCTCCATTTAAATAAATAGAACTTTTAATTTCCCCTCTTGGTGTATTTAGTTTGCTCCAGCACTGCACCTCTTTAGCATGGTAAATAAGGCCCTATATTTTGTATGCTATTTTGAAAACTTACAGTCCCATGTCCAAAAAATTAGTGGATTAATTCAGGTGTAATCTGACTGCACCTTAGGAGACAAATTGCAACTCATATTGATTTAAATATGTATTATATATATTGAATTATAGAGATGTCTACATTGTCTTGACTCAAAATGCTCTGGGGACCTCTCTAATATTCATTGAGCTAAAAGTCCCATTAAAATCAATGGTCATTTTACAAATCAACTGGAGGGGTCATGAGTGAAGTGGCAGCAGAACCAGCATCAATTAGAGATGTTACTGTAAAAGTGTGTGTGTGGGGGGGAGGGTATGTGGAGGGATACACTTATTGGAGGTTGAATCATATGTGGGGTTGAAGAGAAACAGTAAGAGAAACTGAAAAATCTGAGTGAAGGAACAGGGTAGAAAAACCTATTTGACATGTGTTTATGTGTGTATGGGGTGGGTGGATGGGGTTGAAAGACTTCTGGTGGAAGAAGAGTAAAAATGGAACGATATAACTGGTGTATGATGGACACCTACCTTGCTAAGTCATCCCTATCACACACACAGTAATTATAAAGATATACCTGACTGCTGTATGATGGACTATAGCCTAGGCAATTCCTTCTGCTGCATACAGAATTTGTCCAGAAATACCCGAATGCTGTATGATGGACCCCACCTAGCTAAATTCTTTTGTTGCACACAGTAATAATGTAGATATACATGGCTGTTTTATGATAGACATCTATCTACCTAAGTGCTTTTGTTACACCCAGAGTAATTTTATATATATATATATATATATATATATATATATATATATATATATATATATATATATATAGATAGATACTAGCAAAAGAGGCACGGCATTGCCCATGGGGATTAAGTCCTTTGGGTGCTTCAGTGGGTACATGTACATATAAAGGAATGTGGTGAATACCCCTGAAGCATCCAAACGTGGTAGTATCTACATAAAGATCCAATACAAGCCTATCAATTAGGAAAAGTCATAAGGAAAAAAATAGGTCTTACACTGTGTATTGAAGGATGGAAGACCCAGGGCACACCTGTGTGTCATTAGCATTTGAGAATGTCCTGCTACCTAAGGTGCAAATGACAATGTTTTGCTCCACCAGCATGACATCCCTTGTGGACCACAGGTGGTAGTTACCTCCCAGTGTGCTGTTCAAAGAAGACTTCAAGTACTGAGGTCCAATGCTATCCAAAGCCTTGTAAGCCATAACAGGTAGCTGGTAATTCACTGAAAAGACCACATGTAAACAGTACACATCGCTCAGGATGGGTGCAATATGCTCAATTAAAAAGATACTTGTGAACATCACTGCAGCATTATTTTGTACCATAAGGATAGTAGTAATGAGGCAGAAGGGAAGGTCTCCATTAGTAGCATTCCCACAGTCCAAATGCATTGATATAAAAGCCTGAACCAGTGATTCCAAGTCCCTGAAAGAGACCAAAGGAAAAAATCCCCAAATAATTCTCATAGAGAGAATCCAGAATTCACTGTGGGTGTGACCTGAGTTGTCATGCAAAGGCTGCTGTGAGGAGAACCCTGAAGGTATTAATTACGGGACTGGCAGAGGACTCAATCATTTATCAACGGGAGGATAATGTCCCCCAACCCCCACCTCTGTGTACAGTTTGAGCACTCACTTTCCCTCCTCCTTCCAGCGGATCTATTGCTCTCTCTGCTCACCTCTCCCTACTTGATCTCATACTCCCTGCTCACTAAGCTCTCTCTGCTCACCTATCACTACTTGCTCTCATACTCCCCGCTCAGTAAGCTCTCTCTGCTCACCTCTCCCTATTTGCTCTCATACTCCCCGCTCAGTAAGCTCTCTCTGCTCACCTCTCTCTACTTGCTCTCATACTCCCCACTCAGTAAGCTCACGTCACGTGACCATAGTAAGTGCATGAATAGTTTTAGTGGCAGAGTGGTACGTAACGCATTGCAAAGCAATGTGCTGTGTACCCCTGTGGCACTAAAAGGGTTAAAGTCGGTGCAGATCACAGGGATTTTATCCCCTTGAATGCAGAACTCCCTTGGATTGACCTGGAAATACGTTCATGACATCACAGTGGTTTCTCCCGTTGCAATTAGTACTTTTGCTCCACTACGTATTCAGGAGCCAACTCTCTCTCCCCCATCCACTCCTTCAGTCCCAGCGAGAGTCGGCTCGTGAATACATAGTGGAGCAAAAGTAGTAATGGCAACGGCAGAAACCACTGTGATGAAGGTATTTGCAGCGCGATCCAAGGGAGTGTGGGTCCAGCAACACATAGTTTGCCCAGTGGCTTGAAGCCACATACCTTAGCATAGCACTCTCTCTCCCCTTCTCTGTGAACTCCTTGGAGTTGGTGAGCACTACATCAGGCTCCCTCTCCATTTCCGTGTGGAAAATTTCTTCTAAACAAGCTGAAAATAGTTTTGGGGAAATTGTATCTCCTTGTCGGACACTTTTTTCTTTGTTGATCTGGACTTTATTATTGTTGATCTGTATTGATGCAGTTGCATTTTCATATACTAAAGCAATTATACAGTGCTATCTCAAAATTCTTATGATTTTTCAATAGCTGGCTAGAGTCGATCTTAATGTTTGTTGACTTCATCATTTTCTTTCTTTCTTGAAGTCAATTTTGATTTTTGTTCTCACAAAATCATGGTCACTTCCAACATTAAAATGATTTAACACTGAGCAGTTAGTGAATATCATTTTATTATTCAAATATTTATATTTATATGTATGAAGACGATTTTACTTGTATTGTATTATGGCTTTTCCATGTACATTTTCTCTAGGCTTTTTTCCTGTTGAATGAATTCATGATGTACAAAATTTTGTACTTCTGCAAATTCAATCAGTTGGTTGCCTCTTTCGTCTCTTTTTCCGGTTCCATGTGGTCCGATAGATTTTTCACCATTTTGAATCTTACCAAAATGACGTGACGTGAGGCGGATGACAGCTATCTGCCCTCAACAGCGCATTGACAGAAGTTGACTTCCTAAAAACATCTGCAGACAGGGTAAGATCCAAAAAGGAAATTTTTTGGCTCTGATACTCTGATGTAAATTGAAGATTGAGAGTATTATGATTGATATAGTCTACAAACTTCACAGATCTAGCCTCCCCAGAACGCCGCACTATCAAGATATCATCAATGTACCTCCTGTATTCAACAATATCCTGACGATAAGGGTTTCCATCCCCAAAGATGTGCACTTCCTCCCACCAACCCATGTATAGGTTGGCGAAAGAGGGGGCGAATTTCACCCCCATTGAGGTGCCACACCTCTGGAGACAGAAAGCCCCATCTGATGATTTATATATTCGCTATATGGTTGATTGGCAGTTTATTAAGTTTCTTTAAGAGAATGATGTTTTGACTCCTGTGCAGATATCGGCACTGAAGGAGTTAAAATACCTGTTTGCATTAAGCGGCAGGATTGAGCTTTTTGGCCATGATATCACACCATATTAAGCGAACAATTAACATTTTGAATTGATTGGTTGGAGCAAAGTTTAAATCTGTGTTCTAATCTCTTGGATCCTGACATCATGATTAAGCGGTGACACGCGAAATGCGTTGATGTTGCTTCTTCTCCTCCGGCTATCTGAGGGGGTCTGAATATACGAGCATGTGAACGTGAAGTATTTGTCTATTTTATTATATTATGAATAAATATTTTTTGGATATTTTATCTTAATGGATCAGCGTTATGTTTAATGCTATGGATTTTTTGTATTGGCACTTCTGATTTACTAAAGGGTAAATTCCCATTTTATAGCAATTTAGCGGAGACATAGTTTTTAATCCTTTAAGGAACAGATGGGTGTGCAAAGCATTGCATAGCAATATGTGAAATACCTCTTTGGTCATGAAAGGGTTAAAGTGATGTGCATTTTCACTTGTCAGGTATGATGCAGTTAATTTGCTCCAGAATTGCTCATTTGCTTTCGGGAATATACTAATTTTAATTGTTCCTTCTCTTAGGGTTGTTTTTCCCACTAGAATCCAGAGGGAATTTTTTTTTTCTTCATCACTCAGCAACAGGATTAAAATTCCCTAGACTCTCTTTACAGAGAGAATGCTGATGTTATTGAATTCACCAAGATATTATTAGGTGTAAGCATTCAGTGTTCCAATTAGTATTCCTACCTGAATAGGTTAAGCAAAGTAGACAAACTAATTTATTTTCTTTTTCATTCATTTGTTGTTTTTAACTCTTTAAGGAACAGTAGGGTGAGCAATTTTCTTTCCTATTACTTATTTAACCTTTTAAGTAGGGATGGGAAAAAAATGTTTGCCTAAAAAGAGAAATATATGAAAAAAACAGGTACTTTATGCCTTCTGGTGAAATTTCAATAAAAAGGAACAATGAGCTGAATGGAGCTATCAATGTCCTGGGCTATTGCATGGTTGCCTCTTGACTTTTTTTTGTGGGTTTTTTGGCTGCTTTTCCCTGATTGTGGGGGCTTCTGACAGGAGGCACAGTGATAGCAACATCAATTTTTTTCTTAGGAGTCAGATTCACATGTTGCACATGAATTTCATGGTGGTTATGCTGCATGTGCTCTATTGGTAAGGATTTGTCAATGTGACCCCTCATACCCCTTCTTTATAAATTTGGCACATTGCAGTTAGTGATGATTACACAGTCCCTGCTACCCATATCACTGCTGGAACTTCCACTACCACCACCATGGCCCCACTCCAAGAGTACCATGCATGTGGACATACCAGCCTGATCTTGCTCTGACATTTCATGATGATGAGGGGGACTAAGAGTCAGACAATTCAGCAGCAGGAAATTCAGAAAATACAATTAAATCACCACCAAACAACATCATGTCAGTGCTGTTACAATCTCCCTCATCATCTATAGCACCATCACCACATTTCTTCTTTATTTCTTGCTTGTGGTGGTGATTAGCATGACATATGTGCTGGTAGTGCACTTGTTTTCACATTCACAAGCATAGGAGCTGCAGGCTCAGAGACAGGTAGCAACGGTGTGCTGCAACTGCTGAACATAGCAACCTGGAGAAAAAAAGAGCACATTTCCTCTTTCAGAATGCCATGCCAGGGCCATGCTGGGATGTTGGCAAATGTAAAGACAGTTGGCGATGCTGGAGGTGTATGAGTAACAGGGGACATAGTGTGGTGGTGCAGGTGTCAGCAATAGTATCTGATGGTGGGCTCTGGCTCTGGGGATGTAGAGCGGATGATGGCAGCTGCTGCTGCAGCATTATCTGCTGCTGGTAGACTCTGGTGTCTAACAGTCATAGGGGATTTGGCTGGTGTGATAACAGCACTGTCTGTTGGTAGTGGACACTGGAGTCTCTCAGTCACAGGGTATACAGTGGAGATGGTAGCAACACTTTATGGTGGGCTCTGCTGCTGACCACTGTTGCTAGTAACTTCTACTGCTGTTACTGATTCCTCCATATCAGCAGCAGCAGTAGTCCAACTTTTCTTTCTCATTTTCCCCTCACATGCAGTGCAACAGGTGATATCTGCAACAGGTTTCACTGGTGGTGATTGCTAACTTTCTTTCACTACATAACTACTCCACAAAGTATTTTCTCTCCTCTCTCTAGCTCGCTGCTTCTACAGCTATTTCTATTTCAATTATATGTCACTGAACAGAAGAAAGTTCCTTATTTTATAGTAGTGGGGCAGGAATTAGGAGAGTCATAGAAAGCATAGACAAGAATTGTTAAAGTTCACACAAGAAATTAAATGATTGCAACAGAAAGGCAGAAATTGTATTGTATTTTTAAAAAATTTCAGCAAAAAAAACAAAAATGACATTTTGCTCATTCTTAACCCTGGTTAATTAGGTAAAATATATTAAAAAGTTAGGTACTCATCACCCTGGGGTCAGGCATGTACATCTGGCCCTGTGCTGCCTGTTGGACAGCACAATGTAACATATTAATGCTAATAGCAATAATAACACACTTTATAATAACTCCCTGGTCACTGGGGGCAAATTGCACTGAGACTGAGATACTATGGAGAAATTATGGGTCAACAGAGCTGGATCACAGGCAAGGCACACAAGGTGCCTGCCTAGGGCCCGGCCAAATGAGGGGGGCCCGGAAACCTCAATCTCATCCTCTGTGTCATGTATACACACTTCGCATCTCTTTCTGCCAAGGCCCACCGCAAGCCAGCGTTTACTCCCCAGTCGAAATGCGGAAGATGTGGCAGTGGAGTCATGTGACGTTGACGTTGTGAACGACCACGCCTGCGCCTGCATGGACTATCTAAGGGGGTGGGCCTGAGGCATTACCAGCTACGCACAAAGTTTGCAGTGTGCGTAGCAGGGTATTGACTGTGGCTGGGTCTGGCTGGACTGTCTTGGTCTCTAGCGGACAGTGGCGCACATGAGGGCAGCCAAGGAATTGGTGGTAGAAGGAGCCTGGAGGTCTGAGGAGGAAAAGTCAAGCAGCAGAGGCTGAGAGCCATGTGTATAATTATTATAAATAAATATACCTATACCATATTGCACAGATTCCATGGTGAATAACATTGATAAGTATACCAGAATAAACAGGTTAGGGGAGGAGCACTATAATCAAACATGTAAACAATAAATGTAATACATTTATTTAGCCCATATAATGAATATTTATGAAACGTACCTTCTATTTATAATAAAAACAATCTTAAAACCAGTAATAAAAAAACAATGAAATAAAGTTATTCTAATGGTAATGCTATAAATCTAAATTCAGGTTAATGCTGATTTAACCTGAATTTAGATATATAGCATTGCCATTAGAATAACTTTATATCACTGTTTTTTAGCATTGGTTTTAAGATTGTCTTTATTATAAATAGAAGGTACCTTTCATAAATATTCATTATATGGGCTAAATAAATGTATTACATTTATTGTTTATATGTTAGGTTATTTCAGACTATAGTGCTCTTCCCCTAACCTGTTTATTCAGGTATACTGTGAAGAATAACAAAAAAAAATAAAAATGTGTGTGACCACAAGAGGGTGTGCTTAATGGAGGGGTGTGGTTAAGTGAGGAGAGTGGTTGGGGTGGGGCAAAGGCAGGGTTAGGGGCGCCAGAGGGTGTTGTGTCTAGGGGCATCTGAGATGTAAATCCGGCCCTGCCTGCACGCATGTCCACAGTCCCTGGACGCTTCCTGTGTGACAGACAGCATGTGAGGAGTCCTATATATATATATATATATAATATAAATGGAGATACACTTATATATACTATATATAAAAGAGGAAGAAATACAACTAGGGATACTATCATGATCCGATCGATTGGAGCGATCTGCTTTAATCCCTCACTGTATTAGAGACTCGTTCCCTGCCAGGAGGTTTGCAAGGACACTAAAATTAACTTATTTATTATTAGTAATAGTTAAAAAGAAAAACCCTAAATTTAAAAACATAACAAAGGGACCACTCGAATTGTAGATTACCTGTGTATAAATTGGTGCTCTACTACAGAACAAAGCACCCTGATTTCTATACTTTAGGGTTTTTCTTTTTAACTATTACTAATAAATAAAAGTTAATTTCAGTGTCCTTGCAAACCTCCTGGCACTGAATGAGTCTCTAATACAGTACGTTATTAATACAGATCGCTCCAATCGATTGGATAATGATAGTATCCCTAGTTATACTGTAAGTCTTCTTCTTCTAATCTAGTGTATAATTTTGAGACTTGCAGTGCATTATTTTTCTAAGTGGAATTACTAGAGAGACCTTATTTAGATAGTGTATAAATAAAAGAAGCCAGTATAGTATTAGTATGGTCTGGGGGGGGTAGGGGGGCCCCAATTTGGGTTCCTGCCTAGGGCCCCATACAGTCTTAATCCGACTCTGTGGGTCAAGCCAACTACACCACAGTGGATTCGATATATAACCCCCCAATGTCTTTAATAGAAATCTAAGTCTCTTGAGGAACACTCTAGCATTCATGTGATTAGAAGCCCTAAATAAATGCAAATTTGGGAATTGTTATTTGCCCTTTATTGTGCAGATGTTTTTCTCTCATTCTCATAGTGCATCAATCTCAGAGTATGCCTCAACTCCTTGGGGAAAATTCTCCTAATAATAACCGTCCCACTTACCTTGCTATGGTTACAGAATCCTAATTGTCTCTATGAATTTTGCCCTTGTGCCCTTGTTTAAAACATAACATCTTCAATCCGTTCTGGATGTTATGTCTATGGAGACAAATAGAAGAGCTGTTGTCTTTTTATTAAACGGACAAAGGCAGACTTTATGAGCCTACTTAACCCTTTAAACATACCTGTCAACTCTCCGGATACCCTGGTGACTCCAGTTTTCAGACTGAATTACCAGATTTCCAGGGACAAGGCTGATTCTTCAGCGGGGGTGAGTTTCTCCTCCTTCCTGCCCTGTTCCTCCCACTTTCTGCCCACTTCTCCTCCTCTCCTTGTTCCTCCCAGATCCTACCCACTTATCCTCCTTCCCAATCCTGTCCTGCACACTTCCCACCCACTTTATGACACTATTATGACAAAGCCACACCAAACTGATTAAGCAAATCCATCATTGACATCATGTTGTCATCAGCACATGAGCCTTCTCGGGGGGCTCAAGATAAGCAAGTTCTCAGGTATGTCTTTAAGGACCAGAAGGGTGAGCAATGCCTTGAGAAGCAAGGATTGGAACAGCCATCTGGTCATTAAATGGTTACAATTACCATGTGCAGTAGGCACATGTAAGTGTTCTGTGGGCCTGCTAACTCATGTCCTCTTCTGTGACATAATATCCGTTCAAATAATAAATGTTTTCCGGCTGACATTCACCAATCCTATACACATTACCATTCTCTTGATATTTAAAATTTCCATCCACATGGAGAGAAAATTGTACTCCTTTATATAGCGTTGGATGTAGTGAATGAGGGCCTGGTGCAAAATCATTTTTGCACCACCAGTTCAGTGCAACCTGCTGAAAATCCCTAACAATTTTCTATTTTAAGCCCCTAAAGTTGGCTTGGTCCTAGTGCTTTGTGCCTGTTGCACTTGTTGTATTTTCCTATCATTGGTGTATAGTAGGGGCAGACACTTGCTAGATTTCCAGCTGTTGGGGACTATGCCTCCCATTATCTCTAACCAATCAACATCTGGCTGGGAATTATGAGAATTCTACAGCTGGAGGTCCAGCAATTGACTACGCCTGATTTTTAGCGTAACACTATAATAAGTAAATTATCATGCCTTTCCCAGGCTAAAAGGTTCATTACTATCTTAACCTGTGTATGCTAGAGATGTATCTAATGCATTGCAAAGCAGTGAAATGGAGACATATCTAGCTTTCAAAGGACTTAAAACGGAACTACCACCCTTCAAAAATGTTGTCCTAGATAATTCCCTGTTGACTAGCTGCTCGGTAGCGTTAGTCGCCAGATTTCTTACAGCGTTGATGAGAAAGAGACACTACTCTGGGACTGAGAGGCAGGATGGAGCGCAGACATTTTTACATAGTGACGTCTGTGCGCCAGCTCTGGCAGTCCCAGCCGGTTCTAGGAGGTGTTTCTAGGAGCCGTTCGGCTCCAAAAGGGACTCACAGAGCAGGTGCGCAGATGTCACTATGGAAGGATGTCTGCGCTCCGTCCTGCCTCTCAGTCCCAGAGCAATGTTTCATTCTGATCAACGTGGTAAGAAATCTGACGACTATTTTCTCAGTAGCAGGGAATTATATGGGACAACATTTTTGAAGGGTGGTAGTTCCGCTTTAATCCTTGGAGTGCCAGAGTGCCAATATACATGAGCCAGTCATGCTATTCTTTAATCTAGGTAGAATTTATGGGTATCCTATTGAAATCAAACCATGTATTGGGTGAACATGAAAATATTGCATTTAAAATGTCAAGTCAATCAAAAAGGCAATATCAGAATGTCAGGAGAATGAAAACACAGACATTTTGATATTGCATGGTGAAACGTTGCGTACATATGAATAATAAATATGCTTGGCTATCTCTTTGGCGCTCATTGTGGTAAATGATATTTATCCCTTCTCTCTGGCCTGTCTGCTCTGTGGGCCTCCAGCCCCAGGGGGCACTGTGAGGAATGGATGCAGTGTGTATAGGGGGTGAAGGTGTCCTATAGGAGACAAAGGTGACAGGGCTCTGATAACCCTTTGAGCGCCAGGTCGGTCAATAAGATTTTGGTCACCACTTTCCATTACTTAAGGAACCTCCTGTCCCCCATGTCTGCTGAAGATCCTGGCTGGAGATCCTGATGGTCCTGGCAAGCAGAATAATCACCAGATCATTTAACACAATGAGTGCCAAAGAGGGAGCCAAGAATATTTATTATTCATATGTATGTGACTTTTCTCCATGAGATATCAGAATGTTGCTGTTTTCATTCTCCCAACATTCTGATATCGCCTTTTTGATTGAGGCAACATTTTAAACTCACTATTTTCATGGTCACCAAATCCATGGTGACATTTTAATAGTGATTCTAATTTATGAGCACAAAGGACACAAAAAGGAAAAAAATGGAGGGCACACCTTATATAGCAGGATCTCTTGTGCAGAAGTGACTAAACAAGGGATAGGCAACATTTGGCTCTCCACCTCTTGGGAACTACAGCTCCCATCCCCAACCAGACAATTTTGAATATAGCCTGACAGTGCAGCACAAATCCTAAAAAATAGGCTAGGATGTTTGTCAGAAGCCATCATGTGCAGTAGAGACTGCGTGCACTGCAGTCATGTGCAGTAGAGACTGCCCGTGCTGCAGTCATGTGCAGTAAAGACTGCGTGAACATGCAGTGGCTGATATGGAGCAGGGCTCTCTGAATTCGAACCAGAGTCCTCCCGGCGCACCTTCCTGGGACTGTTTGGTGAGCAATGAGGCTCCGGGCACCATCTGAGGCTGCTGGGTGGCACTGTGGCCTGTGTACATGGGCTTTTAAACTAGTAGATATATAACTGTATAAAGCAACCATAGAGATGAATGCATGCAAGACATTCAGTGAAAATGTACAGAGAATTCTTATGTATTGGCATAAAAAATGAATAACAGATTAACAAAAGACAGTGCAAATGTACAATTAGTGAGACAGTAGTAATAAAGAGACCATTCTGGCTTAATACAATAATAGTCACTGCATGAAACAGCTGTCAGAGGGAGGTGTTTTTTACTAGCATGTCACCAATAACCTATTTACACTGTCTTTTGTTACTCTGACATGTATTTTGTTGCCAACAAATAAACTTTCTTTACATCTCTTCAGTCAGTGCCTCAGGTGCTACCTCGAAAAAATAATGACATTTTCTGTGTCCCAAGAATCATATAAAAGTCAATACAGAAAATTAAAACAGAGAGTTGTGGTGCCACCTAGCTACCACAATAGAATTAAGTACAAAAGTGTAATAATGTAAGGACTCTTTAACCCTCTGAGTGCCAGAGGAGTACACAACGCATTGCTTTGCAATGCGTTACATACACCTCTGGCACTCAAAGGGTTAAGGACCAGATGTTTAACTCTTGGGAGTTGGGGTTGCATTTGGAAAGCAATATTAGTTAATTGTTATATGACAGATGTTATATTGCATTTGGAAACTCAGGAATGGATGTCCATAGTTATAGACATTAAACCTCTGAGAGTTAGAGGGATATTCAGTGCACACCCACACTTCCAATAGCCAGTGTGTGGTGGATTGGAAAGAAAAATCAGTTTGACACATTTCCAAAATTGTCAATGCTGTGGATGTGTAATATTACATTTATCATTACCCAATGCTTTTTTAAGGGGCTGTTGCCCATCTGGAGCAGCTACCTGAGTGCAATCCATGCAAATCTCCAGACACTGACATAAAAATGAAAATAAGCTGAACCTTCTAGCAAGTACCTAGAATGTTGCAAGACTAAAATGTATATGTAAGAGTAATGGAGACACACGTGCATGGAAATCACCCACTATTTGAAATGATAAAACAGGCGTACTAGCTCATAGAAAAGGTAAAAAGTCCAAGAAATGACTGGAATGCAAAAAAAAAAAGTTTGTCATAAAAAGATAATAAATATGTTAAAATAGCTCCAACCGCTAACCTTTACAAAGAAGGACAAGACTATAAAATGATGTCTAAAAGCTTCCTGCTTGCAATTTCCACTGTCCTAAATGTCATTAACAACTGGAAGTTAAGGGGAACTTTTGAAGTCTGGAAGACCAAGAAAATTATCTGTTACAACTACTCATTTACTTGTCAGTAGTACAAAGTAAAACTCCCATATCACTGCAAGGGATCTAGAGAATTTAGCTGTCATGGGAGTAGTGGGGTACCAATTTAATGTATAGTGTTGCTTGCACAAACATGATCTGCATGGAAGAATCATCAGATGGAAACCTTACCTTCAACCTCATCATAAAAGGCAACCTCTGAAGTACGCAACACAGAATTTAAATGAGACATAGTTTTTTTTGGAACCAAGTGCTGTGGTCTGATGAAGTTTAAATTTAATTCTTTTGCTACAATCACCTAAGGCACATTTGGAGAAAACAAAGTAGAGCTATATGAAGGAAAGAACACCTTGACAACTGTTAAGCATGGGGGTGGGGCTAGGTTGTGTGGCAGCCAGTGGAACAGGAAATATTGTGCAGAGAGAAGGAATAATGGCTTCTACTAACTATCAAAAAATCCTGGAAATTAATGTCACACAGTCATTGAAGGAACTGAAGCTGAAAAGAGGTTGGATATAACAAAATGACAATGATCCAAAAGATATCTCAAAATCAACCATGAACTATTTCATGACACGAAAACCTTGAATATTATTAGAAATCTGTTGCTAGATTTCAAACATGCAGTGGATGCCAGACAATCTAAGAATATTTCTGAAATTTAAGCATTCTGCAAAAGTGGGAAAAAATCCTAAAGCAAGAATAGAAAGACTGTTAGTTGGCTACAAGAAATTTTTGTAGACTGATTTCTGCCGGGGGTCGGGGGTGTTAGTGAGTATTGACTGGTAGAGTGGCCAAACTTATGCATGTGCCAAAAATTCTGTTTTTTGTTAGTATCCTTCCTATTAGCTCTTCTTTACTACATATCGCTGGCACTGTGCCTGAATATTAATTCTGTGAGGCTTTGCGATGCACTGATGTCCAGTAATCTTAGCTATAGTCTCCCATTCTTTCTTCTTTTTTTGCTTTACTGATTATGACACAAAAAGATTCACCAATGTTTTTGTGAGCTGCACTATTCTTCATTCACTACTAGGCCACTGCTTTGTGATGTACCGGGGTGTTCATTTATCTGGGTTCATTGCAAAGATGACATCCTTTAGTGTCTAATCATGACTCTTTTTTTCCTCTAAGCAGTTATTTTTTTATCAGCCCAGTCATGTTCCGTGTTAGAACACATTTTTACCAGATATATTATACTATATGAATATATGTATCAATTTGATAAGGTAAGAATATATAAACCTAAACTTATTTTTGTATTCACAAGTTCACTGTGTATCACACATCTTCACTTAAAATGTTTGGGGGTATTTTTAACTGTGATCATTCCTCCACCTACTGATGTCACTCCTCCACAAGGATGCCAGTTTGGTGGGCAAATTTGAAATATATGGGTATTTGGGTACTGCAATGTGCCCTATCCACTTGACTTGAGCTAGGCCAAAATTCCAAAATAAACATATATTTTTTCATAACATAAGTCCTGCGAGTGCTCTGACATTTCTTGTAGTATATATATATATATATATATATATATATATATATATATATATATATATATATATAGAATAGTTGGAGTGGAAGCACTCACTCTCTAATGCTGGAATGCCCAGGTGTACAATCCTCATGGATAGACATAAGCATCAGAACAGAAGTGGAGGCAGCACCAGTGGGACTTCTTAAAAGTATATTTATTGGGCAAAATGGTAACAATAAAGGTCAACGTTTTGGTCCTTATGAGGGACCTTTTTCAAGACAATTAAACAAGATGGCGTGTGAGTTTAAATAGACGCCACTGCAGCCACTACACGGCCTGGGAGAGAGTGGTGACGTCATCGCCGGGCCACAAATACAGCGGCCGCAGCGACCAACATCATCACGCTGCTGGAATAATCAATGAAATTCTGGAGTGTGATAAAACCACAGAATTATAATAATACATGTGGATAAACTCGAGCAAAGCAGCACATAGTGCACTCAGAGCTGGACTACACTTGAGTAAATATCTGAGACTGTAATAATGAGCATTATGTTAACAGCGAACCCCTGTGGCAGGGTTGCAGGGTTGCAATTATCTGTTACACCGTGCATTTATACTAAGCTTTTTCACCACTTATGTGTATGAGGACTATATATTACTCGTTAAGTATTGGTTTTCTTCACCCGATTTATGATCTCTCTGTCTTAGTGCTGGATCGTATATGCACTTATATATACAGTATGACTTGTATTTTGGGTTGGGTGTATCTTTGTCATCTTTGCCTTAGAGTTGTCACACACACAGTGCCTTAATCAGTTTAACCCTTTAGCACCCGGCATTGTGTGTGTCAGCATGTCATTTTCCAGCACCCGCTGCACATTTATACCATTTCCACGGGGGTTCGCTGTTAAAGTAATGCTCATTACTACAGTCTCAGATATTTACTCGAGCGTAGTCCGGCTCTGAGTGCACTGTGTGTTGCTTTGCTCGAGTTTATCCACATGTATTATTATAATTCTGTGGTTTTATCACACTCCAGAATTTCATTGATTATTCCAGCAGTGTGATGATGTTGGTCGCCGCGGCCGATGTATTTGCGGCCCAGCGATGACGTCACCACTCTCTCCAGGGCCGTGTAGTAGCTGCAGTGGCGTCTATTTAAACTTACACGCCATCTTGTTTAATTGTCTTGAAAAAGGTCCCTCATAAGGACCGAAACGTTGACCTTTATTGTTACCATTTTGCCCAATAAATATACTTTTAAGAAGTCCCACTGGTGCTGTCTCCTCTTCTGTTCTGATGTGTATATATATATATATATATATATATATATATATATATATATATAGTATCTCACATAAGTGTGAACACCCCTCACATTTTTGTAAATATTTTTATTTTATCTTTCATGTGACAACACTGAAGAAATTACACTCTGCTACAATCTAAAGTAGTGAGTGTACAGCCTGTATAACAGTGTAAATTTGCTGTCCCCCTCAAAATAACTAAACACACAGCCATTAATGTGGCTCTGTGTTGAGTTATTACCTTGGCAACAAAAGTGAGTATACCCATAAGTGGAAATGTCCAAATTGGGCCCAATTAGCCATTTTCCCTCCCCGGTGTAATGTGACTCATTAGTGTTACAAGGTCTCAGGTGTTAATGGGGAGCAGGTGTGTTAAATTTGGTGTTATCTCTCTCACACTCTCTCATACTGGTCACTGGAAGTTCCGACATGGCACCTCATGGCAAAGAACTCTCTGAGGATCTGAAAAAAAGAATTGTTGCTCTACATAAAGATGAACTAGGCTATAAGAAGATTGCGAAGACCCTGAAACTGAGCTGCAGCACGGTGGGCAAGACCATAGAGCGGTTTCACAGGACAGGTTCCTCTCAGAACAGGCCTTGCAATGGTCGACCAAAGAAGTTGAGTGCAAGTGCTCAGTGTCATAACCAGAGGTTGTCTTTGGGAAATAGACGTATGAGTGCTTCCAGCATTGCTGCAGAGGTTGAAGGTGTGGGGGGTCAGCCTGTCAGTGCTCAGACCATGCGCCGCACACTGAATCAAATTGGTCTGCATGGCTGTCGTCCCAGAAGGAAGCCTCTTCTAAAGATGATGCACAAGAAAGCCTGCAAACAGTTTGCTGAAGACAAGCAGACTAAGGACATGGATTACTGGAACCATGTCCTGTGGTCCGGTGAAACCAAAATAAACTTATTTGGTTTAGATGGTGTCAAGCATGTGCGTGTGTCAGCAACCAGGCGAGGAGTACAAAGACAAGTGTGTCTTGTCTATAGTCAAGCATGGTGATGGGAGTGTCATGGTCTGGGTCTGCATGAGTGCTGCCAGCACTGGGGAACTACAGTTCATTGAGGGAACCATGAACGCCAACATGTACTGTGACTGTCACGGAGTGACTAGGAAAATAACACACTGACAAGTACAGATGAACTTAAGATAAAACTTTATTAAGTACAATAATGACAGGAAATGAAGAAACAGGCTGGTGGCAACAAATGACACAACAGTAGCAATAGTAATGACACGAAGTGGCAGCAGATAGTGACACACCTTCATGAGACCAGGCAGGAACAGTGGACCCACTTTCCTCACCCTTCACCAAGCAGGTGAGCAGTAACGGAATGGCCCTTGGACTCACACAGGTAAATGTGAGGACAGTGAGCGTACACCGCACACGGTACGAATGGCACACCTTCACGGGACCAGGGAGGAACAGTGAACTCACTTTCCTCACTCTTCACTAGGTAGATGAGGGACAAAGAAAAGGCCCTGGGACTCACACAGGTAGATGGAATAACAGTGCGAATACTTCACGCATACGGCTGAATGGCACACCTTCACGAGACCAGGGAGGAACAGTGGACTCACTTTCCTCACCCTTCACTAGGCGGATGAGCAAGATCAGAATGGCCCTGGGACTCACACAGGTAGATGTGAGGGTAGTGCAGAGCGCTCCCACACACACACAGTTGGCAGGAATAAAGGAGCGCAACAATACCCTAGCTATAGGGTATACAATAATCTGGTAACCAGTACTGAGGCTAGGTAAGGCAACACACAAACCGGGACGGCCACGGGAGGTCAAACACACAGAATAACCGACAAGAGCCGCTAACTGAAGCGAGCACAGAGCGGAAGGCACAGGCAACAAGGAAACCAAACCTAGGCACGGAATGGCAAAGGAGAGCAACAACGGAGAGCAAACCAAGAGGCTGCCAATGGTCAGAACAGGATCAGGTAGTCAGACGTTACCTGTGGTCATAGCCGGAACTGGTAATCAGAGGTAGCCAGGAGTCAGGACCGGAACGGGTATTTAGACGTAGCCAGGAGTCAGAACTGGAGCAGGTAGTCAGATGCAGCCAGGTAATACACAGGAAAAGTAATGGACCAACACAGCAATAAGCTCAGGTACACCACGAAAGGGCAAAGGCAAATAAAGTTTTATCTTAAGTTCATCTGTACTTGTCAGTGTGTTAATTTCCTAGTCACTCAGTGACAGTGACATACTGAAGCAGAGCAGGATCCCCTCCCTTCAGAGGAGTATTCCAACATGATAACAACCCCAAACACACCTCCAAGACGACTACTGCCTTGCTAAAGAAGCTGAGGGTAAAGGTGATGGAGTGGCCAAGCATGTCTCGAGACCTAAACCCTATTGAGCATCTGTGGGGCATCCTCAAACAGAAGGTGGGGGAGTGCAAGGTCTCTAACATCCACCAGCTCTGTGATGTCATCATGGAGGAGTGGAAGAGGAATCTAGCGGCAACCTGTGAAGCTCTGGTGAACTCCATGCCCAAGAGGGTTAAGTTAGTGCTGGAAAATAATGGTGGCCACACAAAATATTGACACTTTGGGCCCAGTTTGGACATTTCCACTTAGGGGTGTACTCACTTTTGTAACCAAGGTTTAGACTTTAATGGCTGTGTATTGAGTTATTTTGAGGGGGGAGCAAATTTACACTGTTATACAGGCTGTACACTCACTACTTTACATTGTAGCAGAGTGTCATTTCTTCAGTGTTGTCACATGAAAGATAAAATAAAAATATGTGAGATACTGTATATCTATATCTATCTATATATATCTATATATATATATATATATATATATATATATGTTAGGTGATGGGAAAGCACTCGCAGATAACTTCTGTGACGGATTTCACATACATATTTATTGAACCAACGTTTCGACCAACCTCCATGGCCACGGAGGTTGGACAAAACATTGGTTCAATAAATATCTATGTGAATATGTGAAATCCGCCACAGAAGTTATCTGCGGGTGCTTTCCCATCACCTAACCTGTATTTCAACATTTTTTGGATGAGCACCCAGATGTGTTAAAGGACTACTAACAGTGAGTGCTGCCATACCCCATATTAATGTGTATATATATATATATATATATATATATATATATATATATATATATATATATATATATTGTTTTTTTTAATTATTAATTATTTATTAATTCTTGTATTTGTTGTATACATAATGTAAACTAGGGTAGGATTGTCTATAGAGTATTTCTTAATATGGCTAGAAACATTTATCACTAAAACAACACCACAAGTCACATATTATATGGAATCATAACGAATATATAATGCATATAAAACCTCAAAATAGACCCCTCATTGCAGTTCGCAATCACACTTTTTAAGACTGATTTAATATGGACTGGAGGAATTCTGGGGCAAACCAAATGAAACATAGATTACCTTAGAATTAAATGGTTCATCAACCATGGCAAAGACTCTTTCTGAGGATAAATGCATTACAATGTCAAGATGAATTTAGGATATATAGCAAGTTCAACAGAATACCACAGAACCAATTGGACCTGGATATTCTCATGATTGTATTATACTAGAATTGCCTTTCCAAAGTACTCTTTGTGATGGATTTTTTAAAATAAATATTTTGTTTTTATTTATGATTAGATCAGGATGGAGAGTGTTAAGAAGTAATTTGTGGTCCTGAGAACCCATCTAATTCTTTTTTGACCTATTGAGTTAACTTTTGTTCCATACCTGAAACAAAAGGCCAAGAAAGGAGAGCATGGACCCCTCTCCCTACTTGAATAGGGCATATTCATAATAAATCAAATGCCCAAGAGTCCCGAGACACTGTCTTAGTTGATAAATTGGAATATATGGACACTGTGACGGGGGTACAAGGGTTACTAATTGGAAGACCGAGAGTTAAGTGATATATCCAGCCAGCCAAAAAGATAATAAATTGCATTTATTAGAGGGGTCAGGGCACACAAACATAGGACAACAAATACAGGCAAACAAACATGGGTAAAACATAAAAACTAAACACTTCTGCTGTTCTCTTCTTGGTTGCACAACTTGCCAGGGGTTACAAATAATACTCATAGTCCATTTTAGCTTAATACTGCAGCATACACATAGTCCCACTAGAGGCAAGAGTAGGCATCCTGCCCACTCCACATGCTGCTGGATTACGTGAAGGTTCCTTGTATCTTTTAGTCCTGATGGAGGAGTTAGGAAAGGCATCCTAAGAGATTATCCCCAGCCACTTTCTTGAGTCTTGGGCCATAACCACTGAAGTTTAGCTCCCTGGCCACAATCCTTGTGGTGGGAACATCAGCACACAACTGAAAAAGGGACCTGGCCACTACAGTGCCCGCTCACTCTAACTCTTCTGGTGAGGGCACTCACCAGTCCCAGTTTCTGCAGTGCTCCTTTAGAATGCCCATGGACCCTAGGCCTCCCACCATTATGGAGAGGCCTATTCTCCTGCTCCTACATTTTGCAACTCTCTCCTCTTCTCTCTCTCTCTCTTAGGCTTTTTTTTACCCGCCCCCTACAGGATGTGATGTCAAAGTTCCCATCTACCAGGTCTTTCTGCTTGGCCTGATGTGTGGGGGAAGATACACACATTCCACACACAGATTTGCCCTACCCCCCTCTATCTGACCAACACTGGCTATCTCATAACACAATCTCTGGGTTTAGTTAGAATGGATGGCACCATCCCTCTGTAGATCATACACACTAACCAACCCATTCAATGCTGGTAAATGGCTAACACTCACTAATGCATACACACACAGGGGACATTAATGTTTCAAGAATGGGAACACATGTTAAGACAATGGCGATCACTGAAAACAGACACATTTCATTCTCTGGGTGACAACCATTCCGTCACAGACAACGTATTAGTTTTATTTATTTTTTAAATGGTTAAAAAATAATATGGGGTGAATGGACCCCATATATTTTTTTACACTCTCCATCCTGGGGATCCTGGGGATAATGTTATCATTATTATATTTTTTTTCGGGGGGGGGGTGCTTGTGTGTTTTTGTATGTAACTACTTTTTTTATTAACTTGATTAATCCCCTTGGTTGCTGGTGCTGCTAATTCAAGTCATACCAGCAATAGATGGTTTAACCAGAAGTTTAAATAAGATAGTGAGAGGTTATGTGGGGGTGGGGGGCAGTTTATTGTTAAATATTTTTTAACCCCTCTGTTGCCTGTGCAGCCTAATGGCTGCAATCCAGAGGGGTTAATGAGGGAACATGCAGGTCTGGGGAGTTTGGTTCATGATGCTAGGGGTTAACCGTAGGATCAAACAAGGGTGGTGTGATTTTCTTAAAAGAAAGTTTCTAGGTCACTGTAATTATGGTGGACAAAGTGACAAAATGTATTTCTCTAGTGTTCTCAATTTCTTACTGATAAAAAGGTCAGGTCACCAACAAAATATACCAGGTCAACAACAAAACGTACAGCCTTTGCGGACCTGCTTTACCTGGTGGAGCAACAGCTCTCTACAAGGGTAACCAGTAGGTTATTGCCCTCTGGTCAACCTTGCCTTATCCTGTACAACGGAACAGGCATATATTCATCTGTTTTCCATACAGCTGGTTTCCCCTTTTGAAATCATTTTGGTGCTTTGATCCTGTGCTTCAACCTTATTCCAAAGCAGCAGTGTTTTTTAAATTTTATTTTTTTAACAAAATTTAAGAATCTTATCCCAAACTCAGCTCCAACTAAAATTATCTACTGATGTGGCAAATAGCCCATCTGTACATGATGACATATTCCAATGTAATCAAGCCTTATATTAGAACTAAAGTAATTCTGGAGCAAGCCAACAGCACCATAGGGGACTACTATAAAAATCCCAAATTCCCACTGATTTAAATAAAATAAACAGAACACAGTTCTACACTACTTCATATGAATTACAACAAAATTGGGATGGCGAGCATTCTTTAATACAAATTTACCACTCTGCCTCAAGCGAAAGGTTTTTGACCAGTGTGTCCTCCCAGTCCTTACACATGACTGCGAAACATGGACACTGAATGACAAAGCCATAAAAAATATAAGGTTACACAGAGAAGTGTGGAGCAGCAATTTGTAAATAAAACAAAAAGAGACCAAAAAACGTGTGCCTGGATTTTAGACTTGTGCACAGCAAAAATTTTCTGTAAGATTTGATTTCCAACGATTTTTTCCCCCCATTTGGAGGATCTGAATTTCTGACTGGACCTGTTCGACTCGGACGAAATTCGGCAATAGTCCGAATTATTCAGCCAAATTTAAAAAAAAAAAAAATATTAAATAAAAATTGATATTAAACAAATAAAAATATACATTAAACTAAATTAATAATAATATTAAATATCTAATGAGACAGGAAAGGATATTTTATAACCCCCTACACACTTATTAACCCTTAATAGGGCAAATATGGGGTGAGTGGCAGAAATGTAACATGGCTGTGTAATACAAATTAATATACAACAAACAAACAAAATAAAGCCCTGTGTACAAACTCCCAGCAGCAATGGCTATAGTATACATAAGCCCAAAATACATAGTACAAAAAACAAAAAGAGTTACCTGCGCTCTGTCCCAAATCCCTATGCACATTTAAATAACTGGAGGCTTTTAGTTTCACTCCAATGGCCATTTGAATGTAAGCTCACCTGCGGCGCCAAGGCAAGCCTCATAGGTGAGTCCATCAGGACAAATAAATTATTTTGAATGACTTTTAATAAACTGCATCCATTAAGTAACACATTATTACTGCCAAAACTGTAAAAAAAAGTGTGTTTTTTTTTCATTTTGTATCTTTTTAATTTTTTTAATAATAAATGAGAATTTTATATGTATATGTCACATCAAATCAAAGCCCTTTCTGCCGTTTAAAAAATGGTATATAATATGTGTTTGTGCAATAAATGAGAAAGATAGGAATTATGGTTGAACACACACATAGCAAAAAATGCCAAAATTGCTTGTGTCCTTATGTGGTTAATATCTGCAGTTTGAATGAACTGTAAAGTGCCTGTTGTACCAGATCTATTTTTAGCAGCATGTAGCAACATTGTAATAGTTTCAGGAAGGAAAAGCGTTGTCCGAATTTCCGAAATTTACACCGAAATTTTGGACTTGGTCCGTATCTGATTCTAATTTTTTGGGGGGCTTTCTGAAGGTCTGAATGATGCAGAATTCATCCAAATTCAGAAAATAGCCGAACCGAATCGCACAAGTCTATTGGATTCTTCACCAAACAAAGTCTATTGCATCACTGAAAGAGTAAACACCTAAAAAAGAAATGGGCAGGCTATAAAGCAAGAAGGCCTGATGGTAGATGGTCCAAAAAATTTTGGAATGGATTCCACTTGATACTAAATGCCCCAAGAAGAAGACCAAATACAAGGTGGGTAGATGAAATTACCAAATATGTTGGTACACAGTGGCAACAAAAGGCATAGGATCAAAGTTATTGGAGCAAAAAATTGCTGAGGAGGCCTTCATTCTGCAGTGGATCGACAACGGCTGAAAATGATGATGACCTAAATGTGGACCTTGTGTATAGCTAGATCATTACCCGCCTATTGACTCATGTATCTTAAGATAAAGTTTTGCAAAACGTGCCTGCCACTCCAAGGCATCCCATTTTAGCCAAGTCCTATGTATTACATCTTACCAAATGATATGGATTATAAAACACCTTTACACTAAAATCTTTGTTTAACAATCTCATGACTTAATTGACTAACCTTTAGAAGGGATGGCTTGCAGTGAATGTGAAGGAAGCTCAAAAACTTGCATATGTCCATAGTCCATTTTTATAGAGGTGTAACACACACATCTATTATCTCCATGAAGTATTAAAAATACAAATTTCAATATATCTTGACATCTTGTGTTTAAACTTACTCTAGTAACTTGGAGTGATTGTAAACAAGGGCAGGAAAAACTCATTAAAATAAAGCCATATACTTTACCTTTAAACCCTTAACGACCCATGATGTGCCAGAACTGTCATGGGTAGATTTGTGTTAAGGACCCACGACAGTCCTGACACATCATAGGATAAAATCTTCCATCACCGCCGCAAGGAGTGATGGAAGAACGCGGGCTGGCTGTTGCTAAGTGCTCCGATACCGGAGCACTTAGTTTCAGCCAGTGAACATAATGTTGCAACATGTGATTCGTTAGATTAGAGAATCACATGTAGCAAAAGCAGAATGACAGGGACCGTATTTACAAACACTGTCCCTGTCACATCTCTCTGCCTCCCTCCATCTTACACACTGCTGAGGTGGAGAGATACATCTTGCTGCTGTGTTCCAGATCATTGCTGATCATTCCTACTCCTCTTAAAAGTTAAAAAAATAAAAAAATCTAATTTTAACCCTATTGATCACTGTTATTGCAGTGATCAATACATTTTCCCCCCTCTTTCCCCCCTCTGACTAGTAGTGATCAATTCCTGCAGATCAGCTTTTGCTGATCTGTGGTACAACCCCCCTTGTATTTAAAAAAAATATATATTTTTTTTAATAAAAAAAATCATTATTTAGCATATTTTACGGTTAGGTAGGTAGTTTAGCTAGGTAGTTGGGTAGATTTAGTGTATACATGCGTTAGGGAAAGGTTTACAAATAGGTTTAGGGGTAGAGTAGAACCCTCCCACCAAAAAAAACACCAAAAATGTATTTTATTTAAAAATTGATTTTTCTAAAGATTTTTAGATAGGTAGTTGAATTGGATTAAGTAGGTTGAGGGAATACGTGGGTTAGGGTAAGGCTTAGGGACAGATTTTGGTTTAGGAGTAGCGTAGGGAAAAAAACAACAAAAAATAAAAACCCAAACAAAACAAACAAACAAAAAAGCTTATTTTATTTAAAAATGTGGTTTGTATTATAAGCTAGTTTATATAGGTAGTTGGGCTGGGTAGGTTCAGGGAGTATGTGGATTAGGGTAAGGCTTAGGGAAAGATTTAGGTTTAGAAGTAGCATAGGTAAAAAAAAAAAAAGCTTATTTTATTTAAAATGTAATTAATATTATAAGCTAGTTTAGATAGATAGTTGTGTTGGGTAGGTTCAGGGAGTACCTGGGTTAGGGTAAGGCTTAGGGATAGATTTAGGTTTAGGAATAGCTTAGAAAAAAAAAAAAAAAAAGCTTATTTTATTTAAAAAATAATGTTTTATTATAAGCTAGTTTAGATAGGTAGTTGGTTATGTAGGTTCAGGGAATATGTGGGTAATGCTTAGGGATAGATTTAGGTTTAGGAGTAGTAGGAAGAAAAACAAAAACAAATTCAAAAATGTTATCATAGGAATAGTGACCATTTGGGGTTAGAGTTAGGTGTAGAGTTAGTATGGTAGTTAGTAATTTATTCCTTTTTGGCATCTGACTCAGAAGCCACAGACACTGCATCAGACTTCAAAATCAGTCAGTTTTCGGAGAGTGAGATCAGCTCTAGTGATGATGCTGGGCCTTCTGTCGAAAAGAGACGCACTGCCTCAAGAGCTACCCCAGCAACTGCCCCGGCAAATGCCCCAAGAGCTGCCTCAGCAGCTTCCCAAAGAGCTGCCCAAAGACCTTCCCAAAGAGCTGCCCTAAGAAATGCCCCAAGAGCTGCCCCAAGACCTGCCACAAGTACTGCCCCAAGACCTGCCACAAGTACTGCCACTCCTGCTGACGAATGGATATCACCAGCCAATTTATGCCCACAAATTTCTGAATTCACAGGCAACCCAGGAATTCAAGTAGATGTGGCAGGATTTACCCATGTTCAGTTTTTTATTTATTTTTGGGGGAAGAAATTTTGGGCGAAATTGTGTCACAAACCAATTTATATGCAGCCAAATATATTGCCACCAACCCATCAGTGTTCGTTTCCAAGGAAGAAATATGGCAACCCACAGACCTTTTAGAATTCAAGAAATTCTGGGCCCTAACAATGACAATGGGAATAATAAAAAAAACAAGTATTAGATCATACTGGAGTAAAAACCCCACATGTGATACCCCTATATTCGCCAAAACAATGACCAGGAATAGATATGAAATGACTCTGCGCTTTATGCACTTTAGCGATAATACCATGTGCCTCCCAAAAGAACACCCTCAGGATGACAGACTGTTCAAAATTCACCCCCTATTAAATCATTTACAGGAAAAGTTTGCCCAACTATATACCCCCGAAAAACACAAAAGTATAGATGAATCCCTTATGAAATATAAAGGTAAGTTAGGTTTCAAGCAATACATCCCCTCCAAGAGAGCCTATACCCAGGCTTTTTGAATTTATGAGGGCAAGGACAGCCAACTTGATCCTCCTGGTTGCCCCGAATCTCTGGGAACAAATGGGAAAATAGTTTGGGATCTAATTTGCCCCTTATTAAATAAAGGATATCATTTATATGTTGAAAACTACTACACCAGCTCCCTTTTATTTAAGTCATTTTTTTATTTTGACACTGTGGCCTTGGGCACTGTTAGGCGCAATTGAAGGGAGATACTCAAAGGACTTTTAGCTAAAAATCTAAGAAAACGAATGTCCTCAGCTTTGTACCAACAAGAGCTGCTGGCAGTTAAGTTTAAGGACAGAAAAGAAGTATACATGCTTACCGTCATGCATAAGGATAAATCTGTGGCAGTCTCTGTTTGTTGTAGAAGGGGGGTACTGTAAATCAAATGGATATGAGGAAAAGGGAAATGTAAAAGGAGCGAATATAAAGAGAGGAAAGAGAGATAAAATAGATTGATGTTTATTAAAAAGAAAGTTTTAGAGAACATAAGGGAGTTAAGAATATAGTAATATATCGTTTTATGTATTGGAGAGATAAAAATGTATGGCATTTTAAATTGGAAGTTCTTTAAAGGTACGAGTAGTTGGAGGCTAGGAACGCATCGAAGTATAGACCGGAAGTATTCAGGTACCAGGAAGTCGAAAATAGAGCAGTACGACTCCAGTAAAGTTAGTATTTGGGGTAAGTGGATTCACTATAAATGGTTGTATTGAAAAGTGGGCTTTAGACCCCTGAGGAAGTGACAGAGTTGCGAAACCCGTTGGATGAATGAGCCATTGAAGTAGGACCAATATCTGGTTTTAATTTCTATTTATATTTTATGTTTTATTTTATTGTTTTTACTATGATCTTGCTGTTTCAATAAATACGTCCAAACACATATTCATATATCCAGTAACTAATTTTAGTTACTTTCGGACCACATATTGCTCATATATTCCTGGTTAACCCCTTTTTGGATTGATGGTGATAAAACTCAAATGGGAAGGAAAAATAGAAGTAATAGAAGGTGGTTCCTAAGGAGAATTTGAGGAGACGGACCATCACTGGGGGTCAGATCCAGTGGAGGCTTATATCCTAGAGGCGGCAGTAGCCTCATCAAAGAGTGAGTACCCATTTTTTGGGGGAAAAAATGGGAAGGGTGTTTGCTCAAGAACATTAATCGGATCACACTTAGAGGGATCTTTTGTGCTGTCCTTTTGTTTTTTTGCTTTCTTTTGAGAATCACAATTTTGTGGAAAGGGTGAGTCCAATAGCCCATGGGACTGAGTGGCAGTGATCCCATCGAGACAATCAATCCAGAGTGAAGAGTATAAAGATACATAAAGAACTATACCCTCCACTATTTCCCAAAGGTTCTATATATATATATATATATCGAACTAATACAAGTACTAAGTTGCTACTGTCTTATGTAATTTTGTTGTTTCAATAACTTTTCAGTCCTAGAGACTGGAGTGTTTTATCGTTTTTACAAGTATTTTGGGAGTTAGGGGAGAAAATAAGCACTGGAACTGTAGGAGTGTGAATCCCTTATGAAATATAAAGGTAGGTTAGATTTCAAGCAATACATCCCCTCCAAGAGATCCAAATTCTGCATTAAATTTTATAAATAGTGCGAAAAGAGCCATAGGCTATACCAGGATTTTTGAATTTATGAGGGCAAGGACAGCCAACTTGATCCTCCTGGTTGCCCCGAATTTCTGGGAACAAATGGGAAAATAGTTTGGGATCTAATTTACCCCGTATTAAAGGATATCATTTATATGTTGAAAACTACTACACCAGCTCCCTTTTATTTAAGTCATTTTTTTATTTTGACACCGTGGCCTGTGGCACTGTTAGGCACAACTGAAGGGAGATACTCAAAGAACTTGTAGCTAAAAATCTAAAAAAAAAATGTCCTCAGCTTTGTGCCAACAAGAGCTGCTGGCAGTTAAGTTTAAGGACAGAAAAGAAGTATACAGCTTACCGCCATGCATGAGGAAAATCTGTGGCAGTCTCTGTTTGTGGTAGAAGGGGGGTACTGAGAAAGCCAGTCTGCATCAGAGACTACAACAAGCACACGGGGTCAGTTGATCTGTGTGATCAACTCATGCAGCTGTACCTCACCATGAGAAAGTGTAGGGCATGGTACAAAAAGCTTGCTATTTACATGATGCAGACTGCAGTATACAGTTCTTTTTTGATTTTAAAATTGTCAAACCACTGCAGTATCAGCTCCATCTTATTTCCCAATTTTTGTTTCAAGGGGCAACAGAAATAATTCCACCAAGACCCAGGGTAGTACACTTTATTTAAAAATTCCCCTCAACCCCCCAAAAGAAAAATCCACAAAAGCGCTGCAGGGTTTGCTACAGCAAGGCTATATGGACAGACACCACCACTTACTGTCCTGATTGACCTTCCAAACCTGGTCTCTGCATGGGCGACTGCTTCAAGTAATACCATGCAGGCAAAATGCCACTAATGTAAAGCACTAAAACAATCTGCAAATATCATCTGATTGAAATCCAGAGCAATGCTAAAATATGTTTGAAAAAATGGTTTTGGGAGGGATTGGTGATAGAGTGGCAGTGAAAAAATTGATATTATGCAAATAGAATGAAAGCCAGGGTTGTCTATTCTTCTACAACATATACTTTTGGGGGAAAAATTAATTTCAGCATTGCCAAACAGCCCAAAATGAGACAAGGCACCAGCTGTAAAAATGGCATGTCTGTAAAAGGGGCATATGGGGCATTACCGTACTCAGAAGAAAGAGCTGAACACTAATCAATGCAGTTTATAAAATCTCCACCTATCCTGTGCTTAAAATTCACATCAACATTGAAATCTAAGTATGAAAACCGCAGAATTTTTTACTTACATCAAGTTTTACGAGGGATCGGTGGTAAATGGCTGTGTAAAAAATTTGAGTGTCTACTTTCAAAAAATATACACTTTTTGGGGGAAATTGTAAAGTGGAGCACTTTTACACAGCCCCAAATGAGAAATGGCACCAGTGACACTGTGAAAATTCAAAGTGTGAAACTGGAAACGCGCATGTTCCAAGATGTGCCCTGTAGGTCCCCCAAAACTTCAGAAATCTATGCATATGGGGTATTGCCATACTCAAAAGAAGGAACTGAACACTAAACAGTGCACTTTTAAACATCTTCACCTGTACTGTGTTTGATATCAACAGTAATATTGAAATGTAAGTGTGAAAACTGCAAAAAAACACAATTTTGGAACATATTTATGAAAAAATAGCTAAAGCAAAATGTTTTTTTTTTCCTCTTGTTTTCTATTTTAATCAAATTAAATGATGAGGTATTCATATAATTGCGGTATCAAAAAAATCCCTGCTTGTGGTTAAAAAACAGTATATAATTTGTGTGGGTGTATCAAATAAATTAAAGAGAAAATATGGTTGAACAAAGACAAAAAAGTCAAAATTGCTCCGGTCCTTAAGTGAAATCCACCTCAGATTTTCCCTGTCCTTAAGGGGTTAAAAACCACTCCTTTGTGCAGTTAGGTACTTTTTTAGATATGAGACTTAATATGTGCTAGTACTGTAAGTTTTTTCCCCTAACAGATGATTGTAATGGGACTTTTAACCCCCTTGAAATGTGCCTTGGGAATCTCTTTAGAATTGAAGGGGAAAAGCCCCATTTAAATCAATGGGAATTTGTATTTGCCTCCTGAAATCAGTTGAAATTGCTCCAGTTCTTCTCATTAAATCAGCCTCTTTATATATTAATATTTTTGCTTTACGGTCTCTATTACACTCAGCATGTGATTACTGGTATAGTTAATTTTCAAATGACATTTCAAATCAAGGCAATGAAACATGAGCTATTATAGCATACGCCTGCAGCATACTTTTGTGCAGTGTGGCATAACTAGTGATCTGGTTATGACGACTGGTAGGATTTAAATCGTTTATTATTACACATAGTAATATATCATCCAAGCATGGTTGATTCATTCTGGCAGCCTTAAGTGAAAAGTGGCTCCAGCATATGTTTACTTATTTCAGGCTAGCATATTGCTTTTCCTGTTTGAAGATATAAATATATTTTTCCTCCGTCTTTTTATTTATTTTTATTTGCTGCAATATGATTTTTATGAGTTTACCATGTGTACTGCCAATGCTATTATGTTAATTGAATAATAATAATAATAATTTAGTTCACAATTTTCTTATTTTAGTAGTGTATATCAGTACATTTCTTTTTCTTTAATGCTGTTTTACTCTCCTTACATTTTCTATGATGAATTTTCCCTTTACCTGTAAAAAGAGTCGGCAACTCAAATTTATAAGCAACAGATCATAATAATTCAGTGAGACATATGCACATATGTGGTCCCCTGCATTTATGTAAAGTGCTCTTTGTGAATCAAAATGTCTGTGTTGCACAGTGTGCTCTGTAGCATGGGAAAGGTGGTAGTAGTTCCTCAGCAACCAGGAACAGATTATGTACAAACTGGGTGATGAGGAACTTGGTGTAAAACCTTTTTAATCCTGCTCCTGGGGTGGGGTAATATAATGGTGTACTTATCTCAGTAATCCTCAGCTCCAGTCCTTGAGGTACACTAAGAGGTCAGGTTTATGGGATATCCTCTAGTTAAGTACAGGCAACTCAATCAAATGACTGAGTCACTTTTTACCCACCTGTGATTAAGCAGGGATTGATTAAAAAGTTTAACATTGAGAAAAATGACTCAACAGCTGGAGGTTCAAAGATTACACATACCTGTTAGAGGTGACAAGTATGACTTCTATATGTCCCTCTCTGTATGTATCTTGATTTCTGTCTGTCAGTCTGGGCTTACTTTTAGCTAACCAAAGAATAGAGGCTGAATAGCGAGCAAGACAAAGCCACAACTGTAGCAATCCTTTGCACATACAGATGAGTCGCTCACATCACCAAAAGTAATGTATTTAGATGTTTACTACTGTGGTATTGGCATTGACCTTTTGTATTTTATGTACTGTTAACATGTTAGGTATCAAGGTACCTCTCCTCCATCCTTCTCTGCCTGCCCCCCCTAACAGGAGACCCCCTGCTCTCCTTTGTCTTCTATATCACATCTTCCCAAACTCCCAGTCTCTACTCTTCTCCATGCCATTTCTGTACCTGCCTCACTCCTACTTCTCACACAACCCAGTTCACAGTTAAGCACACTGTTTTCTGTGCATTTTACTCACCAAGAAAAGTCCTACAATATATGTTTTTCATTAAAAAGCTTATTCTTCCATTAAAGGGATAGTAAAGTTTCATAATAAAAGCAGCTCTGATTAATCTTCATAGTATTTGGGCCATGGTGAGTGTTATTTCAGTACTGTCAGAGTTGTAGTTCAAGAGTAAAGTAGGCCCCTTCCACCCCTTTTACTGATGTAACACCGCTCAGCTCAGAGCAGCAGGGTGGCATCAAAGTGGATTACAGAGAGGGAAATTTTCAATTAACACAAGGGAAAAACCTGAAAAACCTACCAATGTGGGCAGGGCTTTCATTGTTATCACAGTAAGAAGATTGTCCCTTGCTGTGAGCTGCCTGCTCTGTAGACCAGATTCCACATCTGAGGGGAGGTGGCTCACACTAGGTAAAAGTGGTGGGAGGGGGATACTTTATCATTCAGTTACTCTTGAACGCCAACTCTGACAGTATTGCAATAACACTCTCTATGGCTCAAATACTATGAAGATTAATTAGAGCTGCTGTTTTTGTAAAACATTACTATCCTTTTAAGAAAATGGCAAAATGTGACAGCATATTAGCCATAGAAAATGCAGGAGCCTAGTGGAGCATAAATTATACCTTTATTGGCTAACTGAGTGCATTTGGAAGAAAGCTTTCAAGACAAAAAGGTCTCTTCTTCTGGCATAATAAGAATCGTGTTATGCCTGAAGAAGAGACTTAGTTGACTTGAAAGCTTGCATCTAAAGCCACTCAGTTAGCCAATAAAGGTATCATTTATATTCTACTAGTCTCCTGTATTTAAGAAAATTAACAGCTTGGATTACTTGACATGAAAGAAAAAAGAATAACTGTTTGTAGTTCTGTTGCATGGATACCATACCAGCTTGTTTCAACCTTACATTATGTTGCATTTTATTAAACTTTTGATTTGTTTTGTGCCGTTAATGCATGGTTACTTTATATCTGACTTAATACTTTACTGCATTCTGACTCCATACTCAGCAACCTTGAGATTCAATCTCCAGCCCACATTTGCTGCCTCCTTTTCATTACTCTTATACATATTTCATTATATAGGTTTTCTTCTCAATCAACACAATTACAACTGTGCGGTGCATGTAATTCCTGGCTTTTCATAGTCTGTTTGTTGTTCAATAATACATTTTTAGTTTTATAGTTTATTAAGCTCAGGAGATTTGACGGATGAAAATCTCTGGAATTTTAGAAATGGATTTTAACCCTTTGGATGCTAAACATTAATTCTCAATACAATGAAGACCTCTAGCATGCAAAGGGTTGAACATAAACTGATTTTGAGATGTTAAGTTATTCTGCCATGTCATAGTGAAGAAAAAATGTATGTCTGTTAACCCCATTGTTGCTTAACAATTCACTGGAGATGTCTCTATCATCCAAGGGATTAAACACAATATAAGGTGAAATCAAAATTGACCAATGTGTAGCAATGTGCAAAGTATACACTATGACGCTGAAACAATTCTGTAGCAAACCCACTGCACTATATGGGACAAATTAAAAAAAAAAAAAAAATTTTGATGGTGTAGATCTAGAATACATGCCTCCAGCATCCTCTTCTTCTTCAGATACAGGTGAAGCTTGGAGTGAGAGAGATGATGACATGGCCAAAAAGTTATCAGAAAGTGAAAGGATCAATCTGCCACCACTGAAATGGAGCACTGTACCTGTCTATAAACTTTTTGAGAAAACAATTGTACAGTCTGACCCTGGATGCCAAAAAATACACAGTCATCCCTTCACTCATCATCAGCATCATCACATATTCCAAGTCCCACTCAGCTACACACAAGTGCTGAGTAACCATCAACAACACAGGTTATCGGCATCCACTTATCAGCATCCACAGCCATAGCTTTGATGAGTGCCTCTGCTGCTGTTAAAAGTGCAGCACCTGTGACACCTAGTAGTAGTAGTATAATGTCAGCAACATCTAGCCCCCATAGTAATAGTAGCAGCCTCTCAGGAACCCCAGAGTCTATGAAGTTCACAGTACGGAGATACTTTACTCAGGATACAAAAGCTAAGCATGTTGCCATCTGTTGTCTGTGTAAGACAACAAGTGAGCAGGGGAAAAGCAGGCTCACACCCAAGCACCTCCTCAATGAGTCCCCACCTGAAACATAACCACAGGTCTGACTGGGAGACACCCCATCAACAGGTCAATGTTGCCACAACTAGCAGTAGCAGAAGTACTCCAAAATGTTCCTGGTGCTCTGGGGTACATAATAGAGGTGCTGTTGATGTGTCAGAGACTGTGACAAGGTGTTCTTTTCCTGCTGCAGAGGAGAATGACTCTGAATTTGTTTTTGGAGATGACAAGAGTCGTAGAGTGCCCACATATACCACCCCCACCATCTCCTCGAGTTATGCCATTAAAGCAATAAAGTTACACAGTTATTCTCCTATGTACTGCCATACCACACTTACTAATTTCTTAGAAAAAAGTTAAAATCTGCATAAAAATAATGCAAATGTACGCCTATGTATTCCTTAGGTTCATCAGTCTTAAAATATGTGATAAATTGACCTTTCCTACTAATATATAGTCAGCATTGCCAAGTGTATCATGATTGAGGCAATCTGAAAAATTGGCATTAAAGTTGCATTATTCTCATTATTATTTTTTTTTTTGCTTTATACAAACGTTTTTGTCTTTCAGATCAAACTTTAAAAACTGTAAACAAAAACAGACTATACAACAAAAATAATAACAACTAAACACAGATAAACAAGCAAGTGTGCTCAGGTAGTTGGACTTTCTAGTTTTTCCCTGTTTCATTTAACATCACTTAATGGTAACCTCTGTAAAACTCTGGAGATATGGAATCACAAAATGGCTGCTTATGAAGATTATTTGACATTATATTCTCACAATTACTCTGAGAGTTTTTATGCATTTTTAAAGGTGCATAACAAAATATCTTGATTTCTAATTCTCCATTTTGTATTGTATTTTATATACCTACTTCACTAATAACACTTTCCATATACAGCTTGAAAGCTCTTAAAAACATTCATAAAATAAAAAAATAATGTGTCCAAGAGAGATGCAGAAACCCCTCCCACCAATGTGAAGTGATATATTTATGACTACAAAAAAAAATTCGCAAATCCCCATGTAAGACTCGTAATAGTGAAATTCTTGTATAAAATAAAATAATGCAACATATTTCAGCAACTTGTCTTTGTCATAGTAACAGGGCTAGTAAAAACAGAAAATAGCATATTGAAATAATGTACCGTATAATAGCAAGATAGGGAATCAGATGTGTCTTTATACTTAGTGATTATGTTGACACAATGAAGGTGTTAAAAGAGCAATAAATAGCCGAACAAATACATATTAATTAGATGTGTGCATTTGTTTAATTACAAATGCAAAATTTAAGCAAAATTGCATTTTATGTGATATTCAGATTAAAATTATGGCAAGGAACACACAATCTGAGGAGGAGGAAAGACACATTCAGTTCATTTGTTCAAATTTATTAATTCATTCGTTCAGTCACACATTTACTCACAGGCTTACACCACAATCATAACAAGTATCACACTTGATGTCTGAGGTCCAACAATGTTCTTGATGCCCTGGTCCTCCTGTATCTCCCCCACTCAAAAAAAACCCATAAAAATAATGCACCACCACCACCACCACCACTGTCACAGCTGATGCCTCTACAAAATAAAATAACACAACCCCTCCCTTAATACTGCTTGGAAAATTGCCTGAACCAGAATGAGAAAAAAGGAACAGTGATTTGCTTTTATATTGCCATTAGAGAAGGGTGAAAATTTTCACCACAAACCAAAAATGGCATTTCCCGCCCAGCGGAAAATTTCCAGTGAAAAGTGTTATTTTCCTGTTCTTTTCATCTAACTCACTGCATTAAAATCAATGGGAAGCCTGAATTTCTCCCTACCACATGGCAAATTTATTTTCTTTTCCTGCACGTATGTAAAAGGGTGTCAGGCTCTCACAGCATGCCATTCTGTATTTGTGAGAGGAGAAGGCGGCACATTTTTTTGAGCTAGAGAAGATAGGAAAATAAATTGGAGCTGAAGCTTAGTTCACAGAATCTTTTAGGTAGGACATTTGTTCTCTGTATTAAGGGAATCTGGGGGCATTCTGGGGTAGAAGAGGAGAGAAAGGAGGTTGACCCCAAATACCCCACAATTCGGTGTGACTGACTGGCAAGGTACAAGGAGCCGTGATCCAAGCTCTGTGCTGATCTTGTTGTTATTATCTCTGTACTAAGGAAGTATTGTGGTGTGAAAAGAGAGCAGAGGAGGTTGACCCCAAATACCCCAACATTTTGTCTTACTGATTTGTTTTGAAAGACACAGGCAACCGCAGTACAATTTTTTTCCTGATCTTTCTGTTATTATCTCTGTGCTGGGGAAGACTGAGGAAAAAAGATGTTGATTTTTCTTCAGTTATAATTGTTTGTCTGATTTGAATTGAAAGATACATACAGCTGCAGTCCAATCCATTTCCTTGCTTATCTTCCTGTTATTATATCTGTGTTGGGCATGTCTGGGAGTGTGAGAAGGGAGAAAAGAGGTTGACCCCAAATACCCCAACCTTTTGTCTGACTGATTTGTTTTGAAAGACCAGGCAGCTGTAGTTCAAATTCCTTCCTGATCTTGCTGTTATCTCTGTGCTGGGGAAGTCTGTGGAAAAAAAGTTGTTGATTTTTCTTTAGTTATAATTGTTTAATTTTTTTGGACAATGATAACATAGGGTGGAGAACTGTTAAAAAAAATTAAAATATTATATACAGGACTGACAGACAGAAGACTGGGACCCTGATGTGAACTGTGTGACTGAGGCAGACCTGATAGATAGCAGACAAGATTGAGTATTTTGTTGAGGACCAAGGCAAGACATCACACTCCATCAGTTCTGTTGTGTATTTTAGAGTAAAAACACACAGAGTAGCTGAGTAATGTCCTGCAAATGCATAATGAGTAGCGGGAGGGGTAAAGAAGGAGCTGTGCAGGGGTGTAGTTCAAAAACTGACTCCAGCCATGGTTGCTGCAGCATGTGCAAAAAATTCTGACAATCCTTCTCCTCCCTGGGAGGATGCAGTTTGTCACGGTCCCACCAAAGTTCCACCACCACCAGCAGCAGCACTATAAAAATAAACGTAAGAAGAACACTGAAGATGACAAGTCACGTTATAGTGTTGATGATGGCATAATAGGGGAAGGAGAAGCAGTGGAACCAACTGCTGAATCTGAAAACAAGCACCAATACACCTGTCCTCAAAGTAGTAGCAAACTTTGTAAAAATAAATTGTCTGACACCTCTAAAAGCTTAGCGAATATAAGGGTAGTGAGCAAGAGGTGACAAAGGATGCTGAGGATAACCTAATGATGACTGATGATGATGATGCAGATATAGAATATATCCCTCCAGCAATATCCTCTTCTTCAGATACAGATGAAGATGAGAGTGAGCGAGAAGATGACATGGCCAGAAAGTTATCAGAAAGGCAAAGGCTCAGTTTTCTACCACTGAAAAGGAGCACTGTGCCTGTCTATAAACTATTTGAGAAAACAATTGGAATGACTGACCCTGGAAACGAAAATATCCCTAAAATACATCTTGTCTGTCATCATCAGCATCATCACCGCTTCCAAATCCAAGCCCCACTCAGCCACATACACTTGTTGCTGATGCTTACTCAACACAACATAAGTAATTAACATCCACAACCTTAGCAATGATGAGTGCCTCTTCTGCTGCTGGTGGAAGTGCCTCACCTTTGACACCTAGTAGGAGTAAAGCACTCTTAACCCCAGTAGTACAGCTTATACCTTTCTCCAGTTTTGGGCCAGACAGCTGCTTGTTTATAAATGTGAGAGAGACTAAAGACTTCTTGGAGCACTGGTCTACCAACTAAATTTTTAGCCAAAGGGCATGTCACAAAGCAACAACAGGCATTAAAGACTGTTGCAATGAGCTTGGAAGAATCAAATGTGGCCTCAGTGAGGTACACATTAGCCCCAAGGATCTTAGAAACAGTAAGAACAATGTCCTCTTTAGGAGTATTTGCATAGACTGCTCCTAACAGAAGATCCCTCCAAGTAGTCATGGCCCTAGTCACTCAAACAGTAGTAAAGGTTTGTCATAAGCAGCTTCAGAAACAGCAACATTCTCTTTAAGAAAGGTATCCAGGCATTCATTTCTCTGGTACTTAATTGCCACTGCATCTGAAAGTGGTAATATTGTATGCTTAGAAAGGTGAGAAGTAGGAGGGTCAGCTGCTAGGAGGTAGCCCAATGTTGTAGTCCAGCAGAAGCGAAGGGATGAAAGAGAGAAAGTTGCCTGGGGATAAATCATTTTCTTATCAACTTCCATTCTTAAAGAACCATCTGGTCCCTCTTGAGCCTCTTAAAGATATCTGGGAATGAAGAACTGAATCAGAGGCCTCAGTGACCTTAATCCGTTAAGGACCAATGACGTGCCATGACCGTCATTGCTGTCCTGCACTTAAGGACCAGTGATGGTCTGGGCACATCATGGAATTCAGGGGTCCCGTGCAGCTGCATGCTAATGATGAAAAAAAATGCCCCATGATCCTGGTCTTTAAGGGGTTAATGGTCTCCAAAACTGACCTAATAAAACTCTCAAAACATTACACAAAGTCGGTGTTAAATGAATCCCCAGGAGAAAATGAGGAATTAAAATTGTCCTCAACAGTTTTCCCTTCCTCTATAGTGGAATCTACAACTTCCAGGGTTAAATAGCTCCTACAAAATGATCTTTTGGGGAGAACAAGGTTGTACTGGTTCCAGGACCCAAGGCTCTGTTAGTAGAGGAAGGAATTTAATTCATAGTAGTAGGTTTTAACCCATGCAGGCTCCTGTTCAAGAGACGTGGGGGCCAGAGTTTGTTGTGTAGGGGCCGCAGAATACAAGGGACATAATGTACCAGTAAAATTCCCTAGGAAGGTTAATAAGTCCTGGTGGTCTTAGATTTTCCCATGTGTTCCTTGTTCAAAGACATAGCCAGGAGACCCCCAAAAATAAGGAATAATATGTATCTGCATGTAAAGGGTTAAAGGATGCCAGGATGGAGACTGAGCCATCATAATAGTGAGAACCATAGAAACATCAAATTTGATGGGATATAAGAACCATTCTGTCCATCTAGATTACCAGGGGAGTTCCTAGGTTCCAAAAAGATCTGGGGCTGGAGCCCGTGGCAAAATTCAACAGCGCGCCCACCGGCCACATCACTGGTGACAACCACATGTGCATACATACATTTATACTATAATATATATGTAGATACATTATATATATATATATATATATATATATATATATATATATATATATATATATCCTATATAATAATTCGCTAAGTTGTGTGTAACGCCCGACATGCGCAGTAGACACTGCTGCGCCTGCGGCAGTCATGCGCAGTACAGACTGCCCGCGCTGCGGCTGATACAGAGCTGGGTGCTCCGAAGGAGCGTCCAGCTCTGTATCAGCAGTGGCGCAGGCAGTCTCTGCTGCGCGTGACTGCCCCGCGACCGGCTGCCAGAGGCACTGTGGCCCGTGTAACGGGCTGTTCAACTAGTATATATATATAAGAATAAGCCTCATTGCATAATTTATGGTACCTCACACACAGAACATAATTTATGTCTCCTCAGAAAACAATCACACATTAAACCATTGGGTGATTCAATGGGGACATTACTGCTCCCATTGGGTGATTCATTGGGGGTGTGTTTATCATACAGGGAGTTGGAACGCCCCCTCCAGCCCACCCACCACTATCCAACTGACAAAAAAAAATATAGCTGCCACTCGCTCCTGAAGTAGGGGATATCAATAACTTCTCTTGGTCCACACACACTCTTACTCAGGATCATGACCCCACAAACAATGTTTCACCTGCCACAGATAATTGTAACCCTCCATACACTCTGTGTCACCTCCCACAGATAATTGTAACCCTCCATACACTCTGTTTCACCTCCCACAGATAAATGTAACCCTCCATACACTCTGTTTCAGTACGAGGGTGTAATGTTTCCATAAAATACAAACTCAGGGATAAACGTAATAGCAACTCTTTTATTTAACCCTTTCAGTGCCAGAGGGGTACGCAACACATTACTTTGCAATGTGTTGCGTACCCCTCTGGCACTCAAAGGGTTAACTCTTTTAATCTCTTCAGTCACCTCACTGTCTGTTTTCAACTGTCACTCCTCCACTTCCTGATTCCCCCCCTTTGTCCTTAAAGGGAGAGAGATGCTTTGCTGTATGTTACAGAGGGCAAGCCTCAAACACCACTTTCTATTTGATCCCTCAGCATATTGCTACGTTGCCTCCACTGAAGAGCCACTGTGTGTTATATTGCTATGTTACCTCAGCTTAAGTAAGGAGTTACTGTTCCCATTGGGTGATTCAATGGAGGAGTGATTTAAATCATTCAGGGAGTTTGCCTGCCCCCACTATCCAGCCCGCCCACCACTATCCAAGTGACTGAAAAAACAAAATGACTGCCACTCGCTCCTACACCACACACACACACGCAAGCCACACACACACACAAAAGCCACACACACACAGAGTCCCCAGGGGTCCCTCCACCAACCTGAGGCACACAATGAGCTGATCCAACAAAGAGAGGGTGGGATCGGCTCCAGTGTACCTTCATTTCTGGTATCCACAACACAACAATGCTTTCGGCTCCTGGTGCACAATGTGCTTCTGCTGCAGGAAGCCCAGCTGCTTCATGTAGCTCGAAGCCAGGCAGGCCCAGTATCAAATCCTTCATGTTCCCCCTTCATGAAGCACAATACTCCACCCCGCAACAGCCCGGTCATGCAGCCCTTCAAGGAGCTCTCTACAAGCAGCAGCTGGATGCGGCTATTACCCGTGGCTGAGGGGCTGGAGACAGACCATGCTGGGGCCACTCTGTAGTACACACTCTTACACACAAGCTTCTTCACCGCCGCTCTCTGCTCGCTGTCACACACCTGCATTGTGTAAGTACCCTGGCACCAAAAATATACATGCCGCACTATAGCTGCTCCAACAACACACACCATCCCTGCTCCAACCACACACACACACCATTCCTCCTCAGTTCTCGCTCTCGGTGCCCAGGCTGCGTCCCTAGTAACGCTCTTGGCCGAGGCCTGGGGCAGGAGGTGTCTTCCTGGCCAGGGAGCCAGGCTGGCGGTTGTCTGGCAGCCTCTGAGTGTGCATGTACAGAGTCCACTTCAGGGACTGTGGACTCCATGATTCTCGCTACATACTGGGACAGCTGGTTAACCCTTTCAGTGCCAGAGGATTAAGCAACACAATGAGCAATGCATTGCCTACCCCTCTGGCACTTACAGGACAGTAATAATATGTGTATGTGTGTCTGTGTGTATGGATGTATGTACGTGTGTATGTACGATCAATGTCTGTATATGTCACTGTATCTGTGTGTGTCTATGTATGTGTGCAATATGATTCTTTCTGCTTCACATAGTACACAAAAAAACATCATCAGTCAATACAGCTAAATGAAATGTACAATACAAACACAAAAAATTCTTACAAAATACCTTCAACATGCCATCTACAACATTTCAAACAAAAAAATGCTACATAACACATACGCTACTACAATGACGGACAACGCCGTCACATATTGCTAGTATATATATATTTTATTTATTTTTTTTATTTATTTTTTTACCTGAGGATATGAGGTCACATCTGGCACAGTGCCATCTTCTTTGCACAGTGCAGCAATACTACATGAGGTGGTAGTGGTATAAAACATTGTTGAGGCCCCCCTGCACACTCTGAGAGGACCCCATGCCACTGGAACATAAAGGGCCCACTAGTAGTTGCAGTACTGCACAACACACACAGTCTGCCACTCCAGCCTTGTTCTACTAGTAGTCACAAAACCACACATACACTTCCTGACACCCCACCCTTGTTGACCTGTCCACTGGTATTTACAGAACTATACATACACTGTCTGACACCCAAGTCTTGTTTCCCATCCTCTGGTGGGCACATAAGTACACATACTCTGTCTGACACCTCAGACTTGTTCTACTGTTCCTTGTAGGTAGAGAATCACACATACACTATCTGGCACCCTAGACTTTTCCACTGTTCAATGGTAGTTACAGAAGTATGCCCAGTCTTATTCCACTTCTAGTCAGGAGCATAGGGGCCCTAGATAATTCTGGTGTTTACTGAATTTTAGAAAGTTTTTGTGTCATACAGCAGCCAAGTATATATAATTACTGTGTTCAACAGGACTTATCTAGGTAGGAGTCCATCATGCATCAGTCAGGTATATCAATGTAATTACTAAATGTAACAGGGGGATTTATGTAGGTTGGAGTCCTTCATACAGCAGTCAGGCGTATCTATATAATTACTGTATGTGACAGAAGCACTTACCTAGGTAGGAATCCATCATACAGTCGGGAATATCTATGTAATTGCTGGGTGAAACAGAAGGACTTATCTAGATATAAGTCCTTCATACAGCAGTCGGATATATCTATATAATTACTTTGCGTAACAATAGTACTTATCTACGTAGGAGTCCACCATACATCAGTCAGGTATATCTGTATAATTATTGTGTGTGTGTCAGAAGGACTTATCCAGGTAGGAGTCCACCACACAGAAGGCAGGTGTATCTATATAACTATTTTGTATAACAAAATTACTTTCCTAGGTATGTATGAATCTATATCTCTGTATAACTGGTGTATGTAACAGAAGGACTTACAAATATAGTCCATCATACAGCAGTCAGGTGTATCTATATAAGTACTGTGTGTTATAGAAGGAGTTATGTAAGCAGGAGTCCATCATTCAGAGGTCAGGTGTATCTGTATAATTACTGTGTGACAGAAGCACTTACCTAGGTAGGAGTCCATCATACAGCAGTCAGGTGTATCTATATAATTGCTGTGTGTTACCAAAGGACTTACCTAGGTATAAGACCATCATAAAGCAGGCAGGTGTATTTATATAATTACTGTGTGCTACAGAACCACTTACGTAGGTAGGAGTCCATCATATGCATTCAGGTGTATGTGTATGATTACCGTATGTAACAGAAGGACTTACCTAGGTTGGAGCCCATCATATAGTAGTCAGGTGTGTCTATATAATTACTGTGTATAACAGAAGCACTTACCTAGGCAGGAGTCCATCACACAGCAGTCAGGTTTATCTATATAATTACTGTGTGTAACAGAAGGACTTACCTAGGTAGGAATATATGTATAGAGGGAACCTACCTAGATGGAGGGAGGTAAACAAAGAAAAGAAGAAGGTGGAGGGAAGGAATGATGGAAGGAGGGAGGAATGAAGAAGATGGATGAGTGGAGGATAAAGAGTTATTATGGAATCTGTTGGTTTATTATAAATAATTTATAATAACAATAATGAAGGGGTGGAAGAAGCTGGAGATGGTGAGTAGAAAAAGCGAAGGGAGAGAAGGAAAGAAGATGTAGAGATGAAAAAGGGAGACATGGAGATGGACTGATGAGTGAAGAAGAGGGAGAGAGGAAAGAGCAGAAAATATGTTGGTACAGTAAGTTGTGCAGGGGAGTTGAGAGAAAAGGGGATCTGGACTGCAGCAGTAGGACATGCTGTTAGTGAATACAGAGCACAGAAAAAAGGGCTGTGGTACAATGTATCACACTGTACTAGGGCCACATGGCTGATAAAGGTAGGAAAGGAGGTCACGCATTTTGATTTGTACTGCACTCTGTACTTAAAGGGATAGTAATACTTGTATTAAACATGAGGTCTGAGTTTTTTTATGTTTTTTAACACATAGCGCTATATTTGAATACTTACAGTTTTGTAGTTCAAGTGCTCTTCAATGAGAAAGGATCCTCCTCCGGTCCCTTCTGTCCACCTCCCATCAGATCTGTAATACAGTCGTGGGACCTGACGAATGCAGCGAGGGACAATCTTCACTGAGTGAGTATAAGGAAAACCCTGAACCCTTGACAAAGGAAGGCAGGATTTTCCTTTTGCTTACTGAAAATTGTCCCTCGCTACGCTCCATCCGGACCAGACAGAGAGGCAGAGTGACGCAGAGAAAGGGGCGGAAGGGGGATCCTTTTGAATTGAATAGCTGTTGAACTACAAAACTATAAGTGTTCAAATACAAAGCAATGTGTTTAAAAAAAAACATAAAGAAGGCTCTCACCTCGAGTTTAATATATTCCTATACCCTTGGGGTTTATATAGACGTTGCCAGGGCACCAAATGTAGAACTGCTTTATCTCATACACTCATCATACACTTTTAAATATACAAGACTCTAACACATCCACTCATACTCCCTCTTACACATATGAATTTATATACACAGACACACTGACTCTCTTTGGCACTGAAAGGGTGCAACTGACTATGGTCCTGCAGATGATCTTATCAAGAGTTCCAGAAACTGAGCAGTTCACTCAAAGCAGCACAATATTAGTTTTGCGTTCTGATAGAAATGTTTTTGACTGTTATGCATTTATTCTGCCAAGGCCACAGTAAATTAACATTCTGAGTGCCAAAGTGGTATGCAAGGCATTGTAGACCAAATGCCTTGCACTCTTCTCTGAGCACTCAAAGCTGCACTTTCTGCCCCTTATACTTATTCCACTGCCCTCCTGTTCTTTTTAAGTTTTTAGTTATGCATTTCTATAGATAGTAGGAAAGTCTCTGCTCCCTGCTCTGTTCCGTCTCCTGCATAGCAGAATGCAGGCTGGAGGTGACTCACAGGCACCACACTGCCCCCAGTGGTAGTTACAGGTTGCACTGACATTGACTTAGTGCAACCCGGAAGTACAGGGAATCACAGCCCTTGAAGTTATAAACTGGCAGAGGCAGCAGATTCAGGGCTGCTGCAGAAACATTTGGGGCTTCAGCCCCCTTACCCCCCCCCCAACGATGCCCCTTTAGATTACCCATTTTTCCTACTGTAAAAACCTCAAACCTTACTTGGTCCTTGGTCTTGTTTTATGTTCAGGACAGCTTATGCCTATCCCATACATGTTTAAATTGTCTCACTGTATTGTCCTCTACCATTTCTGCTGTTATGCTATTCCACTCATCTGCCATCCTCTCAGTGAAGTAAAATTTTCTTACATTACACCTAAGCCTCTGTTCCCATAGTTTTAGTATATGACAGCTTGTTCAACATTTCTACTCCTTTGAGAGCTTAAAAATATGTGAAGTTGTGGGTTGCCTGTTGCAGAGAAAAAGATGCATGGCACCTACCCTATCTTTTCCTGAGGCCCATAAAAAAAGTTTCCCTCCAAAAAGCATGAACACCATGTTGGCTCTCTAGCCGTCATGCCCATTCACTGCCTCAGCAGCAAGGGGGACCTCCTGAGTGAGTCTCCCCTCATAATAGTGAAAGAATAAAATTGTTAGCCCATTCCTGAAAACAGGAGCCCACCCAGTGGTGCAGGAGATTGAGTGAATTCAGCCAATTCCACATCAATATTGCTGCAGCGAGCACCTGCAACTAAAAGGTGCCATGGTCCAATAAACATAAAAAGCAGAAAAAAGTAAAATAAAGCAAAATAAAAGCTAGTGAGCACCAGGTGTGTGAGGAACAATGAGTGCTAAAACAGGAAGGAACCAGAGTGCCAGAATAGCCAAATCACCACAGTAAGAATGTGGCTGCTCAACAGGGAGACAAAGGGGCATACTCATAGGACCTGTGCACTCTGAAAACTGAACTTCTCTTCAATCTTCATGCTCCTATGAAAGAAAGAAAGAAAAAGAAGAGAATGGCTAAGTAAATGAGCAAAAGCCAGTCCCAGGTCCATTAAAAGTCTGTTCCCTGGTCCATTTCCATCTAGGATGAACAGGGATAGTGGCTCGCCTAATAGGGTATTGAACAGCTCCATATAAATTAAGAAAATAAAAACCAATATACAAGAATCTTTGCCTTGACCATGTCCTTTAAGATCACTTTTAAAACTGACCATGTTTGGTGGGGGGGGGGGGTACAGTGGAGTAGGGAGGGTGTCTAAGCCTCCAGAGAGCTCTTTTTATGCAAGTGCCCTGCCTTCCTTTGGGGTGATACTTTACCCCATGGTTCCTGTGTCCCACAGTGGAAGAATGAGAAAACAGCTTAAAAACAATAAAAAGAGAACATAAAATGTTACTTCTGTTCTCATTCTGCTATGGAGCGTCACTTTTTTGTAACACTTTATTTAAAGAGTTATCAGTTGATATGACAACAATACAATGATACATATTTGAGTCAGATAACATGAATATTCTTAAAGTGGTGACAGTGACAAAGAAACCTAAAGATAAATAGGATAAGCATAAATTAACAATATCAGGAATGGGGACAAAAGAGAAAATTTGTTGTACATTGTTAAATAGATCATAAAACAATATATTAGTTCTGGGGATGGAGACTGCACAAAGAAAGAGCTGGTAGCCAGATGGGTTACAGTTAGAGATAGCAAGGGTGGACAGAGGAATAGGAAGTACACTCCTGTGTTTACTAACCCTAACAGATTTGCTACATTGAGTAATGATGTTGGGGATGTTGACACAAGAATGCCTTTGCTGGATAGGACTGTTCTCTCTAACAGCCGGGAGAACAGTCCCTCTAGCATAGATGGGATCTGGGACTCAGGCAGACCTAAATAGATGGTGGTAGAGTATTCTATTATTATTATTATCAAACAGTTTGCTTTGTCCCAGGAGCTCGGGTGCGACATGTGGTAGATTGGGTTAATAGATTGTTGGGAGGAGCTGGGCATGACCCGGCTGTCATGGTACATGTTGGTACTAATGACAAAGTAAGTGGAAATGGAGGTCCATTAAGAAGAATTTTGGGAACATAGGATATAAGCTTTAGCAGAGGACCTGTTATGTAGTATTTTCTGAAATACTACCTGTGCCACACGCTACATTAGAAAGACAACGGGAGATTAGGGAGTTAATTGCATTGCTAAAGACTTGGTGTAAGTAGGAGGGGTTTGGGTTCCTAGAGCACTGGGCAGCCTTTTCCCTTGAGGGAATTTTTATAGTCGTGATGGATTTCACCTTAGCAGAAGGGTGCTGTAACACAGGATGGGGAAGGCAGTATAACTGAAGAAATGGGATTAGATAAGGGGCATGGGGGTGGAGAGGGGGAATGGGCTAGTTCATCTAATAGGGAGTTGCCATTGTTACAGCCTGAAAAAAGACAAATACATTTGACAAAGAATTAATTCTTTAAGAATGACAAAAAGATAAAATGTATGCATGCAAATGCTCGTAGTCTGGCTGGTAAGACGGGAGAACTAGAAATGATTGCAATACATGAGCAGTATGATCTAATTGGTGTATATGAAACCTGGTTAGATGATACACATGACTTAGCAGTCGATCTAGAGGGTTATTTACTTTTTAGGAGATATAGGATTAATAAAAGGTGAGGAGGGGTATGCCTATATGTAAAGCATGCCTTAAAACCTAGTTTAAGTTAAGATATAAATGAAGGGTCCAATGAAAAGGTAGAGGCCTTGTGGACTGAAATACACACTGGGGAACACATAATAAAAAGATGTTAGTGGAGATTTGCTACAAGCCACCTAATACTGGGGAGCTGGAAGAAGCCCAACTTTTACAGCAAATCAAAAAGGCTTTTAGGATAGCAAAGGTAATTATAATGGGAGATTTCAACTATCCTGAAATTGACTGAAGCAATATGAATTCCAGCACAACAAAGGGAAATATTTTTTTAAGTATGATTAATGATAATTGTATGTCCCAACTAGCAGAGGAGACAACTAGAATAGACACCTTGTTTGACCTAGTGCTCTCAAACAATTCTGACATGATAAACAATATACAAGTAAGGGAACATTTGGGCAACAGTGACCACAATATGGTATAATCTGAAATTTGTTATGTTTAACCAAAACTTGACATTTTAAAAAGGCTAATTTTACAAAGCTAAAGGAAGTATTAAAGGATATTCAGTGGGATGTAAAAATACACAAGAATCATGAAATGTGCTTAAAATGCTCTTAGACAAATATACGCAAGAATATATACCATTGGGGAATAAGCACAAGAGGAGTAAAGTGAAACCAATGTGGCTTAATAATGAAGTCTGCAGGGAAATGAGAAATAAGAAACAGGCTTTTAAAGTGTTTAAGTCAAACGGGTCAGATACCTAATTTAAAAAACACAAATAATTTAATAAAATCTGCAAACAAGAGAAAATGAGAGAAATATTTCAAATAAGAGCAAGAAAAACCCTTAACAATTGTACAAGTATATTAATAACAAAAAAGTTAAGGTTGATATTGGTCCTCTTAGGAGTGAGACAGGTGAATTGATTAGTGAGGATAAGGCTATGGCTGACACCATAAATACATTCTTTGCTTCGGTATATACAAATGAAGCAGCAATGACAGGGTATGGGCAAACAGACAAAACCACAGAATTTCCTCCCTCATGTACATAGCTTTGTAAGGACAAGGTCCAAAAAAGACTAGAGAGGGTTATGATGAATAAAGCACCTGGACCTGATGGTATACACCCAAGGGTACTTAGTTCAGTTATAGCAAGATCATTATATTTATTGATTCACTTTCATCAGGTATAGTGCCCTGTATTTGGCAGAAAGCTGATGTAGTTCCATTGTTTAAAAAGGAAGCAAGATCCAAAACAGGAAATTACAGACCTGTGAGCTTGACTTCCATAGTGGGTAATATACTAGAAGGGTTACTAACTGACAGTATTCAGAACTATGTGAAGGACAACAACATTATTAGTAGATCATGTCAGACTAATTTACTTCCATTTTATGAAATAGTAAGTAGTAATTTGGACAAGGGAATTGCTGCTGATATAGGATATGTGGATTTTGCAAAACCCTTTGATACAGTACCTTACAACAGGTTACTGCATAAATTAAAAGGCTTCAGTTTGGGTGGTGTTATCTGTTCATGGATTGAGAACTGGTTAAATGATAGATGGCAGAGGGTTGTAAATGGAACCTTTTCAAATTGGTCTAAAGTTATAAGTGGAGTACCAAATGGTTCAGTCCTGGGCCCAATGCTTTTTAATTTATTAATGATCTTAAAGTGGAATTGAAAGTAGCATCTCAATCTTTGCTGATGACACTAAGATATGTAAAGAAATACACACAGAGCTGGATGTGTATCTCTGCAGAAAGATTTAGATAAACTGAGCGAATGGGCAGAAAAGTGGCAGATGACATTTAATGTAGATAAATGTAAGGTTATGCATTTGGGCTGTAGAAACAAACTTGCTACATATACCCTAAATGGGGAACAACTTGGGGAATTCTCAATAGAAAAAGATATAGGAGTAGGGATGGACGAAACTTGTTTCCCGTGTTCTCTCAAGAAAGTCTGCAAAAACCAGGTTATTTGACAGTGGCCACTGGCCAACATGACCTGCTGGCATTAGACCCGTAGGGAATTTTTTTTCTCAGGGCTTGTGCTTTGAAAAAAATAAAAGAATAAAAACGTAGTACTACAAAAAAAAAAACAATTTTGGGGGGTTTGTTTCTTACAAGCCTAAGTCCTACAAATCAATGTTTCCTTAGGTGCTACTATATGTATGAACTCGCTCATTAACTGTATTGCTGCTTTGAACTAACATCTGCTCATGAATATGTTGTATTCAATATAATTCTACAAGATGCTTCTGTGTTTTTGAATTACTAAAATACATATGTATTTGTGTATGAATTATTACTGTTCATTACTTTGTATGTTATATATGTTTTTATCGGTATGTGTTTATTTTATCTCTCATATGTACGCAGAGCTAATTTTATTCTGGGGTGCAGCACTGCTAGGCTTTCCACATAGGAAGTTTTTTTAGTGTAGTAGAGAGTTACTTTCATAGCATGAAAGGCATAGGTTTGTTTATTTTGCACTAATAAACTGTTATTGATATACTACTTATGTGGTGTTTTCCTTTGGTTACTATAGAAATTAAGTAAAATTGACCCATAGAAGTTTGTTATTCTAGTTAAAAATGCATAAAATATGTAAGACATTTTCTTCAAAACAATACTGTAGTCTGGGTAGAGAATTCATTTTTAACATTGAAATCCTCCCCTGCCATGATAACTGTCTCTGCAAATCTTGTTTAATTTGTCCAAATAAGGGCTCATAGTTATATCTGTAAAGAGATTTGTAGTATGTGATGATATTGATACTCAAATATTTTAAGGACTGTGTCCTTCGTTTAAGGTAGAAATTAGTCTGAAGTATGGGAAGTTCATGAGGGTCTAGATTGATGAGCAGTGCCTCTGTATTGTCAGTATTAATTAATACCAAGGAAATTATGAAAAGTGATGTAAGTCATGGACTAAGTTAGGGAAAAAATATGTGGGTTGGTGAGAGTCAGCAAGACATCAGTGGAAAAAAGAGAATCACAAATTTTTGCTGCTATGAGTTAAAAGCTAAGGGCAAGTAGAAGAGCTAATAATGGGCATCTTTGTCTTGCAATATTATTTATGCTAATTTGATAGTGACTATCCCTGGGCAATTTTAGTTGTGCAAATGGGAAGCGATACAATCCCATGATGCAGTTTAATTAGGAGCCCTAAAAACCAAAATGTTCTAAGGCTGTTATCATGCAGTCCAAATCTAAGCAATCAATAAGATTTTCAGTGTCTAAACCAAAATACTGCTTTTGTATAATCCCCACTTGCCTATGTATTATAAAGCTAACCTGATCTCCAAAAAGGATCTTAGTAAAAACTTTTGCAATGGGTCAAAAACTTGAAACAGTGGATCTCTGCCTTCCTTACGTCTCACAATGGGATGAGAATGAATGGGTATGGGTGAGTTTTATATATATATATATATATATATATATATATATATATATATATATAAAAGAGAAATAATGAGGGCAGCACCCATGGGACTTTTAGATAATAAATGAGTAAATGTATTATCTAAAACTCCAAAGGATGCTGCCCTAATTATTTCTCTTATCTTTTCCTTTGGGATTATGCACCTGGGTCCCAATCCATAGAGAGCAAGTGCTTTCACCCACAACAATCTTTTTCTATATATATATTTCTATATATATTATATTATACGAAGTTTACATCCACAGAGCTAAAATATTTTTGTACTTATTGTCGTATATGTTAGAGAGACCATCTGGTCTTGGAGATTTCAATGAAGGGAAATTCTTTATATCAGTGGTGATCTCCTCTATGAATTTCAAAGACATAGTGATGCTGATATACTACTTAGAACTTTATCAGGGAACTCTTCCATCTTCTTATTTTTCTTTGAGCCCATAGGTAGACAAGTAGAAAGCTGGTCCCTTGATCTTGGACACACACACACACACACACACACACACACACACACACACACACACACACACACACACACACACTTTGGATGACACCCTAAACTTTACCTTTTTCCTTTTCTAGTCTGGTCTCTTTATTGGAATGCTAAAATATGCTTAGCATTTTGAAATGTTTATGTTGAACTACACTGTTAAAAAAATTCAATAAACATTTATGTTTTAAAAAAAGCCTTTTTTCAATCCATGTGACTTTTGATTCATCACCTATGGTGCAGATGGATTATGACAGAATTACTGCAGTTCTACTTTTATTACATCAACTCCAATCTCACTTTTTATACTTGTTAACACCATAAAATGCAATTTTAAAGAAATGGTCTTGAAAGTGAACATGTTCAAACCTAATATAAAAATAAATCATATGTTAAAACAAATGGTATTGAATTCAGTTTTAACTCCAAAATATAATTGTAAAAAAATCCTTGTGTTAAATTGTCCATATAAATACCATATATAGTATATGCTCCATATTTTAAAGAACATTACATTCTGTTGTTTCCTGGCAAAAATTATGCTAATACCCATCACATTTTCAAACATTTTTCCTATGCAGAAAAGTAACAACAATATTTCAGTATGGGGTATAAGAATCTAATGTATGAGTTTGGAAGAGAAATGGCTCTGAAAGAGCTCACTGAATCAAGAACCAAAAATAATGCAATGTCTCCAGTCTAAATCTGCTAATTTAATAATGCAAAGACTAGTACATGAATATTGATGCCTGACAGTACAGTCTGTGTCTATCTGAATTAAGGACAGCAAACCACTTAAAATTCAAAACAAGTCCCACACAAAAATAGTAGCCTAAAAGTTATTATTCCACCATAGAAACAGTAATTATTATATTAAACCATATCTCTCAACATTTCAAAGAGGGACACTTGCGCTAGGTGGTGTTGCTGGGGGCTTTGCTGGTTTGTAGGGCATTACCAATAATTGTTAGGTTATTTCATGACCTATTGACACCTCTTTGTGTAACTGGATATATGATTTATAGCAAGACCAAAATATTTTGTGTACACAGACTAATTTATAATTACATATACTGACATTAAAACAAACAATAATGTGAGTTTTATTGCTGTGTTGCAATGTAATACACTTATATACAACCCACACAATTTCTTTGTCAACTATTTTTCTAAAAGTAAAAAAAAATGGACAAGTTATTGCAAAGAACTCTTTTGGAAATCCTGTTGCTCCCTCTAGTGTTATCAATGAACATCTTTTTATTTTAAAAGTTAAAAGAAGCTTTTATTCAAACAGTTGGTTTTTATCACAGTAAATATAATATTTTTAGTTCAGTATGTATAAGTTTGATAATGACAAAAGTGCAATCATTTGCCCAAGATAACAAAAGGGATAGCCTGGTACTTACTGTCTTAAATGCCTGGCATTGCTCCTGAATCAGATACAATACACAGTATGGGCTTTTGCCTCTGTATTCTTGACATCAGTGTATATAATTGTTTTGGCGGAACTTTGCTAAAGTAGTTTTTATGTGCCTGAGTATTAATAGTGAAAATAACATTTCAATATTTAGAAGTTGCAAGAAATAAGTATTGAAGTGGCTGAAGCATGCAATAACTGTATCACAAGGAAGCTGATATGACATTTGCATAAAATCATTATATGTACAAGGGCAGCTTGAAAAACAAGTGAGACAAAAATGTGCACAACAGAATGTTTTATTCAGTAATTAGTATGCGCAGCAATGCAGCTACATGATAAGGCATACCATCTATATGTCATTAATTTACTGGAGAATGTTAGTCAATGCAGAGTTGACACCTGCAATTGCAGAGTGGAAGTGGAAGGGTTCAGTCGGAGCTGGCAGCCCACAATGTGCCACATTGAATTAATGAGGGAGAACATTCAGGGTCACAGCAGTATTTCAAAATCAAAAGATGTATCCATGGTAACCCCCATGTTGTGTGGGTGGGCATTATTTTGCTGCAGTGAAGTATTAGGATTGTTCTGGAGATATAGTCTGATGGGTTGTACATCCAGGTCTATAGTACTTACCGAGTGAGAGTGCCCAAAATACGTATTAGGGGTGTGCATCTGCCTTCAGGTATGCTGCCTCATACTATTATACCAGGAGATGACAAGCTCTGGCATTAGATAAAACGGGCTTCAGCATGCCACTGATTAGCACTCCTCTAGATGTTGTCCTAACACTGCAATATCTTAGACAGAACCAAAAATCATAAGTGAAGACCATGGATCCCCTTTCCTGCCTGCCTGCAGAGGCATTGGAATTGTAGTTCACAGATAATATTACAACTAAAAAGCATACATTATATAAATACTACTACTACTACTTGTAATTTGTGTCCATAAAATGTTAATTAACCTCAATAAAAGAGTATTATGGTGTGGTTAAGAAATGTGCTTAATCAAAACAACAACAGGTTATGCATGAAAACATTGTAGTATTGCATATAACAAAACTAAATTGTTTTAAGTAACAGCTCAGGCTCTCATTTGCTGAAATTATCTGCATTAACATCTGCTACCGAATGAAGGATATGCATAATCACACCCTTGGCTGAAATGGACCAGCCATGATACTAGGATGGCAAGCCACCAAACTGGAATAGAGGTTGGTCTGGAGAACTTGATTGGAAAGTGAACAATATGGCTGCTCACATTGAATAGAAAGCTGGTCATCTTGATTGGACTGTTTGGTCTTTTTAGATTTAGAAGGAGTGGGGTGAGAAAGAGAGGGGTGGTAACAGGGAAAAATAGGAAGGATAATGTAGGGAAAAGGAGACAAGGACAGAACATAAAAATTAGACTACCAATAGGGGAGACTGAAAGATGAAGGGTGAAAATGAATGACTGAGAGATATGATGATGGACAACAATTTCTACTCAACTTCTTCTACATCAGTCATTTGTAAAACGCTGTTTGCTAGTCCTGTATTCAACATGACTTTTATTTATTTTTCATTGAAGTTAAGAATTACATACAGTAGTAGTAAAAGAAGCGATCCTTGAATCAAAACTATCATAAAAAGGCCAATCCTATACTGTAACAAACTAGATACTCCTGAAACTGTTAAACAAGTTTTCAGGTAGTGTGACCATTCACCCTTGCTACTTCCCTGCCACCCTTGATTAACCCCCTCTGTTGCCATATCTCAGCAGTCTTGCTGATCTAGCAATGGAAGGTTAAACCATGTTAAACCACATAAAAAAATAAAATAATAACTGCCTTTCCAGTACTTCATGTAGCATCTGTAAAACTGTTATCTTTGTTTTTGAGGCCTACAATCTAATCTAACATATGCACTTTTGCTGCAGACATTTCTGTCTTTTCCTGGACTCCCATTGATTGTTCAGGATTATCTCTGAATGGGCTGATATAAGTTAACAGTCTTTCTGAATAGAAGACCAGTGGGGACAAATCATAATCAATTAATTCACTTCTGCTCTTATCTCTCAATACAAACCATACAAACAGCCTAAAATAAATGCTCCCTGAGTACAACAATGCACACATGCATTAAAAAGCAACTTTAGAATTATATTTAGGGATGAAAAATTAAGAATTCCTATTTACATATGCTAGCTGTAAGTATGTGATATTTAAAGTTATATTAACCTATTTAATTTTTTGATGTTAGTGTACATTTAAGTTTACATTGTAAGATTCAATATGAAGACTCCTGGATTTTATGTTTTTTTTTTTACTTTAATTTTGTTTGCATTAATACTGTTTGTTTGTTTTCTGTTAAAACATTTTATTAATGATTATTGATAGTCATACAAGATGGAGATGATGCCAGAAGTACATGCACTAATCAAATAGCAATTAGGCGGCTGAGATACTACAATCACACTTTGTCTAGTGAAAGGAAACCACAGCAAATAAAACCGTATGGGGACAGAACCGGGTAAAGAGAAAGGGAGGGGAAGGCACAGCAAATACAATAGCGATGTCAAGCATGCAGCAATAGGTGGAGAGACATGGAACAGAAGAATTGAGAATTCCCTATAAGTGTTAGAGAAACAAATGCCTAGCCATCATTCATCCCAGAGTGAGCAGGTAAGAGACCAGTAGGTATTTTGAAAGCAAATCGTAAAATTCATCTTCTGGACCCCCAACAAAGAGTTTATGAATGACTCCCGGATTGTCCAGAAGGCTAGACCCTGTTTTCCTTGTCTTGCAAAGTGACAAGATGCTCAGCATGGGAGATGTCTAGGATGTTTGAAAAAACCTCCAACCATGTCTGAAGTCCTGTAGGGATGGATGATGGTTGGTCAATGTATAAGGTAGTCACAAGAAGTCTGTATAGGTGGGAAGTTTTGCAGGGGATTTGTATAATGTTGCCAATATATTTATCAGGAGCAGTAGGGATAAATGCTTGTGGAGGTTTTTGTCGCAAGTTGTTGATTAAATGGCGGGCTTGTAAATATATGAAAAAAGGTGTGTTGGAGATATCATGAGGAGTCTTGTTGTCAGGGAAAGAGAGTCTGGCTAGACTTGGGGTCCAAGAGGTGACCAAGGGTGTCTATTTGTTTAATGCAAGAAGGGAAAAAAGAAGAAGGGGCGCTCCTAGTGAAATACTATTTAGAACCAGAACCACCACCACTATACCACCTTACTTACAAGATGTAAGAGATATCTTCACATATGAGGGATACAAGACAGTCCCCACTCTGTCACTTCTCTACTGAGTGTAGTCTGCAGCTCCTTCACAAACTTCAAAGGCGTTGGAAACCCTTAAACAAGATAAAAAGAACACCAGAAATGGCGTAAAACCACAATATATGTATATTCTATAGAGTAAGTGATAAATAGATACAGCTGTAACTGAATACCGGTTTCACACGTCTAAAACCAGTTAAAGCTAACGGGGATTTAAGATCCACCCCGATTCGGACTCCACTCAGAGTAATAGATCCACCGTTGATAAAAAAAATTTTTATAAAATATAATGGCTAACAATAATTCAGTATAAATATATGGGTTTTTCACGTTTCGAAGTACAAAAGCTTCTTCATCAGAACCCAAATTTTATAATACAAAATTACAATATTGCCACAATAAAATCAAAAAAGTACTCACCCTTAAATCTTAAATCCCTGTTAGCTTTAACCAGTTTTAGAAGTGTGAAACCGGTATTCAGTTATAGCTGTATCTATTTATCACTTACTATACAGCATATACATATATTGTGGTTTTGTGATCTTTCTGGTGTTCATTTTATCTTATTTGTTTAATGGCCCGCTGTTTGAACCTGGGGTCTGGGTCTCCATCTTGGAAATCAGGATTAGCTAAGAAGGGAAGGTAGGAGGAAACATATTTATTACCGTTCAGTATGTAATGTACAATTTGCCATGCCTGGTAAATAGGGTAGAGCAGTGGATGGTTTTTAACATGAGAAGAGAGCTGGGATGGATGCACATGCAAGACAAAGCATAGGTGAAGAGGATGCGCTAGAGCACGGTCTCCATGTATTAGAATATAGGTGTCCGTGTTAGAGATCCAGTCTATAGCCGGCCAAAGAAGGGTGACCAAATTATAGAAACAAGGGTTAGGGAGATACATGCCAGCTGAGGTGGGCGGGAGATGTAATTTGTGGAGGCTGATTCTAGGCCTCGTTCCCCGCCAAATTATGGAACTAAAAGCAGCAGTTTTTGAAGGTCCCTGGGGGTGAGCAGAAGTGGCAACGTCTGAAATTTTTAGTGAAAATGAGGGAAAGTAACCATCTTGATCAGGTTGCAAAGACCTATGAAAGAGAAAGGGAAATGTGATCAGATGCATAAATCTGAGGTGATTTGCATAACAATACTTGGTATTTTTAACTTAAAAAGTTATTTTAATGAACCACATTTTGATTTAATTAAAGAAGGGAGCAAATGTGTCTTCCTTTTATGAAAACAGGGGGTTTGAGCACTCTCTGTTCTGATCTGCTCGGTATGGAGAGATGGGGGCATAAAAATCACCACAAATATTTTTTGGCCTTAGTTTAAACAAATGTTTTATTTTTATCAAGTTTAACCCCTCCATTGCTAGGTCAACTGGAAAGCCAATATGGCAATAGAGAGGATAAAGGTTCCAATATGTCATAGCGGAAGTATAAAAAAGGCTAAGAAAAAAACTTTTTCCTGGCACAGATTCCATTTTAATGGAATGCAATCTAAGGCTATATTTGGCTGATACAAGTATGTAGAAATTTTAACTTCAATAGAAAGCTAATTGGCATTGATAGTGTCTCCAGCTTGGTAAATGATTTACAGTATGCAACATTTTTATTCTATGTTCATTTAGCTATCTTGTGAAATATATCTCCTAAAGTTCTGCCTATTTCTGATTTAGATTGGAAAAGCAACATAAATCACACCTTTTGAGACAGGTCTTTGTGAGAATGAGAAGTGTATCCTATATTATAATTCACTAAAGATGTTTGTCAGAAGCCGTCATGTGCAGCAGAGACGGCTGCACACGCTGCAGTCATGCGCACAATGGTAATGAGAATGGAAATATGACACAACTAGTTGAAGAGCCTGTTACACGGGCCACAGTGCCACTGCCACCCAGTCGTGGGGCAATCGTGACTGCAGCACGCGCAGCAGTGTCTACTGTGCATGACGCGGCGTTACACACGTTTTAGCGAATTATTATATAGGATGAGGCTGATCTACTAAGCAGAATTTGATAAATTCAAGGAAAATCAACTGCCACATAGGGGACAAGTACAAATTCCCATTGATTAAAATGGGCATCTGGGAAATTGTTATTTATCCCCTGTGGTAAAGTTGGTGTGCTCCTGAATTACTCCATTTCTTTTGGTACATCAGTCTCAGTGATCTAATCATTATTCTATTATGTAATATCAGTGTAAAAGAGTCAAAAATCAGGACACTCCAGAATATGCATGAAAACACAAATGTGCTCTGTGGGTGAAAATAGGGACACCTACTGTGCTTTCTTGGTCGGTCAAAGTCAATCAAACTCTCTCGATGGAACAATGAAATGCCATAGCTTTTTATACCCTAGAAGCTTACTTGGATATGTGGAATTCTTGGTTTAATCATAACCTTATTTTCAGTTCTTAACCAGAACTTTCTTAGTCATGATTTCTGCTTGTTCTTACTGTGCATGCGAGGGTGGTGGTGGTGTTTTGGTGGGGTAGATAGGTCCTGCGAGACATTATTATTATTTTTTTTCTCCCTCTTCTCTTCCTTCCTTCCTTATCACACCACATCACTCAACATATTCTGCAGACGTATACACTTCTTCACTCTACTTGTGTTAAGATCAAAATGCTCTAACTGTTTATACTGTTGTTACTCAGTATCATTCATGTATCACACTGTTAATGTCAATTTACTCTGTACTGTTCATATTATTGTATTGACCTATTGCTTAATAAACTATATTTAAAAAATTAATAAATAAACACAGCAGTGTGCAGAATTACTCAGTTTCTGCAGGACTAGCCAAACTGGGTTTGTTTACATTAGAGAAGAGATGTCTAAGGGGTGATATAATTACCATTTGCAAATATATCTGAGGTCAACAAAATAAGTATCCAATAAACTATTTACTCAAAGATCTGAGCTAAGAGTGAGAGGTTACCCATTAAGACTAGAGGAAAGGAGCTTTTCGACTAAAACAAAGTAAAATAAAGGCAGGGATTATTTACAGTAAGACTAGTAAAGTTATGGAATTCCTTGTCTCGGGATCCTGTACTTGCAGATACTGTAACTGCTTTAAAAAGAATATTGAGAATTATAATAGGATCTTGATCCAGGGAAAATATCTGACTGCTGTTGGAGTCAGGTAGAAATGTTTTCCGACTTGGGGCTTAATTGGAAATGGCTTCAATTTTTTTTTTGGCCTTCCTCTGAATTAACAGGGGTGATTTGCATGGGCTGGACTTGTTGGACGCATGTCTTTTTTCAACCTCATCAACTATGTTGCTATGTTACTATGAAAATTGTAAACTAAATACTTCCAGATTGGAATAAAAAAATTATCTAACAATTTGTAACAAGTGAGAAATTATTCCAGGAAATTATTCAACCACAAGGAGCAGAAGAAAAAATAAGTAAAAATAAAAATACAGATGACAGTTTGCTGGCATTGAAAGGATTAATTGTACACTTCATGAAATTGATAACAAAACACTGAAGGAAAACAATAATTACAGCATACGCAAGGTAACAGAGAAAAATTGGGTAAAAAATTAGTCAAATCCAATACGATTTCATGGTAACTAAAACAGTCAAATAAAATAAGATCCCAAGGTAACTAAAACAGTGAAAGGCAAGATTAGAAATTGTGAATGCAAATCAAATTAATTATGTAGTAAAGAAATATAAGCAAAAATTAGTTTCCAAAAAAAAAAGATAATACATCTTCATAAAACATAGTTTTGACTTATAGAATAAAGTATGATGGTTTTCAGTCACTGCTATATAACTCTTGTTGGTGTGTTACAGCACCATGGTAGTGCCACCATAGTTATATTTCAAAAGCACTTATATGTTAAATGCTGATATTTAAATGTTTAAATGTGTTAGATTTCAGTAACTGAGTGGTTAATATGAAACTCATCTTAGCACCCTTCCTCTGCCATGTTATTTTACAGCCTTGAACCTTGCTCCAACATTCCTGTTTACTGTCCTGCTTCTGATTTGACCTGACTAGCCTTTGACTATTCTACTTTCTGGAGTCCTAGACCCCTAGCTTGTTCTACTGAACACAGTTTCCCCTTCATCCCCTCTGAAGGAGTTCCCAATATAACTTCAGCTTCTTCCTGTAACTGGTGGACTTTTCAAGTTTCCTGCTACAGCTAAAGCTGCCTTAGATCACCATCTGCTTGCTGCACACATCCAGTGCCTCTTCCAGAAGTTGGTTGTTTATCTCCTGAAGTGCAACTAAGATATATATTGGGCTTATATGGTTATCTGTTGCAGCTTTAGTTGCTCTGACTTGTGTTCCTCTATTTTAAACAGTGCTCCTTCAGCCATGTCTCTAAGCCTGCTGCTATCCTGAATTCTGCCTACTTTCTCTGCATTCCCTTTACTGTTCACTGGAGGACATAGGTTTCAAGCTTGTTTCAGTTGGATTTTGAATGTATTTCTCATATTGCTCTGTAAAGACTTTGTAAAGTCTTTATTCACTTAGTTTATTTTGATCTTGTCAGTGTAACCCCTGACTTTCAGGCCACCTGGGGATTATAGACAGAAGATCTTGCATTTTGAAGAGTGTAGTAAACAGTTTAAGTAGTTTATTAGCATCTACTTCCTGCTCTTCCCTACTTATATTAGCACCAGCCAATAGGACAACTCAGTCATATCCTGTATGGAATATTGGTATAAATGTTTATAACTTTTGGGCAGAAATATGGCAGAACATTTGGAGCCCAGGTTTCATATCCAGTCTATACAAAGTCTGCAAATTTTGAACATTATGCTAGGGATTGGCAAACATGCGGGCATTCCAGTGAAAAAGTGGCATTTGCCCTTTTCCCTCTCTTTTTCTTTGTATTGAAATCAATGATAATAATATAATTTACCCTTTTGTGAAGAATTTACCACATGTATTCCCATCATGCTAACTCTCCAGTATAATTAGGATGTCAGTTTACTGTATGTTGTCAGTGTGACAGTCTGTGCTTATGGAAAGAGAAAACTGCTGAAATTTTGACACTAGCTATTGTAGAGGCAGACAGGCAAAGAAAGGGAGCTGGATTTGCTTGATTTAAGGAATATTTATGGTAGTCCGTTGTTCTCTGAACATGTGGGGTGCAGGGAATCTGGGAATGATTTGTAGACCTAATTATTGAGAATGTTGATTTAGAATACATCTCTCCACATGTTGGATGTGCTGATTTAGTACAGATGTGTCAAGGTGTGATCCCTTTATCCCCTTCTTCACAACTTTGTCACACTACCCATGACCTCGATGACCATACTGATCCTATGACATATAAGGCCTAGATTCAGTTGACTCAGTATGAAATAAGATGATTCTTCATTTGTTTGAGCAAAGAAAACTCTCATTTCAATATCTACACCATCCTCATTAGCAGAAGCTGCACCCCCCAGACTCTTCCTCCTCTCTAAGTGGTGACTGGGACATAGAAGATGCATCTGGTATCACACTCACAAACATGGTAGATTCAGGCAGCTACACCTCTGTGTTTACTGCACATAGTCACCTGAAGAAAGCCTGTTGTTCCCTCATTTACAAACATCCCTGGGGATGTGGTGAGGGTAACATCTCCTTTTATTCATTTTACACATAGTGAAGCAGCGATACAGATTGACACTCCACTACTACTCCTGCAAAATATATTCTCTCTCTCTCTCTCTCCTTCCACCAGTGACTACATCTAAAACCTTTCAGCATGGCAGGAAGTTCTGAGTTTTTGTTGTATTGCAGAATAAACTCTCATGGCTGTAGAAAGCATAAGTTTCCTGGGAAAATTGATTGGTGGAGGCGAAAAGGCAGAAACTTTCACAGATTTTCTATACATGGAAAATTCTCCAAAAAAACAAAAAAGTGTATTTTTTATTTTCTGAGAAAAATGTCCCTTGAAATGAAAATGCAGTAGTAGTTACTTATATACTTTAGCTTATTATGATGTCCACATTAACCTAAAAGTTCAGAAACCCATGTTTTGTACTGCAAATAGACTGTCAACTGTCTTGTTTCTATTCCTACACTATTGTCTGTATATTTACATATTTATAAATGTAAACCATCATCACCATAACAATGACATGCTTATACAAATGTACACATTCAGCACAAATTAGCAATTTTATGTGCACTAACTGCAATTAACTGCAATTATGTTGGTGTTAGATAGATGGCAGCAATGGTTCATTTATACAGTGAATCCAAGCAGCATTGAATTCAAGATTTTTTTTCTAATGACATGTAACATTGAACATAATAGTATGTATGTATATATGTATATGTATATAGAGAGATAGATACAGTTTCAGTAAATAGTAATATTTCCAGTGTGAGATATCTCACCCTTTTGGCTTGCAGAATTATGCATTGTTATGATGACTACAGCTATAATTTTAGTTTTTTATTTGGTACAAATCAGTGCATCACAAATAAATGTGAATACATTTATACAGTTGGATCACAGTGTTCCATCCTTGCCCTGAGTGTTTATAGATAAATGACTGTGTGCACTCATGTTTGTGCACGGGTGCGTGTCATATTCAGACTCCCTGAATACAATTTGAAAAATAGAGTTTGTGATTCAGTACATAAATGCCACACAGTGACTGACTAAATGTCACTGCCTGTTGTTCATACATTTAAGCACACCATTTGTACATACATTTTGTGTTTTAAGTATTTTTATATTCTAGCAATATTTCAGTGGTTCAGGGAATCTGATGTACTAATAAAAACTGGAGAAATTCTGGAGAAAATCAACTGTACCACAGTGAGCAAATAAACATTCGTCAACATCCCACCAATTTATATGGAGTTTTTAACTACTTAAATGCTAAAGAGGATGCCACCATATTAACCATTTGTGTGCCAAAGTGGTACAGAATGCATAGCAAAGCAATGCATTCCGTACTACTCTGGCACTCAAAGGGTTAAGAAGCAAAGAGTTGGAGAACTTTGTCATTCAATGGGTTAAACCCTCATTTAAATCAATGTGAATTTTGTTCTACCCTGTACAATGCATTTGTTTTGAGCTGCTTATTTTTAGTACATCAGCTTTTCTGATAAACATCAAATGCATTTCTAATTCAATAAACCTTCTGGACAATTGATTTATTATTCTCTGATAAGCTGACTTGTATTATTTGGGTAACCTGCTATATGAATGAATATCCAATCTAATTTCTTATCATGGGTAATAAAAGGGACAGGTTGCTTCAGAAATAATGTAAAGTAACTGATGACTGGATTATACAATGTATAATAAGAAGAATGATAGAATATAAATTTACACAGTGATATACACATAAAGTGGGCTTTATGCATGGCTGTTCTAGTAACAGCATTATAGAAGCATCAATATGGCTCCCAGTGTCAAATTCTAAAATGCACCCCCCCTTGCCATTTTTTTGTAATTATTCATGATGCGGTATACACCTCCAGAGAAGAAGAAATCATTGAAGCACATGCATCATTAACAGTAGAAAGACCAATACATCTTTGTACCATTAGATAAGACCAACAGAGAATTACACAATTACTGGAGAACAGCACAGCATTACACCAACAAATATAGCTTTATATCATACATTATACATTGTAGCACCATTATATACCTCCCAAGCGTTCCTTTTTAGGAGGGACAGTCCCTCTTTGAGACCCAAATCCCTCTGTCCCTCGTTGCTACCCTGGTGTCTGTCTTTTTAAGAGATCAGACTGTGTGGTGTGTATACTTATAACTGTATCACATCAATAAAACTCACATTAATGTTTGTTTAAGTGTCATGATATGTGTTTATAATTTGGCCTGTGTAAAAAAAATACTTTGTTCATGTATGATTGATTTATTCAGTTACATAAAGAGCTGCCAATAGGTTATGAAGGAACCTAAAATTTCTCAGTAACACCTTATCCACTAGTCAATCTCTGAGCAACACCATCTACACCATATTGTCCCTCTTTGGTGATCTGAACTTTTGGTAGGTATGCCATTACATGAAACCTGCAGGGTAACACAACATGCAGACAAATAAAGGAACAGAGGAAAAACAAAGTGAGAAAAACCTGTCTGCTAAAAACCCAGACAAGTTAACAGGTGCCAACATGTATACATGCACTAACATACAAATAAAATAAAAACTATTCACAAAAGTAACAATACAGATTCACCCATATCTTACATTATTGTCCAGGACAATTGACACAAAAAGTAGAAAACACACACAGCTCTGGGGACTCTTATATGCTGCTCCAGACACACTAACCAAGAACAAAAACAACTCCAGGAACCACATAAGCTCCAAGCACACAAACACATGCTAATTCAGACAAATCTTGGCACAAAAATGTACACAGCCCCATGTATATAAATATAAATTGTAACAAATTAAGTTCATGGTCTGGAGCTACAGCACAACAGACAGTCATGACTACTGCCCTGATGTCCTTATGTAGAGGCAAGCAGGCAGCAAGGAATGTTTAGAGCAGTGATTCTCAAACTATGTTCCATGAAACCCCAACGTTTCCTGAAGAAATACATTTTCCATGTAACAAATATAACTAATGGCACACAGTGAAAGAAGCTGGTAAATCAGACTGTATGTATGGTTCTGTGACTACCAGTGTGCAGTGGAATAAGGCTAGGGTGCCAGACAGTGTATGAGTGGTTCTATGCCTATTAGAAGAACAAAACTGGGGTGTGAGACCGTTTATGTCTAGTTCTATGCCTACCAGTGGTCAGTGAAAGAATTCTGGGGAGGCAGACATTGTGTGTATTTCTGTGACTAGCAGTGGACATTGGGAAAAGGCTGGGGTGGCAGATGTATACATGTGGTTCTGTGACTACCGTTGGACAGTGAAACAAAGCTTGCATTGTGTGCAAGGGAAGTTACCAGCAGTCCCTTGCCTATGTAAAACTGCCTTGTTTGAATGACAATTTGTCTGTAGCAAAGAGGGCCACAAACAGCTAAATATTGAAAAGTGACAACCGTTTTTAATACTGGTCACCTATCTCTGACCAAAATAAGAGATTATTCCCTTTTGAAATATATGTAATTTCATTAAAATTAAAGAGAGGAGGAGTACTGCCCATAATGACTGTTATAATGCATAAATAAATTAGAATTGTCAATTTATATGTACAAGTATGGGGAGTCATACATAATGAGCAACATTTGTTGCATTTTAATGGGTAGGCAGCATATGTCAATTCTGAAGTGTGGGGCAGCATGTTGGACTTGAGTATTGTGGGGAAACATCAGCAGTGTGCAAATACACTGACTGATACTTCTTTCCTTGTCCAGGCAGTTCCCATGGGGATTTGTGGCTAGCAGTAGGCAAGCGGAAAAGGCTGGAGTGGGTTAGACAGTATACATGGGGATCTGTGGCTACAAGTGGGCAAGGGAACAAGTCTGGGAGGCAGACAGTATACATGGGATTCTACAGCTACCAGTGCACAAGGGAACAAGGCTGGGGGGAAAATGGTAGCCACAAATCCCCATAGATGCTGCCTGACCTCCAGCCTTGTTCCCTTGGGAGTGCACAACATGTATCATATGATACAAAGCTAAGAAGATAATTGTGTTTTTAACCCTTTCAGTGCCACAGGGGTGAGCAATGCACATCCCTATGGCACTCAAAGCGATAAGGGAGTGATGCTGTCAATGGTGCTGAATGTATTCTCTCCACTCCCCTAGTGACCATGTGGGGCAACAGAGAGAATGCTGTCAGACTTCTGGATTGTTGTACAGATGATGATGTGTGAGGGAGATCATCTTTTCCACATCGACAGCAGTTCACAACTAGGGATGGGAGAAAATGTGTGCCTCAAACTGAAATCGGCGAATAATGGCACTTTCCACATGGTGAATAATTTCCCATGAAAAGTGCAGTTTTTCTGCTTTTTTCTGCCTTTTTCACCTAACTCATTGTGCATTGAAATTAATTGGAAGAAAAATTTTTCTCCACCACACAAACGTTTTCTACAGCCATATAAAAGGCTGTCAGGCTTTCACAGCAGCCATTCTGTGTTTGTGAGAGGAGAGAGCAGCACCTTGTGTGAGCTAGAGAAGATACGAAAATAAAAAAGAGTTGACCCCAAATACCCCACAATTCGGTGTGACTGACTGTCAAGATACAAGGAGCCATGATCCAAGCTCCGTCCTGATCTGGCTGTTATTATCACTGAACTGTGGTGTGAGAAGGGAGAAAAGGAGGGAGACCCCAAATACCCCAATATTCTGTAAAACTGGTTTGATTTTAAAGACACAGGCAACTAAACTGAAGTTTAGTTTAGGGAATCTTTTAGGTAGGACATTTGTTCTGTGTAAGTGTGTATTAGGAGAGTCAGTGGGGCACTCTGGGGAGAAGAAGGGAGGAAGGAGGGTGACCCCAAATATTCCAAAATTCCATGTGACTGACTGGCAAGGCACAGGCAGCTGGGAACCGATTTACTTGCTGATCTTACGGTTATTGTCTCTCTGCTGAATGGGGAAGTCTGGGAAAGAAGTTGTTGATTTTGTTTTTCAGTTATCATTTTTTTTGGACAGACTGTGATAAAATAACAGGATGGACAACTTAAAATAAATAAATAAAACAGAATAAAGAGCTAAATATCTTAGGTGACAGTGACAGACAGCTGACTGGGCTCAGTTGTGTTGTGTACTGTAGAGTAAAAAAACACAGTGTAGTTGAGTAATGTCCAGCAAACACACAAGGGGAAAGGAAAGGGAAGGGGTGGAGCAGTGCAGGGACATGAGAGTAAAGTAGTAGTTCAAAAACTGATTGCAGCAATGGTTGCTGCAGCGTGTGCAATTAATGATGATGATACCTCTACTCCAAGGGAGGATGCAAATTGTCAAGGTCCCAGCAAAACTAGTTCCAGCACCAACAGTACCAGTAGAAATAAAGAACCATATAAGAAGCACATTGAAGATGACAACAAGTCACATTCAAGATCTAGAATATATCCCTCCAGCATCCTTCTCTTGTTCAGATACAGATGAAGTTGAGAGTGAGGATGATGACAGGGCTATAAGGTTAGCAGAAAGTCAAAGGCTGAATCTTCCACCCCTTTTAAGGAGCACTGTGCCTGTCTATAAATTGTTTGAGAAAGCCATTGGAAAGTCTGACCCTGGACAAGCACAGATGTCAGAAAGCACACAGTCACCCTATCAGTCATCATCAGCATCATCGCCTTTTCAAAGTCCTAGTCCCACTCAGCCACACACACCTGTATTGAGTATTCAGCAACATTAACACGCAATGTTAGATATGACAAGTGCCTCTGCTGCTGCTGCTGTAAGTGCTGCACCTTTGACACCTAGTGGTAGTGGCAGCAGAATTAAATTAACATCTAGCCCCAGTAGTAGTAGCAGCAGCACCACCACCTCAGGAACCCCCTCATTCCATGAAGTCCAAAGTATGGAGATACTTCACTCAAGCTAAGCATGTTGCTATCTGTTGCCTGTGCAAAAAGCACATGAACAGGGGGAAATCAGGCTCACACCTAGGCAGCCCCTCTATGAGATCCCACCTGTAGCACAACCATAGGTCTGACTGGGAGACACCCTATCAGCAGGCCACAGGTTGCATAACTAGCAGCAGCAGAAGCACTTTAAAAAATTCCCAGGGCTCTAGGGCAGAAAAAAGAAGTAGTGAAGTTATTTATGTGTCAGAGAGAGTGCTACTGCCAGTGCCAACAGTTAGTTCAGTCCAAATAACACCTATGGCTCCTGCTGCAGATGAGTGTTACTAACAAAGCCAGGACAAATATATTACCAGCAGCACAGATGAGGAGGTGGAGGAGGGATGTGAAGAAGGGTTGCCACCATCTACCCCACTTGGAACCACTGCTATGAGTGACAAGTAATGTGTGTCAATAATCTGAGAAGGAGGATAGAGATTTGATGCAAACATGACAATAGTAAAAACTATATACATACACAAATCACACCATACCAGCCAGTCCCCCACCACCACCACTACAATACACATCTTCCATATTGTAGGTTGTACTTTATTTTTTTTTTTATTACTTGTCATCATCATGAATATGTGCCAGGGTCACGAAGTTAGTGTTGTGGGCAAAGGACAAATGCATTCTGCATTCTAACACATTTTTGAAGGCATATGTTGTTGTAGGACTCACAACTTTGACTTTCAGACACTTATTTCTAAACTACAGCCCTCAGAAGAAGTAATGTTACAGTGGGAAATGTAGCACCTATAGGAAATATAGGTGAAAAATGTGTTAAAATAGGGGGAACATTTGTTAAAATAGGGGAAAAATGCGTTAAACTAGGTGAAAAGGACATTTTTTCAGAAAAAACGAAAATCAGAACGTTTTTGCGAAAAGTTATGCAGGAAATGTTTCAAATTTTTCATCCACCCCTGTTCATAACCCTTCTTGCTTATTATTGCTTGAGGGGTGTTACTGCATAGGAAAGTACAGGGAGATCCCAAATTAAGTAGGCAAAGCTGAGACTGTGAACTCTGACTGCACAGGCTGATATTGGAGTTTAGTGAACGTGGTGAAGTACCACATTAACATATCAACACATCTCTTGCATACAATACTGGCTCATTAACCTGCATTTCCCCTATGAAAATGTATCATTATGCCTCATTTCCATATGTAAATAGGCCATTGTAAATGAGATGAGTAAAAATTCATACACCCATTGGATGGATGACGATGTGGGCAGATTATTTTCAGACCAATGTAGATGTGATGTAGAAGACCCTTTAGTGAGTACTGTACATGTGTCTCCGACACTGCTCTGACAGGACATTGACATATTCAGACCTCTTCGAACATAAGTGGATTAAAGCCAATGATTTGTAACTTGTGTTTTTTTCATGTGCTGCTGATGTTGTATCAGTGTCAGTATCAGTCTAAAGGACAAATTGTTATCAAATTTTAAACAAACAATTGGTAATCAACAGCAAGAGATTAAAAGTTATCCATAGATCTTAAACAAATTAAGAGTGACTTATTGCTAGGGTAAATTTCCCCTTTAAAGCCAATATTCTATATTTTATTTTCAGTTTTGGCCAGTGAACCAAATGATCAGTATTCATAATTATTATATTAACCCCTAAAGGAACGGCCGCACACACACGGTGCAGTCACTTAAGGACCAGGGACCATTTTTTTTTTCCGGACTCACCAAACGGCGTGCAGCTACGCGGGGAGCCTGGAATTCCATGACAGTCCAGGACCGTCATGGTTCCTTAAGGGTATAACAACCCATGACAGTCCAGGACCATCATGGGTCCTTAAGGGATTCATTAATATTATTATTGTTAATAGCTGCATTTCTAGCTTTGATCATGATAGATAGATAGATAGATAGATAGATAGATAGATAGATAGATAGATAGATAGGTAGATAATATATTACCTGGCTGAGTAAGATATACACACTTACCTGATGAAGACTGTATTTTTCTTTTCCATATCTTGTTTAGTGGCCATCTGAGGATGATAGAGTTGTACTCCAATATCAGCAGGAAAAGTGCCACAAGTTGCCTATATGCAACACAGTAGTAAACATTTCCCATTATTAAGGTAATTTAGCTTTGTCTCTTTGTAATCAGATAGGGCAAAAAAGTCCAAAGGGGATTTCTGGGCTACTGGAAAAATGTCCTTAGTTTGCCATGGCTGTACACTAAGCACCTATACGCCCTCATTTCTACTCATCTGATTAATGATATCAGTAGATTTCTATTGCAGCTGAGAAGTTTATCAATCAATGCAAAGATAGTTTACAGGAGAGCACTAAGTCTGAAACATATGTTGACCCCTACCAGACAGAGAAAGGACAATTCTAAAGTAGGAGGAATTTCTTAAGAGGTTATAAATATTATTGTGTCTTTAGACACTTTTTAGAATTTCACAGTAAGGACCCTCGTAATCTAGGGATTATTCCTATTGAAGCAGTGGATCTTCCTTCTTCTCTATTTCTCCTAAGAAACCGCCATAGTAAATTAGCTATGAGAGAATCATATTAGATTTGAATTATATTAGATTTGTAGGCATTAATGAGACAGTATATACTTTTATTAAAAATATATATATATATATATATATATATATATATATATATATTTGCAAATTGATTACCTTATTACTTTGGATTTTGTTTGTATTTTTATTTTTGTAAATTATTTCCTCATATTTCATTATTATTTTCTTACAAATCAATTTCTTCACATTTCACTATTATTTTTTGCAAATCAAGTTTTTCACAGTTCATTATTATTTTTTGTAAATTAATTCCTTCATCTTTAATTATTATTTTTTTGTAAATTCTTGAATTAATTTCCTTGTTTATTTTGCAAATCAATTTCTTTATTTTTTTTTTGTTAAAGTATTTTACTAGGAAGAATAAATTGAGATTATCTCTCATTTTCAAGTATGTCTTGGACTCATTTTATCTACCTCAGAAGGGTGAAAGGCTGAGCTGACCTTGCCGGGACTAGAACCTGCAACCTTACGGTCTGAGCAGATTCTACAGCTGGAGCCTTAACCAACTGAGACATCTCTCCGGCTTTATATTTATATTTTTATTATTTTTCAACTTATTCATGCAATCTCACGTTTGTACATCAGCAACATGCAAACAGCTATGTTTCATAAAAGAATAGCACTTAATATGTATTAATCAATTAGCAATTTTTTCACACAAGTTCATGTAAATAAAACATATCGTCATCTACTATGATATTCATTATTATTATACATTATGTATTTCTGAAACACAGGATATTAGCCACAATCGAAGTCAAAATCAGAATATTAGAATATCATTTCACGTTATTTACATATGACATTTTCATTCATATATATTATTTCATAGCACTTTGTGACTACAGGAACTGTTTTTGTACTCAAAACCATGTATTTTTGACAGACAGTTCATCACTTTTTTTTTTTTTTTTAATTCAATGTTTATTGAAGTTTTCAATAGTTTTACAGAAGCACAATGACAATATAAAATAAAGAACTGGAATAAGGCCCAGAAAACAAAGACACCCGAACCCAATCCCACTGAACTGGAGACAGAGGAAGAAGTCTCCACACGAGCTAGAGAGACAGAAAAGAAAGAGAGAGGGATGAGGGAGAGAGAAAAAAAAAGGGTAAAGGAGGGGAATGGAAGGGGAAGGAATGGGTGGTAAGAAACCATGAGGGCAGGCCCACGTCAACTGGAATATTTTGGTTAATGATGTAAGAGATCCTGAAAAAAGTTGGGAGCCAAGACATTGTCTACCCAAGGAGAGCATATGCCGAGGTAGGAAGCGGATGAGTTGCGAGAGTACGCAGTCAACTTTTCCATCTTCAAAAGCTGACAGATTCAACCCTACAATTGAGCAGTCCCTGGTGGAACAGATTTCCAATGGTAGACCATGTGACATCAAACTGCCATACAAATTCTATAGATATGCTTAAGAGAAGAAGCCAGTAAGTGTAAAGCCCTGTAAGGCCAATTCAAAAGGCCTGTCCAGGGATCCGGAGACAAAGAAACACCTAGCGCAACATTTAGGCTGAGAAAGGCATATTCCTACAACGAACTGACAGAGGGGCGGTCCCATCTCATGTGTCTATAGGTACCCATCTGGCTGCATCCTCTAAAGCAGAGAAGGGAGGAAGAGAGGTAAATATGAGACAGACGGGTATGGCAGTGGTATCACCACAAAAAAAAATAGCACTTTGTAGCTATATTCTTTAATGAATGTGCAGAGTGTCAAACTCACGGTGTTCGCGATGATCTCCCTCCAGTCATCTTCCTCCCACTGGGACCGATAAACAGGGACATGAGGAAAAGCAACAGATAGCAGATGGGAGTATATCTTGATGATAACCCCTGAACCATGCAGTGTAGAAGAGCACATAACTTCAAAGAGAGTATGTCGTGGGGGTGGAGACCGGCCAAGGTAAGACCGAACAAAATTGCGGACTTGACAGACACAGAAATATTCCTCTGGGGAGGCTTTATACTTGTCCTGGAATGAGCTCCAGTCCAACAGGGTAGATTACACCAGTAAATCCTGTACCTTAGGGATCCCCTTGCGGATCCACCAGCGGAAACTATCCAGTGAAAGGCCCGGGGGGGGGGAAGCTTAGATTACCAAATAAAGATCAAAGAGAGACTGGAGATGTCAGTTCATCACTATTTTTATTTAGTTATGGTCTGCAGCAGGTTTGATCTTAATTTCATTTAATTTCATCCCACTTCTTTTTTATTTTATTTCATTATATTATTTATTATTTTCATATTTAATTTTTTATTCATTTTCTGTTATTTATTTTCTGTTATTTTTTTTAGATTATATATGTTTAGGATATAGTAGTGGAATTTTATTCATTTGTATACACCAATAGTCAATATTTTGTAGGTAGCCATTTAGATGGCTCCCCATGGATAGTTCAATTGGGGGAGTATATATGAACAGGATGCTAATATAATTCTTCCTCTAAATAAATCCTTGGTTAGGCCTAATCTAGAATATGAAATACAGTTTTAGGCACAGTTCTTAAAAAATACATTATTGAACTGGAAAAAAGTGCAGAGATGTGCAATAAAACTCATAAGGGTATTGTAGTATGTGAGTTATAAAGAGAGACTAGCCAAACTGGGTTTGTTTACATTAGAGAAGAGACATCTAAAGGGTGATATGATTACCATTTACAAATTTATTCAAGTTAAGTACAAAGAACTCTCCAATTAATTATTTACTCTTAAGAGTTGAGCTAAGAATAACAGGTCATCCATTAATAATAGAGGAAAGGCACTTTCAATTACAACAAAGGCAGAGGTTATTTACAGTAAGGGCTTTAAAGCTATGGATTTCTTTGAATCAGGATGCTGTGCTTGCAGATAGTGTAACTGCTATCAAAAAAGTAATGGATATCTATGTAGCACAGAACAATATTGAAAATTGTGACTGTTGGCTTCAGTGCAGATAGGCTATTGATCCAGGGAACTATTTGACTGCCATTTGGAGTCATGAAGAATTTTTTTATCCACTTGGGGCTTAATTGTTAACTATGTTACTATGTTAATAGTTCTTAGATAACATGTTTTAGATTGTTATACTCTAGTGATCCATGTTTTTAGCTAGACATTAATTCTATTTAGTTTATTTTATATAAGTACATAGGCAAATATGTATATGCACATTAGTTGATTTGTAATATCTATATAATGCTCAGTTTATTTTAGTTATATCTATTTTATAGGTTTAATCTGTGATCCCCATCCTGTATTGATGGTTAGAGAGCTATGGGAGCAATAGAGAGTCATGATTTTTACATTTTATTTTAACATCATTAAATGCTGCTATAATATTATATATTGCTATTAGACTGGCAAAATATTAGGATGATGAGCCATTTTTTTTTCTATGAATGGTGAGATATAATGTGTGGTCTCAGCCATCGTAGTGTATACTTAATTTGATGTACTACCAGGATGATAAGCCGGTTCTGTATCAATGTATATTCCTAATGTGTGGTCTTGGCCACATGCTCCTTTGCCAACTCCAATCACTGCAGAAGGGTGAAACATTTAAATACTACATTTTATGCTGTTTCCTACTTTAGTTATTCTTGAGGCTCATTTAATAAAGCAGTGTTACATGCTGCAAAATGTGTATTGTGATTTTAAATGTTTTTAGCTTTTTAATAAATATACTCTTTATACACCGGGGAAACAATTTCTTAATTGAACAACGATGGATGGGATTACCCGAGCAAAGATGAATTGATAATCTTAGTTTACGTGTGTGTTGTTAGGTAGCATATATGTGCCCTCCAACCACATCGACATGTGAGCACAACTCTATATTTTCTATTTCATCATGGAAAATAGGCACTATAGGCGCTGTCTTGTTTTTCTTTTGGTTTCACTTATCAATGGATATGTTCTGTGTGTATTTTTTTTTTTTTTTGTGAAAGTATTTTACCAAGAAGAATACATTGAGATTGTCTCTCATTTTCAAGTATGTCCTGGGCTCATTTTATCTACCTTAGAACCTGTAACCTCACAGTCTGAGCATATACAGATATGTATATGGTGCACATATTATCTTGGCACAAAGATAAATATTTAAGGGCCATCTATACAAAGAAAAAGGAACATATCTGCAGGAAACCAGCTGTGCCAAATGACAAAGTACAAGTGAAAATGACCATTGATGTAAATGGGGTTTTTAACTCGTTGAATGCTAGAGAGGTGTCGAATACATTGGCAATCAATGCTAGGGAATTCTCAATGGCAATCAAAGGGATTAACCCCTTAAGGACCGGGAAAATCAGAGGTGGATTTGACTTAAGGACCGGAGCAATTCTGACCTTTTTGACTATGTCTTTGTTCAACAGTGTTTTCCCTCTTAGGCTTTTATTCCACCCCCATAAATTATATACTGTTTTTTTACAAACAAATAGGGCTTTCCTTTGATACCCCACGTATATGGATAACCCACCATTTACTTTATTAAAATTAAAGAAAAAGGTAAAAAAAAATGTAAAAAACCACCATTTTTGTTTTTTCTCTTGGGATCAATTGGGCGCAAAGGGTTAAATTTTTATGGAGACTGCATGAAAGGTATGACTAGTCAGTCATACCTAAAAAATGCACAGTTTAAAGTGGCCACTGTCCCCCCTGGGTGAAAATCCCCATGTCCCTTTTTCCCACCCTATTTTCCCACTTTTTTGTTCATTACATTTGGCGGTGTGTGTAAGTGTATTACATGACTCCACAACAATCACACTTCCAATTTTGTTTCTTGAGATGTTTTTTTTTTTTTTAAATAAAATATTTTATTTGTAAAAAAAAAAGTGTTGTTTTTATTGAAAAAAAAAAAAAAAAAAGTGTATTTAGCAGGTCAGAAATTGACCTGCATCTAGCCATCCTCCTGCACCAGCAGTGAAGGGGTTAACACCCCCAGCTGCTGTATTTTTTATTTCCACTAGGTGTCTCCTCCCTGCTTCTCTGTCCCTTACTTTGATGTAAGGGACGCATTGGCAGAGAGGAGACACTAGAGGCAGTAAGTAGCGCTGCCTCATTCATTGTTTTAGAATGCCGGTACATGTGATCGCTGACGTAGCGATCACATGACCTGGCACAACCGACGGAGGCTGAGACTGAACGGTCCGGTACTGGACCGCTCAGTTTCAGCCTGGATTGAATGGTAGCAGCGTGCACGGCAGCGCGCTGCTACCATTTAACAGTTGACGTACCAGGACCGTCACTGGTCCTTAAAGCAAATTTACCCTTGACGGTCCTGGTAGTCAAGGGTCGTTAAGGGGTTAAAACAATGCCCCATGTATTATCTTATTGAATACCATATACACAATCAAAAGGAGTGATTCTGGAGCAAACCATCTTCAGCTTAGGGAACAAATTAACATTCCTTTGTTTTAAAAGGGACTTTCAAGCCCTTGAATGTTCCTTTGTTTCTTTGTGAATATGACATACTTTAATAACCCATATTACCATGAGTGCAATGGTAGAATAGAAATCAAGGAAATACAGTTGCTTAGCAAAGGAAAGGTGACAGTAGTAGGGTGATAAAATGGACTATTATTGAAGGAACCCTATTTAGAGAAATCCCTAGGCCATAAGGTGCCCTTAGATCTGCATATGGCCACACTCCCACTCCTCAATTGAGCTCTTGCACAGTCCCATATACTGTCCTTTGGCACAGAAAATACCTTTAGCCTATAAAATGCAAGTACAAAAAAACATCAATGTTCCAAACATTCCCAACAATTTAACTGATGCTTTTATCTCTTGAATGCTAGAGGTCTCTAGCATTCAAGGGTCTAAATTTTGGAATGTTCTATTGGTCCATTACAGTATGATTGCTTTTCACCAGTTTTTCTGAACCTCACCTTCATACAAAAAGCCCAAAACCTATGGGATAAACCCAATACTGAAGTGTGCATCCCAGTATCATTTTCTTGTGCATGCAAGAAAGAAGTGTAACCCCAAGTGTTGTGAGCAATAATGCATTTTTGCTTCCAAATTATCTGTGTGTACTGCTTCATCTTCTTCCACTACCAATGACTTTAGGGTTCAAACCAAATCTGCTATAGAGTGGAGTTGCTTTTGTGTAACAGTTCAGACATGTTGGGCTGTGGCCACAGCCCACAGACTGTTAGGTACAGGATTTATTTCCCACACTAGCAGTCATGTTGGGCTGTTTACACAACCAGTGAGAAATTAAATGAAATTAAGGAAATGTCAGAGGGATTGTATACCCCTCTGGATGCATATACATGTGTATGTATAGATAGATAGATAGATAGATAGATAGATAGATATAGATATATATAGATATATAGATATAGATATATAAATCTTAGAAATATTATGCTTTATTGACATATTGAATATTAAATATTACCTAATATGTTCCTTTTCAGTGGGAAAAACTGCAAATGACAAAGAGTGAAAGAAGAAAGATAATTTGTTCTGTAACATTCCATGTTATTGCCATTACCTGCGTAGTGTGGTCTTTGTACGTGCTCATAGATCGAACGGCTGAAGAAATCAGGCAAGGAAATGACAATGGTAAGTTGCTTTTTGCTTCCCGCGTGCAATGTAATGTGTTTTTTTTCTTTTTCCATCTTTACAAAGTAGCAATTGAATCTCACATAAAAATGATGGAAACACCAACAGCATACCAACCTAAAACAATAACAAAAACATATCACATTTTTTGTGTTATAGTCATACCATACTAATTTATCCTTAAGAAAAAAATGAAATTGTGCTGAAATTATGGTGTGTTTAATAAATGTATTTGACTATTAGACTGGAGCTGTCACATTTGTTATAGATTTAAATAGTAGTGGTTTTCTCAGTTGATTTCACATGACCTTATGCTACCTAAATATGGTGTCAGTTTATTAACCCTAAAAGTGACTATGCAAGGAGTTGGACACATCTATGGCCCTCAAACAGTTAAAGTGTGAAGTCTTAACACACAGTCATATTCTAGTCTTCTTGTTTATAAATTAAAAGGATATAGTTATAAAAAAAAGTAGAGCAAACCAACCGTACTATATGTGATACATAAACTCCCTAGGTCCTGATTTCAATGAAGATTTTAACCTCTTAAGTAATAGGGAGGTCTACACATTGGAGTCTTCTCTATCATTCAGTGTATTAAAAGTCACATTTGAATCTTTGGGAATTTTGGGAATTTTTGTATTCTCCCTCTGGCTCCCCAGAATTGTTCACAGTTTGTTTTTATATTTGGAACATTGTTTATTCCATTATATAAAATAATTAAATAAGACAAAAATAATATATTTCCCTAGAATCCCCAAATCAAGTTTAGTATTCTAGTCTTTCTTTGTATTTATCAATAATTGTTAATAAAGTTAGACCATGGAAATTCAGTAGCCATTTCCTGTATGTCAGGTTCTGGCTAGAGATTCCCTCTGATGTAGATCCGAGTGTGAACCTATGCATCCTAATACAGAACAAAATACCAATTTAATTTCACAGTGAGGCTCATGTAGTAAGAAGAACTGGAGAAATCCTAGAACAGAGCAACAATACCAAATTCTTAAAACTCCACTATGATATAGTTGGTTGGCCCCTGAATTGCTCCATTGTTAGGTGATCAGTCTCAGTGTATTTTACCTAACTAGCATAAGCTCGTGCTCTAGAGACGAAAACAGTTGTGATCATTTAGATAAGCCCTTCATTCTTTTATGTTGTGTATTGGAAGCAAGCAGTAGCAGAGAACTTTGTATTAGGTATGTTGCTCTTCCTGCAGCTTCATATATATTGGTCTATGTGAGAAATAAGGGAAATATAGGAAAATGTTTAAGAAAAAATGCATGTTGTAAATAAACAAGGTATTACCTCTGCTAATTGTCTTACTTATTTGGAAAAGAATGCTTATTAAACCTTTGAAGACCAGAGGGGTATGCAATACATTGCTTTGCAATGCATTGTGTACCCCTTTGGTCCTCAAGGAATGAACATAGCCCAGTACATAAATAACTCAATTAACCCACTGTATGTCAGAGGTGTACTCAATGTATTGCAAAGCAATGCCATGCACACCCTACCCGGTACTCAAAAGGTTAAGTTTCCAGTTTCAGCAAAGGTAATTAATAAAGTAATTCCTTATTAAGCTTTCATTGTTTATTAAAATAATGCTCAATGTGAGACAAAGCTGGAATATGAAATATTCTGTATAGTAATGTCATGGAAGGATATGTAGGAAACCCTACAATGTCAGATACTTCAATGAACATACTCAATAGAATGACATAGGGATCAAATGTATACTGCCATCTTAACTCATATAGAACCTTATTGCTTACTCATTTGAGTTCCAGAGGAGTATGCAATGCATAGCGAAGCAATGAGTTACATACCGCTCTGGCACTCAAAGGGTTAAAAGCTCATAAACTCTTCAGTTTCATTAATCGAATGTCAATGCAATTTAGATAAAGCCTTTTATTGATTTTAGAGGATGTTTATATTTTAAGTTAATTAATAAAGTTGCTTGGAAATAATTATAATAGCAAACATAAAAATGCCTGAGATTACCATGAAAGTGATAGTAATTTTTCACAAAACAGTAGCTACAAATAATCTTCATAGTATTTGGACCATGAAGAGTGTTATTTCAATACTGTCAGAGTTGTAGTTCCAGAGTAATTGAATGATAAAGTATCCCCCTCCCACTCCTTTTACCTAGTGTAAACCACCTCCCCTCATATGTGGAATCTGTTCCTGGGACCATACAGCTCGCAGCAAGGGACAATCTTCTTACTGTGAGCATAAGGAAAACCCTGCCCCACTTGACAGGTTTTTCAGGTTTTTCACTTATGCTCACTGAAGATTTTCCCTCTCTGTGATTCATCCAGACAGTCTTGCTGCTGTGAGGTGAGAAGTGTTACATCAGTAAAAGGGGCGGAATTCTTTATCGTTCAATTACTCTCGAACTACAACTCTGATAGTATTGAAATAACACTCTCCATGGCCCAAATACTATGAAGATTAGTTGAAGCTGCTTTTATTGTGAAATATTACTATCCCTTTAAAGCTAGCACCTAGGGGGTTATGAATAAACAGATGCATTTTTCAGGCACCACCAAAATGTATGGAAACATTTCAAACATTGTTCTCTCCTGCAACATGTTTTCTGCTATATAAGGTGGGGGAGGTTTCTACTGTACTGCATTCACCCAGAATTATTCCATTGTCTGAGATATTTCTCAGCTGAGCTAACACCCTTCAATGTATACCTTATTCTATAGGAGATAAGTGGAAGATGTGTGAGACACTTAAATGAACATACTCCATAGAATGCCATAGGGATCACATGTATACTGACATTGTAAAATATCTGCCAATGACATGACTGCTTCAAAACGAATAAACTGTACAGTTTCATTAATTAGTTGTAATTGGCATTCTAAATAAAGCTTTCTACTTATTTATCAAATGATGTTTATATATTTAAGTTAATAAAATTGCTTGGTTTAGTCAATAAAATGCAAAACTTATCTTATTGAAACATAGAAAATAAGTGGAACTTGCAATCTACTGGTCAACTGTCTTACAAACCATATAAATTATATAAAATGAACATCTAAGATGGCAAGCTATGCAAGGACTAGTAGTTTATCATTTTCAATCCATAGATACTAAATACCATATCTACAATCCATAGTGACTGGACCCAAACCTTGCATTTCATAGGGAAACTGACTTACACCTTGTAATCTATATATATGCTTATCAAGCCGAGTCCTTGGTGACCGCTAAAAGCTAGCAAAAGATTTCCATTCTTGAGCACAGGTGAATTAACGGAGGCTGTCATTTCATTTATTCTCTTAGGTTCATGCCAGGAAATCCATAGATTCTGGCCTGTAAATTGTACACAGGCATTAGAGTTATGAACCACTTCTATGGATAATAATACAAGTGGCAAACTATAGAGGTATTGTCTCATATAGATTATGAGCTACACAAAATTAAACAAAGAGTTTACAAACTATACATGAACTGAGTCACAACCATGGATTACTAATGCAGTTCCATGATGAACTAGGTGCTTGTAGGGATGGATGACAATTCCCATGGCATTTTTTAAAGAAAAGTGCAGATTTTCTGCTTTAGATCTTAATTTCCCCAGAACATTGTGAGTATTTCCATGGTGCTAGTATAAAAGGGTATCAGCTTCTTGCAGATTCTCAGTCTGTGTTTGGGAGTAAGAGAGAATTCAACATACTGTGATTTCTGGTGACTTAATAAAAAAAAAACAATAAAGTGTACTGTTTGTTTATGGAGGTAACATAGTAACATAGTAGAGTTGGTTAAAGCGGAACTACCACCCCTTTTAAACATGGCCCCAAATAATAACCCTATTAACTAGCTGCCCTTTTGAGCAGCTAGTCGCCAAAATTATTACCGCGTTATCGAGAATTCATCTTGCTCTTGGGACTGACAGCCAGGAAACAGTGCAGACATATTTCCATAGTGACATCTGCATGCCTGCACTGTCAGTCCCAGCCTGCTCTAGGAGGCGATGATAGGAGCCATTCAGCACCAAAAGGGACTGACAGCGCATGCGCACAGATGTCACTATGGAAAGATCTCTGCTCTGTTTCCTGGCTGTCAGTCCCAGGAGCAAGATGAATTCTTGATAAAGCAGTAATAATGCTGGCGACTAGTGCTATTGAGCAGCTAGTCGCCAGATGGGGCCATGTTTAAAAGTGGTGGTAGTTCCACTTTAAAAAAAGACACAAGTTCAACCTTTGCCTCATAATGCATAAATATGAGAAAGATATGTCTTCCTGCTACCAAATAAGTAATAGTCTATTTACAGGAACTTCTTGTTTTACCTATTAATACACAGTATAACCCTGTATGTTCCCTCTTGACAAAAATACATCTTATTTTCTCTTAAATTTATCCATTGTATCTGCCATTACCCCATCCTTGCACAAAGAATTGCACAATTTAACAGACCTTACAGTAAAAAAAACCCTTCCTCTGCTGAAGTTGAAACCTCCTTTCCTCTAATCTTAGGAGATGGCCCCTAGTTACTTTATCAGGCCTTGGAATGAAAAGCTCACTAGAGAGATGCTTGTATTGACCTCTCATATACTTGTACATTGTAACAATATCTCCTCTTAGTCGTCTAAAGTAAATAAACCATGTTTGTCTAACATGAAGTCCTCCATTCCCTTGAATAAGATTTTTGCTATTTGATGTACACCAGTTTTAGAATATTCTTTTTCAGAACTAGTGCCCAGAACTGCACTTCATATTCAAGGTGAGGTCTTACCAATGACTTGTAGAGTGGCAAATTATTTTATCTACTCCTGGTTTTTATGCAAGACAATACTTTGTTTGCTTTTGCCACTACCGTTTGACACTGGTCACTGTTTCTTATTATACAGTTTGAAAAATTTCCCAGGTATTTCTCTAGCAACAAGTCCCCTAAAATGATTCCATTAAGTTCATAAGTAGCATTGGGATTTTTTCTTCCCAAATGTATACATTTACACTTTTCCATATTAAACCTAATATTCCATTTGTTTGCCCAGTATGCCAACTTATGTAAATCCATCTGTAGAGAATAAACATACTGTTCTGAATTTATTACCCTACATAATTTAATGTCATGTACAAATATCAAAATTTTGCTTTCTATATGTATTTACAGGTAATGGATAAACAAGTTAAAAGCAGTGGACCAAGTACTGAAACCTGAGGTACTCCACTCTTAGCTTTAACTGTATTGGAGAATTTTCCATTTACAACAATACACTGTTCCATATCCTTCAACCAGTTTTCTATCAAGCTGCAAAAGTTATTCCCTAGCCCAATTTCCTTATTTTATACCCCAGCCTCCTGTGTGACACTGTATCAGATGCCTTTGAAAAATCTAAATATAACTCTATAAATCTATTACTTTACCAATATCTAAGTTCTCCTCCTAAAACCATGTTAATTCTTCTAATAATCTTATATTCTGCTGAGTAATCTTTAATATAACCCCTTATTATCCCATCTAGTAGTTTTCCCACTGCAGAGGTCAAACTAACTGGTCTATAATTCCCAGGATCTGTTTTATTTCCTTTGTTAAAGACCCTACATTGACTTTATGGCAATCCTGTGATAAAGGAGTATTGGAGAGAACTGCCAGTTGTTTTCTGTATGTGGGTAAAAAGGAGGGAAAGTTGCCCCCTCAAAAGAAAAGAGCGAGTGACAACAAGCAGCTAGTCAGCATGAGCCTGAGCAACATGACACTGACATATCACATCACATCTGATGTGATATTCAAGACAGAAATAGACAAGAGGTTCGGTTTAACATACTTTGTCTGTACTATCCATACATACCTGCACATACAAAAGTTATTGCTATATCCTTTGTTATTTTATTGCAAACTTGTGTTTTCTAAGCCAGCCCAAATATATACTCTACAGTACTGTAAAACTACCACTGAATTAGTTCTTGGTAGAGAAAGAGAACAGTGACGCTTTATATTAGTCTAGAGGCAAAGAGGGGAGCTAGTTGCTTGAGGTTGCGGGGGTTGTGGTTTTGTATGACTGAGTTCAGTGACTGTGACAGACAGGGACAATTAAAGAAAAAACGAAATAAAACTTTCTATTTTCTATTGGTAAAATGTCTTGTGGGTATATATCTACATCTATATCTATATATATATATATATATATATATATATATATATATATATATATATATATATATACTGCTAGCCAGACCTGAAAAGTTACTCGCCACTGCAAGCCATAACATACCCATCAGGGCTGAATTTCTACTTGCCAAGGCTAAATTTTCACTCGCCATTGGCTAGTGGCGAGTGGAAATTTTGAGCCCTGTTAATATATATATTTTGTGCAGAATTTCATGTGGGAACAATATTTGACTTTTTCCCCATCCTTAGATGCTGGAAGCGCCTAACACCAGTTTATGGGGATATTTATGTTGGGCATTATCTGGTTAATTCTGTACTAACAAGGCAGAAAGGAAATTGTTGTAACTTGTAGGAGATGCATTTGGGGATCGCTGGCATTCATTCTTAACAACTCTGAAGTGTGTGTGAGCCTGTATGCACAAAATTGTTCTTATCATACTGTCTGATACATACCCCAAAATGCAGGCACGTGAGAATGGAGTCAACATTCTGACATATGATGCACACCCACCCATACGTCCTGTTGTAAACATGCCACATGCATAGAAATACATTCACTTCTTTCCTTTACACAGAAGAGGTCAGTGGAAAAAGCAGTTCTACAAGAGTTCCCACAGGATGTTGAAGACCTTAGGGGAGTTTCACTAAGGTGTGATAAAAAGATTATAAAGCAGAGATGACTTATCCAGTGACATCTCTTCTCCAATGTCTATGTTATTCTATGGAGTCAATGCACTAAGATCTCTCCACCCTTGGAGATCTTAGTGAATAGGCTTTATAGAATAACATACGTACTGGAGAAGTGATGTCACTGAAGAAGTCTACTCTGCTTTATCACCTCTTTATCACTCCTTAGTGCATGACCCCCCTTGTTTTGTGTCAAAACTCTCTTAACTGAGGAAAGTTTCACACACACCTTTTTTCTGAAACAGCAGGAAGAAAATAATATATTTTATAGGGCATGTTGTCATAGCAGTTATGGTTTGTAAAATTCTGTGGTCACTGTACTAATAGAAAGAAATCCAGGTACAGTTGTCTACACAGACTGCTGATAAACAGCACACAGAAAATTCCATATCTTATAAATACTGTGATGGTATGGAAATATTTTTATATGTATCTTTGATTAATACAACGTACCCTTTCACAAAAGGGCAACCTGTTTGTAAATATTACTATCATTTAAAGCTGCACGTAAAGGGAAATGAAATGTATAGGAACAGCAGTCTTTGCAGATTGAGCTAGTAATGGGTCCATCTTACAACAGTCAGACATTTTATTAAAATGGCTAACTGTTGCACTTTAGAGGGATAGTAATACTTAAAATGCAAAAATATAATGTGAAAAAGTTTTAGGCAGGTTTGAAAAAATGCTGTAAAGTAAGAATGCTTTAAGAAATAATAGTTTATATTCATCAATTAATAAAATGCATAGTGAGTGAACAGAAGAAAATCTAAATCAGATCAATATTTGGTGTGATCACATTTTGCCTTCAAAACAACATCAATTATTCTAGGTACACTTGCACAAAGTCAAGGATTTTGTAGGCATATGGTACTAGGTGTATGATTAAACAATTATACCAAACAGGTGGTAATGATAATCAATTTAATATGTAGGTTGAAACACAATCATTAACCGAAACAGAAACAGCTGTGTAGGAGGAATAAAACTGGGTGAGAAACAGCCAAACTCAGCTTACAAGGTGAGGTTGCTGAAGACAGTTTAATGTCAAAAGTCATACACTGTGGCAAAACTGAGCACAGCAACAAGACACAAGGTAGTTTTACTGCATCAACAAGGTCTCACCCATGCAGAAATTTCAAGGCAGACTGGAGTTTCCAGATGTGCTGCCCAAGCTCATTTGAAGAAGCACAGAGACACGGGCAATATTAAGGACCGTAGATGCAGTGGCTGGTCAAGGAAACTTAGTGCAGCAGATGAAAGACTCATCATCTTACTTCCCCTCACAATCGAAAGATGTCCAGCAGTGCCACCAGCTCAGCATTGGCAGAAAACAATGGGATCCTGTTACATACATCTACTGTCTCGAGAAGTCTGGTCAAAAGTGGTCTTCATGGAAGATTTGCAGCCAAAAAGCCATTCCTCTGATGTGGAAACAAGGTCAAGCGACTCAACTATGCATGAAAACACAGAAATTGGGGTGCAGAAAAATGGCAGCAGGTACTCAGAATTGATGAGCCAATATTTTAAATATTTGGCTGTAACAGATGACAGTTTATTCGCCGAAGGAGAAAGCAACAGTGAAGCATGGTGGAGGTTCATTGCAAGTCTGGGGCTGCATTTTTGCAAATGGAGTTGGGGATTTTGTCAGAATAAATGGTATCCTCAGTGCTGAGAAGTACAGGCATATACTTATCGATCATGCAATACCATCAGGGAGGCATCTGTCTGTCCCCAAATTTATTCTGCAACATGACAACAACTCCAAACATACAGCCAAAATCATTAAGAACTATCTTTAGGGTAAAGAAGAACAAGGAGTCCTGAAAGTGATGGTCAACGTCATGGAGTCTGCCTGGGATCTCATGAAGAGAAAGAAGCAACTGAGGCTGAACTGTGGTTAGTTCTCCAAGATGTCTGGAACAACCTACCTGCAGAGTTCCTTAACAAACTGTGTGCAAATGTACCTAGAAGAATTGATACTGTTTTGAAGGCAAATGGTGGTCACACTAAATATTGATTTGATTTTGATTTTTCTTATGTTCGCTCACTATGCATTTTGTTAATTGATAAATATAAACTATTAACATGTATATTTTTGAAAGCATTCTTTCACACCCGCCTACAACTTTTGCACATAACTGTATGTTGTAGAGTTTATCACTCTAAGTAAAACAAGGGTACTTCCACTGCTGAAAGGTATTTTACTCAAAAGTTAAACAGCTCAGACTTAATTTTTTATGTGCAGTATCACAGCACCCTGAAACTGTACTGTGGTTCTGTTGCTACACCATCCTATGTAGATTTAAGGCCCACGGACCAGAGCTGTCCATAGGACGGTGTACCAACAGTGCCTCTGTTCGTTTGCAGGCCACTGTGATACAGCACATTTGAGCTGTAATAACTTTTGAATTAAAGGGATAGTATTACTTCAAAATTACTATCCCTCATATTGTAGCCCTTAATATATTGAGTTAAATGACACCAGTGGCATCTCTCAAACCTTTATGGTTTAAGAGATAGCCGCTTTCAAAGTTTCCTCTCCCCTGCTGTCAGCGTTCTGCTGCCAGCAGGGAATCCGGTCTCTGAATCAAGAGGAGGCTCTTCAGCAGAGCCGATATCTCGTTATGGAAGGAAAAATGATTCATTAAAACAGTCTTGTACGTGTGCTTGGTAACCAAGCACACATAGAACACTGTTTCAATGAATAATTTTTCCTTCCATAACGAGATATCGGCTCTGTTTAAGAGCCTCCGCCTGTCCCAGGACCGGATTCCCCTGCTGGCAGCAGAATGTTGACAGCAGGGGAGAGGAAACTTTGAAAGCGGCTATCTCTTAAACCATAAAGGTTTGAGAGATGCCACTGGTGTCATTTAACTCAGTTTATTAAGGGCTACAATATGAAGGATAGTAATTTTGAAGTAATACTATCCCTTTAAACACCTTTCAGCAGTTGGAGTACCCTTGTACAATTTATATTTTTTTTACATATTAAATATTACTATCCCTTTAACTCTGAGCATCCTTTGTGCTTTGGTGACGACATGCAATATACAATGAGAGTTAAAATTTGACAACATATCCAGAATGTGTAACCTTTTGAGTGAAACAGGATTGTATGCTTTAACATAAGTTTACTGCTTTTAAATGTGTATTTCTCTAATTTCCATGTACCAATCAAGCTCGCGTGCTAAGTTAATTTTCAGAAATCGATATTGTTATGCTAGATGGAATTGTTTACATTTATTTTTCCATAAGTTATAGTTTTAATTAGTCAATTTAAATATATCAGATATGTGGTCCTTATCCTCTTCCTATTTGAGTGCTATGTTTTTGTTATTTGTTTTTCATCTACTTTTGATCTATTTTTTGATCAAGTGGACTGTTGAAAACTATTATCTAATAAGAGGAGGTTTAACTGCAGATCTGAAATTAGGTTTGGTAATTACACACACACAACTGTGGATATGAAGCAAAAACATCTATAAATAAAAATACTGGACAACCTACTTGGGTAAAATGGTTTTCAATTAGGACAGAACAATGAAGATACTTTTTAAAATATTAATGAGTACATCAATTTGGGATTGACTGCAGAAGCTTACTTCACCATAACCCTTTGAGTGCCAGAGGGGTATGCAACGCATACTGTAGAGAAGAAGGGAAAAAAACAGGAAGAACCCCTTTTTGTTTATTTGTTGGTTTGTTAGCTTTGTACACCGCAAAACTCATAAGCGCTGAGCCATTACATATTTTTGATTCAAGTGTTCTTTACTGGACACCTCCACCTGTTTCCAATTGGATTTTCTACATTCATTACATTACCCAAACGGAGATGAAGCTGCGATCTCTGTTTGCTTTCTTGTCACACTCTTTGATAACATCAGTCTGACCACTATTACATCTGAGCACCTCTCTTTTATCTTATAAAAACATTGATATCTGCATTGTTACACTATTGGGCACTCTGTCTTTTTCTTTTTTGAAAGGGTTAACTGTGATCTCTGTGCTCCAGGAGCAAATGGACTGGAGACCTCTCTTGAATGCAAGGGGTTAATACATCATTTTCTGAAACGACTCAGTGGATTAATTTGTGCAAAGATACTAAAGCATCATTATACTTATTAATGTATAAGCTGTGGTCCATATGCACTAACACGCAGCAGAGCAAGCTGAAGCAAATCACCATTAGGAACAACTAGAAATAGAGATTGATTTAAATTGAGCATTTTAACCTCTTTAATGATAGAGAACCTGCTAATGCATTGTTAAGCAGAGAACTGGAGACTTCTATAGCATTCAACGGGTTAAACGCACCATTTAACTCAGTGGGGATTTGTGTTTCCTAAGGTGCCGTTAGTTTGCTCCAGAATTGCCATGTCCATAAAAAATGATTAGAGTGAATTAATTTATTAGTGTTTTGGCATAGTGCAAAATTCTGATGAAGGTACATTGCACTGTGCCAAAACATTGATCACTTGTAATCAATTCAACTGAACAAGAATAGAGTAGCTACATAATTGTTGCTTTGATATAGTCAGTAGAGATTGCATCTGCAAGCAACCAGCATAAAACACTATACTGAGGAGTACAACTGCAACAGCCAACAGACACAAATAGAGACATATGTATAAAGATAAAATTGGAGCAATACTGGGCTGAAGACAACGGCACCATATTTATAAAGTGAGCACCGTGGATGCAAGAGAGATTTCCAATGCATTGTGAAACAAGCACTGGATACCTATATTGTAGCTAATGGTTTAACCCTTTAAGTGCCATGGGGTACGGAACACATTGCTTTGCAATGCATTCCATACCCCTCTGGCACTCAAAGGGTTAAAGGACAATTTGAAGCAATGGTATTTTTTTAATTTAGTACATACACTGCTGTTCTTTTGTCTGTATATATACACTAGTATTGTAGGCCAGGGCCAAAGTGACACCCAGCAGCCTCGGCTGCTGCCCCGGAGCCTGGTGCAGAGACAGGTGGTGGGCTGTTTGGAGTGCCCTGCTCTGGATCAGCCGTGTCACCACTCGGACTGGAGGCTGAAGCATTCGGCCAGTTTCTACTGCACATGACTGCATCGTTCCAGCAGTCTCTATTGCGCATGTGCATGTTACACACACAGGGAGCAACGCATCCTAGCAAATTATATTATAGGATGTCTTCATACATCTCCCAGCACTACTCTAACATGAAAAGAGCTGAAGCATGCAAAGATTCGGTTTTACATTTTTGATTCTGTTTTATAATTACACAGTTCACTGGGCAGCAATACTTCAGGGGAGCATTTCTAATTTTAATTATTTAGTATGATAATAATTTAACCCTTTAGATGCTTTGTGGTCTTAGTCAGTGCCTATCAAAAGGTACGTAGAATGAAAAATATGAGGCTGTAGACCCTATGCATAAAGGAAGCGGAGCAATTTTGGAGCAAACCAACTACACCCTTGGGGACAAACAAAAATGGCCATTAATTTAAACGACTGTAGAAGAAGGGTGCCCAATAGTGTAGTATATCACAACAGATAGGGACAAATCATAAGTAATAAACGATGGGTACTCACAAGTATATTGGTCAGCTGATCAAACGCTGACTCTCACGCACACGGAGAAATTATCCCGTCTCCGTTCGGGTATAAGCAACAGATCCCCAGTAGAACAAAATGCAAAAAACAGCATCAAAAATAGATGATAAAAATAGTATACTTTAATAGATAAAAAAGAGATAAACTCAATCTAAATCTAACACGTTTCGTGGCTAAACGCCACTTTATCAAAGAAAATAAGAGATTGATAGAGTATACATGAACAATACTGTTTGTGTATACTCTATACGTTTATAGTAGTGGGAAGAACAAACGTCTATATAAATGGACTCAGGGAAATGTTCCAGTTCCTAAGTCCCCTACCCACTCATTGCAAGTCATCTCTGCTTGAAAGCAAGTCAGTTCAGCCATAAGGGCATTAGCAAGATTTAGCTTTTAATATAAAGCATTTTTGCAAGCCATAAAGTTACCAATACTTATTAGATAGGACTTAATTAAAATGGGGTACCTTGGTAAGGTAAGCAAGTTTAAATACATTTTGGCCAAACTATGCATATATAATATATGCTCTACAAAGGGTTCCCATTTAAATAATTTGTATGAAGAAGAGCAGGATTGTTGACTGTCTTTGGTTTGTTTTTAATTTGGGGACTGGGGAGTGTCCCCTCGTTCCTTACTGTGCTTCATAGTTCATTCACTTGGGTTCTTTTTGTGTATATATATGTATATAATGGTGTTTTAGCACGCAAGATTTTCTTTTTTTTCCACATAAATTTTAATCCTGTCCTGTGTAGCTGGATATCTTAAGAGGATTATGTGCATAGAATGAGCAGCTTTAGCCTCTTTTCAGTCTGTCTGGGCTAACAACAAAACCATATTTTATTCATTGTGACAAGGGCGCAGAGTCAATTGAAACAATATGCATGACAAGCTACTTTCCTTGTTTTTTGACCCTGGTTCTTTCATTGATTTTTCGATTCACCAATATACATGTTGAAATTCTTATTCAGTTGTTAGAGAGTAAGAAATTTCTTTGGGACCATTTCAACATGTAGAGCAGGGGGCATCAAACTGCATTCCTAAAGGGCCAAGAGTACACCTTTTTTGATATCCCTGATTTAACATAGATAGCTAGTGGTGGTATAGATATAAATGATAGCTAGATAGATAACTTTACCAAGTCAGGAATATCCCAAAAGCCTCAACTGTATTATTCCTTTAAAAATGCAGTTTGATGCAACTGATACACAGGACCTTGGCCCATATATATAAAAGCAAACTGGAGTTATTCTAGAATAAACCAACTGCACAATAGGGAACAAATAAAAATTCCTAAATTCCCATGCACTTGAATAGAGCTTTTTAACCCCTTGTATGTTTGGGAGGTCTGCAGTGCATTGTGCAATGCATTGGAGATCTCCTTAGCATTTAAGGGGTTAAATGCTTTGGTTCAGTTGGTTTACTCCAGAATAACCCCTATTTGTTTTATAAATATGGGACCTTATTCATCATCATTCTAAAGAGGTACAATTCCGGAGAAAATCAACTGGGGTCATGAAACTTCCGATTGATTTAAATGGGGATTTTAATCCTCTGAATGTTAAAGAGATCTCCAATGTATTACAAAGCAAATGGCTGGAGACCTCTGTCATTCAATAGTTTAAAAGTTAAAACTGTTTCTCCTTGTCCTTCTGCAGATTAGGGTAAAAAACGGGCAAAGTAATATCTTGGTTAAGGTGAAATTCTGAGGTAATTTTAGTCCGGAGTGGGGGTTTTGACCTCGGAACACCTCAATCTGATGAAGTGACAGATATGGTTCTTTTGCATGATAAAGCCTGAATTTCTCCTACTCATCTGGCCAGCGTTATGACTATTAAGAATACAGTTTTTATAGTCAACTTTTTCTGGAAATCGATTCAATACGTTTAAAACCATATGAAATGCCAACTGTTTCAGCACGATATTTTAACTATAAAGTTGTTCGCCAGTGCAATGGCCAAATACTGCTGATAAGGCTGAAAGTTGCACCTTGATAGAAGGTTTGAGGCCTTTTTTGAAACATTCTTGTAAAAAGTCTAAAATGTTCCCAGCAGATTTTTTATCACTAGAAATTGTGTGATCTTGACACCATTTTGAAAAAATGGTCCAGACTCTATAATAAAATTACACCCTGCTGTAATAGTGGTGGAAACCTCTGAGGAAATACCACATTTTAACAGTGAGTATATTTCATTCTACAGGCTGATAGACTCAAGAAGGCTGGGTTTGGGTGAAATACTGAGATACGGATCCTATGACAAGATCGGAGGAGAGACAGACATTTTGATCAGTTCCGAGAACCACACTTTCCTTGACCAGTATGGTGCAATCAAGATCATATTTGCTTTTTCTTACTGTAGCTTCCTGACTACTTCTGAGCTGATGGGAAGAGGAGGGAATACTTACATTAGATTGAAGCTCCATGGAACCTTAAGAGCATCCTGTGCTATGGCTTTTCTTTCCTTCCATCTTGATATGAAATTCTTGCATTTTGTGTTTTCTGTCAATGCCATCAAATCCACTACTGGGGATCCCACTGGGTGGGTACGTAATTGAATATAATTTGTTTTGGTGACCATTCTCCTGCATCTAGTTTACTTCTGCTTAGAAAGTCTTCCTGACAATTCCATGATCCTGAGATATGGATAGCTGTCAGGCTCAATAGATTCTTTTCTGCCCATTCAAGGATTCTTGTTGCATATTTGTTGAGAATTAGATATCTTGTGCCGCCTTGATTTGTTATGTACATAGCAGCAGTGTTATCCAAGCTTATTTGTACAGCCTTTTTCTTGATGTTGGATTCTAATGTCTTTAACATTCCATACAAGCTTTAATTTTGAAGAATGTAAGTGAAGAGATTATTCTTGTAATGACCATCTTCCCTGCACTTTTATGGTTCTCCATATTCCTCCCCAACTTGACAGACTGGCATCCATCCAGATGACTTTCCACATAGGATCTTCCAGTGGTCTGCCTCTGGACAGATGTTTGGGAGTTAGCCACAATTTTAGTTCCCTCTCGTGGAGTTTAGTAATGGGATCTGCCAATAGCTGGAGGAATCCTTCCACCAAATCTGCAGAAAACGGTTTTGAAATTTCCATATATGGAACTTCACCCAAGACGCTATCTGGACAGTGGAGGACAATGTTCCTAGAATCCTTGAAAATTCTCTCGCTGTCTGAAAGGTGGATTTTTGGCATTTCCTTATCCCGTTGACATGATCTGTCTTCTTTCCTTTGAAAGATGAACTGTGCCTACCCTGGTATTGAACTGCATCCTCAAGAACAATTTGTTTTGCATGGGTTCTAATTTGCTTTTCTGTGTATTTATTAGCTATCCCATGTTTGTTAATGTGGATAGGCATATTTTCATACTCAAGCAGGATTTCTATTTTGAGTCTTCTACCAACAGAATATCATCCAAATACTGGATCATTGTAATAATGTGTTTTCTTAGAATTGCCATGGATATGGCCAGAACTTTTGTGAATAACCTTGGGGCAGAGGCCAGTCTGAAAAGAAGATCTTTGAACTTAAAATGGTTGTTGTCTATGTGGAATCTCAGGAGCTGTGTCACAGCTTACCTTGGTTCCAGCGCCGACGCTTGAAATGACGCTTCGGTGTCAACGGCCATCCATGCCACACAAAATGACGCAGAAATTTGGCAGCAGTTGGAAGCATCAGAGCAATATGCGTCATCTGCAGGAGCGAGGCTTCAGAATGAATCAGGCCTCTGTTTTATGTGTTGCTTCCTATAGTCTCCTCCTACCTACTTCCTTCCTTTGAGCTGCTCCTCTTACCTACTTCCTGAGGAGGGGTTTAAAGGGCAGGCTGAGTCCAGACTCAGTTGCCCTTGCGTTGTTGTTCCACACAGTTGGGTTTCCTTGGCCTCTGTGTATGACTTGGCTTGTCTGACCATCCATCCTGGTGCTGATCTGTGGCTCTGTCTGACTATTCTCCTGCCTACTCCTTGTACATAGCAAACACCCAATCTGGTGCAGACCTGTGGCTCTGGCTGACTAACTACTCTGTGTATGACCCGGCTTGTCTGACCATCCATCCTGGTGCTGACCTGTGGCTCTGTCTGACTATTCTCCTGCCTACTCCTTGTACATAGCGGACACCCAATCTGGTGCAGACCTGGGGCTCTGGTAGACTCTCTATTATTCTGACTGCAGGAGTGAGTCAGGTATTTACCCTTCCTAGACTGACTGCAGGTGTGAGTCAGGTATTCACTTTTCCTAGTATGACTGAGGCGAGAGTCAAGTATCCGATACTACTTATCTAACTAGCTTGAGTCAGGTAGCCAGCTCACGGATCCAGTTTGGGGATATAGAGTTCCAGATCCTGTTCCTGTTCCGGCACCTGTTCCAGCTCCTGGTTCTAGCAGAGACTTCCAGTGGCCTTGGCCTAGTCTCCAGCAGCGAGGTTCATCTTTGGCAGCTTACTATTTCTGATAGTATCACTAGCGTGGCTTTTGAGCCTCTGCCTCATTCAGTTGTCTTATTCTGTGTCATACCTTATTTTGAGTTTTCATTAAAATCATTTTACTATACTGTACTGACTCCTGTATTGTTCTTGGGAACCGAGACAAGCTGATGATGACATTGCCTGATTAGGATGTGATATATGCGTCTTTAAAATTGATACTTGTCAAAAAGCCTTTTGATAAACTGCTTTTATTATGGTCGAGACTGATTCCATCTTGAACTTTCTCTTGTGTATAAATGTGTTTAACCATTTTAGGTTAAGTATAAATCTGGTTGTTCCTGGTGGTTTTGGTACTGGAAAAAGGGTTGATATCACGGTGCCCGTGATTGCTGCAGTTCCTTGTCTGTCACCAGTAGGGGGCTGCTATTGGCTGTCTGCAGATAGCCCGCCTTTCATTGCCTATTTAAACCTGGATTGGGCACCCTTTGGTTGCCCTTTCGTGTTGTTTCTGACCTTCTTGCTATCACTATCCCAGTGATAGCTGGGCCTCTGTTCCAGTGTTCCTGAGTTCCTGATCTCTACTGTTCCAGTGTTTCCTGCATGCTGAAGTACTTCCAGTCCTGGTTCCGGCCTAGTCTCTGGTGTTGCAGTTCCTGCTGAACTTCTTCTCTGCTGTTTCCTGACCTGACTGATCGTTGCTGGTTCCTGTCATCGCATCGCCTGTCTCCTGTATCCTGGTGACCTCCTGCCTGGTCGCGTCGGCGACATTGCTTGTTACTCCAGTGTGCGGTCACTGGTTTGCTCCACAGCCTATCGGCTATACAATTCTGTGTTGGTCCCAGCGTGCGGACGCTGGTTTGCTCCTAAGCCTTGCGGCTAGGCAAACTCGCTTGTTACACCAGTGTGCGGTCACTGGTTTGCTCCAAAGCCTATCGGCTATACAATCCTGTGTTGGTCCCAGCGTGCGGACGCTGGTTTGCTCCAAAGCCTTGCGGCTAGACAAACTCGCTTGTTACACCAGTGTGCGGTCACTGGTTTGCTCCAAAGCCTATCGGCTATACAATCCTGTGTTAGTCCCAGCGTGCGGACGTTGGTTTGCTCCAAAGCCTTGCGGCTAGACAAACTCGCTTATTACACCAGTGTGCGGTCACTGGTTTGCTCCAAGCCTATCGGCTGTACTATCCTGTGTTGGTCCCAGCGTGCGGACGCTGGTTTGCTCCAAAGCCTTGCGGCTCTACAAACTCACTTGTTACACCAGTGTGCGGTCACTGGTTTGCTCCAAAGCCTATCAGCTATACAATTCTGTGTTGGTCCCAGCGTGCGGACGCTGGTTTGCTCCAAAGCCTTGAGGCTATACAGACTCGCTTGTTACACCAGTGTGCGGTCACTGGTTTGCTCCAAAGCCTATCAGCTATACAATTCTATGTTGGTTCCAGCGTGCGGACGCTGGTTTGCTCCAAAGCCTTGCGGCTATACAAACTCGCTTGTTACACCAGTGTGCGGTCACTGGTTTGCTCCAAAGCCTATCAGCTATACAATTCTGTGTTGGTCCCAGCGTGCGGACGCTGGTTTGCTCCTAAGCCTTACGGCTATACTAACTCGCTTGTTACACCAGTGTGCGGTTACTGGTTTGCTCCTAAGCCTATCGGCTATACAATTCAGTGTTGGTCCCAGCGTGCGGACGCTGGTTTGCTCCAAAGCCTTGCGGCTTTATGATTCCCCTGTTAGTCTCAGTGTGTGTACACTGGGTTGCTTACGATCCTGTCAATTTGCCATTACCATCTGACTGCTGCTACTATCTCTGGGCTGCCCTGCCCGGTATTGGTAAGGCCGGTAGAACCTTTTGCCACATTCCATCTGAGGTTGCCTTACCCGGTATTGGCAGGGCCGGTAGAGCCTACATTGTGAATCTATTGAGGCTGCCTTGCCCGGTAATTTGGTAAGGCCGGTAGAACCGTTATGCGATTCCATCTGCAGGTTGCCTTACCCGGTATTGGCAAGGCCGGTAGAGCCTAACATTCTATTACTTCAGACTGTCCTGTCCGGTATATTGACAGGACCGGTAGAGTCTGCTTTCTGTCTTGTTATATTCTTAATATATCTGTATGTATGTGATTGCCATCCTACGTTATCAATTTATTATTTCAATAAAATTGATTTTTACCTAAAACTTGTGTCTGAGAGTCATAATAAACCGTGACAGTTGAATATACTCCCTTGTTTCTGTACTCTGTTGGTACCTACATGTTCTAAAGATACATTCCATAGCTGGCAGGGTGGTCAAGAGGAAGAAGTCCATCAGGAATGGTGAAATAAACTGACCCAAGGTTAGTAACAGGATATCAGATGAGCACTGTACCAAATCGTAAAACAAGTCGAAGGAATAGCCAGGTCAATACACAAGATAACACTTAGGAATAGGACAGAAAACTTAGGGTCACAACCTGGAACACTTTGATCTCACCCCACTCAAAAGTACAGAGAATCTATAAAGGCTCAGCGCAGCCACAAGGCAAGGCAGGGAACCATGGAAACAAGCGGAAAGCCAGACAAAGAATTACAAAAATCAAAGAAAAGGGGGCAGAACATGACACCCAGTGAAGGGTACAGAAAGAAAAAGAGGTCCGTATTGTGTGCTATTCCTCCTAAATTCTCATGTCAGTTGGTGCAGAGTATAAGCATTAAATAATACAGTTTTGGTCAAAGATATCTAAGCATTGTAAGGAGGTGCTCAGCACATTTGTCACCCAGCTAGGCAGGGCCAAAAATAACTACCAACATTAAGGAGGGAGATGCTTTGTATACTGGGTCCTTTTTTGATTGGTCCTATCACCCATTGTTTAAGACATGGAGAAGACACAGAATAAAACAGCATTAATGTTTAGCTTGATATTGTATTTATATATATTTAGTACCCATTAATTTTCAATGTTAGCACATTTAAATACCTTTTAAAAAAATGTTTTGGTATTGCACATTTTATAAAGTTACGTTATACTTTATTGTGCTAGTTTGCTTACTACACACAGATGGAACCGTAACTAAATTTATAGCCTCCCAGGCATAAAGAGGCTGATTCATTAAACGGAACTGGGAGAATGTTGGAGCAAACCAACTGTTGTGTATGGGACACGTACAAATTCCCTAAATTCCTCATATTTTGGGAGGTCTCCAACGCATTATGAAGTAATGTACTATAGATCTCTCCAGCATTCTAGAGGTTAAAAGCCCTGTATAAATCAGTGGAAATGCTTTTTGTACCCTATGGTACAGCTGGTTTGCCCCAGAACTGCTTCAGTTCTTCTTAGTTCATCAACATACTTGGGAATTCTCCGTCTCTGTCTCTGAGACTTCGGATTTAGTTTTAATTACCTGATCACCGGGGACTGAGGTTGATTCTCTGGTAGTGAGAGTGCCCACTTCTCCTCCTTCTCACCCTGCTCTGCCCACTTCCCACCCACTACTCCTACTTCCCACACTTTTCTGCCCACTTCCCCAGCACAATGATGGCAACACATGGCCACCAATTAAGCCCCACCGCCTTTGTGATGTGGACTACAACTGTCATCCATCCTAAGCCATCTGTTGGCTAGCTAAGGATGATGGCTGTTGTAGTCCACAAAAGTTGGAGTGCTCCAGGTGGTTCAGATCTGGGGTGAGATGGTGTGAATGAAGAAAATTGCAGTAATGTACCAAAAATACATTCTCACATATATCATGCTGATTTGCTTTTTCCAATGAAAGATATGACAAAGATCTACATTAAACTCTTCATGGTCACAACTTTTATACTTTTATATTTTTTAATTCATTATAAAAGAATCAGAATGATCATTTTATGCTATGGCCGTGGAACATCCAAGCCCACAGTTGCAAACTTACTGATCTTGTTTGTGCTGCTTTGTAAAGCCTAGTTCTGCTCCCAAACATAAATTTCAGGGTTAATAAAATGAACACACAACCTTATTTCTGTCTTACCGGTGAAGACAGTGACTTTAAAGTGTCAGACTTTATCCTCACAGTTCTCATAGTCTGTATAGGTGCTAATTTAAATCCTGCTTCAACTGTCAATGGGTAAAGCGTGGCACAATGTTACCCATAGAAAATGCAGGAGACTGGAAGAATAAAAATGATACTTTTATTGGCTAAAAGAATGGCTTTGGATGCAAACTTTCAAGACAACTAGGTCTCTTCTTCAGGCATAATAAGAATGGAGGCCGAATGCACAATACATGACTTTAATACTCATACACATAGTTTTAACTCTGTGTAACCCAAGAGTCAAATACCACTAGCCTAATGTGTATACTCAGTGTGGGCCATAAATTGAACTCTAGCCTCTATAACAGCTTAATGAAGTAGTGTACAAAATGCAAACAAGATGAATTACCTTTTTAACAGCTGCAGTGAAACTGACCAGAGGTAGTTTAGAATGTATCCTTTTCTCAGGGTCTGTCCTGTCCAGATATAGTCTTATTTGGGAAAATTTCATACACATGATTAGGTAAATGACATCAGATGAGTCACAGGAGAATTTGCCCTTGATATTGTGGTTTCTGTGGGAATGTGGTATATGCCCCTTATCTGTGCTACATATGTGTGCACAGGTTCCACCTGTGCTTTTTAGACACAGAGATATAAAGGTACAATTTTAAATTCTACCAGTCAACTGACAATTTCATTGGGTTCTCACAATCAGGGCTTGATTTGCGTCCCAGGTGCCCTAAGGCAAGGCACTTGAAGGTCCCTTAGCTCCACCCATGGCCACACTTCCTCATTTCTCACATGACCACTTCCTGAGTCCTATCCACTATTTCCTGACACAGAAAATACCTGTGGTCTATAGCAATCAAGAACAAAAATAATTGCTATAAAACCCTTATTTACTAGAGAGATCTCCATCTTATTGCTTTGCAGTACACTGGAGATCTCTCTAGCATCCAAGGGATTAAGTAACAGCTTGAGATTGCTCGGGCCATTGCCGTAATTCAGAATGTAGGTAAGGCCAACACATCTGAGGCACCCATCAAAATTTGGAGCTCTAATCAGTTGCCTATGATGCCTATTGGGAAATGCAGCCATGCCCACAAGTAAGGCTTGTGACTTGATCCATACAAGGTCTGAGGGAGTCAATAGTTTCAGAATACATTCAAACAGGAGAAAAGTTAGGTCCATATGCACAATGAAAAGAGGAACAGTTCTAGAACAAACCAACTATACCATAAGAATCAAATAAAATAATAATTGATTTTAATATCTATTAACCCATTGAATGCTGGGGAGCATGCAACACATTGCAGAGCACAGCTGTTAACGCTCAAAAGGTTAACATTAGGATAATTTTGTGAAACTAATCTAACAATTTTCAAACTTTTTTCAAAAGAATGTTTTTCTACAGATGTCCACTGGTTCTCTGCACCAAATGATGATCTAAAAAAAATATTTAATAGTATGTTTACTATTCCATGTATCATACAACATCACGAGGCTGTTGTTCTACGAAGTGGTGCAAATCCAGGGTAAACCAATGGCACTATAGAGGAGAAATAAACATTCCCATTGAGTTAAATGAGGATTCTAATCTCGTGAATGCTAAGAAGGTCTCAGATGCATTGGGATTTGGGGAATTTTTATTTGTTCCCTATGAAGCAGTTGGTTTGTTATAGAATTAATCCAGTTTTTCTTAATATATTTAATAAAGGTTAAGCTTAATTTTTTGAGGACTAAAATATCTGGGACTTTTTTTTTTGTATTTTGAACTTTTATGAAAAGTCTCAAGAAAATATTCTATAAAATAAATGATATATATCCCTATATTTCAAGTGCTGTGCTGAATTAATTGGAGCAGGTAGGCAATACAATCCTGTTTATTCATACAAGAACATTTACTTTCATCACATGTGAAAACTTCCTCGTCATAATAATGTATACATATTTTATTTTTATTTGTACAATACTTGATGTTCTAATATATTTTCTTAGGTTACACTTTGTCCTGTTCCATTTCTGGATGTTTTATGTTAATTAGAGGAGTTGGTTCTTTCACAATGTATTTGTTTTCAAGTGCACCTGCATTTATATACTACCAGCAGTCACAGGACACATCTGCATGCTGCTGAGTAGCAAATTTTACTTAATACATGAAGCTTTCTATACTGTTTATTACAGTAAAATTAAATTAAAGTGAACCAGCCACCTAAGATCTTGTTGTTAAATGAGAAATAGCACCTCTTATTAATGATAATGAATAAAAAAAAATCCGAATGGATCCTATGATTATTTTTCAAGCTCCTTGGTTCAAGAGATGACATATTCAGTCAGTCCTGAAGGTCATGTCCTTGGAGGGAAACTTGACAGTTGTTAGCAGAACCACAAGAACTGGACCTTTGGTAATTGCAAGGGGAATGGTATACAATGCATTGCTGCAATTTTACAATCTCTTGTCCCCTCATTCACTTCCCTCCTCAAAAGACAAGGCATCTAACAATTTAATGGACTAAAAAAATGCAGATGATGCAGTAAAAAAAAAAAGGATGATTTCAAAAGCATAATGTCCTCTGTGTCACCTCAATACCCAGAACACAGTAATAACTCTGGAGTCAATAATGTTCCCTTCAAACTAGTAGTAAAGCAGTGGGAATAGCAAACTGGGTTCTAAGTTATATAGGAGGAGACACTAGCAGTAGGAAGAGGTATTAATGGAACTATATTGATAACTGGTAAATCTCCACCTTGACTGTTGTATACAGGTATTGGATCTGGAGACCACATCTCCAGAGTTTTTTTTGTCATGGGCTGTGAAAGCAGGTTCATTGATACAATGTTGCATTATCGCTGTGGTTCTGAGTGCTCTATATGCTGGACTGGAGGCAGCCTTTTCTTTTGCAAGATTAGTTCAACATTCTATTAGTGTCCCTGCATTCACAGCCTATGAAAAAACTCTGGAAAGAAATTCAGTAAACTCCCCATCAGTGTAGAAAACATAAGTGGAAGTAAAAAAACGAATTAAAAAGTACAGGCAATCCAGCCTTTAAATTTTATGCACATGCAGAATATGTAAACTGGAAATGGTGGTTTACTGCCACTTTAATGTTGTGTTTAAATAAAAACTGGGTTATACAAAAATCTAACAAGTTCCTCTAGCCTCAATGTATTAACTTTCAGTGCAAAGATGTAGGCTCATCAGTGTATGGCCCTACTTAGAGCCAGTGTTCTCTCTAATCCAGAAATAAGCAATCTGCAGTGTCCAGGTACTGTTGGACTACAATTTCCATGAAGCTGGAGCCTGAGAATGATTGGACTTGTGTCCTAACAGTTAGGTTGTCCATCCCTGCTCATAGTTGTTGTTTGATGGTTCAGAAGCAACCATAAATATGTTCTACCTCTATTGTCAATGTAATAATAATTTCCAAACTTATTAATTTAGACAGTTTTGCAACAATTAAATACAATGTGAGCCTATGATGATTTTTCCCTTAACCCCTTAAGGATCAGCCGATCGTGCATGAGACCGGCACTTAAAGGGATAGTAATGTTTCATAATAAAATAAGCTCTAAATAATCATCATAGTATTTGGGCCTTGAAAAGTGTTATTTCAATTCTGTCAGAGTTGTAGTTCAAGAGTAATTGAATGATAAAGTATCCCCTTCCCGCCCATTTTACTGATATAACACTGCTCAGATCAGAGCAGCAGGGAGGTGTCCAGGTAGATTGCAGAGAGGGACAATCTTCAATTAAGATAAGGGAAAAAGCTGAAAACCTGTCAAGGGGGAAGAGTTTTCATTGTTCTCACAGTAAGATGATTGTCCCTTGCTGTTATCTGTCTGGTCAAGAAACCAGATTCCACATCTGAGATGAGCAGTGTTACACTAGGTAAAAGGGGCGGGAGGGGGATATTTTATCATTCAATTACTGTTGAACTACAACTCTGACAGTATTGAAATAACACTCTCTATGGCTCAAATACTATGAAGATTAATTGGAGCTGCTGTTTTTGTGAAACATTACTATCCCTTTAAGGACCAAGGACCATTTTTTTTTCGCAATTCTATTTCAGGGCTCCCCGAACGGCGTGCAGCCATGTTGTGAGCCCTGAATTCCATGACAGTCCTGGCATGTCATGGGTCCTTAAGGCTCAGCGACCCATGACGTGCCAGGACCGTCAAGGGTCCTTAAGGGGTTAAAGAAACATAATTGTGGGTGTGGTCAGAACAATCTCAATGTCCCTGCACTTGTTTTATACACCTTTACAGGATATTATTTATCCCCTTAGATGCTAGAGAGATCTCTAACACATTGCGGCACAAAGCATTTTTTGCCTTTGCTTGTTACAGGCCAAATATATTTTATGTGCCAGAGAATAGTGACTGGGAGTGAGGGAGGGGTCATTTGGTGAATAGACGTGTGGCCATGGAAGGGCCTAAGGGCACTCAGAGTGCCTTGCTTAAGGGTTCCTGGGATGTAAATCCGGCCCTGCATTTAAATATCCTGCTAGCATCTGTAAAGCTTGTTTTCTGAGGCCTAAAATCTAATTTTACATATGAACTGAGAGAGCAGACATTTCTGCCTTTCTAGGTTTCCAGCACTTCCATTGTGCACCAATCAAAATCATTTTACTGACTTTAGATCTTATCTTTCAATTGAAGTAGCACAACTGCTCTCTGAACATGGCAATTTACACAGACATTTAAAAGGAAGTTTAGGATTATATTTTAGGGATGCAGCATATGAATAACAAATTGTACATATGCTAGCTGTAAGTATATGGTATTTAAAATCATATCAACCTATTTAATTTCTTCCTGTTAATGTTCATTTAATGAATTTTTATATTGTATTTCATATTACAATATTATAAAATAAAGTAACATAATTCTGGTAAAAATATGTGCTTCTGTCAAATGTAATGTAGCATCGGCTATTATCAAGTTCTTTTGTAACTAGATAACAAGCAAGAACATGTTAGGGTCCTATTTAACCCTTTGAGTGCCAGAGAGGTATGCAACGCATTGCTTTGCAATGCGTTGCATACCCCTCTGGCACTCAAAGGGTTAACATTGACAGAAAAAATTATACTTTCCATATGTGGAAGGTCATACTTTGTTTGTTATTCGTCATGCTCTATATCAAAAAGAGTCATACTGATTTTTTTACCCTGTAAAGCTATTTATATGTTTCTTTCCATTGCACACTTACACTCTGTTTACAAGGACATATATTCTTTACACAAAATTGTGTTTGCAAATACCAATCATATCTTCTCTTACTTTAAAAATTACAACTACAGCAACTTTGTTAACGTTTCTTATTAAGGATAATGATGGTATTATTATACCCTACTGAACTATATTGCTTGAAGGTTGCATACATATATTTAAATTACTGAAAATAAAACCATAGCACAGAGGCACACTTCCCAACATTTCAAAAGGCCAAAGAGGGACACTTCTGTTTTAGGTGGTGTTTCTGGGGGCATGGCTGGTGGGCGGGGCATTACCAAGAATTTTTAGGTTATTTCTTGACGTACTGGCACCTCTTTGTGTAACTGATAAATGATTTAGAGCAAGACCAAATAATTTTATTTACACAGATGAATTTATAAACACTTATACTGAAGATTAACAACACATTTATGTGAGTTTTATTGCTGTGGAGCAATGTAATACACACTACTCATTCTGTTCTCCTAAAAAGAGGGACAAAGGGTAGAAAAGAGGGACAGAGGGATTTGGGTCTCAAAGAAGAACTGTCCCTCCTAAAGAGGGATACTTGGGAGGTATGCAGAGGGCAAGTATTAATCCTTTGAGTGCCAGAAGGGTATCCAAAGCATTGCTTCACAATGCTTTAGATACCCTCCCGCACCCAAAGGGTTAATATAGGCAATTTAAATATACAGTTAAGTCCATGGTTGGTATTGTGCCCAAATGTGTTGGGCCCCATTTCAAGTCCCAGACAAATGTTTTTTCGAAAATTGTCAGTACTAAACCAGTAGTTGTATCCATATCATCACAAAAAGATCCTTAAAGTGATTGTAATATTTCACAGAAACAACAGCTCCAATTAATCTTTATAGTATTTGAGCCATAGAGAGTGTTATTTCAATACTGTCAGAGTTGTAGCTCAAGAGTAATTGAATAATAAAGTATCCCCCTCCCGCCCCTTTTACCTAGTGGGAGCCACTGCCCTCAGATGTCTTTGTTAAAGTTGAAATTATAGTTAACATTCAGATTTTGCATGCATTTGTTTGATGTCTGCAAACGAGCTACAATATGCCATTATTATCACTGTTTGTTTGAAAATTCATCATAATTTTGAAACATTGAAACGTCATGCATGGTGCATATTTTTTATTATGCAAGAAGATTATTCCTCCAAAGAAACATAGGACATAATCCAATTGAATGTCATAGCCTTCTGTATAATGTATAATGTATTTTACAAACTTTTGGAATGTATATATTATTTCTATTGATTTCGGCACAAAATGTATAGATTTTTTCATGTATAACATAATAAATGGCATTTTAATATGATTAAAGTAAAGAAATAAACGTGCTTCGCACATTTTGCTGTGGATGTGAAATCAAATGTTGATTGATTGTTAGATGTGTGAGATATAAATAAGAAATAGGGCATATGAGTAAATAGCTATTTAAAACTCTGGTCTCAATTCATCACTTTAATTGGCAGGGAAAAGGTCAATTTTATGGCTCTGGATCAAATTTTCCTGTATGAGTTCAAAATTAATATAGAAGCATGACTTCAACATCAGATTCTGATTCATAAATTTAAGGGGCCTTATTTCAGTTTCAAATAAACTATAAAAGTTCCAGTAAAAAGACACATTTAAGTATATTGCATATTCCTATCAAACAGGTCTCATATATTATACAAATGTATCTCTGAATTTGAACAAAATAACTTCCCAAGACCCTTTGTAGTTTGTTAGTTTCTCTTCGAAAGACTTATAAGTTGCATGTCTATGGACCAATAAAATTAATTATGCATACCACTTTCCTAAAAAAAATACATACAAATTATAAGCTTATCTTATTCAGGCAAATTTTTAGTGAAAGGCATGTATTTCAATTAAAAGTGATTTGCACACAGTGCCAGGAATTTGACCCATATGTGCCAGATATGGGTATGGACCACTCACTTTTTTTCTGTGATTTTTTAATAGTTAAAATATAATCAAAGTTTATTTCATATTGAAAATGTAATATGCAGTTTTTGTAAATCTTCACAAATGAGAAAACACAGTAAAAGAGGAATTGCAATAAGAGCAGTGATTAGACAAAAAAATAGTTGTGGAGGCTCTTGCCCCACATATCTTACTAAATATATATATTGTAGGGATTTTCCTACTCAGTAAAATAAGGGTACTCCCACTGCCAAGAGATTCATATTTCCAGTTATTACAGTTTAAACCCATGGTTTTTTTACATTAGCAGTGCCCTCTAGTGGTCAAATTCTAATTAGTATTTCCTGTTACATTCCAATGGAGAAGAAAGTCAGTGATATACAGTTCTCCACAGAATGTGATAGAAACTGCCTGTCACTTCCTGTCAGTTAGACCTTTCAGGAAGAAAACACAGTAAATTCACTTCCTGATTATTTGAACTGTTATACATTTTGAATAGAACATCTGACAGCAGTGGGAGTACCCTTGTTTTATTCAGCAGGAAAAGATCTATAAAATATGTGTTTTCATAAAAAAAAGTTTACTGCTCCTTTAATTTAAATCTGAATTTGTAAAGAATTAAATAGGGTTGATAAAAAAATGAACAGTGACATGTAGACATAAAATTAGCAATAGTAAAGTATAATAGAATAGTATTATTACATACCTCCCAACATTTCAAATTGTCAAAGAGGGACACTTGTGTTTTAGGAGGTATTGCTGGGGTGCGGCTGGTGGGTGGGGCATTACTGAGAATTATTAGGCTATTTCATGACCTATTGACACCTCCTTGTGTAACCTAATAATTGACTTATAACAAGACCAAAGTGCTTTATTTACACAGACTAAACACCTATACTGACGTTTAAACAAACAATAATGTGAGTTTTATTGCTGTAAAACAATTTAATACACTTATATACATATCACACAATCTGATCTCCTAGAAAGAGGGACATCAGAGTGGGAAAGAGGGACAGAGGGATTTGGGTCTAAAAGAGGGACTGTCCCTCCTAAAGAGGGACACTTGGTAGGTATGTTATTATTGTGAGAAAACAAAAATACATTGACATTTTTAGAAGTTATTGGGATGAATGTACAAATCCATCAGAGCAATATTGTTGGCATTAGCCTTCATAGTCAGCAATTGCACTTGTACTAGAGAGCGCATACTCTACACTTTAACCCTTTGTGTGCTCAGGGGTGTTCAATTCTTTTCATATCAATGCAAGGGAGACGGCTCAACATTTAACCTTTTGAGTGCCAGAGTGGTACGCAACGCATTGCTTTGCAATGCATTGCTCACCACTCTGGCACTCAAAGGGTTAAAGGGTTAATACCTGCAAGTCCTTTACTCCTGCCCCATAGCATGTGCTTTAAAATGGTGTATAAGTATACCTTTCCTCTGTGGAATTAATAATTTTGCTTGCCAGAGGGGTATAGAATACATTACTTTGCAATGTGTTGTATACACCCTTTCATTTAAAGGGTTAGGTATAGAGGAAGGGAACGGTGAGAAACCTCTCTACACTGTCCCACTGCCCTCTCCTTGGCTCAAGCATTGTTCATGGTAGAACTGTAATTTGGCATAAGACAGGCGTAAGACTACAACATTTAGTTTAGTGCCTGGTTTTCATGCAAACATATTCATACTTACCTCTAACTGACGCTCGTTACATGTTTAGTTCCTTCCATGATCAACATTAGCCCAGGCTAGTAATCTATTTCAGAAATTAGAATTACAGAAAGATAAAATTTTTCTTTCTGCAAATAGCTGATACATCGCATACTGACTACTGAATATGCATTTACAAACGTTTACACTTCATTAGTACACATACAGTAGCTATATTTTCTAGTATGTTATTATTGTATGTGTTCAACCAACTCGTTATTTCTTTCCTGGTCTTAATTAACTACAACACTGAATAAGTATTTCAGAGCTCAGGGACAAAGTTGATGGAAAACAGAGAAGATACTTATATAACTTTTCTCAGTAAGCTAGCATGTCGCTGATAAAATGCACCTTTAGATATTGTTTTGTTCACAACGCCTTACAGTCTCTTCCTTTGCTCTAGTAATATATCAATTGCATTGCAATTATGTTATTCTGTGTTATCATTACTGACCTACTAGATATTCTTGAAGGGATAGTAGTACGTATATAAAAAAAATATATATTGCAGGATTTATCCTCTTAAGTAAAAAATAATTCTTCCACTGCTGAGAGGTGCTTAATTCAAATGTTATTGTAGCTGTAACTTGCATTTTTTTATGTGTCATATTTCAAGTGGCCTAAAGTTTTACGGTGTTGCTGTTACTATGGACAGCTCTGGTCAGTTGACCATAAACCTCCATAGGATGGCATGGCAACAGCACCACTGCAAAATTTCAGGTCACTGAGATACTATAACTAAAAATTGAAGAATAAGCCTCAGTAACCTTTGACTAAAGTACCTCACAACAGTGGGAGTATCCTTGTTTTACTCAGAAGGATAATCTACTAAATTATATATATATGCAAATATCTTCTTCACAAACTGTATATATATATATATATATATATATATATATATATATATATATATATATATATATATATATATATATATATATGTATGTGTGTGTGTGTGTGTTGCTATCCTATAAGACAATTTAAAAATTAGCCTATCATTACTATTCATATTCATTTGTACTTAAAGGGATAGTAATAATTAATATGAAAATATATATGTTTAGGGTTTATCCCCCTGAATAAACCGAGGGTACTCCCACTGCTGAAAGGTGTTTTATTTAAAAGTTATTACACCTCAGACTTGAATTTTTTGGTTGGAGTAACTCAGCGGCCTGACATTGTACAGTGGCGCTTTTGCTACACCATCCCTTGGAGATTTATGGTCAACTGGTCAGTGTTATCCACTGGATGGCTGAAGCAACAGCACCACTGTACAGTTTCATGCCACTGAGATATTGCACCTAAAAAAATTCACGTTTGAGGTGTAATAACTTTTGAATAAAACACCTTTCAGCAGTGGGAGTACCCTTAAATTACTCAGAAGGATAAACCCTACAACATATTTTCTATACATATTAAGCATTACTGTCCCTTTAACAAATACATTTTAGGTATTATTTATCTTTCTATTGAGAAATCTGACATAACTCTGCTACCTGCTGATAATTAACTTCCTAAGACCAAAGGGGATTTGAAGCTAAATTGAATACCTTACTGTTGAAAAGGTCATCAGTCCCTGTGGAGCATTATGGTCAGAATAGAACTCTTTGACATTTAGCATTTACTTTGTGGTATAAGTAAAAAGAACAGATAGATTAAAAGTGCCTGTCAGCGTAAAAACATGCAGGCTGTCTTTGAATCAGATCGTATGTTATATAACTCCTGTGTGTTCAACTGTACATGTAAAGTACAAGGAGTATCACCAAGGAAATAGTGAAGGCTCGATGCTAGAAAAGAGTAGTGTAGACATAAAAGTAAAAAACAAAGAAAACAAAAATGATTCACATTTCATTTCAGCACCTTAAGGTCAACACGGTCCTGAGGGTGGGCGGCTCTAGAGAACCACTGCATTTTTTTTGTTACCAGTGCATTCTGGGATTGCAGTGCACATGCAGCCACCCAGAATTCCATGACATGCCAGGACAGTCAATGATACACTCATATACATGTGGGCCACTAAAGTCCTCCTTGAGCTACGTGGACTCATCACACATTAATTCAGATGTAGTGAATTGATGTTGATTCATAACTACTTACCTTAATATGGCTAGAAAATCCTAATGAGCCCTATGAATTCTGCCTTCTTGTCTTTGCTCAAGAGATAATATCTTTATTCAGTCCTGGATGTCATATCCATGAAGGAGGACATGACAGATGCTATCAGTTTTTTAAAGTGAAGCTGATACAGTACAAGCATCTGCTTAATGTTTAAAGGACCATAGAGGTTTGAAATTCCCTGCAGCGCAATACATTGCACACCACACTGATCCTTAAAGGATTTAGATTGTGCAGAGGGTGGAGTTTGTGTCCTGTGGTCCTGCTAGAGTCCGTCACAACCACCTCTATGGACATGGCATGCAGTACTGTTTGTACATGTTTTCTCCTGAATCAGGGAACAAGGGGAAAAAAACCAGAGGAGCAATTAGGTTTTCTTGCCACAGTATGGTGTTTGGAGGGTGGTTATTAGGAGGTTTTACTTCCACGTTAACCCTTTGATGGGTATGCAACACATTGCAAAGCAGTGCATTGCGTACCCCTCTGGCACTCAAAGGGTTAATACACGGTCATCAGCACACCCAGTAGCGGCACACAATATCTGAATAACCTACACAGATACAAGAGGTGCTTGATATTTATATTAAAATGTTTTATATGATTAAGTGATTAAATTAGGTCCTGTGTCTAGTTACAGGGATGTAAATGTTTATATACTGAATTAAGTAAGATAGCTGATTATTTATTTATTATCCACCAACGGAGCATTTGTAAATGGCTGCAGTAACAGTTAACATTTCGATGATAGTTTTATTTTAATAATACATCCCTACTTAGATTTATATATTCAGAAAGAGGGACAGTAACCCCAAAATTGAATTTATATGCAAACTGCTAAGAGCAGACAATGGAAAACCTTGCAAAAAAATATAAATAAATCATAACGATAAATTGTGTACATTTTAAAAAAGAAACCATAATTTCAATATTAGAATTATGGATTAACCCTTTGTGTGCTGGAGGGGTACCCAACGCATTGCTTTGAAATGAGTTGGATACCCCTATTGCACTCAAAGGGTTAAAAGAAATGAGACTGTGTCAAATGAATGGAATCACTGTGAAGGTAACTGATGCTGGTGTAAGAGTGATATATAATACCCTCTTTTCATAACATTAAATAGACTCCCTCAAGTCCATACGAGACCAAAGAGACAGTACTATTGGAGTTAGCAGAATGCCTGTCTATATGCCAGTGTTTGTTGTCCCTTGGTTTTGTTGTGGCTTATGATATTCCGAAAGTCTAGACTAAGGATGTGAAGGAGGTGCAATCTGATACTGACTCCTTAAAGGGATAGTAATACTTCGTTTTATCTTTATTTTATTTTGTAGGCATTAAAAAAACATGAGGAATGATATAAGTCTCATCTCTCAAACCTTTATGGTTTGAGAGATATTAACAAGCAAAGTTTCCCCTCCCGCCCCTTTTACCTAGTGTAAGCCATCTCTTCTCAGATGTAGAATGCAGTCCATAGACCAGACAGATAACAGCAGGGGACAATCTTCTTCCTATGAGAACAATGAAAGCCCTGCCCCCCTTGACAAGTTTTTCAGGTTTTTCCCTTATCTTAATTGAAGATTGTCCCTCTCTGCAATCTACCTGGGCACCTCCCTTCTGATCTGGCTGAGCAGTGTTACATCAATAAAAGGGGCAGGAGGGGGATACTTTGTCATTGAATAACTCTTGAACTACAACTCTGACAGAATTGAAATAACACTCTCCAAAGTCCAAATACTATGATGATTAATTAGAGCTGCTTTTATTATGAAACATTACTATCCCTTTAAGCACCAGTCAGTCTTGCTTCATAATGTGTTGTGCAGTTAGTAACTGATTTCACTTTCTACCCTAAAAACAAATTCATACACACCCATCCAAACTCAGTGTAAAAAATGAATTTATAGATCTAATTTTCCCCAAAGTCAGAATATAATTCTAAGTAGTTTTGAGACTGTATAAAATAGACCAGTCACACTAAGATAAATAATTGCCTATATGTTGTACTATCTGCACATTCTGGCACTTTATGCTTATTTGTTTATGTTCTGGACTAGTATTATCACTCTGTGCTATGTGTGAATCTAGGTGGAGCTCATATACTGGGTGCATTTCTAATAGAACAATGAGGGATACATTTAACAAACATAACTAATTAGCATAATATACACGGGATTAGCATAGAGTGCCATACTTTGTCACCAAAACTTAAAGGTTCATTTTTAATATGATTTATTTTACAGCATGTCTAGTACAACATATGGACAGATAGTAATATTTTGTAAATCAAACTAACATCTTTTGGTGACAGGTACACTTTAAGCAGGAGTGAGCTTCTGCCTAACTTAATGCTAGTGTTAGTGTTTTATGCAGCTTTGTCATAGGACATTCTGTTAAAAACACTCCAAATTAGAATATAGATCCAACACATCATTTTCAAGAATTCCTTGGGCATTTTTAATCTAGATAGGGATGATTATGTGTATCAGATAGGACTTGCCTGATATTGGGGTACCGTGACATGGTAGGCAAGCTTAAACATATTTTTGTCAAACTAGGCAACAAAAACGTCAACTTTATTAACACAGTAGTATATTATATGCTTTATACAGGGTGAAAATGTGGATAATTTGTATGGAGGGAGGTTAGGTTTGTTTTTTGTTTCAAATTAGAATATTGCCTGCACTTTACTTATAAGTTTATTTAAACTGGAGCACAACTAAAAAACAAAAAGGAGGAACCTGTTCCTCCCACAGCCAAGGAAAAATTCTGACATAATGTCATAAAATAGCTCTCTTTCCCCAGCTGCCAATACAATCTGCATAATTTATGAAGCTAGGTGCGAGAGCTAGGTGTAAGAACTCAGTATTATGTGAAATTGCTGGAAAATTCTGAATTATGTATTCAACCGGGTGTGAAGACAAAGTTATGCTGATGTACGAAAAAGAACTGGAGCGATTCTGGAGCACACCAAATTCCCCATAGAAATAAAAATTCCCCATATTAATTTCTATGTAAATGGGGCTTACAATGTATTACTATAATTATATCATTGTGTTACATACACTTAAGTCAGAGGTCACACAAAAGAATTATATAATAAGCAGGTCGATAAATTATAATACTAGGAATGTAATTTACCTGCTAATGTTTACATCATGTACACATAATACATGGGGAAGACTTTGCACCCATTAAGGGAGAGCATACTGGAACGAAGCAATATGGAGTGTCAACACATTTTCTGTACACGCATGAGAAAAATCCTCAATTTTCATTGGATAAGGGCAATGAGCATGTCTTTCACAATGTAAGGGTGGCCCAAAGGGTTTTAACAAAGAATCTGACTATTTTTTGTATAATTGTGCATATATATATATATATATGTGTTCCTCTGTACGGTTCCCCCTTTGAGCACCAGTTGATAACATTTTTATTGCTCCCTTTTTTTTGTGGGGGGTAACCTTAGTGCTGGTGATTCAGCCCAGCACTGGTCACAGGCTCCACCAGGCCAGGATACAATCATTCCCAGAATTAGAAACTATTAAATATTATGTTGTGACACTATTGCAATCTCAAATTATTTTATTTTATGTTCTGACTTCTTTACCTCCTTGAGCGTTCTCTGTCAGATATGTCCTTTTAATATGTAATTTGTAATAATGTTAAGTAAAATTAGGTTAATTCCAATCTCAAGTACTTATGAATTTGAATATGTAATTGTTGTACTAGTTGATAAAATGTTACAATGTAAAAGGCTATATTTCATATATACATGTTTTTGTCATTTACAGTCAACCTTGAATAACTCCCGATAAGTAAAAAAGTGTTTTTAGTTATACATGGGAGGGTGCCCATTGCTGTTGGATTTCTACCTTATGTCTAGTAATTTCTTTGTGGTTACTTTCCCGGTTTGAAATAATATAATACCACATTTTTTAATTTTAAATGTTAGTCTCAAACAATGTGCCTATGTATATAGTTCACAGTTATAAGGAATATTGTTTATGTTAACAGGCATAAAGAATTCTCAGACAAAATATTATCTGGGTGGCGTGTAGTAAATTGTGTGTAGCTATAGGCCACTGTCATTATGATGGAGCACTGGAAGTACTAACCTGAATGGTTCTGTATAGCCTTGTGATCTGAATGACACTGAGATGTGAATTGTGATCTCAGTTGGCACAGTGAGCAATTTATATGCTGTTGAATTCATGTTGAGGAATCTATTTATTGAATTTATGGTGATATGCCTGATGTTGGATCAGATATTTGGAGTCCTGATAAAATATGCATAGCCATATGAAATGCATAGTTCACAGTCAAGCAGCTATTGTCAATGACATTGGTGCAGCAAGTCTCTCTGTACACACTGTGTCACTATACACAAATGATGAATTGTTTTAAATTATGAAATTGTCTGGACATCTGAGCTAAGATTATAGATCTATAGACAAATGTTTGACATTATCAATGATGTAACCAATATAGAAGTGCTGATTGTTTTGCACCTATTCCACAGAGTGTTTCATTTGTAGATTGGGAATTGGTACACTGGCAAAAACAGTTTTATCACTATATCTGTGTGCTTACCATGCACGCAGCTTCTGGATAAGTACTTATCAAAAGATGGATGGCACCATCTTAAGTGTTGTTTCGCAACTGTGCCTGGAAGAGAGGTGGATAAAGTTTTATTCTTCTGTGACTTTTTACCTGTGACTATTGAAACTTTGAATATTTACAGTCAAACAGATTCAATACAGTAATGCAAAACGTCAGCTACACAGGATTAACACTGAGACGAATTCATAAAGCTTTCAAGTATGCGGGTGGCATACATATGCCATATGGTCATTATTTCTGTTTCCAGTGTTGTTCCGATACTTATTTTGAATATGATGACTTCTTATTCTGCACATTAACGTTGCCAATTCCTCAACTATTTTTGCTGGCTATAAAGTAAAATAGGCAGAATCTGATAATTTTTTTGAGTCTGATGAACATCGTTCTACTTTTATCAATGTTGTCAATTACCTAATTATTTTTGCTGGCTATAACGTACACAAGGGGGACTCTTTTTAAATTAGGATGAGGGTGCTCCTATACTTACACATCAGAGCATCACTGACGTTATTCCTGCTGCAGCACTTGTAAACTAAGCAGAATTCAATTATCCTCGTAATGCAGAGGCTTGAATAATAAGTAGAACATTTTTTAATAAGATCGCTTAAAATATACAAGTACAAGGCTATTAAAACACTTACGTGTTTCACAGCAACAGCCGTTTTATCAATATTACAGCCTTCAATTAAAAAACAATAGATCCGAAAATAAAAAAAAAAAGATTATTAAAATTTTTTTAATTTTTAACCAAGCTTCCGTCTGACCATTACGAGTTTGTATTTAAGTATAATGTGGGGAAACATCCTTTGAAGGAGATTCAGGTTCCACAATGCCCAACGCCACCCGAACGGAAACGGGACATATTCTCCATGTACCTGGAAGTCAGAGTGGTTGAGAGCAGCCTCCTGACCACATGTAAATGTGAGATTATTTTGATTTATTAATGATAACTACAATACTACACTATTGGGGAGCTTTTCTCTACTTTTCTATTTTATGTGCCTGAGGGTTACATGGTTTTTCTGAATTTGGTGCTGCTGTGGGGTCAGCGAGTCCTAGAGAGAGCAGCCTTTCCAAATTGAGATACTGCTTCTGGAAGCAGTCGATTGTCCCAGTCATTTTAGCTGTTGGGCTAGACATATGTCTTGTCCAGCATATGCTCTCTGTGAGTGTGCACCTATAGGGTGAAGGTGGTGGTCCATATCGTCTACATATTGATGTACACGGGGCTCCCTGTGTTTTCTGTCCCCCTTTTTTGTATTGCATCTCTTGAACAAAGGCACAAGTGCAAAATTCATGGGGTGATTAGGATTTTCTTGGGGGTATTAGGAGGTGTTACTTGTGTAAAACACAAAAATAGGCAAACCTCATTAACCTCTTGGATTCCAAAATTATGTTCATTGTTCCACAATGGTTTTGCAGACCTGTGAAGCTCTGGCATCATAGTGATTAACACGGAAACTGCTATTTCAGTATTTTTATTGCATTAGTAAACTTTACATGTAAACTTGGTTCAACTCATTCTTCAATAAAATATCATCAAACTGAATTAATTAGTTTGAACTTCTGTTGCAGCATAAATATTTCCCAGGAGAACTGTTCCCAAGCTCTGACTTTATTAAGCACCAAACCATTTAACACATTCGCACATCTTTTTCTTGCTCATTGCTAATTGTCCCTGACATCAACAGTGTCCCATTACTTCAGACAAATGACTCTAGAGAAATCTGATTTTATATTCTCTAAATATACTGCCTTTTAGTTATAGTGACGTACTAGGAAGAACTGGAGCAAGTATGTGACAAGTCAGCTACACCTATAGGGTACATATACAAATTATTTTTAACCCCTTGAATACTAGTAAGGTCTCCAGTGGATTGTATTCCAGTGCATTGAAGCTAGCAGGGATTTATAAGCTCAATTTACCCTTTGAGTGCCAGAGATGTACGCAACGCATTGCAGAGCAATATGTTGTTTGCATCTCTGGAACTCAAAGGGTTAAGCCAGTGGTAATTTTTGTCTCGTGGTGCAGTTGGTTTGATACAGGTATTCTTAGTATACCAGCCTCAATAGGCGTTCGTACCAAATTTGGGTATAGATTCAGTTTGGTGCTAATGGTTGTTTACTGTGGTATTCATTGTCTTGTTCGGTCAGAGCAGTGCATTTTCTTCTGAAAAACTGAATAAAATAAATTTATGAAAATGTATTTTGTTTCTTCTGGCCAGAGAGTTATATTTCACTTGATTTTTATAAATTCATATCATATGCCTACAAGATGTAAAAGCTAGAAGTTATTCTTACTTAATCAGTATCACCCTATGCTTCTTTTACTGTCATGCTCAGCTATTTGCATTGCTGAATATTTTGCAGAGTTAAAATAAGAAATTCATAGTCTTGATTATAGACCTTATCACCATTGGATTCGTTCTCTCTTGATCAACCATGGGACATTATGCACCACACTTTGAGGTTACTCTTAGATTCCTGATGCAATTTACATTTTTGTCACCTTGAAAGAACTTATACCAGATGCAAAATAATCAGTGCTTGTTGTTTCTTTAAGGTGCAGCTGCCTTAAAGGGATAGTAATACTTCGTTTTAACTTTATTTCATTTTGTAGGCATTAAAAAAACATGAACAATGATATAAGTCTTATCTCTCAAACCTTTATGGTTTAAGAGATATTCACAAGCAAAGTGTCCCCCTCCCGCACCTTTTACTGATAGAACACTTTTCAGCCAGGGCAGAAGGGAGGTGCCCAGGTAGACGGCAGAGAGGGACAATCTTCAATTAAGATAAGGGAAAAACCTGAAAAGCTTGTCAAGGGGGGCAGGGATTTCATTGTTTTCATAGGAATAAGAGTGTCCCCTTCTGTTATCTGTCCAGTCTATGGACTGTATTCCACATCTGAGAAGAGATTGTTTACAGTAGGTAAAAGGGGCTGGAGGGGAAACTTTGCTTGTGAATATCTCTCAAACCATAAAGGTCTCAGAGATAAGACTTATATCATTCTTCATGTTTTTTTAATGCCTACAAAATAAAATAAAGATAAAACGAAGTATTACTATCCCTTTAAAACAGTGCTGCTTGAAAAAAAGTGCTGTGTACATATTATTTTGGCTGATGTGTGTTTAGTACTGATACTTGTCAGAAGTGTGGAAGACAATTTAGCCACACTTCAGTGATTGCAATTGTTTAATAAATAGTTGCACATTGGCAGGACAGAAGACTTAAAGTGCTGTGTGCATGTATGGTACTATATAAAGTTACATGCATACATACAAGTAAGGGGTCCCGGTGGAGTTGTAAATAAGCCATTGGCCATTGCAAATTGTAAATAAGCTTTAGGACATTGGCTATTGGTCATTGTACATACTGCCCTCAAACTTCTAAATTGGTTACATTGCAGTAGAGGTTCACTCACTGAATTAGAACCCTGTATTCAGTAGATGTGGACTTCAGTTTCCAAAGCGGTGGTTAAAACTGCTTGTTAGTGAGAGGTGTGTGTGTATTTGCGTATTTAATTATTCAGGCCTCTGTAAACACTCATCATTTATACAGATTTCAGGGCTCATTGCCTTTTCTTTCAATGAGATTTAATGTTTTACAAAAAAAAATGCAGAAAACATTATTTCAAAGGAGACGTCATCATAGATATTGTAGTCCCTCATGCTGGCAGATCAGGAATGAGTATAGTGTGACTTCCTACCCGGGAGACACATGAGTTAAATACATTTTAAACAGATTACCTTCTGTTGTCAGGAAGCAATTTTTTACCCACTTGATACATTACTGAAATTGGAAGTTGTTTTTTTTTAATCCATTCTCTGGATCAAAAAAATGAAAATTAATTGCTCATACAAAGCAAGGAGATTTCAGACTGAAGTAATTTACAAGTCAAATGTGTATATAAAATGGTGTTAGAACACTTGCCTAAGTATAAAAGTGTCCTTGTTAGATGTTCTCTGAGTTATTAGCATGGTACCTAATTAACTATTAGTCACCAATGATATACAGGTGAGAGTCCATGATTACTAAAAAATAAGTAGCAAAGACACAAGTTTGTCATTCCTGAATGTAAGAGAGTAGAATATGTAAAAAAGACAGTCTATAATTACTTTAAGAAAAAAAGGTCAGACTGTAAGACACATCACTAGAACTTTGCTAGTGTCCATAACCACTTTGGCCAAGAATATCAAATTACTTGATGAAACTGGCACTCATGACGAATAAGCAAAGTCAGGAAGGCCAAGGGTGACCTCAGAATCAGAGAACAAGTTCATACTAGTCACAAGCCTTCAAAACCAATGATTAATTTCCCCAGAAATACAACTTAAGTTAAATGCTACTGGAAGTGTAGCTGTTCTGTTCAAAGGAGATTGTGGGAAGCTGCCCTAACCTGTAGAACTGTTGCAAAGAAAACATTGTTAAGAGTACAATAATAATGAAAGATACTTGCCTGGGCCAAAAGAACACAGAAATTGGACATTTGAGTAGGGGAAGTCAGTCTTGTAGGCTGATGACTAAAAATGTTAAATATTTGAGTCCAAGTGCAGAGCATCAAATATGCTTAATAACAAGGACTCCTAAATAAACAAGAATTCCTTTTTCTGGACATCAAATATCCAATCACCCCAATTTATTACTTCTAAAGATATGTAAGGATACAACAAGCCACCACAGTAGGCATTCAATCATTGACTAGCAATATGTCACTTGTGCAACCAAATAGATATTTTCTGGAGAGAGGCGCAAAAACAATTAATTTTGGACAACATAGAGTTCATTCTCACACATACTCATTTCTAGGGGTGGGCGAAGAGTGGGAAAACTGACCGATTTTTCTCTTTTTTCGCGAAAGTTTTCTCCTTTTCACCAATTCAAAATGTTCCTCCTTTTTCCCTATTTTACCACATTTTTTGCCTATATTACCTATGGGTACTATATTTCCCACTGCAATATTACTTCTTCTGAGGGCTGTAGTTTAGAAATAAGTAACTAAAATTCAACGTTGTGAGCCCTACAGCAACATATGCCTTGAAAAGTGTGTTAGCATGCAGAATGCATTGTCCTTTGCCCACAGCACTAACTTCTTGCTTAAGTGACACTGGCACATATTCATGATGTCAAGTAATAAAAAAAATAAAGTACAACCTACAATGTGGCAGATGTGTATTGTAGTGGTGGTGGTGGTGGAGGACTGGCATGGTGTAATTTGTTAACGTATATACAGCAGTTTTTACCATTATCATATTTGTGTCAAATCACTATCCTCCTTCACAGATTATTGACCCACATTACTTATCGGTCATAGCAGTGGTCCCAAGTTGGGGTAGTTGGTGGCAAACCTTCTTCACATCCCTCCTCCACCTCCTCATCTGTGCTGCTGTTAATATATTTGTCCTGGCTTTTTCCGTCATGTGTGCTTTCTGCTACCTGATACTCAGATGTTATGACATGTTGGTTAGTAACAAAGTAGTTACTATGTTACTAACCATGGTTCATTTTTAAGAATGTTTGTCTCCCAACATTGCTGCTTGATAACCACGTCCTGTGGTCATAGACAATGTAACCAGCTGCACTGAAAGCCCTCTCAGACTCAACGCTTGCAGGAGGACAACTAAGGGTTTCCACTGCAGTACATGTCAGTGCTGGCCACACATTCTTCTTTGTTTGCCAGTAGTCCATGGGGTCATTGTTTCTGACTAGAATGTAGCTATCCTGAAAGTATGCAGAAATCTCACATGCAGTGGGACCACTTCTAGGCGCTACATAGTGTTCCAGTGTGCCAGTTACTAACCCAAACTCAGGAAGCAAGTCCCAAAGAGGTGTGCCACCGCCACCACCACCACCAGCAGTGGTGGGTTTTTGCAGCCCCTGCTGAGACCTATGAATTGCTCTGTGTTCAGAATGGGATATTCCGGTTGATGATGTAATTGCTTCTGCTAGTTGCTTCTGATTAATTTGACTCGATGTTGTGACAAACTGCTGATGGCTCTTTGGCAGAAACTCAGAAATTTTGTTTGAAGGTCCAGCAAAGTGGCAAGAATATATTCCTTATTGCTTTTAATGGACACTATGAGAGGATCTTGTTCAAATCATGTTAACATGTCATTTACCAGCTGGTGCATGTCTATGTTGTCATTATGGTAAGATTCCTCAGCCATGCTTCTCATTTTTTTCTGCAATAAAAATATCAGTGGTAGAATTTCACTAATTCCTGCCTACTAACCAGAATAGTTGCCTCCTCAAAGGGTTTCAGCAGCTCACATGCATCACACATTAGTTGCCATTGGCTAGGTGACAAACAGGCTCCCTCCAAAGCCTTCTAGTTTTGCATGGTGTACTCACTAATGGCTTTATTCTGCTCATACAAACACTCTAGCATGTACATTGTGGAATTCCACCTGGTAGGGACCTCCGTTTTCAGCTGGTGATGGTGCAGGTTGTTATGCTCTTGTATGGAATATAGAGTGTTGCGTGCACTGTAGGACTGATTAATATGGCACAGATTTTGCGGCCAATAGTAAGCATCTCTCTGAGGGTTTTGATTCTGCCAGGAATCTGATCACAACTAAATTTGGCACATGGTCAAAGCAGGGCACATGCACCATATCACCGTTTCTCAAAGCAGCAATTATGTTGGAGACATTATCAGCAGACACAAAACCATCTTTTAAGGAGCAGGGTACAAGCCATTCCTCTATCACCTACTCTAGCTTACTTAAAACATCTTCTGCTTTGAGGGACTGTTTCTCAAAACCCTGCATGCACAATGTGGCGTGATGATGGTATGGACTATCCTGCTGCCTTTTAATCATACTGCCAGAACCAGAAGCATGATTACTGGCTGTCACCTGATGCTATAAATTAGTGTTGTCCACTGTTAGTGCTGGGATGGAAACCCAGTGAGCAGTCACATTCAAATAGTCTGTGCTCTGCCCACTTGTCCACATATCTGTTGTCAAGTGGATTTTCTTGCCATATGCACTTTCCAGCCCTTTGCCCACCGCACTAACCACCTGCTTCTACGTTTCAGACACAGCCATCCTGGAAAAATAACTGCGGCTTGGTATATGCCAGTGTGGATCTACACATGACATCAGTTCTCAATTTTCTACAAAAGAATATGGCAGTATGTCCACTGCCAACATCTTGGCAACCTTTCCATTCCTCAGGTGTACTTGGGATTGTTTTTGTGAAGTTTCTGACTCATTCCCAGGAACTCAGTCAATGTGGGTTGGCAGAACAAAGCAGAAGAACCCTGTAACATTATTGCTTTAACAAGATGATTGGAGGAGGTGGTGGAGGTAGAGGCAGCATGTGTGGGCAGTCTACGACTCTTGCCATATCCTACAGCAAATCCAGAGTCATCATACTCCTCTGCAGCATGAGCCATAGGTGTTATTTGGAGTGAACTTGTAACGGTTTGTTCAACACACAGACACAGTAGGTTTGGATAAAACACAATTTTATTAAACAATTAAGATCATAATAACCCTCACAGGTCCTGTAATATACACTTAATATAATACAGCCACTAGACAGGTTATACAGAGGTAAACCCACACAGGTCCAGTATAAGTAAAGAGTCCATAGAACAATATACTGACACAGGTCAGGCAGATCTTGTGTGAGTCCCAGTATATCGGTACTGCATGGGTTAACAGCAGACAGAGAATGTTGACAGGCATTTGTGTGGTAAGGCCTTTTAAGGAGCTCAAACAGAGGTGAGAGCTTTAGTACGAGTAACGCCCAAGAATATGGATACCAGACAATTGTGGACTGCCTTAGCAGTAACGGAGGCTGAGCAACTTGAGCACTGCCATAGCAGTAACCGAGACTAGGCAACGTGAACACTGCCATAGCAGTAACGGAGACTGAGTGACTTAGACACTGCCGTAGCAGTAACGGAGACCAGGCAACTTGAGCACTGCCATAGCAGTAACGGAGACTGAGCCACGTGAGTGCTGCAGTAGCAGTAACAGAGACTAGGCAACTGGATACTGCCGTAGCATTAACGGATACTGAGCAACTGAGGCACTGCCGTGGCAGTAACGGTGACTGAGCAATAGGGGCCCTGCCGTAGCAGTAGTGGAGACTGAGCCACTTGAGCACTGCCGTAGCAGTAACGGAGACTAGGCAACTGGATACTGCTGTAGCATTAACGGAAACTTGAGCAGCCTGAGCACTGCCGTAGCAGTAACGGAATCTGAACAACTCGCCCTGAGAGGCACCCAACCTGGAATGGTTTGTAAGGCAGACCAATAGGAATGTCGCTGGGGTGACACAGAGGCAACCAAACTGCACAGCTGTCCACAGACAGCGAGATAAGCACTACCCTTAACCGGAGACCGGTCAGGGCGTACAGAGGAGGCAGCAGCCCAACCGGGCAGAGTCACACAGTACAGGAACTTAGAACAAATCAAGTCGGTACACAGAGCAGGAACGTCAGCCAATCCAAGTCGGTACACGGAGCAGGAATGTCAGCCAATCCATGTCGGTACACGGAGCATAGACATGAGCCAATCCAAGTCAGTACACGGAGCAGGAACGTCAGCCAAGCCGGGTCGGTACACCGGAGATGAGAAGCAGAATGGTCAGGCAGTCCGGGTCGGTGCACAGGAAGGAAACGAGATGCAGAGTAGTCAGGCAGGCCGGGTCGATACACTGAGAGCACACAATAATCAGGAAGCGCTGGTACACCACGAAAGGGCACCGGAGATGTGCCAGAACCCAGTATTTAAGGACAATACTTGGCAGGACAATCACAGTTCAGCCAATAGGTGTAAAGCAGGAGTGTAAACTGACAGAATGTCGCCGAATAGCATGGGCACCGTGATAGAACTAACTGTTGGCAGTAGCACACTCATTGACACATAAATAACCTCACTACTTCTTTTTTCTACCCTAGAGCCCTGGGAACTTTTTAGAGTGCTTCTGCTGCTGCTAAATGCAGCACGTTTGGCCTGCTGATAGTGTTTATCCCAGTGAGACCTGTGGTTGTGCTTCAGGTGGGATCTCATAGAGGAGGTGCCTAGGTGTAAGCCTGCTTTCCCCTGCTCACATGCTTTTTGCAAAGACAACAGAGAGCAACATTCTTAGCTTGAGGATCCTGAATGAAGTATCTCCATACTATGAACTTCATGGACTGAGAGGTTCCTGAGGTGCTGCTACTACTACTACTACTGGGCTACTATTAGCTGTCAAAGGTGTAGCACTTCCAGCAGCAGCACAAGCACTCATCAAATCTAACACTAATGTTAATAACCTGTGTTGCTGTTGTTGTTGCTGCTGGGTACTCAACACAGGTGTGTGAATGAGTGGGACTTGGACTTTGAAGAGGGGGTGATGCTGATGATGACTGATAGGGTGACTCTGTACGTTTTGACATCTTTGCTTGTCCAGAGTCAGACTTTCCAATGGTTTTCTCAAACAGATTATAGACAGGCACAGTGCTCCTTTTCAATAGTAGAAGATTGAGCATTTGCTTTTCTGCTAACTTTATGGCCATATCATTATCCTCACTCTCAACTTCATCTGTACCTGAATAAGAGAAGGATGCTGGAGGGATATATTCTAGATCTGTATCATCATCAGTCATCATTATGTCATCCTCAGCAGCATCAACATTACCTGCCAATACTTACCTACTATCTTTATATTCCTCTAAGCTTTTAGAGGTCTCACAAATTTTCTTTTTAATTTTACTTTTACTGTAGCAAAGTTTGCTACTACTTTCAGGATGGGTGCTTTGGTGCTTGTTTGTCTCACTACTTGATGCAGCAGATTGTTCAGCTGCTACACCTTCCTCTATTATGCAATTGCCATCATCAATACTGGAATGTCACTTGTAATCTTCAGTGTTCTTCTTATTTGACATCTTATGTGGTTATTTTTTTTGTACTGGGACTGGTGGTGCTGAAAGTTTTGGTGGGACTAGGGATGTGTGAAAAATTTCACCTCAAACTGAAACCGACGAATAATGGCACTTCCCACTTGGCGAATAATTTCACCCGAAAAATGCAGATATTCCTCTTTTTCACCTAGCTCATTCCATTGAAATCAATGGGGATGTGGCATTTACACAAAACACATAGCAAATATTATTTTATTTCCCAAAGGCATAGTATAAAAGGGGACATGAGGGTGCCTATGTTGGTGGGGTGCCGGGAAAAAATCAATTGAACAGGCATTGTTTTTTTAGGGGTTTACTGGAATTGGGGGGAGGGTGCTTGTGTTGGTGGGTAGAGTATGGGGAATTAATCAGTTGAACAAGGAATTTGTTTTGGGGGGGTTCTTGAATAACAAATTTCTATGTAAATTGATAGACAGGAAACCCCTGACATAAGCTGCCACTGGGGTGGACTGATACTTGACTTGATAGAGTATATTGTAGAGGATGATTTGTTGTTAGATGCCCAAGCCCTGAGGAAACATTGATTTGTAGGACTTAAGCTTGTTTCGCACAAGCCCTAAGGAAATATTGTGTTGTAGGACTTAGGCTTGTTAGAAACAAACACCCCAAATGCTTTTTTTTGTAAGACTATGATTTTTTATTTTATTTTTTTTTTTTAAGCACAAGCCCTTAGAAAAAAAATGCCCTACTGGCCATTGTCAAATGTCCTCTTGAGTCCATAAAGGCACAGCACTTGTGGCAGCAAGGGCAGTACTGGCAGCAGGGACAGCATTGGTGATGGCAAGGGCAGTACTGGCAGCAGGCACAGCACTGGTGGTGGTACTGGCAGCAGGGGCAGCATGTCTGACAGCAGGCACAGCATATCTTACAGCAGGCGTAGTGCTCACTTCCTCCTCGGACTCAGTGGACACAAAATGGTCCTTCCAGTTCCTCCTTTTATTTTTAAACCTGCTCATAGCAAGCAGTCACTATGAGCTTCTCCCAGCCCAATTTTGCCTCAAAATCACAGCAGAACAGCACATCACATCTACCTTGCTCTGTAGCTGCTTCTATTGTGTTTGACTTCTGCAAATACGTCATGTTTTTATTGGAAAAGCTGAAAACCTTGTAAGTCAATGGGAGGAAACTTTCTAGCCATAGAAAAAATGGTGAAACATTTTGGCCAATGGGCGAAAAATGCAAATATTTTAATTGCAGTTTTAAAGTAGATTTTCCAGTGAAAAAGTGGACAACAATGTGGTTTTTCATGGAATTTCCTGCGGGAACACCTGCGAGAGATTTCGCCCACCACTACTGGTGGCACTTGCAACAGGGGCAGCATGTGTGACAGCAGGCACAGTATTGGTGGCATCAGGTTCAGCACTGGCAGCAGGCACAGCACTGGTTGCAACAGGGGCAGCACGTTTGACAGCAGACACAGCACTAGTGGAAGCATGGGCAACAATGGAGGCAGCATGGGCAGCATGTCTAGCAGCAGGCGCAGGCAGCTGACCTGTTCTGCTCTCACTACTACTACCCTTTTCTCCCTCCCTTCCCATTAACTTCCCCAAGATCACTTAAGGTGATTTAGGGGGACTGGACAGCATTGGTTCAGTAGTGCACACTTCTTCCTCCTCCTCAGACTCGGTGGATACATAAGGGTCCTTCCAGTTCCTCCTTTTAATATTTTTAAACCTGCTCATAGTGATAGCAGTCACAATGAGCCTTTCCTGCCTCAATTTTGGAAAAAGATCACAGCAGAATAGCACAGCACGTAGAATAGCACAGCTCTGTAGCTGCTTCTATTGTGTTTGATTTTTTTTCTAAGTTGTCCATCATCTTATCACAGTCAGTCCAAAAAAAAATGTATAACTGAAAAGCAAAATCAACAACTTCTTTCCCCAGACTTCCCCAGCACAGAGACAATAAGATCAGAAAACAAATAGGTCTCCAGCTGCCTGTGTCTTGCCAGTCAGTCACGTGGAATTTTGGGGTATTTGGGGTCAATATCCTTCTTCCCTTCTTCTCCCCAGAGTGCCCACAGACTCTCCTAATACAGAGAACAAATGTCCTACCTAAAAGACTCCCTAAACTAAACTTCAATTCCCCTCTCTTCTCTAGCTCAAAAAAGTGCTGCTTTCTCCTCTCACAAACACAGAATGGCATGCTCTGAGAGCCTGACACCCTTGTATATGGCTTTAGAAAAGTTTGGTGGGGAATAATTTTTCTTCCCATTGATTTCAATGCAATGAGCTAGTTGGTAAGAGTGTGAAAAAGCAGAAAAACAGCACGTTTCGTGTGAAATTATTTGCCAAGCGGGAAGTGCCATTATTCACCGATTTCAGTTTGAGGTGAATATATTCATCCATCCCTACTCATTTGCTCTTTGAGGAGAAACATCATTTTGCAAATATGTGATATGGCTATAACTATGTTCACCCCTATTTATGCCAACCTATTTGTGTGATACTGAGAGCAGTCCCATGCGTGGGAGGCATTTGTGGTGAACCTAGCAATGTACGCATATCACAGTCTCCCTTGGGCTATCCTGTGCTTCCATACCTCTGTATGGCCGCCAGCCGGCATGGCCTCCGGCCACTTCCTCATTGCTACATCAGGTAACAGGCACTAGCATGGATGCCTGTTTATGGGCCTATTCTGGGTAGCCTCATTGGATCCCGCCTCCTTCTGCTCCTTTATAAACCTCCCTAGGCCTGGGAGTCATTTCCCTTATGTGGTGTTCCTGTTAGTTACTCTTGTGTTCTGTTGTGACCTGTGCTTATCTGAGAATCTGTGACTACCCATATCGATTCTGACCTGTGGCTCTGGCTGAATTACTTGCTCTTTGTATGACCCCGGCTTGTCTGACTACCCACATCGGTTCTGACCTGTGGTTCTGGCTAACTTACTCGCTCCGTGTATGACCCAGGCTTGTCTGACAACTCACATTGGTTCTGACCTGTGGCTCTGGCTAACTTACTCACTCCATGTATGACCGCCGCTTGTCTGACTACCCACATCTGTTCTGACCTGTGGCTCTGGCTGACTCACTCGCTCAGAGTAGTCCCCGGTTTGTATGTCCTCCAGCTAATATCTCGCTCAGTGTATCCCCGGCTTGTCTGACCTGTGGCTCTGGCTGACTACACGCATTATACGCGCCTAGCCTGCCTGACCATTAGCCTCTGTGTCCCGCGGCTCTGTCCGACTCTCGCTCCCTGTTGCCTTTGGTCTCCGGTACCTCGCAGTAGTGCAGTGCGTAGCACAGTGTGCAGCTCCGGGTAGGAGTTTGGGCCTTATCATCCGGTGGTCTGGGGTTGTGAGGGATATTATCATCGCTATATCTCATATATTATTATCACTGTATATTCCAATACAGGTAGTTATATTTTATTACTGTGCCTGTCCTTCTTTGCCTTATTGCCGTAACAATGCATGCTATATACATGATCTGCTGCTAGTATGCACTAGAACATTTATTTGCTATATTTACTATAGCAAATTTACTACTATTTGCTATTTACTATAGCAAAAAATCAGTTATCTTCCTGGACTTAGAGATTACTACTAAGGATTGGTGAAAAGTCATACAAATTTCCAAACGGCTTTTCACGAAAAAAAGATTTCCCACATTTTTAGCAACATTTTTTGCCCATAGACAATACATAAAATTTTCTCCTTTCACTACTGCCAATAAATTCCAGACATATTTCACCTATGTTTTCTATGACTGCAACATTTCCCAGTACAATATTACTTCTCCTGAGGGCTATGTGGATAAATAAATAAATAGCTGAAAGTAAAAGTCAGAGTGCCTTTATCCTTTGCACACAACACTAACTTCCTGCTTAAGTAACATTGGCACAACCATCCTTAAACAATAACTGTAGCTTGGGATATTCCAGCAGTGTGCAGCACATGACATTAGTTCTTTAAAGCCTTTATTTTCAACAAAAGAAAAGGGAAGCATGTCAAGAAATTAAAAAAAAAAAATATATAAAAAAGTACAACCTACAATGTGGTAGATGTGTATGGTAGTGGTGTTAAATAATGCAATCTCTCAGTTTTAATTTGAGGGAATTCACATCCAAATTGGAGGAAAGGTTTAGGAATTACAGCCCTTTAATCTGTAGCTCCCTCTTTTTCACAGGAACAAAGTAATTGGACAATTGACTCAAAAGTTGTTTCATGGTCAGGTGTGGGCTATTCCTTCATTATTTCGTCATCAGTTTTGCTTGGTGAAAAGTGCTTCTGTTCTATTACAGACATCTCACTGCTGCTTGGAGGAGGTGACGAGCAATGTGACAGAGGGTCCCCTAATGTCACATTTGTCATTTCTTTTTGACATGAAGAAGGCAGACTTGCAGCACAAGCAGCAAGTACAGACAGCTAATCTGTGCTCCTGCTGGTTTTAATTCTGGGCCTGCTCTCTCCCAATACCAGTTCTGGCCTCTTAAGGATTATGTACAACTTGGACACTGTAGTGAAGGGAAGGGTACTCCCAGAGCAAGTTCAGCTGCAGAGTCTTCCTCCTCACAGTCACTAGTAATATGATGATTACCCCTTCCTTCACTCCTAACACTAACAAGCTACTGGGCCTTCTTAGTAGTAGAAGTACTAGCACTGGTGGAACTGCTTGGGGATGGCAAGTGTGACTTAGGGTCCCCTGCTGTCACACTTGTCATCATCTTCTCCTTCCCCCCATCCTGAGTATTACAAGACACACTAGAAGCTTCAACACTGGTGGCAGCAGCTTCAACAATGGCAGCAGGCACAGCACTGGTGGTACTGACAACATGGGCAGCACGTCTGATAGCAGGCACATTATTGGTGGCAGCAGGTTCAGCAATGGTGGCAGCAGAGGCAGCATGTCTAGCAGCAGGAACCCATTCCCTTTTATCCCTCCCTTCCCATTGAATTCCCCAAGATCCCTTGGGTGATTTAGGGGGACTGGACAGCATTGGTTCAGTAGTGCTCGCTTCCTCCTCCTCAGACTCAGTGGACACATAAGGGTCCTTCCAGCTCCTCCACTGATTATTTTTCAACCTGCTCATAGTGATAGCAGTCAGTATGAACTTCTCCTGCCTCAATTTTATTTTAATTTCATTTATTTATTCATCTATCAATCAGTATTTTTATTAAATCTATTATCATTTGTTCACATTTGTGAATAAGATTTGAGTGTTTTTTTTAACCCATTGTTTACATTCAGCCACATATACACAGATTTTTATATCTCTTAGGTGATTACTTGGACACCATTAACATATCCTGCCATTGAATTTCAGTACCATTTCATACTCTTTTTTTTTTTTATATCTCAAACACCAGTGGTGATATGATTTTCATATATTACTTACTTTTATCAGTATTTGGGTGACTAAACATTTTTTTATATTACTACACATTTATATTTTTATTTACTGTTGAGTAGTATTCATCTTATGTTTTTGTAGTTTCCTTCTGGTAATTACTATTTTTTTAGGATATTAGCATAGTGAGCGCTCCTTGTGCATATTTTGAACCAGACAGAAGAGTAAAGGCTCGATTTAAAGGCAGCCGTTAGTAAAAAAAAAATCACTAACGGGTGCGTTAAGTGTCATGTTGCAATTCAAAGACCCGTCTAAAGAACAGCTAACGGCAGTTGCAGAATCCTAATGGCCGATACACTTACGTGCATTCAGACGCATGGAACAACATACCCCAGAGCTATTCAAAGGTTTGCGGTACTGCTAACGGATGAAAAAAAGACACACCTAACGGCTAAAAGTTAAGACCCACTTTTCTTAGCTGTTAGACACTTAACGGCCAAAACAAAACACCCGTTACATAGGAAAATACACAAAAAGGTTACCGCACAACCATGTAAATGGGAAAATTAACCCGTGCCATTCCAAAACAACACAAAAACATGCACACACAACACAAATCACTCCACACACAACAACAACCAACACCACAGGGACAACGACACACAAAAAAACAACAACACAACATGGCACGGAACAACGGGGGTTATCACATAAAGCGAACACCTGCAAATACAAGCTCACCTGGGCAACATCAACACGCGACCTGCACCCCACAACTGCACACCCGCAAATGGCACACACATAACAAGCACAACACACCACATCTTATAACACACACACACCTGCAAACACTTACATGGACAAAAACAACTCACCATTGGTCAGCACTCACCTCATCACCACACCTACACAACGCCCTAGCAAGTACTTAAAGGGACAACTCAACACACTCACTTGTGGCTTGTTTTTGAGAGAGAGAGAGAGAGAGAGAGAGAGATATGTTTATTATATATATTATGATACCTATTCAGGAACTTACAAGGTTTATGTTATGTAAATAGTATTTGTTTAATGTGACAAAATATTGATGTTTTGGCCCAGTTATAGGCCTTTATCAAGACAAACCCAGAAAGACACCACTGAGCATGAATACACTACTGGGCATGCTCAGCTTCTTAAAGCAACATAGCCACATAACTTAATATTTATTCACATATCATTACACCTTCCCCTCTTAGGAAAATTAAAGTATTCTAAACAACATGCAATAACACAAACATGTATATCTATTTTAGCAAGCAATTCTGCATAACTTCCACATCAGTATCTGACACAGCCTCCATTTTGCTATTTAACACTCCATCAGAGTTTGTTTTGGGACACTTTTGCTATGGTTCCTTTAGAATGTCTCTTCTATTCCTATGAATAATTGCTCCATCCTCTGAATCGTGTAAGATCTCAGTTACACTTGTTCTCTGTTAGAACTCTTCTGTGACCAAGTATCAGCCTTGTCTTTAAGTCTCACTTTGTTTCCATTTTGCAATTCTGGTAGAAGTTTAGCTCTTGAATCAAAATATACTTGCTGTCTCTCTTTCTGATTCACTTTAAACTGCTTAACTTATTCACCTACCCTTTTACAAACAGATCTTCCATCTTAGGCAGATTGGAATGCAGATGTCTTCCCATAAGAAGTTGTGCCAGCGAGTGACCACATTTAAGTGGTGTTCTGCGATATGCTAGCAGCCCTTTGTAATAGTCACCTCCACTGTCATCAGTTTTTTGCATTAATTGTTTGAAAATTCCAACATATTTTTCAACCAGCCCATTGGACTGTGGAAAATGCAGGCTAGATGTAGTATGTATAAAGCCCACTCTTTGGCGATCTTTCTGAAGCTGACACTGGCAAACTGGCCATTGTCAGAAAATACCTCAAGAGGTACTCCATGTCTAGAAAAGACTGACTTCATGTATGTTATCACATTCTCAGATGATGTCGACCTTCTGGATAAAAGGAATAGTAATCCGTGATGATGACAAAATGTATGTTGTTATACATAAACAGATCAACACCAACCTTTTGATATGGCCTATCAGGAACTGGATGTGGCTGCAATGGTTCTCTTGCATTGCTCACCTGGTACTTCAAACATGTAGAACAGGAGAACACTATGACAGAAATGTCTTTGTTAATTCTTGGCCAGAACATTACTTCTCTTGCCCTTTTGCTGCATTTCTCAATGCCCAAGTGACCTTCATGAATTTTGTATAGCATAAGCTTTCGGAGTCTGTGTGGAATCACAGTCTTGCTGCTTTGAAGTTAATCCCATCAGCCACAGTCAGTTCAGCTCTGCAGTTCCAGTATTCTTGTACTCCAATTATGCAACTCTGTTTGACATCAAGCCATCTAGTTAAAATAGCAAGTTTGATTTTTGTCCTGTCTCTTGATGGATCAGCTACATCTATGCATTAATCATATATACATAAGCCTGAATTTTTTCAGCTACCTTGTCATTTGGAACAGCTGTTTGATCTACTGCTCTAGATAATGTATCAGCCATATACATATGTTTTTCTGGTGTGTATGTCACCTTTAGGGTATAGCGTTGCAATTTGATCATTATTCTCTGAATATTCAGAGGACAATCATTAAGAGACTTTGTGAATAATCAGTGGCTTGTGATCAGTTTCAACATTTACAAGTTGTCTTGAAACAAATTGATGAAATCTCTCACATACAAACGTGATACTAAGAAGTAATTTCTCTATCTGAGCATATTGTGTCTCAGCACTAGTCATGTTCTTGTAGGAGAACGTATCCCAGTCCTGTTTGTGATGCATCAGATAAAATCTTAATGGGTTTAGCTAGATCATAGAACCTTAACGCCGGTTCATGCATAAGCACTTTCTTTAAGTTTTGCCACGCTGTTTCTTGCTTGTGTTTCCAGTACCATGCATTTTTCTTTTCAGGTAGCCATCTCAGAGGCGCTATGTTCTCGAACAGGTTGGGTATGAACTTTCTCATGAGGTTGACCATGCCCATAAACTTCTGCACATCCTTTATGGTTTGCGGTCTCTGCATGTTTCTAGAATTTGTCTCAGTCGAGAATCATGTTCTTCTTTAGAAGTTCCCCATATGATGATGATGTCATCCATGGATTTGTTAACACCTTCAATGTGTTCGTATATCATGTGAATGGTTTTGTGATACACTTCTGGGATGGATGCAATGCCAAAAGGTTATTTCAAGAATCTGTTGAATGTATACAATTTTGAGCTGCTTCATCCAACTCCAATTGCCAAAATCCTGAGGAAACATCCAATTTACTGAAATATTTAGCCTTTGCAAATTGTGACATGATCTTTTCACGAGTAGGTAATTTAAAATGTACTCTTTTTTTGCTTTATTTAAATAGCAAGGATCTAGGCAAATCTGTAACTTTCCATTTTTCTTGTCCACAATCACCAGAGAATTCCCCCACTCAGTTGGTTAATTTATTTTTGTAATGACTCCCAACCTTTCTATTCTATCAAGCTCTGCTTTTAGCTGGTCTTGCAGTGCAAACTGTACTTCCCTGCAGGTGTATTACTGGAGGTACTGTTTTGTCTATCCTGATAATGTGTTCACCTGGTAGACAACCAAGCCATTCGAATAAATAATTGTGTTCTTCCATCAAGCTGTCATATTCTGAATTACTTCCAGATTCAAGTACTAGTACTCTTTTCACTAGGTTCAGTCTCTCACAAGATGATAAGCCTAATATTGCTTGAACATTCTTTGGGACTACAATGAATGAAAGAACATTATTAATGTTGAGCGAGCACCACGATGCTCGGGTGCTCGGGTGCTCTGACCGAGCACCCCCTGAGGCTCGAGTGCTCGGCCGAGCACCCGAGCCCCATTGGAATGAATGGGGCAACACCAGGCACCCCCTGCTCTGATGAGGGGAGGGTGCCTGGTCAATGCCCCCTTCATCTCCGCTATGCCCCCTTCATCTCAGAATGCCCCCTTCAGCTCCGCAATGTCCCCCTTCAGCTCCGCTATGCCCGTCTTCCACAATGTGCCCCTTCATCTCCGCTATGCCCCTCTTCCACAATGTGCCCCTTCATCTCCGCTATGCCCCTCTTCCACAATGTCCCCCTTCATCTCCTCTATGCCATAGAGGAGATGAAGGGGGACATTGTGGAAGAGGGGCATAGCGGAGATGAAGGGGCACATTGTGGAAGAGGGGCATAGCGGAGATGAAGGGGCACATTGTGGAAGACGGGCATAGCGGAGATGAAGGGGGACATTGTGGAAGAGGGGCATAGAGTCTATGCCCCTCTTCCACAATGTCCCCCTTCATCTCCGCAATGCCCCCTTCATCTCCGCAATGCCCCCGTACCTCCAGTCCCTGGTGGTCCAGCGGAGCTTCTTCGGATCTGTGCCTCTTCCGGCACAGATCCCCGCCACCCGAACATGTCGGGCGAGCACATGGCGGTACTCGACGAGTACCGCCATGTGCCGAGCAGAGCGATGCTCGAGCCGATCCGAGCATCGGCCGAGCACGCTCGCTCATCACTAAACATTATATCACACATTTACCTTTTACTGGTATATTTGCACCAGAGTATCCTTTAACTCTGATATTAGTCTCCTGCAGTACTGGTCTTGGCTTCAACAGATTGAACTCAGCCTTTGATATCACATTAACTTGAGCTCCAGTATCTAACTTAAATGGAATTTTAATGTTTTGCGCCTGCAGTATGAGGATCCAATCCTTTTGTGCTTGCTCATTCTGTAGCAGTGTATCTACACTGAATTCCTCCACAGCACTTTCATTCAGTATGTTTACTTTTCTGTGCTTTTGCAGCATTTCGCATAATTTAGTTTACTACATTTATTTCTGCTCTGTCCATATGGAGGGCATTTCTTTGCTGAATGTTCAGTTTCACAATGATTACAAGGTTTTTTTATATTTTATCTAAGTCTAATCTTTTTCCTTTTGCTGATTGCATCTGCTTTTTTCACCATATTTCTCTTTTGCTCACACTTTCAACTGGTCTACATTAATGAGCTCTTTGGACGGTGACTTAACAGTTTCAGCTGCTCTACACAATGATAAGGCCTTTTCTAGATCCAGGTCTTGCTCCCTAAGCAGCCTCTCCCTCAGCACATTATATGGAATACCACATACAATTCTGTCTTTTATCAAGGAATTTGTTAACTATCCAAACTCATATGTTTTGCTGTTGTTCCTGAACTCTGTCACATATTGATCAATTGATTCTACAGGCTTCTGCATATAGGTAAATAATCTGTACCTTTCATATGTAACAATTCTTTTAGGTATGGAATATTCTTTAAACGTATCCATTATTGGCTTTAATTTAATGTTATCTCCATCTGTAAACACAAAGTTATTGTACACTTCCAGTGCTTTTTCACCTATTACATGCAGAAACAGTTAAGCTTTAATTTTTTCACCTTTTCTGTCAGCATCAATGGCAGAGATATATAACTCAAACATTTGTTTTAATCTCCTCCAATTTTCAGCAACATTCGCAGTCAACTGAAGTTTTGGTGGGGGTTGAAGGCCTTGCATACTGTCTCTTACCCTGATTCTGCAGGCTTGTTTCTCAGCTCAGCAACAGTAGCAGACTTGCAGCACAGAAAACTCTGGAGTATTCTCTCTCTCTTTAAACTAGCACTTCTGATACCATGTTGTGCTTTGTGGGTTCTAATTTAATAATGAAGACAGAAACACAAGTCTTCTTATCTCAGCTTTTACTTGTATGCAACTTACAGACAACGCTGAACAACCAGTCTAAACCAGTTCAGTCACATGACACCACTGAGCTTGAATACACTACTGGGCATACTCAGCTTCTTAAAGCAAAATACCCACATATTTATACAGGCTTAATATTTATACACACATACCTCCCAAGTGTCCCTCTTTAGGAGGGACAGTCCCTCTTTTAGTCCCAAATTCCTCCGTCCCTCTTTCCCACCCTGATGTCCCTCTTTTTAGGAGATCAGACTGTGTGGTGTGTATATAAGTGTATCACGTTGCTCTACAGCAATAAAACTCAAATTATTGTTTGTTTAAACATCAATATATGTGTTTATAAAGGAGCCTGTGTAAATACAATACTTTGGTTCTGTTATAAGTTATTTATTAGGTTACACAAGGAGGTGTCAATAGGTCATGAAATAGCCTAAAAATTCTCTGTAACTCCCCGGCCACCAGCCACACCCCCAGCAACACCCCCTAAAGCACGTGTCCCTCTTTGGCATGTATAAGGTATGTACTCATTACAATGCAAAGTGTGACAGCAGGGAACCCTAAGTCACACTTACCATCCCCAAGAAGTCCTGCCACTAGTACTACTGCTAAGAAAGTCTAGCAGCTTGTACAGAGTGTTAACAGTGAAGTAGAAACAGGCAACCCCAGACATATGTTTCAGCCTTGTTAGGCCCCATCACTGAGATGTAGGATCTCTCTAGGCACTCTGAGCAAGGGGTCCAGTACTGGATTTCCCTATTACCCTGGAGGTGACTAATCCCAAGGACAATTTGCATATTCAAAGTGTGAGTCAGAGACACTTAACTAGGAACAAGCCTGCAATAGAAATATGCAGGCTCTATAGGAGTGGTGTCCTACCCAGGATGCAGTCTTTTTCAACCCACTAGTGCCTTTCACAAAGCAGCTGGTGGGACTAGCATTAGGGGAGTGGTAGGGGAAGTAATGCAGAGTGGCCAGATTAGTGGTCAAGGTAGCCCGCATTCCCCTGAACCTGGGAGTCCCCTTTTCCCAATCCCCACAGAACATGATCCTGAAGTAGCCAGAACTGGTGGCTAGCAGCAATAATGCTACCACCACCAGGAGCACAGATCAGCTGCCTGGGCCTGCTGCTGATGATGTCAGTCTGCCTTCTTCAGGTCAACAAGAAATTACAAGTGTGACATTAATGGGCCCTCTGGTACATTTCTCATCACCTCCTCCAACCAGTCTGCAAAAGAGCAGCAGCAGCAAGGAGGGGCTGATGATGGTGGTAATGATGGTGCAGAAGATGGGGTGGAAGAGACATTCATGGCCTTTTTATCCCAAACTGAAAAGCAATGGAAGACAGGGATGAGGATGAGCATCATCACCAGAAGTGAGTTTTTGGAATTTGCGGAGTTTGCTACTGCTCTCCTTCCTGCTGCTGCTGAGTTGCAAGGGCAGCAGGATGCTGAGTAGTAGGCTAGTGTGCCACAGACCACCGTGGATATAGCAGGAATGGGTCAAATGATGCGGGACTAGGACAGGTTCCACTTGCCAGCAGCAAAACTCCTGGACCTATTTGCAGAGCTGATTCTGAGGCAGTAGCAGTAACAGCAACAACATCATCCTCTGCTCCATCCACTGAAGGGGAATGTGGAGGAGAATAAGAAAGAGGCCATTCTTCTTCACCTTCCCCCTCCACCCTGAGGTCCTTGGTGTGGGACTACTTTTCTCTTGGGGCAGGCACAGCGCAGTCATCAGTGACAGCACTGTGCACAATTTGTATCAAGTCAGTGAAAAGGGTAAAGGAGGGAATGCACCTTGGCACAACTGCCCTGGTAACACACATGAAATACAGACAGCATGACATTTATGTGAAACATGTTAAAGCCAAACACCCATCAAAAAATTTGAGCACGGCTGCTGCTGTACCCTCCCATCCCTCCCCAAAGGCAACAAGAGGCAAGCAGGAGATCAAAGAGGAGGAAGAATAGAGAGACCCAGCCAGAGGCTGAAAATTCAATGGTGAGCAAAACACCTGGCTCCCCATAACATTCTTGCTCTAGGGTAACTACATCTTTTGTCAATCCAACTCGTACATCTTTACCTCCTCCACCCATTGATAGCCATTCAGTAGATGTCAGTGTGTGGCAGTTTGTATCCACCCATTGCACACTCTCTGGTGCACTGACCACATATGGCAGTGTGGTGGAGGATAATCACAAACAGGGCATCAAGTGGCATCTGAGGAGATTCCGTCCCACAGAATATGATAAGCTAGTGGCAGGGAGGGTTCATCATTATTATTAAACTGTCTGCAAGTTGTCACGTGTCCTTAGAGGGGAATAGAAAGGGGCATATTGACAGAAGTACTTGGATTCTGGTGGGATGATTTCACATTGGGGACACTAAGCATCATGGTGTTTGGTTTCAGTTATGTCAGGTGTTTGATGTGAGTCCAGATGTGCCCATTGTTCCCAGTCCTTCCCCTTTTTATCACACACACTGTGCACATTGCAGCTGCTGATTAGAGGCACAGTTCCTGCTCTCAAGGGAAAAAATTCTAACAACACACCCATGATTTTGGTGGAGGAGCAGGTGGAGAAGCATTATTGGCCAACTTCTTCTTTTCTCCACATCCATCTGAAGTGGTGGGGGTTAGTTATGGCGCTGCGGCTGCCTCAGGTGCATCACTGTAGCTAGTCATGGCAAATGGCACCTTCATTATCCATCACCTATGTTACCGCTGTTGTTGATCCCATTCCCTTTAAGATGCCTAATCATCCTGCTGTTTAAACAACTCCACAGCAAAATCAGCAGTCACAAATTCCACAATTACACCAGGTCATTTTTTTCTCAGGGCTTATTCTTTAAAAAACAAAAAAACAAAAAAAGAGGCCTACAAAAAAAAAATTAGTGAGGGGGCTTGTTTCTAACAGGCCTAAGTCCTACAAATCAATGTTTCCTCAAGGCTTGTGCCTCAATTAAGTCTAAGTCCTACAAATAAATGTTTCCTTGAGGCTTGGGCCTCTAACAACAAGTCTAAGTCATATAAATCATCCTCTACATGATACTTTATCCCATCAAGTATCAGTCTGCCCCAGCTGCAGCTTACATAAGGGCGTCCCTGTCTCTGTCATGTTATATACCAATATCATATTTTATTTTTTTATTATTAACTGTCCCCTCAATAACAGTCAACAATCCCCCCCCAAAAAAATCCCTGTTCAACTGATCCTTACCCCAGACTCCACCCACCAACACAGGCACTCTCCTCAGACCCCTTTTATACCATGTCTTATGGGGTGTTTTATTTGTATTTAGGAATTAGTTTTTATTCACTGTCTCCCCAATCCCACTCAACAACTCCCTCAAAAAAATTCTCTGTTCAACTGATTGTTTCCCCACACTCCACCAACACAGGCACCCTCATACCCCTTTTATACTATGCCTTTGGTAAATAAAATAATATTTCCTATGTGTTGTGTGTAAATTCAGTGTTCCCATTGATTTCAGTGGAATGAGCTAGGCAAAAAGAGCAAAAAAAACTGCGCTTTTAGCAGGAAATTATTTGCCAAGTGGGAAGTGCCATTATTTACCAATTTTGGTTTGAGCCTGAAAATGCTCGCCCATCCCTACCTATATCTACAAATCAAATAGAAACTATGATAACCATCAAAAATATACAGTATGAAGGACATTTTCAAATCCTCCAGTGCAGCTCTTTTTCTGCACTACAATGTTAGCTTCCAAATCATGCAGCTACACTTCAGGATTGGAAATATATAATTGTTTGATCTAATGCAAACACAATAGGCACACACTCCTCCGATGTTAACACTTAACAGTAAGCTCTAAAATCTCAGGAAAATCAAGCCAATTTCCTCTGCTCATTGCTTAGTGTATAGCATTAAACAACTTCCCCACTGCCTACGCACAAGTGGAGTGAATGGGAGAATTTTTGGTGTGAATACTAGTGATGAGCGAGCACCCCAATGCTCGGGTGTTCGGGTGCTCTGACCGAGCACCCCCTGAGGCTCGAGTGCTCGGCCGAGCACCCGAGCCCCATTGAAGTCAATGGGAGGACTCGAGCATTACACCAGGCACCCCCTGCTCTGATGAGGGGAGGGTGCCTGGTCCATAGGAAAAGGGCAGAAAAAGATGGAAACACTACAGAAATGGTTCAGGGACAGCATAGGGAGGATGTCTGGATGCACCTTGGACTCCAACATCGCTGCTGGGAACGATCTTTCGCCCGTAGTACGCCATTTTTACAGACTGACCATAAAACACACAAAAAGGAAAATAAAAACGACTTTAGGCGAAAAATTGTTACCAAACAATATTTGCTGTATATTTACTTGTATATCATCTGCAAATTCTCCCAAAAATTTCCTTGATTTTCAGAACTGAGGCCATGATTAAGAGGGAAACGTGCGCAGAGGCAAATTCTCCCAAAAATTTCCTTGATTAAAAATTTCCTTGATTTTCAGAACTGAGGCCATGATTAAGAGGGAAACGTGCGCAGAGGCAAATTCTCCCAAAAATTTCCTTGATTTTCAGAACTGAGGCCATGATTAAGATGGAAACGTGCGCTGAGCTGACCATCTAAAACATTATGGGTGAGGGTCTGCTGCAGAGCTGACCATCCTAAACATTATATGCGAAGGCCCGCTAGTGAGCTGACGCTATAAAACATTATATGAGAGGGCCCGCTAGAGAGCTGACCCAATAAAACATTATATGAGAAGGCCCGCTGGTGAGCTGACCTATATAAAAATTGTCAAACAGGGCCCGCTGGTGAGCTGACCCTATATAAAAATTATATCACAGGGCCCGCTGGTGAGCTGGCCCTATATAAAAATTATATCCCAGGGCATATGGAAGAGGAGGAGGAGGATGAGAAGATTAAGAGTCAACCATATACCCGTTTTTTGGGTGGAAGGGGTGAATGGGAATACAGAGTATTCCCATCATTGTAAATAACATATATAAAGTGAGTTTATGTTCCCCCGGGGCTTTCCTCCAGTGGAGTGGAGAAGTCAGGGGAAATCCAGGCCTTGTTCATTTTTATAAGTGTCAACCTATCAGCATTGTCGGTGGAAAGGCGGATACGCTTATCTGTTATGATGCCACCAGCAGCACTAAATACCCGCTCAGACAGAACGCTGGCGGCAGGGCAGGCCAGCACCTCCAAGGCGTAGAGTGCCAGTTCATACCACGTGTCCAGCTTGGACACCCAGTAGTTGTAAGGCACAGAGGGATCATTGAGGACGCTGACACGGTCTGCTACGTACTCCTTCACCATCTTCCAAAACTTTTCCCTCCTTGTGACACTAGGCTGCGCATCAGGGTGAGGGTGCTGGCGGGGTGTCATGAAGGTGTCCCACGCCTTGGAGAGTGTTGCCCTGCCTTTCTCGGAACTGCTGTGTGCTCCCCTTTTCTCCCCTTCTCGGTTGGCCAAGGTAGCACGTACTCTGCCGCCAGCGTTGTCAGATGGAAAATTTTGGAGCAATTTTTCGACAAGAACCTTCTGGTATTGCAACATTTTGCTTGTCCTCTCCACCGGAGGAATGAGAGATGAGAAATTCTCTTTGTAGCGGGGGTCCAGAAGGGTGAACACCCAGTAATCCGTGTTGTCTAAAATGCGTACAACGCGTGGGTCACGGGAAAGGCAGCCTAACATAAAGTCAGCCATGTGTGCCAGAGTACCAACAGTCAAGATTTCGCTGTCCTCACCAGGAGGATGACTCTCAATATCCTCATCCTCTTCCTCCTCTTCTGCCCACCCACGCTGAAGAGATGGAACTAAAGTTCCATGGCTACCCTCTGTAGCGGAGGCAACCGTGTCTTCCTCCTCCTCCTCCTCCTCCTCCTCCGCCTCCTCCAATTGTCGCTGAGAAGACGAAGTGAGGGTGCTCTGGCTATCACCTTGTGTAAGCTCTTCCTCCCCCATTTCCACCTCTTCCACATGCAAAGCGTCGGTTTTAATTGTGAGCAGCAAGCGTTTCAGTAGACACAGAAGTGGGATGGTTACACTGATAATAGCGTTATCGCCGCTCACCATCTGTGTCGATTCCTCAAAATTGCGTAAAACCTCGCAGAGGTCTGACATCCATTCCCACTCCTCACTTCTGATTACAGGAAGTTGAACGGAGAGGCGACGACCGTGTAACAGCTGGTACTCCACTACTGCCCTCTGCTGCTCACAAAGCCGGGCCAACATGTGGAAGGTGGAGTTCCAGCGCGTGCTCACGTCACACAGCAGCCGGTGAGCTGGCAATTGTAAGCGCTGCTGCAGCTTCAACAGGCCGGCTGAAGCTGTTGATGACTTACGGAAATGTGCACACACGCGGCGCACCTTGGTCAAGAGATCATGCACATTGGGGTAGGTTTTTAGAAATCGCTGCACCACTAAATTAAATACATGCGCTAGGCATGGTACGTGTGTGAGCTTGCCGAGCTCCAAAGCCGCCACCAAGTTACGCCCATTATCACACACAACCATGCCTGCTTGCAGGTTGAGTGGCGAGAGCCACTGCTCGGTCTGGTGACTAATCCCCTGCAACAGCTCTGAGGCCGTGTGCTGTTTGTCCCCAAGGCAGATCAGCTTCAGCACGGCCTGTTGACGCTTCCCCACTGCAGTGCTACACTGCTTCCAGCTACTGGCTGATGGGGGAGTGGCGCTGTGTGTAGAGAATTCGGAGGTGGAAACGGAGGAGGAGGAGCCAATAACGTAGGTGCTGGTGGAAACCCTGATGGAGGTAGGGCCCGCAATCCTCGGCGTGGGTAGCACCCGTGCCATCCCAGGGTCCGAGTCGCTCCCAGCCTCCACGACATTCACCCAGTGTGCCGTCAGGGAAATGTAGCGTCCCTGGCCACAAGCACTTGTCCATGTGTCAGTCGTTAAGTGGACCTTCCCAGTAACTGCGTTGGTCAGGGCACGGGTGATGTTACGGGACACATGGTGGTGTAATGCGGGGATGGCACACCGGGAAAAGTAGTGGCGGCTGGGGACCACGTACCGAGGGACAGCTGCTGCCATCAGGCTGCGGAAGGACTCAGTGTCCACAAGCCTAAATGGCAGCATTTCGATGGCCAGTAATTTTGAAAGGTGTGAGGTTAGTGCTATGGCCTGTGGGTGGGTGGCTGGGTACTTTCTCTTGCGCTCAAATGCCTGGGGTAACGACATTTGGACGCTGTGCTGGGACAGGGAAGTGGATGTGGTCGCTGATGGTGCTTCAGATGCTACAGGTGCAGGGCGGGAGGTATGCGGGCCTGCGCCTTCGACAGGCGATTGGCCGGCACCGAAAACAGGGGAAGAGGAGGCAGTGGTGTGGCCTGCAGACACAGATGGGCGATCCAGGCGTTCCTCCCACTTACTACGGTGCTTGGATGCCATGTGTCGGATCATGCTGGTGGTGGTGAGGTTTCTAGTGTTCATGCCTCGGCTCATTCTGGTGTGGCACAGGTTGCAAACTACAATTCTTTTGTCGTCCGCACTTTCCTTAAAAAAACGCCATACCGCGGAACACCTACCCCTTGGCAAGGTAGATTTACGCAAGGGGGTGCTCCGTGGAACATTTGCGGGCCGGTTTGGTGCGGTCCGCCTTCTTTCTGTAGCCACACCACTGCCTCTTCCAGCCTGTTGCGGTGCTGCAGATGGCTCACCCTCAGGACTGCTGTCATCGCTCGGCTCTACACCTTCCCAGGTGGGGTCAGTCACCTCATCGTCCACCAAGTCCTCCTCCACTTCCTCACTCTGATCATCCTCCTCAAGTCTTGATCCCACCACATACTCAGTCATTGACAACTGTATAACATTCTCCTCAACAAGGTCTTGAGACGGAAATAGTGGTTGATTTAATGGCAACTGTGTCTCATCATCATCATCATCATCCACTACTTCCTTTGACCTTAAATGCCGTTCACATCTGTCATCTTCTTGTGATTGGGTAGCCTCTAGAGGTTGTGAATCAGGGCACAAAATGTCATGTTCCTCTGCAAGCGTGCTTGGAGAGAGGGTCAAATGAAGGATTGGTGATGAGACGAGCTCCTCACTATATCCCAGTGTGGGATCACTTCTTTGACCAGACCGTGTATGGTGGGAGGAAGGATGATCAGAGTGAGGATTATGTTGACCAGACTCTTGGCTACTGAGAGTGGACTTGGTGGAAGACAGGGTGGTGCTTAACCGACTGGAAGCAGTATCAGCTGTCATCCAACCGACCACCTGTTCGCAGTGGTCGGACCTCGAGAGTGATGTCCTGCGACGCCCTGTAAAATTACACATGAAGCTAGGTATGGTGGATGTCTTTCTTTCTTGTGCTCTGGCACCAGGCACAGTTTCTCCGCGTCCTGACCCGCGCCCTGAACTTTCAGGATCACGTCCACTTCCCCGTCCCTTTTTACCCGCCTTCTTCATCTTACACAGAATATGTGACTTTAATATTTGAGTTTGAAAACTTAACAGTATTTCTTATTATTCTGCAACTGTACAGAGTACACAGAATAGGCTGCTAAACGGCGGTGAAACACACTGAATGGAATATGTGACTTTAATATTTGAGTTTGAAAACTTAACAGTATTTCTTATTATTCTGCAACTGTACAGAGTACACAGAATAGGCTGCTAAACGGCGGTGAAACACACTGAATGGAATATGTGACTTTAATATTTGAGTTTGAAAACTTAACAGTATTTCTTATTATTCTGCAACTGTACAGAGTACACAGAATAGGCTGCTAAACGGCGGTGAAACACACTGAATGGAATATGTGACTTTAATATTTGAGTTTGAAAACTTAACAGTATTTCTTATTATTCTGCAACTGTACAGAGTACACAGAATAGGCTGCTAAACGGCGGTGAAACACACTGAATGGAATATGTGACTTTAATATTTGAGTTTGAAAACTTAACAGTATTTCTTATTATTCTGCAACTGTACAGAGTACACAGAATAGGCTGCTAAACGGCGGTGAAACACACTGAATGGAATATGTGACTTTAATATTTGAGTTTGAAAACTTAACAGTATTTCTTATTATTCTGCAACTCTGCACAGTACACAGAATAGGCTGCTAAACGGCGGTGAAACACACTGAATGGAATATGTGACTTTGATATTTGAGTTTGAAAACTTAACAGTATTTCTTATTATTCTGCAACTCTGCACAGTACACAGAATAGGCTGCTAAACGGCGGTGAAACACACTGAATGGAATATGTGACTTTGATATTTGAGTTTGAAAACTTAACAGTATTTCTTATTATTCTGCAACTCTGCACAGTACACAGAATAGGCTGCTAAACGGCGGTGAAACACACTGAATGGAATATGTGACTTTAATATTTGAGTTTGAAAACTTAACAGTATTTCTTATTATTCTGCAACTGTACAGAGTACACAGAATAGGCTGCTAAACGGCGGTGAAACACACTGAATGGAATATGTGACTTTAATATTTGAGTTTGAAAACTTAACAGTATTTCTTATTATTCTGCAACTGTACAGAGTACACAGAATAGGCTGCTAAACGGCGGTGAAACACACTGAATGGAATATGTGACTTTAATATTTGAGTTTGAAAACTTAACAGTATTTCTTATTATTCTGCAACTGTACAGAGTACACAGAATAGGCTGCTAAACGGCGGTGAAACACACTGAATGGAATATGTGACTTTAATATTTGAGTTTGAAAACTTAACAGTATTTCTTATTATTCTGCAACTGTACAGAGTACACAGAATAGGCTGCTAAACGGCGGTGAAACACACTGAATGGAATATGTGACTTTAATATTTGAGTTTGAAAACTTAACAGTATTTCTTATTATTCTGCAACTGTACAGAGTACACAGAATAGGCTGCTAAACGGCGGTGAAACACACTGAATGGAATATGTGACTTTAATATTTGAGTTTGAAAACTTAACAGTATTTCTTATTATTCTGCAACTCTGCACAGTACACAGAATAGGCTGCTAAACGGCGGTGAAACACACTGAATGGAATATGTGACTTTAATATTTGAGTTTGAAAACTTAACAGTATTTCTTATTATTCTGCAACTCTGCACAGTACACAGAATAGGCTGCTAAACGGCGGTGAAACACACTGAATGGAATATGTGACTTTGATATTTTAGTTTGAAAACTTAACAGTATTTCTTATTATTCTGCAACTCTGCACAGTACACAGAATAGGCTGCTAAACGGCGGTGAAACACACTGAATGGAATATGTGACTTTAATATTTGAGTTTGAAAACTTAACAGTATTTCTTATTATTCTGCAACTGTACAGAGTACACAGAATAGGCTGCTAAACGGCGGTGAAACACACTGAATGGAATATGTGACTTTAATATTTGAGTTTGAAAACTTAACAGTATTTCTTATTATTCTGCAACTGTACAGAGTACACAGAATAGGCTGCTAAACGGCGGTGAAACACACTGAATGGAATATGTGACTTTAATATTTGAGTTTGAAAACTTAACAGTATTTCTTATTATTCTGCAACTCTGCACAGTACACAGAATAGGCTGCTAAACGGCGGTGAAACACACTGAATGGAATATGTGACTTTGATATTTTAGTTTGAAAACTTAACAGTATTTCTTATTATTCTGCAACTCTGCACAGTACACAGAATAGGCTGCTAAACGGCGGTGAAACACACTGAATGGAATATGTGACTTTGATATTTTAGTTTGAAAACTTAACAGTATTTCTTCCTATTCTGCAACTGTGCACAGTACACAGAATAGGCTGCTAAACTGCGGCGAAGCACACTGAATGGAATATGTGACTTTGATATTTTAGTTTGAAGACTTAACAGTATTTCTTCCTATTCTGCAACTCTGCACAGTACACAGAATGTGCTGCTAAACTGCGGCGACGCACACTGAATGGAATATGTGACTTTGATATTTTAGTTTGAAGACTTAACAGTATTTCTTCCTATTCTGCAACTCTGCACAGTACACAGAATGTGCTGCTAAACTGCGGCGACGCACACTGAATGGAATATGTGACTTTGATATTTTAGTTTGAAGACTTAACAGAATGTGCTCTAATCTGCAACTTTGCACACTAAACAGAATGTGCTCTAATCTGCAACTTTGCACACTAAACAGAATGTGCTCTAATCTGCAACTTTGCACACTAAACAGAATGTGCTCTAATCTGCAACTGTGCACACTAAACAGAATGTGCTCTAATCTGCAACTTTTCACACTAAACAGAATATTTTTTTTTTTTTTTTTTTGTTTTTTTCCCCCCACACAAAATAACCTGCTGCCCCCACACACAGTAGTCCTAAAAAGGACTTTTGGTTCTTTTTTTTCACAATTTTTTTTTTTCCTCCCTACACTGCCTTTCCCTTCCTATCCTCAGCTCTCCCTGGCTCAGACTGAGCCGAACTCGATGGTCAGGTGCTATACAGCACCCGACCACGGGTTCTGGCCAGCCAATCAGTGTAATGCCAGCAGCCAACATGGCTGCTGGCATTACACCGATGTCAGAGCCTCCCTGCACGTTTATTGGCTGCGCAGCAGCCGCAAAACGTGCGGGGAGGAGACCCGAACATGGCGGGCGAGCACATGCGGTACTCGTACGAGTACCGCCATGTGCCGAGCAGAGCGATGCTCGAGCCGATCCGAGCATCGGCCGAGCATGCTCGCTCAACACTAGTGAATACACTTTTGGATAGGCGATTGACAGGAGCAGCATTTAAAATGGACTTTAGCAAAGAAAATTCATAAGTCCTCCTTATATCTTTCTTGATAAACAATGTAAACACCTTCTGTTTCTTGGAACCCCAATAGCAGTAGCAGAACTTAGATGCTGATTTAATAAGAACTGTAGCAATTCTAGTTGGAGCCAACTGTGCCATAGGCACAAATGAAAATCGCCATTCATTTAAATTATGCTTTTAACCTTTTGAATAATATGCAGTGTTGAAGACCTGTCTAGCATGTAATGTGTAAAATATGCCATTTAAATCAATGAAAAATAAGGAATATTCTCATTTGTCCTCTATGATTGTAACGTTTCAGATCAGGAAGCTCCCTTGTAAGCTGATAGGTAAACTTGACAAGGAATAGGATCCTGCCAAGCGGTGACAAGCATCTATTAATATGAAAGTAAAAGAGCAACACGAGACAAAATTAACTTTATTGCTGAGTAGGTGTCAGTGAGCAAGATGCTGGGGGGCACAGGCTGGAGAGTGAAGCTGGGGATCGTGGGCTGTTCTAGAGGTGCCTTGCCATGGCCAAAGCCGGGTTTAAAGATGCAGGCCGCGAAGCCTGATGGCAGGATAGCACCTCTAAATACAGACTGCTACTCACTGAGAACAGGAAACAGAGTCGAACCTACCAGCAAGTGAACTTGTCTCTGTCGCAGCTCTGGAACTTAAAGGGGAGGTGAGCAGAAATCTTTGACCTAGGAGGCCACAGGAACCAACAACAGGGAGTCAAATATTGAGTACACAGGGAGTCGAACACTGGGTGCACAGGGAGACGAACACCGGAATGCACAACTAGTCGAAGGGCGTCTCAGAAGAAGCATCTACAAACCGGGTCAGAATCAACGGTGCAAGATGGAGCCAAAGGGAAAGATGGAGGATGGTCAAGCAGGCCGGGGTCAATAACCAGTCGATCAAACACAGTACCAAAGAATAAGCAGGAGAATGGTCTGAGATGTACCAAAGATGGTGCATGGATATCTGAGACGGATACCCAAGAGTGCTCCTCTGGGCTATAGCCCTTCCAGTTTACTAGATACTGCAAGGTACCATGGGAGCAGCGAGAGTCCAGGATGGCATCAATGATGAACTCCTCTGAGTCTTCCAAAGAGACAAGGGGAGGAGGAAACGAGGAGGGGTGAGCATGCTCAAGCCCATACATAAGGCTTGAGCATGGATACATGAAACACCGGTGGAACCCTGAGAGTAGGCGGAAGGGTCAACCAGTAAAACACAGGGGAAAGGCAGGCCTCTGCCTTGAATGGCCCCAGGAACCGAGGACCCAATTTATCCAATGGGTGATGAAGCTTGATGTTCTTCAAGGAGAGTATCACAGTGCCCATGATTCTGGTGCTTTTGTTTGCCTTTTTGCTTCCTTGTGATTGCTTGGCTGCAGCATGGCGGGTGACTACTTCCTGGTTGCTCGCACGTCATTCTGAGCTCTCGCTATTTTATAGTTCCACCTTGATTGACTTATCTGGACTCCGCCTCCTAGAGAGGCCTTATATGCTGCGTCCTATCATTGCCTCAGTGCCCTTTCGTGGTGTACCTGAGCGCATTCCAAGTCTCCTGTTGAGATCCTTTCCTGGCTGCTGAATCTGTTTTTTGTATGACCTTGGCTCCGTCTGACTACCGATTTGTGCCTGAACTTTTGGCCTGGCTGACTGACCACTCTGTACCAACTTTGGCTTTGTCCGACCACCGGCTCAGTGTATGACCTTTGGCCTGGCTGACTAACCGCTCCGTGCTACTACTGTGGCTTGTCTGACTACCTGAATCATTTTGACCATTGGCTGGTTTGTCTCACTCTCGCTCCCTGAGGCCTGGCACCCTCCTTGCAGGTTCTCAGTCTCAGTCCTTGGTCGGTTAGGTCCTGTCCCTAGTGCAGCAGTGCCTAGTCCTACTGGGGATTGTTGTGCCCCTAGCGTTCTAGGGTGTGTGGTAGTTTCTGTAACTCTAGAGTCCTAGGGTATTTCGGTTGTGACCCTAGCATTCTAGGGTGTGGGCCTCCAGTTTCCGCTCCGCTGTAGAGCAAGCTTCCCACTATTACTACCTTTGTGGTCCTGCTCTCTCTCTACTGGTTCACTCCAAGCTTGTTCATCAGTCTGGCTAGGTTCAGTGTCAGCTCCTGGTAGTGGACTGCGCACTGTCCCCACGCCTGACCCAGGGAGAGTTGGGGAAGTTTCTATCTTCAGCTTTTCTTGTGTTTTGATTCTTAATAAAGTGGAATTGATTTTATGTACCTGTCTGAGTCGTTATTTGCAAGTCTCCAGTGACAGTGAGCAAGGCCAGGTCAGGGTTCCAAGGACCGATGATGGTCGGCTGCCTCCTTTTGAAAAATTTGAGTTGACATGAGAGTATGGCGGATGGACTGCCAATGGTTGGCCAAGCCCTGGACGTGGGTCTCTGTAGACAGAACCGCTGAGGTGGGTGAACAGAGAGCAATGACAAGAAGGCGATACCCAAGTGCCGCAAAAAACTGGAAACATTTCAGAGACATCTGTAGTAGTGAATTATAGGAGAACTCCGTTAATGGAAGCAGACAAGTCCAATCATCCTGCTGACGGGAACAATAACAGCAGAGAAAATGTTCCATGTTCTGATTTAATCTGTCAATCTGACCATTCGTCTGCATCTGGCACAAAAAGCCCTCCAAAAGCAAGACACAAATTGAGATCCACGATCAGAAACAATATGCTGTGGTATCCCGTGCAGGCGATAAACATCTCTAACAAACAGGTTGCCAGTTCAGAGGCAGAAAGCAATTTGGGCAATGGTACAAAATGCCCTTGTTTGGAGAACCTGTCCACGATGACCCAAATTACCATGTTCCCGGAAGAACAAGGTAAATCCACCATAAAATACATGGAGATTTGCGTCCATGGAAGCGTGGGTACAGGAAGTGGCTGGAGGAGTCCTGTGGGTCGAGAGAGTGGTATCTTCATTCATGCACAAACCGGGCAGGAAGTTACAAAGGATACCATGTCGGACTTCCGCTCAGGCCACAAAAGGTATCTTGCAATGAGGTCCTGAGTATGTAGGATACCACGGTGACCAGCAGTCATGGAGCAATGTCCCCAACATAATACATCCAGGAGATATGTTTCAGGCACAAAGTACACATTGGGAGGTAAGGAAATTCCGGAAGGATGGGATGACTAAGCTTCCTTGAGTGAGATAAGTAAGGGTGTTGATAATGAGGACACAATGCGAGCGGGTGGGAAGATAGGTTCCAAAGCGGGTGAAAGTGAACCGGCAGTCTCATGTTAGCGAGTGAGAGCATCCGCCTTGAAGTTCTTTGTTCCAAGAATGTAAGAAATAACAAAACGGAATCTGGAAAAGTACAGGGACCAGAGAGCCTGACGAGCGTTTAAGCGTTTAGCAGATGGCAAATATTGGAGGTTATGATGGTCAGTGAGAATATTGACCACGTGTGGAGAACCATACAATAAATATCTCCATTCCCCCAAGGCCAATTTAACTGCTAAAAGTTCCCCATTCCCTGTGTCGTAGTTCCTCTCCACCTGAGAGAACCGTCTGGAAAAGAAGGAACAGGGATGGAGAACCTTAGATCCAGGAGCAGGTTGAGAAAGCACAGCACCGGCAGCAACCTCTGAAGTGTCCACCTCCAATGTGAAAGGTGCAAGAGTGTCCAGATATGTCAATATTGGAGCAGAGGTAAAGGCAGTCTTGAGATCCTTGAAGGCCTGCAAGGCCCAATGTTGTGAGTCAGCACCCTTACAGGTCATGGCCATGATGGGAGCAATAAGTCTGTAAAATCCCTTGATGAACCTACTGTTACCGGTTTTAACTGGGTCAACAATAATGTAACCCAGAGACATATGTATGTATATATAAATATTATAATTTTACATGTACATATACATAAATATTTCCGGTTATGAGGATTCAGGCACAAAAGAGGTGGTTCAATCAAAACCAAATTTATTATAACACCAGTCAGAGTCTTAGATCACATGGCACATTAATCTATAATTCCTTATAAGGAATTAAATAGCATGCACAAGACTAAACTAACATCCTAACTACAAAAATACATTTAAGAATACAAAATACAAAACATTAATACATTTCTATATACATAAGTGCACTGTGTGTTTTGGTATAATTACCTGTGCAAAATCCTCCTGCACATGCTTCTGTTACTGCTCTCCTCCACTGCCCCTTCTCTCCTTTTCTCTACTTTCCTCATCCTTCACTGCATCTCTTTCCTTCACTCCATCTTCCTCCTTCACTGCATCTTCCTCCTCCACTAACTAAATGAGATCTAATCCCTTGTTATATACTCTTTACTAGCCATTGCGTTCAATGTAAATAGGCTTAAAACACATGACAGGGCACTTTGTGATACACAGCTAGATTTGCTGGCAAAACCTTATTTTAAGACACTTCTGAATAATGAAAATTGTAAGAAGTTAACTTGTCAGCTCAGGGAGGCAAACCCCCACTGCTGGATGTGTTTCAAAGGCAAAAACACATTAAGGATCCTTAAGGATAAGGGAATGTCAGCCAAAGGTCAGCAGCTCCCCTGCTAGATATGTACTTCCCTTAGTTCTCAGGCCATTTGTCAGTGAACAGGTGATACCCTCTCTGAGTGGACAAAGGCAAAAGGATGATACATACATTTGATTTGTGCATCTATATACCATTGGTATTTGCAGAATAAATATTATGTATCAGTATAATGTGCACTGTAAACCATACTTGTACATGCCATTATCACTGATATATATTATGCATTGGCCTCTCATAGAGAGCATGAGATTACACAAGGACATAAAGTCCTTGGCCAATAAATTATGTATCAGTATAATGTGCACTGTAAACCATACTTGTACATCCCATTATCACTGATACATATTATTCATTGGCCACTCATAGAGAGCATGAGATTACACAAGGACATAAAGTCCTTGGCCAATACATCAGCAGGACTGTGGCCCACCTGTCCACAAACAAGCTGATCTCTGACATTGTGAGAAAAAATAGAAGTGCATCTTAGCATGCCTATGGCCCAAGCTGGCCATTGATATTTGTATAAATGGTGAGACTTTGGTCAGAAATAACATAACCCAGGGAGGCTAAGGAGGATTGCTTGAATTCGCACTTCTCTAACTTGCAATAGAGATGGTTCTCTCGAAGGCGACTTAGCACTTGCTGGATGTAAGACCGATGTTCCTCTAGTGTGGATGAAAAGACTAGAATATCATCCAGATAAACAATGACGAAAGTCATCAACAAGTCCCTGAAAAATATTGTTCACCATGCATTGGAAGACCACTGGGGCATTACAAAGGCCAAAGGGCATGACCAGGTATTAATAGCACCCAAATCTGGAATTGAAAGGGGTCGTCCACTCGCCTCCCGACTTGATCCTGACCAAATTGTAGGCCCCTCTGATGTCCAACTTGGAGAACACACGCACCCCTCTTAGTCTGTTGTGCAACTCTAGAATTAGTGGGAGTGATTAACAGTTCCTGTATGTAATGGAATTCAAACACCTGTAGTCTACACAGGGACAAAGACCCCCATCTTTTTTCTTGAAGAAAAATATCCCTACCCCGGCAGGGGATGAAGATGGGTGGATAAAGCCCCTAGCCAGGTTCTCTTGAATGTATTCATCAAGAGCCTTAGTTTCTGGCAAAGATAGGGAATAAACCCTGCCCCGAGGTGGTGTGAAGCCAGGGAGGAGGTCTATAGCACAATTGTAGGACCGCTGCTGAGGTAATGTTTCAGCCCTCACTTTGCAGAACACATCAGAGAATGCCTTATATGCTTCCGGAATACTAGGCTTAATTGGATTAACCACATCCAAGGCAGACAAATTCACCTAAGAGGTGGACTCAAAAGGAGGAGGAAAACGAAAAGAGGCAGTAGTCTAACTGATTACGTGATTATTTCTCTGGAGCCACAGGAATCCCAGGACCAATGCGTTCATACGACAGGTTATAAGATCAAATTTTAGGACCTCAGTATGCAAACTCTCATTGTCCAATGTGATGAGAATAGTGATGTGGGTAATGAGACCCAAACCCAAAGGGGGGCCATCAATGGTGACAATACGTGAAAAGACTAGCCGCCCCAGAATCAATGAAGGCAGGCGCTGATATTGTCTTCGAACCATAGAAAAGGGATACTGGAATAATAAGTTTACTGCCATTCTTAGAGGGAACTGATGAAAGACTTAGGGTGAGTCCCTCACTGGGCCCTATGTCTGGGCGTTTCCTGGCTTGTTGGAACAGGAATGGGCCATGTGTCCAGATTGTGAACAATACAAACACAACACTAGGGTACATCTCCTGGCCTCCTCCTCATCAGACAGGTGAAAAATGCAACCCACCTCCATGGGTTCTTCCACAGGTTCAGAAGAATTGACTGGTGTCTGGAATTTAGGTGTCAGGTGTACCTGGACTTTAGGAACAGGGTGCCGGTGACGATCCTTCTAACATTTGGACCGATGCTCTTGAATCCTATGTTCTAATGTTGTGAATAGGGCAATAAGATCTTCAAGAGAGACTAAAATAGGGCAAATGGTTAATTTGTCTTTAAGGCAATCCAACAACCCCTTCCTAAAGGCAGCCATAAGAGCGGAATCACCCCATTCAGTATTGTATGAGAAGTTCCTGTACTTCTTTGGGGGTGTAGCAGAAGCCTCAAAGCTTTGCTGCATATGCTGGAGCATATTGGCCATGGAGTGCAGTTTGAAGTCAATTTTTTAGATCTGCTCAGAGTGCTGCTCAAGTCTGGCCACATGACTCTGGACATCTCTGAGGGATCAGTATTAATGGCATGATCTAAATGTAACGTTTCACATCAGGAAGCTCCCTGGTAAGCTGCTAGGTAAACTTGACAAGGAATAGGATCCTGTCAAGTAAGAAAGTAAAAGAGCAACACGAGACAAAATGAACTTTATTGCTGAGTAGGCCTCAGTGAGCAAGATGCTGGAGGTGCAGGCTGGAGAGCGAAGCTGGGGATTGTGGGCTGTCCTAGAGGTGGATTGCTGTGGCCGAAGCCGGGATTAAAGGTGCAGGCTACGAAGCCTGATGACAAGATAGCACCTCTAGATACAGACTGCTACTCACTGAGAACAGGAAACAGATAGATTCGAACCTACCAGAAACTGAACTTGTCTCTGTCGCAACTCTGGAACTTAAAGGGGAGTCGAGCAGAAATCTTCGACCTAGAAGGCCACAGGAACCAACGACAGGGAGTTGAATATTGAGTACACAGGGAGTGGAACACTGGGTGCACAGGGAAATGAACACCGTAATGCACAACTAGTTGAAGTAGAACCATTCGTACGAGATGAGGACAGTCGCACTCGACAGGAAGGCGAAGGTCGTAATACCAGAGTTGAAGGTCGAACAAACAAAGGGAAAGAATACAAGGGTGTCTCAGAAGAAGCGTTGACAAGCCGGGTCAGAATCAGCAGTGAAAGATGGAGCCAAAGGGAGAAACGGAGGATAGTCAAGCAGGCCAGGGTCGATAACTAGTCGAACAATCACGGTACAAAAGAATAAGCAGGAGAATGGTCTGAAGAACAAGGATGAGGAGATACACAGAAGTCAAATCGGCAGGGGAAGGGTTAGTCAGGAATAGCCAGGTCTGGAACACTTGATCAAGGCTGGATACACAGTCACAGCAGGAATGCTTAGATCATGCATAGGTGCAAGGCGCAGGCACTAGATAAAGGGTCAGAGAGACTGGGCGGGAAAAAGAAACCAAAGGTGAAACCAGAAATCTGGAACCAGATTCCAGTAAAATATGGAAAGCAGAGAAACATGACAATGATGCAGAAGGTTTTCTCCAGAATTTCTGCCATATCTTCTTATTAAACCAACCTAATAGATATTGTATATTTATGCATGTTGAGGCTGCTACTGACAAGAATGTGACTGAATCCTAATTCCGAATTATTTTCATATTGTAAATAGCTCTATTGTATAAAATATGAGTGTTGTTATAGTTTACATGTTGGTAAATGTCAGGCCAGCAGTAATTCTACCTTTTTCATCATCCTTGATCCTTTTGCACAGTGACAGAGCATGCTGATTCATTTACATAAAAAAATTTGCAATGTGATTTGATGTCTGGAAACTATTACTGTCCCACACCATTTATACATTAATTGCTATAATGTCTAAGAGATATGCAATGGTTGTAGTGTTGCAATATAAAAATATATTTGTTTTTATTTCAATGATGGCTGCAATACGACAATATGTAGATACTTTGTGCTAAAAATTTACAATACATAAAGGAAAAAAAGGAACTAGCGTGATGCACAAAGTAACCTGTTTCTTAACCCTTTAAGTGCCAGAGGGATACACAACACATTGCTTTGCAATGCGTTGCGTACCCCTCTTGCACTCAAAGGGTTAATATGTTCTCTATGCTGCCGTGCACCCATATCCAATTAATTTATGATTAAAGGTTTGCAGTTTACATTCAGTGATGTAGATAATCTCAAATGAGATTATTTTTTATCAAACATTGAAAGTATTCTCTAGAATTTAACGTTTATTAACATATACAAAATAAAAACAGTATCCGTTAAAAGTTAAATATTTTTTCCAAATAAATGTGAGAGAGACTAGAAAAAGTATATGCTTATAAGGAACATACTAAAGATACTATTATTAAAATCTAAATATTTTCTTCAAATAAATGTGGGAAAGAGTAGAAAAATTCAGTTAATAAGGAATATACTAAAGATACCATTTGAAATAATAATTTTTTAGTTTTGCTGACACTCTTTTTATTTTCTGTATATTAATAAAAGTTACATTCTAGCTAATACTTTCACCGTTTTACAACAATAATCTCATTTGAGTTATGCAAAAATTTTACGAGGTGCGCAATTATCATGAAAACCAAGGTTACCATGGGAGAGGTGGGGAGGATAAAATTTGACATTGTAAAGCAGTGTATTGGACACAGACACTCAAAGGGTTAAATGTCAAGCAACATTTGTATGCATTACAAGTGTGTTATTAATAAACTGCTAAAAATTAATATATTTAACATTTACAAGCACACCGTTGGCATATACGTCATGAAGACATTAAACAAATATACACTTCAATAACTACATATACAAGTATGGATGACTTGCTTGGAATATCATTAGTAGAGTTCATAAAAAGGCACATTCTATTACGCTGTTATATATGTCAGTGATTTAATATTTTGTAGCATTTCTCTCTATAAGGTGATTAACCAGATTACTTATGTCTAGTTTTAAAGCATATGTCCTCTCATAAACCAATGAAACATTACAGTCCAGGGACTGCTTTTTTTTTACACTTAATCTTTTTTCATAGGTTAACCACTCACTAAGTGAAGCTCATTCAGTAAGAAGAATTGGAGCAGTTCTGGGAAAGCCACCTGCTCTGTAAATGACATCTAACATTTATATTGATTTAAATGGGACCTTTAATGGTCTCCAATGCATTGCTTTACAAGTGGTTAAATCATAATCATATTAATGGGATTTTTGCAGTTGGTTTGCTCCAGAATTGCCCCAAATCCCCTTCGTACACTAGCTTCAATGGTCCAGTGTGGCATCTGTTAACTAAATAACAACTATCATAAAGATATAAGAAGAGTCAGAACGAATGCAATTACATACGTCATTCTCTACTTCTTTGACCTTTAGAATTGCAGACTTGTGTTTGTGGGAGGAGGTAGTACAATTACAAACATTTGATACAGGTCACTTAATAATTTCTGCCTTTAGGATTGCAGACTTTTGTGTGTGTGGGTGGGTGGGAAAAAGAATTATAAATGTGTAGTGTAGTGAAAATGGTATTTGAGGCTTAGGGCTCGATCCAAATGTTGGCGTTAAAACCAACGTGAAGAAAAAAACTGCCTTCGCTCCTTAAGCAAGACCAGGTAACGTGAGATTCAAATCTTCCTTACCCAGAAAGCATAAGGAGCGATAACCAACAAAATACACGTTAACCTTAAACCTGCGTCGCATAGAAAATCTTACCTAAAAACACACGATAAAAATGTTACCTAGCACCACAGCCAATCACAGCACTGCAAAGTATCAAGTTCAGTCAGAAAATCCAAAACCCACGTCTCCAGTTCTGAATAGCTTTCTCTGTGCTTCCCTACCCAGCCACTAGGGGAACACAGAGAAGGCTTTCAGCACCATGGACAGCTTTGAATGCCATAGGGATGTGCACTGCTCATCCCTGTGGCATTCAAAGGGTTAAAATCAATAAAACTAGTACACTAAGCACTACACAATGCCCCCTTCCACATCCCCCCCCCTAGTATGTCACATATATTGCATATATGGGACATACTAACCCCATCCACATCCACCTCATGGACTTCCATGTAGTGGACAAATCTGTCTTTTATTCCACAATTAACCCTTTGAGTACCAGAGAGGTAGGAAAGCATTGCTTAGCATGTTTCCTACCCCTCTGGTACCCAAAGGGTTAATAGGCAACGTATGGACTACATACCTTGCCTATATATATATATGTGTGTTTGTGTGTGTTTTAAACTTTTTTTTAATTAAAATAGTATTATTAGACAGTTTAACTTAGATCTCATTCATTGTTAACCCCCTACCTCCTGTGTTCCATTGCTATTAGTACTTTTGCTCCACTCTTCTTCAAACTGAGAGTGGAGCAAAAGTACTAAAAGCAAAGGGACACAGTAAGTAGGGCATCATTAATGATTGAGATCTAAGTTAACCCTTTGAGTGCCAGAGTGGTACACAACTCATTGCAAAGCAATGCGTTGAGTACCACTCTGGCACTCAAAGGGTTAACATACAACTGAGGGAGCAGGCTGCACTGTGAGTGCAGCGCTCCCCTCATCTATATTTATGAATGATTACTTTATTAATAATTCCCTTGCTGCGGGCGGCTGTGAAGCCCGCAGCATAATAAAACCCCTAGGCATTGGAGAAAGCGGAAGGAGGGGACAGAGACATTGGAGGAAGCGGGTGGTAGGCTTGTACTTGCTGCCCGCTTCCTCCAATACCTCTCCTCACGCGTTGGCTTTGTGCCCAGCTGCCTGGTCGCCTTGTGCAAATCGTCCCTTTTCACAAGGCGTTGTAACTGGGCACAAAGCCAAAGCGTGAGGAGAGGTATTGGAGGAAGCGGGCAGCAAGTACAAGCCTACCACCTGCTTCCTCCAATGTCTCTGTCCCCTCCTCCCGCTTTCTCCAATGCCTAGGGGTTTTATTATGCTGCGGGCTTCACAGCCGCCCGCAGCAAGGGAATTATTAATAAAGTAATCATTCATAAATATAGATGAGGGGAGCGCTGCACTCACAGTGCAGCCTGCTCCCTCAGTTGTATGTTAACCCTTTGAGTGCCAGAGTGGTACTCAACGCATTGCTTTGCAATGCGTTGCGTACCACTCTTGCACTCAAAGGGTTAACTTAGATCTCAACCATTAATGATGCCCTACTTACTGTGTCCCTTTGCTTTTAGTACTTTTGCTCCACTCTCAGTTTGAAGAAGAGTGGAGCAAAAGTACTAATAGCAAAGGAACACAGGAGGTAGGGGGTTAACAATGAATGAGATCTAAGTTAAACTGTCTAATAATACTATTTTAATTAAAAAAAGTTTAAAACACACACAAACACACATATATATATATATATAGGCAAGGTATGTAGTCCATACGTTGCCTATTAACCCTTTGGGTACCAGAGGGGTAGGAAACATGCTAAGCAATGCTTTCCTACCTCTCTGGTACTCAAAGGGTTAATTGTGGAATAAAAGACAGATTTGTCCACTACATGGAAGTCCATGAGGTGGATGTGGATGGGGTTAGTATGTCCCATATATGCAATATATGTGACATACTAAGGGGGGGATGTGGAAGGGGGCATTGTGTAGTGCTTAGTGTACTAGTTTTATTGATTTTAACCCTTTGAATGCCACAGGGGTGAGCAGTGCACATCCCTATGGCATTCAAAGCTGTCCATGGTGCTGAAAGCCTTCTCTGTGTTCCCCTAGTGGCTGGGTAGGGAAAAGCACAGAGAATGCTGTTCAGAACTGGAGACGTGGGTTTTCTACTCTTACTTGTGTGCTGTACTCCCAAAAAAATAGGCGTTAGATTTCTGGAGAGAAATGTTGCAATTTAACGGGAGTTAGCCCTAACTCCAACATTTGAATAGCTTTTGGCGTCGTTTGTATATTATCCTCTATGGGTGAGATCTTGCTGTTCTGGCGACGGGCGATGTCTGTTTCAGAACTGGCGTCTCTTGTTTCTAGTAGAACATTTGCATTGCTCAATTGACGTTAAAACCAGCGTCTCCAGTTTTTTCTGGCGACGCCAACATTTGGATCGAGCCCTTAGTGTGCTAAATTCAAAACTATATACTTTTGGAATCAGTCAATGTTTAACACACAGAGTTCCCAAGGTAGGTATCCTGCATACAGCAGTCAAGTGTATAGATCTGTAGCTTGTAGAGTTTAACCCTTTTGAGTACTAGAGGTGTGTGCAACACAAGTGGGTTAAGACTCAAAGGGTTAAAACACAAGTTAGCTGCAGTGTTTAGACATCTTAAAGGGATAGTAATACTTCGTTTTAACTTTATTTTATTTTGTAGGCATTAAAAAAACATGAAGAATGATATAAGTCTTATCTCTCAAACCTTTATGGTTTATGAGATATTCACAAGCAAAGTTTCCCCCTCCCACCCCTTTTACCTAGTGTAAGCCATCTCTTCTCAGATGTGAATCTGGTTGTATGACAGAAGGGGACAATTTTCTTTGTATGAAAACAATGAAAGCCCTTCCCCCCTTGACAAGTTTTTCGGCTTTTTCCCTTATCTTAATTGAAGACTGTCCCTCTCTGCAGTCTACCTGGGCACCTCCCTTCTGATCTGGTTGAACAGGGGGGGATACTTTGTTTCTGAATATCTCTTAAACCATAAAGGTTTGAGAGATAAGACTTATATCATTCTTCATGTTTTTTTAATGCCTACAAAATAAAATAAAGTTAAAATGAAGTATTACTATCCCTTTAAAAAAGGTCCCTGTGAAGACCAAAATGTCAACCAGACCTTTAATAAAGTTGCTGTTACTCTTTGAAAATTCCCACGGGTGCTGGATAGATAGCTATAGATATATAGCACAGAGATAACAGCCAATCATGAAGGAAGGTAGATCATAGTTGCTTGTTGCTTGTGTCTTTCTAATCAGTCACACAGAATTTTGGGGCATTTGGGGTTATTTTCTTTCTCCCTTCTCACACCACTAGACTCCCTTATCTCAGAGATAGCAGCCAGATCAGGAAAGAACATGGATCAAAGGTACCTGTGTTTCAGCCACATTAAATATTTTGGTGTTTGGAGCAAACCTCCTCTAGCAAAGAGGTAACAGTCAGATCAGGAAGGAACCTGGATCAGAGCTGCCTGTGTCTTTCCAATCAGTCAAACAGAATTTTGGGGTATTTGGGGGTAAACATCCTTTGTTCCTTTCTCACACCCCAGATGTATCTAACACAAAGGTAATAAGAGCCAGATCAGGAAGGAATTTGGATTACAGCTGTGTCTTTCCAGTCAGTCACACAGAATGTCAGGGTATTTGGCATAAACCTCCTTTGCACCCTTCTCACACTCCCAGACACCCCTAGCACAAAGATAACAGCCACATCAGGTAGGAACTTGCATCATGGCTGCCTGTGTCTTTCCAATTAGTCACATAGAATGTTGGGGTGTTTGGGGTAAATCTCTTATGCTCCCTTCTCACACCCCCAGAGTCCCCCAGCACTAAGGTAATAGCAGCCAGATCAGGAAGAATCTTGATGATGCATTTGCATTACCAGTTAGTCAAACAAGATTTTGAGGTATTTGGGATCAACCTCCTTTATTCCTTCCTGCCCTCCAGACTTCCCTAATACAGACAATAGATTTTCTGCCTACAATACTTGCTAAACTAAGCTTCAGCTCCACTTTATTAGCCTGTCGTCTCTAGCTGAAAAATGTTCTGCTCTATCTCTCACAAAAACAGAAGGGCATGCTGAGGTAATCTGACACCTTTTTTTATACTATGCCTGTGGGAAAAGAAGGGAAACTTGCCACTTGGTGGGGAGAAATTCTTCCTATTGATTTTGATGCAAAAAGCTAGGCAGAAAAAGCAAAAAAACAGCACTTAGAATACACTCTCTAGGTCTTGTTAATGGACTGCTCCGCTCTCCACATCTTAAGGGCAATCACACACATATATGAAAAAAGGCACTGATAATTATTTTTCCACTTGGCTGTTGTATCTTGTATCTTGATAAAGCAACTTATGTAAAACATGTAAATCAGCCTGTAATAATTTGTATAATTTTTTTCCTGTGGTGACATGGGATAGTGTATTTGGCCTGAGAGAGTACCTGAGCAGTGTCAGGTTTAATATATCTGCCTGCTTATATCAGATGGAAGATAGTGAATGCCACTGATCAAGTGACTGTAAAGTGATCGGAGTCTCCTATTTATTTTATTTTTTTAAATATGTTATCTGTTTTATTGTCAGTATGTATTTGATATGAGAATATAACGTTTGGATTAACAGAGAGCCCTATTCTGTTTGTGTGATAAATCTCATGTATAACATATATTAGACATATAGATAAAAGGTGGTACCATGTAAGCCATAGAAAAAAGTGATACGTTTACTGGCTAAGAGAGTAGCTTGAGAATGCAATCTTTCAAGACAGCGTTGTTCTTTTTCTTTAGGCATATTTAGAATGAATGCTGAATACAAAATGCATGACAGGTTATACAATCCTGCAAATTATATTTAAATTTAAATTCCACTGGAAGTAGAACTTTTAAAATCACCATTGTCTACTTAACCCCATAGCGACAATTGATTTACCAGGTATGTCCCGCAAAAACTGTCAGTTAGTGACAGAGGACGTACCTGGTAAGTCCCAGAAGTCCGAGTCTCCGTTCAGAGACTCCGGAATCATTTAAAAAAAAAAAAATGTACCACGTGTGTTAAGCATACCTGGGAACTTTTTAAATGAGCTTACCCTGAGATATTTGAAATATTAACTCTTAACGCCCACAAGAAAGCAGATTCTGTGTGTTATGTCAATGTTTGCTCTAAACCAGAGATAATCCAATTAATTTTTAAGGAACCTTTCACATACTACAGTTCTGAGATATAACTTTTTACACACTCATAAGGCAAGCGGGACTTGTCCTCCTGCCTTTCTGGTGGAAATGTAATGGATTTGGACAATAAATAAGCAGTAAATTGGTGTAAATCATATAGGAGGACACACTGGATTTGCTCACCCTGAGAATTTGGCCCCTCACCCTGAGATTTGGTTCCAAACCCTGAGTCTCAGGGTCAAACCCTGAGAGTTCCCAGGTATGGTGTTAAGGTGACAGCCGCGAATGCACGCAGCTGTCACTAATGGGTTAAATTATTCCTTAGATTCCAGTAAATAGCTCCAGTAAATTTAGTGTGCAGAGATTCTGTGGCTGCAGGCAAAGATGGCTAAGCATATGGAATATATGCGCTAAACCTCAGAGCACATATGCGCTGAGACTTTTGACCAGGATAAACATCTTACAAATCAGAGAGCCACCAGTGTACCTAGAGGTCTCATGGAATACAAATAACCACAGGAAGAGAAGAGTGCCACTAGCTTGAAGTACTGAGCAAACCTCGAAAGAGCTCCAAAAATACTGATGACAGATTTAAAAGAATATTCACAAAACCTCTGCTGCTCTCCTATAAACAGCCCCCCACCCTGAAACCACTGATGATAAAGAGCTCCCTTAAGAATACAAAATAAATTGGTACTTCTCCCTGTGTACAAAAGAGATATGGGACCCATGCACACATATGTACCACAGGTAAGGTGCCCATATCAAATTCTCACAAAAACCACATCAGGGGCAAATTCTCATCTAATGTTTTCTACTTCATCATGTGTGTCAGTTGTTCCAATTCAGAATTATATGTAGGTGAGACAGGACAAACTCTAAGAAAAATGATTATTTCTTATAGGTCTGGTGTGAACAACAAAAGAGACACCCCAGTGTGTCAACAATTTTGCAAAATTGGTCACAGCATCTGTACTAATGGAAAATTTTCAGACACAGAGAGACATATATCTGAGAGTATAAAGTGACCAAGTTTAACTCTCTAAACTGTGGCCTAAGCAGTGACAAGGAATTTGTCACATTAATCCACACAATAAACATATTTGGGGCCTTCTGGGTGCCAGAGGGGTGTACAATGCATAGCACAGTGATGCTTTGCACACTACTTTGGAGCTTGGAGGTTAACCCATACATTCCATATACTTGGCCATATTTCACTGCAGTTAAAAATTCTCTACACAATAGATCTACTGGAGCTATTCACACATCAAAAGGGAAATAAATCTTGTACCACTTGCCCAGCTACAAAGAGTTACACCTCTAGTGGAATTTGAATTTAAAAAGTATGAATTGATAGCCTGTCACGTACTTTGTATTCATCCTTCATTGTAAACATGCTTGAATAACAGACCTAATGTATTCATCCTTGATTCTAAACATGCCTGAATAACAGACCTAATTATTCATCCTTCATTCTAAACATGCCTGAATAACAGACCTAATTATTCATCCTTCATTCTAAACATGCCTGAATAACAGACCTAAGTTGTTTTTAACCCTTTGATTGTTAGAAAGATGTCCAACTAATTGAGTTGCAATGTACTGTATACCTCTCTCGAAGGCAATTGGTTAAAGCTTGCACTCTAAAGTTACTCATTTAGCCAATAAAGATATCATTTTTAGTCTACCAGTATTATACATTGCACATATCACTTCTTAGGAGCTAGCATGTACACAAGGGTGAAATGACCAAGAATAGCTGCTGAGAGATTCATAGAAAAGGATTTGTTTTTTTACCACTGTAATGGAAGCTAAGGACGCTGGGTTGTCCTTAGCCATCGTTCCAGGGTCCTCTCTCCTTGAAGTGGCTACAAAGGGCTAGCTGGTCCAATGAAGCTGGATGGCTGTATGACACACTGGGAAAAACAAGCTGGAAGACTGGAAACATAAAGCTGGAACGCTGGTCTCCTGAATGGGGGTCAAAGGAGACCCTTTAAACCATCCAGGAATGAAGAAACAGGACACAGGTTAAGTCCCAAATAAATACTGGTTTATTGACGGCAAAAACAACTCTTTTAGTGTTAACCAGGGACTGGGCACAATGGGACACAATGGTACAATGACTAGGTAGATGGTGGAACAACAGGGACAATGGACATGTAAACATAACACAAGGGGGCCAGACGTGAGTGAATTAAGTCATACAAAGGTGAATAATAGTAGTGTTTACAGTAAACATTGGGACAGACAATGGAACAATAGAGTGTACACACAAGAAAATGGGACAATACAGTGGGATGGATACAATCAACAAAAAGCAGTACAATAGAAACAGGTGTCACATACAATCAGAACCCCAGACTAATCCTATCACACAGAAGACAATAGCGAATACAGATCAGAGGTGAAGGGATTAATAAAGTGAAACCTTAATCAAACTCTGGACCAGAGAGGGTGACACATCTACAATTTGCAAATATCCAACAAATTAACCCCTTCATGCCCATGTAAGATTGTGGGCCACAATTAACACAGGGGTCCAGCATCTGTTAGATACATTATAGCCCATGTAAATATGATAGGCTTGAGAAGGCCTCTCAGTATCGGCCTATGGTCCATTTCAACCACAATTATGACATACATTGCACATATCACTTATTATGGGCTAGCATATACACACAGGAGTGAAATGGCCAAGCGCAGTTGCCTAGAGATTCATTGAAAAGGTATGCAGATCACACGTTTAATGCTTATGAACCTAATACTGTCATGTCCGGTGCTGCTGCCTGTCGCAGCGATCGCGGCTTTGCTTTCTGGCTCCGTCGGGTGGTGGAGTCATTCATAGCAATGGGTCAGCTGATTCCCTGTTACTAGGCATGCCTCTCCTTCGCTTCTGGGATGTGGCTTCAAATAGAGGCTGCTTCCGGTACTCGGATGAGTTAGTATAGCGTCCAGATCCGAGTTCTAGTCTGCCGCTCTGTTCCTGCTGATTTCAGCTTTTGTTATCTATATACCTGTGTATGACCTGGCCTGTTTGAGACTACTCCTCCGTCTCAGTCCTGTACACTTCTGATGTCTGTGTATGACCTGGCCTGTTTGTGACTACTCCTCTGTCTCAGCCCTGTACACTTCTGATGTCTGTGTATGAACGGTCCTGCTTGTGACCACTCTTCTGTCTCAGCCCTGTACACTTTGTATCCTGTGTGTGACCTGGCGTGTTTTACAGAAGTCTATCCAGCTGGATTGGCACCTCGCAATCTGCTCTGAGACCTACCTCTGGTTCCTGCTTCCTGTTACATTGTACTTCAATCCTGCTCAGCCTGAGTGAGTGCTCTGTTTGTTCCTGTTGGAGATTGTTCCTCCCTGGGGATAGGGTAGTATAGTTTGTTTAAAGTGAGTTATCGTGGATCTCCTTCGGCTCAACTGGAGGGGGCCAATCTAGATATGCAGCTAGCATCTTTACACGGCTTGGCTGCAGCACAACTCCTTTTAGGCAACCACCGTACCCTAGCCCTGCAACCAAGTGTCGCACCCCAGCATCTTGCTCCCCTATTCCTTGTTGGAGGAGTTTGGCCTTCATCCAGTAGTTCCTTCACAGGGATATTCTCCACTGTGTTGTGTGTTGTGGTTTGCGAAACAAATATATTTTTAGAAATTCTAGCTAGGCATGCACGATAGTTAAAATGTTATGTTGCTATTTATTTTAAGTGATTCTGCCTCTTTAAAATATTCTTCTGTGAAATTAGAAATTCATTTTGATAAAACGTTGGTTATAAAATATCTATATTAGCTGTAAAATGCTTTATATTATCTTACTAAGTAACATACACAGATTCAGCAGTATTAGGCCATATGTGAAGAGGATAGTAATACAAGATGCTCGAGACTTAACCCCTTGGATGCTAAAGTCTTCACCAATGTAAAGCATTGAAGATCTCTTTTAGCATCTAGGGGTTTAAACTTGTTTTATAGATCATAAAGCAAAGTGGTAAATGGTTACAATTACAACTATAGTTATTTTTATTTCTTACAATAACCAGAGGGATGTGTGATCTGCACATCCCTCTCATCTTCAAAGGATTCATTGGTATTAGAAATACTGTATAAAAAAGTTTGCATTACATGTTTGAATAATTATATTTACTTTTTATAAAAACGGCAGAACATAAATCGTTTTATGATATTATATAAAGGTCTTGGCATTGCTGTCCTATCGTATGTACAGTTTGATAAAGTGTTTGAAGTGGACTTGTAAGTTAAACCCTTTGAGTGCCAGAGGGGTATGCAATGCATTGCAAATCATTGGCACTCAAAGGGTTATGTTATATACTCAAAGGGTATATGTTATACTAGCCATTCTTCTGGAAATTAATTGCTTTTAGAGAAATTAACAAATTGTGATGGCACAGTAATGGACTTTATTTCTCTGTGCATTATAGTAATTAGTTATTTTTTATTTTCAGTCAATCTTTTCACTTGCTGTGCTATTATAAATGCCCTCAGCATGGGGGCTCTGTTTAGATTCATTTGTAGCACAGTGGGAGTTTTCACGGAAAACCACAAGTTTGCCTCTTTTTTGTGGAAATTCCCCACACAGAGAAAACCTGTAAAATGTCAGCCTTCTTCCTAACTCTAGTAAATTTCCTGAGAGAATGTTGCCATTTTCTGTCTATGTCCAAGAAGTCTTGGTGAGGGGTTATACTCAATATATATGGTTCTATGGCTACCAGTGTAGTGGGACCAGGTTTATAGATCAGAATGTGTGGTTCTATGGCTACCAGTGCAGTGAGACCAGGTTGGAGGTCAGTATATGTGGTTCTATGGCTACCAGTGCAGTGGGACAAGGCTTTGAGTCAGTATGTGTGGTTCTATGGCTACCAGCGCAGTGGCACAGTCAGTATATATGGTTCTATGGCGACCACTGCAGTGGGACAAGGCTTTGGGTCAGTATGTGTTGTTCTATGGCATGGGTGAGCAATGTAAGGTCCACCAGCTGCTATCCCATAATTCCCTGCCAGACAGTGAATGATGGAAGTTGTTGTCTGGCAGCAACTGGTGGGCTTCTCATTGTCCCTCCCTGTTCAGTGGCTACCCCGGCAGTGGGACAAGGTCATGGGGGATCAGCATGTGTAGTTCCATGGCTTCAGTGGAACAAGGCTGGGGGGTTATGTGTGGATCTATGGCTTCCTACAAATGGGGTTCAGTATGCATGGTTCTTTGGATACCAGTGCAGTAGGGCAAAGGCTGGCAGTCAGTATGTGTGGCTCTGTTGCTACCAGTGCAGTGGGGCAAGTCTGAGGGTCAGTATGTATTGTTCAGTAGCTACCAGTTGGACAAGACTGGGGTGGTCTGTTCAATGGCTAGGGCAGCAATAGGAAGTTTTTGATTCCCTTTCATTATCCAGACTTACGGTGACATTTTCATTTTAAAACATGTTTTCACAAATGCTTATTGTCATGCATTTTTTCTCTCCTAGGTGTCCTCGAGTGGCCATTTTGGACAAAATTAGTGGTTGTGGCTATTGGATTTACAGGTGGCTTAGTCTTCATGTATGTGCAGTGTAAAGTATATATTCAGTTGTGGAGAAGACTGAAAGCATACAATCGGGTAATCTTTGTCCAGAACTGCCCTGACACGTCTAAAAAGCTGGAAGAAAAGAGGCACACAACCCAGCAGAACATGGACCTTAAGGATTCTGTAGTTGTTCCAGTGTCACAGACAACCACACAGACAAGTTCTACTGAAGCTGTGCCAGGAGTCATGCCTGTTTAAAGAAGAGACCTCTTGCTGCCTCATTGTACATCATCATTCTACTAATAATGTGCCATATGTATAAAAGTCAAGTGGAGCAATTCCGGGGCAAACCAACAGCATTGTAGAGTGCACTAATAAAAATCCTCAAGATTCCCATTGGTGTTAATAGGACTTTTAAAGCTAATTGAATGCTAAAGAGATCTCCAATGCATGACAAAGCAATGTATTGGAGACCTTCCTCACATTCAGCTGGTTAAAGGAGCAGCAGACATATTTATTAAAACTATATGATATATGTCTTTTCCTGCTGAGTAAAACAAAAGTGGGACTACTGCTGGGGAATCTTGGTTCTAAATTTATTACAGATCAAATTTATATTAATTTGCATTTTTCTATTGTTGTTACCAGGTTGTGCTGTTCATCACTTAACCGTTTAATTGTCAGATAACTATCCAGTACAATATGTTGCAATGCGTTTGTTAACTCTCTGGCACTCAAAGGGTTATGTTAGTATTGAGACCATATGACTCAAGCTCTCCCATATTACATTACAGAGAAGCAATCCTCCTTGTGGACATTAGTTGGCATTGCTGTTAACAGTCTGATACAAGGAATCTTTGAGCTATAATAACTTTTGAATGAAAATATAAAATAAAGTACCATCCCCTATTAAGCAGGAAATCCCTATAACATATATTTTTTATATACTTGTCCTTTAAAAGCCCTATTTAAGTCAGTGGGGATTAGTTGGTATGCCACAGAAATGTTCTACATTGTCCTTATACATATGGTCTAATGAACTTAAAAGGGGAAAAAACACCTACTAAAAATACCCATCACTTACCTTACTGTGGCCAGAAATTCTTAAAAGCCTCCATGAATTTTACTCTTGTGACTTAGTTCAAGAGATAACATTGTCAATCCACCCTAAATATTATATTCATGCAGGTGGACATCATGGTTGTCTGGAGTTTTTCCAAACTGAAGCAGGCAGAGTGCATGAATTAACCCCCATAAGGATCAGAGTGGTGTACAATGAAAAGCAATGCATTGCACACCCCACTGGACTATAAAGGGTTAACCCTTTGAATGCCAGAGGGGTACGCAATGCATTGCAAAGCAATGCGTTGCACACCCCTCTGGCACTCAAAGGGTTAAGATTACAAGATAAACTGGGAGGAGATTGTGTCTTGTGGTCCTGCATTCAGCTGTCATGGCTGCCTCCTAAACATGACATCCAGGACTTAATGATGTTATCTCTTGAATCATGAACCAAAGAAAAGTCAGGGGAGCCATTAGGATTTCCTGGATATATTAACCCTTTGAGTGCCAGCAGGTTATGCAGCACATTGCAGGGCAATGTGCTGCATATCCCTCTGGCACTCAAAGGGTTAAAGTAATTGGGGTAATTGCTGTCACTTCCTCTTAACCCTCTGAGTGCCAGAGGGGTGTTTCCGATGTATTACTTTGCAATGCAGTGAGCACCCCTCTGGCATTCAAAGAGTTACAGTGTTCCTAATGTACAATGGGCATGCTAAGCAGATGGGATTATACATTCCAAGTTGCCTCAAGATAAACAGCTGTTACAGAGCATTAAGAAGAGTACCACGGTATTAAGAGTATCTCTGGTCTTCTGCAATATACATGTGAAAGTACCGAAGGACACAATTGGACTCATTTATTTTGTATGTCCACAAACACCACAATTATGAAAATATACTGAATTAAACAGTTTTATTTGTGGAGGAAAAGTCTATTTTTCCAAGTGTTGTGTTTGTTACCATGTGGTTGAGTTAGACTTTTTCTACTTAGAAAGAAGAACATTAAAGAGATAATTTAGTGAATATCTACAGTCAAACAATACTCACATCAGTAGTTAGAATGAATTTGATACCAAAGGCTAAATTGAAAATTGGCTAAAATAGAAGATGTTGATATAAAATTTGATGTAGCAGTACTAAGAGGAAATGGAGGAATTCTGGAGCAGACTGCATCATAGTGGATATATAAAATTCTCCAGTGCATTGTAAAGCCCCATTTAAATCAATAGAAATGTAGGGGATTCTTCTCTATCCATTATGGTGCAGTTAGGTTTTGCAGTATGTGACATATGTATTTAGAAGAAATGGAATAATTCTGGAACAAAACAACTACACTATAGGGGGCCATTAAAAATGTGCAAAATTCCAACTGATTTAAATGGGACTTTAACCCCAAGCAATGCACTGGAGACCTCTCTAAAAATCAAGGGATTAAATGAATTATTTATTCAATGACAATATTGGTCTCCAATCGTGCCTGCAGTGGTGCAGTTGATTTATACCTGAATTACTCCAGTTCTTAGCACATGTTCTGTGAGTGACCCAGCACTGAAAGAGTTAAAGGGGAGTGTTTGTGCAGGCTGCATTGGAATAACAGATACATCATGTAGCCATTCCCAGTTTTCATTACTCTTTTAACTCTTTCAGTGCTGGATCACTCACAGATGCTCACCTTAGAGGGAACACTGCCTATGTGGAATCATTGACAGTGACATTACATAAGCACTTTGCATCAGTTTCTTGGAGATACACCTCATAATGATAGGTACATCCCCAGTTTCTCAATACATGTATAATAAAAAGTTATTAACCCCTTGGTAGCTAGAGCAAGACTAAGTAATGTGAGGACCTCCTGCTTCTCCAATACATTTCAAGATGGTCACATACAGTTACATTTCCAGCAACAAAAGGGTTAAAACAAGGGCTGAGGTCATACAGAAGGACAGCTAAACTGTTTACAGATATAAAATGAAAGATGGTGGGAAATCACGATTTTTATATATGACCATTATTTCACTTGAACCATACAAGTAGATTTCACCAAAATTCTACTAGCCATGCAATAATCAAAAGAAAAAGCAACCCGAAGAGATCATTGATTCCGGTGCAAAAATGTGGTATTAAAATTGTTTTCTTTCTTTGTTAAACAAGAATAAAAATGTTTTGCACATAGTATTTTCTCAGTTAATTGTATTTTAAATAAAATGTTTAAAAGTCTGCTTTAGAAACAAATTAATTTGTCCTCTTTTAGCTATTGCAATTGTATATGTCTTCTGCCCAATATATATCTATCCTTATATTGTCAAGATTGTCCTATGTACCCTGCCATACACATGCAGGGTTGGCTGTAGAGAGGACTTATCCTCATTTCTCTCTACTGCCACCTATCCCATGGCTGAGGGTGGTCCTTTTGAAAGGAGTGGCAGGAGGATCAAAATTACTGAAGGGACTTCGCCTCTCAAAGTCTTTTATAGGCAAAGCTCCCCTGCACACTCATGTCCAAATCTCTGCAGAATCCTCCCTGGAGCAGGGAATGTTTTGCCTGAGACAGCCCTACTTAAATCTGGTCTCAACCTCTACTACACACCATTTCCTCCAAGCTCTGTACCCCCTCCTTGCACCCTTTCAATCCAGTGATACCTATGTTCATTTCCTCTCATCTCACTCTTCACCTCCCCATCCAATCTCCTCAATTCATTCTGCTGTTCACCTTCCTTACTCACCCAACCTCAATACTGTGGTAAGGACCCAGTGATTGACATGTCACAGGGGAGGGTAGACCTCAGGCCACTGTGTCAGACAGTGTTGTATGGTACTGTGGCTACCAGTGGAACAAGGTTAACCTCCCTTGCATGCTTTTCAAGCTGTGGATCACCACCCAACCTAGACACTGCAGATCGCTTCCCTTATTCACATCTGGTATACAGGAAGGAGGCATCCTCCATCCCTGGTCAGCAAAGGGTAGGCCTGAGGCCACAGAGTTTTTCTGCAGACAGGAATGAGGCATTCACACTGCAGCTTACCCATACAGCGTTTCCTGGCTGGCACACGGTAGGTATCCTCCATCTTGTGACAGGCAGTAAAGAAACAAGTATTGGGCATGGCTTAGTAGAATCAGTGTAGTGTAGTACTGTAGTTACCACTGGGGAGTGTAGTGTGCTAACATACAACAGTTTAAAAAGGTGTAGAAGAAATACTTACCTGTTATAAAGAAACTCTGTATGCTTGCAATTAGCGGGTGCCCACCAAGAGGACTGTGAACCCACCAGCCCTCTTTATAGGCAAAATGTTCCCACCCCCACAGGCCATATGAGGAATAATTAATTAAAATCAGACAAGATGTGTACAAGCCAAGACAGGCCTATAGTCATGTCTTTAAATGCCTCTAAATATAGAAAAGATATTATATTAGTGATTAAATTGAATAGGCAAGAAATCAGCTAGAATGAGCAGAGGGGATGTGCAAAAACAAGAACATAAGAGAAGAACAGCTCACAGCACTAACTCACCATAATATATACATATAATTAATCATATCACCCCTAAATGTCTCTTCATTAATGTAAATAAACCCTGTTTGGCTCATCCCTCTTTATAAATCAGATCCTCCAATCCCTTTATCAGTTTTGTTGCACATCTCTGTACTTTTTCAAGTTCAATAATGTGTTTTTTAAGAACTGGTTACCAAAACCGTACTCCATATTCCAGATGAGGCCTTACCAAGGATTTATACAGAGGTAAGATAATATTAGCATCTCGTGCATCTACACCTCTTTTTATGCAGGATAGTACCGTATTTGCTCTTGCAGCAGCTGAGTGACTCTGCACACTGATGTGAAGTCTATCATCTATCAGTACATACTAAACAGCATTGGTTCCAGGACTGAACCCTATGGCATCCCACTTACAAATTTAGACTGATTTGAAAAGGTTCCTTTTACAACAAATTTCTGCCATCTATAATTTAACAAGATCTCAAGCCATGTACACATATCACCTCCCAAACCAAAGCCTTTACATTTATGCAGTAACCTGTTTTGAGGCACTATATTAACAGCTTTTGTAAAATACAAATATATTACATCAACAGCAATTTCCTTGTTTACTACTTACCCTTTTGTAAAATGCAAATAAATTAGTCTGACATGATCTATTTTTCATAAAACCATGCTGACACCTACTAATATTGATTATCTTCACATAGTCCTGAATACTGTCAGTTAGTAACCCTACTAATATTGTACCTGCTGTTGAAGTAATGCTCACAGGTCTATAATATCCTGGTTTGGATCTTGCCCCCTTTTTGGACAACGGTTCTTCATCAGCTTTCCTGCAATCAAAGGGCACTAGGCTGGCAGGAGATCCTGGTCTGTGGACTAGCCGGCGGCTCTGCAGCAGAGCCGAAAATGTGTTATTGGAAAAGAATTACTTAATTGGAAAGGTCTACAAAGTGTGCCTGGTTTGCAAGCACATTTTGTAGACAGTTCTGATGAAGTGCTTCTTTTTAAATAATGCAATTTTGGCTCTGCTGAACAGCCTCGTCAAGTCGGCTGACTTGAATCTCCTGCTGTTAGCTTTACAGCTGACATCAGGAGAAAGGGAGGAAGGGGGAACTTTGAATGCATATATCTCTCAAACCATAGCAGTTTGAGAGATAGGATTTGTTCCATAGAGTTTATTTTTTTATCCTCTACAAAACGAAAAGCATTTTTTATGGGACATTACTGTCCCTTTAAGGCATCAATGCAGCAGCAATCATCTGGCAGGAGTAGGAAATAAAGATATGCCAGGAAAACAGAGATAGGAGAGAGAAGAAAAGGGAGTGCAAATCTCATAATTGAAAAACATTAATTGATGCAGAAAATAAAAATAAGGAGTATCCAATCACTCTCACATATATTTAAGGCAATAATTTGCCTATCTATGTAATGGCATGAATGAATATCCAATTGATGGTAGTGGTGTCATAAGGTGTAGAGACTGGTAATCAGTGCTCTGTAAACCCTTACTGCCCGTCCTGTCAGAGACTTTGCCCTGGTGGGAGTAGAGAGTTGATTTTAAAAAGCAGAATTGTTTGAAAGTCTGTTTAAAATGTGATTAAATTAGCCCATTCTTCTAGACAAAGGGGGCCACTTTACTTTTATATATCAGGGCAAAATATTTGAGTGAGTTTTATGGATATTATTGACTTTGTTCCAGACAATAAGGTCTAAAAGAAGGTTCATTATCTATGTAAAAATCTTAAAGTCTGGGAAGAAGATATACTCCCATATGGGAAAGTCTGCTAGAGTGACAGATTTATATCAAATGGGATAACCTTTGACATAACACTGATGACACAAGCCAGAGCCAGGTGTCATTTTAGGTGCGAATTTTAATGTGGAGTAAGAGCTCCATCTCCAGGGTATATAGCGTTATTACTAGTGTTTCTCAAATTGTCCTAGGGAAATTAGGAATTAAGAGTATCCAATCAGATAATACTGATGATGTCACTGCATAATGAGATGGATCTTTATCCAATCAGAGGAGATTCTGATAAGAGTAATTTTACCTTATAAAATAGTAAGGCCTAAGGTAGTTCGCTCTCTTGGTTTCCTGATTCTGCTTCATCAAAGTTTTTAGTGATTTAGTGGCTGTAGTGATTCTGGAATTAAGCAGAATTGATTAATTGGTAAATTGTCATATTTTGCCAGATAAGTGTAAAGTAGTTGAGAGCAGTGAGATTTATATATCCTTGTTTATATATTAGTTAATATAATCGTTATATTTCTAGAATATATTGTGTTTCTAGAAAGGTTATTATAGGTAATATTTAATCTGGGGAATTCTTTGAATTAATTTATTAACCCTTCAACTGCTATTTGTCTATTTATTTTGAGGTGTTTCTTTGGATTTATTTGTGTTTGTTTTTGGGTCTAAACTTTTGTACAGTGGGAAGTTTATTTAAACCTCTCACTAGACAAAAGAAGCTACCATCTTGGGTGTGGCATATTATAGTAATAACTGATTAATCCTTGGAGTACCCTATAGGTTTTACATAGCATTGCTATGGCCATATTTATGATATATGTTGCATGACGTTTGGTATACCGTCTGGAGATATATTATTGGATTTGATTCTAAGTATATTCTTGTGATAATTTACTACTGACTATATTAATTGCAATTTATATGTTTTATTCAGAAGGTATGCAATATTTGAAATTGGTAGATAATTAAATTATAGTGATCTAAATCTGGGATTTTATTCCAGTTAGTTTCTCTAAATTTTTAAATTGCATATGGTACAAGGAGAATTGTCAGAGGACCTGGCTTAAAATTACAGCTTACTCGCCTGACAACCTACCTTAAAGCTCAATTAGCATAGTTTATACAGTTTCTGAGGCAGAGGTAGTTATATGCTGCTGCCAACTGTATTTTAATTAATTGTAAGGATCAATTATCCTTGTCTATGCTGCTGGTTTCAATTATTGTTATTTAATACCTCTGAACATACCTATGTGTGATTAACCCTTTTATTGCTGGTAATACTAATTGTGATAATTGTGGTTTGAGTTATTGTATCTCTATTGAAATTGGTATTCACTCATTTATATCATTGTTGCTTACCCCTTTTTTATATATAGTATATTTTACTTAAATAAATTATATATATTTTTGCACAAATATGAGTAATTGATTATTTTATCAATTCTTTACTGTGAAGTAGAGTGTCAATACCTAGTGTTGTGTAAAGTTCTCAAATTTATTTTATACTATTATTTATTTAGTTATGTGAAGATATTCAACCTAATTGGTTCTCCTGTTAGAGGTTAATCTTGGATATTATATTCAACATCATTGGAGACACTGCTGAGATCTATACACAGGGTTGACACATTTGTCAAATAATTTTATTGGCAGATATATTACACAGTAACATATTTGTGCATAAACATGTCTCAGTCAGGTTCTTCTGTGTCTGATCCAGTGGAACAGATTTCAGAAGAAGACATGAAATGGGCTGTAGAAGGCAGGCTAATTTATGCCATCCATTTTCGCCTAAAAATTAAAAGTGATGCACAGCAATGGAGTGATGATATGGAGTTAAGGGTAGTATCCCACTCTGATAAAATTTGGCAATCCGATAGCTTCTATTATACAGCTTTAAATAAATGTATAGAACAAACCAAGCCAAAGGAGTTGGATATTCAGATCTTACTTCTCGTGCCTGAATTGTTACAAATTATCGCTTACCAGAAAAACAAATTAGAGGGTACCCAAGAAGGTATGGAGTCAATAAAACAAACTCTAAAGGCTAAGATGGAAAGAATATCTGAATTAGAGAAAGATATGCATGATTACCACAAACTGGTAAAAACACAGGAAGAGGAAATTCAGTCACTCCAGCACTAGATAAATGGGCTGGTGAACAGGTGTAAAACTAATCTGGAGAAACTGTGGTCTGCAAAAGAACAGCATTCTATCCTCAATGCTGATAAGTTTAATTTAACACGTGAGACCACAATTTGCAAGAACAAGTTAAGCAACTTGAATCCCATATAGACAGGTGGGCTCACGAGAATGCCAAACTTCAGGAGCAAGTGTTGGTATACCAGTCCATTGATATTGCCCCTAAAGGGGATATGTTAGTGGATCAGGAGACGTTTGATATCTCGTCCAGGCAGTTACAGGAATTGTCGGAAAGAATGCAGGCCTTTACTGCCTCTCATACTGACAATCCTCCTTCTGAGCAGGAAAAAGGCATTAGTCCTGACAGGAAAGTCAGTCTTCAGGATCACTCACCTGGGGAGGGAGGGGCTACTGACCCTCATGATTCACGCTTCATGCTGAGGAGTAAGGATGAGAGTAACATCCCAGAGCAATTTACACACCATATACCTCAGAGCCTCTTAAAAGGTCATGGAATAACATCTAACAGGAAGCCAATGGTCAAATCTAACAGGAGGAATATGTCCACACTGAGAAGGTTTGAACAAAAGGAAAAGTCACCTCTAGTTGAAAAAACTAAAATAATAAGGTTTCTTAAGGACACTGTGCCAGTTTTCCAAAAAAGGCTAAAGTGTCTGTTGTTAACAATCTAGAGTGTTATGTTGAAACACTTGCATCTCTAGGCCTTCATTCTGACCGTCATAAAATGTATTATGTGCCTTGGGCTTTTGATATTTCAGAGGGTTTCTTTTTCAGATCCTTGAGCGATATGGATATCACCACATGGGAAGAAACTGTTGAACAAATAATCCTAGATTTTGGGCCCTATAAAACCTGGCATGAGGCTAAATGTGCTATCTATACACTAAAATGTAGGCCAGACCAGGACCCCAGGCAATTCTTGTCAGAGATTAAATGTGCCTATTTCCTTGCTGATAAGGATACAGATTTCCAATCTTATGAGTTTAGGGAACTATTCTTTAATGCTCTGCCTCGATATATGAAAACTAATCTAGCTAGGGATTACTCTTCTATGTTGTCACTAGATTGGTTACTCACTCAAGCTATTAAGCCGTATAATGCCCAGCAGAGTGAGAATACCCCAGCTAGGGACAAGAAGCCTGCCCCCAGTATGTAGCAGAGATGTTGATTGAGGAAAGCTTGAATCTGTGCAGAGGTATTAAAATCTCCACAGGTTCATAACAAGGCACCAGGACAGAAGGGGCCTGCCTCTTTTAGTTCCCAGGGGTCTTATAGCTCAAATGATAAGAAACCAATTTTCAAAAAGTCCCAGGGTTACAACAAAAACCAAAATAAATCCAAGTTTCCCAAGAGGTTTCAAAAGGGTAAAAACTCTAATAATCAGGGGTCCAAGTCCCAGCAAAATAAGCAAACCAAGAAGTCTGATTCTGGGAACCAAGGTCAGAAGCAGGTAAGTCTCAGGGTTCAGGTTAACAACCTGACAGACATGATGGCCAAAATGATGGATAATGTGGCACAGCTAGGCCAAAACCCTAGTTCTAATGCACAGCAGGGATCTAATCCTTCTTTAGGGACAGCTCCAGGAGTGGCAGCTGCCACTCAGTAACAGAACAACAGAGAAATCGTAAGCAGGCCTTAGGGGAAAAGAATACCATTGCTTTGCTCTATGTAAGTCCTACAATAACCAATCATGTTTTAACCAACAGTAATGCTAAAACATTTTCTTTACCGGATGTAAATGCTTTGGTTGACTCTAATATTTCTTCCTTATCTCACCCACAGCCAGGTACACAAAAGTCCATCCCTGATGATGTCACTTCTTTTCCCTGCATTTCTTCAGAACAAGTTGAAGAAGGAGGAGAAGTGAAGGGGGATGCTGCAGTTGTACAACCTGACCAAGTGGTCAGCAAGTCTGCTCCTTCAAATATAGGGGTTAACCCTTGCAGGCAGTGGAGGGATTCTAAGATAATTTTACATTGCAATTGTTTATGTGAAATGCATGAATATGAAGGGAGATATTTCATAGATGTCACATTTCAGGAGCTTAACGACTTAATTATTTCCAGCCTCCTGGATACAGGGTCACAAGCTACCATATTATCTAGCCCCATTATTATACAATTATGGAGTGTACTACAGTAAAGCAGGTGTTGTAAGCATTTGGCGGATCCCTAATAAGCGTAGGAACCATATGGTTAAAATTTAAGATTGGTAATAAATCATTCACACATATAGTCATAGTAATTGGAATCCCCTATAACAGGTTCATTATGGGTGCTGATTACCACAGCAATTAAGTCCCATTATAGACTATGTGAATGTTATACAATTGCATTTGCACAGAAAAATCTGGAGAAAGCAGTGGTAAGTAATAAGACTTACTATGACCTATAGACCACCAAAAGGGAGTATGATGTAAATGATCATGTTTATCTCTACAATTTTGCAAGAAACCAGGTAAGAGAGAAGAAATTCTTACCCTCATGGAAAGGGCCATATATCTTAACTGATATACTATCTCCAGTTGCCTATAAGGTTTCAATCCCTAATAATGGTATTCCTAATTTTGGTGAGACTTTAGAAAAGTGGGTTCATATAAACCAATTACATGCTTGTCACCTAAATCTCAGTTACAGGTCATAGAGGGAGAAGCTGAAGAAGAACAAGGATCCTAATTCAATCATCGGATGGATGAGTATTATTGATTGTCCAAATGACATTATCATGTTTAGTTCTATTGTCTTCTTTTGTTTCAGTGAAACGTCGCTCTCTCTTTTGTCTGTCTGTGTGGCATGTATGTTCCTCACTAACACTCTAACATATCTTGTCAACACATGAATTACTGCTCAATGATGCTCAAAAAATTTTGCTAATTTTATTTTTCCTTTTGACAAGGTTTTGTTTTTAGCATACAGCTGAGGTTCCCTCCACTGTGAAGGGGGAAGAGCAGAGACAGAAAGTGTTAGATTATCATAGTTTAGCTTAAGGCTAGTGAGGGCTACAAGCAGACTAGTGCAAGAATATATGTACAGTAATTTAACAATACCTAAATCAGGGCTTATAATTTTAAGTCCTTTGCTACTAGCCAGACCTGAAAAGTTACTCGCCACTGCAAGCCAAAACATACCCACCAGGGCTGAATTTCTACTCGCCAGGGCTAAATTTTCACTCTCCATTGGCTAGTGGCGAATGGAAATTTTGAGCCCTGCCTAAATCATAGGGATACTGGTTGAAACTGTATTGTAATGTATGTATGCATGCAACAATTGTTTCATATATGAGATCACTCGTGCCATTTCTTTTAGACCAAAGAGTTCTTAAAAGATTGAGGTTGGTTGACAGATGCCATTGTTATGGACGTCCAGACCAAGCCATTATGTGATCATCCTTCTTCTGTGACAGGAGTTCTGGCCAAAGCCAAGTGTGGTTCCAGTGCCTTCATCAAGAACCATTGGGCAAGAGGTGCTGGAGTGCATCCCAACAGAGAAGAATTTGTATTCCAGAGGGGTTTTGTCAACATGTTTCCTTGGTCACCATAAAGAGGAAATTGATATTTCTCCCACCACCCCTCTCTAAAACTGGGAGTCTGATATGATATGCGTGCCATTTTGGCTGAAGCCAAAATTAAGGAGATCCTTGTGTAGGCCAAGCAACTATATGCATTAGATACGTCTCACTATCTACTATGGTATATTGGTTTCCTATTTGGAGATATTATTTCATCTATTGAAGAGAACAATAAGTACTTCATATTTTGGAAACAAGCCTGTGCCATTATCTCATTGATGGACTGAAGCGAACTGTGATAACTTTAAGGACGATCCCAGTCATAGAAAGAAGATCGCAAAAGGTCTCTTCCAGTTTTAGCATTAATATTTTAGAACTTTCATCAAGTTAGAAAATGTATGCTAAAAAAGGGGGATTATGTCAGAGACTTTGTCCTGGTGGATAGTAGAGAGTTAATTTTAAAAAGCAGAATTGTTTGAAAGTCTGTTTAAAATGTGTTTAAATTAGCTAATTCTTCTAGACAGGGGACCACTTTGCTTCAATATGAGGGCAAAATAGTTTTTAGGGATATTAATGACTTTGTTCCAGACAATAAGGTCTAAAAGAAGGTTCATTATCTAAGTAAAAATCTCAAAGTCTGGGAAGATATACTTCCATATGGGAAAGTCTGCTAGAGTGACAGATTTATATCAAATGGGATAACCTTTGACATAACACTGATGACACAAGCCAGAACCAGGCGTCATTTTAGGTGCGAATTTTAATGTGGAGTAAGAGCTCCATCTCCAGGGTATATGGCGTTATTACTAGTGTTTCTTAAATTGTCCTAGGGAAATTAGGAATTAAGAGTATCCAATCAGATAATACTGATGATGTCACTGCATAATGAGATGGATCTTTATCCAATCAGAGGAGATTCTGATAAGAGTAATTTTACCTTATAAAATAGAAAGGCTCCTAGGTAGTTCGCTCTCTTGGTTTCCTGATTGTGCTTCATCAAAGTATTCTTGGCTGGCTGCTAAAGAGATCCTAAGAAACACTCATTGACTTGTAACTATATCTTCCCTTATTTTAACTTTGCAAAATTTCAGAATCAAATACATATTTCTTCTATATTTGAAGAAACATAATTTTCTCATAATTTTTCTTAGTGGACTGGCCACCTATTTTTACAAATTATAATAAGCCATATTGGCTGTAGTGATTCTGGAATTAAGCAGAATTGATTAATTGGTAAATTGTCATATTTTGCCAGATAAGTGTAAAATAGTTGAGAGCAGTGAGATTTATATATCCTTGTTTATATATTAGTTAATATAATCATTATATATATATATATATATAATCATTATATATATTTTGTCTATTTATTTTGAAGTGTTTCTTTGGATTTATTTGTGTATGTTTTTGGGTCTAAACTTTTGTACAGTGGGAAGTTTATTTAAACCTCTCACTAGACAAAAGAAGCTACCATCTTGGGTGTGGCATATAATAGTAATAAGTGATTAACCCTTGGAGTACCTGTATGTTTTACATAGGATTGCTATGGTCATGTTTATGATATTTGTTGCATGAAGTTTGGTATACTGTCTGGACATATATTATTAAATTTGATTCTAAGTATATTCTTGGTATAATCTACTATTGACTATATTAATTGCAATTTATATGTTTTATTCAGAAGGTATGCAATATTTGAAATCAGTAGATAATTAAATTATAGTGATCTAAATCTGGGATTTTATTCCAGTTAGTTTCTCTAAATTTTGATATTGCATATGGTACAAGGAGAATTGTCAGAGGACCTGGCTTAAAATTAAAGCTTACTTACCAGACAACCTACCTTAAACCTCAATTAGCATAGTTTATACAGTTTCTGGGGCAGAGGTAGTTATATGCTGCTGTCAACTGTATTTTAATTAATTATAAGGCTCAATTATCCTTTTGTATGCTGCTGGGTTCAATTACTGTTATTTAATACCTCTGCCTGAACATACCTACGTGTGGTTAACCCTTTTATTGCTGTTAATACTAATTGTGATAATTGTGATTTGAGTTATTGTATCTCAATTGAAATTGGTATTCACTCATTTATATCATAGTTGCTTACTCTTTTTCTATATATAGTATATTTTACTTAAAGTATATATGTTTTTGCACAAATATGGGTAATTGATTATTTTATCAATTCTTTACTGTGAAGTAGCGTGTCAATATCTAGTATCATGTAAAGTTCACAAACTTATTTAATACTATTATTTATTTATTTATGTGAAGATATCCAACTTAATTGGTTCTCCTGTTAGAGGTTAATCTTGGATATTATCTTCGACAGTCCAGGGACACTGGAATGATGGGGGTATTTCTGAGAATCAATAACTCTCCAACCAAAAACAAATTCTTACAGGAGCCAGAGAGAAAGAAAGAATATAGCCATAAACCCCCACACATACTGTAAACTCAGCAACATTTTAAATAAATCATTTGTTCTTTAAGATGTGCCTAACCTTAGTCACAGTCTTAGGAATGCTGCCTTCCAAACAATATTAAAAGTCCCTCCTCCACTTTATCTTGACATGAATCCCATCTCCAGTAAAGGAGCTGGCCTAGTCGACTAACTGCTGAAGGTGAGGTTGTCATGGCAACCATAACTAGTGATAATATGAATTAAACTTTTACCTGTGTGTGAGTGCTTGCAAAAATTCCTGAGAGTACTCACTTAGGGAAATGTCTCCCTTGGATGATCATGGGTAGGTTTACCATGAACTCTGTCAACCAGTTTCCATGTCATTCACTGTAGAAGGGGTTGATGTTAGGTAAAAGGAAAGGTATCATGCAACTTCCTTTAATTAAGTGTTTTAAGAGTTTAACTGAGATCAGTTGTACTCTAAAATTTCATGAACATGCATTACTGTCTCTTTAATCTGAAATCTGCTATAGTTTCAGAAAAAGTGTAGGTATTTAATATAATATGTAAAACAATACAAATAACTAAATAAAATTAATTACAAATGAAAATCCCAAAATACAAAATGTGAAAAAAAGACCATAAATTAATTTATGTGGTTAAATTTAACTTTTAGACATTTACCAATGGTAGATATAGAAACACTTACTGACTTCCCCCAGCCCTCCAGCTGCTGCCAGACTACAACTCCCATCATTCCCCAGCTGTTTGGAAACAGCTGGAGAGACTCTCATTGCTCATCACCCCTGTTTGGAAGGGTAAAACCACACATTCTGACTACTTAGCCTTGTTACACTGGTTGACACAGAACCACCCACTGACCTCCCAGGAGTCCCAGCTTTGTTCCACTGCACTGGTATACAACAGAACAACACACACTGAGTCTGCAAAGCTGTGGGAATTCGTGGTAATAGGCAGAAAATGGCAAAGTTTTCACAGGAAATATATTGATAATAGTGAAAAGGAGGACATTTTGTGGATTTTCAATTTGCAGGAAAATTTGTGAAAAAGAGGACTTTTAGCCCATCTCCAGTCTTTTGACTATTAATTTTAGGCAATTCTTTAACAAGTATATAATTAACATTTAAGGCTTTTATTAAATAGACTGGCGGCACTGCAGTCATGCACAGTACTGACTGCCCAAGCCACGGCTGATACGGAGCAGGGAGCTCCGAATTCAGACCGGAGTCCTCTCTGTGCATCGACTATGGTCTGAATTCAGAGCGCCCCTCTCCGTATCAGCTGCAGCACCGGCAGCCTGATTAATTCTGTGAGCGCAGCCGTCTCTAATGCTCATGACGGCTTCTGACAAACATCCTTAGAGAATTATAATATAGGATAGTAATACTTAATACTGTAAAAAATATATATGTTGCAACTTTTTTCCTGCCAAGCAAAATGTAGGTACTCACACTACTGAGAGATGTTTTGTTCACAAGCTATTACAGCTCAAACTTGCAATAAATTGCATTCAGTACCTTTATGGCCTGTTGCTATAGCAGTCTAAGAAGTTTTATGGCCAGCCAAACACACTTATCCATAACCTGCTGTACCAATAGTACCACTATAAAATTACTAGCCATGGAAATACTACATCCTAAAAATGCAAGTTTCAGCTGCTATAACTTTTGAAGAAAACATATCTTAGCAAAGGGAGTACCCACATTTTAGTCCATAATAAGGATTAGTATCCCTTTTAAGTTGCAATTGTGATTATAGAAATGATTTGATTAAAGGAAGTGGAACCTAAGTCTGCATTGCAAATGGTTATGCAATCTTTACTTTTGTACAAGTTGACACCTAAATATTTTAGGAATGGTAGTATCTTTTTAATTGTAAATGAAAGAAAGTAGTAACCTTGAAAAAAAGATGAACATAGTAATTGTCTGATAATGTCAGAAGACACATAGGGATTTATGGGTATTGCTCTCTATTTCAACAAAAAGAAACAAACAATGCATACCCAAGCAGAGATTTGCATGCAAATCTTTTGTATTGATACACTATTCAGCAATATGATAGAGCATGCAGCATATTACATACCGAACAATGTTACATAACACCACAGTGAAAAAGTAAAATAGGAACAAACATTCAGCCTTCGCAAAGGAAATGTCTTTTTAGAAACAAGATTACTTTTGATAGTTATTAAATATACATTTGATTAAATAGAACTTTTATTTTTCTCCCATATGAGCAGACTTAATTTAACATAAAAATCTAACTTTAAAGTTAATTCTTGAATGCAAAATCAATCAATTAATCAATCAATAAGCAAAATGTATTTGCATTGGATAATGGGCCAAGCAGGTATGGTAACACTGTGTAACTGAGTAAAATGATGAGCACTCTACCGAACAAGGGCATATAGCCCAACAGGCAGACAAAATAAGAATATACTTGTAATTATTTCAAGATTTATTTGAAGGAGGTGTAATTAAAGGGATAGTAATGCTTGAAGAAAAGTTCAGCTCTGAGTCTTCTGTATACTTCTTCGAACACATAGCTCTATATTTTAACACACAGTTTTGTAGTTCAATAGCAATTCAAGCAGAGAGGATCCTCATACTGCCCTTGGTGGGCTATATGCTCTTGAAAAGTGGAATGTTCTACCCTCTCATCTTCATTCTAGGTTTAGTCATTGAAGGAACTGTAAAATAAAAAAACTAAAGTTTTAAAAAATTAAGAAAAAAAGGTTAAAATTGAGCTGGACAACATGTGGCCCTACTCTAGACTTGTTGGATTACATTTCCCTTCATTCTCAACCAACCAATGGCTGAAGGTGATAGGTGTTGTATTACAACAGCAACTGGAGAGCGACAAGTTTGCCACCCCTTTATTACCCACTTAATTGTCAGAGGTGGCTTCAAAGCATTGGTTCGGAACACATTAGCAGAATACATTACTAATTACCTTGGTGTTGAGAACATTTCGTTGACGTTTAGGCAACCCATGGTTTTTCTTCCTAATCTAAAGATGCATTTCAGAGCTTTGGGGAATTGTCAAGACTGAAAAATAAATGACTGTAATGACTCTCAGTATGTGCAGTGTTTGCTTGACTTGCCAATAAATCTGCTAAAAGTGAACTTTCACTTTAGACAACTCTTGTTTGTATTTTCATAGACTGTCAAAAAAATGTCATGTGTTTCTATTGAGAACATTATCTAAAACCTATATGAATCCTTTGATTGTCAGAAGGTGGGCAAAAAAGCATTGTGGAGCGATATGTTGTACAGCCTCACGGCACTCAAAGGGTTAAATCATTCAAAAACAATACAATTTACCCAGAAATAATTTTTAGTTAAACCCTTCAGGTGCCACAGGGGCACACAATGCAGTGCGTGCCCCTCTGGCACTGAAAGGATTAATACAAAACTCAAAGCTGTTTAGTAACTATTCCTGATGCACCATGAATTAATACAGTCACCTTCATAATAGCAGAGTAGAAAATTGCTGTTTAATTATAGTCATTTGAAAACATATTTCTCTCTTTCTTAGGCTTTTCCAACTTAACCCTTTGAGGACCAATGGAGGTTAAAATTCCTTTCATATCTCACCTCCCAAGGCTTATTTTGTTTACTGGAATACTAGTTGAAGAGCCCGTGTACACGGGCCACAGTGCCACTCAGCAATGGCGGAGTGCAGTCATGCACAGTAGAGACTGCCTGCGCCACAGCTGACACCGAGCTGAGCGCTCCAAGTTCAGACTGTAGTCCTTTGGTGCGCAGAGTGGTCTATGGTCTGAATTTGGAACCCTGCTCCATTATCAGTCTGTAGTGAGCATGACTGCAGCATGCGCAGCAGTCTCTACTGCGCATGATGGTTTCTGACAAACACACATTTAGTGAATTATTATATAGGATAAGATAAACTGCTTTCTACTACTGATCTTAGACTGAAACTCTGGGATTCTATTAAAGGGGAATGTTGCCCTAGGATTAAGAGGCTCATAGGCCTTACTTAGCAGTCATTTATTTCTATTTATTGTTTTTGTTTGCATGTGATCTGTTTCAGTCTACTGTTAGTTGTTTCCATTTAAATCTGTTTTAATCTAATAACAACTTGTGTCCCTTACAAGTCATTCAAGTCTTTTGGTGCTCACTGGTGCTGCAAGGAAACTGTAGTTATGCAGGAGTCTGTTAAAGGGGAACTTGATCATAAGATTAAGTGGCTCTTAGCTTTACCTAGGTAGGTAGGCAAGTGTGTGTTCATCAAATCAGCAGTGATTTATTTCTATTTACGGTTTTTGTTTGCATTTGATCTGTTTCATTCTACTGCTAGTTGTTTCAGTTTCAATCTGTTTCAATCTGATAATAACTTGTGTCCCTTACAAGTAATTTAAGTCTTATAATGGATTACTCATCAATCTATCCAGTGAAAATAAGTGTTTTAGTAGCTGGGTGCATGTTAGCATATCAGAACAGTCAAACTGCACAAAACACCACTAAGTGCAGTAGAAATGGTGGGATTATACTTCAGGATATGGAGGATTATATTGGTGATGCATGTGCATTACTTTGGGATCAAGATAAAGAATCCTATAAAAATCATAATCCTCATGAGGATTTGTATTACAAATTATGCTGTCTACTATGTGGGGCACTTGAGAGAGATAATATCAAACAGGAAATGTGATTCCCTGAACAAAGGACATCCTTCTGTTGCATTATTTTACCACATTCCCAAAACTCCTATGACTCCCCGTTGTAGCTGTAGTATTTCCTTTAGCAATTTTGATGGGCGGCAGTGATCACCCTCTTTCTGGCATTGCATGGGTTAAGAATCTGTCAAAACCGGGCTGGGAGGGCATCTCAATCACCCCCCCCCCCCCCCGGACACACACACTGCGTCTTGCTCCTCCGGCACCGAAGAACACGACTGGTATAATAAATCCAGTTGTAACACCCCAGTGAGCCCAGAAGTCCTTTTTATTGAGTTGAGTGCCCACTGCTGAGCTCTCCAACACTGCTCTTTGGAACCCAGTGAGTTAGGGGACAAACCATCTTTTATTTTACAAGAAATTATATTTGACCCTTTTAGTATATAAGTGGTACGCAACACAATTGCTTGTCAATGTGTCAAGCAAATGTGAGTTGGAGTTAGCTCAAACACCTTTCTTTTTGGAAACCAGTGGGTTGAGGGATCATACCATCTTATAAGAGAACCACAATTTAATCCTTTAAACTATCAAAGATCTGCTCAAAGCATCACAAAGTGGGAAGCAGATAGAATGGAATCTTAATTGCTGGGAAGGTGAGAGAGGAGTGGGGACAGGTACCTGCTGCTACTGACAGGGAACACCACCGCAACTTTGTAAATGGTGACATGTTGCAGTTGTCATTTTGACACAGGTGATATTTTGATGTCAATGTTGTAACATGGCCTACATTTGAAGTCTCCCTTTTGATGATACATAATTTCACAGTGACATTCTCAGAGTAAACGGTTTGCTGGGATTTTCAGTAACAGGAATCTCTGTAGGATGTTCAGATAGATTTAGAACATGATATCCTATTAGGTGTGAAAGTCCTACTAAATTTGCCAGTTAAATACCTTATCTCCTATATGACGCAATGAAAAGTTAGACTTTTTTTTTACTTTTAATGTAGGTCTTTCTTGTGCATAGTGTAGATTCTGTCTTTTTATAATTCCTTCTCTCACTAACCTTTTTTCTACCCTATTCATCCATCTTCCCTAATGTTTCTCTTTCCTTTTTTCTTGCCTTCCCTTTCTGTCTCCCAACTTATATTCCCTTAATATTCCTCCTTTTTTCCTATTTTTCCCTCTCCCCTTCTACCCCAACTTATTCTCCTTTCCCATCATTCTTTCTGTCCTCTTTGCCTTTTCTCTATTGATTTTATGTTTTAGATTAGTCTGTTGGAGATTTTGTAACCTCTTGAAAGGGTGATGAATTATTTGCAGTGTCTTGCAGCATTTTCAAACACACACACTCATACACACACACAGACACACACAAACTGGTTGTTGGAGAGCATTTTCAATAATGTTCATGTGGTTGATTATGTAAATCAGCCATGTGAGTGATCTGCATGGTGGTCTAATTGGCTACCACTAAGATCATCCCTGTGACAACTTAGTTGCTTCTGTGCTGAATTCAGGCATGCTGCATCATGCGGCATCAAGCTGCATTCACTCAGATTGCATGTGTAAACAACCCAACCAGATTTGCATTCTATGTTATGTATGGAAGACATTGTGCAGACATCATGGTTGTGCTGATTTTGCCTGTGTGAACATAGCCTTAAGGTATTTTCTATAACAGGCAACACTGGATGGGGGCTGACAATGAGGTGATGAGAGTATAAAAGTGTGGCACCCACCATATATTGCTTAGGAGTGTCAGAGATATCATTTTTTCCCAGGATCCATCCATTGATGTATGAAGTGGTGTGATGTGTGTCCACATATAAGTTAAGAAGATATAAGGAGATGTGAAAATGGTTACACAACGTACTTTAATTCTTGGGTTATAAAGGAATTCTTTTTTAAATATGTACAGGTGGCAGGGCTGAATGAGAAAGTTATCTCTTTACTTCTTTGTCAGCCTATGTGTGTGCGCATTTTCATTAAGGTCCATACTTGCCATTCTCCCTTTTTCATTACACATCATAAACACCACAACCTTTTCCCATAAACATAACACTGACATTTGCAACATGACAAAATACATATGACATATGACAAATTTCAAGGTCACAGTTGTATTTAAATATGTTTTGATCCATATATAGGACCTCCAACAGGACCCTTCAATTGATCTTTTGTGGCACCCAGGGCCCCGAAACCACAGTGTTGTCCTAATCTGCACCCAGCTATCAAACCATGGGTCTTAAAGGGTGAGCTTTTCAGGGCTCTGCTCCCACTCCATGGCTCCCCAACCAGGGGAGACAAAAGGACACCAATTCACCATGCTGTTGTCTCCATGCTGTCCCTCTCACAGCTGCCACAAGGGACCTAATGAGTTAGCTAGTACAATGCACTGGATACCTCTCTGGCACTCAAAGGGTTAAAATTAGGTTAAATAGAGATGTTACAGCATGCCCTTTTATATGAACATACCCTTAAAAACAAGAGTTTAAAAGTTCAGTACAAGACAAAACTTGTTTCTTCTACAAAATACACATTTATTACAACATGTAAATCATTCATCATGAAAGAGTAACAGTTAAGAGCTGTTTGTGGTCACAATATGACAAAATGACATCAGTTATTTTGCAACATTTTCCTTTGACTAATTAAAAGTCAGACACATTTTCTTCTTAATCCCATGGAGAATTCTGCAAAGATGTTTCAATGTCAAATAGCTCTTTTAATTTTTGTTCTTGACAGGTTTAAACTCCAATGAATCCAAATAAGGTTTTCAAACTACAATGTGACTGGTTTCATGGATTTAAGTCAGATTTTTTTAGTTTTCTAGATGAAATAAACAAAGGAAGAGTGCACTCCAGGCAGCATGTATTTGGGGAAAACAAAAGAGGCTCACTGTGTCTTCCTCTGACAGCAGGTATTTGTTGCTGTGTCAGACAGTAAAGACAGTAGAGCAACAGGGAAGAACACCTAACACCAGATGCCTTGCAAGTGTCCTGTCGCTATCCTTAGCAATTGGGAGCATACCTGGATGTGGACTCACCTTGCCTCAGACACCAATCCAAGTTTAAAATCAAGATATTTAAAAAATGAAAGCAATGTAGAATAATGGATCTTGTAACTATATACAGTAATGTGCAAAAGTTTTAGGAAGGTGTGATAAAGAGCTGCAAAGTAAGAATGCTTTCAAAGATAGACATGTTAATAGTTTATTCTTATCAATTAACAAAAGGCTAATGATTATCAATTTAATAAGTGGGTTGAAACACAATCATTAACTGAAACAGAAACAGCTGTGTAGGAGTACTAAAACTGGGTGATGAACAGCCAAACTCAGCTAACAAGGTAAGGTTGCTGAAAGTTCAATGTCAAAAGTCATACACCATGGCAAGACTAAACAGAGCAACAAGACACAAGGTAGTCATGCTGCATCAGCAAGGTCTCTACCAGGCAGAGATTTCAAGGCAGACCGGGGTTTCCAGATATGCTGTCTAACCTCTCTTAAAGAAGCACAAATAAACAGTAAACGCAGTGTTCGGCCATGGAAACTTAGAGCAGCAGATGAAAGACACATCATACTTACTTCCCTTTATAATCGGAAGATGTCCAGCAGTGCCATCAGCTCAGAATTGGCACAAAACAGTGGGCTCCTAGTACACCGATCTACTGTCCAGAGAAGACTAGTCAGAAGTGGTCTTCATGAAAGACTTGCGGCCAAAAAAAAGCCATACCTCAGATGTGGAAACAAGGCCAACAGACTCAATTATGCATGAAAACACAGGGACAGGGGTGCAGAAAAATGGCAGCAGGTGCTCTGGACTGATGAGTCAAAAGTTGAAATAATTGGCTATAGCAGAAAGCAGTTTGTTCACCACAAGGCTGGAGAGTGGTACAAGAATGAGTGTCTGCAGGCAACAGTGAAGCATGGTGGAGGTTCCTGCAAGTCTGGGGCTGCATTTCTGCAAATGGAGTTGGGTATTTGGTTAAAATTAATGGTATCCTCAGTGCTGAAAAGTACAGGCAGATACTTGTCCATTATGCAATACCAAACCAGGAGGCATCTGACTGGCCCCAAATTTATTCTGCAGCATGACAACAACCCTGAACATACAGCCAATGTCATTAAGAACTAACTTCAGCGTAAGGAAGAACAAGGAGTCCTGGACGTGATGGCTCCCACAGAGCCCTGATCTCAACATCATTGGGTCTATCTGGCATTACATGAAGAGAAAGAAGTAACTGAGGCTGCCAAAATCCACAGAAGAACTGTGGTTAGTTCTCCAAGATGTTTGGAATAACCTAAAAGAATTGATGCTGTTTTCAAATTTATTTGATTTATATTTTTCTTCTGTTCACTCACTATGCATTTTGTTAATTGATAAAAATAAACTATTAACATGTCTATTTTTAAGGCATTCTTACTTCACAGCATTCCCACCTCCTAAGACTTTTGCACAGTACTGTATATAGACAGATATACAAATATATATATCTATTGCTATCTATCTATATATACATACACACACAGAATATATGCAAATCTATGACACTTTGAGAATGTAGGCACATTATTCTAACAAATAAAAGCTGGATTTCATAAAACATATTCTCAACCAATGTTTTCAAATTGTATTAATAAAATTAAATTAAAAACTGTATATTATATTTAAATAACACAAATTAAACAAACATGTTCAATACAAACACAGACATTTCAAAAGTATCACAAAATATGCAATGCCATTTCTGCAGCATTGTAGTCAGTATTTCTTTTGAACCCGGTATATGTCCCCTAGGGATCCAGAAAAACTGCTCTAACTGCACAAGAAGTTATCACATGAACCCATGTAGTAAATAATCTGTAGGATATCTTGCTTAAATTCATAACGAAAACAAAGTCAGTCCAGTCAGCTTACCTGTAAATAATATACTTGAATTTTTAGAAATATATTTTTTGTACATAAATTATGTCTCAATCATAATTCATAGCTTTTTACCAATGTATTGCATTATTAAAGTCCCGTGACTGTTCTATTTCATTTGTAATTATATGATAACAGTGTCAACACTACCAACCCTTTTACATACATATTGATGTCTCTCCAAGACAGTGTGGATTTATCTCAATAAGTGAAAGGGGTGATCATTTACTCTGGCCCCAAATAAGTTGCACCTCCCCCCAATCAATATTGGGGGTAATATGGGGTGATCATATACTCTGCCCCCTTCAAAAGGTGCCTGGATCTGTTGCATGCAACTCTACACCTTCCGGAAGGTATGCGTATCGCACACCGCACAGCAGTTATGTCACAGGGTTCATCAAGTATACTTGGAGTGACTTAACCCTCAATGAGAGACAAATAGCATCTATTCAGGAAAAGCCTCTGTTTAGTTAACATTAGCATGGGTACTTTATAGACAACAAATAAGGGCGTACTTAGTATAATAAGAACGAGGCCATTGCTTATAGAGTAAGTACGTGTACATAACATTTCAAAATAGAAGAAAAACAGCTAACATTTGCAGCGCATAAAAAAATATAAGGTGTTCTGTTACTATTCAAGTAATGCTGTACTCCCCTAAAGTGACCTTGACTGTTTCCTCTTGAAACAAGGGGGGCTGTGTGCTTGCAAAGCAGTTTCACTCTAATATAAAGAAAAGCTGAAAAAGCATTTTGGAATATTAACCCTTGCAGTGCTGTGTGAAATTTTAACCCTTACAACAAGGGATAATCATCTGTGAGCATTACGAAAAACCTTTCCCTCCTCTGTTATGGAAGCAATGTAGCCCTTATTCCACCAATTGTGATTTGTCTGTAACCGTTATTGTATTCAAGATCTAAGGGGAGCAATCATTAGGAAGATAAAAAGGGAAGGCTTTATTATATAATTACACATGACTCATGCCAGTTATAAGAGCGGTAATATCTTCATTTTTAAAAACATATGATGTATGTTTGATGCCAACTGTATCTACAGACATAACTATCTCCTACTATTGTTATTCTTTATTGGATATTAACACACTTTATTTAACATCTACAGGTTTTGCTCAATAAGTAGCCACATGGAGATGGTAATGGTACAATTAAAATTTGATAGCTTATCTTTTCCATCAAAATGACTTGAATAAAATGTGAAAGATGTCTTCAATGGCATTAATATTATCGAACTGGCAAAACAACATAAAAGGGAAACCTTAGTAAGATGGAGTACTATTGTTGACATTAACTGCTCTTTCATGATCTAGACAAAAGGAAACAAATTCCTCATTTTCAGTGATATAGTTGCAGCTATCTGGGATATGCTGTTCTGCATTTGTTATCTCTCTGCAACAAAGAATTCTACAGTATATCTGTTGCCATGACATTGCACAGTTTACAAGAGCACAAGTATGTATTCCCTTTTCTGGCACTGTTCACATTTTCATTTTTCCTTGGAGTGCAACTTGGAGGGTTGTATGGGAAGCACAGTTCTGTAACATGAGATGCAGTCATGGCCAAGAGTTCCTCACCCAGTCTTGCTCTCTGTAACACAACAAATATATACCCAAATATGAGAAGTACAATAGGCAAAAAAATAAAATAAATCTTGTAAGGAGTACTGTGAAAAGGTCTTCCTACTGTGTAAATCCAGGGGACTACTGTCACAGTTTACCAATAACATTCAGGAGTCAGTACGGTATAGTTAAATGCAAAATTCATTAATAATAGAAAAGTAGAGCACACTATATACACAAGTAGCAAGCAGAGGGTTACAAGCCAGCGAGCACTGCTATCAGGAATAGTAGGCTGTCAAGCTTGACCACTCTGCTGGAGACTAGGCCTCAGCCACTGGTAATCTCTGCAGGAACCAGGAGCAGGAACAGGAACAGGAACACTGGATCTTGATCTGACGAAACGAGAGTACTGACTCACGCCTGCAGTCAGTAGGGAGCGATATCTGACTCACACCTGCAGTCAGTATAAGGAAAGTGATACCTGACTCATGCCTGCAGTCAGTATTGGAGCTAGTCTACCAGAGCCCCAGGTCCGCACTAGATTGGATGTCTGCTAGGTACCAGGAACAAACGTAAGAATAGTCAGACAGAGCCACAAGTCAACACCAGAGGGGGTAGTCAGATAAGCCAGGTCATACACAGTTCAGGTAGTCAGCCAGAACCACAGGTCTGCACCAGGTTAGGTGTCCACTATAGGGATAGACAAAAGAATAGTCAGACAGAGCCACAGGTCAGCACCAGGTTGGATGGAAGACTAGCCAGGTCGTACACAGAGCCCAAGGTAATAGAACTGCTATGAACAACAACGCAAGGGCAGCTGAGTCAGGACTCAGACTGCCCTTTAAACCCCTCCTTAGGAAGTAGGTAGGAGGAGCAGCTCAGAGGAAGGAAGTAGGGAGGAGGGGACTACAGGAAGCATGGCACATAAAGCAGAGGCCTGCTGCATGCTTGAAGCCTTGCGCCTGCAGATGTCACTGAAAACAAGGTAAGCTGTAACAACTACATCAAATAAGTGATGTTCAGGGGAAAAGTTATTGATTATCATAAGTAAAGTTTTCCTTTTCTTAACTGACAATTTAATTCTAAGTTTTCCATGTTTCCTTACCCTAAAATGTCAATAAAATTTTTATTTTTCAGTGATAGACAAAGGTTGATTTAGCACAGGTGATAAATGATTCTTTTTGCACAATGAGATACCGCACCAAGTGCTAATCAACTTTCACATCTTTCAACTTCTCAATATAACTCCTTTCATCAGTGGAAGGACACTTGTTGTACTCTGTATCATGGTCCCCGTGATTCCCTGTCAATCTTGCTGTGTTACCTGTGCATTGGAGGAGGCTGATTGGCCCGCCCAGGATGTTCCTTTTTATACTGCGTTTGGGCACTTGTCAGTTGCCCTTTCATGGTGTTCCTGATCCTGCACCTCGTTGCTGAGTTCCTGAGTATCCTGTGTACCGATCCGGCTTGTCTGACTACTCTACTGATCCTGCTCCATGATTGACCCGGTTCTGGCTGACGACCCTGCTCCGTGATTGACCCGGTTCTGGCTGACGACCCTGCTCCGTGATTGACCCAGTTCTGGCTGACGACCCTGCTCCGTGATTGACCCAGTTCTGGCTGACGACCCTGCTCCGTGATTGACCCGATTCCGGCTGACGTTCCTGCTTCATGTATTGATCCGGTTCCGGTTGACGTTCCTGTCTTGTGTCACTCTGATCACCTCTCTATCACGGTGCCCGTGATTCGTGCTATCCTGTGTCTATCACTTGCTGGAGGCTCCTCATTGGCTGTCTGCTGTCAGCCCGCCTCACATTGCCTTTTTAAACTCAGTCTGGGCACCCTTTGGTTGCCCTTTCCTGGTGTCTCTGACAGCATCTTTTCTGTCCTGCCTGCCATGCTGATTGGGCCTGAGTTCCTGAGTACCAGAGTTCCTGAGTCTACCTGTTCCTGTCTACCTGTCTGCTTGTCGTTCCAGTTGGTTCCGGTTGTTCTCCGTGGTTGCTGATGTTCCGGTCGCTTGTCAGTTCAGCGGTGCTCGTTCCGGTTGATCCTCTGCCTGGTCTCAGTGGTTCCCTGTCTGCAGTCACTGAGGCGACATTGCTCTCATTTCGCTCCGGAGATATTCCTACTGTTGGCTCCAGCGTGCGGACGCTGGCTTACTCCATTTAACCTGGTGGCGCATACTACTGTTAGTTCCAGCGTGCGGATGCTGGTTTATTCCATTAAACCTGGTGGCTTATACTTTGTTGGTTCCAGGGTGCAGACGCTGGTTTACTCCATTCAACCTGTTGGCTTATACTATTGTTGGCTCCAGCGTGCGGACGCTGGTTTACTCTATTTAACCTGGTGGCTTATATTACTTTTGGTTCCAGTGTACGGACGCTGGTTTACTCCATTAAACCTGGTGGCGTATACTTTGAAGGAAGAGCGCAAACCACCAAGCCAATATTCAATGTTGATATCAATATGGACTCAATATTATACTCACGATTTGAAGTTCAAATAGTTGGTACTCCAAAACCAGCTATAGCAAACGGGGAATATGGACTGCCCCGTTACAGTCAAACAATCTCAGCAAAAAAACTCAGGATCCTCCAAAATATTACATATAGTTTATTAAAATATATCAATAATATGCCATATTCTAAAAGAATTGAATCAGCCAAAAAAATTTGACATATATGTTGTAACGCGTTTCGGGGACTAGCCCCTTTATCAAACAATAATGGCAAAGATATAATATAAAATAGTAAGCTTACTATTTTATATTATATCTTTGCCATTATTGTTTGATAAAGGGGCTAGTCCCCGAAACGCGTTACAACATATATGTCAAATTTTTTTGGCTGATTCAATTCTTTTAGAATATGGCATATTATTGATATATTTTAATAAACTATATGTAATATTTTGGAGGATCCTGAGTTTTTTTGCTGAGATTGTTTGACTGTAACGGGGCAGTCCATATTCCCCGTTTGCTATAGCTGGTTTTGGAGTACCAGCTATTTGAACTTCAAATCGTGAGTATAATATTGAGTCCATATTGATATCAACATTGAATATTGGCTTGGTGGTTTGCGCTCTTCCTTCTTCGTATGTTTCTGTGTTTAAGGCTTCCCATCCAATAGAGGAGTGCTTTTTGAAGATGCAGCATCTACTTTTGCCAGTTGACTGAGTGGGGGCAGTTCGATTCCTCCATATATGAATGCTGATCACTATTAGTGATTTTATACATTGTGAGTACGGTGTATATTGGTGGTGGTCCTTTATTGGCAAGACTTATTGCACTAGGGAGCTCCCTTTTCTTCTTTTTTGTTTGGCTTATACTTTGTTGGTTCCAGCGTGCGGACGCTGGTTTACTCCATTCAACATGGTGGCTTATACTATTGCTGGTTCCAGCGTGCGGACGCTGGTTTACTCCATTAAACCTGGTGGCTTATACTACTGTCGGTTCCAGTGTGCGGACGCTGGTTTACTCCATTAAACCTGGTGGCTTATACTAGTGTTGGTTCCAGCGTGCGGACGCTGGTTTACTCCATTAAACCTTGGGGTCTATACTACTGTTGGTTTCAGCGTGCGGACGCTGGTTTACTCCATTCAACCTGGTGGCTCATACTACTGTTGGTTCCAGCGTACGGACGCTGGTTTACTCCATTAAACCTGGTGGCTCATACTACTGTTGGTTCCAGCGTGCGGACACTGGTTTACTCCATTAAACCTTGTGTCATTACTACTGTTGGTTTACTCCAGTACACCTTGCGGTTCACATTCCTCAGTTGGTCCCAGCGTGCGGACGCTGGTTTACTCCCTGACTGTAGTCAGGTACTGTGAAGTCCGAGTTGCTGTCCAGTCCCTATGCAGTTGTCTTGTAGTTCTCTGGCATGAGACTTCTGCTTGAGCGAGACCACTTATCCTAGTTGCTACCTCATCCATCCTACTGTCATTGTAACCTGACAGTCAGTTGGTTCCAGGAAGGTCTCCTCTCTTGGGCTGCCCTTCCAGGTATTGGTAAGGCCGATAGAACCTATTTACGTTGCCATCCTTAAGGTTGCCTTACCCGGTATTGGCAGGGCCGGTATAGCCTACTCACAGTATTCCCTCAGGCTGCCTTGCCCGGTATTGGTAAGGCTGGTAGAACCGGTACGTCACCATCTCACGGTTGCCTTACCCGGTATTGGCAAGGCCGGTAGAAACTGCTACTGCTATTTCGTCTGAGTCGCCTGGGTTGCCTTGCCCGGTATTATTGGCACGGCCGGTAGAACCTATTCATATGGTCATTTGCTTATTTGTATTGTTTGTATGTGTATGATAGCCCTATGGGATTGCCTTAACTTTTCAATAAAGTTATGTTTTTACCTAAACCTTAAGTCTGAGAGTCTTAACTAACCGTGACACTCTCTCTACCGAGCTGTTGCCTGAGGTTGCAGAGTCTTTCCGCTTTTACTGCTGAGCTGTTCTTTCCTATACCAAACCATATTAACCCGTTCAGTGCCTGTAGTCTCTGTTTATGTGCCTATCCTTTACACTTGCCAAGCCTCTGGTTACCCTTAGAGCCGTTTACCGTCCTGAGCCTGTGCAGTAAGACCTAGCCTACCTAACACTTGCAGAGCACTGTCCGTTCCGGTGTTCGGTGTGCACCGTGGCCGTGCTGGTTGGCGCTGGTAGCCTGTCCGCTCTTGCAGTATGGGTTTCCGTGCGGCACCGGAAGGGTGTCCTGGCTCAGGTTTCCTAATGCTCAAGGTATTACATTATCCTCCACACTACCCAGTGCTCCGGCTCTCATATAGCTTGTGCAGTGTCAGTCTATTTTGGCACCCCAGGGGTGTTTGGGAGCTATCCCGTTGGCACACGCAGGGTTACTACCGAGTGTACGTTAAGGGCGATTCAGGTTCTGGTCTTGTCAGCTCTAGCAGTAGCGTTCCTCCACGAATCCCACTGTGGTGGTATTGGCCCAGCTCTGGTCTGTTGGTGCGCTCCATTTTACTACCTTTGAGAGTGATTCAGTGCAGACACTATATTCCACTTCTCACCTTCAAGAGACTGTTATCATATCCTGGGCGTTGGCTAATCAAGGACTGAGTTGCTTCAGTTTCTCCTCTTTAACCCTGTATGGCAGTGTACCACTCTATAGGTTGCATAACCTTTACTTGGTCTGTATTTAGCCAATACTGATTATACCTGTACTGGCCCCTAGGGGCACTGTTCATTTATCATTTTCTCAATAAAACTGTGTTTTTACTTTCTACCGTGGTCTGAGCGTCAGAAAACTGTAACACTCTGATAGTTTTATATTAAGCATTATAATAGTAATACTGAATACAGTTAAACAAATAAATAACTCACTCTGGCAGCTCTTAATTGTTGTTCCTTAGGAGAACTAAAGTCATCAGCATGAACAGATCTTTGTCCTTTTCTAGAAGTCATTGCAATGTTACTGCTGAAATCATGATAAATATTAAAGTTGTACATTATTTCAATGATTTAATCTTTAATAAACATAGTAAAAATATTTCCAAGTGAAGTACTTATTTGGACTACATATAACATTGTTTGGATAAAAAGGTTTGTTTGCAACCTCTTCCCAACTAGAAATGTCTATGGAATGTGCACAACTAGGGATACAGGCAAGAGCACGCTTCTCAATGGGATTAACAAAGATAGGAGACATTTTTGGTTACAGAGGTAAGAAACAAGTTAAATATCTCTTGGAAAAGATGGTACCTAAGGTTGTTAATATTGAACATACTAGATGTTTTCACTTGAACAAAACTAAGCCTTTCTATCCCTTTAAAATCCTTACTGATTACAGGTATATTGTTTCAGTATTGGTTTTATCAAGATTAATAATAAAAGTGAAGCATTAAAGATTTAAGTCCAGACTACACTAATAAACACAGGTGACTGGAGAGCTGACTAGGCATATAAATATCCTTCTTCTCTTCCTTTTCACCCTCTTTTTGTTTTCTGTACTTTTAATTTAGCTAGTGCCTTTAACCCCTTAAGGACTGGCTGTTCGCGCATGTGGCTGGCACTTAAGGACGACGGACCTTTTTTTTTTTTTTTTTTTTTTTAATTCTATTCAGGACTGCATGTCATGTGGGGAGTCCTGAATTCCATGACGGTCCTTGCACGTCATGGGTCCTTATGGCTCTCCGACCAATGATGTGCCAGGACCATCAAAGGTTCTTAAGGGGTTAAGATTTCCTTCTTGGTAGATTCAATTACTTGCTTTTAAAGGGATAGTAATACTTAAGATGTAAAAAAATATATGTTGTAGGGTTTATGCCCCCGAATAAAACAAAGGTACTCCCACCTCTGAGAGATATTTTATTAAAACATTTTAACAGCTCAAACATTAATTTTTTTAGGTGCAATATCACAATGGCCTGAAAATGTACAATGGCGCTGTTGCTACACCATCCTATGGACTGCTCTGGTCTGTAGACCATAAATCTCCATAGGATGGTGTAGCAAGAGAGCCACTGTAAATTTTCAGGCCACTGTGATATTGCACCTAAAAAATTCAAGTTTGAGCTGTTATGATTTTTTTAATAATATCCTATATAATAATTCGCTAAGTTGTGTGTAACGCCCGACATGCGCAGTAGACACTGCTGCGCGTGCGGCAGTCATGCGCAGTACAGACTGCCCGCGCCGCGGCTGATACAGAGCTGGGCGCTCCAAAGGAGCGTCCAGCTCTGTATCAGCAGTGGCGCGGGCAGTCTCTACTGCGCGTGACTGCCCCGCGACCGGCTGCCAGAGGCACTGTGGCCCGTGTAACGGGCTGTTCAACTAGTATATAATAATACATATATCTTTTTTACATTTTAAGTATCACTATCCCTTTAATGCCTGATTCGCTTAACACTGCTTCTCACTCTTACAGTCGGCCACAGAAAACTAAGAAAAATTACCATTTAAGCAACCAACTATTGCCTTATTACCCAACATATATCTATCCTCTATTGTCTTTAATCTAACAATATCCCTTTCTGTTTTTCTCCTACCACTAATTTACTTAAAGAAAGCATTGTAATCCCTTTGAACTGATGGCTATTTGCTTGGGCTTTGATATCTCTGATTGTGCTCTTGGTCTCCCGCTATGTATCCTTCTATACTGTACAATCTTCACCTATATTTTAAAAACAATCTGTTTTATTTTAATAATACCTACTAGAGTAGAGTGGCTTTTTCTCTGTCTGTTACTCTTTCTAACATGCCTGATGCAACATTTACTTGCACCTAAAATGGCATGTTTTAGTTCTTCCCACCGCTCCCATTCTCCAACTAGTAATCTCTTCTCTGCAAAACATTACTCAAGTATTTTCGAATATATAAAAATGTAACCCTTTGAAAATCTAAGAATTTTGTTTAGCATAATTACACTGCTCCTTTCCAGTATTGCTGATCACTGGATATCACATTTTCAAGAAAAATGGTGCTCCATTGGTATAGGTTGACATACCATAGGGGGTACCAGAAGCACAAAATTACACCTACCATTTTTTCTTTTTTTTAAATAAGCTGCCTGCACTAAAATGGCTGGTTCTAATTATTAGACATATGATTGAAAGGTATGCAGGGCATATCATTTTTTGGAAGTAGACATTCATCTGCATCAAATTAAGGTATTTTTGCCTTTTTATCAAAAGGCTGGTGTGCACAATTATTTCCATAAGCTGGCGCTATAGAGAATGTTTTCTACATTTCCTCTACTTGAAACGTACTAAGATCTTTGAAAATCATGGAATGTTTTACTGTATCCAGTACTTTCTAACAATCCAAGAAATATGGAACCCGTTGGTATAGGTGTACATACTATACTGGGTGCCAAAAGCATAAAACTATACCTGCAACTTTTCATTAGTAAATAACCTGACTACACTAAAATGTTCATAACCATTAGATATTTGAATATAAGGTCAAAAAGGCATACCATTTTAGAAAGAAGACACTCACCTGCATCAAATTAGGGACCTTTTCACCTCTTTTCACCTCTAAGCTAGTGTGCACAACTTTTTCCAGAATGTGGTACTATAGGAAAAAAAAACACAATTTTTTACACTTCAGTCACTTCAAAGATACTAAAATATTTCTACAACATGGAATTTCCTTGTGTATTCACATGTCACCAGTGAAATGGTGTGAAGGCTTTTTCCCGATCTCTCCCATCCCTACCTGGAAGTTCTTGTAGGATGGAAGCAGGGCAGCCATGCTGCTCCCCTGAGTCGTCTATACGGATATCCCAGCCAAATTCAGCTGGGAGATCAATAGGTTGTGAGGCATCAGGAGGGGTCGTGATGCTCCCCCACAAGAATGGAATTTTTTTTTTTTATTGCGTCCATCACATACCGGTTGTATTGGTTTATGTGGGGACTGCAGGTCTGTGGCAGGCTTGGCATAGTGTGAACAGCATCCAAGTCCATACATTGTACAGCACTGGCACTCTAGGTATTAATAGTTTCGTCAGCTTAGTCAGGACAATTCGACAAACTGGGACTTACAAGAACCCTACTGATGATCAGAGAAACACCATTTGAGAACAGCTGAGGCAGATGCACGAAAAATAAGCAATTCTGGAATAAACCATCTGAACTATAGTTTTAAAATAAATATTCTCTAAGTGCCCATGAATTTACAAGGGATTTTTTTGAACTCATTGATTGCTAGAGAGGTCTCCAATGCATTTTGATTCAATGTGTTGGAGATGTGTCTAGAATTCATGGGTAAGTTTTATGTCCCCTATTGTTCTGCTGGTTTCCTCCATAATTGTTCCAATTCTTCATAGTACTGCTGCCTCACAGAGATTCATTTGTGTTTCTGTCTTTATTATTCTCTTGCTTGTCAGTCACTTGCAGCTACATGACAAGATGTTCTGTCATTTATGTACACAGCTTGTACTTTGAATTTTATCATAACGAATATAATAACAAAGTAAGGTTTTGTTATTTTTAATCCACTTAGTTGCAGATGACATACTGAAAAGATGTGTACTTTCAATTGTACATCTATGCCTAAGGCAAATCCTCTTTATGGTGAAAAATAAATAAAAACATATTTTACAAGGCCATTTTTGTAACCATATCTCAATAAGAAACAATATAACCATTTGTGGAGGAAAACACACGTAGAAATATGCCCCAAAAATAAAATAAATTATAGTGCACTATTTTGTGCATGAGTAATCCATTTCCAATGGCCAATTACATCTGAACTGCTGGTAATTCCAAAGAGGGAATTGATTTTAAGATGACCTACAGAACTTGCAGCACTAATGCTGTCACAGGATGATATAATATAAAAAAAAAAGATGTACTGCTCATTGAAAATATAAATCCAGATCACAATGTCTGCTAGTGGCAAATGAAAACCAGCAATTGACAAATACTTATTGTATTGTCTGTACTAGAGTTATCACTGTTTTTATTTCCAGGAATTTTTCAAGGATAAATGCAGTTATAACTGTGTACCTCTAATAGAATTCAGACCTATGTCTTCTGCTATAGGTAACACTCTTCAGTCTTAAAAAAACCTCCACAGAAAAGGCACAAATCAAGGTGCACAGATATATCAATGTATTAATTTCAAATCCTAAAACTAATAAATGTTTGCAAATCTACTCCGTTAGGTGCCTGAATAACAATCTCGCTTAATTTAACTCTGATTCTCTAGGGTTTTTTACTCTAGGACCTCTGGGTAATCAATACAAATGTATCTAATATTTAAAGGGTCAGTACTGTCCCATAAAAATGCTTACAGTTTTGTAGTGGTTAGAAAAATAAATGATGTGTCACAAATCCTATCTCTCAGACAGCTATGGTTTGGGATATATTCCCATTCAAAGTTCCGCCCTCCCTCCCCTTCTCTGATGTCAGCGTTGTACTGACGGCAGGAGATCCCAGTCCGGGGACCAGCCAGCTGCACCACAGCCAAAATCTCATTATTGGAAAATAATTATATCATTGGAAAGGTCTACAAAGTGTGCCTGGCTTGCAAGCACACTTTGTAGACCGTTCCAATGAAGTAATTCTTTTTAAATTACGTGATTTCTGTTCTGCTGAAGAGCCTCCTTGAGTGAATTTGTGGCATTTAGTTTATTTGTTTAACCTCTACTATAAGCATTTTTATGAGACATTATTGTCCCTTTAACAACATGAAACATGTTAGATAAAATATGTAATTACCTGTAACTTATTTAGTGCCAAGTATTTACAGAATACATCTGTAGATGTAAATAAAAACAGATCAGACCTTGCTGGGAGGGCTTCATGTTCCTCCTTCCCCCCCCACCCCTTGGCTATTGATAGCTCATACAATAGCACTTGGAGATCAATAGAAGCAACAGTGTGCAGGGGAGCATGACTTTCCTCCTCCACACAACCCAAACTTCTGGGTTGAGATGCGTGATAAGGGTATGCCGTACACATCATCTGTTATATCGAAAATTATGCTGTCAGCTTCCTAGATCCCTCCTACTCAACCCAGAAGTTTTGGTTATGAGAAGGTAGGGGAGTCATGCTTCTCAACACTATTGCCGCTACTGATCACTCAGCTAGTAGATCACTAGCCATGGGCTCATGATGCCCCCTCTAAACATAGTCCGCACATGTGCACGATGTATGTCCAAGGTATTTTTTCCCATGAGGAAAGCCAGACAGGCACTGGGCAGTATAGGATGATGCATTAGCAGCAGAAGAAAGAGAAGTCATAAGACCACTTTACAGATCCCTAGTTCAACCTCACCTAGAGTATGGTTTACAGTTCTAGACACCATATCTCTACAAGGACATCAGTACATTAGACACAACTCAAAGAAGGGCCACTGAAAAGTATTTTTCTTTTCTGTCCCTCTATTGTTGAGAAATATACAAGGTAACTCTATACTTGCCTCTATCAGCAATACAGGCAAGCATTGAGTACAGGAGACCAATAACAATTAATAAAATATGAGCCATTATTTTGTATTACCTCACAAAAAAATATAATAACATATCTCTTCTCTAATGTAAACAAACCCAATTTTCCTACCATCTCATTATAATTTAGATTATTGGACAATCCAGGTGTTTAACCCCCTGAATGCTAGAGAGGTTTCCAAAACATTGTGAAGCAACCCCATTTCAAGCAATAGGAACTTAGAGGAATTTTTTTCTGTCCCTATGGGACAGCTGGTTTGCTCCCAGATTGCCCCTATTCTTCGTAGTATGTGAGTTGGACTAACTTTTCACCTAACATCCAGCTGTAACTTCTCTTACTTACTCTCTCACTCTGATATTTAAATATGTTTTCTACTTAAATTTTAATCCCTTGTATTCTGCAGAGGTCTCCTATGTATACTCTCCCTCTACTATTCATGAGGTTAAGCAAAAAAAAAATATGCCTTATAGTTCTCTGCATTTTAATAGTCTGGAAAATATGGTATCTGGATTTATACAATATGCATAACTGGTTCCCAGTTGTGGTCTCTTAAACTGGGAAAGTGGTGGGCAGGGCAGGATTTCCCAATAAGGAGAGCAGCAACTGCTTAGCACTCCAGATTTTGAGGTCTATCTCAGCTGAGCTGGCCAGTCCCACCTGCACCTGATTTATACTCCTTTACAGGCTATTATTTAACCTCCTAGATGCTAGTGATCACCAACACATTGTGGAGCAAAGTGCTGGAGATCTATCAACCAAGGAGTTAAAGCTTTTTTGTTTCTGATTGTTATAGGCCAAGGTTTTTTTCCTGTGCCAGGAAACAGTGGATGAGACCGGGGGTGAGGTCATGTGAGGAGTAGGAGTGTGACCATGGATGGAGCCAAGAGTGTCTGAAGTGACTTGCTAAGGGATTGTCACGGTGAGTCAAAGAAACACAGGACGAGTACTGAAGCTAATACCAACCAACTTTATTCAGGCAACAGCTACAGAAATATCACAAACAGTACAATGAGCAATATATGGAGAAGCATACAATGGTGCAAGAGACGACTATCAGGAACAGAAGACTGCTACCGTGTGAATCTCTCGATAATCGTGCCCCAACAATGGAACTGGAGAGTCTGCAGTACCACAGGTCCGCACCTGGGAGTAACCAGACAGAGATAGGGATACCCAAAGTATCAGGTTCGCACCTGAGGGAACCAGCAATGAATGGAGGCAACAGGAAGTCTACCAGAGCCCCAAGCCTGCACCGGGTTGGTTATCCACTGGAAGGAAGGCCCTCTAGCAATGTAGTGGATAACGCCAATGGTCAGAACTAGAAAGGATGGTCAGACAAGCCAGAGATCATGCACAGAGGGGGTCGTCAACCAGAGCCATGGGTTTGCGCCTGAAAGGATGTACACTGGAGCGTTTGTATGCTGGGTGCGCAGTGGACAGAGCCCCAGGGCAACACCAGAATGGATAGTCAGACAAGCCAGAGGTCATACGTAGCAGATAGTCAGCCAAAGCCGGAACGGTTAGTCTACCAGAGCTGCAGGTCTGCACCTGAATGGATGTCCAACAAGCCAGGGGTCATACACAGAGCGGGTATTCGGACAGAGCCAAAGGCCAGCACCAGATCAGTTAGTCAGACAAGCCGGTTCATACACTGAGCCCAAACACTAGAACTGCACTGGATACAAACGAAAGGGCAACTAAGCCCTGTGTCCAGGCAGTTGAAATAGGCCGAGGGACAGGAAGAGGAGGAGCAGCCAAGAGGTGGCTGTCACTTTAAATAGAGCGCACGTCCAGACTCTGGACGTGCGCCAAAACTGATGACTGCCGCCGCCCGCCAGCAGGTGATGCTGCTGAGCATATGCAGCTTCACTGTAGCAACCGCCGACACGAGCCCGCCTCACCAGAGGCAGCCCCAGAGGACGGCAATGCGGCTGGAGCCGCCAGAGGTACTTGTGGTCGCCTCGAGCAGCCACCGCATAGAATGCTGACAGGGATATCTCGGATGTAAATCTGGCCTTGGTGTTGGACAATAAGTAACCTTAGGTACACATGCAAAGATATCCCACCTACTTCATCACATATACATACCTCCATTTACACTTAAACTGTTCCACATTTACCTCTTGGCTGCTAAAGAGGTCTCCAATGCATTGCTTCACAATGTGGTAGAGATCTCTCTATCATTGAAGAGGTCAAACTTTTTTCAACCCCTATTCAGCATTTTTAACCATAAAGTGTGGTTGTCTGGTGGATTTGAGGGCTACAGATGGGTGAAACAGGTGAGAAGAAGCACTTCCTGCAGAGCTGGAAATTTTTTACAAAAAGGTGATTTACACCAAATACCCCCAAAATATTGTGTTACTGACTGGGAAGACAAACACAGCAATGATCCAAGTTCCCTCCTAATCTGGCTGCAACCTCTGTGCTAGGTAAGTCTGAGGGTTTGTGAAGTGAGCAAAGGAGATTTACCCCAAATACACCAAATTTTGGGTGACTGAGAAGACACTGGCAGTTGTGATCCAAGTTCCTTCTGATCTGTCCGTTATCTGTATATTAGGGGAATCTGGGGGAAGAAGCAGCTGCACAAGGGGGTATGTTTTTTGTGGATGCTGAAAGGGACAGTTTCTTAAAAAAAATGATGACAAAAGAGACCTAAAAAAAGTTAAACATAGTTTGATATAGATGACAGGGAACTCTGGCTTGAGCTGTGACTGTACAAACAGATACTAGACGAGTTATATTATTTTGTAAACAGCAAACACAACAGCAACAAGCACACAATTAGTTATGTTGTGTACTTCACTGTTAAATAATGTCCAGCAAACGTAGCACTGACTGGGGTAGAGTCCTTCTCCTTCTTAAGAAGCATTTTGTCAAAGTCCCATAAAAAAGTTCCACCACCACCAGTAATATTAATAAACCATCTAAGAACACTGAAGATGAGTCACATTCTAGTGTTGATGGCATGATGGAAGAAGGTGTAGAAATTCATCCAACTGTGGTGCCTGACAGTGAGAGTAAAAAACACCAGTCCTCAAAGTAGCAGCACTGAGGAGGAGCGTTTCTACCATATACCACTGATGGGACCACTGCTAAAAGCACTGATTAATGTTAATGAATAAAATAGCAATAATAAAAGATTAAATAAATGATCTTCAGGGAAATATCCAACTGCCATTTGGAGTCAGGTAATTAATTTTTGGCCCATTTGGGAGCTTAACTGAAAATTGCTTTAAGTGTTTTTTTTACCTTCCTATAATTATAACTGGTATTTATATATCGCCCATCTCCAAGTGGGACTCAACGCGTTTTCAGTGCACAATCTTGGAATTGGCAGCTGAATAATAGAAGTTATTATTATTACTCAATCATAGGGGCAATATGGCATGTAGGGATGGGCGAAAGTTGTTGCCGTGTTTCCGCAATTAATTTTGCGAAAACCACGTTGTTCTCCGATTTTTCGTGGGTAAATACGCTTTAAATCTAGCGCTTAAAATGTTTGCATCTTTCACCCATTGGCCAAAATCTTTTTGCCATTTTTTCAATGACTATAAAGTTTTTGCCCATTGATTTACATTGTTTTCGCACTTCCGCTATAAAAACCATGTTTTTGCTGAAGGCAGACACAATAGAAGCAGCTACAGAGCAAGATATACGTGCTGTGCTGTTCTGCTGTGATATTTTGCAAAAATTGAGGCAGGAAAGGCTTATAGTGACTCCTGTCACTATGAGAAGCAAAAAAAGGAACTGGAAGGACCCTTATTATGTGTCCACTGAGTCTGAGGATGAGGAAGTGACTAGCAGTACTGAACCAGTGCAGTCCCCTTAAATCACCCCAAGGGATCTTTGGGAATTTAATGAGAAAGGAGGGAGAAAAGGGAATGGGAAGGAAGGGAGAATAGGGAAGGAAGTGAGAAAAGGGAATGGGAAGGAAGGAAGAAAAGGAAATGGGAAGGGAGGGAGAAAAGGGTAGTACTAGTGAGAGCAGGAAAGGTCAGCTGCCTGTGCCTGCTGCAAGATGTGTTGCCCCTGCTGCCAGTGCCACCATTGCTGTTCCTCCTGCAGCCACTAGTGTTGTACCTGCTGCCAGACATGTTGCTCCTGCTGCCAGTGCCACTATTGCTGTACCTGCAGCCACTAGTGTTGTACCTGCTGCCAGATGTGCTGTCCCTGCTGCCAGTGCCACAATTTCTGTACCTGCAGCCACTAGTGTTATACCTGCTGCCAGATGTGCTGCCCCTGCTGCCAGTGTCACCAATGCTGTACCTGCAGCCACTAGTGCTGAACCTGCTGCCAGTGCTGAACCTGCTGCTAGTGCTGAACCTCCTGCCACCAATACTTTGCCTGCTGCTAGTGTTTCTTGTAGTACTCGGGGGGGAAGACGAAAATTATGCCAATTCTGACAGCAAGGGACCTTAAATCACACTTGCCATTCCAAAGCAGTCCTGTCAGTGCTAGTACTACTGCTACTAAGGTCCAGCAGCTTGTTAGCATTAGGAGTGAAGGAGGGGGTAATCAACAATATCCTCATATTACCAGTGACTGTGAAAATGAGGAGGAAGACTCTGCGGCTGAACTTGATGTAGTTGGTGTTAGTAGTAGTAGCAGTAATGTTGAAGCAGCCGGAGTGGTAGGGGAAACATTTGAAGAGCGTCCAGACTAGCAGTCAAGGGAGCCCACACCATTCCTCTGGCTCTGGGAGTCCCCTTCCCTTCACTACAGTGTCCAAGTTGAACATGATCCTTATGAGGCCAGAACTGGTGTTGGGGGAGAGCAGGCTCAGAATTAATACTATCGCCACCTTTTAAAGCGGATTTTCCTGTGAAAAAGCGGATAACAACGTGGTTTTCGTGAAATTTCTCGCGGGAACACGGCAACAACTTTCGCCCATCCCTACTCAGGAGGATATTTGACAGTGGCTACTGGCCAACATGACCTGCTGGCATTAGGCCAGTAGGGCATTTTTATTTTTTTCACAGGGTGTCCAGCTCTGTATCAGCCGCGGCGCAGGCAGTCTCTACTGTGCATGACTGCAGCACACGCAGCAGTGTCTACTGCGCATGAAACGGCATTACACATGTTTTAGCAAATTATTATATAGGATATATATATATATATATATATATATATATATATATATATATATATATATATATATATATATATATATATATTAAAAAAAATAGTTCTACAAAAAAATAAACAAGCTTAAATCCTATAAATCAATGTTTCTTCAGGGCTTGCTTCTCTAATAAGTCTAAGTCCTACAAAGGCCTCTAACAACAAATCAAACAAATCATCCTCTACAAAATACTCTAGCAAGTCAAGTATCAGTCCACCCCAGTGGCAGCTTATGTCTGGGGGGTCCTGTCTCTATCACTTTACATACAAATGTCTTATTTTATTGATTTATTTTTTAACTGTCCCTACAATAGCAGTCAAGAAACCACTCAAAACCAAATGATTCATTCATTCACCAACACAGGCACCCTCATCAGACCCCTTTATACCATGTCTTATGGTTTCTATTTTATTTTGGATTTATTTTTTATTAACTGACCCCCAATCCCAGTAAACAACCCCCCCAAAAAAAGCTCCCCTGTTCAACTGATTCTTTCCCCACACCCCACCAACACAGGCACCCTCATGCCCCTTTTTCACTATGTCTTTGTGAAATAAAATAATATTTGCTATGTGTTGTGTGTAACTTCTATGTTTCCATTGATTCCAATGGAATGAGCTAGGTGAAAAAAACAGAAAATCAGCACTTTTTGCAGGACAAGTGCCATTTTTCACTGATTTCAGTTTGTGGCGGAAATTTTCGCCCATCCCTAATGGCATGGGCTGCATGTCTTTTTTATTAAGTATATTGCTATGTTATATGTTTATTATTATGATCAACTAGTCTATTTTATGATTGTAGTTGATATTCACTGATCAGTGTGATCTATATAAGCATTCTTTATGGATTGGGGAGGAATATATGTGCAATCTGTAAACATTATTTTTTTTTTTCATAATTTGTTTTCTTATTTTCCTAAATGGTGTATTTTTTCAATTTAGCAAATTATTATATCATATAATAATTTATAGGCATTTCAAACATATTGATATGTACCTATTCTATTATATTTCTTTTGTTGATAGGAATAAAAGGGCACAAGAAAGAGGGGTGTTTTGTTGCTTTATACATATGATAATTGTGACTGTGATTTATACATTTTATTGTTTTCTTGCATGACTCAGACTAGCCAAAAAAATCCCTACTAAAATTAGATCTAGAAATATAATTTTTTATGCAATAGCCTACACAATGATAAGCCAAGAAACATTATTTGGCGGTGGGAAACTTAAATGGATAGTAAGGTTTCAAAATGAAAGCTGCTCCAATTAATCTTCATAGTATTTGGGCCATGGAAAGTGTTATTTCAGTGCTGTCAGAGTTGTAGTTCAAGATTAATTGAATGATAAAATATCCCCCTCCCACCCCTTTTAGTGATGTAACACTGATCACCTCAGAACATAAAGCTGGTGTCCAGATGGCTTGCAGAGAGGGACAATTTTCAATTAGCATAAGGGAAAAACCTGCGAAGGGGGGCCCTTGCTGTGAGCTGTCTGGTCTTAAGACCAGATTCCAAATCTGAGTGGAGGTGGCTTACACTAGGTAAAAGGGGCAGGAGGAGGATACTTTTTCATTCAGTTACTCTGGAACTACATCTCTGGCAGTATTGAAATAACACTCTGCCTGGCCCAAATACTATGAAAATTAATTGGAGCTGCTTTTATTTTGAAACTTTACTATAACTTTAAAACAAATAAATCTATAATGTAAACATAAAAATATGACTCAGTTTGCCAGCAGCTGCATTCACACTATTAAAAATATAAACAAAGTCATAAATTCATCCTCCCTGCTAACAGGCACTCATATTCTGTGTAATTCATGGTTCTTAGGTGCTCTGTTATTCCCTGCCTCCTGTTTCTCTCCACATCATTACAGTGTTTGGTCATCATCACTCCACATAGGATGCAATGTGTGGACACAAATTGCCATATCAGTGCCTGCACAGAATTGCAGTCTGGAGGGGGTAATGGATGAGTGGGAACATTTTGGATGGGTATAGAAGTTGGGACTGGGTTGGCACTGGTGATGGTGGCTGCAAAGGCTGATGGGGGTTGCTGATGGTGGGTCTCGGCAGCCAATTTGGTCTTCTCACTAGTGGAGGTTTTTTTGTGTCCAAGTTTTTGAAGAGGGGTAGTAGAAGTACCAGAAGGGTCAGCAGTGGCATGGGGGTGGGATTTTTTTTTTAGTATACACATCAGCATGCCCATGCTGCATTTGCCTCATTATTGCAGATGTGCCAAGATGGCATCATTACTTTCCCCTGTGTGCATTCACAGAGGGTGCATAAAGCATTTGTTTCCTGCACTGTGACAGACCCCAGGGAGATATATTCTCACACCCATGACATCAGGATGACATTATGCTCTTGTGTCTGAAACATGTGCTGCAGAGCCTGAGGCAGACCCAACACAAGATGATCTTTGAGCTCTACCTCTCTGACTCTCCTCCTCAATCTCAAAAGCTGCTGTCTCCAGTCCCATCACCATGCACTTCTTTTTCCTGCCCACTCACTGGACCCTCCACTATATACTCCTCCTGCTCACTCGCAAGAGGAGTTCTATCACCTAGTACACCCTCATCCAATTCCACTATGTCTTCCAAATTCAAATCCTCACCCCCAATTCTGTTTCCTCTCTTTGCCACTCCATGCAGATCTGATGAAGAAAGCTTTGTAGTGCACTGAAAGACTCAGAGGAATTATCGCTGTTTACTAGCTTGTTTGGTGAAAAGGGTGGTGTGACTGGTGTCACCACCAATGTTGGTTCAGGTGGGACTAGCTGGAGCTCCACTGCAGTACTGCTCCTGGTTTTGGTGGCAGTAGCAATGGCACTGCTGCTAACAATTGGTGCCTCTTATTCCACCTTGGCAAGTGAGAAAGTACCCCGATTTAGCCATGGCCTACTCCCCCCTGATGAAGATCATTCTCTTGCAGTTCCTACCTGTTCCCGCCAAGTCCTTCTGGTAGACATGATTGAGCATACCTATTATTATAAAAAAATGATTATAAGGAAAAATAAGTATTATATAAAAATTATTATTATAAAAAAAATATAGATAAAAAAATAATTTAAAAAAATGAAACACAAAGGCACTCACACTACACATTTCACAGACTCTAATGACTCTAACACTAACTCTGTTTGAATGCCCCACACTGCCCTAACACTAACTTACACAATTAGAATGTTCCTCACTGCTTTAACACAAAATCTGGCTTGCCTGTCCCTAACTAACCTAACCCTAAGTCAGGCTCACGTCACACAATACACAAATTGCACATTTTACTTTTATGATCTCTGTCCTCCCCTGAAACACATGCACATCTCTGCACTAAAAAAACCACAGTGAACTGTGAGAAATGCTTGGCTTTTTTTTAGTGTTGGAAGGATGGAATGTTTTTCTATGAGGCAGGAAATTCCCGCCTTGTAAAATCAATAGTATAGGGCTACAGAAAATTGTAAGTTGTGGGAAATTTCTGCCTGAACCAAAATATAGAGAGGAAATTCACTGGCAAAAGTGTTGTGTGAAAATTGTCTAATTTTCACAAAATATTTCTCTTGTGAAAAAAAATTGACATTTTTAGCCCATTGCTATATGCAACACTGTTACTGATTTAGAAAATTAAAAAAGAAAAACTATTTTAAAACTTTTGGGGAACATCTTAAAGAATACAGTCTGTAAAATAGTCAAGATGTATAGTTGTCATTATATAGTTACTTAGGTATCTGTTCACCAAAATACAAATGAGAAATATGTACTAAGAAGACCTGGGGGGAGATTCACTAAGTGGTGATAAAGAGGTGATAAAGTGAAGATAACTTCTCCAGTTCATCACTTCTCCAATTCCTATGTTATTCTATGAAACCTATGCAATAAGATATATTCAGCTTTGGCGATCTTAGTGAATAGGCTCCATAGAATAACATAGGAATTGAGGAAGTGATAAACTGGAGAAGTCATCTCACCTTTATCACCGCTTAGTGAATCTCCCCCTGGACTCCTTCTGGTCCCACTGGGGACAAATAAAAATTTCCACTGATTTAACCATATGAGTGCCTGAGGGGTGTCCAATACATTGCAAAAGAGTGTTTTGGGCACCTCCTCAGGCACTCAAAGGTATGGAAATAAGCATTTAATCCCTTAAATGATATAGGCATCTCCGACGCATTTTGTAAATACATTTGTTGGAGACGTATCTAGCATTCAAGGGGTTTAATTCAATGGGAATCTGGGGATTTTATTTTTGTTCTGCAATTGTACCATTGATATGCCCCAGAAATAATACACATTGAGGGGGATTTGCTAAGTAGTGATAAAGAGGTCATAAAGAGGTGATTAAGTGGAGATGACTTCTCCAGTGATGTCGCTTCTCCAATTCCTATGTTATTCTATGGAGTCTATTCACTAAGATTTCTTCAGCTTTGGAGATGTTAGTGAATTGGCTCTATAGAATAAAATGGGAACTGGAGAAGTCATCTTCATTTTATAACCTCTTTAATCACCTCTTAGTGACTCTCCCCCTCTATCTTAGCACATCAACCTCATAAAGTAAATCTAGTTAGTGACTAATGTGCTTTCCAGAGCAAACTGTTCATCACATAGATCCTCAGTAATTCTCTGGTAATTTATTAAAGTTCCTGAAGAATAGAGCTATACCACATTATGAATAACATTTATGTCATCCTTATGAAGATCAATCTATTAAATCATATAGGACACTGGGGAATTATATGCAAACTTATTTTGTTGGTTGGCTCAGAATAGCATCTTAATTTTAATGTTATGTCAATATTAATTATTATATTCATTCAATGAATTATGAATCCCTTGATGCTTAATAATTCAGCAATTCTTTCTAAATACGGACGCATATAAATATGTATGTGAGTAGTATAGGTATAATCTAAAAACCCATTTACATTTACTCATCTAGAGAACAAACAAACTTGATCGTCCTAAAAGCTGCTACGCATTGATGCAATTTATTGTAATTGCTAATTTGAATTCTTTATCTAATAAGGAAAATTGATTTTACCTGTATCATGGCTAAAATATTAGGAGAAGATTCAGGTACAGATAACTTCAATTAAACCTGTTTGCAATGTGTTACGTGCCCCTCTGGCATTCAAAGGGTTAAGGCCTGATGCCCTAATAATAACCTTTTGAGTGCGAGAGCTGTATGCAATGAATTGCAAAGCAATGTGTTGTGTACCCTCCTGGCATTCAAAGGGTTAAACGGTTAGTAAAGTGTTTTTTAAACCTAACAAAATATTGTAGCTATTAGAACGTTTAAAAGATCCCCCCTCCCTCCCCTTTCCCGGACATCACCTGTAAGCTGACAGAAGATTATCCTGGTCCGGGGACCGGCCGGCGGTTCTTCAGCAGAGCAGAGATACCGAAATTGAAAAAGAAATACTTCATTGGAACGGTCTACAAAGTAGAGTCTGGAATTGAAAAAAAAAAGAAGCTCTGTGGTCCTTTAGTGACTGCCGTGTGCCTGCGCAGTCGGTCGTTAAGGGATTAAATATGCGACCAGGAAGGTGATCACAACCACCTTCCCTTTGGTGAAAACACAAGAGAACACAAAGGGGGTTATTCACTAAGAAGTGATAAAGGGGTAATAAAGAAGTGATAAAGGGGTAATAAAGTAGAGATGACTCCAGTGATATCACTTCTCCAGTTACTATGCTATTCTATAGAGACGATTCACTAAGATCTCCACATTTGGATGCACCAAGGTGTTATAAAACGGTAATAAAGTGGAGATAATGGAGGCTATGCACGAAGGTGTGATAAAGAGTTGATAAAGTGGAGATGATTCCTCCAGTGATATCACTTCTCCAGTTCCTGAGTTATTCTGTAGAGCCATTGCACTAAGATCTCCAAAGTTGGAGAAATCTAAGTGTATTGTCTCCATAGAATAACATAGGACTTGGAGAAGAGTTATTACTGGACAAGTAATTTCCACTGTATCACCTCTTTATCACGCTTTAGTGCAACCCTCCCAAAGAATACTACACTTAGAAACTGTGAGCTGCTTTTGTCTTCTTTTTCTGTAGTTTAGTGGGAACAATCTATACATGAGATCCAGGTGCACTGGTGATTTGAAGATTTTCAAGACATTATTTTCAATATTTTGGGACTTTTCAGTATTTATTACTTGAGTAATACATTTTGTACACTGTTACTAATGTTTTAAACTTTTGTAGTTTAATTTCTTTAGCACATTTCCACATATTTTCTCATTTAAGGAGAGCTCTTTTTGTTTTTCAGTATAAATGTACATAACTCAAAAAAAATTTCTAAATAAAAATGAAGGAGAATTTGAAAGCACCAACACTGTATTTAGGTGATTGTACCCTTTAATTTAATATGTCCTTGGGTCATACAATTAGAATGCTTTTATTTGACATTTATGCCTTTTGGTTGATTGAAATTTAGGGCTCAATTCTATTACCCGCGCTAAAAACCGGAGTTACAAGAAGAACAAGTAGCATGAATTTTGCAAACGTGTTATGTCGTTATTCTATTGTAGATCCACAGTAAAACAAAACAGGCGTAAACAGCACTTTTCAGAGTAGTAACAAAACTGGCATTGTCTGCTTTTTTTCGACTACAACCTACAAAAAACGTGAAAAATGTCAAAGTCCAAGGAAATAGGTGTACATTTCATGACAGAAAGAACAAGTTCAGTGTTAGATGTGTTCTCCGCATAACAAAATCCAACAGAGTGCCCCCTTTCAACATATTAACCTCCCCTTTTCAAAAGTCGACCTGCAGTGCTTTCTTTCACCACTTTAATTCGACTAGTATTGTTCACATTCAACATTTTAACCCTTCCCCTTCAAAATTCGACTTATAGTGCTTTCTTTCACCACATTAATTTGACAAATATTATACATTTGAAATTGTAATGCTTCCTCTTGAAAATTCGACTGCAGTGCTCCCATGACTTTTTCACCATATAAATTTGACATTTTTCTTTTCCTATTTTTTTCGATATGCCCTCATACTTTGTATTGCAAGATTAAACCTCTGAGTACCAGAGAGGTAGAAACCTCAGAGTTCGCACAGCCAGTGTATGTATGACTTGCTGTCAAAAGCCGACAATAAGTTCCAATCTACCCTTTCAACAAAGTATTCAGTCAGTGTGCTCAAGAATACTTTGTTGATTGGAACTTATTGTCAGCTTTTTGCTGGAAAAGCCATACTTACACACGCTGGCTGTGAGAACTCTGAGGTTCCTACAGCCCAGGGCTCACAAGCGACCAGCAGTGTAAGGGTGGATCATAAAGATAATGGAAGTTAGATCCCTATTATTTACTAAGAGATGATCTCATAAAGTAGTGTTTAGGCTACTCATTAAAATCAAGATATAGGTTTATGTAATATTGAGGAGCACTGTTTCCACTAATTCTTTTAATCCTTTGAGTGCCAGACAGGTAGCAAACACATTGCAATGTGTTGCTACCTCTCTGATACTCATAGGGTTAATCTTGCAATACAAAATACGAGGGCATGAAGAAAAATGTCAGATAAAAATGGTAAAAGAAAGTAATGGGAGCACTGTAGTCGAATTTTAAAGGGGGAGGGGGTTAAAATTTCGGATGTAAAATATTCGTTGAATTAATATGGTGAAAGAAAGCACTGTAATTCGGATTTGGAAGGGGAAGGGTTAAAATGTGGAATGTGAACAATATTAGTCGAATTAAAGTGGTGAAAGAAAGCACTGCATGTCGACTTTTAAAAGGGGGGGTTAATATGTAGAAGGGGGCACTCTATGTCGGATTTCTATGCTGTATACTGTATTATACACTGCTTTTGTTCGAACAACGATGGTTTTGAAACTGTCATTATAGCTTCTACGCCTCAACCTCGGAGACGCAGAATTTCCGACTTAAATGCAACCACAAAACAGGCAGTAATACTGAGCGTGGGTAATAGGATACTAATTGCACATTGTTTTAGTTGTTTCCTATGGGCTTTTCTTAGACTGGCGGTAAGTATAATTACCGCTGGTTTTGTTTTCACAAGTCGGGTAATAGGATAGCAAAAACGGACTTAAAAAAACCCACCTGTTTTATTTTTAGAAACAACACCTGATGTAAAACTACCAGGAGGGAAAAGACACAAAGAGTCCCTCCAGTCCCTGACGAAGCCAATATGGCGATACGCGTTGGGATAGGCAGCTCTTGTTGATAGGATCCTAGATGTCTGATGTCTCGCACTGATGTCCCATTGAGGAGTGTTTTTTGATAGCACTGCATAAGTATTTATATTTTTCTCAAGTACACATTAGCTCACTATTATTCATTTTTTAATGTGGCACTATAGCACTTTAGACACTTTGTTGAGTATTTAACTCGTATTTAGTTTTTTTTTTAATTATTTGCGCCTTAATTATTGTGGGACACTTTCAGCTGTCTCATTATGCACTTTGGTGCAATTCAGATTACTATTGTGGGACATTATTCACCTGAGGATTTCCTGTCTACATATGTTTTTAATTGTTTTTATTTTGATGTGTGTCTTTTTGATGCCAATAAACGATCTGTATTTTTGTATTTTGTGCTTATTTCTTTGAGTGCCTGTATGCTAATAAGCCACTTTCTCTGATGTTTCTACCTGGAGGGATTCTTTCTGTCTTTTCCCTCTTGGTAGTTTTACATCAGGTGTTGTTTTTTATGTAGTATATGGCTTAAGGGAGCATCATACTATTATAGTATATATACTATTGTAAGCTATTGTATTGTCCTGGTGCCTATCCTGTTGGTATACATTTTTGTTTTATTTTTAGAGCTGGTAATAGAATTGAGCCCTTAAAGTCTAACCTTGACTTAATGCATCTCTAATATTTGTATAACAAAAAATGTGTGTATACTTCTGCATAATATGATACAGACGAGAGCATAATGTAATACACTAGAAACATTTCTCTTTATTTTTGTTCCTATTACCTGGTAAACATGACAAGGGAATTGTGATAATCTTTGTCTCTAGAATTCCTTTATACCTGTCAAAATATTATTGTTTAAATGTCATTAAATGAAATGGCTGGAGAAGCAAAAAACAAGTCTATAGTTTTATATTTGAATCAAGACAATTCTGTTGTTTTGCTAACATTTTAAACTGATGTTATGTATAAAAGACTGGAAGCAAGAAATTATCAGTGGGAATGAAAAGGTTAAACTAGAACTAAAGGAGTTCCAGATTTTCAGCGATGCTATACTGGAAGTCATAGGTCTTTATGTATAAAAACAAACAATCAGTTATAGGGCAAATGTAGAACACCACAGGGGAAGAAAAAAATCCCAAATTCACACTGGTAGCTCTGGTCAGTGGTCAGCAGAGACCACCATCAAATAGTGTTGTTGACACCAACCCCACTACATCCCTCGTGACTCTGAGACCCCAGAGCCCACCATCACATAGTGCTTCCATCCCTATTCCCAACACATCCAATGATGTGACTGAGAGATGCTAGAGCCTACCAGCAAATAGTGCTGCAACATCCCCACCACATCCTGGATGTAGATGGTGCTGGTGAATATTTGATGATGAAGAATAAATTGGGATGCTAGACAAACTACGTACAATATCATGTATGATTCTAATATAACATTGCATTCTTATTTATCAGTCAGTCATCAACATTCATAGTACTACTCCCAACTGTCATAGATGGTGACAACTGTGCAAGTCCCTCCACCTCCTCAGAGCTACTGTTACTGCATGTTCTGAATGCTTCTCTGTCTTGTATGTTTCTCGCCATGTATGATACATACTTTTATGGAATTAAATGCTGGTTCATTTTTAAAACTGTAAGTTTGTCTACACTGCTGCTGGATTGATGTATCCTACTGGCAATATAACCAACTACAATGAAAACCCACTATGACTGCACACTTGCTTGTGGGAGATATAAGGTTTCCATAGCAATATACATAAATGTTAGCCTCACATACCGTTTTTTTCTCAGTACTCAAGTAGGCCAATATTTTAGACTAGAACATAGTTATCCTACATGTATGCTATAATCATCTCACATGCAGATGCATCACTCCTTGCAGACAGACAGTTTTCATATGCATCAATTACTAACTCACATTCTCAGAGCAAGTCCCATAGAGATATGCAAGACCACAATCACCACCACCACAAATGTTAGACTGCCACCTGAAGACACACTGATTTCTTTCCGTGGCAGTAATAACGATGAGGATGTCAATGACGAGGATAATGATGTGTTTTACAAAATTGTGTGATGTTGTTGCTAATGCGAGTATAATCCCTTTGCATAGTTACTTTTCACTATGCTTTCTAGTAGTTTTGCCCCTAGATTTTTCTCTTTTATCCTCCACAATGCAATCTTCCTCTCCAGTGATGTCACTTCTCCATTTCCTATAATATTCTATAGAGCCTATACACTAAGATCTCCATAGATGGTGGGATCTTAGTGCATCATTGGCTTCACAGAATAACATAGGAATTGGAGAAGTGATATCACTGTAGAAGTCATTTCTGCTTTATTGCCTCTTTATCATGCCTTAGTGCATCTTTCACAAAGTGTTTTTTTAGTTGTAAGCAAGTACATTCCATGGAAAACTGTGGTAACTATTTACCACACTGATGAAAGGAAGAAGCACATACCATAATCTTGCTCCTGCAAGTTCACTAACCAACAAGAATATACTTGGGGCCTTATATGGAAAGTTAAAGATGAGAAGTACACCTAAGAGAGGGATGTCCACATTTTTTTTTTTTAATGGTGGGCCATATGTGTGAGGACCGCAGTTATTTTATTGATAATGATGGTGAATTATGCAGCCTGTCTGCATTTCAAAAGTATGGCTTTTTGTATTGATCATGTCAATGACAATAATGATATTTAGTAGACATCTCTTCTTGAATTGTAAGGTACTGGTAAACAGGGGATCAGGTCTTACTGGCCTATTAGTTCATGTGTACTAGTTAATTAGGTATAGAATGTATTTGTTTTTTGTTTTTAAATATCAGGCTGGCCACACACTAGGGCCAGGTGGGCCACATGTGGCCCAAGGCCGCACATTGGACACCCATGACCTAAAGGGATAAAAGAAAATTCTCATTGATTTAGATGGGGCTTTTAACCCTTTGAATGCAAGCGATATCTAAAAAAATGTTAACAAGAAGGAATTCCCACAAAGTACATTTCTTCTTTCACTGAACTGAAAACAATTTCATTTAGAAAATGTTTTACCAGGAAGAATACATTGAGATTTCTCTCATTTTCAAGTATGTCCTGGAGTGCTTACAGCAAAGAGTTGTGCATTTGCATAAATACAGAGACATAATACATATATACTCACACATATACTAAAATGATATATACAGTTGCATATTGTTTTTAGATATGAAGAAGCAGTTATTTTTAAGGATTTTAGACTGTGAGAAGATCTGATATTCATAGGTAGGTTATTCCAGACTTTCGGAGCTCTGAAGGAGAAGGCAGATCGATTGGCTTCTTTCTTGAAATGTGGTATACTCAGTGAATTGTTAGCAGTGGAGCGGAGGTTATAGTTAGTTTGGAGAGCTGGAGTGAGCGTACTGCTCAGGTAGTCTGGTAGTTTTCTAGAGTAGTGGTTATGAACCATGCAAGAGAGGTGACGGGCACGTCTAGATTTGAGTGTTAGCCAATTTAGCGCTTCATACATATCACAATGATGGGTTGTGTAATTATATTGAAGGATGAAGTGGCTTAATGAGTAATACAGTGTGTCAATTTTAGCAAGACTGATTTGTGGCGCAGGAGCATATACTACGTCCCCATAGTCTATGATTGGCATTATCTTCTGTTGTACAATACGTCTTCTTACCAAGGTATTTAAACAGGATTTATTTCTGAACAGAGCACCTATTTAGGGATAAAGTGTGGACGTTAATTTATCAATATAAAGTCCAAAAGTGAGGTTGGGGTCAAGTCACATACCATGATATGATTAGACTCTGTTACAATGGATAGATTGGTATTGCAGAGATTACGTAGTTTATGCTTTGTACCAAATAACATTGTGACCATTTTGTCAGTGCTTAGGAATAGCTTGTTCTTTGCTATCCATCTTTCAACTTAAGAGAAATCATGCTGTAATACACCCTCTAGTTGTTATATGTTTGAATTTTTTACATATATTATAGTGTCATCTGCATACATGTGTACAGAAGATGCTTTGCAAACCATGGGCAGATCATTTATAAACAGAGAAAATAGAAGAGGGCCAAGGATGGATCCTTGGGGAACTCCACTTGTAACTTTGAGTGGAAGGGAAGTCTTGTCAGCAATTGATACATTTTGCATTCTGTCTGATAAGTAGGATCAGAGCCTATTTAGAGAATGATTACCCAATCCTGAACTTTGGAGTTTCATTATCAGAATACGATGGTCTACTGTATCAAAGGCCTTTGCAAAATCTATGAAAATCGCTCCAGTGATGTCACCATTTTCCATACCAGTCTGAATATCATTGGTTACTTTTAGGAAGGCAGTGATTGAAGAGCGATTTGAACAAAAGCCTGATTGAAGGGGATAAAAAAAAAAATCTGATCAGCTGGTAATACTTGTATAGTTGTATGTGGACACATTTCTCCAGGATTTTAACCAATGTGGGAAGTAGGGATACTGGTCTAGAATTTTATCCCACTTTTGTGAATAGGCAATACTGTAGCTACGATCCAGGTTTTGGGCATATACCCAGATAACAGGGAGGCATTAATTAGGGTTGTAATAGGGTGGGCAGTGACCGAGGCACTGAGCTTTAATAACATTGCAGGTAGTTGGTCAGGGCCAGATTGTGATTTAATTTTTGGGTTAAGGAGGTGGTCATATTTTTCAATCTCATTTACCGGCGTGAAAAGAAATTTATTAGCATCATTGGACCAGGTAGCAGGTGACATAATCTGAACTGTGCATGTTTCTGCTTCAGTATTATTTTTGTTTTGTGTAATCAGAGTGGTGGCACATCCTACAAAGTAGTTGTTAAACGCATTAGCTATTGTTAAGGGGCATTGTATAATTTCTTTGCCTAGGGTTATAGCTGATGGGTAAGAGTGGTTAGGGGGTTGTAGAGGTTTTAAATAACCTTCCAGAAGTTGACTGGTTTAGAAATGTTATTGTTCAAGTTGCCAGAAAAATATTGAACTTTTGTTAGTTTTGTTTGCTTTCTACAAGTATTCCACAATTGCCTGGATGCAGTGTGATCAATAGCAGAGTCAGATTGTTTAAATGGTGTCCATAATGCATCTCTGAAACTGTATAATTCAATCAGATCAGCAGAGACCCAGGGTAGATGGGCTCCTCTTACCCTAATCTTCCTTAGAAGGGCATGGGTATTATAGACCTGTAAGAATTCTGAATAAAAAAAGTCAATTGCTGAGTCTAGATCAGGTATAAGGTGTATTCTATACCACGGGCAATTTCTTAAGTTGTTTAGGAAAGACTGGAGATTACATTTTTTAAATGATCTAGTAATTATGACCTTTGGACATAATTTGATTGTTTTTCTTTTGTAAACACAGTAGACTATGGAGTAATCGCTAAACACATTTGCTAGTACACCTGATTCTACTTGGGCAGGACGAAAGGATACAGTCTAGCAAAGTATGGTTGGATGCTATAACATTTATGCGAGTAGGGGAGGAGATTAGCTGTGATAAGTTTGATGTCTTAAACAATGAACAGAATTTTTCATTCCTGGAGTCTAGCTAAAGTCTCAAAGAACCAACAGTTCACTTTTCTTATTATGGGTGGCAATGTTATTGAGGTCGTGGGTTATGCCTGTAAGTGACTGTGTTTGTGTATTTGGAGGCCTGTAGATGCCAACAATTATGATTTATTTAGAGAAGGGAAGAATAACTTTTCCTGCAATGGAATCATATGAATCAGAGCTATAAGAGTCATTTAAAAGTGTAAGGTTTATAGACTCTTGGGCATACATGATTATACCCCCGAAAGCAGCGAATGCAGACCAGAGCCAGGAGGCACAGAGACTACAGATCAGGCAAGCAGGTAGTGTAGGAAGCGAGTAGGCAACAAGAGTTACAGGTCAGACAAGCCGGGGACTACACGAAGTGGAAGTAACCAAGCCACTGGTCAGACAACCGGAGACTATGCTGAGCGAGTAGGAGCCAGGGCCACTGGTAAGGCAAACCGAGGACTACAAGGAGCAAAAGTAACCAGGCCCACAGGGAAGGCAACCAGAAGCTACACTGAGCGGGTAGTAGCCAGGGCCACTGGTCAGGCAAGCCGGGTTCATACACAGAGCGAGTAGTCAGCCAGAGCCACAGGTCAGAACCAATGTGGGTAGTCAAACGGGGGTCATACACGGAGCGAGTTAGTAGCCAGTGCCACAGGTCAGAACCAATGTGGGTAGTCAGACAAGCCGGGGTCATACACAGAGTGGACTCTCAGATAAGGCACGGGTCACACTGGAGCACAAAACACAATAGCAGAAACACCACATAAGGGCAATGACTCCAAGGCCCAGGGAGGTTTATAAGGGAGCAGAAAGAGGCGGGACCCAATTATGCCACCCAAAATAGGCCCATAAACAGGCATCCGTGTTAGTGCCTGTTACCTGATGTAGCAGTGAGGAAGTGGCCAGAGGCCATACAGAGGTAAGGAAGCACAGGATAGCCCAAGGGAGACTGTGATAATCTGGTATTTTAGGGCTTACCCAGGATTCAGTGAGTATGAGGATTTTTGGCTTGTACAAATGACACCAAACTTTTAGTTAATCTATTTTGGGTAGTATGCTGCATATGTTGCAGTGCACAAGAGAGAGACCTTTCATAAAGGAGAAGTTACCATTTATTGCTGTTTGAGGGCCAGGGTTGGTTTCTATGTCATTTGCCAAGGCAAGTAGAAGACCGCATAAAAAGTTGGATGGTGAGAATATAGTGAAAGTGTGCGTCTGTTGCTATATAAGCTGGGGCTGGGTGGACATGTTTTTAGTACTCTCCACCAGCACTCAGTGGGTAGTGCACATGTATGCAGAAGTCTATGGTGGATTATTATGTTATTTTGCAAGTGAGGAGTAGGATTGTGGGGATATGAGGAAAACTGTATTAATAGTGGCAGAGTTAGAACAGATAGTAGTAATATGTTCAATTTGTTATGCATGTCAAAAAGATAGCGGGGGAAGGAGAAACAGGCAGAAAATAGGTTAAATATAATATGTATCTAAGATTGGTTAGTTAACATTTGTAACATTTATTTTAATCTATTCCCTTCTATCTTGATACATCCCATTATTGTTTACTTGCATGTTGTCTTTTAAGAAGTTGTGTTGTAGCTGTCTCTCTCCTGTCCAACTCTCTTGTTTAACTCTCCATACTAGAAGAAGGTGGTAATACCACTGGTAGATGCCACCCCGGCATAATGCCACCCCTAACTGGGCCCTAAATTTATACTGGCTAGAGCCCATAAGAAGACTGACTGACTGGGATTCCAAGTTACAAATTGTTTTGCACTGGGAGTTCCCTGAGTGCAATCAGGTGACACCATTAAAACATCTGATAAAAAACAGACACAGAGATATAGGAGAGCAATGGGGGAGGTAAGCAATATGGAGACTGGAAACGTGTTATATATGGTTAATTGTTAGTACATAGCACAAGGGGTTAAAATTGTAGAGAACAGGACTGGTTAGTACATAGCACAAGGGGTTAAAATTGTAGCGGGAGACTGCTTGAGAACTTATCTTCCAAATAACAGGACTGGTCAGTATAAAACACAAGGGGTTAAAATTGCAGCGGGAGGCTGAATGAGGACTGATCTTCCAAATAACAGGACTCGTTAGTACATACCACTACATAATAATGTATTTCCCCCTCGAGGACAGCTTCCCTTATATTCCCATTAAACTAAAATATTAAAGGGAGCTCCAGATTAATTGATTTATATGGCGCTCCACAGTGTACGTAGTGCCTTACAATAGATGTATGTTACAATAAATAAGAGGGGATACAATAAATGTCACATTCATAGAAACAATAGGAGAGAAGCCCCTACCCCAAGGAGCTTAAAATCTAAATGGTAATAGGAGGCAAGCAACAGGGTATGAAGGTGTCAAGTGCTGAGATTACATGTGCTGAGTTTGGCCAAAGGTAGTGCAATGTACTAGTGCTCCAGACGTGCTTAGAGTAGACTTAAAGACAAAGGGGGGATTGTTCAAGACTTAGGGAGACGGGTATGGAGTTCCATAGGTACGGATCTGAAAGTGAAAAAGGTTTGAGACGGGAGAGGGCAGAGGGTGTGGCTGATGCAACAAGATGGGAATTGTGTGCTGAGCGAAGGAGGCAACAAGGAACATAAGTGTAGATGAGGAAAGAGATGTAAAGCAGTGTGGAGAGCATTAAAGGTGATAGATAATACTTAAAGCCAAATTAATTAATAAGTTCACCCAACAAAAGGGTGTACAGTGAGAAAAATAGTGGACCCAGAACAGAACCTTGAGGCACCCCCACAGACAGAGGGACTGTAGAGGAGGTGTTCTTGCCAGAAGATGCAAAAAAGGAATGTTGTGAAAGATAGGAGGAGAGCCATGAAGCAGCTTGAGTTTGGAAACCAAGATTGTGGATAATATGAGCAAAAAGTGAATGGTGAACTGTGTAAAAAACAAGTCGAGTAGTAGAAGTATAGAAAACTGTCCTTTGGCTTTTGCAGTCTGGAGATTAGCCACTCTGCAGAGAACTGTCTCAGTTGAGTGACCACACCGGAATCCAGACTGCAAAGGGTCCAAAAGTTTGTTAGAGTTGAGGAATTTGGTTATTTGGGAGAAGAAAAGGTGTCCCGAGAGTTTTGAGGTAGGAGGTAGAAGGGAAACAGGTTGGTAGTTAGAGAGACAGGAGGGGTCGGGTTAGTCTTCTTGAGTAGGGGTTTAATTTGTGCCTGTTTGAATGAAGAAGGGAAGGTGCCTGTGGGGAGAGAGGTTTTGAAAATGTGCATTAACCCCCTTAAGGACCACGGAGCATTTTTTTTTTATTGAATCCAATTCCGGACTCCCCAAACGGCGTGCAGCTGCACGGGGAGCCCGGAATTCCATGACGGTCCTGGTACATCATTGGCATCATAAAGCAAATCCAGCCTTGACGTACCAGGACTGTCAAGGGTCCTTATGGGGTTAATATAGGTGTAAGGACTGGTGCAAGTGGTTTGAGTAAGTGGGAGGGCAAAGGGTCCAAGGAGTAGGTAATGAGGTGGGTTGATAGGTGACAGAGACAGGCAAGAGGCCCTATTCATATACCTGAACAGAGACTGAAAGTGTCAGAGACATAAATCACACATTGTTTTAACACTGACAAAATATCATTCCACATACTAACAGCTCTGTCATGTATTTTACAGTAAAAACTTCTAGCTGCCATAGAAAGCATAAGTGGAAAATGAACATGTTCTCATAGGAAATTAATTTGCTATAGTGAAAAGGTGAAATATTATACATTTTCTAAGTGTGGAAATCTCTGTGGAAAAAGACGCAAATTGTTCAGTGGACTGGAAATGTTTCTAGCATTCAAAGGTGTTTATTATACATTATATTCAAGAACATACACAATGTGATATGTAATGTTATGAAGATGATTATTATACTTGCCACCATCAGAAAAAGAATATAATTTGTGTAGTGATAATGCAGTGGGATAATGAGATACTCTTTTACCGTTTCAGTGACAGAAGGGTATCCAATGCTTTGCAAAAGCAATGCGCTGGATAACCTTTTGGCGCTCAAAGGTTTAAGTGTATTTGAAGGCTTTTTTTGCCTAACAGATATCCATGGGAACAAGAAGCCCTGTGAAACATACCAACTTCATAGAATATTGGCATCAATTCATTGACTTCATTAAGAGCATGAGTTTACATATTTATTACATCAATACACAGCGTTGTGTATTTAAGTTGTTCAAAGAGCTATGCCTTGTAATATTTTTTTGTTCCTAAATAGGTTATGAAAGATTATACAATTTATGAACAATGTGCTAAATGTGCAAATAATGAAATAATGGCCATTGCAGAGAAATATGTGTTAATCGTTGGTGATGACACAATTCTTGAAAAGTACTAGAAAAGTATAATAGTGTTTTGTCACAACGTTATTTAACATGATTCTTAACAAATCTTTATGACAAGAAATTATTTTACACCTTTGAAAACTAAATGTTACAATGAATTAACATGATATGCATTCAATAACCAAATTTAGTAAAGCACCAAATAAATACTGGATTCCTCCCACATCCCTACCCTCTCCAGTCCTAGGAACATGATGGTTGGACTAATACCTATCCTATAACAAAGTCCTAGAATGCGTTGCTCACTGTGTGAGTAACCGCACATGCACAGTGGGGACTTGCAGAACGGGCTGATCGAATGCTGACAGCCTGTCTGTGCTCCTGGCTTCAGGGCAGCAGCGAGCCATCTGGAACTCCCCGCTCCAGATCAGCCTGTGTATACGGGCTTTGTAACTAGTCTACAATAAGAGATGCACTTGCTTATCACCGTTCAAGTATGCTATGTTGAAAATACTCTCATTAACATAAATTCAAGGGCACTGCAGAATAGTAGCATATTGATGTGGAGGCAGGTCTTCTAAGTAGATTAAAACATAATTATACCATTAGGTGGTTTTATAAATAGGGGTGGGCAAAAAGTCCTGTTTTGTTCCAGTGAGAAATTTTGTGGAAAATACATAATTTTCTGCTTTTCCCTTTGAAATTCCCACCCATAGAGAAATCCACAGATTTTTCATGGTTTCGCTAAGACCACAGAAAATTTTGCGAGAACAGCTCCATTTCCTGGCTATGTTTTCCAATGGGGTGAAATTTCCCACTCACATACTATAAAAAGCCATAATTTCCTGCAGTGCATCATGGTGTTGTTTAGGAGAAAAGGAGAGTAGAAAGAGACAGAGAAATAGAGAGAGAGAAAGAGAAAATACATTTCAAAAATATTAAAAATAAAGTGGGTTCACATGCTAGCTAGCACTATGCCAGACACCAAGGGTTAAAAAGAAAAAAAAAAAAAAGAGAGAGAAGCTGATGCTAGTAAGGTGGAGGAAGAGGAAGTCATCAGCACCACCATACTAAAGGGACCGGAAGCCCACATTCCTCAGACCCAATGATGCCCAGTCCTCTGACATAGTCTCTTGGGATTTGGGAGAAAATATTGAAGAAGCAGAACTGCTAGAAATGTGAGCAGCACACCTCAGCAGCCTATTGCTGCTGCTGCTAGTGTGTCTTCTTCTCCTGAGGAGGAGATGGCAAGTGTGACAGAAGGGATCCTCAGCCACATTTGCTATCCCCAAGCAGTCCCAGTCCCATAGAGCAGCAATAGACTGGTGGGGGTGGTGATGAGAGTGAGGGTGGGAATGGAGCCGCTGAGACTAGCTGGATGGACACTGATGCTGCTGCTGACACAGAGTTGTAAGGGGAAGTCAGCAAGATAAGATGTCATGGGAGCTCACATACCCCTGACCCGATTATTCCCATTCCCCAGCATTGTCCCTCTGAGGAAATTTGTTGAAGAAGGAAGGACTGACTAGTGGCTGTTGAAAGTGTACCGTCTTCTTCCAAGGAGAAGGCAAGAGTGGCAGCAGGGCACCATGTGTCCAATCTATCATCATCACCAGTCTCACTTCCATAGAGCCGCAAGAGACTGGTGGTGATGGTGGCAATCACAGTGATGGTGATGAAGGAGCAGCTGGTATGGAGGAGAGCATTGGGGAATTTTTGGTGGAAAGTGAAATGGAATGAGAGGAGAAAGTGATGCAAATGGTGATGGGCCTCACCAACACCAGAAGTGACATTGTAGAGTTTGCTGCTACTTTAGTTCCTGCTGATGAGTCATCAGAGGCAGACGTTCATCTGTCACAGCAACAGGATTATGATGGGCAGGCTAATGTGCCACAGATAACTGTGGCTACCACCATGGGATTGGGTTCAGAAAGTAGTAATATGGGATCAAGACAGGTTTCACTTGCCACCAGTACTGATGGTCCTAGTTCTAGTGCTGATGATGAGGCAGCAACAGCAGCATCACCTGCCTCAGTCAATGAAGGTGATTCTAGACAACAAGAAGAAGGACATTTTCTTCACCTCTCCCCTAACTGAAATCATATGTGTGGGAATATTTTTTCCCTTGGGGCAGGCACAGTACAGTCATCAGCAACTGCACTGTGCACTATGAGTAAAAAGGTAGTGAAAAACGGAAAGGAGGGGACAGACCTTGGCAGAACAGCCCTCATACAGAATATGCAACATAAACACCCTGACATTTATGTTAAGCATGTAAAAGCCAAACCCCACAAAAATAGCAAACAAAAGAAAAAAAAGATAAGATCAAAACACTGGCACTCTCACTTCTTCAAACGTATTCATAAACTATAGTATCAAAATAGTATTGGACTACACAAGAACATACCCCAAATCACCCTCACCCACAAAGGTATAACCCCCATAAAAATAAATAACATGACAATACAGAACCCATATACCCAATTCTCTAAACTACACTCCTGTTGTAATTTATTTGCCTATCCTAACTAACTGCAAAATAGAGTTGTAGAAAATCGCACTTTTCATGAGAAATTTCCTGATCGGCGAGGAGTGCAATTTTTCATCCATTTGCCTTTTGAGGGGAAAAGTTTTGACCTTTCCTAATGATAAGTACATAAAGTATTAAGGGGATGTGATTTATAAATTGTGGAAGGAGCTATGTGATAAGCTGGAAGAACGGGAACCAAAATTATCCTGGCAAGAAGTGGTTTACCTGCTGAAGATTCTGTACCTATTTAGGAATATATTAACTAACATACCATGTTATTTGTTTAACAATATTGAAAGAAGTTTATTGGCTCTCTAATTGTTATAAGATTAGTAAGAATATGTTATATAGCAAATTGATTATTGGTGGGTTTCTTTTCCCACTTGATTCAAGAAGGGTTCAGGCGGGTAGAAATTGATGAGGGAGTTAGGAAGTGAATTTAATAATTTATTTTAGAAGGATAGGAGAAAGTGGCAAGGGGACACTTTGTTATATCAGTCTTCTCCAAATATAAGGGTATGGGGTCACCTTAGATCCACAAATAGACTCTAGTTTTACCATAGGTGATGGCATCAGAGATTTTGGAACTTGAAACATGTAATTGTAGTGGTATAGAGAATAATATGTTTGTGAAATGTTATGACAAATGTTAAGGTGAAATGTTATGGGAAGGCATAGAATATGGAGACGAAGCTAGATGAGGCTGATAAAGAAATATATGAAGTTATAAGAAATGTAGTAAGGAAACTGGATAACAACATTTTAGGCCAGCAATTTCATTTATGTATTTATGTTTAAAGGCACAGTAATGTCCCAAAAAATTATTTATAGTTTTGTAGAGCTGAAACTAAGTGCAACAAACCCTATCTCTCAAACCGATATGATTTGAGATAGGGATTCAAAGTTCCCCCCTCCCTCCCCTTCTCCTGATGTCAGCTGTAAAGCTGACAGCAGGAGAATCGAGTTGTATGACTCGAGGTGGCTCTGCAGCAGAGCCGAAATCACGGTACTTAAAAATAATTAATTCATTTGAACTGCCTACAAAGTGTGCCTGGTTTGCAAGCACACTTTGTAGACCTTTCCAATGAATAAATTATTTTTAAGTAATGCAATTACGGCTCCGATGCAGAGCCGCCTGCTGGTCCCCGGACCGGGATCTCCTGCTGTCCGTTAGACACTGACATCAGGAGAAGGAGAGGGAGGTGGGAACTTTGAAACAATATATCTCCCAAACCATAGCTGTTTGAGAGATAGCGTTTGTTGCACTTAGTTTGTTAATTTCAGGTCTAGAAAACTATAAATCATTTTTGTGACATTAGTGTTCCTTTAAACTGTTTTGCACTTTATTTATTTTAAAATTACAGGCTGTCAGCAAGAATTTTCCCTCCATACATGAGCATACTACTACCCCTTTAAATGTGAACAGTGTGACTTCTAGTTACAGAGGTTACACAGCAGCTGATTTGATCCTTTTACTATTGGGAACCAATTAAGGTTGTTAATACAGTGAAGTTGATAAATGTTATAACTTGATTATCACAGATTCCTACTGAAGTCGATCAGGAAAGGGACAGGACAGGTGAGAATGAGTTCAGTCATTGATGGATACCAGCAGGCCAGGATTTAACCCTTTGAGTGGCAGAGGGGTATGCAACGCATTGCAAAGCAATACGTTGCGTACCCCTCTGGCATTCAAAAGGTTAAGGATTTCAGTGCTTGATCACAAAACGAGTGAACCGCTGATGAACTCGTCTGTGCTTGATCAGGGATATCCTTAAATCCTGGTCAGTTGGTAGCCCTTGAGGGCTGAAAATGGACACTCCTGTCCTGTTTTAGGACAAGGGTGGCCAATTGTTTTAGTTGAAGGGTTATATGTTTTTCTAAAATATGTTGGCGATCCATAGATTTTTGTAGCCCGCAAAATATCAGATATATCTGTATATATAAATCTTTTCTGAACAATGAAAATGCCACCAGCTCCTGAGCAGAATAAGCTGCTATTTTTGCTTTATAGTACCATAGGAAGTTCAAGTCCATTAGCTTTAATTCAAGCACAATTGCAAGTAATGGAACATAAAGTTTATAAATAGAAGAAGAAAAAAAAGCAAAACAAAAATACACATCAGTGGATCTTCACAACTGAAAAATACAAAAGGCACATGCTGTGTTTTTATGTGTTTAAGAGCCATTCATGTTTTTATTGAACAATTCAGGCAGAGCTTCTTAAAGGCAGCAAATTTATTTTATGTTAGAGAAACAATGCATAGTTTATCAGGAGGCAGTACCTAAGGGACTGTTGAGATGGCCCTTCAATAATCTTACAATAGCCTTACTTGTCTTGCAACATGCTGGGTGCTTCATTATAAATGACTATCTTTGGCTACAGGGCCCATTTTTGAACACAAAAGGATCAGTCAGTCAGTGCATCATGTGATAAAGGTTTTTAAAGTGACAGGACCACCATCTTATCACATTTCCTCACCTTTTTAAAAACATATATTCTGAGCACTAACATAAAGGAGATTAATACAGGCTTATAATGCTTGAAATGCTTCAACTGGGCCTCTGGATATCAAACAACCCCCTTGCAGAGAAGGGGAGAGAGAGAGCCCAGAGCAGCACTCAGCAACATTGAGGTACATTTTGTTGAAGGGTTGAAGCAATGTTTAAGGGTTACAATGCAAAACTGTAAGCAGCAGTAGAAATCGCTCTTCTAGGCTGAAGTTTTGGTGTACAATGCTCAACAGTAGTTTCAGCACTAATGGAGGCAGGCTGAAGTGACGTTTATGGAGGAGGCAGAGAATCTTGCGCTTTTTATCCAGGGCGAGAGTCTTATATCTGTCACAGGCAAGGGCTATGAGACCAGCTGAGAAAGTGGGGAGAGTGTGTGAGTGAAAGAGTTAATGACACTAGATCCCTGGTTACCTGTTACTATTCCTGGCAACCCCCCAAATTAACCCCTGAAATCCACTCCCTGCACTATCACAGTACCCAGTAGTACAGTACCCAGTACTATAATTTGCTGCCACCACCCAGACTTTATATCCAGGCATGTAAGTTATCCCAAACACAATAGAATTACAGTATAAAATAAATCACCTTAATAATTAGACATATAGAATGAACACTTTAGTACCTGAGCTTTCTTCAGAGTAGTGAGTTCATATTAGAGAACAGAGGTCAGAGTTGATTAACTGAACATTTAATCTGAAAATAAAGAAATAAAGGACATACCGAAATAAAGATTACAAATTGGCAAAACAGGTCATAAAAGAAAATGAAAGAAACACAAGAAATCCCTACATACAATTATCGATATATAAGAGTCCTTGTGGGATGATAAAAGTTCTCCTTCCACTTGTTAAAAAGAAATTCACCCTTTTTTATCCAAGACCCATATTATATAGATACCACAGTTGTTTCCAAAAGGCCAGACCCCCTGTATGTTACTTGGGAGGATCAGAGGTTTGGCCTGACAGTTTATGACCCACTCAATCAAACCTGTCAGGGACGCTAGTGCAGAGTTCTACCGGAAAATACATAAGGCTTCTCAAAACATGCAATTTACAGCATACCTTCATAATTTGTCATAATCACATTCCTCATATTTGTGTCAGGTTTAACTGCTTGAAAGTAGCCATTCTTCTAACTCATACCAGGAACACCTCTCTGAGCATGTTTGGTATCCACCAAAACGATAAAACCTGTGCATTCTAAATATATATTTGTATTGAACCTTTTTACAATATATACACACGCATTCCCTATTTCATATTATGCGGCTGTCCCTTAGATAACTCACTTCAGAGCAAATGTCCCAATATGTTTTATGACACCCTAAGTCCAGCTCTGGTGATGTTATCCATTCATTCGATTTCTGGACTAGGATTGGTGCTAGCAGTTTGAAAGGCTACAATAAAACACACACACAAAATATACATACAAATTACACATACCAGAGGCCTGGACAAGCCACCACATGCCTTGGCATGACAGTCGCCCTTTTCATCACAGCAACATGCTTAATGTGCCATTTAATTGCATGCTGTATTCTCTCAATATTTTCAAAGTGAACCAATTTTAGTTAAATGTAGCTGATGAGAGATGAGGCCACCTAATATCTTAATTTTAAGCCTCATGATCCAGAGAGTAGACCCTACTGCTGATCAATTTCAACATATCACCAACTACAGGGGAAAATCTGACCCTCTCTATGCCCTCAAAGCTCAGTAAACTAATGCCACTGCTGAATCTGTAATCTGGTCTCATTCTCACCAAAATATTATCTTAATAAAACATGTGATTCACATATGGAACAGGGCATAAGTGGCATGTATCACAGTTTGTGAAAGCTGCCATCTTGTAGGTCTTCCCATCCACAGTACAAAACAAAAATATTGGCATTAATCATATAATAGCATACATTGAAGACATTTAAACCACATATGTAACTTCCCTTGACACTTTCCAATTATCATAATTTCTCCACATATAAAATATATTTGGAGCTACCAAGATACCAAAATCAGTGCCTCTCCTGGCCACGCAAATGACAACCAGTATCAATAATATTTGTCAAATCCTTATCAGTCTTGAAAATGGGAAGTAAAGACCTCACAACATTGGATATCTGTTTGCATTGGTTGCTATAGCATGCGACAAATCACACAGAATTAGAAAAGTATAACAAACTGTCATGACTGGAATTCTTTCTAGCTACCAAAAATCTGATTCCTTAAAGAAGGTTGTGATTTGGCCTCAGACGTTACCCTTTCTGCATAACTCCTCAAACTGAAAATCTTGCAGTTTGACAAAAGGACAGTTTCTGCAAAGACACTTGACCCTTGGGAATGTTGTGGATCCTATAAATTGTGTTCTTAATGGCACCAGATTACTTATCACTCTTGAATAACAGCTCCCAAAAAAAGTTGGTATACAAATACAAATGAGTGAATTGCAAAGTGAATACATTGAGGTTAAGCTAATCCAAAAGCAAAATACTAATACTTTTAGCTGGAAACAAACATTCCAGCTGTTTAAAAAAAAAATTATATCACGTAGAAGCCATTCCTATTTTTTCCATTGCGCCAAACGATTGACAATCAATCAACTCATTGCACACCCCTTTGGTTAACAACAGTTTCTAAAAATGAACCTCCTGTGAGTCCTAAACATTTAAATATTCTGAACATCATGCTGGATCAGATTGCCAGTCAATACATTACACTTTGGCCCTCAAGAGGTGAGCAAAATACCAACAAATATTACAGTTTTCTGCATTAATCGCTTGGATTCTAGCGATATCTCCAGGAGACCTCTCTAACCTTCAGGGGGTTAATACAAAAAGTGTAATTTAAGTGTAAGTTGAAGGCATTTGCAGCATGTAATGAGTTGAAAGAACAGCAACTTTTAAAAATTATCATGGTTTTAGATACACTTAACTCTTAAGTGCCAGAGGGACAAGTAATGCATTATGTAGCAGTGTGTTGCTCAGCCCTCTAACACTCAAATGCCTAAATATCTTTGTTCTAGATGCTACACTTATACAGATGTCTCAGTTTATTTTCTAAGGCCAAAATTCCAATCTTACACATGCGGAAGAAGTAGCCATACTTCTTTCCCACCCTTTACATATCTCAGGCAGTGGGTACTTCCCAAAGTGAGAACCTGTCTTCAGTATAAATTTGTTGGACTGGCCCACTTTCTGCAAGCTGTGACAATAGCTATCCTATATAATAATTCACTAGGATGTTTGTCAGAAGCCGTCAAGCTCAGTAGAGACTACTGGAACTCACGGAATGCTGGGAGCGCAGAATGCTGGGAGTTGTGTGCTGGGAGCATTCTGTGCTTTCGGGCAGTCTCCACAATGCATGACTGAGTCAGCAGCAGGACTCAGAGCAGGACGGGCCTCTCAACCCTTTGAGTGCCAGAGGGGTACGCAACGCATTGCAAGGCAATGCATTGCGTACCCCTCTGGCACTCAAAGGGTTAACATCACCTGGATCTTAGCCCGTGTACACGGGCTATTACACTAGTGCTTGAATAAAGCGCCTGAGGGAGAATACAGCATGTCTACACTTTGGGTATGTTCTCTGGATAAAAAAAAGGCGAGTCTGAATAAGTGTGAAAGTCTGTGTGAATGATAAATTATTTCTTTATGAAAATGAGGCTAACTGCCCTTCCCCCACAAGAAAAAAGTTCATATTCTTTCATTTAATTTCAACTAAAAAATGAGATAACACCACAACAATGATGAATTTAAATTATATTTGTTAAAATAAAAAGTGTCTGAGTGTTTGTGGTTGTGATCTGAGTGAGACATGTTTGTTGTCTCATTACTAGAGATTGTCCTAACATCAGCTTTGGCATGTTTCTACTCCTGCTGCATGTTTTCCTTGATTGGTAAGTATTAACTTAAAATACATCTTTAGAACTGCAACTCCTCTCCCTACTGCTGCTGCTGAGTTGTTTAAGCAGCAGGATGATCAGGCAGCTGAAAGGGAATGGGATCAACAATAGCAGTAACATGGAAGATGGAGGATGAAAGTTCCACTTGCCATGACTAGCTCCAGTGATGCGCCTGAGGCAGTAGCAGCACAATAAGTAGCCCCCAGTTTATTTGGAGAAAAGAACAAGTTGGCCATTAAATCTTCTGCACCTGCCCCTCCTCCAAGATCATGGGTGTTTTATTAAAATACATTTTTTTCTCTTAAGAGCAGGAACTGTGTCTCTCATCAGCAACTGCAATGTGCACAGTGTGTGTGGTAAATAACATCTGGGGGCACAACTGTATCCAAACACCATGACACCCAAAACCAAGTACTGCCACTGTCACTATACCCCTTGTCCAGACCCTGCTAAGGACACATGACAACGTGCTGACAATTTAAAAGTAATGATGAACCCTCCCTGCCATCATCTTAGCATATTCTGCGGGATGGAATCTCCTCAGATGCTGCTTGATGCACTGCTTGTGATTCTCCTCCACCACACTGGTATGTGTGGTCAGTGCACCACACAGTGTGCAATGGGTAGAGACAAACTGCCACATCCTAATAATCAGTCAGAGTGGCTATCATTTGGCGGGGAGGTAATGAACGAGATGAATTAGCAGAAGATGTAGTTACCCTAGAAGGTGATGGCGAGCTAGTTGTTTCACTCGTCATGGAACTTCCAATCTCTGCCAGGATTGCTCTATTCCTCCTCCTCTTTGATCTCCACCTTGCCTCTTGTTGCCTTTCTGGAAAGTCAGGGGGTACAGCAAAAGCAGTGCTTGATTTCTGTGGTGGGTGTTTGGTTTTAACATGTTTGACATAAATGTCATGGTGTCTGTTTCATGTGTGATATCAGGGTGCTTGTGCCAAGGTTTGTCCCTCCTTTCCTCTTCTCACTGACTTGTCACAAATTGTGCACAGTGCCATTGCTGATGACTGCACTGTGCCTGCTCCAACAGAAAAATAGTCCCACACCCATGATGACTTCATGGGGAAGGGAACAGATGGAGAAGAATTACCTCTTTCTTCTTCTCCTCCACATTCCCCTTCATTGTCTGTAGCAGTAATGTTGCTGGTGTTGTTGTTACTGCCAGAGGGTCCCATAATGTCAAACTTGCCATTTCCTTTTGACCTGAAGAAGAAGGCAGACTAGCAGCAGTAGCGGCAGGCACAGGCAGCAAATCTGTGCTCCTGCTGGTGGTATTAATTCTGAGCCTGCCCTCCTCCCCCAACACCAGTTCTTACCTTTTCAGGATCATGTTCCACCTGGACACTGTAGTGCAGGGAAGGTGGAATGGTGTGGGCTCCCTTGACCGCTAGTCTGGACGCTCTACAAATGTTTCCCCTACCACTGCGGCTGCTTCACCATTACTGCTACTATTACTAACACCAACCATATCAAGATCAGCTGCAGAGTCTTCCTCCTCACAGTCACTAGTAATATTAGGATATTGATTACACTCCTAACACTAACAAGCTGCTGGATCTTAGTAGTTGTAGTACTAGCACTGGCGGGACTTCTTGGGGATGGCAAGTGTGACTTAGGGTCCCTTGTTGTCACACTTGGCATCATTCCCCCCCCCACCCCCCGAGTACAACAAGACACAATAGCAGCAGGCAAAGTATTGGTGGCAGCAGGTACAGCACTAGTAGCAGCAGGGGCAGCATGTCTAGCAGCAAGTACAGCATTGGTGGTTGCAGGTACAGCACGTCTGGCAGCAGATATAACACTAGTGGCTGCAGGTACAGCAATGGTGGCACTGGAAGCAGGGGCAGCACATCTTGCAGAAGGCACAGGCAGCTGACCTGTCCTGCTCTCATTAGTACTACCCTTATCTCCCTCCCTTACTATTAAATTCCCTTGGGGTGATTTAGGGAGACTGGACAGCATTGGTTCAGTAATGCTAGTCACTTCCTCCTCCTCTTCAGACTCAGTGGACAGATAATAAGGGTCAGTTCCTCATTTTGCTGTTCTTAGTGATAGCAGTCACTATGAGCCTCTCCTGCCTCAATTTTGCCAAAATATCACAGCAGAACATCACAGCACATCTGTCTCGCTCTGTAGCCGCTTCTATTGTGTAGGTCTTCAGAAATATGTCACATCTTTATAGCTGAAATGTGAAAACAACTTAAATCAATGGGTGGAAACTTTCTAGCTATTGAAAAAATGGTGAAAAATTTTGGCCAATGGGCAAAAAATACGAACATTTTAATCTCTAGTTTTAAAGCAGCTTTTCCAGCGAAAAAGCAGACAACATGGTTTTCGCAAATTTCTTTTTTTTTTTTTTTTTTTTTTTGCAGGAACACAGTGACAACTTTCCCCCAACCCTAGTTATAAGGAACTCCTTTAAAAACCCACACTTTTTTTTTTTTTTTAAGGTATAGTAATGGCTTAATTTATCGAAATTTAATATTGTAGATATGAAAAAAAATTGATAAAAGTCCCATCATGCATAGTTTGAGAGATATACGCTTATAAAGTTCCCCCCTCTCCTCCCACAGACGTCAGTGCTCTAGCTGACAGAAGGAGATCCTGGTCCCGCGACTCTTCAGCAGAGCTGAAATAGCACTATGTAAAAAGAAATTCTTCATTGGAACGGTCTACATAGTGTGCCTGGTTTGCAAGCCCACTTTATAGACTGATCCAATGAAGTATTTATTTTTAGCTATTACTATGTCCTCTGCTGAAAAGACACTGTTGGGTCGCATGACCCGAATCTCCTGCTATCAGCTACAGAGTTGATGTCTGTGAAAGGGGAGGGAGGGGGGAATTTTATAAGTGTATATCTCTCAAACTATACATGTTTGAGAGATGGGACATATCAATTTATTTTTTATAGCTACAATATTAAACTTTGATAAAGGAAGAAATTACTGTCCCGTTAAGAATAAAATAATATTCACACAAAGTTGTGTATTAAAAGGCATCGAGCAGTAAGAAAAGAGCTGCAAATTCAATTTATAGTTCAGTGAGACTTATCTAAAATATGGTATAGTTCTAGATAAATTAGGAAATTCAAAGGACAAAAAAAAAAGGTGCCAGATGTAGATGATAATACATGTGAAGAAAAACTTCAGAACACTAACGGCAAGATGTTCAAAAAGTCATCATAATGATAAAATTGGCAGATCATGAGTTGGTGGTTAAAAAAAAAACAAAAAAACAAACAAAAAATATTTTCAGAAGTAAATCTGTCACGTTTGAAAATATGTCATAAAGACTTAAAAATGATGGTAAGAAAATCTTGATTAACATTGCCCTTAAAAATTCTGATGTTAAAAATGTCTTTGATTTTGTCTTTGAAACGAACATTTTCAAGAAACAAAGACATTTTTTGTCTTTAAAATGACAAACTTTCATACAAAGTCTTTTTTTTACCAGCTAACTATAGTATGGCTTCTCAGTCAACAATTTAAGATAATTTTTATTTAGTCAGGAAAAAAATTACGTTAATCAGACAAAAAGCATTGGTTAAAAGAATATTTTTTGTGAAAATACCTTACAATATGATGACAGATTGAACCACGCACACTTTTAATACGACTTTTTCCCTTTGAAAAATTGCAAAAAAAAAAGACTAACATGTCTCAGGATTGACGGATGAATACATAACTTTTTATTCTGATTACAATTTCAGTTACCACCACTTCTTGAACATCTCGCACTAAGTTCCCAATAATAACCTCTTGTGAGGAACCGGTCCAAACCGGTTCTCACCTGCAGTCTTCCAGGACAAACAATTCCTGTCTGTCCAAGCCTGAACTTACCTGTACTCCCCTGCACAAGTCCAGCCAAGGCAATCCCTCTCTGGGCCTATTTCAAGGAGCTGTTTCTGGCTACCAGTCATGTCATCTCGCCCTAAGTTCCTAATAATAACCTCCTGTAAGGAAATTGTTCAAACCAGCTCTTGTCTGCAGTCTTCCAGAACAAATAATTCCTGTCATCCAAGCCTGAACTTACCTGTATTCCCATGCACAAGTCCAGACAAGGCAATCCCTATCTGTTAGAGTCTGTGCATGCCTGTAATCGCTTAGATGCACCCACTGGGCCTATTTCAAGGAGCTGTTCCGGACTCCCAGTGCAGTTACAGTGTTTCACTACTGCTTCAGCATTGCCAGCTGCCTGTTTTGACCTTACTTTATTTACTGCAAACTATTGCTAGCTGCCTGTCATGACCAAGCTTGTTTTCTGACCATCTCTACTGCCAGCTGTCTGTCCTGTTTTCTAACGACTAGTGTTGCGGTGTCCCGTTCTGGTATCAGCTACTTGTGTGGTCAGTCAGTGTATCGGGTCCTTCGTATACCAGCTTGTACTTCTCTTTCATGACTGCACTGTCTATCTCTTGCTCTAGTAACTGGTGGGAGCTGTAATGGCCCATCCACAGGAGCTTGTTCCAGTCACTCAGTGTGTTTGTATCACTGTAGTTAATGTTCAGTGACACTTCTGGCTCAACCAGTCGTGTCTGCACTAATGACTCAACCAGCAGACCTGTTGTTTTCTGACTGCAGCTGTTTATTCACCAATACTATTTAGCTACTGTTGCCAGTGGGTTTCTAGCCAAACCCCTACATAGTGGGTCCCTCTCCATACCTAGTAAATAGCCTGACACCTAGCAAATGCCCTGTCTCCACTTCCCATTTCGATTATTATACCCACAGATACCTTATGGCCATTATATGAATTTCACGCTTAAGTTTTTGAGAAAACATCTTCAATCAGTTCTGCATGTATGTCTAAGGAGATGTACCTATTTTTTTTTTTTTTTTTTTTTAGAAGGACTAGTGAAACCCAGACTACAGCCAATGCAGTACTGAAATCTTTTGTGGGACCATGCATACTGCTTGCTTCTTCCTGAAGAAATTGAATGGTTTGGGATCCAGAAGTCCTGCCAGGTACAGTCTTGTTCATAGTGCCAGATTAGGGCAAATGGCTACTTGTGCGAAGATTTTTTTTTTTTTTTTTTTGTAGTGCCTCACCCCTCAGGAAAGTAAAAACTTCCCTCACAGGGACAAAGCACCCAAATAACGGCACATTATGATCCGAATCTCCCAATCAGACCAATTGTAGAGTGTTCCCTTCAAGCTGCACAGTTCGTACATCCCAAAGACCATCCATCCTGGACATGAAATTCAAGACTGATTGACCATTAAGGACCTGGTAATTTGCTGCAGATCCCTCTGGTTCTCAAAGGGATAATGATATTGCCTCTTAAATTAAGAGTGATTGTTTGTACTATTATTATTAGGAAGTGCCACTGCTTGTTTAAAATGTATAGCATTGATGAGAGGCGTGCTGGATTACAACCTTCATTTACATTAAGATGTTTATTAATATTCAGGAGGCAGTTTAGAGGAATAAAGGACATGATCTGAAGGAAGAATGCCCAATGTTACTTTTCATAATGGTGATGGGATACATGGAATAGTGTACCTGCACAAGTGCTAGGGACTCATACAGTAAGGGACTTAATAACTGGGAGAAACGTACGGCTATATTATAACTCACACACACATCTAAACATTTGGGGCTTATTTGCCCATAACATATGCACGCATATATACATATACACAGATTTCAATACTCAGGGCCCAATGCAGAAAGTTAAAGAAGGATGATTCTGATGCAAACCAAGTGAACCACTGGTGGTGATGGTGGGGGATAAAATGATCATTGATTACAATTGGGTTTTTAACCCTTTGAATGCTAGTAAAGACTCAAACACTTTGCAAACCTCTCTGGCATTCGAGGGATTAGAATCCCAATTTAAATTAATATGAGTTTATTTGTCCCCCATGATTTGGTTGGTTTACCCCAAAATGTGTCTATTTTTTGGGTATAAGGACCTACATCTTTTGAGTGCCAGTGGGGTGCCCATCACATTTCTTCTCAATGCACTGGACAATTCAATAGCACTCAAGGGCTCAAAGTGTACTACTGTGTATAAACATGAATTTTTATTCAATAGGAAAAACACAAACCTACTTTTCATAAGAAAGTTTACTACTTATCATCGTGTTTTACTACGTCTGCTCCTATGGGAGCATACATATTGCATACATAGCCACTAAAGACTGAGTATGGCTGTCAAGCCTAGTACAGTGGGCCTATGTGGAACTATACTGCACAGGTCAAGGATACAGAAATGTGAAATTCCAGGAGCAGTCAACTTTTTTTTTTTAAAGAAAACTTGTTATAGGCCTTTCCCACTGAGTAAAAACAAGGGTATTCCCATCGCTGGCACTTGTTTTATTTAAAAGTCATAACTGTTCAAAATTATAGGAAGTGAGTAAAAGTATAATTACTTAAACCGTCAGGAAGTGACTCTTCAGTGCCTATCACATTCTATGGAGAAATGTTTGTCAGTGACTCACCTTTCCTACAGAATGTAACAGAGTTAAGTAATAGAACGCTGATCATTAGGGGGCACTGTTAAAGTGGACCTACCACTTTGAATTTAATTCAAAACTGCCTATGCTGAATGTTAAAGGGATAGTAATATTTCAAAATGAAAGCAGCTCGAATTAATCTTCATAGTATTTGGGCCATGGAGAGTGTTATTTCAATACTGTCAGAGCTGTAGTTCAATAGTAATTGAATGATAAAGTATCCCCCTCCTGCCCCTTTTACTGATGTAACACTGCTCACCAGTCTGGTATTAAAGGGATAGTAATACCTAAAATGTAAAAAAAAAATATGTTGTAGGGTTTATCCCCCTGAGTAAAACAAGAGTACTCCCACTGCTGAAAGATGTTTCATTCAAAAGTTATTAATTTTCAAAGTTGAATTTTTTAGGTGCAATATCACAGTGGCCTGAAATTTTACAGTGGCGCTGTTGCTACACCATCCTATGGAGATTTATGGTCCTGAGACCAGAGCTGTCCATAGGATCGTGTAGCAACAGCGCCACTGTACAATTTCAGGCCACTGTGATATTGCACCTAAAAAATTCAACTTTGAAAATTAATAACTTTTGAATGAAACATCTTTCAGCAGTGGGAGTACTCTTGTTTTACTCAGGGGGATAAACCCTACAACATATTTTTTTTTTAACATTTTAGGTATTACTATCCCTTTAAGATCAGATTCCACATCTGTGGGGAGGAGGCTTATACTAGGTAAAAAGGGGTGGGAGGGGGTACTTTATTATTCAATTACTCTTGAATTACATCTCTGGCAGTACTGAAATAACACTCTGTCTGGCCCAAATACTATGAAGATTAATTGGAGCTGCATTTATTTTGAAACATTACTATCCCTTAAACTAGAATTCAAGCAGCTGTAATGTTGAGAAGAAATTCACACTAATTCTCCTGGTATTGCACACAGCTTCATTATTATATGACACGTCACTGAAAACCTTAACTAGCACATGATAAGTCAATGAAAAGGCTTCATTAACATTGGAAACATCACTGGTACTGCAATTAGCATATGGTAACAAGTGTGAATATCTCCTGTACATTTACTGGTCTTTTGGCTAACATGACACACAGGCAGTTTTTCTATGCAGTTTTCAAATATGCAAACTTGAATTAAAATGAAACAATCACCCCAAATAAATCCTCCCCAACCAATAATTATTCATATAGTGATAAGCATAGAAATAGTAGTATTATCCAGTATAAGTGCAGGATTATTATGAAATCCTACTTGATCGAGATGAACAGACAGGAATAAGTGCAGATATATTGTCTTGGAGACATCTGTGTGCCTGAGGGTTCAGTCCCAGTCTCCCCTAGAAGGTGTTGCATTGTGCCTTAAGGTAACAGGAAAGGACTGACAGCGCAGGCGCGCAGATGCCTCTAAAGCAAGAACCCTGGCTGTCAGTCTCAGATCAAGTAGGATTTCTTAATAAAGCTGTACTTATGCTGGATAATACTGCTATTTCTAAGATTATCATTATATGAATAATTATTGGGGGGGACTTTATTTGGGTCGATACTTCCGCTTTAAGGTGAAAGTTCTACTGAAATGTAAAAAAATCCCACCCACTTAAAATGTAATAACTTTGGAAAGGCACACCTTCCAACAATGCAAGTATTCTAGTTTAAATCAGCAGAAAGAATCCCTACAACATGTTTTATTTTTTTCATAAAAGGGTTTACCTCTCCTTTAAGAGTCCCTTATTGCCAGGGTATAGTTCCCTTTTAATACTCTGCATGCCACAGGGGGTGTAAATACATTGTGAAGCAATGTGCTGGACATCTCATGGTCACCCACAGGGTTAAAATAATAGCAATGATGTCAAATAAAAGGTTAGTTATTAAAATATATATTGCTGATTTGAAACACTTCTTTAAATATGCTTAAAAACATCTTATTTCAAGATAGCAATTAATTTCAGCACATTAAGTGGAGTGAACACATTGAATGATTCCCACTCTTCAGTTAATCATCTCCCTGATACAGAAGACCTTGGTATACAAACTAAATGTTAAAAATGTATTTTATGCCGATACATACGCAGAGAGCTCCTCTGGGTCTGAATTATTAATAAGCTCTGCAATGACTTTGAATTTCAGTCTTTTGGGCATACAATTTAAGTAATGGGTGACAAATTCTACACAAGCTCCTTCATTTCTCATTTAATTGAAAAATGAATGTGTCTCAATTTCATTTAAACATTAAGATGGTCTTTTGGCAACTCTTCAATTGTCCTCGAAGTCAGGCAAAGATTCATTTACACTTTCGATTGTTTCTTCTTCTTCCTCATTCCCTGATTGAACATCTTTGTCACTTTTGGAGACTAAATCACTGATCGAAAATTTGCGCATTTTGATGTTCGGCAGCTTCTTTAAATCCAAATTCCAGTCCCTTAAAAGAGAAGAGAGAGAAATACAAAAATTCAGCAGTTTGTTAATTTTATCAGAACTGTACCACAGTTGCCCTGTGTAATACTGACATAGGGCAGAACAGCCATTGCCATTAGCATTTTTAGTGTACATTAACCACTTAAGGACCAAAGTGGTATGCAATATATTGCGATAATACTTTGCACAATCCTCTGGTCCTTAAACTTTTGAGTGCAAGAGTGGTACACAACGCATTCAATGTACTCAATGTAGTGGCTACTGCTCTGGCATTCAAACTGATAAAGCAGTATGTCAAAGCCTGAATTTCTGTTTCCAAGAAAAAATGACCATATTTTGTGTCCTTTCAGTTTAAGCTACCATGACAGTGCCACACTCTCAGCAGGTCTGCTCCCTGCAAGCTGGCAGATCATTGTAAAACTAATGGTGGGTCACAAAGTGACCCACTGGGTATTAAGCCGATCCTGTGGGAGGGAACAGTCTGAACTTCTAGACTTCAAGATCTTGCAGTCCAGTCTCCTGGGGCTTTCAATGCAGTGAAAAAGTTTTCTAACCCAATCATAAGAGTATTTTAATCTTACCTGTTAAATCCTTTTCTCTTAGTCCATATAGGTTACAGGTAACTTTGGGAAGGCAACCACCCCTTTAAATAGGCAGGAACAATTCTTGAAAAGAAGAGTAGGGTGGAGCCTTCCTCTCTCCTTAGCTGGTTCCCAGCCGATCCCCATCCAGTAAGATCTGAAAAGCTACTATTGACTAGGTAGCTGTGAGAATGAACCCAAAAGGATTCCCACGTTCGGTCACAGGAGAACCAAGCATGGTCCCTTGACAGGGTGGGAGATCTGTAACATATATGGACTAAGAGAAAAAGATTTAACAGATAAGACTAAAATCCTCTTTTCTCTGTCGTCCAATATAGGTTACAGGTAACTTTAGGATGTACCAACATTGAGTTTCCCAGAGGAGGGAATGAAGGCAAGGACCAGGTGTAGGTCCCCAAAGCCACCAGAGCATATATGAACTAATCAGATCATAAAACAGCCCTTATAATGAACAGATTGTCAAAAGACACAAAACTGGAGTATAATACACCAGAAACTCACACAGCACACAGATCTAGAGCCAACGGGGCTCAAAAGTTAAGGAGTACTAAAAGGTAATGAGGAAAACCCTAGACAGGCAAGGCAGCCTCTAAGATCTTCCTACCAAGGCTGGCATTGGCCGATGCCAGGACATCAACACAGTAGTGTTTAGAGAAGGTGTGCACAGACAACCAAGTGGCCGCCTTGCACAACTGATCAGCTGAGGCCTGATTCTTATAGGCCCAAGAGGCCCCAATAGACCTAGTAGAATGAGCTGTGACATGAAATGGAACCGGCTTCTTCCTAACTTCGTAAGCCTTACAAATAGTAGACTTAATCCAGGAGGCTATGGTAACCTTGGATGCCGGTTTACCTGCCCTAGGAATGACAGAGTGCGTCAGACTGACGAATAGACTCAGTGCAGTGCACATAGAACTTAAGGCAGCTCACCACATCCAACAAGTGAAGATCCCTTTTCTTGTCAGAAGAAGGGTCAGCACAGAAGGAGGGCACAACAATCTCCTGATTGATGTGGAACTCCGAGACCACCTTTGGGAGAAGTTCCTGAGAAGTGTGAAGAGCCGCTTTGTCCTTGTGAAAATTCAAAAGGGTGGTTTACAGGACAAGGACTGCAACTCAGCGACTCTGCGAGCAGACACTATTGCTAGGAGAAAGGCCATCTTCCAAGTCTGCAGGTGGAGAGGAATAGTAGCAAAAATCTCAAAGGGAGGGGTGCTGAAGGACTCCCAAAACCAAATTAAGATCCCACTGAGGAGCGGGGTTCTTAAAGGCAGGAAGAGCGTGAGCCAAGCCCTGAAAGAAAACCTTATCATCAGTAAGAATGGCGATGCATCTCTGAAAGAAAACAGAGAGGGCAGAAGTTTGAACCTTTAAGAAACTCAGACTGAACCTCTTGTCAGCATCGACCTGTGAAAAAGAGGACCATAGGAAGGTCGAAAGTCCTGGGATGGAAGATTCTTATCAGCACAAGAAAGAAAGGTAGACCATACTCTGGGTATGCCTTAGAGGACACAGGTTTCCAAGCACTAAGCATAGTGGCCGCCACGCCTGAAGAGAAACCCTTTCTCATCAATACTGAGGATCCAACCTCCATGCTGTCAAACCCAGACGTCTACATCCTCCTTCGACAGATAGCCCTGTAAAAGAAGGCCTGGCCTGAAAAGAAGCCGAAAGGGCTCCGCCACCAAGAGATACCGGAGTTCCGGAAACCATGCCTGGCAAGGCCAATACGGAGCAATTACAATAACTGGAGAGCCCTCCAGACGCAGTTTCCTCAACATCCTGTGAAGCATGGGGATGGGAGGAAAAATGTACACCCGGGGAAAAAGCCATGGAATCGACATGGCGTCCACTGCCAGAGAAAGAGGGTCCCTCCAGAGACAGCAGAACACTGGAACCTTCCGACTGTGTCTTGTCATCATCAGGTCGACGCAAGTAAGTTCCCATTTACAGACAATGAGATTGAACACTTCTGGATGCAGTTCCCACTCTCCACTATGTGACGACTTAGGAAGTCTGCTCGAATGTTATCTACACCAGGAATATGAACGGCGAAAATGGCAGGAACATGTTCTTCCACCCAAGACAAAATAGCTTTGACCTCCAACCAAGCTGCGAGACTTCTTGTTCAACCTTGCTTGTTGATGTGAGTCATGGCTGTGGAGTTGTCGGACTGGACTCAAATGGGGCATCCTTCCAGCTTGGTGTCCAGTACCGGAGAGCATGAAATATCACTTGAAGCTCCAGAACGTTGATTGGAAGGAGAGCCTCCTCCACAGACCACTGACCTTGGTCAATCCAGTTACCCAGGACCACTCCGCAGCCAGAGAGGCTGGTCACCGTTGTCCAGAAAGATACCATGAAGGACCTGCCCTTCAGGAGATTGGACAGGTCGAGCCACCATAACAGACTGAGCTCCACATGAAGAGGAAGAGAAACAGACATCTTCAGGAGATCCATCTTGCCCCTGCAGACCTGGATCACGAACCTCTGAAGTTCTCTCATGTGAGCCATTGCAAATGGAACCGCCTCCATGGTGGAGATTAACTTCCCCTTTAGAGAGGTTAACTTCTTTGCTGGGACTGGATCGCAAGCCAGAACTGCAGACACTTTGTGGGTTATCTGGTGAGCCACCTTGTCTGTGAGAAACACCATTCCCTTCAGGGTGTCAAAGAGAAAACCAAGAAAAAACAGTCTTTGAGATGGAATCAAATCCAACTTATCCATGTTCAGAATCCATCCGTGGTGGGTGAGAGCATGAATACAGCTTGGACCTGCTGGTGAAGGAGTTCCGGAGATGGGGCGCCTTCAAAAGCAAGTCCTCCATGTATGGAGTGGCTGCAACGAACGCATCCAGGATACAATTGAAGACCTGGGGGCCATAGTCAGACCAAAGGGAAATGCCCTTGGTTGCAATAAACCTGAGGTACTGTCGGCTCTCCAGATGGCTGGCTATATGCAGATAGGCATCCTGAAGATTCAGAGAAGCAAGAAATTCCCCCGAACACATGGCCGCAATCACCTTCCTTACAGACTTCTGGTGATAAGTTTTGACCACAAAGGTGGTCTATGATCGGACGGCAGACGCCGTCCTTGTTGAAAACCACAAATAGGTTGGAATAGAAACCTGATGCCGATTCTGTCGAACTGGAGGCTTCTTCTTGGAGACTAAGTACAAGAGGGTGCTCTTGCCCCCAGTGGCCTCACTGATGAGGTCCTTAAGCTCTGGCCCAAATAAGGAAGTTCCCAAAAAAGGGCAATGAAAGTAAGGATTTCTTAGAGATGGTATCTGCGGACCAGATATTAAGCCAGAGAGCTCATTTGGCAACCAAAGACCAAGAAGAAACCCTAGCAATCAAACGGATAGCATCAAAGATAGCTGTAGAAACATAATGCTGAGCTTCAGAAATGTTGGCCAAAAGCCACAAAAAGTCAGCGGTGGGAGAAACTTGACGTACTGTCACAGTAAGCTGTTCAGTCCAGACAGCAATGGCCCTGTTCACCCAAGTAGCGGCGAATGAGGGACGTAGGGATGTGCCTGAAGTGGCAAATATGGCCTTTAGAAAAGCCTCAAGCTTCCCATCAGTTCAATCTTTAAGAACAGAACACAGCAGAGCTGTGGATTTAGAGAGTCTAGAAACAGGGGTATCCACCTTAGGGTGATGAGCCCACTGAGACAGAGCCACTTCAGAGGATAAAGCTTAGCAAACTTCCTGGACAAAGTGGATTTCTTGTCAGGGTTTTTCCACTCATCAAGCACCAGCTGATCAAGGGTGGGATTAGGTGGGAAAAAGGTACTCTGCTTCATAGGTTTGTGAAACACGTCAGAAGGGTCCTTAGGAGCCTCGGAAATGAGAGGAATGTTCAGAGTATTGAGTACTGCCCTGATCAGACCCTCAGCTGAGGGTTCATGGTCAGCTTCAAAGGGGTCCCCAAAGAACTGGGAGAAAACATCCTCAGAACATTCACCCTCATCTGAGTCCACCAATAATTACTCCTCAGAGGAATCTGACACATCAGCTACACCTTGCGGTTTGGGCACTGAGGACCTGAATGAAGTAGGGGGCTGCCAAGTCTGAAAGACCCCCTGCAATTGTGCGGGAAGGAGTTGTAAAGTAGACCTTAACTTTTTAATAGTAGCCTTAAACTCCTGCATCCACAGTGGCTGTAGTGCATGGCTGGAGGTCCCTGGCGGAGAGGGAGGGGCAGCGGTGCATGAAGGGCATAAATGACCTGAGTATTCTCTAGGAAGCCCTGCTTGATATGAGGAGCAATGCGCAATGGGGGTCACAGACACCCCAGTATCCTTAGTCTTAGGCCTAGCCCCAAGTCCCAGCAGGTCTGATATCCTAACAGGGTATAAACGTCTGAAAAGTATCAGGGAAAGCTCAAATACAGTGTCTTAGATTAATATTTCACCCCAGAAATAGCGAACATACACTTAACTGGCAGGTGAAGGGTTAATCTGCTGAGGAGAGAAGGAAAGTCCAAGCCCTGCGTAAGATACTTGTGAAGGGAAAGGAGAAAATGGCATCTGTGACGACAGCCAATCAGAAACGGGCACTCATGGGAAATGTAGTTTCCCTTCCAGTACCCCAACAACAGTGCCCGAAGCCCCCAAAAGACTCAGAACGTTAACCGGATGACAGGACAAGGGTAGACAAACAGAATGAACCACCTCTGAAGTCGCTGAGTTGAGCGGTTACAGAGATATGTCCCAAAGTGTAAAATCCCATAGAGGTGAATGGAGCATGGTGTCTATGCGGTTAAGCGTGCCTTAAAGGTGCGGAACTCAAATAATGCAAAATGATTCTAAAACTAGAAAACCACATATGAATAACCAGAATAAGAGTAAATAACGCTGAACTCAGTAGGGAAAGTGTAATAAACCCCATAAAAGTGCTCAAAATGGCAAATAAAGGGTAAATTTACCACAGTGCTTCAAACCCCAAAGTACATACATATAAACCCAGTGAGTGCAGGAGTATGTATTAGGAACTCCAAAAGAGACCCCTGTATGGAGAGGAAGTGTGGGACAAGTGGACCTCAGCACTCAAAGGGCTGCTCACCTTTTTAGCAGGTCTTCTGTCTTCAGATTACCATTTTGTGAAGAAGCCGCCTCCGTGGAATGGAATTCCATATCTAACAGAAAACTGTTCTCATGCCTTGCTTGATCAAGGAACAAATCTTACTGGATGGGGATTGGCTGGGAACCAGCTAAGGAGAGAGGAAGGCTCCACCCTGCACTTCTTTTTAAGAATTGTTCCTGCCTATTTAAAGGGTGGTCGCCTTTCCAAAATTACCTATATTGGACGACAGAGAAAGTAGTCTATGGGGGTGCTGTGAGTGTGATAAGTGAAGAATGTGGTTTGAGCCACAGGTTCGATCAGGCTAACCTGAGTCATTATTATGACCACCCTAATGGATGACTAGTGACCTTTTGGGGATGCACAATGTAGCCTTGGGCTTTTCACTAAGTCTGCTTTCATAGTTGCAAAGTAAATTTTGTTGTGTGCTAAGACAAGAAAAAATCAACTCCACCCTCCCCATGTAGATAAACAGGTAGATGAATGTCATTACGTTTCCATTCAGACATTAGCAGATACAACATGCTGAGAGTTATCCAAGAGAGGCGATTGTTAAAGCAAGGGCAGATTATATAAGAAAGTACTGCAGCAACACCAGTGACACTGATATTCTGAGGAACAGCAAGACATGTCATCCAGTTATATCTGTGTGCCGTTTTCATCTGGTTGGTACCTGCCACCCACCAGAAGTCATTCTGTCCTCCTGCTGCAATTCTGATTGGGAAAGCACTCTGATAACTGTTGCTACTAGTTGTACAGTTTATAGAAATGTTCACATTACACAATATCTTGTATGCAGCACCCCTCATAACATCATTAGCAGCCATATATGAGACATGAATGATTCAAATGAAGGGCAACAAAGAGAGTGGAGAAATTCCATGGTGAGCCCAATGGAACAAATAAAACTTCTGACTGATTTAAATGAGGCTTTTAACACTTTCAATACTAGAGGTCTCCAACGCATATTGTGTTGAATACCTTTGTAGCATTAAAGAGGAACTTAGAAAATTTTCATTTGTCCCCGTGCAACAGATGGTATGCCCCAGAACTGCTCCAAACATTGATTTTATGCATAGTGAATTCAATTATTGGGTCCTACTTGCAGCAGTTAGTAATGTTCAGCTCTTGATGTATGAACACCTTTAACCCTTTGAGTGCCAGAGGGGTACGCAATGCATTGCTTTGCAATGCGTTGCGTATTCCTCTGGCAGTCAAAGGGTTAAAAATAAATATTTTATGCTCAATTTCATGTGTTTTATCCATTACACAAGTGCATTTTCTTCTGCTTATTAAGTAAAGCTTCAAGCTCCCTCTACAGTACAAGGGGATATCAAAGTGAACTATACTGGGAATGGGAGAGAGTGCTCAATATAATCTGCACATGACATCAATTGGACAATGCAGGGTCTGCTTTTCCAGTGTATTATAAATAAAGAAAATAGGCACTGCATTCACAGAGGAAGATTGATTGTGCTTTATGAGGTCAAAACTTTGGTCATGCTATCTGTCCTTTTTAAGGCAAGTGAACAGAGGAATATATCAGCAATAAATAACCCAAGCAGAATAAGAGAGAGAAAAAAATGATTTCTGCAGCATTTGGAAGTCTAGAAACTGCAGTCCTTACAGAGAACAGCCGCACTGAGCAGTATGCACAACGTAAAGAGGAGTCATTCTGGCACAAAGGAAACAGCATTGGAGTGGATGAAAAAATTATTTTAATTCTAAATTGGGTTTTAACATCTTTGAACGCTAAAGGTCCCCAACACATTACGAAGCAATGTGATACAGGCCTCTCTAGTATTCAAGGGATTAAAAACCCTGTATAAATATAAGGGAATTTGGGCAATTTGTATGTTTCCCTGATTCTGCAGTAGGCATACACCAGAATTGTTCCTGTTTTTCTTTCTGTATGTTCTATTGCTCAACGATGTTAACATTGTGTTCCCAAATGATAATTTTATTTAACCCCTTCAGGACCAGAGGGGGTGTGCAGCATATTGCTTGGCAATGCATCGAGTACCTTTCCTGTTCTTAAGAGTGTTAAGCAATTTTATAATAATCAAATGTACAAGTGGAAAGTAATATCTGGAAGCTAGCTTACCTCTAAGCAGAGTATTACATTCAAAATCCTCCTCATTACCTTCAAGGCTCTCCATCACTTGTCCCCACCTTATATTTCATCTCTGATATCCTGACATATACCTGCACGTCCACTACACACCATACATGGTGGGCAAATCTCTGCCCCTTTAACCACTATTGATGTTTCACGACTGAAGGCTTTCTCCCTCGCTGCCCCCTATCTCTGGAACTCCCTACTACCCACCATTTTCCAACCCTCAATAAATTAAAATCCAAGCTAAAAAAGCAACTCTAAACCCTTTGAGTGCCAGAGGGGTACACAACGCATTGCTTTGCAATGTGTTGTGTACCCCTCAGACACTCAAAGGGTTAAATGTAGCACTACCGAAAAAGGGAAACATTATCTCATACGTCAAAAAACACACTTCCACCTCTGTATGTCACCCATCCTATACTTAGATTGTAAGCTCTATGGGGCAGTGACCTTTTATCCTAATGTATATTCACCTGGTGTTCCCATTATGATTGTCTATATAAGCACTTAATTACTGCACTTATTGCACCCCTTGTTGTTGCTATATAAATAAAAATATACAAATACATACATATAGGCAAACTAAGTAGGCACCTAGAGTGGCAGGATTAAGATGGCAGTACTAAAGGTACGCAGGAACAAGGAGGCTGATGTACTGAGAGAAATGGAGCAATTCTGGGGCACACCATCTGCACCACAGGGGGAAATTAACCTCTTAATGACAGTTTTTTTTTTTGTTTTTTTTTACATTATAGCGAATTACTTCCTGGACTTACCAGGTAAGTCGTCTGTCACTAAGGGGTTAAAATACCCATTCATTTAGAGAACTAAGACCTCCTAATAATAACTGTCCACTTACATTAATAAGACCAGAAAATCCTACGACTATTGCACTTTGGCTTAGTTCATGGATGTCATGTTCATGGGGGCGGACATGACAGCTGCTAGCAGGACCACAAACTCTGCTCACTACTCATGGTGGTCTTATCTCTTCAAGGACCAGTGGTGTGTGGAAAATATTGCTTCGCAATCTGTGGCACACCCCTCTGAACCTAAAAGGGTTACCCATTTGAGTACCAGCGTTGCGAACCCATCTGGCACTCAAAGTGTTAAGTTTTCCCAAGCACGCTGCCTATTTCAGTATGGAAAAACTGAAGGCAACTGTCATATTGGCCTCCATGAACATGACATCCAGTACAGACTATAGAGGTTATCTCTAGAACAAAGGCACAAGGGCAAAATGTCACAGGGTGCCATTAGGATTTCCTGGACGTAGTAGGGTAAGGAGAGGCTAGTTCTCCTTTAAATGGGACTTTTAATCCTTTGCAAAGCATTGCACTGGCGACTTCTGTAGCTAGCATTCAAATGGTTAAAAGCCCATTTAAAACAATAGGACTTCTACATTTTTTTTGTTGTTCCCTATATCATGCTAGTTTGCTCCAGACATGCACAGATCTCAATACACCAACCCCACTACCTCTTGCTCCCTTTACATCATAATCTAATTCTGCAAATAAAATTATTATACTTGCTACTGAAGATTTTTTTATTCCAACTAATGTGAGTGGCAAAGGGGTGTGCAATATATTTTCCTAGGGTGCCAAGATCTCTTGCTCCAGTGCTGAAACAATATCTAATAATATTGAAAAGCTTAAGATTTGAGGCACATTGAAAATTATATATCAAAAAGAGAATGTTAAAACTAGCAAAAGAAGAATGGTGGTGCCCATTCAAGAGAAGTAAGAGAGTTATTCAATGACCCACTGCTGTACCATTTTTAATTTCATCCCCCCCAATCTTTAATTCCATGCTCTCTCTCCATTCTTTTGTTCCCACTTTCATCACCCAGCCTCTTCTTTTCTCACTTCCCCAGATCCCTCCTCACTCCCCCAGACCCACCTTCTCTATCACACAGTCTTCCTGTCTTTATTGAGGTCCCCCTTCTCTTACCTACAATTTCTGGCACAAGAGAGGTCCTCATCCCTGGGAGTTCCATGTTTGGAGCAAGTGGTCTGTGCCTTCTCTGGCACAGACCTCTATTTCCTCCCACAGGGTCCTATTTAGAGAGGTGTCTCTGCCGTGCTGGTTATACCTACAATGCAGAACTGTGGGATTGGGCCGCATAGTGTCAATGTCACTGAATCAGAAACTTTAAGTAGTTTATGGTGGCTAATTTACTACATCCTGTAAGATCCAGTTTTATAAAATAACCTGGCCATTGTATTTATCATTTTATATATTCCTATACTGGCCAATTTATTTAAGATTTTTTAAATGTTTATATGTTGTATGATAGAGAAGTGTTGGGGGGCAAACGGAGGATGACACTTGAAGATGGGAACTGTAGTTCTCAATAACTGGAGGGTATCCGGTTGTCCCTCTCTGAACTAGAAGATGGATCTGGGGAGGAATTATCTATTTACTGGGGGTGCGGTCATAGGAAGGACAAAGAGCACTATGTCTACAGGTCCCTTAAATATAATTCCTGTCCGAGGGAAGGAAATATTTGGAGTGAAATTGTTTATCTTTTTAGTTATATTCTGTGGCATTAAGGGTTTAAAATATAAAATTAACTAAACTTATAATAAGGCAACAGGTCCATTTTAAAGGGATAGTAATACTTGAATTTAAGAATGTTTCATATTGTACGTATTAAAAAAATCAATTTAAGTCCCGTTGCTGTAACTTTGCTAATTTTAGAGTTATAAACTTCTAATTCCCCCCCTTTTACCCACGTCAGCGATCTAGCTTATAGGGCCATATGTTCAAAGGGATAACAACAAAAAAATATTGTATTAAAGCCAAAAATAAGTAATTGTATGCATGAACGACATTTTCTATACAGTACACTACAAAAAACTAGTAATGTCCGTTTTATACGACACAACTCCAGAATTGCCGGTCAAAGGGGAGAGGAAAGGGCGTTGCTAAACTATTCTCCAGTATGGTATAGAGGAAAAGAAATGTCTTGCAAAAGACAAAATTTGTACATTAACCCTTTCAGTGCCGGAGGCTTGGGCCATTTCCTGTACCCTGCAGGCCAGACACATTTTCAGCATTTTTTTTTTTTTATGAGCTAATACGCATGTTCTAGAGTTTTTGCGGTACATCTACCCTAAAACAGTGGAATAACTATATAAAACTATATACAGTGGGGCAAAAAAGTATTTAGTCAGCCACCAATTGTGCAAGTTCTCCCACTTAAAAAGATGAGAGAGGCCTGTAAATTTCATCATAGGTACACTTCAACTATGAGAGACAGAACGGGGGGAAAGAATACAGGAAATCACATTGTAGGATTTCTAATGAATTAATTGGTAAATTCCTCGGTAAAATAAGTATTTGGTCACCTACAAACAAGCAAGATTTCTGGCTCTCACAGACCTGTAACTTCTTCTTTAAGAGTCTCCTCTGTCCTTCACTCGTTACCTGTATTAATGGCACCTGTTTGAACTTGTTATCAGTATAAAAGACACCTGTCCACAACCTCAAACAGTCACACTCCAAACTCCACTATGGCCAAGACCAAAGAGCTGTCGAAGGACACCAGAAACAAAATTGTAGACCTGCACCAGGCTGGGAAGACTGAATCTGCAATAGTCAAGCAGCTTGGTGTGAAGAAATCAACTGTGGGAGCAATTATTCGAAAATGGAAGACATACAAGACCACTGATAATCTCCCTCGATCTGGGGCTCCAAGCAAGATCTCACCCCCTGGTGTAAAAAATCCCAGAACCACACGGGGAGACCTAGTGAATGACCTGCAGAGAGCTGGGACCAGAGTAACAAAGGCTACCATCAAATCATGTAGTGCCAGACGTGCCCCCCTGCTTAAGCCAGTACATGTCCGGGCCCGTCTGAAGTTTGCTAGAGAGCATTTGGATGATCCAGAAGAGGATTGGGCGAATGTCATATGGTCAGTTCAGTGAAAAATAGCCCTGTATGTTCCACAGGAGGGGGATCTGCAAAGAATCCCCCCTCCCCTGTGGCACACACAAGGTTAATTTTATTTATTTATTTTTAGACCTCATTGGGGGGCTTCAGGACCCTTCCTGATGTCCCCCAATGAGGTCTTAGTAAAATAAAAATATGGGCTAAAAGAACTGACCCTGTGAGTGCCACAGGGGTCTCCGGGCACATTGCAAAGCAATGCGCTGGGGACCCCTGCGGCACTCACAGAGTTTATTTTTTTCTTTATTTTTTTGTAATTGTTATCAGACCTTGTGGGGGGACATCAGGAACTCTCCTGACGTCCCCCCAACAGTCTCTGATTATAAAATACTAAAAATATTCCTGTGTGTGCCACAGGAAGGGGGCTCTGTAATGAACCCCCTCCCCTGTGGCACACACAGGGTTATTTTTTTTTTTGTGTATTTTTTATAGACCTCATTGGGGGGGCTTCAGAACCCTTCTTGATGTCCCCCAATGAGGTCTCTGTAATAAAGATATGGGCTACAACAATTGACCCTGTGAGTGCCACAGGGGTCTCCAGCGCATTGCAAAGCAATGCACTGGGGAACCCTGCAGCACTCACAGAGTTCATTTTTTTTATTTGTTTTTATTTTATTTTTATGTTTTTTTTTTTTTTTATCAGACCAAGCTGGGGCACATCAGGACCCCACCTGATGTGCCCACAATTATTGATCTCCCAGCCGATTGTGCTGGGAGATCAATGTGGCGACTGAAGGAGAGCAAATGCTCTCATTCTATTCACTCCTACCTCCGGCACAGCAGGTACAGCTGTCCAAACTCGTACATTGTACCCACTTGGCAATCTAGCGGTTAAGAAAAAAGTGGAGGGAATGTGAAATTCTGTGAGAATTTTTGTCTTTAGTTAAGACATTTTTTTGTCTTTACATACGACAATTTCAGTCAGGACAAACGACATATTTCCAATCACAACCAATACTCTCTGAAAATATTAACGACAATGTACTTTGAAAAGTTGTAACAAACTACAAAAGTTATTTCATTAATTCTTTGAACATATGGCCCATAGACTGAGACCCTGGTCCCGGACATTGTATACAAAGAAATTTTTCATTAGAACGGTCTACAAAGTGTGCCTGCCTCAAACCAGGCACACATTGTAGACCGTTCTAATGAAGAATTTCTTTGTATAAAATGTTATTTCGTCTCTGCAGACAAGCCGTCTTGTCCTGAGACCAGGGTCTCAATCTGTCAGCTAGAGCACTGACGTCTGTAAAAGGGGCGGGATGGGGGAACTTTAGGAGCTTATAACTCTAAAACTAGCAAAGTTACAGCAATGAGACTTACATTGTTTAATTTATTTTTTAATATGTACAATTTTAAATAAAAGTATTATTATCCCTTTACGATTTATTTTCACAATTAACAATTTTACTCTGGCTTAGAGGTGACAACTAGCAGGAGATTAGTGGTAACTAAAATGTGCATCAAAAGACCATAAATGAAAGCAATTGTTTAAAAATAAAATAACTACATTGTATGGAAATGTCATATATTGTATATTACATAATTGCACAGTGTGGCCTTGCAGAAATCATCGTGTTAGTGGAATGAATCAATGTTTTTTATATTCTAAATGTCACTACAAGTCTTCCTATAGTATATTGACCTTAGAATGCAACTGAAAGATTCGTTATGTGACAGAGATTTTATATGTTTACCAGCATTCCATCTCTTTGACAGTTGTTCTTGAATAAGAACATTAGCACCCCTATATTTAAGTTCTTTTTATGAATTATAAATGTCAAGGTCCTTGTTGCATGCTCCAGAACGTGCTATGGAAACAATGTATTTTTCACCTCTTTGCTTTATTTGGCCTGAGAGACCTTGAACAATTTAGGCTCACTGATACATTGAAGAAGCTAAAAGAACAATTCTGGAACAAACCAACTGCACCACTGGGAACAAGAGAAAATAACAACTGACTTATAAATGAGACTTTAATGGCTTGAATGCTAGAGACGTCTCTAATGCATCTGAGTATGGAGAATTCTCATTAACTCCCATAGTGTAGCTGTTCTACTCCAGAATTTCTCCTCTGGATTCTTGAATTCAGCTCATTGTTTTCAAATCACATGAAAAGCAAACTGAAGCATTAGTAATTATCTCTTCCTCTGTCTGATATACTATAGAAAAGTAGTGCAATCTGAACCATACTGAATCAAACCCATATTGAACAGAAAAATATTCTCTTTGATTTAAATGGGGCTTTTAACTCCCTGAATGCTAGTCAGAATTCACAAGCATTGCAAACAATGTTTTGGAGACCTCTCAAATATTCAAAGGGAAAAAAGCCACATTTAAATTACTGGCAATGTGGGGAATTTTTGATATTTATTCCCTACTTTTTTTTCTTCTCAGTATATCAACCTACCATGAAAGAAAAAAATATATTTAAAAAAGTTTCAACTTCTTCAATGTCAGCGGGAAAAAAACCTGATAATGTAAAAGGAAAGGGTCTTCTAGTCAGTAAAATGGGAGTTTTTCACTTTATGAGTAGAATAGGATGTAACTCGGAATGGATATAAATGAGATATGAGAGAGTATGCTTGTTCAATAGACCATTTAAACCATGTAGTAACTGTGGTTTGGGAAGTGGGTCTGCCTTTATTGTTGTGGCCTGGGATAATATGATTGATGAACAGAAGAGCTTGTGGGTTTTTTTATGTATTATAGTATGTGAAGTCTTCTGTCTGTGCAGCTATACTTTTCAGAGGGGGGGAGAGGAGAAAGAGAAGGGGGAGAGGAGAAAGAGAAGGGCGAGAGAGAGAGAGGGCGAGAGAGAGAGAGGGGGAGAGAGAGAGAGGGGGAGAGAGAGAGAGGGGGAGAGAGAGAGAGAAGGGGGAGAGAGAGGGGGGGCAGAGAGGGGGGGGAGAGAGAGGGGGAGGGGGAGAGGAGGAGGGGGGGAGAGGGAGAGGGAGAGGAAGGGAAATAGAGGGATGGATTTGTACTATGTAACATAGAAACAGAAAGTCCAATATGCTGCCGAAGTGACATAATACTCTGATTTGTCTCAAGACCAGATTCCACATCTGAGGGGAGGTGGCTTACACTATGTAAAAGGGGTGGGAGGGGGATACTTTATCAATTACTCTTGAACTACAACTCTGACAGTATTGAAATAACACTCTCCATGGCTCAAATACTATGAAGATTAATTGGAGCTGCTATGATTTTGAAACATTGCTATCCCTTTAAATCTTATTTGGCCCTTGGTCTTGTCCAGGCATGTTTAAATTCCCTCACTGTATTATCCTCTGCCACTTATGCTGGTAGACTATTCCACTTATCTTCCACCCTCTCAGTAAAGTAAAACATGCTTACATTACATCTGAGCCTCTGTCTCTCTAGTTTTAACCTATGACCATTTCTCCTTTGAAACATAGTCCCCCCCCCATACTTTGTTGAATCACTTCATGTGTTTGAATGTTTCTATCATATCCTGTCTCTCTTCTTTCCTCCAAACTAGAAATGTCCGGATACTTTATTCTATCCTTATCATTTTTCTGCTGTAAATCATTCACCGTGTTAGTAGCCCTTCCTGAATTCTTTCCAGAATATCTGTATCCTTCTGGAAATGGGGTATTCAGTATAGTAAACAATATTTTAGTTAGTTTGCTTTAGTTCTTATTAAATTGATAAAATACTACTTTTATGACTTTACATATATAAAAATGCTAAATATGTAATGTAAAATTGCCTTTTTTGTGGGTGTTTAACACGTATATGTTCCTGACCAAAATATAATCTCTGGATTTTCAGGGAATGTGCAAGCAGCATAATTCTACAATGAAACACTATCTCTGCAGCAATAAATGCTCTGCATGTTCTACTTAGTACACTGGAATAATGTTACATTTTATTACTAACCTGCTTTTACAGTCCCTGACCGAAAGCTCTCTGGAAACAGAGATTTATAAAGCTCAAAGTCAGGAACAATATAGGTGAAAAAAATAGGACGAAAATGAAAACCAAATAATAAAGTGCAGATAGACAATTTGACATATGCACTTGCAGAATAATTTAAACCAAAAAATGTTTACTATCACTTTAAATATGCCTCGGAAATTTAGGAAGTCATTTGATGACCCGAGAAGGGTAAACAACAACAAAAAAAACCACGCAAATAGTTACATAGGAATACATAACTAATATTTCCAAGCTTAAAGGTAAATCAAACATTCTTTGGCTTTAATATAACCCTCAGACACATACTGGAGAGCAGGGAATGATGCACATGCCATCTGTACTTTACAGTAATATGTGCAAGGTGAATCACTCCCCAGCAAATGCTCACTAATTGCATCACACATTAGTGTGGATGTACTGTACACACTGAATATGTAAACTGATCTAATACTGCCAAAGCAGAAGCTACTTAGCAGCACGTACTTTAATGTTCCATATTATTCTGCTGGGGAAAGTTAAACCTCTAATTTAGCTATTGCTAATTTAAATGGCACTGGCATTTATGCATAAAAAGAGAACATAAGTACCGTATGCACTACTTAATGAAGTTCTGGGAAGTTTACTTTGCTATGGGAAAACTTTTCAAATCCAGTGCCTATAGAGATGAAATGGTCATCTGATAATCTGCATTTCTTTTAAAGGGGCTCTTAACTGGTTTAGCAAAAACTTGACAATTATTTGCTCCGGACATCCACTTCTTCCACGATCTGTGGCTGAGTTCTAACCGTGGAAAAAGATCCCTAAAGAAGCAAATCATTAACAGGCATTTGATTATGTTGCGGAAAATGTGAATCATTACTTAAATTTACCATATTAAAAATATTCCTTCACAACACAATCAAATTATAATATTCTATGTGCATCTTACCTTCTGTAACCCCCCCCCCACATATCTCTTTTTATTTCTGATCTAAACAGTCTATTGCACATATTTCCTTCACTTTAATTGGCCCTGTCAATTTTGACAGCTTTGGAAATACGTACTTGACTACAGTCTTAAATACATGAAGTGCATTAGTTCACATGACCTCTCAAAGTGCAATCATTTAATATATATATCATTGTGTATTTGTTATTATCCTCTCTCTCTGATTAGCTTCTATGTAAAGTAAAATCTTCTGTACAATACCCACTATTTAGCCCCTTTTCGCATTATGTGAAGTGGTGGGTGTGTATTATATATGACACACACACACACACACACACACACTCTCTCTCTCTCTCTCTCTCTCTTTTCCAATTCAGGTGTCTGGTCGACTCACTCAATTCTCTCCCACTCCTTCCACCCATCTTCCCACTCCCTCCCTACCACTACCCACATCCATCACACTGACCCCCACCCCCACATGCTTGCATTGGCTGCCCGCTTCCTGTATTGCCCTGTGAGGAACTATGTAATTCAAGCTATGGTATGCACATTGAAACTATGGTAGTGGTCTGTAAAGAGCCCCCCCCCTTCCCTGAACCGGGTGTGAAGGAGGGGGGCATGACTGCGGGATGGACGGTTGAGTCTTATACCATAATATTTTGTTTTCTGGGGTTTAATATTGGGTGTTTGCCTGGGTGGTGAGGGGGGGTTATTTGTTTATAAATATTCCCCCTGAGGCTTCGGCACCATTTTGTGCAGCCGTCAGCCTCAGGGGGAATAAGAGTAGCCTGTTGCTCCTTTGTTCTGCTCTTTTGTTTTCCTTGAATATGGACCCTGAGGCTCTTACCGTCTTGCTGAACCGGGTTCGTGCGCTCGCCGAGTCCAATGGTGGAGCGTGGCTGGCGCAGCTGTTGGATGGTGCTCTGTCACCAGTTGCTGACGCCCCCGGTGCGGATGAACTGTTGACTCTTGAGGTGCCTGCTTCGCGGCCGCAGAGGTTTAGGGTGCCTTCCAGATATAGCCCTTCTGCTTCTTCTCCCCGTGTCCGTGCGGTATCTGCAACTCCGGACCGCGTTGCAGGTACGGTTCATCCTACTGCTGTTCGTGATTGCCCGGATGAGCGGGGGCGCTCCAAGCGGCGCAGTCGCTCTGGACGGGCGGCTGTGGCTTCTGGCAGAGGCGGTTCTTCTGGTGCTGTGTGTGACGCGGGGCCTAGTGGCCAGGTTACGGCAGGGCCTGCGTGTGATCGCCTGCGTGAGGGAGCACAAGATGGCGGCCATTCCTTCAGGGGCAGATCTCGTAGCCCTCTCGCGGGATCACGCTCTGGGGCCTCACATCCCACGAGATCAGGGCAGGAAGATTATGATTCTACTTGTGTACCGGAGGTGTCCTCCAGGAGCGCTCCACTTGATGGTTTGGGCTCACCAGCCTTAGCTTCTGCGGCAGGCTGCAGCACTGCTTCTGCTTCTGCACGTCCTTCTGCCTTGACTCGGCCTCACAGACCTTCAAGAGCTTCTACATCATCTACTGGACTCAGATCTGCTAGCACCCCAAGGAGTGACGGTCTGTTCAAGTGATTTCACCAGTGGCTTCCCGTTCTGGTTTTTCTTCTGAATCTGAGGAGGAGGCGCAGCCGCGACCTTCGGTGCGTTCTGCGGTTGTTCCTGTTGCATGCCACTCAGGTATAGGGGCTTGGGATGCGGTTGATGGCAAAGTGCGTCAGGATAGTCAGGGTTTAATTGTTGCATTGCGCGCAGTGCTTGATAGGTTAGAGGCAGGTCCCAGCGCAGCGCATGCTCCCCCTTTGCACCCTGATGGGTCACTGGTTAGTGTTGGGTCAGACTTGTCCTTCGGCCCCGTTGGGTTTGCATGTTGCTCCCGACGTGAGGGAGAAGATTTGGCGAGGCGAGTTTGTGGACGTCCTGTCCCTTGTCCAGCCTGACAAGGAGACAGTGGACAGACCATTGCGTCATGTGGAGGGTGAGGAGAAGTGCAAGGTTCCTCGCATGTTTGGGAACTGGTTGCAAGGTTGGGAACTGGTTGCAAGTTCCCTGAGCGGGGTCCTTCTCTTTTTAGTTATTTGGATATGATTTGGGGGGCTTATAAGGTGTATGGTGGTTTGTGTTGGTTCCGTTATGACGAACAATTTCGTCAGCGGATGTCATCTAGGCCGCAGTTGGGTTTTGATTGTCAGGACGTCAATCTTTGGTTGCTCTTGATGACCCCTCATAGACCTGCCCCCTTTCAAGGGGCCGCCGGTGTCTCGGCTGCTTCCGGGGGACCGGCGACTGTCAAGAAGGGACTCTGTTGGCTGTATAACGAAAGCCACTGTAGATGGTACACATCGTGCCGTTTTAAGCACGAGTGCTACCATTGTGGGGGCCCCCACCCTGCAGCCCGCTGCTTCAAGAAAACCAAGCAGGGGGTCAAGCCTGGTGTCCGGGATGGGGGGAAAGGTGGTGACACCGGTGAGCGTAGAAAAGATGGAGCTGTGGCTAAGCCGGTATCCCAATCATAGGGAAGCGGCTATTCTTAGGGATGGTTTTCGGGATGGTTTTTGGATCCCGTTTGTTCCTTTTGAGGGTGTTTTTATGTCCGGTAATTTGAAATCGGTTGTGGGTTCTGAGAGTTTGGTTTGGGAAAAGTTGTTGCGTGAGGTTGAGCTGGGCCGCATGCAGGGCCCATTTGATTCCCCTCCTTTTTGTAATTTCCGGGTGTCCCCTTTGGGTTTGGTCCCTAAAGAAGGAACCGGGTAAGTTTCGGATGATACATCATCTGTCATACCCGAAAGGTCAGTCTGTCAATGATGGTATCGCCAAGGAGGAGAGTCGGGTCCAGTTTGCTTCGTTTGATCGTGCGCTGTCGCTGGTCCGAGCAGCGGGCCGAGGATGTTTTTTGGCCAAGTCTGATATTCAGTCTGCTTTCCGACTTCTCCCAGTTCACCCAGACTGTTTTCACTTATTGGGCTGTTGTTTTGATGGTGTTTTCTTTTTTGATATGTGCCTCCCTATGGGGTGTTCTATTTCTTGTTATTATTTTGAGTTATTTAGTTCTTTTTTGGACTGGGTGGTCCGACAGGTGTCGGGTTTGCCCTCCGTACTACACTACTTGGATGATTTTCTTTTTGTAGGTCCGAGTGATTCTGCAGATTGTTTGACTCTGTTGTCTGTGTTTTGCGAAGTGACAGTGCGATTTGGGGTTCCTCTGGCAATCGACAAGACGGACGGTCCACAGTCTGTCATTTCCTTTCTTGGTATTGAAATTGATTCGGCAGCAATGGTTTTTCGGCTGCCGCAGGATAAATTGTGTGCGTTGATGGCTTTGGTTAGCCTGTTTGCTCTGCTAAGGTGACTTTGCAGCAGATGCAGTCGCTCATTGGACATCTCGTTTTCGCGTGTTGTGTGATGCCTATGGGTAGAGCGTTCTGTCGTCGGTTGTCCTTGGCTGCAAAGGGAGTGAAGGCTCCCCATCATTACATACGCGTCGGTGCTGGTTTAAAAGCTGATTTGGCAATTTGGGAGCAGTTCTTGGCGGAGTATAATGGCCAGACCTGTTGGCAGTCTGCTGCTTTGGATAGCCCGGTTTTGGAGCTGTTCACGGATGCGGCAGGATCTTTTGGTTTTGGTGCTTATTTCCGTGGACACTGGTGTGCTGCGGAGTGGCCCAGTGAGTGGTCTGGGTACGATTTGATCCGCAATTTGACATTTTTGGAATTGTTTCCAATTGTTGTGGCTGTTGAGGTGTGGGGTGAGCTCTTTCGGGATAGTCGGGTGGTTTTTTGGACCGATAACATCGGTGTGGTCCATGTGGTTAATAAGTCGACATCTGCTTCCCCCCCAGTCTTGGCTTTGTTGCGTTTCCTTGTTTTGCGCTGCTTACAATTGAACATAAGCTTTAGGGCGAAGCATGTTCCTGGTTAAGAGAATGACATCGCTGATGCTTTGTCTCGATTCCAGTTCGACAGGTTCCGTGTGCTCGCACCTGGGGCAGCGGTGGAAGGTGTTCCTTGTCCAGGGCACTTGTGGAGCCTCGTTTCAGACCTTTACTAGAGCTGGCTTTGAGTTCCTTGTCACCTGCTACCCTTTCTTCCTACTCGTCAGTGTGGCGGGAGTGGGTAGGCAGTTACTCGGTGTCTGGTTTGTATTCGTCCAGGGAATTGGCTGTCCAAGACTACCTACTGGATCTGTTGCGTCGTGGTGTTGGGCCGGCTACAGCCGACCGCAATATGGCAGCCCTGTCTTTTCTCTTTCAGCTTTGCGGCTGGGAGGATGTTACGAAGAGTTTCATGGTGCGGAGAATTCTTAAGGGTTGGAGGCGTTTAATGCCAGCTGGGCCTGACGGCAGGCGTCCTGTTTCTTTGACTCTCCTTAGGCAGTTATGTGGGGTTTTATCTTCTGTTTGCCGGGATGGTTTTGAAGGGGTTTTGTTTAAAGCTTTATTTGTTGTTTCCTTTTTTGGGGCATTTAGAGTAGGCGAGGTGGTTTCGATTAGTGCTAACAGAGGTGGTGGATTTCAATTTTCAGATGTTGACATTTCTGCTGAGAGGGTGCAGTTTCGGCTTTGAGGGTCTAAGACGGATCAGGCGAGGATGGGTAGCTTGGTGGTTTTAAGTGCTACGGGGGATTTGGTATGTCCCGTGAGTTGGATGTGTGAGTACTTGCGTCTGAGGGGTCCGGCTCCCGGCCCTCTGTTTAGGCATGCGGACGGCAGTCCGGTCACCCGTTTCCAATTTCAGTCCATTTTTAGGAAGGGTTTGTCCATGTTAAGTTTTAATCCCCGGGCTTTTTCTTCCCATTCTTTCCGGATAGGTGCCGCCACTGTCGCAGCGTCTGCGGGGTTTTCTGAGCAGCAAATTAGGTGCATAGGTCGCTGGAGATCGGGAAGATTTAGGTCCTATGTACGTCCTCACTTACTTTCTTGATTGTTTTGCAGGTCGCCCCCCTGTTATGGTTTGATCCTTGGTCACTCTTATCTTTTGGGCTGCACGCAGAGCTGAGGATAGTTGCTATGGCAGGGATTTGGGTTTTCCTTCGACCGTGGCCAGGATTCGTTGGAGGGGGATTAGGGGTCTTAGTTGGGTTAATTTGAGGGAAGAGTGTTTGTACATACGCAGTGTAGTCTCGGGCCCGACCATTTTAGTATTACACGCTGGTGGTAATGATTTAGGCGAAATCAGAACGGTTGACCTGATTAACACCATTAAGCAGGATATAGCTCGTTTCTATGCTCTGTTTACTTGTGTGGTAGTGGTTTGGTCTGAGGTGGTCCCGAGACTTTGCTGGCGCGGAGCTAGGGATATGAGGGCTTTGGAAAAGTGCAGGAGAAAATTGAATGTGGCTGTTTCTCGTTTTGTTTCTTGGATCGGTGGGGTGGTGATCCGCCATAGGGAATTGGAAGGTCCAAACTTGGCGTTATTTCGCCGCAGGGATGGAGTGCATCTCAACCCCATTGGTCTCGACATTTTTAACGTAGGTTTGCAGGAGGGTATTGAGAGGGCGTTGGCTGTGGTGGGGCGCTGCTCCCATTAGGGGAGCTGCGGTGGCGGGGTGGGTCCTCGCCAACGGTTACATTTGTAATTGGCCTTGGTGATTTGGGGAGTTAGTCTCCCACTTGTGAGCTAATGGCGCGAGTGGGAGCAGAGACTCATGGGAAGTTGTGTTGTACATCATGCCCCCCTGGCATGTGCTGGGGGGCAGGCACATTGTTAATAAAATTCTATGTTAATAAATGCTGTGGCCCTTTCTTCCCAATCGGTAGTCGTGTTTTATTAGGGGGAAGAGGGGGCTAGTCTGTTTGGGAGTCTTTGCAGTCAAGAGCCCCCCCCCCCTTCCCTGAACCGGGTGTGAAGGAGGGGGGCATGACTGCGGGACGGACGGTTGAGTCTTATACCATAATATTTTGTTTTCTGGGGTTTACTATTGGGTGTTTGCCTGGGTGGTGAGGGGGGGTTATTTGTTTATAAATATTCCCCGAGGCTTCGGCACCATTTTGTGCAGCCGTCAGCCTCAGGGGGAATAAGAGTAGCCTGTTGCTCCTTTGTTCCCCTCCCTCCCTATTTGTTATTTTGTCACAGCGCTTAGTTTGTTAAGGCGGGGGTGGGTCCTCGCCAACGGTTACATTTGTATTTGGCCTTGGTGATTTGGGGAGTTAGTCTCCCACTCGTGAGATAACGGCGCGAGTGGGAGCAGAGACTCATGGGAAGTTGTGTTGTACATCGTGCCCCCCTGGCATGTGCTGGGGGGCAGGCACATTGTTAATAAAATTCTATGTTAATAAATGCTGTGGCCCTTTCTTCCCAATCGGTAGTCGTGTTTTATTAGGGGGAAGAGGGGGCTAGTCTGTTTGGGAGTCTTTGCAGTCATGACCTTCATGTCCTCAAAGGGCTGTACCATAGCTTGAATAAGCATAGGTCCTCCCAGCAGGATACAGAAACTGTGGCAAACGCAAGCATTCCATCTGCTGGACAGATCACTGAGCTGCCTCTGAAAGGGAAGGGTAGAGGGGGTAAGGAAGCCGCATACTTAAGTGGGTGGAAGGAAGAGATTGAGGGGAACAGACACCAGAATTTTAATTTTGTTTTGTATGTATAGAGAGGGGGAAGGGGGATCATGGGTTCTTCTAATAAGACATATACTTAATTTGTGTATAGCAGGCTGGAATCCAAGGTGACCACTAACCATACCATAAAACAAATGGACACCCCGGTGGTAGATGGGGGGGGGGGGGGTGGAACCACGAGCAAAAATCCTTTTTTGTCCTTGCAGACAGGGTCATGGCATGAGACCGTGAGACCTTTGCCTTAACTAGCTCCCAAGAATGTCCAATTGCAGACCACTCGTGTGAAACTGGCCACAGAAAACAGCTTCCAAAGCAGACATCAGGATATTTAGAACTCTCATATACTCCTTTACCATTGCCAATGGCCAAAATATTGCTTGAGTCAAGTGTAGAGATAGGGTCTGGATCTTTTCCTCCAATAGAAACACCTTCTCTTGGAGGATCTCAAATCTCAAGCATAAGAAATACAGAAACAGAAAAGGCCCCAGAGGGGATTTCTTGAGACTGAGCAACCAACTATGTTGCTCCAAGATGTGAACCCAGTCTTGAATCTGTGACACAGAATAGACTTCAAAGCAGCATTACGTAAAATGTAATCTAAATAAGGAGTCAAGGATTATCCCTTGAATGTGGATGTGAGCTGCCAAAACTGCCATGATCTTTGTGAAGATCTTTAAAGCAGAAGTTAGGTCGAAGGGAAAAACAGTGTAGTGACTGCTCTCGAAGGCTAAATGTAGGTGCTGATGGTCTGGATGAATCTTGACATGAAGGTAAGTGTCCTGGAGATTGAGGGAGGCAAGAAATTCCACCAGGCACATGGCAGTGATGACAGAACTCAGAGATTCCATCCTGAAGTTTGGAGCTAGCACATGATGGTTGAGCACTTCAAGTTCAGAATAGGATGGCAGCCGCTGTCCTTGTTGGAAGTATCAAAAAGACAGGAGAAAACTCTGGTGATGTTTTCCTGGGCTAGCACTATTTTGAAATATTCCACAAAACTCACTGGTCAATCACTGAAGACTCCCAACTGTCTTGAAAAAGACGAGGACAGAGTAGGGCCAGGACCCAGCAAGTCATGCAGAGGAAGGCTTCCCAGGCTTAGGCTTCTGAGCAGACTTCTTGTTCTGCAGATTCTGTTTGGACTTTAGTGTGGGGTGTGCCTGAAAAGTTTCAGCCATGGACACAGCAAACTGGCGAGGGTACCACTCATCTTTTCATCATCAAAAAATGCATGTTTAGGTGAAATCTGAGGCAAGATTTTGCTTTTGCCTCCAGCAGTATCAATAATGACCTTACCAGGTCAAACCAAAAAAGTTGTCTGTCAACAAAGGGAAGAGACGTCAAAGACTTTTTTGGAAGACTGTGTCTCAGGATTTGGTCGGCTGACAAAAGTGTGACCTTTAATAAGGAATCTAAACTTTTATTAGCCTGATTCTTAAGGACCGCAGCATCTGCCAAAGCCAGGGTGGTGCTTTTAGCAAAGCGAGATATTGGGAGATCAACTGCATGTGGAGAATCCCACTGTGACAAAGCCTCAGCCAAAAAGGGAGATATGTTACTGGCATCTTCCATGAGAACCTGTTTCAGAGAATTATGGGGAAGAAAAATGGGTGATTCCTAGTTTTGTGCTGCTGGAAGATGTCCAGTGAGGAAGACCCTGCATCAGAGGCCTCAGAAACCCGCAATTTCCCTAATACTGCTCTGATGATCCACTGAGCTGAGGGGGCAAGGATCTTCATCATAGGAGTCCCCAAAGGACAAGGAGGAATCCACATTCACCCCATCAGTGTCAATTGCCTTCTCAGGGAATTCTCCAACTAACTGAGAATGGCCCCTAAAGACAGGATCAATGTACCTGACAGAGAGTATGAGGTGCCAAGTATGGAGGACCCCTTAAACAGATTTGATGGTCTTAATACAAACTGTCTCTTGTTCTGCAATGAAGGCTCTGGGGGGAGTAGTGGAGGCCACAGTGCAAGAGGGATATAGGGTGTCTGAATATTCCTGTGGAAGCGGAGTATGGCAAATGGAATAGTGTGCTAAAGGGGTTAAAGGGACCCCTGAATCCTTAAGGCTTGGGTTTAAATCTGACATAAAATCCCTGCAGTAGGACAAAGTAGTCCAAAGTTGTAGAGAAGTACGAAAAAATGCACATAAATAACCAAAAAGATACTTATCTGTTAAAAGGTGTTAAACTGATAAGGTAGAGAGGAGAAACCAGCCTCATCGTAGCCTACGTAATGAAAGAGTACGATGTCTACCAAAGCACCACCCTTTCCAGTCTAGAAAGCCTGGAAAAAGGAGGATTCTGGGGAATGTTGTTTCTTCTTCCATATGCACAGCAAACAATGACTCTCCAGCCACACATAAACAGCACATTTAAGTGGTCTGTGCACTGTACCCATGCGACAGGGCAGGTCCAGTGATTTATTGAGCCCTCTATGACCCTTGTAAGTGAAACGGGTGCAGAGATCTGTCCCTGTAAATATTCACCAAACATGGCTATAATACAAAAAGGGACGCTGGGCAAGCACCAGCTCTTCAAGGGGCCGCATCCAAGAAAACCAAACGAAAAAGAAAATAAAGACATATGGCTGAATCATACATATATGCATTTAGAAATTAAATAAAATATAAATGGAATAAGCTAAAATCCCAGTTCTAACAACGCAAGAACAGTCCAAGTACAGAAAGGGTTAAAATCCCATACTAAATAAGCAACCGCTTTTAGAAATGTAGGATACAAGGAAAATGAGAAGGACTGAGTGTAAAATAGGCAACACCACCATATCCCAGTGGGTGCCAAGTAATAGCAGAGACAGAATCATAGCACTCAGTCTGAATTCCATTTTAAATCAAGAACCTCAGAGAAGTGCAACAGTGAAGAATAGACATAAAATAAAGTCAACTAAAGCAATATAAAGACAGATTCAATCCTATGATTTTAAATGGTTACATAAACAATGATCAGTTACTCAAAACAACATCGTTTAAACTCACAAAAGAGTATATAGATATATGACGTCTATATGCCAAATTTATCCTATTGAATTCTAGGTCTCTACTACACTTCTTAGCAGTTAGTTGGAGACCTATCTGAATTTGAAAGGGTTAGAAGTTCCATCTAAATCATATTTAAATATATACATTCCTCTGTGTTACATTAGTCAGAGCAATGTAGGCAGGTAATGAACCTTCGTTTTCTCTTTAGCTAGTCACACATACATCAAATGCAGAGTTCCAGGGTCACACGGAACTGAATCTGTTTACTCTTAAAAATAAGAAAACTGTGGAATGTGTGTTTTTAGCAAACCGGAAATAATTATTATTGAACTGTATGCATGTTGAATAAAACAAAATAGCAAGGAACACTTTTACAGTAAATAGATCAACAAAATTATAAAAAGACAGTTACTTCTATATTTGAGCAATGAAACATTGAAAGCTATTAGGACAAAATTCAAATATCCAGATTATCTTTTATGAGATAAAATCAGTTATCCAACTATTATACTGTATGAGGGCACCATGCCCCAAGACATCTGACATCCAAAGGATGAAGGCAAACAACGTACTGATTGTGGAGTTTAAGACATAAGGAGGGAAGGACCAATTTTTGATTGATTTAGAAGGTAGAAGAAAACTTTTGGTTGAAATTAGCGTAAAACCACTTTGTCTTGATGGAAAATGGTGTATGAAGATTTTCAAGACAAAGCTCCAAGTTTGAAGAAATAGCCATAAGGAAAACAGCCTTACATGAGAAATACTTGATGGAGACTGATGTGTCAAAGGGTGCTGACTGAAGAACGTTCAATAGCATTTTCAAATATCACAGAGGAATAGGTGCTCTATGGGGTGGGATAACGTGAATGACACTTTGTGGAAACAGACTTCAGGAATCATAGTATACTTCTTGTGAAGCAAACCAGGTAAAGCAAAAAAATATGCACTTTGAGAGAGTTTGCTCTGAAGCCCTTATGAAGGCCAGCTTAGAAATTCCAGTGCTTCTCCTCCCCTTAAATAATTTCTTGTCTCATTTCACGGAAGAAGCAATATGGTGGCTATCGTGACATTCCCATTCTTGTAACAACCTAGTGCCTGGAGGAGCTTCATCTCATGAGATTTGAGATCTTGCGAGGTTTAGCCCCCAGATGAGAAAACCACCCGATGAACATGGTGGGTGACATCTTGTACTCCTAATAAGGCAAGGATACTGCCAGATTATACAGATATCAGCCATGCTGTGTGAAATTAGTATCTAAATGTACAAATGTGCATACTAAACGGAATAAAGGAAGCACAAAGTAATAAACACAGTTCTTCTAAAGATTTACTGGGAAAGAGAAGGCCCAAACACTTACATGTAGATAACCACATTAAACAGTGTATTAAGAAGCAGACTTGTCTTGTTTGTTCTGTACTCACTGTGGCCTTAAAGGGAAAGTGGTTTCCTGTCACCTTCCCCAAAGTCAATGCAACTAATATTATGTCTCAACGCCATCCCATGCAGAGCAATATGATAACTAAAGGATACTTTCAGATCCTCTGTCTTCCATCTCTTCCAGGGGCTAAGCGAACAAAAGGACTGGCCCTTACCGTGCCCTGGGAAACCCTCCAGTCATACCAGAAATTTACCTGTAAGCATTCAGGTCCCCTTCCTTTCAGTCCCCAACGGACTGATAAAGCAACAAGCACTAGGCAACCATGAAACTCTGTGACTAAGCCAGGCATATAGATAAAAGGTAAGAAATACAAAATGATTCTCTACATGGTAAAATGTACTCCTGAAGACACTCAAAAAAGGGGATTTTTGGCTTACCAATAACTTTTTCTCTTAGTCCAGTTGAGGAAGCAGGGACCAGTGGGGGTATTAAGAAATCTGCCACCTAGTTTAGGTTACAGACCGCAATAGGCAATAGCCGCAAGGAGAAAAATGGCATGGCACGCCACCCCAAAGATGATGAGGAAATGTTCTCTCAGGGTGGGATGCCCTGCAATTGGAGTAAGTGCAGAGGATCTGCAGGTGAGAAAAAAATCTAATTGTCTTTAGCGTCAATTGAAAGATGCAGGGACCAATAGGGATGCAAAAAAACATAGGGAGGGGAAAAAAAAACTTGCAACCACAACTGGCATACTTGGATGCAAAAAAAGGTTCACCTTGTAGAATTTTGTAACTGAACGAACGGATGACAAGGTATTTGCTTTGCAAAGTATATCTGTAGAAGTTTGATGTTCCAAGGTACATAAAGTGCTCTATGACTTTGTTGAGTTGTAACTCGAAATGGACCTGGTTGAAATTTATGGACAGGCATGTTTAAAAGTCCATTTGAGCCATGTGGAATAGTGGTTTGAGAGGCATGTATATAGTATTTAAGACATCAGACTAAAAAGCGTGAAGGAAAGCCTCCATGTTGTTATAAGGTTTAGGACACTGAGGAGAGAAGTACCAGCTCCTGATTGATATGTAAATAAGAAACAACTTTTGGTTGAAAGTCAGGTCACAAAACTACTTTAACCTAATGCAAGGTATGGAGACTTGAAATATTACAAAAGTTCTGAAACATACTTGGCTTAGCACTTAGCTGAAGAAATAGCAGCGAGAAAAACACATGCGAGATGTTTAATGGAGACTGAAGATAAAGGTTAATAGGGTTTTGACTGAAGAACATCCAGTAACAGAGTGGTGACAATCTTGCTCCCCAGCCTATTAACTGGCATTGGTCATTACTACGTTCCAGTTCAGATTTGAGACCATAGGTGAGGGTTCGAGATACCAGGAATCACTACAGTGATTGTTGAGTAGTGTGAGAAAGGATAATTTTGTGATGAAGGTGATAAGGATTTTTATTCCTTTATTATATGGCGCATATTCAGCTGTAATGGTCTCAGATGAAACTGGGTACTGTCTCCATTGTGCAGACCATCATTCCTATTAATTGCATACATTTGACAAATTGGTTAGAAGGTCCAATATTTTGAAGATTTTGGTTTGTAATTTGACTATTTTAAGTAATAAGCAAAATACTCACTGAAGGGATGTGTTTAAGATCAGGCCTAAGAAATTCTTCCTGTTCCATGGCAAATATGACTGACCTTAGCTACGCCTTCTTGAATTTGGGTACAAGTAGGTACTTGTTCATATTTTTTCAGTCTAGGACTGGTCCAAATACTCTGTCTCTTATGTGGAATGATCAATCCTCATTGCAGAAAACATTGTATCTCTTTGAAATAGGTGGTTGCTACTGCTGGGTCCTTCAGGATCCTGGACAGGAAAAAGAAGGAAGGTAATCTGATTAAACTCACTCGATAAACCTGAGCACTTTTTTGCAGTATCCATTAGATGGAGATGGAGTTATTCCTTTGTAGTATAACATTTTTTATTTTATTTTTTTGTAATCTCTGCATTCAAAATATTCACCATAGAGTATATCTTGCATCTATGGAAACAGCTAAACATTTGGTAACCATCCAGGCAGTTCCCTGCTATGCTTCAGTGTTATAAACAATAGCATTGTGCAAATAACAAGGAGAGGACAACTTAATCTGAGGCATCATCTTGGATGGCTCTAAAAAAAGCTGGTCATGAAATGTCTCCATAACTCGGCCAGCCATGTGGAGGCAAATTCTGGGAGAATAATGAATCCTGTTCCTGAAAAAAATATTTCAAGATAAAATCCTGTTTCTTGCCTGCAACATCTTTAAAGGCTGGTGAATCATGTACTGGAACAGAGAGAGTGGAGACTGAGGAGTGAAATGCTGGAGGAACAGACCAAATAGCCACCTGTTCTTGGTGATATTGATAAAGGCATCTATATTTCATAGGAATGGATAATGCCACCATAACTCTAGAATAATCTGGTCCAGTTGTTCCACTTGATCTATAAGCAGGGAGGGGAGGACAGCGCTATTTTTTTTAGATCTTTTACAGTTTTTTTAGTTGAATTAACCTGTTTACAGGAGACTGGGACTTGTGACACCTCTAAAATGGCAGAAATGAACCCTTTAAGTGCCAGAGGGGTACGCAAAGCAATGTATTGCATACCCCTCTGGCACAGAAAGGGTTAAGGTTTCTATAGACCCTTTGTCTTCTGTTCTAGAAGTATCAGACAGAGAGGGTGCATTAGTCTTACTATGATATCCTTCCTCATATACTGAATGTTCATGAACAGAGAGGACAGGTGCCTGCTAGCCAAAAAAGTGAATGTCTCCCTAGAAGCCTTTCTCTTTGTAGAATTCTGAGGAGGATCATCAAGTAATTTGCTCAGAACTGTATCCAAGGAGTTAGCAAAATAAATTGAAAGGGTTTTTTCCACCATTCAGTTTCTGGTACATTAGGGAAGATGTGTCCAGAGGAAAATGTAAAAGCATTATCATATCCGGTGAGATGGCTCAGTTGGTTGAGGCACCAACTGTAGAATCTGTTCAAACTGCAGGGTCACAGGTTCAAGTCCCAGCATGGTAGGCTCAGCATTTCATCCTTCCGAGGTAGGTAAAATGAGTATCATTAAATTGGGTAATAATATCTATACCCCCAGGACATACTTGAAAACGAGAGACAATCTCAATGTGTCATTTCTGATAAAATATTTTGATATTATTATTATTATATGCTATAGCACAAGTATTGCAAGTAAGTACAAAGGAAGTAATTTCATACATAAGTAATTTAAAGAACTTTTAGACAAATATATTTTATTTCATTTTTACAGATATCATTAAAATACAATCCACAGTAAACACTGCATGATAAACCATTAGGTTTTTAATCTACACTCAATGAAAACTCAAGGCAAGTGGTTTCATTACTTCATCCCTCTTGTGCACTATAACTGATGTGTCTTGTCTCTTCATGGTGTACACTTTTAACTGAAGAAAATCTATGTTCTTTAACCCTTCAAGTCCTTTGGTCTTGTGGCTTTTCATCAGCTGTGTATCAAAAGGATTGGCCAGTAGACCTGTCCTTCAAGACCTCCAGTAGTTCCAGGACTGTGAGTGCCAAGGGGATGGAGCAATTTAGGAGACCTTTTTAACTTTGCAAGAGTTATTCCATGTAGAATATGAGGAAAAATCTAAAAATGGTCTGATAGTTCTTAAGACACTCATAAACTATACTATCTTGCTGTTGGTAGGGCTATATAGGGTAGAATGTGGGAGGAGTTTCTTCAGGGAGTGTCCTGCCTCTTGGGAAAGTTCTCTATATCCCCACTGGACCATGCATTACTCAACTGTTGCTACAGAAAACAGAACTAGCTGGCTGTTAGCAGGGCTATATAAGGCAGAATGAGAGAGTAGTTACATTACTGAGTGCCCTCCTTCTTGGATAATATCTCAGCACCAGACTGGTACCTGCTTACCTCAACTGATGCTAGAGAACATATCCATTACTACAGATCACGTTTCAATTTTGTTAATTGCCAGTAGATCATATCAAATAACTGCATAGTGATCTCTAACTGGATATTTTTTTGTCATATAAGTAGTTGAGGCCAAAAGGAAAATACATGGCTTTCTATATTAAAAAGGTCAGCTTCAATAGTTTTGGATTGCAAAGTTCTTCATGCACAGCTGCAGAAGAGGAAGTGCTGTTGGTTTAACTAACTAGTGTCTCCCAAGACGTTGGCTGAATACAATCCCATCACCATCAAATTGGTATCTTATAGCTTTAGATAATGGCAGTAGTATTATAACTATACATGAACACTCAGGTTGCTCATTCTTGGGAGCATTTGAAGATGTAGCTATCTATGGGGAATGTATTCCTGTAAACAGATTCTAGCTATAAGACACATCTATCTGGAGGATCCAATGGTATATAGATAAAAGTCAAATATACCGTATCACAACTGTATAAAATATACAAAATGTATTACGTATTCACCAGATCATGCATCCATGATCTAAATGTAACAGAGAGAAAAATCCAACATAAGACTATTAATAGGTGTTGGAGATTATGGTAATGGCATCTCACCACAATTATTTATTTCTGGCGGTGCAATCTGGGTTTGTGATTGCACAACCAGAAATAAATAATTGTGGCGAGATGTGTTTTTAAGTTTGTTTTATCTTGGTACCGGGTAGAAAAGGTTCTTTCCAAGAATCAACCATTAGGTAATTTGGACACTTCTCTCCATTTGCTCTTCTATTTGCAAATGTCTAATGTTACTTGCTGCTCAAGTATCATTACATGCAATGCTAGCATTATACACAATGTCTATATGCTAACATATAAACATTAGTATGTGGAAGTATTTCAGTATCTGCAGGAATGTGACATAATCAGAACATTTTCATACATCTATATTTTAAAATGCGGCAGTGCTGGAGTTTATGTACATCATGTGAGCTATTAAACAAGGATAAAGATCAATGGTTCTCTAATAGGGTGCAGTGACACGTTGGTATGCTGCAGCCACACATTTAGGGTGGCACTTTTTTTTCTACAAAGACAGTAAAAAAATGTGAGTTTAAAGCCAAATGCATTTTTTATTGAAAATTTTTGCACAATGTGGTCTCTGTTCTCATTCTGAACGTGGAACCTAATAATAAGTAATTATATGCACTTATTCCCTTCAGTATATCCTCAACAAACTATCTGCAAGATGCTAAATGGTGCCTGAAAAAAAGAATTGGGAACCACTGCTAAAAAAAAAAAGGTACAACATGCAAAATGGAATTGCAAGAGAAGCTTATTCACATGAGATATCTTGAAAATCTTGCAGTCAGTAACATTTCGATAGCAGATCAAGTAGTAGTTATAATCTGGTAGTGAACAAGGCTTTTTAGATTGTTGATAATTTATGCCCTTTAAAGGAACATTAACACCTCCTAATACTAATAACTCACTTACCACAGTATGGCAAGAAAGTCTTAATGACTTCTAAGAAATTTTCAACGTGCACTGGATGTCTTGTCCACAGAAGTGAACAACTGCTAGCAGAACTACTGTCTGTCAAGTGCATGACGTTCAGAAGATTACAATGTGCAATGGGTGGAGTTTTCAGGTCCAGTAGCCCTGTTAGCAACTGTCATGTCTGCTACCAAGGAAAGGACATTCAAAACTGATTAAAGATATTATCTCTTGAACAAAGTAGCAAGGGTAAAATTAATTGTTGCCTTTAGTATTTTCTGTCCATAGTATTGTAAGTAGGAAATTGTTTGAAGAGGTGTTAGTGTTCTTTTAACCTGTTCAGGTTTGCAAAGTATTTCTTCTCAAAATGCTGCAAACCCATCTGGACCTTAAAGGATTAAGCATGCTATTTTAAGCAGACACAAATCATCTTACCATTTAGATTAATGGTGGGAACATTACAGCCCATTTACCAACCTGACTCAGCCTGTGAGCCTTTCAAAGAGATACATTTATAATTAAGTATTGGGTCCCTCACACCCTGATCTGGCCTCTATTCTTCACTGCCCTACTGAAACCTTGGTAGGGTCAATGTGACACAATGACGACATCATATTGCTCCAACTCCATTTAGGTCACAAAAGTGAACAATGAATCCAGATCAGGAAGTACGGCACATTGCCAGCTTCAAATCCCAAGTAAAGATTTTGCCTTTTTGTCCATTGGCAGGGAGCATGTGTAAGTCCTCGCTGAAAAAAATAACAACGTGTAAAAAAAAAAAAGAGTTTGTGAGCGTGAGAATGTATGAGTGTGTGAGAATGAATGTGCGTGTGCTCATCTGTGTATGTATGAGTGTGAGAGACCATTATTTGGGCCCCCTCAAATTCTAATTCTAAATGTAGTCCTTGGACCTAAACATTTGCTCACTTCTTATCTAGATTATTTTTGGCTTATATCCCACTGAGTGCTACAGACATCTCCGATACAGTGTATAAATGTTGGAGACATCTCTAGTATCCAAGTGGGTAATAGCATTTTATTAAAAATACTATAAGAAATGCAGTACATATGTTAATACAACTTACCTGAACAATTTCAGATTTTTTGAATTCACAATGTCTGGGATCTCTATAAAGAGAAAACACATAAGCACTCTTACTTGTCACGTAATATACCTTTAATTTCACACAATAATGTCAATGGTGTTGTTTTAACCCTTTGAGTGCCAGAGGGGTATGCAACGCATTGCAAAGCAATGCATCATGTAACCCTCTGGCACTCAAAGGGTTAAGACAATATGGGCCGTATTCAGTAAAAGAAAGAGTCACCAATATGGCACAAATCAACTACAACACAGAGGGGAAAAAATACAATTTCCAATTATTTAAATGGGGCTTTTAACAAACTGAATTCTAGACAGGTCTCCAATGCATTGGATACAAGTCTGGCAGGCAAAGGGTTAGATCAATGGGAATTAAGCGAATTTATATTCCCACCTATGGTGCACTTCGTCTACTCCAGAATTGCTCCTCTTTTCTTTCATGCGTAGGGTCTATTTCTATAAGCAGGTAAGGGTTCATGGGATAGCAAGTTTGCAATAATTATCCTAAGATATGGCTTTAATGTAGGAGAATATGCTGACTAGACATGCTTCACAGAAAGAACAGTAGTTTATGGTTTGCGGGTAGAATTGATTGGAAAATAGAGATGACAGCAAGATCTGAAAAACAGCCATTTGATTTAAATTCTGTTTGTCATTGCAACGATTTGATTATGCCTATCGTCAGGCACTATCAATTATACAAGAGTGGTAGCAGGGAATACAACATCAAAATGATGAGCCTTATTCTGCATAATATGTGACCCTCGGCAAGCCCCTGTTGTATTGTGTCCATGGTTTTCTGTCTGGCATTTCTAGTTTTACTTTTTAAGAGCAAGCAGAATAGCATATTGCACATATCATTTTACAGAACGTTTTTTAACCCTCTGAGTGCCAGATGGTTATCCAGTGCATTGCAATGCACTGGATACTCCCTGGCACTCAAACGGTTAAAAGCTGAAGTACTGAAGTAATGCATGCTGTGGAGACCCATCTTCCAAGCAGTTAATAACTACACAGGCAATACTCAAAGTTTTCCATATCTGCATGCCTTCAGAGAGCTGGCTTCAGAGCAGTTTAAACTGGGGCCCATCAGCCAGATCCAGCCCACAAACAGCCCGCCAGAACCTTATGGCTGTGACTTCCAGACCTGTCCACAGAGACCCCTAACAGGATAAGACCTTAAGACTTCCATGCATAAGACAATTCATCAAAATGACTGGGTCTGATTAACAAAAAACACTATTCACAAATTCCTACAGATACTTTCTGGTCATTGACCACAGCTGAAAATTCTCCATATTTGCCCCAGAAACTCATTTTTTTTTTATAGTGAATTACTGGGTCTCCAGTGACAGAGGCTGAATCTCCAGTGGTGGGGAGTTTCTCATGAAACTGTTCGCACTTCTGCTCCTTCTCAACCTGTTCCTCCCACTTCTCCTCCTTCCCCTCCCTGTTCTGCTCACTTCTCGCCACTTTATTATACAGCCCATTAACCCCTGCCACTTTGCGACACAAATCGCGTCATTTAGATCCTTCCACCGGCACCATGAGTCCCCCTCCGGGTACTCTAGGATAACAAGTTCCCATGTATGTCATTGACTGAATTGCTACATAGGCACAGCTAACAACAGTATCACCTAGTAATGATATTTAACAAAATTAAAACAAAAAAAGGTCAAATTTGAACTGTAATAGCTTTGAATTAAGCATCTCCCAGCAGTGGTAGCATTTTTGTTTTACTCAGAAGTTAAAACATTACAATATATATTTTCACAATACTATTCTTGTTTTGTAACCCTAGTGGTACCTGATGGGCATGTCTGAGAATCAGCTCTCTTTAGCTTTCATTATCCTATAATATAAAAGGCCAGAATGTTTGTCCGATGTAGTCACGCAGTAGAGACTGCCCGAACGCACAGAGTGCTGGGAGCAGAATACTAGGAGTTCTATGCTGGGAGCACTCTGTGTGTTCGGGCACTCTCTACTGTACATGAATGCATAACGTATGCCACCAGTTAGGCGGCAGCAGTACGCAGAGCAGGACCGGCCTCTTTCCCTCACCGGACCTTGGCCCGTATACACAGACTTTTATACTAGTATTATATAATCTCTAACTCACAAAAGCATGTGAATTTGAACAGTGTAGCCAATCCCAATAGACAGACATCAATGACTTAATAAGCACATGAATAACTAAAAATAATTAACAGAGTAATAGGGAGTTACTGTTACCTAAATTTAGTAGTTTTCCAATTGGCCTGAACTGCAGATGCGTTTGTTACTGCTGACTGTAGTAGCTTTCACTGTGTGGGCAAACTGCTTAACCCCTTGAGTGCCAGAGGGGTACAGAATACATTGCAAAGCAATGCATTCTGTACCCCTCTGGCACTCAAAGGGTTAAGAAAGCTTTGTAGGCACCATTTATTCATGGATACCCAGGTTCTTAAAACATGTGGTTTAAATTTTTATTTGATCCTTGATGTGGAGATTTCATCGCTGGCAGTTGATAACTTTACTGAACTCCTCTGCCCATAGTGATCTGTCAGGGTAGTCAGGAACGGACACTTGTTTAAAGGGCCCCTGCTTACCATTCAGCAATGATTATCTGAACAGAACTAAAATGTGGAACCTTCTATTTTAATACTATGCTTGCTATTAAATATAGAAAACTATTTGCAGGTGCTGTTCTCAGTTTAAATAATGCTGATTAAAAATAGGTTGTTCAGAGAAGTAAACCCAGTAAAATAAAGCATTGCCTTTTAAACTTTACAACCTGCAATGCCCAGAGCATTGTACCCTTTACATGGCTCTCCTTTTAGACAGGATGAAGGTTTGGTTAAATATGCAATAGGAAAATATAAGAATAAGTGATAAAATAGAAAACAAAATACCTAAAGTATTCCTAACATGATATAAAAGTGCTTACATTAAAGAGCCTTTTCTGGATGATATTGACTTTTTTTTTTTTTTTTTTTTTAGCGGAAAACTGATGGATGACTGTATTAACTTGGCTTCATGAAAGGTCAGGATTGGATAACACACACACAGCGAGTTATTTTTACTTTTCACTCACTGGGTGACATTCCATTAAAGCAGAAAATAATCTAGTTTGCACTTAATAGTAAAACATACATTTATCTGTAGAAATAATGTCATATGTATTAAGCTTAAGCTTGTCATAAGGACTTTAACTCTTTGAGTGCCAGAGGAGTACGCCAAGCAGTGCTTTGCAATGCGTTGCATACCTCTCTGGTACTCAATGGGTTAATTCTGTAGATTGTGTTAACTGCAGACTTGAGCAGTCTACAAGCAAAATTCTATACAAAGTGGTATTAAAATAATATACTGTGCTCCACTGAAAATCACCCAGCATATCTGTCTGCTGGTTATAGTTTCAGATTTGTTTTTTTTTCTGATTTCAAAACAGAGCTTCTTAAAGCGGAACTATCACTACTAGTGATGTCCGCGCGCCTGTGCTGTCAGTCCCTTTTGGAGCCAGCTGGCTCCTAGCAACGCCTCTTAGACCCGGCTGGGATTGACAGCGCAGGCACATGGACGTCACAATGGCAAGATGTCCGCGCTCCGTGCTACTGTCAGCCATAGGAGAGAGCATAAATCTATTAAATAAGGTAATAATTCAGGCGACTAGTGCTACTAAGCAGCTAGTCGCCAGATGGGGACTTAGTTAAGCTAAAGATTTTGTCGGGTGGTAGTTCCGCTTTAAGTAAAATGAAGGTGAAAATGTCTATTAACCCCTTAAGGACAAGGGAGGGGTGCATAAGGGGGGTTAATAAAGATTTAAATGATTTTGTCTCAAGAAAGTACTAGCTATTCATCTGTAAAAGAAACAGTTTTTGAGAAGTTAACCTTTATGTTTCGGTGGCACTTTATATTAATTCCATGGGCAGTATGCTAATCAGTTCTGTTAAAGGCCAATCTTTTCACTTGATTTGCAATTAGAAATGCCTCCAGTGTGTGTGGACTCTGTCTAGACACATTCATATCAGAAAAGAAATTAACTGGTATTCAAGTGCCACCAACAAACATGGATCATTTCTAAAACAAATTGCTAGAACATATAGATTTTGAAGAACTGTCAAACTCCTTTTCAGCTTCCATGCCATTCGAATTAGATGCTAAGGGTTTATGTTGAATTCTGGCTGCTGTAAATGGCTCACAGAGATTATTTTATTACTAGTATGAAAGCCCATATACACGGGCTAAAGTGCACCCAGCGGCCCTGGCTGCTGCCCTGGAGCAGAGAAAAGCGGTGAGCCATCCGGAGCTACCCGCTCCGGATCAGCGCGTTGGGCGAGTCTGCACTGGAGTCATGCTCAGTAGAGACTCGCCGAACGCGCTGATCCTTAACCCTTTGAGTGTCAGAGTGGTACGGAACGCACTGCTTTGCAATGCGTTCTGTACCACTCTGGCACGCAAAGGGTTAACGGGGAGCTCACAGTGAAGCTCCCTTGTGTGTGAAACCACACATGCACAGTAGACTGCTGGAACAGTGGTCTCTACTGCGCATGTGTGGTTATGCTCACAGGGAGCGATGCATTCTATCACTTTATGTTATAGGATTATTATTATTTATTTATTCCGCAGCGCTGTACAATAGGGAATGGACATACAGAGATATTAAATAGTACAATCAAATGTGAAGAAATAGAAGGATCAGAGGGCCCTGCTTGTGAGAGCTTACAGTCTAGAGATTCAACAACTCATCCCCTGTTTGGGCCTCTCTCCACAGTTGTTTGACCTGCTTTACTAAGATGAATGGTGCAAATATAACCGTGCGAGATTCCTGACTGAACAATTAAATGTAATGAAAACAACAAAAATTGAATCATTAACACTTTGAGTACCAGAGAGGTACCCGACACATTGTAATGAAATGCGCTGAATAACCTCTCTGGCTCTCAAACGGTTAAAATACCTTGATTCATTTCATAGTGTATATGCCTCCATATTTGAAGTAGGACAAACTATCAGAGCAAAGTATACTTGACAAATTATATGCCTGCCCATATTGACTGAGTACAGGTTATTGTTTAACTTTTTAACCCCTTGAATGACAGAGGGGTATGCAATGCTTTGCTCTGCAATGCATTGCATACCACTCTGGCACTCAAAGGGTTAAAAGGAGTCTGTGCACAATAGAGGGAAGCCTGAAAAGGGATTGGTTATAATGATCTCTGTGAGCAATTCACTGGTGTTTAAACATCACAATGGTTAAACAATCTAAGCTGAAATGTACTGTGGATACATGAGCATTCTGTTACTTGATTATCTCCTGCTGTGTGCCCCTATTTCTTGTGTTTTTGGCCTTGGGTATCATGGAAACCAAACACGTAGAGCGTAAAGCCTTTTCAGTGAGAGAACAGCAGATTGCTAGAATAAGGAAGTGGTTGGAGGTCTTAGTAGGGAATGAGGGGGACATTTATAAAAAAGTGTTCTTATATGTTGTTTGTGAAGTATACTTACCGTAAAATCTCAGGTATAATACGCACCTATGTATAATACGCAGGTGTATATTATACCCAAGATTTAGGAGAAAACAAGAGTGCCTATGTATAATACGCACCCTTGTTAAAAAAAATTTGTAACGCTGCCGATCCTTTCCCTCCCTCCCCTGGCGCTATCCTCTGTCATAATGATGCTTACTGTGCTCCACTGAGGTCCTCACTGTACTGTAGGCAAAAGAAGAGAAGCTTGTAATAATCTTCCTCTGGGCAAATCTTCAATGCCGACGGCATGCTTGCATTACGATTGGCTGGAGGCGGATGGTCCAGAAAGCCCATTGATGGGAAGCATGCCTCCGACATTGAAGATTTGCCCAGAGGAATTTTATTTTAAGCTTCTCTTCTTTTGCCTACAGTACAGCGGGGACCTCAGTGGAGCACAGTAAGCATCATTATGACAGCGGATAGAGTCGGGGGAGGGAAGGAAGGGATCACCAGCGTTACAAATTAAATCCCCCCCAAAAACTCTTGTGTATAATACGCACCCCCCACTTCACATAAGGTGAAGTGGGGTAAAATTGTGCGTATTATACCAGAGATTTTACGGTAAACTTGCCCTATTCCTTATTACGATAGTTGATATTTTATAAACGTAAATTGAATCTTTATAAATGAGGTGTAAACAGTGCATTGTTTTGTTCGGACTTGCCTTTTTTTTGTGCACACATTTGCATGGACTTACTACACCAGAAATATGAACAAGTCAGACATAGCGTTAATATTGTGACGATAATTGTGTCGCAAACAGCAACATTTCTTTATAAATTCACTGTGCCGCTTTTCTTACAGTTCCAAACTCCAACTTAAAAAAATAAATAAATAAAAAACAACTACATGGTGTTACGTTCTCTTAATACTCCGTTGTCATTTTTATAAATAGCAAATTCATTGTTAATGCCGTTTTAACACTGAACTTCACTCAACTCCACTTTTATAAATGTCCCACAGAGTCTCTACATGCACATTTGTCACCCAACATGTATGAAAGTCCCTTTTTGAGTAGCAAGTTTTCACTGTTTGATTGTTGTCAACAGAAGCTGAATGGCATTATAATATAATGAGCGCCCATATTTTCTAATTTTGTATTCATTTTCCTCTTAATTAGCAGGAGAGATCATCTGGAGTAATGATCCACGGAAAACTCTCTTACAGATGTGAGAAGACTGTCACTGCGAATGTTGCACTTTCCTCCTCTGACAGTGAGTATGCGCAGGAACACATACATGTATTTAGTAGGCCATTGTTAATTCCTTAAAGGCCACTGTACACCACTCTGACACTAAACAGGTTAACAGGTGTTTTTTTTCTTTATAACAAGTGGTAAAATTGGTTGCTTCAATGAGGTTTTGTTTTCCTTTACACAAACAAAGTATATTTGGAGGTTTTGTCATTTTTTCAGCCTCACCAACTACATGTCTATGGAACAGGGGAAAAATGTATATATCTATATCTATCTGTCTGTCTATCTGTCTATATATACACACACACACTATTTTAAGTGTATATTTCTATTTACCTTTAAAGTGAATCTCTCACCTCCATAAAAGTTTATCACTATGTAATCTTTGCACAAAGTCAACATACAATCTGTATTTTTTATTTATTTAATGAAGCCTGTAGAGAGATTTGCATTTTTAAAAATATGCTGATGGCATACCTCCTAGACAGGCTGCGATAAAAAACCCTGCTGGCAGCCTGTCAATCCTAGTCTGTTCCCCCTCCCCATGTAGTGTCTTGTTCCAGCCTCCTCTGATGACCGAGGATTGCTCTGTATGAGCTGGAGCGTTCTCTTGCCAATGAGACCTCTCCATCTCACTTGACGAAATCCTCAGTCATCAGAGGAAGCTGGAACAAGGCGAGGGGGGAACAGAAGAGGACTGACAGGCTGCAACAGCCTGCCCAGGAGGTACGTCATTGGCACATTTTTATAAATGCAACTCTCGCTACAGACTTCATTAAATATATAAAAAAAATACAGATTACATGTTAACTTTGTACAAAGATTACATAGTGGCAAACTTTTATGGAGGTGAGAGATTCACTTTAAAAATCTTTAATATATAGTCTAGTTTCAGTTTCACAAATACACCTTTTTTTTCATAGAAGACTGGTCTGCCAACCAAATTTTCAACTAAAGGATACGCTGTGTTGCAAATAAGAGAGTGATAGAACCTTGTTAATGAATATAGCAGTGTCGAAATGCAGCCTCAGCAAAGTATGTATTAGATTAAAAAATCTTAGGAAGAGCAATCTTCTCTTTAGGTGCATCCACATGGACTGCTCCTCACAGCTCCTTCTCCCAAACAGCCATGGTTCTAAAATGACTCGTGCAGTAGCAAAGGCTATGCATACAGTATCCTGGAGGCTGCAAAATTGGAATCTTGGTGTTTGTCCTCCTGGTCCTTGCATGCCATTGTGTCTGGCAAATGGCAATTCTGTGTTCTTAGAAAGTTGAGAAATAGGCAATATAGAAAAGCAGAGATGCTCAAGAGGAACCACGGATTTGCTCTAAAACCCAGCAAACAATCCACGCACAGCCATATGTGGATGAGAGGGATAATTTGCAATATTCACAGATATTCAATAGCCCATAAGGTCTGGTGCCAGAGAGAGATGATCCACTTCATAATGGGATGTGGAGCCCATCCCTGGGTTCAGTCCTGTGTTTAATGTGTCAAACATAATTATTAATTTAAATTCCCAGATTTTACTTTCCCACTGTGTTTCAAATTTCTCTTTGAGTATGGTGACCATAATATCTTTATATCTCTACAGGCAATTTCCGTTTTAGTTGGTACCTAAAGAAGGTACCTTAGTGTACTGAAAACTTGAAACTTCTATGTTCTCAGCCATTAAAAGTTATCATCTTTACATCACTCTTGTGAGTTCTTAGTTACAAAAATACATTGAATCCCATATAAGTAATATTCTGAAATCTATTCTCCAGCAGTCAAGTAAGTGAAAATATATGGTAATAATACCTACAATAGATTCAAATTTAAGTAATTCATATGAAGCAACACAGGTTTGTCTCATGGTTTGTTTTTAAACTTCAAGATTGTGGAAAGTCTCACTCACACTTTACTGCACCTCATACTGCATACAGGTTAGCTTTCTGGATTATATTATATTATGGAGTTCTAGCACTGTGAGTTTTCATTTTCATATCATCAATGGCCCATATTTATAAAGGTATACTGGAGTTATTCTGCATACGAGCCAACTGTCCAGATTTATGTGGGACAGTCCTGATTTTAGGGCCCAATCCCACTGTCCCACCCACATAACACTATTGTCCTGCTTCCTGGCCTCTTCCCCGATTCATAAGTATACCCGTACCACTCAGCAGCCCTGACCAGACCATGCTCATCATGTGTAGCCAAGTTGCGCAAGCGGTGAGACGCCTAATTATCTGCACATGCGTGTCATGCTAGATATATGGGTGTGCATGCATTGTTTGCACCATACTCCAACTTTGGCCGCATTCAGAGCAAGAATTCATTGAGTGTCTGAGCACAGCAGCAACCCAACGATGTGTCTGAGAACTGAGCTCTGGTGAAACTTTACTTAATAGCCTAGCTGTCACTTGTCCTAATCGATCTGCCTGTATTGCAGGTACAAAATTTAGTGACTCGCTGACATCGACTAGTATGATGACGTCTCTCTCGAGCGGCACCTCTTGAGTTTATTGCATGGGATGGGAGGTCATGGCAACGACGTGCAGTGCTATTTGTGGACAGGACATGAGTAGACTGCCTCGGTGCCTGGCCTTGACGTGACACGGAGGCAGCAGGCTGGCCAGGATAATGAATTCCAGTGAGTTGAAAATTCTGCCCGTATATAATACCAGCAGCCTCAGCAGTCAAAGCTGCCACTAGCATGGTTGACACTAGTTAGGTGTTGTGGGGCCTAAAGGAATTCCTAATACTACTGGAAGAGGAAGAGAGAGCGAGTAGCTGTTGTGGTTTCTTATAGATATGGGGCTGTATGGGAAGACTCAATAGAGCCCACCCAGGGACCTGATGAGTGACTCAGAAGCTTGTCTGTGGTACTGCTTGCAGAATGGACTGTTGTGAGAAGTATTTACACCCTTCATGTAACGCTTTAGCTGTTGTTATACTGCAACTCCAATCAGCCTCTGCTGGCCGTTGTAGCACAACGATTAGAGAGAGACATATTACCTCAACAGTTGCCCATTATCTTACGTTCTTCTTAGCATAAGTCCTTAATTACAGGGCCAGTTCATTGTTGGACCTTCTGTAGTTGGGACGACAACTTATATCATCCCAAACCAGCCTTGCAGCTTTTAATGCAATGAAATGACATGAGAAAAGTTAGGATTTTTTTGTAGTTTAATCTTTTTTTCCCCCCAAAGTACCTTTCTTTTCATATAAATAGCAGAAACAACATACGTATAGGTTATTGTGCTGTCAGTGTACAGTTGCAGCATGCTACAATCATCCTACTTTGTGTACTTTGCCAATGATAGTGACCTTTACTTTGACTGTACATGTTCTGCAAGTGCATAACATATAAAGTCAAACTGACAATACATATTATGTATTTGCAGAACATGTACAGTCAAAATAAAGTGTTACTCTCCGTTTAACAGACCTATATGGAGCAGTGATAAAGTTGTGCAGTTTTTTTTGTCTTGTGCATTACTGTCACCGCAATAAAGTTGTCCATGTGAACTGAAGCCTTAATATCCCCCATGTATCACACAAACTCTGAAGTTGTATGTGATCCCATCCATCCCTAGTTATACATTTATTTTTTAAAAGTTTTATTTATGAATTATAAGCATGTTAAAACATAGAACAAAGAAAAAGACAGAGACAAGAAGAAAGGAACGTAGTAGCTCCAGAGAATGTAGTAGCACCTCCACCTTCATGTTGAGTGGAATTCTTTTGACAGTTGCAGCCTCAGTTAGGTGAAGGAGACATGGGTGTTTGGTGAGTGCAGAAGGGAAAGTGAAAAGAAAAGAAAACAAACTAACCTGTCTATAGAAGGGGGAGGCATTCAATCCCTTTTACCATACCTCTCAAGTGTCCTTTTTTAAGACAAAATGGCTCTTTCCCACCCTGGTGTCCCTGTGTTTAGGAGATCAGACTGTGTGGTGTGTATACAAGTATCACACTGCTGCACAGCAATACACTAACTCACATTAAATGTTTGTTTAAAATACTTGGGTCTTGCTCTACCTCGTTTATTCAGTTACACAAATAGGTCATGAAATAACCTAAAAATTCTTGGTAATGCCCAGACTACCAGCCAATTCCCCAGCAACACCAAAAAAAGTGTCCCTCTTTGGCTATTTGAAATGTTGGGAGGTATGACTCTGGAGTAAACCAACTGCACCATAGGGGATAATTAAAAAATACTGTTAAATTAAGTTGGGCTTCTAACCCTTTGCATGCCAAAGGGGCATGCAATGCATTGTGAAGTGCATGGGAATTTAAAAATTTGCATTTGAGCCCTATGGTGTAGTTGGTTTACATCAGAATAACTTAACCATACCTATGACAATTAACAGAGCACAGTTTAATGCAGAAGTAACATCTTCTAATATTAACCCCTCATCTTACTATAGCCATACAGACCAAATGACACCTATGTTTTTTTCACATGTCTTTGTTCAAGAGATAACATCTTCAATCCATTCTAGATGTCAATTCCAAGGAGGCAGACATGACAGCAGTTAGCAGTACCACAGAACACAAGCTCCGCCCCCTGAACATTGGTGATCAGATACTCTTTAAATCCAGGATATGAGTGAACATTGCATTCTGTTGGATTGCAAAGGAATCAGTGAAAAACCAGAGTGTGTGTGTGTTTCTCATAGCCATCATGCGTTTAAAGGGATATCTAGTTACCTTACATATGGTACTATTAACCCATTAAGGAGCTGAAGGGTATACAACACAATATGAATCAATGAGTTACACGTGTATGTCCTTTAAGGATGAAATAGACTTGTACACTCCACTTGCTTCAGTTTAAAAAAACTGCCAGCAACTTATGTTCACCTCAATGAACATGACATCCATTATTGAAGGAAGATGTATCGCTTAATTAACACCTCAACTCTAAGAATCATAGAAGCCAGTGGGATTTTCTGGCCAAGGTAAGAATGGACTTCTCATATTAAAAAAAAAAAAAACTTCTACACAAAATCAGTTGGTAGTTGTTGGTTGTGTACATCCATATGCCAACCCTGTGTATTTTGCATGACTGACAGCTGGATGATTTTCAACAAAGAAACCATTTTCACACTGTTGTCCATGAAAAAACTGCTGATTGTTTAAAAGGAGAAAGTGTAAAAGTGGTATTAATAATTTACATCAAAAACTATTTCCTGTATATTTAAAGGGATAGTAATGTTTCATAATAAAAGAAGCTCTAATTAATCATCATAGTATTTGGACTTTGGAGAGTGTTATTTCAGTTCTGTCAGAGTTGTAGTTCAGGAGTAATTCAATGACAAAGTATCCCCCTCCCTCCCCTTTTACTGATGTAACACTGCTCATCCAAAGCAGAAGGGAGGTGCCCAGGTAGACTGCAGAGAGGGACAATCTTCAATTAAGATAAGGGAAAAACCTGAAAAGCTTGTCAAGGGGGGCAGGGATTTCATTGTTTTCATAGGAATAAGAGTGTCCCCTTCTGTTATCTGTCTGGTCTATGGACTGCATTCCACAACTGAGAAGAGATGGCTTACACTAGGTAAAAGGGGCGGGAAGGGGCAACTTTACTTGTGAATATCTCTTAAACCATAAAGGTTTATGAGATAAGACTTATATCATTCTTCATGTTTTTTTAATGCCTACAAAATAAAATAAAGTTAAAACGAAGTATTACTATCCCTTTAATAAGACTACAAAACAAAGCAGTGAAAATGCATATGAAAGATTTCATTTACATGCGATGGTTTAGAACATATTTGCTTTCCTGTAACTGTGTTAATGGGTTAATAATGCATCCTTAAAAATATTGCATCAAGTCTTCTTTATATAAAAAAGCTGCACGACCCGATTACAGATTCAGAAGGAGGCGTCCAGAAAGGGGCGGGCTGGGGATCTTTATCTTTGCATAACTTTGTAATTACACAAAACTAAAGACTTACATATAGCGCAATATCTTAGTTTTTATATAAAGAAGACTCTACGCAATACTTTTAAGGAGGCATTATGATCATTAATATTATTTAATCCTGTTTCTACACAGTTAACATTCTCATGTTTTGACAATGGAAGTGGTTTCACATACTACTAAATCTCAACAATCTATTTTAAAGTGTTTAGGCTCACAACAGGCACTTACATGTAATGCTCTACTTCCTATACTATTTTTATGTAAACTCTATTTACAAAATAAATGGAGCAGATCGAGGAAACTGCAAAGTTATCGAGTGAAACACATCACTACCAATCTTTCGTTCCGAAGTGCCTGCTTCATATAAACTAATATTCCTCTTGTACCGCAAAATAAATTATATCCTTTGAGGATCTGCAAGTACTTTGAAATCAAATTATCCACTTCAATACTATCACCTTTCAATCTGGCAATTATATTATTCTGTTAAATAGGCCAAGCTCGGTTTGTGGTCTCCTCCTGAAGGAAAGGCACTAGCAAATTACTTTAATTTTTTACTTCAGTTATTCCCTCACATGATATTTTATATATTTATTTATTTACACATTTACAAATACTGGAAAGTGTAAAATAAAAAGAACTTTCATGATATTATTAATATTGTTTTTCAAAAACACTTTTTCTATTATTCTAGGAGTACAGTAATCTATGGAAAAAACAAACATATGTGATACTACTTTACAAGGGGACTCCCCGTGCTGGAAAATAATTATAACAAACTAGCGAATGCTGCACGGCATTGCCATTTGGATTTAATCCTCTTTGGGGAGGATGGCTCCCCTTCATGGCTGGAGCGCTCCATCTTACTTTCTGGTGATGCTTCACGAAAGAAGTGCTCTGCCGATGCATTGATTTTTGACAGGAGTAGCCATGGGGGGAGGACTGGCTCCCTGGCCACTCCTGCTGAAATCTCCTTCCCTGTGAATAGAGCTGTAGTGATTTTAACAAGAGTGGAAGGAAGGCTTCACCCTGCCCCCCGTCCATTCTTGTCAAAATGAGTGCCCTGTGTTAAGTATCTGATGTTAGGGCACGCTCCACACCCATGCCACCCCAGGGAGGGTCTGACAGCGAACCAGAAACAGATTTTTATTTGTCCGATTACATCTATCTATCTACACATAAACATACAGCACTGTGCAAAAGTCTTAGGCAGGTGTCAAAAAATGCTGTAAAGTAAGAATGCTTTCAAAAATAGACATGTTAATAGTTTATTTTTATGAATTAACAAAATGCATAGTGAGTGAACAGAAGAAAAAACTACATCAAATCAATATTTGGTGTGACCTTCCTTTGCCTTAAAAACAGCATCAAGTCTTCTAGGTACATTTGCAAACAGTTTGTTGAGGAACTCAGCAGGTAGGTTGTTTCAAAAACTTTGGAGAACTAACCACAGTTCTGCTTTGGATTTAGACAGCTCTTCATGTGATCCCAGACAGACTCAAATGATGTTGAGACCATCACTTCTAGGATCCCTTGTTCTTCTTTACACTGAAGATAGTTCTTAATGAATTTGGCTGTATGTTTAGGGTCATTGTCATGTAGAATAAGTCTGGGGCCAATCAGAAGCCTCCCTGATGGTACTGCATGATGGATAAGTATTTTCCTGTATTTCTCAGCATTGAGGAGACAATTAATACTGACCAAATCCACAACTCCATTTGCAGAAATGCAGCCCCAAACTTGCAATGAACCTCCACCATGCTTCAGTTGCCTGCAGATGCTCATTTTTAAACCACTCTCCAGCCCTTCGGTGAACAACCCCGCCTTCTCCTACAGCCAAATATATAAAATTTTGATCGGTCCGGAGCACCTGCTGCCATTTTTCTGCACCCCCAATTCCTGTGTTTTTGTGCATAGTTGAGTCACTTGGCCTTGTTTTCCACATTGGAGGTTATGACTTTTTGGCCACAAGTCTTCCATGAAGACCACTTCTGACCAGATTTCTCTGGACAGTAGATGGGTGTACCAGGATACCACTGCTTTCTGCCAGTTTTGAGCTGATCTTACTGCTGGACATCTTCCGATTGTGAAGGGAAGTAAGCATGATGTGTCTTATCTGCTGCACTAAGTTTCCTTGGCCGATCACTTCGTGTACGGTCCTCAATGTTGTCTGTTTCCTTGTGCTTCTTTAAAAGAGCTTAGGAGAGCACATCTGGAAAACCCTGTCTGCCTTGAAATTTCTGTTGATGCAGTATATCTACCTTGTGTCTTGTTGCTGTGCTTGCCACGGTGCTTGACTTTTGATATAAAACAGTCTTCAGCAAACTCACCTTGTTATCAGAGTTTGGCTGTTCCTCGCCCAATTTTATTGCTCCTACACAGCTGTTTCTGTTTCAGTTATCGATGGTGTTCCAACCCACGTATTAAATTGATGATCAATAGCACCTGTCTGATATAAATGTTTAATCATACACCTGACTATACGACTTGGATACCTATCTGGTGCTCAAAATGTTAAAAAAACAAAAACAAGGTTTGCCGCACGGGCAAAGCCATGCAACACTCCTGCTAGTACATATACATAGTCACAGATTACTGCTTTCCATAGTAAATGATAACTCCAGAACTATAATGCATCCCCATTCGGCAACAGCAGCAGCAACATGGTGTAGTACATCTGGAATATGAGCCATGACACATTAACTGAAAGACATTTCAATACTGGGATATGATATTCAAATGAGGACATTAGTGGACAAAGTAGACTTTTAAGGTGAAAATATGACATAAGAAAAAGTGCCTTTTTTCATCTGTAACCCTTTAAAGAGCAGAGGTGTGTGCAATGCATCTTACACTCTTCTGTTCCTTAAAGACAGCCCTCTCTTACTGTACATATAGTCCTTGCCATTCTTAAAGAGGCTGTGGTGGAAGGTATGGTGGGAGTGGCCTAAAAGTGGTTAAAAAAGACAGAGTGGCTCCCACCCACCTTTTTGCTGCTTCTATTTTACCAATAGCAAGAACTTTATACACAGTAATAGAAGATTGTCCATAAGGAACATATAGATGCTTGTTTGTAAAGGGTTACAAAAGCAACACAATTTCCTATGTCTTATTTCTGCCTTAATATGTGAAGACTACTTACTCTCTCTCCACCAATGTCATCTTCAACTAATGTCATCTTCACTTGAATACTATATCCCAGCATGGATATACCTTTCAATGCATTTTTCATCACTGGTCTGCTTCTCCCAGGCTTTTTTTTCTCTCTCTCTCTCCCCCCTCCCCACAATCTCTCTCTATATAGTACTAGCAAAAGAGTAATGGTTATGGGAGATATTCAACCAAAACTCAGCAAAGTAGTCTGTATACCAGCAATAGGCTGTTCGTCCTCAGTACAGGAATGAGCCACTAAATGTTATTGGACTGCAACTCACATTATTATCCATGGATGACAGGAGTTGTAGTCCTACAAATGGAGGGCTATTCATACTGTACAACACTTATACCTGACATATGCACTATACAGTTATATATACTACAGCAGAAGGAGGGTAACTGAGACCCTCCAGCTGTTACACACTACAACAATTATCCACATCCAGGCAATGACTGAAGATGATGTGACCTGCAGTCCAATAACAGATAGTGGTTCACACATATGTCACTCCTGTACTACAGGAAGAAAGGCCCACTCACTGCTGCTACACAGAGTGTCTACATTGCTGGGGGTTGGTGACAGTTGAATCTCTCCTTTCACACTCTCTTTTAAAATGGGCAATGTCCTGCTTCTTTTGCTAGCATAAAAATATACATATCTGCAGGGCTTAAAATTTGAAGTCCTTTGCTACTAGCCAGACCTGAAAAGTTACTCGCCACCGCAAGCCATAGCATACCCACCAGGGCTGAATTTCTACTCGCCAGGTCTAAATTTTCACTAGCCATTGGCTAGTGGCGAGTGGAAATTTTGAGCCCTGATATCTGTACACATTTTAACCAGTTAAATACCAGCCATGCGGGGAGTCCTGAAATCCATGACGTGCTGGGACTGTCATGTGTCCTTTAGGGAAGTTTTCCCATGACGCTCCTGGCATGCCATGGGTCCTTAAGGTGTTAAGGAACCATATTCCAAACCTGTTAGAATACAGGTAAACAAGTAAATTGAAAAACGTACAACACTGGTCAATATACAATGTGTGCAATGGAAATCTCAATGTGCATAAAAAAATGACAAACACCATCATCTCTTGATCCTATTATGTCAGAGACATTGCCATGATGGATGATGGGGAGGAAATGGTTAATTTTTCTTTTTAAGCCAAATTCCCTGAAAGTCTGTTTTTAAGATGAGTTTAATGATCTCATGTTCAGATAATGGCTCTTTGCTTTGATATGGGAGTAAAAATATCTGGGTGAATTTTAGTGAGATTGATGACTATTTCCCAGACAAGAAGTCTGAAGCAGAATCATTATCTTCTGTGAAAATCTGGGATGAAGTATACTCCCATGCATGAAAGTCTGGTAGGATGACATGTTTATGCGACATATGATAAGACCCAAATTACTTTTTGTTTGAGAAAAAACAGACCAGGTATCATTTTAGGTGTGAATTTTAATGTGGAGTAAGAGAGCCATCTCTAGGGTATATAGCATCATTACTAGTGTTTCTAAAATGTTTCCTATGTGAATTAAAATTTTAGATTGTCCAATCAGGTAATACTGATGATGTTACTGCTTAATGAAATGGCTCTTTATCCAATCAGAGGAGATTCTGATAAGGGTAAATATATGGTATAAGGAAATTGTCAGAGGACCTGGCTTAATATTAAAGCTGACTCACCTGACAACATACCTTAAACCTCAATTAGCATCGTTTATACAGTTTCTGGGGCAGAGGTATTCATATATGCTGCTGCCAACTGTATTTTAATTAACTGTAAGGATCAATTATCCTTTTCTATGCTGATGAGTTCAATTATTGTTATTTAATATCTCTGAACATACCTATGTGTTGTTAACCATTTAGTTGCTGGTAATGCCAATGGTGATAATTGTGGTTTGAGTTACTGTATATTGTGATTGTTGGTCACTCATTTATATCATTGTTGTTTACACTTTATATATAGTATATTTTACTTAAATTATATATATATTTGCACTAATATGTGTGATTGATTATTTTAATCAATTCTTTACTGTGAAGTAGCGTCTCAATACCTAGTATAGTGTAAAGTCCTCAAATTTAATTTTATCTATTTATGTGAAGATATCCAACCTAATTGGTTCTCCTGTTAACCTTTGAATATCTTCTACAATTATATACGTGTACAACCAGAAACACCAATCAGGTTCTGGAGCATATTATCCCCATACATCAGTGATGTCCAAATTCTGTTCTCAAGGACCACCAACAGGCAAGGATTTAAAGATTTTCAGATTAAGCACAGGTGAGTCAGTCAAAATGAATGAGCCACTGATTAACTCAACTGTGCTTAACCAGCGAAATCCTTAAATCCTGTACTGTTGGTGGACCTTGATGACTGAACTTGGAAACCCCTGCCATTCATGAATAAATGGTCTAATCCATTTGTGTGCACAATCCTATATAACAATTCGCTAAAACGTGACAAAGTCATGCGCAGTAGTGACTGCCCGTGCGCGGCTGATACAGAGCTGGACGCTCCAAAGGCAGTGGCACTGTGGCCCGTGTAATGGACTATTCAACTAGTACAGAATAAAAATCTTTACATGCACACAAACTAAAATGTAGTCTTATGGGCTATGAAAATCAGGCTAACGTGTGTGTGTGTGTGTGTGTGTGTGTGTGTGTGTGTGTGTGTGTGTGTGTGTGTGTGTGTGTGTGTGTGTGTGTGTGTGTGTGTGTGTGTGTGTGTGTGTGTGTGTGTGTGTGTGTGTGTGTGTAGGCAGAGTCCCTATCCTTGACAAGTGCAGGCACACATATAAAAGTCCATAAACACAACCATGACCACATTGACACCAGATCAATGGTATATACTCAGTAAAAAATAGTAAATTAACCATATACCTGGTTTATCATCCTTACTTTTTATAATTTTTTTATTAATATTTACATTTTAAGGGTACATCATTGCACAGCCGATAAACTGAGAAACTGAAATATGAGAAAGGTGGCTGGCCTCTAGGTCAAAAATGTTACAAATAATATAAGGGACTACATATTTATATTAAGCAAAGCCATAGGTGGGAGAAGAGATAAAGAATAGAAGCAGATGAAGTGCTATGCTCTTTGAGATAAATGGCAATCCAGTGACGGAAGAAAGGAGGAGCAGTCAAAGGGATGTATAGTGTCAGTTAATCAAGTAATTAAAGGATATGACGAATAGTAGAGGTTAGTAGATTAGTGAATCTGCAGGAGGAAGGAGTGACATTGCCAGCTATGCCACAGTTCAGCTTCACAGACTGCAATGTACGAACAGAAAGCACTAAAGTATATTGATGTAACCAAACACTAACATATGTGTATATTACTGTGTGGAATCTATAGTTAACCCCAAATGGCAGTCATCCCCCAGCTACAAAACAAAAAGCTGAGAAGGTCTAGCCCTGAAAGCATGACCCGCAATCCCCCCCAGACCCGACCATTTCCATAAATTAGGTGGTTTACCAGAGTTCTTTCAAGTCCATCCAGCTGGTTTATTTAAAATGATGTAGGAAATCATGACTCTTAGCAATAGGCAGGTTGTTGAGAAAAGGTTCCCATGTCTGTTGAAATTTTGACCCATAATCTCTCTGTACTGTAGAGACAAACTCCAGTGTAGCTTGGTAAAGTGGAGCATTTTGTCTTTCCATTGTTTGAAAGAAGGGGAAGTAATGGAAAGCCAAGTGCCTATGATACATTTGAGAGCAATTATAATCATAAAATCTGAGATGAGTAATTGCATGTTTGAAACATGGATTGATGAGTAGTAAAAGCCTAACAAAATGGGAGTAAAGGGAATGAGAGTATGTTTGTAACAAAGTGGTAGATTTTTTTTAGGTTGAATGAGTGGGCACTCATGTAAGCACATGAAGTAGACTAGCATGAGGGGTACAACATTTATAACAGGAGTAAGTTTGGGATAAACAGACTTTGTGTGCTACTGTAGGGACAACGTATGTCCTATGTAGAATTTGATACATGAGTTCATGAAAATATGAGACTGGAGAATGTTTCAGTCATCTGGAGAAGCCATAAAATAAGTCAGATAGGGTAAAATAGGGGCTCTCAGTCACTCATTTGAATGTACCAGTGGGAGAAGTGACAGAGTTGTTAAGAATACTACAGACTCCAGATATTCTGAAAAGCATAATATATATCTTTTTGTGTAAGTAATCTAAAGGGCTATCAGTTAATTGTTATTGGAAAAAAAGATATAGTTAATTTGTAGTGCTTGGCCTGCAAATACATGAATATGTGACCCGATGGGAGGTTGCATTTACTTTTAAGTTTGGGGAATGCATAGAGAAAGGCCCTGGAAGAGTATCAGCTTATCCACATTGTAGACTGCTTTGCGTACCCAGCAAGCGAACTGAAGGTCAGCGGAATTGTTTGGAAGTCAGGATTGTTGAGAAAGAGAAGGAAGACTGAGACATGCTTGTACATATGCATTTAATAATGTGATTGTTGGCACACTTTTATTGTGTTGTAAATAAGAGGATTAGCCAGGCAAAGAAAAGTTATGTGTTTGTGGGGTGCATGCAGTAGGTACGATAGGTTAATGGGTAGGATAAATTTATAATCTCTGTGTCAGACTTGCGGTTTGTTAAGGGCATCACTGGTGGTAAAGACATTTTATGCTGTACTGTGTACCCATATGTAAGGGTATTGTGCCCTCTGAGTCCCACCCCACTAAGGGTCTCTGCCCCCCTTGCCTACCCTGGCTTCCCAGCTGCAATAAAGTCCTATGGAAGGGCAGTCGGAATTCCCTGGTTCCCCGTTTAAAAAGTAGGCTGCTCAAGGATTGGTCTCTGCCTGCTGCACTGGTTTGTTCTACAAGTAGGTGGCTAATGGACTGGTAACTGTTTGTTGTCCCTGGTCACTTTGCTGCCTGGGTTTGTTTGACAAACAGGCTGCCTGCTGATTGGTTGTTGCTTGTCTTTCTAATCTCCATTGGGGGAAGATCATCGAGACAAGATTGAATTATATTTCAAGTCCCAGGTAATGGGATTGCAGGCAGCAGTGTGATTGGTTGGCACACATTTGTCCCTTGTTCCTTCAATCCCCATTGGCTGGAGATCGGCACGGCAAGACTGAATTGTACTGTTTTCTTTTGTGTTACTGTCCTATAAATGTCCCTTGTGTCCCCAAATAAAGTGTTCTTGGACTACTGCATCCTGTCTGGCATGTTTTTTTTCCAGGAATGGTTTAAAGAGTCCCCTTTGACTCCATTCCTCAGATCCCTGTGATTTAGACAGACACTGCTTCCCATTTATAGCCATTTAACAGATAGGAAAACCCTGCAACGAAGTCCAGGGACCACACGGTCATCTTGCTCCTGTTACACTGTCAACCAGTGTAGATGTTAGTTTGGAAAGAGATGTTAAAGAAACAGATGATAGGAATTTTAAGACCTTCGTTGGCATTTGGTTGAGGTAATCTTTTAATGCTAATCTTTGGTCTTTTATAGATCCAGATGCAGCCCTGAAAGCTACTATTTAGTAATTGAATGTCGGGACTGGGCAAAAATATAGGCAACATCTGGAGCTTGTGTAAAATACGAGGCAAAATGGTCATCAAGTTTATTCTGCAAGTGAAGTATAGTGGAGGTATTTTCCATTTTAAAGGTCAGTGGTTATTTGAGATCGTAAGGGTGGAATATTGCAATCATAGTGTTGGTTGATGTCCACGAGGACAGATGTTAGAAGGATCACTACTAGACCCAGCAACAATATAAACGCGAAGGCTACTTATATATTAAGAGAACCGGATGGAACACTGCCAGGTTGTATGAACAAAAGACACTTAAAGGGACAGTAATGTCTCATAAAAACTTTTTATAGTTTTGTAAAGGAGAAGAAAATAAGCTGAATGGCACAAACCCTAACTCTCAAACCGCTCTGGTTTGAGAGATATAGGCATTGAAAGTTCCCCCCTCCCCTTCTCCCGATGTCAGCTGCAAAGCTGACAGTAAGAGATCCATGACGGCCAACACGAGGAGGCTCTTCAGCAGAGCCAAAATCACATTATCGCAAAATAACTACTTCACTGGAAAGGTCCACAAAGCATGACTGCAAACCAGGCACACTTTGTAGACCTTTTCAATGAAGTAATTCTTTTGCAATAACGTAATTTCGACTCTGTTGTAGAGCTGCTGGCTGGTCCCCGGACCGGGATCTCCTCACGTCAGAGGGGGAAACTTTCAACGCCTATATCTCTCAAAACATAGTGGTTTGAGAGATAGGATTTGTGTCATTCATCTTGTTTTCTTTTCCTCCACAAAACTATAAAAAGTTTTTATGGGACATTACTGTTCCATTAAGTGTCTTTTGTTCATACAGCCTGGCAGTGTTTCATCCAGGTCTCTTAATGTATACGTAGCCTTCACATTTATATTGTTGCTGGGTCTAATAGTAATACCCTTCTAACATCTGTCCTACACCTTTGCGGTTATATCTGCTGATTTCTCTAACCCATTTTGAAGTTTCAAGCTAATTTATTCCTCAGGGAATATGGAATCATAGTGTGCTTGTTGTTAAATACCCTATAGTCTCCACCCATTCTAAAATTGATATCTACCTTCAAACAGCTTACTTTACTTAATGTCAATCATTAGATCAACAAACACCATTGTAACATTAATTACAACTTGATATTAAAGTGTTTGTACTGTCTCAACATTTGTAGCAATGTCATAATGTCTATTATCTTCTCACTACAAATGTGACCATTTGTGAGTGGGTTGAGTTAATAAGGGAGGGAGTTTCCACCTCAGAGACATTTTCTGTTTAAGTTTCCTGCCTTCCTGGAGGAAACTATTTTACAGCATGGTTCCTGTGTTCCACACAAGAAGCAAGAGAAATGCTGTATTAACAAAGGGTTGCTATATTAACACTATATATTGGACTGGGTTACTATTCACTCACATGGTGGTTGTTTTGCAATTGTGTATGTGAAATGCAAGCCTATTATGTGACTGGTAGATTTAAGCAAAGCCAGACTTGTGGCAGCCTACAAATGGAAAGGGAGATGGCTATTACTGGTGGAGTACATAAGGTGGTAGCAAGTGGAAGGATTGTGTTTGTGAGCCAGCATGCTAACTAGGATATGTTTCATAATTTTCAAACTCATGATGAACTAAAATTATGTTCTTAAGACACAGAGATTACTTTACATTTATTTAAGATCAATAAGAGAGACTTTTAATAATTTTCAATTGTCTGGCCTGATTCCTTATCTTGCAACAGACCAGCGGGGAAGAGACACCAGAAGATGGCTGGATATATGATAGCAACTCTAGGATGAACACCGTACCAATTCCAGGTGGTCAGATATTGCCTCACTTTCTTGTAAGTACCAGTCCATCTAGACAGGGAGCTTGGTGAACTAACCAGGTGCAGAAGAAATACATTACACAGTAAATGAAACTGCAAGACTCAAGACTATCAAGTTCAACCTTTTGCCACAGTATAACCTAGAAAATAAGAATTGAGTACCGTAAAATCTCAGATATAATACGCACCTGTGTATAATACGCAGGTGTATATTATACCCAAGATTTAGGGGAAAACAAGAGTGCCTATGTATAATACGCACCCTTGTTTTCCCCTTTACTAATCTTTTGCTGTCTGGCGCAATCCGCTCTCTATGTTCAAAAAGTCCCCACTGAAGTCTCCATTGAAGATAAGGCAAACTACCAAGTCAAACTCCGGGTATGTGAAGCTTCCCTGCGGGCGGCATGCTTCCATTCGCCGCCCGCTTCACTCCATGTGCTGTCAGGACCTTCCGCCTCCAGCCAATGGTAATGCCCGACCTCACAGGGTGGGATATACCTGCCTACAATATATTTTTTTCAATAAAAAAACTCTCGTGTATAATACGCACCCCCCACTTCACATAAGCTGAAGTGGGGTAAAATTGTGCGTATTATACCCGAGATTTTACGGTAATCCTTACCAGCTCCAAGATGGGTGTTTACCAGAACTACCTGTTTAACCTTCTAAAATATAGCATAAACTACAGGCCACCTGGTGTTAGAAATATATTTAAAGTGGAACTTTCACGTTAATTGCATTGCCCCAGAATATATTACTAACCTAGCGATATGCAAAGTTATACTATTCTTAAACTCATAAGTCCGTGGTATTTCAGTAAAAAGAAATCTTCCATAGGCATCGAGCTGCACAGAGCTTACAAGAGAAGCTCTGTGCGCCTGCACGGTCAGTCACTTCCTGTGCCTTATGGCATGAATGAACGTCACCACCAATGCTGGCAGAGAATGTGACAGACAGCGCAGACTCAGAGGCACATTTTCTTCAAGATGTCTGCAATATCTGTCCTCTGGTTCCTGCCAAAGATGTGTTTCTACTGAAATACCAATGACTTATTGAGATTAACTCTTTAACGACGCAAACCTTACATGTACGTCATGGGTGGATGTGCCTGAAGGACCCATGACATAAATGTACGTCATCGATTTCAGGGCTCCCCGCGCTGCTGCACGCTGTTCAGGGAGCCCATAAAAAAAAAAAAAAATGCTCTGTGCTCCTTAAGTGCCGGCCGTGTGCATGCAAGTCTGTAAGGGGTTAAGGATAGTATAACTTTGCATATGGCTAGGTAACTAATATATTCTGGGGCACTGTAATTAACGTGAAAGTTCCACTCTGATGTTCTGTTAAATAAACATCTTAATTCTGACTAAATGTGTGCACCGGTGTGAACTAAATCAATCAGACATACATCGAGGTGTAGGTACATGGTTTTCATGATAACTTACGGTCAGAAAAAGAGCTGCTTTGGTGGATATGTATATTCCTCCCATTCTCTTAAACATGAGAAAATTGTATTTTAGCATTAGTGTTCTTTTCATAACAGTGATAAGAAAACATAAGAAATTAACAATGATTTAAGTGATTGTTAGCAGTTATTGACCGACCAACAGGTGGAAGATAAAAAAAAAAATGCAGCAAAGCGTTGTTTAGTTGCTCCGTATTTAATCATAGACTTGCCATTGTTTCTATTATTAGATTATAATGACTTTAAGCACAATCAATATTTCACTTTTGTAACCTCTGCTGAAATGAAGCTACTAAATATCCTAACCTCGACACTGCATCAAAGATTGAAATGCCAGAATGATATTTATGGGAATCTGATAAATCAAATTAGAATTCTGTTCCCTTCCCTTGGGCCGTATGTTAAAAAGAAAGCGCAGGGGTTCTGGGTCAAACCAATTGCACTACAGGGGAGAACTAAATGTTCCAAAAATTCCCATTGATTTAAATGGGGATTTTAACGCCTTAAATGCTAAAGACGTGTCCAACTCATTCCGTTGCCACGTGTTGGAACTCTCGCTAGTATTCACTAAGTTAAAATCCCTATTTAAGTAAATCTGAATTTTTAATTCTCCCCTAATGAGCAAATGGTTTCCCCCAGAACACCTCCATTTTTCTTTTTAACCCCTTAGTGACAGACGCGTGCGGGTGAGAGCTTGAATGCAGTTCTGAACTTTCTGATGAAGGAATTCCGCAGAGGGGGCTTTCAGAAGCAAGTCGTCCATGTATGGGGTAACGCTGATGCGGTTCCGGTGGAGGACAGATATCAAGGTGCCCAGGACACAGTTGAAAACCTGAGGAGCCGCCGCCAGGCCAAATGGAAGGGCTGAGAACTGAAAATGGCCCCTGTTGCAGGCAAACCGGAGGTACTGCCTGCTCTCTGGATGAATGGCAATATGGAAATAAGCGTCCTGAAGATCCAGAGAAGCAAGGAATTCCCCCGGGGACATGGCAGCAATCACTGTGTGCAGAGACTCCTGGAGATAATAAGTCCGGGTCACAAAGGAATTGAGGTCCTTCAAGTCTAAAATAGGGCGACAGCCGCAGTCCTTTTTGGCAACTACAAAGAGTTGAGTAGAACCCCGAACCTCTGTCCTGGAAAGGCACTGGCTCTAGAACATCCTTGTCCAGAAGAGCCTGAACAGCGCTGTCGAACAGACTGCATTTCTCTCTACCCTGAGGAGTATGAGAAGGATGAAAGCGAAAAGGAGGAAGAGAAATGAAAAGGATCTTGTACCCTTCTGTCACCACCTGTAAAATTCATGGGTCCCTCACAGAGTACTCCCAAACGCTGTGATAGTGTCGCAGACGACCACCCACAGAGGAGTGCGGACCCGGGTTTTGCGAGTCATGCCAAAGATGTCTTGGAAGCCTTGGGCTTGGAGGAGACCTTGGGCTTCCATTGCTGTTTGGGCTTGGAGGAGGTACGTGGAGGGAGGGAACAAAAAAGCCGGTTACTCTTAAGCGACAACTTCTTCCTAGGAACCAAGGGTAGAATTGTACTCTTACCCCCAATGGCTTCATTGATCAGATCCTTAAGATCTGGCTCAAACAAAGGGGTACCCTGAAAAGGCAGGTAAAGTAAGACTTTCTTAGAAGCCGTGTCAGCAGACCAAATCTTGAGCCAAAGAGCTCGTCTGGCCACCACAGACATGGTGGAAATCCTAGCCATCATGCGGATGGCATCAAATAAGGCAGAAGAAACATAGTGTTGTGCCTCAGATATGTTGGCGAGGAGACACAACATTTCCGAAACAGGGGCATCCTGATGGACAGCCTTGTTGAGCTGCTCAGTCCACACCGCAATGGTCCGGTTCACCGAAGCAGCAGCAAATGCTGGACGTATACCAGAACCAGGGGTGCATCAGAGACTGGTAACACAGTAGATTTGGATAGGCTGGAAGTAGGGGCATCCACTTTGGAAGGATGAACCCACTCAAGTGCGGCCTCAGAAAAGGGATAAAGCTTAGCACATTTTTTTGGACACAGAAGCTTTCATGTCCAGGGACTTCCACTCCTCAGACACAAGGCGGTCAAGAGTGGGGTTAAGTGGAAAGTATGTAAGGGGCTTAGCAGGCTCCTGGAACACGTCAGAGGGATCAGAAGGAACCTCTTGAACTAAAGAGTAGCTAAGAGAGCCCTGATTAGGTCCCCTCAGAGGAGGGTTCAGGATCAGCGTCAAAGGGGTCCCCAAGAAACTGAGATGACTCCAACACAGAACATTCCTCAACATCCGAGTCCACCGGCAGTTCCTCCTCAGAGGAATCTGATATGTCAGGTACTCCCTGAGGTTTAGGCAGGGAAGACCAGACTGAGGAGTGGGCCTGCCAAGCCTGAAAGGCCCCCTGTAATTGGGATGGAAAGAGCTGCAACGTGGACCTAAGGTCCCTAGTCGCAGCCTTGAACTCTTGCACCCAAGCTGGCTCTATAGCATGGCTGGAGGTCCCTGGAATGTTGTCAGGGACATCAGAATACGCTGGGCATAAATGACCTGAATATTCTCTAGGTAGCCCTGAGTGATAGGAAGAGCAATGCGCAATGGGGGATACAGAGACCCCAGCCTTCTTAGTCTTAGGTCTAGCCCCAAGCTCCAGCGGTATAGACATTACAGTGCGTAGGATTAAAGTTTCACCCCAGAAATCGCTAAAATAAACTTCTGGCAGGCGAAGGGTTAATCTGCAGAGGAGAGAAGGAGAGTCCAAGCCCTGCATAGGATACTCGCCCAGAAATGGCCTCAAAATGGCTGCCGTGGCAGAAGCCAATGAGTTCCACCGGTAGAGCGCTCCCTGACGCTCTTCCTGTTTCCTCTATTAAATGTTATGAGCGGGCGGGTGCGCGTGCTGACAACCCGGCAGTCAGATAAGCAGCGTGAGGAAGAAGTGGCCGATTGCTGGGTGAATAGCCTGTTTCCAGCCCATAGAAATGATGCGAACATCATGCAGCACCCGGTGGATGTGAGTAATGTGCCCACGATTAGGCAGACACATTGCGCAGCGTCTCAAATTGGTTGTTTGATAGAGAGTGAGGCATAGCCTCCGTCCTCCAGCTGGGTAGGACCAAATAACTGCAGTGGAGAGGTAGCAAGCAAATTTAAAGAAATCAATTGGTCCTACCCAGCTGGAAGGCGGAGCCAAAGCCCACTCCGTGCTGTGGAAAGGACACAGAGGAAAATTAGGTTTATTATACAATACACATATAAATAAAAGAATGTAATACAAGGTAAAAATGACACCAATATCAAGTCTGCAATGTACGTTATAATTCTGGTATCAGAACAAACTACTAACGTCTGAGTATAAATATGTAGAAGCAAACTTATGGGAGTGTAAAATAAAATCCAGCGGGTAAGTGAATGTCTGAAATCAATTTAGAGCAGGCAGGTGATATTACTGATAGAGGCTCTTTCTCCCGACCTTGTATCAAAGTATCATTACTCAGTATAAGCAGATATGTATCTGCACCGGCACTATCTTTCCGTTATGCTACAATTCAGTCTCACTGTAGATTAAATCAAACCCCGGTATATACAGCGCTTGAAGTCCTTCCAGCTTGATCTTCGCAGGTGTAATACCTTGGTGCTGTCTGACAAGGCAGCTGTAGTGATGAGTAGCGTGATGTAGACGCGGGCAGAGAGCCTACACAAATAAAGTCCTCCAACTGGGTATATAAAAACAAAATGCTCCACACTGGTGTCGGTTAAAATCAACGCATTTCGTACCACTTTAGTGGAGAAAGGATTTAAATGTGGCACCTAGATACATCGCTGATACCTCCTGAGGAAGTACCCAACAGAGTGGTACGAAACGCGTTGATTTTAACCAACACCAGTGTGGAGCATTTCGTTTTTATATACCCAGTTGGAGTACATTCAATACAGACAGGATGACTATTTGTGTAGGCTCTCTGCCCACGTCTACATCACGCTACTCATCACTACAGCTGCCTTGTCAAACAGCACTGAGGTATTACACCTGTGAAGATCAAGCTGAAAAGACTTCAAGCGCTGTATATACAGGAGTTTGATTTAATCTACGGTGAGACTGAATTGTAGCATAATGGGAAGATAGTCCCGGTGCAGATACATATCTGCTTATACTTTGTTACAAGGTCAGGAGAGACAGCCTCCCATAAGTTTGCGTCTACATTTTTATACTCGGACATCAGTAGTTTTGTTCAGGTACCAGAATTATAACGTACACTGCAGACTTGATATTGGTGTCATTTTTACCTTGTATTACATTCTTTTATTTATATGTATATTGTGTAATAAACCTAATTTTCCAGTGAGACACGGAACACTCAGTCTTTGTTAAATTATATATATACTAGCAATGTGGGACGGCGTTGCCCGTCAGGATATATAGGGAATTAATGCACACACATGGATGCGAGACAAACACAGAGACACACACGCAAATGCACACGCATGCACTGAGATGCTCAAAGAGCGACAGTCATACACACATACATGCAGACACATAGAGTGTGATACAGACATGCAACACACACAGTGAGAAACACACAGGCACACACAGAGACACACACACACACACACACACACAGAAGTGAGTCATAAGGGGTTGACTTATGTGTCATTGTAATGAGTTTGTGTTTGTACTTATGCCTCCACTGGGGCATTCATTCATATAGTTGAAATGCATGTGGTAATTGCACATACTATGGTGGAAGGTGGATTGTGCTGGCTCCCGGGATGTGAGTAACTGGCATTCATTCATGTAATTGAAATGCGTGTGGTAATTGCACATACTATGGTGGAAGGTGGATTGTGCTGGCTCCCGGGGTGTGATTACGTGTGAGTGATTGCATTTGAGTGCGAGATTGAGTGATTGCGTGTGAGTGATTGAGTGAGTGTGTGTGATTGAGTGAGTGTGTTAGTGAGTGTGTGTGATTAAGTGAGAATGTGTGAGTGAGAGTGTGTATGATAGTAAGAGGGTGTGAGTGATTGAGGGTGAGAGTGTGATTGAGGGTGAGAGTGTGATTGAGTGTGATTGAGTGTGATTGAGTGTGAGTGTGATTGTGTGTGACTGCAAGACTAAGTGTGAGAGTGTGATTGAGTGTGAGACTGAGAGTGTGATTAAGTGATTGAGTGTGAGAGTGAGACTGTGTGAGAGTGTGGTTGAGTGAGACTGTGAGAGTGTGATTGAGAGTGAGAGTGTGTGAGTGTGATTGAGTGAGACTGTGAGAGTGTGATTGAGTGAGACTGTGTGAGTGTGGTTGAGTGTGTGAGTGATTGGGTGTGAGACTGAGAGAGTGAGAGAGACTGAGAGTGTGAGAATGTGAGTGTGAGAGAGTGTGTGTGAGACTGTGAGAGTGTGTGAGACTGTGAGAGACTGTGAGAGTGTGAGAGACTGAGACTGTATGTGTGAGAGAGAGTGTGAGTGACTGTGAGACTGAGAGTGTGAGAGAGAGTGTGAGTGACTGTGAGACTGAGTGTGAGAGACTGAGAGTGTGAGAGACTGAGACTGTGAGACTGAGAGTGTGAGAGACTGAGAGTGTGAGAGACTGTGAGACTGAGACTGTGAGAGAGACTGTGAGAGTGTGAGAGAGTGTGAGAGAGTGTGAGCCTGAGAGACTGTGAGAGAGTGTGAGACTGTGAGAGTGTGAGAGAGTGTGACTGTGAGAGAGACTGTGAGAGTGTGAGAGAGAGTGTGAGAGAGACTGTGTGTGTGAGAGTGTGAGAGCGTGTGAGAGTGTGAGAGCGTGTGAGAGTGTGAGAGCGTGTGAGACTGAGAGAGTGCGAGACTGAGAGTGCGAGTGTGTGAGACTGAGAGTGTGAATGAGTGAGACAGTGTGAGAGTGAGAGAGAGAGACTGTGAGAGTGAGAGACTGTGAGACTGTGAGAGCGTGTGAGACTGAGAGTGTGAATGAGTGAGAGACTGTGAGAGTGAGAGAGAGAGACTGTGAGAGTGAGACTGTGAGAGTGTGAGAGCGGGTGAGACTGAGAGCATGCGAGACTGAGAGAGTGCGAGTGTGCGAGACTGAGAGAGTGTGAGTGTGCAAGACTGAGAGAGTGTGTGTGTGAGAGTGTGTGTGTGAGAGTGTGTGTGTGTGTGAGAGTGTGTGTTTGAGAGTGTGTGTGTGAGAGAGACTGTGTGAGAGAGAGACTGTGTGTGAGACTGTGTGTGAGACTGTGTGAGTGTGAGACAGAGAGTGCGAGACTGAGAGTATGTGAGTGTGTGAGAGTGATAGAGTGAGACTGTGTGAGAGTGAGACAGTGTGAGAGTGAGAGACTATGTGAGAGTGAGAGAGAGACTGTGAGAGTGTGAGAGACTGTGAGAGTGAGAGAGAGACTGTGAGAGTAAGAGACTGTGAGACTGTGTGAGAGTGAGAGAGACTATGTGACAGTGAGAGAGAGAGACTGTGAGAGTGTGAGAGAGAGACTGTGAGAGTAAGAGACTGTGAGACTGTGTGAGACTGTGAGTGTGAGACTGTGTGTGAGACTGTGTGTGTGAGAGTGAGAGACTGTGAGACTGTGTGTGAGAGTGTGAGCCTGTGAGTGTGTGAGACTGTGTGAGACTGAGAGAGTGTGAGACTGTGTGTGAGAGTGTGAGACTGTGTGTAAGAGTGTGAGACTGTGTGTGAGATTGTGAGAGAGTGTGAGAGTGAGAGACTGTGAGAGAGTGTGAGAGTGAGAGACTGTGAGAGACTGTGAGAGTGAGACTGTGTGAGACTGTGTGTGAGTGTGAGACTGTGTGTGAGTGTGAGACTGTGTGTGAGTGTGAGACTGTGTGTGAGTGTGAGACTGTGTGTGAGTGTGAGACTGTGTGTGAGTGTGAGACTGTGTGTGTGTGTGTGAGAGTGTGAGAGACTGTGCGAGACTGTGAGTGCGCGACTGTGAGTGCGAGACTGAGTGAGACAGTGTGAGAGTGAGAGAGAGAGACTGTGAGACTGAGAGTGTGTGAGACTGAGAGTGTGAGACTGTGTGAAAGTGTGAGAGTGAGAGAGAGAGAGACTGTGAGAGTGTGAGAGAGAGAGACTGAGAGTAAGAGACTGTGAGACAGTGTAAGACTGTGAGACAGTATGAGACTGTGAGACAGTGTGAGACTGTGAGAGAGTGTGAGACTGTGTTTGAGAGTGAGACTGTGTTTGAGAGTGAGACTGTGTTTGAGAGTGAGACTGTGTGTGAGAGTGAGACTGTGTGTGAGAGTGTGAGACTGTGTGTGAGAGTGTGTGAGACTGTGACTGTGTGAGACTGTGTGGGAGAGTGTGAGACTGTGTGGGAGAGTGTGAGACTGTGAGACAGTGTAAGACTGTGTGTGAGACTGTGTGTGAGACTGTGTGTGAGACTGTGTGTGAGACTGTGTGTGAGACTGTGTGTGAGACTGTGTGTGAGACTGTGTGTGAGACTGTGTGTGAGACTGTGTGTGAGACTGTGTGTGAGACTGTGTGTGAGACTGTGTGAGAGCGAGACTGTGTGAGAGTGAGAGAGAGAGACTATGTGAGAGTGAGAGAGAGACTGTGAGAGTATGAGAGAGAGACTGTGAGAGTAAGAGACTGTGAGACTGTGTGAGTGTGAGACTGTGAGTGTGAGACTGTGTGTGAGAGTGAGAGACTGTGAGACTGTGTGTGAGAGTGTGAGCCTGTGAGTGTGTGAGACTGTGTGAGACTGTGTGAGAGTGAGACTGAGAGTGTGTGAGACTGTGTGTGAGACTGTGAGAGACTGTGAGAGAGTGTGAGAGTGAGAGACTGTGATAGACTGTGAGAGTGAGACTGTGAGACTGTGTGAGACTGTGTGTGAGTGTGAGACTGTGTGTGAGACAGTGTGTGAGACTGTGTGAGTGTGAGACTGTGTGTGAGTGTGAGACTGTGTGTGTGTGTGTGTGTGAGACTGCGAGACTGTGAGTGCGAGACTGTGAGTGCGAGACTGAGTGAGACAGTGTGAGAGTGTGAGACTGAGAGTGTGAGAGACTGAGAGTGTGAGAGACTGAGAGTGTGAGACTGTGTGAGACTGTGTGAAAGTGTGAGAGTGAGAGAGACTGTGAGAGTGAGAGAGAGACTGAGAGTAAGAGACTGTGAGACAGTGTGAGACTGTGTGTGTGAGACTGTGTGAGTGTGAGACTGTGTTTGAGAGTGAGACTGTGTTTGAGAGTGAGACTGTGTGAGACTGTGACTGTGTGAGACTGTGACTGTGTGAGACTGTGACTGTGTGAGACTGTGTGAGACTGTGTGTGAGAGTGTGAGCCTGTGTGGGGGAGAGTGTGAGACTGTGTGGGAGAGTGTGAGACTGTGTGGGAGAGTGTGAGACTGTGTGGGAGAGTGTGAGACTGTGAGACAGTGTGAGACAGTGTGTGAGACTGTGTGAGTGTGAGACTGTGAGAGTGTGAGACTGTGTGTGACACTGTGTGTGAGACTGTGTGTGAGACTGTGAGAGACCGTGTGAGACTGTGAGAGACCGTGTGAGACTGTGAGAGACTGTGTGTGAGAGTGTGAGACTGTGTGAGAGTGAGACTGTGTGAGAGTGAGAGACTGTGAGACTGTCTGAGTGTGAGACTGTGTGAGTGTGAGACTGTGTGTGAGACTGAGAGTGAGAGACTATGAGACTGTGAGACTGTGTGTGAGACTGAGAGAGTGTGAGACTGTGTGTGAGAGTGTGAGACTGTGTGACTGAGAGTGTGAGAGAGACTGTGAGACTGTGTGTGAGACTGTGTGTGAGAGAGAGACTGTGAGAGTGAGACTGTGTGAGACTGTGTGAGAGTGTGAGACTGTGTGAGAGTGAGACTGAGAGAGTGTGAGAGAGAGTGTGAGACTGTGTGTGAGACTGTGAGAGAGTGTGAGAGTGAGAGACTTTCAGAGTGAAAAAGTGTGAGACTGTGTGTGAGTGTGAGACTGTGTGAGACTGTGAGAGAGTGTGAGAGTGAGAGACTGTCAGAGTGAAAGAGTGTGAGACTGTGTGTGAGTGTGAGACTGTGTGTGTGAGAGAGTGTGAGAGACTGTGAGAGTGTGAGAGACTGTGTCAGTGTGAGGGACTGTGTGAGACTGTGTGAGACTGAGAGAGACAGGAGACTGAGAGAGACTGTGAGAGACACTGAGTGTGAGACTGTGTGAGACTGTGAGACTGACTGTGAGACTGTGACTGTGTGAGAGACTGTGTGAGACGGTGTGTGAGAGTGTAAGAGACTGTGAGAGTATGAGGGACTGTGTGAGGCTGCGAGAGAGACTGTGTGAGGCTGCGAGAGAGACTGTGTGAGGCTGAGAGAGAGACTGTGTGAGGCTGAGAGAGAGACTGTGTGAGGCTGCGAGAGAGACTGTGTGAGGCTGCGAGAGAGACTGTGAGAGACTGTGAGAGTGTGAGAGTGTGAGACTGAGACTGTGTGAGACTGAGACTGTGTGAGACTGCGAGAGTGTGAGACTGCGAGAGTGTGAGACTGTGACTGTGTGAGAGACTGTGTGAGACGGTGTGTGAGAGACTGTGAGAGTGTAAGAGACTTTGAGAGTGTGAGGGACTGTGAGAGTGTGAGAGACTGTGAGAGAGACTGTGTGAGACTGCGAGAGAGACTGTGTGAGACTGTGAGAGTGTGAGACTGAGAGTGTGAGACTGTGTGAAAGTGTGAGACTGTGTGAAAGTGTGAGACTGTGTGACTGTGTGAGACTGTGAGCGTGTGAGAGACTGTGAGACTGCGAGAGAGACTGTGTGAGACTGTGAGAGACTGTGAGAGTGTGAGACTGAGAGTGTGTGAGACTGAGAGTGTGAGGGACTGAGAGTGTGAGGGACTGAGAGTGTGAGGGACTGAGAGTGTGAGGGACTGTGAGACTGCGAGAGAGACTGTGTGAGACTGCGAGAGAGACTGTGAGAGACTGAGAGTGTGAGACTGAGAGTGTGTGAGACTGCGAGAGAGACTGTGAGAGACTGCGAGAGAGACTGTGTGAGACTGTGAGAGTGTGAGACTGAGAGTGTGAGACTGTGTGAAAGTGTGAGACTGTGTGAAAGTGTGAGACTGCGAGAGAGACTGTGTGAGACTGCGAGAGAGACTGTGAGAGACTGAGAGTGTGTGAGACTGAGAGTGTGTGAGACTGAGAGTGTGTGAGACTGAGAGTGTGTGAGACTGAGAGAGTGTGAGGGACTGTGAGAGTGTGAGGGACTGTGTGAGACTGCGAGAGAGACTGTGAGTGTGAGACTGTGAGTGTGAGACTGAGTGTGAGACTGAGAGTGTGAGACTGAGAGTGTGTGAGACTGCGAGAGAGACTGTGTGAGACTGCGAGAGAGACTGTGAGAGTGTGAAACTGAGAGACTGAGAGACAGAGTGTGAGACTGAGAGTGTGAGACTGTGTGAAAGTGTGAGACTGTGAGAGAGTGTGAGAGACCGTGAGACTGTGAGAGTGTAAGAGACTGTGAGAGTGTAAGAGACTGTGAGAGTGTAAGAGACTGTGAGAGTGTAAGAGACTGTGAGAGACTGCGAGAGAGACTGTGTGAGACTGTGAGAGAGACTGTGTGAGACTGCGAGAGAGACTGTGAGAGTGTGAGACTGAGAGTGTGTGGGACTGAGAGTGTGTGAGGGACTTTGAGAGTGTGAGGGACTGTGAGAGTGTGAGGGACTGTGTGAGACTGTGAGAGACTGTGAGAGAGACTGTGTGAGACTGCGAGGGAGACTGTGAGAGACTGTGAGAGTGTGAGACTGAGAGTGTGAGACTGAGAGTGTGAGACTGAGAGTGTGAGACTGAGAGTGTGAGACTGAGAGTGTGAGACTGAGAGTGTGAGACTGAGAGTGTGAGACTGTGTGAGCGTGTGAGACTGTGTGAGACTGAGACTGTGTGCGACTGTGAGACTGAGACTGTGTGCGACTGTGAGACTGCGACTGTGAGACTCTGTGTGAGAGTGTGAGACAGAATGTGTGCTTTGCAATGCGTTGCTTACCCCTCTGGCACTCAAAGGGTTAAGTTGAGCTAACATAGCAATATAACACACGGTGGCTCTTCAGTTGAGGCAACATAGCAATATGCTGAGGTATCAAATAGAAAGTGGTATTTGAGTATTGCCCTCTGTAACATACAGCAAAGCATCTCTCTCCCTTTAAGGAGAAAGGGTGGGAATCAGGAAGCAGGAAGTGGAGGAGTGACAGTTGAGACAGTGAGGTGACTGAAGAGATGATGAGTTAAATAAGAGTTGCTATTAAGTTTGTATTTTATGGGAACATTACACCCTCATACTGAAACAGAGTGTATGGAGGATTACAGTTATCTGTGGGAGGTGAAACAGTGTGTTTGTGGGGTCATGATCCTGAGTGAGAGTGTGAGTGGACCGGGAGAAGTTACTGATATCCTTACCTCAGGAGCGAGTGGCAGTTGTATATTTTTTTTTTTTTGTCAGTTGGATACTGGTGGGAGGGCTGGAGGGGGCGGGCCAACTCCCTGTATGATAAACACGCCCCCATTGAATCACCCAATGAGAGCAGTAAAGTCCCCATTGAATCACCCAATAGGAGTTGCGTCTCCTAATGAGACATAAATTATGTAATTAGACATTCTGTTCAATGCGAGTTTCTTTTCTGAGGAGACATAAATTATGTTCTGTGTGTGGGGTACCATAAATTATGCAATGAGGCTTATTCTTTTATATATATGATAAGACAAGGACCAAGAGAAAATACACACTCTTCTTGCAGAGGGTCGTAAATACCCTGTGCAAGGCAGAGTGTGTGTGTGGGGGGGGGGGGGGGGGAGAGAGAAGAAAAATACAGGAGATGGTATGGGAGGGGAGAGAGTTAAAAAAGATTGCACATATTAAGAATGCTAGTATGAAAGCCCGTATACACGGGCAAAAGTGCACCCACCGGCCACGGAGCAGATACAGGTGATGAGCCGTCTGGAGCTCTGAGCTCCGGATCAGCGCGTTCATGCTCAGTAGAGACTCGCCCAACACGCTGATCCTTAACGGAGAGCTCCAAACGGCTCATAGTGAAGTTCCCTGTGTGTGAAACCACACATGCAGAGTAGAGACTGCTGGAACAGCAGTCTCTACTGCGCATGTGCGGTTACGCTCACAGGGAGCGACACATTCTATTACTTTATCTTATAGGATATACACACACACATACAAACATGCACACACATATATGCATATACAGACATTTACATTCACACAAACACATACATACACATATACATAAACACATCCATACATATAAACACACATATATACATGCATATACACATACCCATACAATATATCTATATATATATATATATATATATACACACACACACACAAATATACATGTATATAGTATATACACATATACATATAAACACATTGATATGGACACATACACATACATAAATGCATATACCTAAATACGTACACACTATGCAGGAATGCATACTAAAACATATATCTCATCCCATAGAGAAGTTTAAGAGTCTTGGGCCGTATACCTAGAAATGTGTTGCATAGTAGTCCAAGCTTTACAAATAGCCTGGGTAGCCCGGGATGGCTGCTGACTGATATCAGATCCTATAAGAGGCAGGTGTGACAGCATGCAGCTGCTACAGAGGTTTGTCTCCTCTAGTTTAGGAAACCTGCGAGCGGAGTCTGAATAAAACAGAAGCTAGAGCAAACTGTTCCTGGGTTGCAAGGTAGTATCTATGGAAGTCTGGAAGGGAGATCCCATACTTAGTACCAGTGCATTTAAGCTATGATAGGCTGATTCTTGTTTGTCCCCCCGACCACAAAACGCAGTAACTAATTTGTCAATAGCTAAGAAGTAGGAATATAGACATGGACACTTTGGAAGATAAAGAAATTTCTGCAAAAATAGCTTCTTGACAAGGTGCAAACAACCACCTTTAGCAGGAGTCCAAACAATTACTGTTTTTTTCTCTGAATTGCACAAATAGAGAGAATCAATGTTATCAGATAGAAACCTTTCCCGAGAGGAGGCCACTGTCACTCCCAATTATTTTAATGACTTTTCACAGTGCATAGGGGTGTCAGCTAAAAGTGTATTCTCCTGAATAAGGTTGAGTAAGAGCACAGAGGATTTGGGTCAATTGATACTTCAGCCTCAAAAGGTACCAAAAAGTTCCACTTGTTGCAGTATATGATTACAAATCATTGGTATCACTAAGAAACAAGAATATCACTAACTTTTCTTCCGTATCTCCTAGCAAGAAAATACAGACCTCAGGACCTTTTCTAATCTGTATAGCCAATGGCTCAAATGCTAGGTGGAAGAGACCAGGTGAAAAGGGGCACCCCTACCTAACATCCCTGCTCAAGAAGAAAAGCGATGTTAAGATGTTTTTAACCCTGCGATGCATTGGAAACATCTCTAACAGGCAAAGGTTTAATGTGTTTTGTGCTACTGACAACATTTACTAATTGATGCACTGCTTAAACTGCACATATTCATGCCCGTGGGAGACACGACAGCATGAAGTGCACTCTCTACTGCAGGGGTAGCCAACACTTGTACTCACAAGCTAGCAACAGTTCATGTTTTCAGTATCTACCAGCTGGAGCACAGGTTGACTATTAAAGCCTGAGTCAACTTAATGGGTCCACTTCTGCTCATTCAGGGTTATCCTGCAAATATGCACTGCTGGTAGCTCTTGAGGACCAGAGTTGGCTGACTCTGATCTACTGACTTCAAGACTTATCCAAATGTGACTTCTCTTAGCAACACTTGTTTATTATTATTCTGCATTATGTGATCAAGTTTCAGCATCAAGAAACATACCACTTACATTGTCCTTATGTATGTAATAGTCTTAAATGATTCCAGCATATTAATACATGCAGCAGAGCATGTAGCATTACAAAGCCCTTCACATTATTTTAGCATGCTAACTTAACCACAGAGTAGAACAGTGAAATCATACCCATTCCATATCCATTGTAAAGGCTTCTTTCACGCTCTATGGTCTGTTTGATAACTGTCTCACGGGATCCATGCTGTCTTGTTTGTCTCCCTTTGATGGAGTTGTGCAATTCAATTTGCTCCAATTCACTATCAAACCGATGCAAATAACTACAAAAATAAAGAAGATTAGCGTGACAATCACTCATTTTTGTCATCAAAGCAGTGTCAGTAAATTCAACAATATATAGGTACTGGAAAATGATTTGCCTTGTATTGTAAAAAGCATCTCATGAACTCCACTATCACTGCTTTGCCAAATCAAGAAAATAATATATTTTGTTTGAACCAGTATTTGGAAAAAAAATGTGGATCAGAGTTAGTTGCTAGGTTCCCTGTGACTCAGGGCTTGTTCCAACCTAGTGGATTATTAGTACACCATGCCATCAAAGTTTATCACTGCTAGCAGGGAAATAAGCACCATTACATACCACAGGCTGGCAACAAGACCTGGGACTTTAAGCATGAGAATTGGGGTTTAGCCCTTTACCCAGTAACGTCCCTGGCAATGGAGGAAAAAAATACTCTGAAATTGATGTGTACGCAAGAACCCCTTACCCTAACGTGTGCATGCATGCTCATGCACACACACACACTAGTCACTGTGTGCAATCCTATATAATAATTCACTAGGCTCAGTAGAGACTGCCCGAACGCACAGAATGTTCGGAGTTCTCTGCTGGGAGCATTCTGTGCTTTCGGCCAGTCTCTACAGTGCATGACTGTGTCGGCAGAAGGACACAGAGCTGGACCGGCCTCTTAACATCACCCGGACCTTGGCCCGTGTACAAAGGCTTTTAGACTAGTATATGTGTATATATATATATATATATATATATATATATATATATATATATATATATATATATATATATATATATATATATATATATATATATATATATATATATATATTTATATTTTTTTTTTTTTTTTTTTTTTTTAAACGGCTATGAGCTTATTCCAAAAGAAATAGGTAAGTACACAAATAAAAATGACCCTTAATTTTAAACATTTAAATTCAGTAGAAATTTGGGGAATTTTTACTTGGCTGCTCAAATTCATGCCTGAAGCTGGCAAGGAAAAAAGCAGAAGGCGGCAGCTGAAAAGAATGCGTGCAGTCAGCCCACTGGTGACTTGCCTGCAAGCCCCCTTTTTAGTATCTCCTCACACAATCACGTGTATCAATTAGAAGCTCATTAATTAAATATGATATTAATGTATGAGTGATAAGATCACCTATGCTCAATTAAGGTTATTGTGAAAACCTACACTACTGTGGGTAGCACCTTAGAAGCAGCCTAAGGGGAGTGTGGCATGATCTTGGGGCACATTGCTTAGCCAAACATCCAGATTGTTGACTCTAACTTCAACTACAGGTCAACTAGAATGCAATGATAACTTGGCTGAGCACTCTCACCTGTAGCTCTGAAGCATATTAGAGGCAGGCAAAGATGAGAGTGAGTTCCAGGGAGGTGTGGAAAACCTACCTGATGTCAGAAAATATTGCAGGTATCACACGAATAAAACAATTAGCTGCATACTACAAATAGGATTGTTCAGGTACAAACACTGTGTGCATGTTTCAGTTAAAACTGATATCCCACCCTTACTCCCATTAACATCTTATGAAATTGTTGACAGAGTTAGCAAGGAGAGGAGGATAGTGGTGGACCCCAATCACTGTTTGACCATAGTGGTTTACACAGGGAGAAACAACAACTTCTTGTGTCACTAAAATGTACAAAATGAGTGGTGGTTAAGGGACTAAAAAGATGATGTAGCCAGGTTTCATTTACAAAACAGTACCTGTTAAATGATCTTTTTCAATTATAACAGGCAAAAATATGTAATTCAAAGAATGTAATGTATAAAAAAAGGGGCAAACGTGAGCCATTAGTGAGGCCCTCCACAGAGAAACACTGTTTAAGTGCCCTGCAGCCCAGGATTAAGGACTTAAAAGCCCAGTTTAGACTGATTTTCTCAAATACAATAATTGACCTAAATGGGCTTTTAACCCCTTGATGCTTGCCTGCAGTTTCTTCATGTGGAGCGACACACACACACACAGCTGTCCTAGGGGTGGAATGTTTTCAGCACGTGAGCTGCATGTTTGATATTCCAGATTTAACCCCTTCGCGATCACTGACGTGCCAGGACTGTCACAGCGGTCCGGCACTTAAGGACCAGTGACGGTCCTGGCATGTCATGGAGTTCAGGGCTCCCGGCGCAGATGCGCGTCGCTCCAAAAGCAAAAAAAAAAACAACTGCAGTCACCAAGTGCCGGTCCTTAAGGGGTTAAGGAGATCTCTGATTAAGCACAAGTCAGTTAATCACTGGCTCACTCATTGTGACTGATACACCCGTGCTTAAGCAGGGAAATCTTTAAATCCTGGTCTCTTCATAGCCCTTCAGAACTATACTTGAAAATCACAGCAGAAGCAGCGGAGTGCTTTAGACATCATGCATGATGCCCAAATAAGGGCATGCAGTATAAGAGCTGAGATTTCTAAATGTTGAGCGTAAAGGATGACTGCAGTAAAGAGCTCCCAAATCTGCTAACCTCCAGTCTTTTCAGCAGCAGGGATAGGGGTACATTGTACCCCTATCCCTGATAGGAGAAAGGACATGGCAGTATAGTTATATGGGTTAAATCATTACAAAAACAATAAAAATAAGTTTGATTTTAATGTATTCTACCATGTGGTCTCAGGTAAGTAATCTTTGGAGTGACATTAGTACAACTCACTGTTTATTGCCAATACTACTTCTTGTTCAACCCATTATTCTGGCAGCTTATCTGAATGCTATACTGCATTGCTTGCCTGAAGTGCATTGAACTGGTTAAGGGATATTTGGCTACATCCATTTGCATGCCCTTACTCATGAAAAGTTCCCATTATCAAGGAGAATTTCAGATACACATTTAAAGTAATTAAAATGTGAATATATATATTTAGCAATATAAAATAGCATAATTATTCTGTATTTCTAAGGAAATGAAAAATGAATGTTAATCACCTACAGGTCTCTTACCTTTCAATTAGTTCACAGGCTTCCTTCTTTGTATATTCTGTTTTGCCAGGATTAAGGTGACTTTGAAACCACTGAAGTTTCTCACCTGCAAAAACAAAGCATTCAACATAGTTGGTTTATAATGAAGAAACATACATGTTATGCTGTCACATGCAGTACATGCATGAATGTGTTTGTAGATACAGGCGCATAATGTTACGATTCATGTATCATATAGGTGCATCATTGCTTATACCAACACAGGAGCATGCGTTATCCCTTTGAATGCCAGTGGGAACATAATGCATTGTGAAGCAATGTGTTGTTCACTCCTTGACACACATTGGGTTAAAAAAGAAAAGTGGATTTTAGCAAGCTTACTCTCTTAGTCTATGGGGAACACAGGAACTATGGGGTAAAGTTCCCTCCTACTGGAGGGCAGGGCATTTCAGAAAAGACTCAGGTGGAGACTTCCTTCCTTCTTCCACTTTTCTCTCTCTCTCTATATATATAAACCATTGAGTTTCCCAGAGGCGGGAAGAAGGCAAGGACCAGGCGCAAGGCCCCCAAAGTCACCAGAATCTCTATGAACCAACTGGTCAGAGAGCCTAATAAAACTGAAGAGTCAACGGACATCAAACAGGGGTAAAAACACCCCAGGAACTATGACACAGCACACGGAACTAAAGCCAACAGGACTCAACAGTAAAGGAAGCACCAAGAACCTAAGTAGAAGATCCTAGACAGGCAAGACTGCCTCCAGAACCTTCTCCCCCAAAGCTGACATCAGTCGAAGCCAGCACATCAATATGGTGATGCGTCAAAAAGGTGTGCACAGAGGACCAAGTGGCCACCCTGCACAACTGATCGGCAGAAGCCTGATGTTATAGGTCCAAGAGGCCCCAATGGACCTGGTGGAATGAGCTGTCACCCAAAAGGGAACATGCTCATTCCTCAACTCGTAGAATCTACAAAGAGTGGATTTGATGGTTTGAATGCAGGTTAGAACCTGATGATGAAGAAGGTCAAAGAGGAGGCTTACAAAAGCAAGTCGTCCATGTAGGGAGTCACTCTGATTCCATCCAGATGGAGGATGGATATCAAGGCCCCCAGAATCCGTTGGAAAACCTGAGGGGCTGTTGTCAGACCAAATGGAAGAGCTGAGAACTGAAAATGACCCCTGTCGCAGGCAAACCTCAGGTAACACATGCTCTCTTGATGAACTGGGATGTGCAAATACGCATCCTGAAGGTCCAGAGAAGCAAGAAACTCCATGGAAACATGGCAGCGATCACTGTGCGCAGAGACTCCTGACGATAGTGAGTCCTGATCACAAAGCAATTGAGATCTTTCAAATCCAAAATAGGGCAGCATCCATCGTCCTATTTGGTCACCACAAAGAGGTTTGAGTAAACCCCGAACCCCTGTCTGAAGGAGGCACCAGATCCAGGACATCCATGTCCAGAAGAGTCTGAATAGAGCCTTCGAATGGACAGCCTTTCTCGACTTCCTGAGGAGAGCGAGAAAGATGAAAGCGAAAAGGGGGAAGAGAAAAGAAAGGGATCTTGTATCCCTCTGACACTACCTGTAAAACCCATGGGTCTGATGCTGAATCCTCCCAAATCCCACAAAGGAGGTGGAGACGACCACCCACAGTAGGATGCGGACCCGGGTTCGGTGAGTCATGCCGAAGCAGTCTTGGGTTTGATGTGGCCCTAGGCTTCCATTGCTGCCTGGGCTTGGAGGAGGGACGCGGAGCTGATGGAGCCGCCTCGAATGTGTCTCAGTTTGAAAGGAACGAAAGGACTTGTTACGTTTAAATGGCAACTTCTTCTTAAATACCAAGGGTAGAAGTGTACTCTTACCCCCTGCGGCCTCGCTAATTAGTTCCTCAAGTTCAGACCCAACAAGGAAGTACCCTGAAAGGGCAAAGAAAGCAAGACTTTCTTGGAAGCAGTGTCAGCAGACCAAATGTCAAGCCAAAGCGCACGCCTAGCCACCACAGAAGTAGTAGAAGCCCTTGCCATCATGCAGATGGCATTAAAGGCAGCAGCAGAGACATAGTGTTCCGCTTCATAAATATTGGCAAGAAGACACAATTTCTCCAAAGTAGGCGCATCTTGACAGACAGCCGTAGTGAGTTGATCAGTTCAGAATGCAATAGCCTGGTGAACCCCCGCAACAGCAAACACTGGGCGCCTAGCGGCACAATAGAAGCAAAAATGGGCTTGAGGAAAACCTCAAATTTCTTGTCAGTCCAGTCTTGCAGCGCAGAATCATCAGAGACAGGTAAAGCAGTGGATTTAGATAGTCTAAAAATGGGAGCACCCACCTTAGGAGGATGAACCCGTTTAGCCAGCTCAGCCTCAGAAAAGGGATAAAGCTTAGCAAATTACCTGGACACAGAAGCAGGCTTGTCCGGGTTTTACCACGCATCAGAACCCAAATGGTCAAGAGTGGGGTTAGGAGGAAAATAAGTAAGGGGCTTAGCAAGCTCCTGAAAACATCAGAGGGATCAAAATGGACCTCCTGAACCATGGGAATATTCAGAATGGTTAATACAGCCCTGATCAGGCCCGAATGGGTCCCCAAGAGACCTGGAAGATTCCAAAATAGTACCAACCTCAACATTCTAATCTTGCAACAATTCTTCCTCAGAAGAATCTGACACATCAGGTGCACCCAGTGGTTGGGGCAGGGAGGATCTGATAGTAGAGGGGGGTCTGCCATAATTGAAGTGCCCCCTGTATCGGAGATGGAAAGAGCTGTAAAGTGGACCTAAGGTCCCTAGTCGCAGTCTTAAACTCTTGCTCCCAAGCTGGCTCAATAGCATGGCTGGAAGTCCCTGTGTTGCTGTTAGGAACTTCAGAACATGCTGGGCATAGATGACCAGAGAACTCTCTGGGCAGCCCTGTGTAACAGGAGGAGCAATGAGCAATGGAGGATATTGATACCCCAGCCTCCTTAGTCTTAAGTCTAGCCCCAAGCTCCAGCGGTATAGACGAATGTTCTCCACCCGGTGTTATCGCACCAAAGGAACTAACAATTCTGGAGATAGCTAGCTAGGCTGCAGCCTGAGAGGGAAGGGAGGCTCCACCCCCCTGCATACATTTAGAGAATGTTCCTGCCTACTTAAAGGGACTGGCGCCTCCCAGAGTTACCAGTAACCTGTATTGGACGACAGAGAAAAATGTTTGCACAAATTGTATTGAGTCTCAAATCCATCAGATACACAGATGAGACCACCATGTGAATGATCTGTTTGAACACATCTAGATTCAGACATCAATCTCTCTAATTCAGATGAGCTCTGCTATGGAGGTCTGCCTCAATGTGCAGTGCTCATGAAATATAGGAACCTGTTAAGATTCTTGTTGCTTTCTGACCATCTCAGAACGTTTTCCCCTTCTCTATTTAGTTTCATGCTCCTTGACCCTGCTTGATTTTTTGGATACATCAATGTTACTATGTTGTCTGATAAATATAGAATTCTTTGACTTCAATCTTATTCCCAGAAAAAATAGGACATTGAGAGGGTATTAGTTAGCTTTTCTACTAAATGATTATCCATCCTAACTCCTTGCATGATCAAAGGATTCGGCACTGGCTGTTGCCACAATCAGGAGACTATCTTCTAGATAAGGTATTACCGTTACAAAGTCTATAGGGATACTGCCAATGTTATTTTGAAAACCCTTGGATCTGATGTAAGAGACCAAAAGGAAGGATTCTGAACGGGATATGTTTGCCCTCAAAGGCAAACCTGGGGAAATGGCGGTGTGAGAGACTCACTAAAATATGGCGGTAAGCATCCTGCAGGTCCACTGTAAGGAAGGTATCTCAGTGAATGGCCTTGATAACTAATGCAATCATCTCCATCTTAAACTGGCAGAAAAAGAAGAAGGTGCTTTAAGTCAAGAATAGTCTGTGTCCTCCAGAAGCTTTTGGGACTAGAAACAAAACTAAGTAGATCCCCAATTTTATTTCATCTACTAGGACTTCCTGCACCACCCTGTTCTAAATAAGGTTGTGATCTTCCTCAATTTAGTGGCTTTGGCAGAATTTTTTGTTAGTTTTGAAATCTTGAAAACGCTCTTCTGTGGAGCACAGCCAAACTCTAGTAGACACACTGTGTCCAATATCTTGCAAACCCATCTGTCTGGGTTGTTCTTCTGTTTCCAGATATCAGAGAAAATTCCCAGTTGACCCCTTATTGGAACAGGAGACAGAATATCTACTAGGACAGCTGTGCCCTTCCTTGAACTGGGTTCTGTTGGGCAGCTCTTTCATAAATCCTCCTCTAGATCCTTGAGATGAACCTTGTCCTCTTTTGTTCAAAAGATATTATAGGCCAGTACCTCTTTGTGACCTAAAAGAAAAGATTACTGTATCTGCAGCTTCAGTATTCAGGCTCCTATTGTAATACAGTGAGGTGTTTTCATGAGGTAAAGACTAGAGATTCAAGTCAACCTCCACAGGTTTCAGGCCTGGAAATGAACCAGTGAACTGGGCAATACATGAGTAAGAAAGATAATCTGCCTAATGGAGGATTAAACAGCTACATATACTAATAACTAAAATAAAAAGAAGACTATGTAGTGCCCATACACCCTTCTTCTGTAGGAGGTTGCTTAAAACTGAACAAAACAGGTGAAAGAACACCTCAGAGACCTAGTTTTTATAAGTACCCTGCCCTGGAGAAGGCCCAGGGTTCTTGTGTTCCACAATGGATGGCAGAGAAAGATGGCTTTCACTTCTGTTGCTTTTGCACTATATTAATACTTGGTCTGCACCTGCTGCAATTTGAAAAAACAAAGTACTTTATTCATAGGCATAAAAGCCGATGAAGACCTGCTTGGAGCTTAGCCACATACCTTTGATTCTGAAGACATGCAGCACACATTTGTATATGGTACAACCAAAGTTTCAGTACCAATGCAACACTATTATGGTGAGATTTTTGGATTTAGAGATGGATATTAACCCTTTAACCTGAAAGGATTACAACACAATGCGTTTCACATCCCTCCAGTCCTTAAATGGTTAAGGCCCATAACGAAAGGACATGTACATATAATAATCCCTTGAGGGCCAGAGGGGTGTGCAACACATAGCAATGCGTTACACACCCCTCTGATCCTCAAGGGGTTACACCTGTAAGACAAAACACACATATATCATTGAATAAATACAACCAACCGATTTGACTGCTCAGTGTTCCTAGGGCAGTGTTTATGTACATTAGGAGAAACTGTACACAATATGATATTTTTAAACAGGTGATGGTAATTTTAAAACTGGCAGCATGACTCAGCAATTTCTATCATATTGTATGGAGAACGGTTTGTTAGTGACCTACCTCTCCAAATGACTGCAACATAATAACAAACTGAAACCTAATCAATGTACTGGTTCTTTAATGTGAAGGTAGCAAAATCTACTTTGAAATAGCCAATGTTGTTTTAAGGGCTTTAGAGGCTACTGGCCTTGCAATGCTTTGGAGACATCACCAGAAAGAGTCCAGCACTATTTTAGGACCTTTAATATGATAATAATTTTTCAGAAAAAAAGAAGCGCCAATTAATCTTCATAGTATTTGGGGCATGGAGAGTGTTATTTCAATACTGTGAGAGTTGTAGTTCTAGAGTAATTGAATGATAAAGTTTCCCCATTCCGCCCCTCTTACCTAGTGTAAGACACCTCCCCTCAGATGTGTAATCTGGTCCTTGGACCAGACAGCTCACAGCAAGGGACAATCTTCTTACTGTGAGCATAAGGAACACCCTGGCCCCCCTTGACAGGTCTTCCCTTATACTCACTGAAGATTGTCCCTCTCTGCGATCCATCCAAACAGTCTTGCTTCTCTGAGGTGAGCAGTGTTACATCAGTAAAAGGGGCGGGAGAGGAATACTTTCAATTACTCTTGACTACAACTCTGTATTGAAATAACACACTCCATGGCCCAAATACTATGAATATTAATTGGAGCTGCTTTTATTGTGAAATATTACTATCCCTTTAATATTCACAGGTAAAACATTCAAAATTGTATTATCTGCACAAAGAACGGCTTCCCTCCCAGTGTTTCTGCTAAGGTGAGCAACCCAGCACAGAGTTAAGAGAGTAATTAACACTGTTCAGGGCCACTTGGTTCATTTGTTATTCCACTGCAGCCCTGTATGAATAGCCCTCTTACTCTTTCAGTGCTTGAGCGCTCACCTCGGAAGGAACACTGTTCACTCCCATCCAATTTTCTGACCACACAATTATTGGCTGCTTTTATAAAACTGGACAAATGAGTACGCAAGTGAAACGTACCCTTCCCCCTCCCACCCCTGGAATAAAAGAACAGTTCCCACCAAATTCTGGGTTCGGCCATGTATCTTGAAATAACAAGCTAGGAAGCAGTGCGCTGATGCACTCAACTGTGCTAATGACTGGGCAGAAAAGAAAAGAAAATAATCACCAACTATGAAAAAAGTACACCTGCTACAGTAATCAGGCACAGTAAGGAACATTTCTGTACTCTGCCGCTGAGCAAGCAGGGACAAAGGCATGCAGGTAAAATGATTTTATCAACCTGCTGAAAAACAGCAGTTTCAAATATTTACATTTCTAGCAACATACTGGGACATTTACATATAGATCTATGAAAGTTTCAATATGCTCTCTCATGCATTACAAAGTGTGTTTATTATTCAACCAAAATGTAAATAATACATGTGAACATAAGCTAATAATACTTACCAATAATGCTTAGACGTATGGCTTTTTCATTCTTCAACCTATGAAAGCAAAGTGGAAAATGTGTGAATGTGTCGTGTTGGTTAGCTTTACAAAGGTAAAATCTACAAAAATATTTTATTTCCATACCAGCAGTTAAGTTAAAGGGATAGTAATACTTAAATTTTACTACCTCCCCATCTTCTAGCCCTTAAAAAACGAAATTAAAGGAGTCCAGAGGCATCTCTCAAAACTTTCAAAGCTTTGCTTTTTTCCCTCTCCCCTAATGTCAGCGTTCTAGCTGACAGTAGGGAATCTGGTCCCTGAGCAAGCCTCTGCCGGTCCATGGACTGGATTCCCCTGCTGTCAGCTACAACACTGATGTCAGGGGAGAGAGAAAAAGCAACTTTGAAAGTGGATATCTCTCAAACCATAAAGGCTTGAGAGATGCCGCTGGACTCCTTTAATTCCATTTTTTAAGGGCTACAAGATGAGGGATTGTAAAATATAAGTATTACTATCCCTTTAAAGGGATTGTAATGTTGTAAAAAAGAGAGCATCGCTGAGTCTTCTTTATAATATAAGAAAACACATTGTGCTATTTCGAACCTCTTACTTGTTTGTAGTTCAAAAGCTATGAAGTGGAGAAGGATCCCCTACCTGCCCCTTCTGGCCACCTCCCACTGGATCTCCAATCGTGTTGTGCGACCGGACGGATGCAGCGAGGGATAAACTTTAGTATGCATGGGATAGGCATAATGCTCTCCTTAACTTAAGAAAAGATCAAGGACCAAAAAAGGTTTGAGGTTTTTAATGTAGGAAAATGGGCAGACTAGATGGGCCGAAATGGTTCTTATCTGCTGTCAAATTCTATGTTTCTATGTAAAGGAAAATCCTTACAGAAGTTTGTCCCTCGCTGCATCCATCCGGTCGCACAACACTATTAGAGATCCAGTGGGAGATGGCCAGAAGGGGTGGGTAGGAGATCCTTCTCCACTTCATAGCTTTTGAACTACAAACAAGTAAGAGGTTTGAAATAGCACAATGTGTTTCTTATATTATTATAAAGAGGACTCGGCGATGTTAATTTTTTACAACATTATAACAATCCCTTTAATGTATTTTAATTGCATGACACTATATATGAAATTAAAGGAATAGTAATGCTTAATATATCCCGTTGAGTAAAACAAGGGTGCTCCCACTGTGAAGAGAGATTTTATTTAAGAGCTACAGCAGCTCAAACGTGCCTATATATTTTATTTATTAAACATCACTATCACTTTAAGACTATGGGCTTTCTGGAGGAATCCAGCTGCAGCATAGGATACAAAAAAACAAAACCTTCCATTTATCTCTTTTGAATGAAAGAAAGGTTTCCAACACATTGGGTGCTGCAGGTTACACACCTTTTTTAAATCAATGTGAATTTTGGGAAATATTCACACAAATCCCATGATGCAAATGATTTGCTCTGGAATTGCTCACCTTTTGCTTTCTGCTCAAGGCTTCATGCATACAGTAAAATCTCGGGTATAATGTGCACAATTTTACCTCACTTCACCTTATGTGAAGAGGGGGGGTGCGTATTATACACAAGAGTTTTTACAATGAAAAAAATATAGTGTTAGCAGACCTCTTCCCTCCCTCCCCCGGCGCTCCACTTTGAAGATAAACCTTACTTTTGTGCAAGTGAACTGCTGAAGAGAAGGCAAAACTTCTTGCACTCGCCGCCCGCTTCCTTCAATTGGGCTTACAGGACCTTCCGCCTCCAGCCAGTGGTAATGCCCTGTGTATCAGGGCATTACCATTGGCTGGAGGCGGAAGGTCCTGTAAGCCCAATTGAAGGAAGCGGGCGGCAGGGCAGCAAGTGCAAGATGTTTGGCTTCTCTTCGGCAGTTCACTTGCACAAAAGTAAGGTTTATCCTCAAAGAGCCGGGGGAGGGAGGGAAGAGGTCTGCTAACACTATATTTTTTTTGCAGTAAGGGAGAAAACAAGGGTGTGTATTATACATAGGCACTCTTGTTTATCCCTAAAATCTTAGGCATAATATACTCCTGCGTATTATACACAAGTGCGTATTTTACCCGAGACTTTACGGTATATATTAATTCTAATTTGTACAGGACCAGTAAAATACAGAGGATCCATTATAAAATACTACTGCATTATCATGGAATTTCTCATAGGAAACAAATCTCAAGATTTGCAATATACATTTCAGAGACCAGTACTGTATATCTTATAATGATTTATACTTTGCATAATTCAAGTTTATCCCAGTGTTGAAAATGTTGCAAATCCTAATAATGTCAACAATATGTAAATATTCTTTGAAAGGAAAGAATTAACTTATCTGCACACTGTCCATTTAACCCCTCAGTGACTGGCCGCGCGCACTTTTTTGCTCATTGCTTAAAATGATTTCCGGGACGTACATGTGCGTCCTCTCTCACTAAGTGACAGTTTCTGCGGGACGTACATGTACGTCCATTGTCAGGAAGGGGTTAATTTAGTCCATGTAAAAAAGAAAAAAAATAGTGTAATGTTGTTGCTTCCACTTATAAAAAAAGAAAATATGTTCTCGGACGTCTTTAGCTTTCAGAAAAATATATAGATCTGTAATTGAATCTCTCAGTTACAATTTATTTATGAAAGAAGGCAGCATTTGTGCTTGTGTGGATGATGAATGAGAGGTTTTTTTTTATTAAGTTATTTAATGCAACACCCATTTAAGTGTTATTTGTTGAATGGGTGCTATTTTGCCAGTAACAATGGATGCTTGTTAAAAGAAGAGATGTACAATAAATTCAACCAGACTTTTCAATAGAGATAGCCTCATGAAACAATGATTAGTTGAATGAGGATGCTAAAAGTAATGGTGCTGGATTAGGAGTATACAGTGTGCCTAAACCAGCTCCATTATTCTTAACAGTGTGTGCACATCAGTGCACACAACATAATGGTGTACACCCAGGCTCACAATGTACCCATATAAGCATAGGGTAACACTCTGGGACTTTATTTTTAAATTTCTCACATTATGCAACGGGAAGAATATCACAAAAATGGAAAATAACATTAGCCACATCTGTATTCACCCAAAAGGTGTTTAACTATAAGCAATTCTTAAGTTTATCGGCTTTTTTCCACCACAAATATATATAATAAAACCAAAATTACAAAAAACATGTACTATTTTAAACAAACCGCATCGCTTTTTGCAATATTATTTCTTTAACAAAGCATCACTGTAGACTATGAAATTAAAACGTAGTCATGTACTTTTATTTGTGGAAATTTAAAAATATGGAAAAACTGAAATATTTTATAACATAGAGCTGTTATTACAAGGTGTATAGAAGAAGGTTTCTGCACCAAGCTATCACTAATTCACTCAGTGATGGTGCCTACAGGAGAAAATATATGTCCTAATGAGGTTGAAGAAAGAGAGACCCCATACTGAAGTAACCTGTATAGCTGTAACCCAGCAGGGTATTAAAATGTCAAATTTATTAATCCCATTTAAAATATAAAAGAACGAAAAAAGGGTCTGCTTTGAATAAGCAAAGGATGTCTATCTAGCACAGAACAATACTGAGCATTATGACTGATGACTTCAATGCAGATGGGTTGTTGATCCAGGAAACTATCCGACTGCCATCTGGAGTCAGGAAGGATTTTTTTTTTTTTTTTTTTTTTTTTAACCTAATTGGGGCTTAACTGGAAATGGCTTCTGTGTTTTTTTTGCCTTCCTCTGGATAAACAGGGTTTTTTTTGGGATGGTCTGGACTTGATGGACTCATATTTTTTCAGCCTCATCAACTATGTTACTATGTTATTAAGCTGACTCTGTTCTACACACAAGGCAGTTCATAGTCACCACAGGTAAAGTGACTAATGAGGTAATTAATTTGATAAATGGCCTAATCCCATCCGATTTACGTGGGCATTGATATGATTATTTGTTAAGAAAAATGGTTTCCTCAGGTACGCGGAGCTGAGGGAACTGTCTGGTTCACCGGACATGTCTCATTCTGAAATGAACGAAGGGAACCAAGGGTAGAAGAGCACTCTTACCCCCTGTGGCCTCACTGATCAGATCCTTAAGATCCGGCCCAAACAAAAGAGGTACCCTGAAAGGGTAGGGAAAATAAGGCATTCTTGAAAGCAGTGTCAGCAGACCAGATCTTGAGCCAAAGAGCTCATCTAGCCACCACAGACATGGTGGAAACCCTAGCCACCAAACGGATGGCATAAAATAAGGCAGCAGAAACACAGTGCTGTGCCTCAGAAATGTTGGCAAGAAGGCGCAACTTATCTGAAGTAGGTGCATCCCGATGGACAGCCCGGGTAAGCTGTTCAGTCCAGACCACAATGGCCCGGTTCACCCACGCTGCGGCAAACGATGGACACACAGCACTTGAGGGAAAACTCAAGATTCTTGTCTGTCCAGTACTTCAGAGCTGAGGCATCTGAGACTAGTAAGGCAGTAGATTTAGATACCCTGGATACAGGAGCATCCATTTTGGGGGGGATGAACCGATTGCACAAGCGCTGCCTCAGAGAAGGGATAAAGCTTGGCAAATTTCTTGGACTCAGAGGGTTTCTTGTCCGGAGATTTCCACTCCTCAGACACAAGGTGGCCAAGAGTGGGTTTAGGTGGAAAGTAAGTAAGTGGTTTTGCAGGCTCCTGGAACACATCAGAGGGATCAGAAGGGACCTCCTGAACTAGGGGAATGTTAAGAGTAGTTAAGACGGACCTGATCAGGCCCTCAGTGGAGGGCTCAGAATCAGCCTCAAAGGGGTCCCAAAAAAACACAGAACACTCCTCAACATCCGAATCCACCGGCAGTTTCTCCTCAGAGGAATCTGAGGTTTGGGCAGGGAAGACCTTACTGAGGAGGGGGCCTACCAAGACTGTTACTGGGATGGAAAGAGCTGAAATGTGGACCTAAGGTCCCTAGTCGCAGCCTTGAACTCTTGCATCCAAGCTGGCTCTATTGCATGGCTGGAGGTCCCTGGAATGCTGTCAGGGACATCAGAACATGCTGGGCATAAATGACCTGAGAATTCTCTAGGTAGCCCTGAGTGACAGGAAGAGCAATGGGGGATACAGAGACCCCACACTCCTTAGTCTTAGGTCTGGCCCCAAGCTCCAGTGGTATAGGCACTCACACAGTGTCAGACAGCCTCACTGTACAATAAATCCCCCAATTACAGTGTGTAGGATTAAAGTTTCACCCCCAGAAATCGCTATGCGAAGGTTAATCTGATTGGCTGCCGTGGCAGGAGCCAATCAGAAACAAGGGCATGATGCAAGTGCTCATGAGAAATGTAGTTTTCCCCAAAAAGTACCCCAAACAGTGCCCGAAGCCCCCTGAGCCCCCCAACATACAAGAAACATGAACTGGATGATAGAGCAAGGGCAGACAAGTAAAATAAGCCATCTCTGAAGTTCCTCAGTTAAACAGTTGCAGAGATAAATCCCAAACAGTATAGTCCCATAGGAGTGAATGGAGCAATGGCGTCTATGCTGTAAAGCGAGCCTTAAAGGCTCAAATATTAAAGTAAGACAGTAAAATGTGCAAAACATCAATAGAAAACGTGAGGATACCCAAAAAACACTAAACCAGTAGGAAAATTGTTAGAAATCCCCCCAAAAAGTGCCAAACCAGCAGTTAAAGGGTTATGTTACCATATAAACCTGCTCCAAACACCCAACAGACATACAGATAGACCCAATGAATGCAGGAGTGTACAACAGAAACTCCAGGAATACAACCCTGTGCGGTGGGGCACAATGGGACAAGTGGACCTGCAGCACTCAAAGGGTTGATCACCTTTCCTGCAGATCTTCTGTCTTCAGATTACCATGTAGTAAGAAGTACCTCAGTGGGTAACTCCTGGGGAAGCACTTGGAATCAAGATTTTCCCCCTCAGGGCTTAAGATCCACAAAAAAAACCTGGATACTGAGCTAGCCACATCTAAGGGCATTGTCAGTCACGGTAATTGGCCTAATGGTGGTATTCCATATCTAACAGAAAAATAAAAAAAGATTCTAAAACTATAGCAGAACTGTTCTCAGCCTGGTGTTGTCTTCACCAAGGAACAAATCTTTCTGGAGCTGGTTGGCTAGCTGAAGCAAAGGAGGGAAGGTAGGCTCCACCCCCTGCATACACTTCTAGAATTGTTCCTGCCTATTAAAGAGGCGGATCGCCTCCAGAGTTACCAGTAACCTGAGTTGGACGACAGAGAAAAATAATTAACATAACATGCCACAATTATGTAAAGTTTACGGTCTCAAATACTACTTATATACAAACAGATGGCTAGGCAATTTTTAACTCTCTTTAACCCTTTGAGTGCCAGCAGGGGAAGGAACTCTTGCGTACCCTTCTGGCTCTGAAAGGTTTAAAGTGGAACTGTCACAGGCTGAGAAATTACACCAATGCGTTGGGTAGTCATTTTTATATTTCACAAAATAAATTTATGGGATTTTGAACTTAATTTATTTGCCAGTTTATGCAAATGAGCTTTTGCTATCTGGTAGGAAATGACAGCAGGGATGGAAAGCAGTTTGGTAGAGCCTATCAATGCCTGACAAACATCCACTATCTGACAAAAAAAAAAATAAAATAAAGAATACATTGAATTTAAAACTACAGGAATCGTGTACTAACGAATTGCTAATTTGTAATTTGTCTCTATGATGTTTAGGTTTCTAGAGCTGTGCAGACAATTAGAATCTTACACCATTCTTGAGGTTCTAGTTTGATGGAAAGGTCTCTTTCCCAGGCTAACGTCTGAGAGGAATAAGGAGGGTCCATTTCCTGATAGTGTAAAGTCTCGAAATGCCATGAGTAAGCCTTTGCGGTCTGTGACAAAGTGACTCAAATTTAGTTAGAGGTTTAAGTAGAGAAATATAATCTGAACTAGAATTTATGAAAGACACAAGTCTGTCATAAATCAACTCGTCATTAGAATGGAGTTTCCTCTGTAGACTACTAAAAGGAAGAATCTGATTCCCATCCAAAAGACGACAAATCAGAACATCACCTTCCTGTCTCCAAGACTCAAAATTAACCTCCTCTAATCCCAATCTAAGGAGTGGGAAATCAAAGATGGACTGAAGTGGAGAACACTGCTGTAAAATGATGGGTGAAAATCACACAAGGTTCCTCCATATCAAGATAAGGTTTCTAAGTAAATATGGAAAATGATTTACGTGTGGGCCCTGTTTGCCGTAAGACCGAGGAAAATCTTCTGCAACCACTTAAATCTCTTATAAGATATATCCATTTCTTATCAGAGTCAGTTCTAAGCAGTAAAACAATGTTTACAAGTTGAGATGAGTGGTAGTATTTCATTAAATCCAGGACACCCAGACCTCCACGCTTCTTACTCTGAGAGATATGGGAGAATTTAAGACGAGCTGGTTTGTTACCCCAAATGAATTTGTTAAATAACTTTTGTAGTGATTTAATAAAGGAATGTGATAAAGATATTGGGACTGTTTGGAAGAGATATAGGATTTTCTGGAGAATAGACATTTTAATCCTACCTATCCACGATAAGAGGAGACGGGACCATGAAAGGATCTCCTTATGAATAACGCCCCCAAATTTTTAATTATGGGCGTCAAGTAAATGCCAAGGTATTTAACAGCATCACCTACCCACTTAAAGGGGACCAATGACTTCAGCGTGTCTAGTTTAAAAAAGAGGAATTTTAATATTTCAGACTTAGTAAGATTAGGTTTGAAATTGGACACACTGCTAAACAAATTCAATTCTAACAAAATATTAGATGGCGTTTTTAACCCCTTGAGTGCCAGTGGGGTATGCAACAAATTGCTCTGTCGCTGAAGGGGTTAATACCTTGCTGCTTTTGGAGACCTCGCTAGCATTCAGTTTATTAAAGTCCCATGTAAATCAATCAGAATATGTATTGTTCCCTATGGACCACTTTTATCTTTCTACATATAGCTCTTCTCTAGATCCATCTACAGAATACAGTTGCTAGAAAAATTGACGCACGTGCGCACACACACACACACACACACACACACACACACACTTACTTGTCCTTTCTGTCTTGCTTGTGGGCTTCCCGTGTAAGCTGAGCAGCTTTTCTACTGTATGGATGGATAACCTTCTTCTCTTGTTTCCCTTTATTCTGAGGTGCTTTGGGCTGTAATGCAAGATTCAAGATTAGAAAATGTTTCCTCCATATATTAGTACTTTATGCACTGGACATCTGTTCTACAAGAATTCACAAAGTACAAACAAATGCAGCTTTAGCAAATGCTATTAGGTTCTGTTATGAAATTATCGTTTGTGCTCTCAGATGCATTCTATGATATTTGATGTTTCTACATTACTATTGTTAAAAATTAAATATGCCATAATGCAAACAACATTTCAGTTTTATAGGTTACTCATAAACATGAATTATTAAAGCACAGCCCTCAGGGTGCCTGAGAGGTAACCAATGTATCATAAATAAATGTGTTGGTTACCCTCTGGCACTGAAAGTATTAACCCTTTAAGGACTAGAGCACAATGAAATATGGACCCTGCTTCCAAACAAAGCTTTGCATTGCATGCCTGCTCTGGCCCTTCAATCCCCTTAGTGCCAGCAGGGTATGTAATGTGTTGCAGAGCAATTTGTTTCATACACGCCGTTCTGGCATTCAAATAGTTAAAGGGATAGTGATACTTAATATGTCAAAAATATATAATGTAGTGTTTATCCCCCTGAGTAAAAAGGGTACTTCCACTGCTGAAGGGTGTTTTATTCCAAAGTTATTACAGCTCAAAGTTGCATTTTTTACGTGCAATAACAAAGTGGCCTGAAATTGTACATCATCCTATGGACAGATCTGGTCCGTAGACCATAAATCTCCATAGGATGGTGTAGCAACAGCGCCACTGTACCATTTCAGGCCACTGTGATATTGCACCTAAAAAATTCAAATTTGAGCTTTAATAACTTTTGAATAAAACACTTTTCAGAAGTGAGAGTACCCCCTTTTTTTCTTTTTTTTTTTTTTTTTTTTTTTTTTTTTTAAGTATTACTATCACTTTAAGAGCCAGAGAGGTGAATACCTCTCTGGTACTTAAACAGTTTATATACTGAGGAAATGCACACAAATTATATATCATCTTTTTCTAGAATCAGGCAAGAGTTGATTGCAGATTCAAGTTTGACAGTGTTACATTAGATTAACTACCATAATAATAACTTTTATAATTTGAGATCGTATGACCTCTTGGAGAGAGGTTCTCTAATGCTTGGTCTGAAACAGAAAACAAGCAATTCAGGCAGCAAAGTTGTTTAGATATGTAATTTTTTTATATATGTGAAGCTGTGCTTCTTTGATTTGTCTTACTTGTTGGATGCTAAATTTAGAATGTAACATTCTCCAACTTGATTTCATTTCCATGGCAACACATTATAGATCCTAATGGGCACTATTTATCTACACCACATGGAGACTTCAAATTGGCCGTTGGAAAAGGCCCAAAGTGTGTTACTATAAACGCATCATTGGTACATCTTCTTGAAACATTAACATTTTATTTCTTTCTGTGGTTAGCGAATAATGATTTTATGTTAAGGTATTAGGAAAAAGAAGACTAGTAATGAACAGGTACAGATATAGAGGACTATCATTTTCTTACAAATTGATGTGTAGTAAAAAATGCAATAAAATTTCATTTGTTAGGCGAGTAAGTGCATAATGAGAAAAACTCTTCTAAAGTGTTGTAGTAGTTAACAAGCAGATCATGGAAACATGATAAACTTAGTGGGACTGAAACTTTGATAAAATATAAGATACACAGCACTAAGAAAAGATGCAATTTTTGCAGAATTAACGATTATCCTATCGGTTTATGGTGTAGAAATTGGAGACCAATGGTTTTGTCAGCAATAATGCTGACATAAAATGGAAAGGCTGTGAAAACACAACACTAATGTTCTTCCAATAGTAAAGAAATGCACTGTAATAACATTTTAATGTAGTAACACCCAGCAGTGGAATTACTTTTTCTAGAAAACAAAGAAGCAATTTCCAATTATGCCACTAGTGGTAAAAAACATTCCTTCCCAACTCCAAAGGCAGTTCATATCCCTGGATCAGCATCATATATGCATCAAAAGCAACAGTCTGCCAAGGCAAAGAATTCCACATCCTCGCTACACTTATAGTAAAAAACCTTTGCCTTTTAGTTGAAAACGTCATTCCTGTAATAATAAAAAATGCCCACCAGTGTGTGCCTTGTATTGGCTTTGAACGTATTTGTACCGAGTAACCATAGCTCTCAGACTTCTTTTGAACCCAAAATGTCTAGTTTCTCAATTTATAATTAAAAACATATCATCCTTTTGTGGCAATATATTACATATTATATGTATGTATATGTGTATATAATATATTATAAAAATGTAACAGGCCTAAAAAAATATTAGTTTTCATTTTATTTCCTCCTCTGCAGTTTGCACATAACATTTTCCAGGTGCAGAGGAACAATACAACCCAAAATGCCCATACACATCAACACTGTCCACCACTAGGTGCACTTGGTACAAACTGCCATGTAAGCAGAATTTAACTTTTAAAGTAGGAGTAAAAAAGGCATAGGAACACATAGCACATGAAAAATGAACAGTGTTTTTGCTTATTTAATTATAAAAGAACAGACTTGTACATATTATTATTCTTTATTTATACAACGCCAACTTAATCTGTAGGGAATAGACATACAGGGATAATAAATAGTAAATCAGTTGTGAAGAACAGAAGCATCAGAGGGGCCTGCTTGTGAGAACTTACAGTCTAGAGTGTGCTCTAGAAAAATTTGAATTAAACATTCAAGGTAACAAATTTAGATTAAAAAATGCTTGGTTCAAGAAATAATTGCTACGTCCCCAAAAGACCCTAGGGCATTGGGCAATCAAATGCATTAGCGAATTGTGCAATCCAATTAAAGCATACTAGTAGGGAGGTTAGCTCAATTACATGTCCCAAGCTGGCAACACGATTGAGGGTTTTAATCTTGAGATCAGAGGATTCAGCCCTCTCAATTGTCCCCTTGGGTTCGGGCCAACCTGCCCTCTAGATTAAGCATTGTTACATTTAGAGCTAAACTAAGGCAAACAGATTTAAGAACATGCACATCTAACAGCTCGTTACTTTTAATATTATTCGTTTCTACACTCAATAAAGCCAACTAATTATTTATAATTAAAGTTTTAGTAATGTCCCAATATAAATATATTTTATTTTGTAGAGCTTCAATAGTTGAATATAATGCTATGGTTTGAGAGATATCGGCATTCAAACTCTGATGTGTCCTGCTGTCAGCAGGAGATACGTGTTGGCCGACACGGAGGCTCTGCAGCAGAGCCGCAATCGCATTTTTTGAACAATGACTTCCTTGGAATGCTGACAGCAGGACACATCAAAGTTTGAATGCCGATATCTCTCAAACCAGAGGCAGTTTTTTTGCATTATATTCAACTATTGAAGTTCTACAAAATAAAGTCTATTTATATTGGGACATTATTAACACTTTAATCAGTACATCTACATTTTTATGGGGGAGATGAACGAATATGTGATAAAGAGGAGATAAAGAGGAGATGACTTCTCCAGTGAATCCCTTCACTAATTCCCATGTTTTTCTATGGAGCCAATGCAATGAGATTTCTCATGTTGGAGATCTTAGTGCATTGGCTCCATATGATAATACAGAAAATGGAGAAGTGATATCACTGAAGAAGTCATCTCAGCTTTATCACGCCTTAGTGCACAACCAGAAAAGAAAGATTTAAAAGACCATTAAATGCACCACGGGTATATACAACTGTGAAATGAGTACATAAAATGATATGCAACCAAAAGAACTGTGGGATTCTTGTGTCTCCAGAAATCCCAGACATAATCATGCAATTATAACATGTAAGTGAATATGTATATATTTGATTTTAAATACATTCAAAAGAAAGGAGAGATTCTGGGGTGAACCAACTGCACCGTAAGATTAAAAAAAAAATTCACATTTTTATACCATTTCATGATTGAATTCACACACACACTGATGTCATTTTGTTACTTAGTCAGTGCAAATGTAACATTTTTGGACATCCTCTATTTTTGCCATGTTCTTCATCTAGTTCACTCTGCAAAATATCGTTTGCAGGCACAATTAGGCGATTTAAGGAAAACTAAAAAACTCCCAACAATATCCCCTTCCTCCACATACCTTACTATGGCCAGAATGTTTCCAATGAGCAGAAAAATCTAAGTTGTGTAACACAGGAAGGGCTGTGTGCAGCAGCATCATTCTGAGAGCAGCCTGCATTTGGAATTCATGGTCCATTATTGTTTTTTTCTCTAATACAGTCAACTAACAACCTATGTCGTGCATCCAGCCTCAACACATACAGCGTTACAAGCAGTCGTCTTCCTGGATATGACTGCCTCAGATTCAGTAATCAACTAGCCTTTTACACAAGGGTGTTTATTTATTTATTTATTTTTTGTACTTACTGTTGAATCCTCTTTTCTAACTGCATTTGGAACACAAGAAGCACAGGGGTAATGTAGGCAGGGAACTTGCCTGAAAGGCTTTCTGGAGGAGGAGACACTATCCATACTAAATTTCACCACAACCTTGCATGCTCCATTTTCACAAATAGTAAACACTGAAAACAGAAGTGAAGAAGAAAAGGAGTCACTTAAACCAGAGAACCCAAAGGACAGCCCCTGCCCAAAACTCAAACAACATGGTTCTTTTCTGGGAGATATGTCCTGTGTTCCACAAGGACTAAGAAAAAGGAGGGAAAAAACTCACAGCGCTAGATCACTATATCTTCAAGAATACTATGAGAACAAAAGTGAATAAAGTATAGATAGCTACAAGGAATGAGAGGATTATCCAAGCCCCCAGAAGTTAGGCAGAGGTCTAAAGCAAAAAGCTACACAGGAGCGCAGGTTTGCTTTTTTCTGACTAAGAGAAAAGGGTTTATATGTATGTATGCAAAAATCCTCTCTTCTCTTTTGTCCAATGTGGAACACAGGAACAACAGAGATATACCAAAGGTATCCCACCAAGATTCTAGGGAGGGAGAGAAAGGCCTCTCAGAATACAGACCAGTTCTTACAAAGATGAGGTGAAACAAATATGAACCTCAGGTGTCAACAGACACAAAAAAAAACAGGTTACTGGAAGAAAAATTAAGAAGGACAACTACACAGGCACAACAGCCTATAGGACCTTCCATCCCAAACTGGCTTCAGTTGAAGCCAGACCACTGTAAAGGGATGACCATGTCACTGTGTTGCACAACTGCTCCACAGAGTCCTGGTTCTTGTAGGCCAGAGAAGCACCCACAGCTCTGGTGGAAAAAGCTGTGACCATAAAGAGCAAAGGCTGTTCCTGAAGACATAAGACTGGCGAATGATTGCCTCAGTCTGGGAAGCCACTGTCACCTTAGACAAAGCCTTGCTCACAGAAGGGCACTCAGGAATGACAAAAAGCAAATCTGATTTTGGAAAAGTTTCATGTGATGCTTTAAGCACTGAACTACATCTAAACAATGACTCCCCTTCCTCCTGTCTATTAGATATAGCATGACAAAGAAGGAAAAACAATTCCTGGTTAATATAAAACTCAGAAACAACCTCAGAAAAAACCCTAGAGGGAAACACAAGAGAGAGACTCAAAAGAAGCCTTCTGAATCACTCCCTGAATCAGATTCAAATCCCACAGAAGAGTGGAATCCTGAAAGTCTGGATAGGCATGAGCCACCTCCTGCACAAAAGTTTGCACAGCCTCTGAAATAGCACAGACAGAGATGAAATTTTAAACTTAACAGAGCCAAGACTAAATCCAACCTGAAGAAAACCTAAGATAGCTGCAAGATTAAACAAACTCTTTGTCTTCACACCACACCTTATGATACGCCTTGAAGAAACTGGCTTTCGGGCCTTCATCAAAGAGGCATTAACAGACTCAGAGAAAACTTTTTATCGCATGATTGTTGGCTTCAAGAGCTCAGCTGACATAGTTGAGAGATCCTGAAAGAGTGGAAGCCAAAATGACTCTGCTACTGATAGGTTGATAAGATCCGAGAACCAGGCCCAGTGAGACCAGAATGGGACAATCAGACTTATATTATCCTTGAGGCATTAATCTCAAGGACCTTAGAAACAGCAAGAATGCCCTATCTACACGTATCAACATCTAAAAGTTACTTTTCCCAAACAGCAATAGACCTTGTAACCCAATCAGCAAAAGATGGGAGGAAGGCAGCACCAGAAGCCAATAAAGTCCCCTTAAGGAGACATTCCAGGCACATAGCTGTCAGGTCCTTGAGCAGAGAAGGTGAAATAAAATTAAAAGCATATAGACTTTCTAGGTTCTTCAGTGTTTACCTTAATACTTTTTCTGCCTCCTTGTTTAGAGATCTGCTCCTCATGCCTCTCTGGTTCTTTAGATACATGACAACTGCCATATTGTCTGATTTTATGTGGACTGCTTTCTCTGAGATGTGGTCTCAGAAAGATTTGAGACCGTTCATTATTACCCTCATCTCCAGAAAGTTTATGTTCAAGGAGGTGTCTGTCAGCCATTCCCCTTGAGCCATGTTCCCACTGTACATTCCTCCCCAGCCTTTCAGGCTGGCATCTGTAGTTATAATTTTCCAGTGAGTCTCTTCTAGGGGCTGACCTAGCAGCAGATTATTCTTGTTTAACAACGAGCTAGTTTCAACTTAACTGATGTTAGAAGTGAAATTCTCCGAGAGGTTTTGTCCATTTATTTGTGACAAAACCTCAGGAAGTTCCCTTGGAGTCCCCTGAGATGGAGCAATATAAATTGTGGATGTAAGGACAACAAAAAGTGACGGAAATGGAACTCTCCTTTGACCTGAACTCTTTTAGCAAAATCCTTCCTAGATGCTCCTGTTTGGTTCTGAGACAATTCAATATTTTACTCTAATTCGGTCAGCCAAAATCCAAATTGTTGTAGCTATACAAGCCATAGCTGTTGCTGCTCTGAGATTCTGACCTAGAAGGGAATATTGTTTCCTTATTGCATTCTCCAATATTCTATCCATAGAATCCTTTAGTGAAGGGCTCTCCTCCATCTGAATCATATGTTTCACCAAATGAGTGACTGCCACATAAATCCAAGGAGGGATCCTCCTTCACAGAAACAGAGCGAGACATACACAAGGAGTGTTCCAGGAGGGACCGGAAAAATCATCACAGAAGAAAATGGAAATCACCCCAGAAATGCTCAGAAAGACCATCTTCCAGGAAAGAAAATAGGAAGAGAAAGAGAAACAGATGTGCAGTATCATTATATTGAAACAACTGCCAGCAGGACCCTCCTCCCGAATCTGGCTTCAGCAGTTGACTGAACATCCGTTTGGTAATGTTTGATGGAAGTGAAATGAAACCCAAGTGGCTGCCTTGAAAATATCTTCGGGGGATGCTGTGGGCTTTGCATGCCTAGGATATGAAATTAGATATTTTAGAGAGAGCGTTGATCTTGATTGGATGTCTCATTCCTGCTTCCTGTTAGTTTAATCTAATGCATTATTTTATCCATCAAGCTAAAGAGGCTTTAGAAGTTGCTTTTCCTTTAAATGTTCCATAGAAAAGGACATAAATCAAAGTCCTTTGTCTTGTCAAAATAGGGAGTGAGCAGTTATGGAACTACTTTTACTTCTCTCCTTCTGGATTTGGGCAGGTGGTGGTCAAAACTATATCCTGGTTAAGGTGAAGTCTGTAACTACTTTACTTCTAAATGAAGGTTTAATCCTAAGCACTACCTTATCCTGGTGAAAAATGAGGAAAGAAGACTCACAAGACAATGCACGCAGCTCACCTACTCTCCTTGCTAAAATAATCGCAGTTAGGAAGACAGTCTTGGAGGTTAGAATCTTGATGCATACCTAATTTATTGGTTCAAACAAAGAAGACCTTGATAGTTGCTCAATGAACTGCATTGTTAAAATAGCTGATATGTAATTGAAGCAGTCTTGAAACAGACCTCAAAGCCTTTCTGCAGGAAATCCAGAACCCTGGATTAAGAGATAGCATCTCTAGGAATCTGATTCCCCATACAACATGGTCTAAAATCCTTCCATATTCTATAATATTTTTTGCATATAGAGGACTCTGCCAGAAAAAATAGTCCTGGCAACTGCCTCCGCTATACCACTGGAGATCAAGGAATGTTACTGAGTCTCCATGCATTAAATTTAAGAAAGGCTGGATTGGGGTGAAAAACTGGGCCCTGTCTCAAGAGATCACTGGCAGGGGAAAGGGGGGGGTTCTAGGAGACACAACTGACAGCTGGATCAGCTTCAAAATCAAACGCTTCTTGGGTGCTATTAATCATCACTTCAAGTGTGTTTTTTTTTCAATTCTGGTCTTCCTCAAAGGGCCAGGATAATTGGAAAAACCTAAGTCAGCTGGAAATGCCACCTCATCCTCAGTGCATCCTGACCCAGGGAGTCTGAATCCCTCCAGTAGAAGAAGCTGCTTTTTTTGTTTTGACTTTAGCTCTACTATGGATTGCCCCACTTTCTGATTACTTCCTGATAGATGCTTTAAGAGGTCATTCTCCCTGGTCTACAGTGTTTCTGCTTAAAGTAAAAGTAATGTTTCACAATAAAAGCAGCTCCAATTAATCTTCATAGTATTTGGGCTATGGAGAGTGTTATTTCAATACTGTCAGAGTTGTAGTTCAAGAGTAATTGGATGATAAAGTATTCTCCTCCCACCCCTTTTACTAATGTAACACTTCTCACCTCAGAGCAGCAATACTGTCCAGATGGATCTCAGAGAAGGACAATCTTCAATTAGCATAAGAAAAAACATGTCAAGGGGGCAGGGTTTTCCCTATTGTCCCTTGCTGTGAGCTGTCTGGTCCCAGGACCAGATTCTACATCTGAGGGGAGGTGGTTTACACTAGGTAAAAGGGGCGGGAAGGGGATACTTTATCATTCAATTTCTCTTGAACTGCAAATCTAACAGTATTAAAATTACACTCTCCGTGGCCCAAATACTATGAAGATTAATTGGAGATACCTTTAAATACTCTGCCTAGATATTGCAGAGGTCAGATATGTGGAAAGCTGAGATTCTTTAAAGGGTTTTCTCTAATCATCTCAATACTCTTTCCACTTTTGTATTTAAAGCCCTGCTCCTTGTGCCCCCCTGATTCTTCAGATAAATGACCAACACAAAACTGTTGGATCTGATTAGTACTGCCTTGCTGGAAATGCACTGTTTGAATTTTCTTAGACACTTGCGCACTGCTCTTATCTCCACAATATTTTTGTGTAGTCTAACTTCCTCCTTTGATCGCTTTCCTTGTGTTGTGACCGAGTTCCACACTCCTACCCAACAAAACATGCTTGTGTCTGTCATGACAATATCACAAATTAGCTCTGCCTAAGGATGGCCTTGTTGAAGATTTTCCCTGTCTAACCACCACTGGAATTCTCTGCTGACACATCATAGGAGGGGAATTCTTTGTGAGGGTTGTTTTCCCTCCTGTTTCATAATTTTAGAAAATTGTTCTCAATTTCCCTTAGGCAAATCCAGTCTGATGGAGCTATTTGAATGGCTGATGTTAGAACGCTCATCAGCTCCATACACTCCAGTGCTGCAAGAATTGATTGTTATTTGAATGACTGAATATTCTTTAACAGCCTTGATGTCCTCTCCACTGAGAGATAGGCTTCCATTCTATGATCTGGATGATGTAAGTTTACTTTTGCCCCTGCTTATTAACCAACAGTGGCTTGTTAGTTGTGCCAAACATAAACTGGTGTACTGAATTATGTGAGATTTTGACATTGCCACTATCAATAAGTCATCAATATATGGTATTATTGAAATACCCTCCTCCTTTAAGGTCTGTAATGAAATCTCCAAAGTATTCTTGAAAAATCTGGGAGAGAAGAAAAGCCAAATGGAAGGGGACTGAATTGATAATGCTGGTCTTCCAGGGCAAATCTCAGATATATTCTGTGGCATGTCCTGATCAGAATATTGAGATTGGCATCCTGTAGGCCTACTGATGTTAAAAAAGCTTGAGGTGGAATCACTTTTATCGCTGTAGATATGTTTTCAAGGCTTAATGAAGTAGGCTTGATGAAGCTGTTTAAATACTTCAAATTCAGACTGGTCCTGTATCCCCTGGAGGATTTGGCTACCATGAACAGGATGGATGAGATGTCAATGATGAAGTGCAGGGGAGAGGAAGAAAATTATACCTCAGTCATTTTTTTATTGCTTGAGATTTAACATGGAATAAACTTTGATATGGAAGCATTGTATGCTCCTAACTGCTAATATGAAGCATTCATAACGCTAGACTAGTAGGCTAGATGATGTATCCTGCCAAGTTAGAAGGACAGGTTCATAATATGAATAAACATGGATGGATCAGGAAGGCACAACAGGTGCCCTTGTCTACTGAAAAATTAGTGCACAATATTTTCTTCTTACTTCTGAATAAGAAACAAACTTATACAGTTGTAGGATAAAGCCATTTAAATCAAGGACTCCCGAAAGTCAGTCAATTTCAATTAAAATTTTATGTGCAAATATCAGAGAATATAAAATAATGTACTAGATTTTATCACCTTCCCAAGACCTACAAAGTCATATTCCACGTATTTTCTCTCATAATTAGTTGCAATAGTAATATTGTATATTTATACAAGTTTATAAATTCTTCATAAAAACGTTCTACAAAGTGTGCCTGCCTCAAACCAGGCGTACTTTGTAGACAGTTCTCATGAAGAATTTATTTGTATACAATGTTATTTTGGCTGTGCAGATGAGTCATCCAGTCCCGGGACGAGGATCTGAGTCTGTCAGCTGGAGCTCTGAGTAAAAGAAGCTTAATACTCTAAAGCTATACAAGTTACAGAAATGGGACTTAGATCACTGACTTTATTATTATTATTATTATTATTTTTTTTAATATATACAATATTAAGGACTGGTAAAATCAAGTATTACAATCCCCTTTAAAGCGGAACTTTCACCCAAATAAAAATAGATTTAATCCGATGGCTCTCAGTCTACTCTTTTTAACGGCTATATTTATTTTAACAAAATCTGCATATTTAGAAAGTTATTTAATGTAAAAGAAATACCTGGTGACGTCCTTCCGCTGCACACTACGGTACACTTTGCACCGCTCTGCTCTCCAGCCCATCCCCTTGCCGGCCAGAGCCCATATGCGCATGTCCTACACATGCAAAGCAGGCTTATTACTGGGCTCTGGCCGGCAAGGGGATGGGCTGGAGAGCAGAGCTTTAACTCCTGGAACTCTATAGAGGTCACAACACATTGATTTGCAATGTGCTGGAGAACTATGCTTTTAGTTCGATACTTGGCAGGGCTGGGCAGATGATTAGATCATAATCACCAAATTCAGGTGGGCTAATTAGTTAAAAAATGTTTTAATTAAAAATGTCAGTGTTGACTGCATTTGGCCCACGAGCTGCATGTTGGATGCCCATGATCTAGTACTTAAACAGTTAAAATCCACATTTAAAATCTATGGGAATTTTAATTTCTTCTCCATGGGACAATTGATAAGCTTTTGCTAAGTGTGTAAGGCCCTAAAAGAGAGACTAGGAAAGTTGTAATATGGAAATAAGTGAAATATGTGGAGGAAAAATGTATTGGGAGAGAAGAAGGGAGGAAAACACGGATCTAAAGATTATGTGGGTAAGAAAGGAAGGGAGACAGTCTGGTTATGGTTTGGGAGATATTCATATGTAAAATATAGTAAAGTTCTCTTTTCCTGGCTGTTTCAGCCAAGTCTGCCATCTAGTGGACAGATTTGGAATTCGGTCCACAGAGCAACCAGCAGCTCTTTAGCAGTGCCGAGATCACGATCTTTGAAAAGAACTACTTACTTGGAACTGTGTACAAAGTGTGCCTGGCTTGAAAGCACACATTGTAGACCATTCCTATTAAGAAATTCTTTTTAAAGATCATGATCTCAGCACTTCTGCAGAGGCACTGCCGGTCGGGGGACCGGATTCCAAATCTGAAGGGTGGAGCAATGACATTACTCCAGGGAAAACTTTACTTCCGAATATCTTTATGGTTTGGGAGATAAGACTTATATTTTTTCATATTTTTTGAAGGGCTACAATATAAAATAAACTTATTTTCAGGTATTACTATCCCTTTAATCAAGGAAATCCTAAAATCCTGGCATGTTGGTGGCCTTTGAGGACTGAACTTAGACAGTCCTGATCGAAAGTGTTGATGATGACAACTGTATGGCATTTAACCCTTTCAAACGGCTTGGGAAAAATTGTCTATCCTATTCTCCTGATACATTTCAGCATTTTTGTTATCCATCTTTTTAGGCATGATTCCTATAGCTAAATTCATAGTTAAATACGGAAAATTATATTTGTTTTTTATTTTCCATGGTGCCTCATGTCACGTATATTTTGCAGTATGCTATGGTGTTCTACATATAAAAAAATCTAAAAAAATTATTTATTTTGCTAATATCATACACTATATATCCACAACATTTATGGTGTTTGTAAGAGTCTAAATTATTCGTAAATGCCCTGAAACCTCTATGTATACAAATAACAAATATGCATAATTTTACCTACATGCCTCAATCACTATTTTGAACAAAACTGGTTGAACTCCAGCAATTTTAGATGTGTTTTATTTTTTGTGTGTGCTTACAAATACCTTGTCTGGAACTGAATTTTTGGAAGATCTGACAATCTTCTACTGGTTTAAGCAACCCTCCTACCTCAAGTGCAATGTTCATGGTCCTTAGGACACTATACAATACCTGTCAGAGAGTCTCTCCATAGAGTAAAGCTAGCAAAGATTCAGCTCTCAGAATAAAGTAAAATAAGGTTAGTAATTGAGTAAAACAGATGAGATTCAACTCATTGTACTCCAGCAATTTTAAATGTGTTTTTTTTTTCTTACCAAAACCTGGACTGGAATGGCCTGGATATTCCCATGATTAACCCTTTAAGGACCAGAGGGATATGCAATGCATTGCAAATAAACCCACTGAACATGCCACTGGTCCTTAAACAGTTAACAGAAGTGTAATAGGGGATTTCCAAACTAAATTGCTCATGCCATTGGTTACATGGTAAAGTTACAGCTCAATCCTATTTAATAATTTGCTAAAAAGTTTGTCAAGACACAGTCATGCGCAATATAGCGCAATATAGACTGCTGCGCGCGCTGCAGTCATGCACAGTAGAGACTGCCCGCTCTGCAGTCATGCGCAGTACTGACTGCCCGAACGCACCAAGGCTGACACGGACACGGGCACCAGCCGAAGTTGCTGGGTGGTACTGTGGCCAATGTACACGGTCTTTTCAACTAGTAACTATATAAAAGTATTCATTTCCTGAAACTTGACAAACTAATGAAAGAAAATGTCTGAATTTTCTTCATAAACAAAATAACGAAACAATTTTATTTATTAAAAATAGGAGTTTTAAGAAAGGTTTCAGAAATGTACTCTAAAACCACAATTTACCCTTGACAAAAACACAATATGAAACATGAACGCCACATATCTGAGGGCACGGGTACCACACATGTAAAGCCCCCAACTGGTATATAGCAATTGCCATTGAGATTTTCATGGAGACAACCAAGATGCACTAAACATAGTACTGAAGGCATAAATTTCCCATAACATCAGTATAACCACCCAAAAGCATACATTTCTGAAAGCAATTATCGCATTACATCAAATGAAGTGTCACTTGCCTTTCAGCCTGTAGCCTGGTGTACACAAGTTTACAGACGAGAACTTTTAAGAAAAAAAAATAAAATAATAAAAAAAAAAAATTAACATTTCCACCCCTTCAAAAGGTACTATGACTTTGGAAAACTACAGAATTTCCTACTGTATTCATTAGGTAAAAATGGTACCCAATGGTATGAGTTGCCACACTGTATGTGCCAGAAACATAAAACTACACCATCTAGAACCACTGTGTTACATTTTTCTAACGGCTTTTGTGCACTAAAATGGTTAAAACAAATACAGTAATGAAAAGTACAACAGGATATCTCCTACTGTAATCAGTACCTAGCGGCAACCCAAGTGAAATGGTACCCCATTGGTATGGGCTGACATACTGTAAGGGGTGCCAGGAGGTACACGTACCAGTTTTTTTTTGTTTTTGATTTTTTGAAAACTGGCTAACTGCACCAAAACAGTCATAACCATTAGACAGTCTTGAAAAGTAGACATTGCATCAGAATGAACAAGTATGTCCTTTTTTTACTTTTCTGGCACTTCAAAGATATTAATACGTTTGAAAACCAAGGGGTATCCTACCATATTCAGTAACTGCATGATTAAAAAAAACAATAAACAATGGTACCTCATTTGTATGGATTGATATTACCTTTAGGGGTACAAGGACCACTAACCTACACATGCTATTTTTATTTATGGAAATTGCCTGCCTGAACTAAAATTGTCATAACCTTTACAAATATGATGAAAAGATGTGCAAGCATACCATTTTTGAGCTATATAGATTAACCCATATTAAATGAAGCGTCACTTGCTGGTGTGCACAAATATTTCCATAAGGATGTTTTACATTTCTACCCCTTTAAAAATACTCATGGCTTGGCACACCATGGAATTTCCTATTGTATTGATTAGTTATTGCTGAGAGAGTTTTAATTCAAAAGCTATTATTTAACAGTAAACCGTAATTTGCTTATTCGCACCACCAGGTGGTGCTGTTCAAATAACTTACTATGGAGAGCAGTAATCTGCATCAAGTTGCCCCATTGAAATGTGTTAAATATGCTATATGGCTTCTCCTGCAGAAACAAATAAGGGTAATTATTGAATTATTAATTCAACATTACAGCTTTTTTTTTCCAAATTAAAGTGCAATTTTATTTTTTATTGCTGTAATCCACTGTGCTATACTCATCACTTACTATGGAGAAATGTAGTCAATGGCTCAAACTCTTCAACAGAGTGCCTTTTTTTATACACCAGCACATGCTATGCTCAGAAATCAATAAATAAAACTTTCAGCTAGAACTTTGTTTCACTTAGCAGTAAAAAGCCCTGTAACTATATATTTACTTCTCCTTTAAATACATTTAAATCAAAGGTAATTTTGGCTTAGGCTCAATGAGTCAGTCCACCTTGAAACGACCGTAACTGTCCTATTTTACAATCTGTCAATACTGCAACATAAAAGAACTACAAGAGCATTTTACATACGAACAATAATACAAAACACGATTTCAGAAAGAAGAAAGGTGCTTTATGTTGCAAATAGAATAACATTTGGTATGCTTGCAATACTTAAATACCTTAAAATCAAGTTGAAGCTACAGGATACAATAAATCTGTAGGTCATAATGCATGACTTAGTAGTTTGAAAATGTACTTTGAATCTGCAGTGTAATTTGACTTAGATGTTTGAGTACAAATGGAGTTGAGAAAATGTGAAGAGGAGGAGGTTTTATAATATTTTGATTCTTGCATATGGAGAAAATGAATTTAAAGTGGAACACATATAGATAAGTGCCCCCAATTAATTTTTACTATAGCTTAAGCATTTAAATCCGTTTATAATCCTTATTAAAAGGATAGTAATGTCCCACAAAAAATATTTTTCAAATTGTAGTCCTTAAAAAGTTGAGCACAGCACAAAAAACATATCTCTCAAACCACTATGGTTTGAGAGATACATGCATTTAAAGTTTGTGATTTCCTGCTGTCAAGCTATCAGCAGGAGATCCGTGTCGGCCAACACGGGGGGCTCTGCAGCAGAGCCGCAATCGCGTTATTTACAATGAATTACTTCATTGGAATGGTCTAAAAAGTGTGCTTGCTGTAAAGCTGACAGCAGGAAATCACAAACTTTAAATGCATGTATCTATCAAACCATAACAGTTTGAGAGATACTGTTTTTAGGTGCTGTGCTCAACTTTTTAAGGACTATAATTTGAAAAATATTTTTTGTGAGACATTACCTACATCACCTATAGATTTCTAAATAATGCAAGACTTAAAGTGGCTGTATCACCTATGCACAACATCCTCTAAATAGTTAGGGGATACATCCAATAGCATTAAAACTTTATAATTTATTTTTTTTGTTTAAGCTTCCGTTTGGTTTAAAACTAACTTACAAAAGTATCTACTGCAGCCACTTCTGGGTGACTGCGGTTCTCTGCGGTTACAGAGCTCTGCCTCTGCTCCCCTCCCTCCTCCGATGACAGAGGTGTCTGTCAGTAAACTGGAGCGGTCTCATTGGCAGAGATCAATATCTAGCCAATGAGACCGCTCCATCTTACTGACAGAAGCCTCCGTCATCGGAGGAAGGAGGAGAGCAGTGACAGAGCATCGGGCTGCAGTCTAAACCAAACAGAATCTTAAAAACAAATAATAACAACGCTTTAATGCTATTGGATGTATCGCCTAACTATTTAGAGGATGTTGTGCATAGGTGATACATCCACTTTAAGTCTTGCATTATTTAGAAATCTAAGTTCTTAGAAGGCTCCCTGCCAGATGACAGAGCAGACATCTTGTAGAAGTGGCATCCGTGCACCTGCACTGTCCATCCTTGTAACCTAAGGGGGAGTTGAATTATACCGCACAGTACAGACAGGGATGGACGGATTCCTCTTAGACAAGATGTCTGCGCTGTTGTCTAGTGCCGACTCTCCTAAAAACTTAGATTTCTAAATAATGCTGGAGTTAAAGGGATAGTAATGTCCCCAAAAATCATTTTGCATTTTGTAGAGATTAAAAAGTTTAATTGAATGCAAAAAAAGTATTTCTCAAACCACTATGGTTTGAGAGATATCTGCATTCAAAGTTTTATGTTTTCTGCTGTTAGCTGTAAAGCTGTCAGCAGATCCGTGTAGAGCTTTATTTTGATACCTCAATTCTATGAATAACCCCCATTTAATTCAATAAAATAAAATGAGAAAGACATTAATGAAATAACTTTGTCATAATTTGTGATCAAAAAGTAAATTATTAATAGGGACGGGATAAAAGGTATGAACAGACATTCATACCTCCCAAATATCCCTTTTTATGGGGGTGCTGTCCCCCTTAGGTGAAAATCCCTGGTGTCACACTTTTAGGCAATCAGACTATGTAATGTGCATCTATAAGTGTATCACATTGCACCACAACAATAAAACTAACATTTATGCTTGTTTAAACTTAGGTTATGTAAATAAAATTTAGCCTTGCTCTAAATCACTTATGTACTGACACAAAGTGATAGGTTTGTTTTTTTTCTTGTAAACCCCCACCCCCAAACCCCTAATCATTTGAGAAACTGGGAGCTCAGTTCTCTACTTCTCTCTCCTAACTATCACATTTCATTTGTCACTGACTCAACTGATCACTGCAGCGGTTCACTGGGGGAAGGCTGAAACAAACTGTTCCAGTCCTGAAGCAGTCAATTACAGCCTCACCACAATGACTGCATCTCACCCTTAAACACGTTGTGATCATTTAACCCATGACATGCCAGAACCGTCGCTGGTCCTTAACCCCTTAATAGGGAAGTTAAGCACACCAGCAAACTGACTGATCAGGCTTGCTGCAGCTCCAGATGGGGACCTGATAGTGATCAATCCAGACTTGGAGCGGTCAATTTCAGACCCCATTATTACTCACAGCACTCAGGCAGAACTGTGAGTAAAAAATATGCAACGTGCCAGGACCATCACTAGTCCTTTAGGAAGGACAGAAGTGACAGTCCTGACAAGTTATTGGTCCTTAATCCCTCAAGGACTTGCGCTCACGCAAGCAGATGGCACTTAAAGGAGCAGTAAACTTTTTTTATGAAAAAATATATATTCTAGGGATTTTACTACTGAGTAAAACAAGGGTACTCCCACTGCCAGGAGATTCATATTTCCAGAGTTATTACAGTTTAAACCCATGTTTTTTATACATTAGCAGTGCCCTCTAGTGGTGAAATTCTAATTAATGTTTCCTGTTACATTCAAATGGAGAGGAAAGTCAAGAAAGTCAGTGATATACAGTTCTCCATAGAATGTGATAGAAACTGCCTGTCACTTCCTGTCAGAACTTTCAGGAAGTAAACACAGTAAATTCACTTCCTGATTATTGGAACCATTATAAATTTTGAATAGAACATCTGACAGCAGTGAGAGTACCCTTGTTTTATTCAGCAGGAAAAGATCTATAAAATATGTTTTTTCATAAAAAAAGTTTACTGCTCCTTTAAGGACCTTTATAGTATGAGAGACATAGGAAAATAAAGTCCTCCGCTCCTTCCCCTTTCTGCCTGATGAGCTGTAAAGCTGTCAGAGGCAGAATCTGGTCGCGCGACCAGACACGGCTCTTCAGGAGAGCTGACATCGGGATATCCAACTATAAATACTTCATCGGAATGGTCTACAATACGTGCCTGGTTTGCAAGCACACGTTGTAGACCATTCTGATTAAATACTTATAGTTCGATATCTCACTGTCAGCACTCCTGAAGAGCCGCCGTCTGATACCGGAAGCAGGATCTATACAGCTGACGCATGAGAAGGGGGAGGGAGCGGATATCTATTTTTTTATATCTCTCAAACCATAAAGGTTTTAACCAACTGGAAACAAAAGCAAAAATAAGCAAGAAGAGCATGCTATAAACACATGTATCTATAATATAATAGACTATATCATACTACCTTCCTCGGACTTGTATGGACGATTTACAGCGTACATAGCCTTTCATGTGGTTAAGCATTGTTACTAGTGCTTATGCTTATTTGAATTATTAGGTATTGTATGTTTATGTTTTGTTTTTTTTGTAATTGTTTTATATTTTTATATTGTTCGTAAACATTTGAGGAATACATATCATTTCTGTGTTTCTTTTGCCTCACTGCCACCACATGTTTTAGTGTGGAGGCTAATATATAGCACGCTCTAATTGCTATATTCCTAAATTAGTGCACATGTACCCCTTCTTAAGGGCCCATGACGTGCCAGGACCATCAAGGGTGAACTTACCAAAAGGACCCATGATGGTCAATGGCACGTCACAGAATTCAGGGTTCCCCACGTGACTGCATGCAATTTGGGGAGCCCTGACTCTGTTTGTGAAAAGAAAAAAAAATGCCCCGTGGTCCTTAGTTGTGGCGTGACCGGTCCTTAACCCTTTGAGTTCCAGAGTGGTTCACAATGCATTGCTTTGCAATGCGTTGCATACCACTCTGGTATTTAAAGGGTTAAGGACCAGGGGGTTTGTACACTTAAGGACAAGGGAAATTTTATGTGCCGAACTGGTACATGTGATTGGTCACATCATGTACTGGCTCTCTGAGACAGAAGCTGAACCTGACTGCTCCGGTCTTGGAGCACACAGTTTAGACCCCCATCATGATCACAGTGCACCCACAGGCACGCTTTGATTAAAAAAAAAAAAACTCATAACATGTCAGGTCCGTTACTGGTTCCTAATGCATGGAAAGTTGTGACGGTCCTGGCACGGCATTGGTCTTGAAAGGGTTAATCAGTCAAGCTAGCAGCCAGCTTTTTAATTTGGTGTTACTTCATACTTGTACACAGGTATGTACCTTTAGTATTCAAGCTGAATTCCTATTTTTTCATTATCTTTTTTTATTTTTGTTTTTTTTACATATACATGTTAAGCCCTTGGTTAACCCCTTGTGGACTAGAAGGTTGCACAATGCATTACATGCACATTCATTTAGGTTGAAAGAAGTCCATACAGTTCAACCTTTGACACTATAACCCAAAAGCTGAGAATTACATAATCCCTCCCTAAACCAAGATGATTATTGGTCTATTTACCAGAACTCCCCATTTAAAGTTCTAATACATAGTTTACCACTGTATTTTACCTTCTGCTACAAATCTAACTGTAGTCTTTGTCTCATGTTCCTAGGCACTATTACCCAAAAGCCCTATTATTTCTTTGTCACTAAATTTTGAAAAGATTTATGCTCACTATCCTAGAAGTAGAAACAAACTTTTCTTCATATATGTAGTCCATACAGCTATTTTAGTACAGGTAGGTCATATACAGAAAAATTTTAACCCTTTGAGTGCCAGAGGGGTATACAACACATTGCAAAGCAATGTGTTGCGTACCCCTCTGGCACTCAAAGGGTTAAGAGAGATTTCTTTAAGGGTTTTGGGCTTCTTGGGATGCCCTACGGTATGTCAGTTCCTACCAATGGAGTGTCAATGCTCTCAGGAGATGAGCTGCTAATGAATATAGAAGGAAATTCCATGCTGTTTAAAGCTTTTAGTATCTTTGAAGTGGCAGAAATCTAAAAAGAAAAAAATGTGTCATATATAAGGCTAGGACTGTTTTTGAAAATCTAGCTGGTTTCTGAATCGATGGCAGACACACTCAGATGAGCTTACTGGGACTAGGTAACGAATGGGATGCAATGAGTTAGAGTTTCTGGCATTAGGGGTTGGCCTTTGAACTGCGTACATTCAGAGCTTACACAGCTATCATTTGGAGACATGCAGGTGACATATTTGTTTGGACACATACAGAGAGAAATAGATACACACTCAACATTATGGCTGATCACCTGAGGAGCCTACAGCATTGGAGAGGAAGTTGGGGGGGGGGCAGACATTTCTGGTAATTTACTGATATCACAAACAAATGCAATGTACTGGATACCCCTCTGGCAGGCAAAGGGTTTATAATAATGTGTATGTAAGTCTTGGTTTCAAGCAGCATCATGATAAATACACCTGTACACTAACGCACACACTGTAAAATATTCCTGCACCGACTTTCAACATGCATGTTAATATGCCCATTATCACAGAAGCTCCTTTCACTTCACTCTCTCTCTCTGATCTTTTACCCACTTAAAGCTCTTACATTTCTCCATTGCTATGTGTTCTCTTCCTCACTACTTTGGGACCCCAATCTAAACTGTTCTATTGATTGGTTCCAAAATGCTCCCAATCATCCTTCAATAGCAGCTGTGTTGTCTATTAACTGCAACTTAAGACTCTCCAACTGTGCCAAACTACAACTCCAGCTGTAGTCTGGCATCAGCTGGAGGGACCCACATTTCAAAAGTTCTTGCCTAAGTCTGTAGCAGCTGTATTTCATTTTGATGTTCTCCTGTACTGTTGCCGCTGGGACTACCTGCCGTAATGATACAATGATCAGGCATCATGTGGGAATGTCATAAATGCACTGAATGTCAGAAATGGACAAAAGGTGCCAGGAGGTCATAGGAACAAAATGCTTCAAACTGGTGAGTGAGAGTAGTAACTCCCTCTTCTATATCAGCTATATTCTGTTTTCAGGTATGTGCATGTGTTTCCCATGCATCCTGCCTCAAGTCTTATGCTGTACCCCAACTGTGTATTAACTATTCAGTGTTCTGGTATGTGTTTCTCATCCATCCTGCCTCAAGTCTTGTGCTGTACCCCAACTGTGTATTAACTACTCAGTGTGTCAGTATGTTTTTCTTAGTTTACTTTAGCTCTCTGTATTCTGCCATCAGACTGTCTCCAGTGGTAATTTCTTATTGCACATAGGTGTGAATTAGCTCGTTAAAGGGATAGTAATACTTAAAATGTAGAAAAAATATGCTGTAGGGTTTATCACCCTGAATAAAACAAGAGCACTCCCACTGCTGAAAGGTGTTTCATTCAAAAGTTATTAATTTTCAAAGTTGAATTTTTAGGTGCAATATCACAGTGGCCTGAAAATGCATAGTGGCGCTGTTGCTACACCATCCTATGGAGATTTATGGTCCCGGGACAAGAGCTGTCCATAGGATCGTGTAGCAACAGCGCCATTGTACAATTTCAGGCCACTGTGATATTGCACCTAAAAAATTCAACTTTGAAAATTAATAACTTTTGAATGAAACACCTTTCAGCAGTGGGAGTACTCTTGTTTTACTCAGGGGGATAAACCCTACAACATATTTTTTTTTTACGTTTTAAGTATTACTATCCCTTTAAGCAACCCTGAGCAAACAAATGGTCATGCTCTGATTTGCAGATTAGATAATTTCAAACTGGCATGTGTGTATAAGATTTGCTATTTAAGGGCTCCAGTGTAAGGGTGCCATCCCTTTAGGGGGTGCATGTAGTGAAGGGCTCCCCATTTTAAGAAAGACATTCCAAGGCAGGTGGACTTAACCAGGACGTAAAGCAGGACTTGGAGAAGAAGTTGTCTAAAAGAACAACCAGGATCAACTGGAGAAGAACACCTCACATTTGAAAACTGTGCATTCCTCTATAAAAGCCACCTTCCAAACTCACCATCAACCTCTGGAGTTTAAATACAAAATAAATCACTCTTAACACTTGGACTGTCTGGGATATTATAAGACTCTCTGTGCTAGGATGAACAAACATCTCAAGTGCTTCTGTTAAAGACTTAATGGCGTTACAGGAATGTTGGAGCAGAGGTGATAAGTGGGACTGCAGATGGACATCCCTCCCTGCAGCAACACACACTTCTAAAGACTCTTGTTTTGCTTTCTCCCTGCTTTGTCACTCCACCCCACAATGCAACCTGTCCTTTTACTGCTATATTCAACTCTGCTCTTATACTGCAAAATCCAGCACTCTATTTATATGCCTACTTCTCCCCATATTCATATTTCCCCCTCCTTACTATCATCAAATCCATTTTGCAGCCACACCCTGTATCTATTGCTCAGACCATCCTTCCACTCCAACCCACAGCAGACACAAATCACATTCCCACCTGCTGGCTGTATGTCTTAATCTCCTCCTTGTGGCTGGCGACATCTCCCCAAACCCAGGCCCTAATCATATCCCCATATGCCACCGCCCACACCCACTCTCCTCCCCATCCTACAGAGGCTCCAATTTTTCTAACCTCATCCCCATCCCTACCCTCCCACTTCTTGCCCAGCCCTTCTCCTGTGGTCTACTGAATGTCTATTCCCTCACTAACAAATCTACTCTCATACATGACCTTTTCTGCTCACAAGCATTCCAGCTTCGTGCTCTTACTGAGACCTGGCTCTCCCAACATGATTCAGCCATGGAGACAGCAGTCTCACATGGGGGCTTGTACTTCTTAAACACAGAACGCACAGTGGGCAGAGGTGGTGGCACAGGTGTACTGCTTGCCTCACACTTGCTTCAACTAACCTCATCTTTCACCTCCTCGACTTAGTTTCTCAAAGAACTGCTCCTTACTAGATTTCTCCATATCTCCTTTCCCACTCTCCGACCACCATTTCATAACCTTCTTTACAACCCTTTCCCTCATCCCCCCACTACGACCCCGCACTACACCTGCAGCCTTTGCTCACTAGACATTTCTGCCTTATCTTCTGCATTGCACTCAATCCTCTCCACCTTCCTGAACTGGACAGACTTATAGGATACTACAACAACCTCCTCTCCTCATCACTTAATCTGTATGCTCCCGTCCAGGCCCATCACAAACGCCCCTCAAACCCACGCCCTTGGCTCAACTCAAAAGCACGCTTTCTCTGCTCCTGTACCCGCACTTCTGAACACTTGTGGAGGAAGTCCCGCTCTCACGCCGACTTTATCCACTACAAATTCCTCCTGTCCTGCTTCAACACTGCTTTATCCTCTGCCAAACAACACTACTCCTCCTCTCTAATCAATACTCACAAATCAAACCCACGGCACATCTTCTATATCTTCAATTCCCTCCTTCTCCCCTCCTCTCCATCATTCCACCTCCCCTCCCTAACCCCTCTAGCCTTTGCAGAATCTTTCACACAAAAGATTAACACAATACATCAAACAATCCTACTCTTCCAGCCTTCACAACTGTATCTTCCTAATCCTCCATCCTACTTATTTGATTCCTTTACTTCAGTCACAGAAGCAGAGGTCTCCCTTCTGCTGTCCACATCACCACTAACTACCTGCTCCCTTGATCCTATAACATCCTACCTCCTCACTCCTCTGCAACCCACGTTCGTTCCCATGCTAACTTGGGTATTCAACTCCTCCCTATCCTCTGGCATCTTCCCATCCTCATTCAAACATTAAATAATATCTACAATCCTCAAGAAAAGCTCATTAGACCCCACCTCCCCATACAACTATCGCCCATATCCCTCTTGCCCTTTGCCTCTAAGCTCCTTGAGCGCCTAGCCTACTCTCGTCTACTTACCTTCCTCAACTCCCACAATACTTTGGACCCTCTGCAGTCTGGCTTTTGGCCCACTTTTTCTACAGAAACTGCCCTTCTCAATGTAACAAACGATCCCCACACTGCAAAAACAAATGGCCATTTCTCTCTTCTTATCCTCCTAGACCTATCAGCAGCATTTGACATAGTCGATTGTACCCTTCTCTCCCAGGTTTTCCAATCACTTGGCGTCTGCAGCCTGGCACATTCCTGGCTTCTATTCTATCTCTCTCAATGGTCTCTCTCTGTGACATATGCTAACACCTCCTCACCTCCGATCCCCCTCTCAGTAGCTGTACCTCAAGGCTCTGTTCTGGGACCTCTTCTCTTTTCTCTGTATACACTCTCCCGGGGGCAACTGATAAAATCCTTTGGCTTTAACTACCATCTCTATGCAAAAGATACACAAATATATCTCTCCGCACCCTCAACATCACCTGAAATACAGCAGAGGGTCTCAAACTGCCTTACTGCTATCTCTTCCTGGACAGCTCATCGTCACCTAAAACTTAACATGTCTATGACTGAGCTCCTTATCTTTCCTCCTAAATCCTGCACAACTCCTCCATTTTCTAGAACTGTCAAGGGCTCCACAATTTACCCTGTAGATAAGGCCCGCTGCCTCGAGGTAACCTTGGACTCTTCTCTTTCCTTCTCCACCCACATTAATGATGTAACCAAAACCTGTCGATTCTTTCGGAATATAGCAAAAATCCGGCCATTCCTCTCTCACTCTACAACAGAAACCCTCATGCATGCTCTTATCCTCTCTCGTCTGGACTACTGCAACGCTTTACTTATTCATCTTCCTGCTAACCATATCGCTCCTCTCCAATCAATTCTTAATTCAGCCACCAGAATACTCTTCCTCTCCTCCAGATTAGTACTCACCCCACCACTTTTAAAATCACTGTCATGGCTTCCCGTAAAGCAGCATATCACATTCAAAATCCTCCTCGTCACCTTCAAGGCTCTCCATCACTTGTCCCCACCTTATATTTCATCTCTGATATCCTGACATATACCAGCACGTCCGCTACGCACCACGCATGGTGGATGACTCTCTGCCCCTTTAACCACTATCGCCGTTTCATGACTGAAGGCTTTCTCCCTTGCTGCTCCCTATCTATGGAACTCCCTACCACCCAGTATTCACCAAACCTCAACATCTTTAAATCAAAGCTAAAAATGCACCTTTTATCTCTAGCAACAGCGTAATAGGGAAACATTACCATTATCAAACATTATCATCATAAGCCAAACACTGCACTTCCTCCTGTACCAGCTCGTATCTGTATGTCACCCATCCTATACTTAGATGGTAAGCTCTACGGGGCAGGGACCTCTTATCCTAATGTATACTCACCTATTGTTCCCCTTATGATTAATCACTGCACTGTACCCCTTCTATATTTAGTGTAATCTGTAAAGTGCCAAGTACACTGGTTGGCGCTATATAAATAAAAATATACAATTTAATTCTTTCACACTGCCCGGTTCTCTGTCTCAACCTTCTCCTCAGATACGCCCCCCCCCCCCCACCAAGGTTTAATCCCCCTCAGGCTTCCCTTATTAATGCTTACTCACCCCAGGTGCTTTCAGTAACCCCCAGCTCATTATACTCCCTAGGTTAGGCTCATTTAACTCCACAAAGACACATTTAATACCCTATGCCCAAGCTCCTTCAGCACTCTCATTCAACCTCCATATAACTAATTCAACTCTCTTCTTTCAGGCTTTTTTTCCAAACTGCCGCAATACTCATATAGCCCCTTTGCCTATTCAATCTCCTCACTGGCTCAATAAAACTTCTATACAAGTCTTCAGGCTTAGCCCCTTTTGGGATCATTATAATTACTCACCCATAAGCTCATTCAACCACTCACACACAGATTTTGCTTGTGTGATGTTAACATAATGATTTCTGGCTCATTTTCCGCCCCTCCCCAGGGCAGAAGGGGGGATGGAGTGTAGCCTCAAACAGTGAATAGCCACAAGGCAGTGATTTTGACAGAAGTGGCCAAGGGGGCAACCTTATAGAGAGAATGAAAACCAATGGCCATCTTTCAGACCCAGTTAATATTGCTAATGGAGCATGCCAGGGTTTCCCTCTGTCTCCTATATTATTTATCTTTGTGATGGAATCCCTGGCAAAACACATAATATGGAAATTAAAGGAATCTCTTGCACTCAACGAGAACATAAGCTATTAATGTTCGCAGAGGATGTACTAGTCACCATTATCCAGCCCTCCACTTCTATGCCAGTACTGACTTTAAAATTAGCTACACCAAATCTGAATTGCTTCCAGCTGGTCTACCTTCTGACACTGGCCTCACTTCCTTTCAAATAGGCATCTTCCTCCATTAAATACCTTGGTATTCACCTTATTCTTTCCACCAACAACATTTACACTGATATCTACCCTCCTTTGTTATCATTAATTCTCAAGGAACTCTGTAAATGGGATCCCCTGCATATCTGTTGGCTTGGGCATGCCAATGTTATAAAATTGACAATCCTCCCTCGACTCCTCTACTACTTCTAACCACTACCAACTCATCTTCTACAAGTCTTCTTTGCAAAACTTTCACACATTATCCATAGCTTTATATGGCATTACCATCTTCGTCTTAAGTTATTAGGAGGTCTAGGTATTCCAGACCTTAACTATATTACCACTAGACTCTTATATTCTATACCACATTGGTCTTGTAATAGTGACACCAAACTCTGGGTCCAAAGAGAAAGATCTTTTTTTATCTAATGGCGATGCCCTCACAGAATTCTTTCTACCAGATCATGTTAAACATTCGTTGCATAAAACATACTCCATTCTATCACCATAGTTATTATTCCACCAGTTCCAAATACATATCTGTTGTCTCTTCCTTCTCCCCTGAACAGAGTCTATTATTCTTGACCTATCCAATTCACTCTCCCAGCTACCTCTATTCCCCACTGGCTGGTTTATCCCAGCCTCCGTGTGGGAGATTTTTTGATGATTCCTCTATCTGCTCCTTTCCCAGTTTACAGTCCCTTCTCTCCCCTCAAGCAAACTTTGGTGGTACTTTCATATCAACACTTCCTAGACCAAAAATTAATCTGTCAAGGCGGTTCCCGATCTCTAAACCCATTTGAGAATCTTTGTACATCTACAGGGCCAACACGTGGATTTTTAGGTAAGACCTAACGCATTTTGATTAAAACCCTAAAAAAAAAAAAAAAAAAAAAAAAAAGCCTCACTATGCTGCTGCTTGGGAAAAGGAACTGGAGACCAACATTTCCTCTGATGATTGGACACTTACAGTGGCATTGTCTAGATCATCTCAGATCCTCAGATCCAATTATAAATTCTTGTACAGATGGTACTAAACTCCCTCTAAGTTATATAGCATAGGTCACTCTGAGTGTCCTCTCAGTTGGGGATGTTTACTCCACAAGGGTTCATACCTTCACCTGTGGAGGTATTGTCCAAGGATTCAATCTTTTTGGGCATATTGTACATAGCACATAGAATTATCTTTAGATATCTAATTGCCTAGAGATTCCCTTCCAATGTTGTTCTGCTCTAGATTTTACACATTACCTCCTACGCAAAGATGTCTCTTATGGAGTATGCTGTCCGCAGCTAAATCACAGATTCCTGCACACTGGAAAGACAGAACCCCTCCTATCCCTGCGGAATAGCACATGAAAGTAGGCGATCATCTCCTTCTTACAAGACTAGCCTGCTAAGAAAGGCTTAGACCCCGGATCTCTGATGTCCTTCCTCTTGTGTTGGAATTCCTCTTGTGCAGTCTTGGCTGATGGTTAATATATGTACCTCTATACTACACATGGATGTAGTGCTCGACCCTTTCTTTTTTCTTAACTTCTTTCTTTCCACCTTTTATTTATTTTTAGGGTTTTTTTTCCTCTCTTCTTCTCCACCACCTCTTACACCTTTCCTTCCCTTTCCCTTCCCAGCCCTCCCTTCCTGTTACAATATTTAAAATAAAAACAAAATACAGTGTCTCCTTTGCTGCTCCTGGTATTATTTAGGGATGCACTGATACCAATTTTTTAGGACCGAGTAAGAGTACCGATACTTTTTCAAGTACTCACTGATACCAATTACCAATACTTTTTTGAGATTTTTTTCTTATTTTAATAAATAATAAACTTAAATTGAAATATAACTCTACCTATATGCGCAGTACAAATCTGTGGCCAATACCCTCTCTTTCTGTATGCACAATGCATAATTGTGGCCAGCACCCTCTCTACCTGTACACTCAGTATAAACCTGCATCCGGGACCCTCTCTAAAGGGTATCGGTGCTGGCATCGGCCGCATTTGCGCGAGTACGAGCACTCGCGCAAATGCCAGTATCGGCACCGATACCAGTATCGGTATTGGTGCAACCCTATTATTATTTGTTCGTAGACTACACATACACCAGCATTATATCATTTGTACGGACGTATTAAAATGTACTGTATCTTCTTGTGCACTGCTTTTCCCTCAATAAAAATCTTAATTATAAAAAAAAAAAAAAAACCTTTGCACCAGCACTGGCCTTGATACCTAGGGCACAGAAAATGAACCATGGAAAAGACAGAAGAAGCAGACTCTTGAATGATGTTTCTCAGAGCATGATTTTGGATGTTATGTTTTGAACAAAGGTGCAAGGGACAAATTCACAGTGGCTATTAGTATTTTCCGGCCATAGCAAAGTATGTGAGGCGTTATTATTATGAGGTGTGTTTCTTTAACACAATGTTGATTATTCTTTGTGGTTCCTTTAAGGATTAAAATCAAATTAACTATCATCTTACTGACAAGTTAATTTCCATTTCAGTATTTTTTGCCAGGATTGGCATTAAATCCATTCTGTCACTTTGATTTATCACGAGAACACACTCATTAGCCACGTAACACATTGATTGCAAGGAGTGGGTACAATACACTGCAAAGCAAAGCAGTGTAGCACAGGAGTAAAGGGTAGGTGTGTTGCCCACAAACTGCAACATGATTTCATAGCTCAAAAAAGAAGCCTTTGATGAACTTATTAACCCTTTAAAGACCGGGGGTACCCAATGTACTTAAGACATTTTTTTACATGGAAGCTCCCTATAACCTTTCACCACAGGTGCCACCAGTGTGGAAGTCACCACAGTCCAGTGTGTCACCTTTCATCTCATGCGACGTGTCCATTACAGAACTGTTGGCATGTGCTTATGCTGCACGTTAATGGTAACATAGCACTGCATTTGCGTAGCCAGTGTGAAACTGACCAAATATGTTTAACCCCTTTGCGACCCTTGACGTACCAGAACCGTCAAGGGTAAATGTGACCGAACGACCCTTGACGGTCCTGGTACGTCAAGGGTTAAACTCTTCCATCGCGGCCGCACGGAGCGATGGAAGAGTTCAAGCCGCTTGTTAATAAGTGTCCCGGTATCAGGACACTTAGTAACAAGCGGCTGAAACATTGTTGCAACATGCGATTCGCTTCAAAAGCGAATCACATGTTGCAAAACCTGAATGACAGGGACAGTATTTGTAAATACTGTCCCTGTCAGATCTCTCTGCCTCCCTCCACCTTGCATACTGCTAAGGTGGAGAGAGACAGAGGGAGATGGTGTTCCAGTGTGCCTGTAAAAAAAAAAGTAAAAAAAAAAAGTTTAAATAAAGAAAATTAACCCTTTGATCACTGTTCTGCAGTGATCAATAAGTGCCCCCCATCTGATCACTCTTGGAGTGATCAATTTGCTGCAGATCAGTGTTTTCTGATCTGTGGGACACCCCCCATCCCCCTTGAATTTTTTTAGATTTTTTAAAAAATTTTAAATTTTTTTAAATTTTTTTTTTTTTTTTTATAATAAATATAGTTTAGGTATTTTGGTAGGTAGTTGGGTAGGTTTAGTGTAGACGTGTGTTAGGGAAAGTTTTAGGGATAGATTTAGGTTTAGGGGAAAAAAACAAAAAAAAAACCAAACCCCCCCCCCACCAAAAAAAAATATATATATAATGAGCGCAGTTTAGATCGGTAGTTCAATTGGGTTAGGTAGGTTCAGGATATACGTAGGTTAGGGTAAGTTTTAGGGTTAGATTTAGGTTTAGGGATAGCGTAAGAAAAATAAAAAACCCAAAAAACCCCAAACCCCCCCCCCCCAAAAAAAAAAAAAAAATATATATATATATATATATCTCACTCTACGAGTCGAAGATCTCACGTTCTTGGCTAGGTAGGTTCAGGACTACCTCACCGTCCGGACTAGGGCCTAAGTACTTAGGATAGATTTACGGTTTAGGGCTAGCGTCCGGCAAAATAAACCACCCCCCCACCCCCAACCCCCCCCCCCCCCACCCACAATATCTCCTAATAGTGCAGTTTAGATCGGTAGTTCCCACTGGGTTAGGTAGGTTCAGGATTACGTCGGCTAGGGTAAGTTATACGGGTATCGATTTAGGTTTAGGTGATAGCGACCTCCAGCCCACCAAAAAAGCTTTTTAGTGGGCAAAATGCAGCGCAGGTACAGCGTTGAAGAGGCATATGCCTTTTTGGCGTCTGACTCTGAGGCAACAGACACTGCGTCAGATTTTGACATAGCGCAGTTTTCAGAAAGTGAGAGCAGCTCTAGTGATGACGCTGGGCCTTCTGTCAAGAAAAGACGCACTGCCCCAAAAGCTGCTCTGGCAACTGCCCCAGCACCTGCCAAAAGAACTGCCCAAAGACCTACCAAAATACCTACCCAAAGAAATGCCCCAAGTGCTGCCCCAAGAGCTGCCCTGGCAACTGCCCCAGCACCTGCCAAAAGATCTGCCCAAAGACCTACCAAAGAAATGCCCCAAGTGCTGCCCCAAGAGCTGCCCTGGCAACTGCCCCAGCACCTGCCAAAAGATCTGCCCAAAGACCTGCCAAAAGACCTTCCCAAAGAAATGCCCCAACACCTGCCACTCCTGATCCTAATGAATGGGTATCAATTTATGCCCACAAATCTCAGAATTCACAGGCAACCCAGGGATTCAAATTGATGTGGAAGGATTTATCCATGATCATTTTTTTTATTTGTTTTTGGGGGAAGACATTTTAGGTGAAATTGTTTCCCAAACCAATTTGTATGCAGCCCAGTATACTGCCGCCAACCCTAAGTGTGAAAAACGCTGTTTTTTTTTTTTTTACTTACGTCATGGTTTACGAGGGATTGGTGGTAAAATGGCTGTGTATAAAATTGGAAAACACACCTAAAACGAGAGCCTGGGGTGTCTACTTTCCAAAAATATACACTTTTGGGGGGAAATCTTAAAAAAAGAGCACTGTTACACAGCCCCAAATGAGACATGGCACCAGTAACGCAAGCTGTGAAGATTCAAAGTGTGAACCTGGAAACGCGCATGTTCCAATTTGGCCCCCGTAGCTCCCCCAAACCATGAGAAAGCTATGCATATGGGGTATTGCCGTACTCAGAAGAAGGAGCTGAACACTAATCAATTCAGTTTATAAAATCTTCACCTATTCTGTGCTTGAAATTCACATCAAAATTGAAGGCAAAGTGTGAAAAATGCTGAATTTTTTTTACTTACGTCAAATTTTCACAGGATTGGTGGTAAAATGGCAGTGTATAAAATTGGAAAACACACCTAAAACGAGAGCCTGGGGTGTCTACTTTCCAAAAAGATACACTTTTGGGGGGAAAATCTTAAAAAAAGAGCACTGTTACACAGCCCCAAATGAGACATGGCACCAGTAACGCAAGCTGTGAAGATTCAAAGTGTGAACCTGGAAACGCGCATGTTCCAATTTGGCCCCCGTAGCTCCCCCAAACCATGAGAAAGCTATGCATATGGGGTATTGCCGTACTCAGAAGAAGGAGCTGAACACTATTCAATTCAGTTTATAAAATCTTCACCTATCATGTGCTTGAAATTCACATCAACATTGAAGGCAAAGTGTGAAAAACGCTGTTTTTTTACTTACGTCAAGTTTATGAGAAAGTGGTGGTAAAATGTCCGTGTAAAAAATTTGAAAACACACCTAAAATGAAAGCTGGGGGTGTCTACATTCCAAAAATATACACTTTTGGGGGGAAATTCTAAAGTGCAGCACTGGAACATAGCCCAAAATGAGTAATGGCATCAGTTAACCAAGATGTGAAAATTCAATATTTGTTCAAAATTGGGCCCCGTAGCTCCCCCAAACCTTGAGAAACCTATGCATATGGGGTATTGCCGTACTCAGAAGAAGGAGCTGAACACTAAACAATGCATTTTTAAAAATCTTCACCTATCATGTGCTTGAAATTCACATCAACATTGAAGTGCAAGTGTGAAAAACGCTGTTTTTTTAACTTACGTCAAGATTTACGAGTGATTGGTGGTAAAATGGCTGCGTAAAAAAATTGAAAACATACATAAAATGAAAGCCTGGGGTGTCTACTTTCCAAAAATATATACTTTTGGGGGGAAATCTTAGAGTGGAGCACTGTTACAGAGCCCCAAATGAGACATGGCACCAGTGATGCAAGCTGTGAAAATTCAAAGTGTGAAACTGGAAACGCGCATGTTCCAATTTGGGCCCCGTAGCTCTCCCAAACCTTGAGAAACCTATGCATATGGGGTATTGCCGTACTCAGAAGAAGGAGCTGAACACTAAACAATGCATTTTTAAAAATCTTCACCTATCATGTGCTTGATATCAACAGTAGTATTGAAATGTAAGTGTGAAAACTGCAAAAAAACTAAATATTACCACAATTTTGAAATTTTTTTCTGGAAAAATAGCTGCATGAAAAACTCCAAAATTCTCCTGATTATTTACCTTATGTTGTGTAGTTTTCAGAAACATATACCTTTGTGGGACATTTTTGGTTCTGGCACCGTCAGCTAAGCTATGATGCTCACATGCCAATTGTTGAGAAATTACAAGTTGGAAATAATGGCATCCATCTTGTAATATTTACCTTGTAAATGTGAGGAAGTGATTGAAATACTAGGCATATGGGGTATTCTTATATTCAGGAGAAGCAAATGAATATATTTAGGGGTATTTTTTTGTCATAAACTAATTGTATGGAAATCCTGACACGAAAATATAAGCAAAATGTTGTTTTTTTAAAATTTTTTTCCTCTTTTTTTCTATTTTAATCAAATTAAACAATGAGGTATTCATATAATTGTGGTATCAAAAGAAAGCCCTACTTGTGCTTAAAAAAACAGTATATAATTTATGTGGGTGCACAAAAGGAATTAAAGAGAAAATATGGTTGAACAAAGACATAGTCAAAAAAATCAAAATTGCTCCGGTCCTTAAGTCAAATCAAACTCAGATTTTCCCGGTCCTTAAGGGGTTAAGTTGCATACAAGAACAACAAACATCTAAGCAGATAAAATACACAGTAATTAAGGCCATATATATAGAAAATAAAAGAAGTGAAAATATGGAGCAAACCACCTGCACCATAGGAAGGGTAAACATCCTCATCAATTTAAAATGGGATTTAACCCTTTGAAACATAAATATCTTCAATACATGCATTGGGGACCCCTCTAGTATTCATTTGATCCAATTTTAAACAGTTTGATTGTCAATGTTCCAGTCATCCTCAACTGAGACAATATAGTCCCAAAACAGCACAAAAAAAAAAAAAAAAAAAAAAAAAGGGTAACACACAAAGCATTTTACTGAAGATAGGAACCAGATGGCCCATCTATCTAAATAAAATGAACAATCTTAGTAATAATGAAAGAATAGCCTTTGGCCAATCCAAGCGTTTTAAATACCTTCCTAGTATTAACCACTTGACTTTTCACCCTCAGTGCGAAGCATATTTTCACATTTTTGTTTCCGTTTATAGTCAAATAAACATGTTGGGGCTTTTCTGTGAACAACCTTTTTGGGGGGTTTTTTTCCCTTTCTTTCATCAGACCCTGCAATTTCATAAGGGTATAGGGTTCGAGAGTTGATTCTGGGCCTTTTTGCACCCCAGAATAAATTGGATAAAAGAGGATTAGCACTAATAAAAAAGGAATGTGGAACACGTACTGGAAGGGTCTGGAAGAGGTAAAGAAAGGGTGGTAGAATGGACATTTTAAATGCCTGAATCCAACCAATCCACAATAAATATAATCTGCTCCACTGAGAGAAATCCTTCTGGATTAATTTAAGGAGTTGATATCATAAGCCATTTGCAGATTAGCCGGTAAATGAATCCCCAAATAGGAGATAGATTTGGTGGACCATCTAAAAGGGTATTTAGAGGTTAGTGATGAAAGAGCAGCAATAGGGACATTAAGAGCAAGAACCTCCGATTTGTGAACATTAATTTTAAAGTCAGAAAGCAAGGAGAATCGATCAAATTCAGAGAGAAAAGCAGGAATAGCCTCTTCGGGATGACTGGTAGATAACAAAATATCATCCGCGAACATGAAGAGCTTACATGTGAAGGATTTAAACGGGATTCCGACAATAGAAGAGTTAGCTCTAATGTTGTGCAAAAACCTCCATAACAAGAACAAAAATATGACAGGAGATAGAGAGCAGCCCTGGCGAGTACCATTATATATAGGGAAACAGTCAGACAATGAGTTGTTCACTTTCACCTTAGCATTAGGGTTTGTATATAAAGCTTGTATTAAAGTTAATAAAGTGTGGTCCAATACCGTTAGACTTGAGAGCATGAAGCATAAATGACCAGTATCGAATGCCTTCTTGGCATCAATAGTAAGAAATATAGATGGAATCTTGTTGAAATCAATACGGTGAAGAACATTCAATAGTTTTCTGGTATTATCTCTGGCCTCATGGCGAGGTGTAAACCCAGCCTGATCTAAATGAACCAGCTTAGGAAGAAGGGGTTTAAGTCTGTTTGCCAAGATATTGGGATAAATCTTAAGATCAAGATTAAGCAAAGAGATTGGTCTATAATTCACGCAATATTAAGGGTCTTTACCTGGTTTATGCAGTAGAGTAGTGTGAACAGTAGAAATATGAGAATGACAATGTATCTCATTAGGGAGAGCAATAAAGGATCTAGCAAGAAGAGGTATGAGAACCTGTTTAAAAGATTTATAGTATGGTTGCATGAATCCATCAGGCCCCAGGCTCTTGCCCGCCGGTAAAGGTATAATGGCTTCTTCAATCTCAGTCTCAGTTATTGGTAAAATCTAGAGCATTTACAGAGGAGTCATCTAATTGGGGAGGAGTTGCAGATTTTAAGTAGTCTCTCAAAGAAATGTCTTCAAGACCCAGAGAGCGATCAGAGTCAGCAGAGCATATATTATATAAGGACGAATAATAAGCTCGGAAAGTGTCAGCAATTACTTCAGAAGCATGAGATATCTGTCCGGTATCTGTCCTGATAGAAGGGATAAATGTGGCTTCAAATCTTTCTTTCAGTTGTCTAGCCAAAAGTTTACCCATTTTATTTCTATGTTCAAAATGTGACAGACGCATTCTAAGGAAGGAACGTTCAATTTTATTGCTCAATAGAACCAGTAATCTCGCACGTAGGCCCATCAGACGATGGAAAGGTGCACTTACCAATGATGCTTTGTGTTGTGATTCTAATTTTTGTATCTCTTGCAAAACCTGATTCTTTCACGGGTTAACTCCTTTTTCCTCCTCACTGCTAATTTTATCAACTCACCTCAGATGACGCACTTGTGTGCTTCCCAGATAGAGACCGGAGACATCCCAATAGTACAGTTTTCAGTAATACATTTTTTCAAAGTTTGAAGAATCTGTGCTTTAAAGTCAGAGTAATTAAGAAGGGATTCATCAAACCTCCATGAACGCAGAGGAGTGAATGGTCAGACCATGTGATGTTACCTATTTTTGCCTCCCGAAGGGAGGGAATGGAGGAATGGGAAATGAAGTTGTAATCTATCCTGGAATATACTGAGTGAGGGTTAGAATAAAAAGTATAATCTCTTCCTTGGGGGTGGAGTATCTTCCAAGAGTCCATAAGATGAAGCCGATGTAAAGAGAGTGAGAATCGCCGAAGGACTGATTGAGCTCGAGGATTTCCCTGTGGAGCATTCAATCAGGAGTGAGATGGGGAGGTTGAAGTTACCTCATAGAATAAGAGTACCTTCTTGGAAATCCGCTAGAAGATACAAAGTATGAGTGATGAAAGAAGTTTGGTTTGAATTAGGAGAGTACAGAGTGGCAAAAGTGTATAAGGAGGCATTTATAGAACCTTTAATAAATAGATATCTACTCCCCTTGTCTGCTAATGTCTTAGAATGTGAAAATGGGAGATCCCTATGAAGAAGTATCGCAACTCTACAGCGTTTTACTGGGGCTGAGCTGAGATACAACTTAGGAAATGTATTAGAAGAAAGGTTTATATTTGAATATTTCTTAATATGGGTTTCTTGTAACATGACAATGTCACCCTTTAATTTGCGCATTTCCTTGATGACTAGAGACCTCTTCTGGGGACAGTTAAGCCACTTCACATTTTGAGAAATAATATGAAACAATCTATTAGATGGAGCCTCCATTAGAGAGTGTAGAGAACATCCAGATACAGTTTAAAATTGATCTGTAAAGTATATGAGTGTAAAAGTTAGAAGTCAGTACTCAGAATACTGCATAAATCTCAGGTCTGCAGGGGAAGACTAGAAAAAGAGGAAAACAAGGAGGTAGGTAGAACTTGTTCCAGAGAGCATAGTGGGCCATTGCCCTCTTCCTGGTGATTTTTGGGGGTGAAATTGCATCACACAAGAGGCAATGAAAATGAAAAAAGGTTGGATAAAACAGAGAAGAGAGCAAACAGGTGCAAGAGGCTTCCAGTACCCCCCAGGAGAAAGTACTATAAGCAAAACATGTAATGTTAATATATTGTACAATCATATGATATTTTACTATGCCGTTTCAACAGCTATGGTGTGATAAGAACTCAGTGCAACAAACACCAGGAAGAAAAACGTCATAACATGAATAAACAAACTTACAGAGGTCATCTGCTGAGGTGTTACAAGCCCAAACCAGGCATACAGATGTAAAGAAAAAGGGGGACAATAGCACCAGAAGCTCAAATTAGATTAGCGGGATGCTGAAGGAATGGAAATCCCAAACAAAATTTTTAGAGGGTCAAATAAGCCAACAGAATGAGTAAGAATTAGAAACCCAGTGGAGGTATAGCCAATCAAAATTGCGATCTGAAGGGTCAGTATCCAAAACTCAAGTAGATGACCACAGAAGCAGTTTGTGGAGACTCAAAGCATGAACAAAAAGTAATGCTACTATTGAACTTAATACAGCAACCAGGGCTTAAAATATGAAGTCCTTTGCTACTAGCCAGACCTGAAAAGTTACTCGTCACTGCAAGCCATAACATACCCACCAGGGCTGAATTTCTACTCGCCAGGGCTAAATTTTCACTCGCCATTGGCTAGTGGTGAGTGGAAATTTTGTGCCCTGCAGCAACCATATACATACGTAAACTTATGTCCACAGGAACTTAAATTCAAACTAAATGAATGGATCTGCTTCAACTCTGCTTCAGAAACCGACCCCAGGGATTAAGGTGTGACGCAGCTCCACTCTAATCCTCTCCAAATGCCATCTATCAACCCTCCCAAACAGAGCGTGCCAGACCCACGAATATCGAATGAAGCAGAACTGAGGCATGGGACACTTTGACACAGGGAGAAGAGAGCCTCAAGAAAGAATCGCTTGGACACGCAATGGAGTCCTATTAACAAAGGTATAATTAGAGATTGTTCTCTCAGTCTAGTACATGAAAAACAACAAAAGAGAAGAGAACACCTCCACAGCCATATAAATCAGATGTTTATTGACCTTGCAAGGGAAAAATCGGGATAAACCAGTAAATAGAAAACCATGGTGTCCAGATCCGATCTGTGAAATTTAGAATCATACAAAAATAGTATTTTAGCACTATCTAAAGTAATAGCACTTGTCAGGTAGAAGAAATGGCCAAGTGAAGCAATTTATATCATCTAGGAGATCTATGGGGTATTACATTTCACTCTTAGATCAGAAACATGGTTTACAAAAGCTGATTATACCAAACCCCTCCCCCCACCCCCCTCATAGTAAAAATCAGTGAAAAGTATAGAGGGAGTATCTATAAGGCATATAAAGTACATCAGTTCCCATGCCCCAGTATGAGCTATGGTATGTAAAATAGAGCTAACATTTATAAACTACAGTCACCCATTAGACTGTTGGGCCTGTTTAGCCACATTGCCTGCCGGTGGTGGGGAGTCTGGTGTGCGACGTCTTTTAGTAACTGAATGCCACGCTGCTGATACTTCCTTGTCTTCAGACCAGATAGACAGATCAGGCTGGACACCTGGGAAGTTGAAATCTCCAGGAAGGGTTAATTGAAGTGAAGAGATTAAATCTTTAGTGTCTTCTCCATATTTCAGAGAGTAGGTATGTCCCTCCTTGGTTGCCAGAATCAAGAGAGGAAATCCCCAACAATAGCGAAGATTTGACTGTGGAAGGATCGCCATGAGTGGACACAGCTCAGGTCTCCATTGTACCGTTAGACTAAAAAGCCTCCAAAAATTACAATAGGTTGGTTTTCAAAAGTGAGCGGCGCCAATTTCTTTGCCGCCATAAGCACAGCTTCTTTATCCCGGAATCTCAAGAAACATACAATTATGTCCCTTGGTGCTTCTTTCGGTGCAGCTTTGAAGGTTCTGTGTGCCCTTTCTATTTCATAAACCGTAGGTTGGTCAGGTTTCAGTAGGAAATGAAAAAGTTTGCGCAAGAAAGAGAATATCCCTTCCCGTTTCAGGTATACCTCTAATACGCAAATTATTTCTTCTGCCTCTATTTTCTGCATCTTCCATACAAAGCATACCAACATGTTGTGCTTTTGTAGTGAGAATTTTTTGTTGCGTCAGTTCTATAAAGGTTTTCCAAGATTGCCAATCCTCTTCTAAAGCGACAACTCTATCTCCCAGTTGTGACAGATCTCATTTCACCACCTTCAGCTCTTCTTTAAGGAATAATTTTAAATCTCAAAGTAAATTATTTATGTCTCCCTTCGTAGACGGGGAGTCCGCTTGATCCGACGTAGATTCGTCATCTGAACTGCATCTATCCTCAGTTTCAGATAGAACAGGTTGTGAGCAACTAGGAACCACCTCAGGCTGGTCGGCCATCTTGGTAGCCGTACCGTTACTCAAAGAGACAGCACTTTTCTGTAAATATAAGTGCACTCCTTTCCCTTTTTTTTTTTGTCGCTCGGCATGTTGTTGATGTGTTAACAAAGATAGTCAGCCTGAAATAAAGATGTACGTCATCGGTATAGATCAACTGAGTCTCCCAAGAAGACACAGCTCAAGACCTACATGTCCATTCACTAGAGCTGACAGGCCATGCCCCCATAATTTGCCTTTCTAACCCTAGCCCAGAGTGCACAAATGATCCTAGAAGATTACTATAAAGGAAAATTTGCATTTTTTTCCCATTTCTACCCTTCCAAAGGTACTAAAATCTTTGAAAACAAAGGAAGGTACTATTACTGGCAGCTCCCCACTCGACAGAAATAACACTCCACTAGTAAAAGATGAGGAAATTCCAGAAGCACACTCTCACCCAAAATCTGTAATTTTTATTAGATTCTTCAAATATATTCTTCTTCTACTACAATGAATGTAACAACTACGGCTGAGATGAAAAGTATAGAAAGCATACTATTTTGGAAAGAACACAATCTACTGCCTGCATCAAATGATGAGTCACTTGCCTTTCTACCTCTAGGCTGGTGAGCACAAATGTTTCCAGAATGTAGAGCCATAGGAAAAAAAAATAAGCATTCTTCTTTTTCATTTGCAACAGTTCAAAGATACTAAAATATTTGAAAACCATGGAATTTCTTACAAACGTCAGCAAAGCAAGCATGAGAAAAATGGTACCACACTGGTATAATTTGACATACTATAGGGGGTACCAAGATAAATAAACTACACGCATAATTTTTTTATTTTCTAATATTACCTGCCTGCACTAATATGGTAATAACAATTAAAGATATGGTAGAAAAGTGGACAAGGTGCACTGTTTTGAAAAACAGACTATCAGAAGCATCAAAAAAGAAGTCACTTTTGCAAAAGTTTTTGCCAGTTGCCTTAAACATCTCCTTCCAGATATAATTCACCCTTCCTAGAGAGGTTTAGTGCTAAGCAGAAAAGCAAGGCACAAAACCACAAAGGCGATTTCCCTCACATATTTAGTGGGGCGGAAGAACATCCCTGTGGTCCTTCCGGCAACCGACTCACAAAAGGCCTTTGACAGGGTGCATTGGAACTATTTGTATGAGACACTTAAGCATATGGGTTTGGATCCCAATATTCTTACAGGTATCAAGATGTATGTACTCATCCCGGAGCGCCAAAGTTATAGTTTAACAGTACTCTCTTGGAGGCCTTCGCAATCTCAAACAGGACAGGGGTGCCCACTCTCACTTATATTTATACTAACTCTGGAACCCCTTCTCAGCTATGTCCGTCAGTCCTGGGATGTAAGATCTGTATAAACCTTTGAGTGCCAGAGGGGTACGCAAGCATTGCTCTACAATGCGTTGTGTACCCCTCTGGCACTCAAAGGGTTAAACTGGCAGCCTTCCCACACAATGTGATTCTTCCTCTCATGCCCCACCCAGTCCCTTCCCACTTTGATCAGGGCTCTGGACGAATACAGTCGTGTCCCAAGCATCCATTAATTATTTGAAATCTGAAATTCTTAACATCAGTTTGTCCTCAAGACTCTTTACCGCTCTCCACAACAAATACAAGTTCAAATGGTCCTAAACAGATATCCTCTGTTTAGGGACTCGCATCTCCCCTTTCCTCTCAGATCGCAATCTCTCCCCTCTTCTTCAAATTATCTTTTAGGATCTTAGTTCCTGTCATTCTTTTTCCCTATATTGGTTTGGTAGATTCAATATTGTTCAGATGGTGATTCTCCCCAAAGTCCTATATCTATTTAATTGTCTTCCAATCTCATTACCCAGATAATATATAGACTGACTTTAACAGGTGGTTTCCTCATTCATATGGACCCACAAGCAACCTTGCCTCTGCCTTTCTATTCTTCCTCAAAGCTCAGGGGTGGGTTGGGCCTCCCGGATTTCCTGACATACTATCGAGCTTTAGCGATTTCTAAGCTATTTAACTTCACCTCATCCCAGAAACCTTGTTGGACCGCCTTTCTTCGATAGTTTCTCGGCCCTCTGGATCCATTAGAACTACCGTCTGGGAGCTCTAACCATATAATTTTGGGACATTTATTAGATTCATGGTGGTCCACTAACACTGCCGTCCACCTTACACCACCTCCCTCCCCCGTGAAATTAATAACAGGCAATCCTGACCTCCCCAGCAGCTGGAATAATCCCTCCCTTCTATCCTTACATAATATATCGCTCGATACTCTTCAGGCTCTCTCACATCATGACTTTAGCCAATCTGCAAATGATTTGACAGGGACTGCTAGAACCACGGTTCCTCCTTTGTTGACACCAATACAAATTAGACATTGGACTAACTCTGAACTTTCCAACTTCTCACCCCCTCAGGGACCTAACTATCTTTGAGAAAACTCTTTCCAATACCCCCCCCCCAACTCTTCACCCTTTGTCCTTCTGTTACTCACTGATGCTCTCCTCTCCCCAAGCCAGTAAATTGAATTTTCTCATCCAATGGGAAAAAGGACTGGGTTTCTACACTTGAAATTCCTACTTGGCACTTTATATTCCGAAACTTAAACAAATCTGCCAGAGACTAATACCACACTATAAACTACTCACTCGTTGGTGTCTGAGTCTCCAGCAAATATCTAGCTTCTCTCCCACATCTTCCTCGCTATGCTGGGGCTGTCACCAAGCCACTGGATCTATGGCACAGTTATGGTGGTTCTTCCCACCAATCCAGCAATACTGTTCCTCAGTTCTCAAACAGATCAACTCAGTACTTAACAGCCTTTTCCGTTTGGATCCTTCTGCTTTTTTTTTTTTTTTTTTTTTTTTAAACTATCCCCACAATAGTCCCAAGATTCATTCGAAACAACTTCCCTGTATCCTGACCCTGCTAAACCCAGCTAAAATCTCTCATCCCAATACATCAGGTGATTTCAACATCTACCCATCATTGTGTGTAATTTATGTTATTTCTCCTAATAGCAGACAGAAGTGGGAAGTTGTGATATAGTGTTAACTTGTACTAGAACTCACCTTCATCTTTCTGGAAATTGATTGCTTTAAAAACAAAATATTCCAACTTTAAAAATATGTTTTAAAAGGTCAGGATTCATCAAGTTAATCTCACTGCCATTTTTAATTCTTTATGACATTTCAAAAGTGATGGAATTAATTACAAAAATACCTTCTTTTTACAACAAACCCACTATATGAATTTTTTTCATCACAATGACTTTTTAACACCTTCTAAGGCCCCTGCAGCTGTGCACATTTTCAGTATCTCCTCAATTAAATGCCGTTAACAAATCCTTCAGAATGATTGCGCCACTGATCAATTCACCTATGTTCATGTGAGAAGATCTGGAAAACCTGCACTACTAGGGGTGGGGACTGAGGATAGGTTTGAGTGTTCAAGAGTCGCCACCACATAAATCTGCTTTAATTATGGAAAATAGAACACTCCATCAATATTATTTTCTTGCATTTTTCTTTTTGTTTCTTGAGATAGATGTTACTATGATAAACCAATGACCAAAGAATAGCAGTAGTGAGTAGTTTTTAAATGATGTCATTAACATACAACAACAATTAAATAGATCTACATGTTATGCTTGATGTTAACTATTTTATAGAATAAAATAGAATAAATAGAATAAAAAAATTTTCAAATTTAAAGAGTAACTATGAAGGTGTACTTCACAGAATCCCATGAAAGGAAAAATAAGAGGTTAAAAAGCCTAATTTAAATTAATTGCAATGTTAATTTATCCCCTATGGTGTGGAAAGTTTGTTCCACTTCTTCAATGCATATCAGCCTCTGTGAGGCAGATGTACTAAATCAAGATGCCCATAACATTGCTGATAATATCTTTAAACAGGAGGTATCAGAATCATTTGCAAATGCAATAATCATCAATATAGATTGACCAGGTATAAACCACTCAATGCCTTAGGAGGACTCATACAGCAAAACAGTGCACATAATAAAACAAATGCTAATATTGTATACAGTAAGACAATAAAAGAATGGAGGTAAATAGCAATAACATGCTCAAAGCCTTAAGGGATTATATGAAGTATGACAGCAAATAGGCATCTCATCTAATGCATTACAAGACTATGGAAAGCACACACATATAGTTCAATGAGATAAAAGCAAACATATAGACAATGTTAAAACAAAGGATATATAACTTTTATATTGTGGATTACCAACCTCTAGTTTTCCAGATAGTCATCTACCACACCTTGGTCCTGGATGAAACTTCTACCTTCAAATCATCCAGACGTCCAGTCCAGTATGGATGAGAAAGCAATTCTTTTATGCATAATATACCCAAACAGGGTCCATTCTCTTCCACCCAACTGAGTATGTCCATTCAAGGAGACAGACTGTTCCCTCTGGAGAATAGGAGTTGGAGGTCATAATAAAGCAATTCCTTATAGAAGAGGGGCCAGAGGTGCAGACTACTCTGTGCACTCCATTCCAAGGCCTTCTAGGACTTACATGGTAAAGAGAAAACAAATGTTTGTATATCAACAATCGCCAGCAAGAGTCTGACGAATCTCCTAAGAGGACACAAACTGACCTCTAATGCAGGAAGAGAGGTTAAGAAGATCAGAGGAAAGAAACAGGCAGTCTTCTATATTAAAAGGTTATTGATAAGTGACCTGTCCCCTGGCAGTGGATACCTTTACTCCATGGATCCTGCGTCACTCACTAGATCAGTGGTTCTCAACCTGTGGATCGGGACCCCTTAGGGGGTCGTATGACGATTTGCCAGGGGTCGCCTAAAGCCATCAGATACTTATATTTCGATTCATAACAGTAACAAAATTACAGCAATGAAGGAGCAACGAAAATTATTTTACTGTTAGGGGTCTCCACAACTTGGGATATTTTATCAAAGGGTCACGGCACTAGAAAGGTTGAGAACCGCTGCACTAGATGATAGAGAAATTAAACATTTCCAGCTTAAAAATGGTTGGGAATGAATGCTTTCTGCCACTAGCTCATCTACTTCATGTAACTGTGGAGCAAACCAACTGCCCATTATTAGGGATGTACTGAAAACTCCCAGTGATTATAATGGAGCCTTTAACTCTTTGGATGCTAGAAGCCTCTAATGTGTTGCTTTACAGTGTACTAGAGATCTAGCATTCAAAGGGTTAAACTCCCATTTAAATCATTAGAGCTTTTTGGGAATGTTTATTTGTCCACTGTTGTGCAGTTGGCTTGCCCCAGAACAATATCACTTTGGTTTTTATACATAATGCCTACTGTACACTAGTTTTACACTTTTTTGTAAAATAAATAAAATCTCTTATTTTGCCACATATCTAAACTGAATATGATTAGCAATATCCACTTTTGCTTACAATCCTCTAATACAACTATATGGAAGCATTTGAATAAATATATGTATTTCTGTTATAAGAATTAATGGAACACTTTTAGAATATAGATCAGGGGAGAATTCATATTTTACATTAACATTTTTAATTAAATTTACAAATATGAAGATTTACTACAAATACATACAGTATTTTGGAAAATGAAGGTCGATCAGCCCGGCTTGAGATTTTTGACTGCCTGACAATCAGATCTGTGTGTATGACCTCAACAGAGCAAACCACAGCGATCTGGCATTGGGCTGTGATGTCAGGTCATTCAGACCTAATCTCACGTCCCAAACACACGCACAGACAACCTGATTTTAGGAGAGAGGGAAAGATAGAGGAGAGAGGGTGTATGTGTGTCTAGACTCAAACTAAAACTGTCCTGTGTAAGCAGAGCTGGCTCTTACATGGGTCCTGCTGGGTCCAGGGACCCAGGCGGCAGTTTGAAAGGGGTGGCAATTTTCCGCCCCAAAGCATGTTCTGTCTTGACTCAACCCCCACCGGGACAGACCCGGAATGAAGCCACTGTCTGCCATGCTCTGCTCTGCCTCATCTGACAGCCACACAGCCAGCGTCCTACACACAGTACATGTGTATGCCTTGCTCCAGCTCCACTCTCCTTACTTTGCTGCATGCTGCCTGCAGTGTTAGCCTAGCCCACTCTTAGAAGCACAAGGACTGAGGCAGCAGAGATCGGCTACTCATGCGTGGACTGTGACAGTTTCTAACAACATGCACCACAAGCCAATGAGAGAGGGGAGTATTGTCATGATGCCCCTCTCTAATTGGTTAGCTGGTGCACAAGACGGCAGGGATGGTGGTGCTGAGTCGCATTCTATCTATGGTGAGGTAACGGTCATTCACAGTCACCAGGAAGGGGCAGCAGCAAGGCGGCTATGGGCTACCGAGTCCCTCCCAAGTCTGACTGAGTGATTTAACCTTGTCACATAAGTGTGTAAAACTTGCAGCATCAGGCAGCCACCAGCACCAGGTAAAAGTTTTAAGGAGGTATCTCTCAGTCACAGACAGTGGGGTTCCTTAGGTAATATAGCCCAATGGTGACATATACCAGTGTGCAATGGGCTATTGATTGGTTCCAAATGATGCATTATTTCATTGTTCCTAAACCAATAGCCCATTGCACACTGTGGTATACTTCTATAATGGGCTGTATTACCTAAAACACTGCACTGTCTATGACTGGGAGAAATCTGTTTTAAACTGAGTGAGTCTGATGCACAGCAACCACCAAGAAAATAAAAGCATGATACCCATTGCTGAAATATACCACAGTGTGTAAATGGGATATTGATTCTGATGCATTATTTCTTTGTATTGAAGGTACTACATCACTTAGTATCCACATTACAAGGAAACAGTGTATCCGTTAGAACCAAACAGCCGAATTTCAAACCATGGTACAGTTCAGCAGTGGGTATCATACTTTTTTTCTTGGCGATTGCTGTGCATCAGACTTACTCAGATAGTTTAAAACAGATATCTCCCAGTCACAGACAGTGGGTGTCTTAGGTAATATAGCCTATTACTGAAGTATACCACAGTGTGCAATGGGCTATTGGTTCAGATGCATTATTTTGTAAAGTAGGTATTAAATGACTTAGTACATCCATTACAAGGAAATAATGCATCTGAGTGTAGGGCTCTGTAATTTTCACCCCTTGGCTATCACAAAGGTACCTAAGTCTCTTCACTGTGCTGGACTCACTGGAAGTTTTCCACCATGTTTACAGAAAGGATATGGGGAACCCAGACCAAATATGGCTACAGCTAAAAGGGGAGAGGGGCTTTGTTTGCAAGGCCAAGTTATCGTCTAGTTTTGCATGTAGTGCATTTCATAGTTATGGATACCATACATTAGAAAACTGCAATGTGAGGTATTGTTTTACATAAATCTGAGTTTAGTATTTTTATATATAAACACATAGATATACACACACATACAGAGAATGTGATTAATGTGGATGCTTCTATGCATGGGTGTGTGTGTGTTTTGGTGGGAGTGGTTTTGGGGGGGCAGCATTTCATCCTTGGACCCAGGCAGCACAATGTCTTGGGCCGGCCCTGTGTGTAAGGGCACCATAAGTTATAATAATATGCATGCACCCATAGCCTAGTATTAATAAAATCATCAGTCCTAGTTTAGTATTAATAAAATACCAGTACTTACATCTTAGTATTTACAAAGGAAACTAGTCTAGTATTAAAGGAACAAAGAGTTCAGACCCCTATATGTTTACACAAGTGATAAGCATACATGCCGCCTGATTCTGACTCACTGTGCTTGAATTATAATGTCCCTAGTTTTAAATTTAATCTCTACCCTATGTTCTATGTAAGGTGACCATATATCCCTTTAAATCAAGGAAACATATAAAAAAAGCCCATTACAGGGTTCCACTGATTGCCGTGTAGTTCTGGAATTAAGTTTTCATAAGCTTCCCTGATTTAAAGAGATACTTTAGTTCTGTGTGTCTGTCACTGAAAAGTTAATAGGCTTGAGCTTCCCATATAATATTGCTTATGTAGATTATTTCTTGTAACATGTAGGTGTGGTTAATGTCTGTTTTGCTGTAACAAGTGCAACCCCTTGCATGACAGAGGTAGAAAATGCATTGGGTTTCATATCCCTCTGCCACTGAGAGGGTTCATGTTGGTGGTGTGCTGTATGGTACTGTCTACACTAGTGATGCTCTGTAAAGTTACTGCCTAGGGAAAAAATGTCCTTTGAAATGTTTTTCAATTCTTGGAAAGTATGAGATAGAGCTAACAGGGAACTATTCAATTTAATTTGCTGTGTAAATCAGCTGTGGATAATCTGAGGCCCTCCAGCTATTCAGGACTACAATTCCCAACATCCCTTGCCAGCTGCAGTGAGGTCCCTGCCCAGAAGAGTTTACAGTCATTTATGGCATTTATTGCATTCATGTTAAGAAAACATAAATGAAGACTTTTGTAAAGCTGTTAATGAGGGCATGGATTCACGTAAGTAGCTTTAAAGAGATAGTAACACTATGTAAAAATATATATTGTAGGATGCATCCTCCCACTGCTGAGAGGTGGTTTATTCAAAAGTTATTGCATCTTAAATGTGACTTTATTTAGGTGGTATAACTCAATGGCCTGAAATTGTACAGTTGTACTGTTGCTACACCATCCTATGGACAACTCTGGTCAATTGACCATATGCCTCTGTAGGACGCTGTAGCAACAGCACCACTGCAAAATTTCAGGTCATTGCGAAATTGCACCTAAAAAAAAAAAAGTTAGTTTGACCTGCAATAACTTTTCAATAAAACAACTCTTAGCAGTGGGAGTGCCCTTTTTACTAAGGAGGATGAACTTTGCAATTTTACGTATTATATATTAAGTGTTACTATCCCATTAAAAGTATCCTTAATGATATCTTTTTGACATAAATTGGAACAAAGAAAGCGGAGGTAAAAGATTACTGGGATTGTGGCAATGTATAATGCCAAAACCTGAGGGTACAGTATGGATGGCAATACCAATTTGTTTTATAATAGAAGTAGATATTTCATTTATAGCAGATCAAGAAGCCAGATGGATTTTGCATGTTTTTCAAGAGCACAGTCTATTACAAATTATCCATACTAACAACATAATAGAAACGAGGAACTTGAAAAACCTAATTATACGAAAAACAGACACTGGGAAAAAAAATGTAAAATCATTAATCCCTAAAGGACCACAGCAGGTGCACAATTCATTGCTTAGCAATCCATTGTATAACTGTTGTCATTAAGAGGTTAAACTTTTCTGCATTACATCATGCATGTTGTACTCTGACCACTGTACTGGAATAGATAGATGTACTGTAATACATTACAATAAGAAATGGTGTGTGTGTGTGTGTGTGTTGGACACAGGATGATTAAATGTAGGCAAATATAAGTTGAGTCAGGTACTGACACAGCTATCTCTAGGATTTGTTATATGAAGTATTACTCTCTCTCACTCTGTTAGGGTTGATCACTTGCAGAGAGCAGACCTTTGCCAAAAAAGCACAAGATGTGTTTGATAATTTTAAAAAATAAATAAATAAATAAAAATGAAGATTTTCTGTGAGGCAGACAGACATTCTTCACAGGGTTACACAGTAGACACACACAAGAATGTAACCATGGTTTCTAGAAGTGATAAGTCATTCTTATAGTCAGTTTCTATCTAACACACACATTTTATATATATATATATATATATATATATATATATATATATATATATATATATATATATATATATATATATATATATATATATACACACACACACACACACACAGTGGATATGGATATAAAAAGTCTACACACCCAGGTTCTTATGATGTTAAAGAATGAGACAAAGATAAATCATGTCAGAACTTTTTCCACCTTTAATGTGACCTATGACGTGAACAATTAAAGTGCAAAACAAACTGAAATCGTTGAGGGGGGGGGGATAAAAAACTCACAATAACCTGGTCGCATAGGTGTGCACACCCTCTTATAACTGGGGATGTGGCTGTGTTCAGAATTAACAAATCACATTCAATGTCAGGTTAAATAGAAGTCATTACACACTTGCCATCATTTAAAGTGACTCAGATTAATCGCAAATAAAGTTGAGCCATTCTAGTAGGATTTTCCTGACATTTGCTTAGTTGCATCTCAGAGCAAAAGCCATGGTCTGCAGAGAGCTTCCAAAGCATCAGAGGCATCTCATTGTTGAAAGATATCAGTCAAGAGAAGCATTAGATACACCATGGAACACAGTGAAGACAGTCATCATCAAATGGAGAAAATATGGCACCACAGAGACCAAGAACTGGACGTCCCTCCAAAATTGATGAGAAGAAAACTGGTCAGGGAGGCTTCCAAGAGGCCTACTGCAACATTAAAGGAACTGCAGGAATTTCTGGCAAGTACTGGCTGTGTGCTACATGTGACAGTCTCCCGTATTCTTCATATGAATGGGCTATGGGGTAGGGTGGCAAGACGTAAGCCTTTTCTCACAAAGAAAAACATACAAGCCCGGCTGAAGTTTACAATAACATCAAGTCTCCCAAAAGCACATGGGAAAATGTGTTATGGTCTGATGGAACCAAGACTGAACTTTTTGACCATAATTCCAAAAGGTATGTTTGGCACAAAAACAACACTGCACAACACCCAAAGAACACCATACCCACAGTGAACCATGGTGGTGGCAGCATCATGCTTTGGGGCTGCTTTTCCCCAGCTGGAACCAGGGCCTTAGTTAGGGCGGAGGGAATTATGAACAGTTCCAAATACCAGGCAATTTTCGCACAAAACTTTCAGGTGTCCGCTAAAAAGCTGAAGATGAAGTTCACCTTTCAGCACGATAACGACCCAAACACACATCCAAATCCACAAAAGCATGGCTTCACCAGAAGAAGATTAATGTTTTGGAATGGCCTCGCCAGAGCCCAGACCTGAATCCAATTGAACATCTGTGGGGTGATCTGAAGAGGGCTGTGTACAGGAGATGTCCTCTCTATCTGACTGATTTGGAGCGCTTTTGCAAAGAAGAGCAGGCAAATATTGCCACGTCAAGATGTGCCATGCTAATAAACTCCTACCCAAAAAGACTGATTGCTGTAATAAAATCAAAAGGTACTTCAACAAAGTATTAGTTTAATGGTGTGCACACCTATGCAACCAGGTTATTGTGAGTTTTTTTGTTTTTGGTTTTTTTTTTCCCTTCAATGATTTCAGTTTGTTTTGCAATTGAATTGTTCACATTATAGGTCACATTAAAGGTGGATAAAGTTCTGACATGATTTATCTTTGTCTCATTCTTTAACCCCTTAGTGACAGCCGCGTGCAGACGCGGCCGTCACTTAACGCCCGTCTAAAAATTTTTTTTTTTTCTGTCAAAGGAATCCGGAGTCCCCGAACGGCATGCAGCCACGCGGGGATCCGGATTTCCTGGACGTACATGTACGTCCTCTGTCACTAAGTGACAGCCACAGAGGACGTACATGTACGTCCTTTGTCGCGAAGGAGTTAACATCACAAGAACCTGGCATTTTAACAGGGGTGCGTACACTTTTTATATCCACTGTATGCATGTGTATATTATATATATATATATATATATATATATATATATATATATATATATATATATATATATATAAGAACTAGCAATGTGTGACTGCACTGCCCGTCAGGATATATAAGGAATTAATGCACACACACAAAAGCAAGAAAAACACACACAGAGACACACACGCAAATGCACACGCGTGCACTGAGATGCATAAAGAGCGACACAGTCGTACACACATACATGCAATGCGCAACATGCAGACACATAGAGTGTGATACAGACATGTAACACACAGAGACACACACACACACACACAGAAGTGAGTCATAAGGGGGTGGCTTATGTGTCATTGTAATGAGTTTGTGTTTGTACTTATGCCTCCACTGTGGCATTCATTCATATAGTTGAAATGCATGTGGTAATTGCACATACTATGGTGGAAGGTGGATCGTACTGGCTCCCGAGGTTTGAGTGATTGAGAGACTGCATGTGAGTGACTGCATGTGAGTGTGTGAGAGTGAGTGAGAGAGAGAGTGTGATTGACTGTCAGTGAGTGTGTGAGTGAGAGTGTGTAAGAGTGTGAATGAGAGAGTGTGAGTGAGAGAGTGTGAGTGTGTGTGATTGAGTGTGTGTGATTGAGTGTGTGTGATTGAGTGTGTGTGATTGAGTGTGTGTGATTGAGTGTGTGTGATTGTATGTGTGTGTGATTGTGTGTGTGTGTGATTGTGTGTGTGTGATTGTGTGTGTGTGATTGTATGTGTGTGTGATTGTATGTGTGTTTGAGAGTGTATGTGTGTTTGAGAGTGTATGTGTGTTTGAGAGTGTATGTGTGTGTGTGAGAGTGTGTGAATTATTGTGAGTGTGTATGATTGACTGAGAGTGTGTCAGTGAGAATGTGTGAGTGAGAATGTGTGAGTGAGAGTGTGTGAGTGAGAGTGTGTGAGTGAGAGTGTGTGAGTGAGAGTGTGTGAGTGAGAGTGTGTGAGTGAGAGTGTGTGAGTGAGAGTGTGTGAGTGTGCGTGATCGAGTGTGTGTGTGTGTGTGTATTTTTTGTCTGATGTGTTTGTGTCTATGGTGTAGGAGCGAGTGGCAGCCATTTTGTTTTTTCAGTTACTTGGATAGTGGTGGGCGGGCTGGATAGTGGGGGCAGGCCAACTCCCTTCATGATTTAAATCACTCCCCCATTGAATCACCCAATGGGAGCAATAACTCCTCCTTACTTAACCCTTTGAGTGCCACTCTGTGTGTCTGAATGTTGCGCATTGCATGTTTGTGTGTATGACTGTGTTGCTCTTTATGCATCTCAGTGCATGCGTGTGCATTACGTGTGTGTCTCTGTGTGTGTTTATCTTGCATCCGTGTGTGTGCATTAATTCCCTATATATCCTGACGCGCAGAGCCATCCCACATTGCTAGTATATATAAAAAAGAATAAGCCTCATTGCATAATTTATGGTACCTCACACACAGAACATAATTTATGTTGAACAGAATGCCTCACTGCATAATTTATGTCTCATTGGAAGACATCTCCTATTGGGCGATTCAATGGGGACTTTACTGCTCCCATTGGGTGATTCAATGGGGGCAGGTTTATCACACAGGGAGTTGGCCCGCCCCCTACAGCCCGCCCACCACTATCCAACTGACAAAAAAAGAAAAACAAATATAGCTGCCACTCGCTCCTGAAGCAGGGGATATTAGTAACTTCTCCCGGTCCAACCACACTCTCACTCAGGATCATGACCCCACAAACACTCTGTGTCACCTCCCACAGATAACTGTAACCCTCCATACACTCTGTTTCAGTATGACGGTGTAATGTTTCCATAAAAATCAAATTCAGGGATAAACTTAATAACAACTCTTTTATTTAACTCTTTTCATCTCTTCAGTCACCTCACTAACTGTCTGTTTTCAACTTTCACTCCTCCACTTCCTGCTTCCTGATTCCCGCCCTTTCTCCTTAAAGGGAGAGAGATGCTTTGCTGTATGTTACAGAGGGCAAGCCTCAAACACCACTTTCTATTTGTTCCCTCAGTATATTGCTATGTTGCCTCAACTGAAGAGCCACCGTGTGTTATACTGCTATGTTACCTCACCTTAACCTCACCTTAACCCTTTGAGTGCCTCTGGCACTCAAAGGGTTAAGTAAGGAGGAGTTACTGCTCCCATTGGGTGATTCAATGAGGGAGTGATTTAAATCATGAAGGGAGTTGGCCTGCCCCCACTATCCAGGTAACTAAAAAAACAAAATGGCTGCCACCTCGCTTCTACACCACATGACACAAACACATCAGACAAAAAAAAAAAAAACACACACACTCACACACACTCTCTTTCTCATTCTCACACGCAATCACTCACACGCAATCACTCACTCTCGCACTCACACGTACTCACTCACTCACTCTCGCACTCACACCCCGGGAGCCAGCACGATCCACCTTGTACCATAGTATGTGCAATTACCACATGCATTTCAACTACATGAATGAATGCCACTCACTCACACACACTCACTCATACTCACTCACACCCCGGGAACCAGCACGATCCACCTTCCACCATACTATGTGCAATTACCACATGCATTTCAACTATATGAATGAATGCCACAGTGGAGGCATAACTACAAACACAAACTCATTACAATGACACATAAGTCACCCCCTTATGACTCACTTATGTGTGTGTGTGTGTGTGTGTCTGTGTGTGCCTGTGTGTTCCTCACTGTGTGTGTTGCATGTCTGTATCACACTCTATGTGTGATGGGCAGCGCCGTCCAACATTGCTAGTAAATATATTAGCAAAAGGGGCACAGCGTTGCCCGTGGAAATTAAGTCTTTTGAGTGCTTCAGGGTTTGGGTATGTCACACACATGCTGAATAAGGGGAGAGAGAGACACAAATGATGGACAAGGGGGGAGACAGAGAGAGAAACACAAATGATCGACAAGGGGGGAGAGAGACACGTGATGGAGAAGGGCAAAGACAGAGAGGGAGAAGGGCAAAGACAGAGAGAGAGAGAGAGAGAGAGACATGATGGAAAAGGGGGGAGAGAGAGACATGATGGAGAAGGGGGCAGAGAGTTTACTTTTGAACTGGCACACTTAAATTGTTGTGTCTTACAGTGTTGAATTTGTCTGGCCGTGTCATTCCAAATGGCACATTCACCATGTCGCTCCTTAAAGACTCGCAAATTGTACACGTCGCGATATTCCGAATGGCACATTCACCATTAAAGAGTGGCACATTGGGTGCAATAAGGACACAATTTGGGTGCAATATGAACGCAATATGAGTACAATCAGAGTGCAATATGGGTGCAATCTGAGGGCAATATGGGTGCAATAAAGACGCACTCATTGTACCCATATTGCACTCATATTGAACCCATTTTGCACCCATATTGTGTCCTTATTGCACCCATATTGCATCCTAATTGCATCCTTATTGCACCCATATTGCGTCCTAATTGCACTCATATTGCACCCATATTCCGTCCTTATTGCATTCATATTGCGCCCTTATTGAACCTATAATGTGTCCTTATTGAACCCATAATGTGTCCTTATTGAACCCATAATGTGTCCTTATTGCACCTATATTGCACCCTTTTTGCTTCCTTATTGCACCCTTATTACACCCATATTGCGTCCTTATTGCGTACATATTGCACATATATTGCGTCCTTATTGAACCTATACTGCATCCTTATTGCACCCATATTGCGTCCTTATTGCACCAATATTGCGTCCATCCCTCACCTTGTAGTGGCACGTAAGTTGTTTGCGGGGGCCAAATCTCGCCGCTGTGTTATGTGGCTGGGGGGACAGGTCCTTGCACAGATTTTCATAGGAGTAGCCAGGGGCCCACGCCCCTGTGTTGTGTGTGAGGAAACATGAATGTCTCCTCAGTACTGCTTGGCTCTGCCTCACAAGATTCTCCTTCCACTGCATACCCCTGGGTGTGTTCAGTGCCAGAGAATTTTGGCTGGCTGCCAAGCTTCTCCATTTAGTAATTAATATATATATATTATATATATATATATATATATATATATATATATATACACACACATATAAAACACACACACACCATCTTCAACTATTTTATTTTTCATTTATATTTCATTTACTTTTGTTTTTTCATGTTATAGTTCCTCTTTAAGGTGAGGGGTTATTAACCCTTTGAGTGCCAGAGTGCAATGCTTTGTATACCACTCTGGCACTCAAAGGGTTAATAGGAGCTATTAGTGTTCAAAAAGGCCCAGACTTCTCTTTCAATCTGATAAGTACATTAGGAAGAACACCTGTTATTTCATGAGCCACTTTGTCAATTGTTGAAGTATTTGCAAATTGACCACTTTTCTGTTGACTACTAGCTCTGCCGCTGTGCAAACCACTGGCATGAGGGCATAAACTCTAAATCTACTTTAAAAAGCACCTTGATAAAACTTGACATTTTTTTTTTTTTTTTTTTTAAATTTCAATTATACCCTTTTTTTCGCCTCAACTTTTTAAAGTCATTCAGTCCAAGGCTGTAACCCTGTTACATGGTATGATTCTATTTTACATTATTTTAAATCAGCAGACACATCAAACTCTAAAAAGCTTAAAAGCAAATGTGTTTGTTGGTGATTGTTAGCAATAAAATAAATTGATTTGGACTATAAGACACAGTGGGACATCAGCAAACATATTACAAGAAAAACAAACAAAATAAAAAGCCTTACAGCCAGAAACATAGTTATGTATATCTTTCTGAAGTTAGAGGCCTATTTTAAAAAAGACAATAACAGGCAAATGTTTCACTATAGACTCATGTACTAACTCATTCATCGAGGATGATGTTGTGGGAAACGTTATGGGCGAAGTTACAGTATTTAGGCCTTAAAATGATAAATACCTGGTTGTCCAGTGATGATCCATTGTGACACCCCATGAGAGTGCTCAGTTGCCCAAAGATGGAAAACCTGGTGCTTGAATCCTAGGTAAGTGCCATATGACTACCTAAATCCTGTAACTTCGCCCATGACATTTCCCACAACATCATCCTCTATGAATGAGTTAATACATGAGTCTATTGTGAAACATTTGCCTGTTATCTTTTTTAAATAGGCCTTGTACCAATGAAGAGGAGAAATTTTAATGCACATAATAATTCCACCCAAAAGGGCAATCCAGTTCCAAAATGACGGGCAAGTCCTCACTGCACAGGAACACCAACTAAACCCAGATGTACATATTACCCTTACTGGACTTCTTCAGGGAAGTGCAGCTGGCTTTCCTAGGCACTGAGAGCAAGGGGTCCACTTTTTGGATTACCTTTCATTCTTAGGGAGACATTAACCTTTCTGATTAGGTCCAACAAGGCCAAATGTAAGTCTGGGGTTAGCTGGTGTTTCAGTGAAGAGGGAACTTGACCTCATTTTGGAACTAGAATGCCCTTTTGGGTGGAATTAGTCTAATATGTACATGTAAATTTCTCCATTGTAATGTAGGGGACCGGACAATTTTGGAGGGTCCCTTGGAGCTGGGGGACACCCCCAGTGTAGATCAAGTTAAGAAACTGAATCTCTCTTTAAGGAAAAATACATAAACGTAATGCTGAATGTTCTGGGAAAAGGTGTTTTTCTTATCGGGGGGTGATTGGCTGAGAGAAGGTTTACCTCAATCCAGGTAGGCTCTCCAGGAGGAAAAAACACCTATAAATACCCAGGTGAACGTTCCTGAGAGCTCACCTTAAGCTCTGCTCTAGCACAGCAAGTGTTCTGACAGCTGGATTGATCAGAATTCAAAAACAGTCATAGAAACAGTTCAAGGGACTGATTGCTTCACTCAGTTTGACCATTAGATTGTGGCTGGTAATCTGTAGAAAAGCGTAAGGATATGCCTAAGTGAGAACAGAATGTCCGCCAAAAGAAGGAAATAAACTGGGAACCATGGCCAGTCACAGTTTGCAGGGGTGCTCCATGGAGTCGGAAAATCTCTAAAATATAGGGACTAGGTTACGGCAGATGGAAGTCCTGGGAGGGGAGTAACGTGACCCTGTTTAGAGAATTGACTTACCACTACCAGAATAGTGGTACAATCTTTGGATAATGGAAGGTATATGATAAAATTCATGGGCAGATGGGTCCATGGTAGGGCAATGGACATAGTAAGACCTAAGGAAGATGATGATGAGATTTGTGATGAGCACAATCCTGAGAATCTTCGCGAACAGTGGGCCATCATCTTCTTGATATCTGGGTGACCTGCTACCAAAGAGATGTGACCACTGAAGAATATCTAAACAAAATTGAGACGGGTCAAAGAGAGTATGTGGGGGTTGCTTGCTGGCTAGCTGGCCTTGAAGAGAATGGATCTGGTCCAAGGTTGTGGAGGGTAATGCTGCCACAATGCAATCTGGATGAATGACAGTGTAACGAAAGCTGAGAAGGGACCGCGTCGCCTTCCACCGTCGTTCCTGGGTCTCTCCTTTTCGACGCTGGACTTGCGCTGTCAGGTGCACCGGATGAAGTATGGACGGTCACTGGAAACAGTCGCAGGATCACTGGAAGCAGGGAAGCATGGAAGAGTCCACGTTGCTGCCTGACAGTCCACTAAGTTTGGTCGCAGGAAACTGGCAGCAGGCGGTTGACGATTCAGGATACTTGGTGCAGATGGGTATCAGAGTGGATACTTTAGACCATAAGCAATACAAGACTCCAGGACTCCTTGTTCACTCCAAACATAACTCACTTTATTGGCAAAGACCACAGATATTTATACACAGTACAGTACATTGGATCACATGGGGAACCTGATACAATAGGGAACATAATTAAATCATAACACATCAGACAAAGGCCAGCAACAGATGGTCTTAACAGATACAATATCTCAGACATGATTACATTTAAGATACAAAAGGGTTTGATTGAACAAAGACTTGAGGGTTTGAACTGATTACCACACAGAAGGGGGTCTGACTGCAGTTCACAATGGCTAAGTTAACACCCAGCAGGAGGTCTGGCTACAGTACACCTAGTCAGTGCCTTGAGGGACTACAATATACATTGGAATAATTAACCCCTCACTGCCATCAGTCTACCACAAGGCATTAATACAGTCCATTTCTTCATTCACATAAAGCATATACAAACTATTTTTAGTGCATAACCACAGAAAAATGTCCACAGTTTTTGGTTAAACAAACTTATGGCCAGACAAGGCTCAAGTAACGGGTAGGATCCGTTACATTTCTCCGATTTTTTTGTACCAAGCCAGCGGTTGCGGTAGTAAGTGCTGGCTTGGGACTCTGAAGAGCCTCACTGTGTTGAGCCCCTTGTCTGGAGCTGGGAGTCCATTTGAGTCTCTTGTCCTGGGTCAGGAAAAATATCAGCCACTTGTCTGGGCCAGGAAAAGAGTTGGGTCCTTTGTGTGAACCAGGGGAAAACGTCAGTCTCTTGTCCAGGCCAGGAAAACATCAGCCCCTTGCCTGGCCCAGGAAACAATAAGCAAGCCCTTGTCCTGGGCCAGGAGAAAATGTGAGCCCCTTGTCCGGGCCTGGAAATGATGCACAAGCTCCTTGTTCTGGGCCAGGAATACAATTTTGGTCCTTGGTCCTGGGCCAGGGAAACTGGTGCCTTCTGGTCCTGGCTAGCACCAAATTGGGAGGCCCCTTCTGGGCCAGGCTCCAGGCAGAGCTGGGATCAGGCCCTCCTGGGTCTGGGGCCAGTGGCTCAGGGTCCATAGCCAGTCCATACGGTGGATCTCCCTTGGGTAATTGCATCTCTGAGTCCTCAGTGGCCTGGGGGTCAATTTGGGGAATGCTGGGGACATCTCCCCTTTTCGGTGGGGCAAATACCTCCCAGTGACAGGAGAGGATGCTGCTCCCACTCTCCTGGACTGAGGCAACATGCAGAGAACTGTGGGCCACGCTGGGGACTCGTTTAGCCAGCGAAGGGGCATTCAAAGGACCGGTGAGGAGAGCACTCCCACTCACCAATTCAGGGCTGAGAGTAAAACTGGGGCAAAACCCAACTTCCGGAACAAACGGTGGGCAGCTGGTGAGGACTGCTGTCCCACTCACCACAGCCAGGGTTTCACAATGCCTGGTGGGCACATTCCCATTCACCAGGCTAGGGGTCACAAGGGGGCTGGTGGGGAGCGCATTCCTACCCACCAGTTCGCAGGTTACAGAGGAAACAAAAGCATCCTTGGTGAGAACCGTGGTCCCACTCACCAAGATGGGGGTCTCCAGCAAAGGGGCAACAACCGGTGGGCTGGGGATGAGGACTGGTGTCCCACTCATCACTGCCAGGGTCTCGCAGGGCCTGGTGGGATCACTTCCACTCACCAGGCCAGGGATCAAAGGGGAACTGGAGAGCTCTCGCCTACTCTCAAGGCTGGGGTTCTCAGGGAAAGTCGCAGGGTTGCTGGTGAGGCACACCTTCTACCTCACCAGTTCAGAGTCCATGTGGCCACTGGGAAGGACCGCAGTCCCACTTCCCATGGCAAACTCCTCCGTGACCCTGGGGAGCACACATCCTTCCTTTTCCAGGGCAACAGCAACAGGGGATGGACTGGGGCTGCTGGTGGGGACCTGCATCTCCTTCACCACAGCAGGGGTTTCCCAGGCCCTGGTGAGTTCACTCCTACTCACCAGGCCAGGGTTCACAGGGGGGTTTGGTGGGGCACTCCTTTCCACCCACCAGTTCACAAAACATATTCACAGGAGGGCCAGCAGTACTGCTCTCTTCTAGCCTGCTGGGGTCCTCCTCTTGTAGGCCATCACTCGCAAGGCACCTCTCTGCCTTGAGGGAGACCGCAGTCCCATCCCTCAAGGCGGCATCATCCGTGGCCCTGGGGAGCACACACTGCTCCTCTCCAAGGGCATTTCCCAACACAACATGGGGCATCTCTTTGGGGCTGCTGGTGAGCTTTTCCTCACTCACCACAGCAGGGGGTTCACAGGGACTGATGGGCTCTCTCCTACCCATCAGTTGGGGCATACAATTGCTGATGGTGGGGACCTGCGTCTCATCCACCGCAGCTGGGAAAGCAGGGGAAGGGGCAACATGTGTATCAGGGGAGACACCTGTCCCATCCCGATGCAGAGGCATCTTCTTGGCTGAGGAGGAACGCATTCCCACTCCTCAGATCAGGAAAAGTATAATCCAAGGGAAAAGGGGTATCAGGGAGGACCGTTGTCCCATACCCTGATGTAGGGGCACCACAAGGGGCACTGGTGAGGAACGCATTCCCACTCACCAGTGTGGAGTGAACAGGGGAAACTCCATCCAAGTCCTCAGCTTCACTGAGGTCCTCCTCAGATGAGTAACCCCCCCCAGTCTTTTTCTTCCTCTAGGGCCTCCCGAATTTCTTGCACAAATCTGGCATACATGTATTCCATCTAACACTCCCAACTGACTGTGTCTCTCAAGTCCTCTTGCAAGCTCACGGGGACGTACCCCCCTTGCATATCTTCTCGTTTGGCCAAAAGCTCCAAGAAGCGGTCGTTTTCTGGACTGCCAAAGTGTGAATACCATAGATAAGCATCCCATACCAGCCCTTGGATCTTACATCGCAAGCGGGCCGGGGAGAAGGTTGCTGGGAGCACGGGGCCATACTCCTGTTCTATGTGATTTACCAGAGTCCAGTAGGCATCTTGCATCCGTAGCTCCTCTGTAATGCAACCTCCCAGTTCTGGAATAAAGTCATTTATGATATCGCCCAGCCAGAAACTCCACTGAGACCGGATTAATTCGAAGCAGTCCTCTATGACCCAAAAGCATCCGCCATATCTCACTCGATGCAACCGATGAATGAAGGAAAAATCCCACCGCTATGCCACCAATGTAAAGGAAGCGGAGAAGGGACCGCGTCGCCTTCCGCCATCGTTCTTGGGTCTCTCCTTCTCAACGCTGGACTGGCGCCGTCAGGTGCACCAGTTGAAGTATGGACGGTCACTGGAAACAGTCGCAGGATCGCTGGAAGCATGGAAGAGTCCACGTTGCCGCCTGACAGTCCACTAAGTTATGTCACAGGAAACTGGCAGCAGGCGGTTGACGATTCAGGATACCTGGTGCAGATGGGTATCAGAGTGGACACTTTAGACCATAAGCAATACAAGACTCCAGGACTCCTTGTTCACTCCAAACATAACTCACTTTATTGGCAAAGACCACAGATATTTATACACAGCACAGTACATTGGATCACATGGGGAACCTGATACAATAGGGAACATGATTAAATCATAACACATCAGACAAAGGCCAGCAACAGATGGTCTTAACAGATACTCGACATTCAGACATGATTACTTTTCAGATACAAAAGGGTTTGATTGAACAAAGACTTGAGGGTTTGAACTGATTACCACAAGGCAGGGGGTCTGACTGCAGTTCACAATGGCTAAGTTAACACCCAGCAGGAGGTCTGGTTACAGTACACCTAGTCAGTGCCTTGAGGGACTACAATATACATTGGAATAATTAACCCCTCACTGCCATCAGTCTACCACAGGGCAGTAATACAGTCCATTTCCTCATTCACATAAAGCATATACAAACTATTTTTAGTGCATAACCACAGAAAAATGTCCACAGTTTTTGGTTAAACAAACTTATGGCCAGACAAGGCTCAAGTAACGGGTAGGATCCGTTACAGACAGGTTCAGAACATGAGACTGGACCAGGTTCAAATTGGCGTGACAGAGCATCCACCTTGATGTTCTTGGAACCAGGACTGTATGATATAATACATTTTAACAGAGTGAAGAATAATGCCCATCGGGTTTGTCTGTGGTTGAGGTGTCTAGCTGCCTCTAAGTATTGGAGATTCTTGTGGTCCGTAAGGGTCAAAATAGGAAGGGAGGATCCATCAACAGGTGTCTCCTTTTTTCCCATTTTAATAGCTAGCAGTTCTTGGTTCCCTACATCATTGTATTCAGCGCTGGAGAATCTTTTAGAAAAGTATAAACATGGATGAAGTTTGGAGGAAATCGGATTCATTTGGGATAAAATAGCTCTAGCCGCTTGTTCAGAGACATCCACTTCTACAAAGAACTGAAGGACAGGATTAAGGAAGCAAAGGATGGGAGCTGAAGTAAATGCCCTTTTCAAGGTCTCAAATGATTATAGAGCTGGGGTAGGCCATTCCTTAGTGTCAGGAGTCTTCTTGGCGAGAGTGGTAATGGGAGAAATAATTTTTGAGAAATTGAGAATTAATTTTCCATAATAGTTAGAAAAACCGATGAATTGTTGAATGGCTCTAGTGTCTATAGGAACTGCCCATTGGGTGACTGCTATGTCGAAGAATCTCCGACAAGGAAGAAGGGTAAGAATCTACAACTGGGAAAACGAAGCAAGTCTGACTATTACGAGAAGTGCAATGGAAAGCCGACAGCGGTTTGAAATAAATAAGACTAGGATCAACTGAACTCAAATCACCCCAGAGACAGAAGAAAGAGGAACAATATAGCCACCAAGTGATCGACTCACACTAGTTCTAACCCCACACCACTCGTCTCCAAAATAATATAGGCAATCAAAATAAGGGTATCAGATTAACAAGGAAGATACATCCATGCTTACTCCGACCCTCCAGTTCAGGTCCATAACTAATAATCGAACATGACTTGCTCCACAGTGGGAACACACTGTTAAGCTGAGTAGGTCATGGGGTAAGCCTAGACAGGAGTGAAGGCTGAAGTCAAAGGAAACTAGTGGGATGTATGAAGGCGATGCTACAATAGCACTTGTTGCCTGGGTTGGAGGGAACACAGATATGAGCACAATATTCCCTCAGGCCCGGAGGCCCAAGATACAAACATACCTGATGGTGTGGAAGGAATGAAGTTGAAGAATAGTCAGAACAAGTCAAGATCACCAGGAGTGTATGGGTTATAACAGATAAGTAAAATTCATAGTCAGTAAATGGAAGCCAGGAAATAAACAAATAGGGGTTGGATTCTATTGCAAATGCTAATTTTATATCTGCTTTTATCTCCAGGTTTTCCCATAGACTTCAATAGGAAAATTTAAGATAAAACGGGAGGTAACATTTATCACCTGCAATAGAATCCAGTCCCAAGAGAGCAATCCAAAGAGAACATAAGCCAAGGTCGAAGATGCAACGAAATCTGGTCAAACAACAAAAACTTGAATAATCGGGCCAGAATGTTACAGGGGCCTAAGGCTATAAACCCTAGCCTGGCCAATAGGAACCCAAGAGGGGAAGAGATGTGGATGGAAGGGAAGACAAGTCAAAATAGTGCAAAGGAGAAAAATACGTGAACCGGAGAACCCTGGCAGGGATAGGCCAAAAGAGTAGAACAGGAGAATCTTGATAAAGATCTGCTTCATGTGTTACCACTGGGTATGTAAGGATTCTTTTGAATTTATATTGTTCAAGGCAGTGTTTTTGCTGGCGTTCTTTGCAGCACTTAAGGTGAGCGAAACTGTCGCTAGGAGCAATCAGGTTCACAGGCGTTTTTTTATTGTACAGCATGTAACTTAGTAAAGATTTGGCTTCTTTCTTAATTCAAAGATCCAAAACAGACCAAATAGGAAAAGGTGAGTGGATTTATTTGAAAGCTGCAAAAGGTGTCCAGTACAAGGTTTGACCAATTTCAGTCATATAAATATGGACACAAATTCTTTAGGTCCCTAAAAGACTGCATATATTTTGAATTGTGAATATTTTATTCACATCTGCTATTAAATAACAGTATATACACACATATTATATATATATATATATAATAGCTAAAAGAAGATGTCTGTGTACCTAGCAAACACTCAGGGGTGGCAGTAAGGAGGAGTTATTCAAATCTCCTCTATACTGCCTCTCTTATTGGTTCAACCGTGGGGATGCGATTTTGCTGCAGGGAGATGGAGGGGCTACAATGAACACATGTAACACACACACTACACATACACAAAACATGCAAACTGCACAATGTTATACACACAAAGCTATAAGCAAAATGCTACACATAAAACACAATACGCACAATTCTGTATGCAAAATTCAATGTGCAATACGAACAAGACTATGCTATATGCCAAAAGCTATATGTACAACGCACAACTGTATATGCAATTTGCCAAATGCTATATGCCTAACACTGTACAAGAAACACAAAACGCAATACGCCATATGCTGTATGCTATAAGCCAAACGCTATATGCTAAACGCAAAGCTCTATATACCATACTCCAAATGCAAAACTCTAAATGCCAAATGCTATATGAAAAGCACTATATCCAAATGCTATACAGCACACACTACATGCAATACGTCAAGAGCTATACGCAATTGGCCAAATGTCAAAAGCTATAAGCATAGTTCAACAAGCCACTCATTAAAGCAGTCATTATTAACTGCACAGGAAAGCCTAATGTCCATTTCAAGCTTTTTGAATTCTTGATTAGCATTTAAAGGAACAGTATCCCTTTAATTTGACTTTATATATTCCAGACGTGAACAATATGTAAAGCCAGACTGCCTCTACTTCTTACCCCCACCACATTTTTTTTTATATTTTTTTCTTTCAGAATGCATTCTGTGTGGGGTTGTGAAAAGTACATAGTGCAACAATGTAAAATAAAAAAAACAAAGAAACAGTGAAACAATGTAGAAAGGCCACATTGTCACTCCGTTCGTCTGCTTCACTTCCCCCATCAACCTCTGTCTAGTCCTGAGGTCTGTTCGTGTTTGATCCTCTAGAGCTTGATTACCTGTTACAAACAGGCCTGATTTTAGTCTATGGATCTTCTGTTGTGTTCCCGGCTCGACCTTAGCTTCACTACAACCTTCCTACTAAACATCCTTGAAGAGTGCTTCTATTGCTGGTTGATACCCAACTCATTCATCTTCCATCTTACCATGAGTTGGGTCGATCCCAGTTATTGCACTAGGCAAGAAGATCTTTCGCAGGGCCTTCTATACCTTGACAGCTTGTAGTACTGATCCCAGCATTCCCTGACAGATTATCTCTGACTGGGTGTAATCTCTCCATGGTTGGTCGGATCAATCCCAGTCTTAGCCACTTGCTAAGGCTGGCTCGACCATCCAAGTCTTCATCGACTTCTCTGGTTGTTTATCAGCTCCTGGCAAGTCTCAGACTCAGACTCCACATTAACCCTTCGACTGCTGTTCAACTTCCAGTCTCACCTTCCCAAGTCGTAGAGCTCCAACTACTGCCATTCTATCCTTAGTCGTATTACAAAGGGTCATAGCACTTCAACTCCATAAGACTCCCTGCAGCACTGCTTGAGGGATTGTAGTTAACCAGCTGCTACTGTACGACTCTGTCACGGGCACCCAGGAAAGCTCAGAACTCAGTACGGTAATGTAATGCAAAATATTTATTAGAATAAATCACAGCAATAAATATGTAGTACAACAAGCGGACGGTTACAAGCTGGCGACACTACTACCAGAAATAGTAGGCCTCACACTAGACCACAATTCTGGAGACTGGGCCGAAGCCCCTGTGAGTCTCAGCAGGAAACAGGAACGCTAGCTCTTGATCCGTCGATTGGAACACTGGAACAGTAATCTTGATCCAATGAACAGGAACACAAGGACTGCTGGACTGGAGAACTAACCCACGCCTGCAATCACTGTTAAGAGACTCTGTGACTCACGCCTGCAGTCACTATATCGAGACCCTGTGACTCACGCCTGCAGTCACTATTTCGAGACCCTGTGACTCACGCCTGCAGTCACTATTTCGAGACCCTGTGACTCACGCCTGCAGTCACTATTTCGAGACCCTGTGACTCACGCCTGCAGTCACTATTTCGAGACCCTGTGACTCACGCCTGCAGTCACTATTTCGAGACCCTGTGACTCACACCTGCAGTCACCAATCAGATTCTCTGTCCACAACAGTGGTGTGTCTTAGGCCAAAAGTACAAACTGATCACAGTAAGGGGTACTCATGATCACTGGGTCATACACAGAGAGGGTTCTCGTACTTAGCTGGGTCATACACAGAGAGAGGGTTCTCATACGTATCTGGGTCATACACAGAGAGGGTTCTCTTACTTAGCCGGGTCATGCACAGTGCGGGTTCTCATAAATAGCCAGGTCATACACAGAGGGGGTTTTGGTCGATAGCCAGGTCACACACAGAGCCCAAGTACTTCACATAAGAACAACAACGCAAGAGCATCTGAGTCAGGCCTCAGTCTGCCTTATAAACCCCTCCACAGGAAGTAGGAGGAGCAGCTCAGAGGGAGGAAGTAGGAAGTAGGTAGGAGGAGACTACAGTATGCAAACAGATAAAACAGAGGCCTGCAGCCTGCTTGAAGCCTCGCACCTGTAATCATGCTGGAATCAAGGTAAGCTGTGACAGACTCCCAGTCAGGTCTTAGGGACTCTATACACTACAGCCAAGTCTGACTCGACATCACTAGCTGGGAAGTCGTAGCTTCTGACTGCTTCTACAGCTATAGCATATCTTTAAGAGACTCTGGTCTTGAACTACTACAAGACACTTCCCTCATCTTCTGTTGCTTTAACTGAAAAGTCTATCACTTGCTGAACTATTCCAGAGTTGTCTTCAACAGGGTCCTCTATATTCTTCCTAGACCTGGTTACATACATACACAGCATACAGATCAATAATGCAGGGAGATTTGCAGCATTGTATAAGATATCCCTACTTCCTGCGTCAAAGAGAAAACCCTGGCTTCAAAGATTCAATTGTCTCACTGTCAGGGACATACATATGTAAAATAATAAAAAACATAGGTAATTTGACTTTACATATGCTGCTCTTGCAAAAGAGGTAAAGTTAAAATAAAAGGGTACCCTTGGTTCAAAGGAATAGGAATACTTCATTATTACTATCCCATGTTGTAGCCCTTAAAATTCTGAATTCAATGATACCAGTGGCATCTCTCAAACCTTTATGGTTTGGGAAATATCCGCTTTCAAAGTTCCCTCTTTTTGGCTTTTCCCCTGACGTCAGAGTTCTAGCTGAGAGCAGGGGAATCTGGTCAGTGAGCAAGCAGCGGCTCTGCAGCAGTCCTGAGATCTCGTTATAGAAACAGAAATCCTTCACTAAAATGGTCGTCTACGTGTGCTTGGTTTGCAAGCACACATAGAAGACCATTTTAGTGAAGAATTTCTGTTTCTATAACGAGATCTCAGGACTGCTGCAGAGCCTCTACCGGTCCCAGGACCAGATTACCCTGTCAGATAGAATGCTGACGTCAGGGGAGACGGAACTTTGAAAGCGGATCTCTCTCAAACCATAAAGGTTTGAGAGATGCCACTTGTATCGTTGAATTCAGATTTTTAAGGGCTACAACATGGGGGATAGTAATAATGAAGTATTACTACACTGTTTTGGATGGCTATTGCATTAAAGCGGAACTACCACCTCTAAACAACTTGAGCTCAAATAATTCACCATCTGGTGACTAGCTGCTTATTAGCACTAGTCGCCAGAATTATTACCTTGTTAAATAGGATTATCCATTCTTATCGGGCTGACAGGCAGGACGGAGTGCAGACATCTTCCCAAAGTGACGTCTGCACACCTGCACTGTCAGACACATTTTCTAACAACTGCCCTCAGGTCACGATCACCTTCAGAGTATGACATCTTTGTTTTCAAAAAAATGTCAGCCAGTTTGTTTGAATCAGGGACTGCCAGTGAAACCTGGATGGGTAGGGTCAGACAGTGTAGAAACAGGGGATGTGTGAGCACTGGTGTACAGTGAAATCAGGCTGTTAGTCAAATAGCATATGTGGGGTGTGGGTCTGTGACAACCAATGGTCAGTGGAACCAGGCATGGTGAGGTCAGAAAGCATATGCGGGTGTGCATAGCAGATGGCTGTGGAAACAGGCTGGGGGAGGGGTATTGGCCATCTGTGGAAGCAGACTAGGGAAGAAAATGTGTATGCCACAGGATGTCAAACACGTTGCAAAGCGTAGAGTCCAGCCAATGTGGGACACTGTCTTGGCCGTACAAGTACACATGGTAAAGCCTATGTCCCACATGTGGCGGGTGCCCTAAGGAATAATTAACTTAAACATTTATTTTAGATCCTCAGCCTGTACAGCAAGCTATAGTCTATAGTACTTTTGAATTTAACAAAGCTTTTAACACCTTGAGTGCTAGAACAATGCATTGAAGACATCCTTGACATTCAAGAAGTTAAATTCCCATTAAAAAATAAATAAATAAAAATCAATGGAATTGGAATATTTTAAATTTCAAACCTATGGTGCTGTTTTTTTTGTTCTGAAATTGAACATCTTTAGCTTGATGAATAAGATCCCCTTTCTCATTTGAGTAGACATGGTGCATAAGGACCTAAAGCAGGTGACTAGACTGGACAAAGGTCAAGTCACTGGATGGTTTCAGAGGTTAAGGCTAGCCCTGGGAAAATTCAAATATGACTGTCTTTCAGACAGTTATACCTCAAAGGAATACCACATCACTTTATATAGATTAATATTAACTGTGACAACCAAACCCTCTAGAAAGAAGCTGTGTTGCCATTAGTGCTGAAAACATCTAATAACATTGGTATGATTGTGTGTGCCTTATATAATGTCTCTTCTATATATTAAAATAATTACATGCAAAATGAAGCTCTAGATGGAAAAGCCTGCATACATATCAGATTAATTACTTCTCTAAAACAAAACAATTATTTGTTCAGCAAGAACTCCTACAGCTCCAAATGTCATGTTTTTTCCATAATTATATATGAATAACCTTTTAAGAAACAGGGGGTATGCAAGGCATTGTAAAGCAATGGATTGCTTGCCCCTCCAGTTCTTAAAGGGCATGCTTAAAGGGATAGTAATACTTTATAATTACTATCCCCCATATTGTAGATATTTGTAAAATAAGTTAATAGCACCCAGGTTCATCTCTCAAACCTTCCCTGAAATCAGGTTTGTACTGACTGCAGCGGAAGTCTGTAGTACGACAGGCTTGCGGCTCTGAAGCTGAGCCGAGATCATGTTAGTGAAAAAGAATTATTTCACTGAAACGGTCTTCTACATGTGCTTGGTTTGCAAGCATATGTAGAAGACCATTTCAGTGAAATAATTCTTTGTCACTAACGAGATTGCGGCTCTGCTTCAGAGCCGCATGATGAAAGTCAGACCGGATATCCCTGCAGTCAGCACAACACTGACTTCAGGGAGGGGGGGGGGGGGAGACTTTGCCTTCGGTTATCTCTCAAACCATAAAGGTTTGAGAGATGAACCTGGGAGCTATTACATTATTTTGCAACTATGTATAATATGGGGGATAGTAATAATAAAGTATTACTATCCCTTTAAACGTGTAAATACAACTATCCTCACCTATTCCCCACTCTAAATATTTAACTCTCTGAATGACCCTTTTGCAACACTCTAGCATTCAAAGTTTTTAAGAAGAATGCTCTTACATTTAACCCTTTGAGCGCCAGAGGGGTACGGAATGCATTGCAATAGTAGTTAAAGTATATAGCGAATAAGTGTAAAACTGTATTAATTTTGTTAATCTCTATACACCTATGACGGAGGCTGTCTGTAAGCTGGAGCGCTCTCATTGACAGATATCAATATCTAGCCAATGAGATTGCTCCAGCTTACAGGCTGAAAGCCTCTATCATCGGAGGAGGCTGGATCGAGGAAGGGGAACCGAGGCAGAGTGACAGACTGCGGTTACAGAGCTGATAACCGCAGTCTATCTGGAAGTCTATATGGAAGTAGGTGCAAGGCAGCATTTATTACTTAAAATTCAGCCAAATTTCAAAAACAAAATTTATACAGTTTTACACTTATTCGCTATATATTCTAACTATTAAGGTTAAATTGTTTTGGGGTGATAGATCCCCTTTAAAGGGCTAAATGTATAAATACAAAAAAGTGGAGCAATTCTGGGGTGAACCAACTGTACCACAGGGAACAAAGAAAAACTCCAAAAATTATCACAGGTTTAAATGGGCCTTTTAACCCCTTGAATGCTAGAATGAATTTGGTTTTATTCAGAGGACTAAAAACCCCATTTAAATCAGTGGTCGTTGTATTTGTTCTCTATTGTCCACATAACTTTATACATATAGCCCAAGATCTCCACTGCTGAGAGCAGTGGATAAGGGCTGTATATTCAAAGTAACACTGGAGGAATTATTGGGCAAACCATCTGTTCCATAGGGGAGAATTAAAACCTCACATTTATGTTATGTTAATAAGGATCTGGGGGGCAATTTAATTTTGATGATAGTTCTGCATTAAGGCCAAATGTTAAGAATAAAACTGGATATTAAATTGCCCCCCAAATCCTTACTAAAGCAGAACTTAAACCTAAATTAAATATGTTTCTTTTTTGAAATGCAGTACCGTAAAATCTCAGGTATAATACGCACCTGTGTATGATAACCAGGTGAATATTATAACCAAGATTTTAGGAGAAAACAAGAGTGCCTATGTAAATAGACACCTTTGATTTCCCCCTTACTAAAAATTGTTTAAGGCTGGTGGATACCTTCCCTACCTCCCCCACACAATCATCTATCAAAATAAGACTTATTTTGTTCAGTTTAAGTCCCCACAGAAGTCCCCATCTTTTCCACAGAAGAGAAGGCAAAATACAAACTATGAAAATCTTCCCTGGTGGTGGCATGCTTCCATTTGCGGCCCGCTTCCTTCACTGCGTTGTCAGGAACTTCCTCCTATGGTATTGCCCTGTGAGGATACAGGGCATTACCATTGGCTGGGGGGGGGGGAGGTCCTGAAAGCCCATTGAAGAAGTGGGTGGCAAATGGAAGCATGCCGCCCACAGGGAAGCTTTACATAGTTTGTATTTTGCCTTCCTTTCTCTGGAAAAGATTGGGACTTCAGTGGGGACTTAAATAGAACAAAGTCAGTCTTATTTTGATAGCGGATTGCACGGGGAAAGGAGGGACGGTATCTGCCAACCTTAATAAAAAACAGGGGTGAAAAATTACGTCGTGAAGCTCCGTGCACTCTCTATGTGGGACAAGCTGTCCCGAACAGCTTAATATTACATACTCTCCCGCCAATGAAAAAGACAGGAGGGGCAGGCTTCAACAACTACTAGCCTATAGGAGAAGGAAGGGACAGCAAAGCCAATCAACAATAACGTTGTGAACATGGCTGGGCTCTCCGTAGTTTGGGCTCACAGCTACAAAATGTATAATTTCAGCTTGCCTTAGATTGATTTTGTATACATTTTCTTTGTACTGGTTTGGTGGCACATCGATTGGAGATTATTTATATGCGAATCTTCCATTTTAACATAGCAATAAGCATATACATACTTTTATTATGTTGAATAAGTCTAATATTAGTGAGAAATACAACTCCGTTCAGCAGGCATCAGGGGGCAACAGTGCAGAAAAGGCATCTGCAAGTTTGTGCTGTCCTTCCTGTTCACCTCCAGAATTGGTGAATGTAGTTCCTTGGTACCTTAAGAAGAGCGCCTACAGCAAGATCCCTGCTGCAGATGCCTGACAAAATGTTGTATTTCTCACTAATTCCGGACTTATTCAGCATAATAAAAGTATGTATATGCTTATGGCTATGTTAATAAGGATTTGTGGGGGCAATTTCATTTTGATGATAGTTCCGCCTTTAATTGTTCCATTTACAATGGAGGTGTGAGTTATGAGAGGTTAGAAAATACTGATCATATTCTACAAAACCAAAACTTTCCAAAATGTATATTTTTATACAAATAGATTAAAACTGTATTGTATGGTGAAAATGTATAACAGTCATTCAGGGTCACTAAGCATGTCCTCATCCCACACAAATAACTTTGCCATTTTCATCAATTTGGTTTAGCCGTGTTAATCTGTATCATTACATACGGAAATACTCATTCGTTTGAAAAAAAAAAATATATATATATATAATACATTATATATACATACACACATTAGTGTTCAAAAGTGTTAGGTAGGTGTCAAAAAATGCTGTAAAGTAAGAATGCTTTCAAAAATAGACATGGTAATAGTTTAATTTTTATCAATTAACAAATATAAAACAAATCAATATTTGGTGTGACCACATTTTGCCTTCAAAACAGCATTGGTTCTTCTAGGTACACTTGCACACAGCTTGTTAAGGAACTCGGCAGGTAGGTTGTTTCAAACATCCTGGAAAATGAACCACAATTCTTCTGTGGATTTAGGAAGCCTCAGTTGCTTCTCTCTTCCCAGACAGATTTGATGTTGAGATCAGGGCTCTGTGGGGGCCATATCATCACTTCCAGGACTCCTTGTTCTTCTTTATGCCGAAGATGGTACTTAATGACTTTGGCTGTATTTTTGGGGTCATTGCCGCGCTGCAGAATACATTTGGGGCAAATCAGATTCCTCCCGGATGGTATTGCATGATGGATAAAGTATCTGCCTGCAATTCTCAGCATTGAGGAGACCATTAATTCTGACCAAATCCCCATCTCCATCTCAGTTTGCAGAAATGCAGCTCAAACTTGCAAGGAACCTCCACCATGCTTCACTGTTGCCTGCAGACGCTCATTCTTCTACCGCTCTCCAAGCCTTCGGCGAGTACATTGCCTTCTGCTACAGCCACATATTTCAAATTTTAACTCCTCATTCCAGAGAACCTGCTGACAATTTTTTCTGCACCCCAGTTCCTATGTTTTCATGCCTAGTTGAGTCGCTTGGCCTTGTTTCAATGTCAGAGGTATGGCCTTTTGGCCACAAGCCTTCCATGAAGACCACTTCTTACCAGACATCTCTGGAAAGTAGATGGATGTACCAGGGTCTCATTGTTTTCTGCCAATTCTGAGTTGATGACACTGCTGGACATCTTCCTCTTACGAAGGTAAGTAATCATGATGTGGCTTTCATCGGCTGCACTAAGTTTCCTTGACTGACCACTATGTCTACGGTCCACAACATTGCCTGTTTTTGTCTTGTTGCTGTGCTGTCTTCCCATGGTGTAAGACTTTTGACATTAAACAGTCTTCAGCAACCTCACCTTGTTAGATAAGTTTGACTGTTCCTCACCCAGTTTTATTCCTCCTACATAGCTGATTCTGTTTCAGTTAATGATTGTGTTTCAACGCACATATTAAAATTGATGATCGTTAGCACCTGTTTGGTATATTTGCTTAATCATACACTGAATTATATGCCTACAAATCCCTGACTTTGTGCAAGTGTACCTAGAAGAATTGATGCTGTTTTGAAAGCAAAGGGTGGTCACACTGAATATTGATTTGATTTAGATTTATCTTCTGTTCACTCACTACGTATTTTGTTAATTGATAAAAATAACCTATTAACATTTTTTTTTTTTTTTTTAAGCATTCTTACTTTACAGAATTTTTTCACAACTGCCTAAGACTTTTGCACAGTACCGTATATATAAAAGTCTAATTGAATCTGGTTCTCTGTCAGGAGCATGGCTGGAAAACTCTGACTGGTTGAGGAGGAGGCAGGAAGCCTAGCCCCCTACCCCCTCAACCAACCAGCTCTACCACTGTGTATTTAACAAAACATTAGCAACTGGTATAGGAGGCAGGGGGCCTCTTCAACCAACAGCTTACAAAGTGTTACATTAGTTCCTTTCTGTAAATTGGGGACTGCTGGGAACTCAAAGTGACACTGGACACTGGAGGGTTCCTGGCAAATGACAGGTAGTTTTTTAGTGCAGTTTGGCAATTATGGAGTGAAAAGTACAAAGGTGCACATTAGATTGTATAAATCTGTAACAGCTATTTTTATTGTATTATAATGATGACGATGATGAGTGAATGCTGTCAATAACAGTCTGCCCCACTCAATCTGTGGCAAGCACAGGCGCATGCCCTGTTAGTTTTTTTTCACATTAACCTTTGTATGCCAGACACAGGGTTCACGTTAAGCTCTCTAACATAGATCTTACTGTTGGGACGCATCCTTCAGCAATTATAAGGGACCTGGCATAACCTCCATCACACACGCATTTGTCAATACAGACCATATAGTTCAGAAGGATCTCAACAAATTAACTTTAAAACTGAAAAGCCAGTAGGTTCATGCTGACAGAGCACTGACTGTCTTCTTTTTTTGGACAGTGCCACTTGTATATAAATTAATAGAAATTTCAAAATATGCACATTGGCTTTACATTAGGCTGACCAGACCTCACCTTTAACTGGGGGCGCATAAGGAAAAATGCATACTGCAGGACTGCTTTAATTTCAGTACTGAAAAATGGCTATTTCCTATGTGTCCCCGGTTAAAGGTGAGATTTGGTCAGCCTATTTTACATGTGATGCACGGCATTATAGCACATAAAAACTAGGGGAAGGGCCACTACCCACAAGAGCTCTACAAGTCATAAGCATCAAATAAAATGTGAATATAATCTGTTCTAGAGCCAAACAATTGCAAAACTAAAATAACTTAAACTGTTTTGTTTTGTTCCAGAATTGGGTTCCAAAAAGAATCAGAAACAAATAACAACATAGCAGCTGAACACAGGTGTGTTGTAATGGGGAAGGGAGGGACACACAAATTATCATCAGATTTCACATGGCAGCAGAGAAGTGTTGAAAGAGGCCATGTTACTATAACACAGTTTACACATACTAACAAATTTCATGTCTTCTCCAGCTGGATGATATTGCCAGCTGGTAAGATTATCAAAAAGAGCAAATCACACCAATAACTTATGTTGGTCCCTGCACAGAAACAAGCATGCACTCTATTTTTTCAGGGGTCAAACAAGGATTATTGTTCATCTGGCTTCTACTACACGTTCCCAGTTCTCTACTCAGAGCTCCCTGAATGGAGGGAAGCCACAGCAAGAAGCAGCATACTGATAATATGTAGGGAAATTCAAGTGTGCCAGAGTATGTGCATGTGGGGATGGGAGAAATACGTCTGCTTGTGTGGGGAGTAAGATACTTTGGATTGTAGAGAAATCTGATAGTGAAGGAGAAAGTTATGTGGAAGGGATTTTAAAGGTGGAGAGATCAAGATAGGTAGACTTGGATAGTGTTATGGGCTAAAGACTTAGCTCAGAGTGAAATGGGAGAGAGACAGAGACAGAACTACTTGGGTGAGAGCTAGGAACATGTGGCTTTACACAGAGACCTGTTTCAGATGCGGTGTGGGGGAGAGAGCAAGAAGAACACTGACTTGTATGAAAGCAAACTACATGTTTGCTTCCTACCTAGGCAAGGTCTTCTGTTTTACGGAGTAATTATAAAGCTATATCTTAGGACTTCTACCTATGAAAGTACCAATTGACAAGGGAACGTTTTAAAATACTATACCCCTAAAATTCTACACCCTTGGATCGACGATGAATGTCAGCTGGTGACGCATGAGAGAGCATGTACTCTGGAGAAAACAGTAAAGTAAACGTGCCGTCATATTGTACGCACTAATCATACGAGTATAGTGTAACTACATCATCATAGTTTTGCTGGTTGTTCCATTTAGTAATCCCTTAAAGGGATAGTAATAATTAAAATGTAAAAAATATGTTGTAGGGTTTATCCCCCTGAGTAAAACAAGAGTACTCCCACTGCTGAAAGGTGTTTCATTCAAAAGTTATTAATTTTCAAACTTGAATTTTTTAGGTGCAATATCACAATGGCCTGAAATTGTACAGTGGCGCTGTTGCTACACCATCCTATGGAGATTTATGGTCCCGGGACCAGAGCTGTCCATAGCATTGTGTAGCAACAGCGCCACTGTACAATTTCAGGCCACTGTGATATTGCACCTAAAAAAATTCAACTTTGAAAACTAATAACTTTTGAATGAAACACCTTTCAACAGTGGGAGTACTCTTGTTTTACTCAGGGGGATAAACCCTACAACATATTATTTTCACATTTTAAGTATTACTATCCCTTTAAATTTCAGAGGTCTCCAAATCTAGCAGCCAAATTCCTAACCTAAGTCAATTAATTTAACATGTGACTTAAACCTTTGATGCGCTGCGTATCCCTCTGGCATTCAAAGGTTAAAAATAGCAACGCAATGCATGTCCTCCCTTTTAAGGATCAAAAGCGTTCAGCTCACTGTATTACAATGCGTTGCACACCACGCTAGTGTTTAAAAGAGAAGCGAGGACCAATATTTTTATACCAGTAAACCAGAGGTGGTCAATATGCGACTCTCCACCTTTCATTAGACTATCATGGTCCTTGTAACGCAATACAAAATGACCATAATACTAGGCTACCAAATTACACATATCATTAAATGTAATATTTTGTGCACCCACCATTCTGACGTTTCGCGTTCAAACCTAAGTCTGAAGTACCAACGATCTCTGATCAGTACTGGGTAGTCAGTACACACGTGGGTAATGCGACAAGTGGAGTGCGTTCAAAATAACAGTCCGACTTCACACCAGGTCACCAACACGTAGGTTCCCCTGATGGATCTCTGCACTTGCAAAGTTTAATGTGGGTCTGCGTTTTGGTTATGATAATAACAATACCACAACAAGTAATCGAAGTCTTTATATAGACAAGTGAGAGAGCATTAGTGTTTCGAATTTACTTTTTGTATATAAGTAACATTTGTGCGAAAGACAATGCTAGAGCAGTAATGCATATAAGCTGGCACCTAGCAAGTCTGTCCTTGTTAAATAAAATGTATCGTTTATTTTAGCATACAATGTTAGACATTGCAGAAAACATGCAGCACATATTCTCTATTTGGGTTTTATAAAATGGTATATTTATAGGCGAGATCGAGAATTACATTCCTGTCACTTCCCTAGATTTACAGGTCTAATCTCCAGATCTGTCTACATACCTGGGAGCGTTCAAAACGAATTGACCCTTGCTTTAAAATTCAGAATGCTCCAATTAGTCCCCAAGAGACCCTTTTGATTGCACAGCTTTTGAGATACCACTGCATGAGCACATTGCATGACATGCAAAACATTATTTCTGCATTTCTGGCACAAACTGAGCCAATTTGGATTATACAATAGCACTTATTTACTGGTGTAGAACTGAACTCCATTAACCTGAGAACATGGCTGTTCTCCCAGGAATCCTTATATTTGTGTCAAAACTTTGAGTTTCATGGTAAAACCTAAGAGTTCTCAGGTATGAATACTTTGGTATTTGACATACGTCCCACGTACACTCAGAAGGGACATTACCTCTTTGAGACCCAAATCTAGGGTTACTTCCCAGCCGGTATTTTACCGGCTGGCCGGTAAAAAATTGGCTTCTGTCCAAAGTTAAGTCTATGGACGGAATGCCATGGCCGGTATTTTTTGGAAGAAAAGGTGGCAACCCTACCCAAATCCCTCTGTCTCTCTTTCTCACTCTGGTGTCCCTCTATTTAGGAGGTTAGAGTGTGTGGTGTATATATATATACACGTATATCACACTGCTCCATACAGCAATTAAACTCACATTCATGTTTGCCTGACTTCAGTATATGTTAGGGTGACCATATTACCATTCTCGCATTCGGGGCCACTGCAGAGAAGAGCAGCAGAGTACTTGTCTTCAGCTCTGGCACAGCTATGCAGGAGGGGTCACTATAAATCACCGGACATCCATGTTCACTATTCTCTTTCTCCGGTGCACCACAGAATTCTAAAACTAGAGGGAGAACTGCCCACTGACTGCTGTGACAGAAAGCAATGCATGTAGTAGGCTACAAGATAAGGTACATCACACCCAAAGCCTTAGCCTAACATTAGACTACTACAATACTGCACTGCAGCTCCTGTTTGATGTCAGGGTCAAAGCTCAGTTCTATCTAGCTCTGTCTGGAAGCCATTTTTTTGTAGCCCAGCAGAGGCATCACTTCTGTCACAATAGGTATTTTTTCTTCTAGTGTTTAGAACTCTGTGCTCTGGAGTCTTCATTCAGGAACTTTGTATTATCCCCGAAGGCTGCCCAGGACATGGGACACAGATTTAACATCTGGGACTGTCTTGAGCAATCTGAGATGTGGTCATCCTAAGCAGACTTAGAACCAATAGCAGTGCACCACCAACCACCTCAAAATAATGATAGTCCATTGATGTAATATACCACAGTGTGCAATGGGCTGTTGGTTCTAATTAATGTATTATTTCTTTGTAATGTAGGTAGTAAGTGACATATACCTAAATTACAAGAAAATAATATCAATTAGAACCAATAGCCTATTGCACATTGTGTTCTATTTTGCTCATGTGCTTTATTACCTATTATACTTTTTTTGGTGGTCCACACTCCCTGAACTAGTAGACATTTGTTTTAATGTTTTACCTAGGGGTGGCTGGCTGAAACTGCTAAGTTGGAAAGCAGTAAAAGCGTTCAGTCAAGATAAGGCAAAGCCACTGCATGCATTGTTTGACTTATTCCCCCTGTGCATGTGTGCAGTTAAACCTGTCGGCCACTGGGTGAACAACTGCAAGCAGATTGTGTCTGCAACTGCAGTGGAGCCAGAAACTGTCATTTGACATTTAATTTTTATATACATAGATTAATAATAAAAATAACACTAATAATGATAAACAAACTGCTTCCACTTAGCCAATTTGTAATTTTCCTGTTTCAATTAGTGAATGTAGATTTAACCCTTTCAGGACAAAAGGGTGTACAACTTATGCACCAGAGTGGTGTATACAACACATTACTTCTCAATGTGTTACACACCCCTCTGATCCATAAAGGTTTAATTTTTGTCTTTGAAGGATGCATTTTTTCTGTTAATTTAATAAATGCTGGATTTTATTAACCCTTTGAGTGCCAGAGAGGTATCCAAAGCATTGCAACACAATGCTTTGGACTCTGGCACTCAAAACGTTAAACTACAATGGCTTTGAGATATATCGCCTAAACTTGTATACTTATTGTCAGTGTATTTTTCTAGTAATACACTTATTTTGTTTGTTCCTGTGAAAAAGACTTAATCCCAAAGATCACATTTCAGACACCTGAAATTTAAACTTATCCAAGTATGGATGGATTATAGATACTTATACTCACAGTCAGTGACTTGGTCCAGATTTCAGAACGAAATTGGAACTTGGAACTCGCTCAAACTCAGAAATTAAAAGTTTAGAACGGTTCTCAGTGGGATTGCTGGGGTCGTTTGTTTCACTGCTCCAAGATTGCCTATTGTGACACAATATGTTATGCAGATGTATCTGCTGTCCCACATACCAGCCATCCAATGAGAGATGAGCATTGTGACAATATTCTCATCTCTCTTTCACTGGCAGTGGATGCTGCTATTGGTAAGGCACTGAGTGTTACTTTGTGTGTGGAGATACTCAAGAGTAGAGGAGCAGAGTGGAAACCCCTGTTAGCTTACTTAGCACTTCAAAACATACATATTACACATTTATACTGTATATATACTGAGGCTGGCTGTAGCTGCTGCTGTCTATTTGTGTGGGCTGGCAAGCCTGGGCAGAATAAGCGTCAGATTGTCTGTGGGTGGCTTTGCTTCGTTCCGGAACAAACTCTTTATTGTCACGTTGGAGGGTGATTCGGGATGCGGGACCCAAACCACAACTAACAGGATGCAAAATTTTGCATCCTGTATTTCTACGGCTAACATGGTACCAACTCTCATCTATTATAAACCACAACTAAGAGACTGTCCCAGGCTCTAAATCATTTATTCAATTACACAAAGAGATGTCAATAGGACAAGAAATAACCTATGCCTTCTCAGTAATGCCCCACCTACCAGCTATGCCCCCAGCACCACCACTTAAAACAAAAGTGTCCCTCTTTTGCCGCTTGAAATGTTTGAAGGTATGATGTGGTGATGCATTTTTTATTTGTACTAACAGTTTAAATTTTAAGCATAGAGAGATCAGCTCTCTTCCTTGGGTCAAGCAATACTGAATCACAATATCTGTTCAGTCAGTCTGTTCAAGACATTGGAGACTTCTCAAGTCAGATAATCTAAGATGCTTACAAGGAAAACTTGAAGAGGGTGAAAAGGTGATATCAATGTAATGGGAGTGGGCAATAAAAAAGGGTGTTTGAGCAGTGGTTTGTATATGAAGCTGAGAGAAGAAGAGAGGGTGGTAACATTACAGAGGAGGCACTAGTTGTAGACATATCTGGTAGTGAGATAAGAATACTGGATATTTATTGAGTCCTTTTTAAAGGGATAGTAACCCCCCCCCCCCCCAACAACTTGACGGCAAAATACAGGAATCATAGAAACATACCGAACGCACTTAGTCCCATCTCTCAAACCTTTTAGAAAGACCTCCGCTCCCTCCCCCTTCTCATGCGTCCGCTGTATAGCGGACGTCATGAGATCCGGCTTCCAGCACCAGATGGCGGCTCTGCAGGAGCTTTGTCATCTAGATATCTCCTTATTATTACTTCATTGGTATGGTCTAAAACATGTGCCTGGCTTGCAAGCACATGTTGTAGACCATTCCTATGAAGTAATTATACAGAGATATCTAGATGTCAGAACTTCTGCAGAACCGCGGAAAGTCGGCCGACCGGATTCTGCCTCTGACAGCTTTACAGCTCGTCAGGCAGAAGGGGGAGGGACCGGAGGACTGTCTTGCCTTACATCTCTCAAACCATAAAGGTTTGAGAGATGGGACTAAGTGCGTTCGGTATGTTTCTATTATTCCTGTAGTTTGCCATCAAGTTGTTGGGGGGGTTACTATCCCTTTAATGTATTTTAAAGAGAACTACCATCCTTACTTCAAATGTCTTTCTTGGTTACTTTTAAAATTACCTATAAGGATTCTGATTGTAATATTGTTGATTGAGTAATCTGGTTGAGAAAAATGGTGACCAACTGCAGTACAGTCATTTTTTTCATTGGGATTTGTGTCTTATTCATGGTATCCTATTGAAATGTTGCCTTCTATTTGGCAACCATTAAAAGGGCAAGATCTCAGGGACTACACAGACAAATGCAAAAACATAGAAACAAGATGTTTCAGAAAACAGAAGACCCACTAATGAGGCACACCAGACCACAATATCAAATAATGAAAACAAGTCTTTAGTACTGTATCAAAAGAATTAATAATATAACAAAACATTTAAAAAGCAATCAAAAAGTCTGTTTAGAGTAAACATGCATCACAATATTATATACCACCTAAGAAATATATACTAATGTAATAATTTTGTGGTCAGACATCAACACCTGACATGACAATAGAATGTCTAGTGCACAGTATGGGTCCAAAAAAGTGCCACAAATCAGGACTAACAGTACAATTTATGCTAGCAATACAAATTATACACCCCATCGAAGAAAAAAAGCACATCCAGGTATAACAAACAGGACTGATACTTATCAGGAGAAGAAATCACGATGGAAAAAAGGCTACATGAAACTCAACAGACTCAGTACATCCCAACGCGTCTTGCCCGTCCGGGCTTCATCTGGGGATGGTGGTAGACAGAAAGACTCACTCAATATGCATGTCAGGAGCCAATCAGCCAAAAGACAATCTGCCTTTTAATTTTGGAAAATCGTGTGCCTTGGGTTTGGTCAATTTTCTATGTCAATTTTGAATGTGGTTTTTGTATTTGCATTAACACGCTTGAGGGGTTGGGTTAATTATTTTTCTCATTTACCTACTTATTTGATATATATCATTTTTTCCTTATTTATCAATATTTTTTCAAATTATTATACATTTTCAACATTTTTTATTTCTTTCATTTTTCACTTTTGTTATTATCTTATATTTCTTACTTTGTATTTCAGAGTCTTTTTTCAATTATATTGCATTCAACAAATTTTCGGCAAATTTTCATATTGCATGGATCATTATTAGGGATCTCTCAAATATCTATTCTTAAATATGTTATGCTTGATATTAATATAATTTGCTATTTAGCATTTGCATAGGTTATTAAATTATATGAGGTGCTTCATGATCTAATTTTTATGACTTTGCTGTTTTATTTATTCATTTCATCTTCTTATTTTGGACCATGGTCGTGTTCAGAGTATTTGTTCTGGGCTTGACTTTGTTCTAATTTCTTTCACTATGGCTTTTTCTCTAGTTCTGGCTATAGTCATGCGATATCTCGCATGTTTATTCTACTATCATACGTATCATACATATTCATATTTGGCTTGAACTCTATTATTCTCCAGTTGGATAAATGTGATAAGTGGAGTACCTCAGTGTTACGGTTTTTCTGACACTCAGACCAGGTTGTAACGTAAAAACACAGTTTATTGAAACAGAATGATAAACAGTGCCCCTAGGGGCCAGTATAGGTAAGAACAATGCAAACAAATACAGACAAGAACAGGCAATATAAACAGAGGATGGATATAGCTACAGACAGGAGCTACATAGAGGGTTAACTTGAGCAATTGGTAAGGCTCAGGCTAGATTGGCCAACGCCCAGGAGATATAACAGTCTCTGAAAACAGTCTCTAAATGTAGAACAGGAACACAGAATCAGCGCTGTATCACTCTCGAAGCAGAAGCAGGATGAGCCCCTGTTGCTCTGAGCTGAGCCCGTACCACCACCGTGGGCTATGAGGAATGCTACTGCCAATCTGATGTAACCAGAATAGGAATCGCCCTGAATGAGTAGTGAGTAACCCTGCATCTGCCACGGAAATTATGCCAGCCCTTGGGAGGACACAGTAGAACGGAGTTGCCCAAGCTTATGCAGAGCCGATGCACAGAGTAGTGCAGTTGGAATAGTGCACTTTGAGCAAATGAGATACTGCCCAGACACCCTTCCGGTGTCGCCCAGAATCCTTATTGCAAGAGCGAACGGACTACCAGTGTCAACCGGCGTGATCACGGTGCACCCCGAGCACCGGATAAGCGGAGCTCTGCAAGGACTGGTATAGCGTCAAGCGGAGGCTCAAAGTGTAAAGGCTCAGAGAATCAACAGGAGCTTGGCAATATAACAAGTGGCACGTAATCGGAGACTACCGGCAGTGCAAGGGTTAATCTGGTACATTTGAAAGAGCAATGCTCAGCGAGTACAAGGCAGGCAACCTCGGCTACAGCTACATGAGCGAAAGGAAACCGAGAACAGTTCAGAATGTCGGCAGCGTGACCGTAGGACACTGGAGCAGCAACCGGACAGGAGCAGTAGCCGGAACCGGATGACAGAGTCGCAGGAACACCACCGGAGAGTGGATCAATCACGGATCAGGAACCAGAACCGGGTCGAATCACGGAACAGGGTCGTCAGCCAGAGCCAGGTCAGATCACTGTGCAGGGTCGTAAGCCAGAGCCGGGTCAGATCACGGTGCAGGGTCGTCAGCCAGAGCCGGGTCAGATCACAGTGCAGGGTCGTCAGCCAGAGCCGGGTCAAATCACGGAGCAAGGTCGTCAGCCAGAACCGGGTCAGATCACGGAGCAGGAACAGGAGGAGAGTCAGACTAGCCGGGTTGGTACACAGGAAACACTGGTGATCAGCAACTAGGCGCAGCAACATAACACCACGAAAGGGCAATTGACAAGTGCCCAAAGCCCAGCATATAAAGGCACATCCTGGGCGGGCCAATCAGACTCCTCCAATGCAAATGTACACAGTCAGAGATTGACAGGGAATCACGGGGACCGTAATAGTACCCCCCTCTCAAAGACCCCCTCCCCTGCCAGAGGGTCTAGGTTTAAGGGGATATTTAGAGTGAAAGTTGCGCATCAGTCGTGGAGCATGAAGATCCTTATGATCAACCCAAGAACGCTCCTCAGGCCCATAACCTTTCCAGTGGACAAAATATTGCAACTTGCCTCTAAATCTCCTGGAGTCAATAATGCTCTGAATTTCGTACTCCTCTTGGCCTTGTACATCCACCGGCCCAGGAACCACCGGAGTGGTAGTATAACGGTTGCAAACCAAGGGCTTAAGAAGGGACACATGAAATACGTTATGAATACGCATAGTCCTAGGGAGCTCCAATGCGTATGCCACAGGGTTGACCTTGTGAATAATCTTAAAGGGCCCAATGAACTGGGGAGCCAGTTTGTTCGAAGGCACTTGCAGGTTAAGATTCCTGGAGGAGAGCCATACCCTGTCCCCAACCTGGTAGGAGACCGCTGGCAGCCGTCTGTGATTAGCCTGCCACTGATGTCTCAGGAAGGACTGACTGAGGGACCGTTGTACCTGTGCCCAAGTGGAACGGAGCTGCTCCATGTGCTCATCCAGAGCCGGAATCTGTTGGGACTGAAATGAGTCTGGGAGTAGGCAGGGTTGGAACCCATAATTAACCAGGAACGGAGAACTCCCAGACGATGAATTAACCGCACAGTTCCTGGCGAACTCCGCCCATGGCAACAGGTCGGACCAGTTATCATGATGATAAGTCACGAAGCAGCGCAAAAACTGCTCAAGTCCCTGATTGGCACGTTCAGAGGCCCCATTGGTCTGGGGGTGGTAGGCAGAGGAAAATGATAATTGAATGCCCATCTGGCCACAGAATGCCCTCCAGAATCTAGAGACGAATTGGCTTCCCCGATCTGACACTATCGCACTAGGAACCCCTTGCAAGCGGAATACCTCCTTGGCGAAAATCACTGCCAATTCCTGGGCCGACGGGAGACCAGAGAGGGGTACGAAATGAGCCATTTTAGAGAACCTATCCACCACCATCAGGATAAAAGTGTAGCCCTTAGATAAAGGCAGCTCTCCCAAGAAATCGATAGAAATATGGGACCAGGGACGGTCACCATTGGGTACTGGCTGGAGTAACCCCACGGGGAGATGTCTGGGAGTTTTAGCACGGGCACAGGTAGTACAGGCAGCGGTAAATGCGGAGCAATCCGCTCTCAGGGAAGGCCACCAGAATGTTCGTGACAATGACCAAACCAACAGATCCCTGCCAATGTGCCCGGCTGCCTTAGATGAGTGATAGGTCTCAAGTAACTGGGTACGAAATGGTTCATCCACAAAACACCTGCCAACTGGGGTTTCAGGAGGTGCTCGTGCTTGTGAAGCCATGATTTGCTCCCCCAGTGGTGAAGTGATGTTGGTACGAATAGTAGCCAGGGTCTTATCTGGCTGAATTATAGGCACCGGAGCTTCATCCCTCTCAATGTCTGTGCAGAATTGTCTGGAAAGAGCATCTGCCCTAATATTTTTGGACCCCGGTATGTAGGAGACTATGAAATTAAATCTTGACAAGAAGAGAGCCCAACGAGCCTGGCGAGAAGACAGCCTTTTGGCCTCAGACAAGTAAATTAGATTTTTATGGTCAGTGAGAATTAAGACTGGGGTCCTAGTGCCCTCCAGGAGATGTCGCCATTCTTTCAAAGCCAAGATGATAGCCAACAATTCCCTATCACCAATTTCATAATGGCTTTGGGCACTAGAAAGCTTTTTGGAAAAAAATCCGCATGGTCTCAAGTTGCCTCCCTCCCTGGGTCGTTGGGAGAGAACTGCCCCTACCCCAACCTCGGAGGCATCGACTTCTAGGGTAAAAGGCAGAGTAGGATTAGGATGGCACAGAATAGGGGCAGATGCGAATGCCTGCTTGAGGGTCACGAAGGCCTGTTCAGCTGCCTCAGACCATTGAGAGGGATTTGCGCCCTTATGCGTTAAGTCAGAGAGAGGTTTAGTAATCGTAGAAAAGTTCTGAATGAATTTTCTGTAATAGTTGGCAAAGCCCAGGAATCTTTGAATAGCTTTTAACCCCTTGGGTCGTGGCCATTTAAGGACTGCAGCCAACTTCTCTTGGTCCATAGCTATGCCATCTTTGGAAATAACGAAACCCAAAAAAGGTACTTGAGGACAGTGAACTTCACATTTTTCGAGTTTACAGAACAATTTGTTCTTGCGCAAACGAAGCAATACCTCAGAAACATCCTGGATATGCTGGGTTAAATTGGCTGAGTGAATCAAAATATCGTCCAGATATACCACTACACAGGACTGTAACATATCACGGAAGATATCGTTGATGAACTCCTGTAATACGGCAGGTGCATTACATAATCCGAATGGCATGACTAGGTATTCGTAGTGCCCTGACCTTGTATTGAAGGCTGTCTTCCACTCATCACCGGCCCTGATTCTTATTAAATTGTAGGCAGCTCGAAAATCAAGTTTTGTGAAAATAGAGGAGCCTTTCAACCTATCAAATAACTATGTGATGAGTGGAATGGGGTACGCATTTTTGGACATGATCTTATTGAGCCCACGGTAATCAATACAAGGTCGCAACTCGCCATTTTTCTTTTTCACAAAAAAGAACCCTGCACCTGCCGGAGAGGATGATTTGCGAATAATCCCTCGTTTGAGAACATCCTCAATGTATTCCTCCATTGCCTTAGTCTCATCACATGACAATGGGTACGTCCTACCCCTCGGTGGGACCACTCCCTGGGGCAAATCATTAGCGCAGTCACACGGCCGATGCTGCGGCAGAGCGCTAGCCTCCCCTTTACTGAAAACGTCGCTGAACTTGCTGTATTCAGTTGGCACAGAAGGGGAGGTACACATAATCTTAACTGGACGAGATAGACAGTGATTAGTGCAGTATTCTGACCATGATTTAACTTCACATGTCTACCAGTCAAACTGGGGATTGTGCACTGTCAACCAAGGGAACCCCAGAATGACCGCATGATGGGGTGAGCGAAAAATCTGGAAACGAACTTCCTCCTTGTGGAGGGCCCCCACAGTCATAGTAAGGAGAGTAGTCTCCATCGTGATGAGTGCTGGTTCAAGAGGTCTGCCATCAATAGCCTCAATGGCTAGCGGAGTATCTCTTTTAGACAGAGAAATATTATGTCTTTCAGCAAATGCCTGGTCCATGAAATAGCCAGCAGCACCAGAATCTACCAGGGCTAGTACCTCCAGAACTTGGTCGCCTAGAAGAAAACTCACAGGTATAGTGGGTTTCAAGGAGCAAGGATCTGAGGACGACTGTACACCACCTAGGGCCTGTCCCCCAAGGTACCCTAGTTGCGTTTCCCGGCCTCACCGGACATGTGCGCAACAAATGCCCACCTTTGCCACAATACAGGCACAATCCATGTCTTTTGCGATATGCCCTCTCCTCCCTGGTCAGCCTAGTAAAACCAATCTGCATAGGTTCCCCAGTATCAGGTACACGGTCAGGAGGAATGGGAGGAGAGGGTGGGTAAAAAAATGTCTCATGCCCATGGATTTTGGAACTCGCCCTTTTAGCCAAGCGCCTCTCGCGCATACGAGTATCAATGAGTATCACATATTCGATGTACTCATCCAAATCGGTAGGTACCTCCCTGGCAGCAATTTCATCTTTGATAGCATCCGAAAGCCCTTGGGCAAATGCTGCCAGGAGTGCCTCATTATTCCATGCCACCTCTGCAGCTAGAATCCGAAATTCTATTGCATATTCAGCCACAGTATGATCGCCCATCTGCATTGACAACAGTTTTTTGGCCGCGGAGGTAGCTCGCCCAGGTACCTCAAAGACTCTACGGAACTGTTTAACAAATTCTTTAAAGCACAAAATGCAAGGTTTAGCCTGTTCCCATAACGGATTGGCCCATGCCAGGGCTTTGCCACTTAACAGGGATACCATGAACCCCACCTTGCTACGGTCACTCGGAAAGGCATGGGGTGTGAGTTCTAGGAATATCTCTAGCTGATTAAGGAAACCCCTGCACAGTGTGGGTTCACCATCATATCTTAATGGTAAGGGCGCCGCCGCCGTTAAACTTCTCGGCGGAGCCAAGCATTGACCAGTAGTATTATCCGGTGTCATAACTGGGGGGACCACCGGATTTTGATTCGGTTTATCAAGATGTACCGTACATTTAAGCAAGGTCTGCATGGCCAATGCCAACTGATCTAAGCGTTGCTCGTGAACATCCATCCTCCAGTGGAGGTTCTGTGTATTACTGTCACTTTTCCCGTCTGAGGTCATGGCCCTTTTTTACTGTTACGGTTTTTCTGACACTCAGACCAGGTTGTAACGTAAAAACACAGTTTATTGAAACTGAATGATAAACAGTGCCCCTAGGGGCTAGTATAGGTAAGAACAATGCAAACAAATACAGACAAGAACAGGCAATATAAACAGAGGATGGATATAGCTACAGACAGGAGCTACATAGAGGGTTAACTTGAGCAATTGGTGAGGCTCAGGCTAGATTGGCCAACGCCCAGGAGATATAACAGTCTCTGAAAACAGTCTCTAAATGTAGAACAGGAACACAGGATCAGCGCTGTATCACTCTCGAAGCAGAAGCAGGATGAGCCCCTGTTGCTCTGAGCTGAGCCCGTACCACCACCGTGGGCTATGAGGAATGCTACTGCCAATCTGATGTAACCAGAATAGGAATCGCCCTGAATGAGTAGTGAGTAACCCTGCGTCTGCCACGGAAATTATGCCAGCCCTTGGGAGGACATAGTAGAACGGAGTTGCCCAAGCTTATGCAGAGCCGATGCACAGAGTAGTGCAGTTGGAATAGTGCACTTTGAGCAAATGAGATACTGCCCAGACACCCTTCCGATGTCGCCCAGAATCCTTATTGCAAGAGCGAACGGACTACCAGTGTCAACCGGCGTGATCACGGTGCACCCCGAGCACCGGACAAGCGGAGCTCTGCAAGGACTGGTATAGCGTCAAGCGGAGGCTCAAAGTGTAAAGGCTCAGAAAATCAACAGGAGCTTGGCAATATAACAAGTGGCACGTAATCGGAAACTACCGGCAGTGCAAGGGTTAATCTGGTACATTTGAAAGAGCAATGCTCAGCGAGTACAAGGCAGGCAACCTCGGCTACAGCTACATGAGCGAGAGGAAACCGAGAACAGTTCAGAATGTCTCCAGCGCGACCGGAGGACACTGGAGCAGCAACCGGACAGGAGCAGTAGCCGGAACCGGATGACAGTCGCAGGAACACCACCGGAGAGTGGATCAATCACGGAGCAGGATCAGGAACCAGAACCGGGTCGAATCACGGAACAGGGTCGTCAGCCAGAGCCAGGTCAGATCACTGTGCAGGGTCGTCAGCCAGAGCCAGGTCAGATCACGGTGCAGGGTCGTCAGCCAGAGCCGGGTCAGATCACGGTGCAGGGTCGTCAGCCAGAGCCGGGTCAAATCACGGAGCAAGGTCGTCAGCCAGAACCGGGTCAGATCACGGAGTAGGAACAGGAGGAGAGTCAGACTAGCCGGGTTGGTACACAGGAAACACTGGTGATCAGCAACTAGGCGCAGCAACATAACACCACGAAAGGGCAATTGACAAGTGCCCAAAGCCCAGCATATAAATGCACATCCTGGGCGGGCCAATCAGACTCCTCCAATGCAGATGTACACAGTCAGAGATTGACAGGGAATCACGGGGACCGTGATACTCAGGGATCTGTCTTGGGTCCTCTTCTTTTTAATTTGTTTATTAATGACCTCCCAGAGGGCATAGGGAGCCATGTACCAGTGTTTGCCGATGACACAAAATTAAGTAAGGTAATAAAGTTTTAACTGGATGTGTCTTCATTACAAGAGGATTTGGACAAATTGAGTAACTGGGCAGGCAAATGGCAAATGAGATTCAATATAGACAAGTGTAAAGTTATGCATTTTGGGTATAATAATAAAAATGCAACATATAGTTTAAATGGTGTTTCTCTGGGGAAATCTACAAATGAAAGGATTTGGGAGTAATGGTAGACAATAGACTTAGCAGCAGCATGCAGTGCCAGCTGGCAGCTGCAAAGGCCAATAAGATATTGGCATGTATTAAAAGGGGTATTGACTCAAGGGAGGAAGATATTATTATGCCTCTTTACAGGTCCATGGTAAGACCCCACCTAGAATATGCTGTTCAATTCTGGGCGCCCTTTCTGAAAAAGGACATTATGGAACTAGAGAAAGTGCAGAGGAGGGCTACAAAACTAGTAAGGGGAATGGAAAGTTTTAGTTATGAAGAAAGGCTAGAAAAAGTTAAACTTGTATACACTAGAGAAACGGCGTCTTAGAGGGGATATGATAACACTATATAAATATGTTCAGGGCCCATACAAAGGGCTCTCCAAAGACCTGTTCATTAACAGAACAGTACATAGGACAAGGGGCCACCCGCTTAGACTTGAGGAAAGGAGATTTAATCTACAACAGCGGAAGGGTTTCTTTACTGTAAGGACAATAAAGGTATGGAATTCACTGCCTGAGGAGGTGGTGCTTTCAAATACATTAGACGCCTTTAAAAAGGGCCTGGATACTTATTTAAAAGAGCATAACATAGAGGGCTATGCACGTTAGTATTGGGATTAATATTTACTTAGGGCTTGTTGATCCAAGGAGAAATCTGATTGCCATTTGGAATCAAGAGGGAATTTCCCCCCCATTCAAGGCAGAATTTGAAATTGCTATATTGAGGGTGTTTTTTTGCCTTCTTTTGGATCAACAATGGTAAACAGGAATAGGAAAAGGGTTGAACTAGATGAATGCAAGTCTTTTTTTCAACCTAAATTACTAAGTTACTATGTTACTATTTGTATGTTCACTTGATTATTATATGGATTCAGCTTGAACTTGATCACATGTGATTAGAACCTTTTGTTCATTGGTTTGACTGTTTTTTGTATTTCATCTATGGGGTTCCTGTAGTCTCACTGATGGCTCCCAACACACATATAGAGTGAGTCTTTCTGTCTAACACCATCCCCTGACAAAGCCCGGATGGGCGATAAGCGTTGGGATGTACTGAGACTGTTGCATTTGATGTAACCTTTTTTCCATCGTGATTTCTTCTCCTGAAAAGTATCGGTCCTGTTTGTTATACCTGGATTTGCTTTTTTTCTTCGATGGGGCCCCATCTTATGTGTTATTTGCATAGTATTTGCCTTATATCTGCACTATAGCACTTTGGCGTATAATTTGTATTGCTAGCATAAATTGTACTGTTAGTCCTGATTTGTGGGACTTTTTTGGACCCATACTGTGCACTAGACATTTTATTGTCACGTCAGGTGTTGATGTCTGACCTTTCCTTGCTTTGCTACAGACCCTCTGCTGGATTTCCCATTGCCTGACCTTCTGCTTGCCTCCTGGACTTCCCTGCTTGCCTGTTTCCTGACCTTGGCTAGTTTTTCTGATTCTGCCTGATTGCCGCCTGCCCTGATCTTCTGGACTGTTTTTGACTACGCTTTGCTTAACCCTTGCACTCCCGTGCTGTCACTCCTACCTAGGTGTTCTACCTGTACACCTCTGTGGATCACCTGGTAAGGGTGTCTGGCAAGAGATAGCATTCCCTGCTCCTACGCTCCAACCATAACAAGCCTGACACATAGTAGAGGAAGAGGAAAGGCGGTGGAAGTGAAAGACAAGTGGACCAGTGAGAGGCAGGCAAAGAGATGTAGTAGAGAAAGAGCTGGATGCCAAACTGGGATCGGTGGAGACAGATGCTGAATTAACAGGTATCCTATTGAAATGTTGCCTTCTACTTGGCGACCACTGCTGGGCGACACTTAAGCGTGCAACATCAGAATGTTGCCCTTTTGATGCTGGCGACATTAGGATATCGCCCTTTTGATGCAGGCGACATTAGGATCTTGTCCTTTTGATGGTCTCCAAATAGAGGGTAACATTTCAATAGGGGTTGGCAATTTTTGTCCTATTTCCCCACTGTAGCATATTTTGTGGCACATATGAATTCAATCATATGTATTACATTCGTGGATGTGCAGCAATATGATGCTGTGGAGTTGAAAGTCCCTGCAGAGTGGATGGATATGTTTGATTTGCAGAGTTGTCAACAAGTGCCATTGCATGGTTTTGTCTCACTGAATGTACAATCAGGGAGTTTCCTGATATTAATTTTGTTTGAGGTTTCTAGAGTGCCAGAATGCAAGTATTGGCAGTTTGAGGAACTTTTTTAATGTTGCTTTATCACATACCTTCTAGTGCTGGATTGTATATGGCTACGAGTGTAATTTATGCATTTTTTTTGTCTCCTTACATTTCAGCAGGTGTTCCCATGGTGTTTTAAGCCCAGAATTTATTGTTCTGTTAATGGTATTTTACTTGTAACCTTTTTATTTGAATGATTTAGCCATGGGTTTAAGGTTCTTTTTTGGGCTTCATTATCAGCAAATAGTTGCTATTTTTGGAACCACTTTGGAATGCCTCCATGGTTCCTGTGCCCCCCAATTGGATACAAGAGAAGAGGGTTTTTTCTTTAGTTTATTTACTGATAAAACTTTTACACTTAGTCCATTTAGGGACAAAGGGCATTTCACCTTGGGAGAAATAGATATGTGTGAATGCAAGGATGCCCTGCTGGTTCTTGACCTTCTTTTATGGTGACTTACATTTTTGTTTTATCCTTCTGAGTTTCTTGATAATTGAAAAATGACTGTATCACCAGAGTGGTGAGCTAAAATAGCAGAAAATAGGCAGGAAATTCAGGTCAGTAATTATGAAATATTAAGTGCCCAGCTTCCTGGTAGAGGACATTTTACCCCATGGCCCTTGTGTGCCCCAATGGAAAATTATTTATCTAGTAGTAGTGAGATTGTTATGGGTGAGCAACACAGAAATAGCAAAGGGAAAAATGAAGGTTACAGCTAAAATTAAGATGATCCTAAATGTTTCCCTATATTTGGGGACCTCCATTCACAATTTTTACAAGGGCCTCAGGGGTTCCTATAACTGCCCAGGTACATTACATCCCTTAATTTTTTTGCACATCACTCTGGTTCTTAAGAATTAATTTGGCCCAAACCCATGGTGCTTTTGAGAGTTATTAAATTCCCTTGGTAAAACATACTTTATATAGCATATCAGACTTTACCCGCATCTACACACTGCATGATATCATCTAACATAATAATATTAACATATTGTAATGCTCTGAAAATGTTTACTTTTTAACAACAGTGGCATAGACTACAGGGTTTATTTTCATTTTTAAAATCAGGGAGAGGCAGCAAAAATTATAGACTAGACTAGAAATCAGGGTTTGTAGATATGTATATGATGTTAAATTCATTGAAGCTGATTTTTCCACATACTGATTGTGGCAGTACCACGATTTACTGCACTCTTTTGTGGTTGTTTTTTCCTAAACCAACTCTGCTGTTGTCCCTCCTTCTATGGTCGGATGGAGCGCTTCTTCTTATGGGTAGTCTGGAGGTCCTGAAGTAACCCACTAATTCTAGCTGTTTTGCAAAGTGGAGGAATTTATTCACCAGAATAGGACTGCTCTGTGTGGTTTTGTCCTGGATATTTAGGCAAGAGGCCAGAAAAAATGGACACAACTCACCAGTGTGAGCAAAACCCCGGGTGGAGTCTCCATGGGCCACACTAGTAGACCGGCAAGTGAATTCACTCATGCAGTGGCTGGGCTGAGAACCTCTAGACCTCTACAACCTCTCAACCAAATCCCCCTACATATATACAGTCAAGACTTGTATTAAGAAGGGTAGAATAGAACAGACTTTATTGTTGAAACATTGATTTTATACAATTACAGACACTAGAATCCAAATTAGGGCTTTGAAGAGTTTTATAATAGTTGACCAGTCAGGAAAATCCCTGGGGAACCAAGCAGGGACTGTTATATAGAGTGCCTATTTTCAAGCCATTCTAGGCAAAAATCTTTGGAGGGAAGCACAGCAGGAATAAATAAGGATTTCAATCATTCATTTGTTATTTCAGAACATGGTGGTAGCTGTTATCTGAGTATACCACATGCAAAGGGAAACACAGACAAATACACCAAACAGTAACACAGGAGTAACATAACATGGGGTACATTGTAAGACATGTCAGCAGAGTGCAGAAAAATATGCAGTTTCCTGCTTACAACACAGTACATGCTACCATTTATTTGGATTACAAATAATGTGCCTGTCAGGGCTGAGGGAAGGAAACTGGGCTATACAATATAATTAACATTTTATAGTCCATGGGGAATGTCACCACACTGCCCCATGTTGATTCCCCTGCAGATCCGCTAATTCCCTTAATTTAGTCACACTGATACATACTTTTATCTTAATCCATTTAGGGATGTGAGGGCAGTGGGTATAGATCTCGTTCTTCCAGAAGGCAAGGCACTCTAAACCAAAACTCCTCCTACTCCCTGCCCTCTATACCTATCCCCCTACTACTTAGATTCTAGTTTACATGTAGCAGAGCCAGGGGAGGTATGGACACCAGGACAGAGAAGCAAAGCAATGGAAGGGCTTCCTGACATAACAACAAGAAGAGATATTTTCTTGGAGTGGGATGCCCTGCTTTCACAATGCTGGCTATGATGATCTAGACTCTTAATTTGAACTACCACTGTGAGCAAGATGTTGGGCAATGTTGCTAGAGAGTAGAGCTTGAGTAAGTTGAAAAACCACTGAGCAACCTTGTTGTGGCTGAAATTGGGTAAAAGGTGTCAGCTGCAAGGTTTGATAGCACAGTTGAGCTAGACTGTGCTCAGGATGACTGATCAGGGTCTGTAGAAATTTCCACAGGTGGAGTCTTAGAGTCTATTGACAGGCAGAGTCCAGCAGATCTAGACTGAAGGAGGATTAGCTGGAGTCTTGCTACAGAACTAGAGACTGGACAAAAAGTGGACTCACTGTAGACAAGCTGCAGTCCAGGTTCAGAACACTGGTGGTAGTGTAGAGGAAACTAGCAAGGACAGCACAACTGGAGGGCCACCTGAATGGCTCAGCTCCACAAGCATTAAAAGGTACAGTGGTCCTCGATACCCAAGCGTACAGTAACTAACAGTGGCAAACACAAATGTCTGGAACACGTCTATGAGTACAGCACACCAGAGCCAATAACCAGGCTGTAACTATAGAAATAACACAAGCAGACTCAGACATTGAGGGATTGGAACAGGGCTGTTTCAGCAGCAACATGTAAAACTGCAACAAGCAATAAAGGGCAACAAAGACAAGAACGGGTTCAGTAATAGCAGATTTATAAAGGAGCAAGCAGCAAACAATGCTGTGGACAGGAACTTGATTTACTCAGCAATAGGAGTAGTTCAGCAACAGATGATTAATGCAAGAACAGGCAGCAAACAATACCATGGAATGGAAAAGGACTGATTCATCAACTGTGGATCAAGGAAGGAACAAACCACAAAGGATACTGAGGTCAGGAGTAGGACTGGTTCTGCAAACTGTATTAGTTCAACTACACGGATAAAAACCACACAAACAATTATGTATGGATAAAGCTTGTGCTTTTATTCTAGTTTAAAACAATTAAAATGTTTCTAATATATGAAATACATAGCAAGTTTAATATCATGCCACATATTATATTGGCCTTGTTGAATCAATTATGAAAATGCTCTACACATTTCATTATTTTTTCAGTTTATCAAGAGCTTATCTATTATATGATCCATGTGTTACTACCAACAAGCCATCTATTTATGCTCTCCTACACAGAGGACAACCCTGCATTAACTAAACTTTCAATCAACAGTGATGTTGCTGAAATCATATGACTGGAAACTTAAGAAACATATCTATAAATCTACAAACTCTATAACACTTACTATAAACTTTAAATTCCATATTTGTGAAGGTTTATTTAATTAGATTTCATTAACTTTAAATTTGAATTGTGATATTAGATCTCTGTCTGAAATTGTATTTCCTCTGCATTCATCAATACATTCCACCACTGGCCAGTGACGTTATACGTTTCAATGTTAGTCGATATGTTCCACAAATATTTCTTCCATCCTATAGCTATCCAGTGACGGTACACACATCGTCATTGTGGGTGCGTTCCACCATGAACCAATGCATTCCACAGTTTAATCCATGATAATATGCGCATCACATTCAATTAATGTATTTCACAACCAACTTGCAACCCTCCAAAATTCTCCACTAAATAAAACTTCAGAACTACTCAATTGGTCTATACAAATTCCTTAATCTGTGTCTTATACTACATTCCCTTCTGTACTAAGAAAAATCCAGTTTCATAATACACAATACACTGTTCAGTGGTGAACTACTACCCATATCATTAACAATATCTGCTATAATGCATATTAAAGGTGAAAAAATATGTATATAAAATGTATACATAGTATGTATTCAGTCTTATTTATCTATCTATATTTGGAAAATAATTAAAGGGATAGTAATACTTCGTTTTAACTTTATTTTATTTTGTAGGCATTAAAAAAACATGAAGAATGATATAAGTCTTATGTCTCAAACCTTTATGGTTTAAGAGATATTCACAAGCAAAGTTTCCCCCTCCCGCCCCTTTTTCCTAGTTTAAGCCATCTCTTCTCAGATGTGAATCTGGTTGTAAGACCAGACAGATAACAGCAGGGGACAATCTTCTTTGTATGAAAAGAATGAAAGCCCTTCCCCCCTTGACAAGCTTTTCAGCTTTTTCCCTTATCTTAATTGAAGATTGTCCCTCTCTGCAGTCTACCTGGGAATCTCCCTTCTGATCTGGCTGAGGGGGGGGGGGGGTATACTTTGCTTGTGAATATCTCTTAAACCATAAAGGTTGGAGAGATAAGACTTATATCATTCTTCATGTTTTTTTAATGCCTACAAAATAAAATAAAGATAAAAAGAAGTATTACTATCCCTTTAAAAGTATGGAAAGTTATATCAAAGAAGGTTTTAGGTTATTAGATGACTTATAAAAAAAACTCTCTCCCTTAATACTAGTAAATTTTGCAATACTCAACTGCAGAGTTTTTTAAAATATGCGTTAAGAAAAGGTATAATTACCAAAGCGGAATATAATTATTTATAGGCTCCATGCACAAATGTAGCGTTCATATATCACATCCCCAAAATACATAAAGACCAGTTTAACATCCCAGGTATACTAATTATTTTGGGTATTAACGTTATAAAATCTAATTTATCAGCATTCATAGATTTCTTCCTATCCAGATATGTCACCAAGCTTCCATCCCACCTGAGGGATTCTCAACATGTATTAGAAAAGTCGAGTGACATTATCTGGGAGGAAGATCTCTGGGGTTGGAGGCTATTATTTTATGGGGAATATAATTTATTTTGAATCATAATTTTGTATTATACCAAGAGGAATTTTATTTACAGGTCAGGGAAACGGCTATGTGCACCAGATTCTCCCCTCCAATGCAAATCTGTTTATGGGATTTTGGGAGCACACAAATATTAGAAGAAGAAATTGGTCGGGGTAGTCTGGTGCTATTTTATTAAACTGGGGAAGTACACAAGCGGACTTACCTATATGATAGAAGCACTTAATGATAATGATAGAGGTTTGAAATTTACATATACATATAAAATATATCCAGTTGAGACAGAATTCTTAAATCTAAAACTAATATCTAAAACAGGAGAACCAGTGCAAACATCTATAGTAACATACATAGTAACATAGTTGATGAGGCTGTAAAAGACATGCGTCCAAGTCCAGCCCATGCCAAAAACACTCTGTTGATCCAGGGGAAGGCAAAAAAAGCACTCTAAAGCCATTTTCAATTAAGCCACAAGTGGGTAAAAAAATTCTTTCCTCGCTCCAAATGGCAGTCAACATCCTATCTGCATTGAAGCTATCTGTTATAATTTTCAATATTGTTCTGTACTAGATAGGTATCCATTGCTTTTTTGAAAGCAGTTGTATTACCTGCAAGTACAAAATCCAGAGGCAAATAATTCCATAGCTTTACCGCCCTTACTGTAAAGAATCCCTGCCTTTGTTTTAGTCAAAAGTGCCTTTCCTCTAGATTTAATGGATGCCCTCTTCTTAGCTCAGCTCTTTGAGTAAATCATTCATTGGCTAGTTATTTGTATTGATCTTGAAGGTATTTGTAAATGGTAATCATATCACCCCTTAGACGTCTCTTGTCTAATGTAAACAAACCCAGTTTGGCTAATCTCTCTTTATAACACAGATCCTCCAATCCCTTTATCAGTTTTGTGTATGTCTCTGTACCTTTTCCAGTTCAACAATGTATTTTTTAAGAACTGGCACCCAACATTGTACTCCATATTCTAGATGAGACCTAACCAAGGATTTTTACAATGATAGGGTAATATTAGCATCCCTTGCATCTACACCTCTTTTTATGCAGGCTAGTGCCCTTTTTGCTCTTGCAGCAGCTGAATGACTCTGCACACTGCTGTTAAGTCTATAATCTATCATTACGCCTAAATCTTTCTCTAATGAGAATTCCCCAAGTTGTTCCCCGTTTAGAGTACATGTAGCAAGTTTGTTTCTACAGCTTGAATGCATAACCTTACATTTATCTACTTTAAATGTCATCTGCCACTTTTCTGCCCATTCACTCAGTTTATCTAAATCGTTCTGCAGAGAAAAACCATCCAGCTCCGTATGTATTTCCTTACATAGCTTAGTGTCATCAGCAAATATTGAGACGCTACTTTCAATTTCCACTTCTAGATCATTAATAAACACAATAAGAAGCATTGGGCCCAGGACTGAACCCTGCGGCACCCCACTTGTAACTTTAGACCAATTTGAAAAGGTTCCATTTACAACAAATCTCTGCCATCTATCATTTAACCAGTTCTTAATCCATGTACAGATAACACATCCCAAACCAAAGCCTTTTAATTTATGCAGTAACCTGCTGTGAGGCACTGTATCAAAGGCTTTTGCAAAATCCAAGTACTACATCAGTAGCAATTCCTTTGTCCAAATTACTACTTACTCTTTCATAAAATGCAAGTAAATTAGTCTGACATGACCTATTCTTCATGAAACCATGCTGACTCCTACTAAAAATATTGTTTGTCTTCTCATAGTTCTAAATACTGTCAGTATTATCAAAAAGATGTTTAAGAAAATCAATATCAATGAGAAGAGTGTAACCATTACAAAAATGGATACAAAACATCCCATATGGGCAATTTTGTTGGCTTAGACATAACTGTAGCAGCACAGATGATTTTGTGAAGCACAGTGAAATGTTAAATGCATAGTGTAGGGGTCAAAATGTTTGATCTTTATAATTGATTAGGGATGGGTGAAAGTTTTCGCTTGAACCCAAAATCGGCAAAAAATGGCCCTTCCCGCTTATTGCCTTGTAATCAGTGGGAAGAAAAATTTTTCCCCACTACATGAAAGTTTTCTCTACTTTTCCTGCAGGCATATAAAGGGTGTCATATTCTCACAGAATATCATTGTGTGTTTGTGAGAGGAGAAAGCAGCTAATACAGGGGAACTGAAGCTTAGTTTAGTGAAGCTTTTAGGACATTTGTTCTCTGCATTAGGGAAGTTTGGGGGCACAATGGGGGAAAAGAGAGGAAGGAGGTTGATTCCAAATACCTCCTTCCTTGACTGGCAGGCACAGGCAGCTGGGGTTCAATTGGCTTGCTGATTTTGCTGTTATAGTCTCCGTGCTAGTGAAGTCTGGGGAAAGAAGTTGTTGATTTTGTTTATCAGTTCAAATTTTTTTTTACAGACTGAGATAATATAGGGTGCACAACTAAAAAAAAATAAAAAAATAAGAAAAAATAAAATAAAAACGTAATAAATAAATACCGGCATTGTGAATGAAAGAGGCAATACTGCCTCTGTGTCTGAGCTCTACCTGTCTCTCTAAGTAAGGGACAGAGAAGCAGAGAGGAGACACCTAGTGGTTAAAAAAATGCAGCAGCTGGGGGTATTAACCACTTCACTGCTGTGCTGGAGACTGGATGGGTGCAGGTCAATTTTTGACCTCCTAAAATCAACTTTTGTTTGTTTGTTTTTTAAAAAGACAAAACATTTATATTTTTTTTTTTAAATTTTACTTTCGAAAAATCAACATGTCCATTACTAAAATTGGAAGTGTGATTGTTGTGGAGCTATGTAATACATTTATACACACCACCAAATGTCATTAATAAAAAAAGTGGGAAAATAGGGTGGGAAAAAGGGACTTGGGGATTTTCACCCAGGGGGACAGTGTCCACTTAAAACTGCCCATTTTGTAGGTGTGACTGGCCGGTCATACCTTTCATGCAGTCTCCATAAAAATAAAAAAATAAGAAAAAATAAAATAAAAACATAATCCTATATAATAATTCGCTAAATCGTGTGTAACGCCGCAACATGCGCAGTACACACTGCTGCGCATGCTGCAGTCATGCGCAGTAGAGGCTGCCCGCGCCACGGCTGATACAGAGCTGGGCGCTGGCAGTCTCTCTACTGCGTGTGACTGCCCCGCGACCGGGGGGCAGTGGCACTGTGGCCCGTGTAACGGGCTGTTCAACTAGTAAATAAATAAACAAATAAATATATTAGGTGATAGCTGACTGGGAGCCTGACATGAGTTGTGTGACTGAGGCAGACTTGATAGGCAGCAGACGACAACTGAGAATTTTGTTGAAAGCTAAGGCAAGACATCACACTCCATCAGTTGTGTACTGTAGATTGTACAGAACACACAGTAGTTGAGTAATGTCCAGCATATGCACAAGGGGCAGAGGGAGGGGGAAAGGTGGAGCATTGCAGGGACGTTGAAGTAGAGTGGTAATTCAATAACTAGCTGAAGCCATGGTTGCTGCATCATGTGCAAAAAATGATGATGATCCCTCTCCTCCCATGTAGGATGCAGTTTGTCAAGGTCCCACCAAAAGTTCCACCAGAACCAGTACAAAAAAAAAAAAACATATAAGAAGAACACTGAAGACATCAACAAGTCACATTCTTGTGTTGATGATGGTAATGACATAATGGAGGAAGGTGTAGCAGCTGAACCAACTGCTGCAGTGAGACAAACAAGCATCAAAACACTTGTTCTCAAAGTAGTAACAATCTTTGTAAAAGTAGAAAGAAGAATATCTTACATTTAACAAAAACATGATAATGGTAAAAAACTGCTATAAGAATATACACACATATCAATCACACCATGCCAGTCCCCAACCACCATTCTTGTGTCTTGACACCATCATGAATATGTGCCAGTGTCACTTAAGCAGAAACACATTTTTCAAGGCATATGTAGCGGTAGGACTCCCAACTTTGACTTTGAAATACTTATTTCTCCACTGCAGCCCTCAGAAGAAGTAATATTGTGGTGGGAAATGTTGCACCATAGGAAACATAGGCGAAAAATGTGTTGGAATAGGCAAAAAATATGTTGGAATTGGTGAAAATGAGGAAAATTTTGCATTCGAGGAAAGGAGGAAACTTTTGTGAAAAAAAAATTTTTTTACACACATGTACATTAAAAGTGTAAATAATCTATATTATAAAGGATATTTTTATGATATGGGTATTAATTGGTCACTGAACAATGGATTGAGGAATGTGGTGATTAGAGCAAAACTGAGTTTTTATTATTAGGGTATGGAATATATAGTTTTAGATGGGAATGTAAAATAAAAAACAAATTTGGGAATTTGTAAAGACCAATGCAGTATTTCTTAATCACTTAACGACCCATGAAGGTGCAGGACCGTCATGGGTTGTTTTGCCTTAAGGACCCATGACAGTCCTGGACCGTCATGGGTTAAATGATAGCAGTGCGCCTCCATGCATGCTGCTATCATTAATTCCAGGCTGAGACTGAGCGCTTCGGTACCGAGCGTTCAGTCTCAGCCACTTTCACTTGTGCCAGGTCATGTGATCACTGCAAGCAGTGCCTCTGTGTCTGAGCTCTACCTGTCTGTCCCTTACGATCAAAGTAAGGGACAGAGAAGCAGAGAGGAGACACATAGTAATTAAAAAAAAAGCAGCAGCTGGGAGTATTAACCACTTCACTGTTGTGCTGGAGGCTGGCTGGGTGCAGGTCAATTTTTGACCTGCTAAAATCAACTTTTTTTTTTTTTTTTTTTTTTTTAAGACACAACATAATTTTTTTTTTAAATTTTACTTTAAAAAATCAACATGTCCATTACCAAAATTGGAAGTGTGATTGTTGTGGAGCTATGTAATACATTTATACACACCGCCAAATGTCATCAATAAAAAAGTGGGAAAATAGGGTGGGAAAAAGGGACTTGGGGATTTTCACCTAGGTGGACAGTGTCCACTTAAAACTGCCCATTTTGTAGGTATGACTGACCGGTCATACCTTTCATGCAGTCTCCATAAAAATTTAACCTATTGAGCCCAAATGATTGCAAGAGAAAAAAAATTGTGTTTTTTTTAACATTTTTTACCGTTTTCTTTAATATTACTAAAATAAATGGTGGGCTATTCTTATAAGTGTGGTATCAAAAGACAGCCCTATTTGTGCGTTAAAAAAAAAAAGGTATATAATTTTCATGGGTAAAATAAAGTACATGGAGGGAAAACACTATTGAACAAAGATATAGTCAAAAAGGTCAGAATTGCTCCGGTCCTTAATTGAAACCCACCTCAGATTTTCCCAGTCCTTAAAGGGTTAAGGTATATTTAGTGGAGAATTTCAGAGGGTTGCTAGTTTGTTGTGAAATGCATTTATTGAATGTGATGCGTATATTATTATGGATTATATACTGTTGAACTCCTGGTGCAATGCGTCTACAATTGACAATGTGTACCATCATTGGCCAGCTGCAAGAAGGAAGAAACATTGGTGGAACGCATTGACTGTAGTTGTCACGTATGCCATCATAAGCCAATGGTGGAACATATGGATCAATGCACAGAAAAAGGTTTCAGATCACTATCCGATGTCAGAACATAAATTTAAAGTTAGATAATAAAAATGAATAAACCTTTACAAATATGGAATTTAAATTTCATAGAAAGTATTGCAGAGGTTGTAGATTTATGAATATAATATGTTTTTTAGGTTTCTGGTCATATGAGTTGTGTGACATCACCGTTGATTGGGAGGTTAGTTAATGGTTTGGTAATCCTCTGTGTAAGAGAGCATAAATAGATGGCTTGTTGGTAGTAACACATGGACCATATAATAGAAAAGCTTTTGATAAAGTGGCATAAAGTCATGCAATGTGTAGAGCATTTTCATCATTGGTTCAAGAAGGCAAAATATAATATGTGGCATGATATTAAACTTGCTATGTATTTCATATAATAGAAAAGTTTATTTGTTTAACTTTTCATTGATTTTAAATTGCTTTATACTAAAATAAAAGCACAAGCTTTAGCCATACATAATTGTTTGTGTGATGAGTACACATAATGGGAATCCATCCCTTTGGTGTGGTTGGCCAGTCAGAAGGCGATAAGTGAAGGTGGAAACCAGTGTACATGTGCAACACCAGCAATGGGGTTTGTTCCAATGCTCACTCTCATTCTGCAGAGGCCAGTAGTGAAGCCTCTAAAAAATGTAAGTATTATCACGCGAGGTGTCTGGTGACGTTCAAGAGAACAGAAAAAATATTACACTTGGAGATCATGTGCACTGCTTCTTTTTTGTTGAATTGGTAGCAAACAATGTCATGGCCTAGAACAGGACTGATTCAAAAGTGTAGTCAGGAACTGTAGAGCAAGAGCAAACAGCTATCGGCATACAAAGAACAGGAAGCTTTAAGCAAGCAACGGAAGAAATTAGTTCCGTCCAGTACACATGTATCGGTGGAATTCTATTACCTGGCCAGCATCCACCATAAAGACCGTGGGTCTCATGAAGTCACATTTACCTTGATGTCAGAGGTCTAGCTGTGTCCTTGACGCCTTGGTCCTTCTGAATCATCTTCAACAATAAAAGCATAATTAAAAAACCCTAGTACTCCACCACCACCTCCAGCTCCGCCGCTAATGCATAATCCTCTTCCTCCTTCATCCTGATTAGGTGTGCAAGAATTGAACAGAGATTGGCTTTCATATGGCCAATGCCTGATCAAATTATTTTCCATTCTTCCACTGGCTGGGGAAGTGGGGTTACTCAGGACACTGAACTTGCTCTGGAGTAACTTCACCTCCCAGATAATCAGCATCATGATGGAAAGGTAATGACTGCACCTCATGTCACGTTTCCATGGTAGAGGTGGTATTGAAATGCAAACCATAGAAAATTGTAATGGCCTTGCCAAATGAGATTATGCAGGTAGGCATCTTTGATGTCAATAAATGCAGTGAACTCTGCAGGTTCCATAGCAACCAGCACGGATCTCATCGACTCCATCTTGAACATGGGCAGTTGAAGAAACTAGACCTAAAACTAGTGCTTTTAGGTCTAGAATGAGATGAAAATCTTCATCCTTTTTTTTTTTTTTTTTTTTTTTTGGTAGAATGAAAAGACTAGAATAAATACCCTTGAAATGTTTGACTTGTGATACCACAGCTACCCCCAAACATAGTTTGTAGAGCTGTCTGTCCATTGGCACTCTGGACAGGACAGTGAAGAACATCCTGTATCCCATGGACAGAATCTGAAGAACCTAATCATCTGAGGGGGAGTTCATGCACTGGTGGACAGTGTTAGAGCCTTAACCACAATGCAGAATTGTCATAGGACTCTGACTGACCACTTTCACACTAAGGCAGACTTAGTGTATTGGGGCATGGAAGAAGACTTCTTTGAGGTTTGAGCGGGCTTAGATTTATCCAAGTAGCAAAAGGAAGACCAAAAAGTGGTTGAGGCTGACTGACGAGGAGAACTTCTATAGTCTCTCTACTAGAACAAAAGGATGCCCATATCCTCTTAAAACATTTTTGTGTTTGTTTTGTGGAGTGCTTCTGATCCATAAGACTTGAGTAAAAATTGTAACTAGCTCAGGTCCAAATACAACAGAATCTTTGAAGGGTAATAACAGCAAAGATTTCTTGGAAGCGGAATCTGCATTTCAAATCTTCAGCCAGAGGGTACTGCAGGATGTGACCAAGGTTGCTGAACTCTTTGTTGCCATCTTTGCAATCTCAGGCATTGCTTCACCATTGTAGTGTCTTGGCTAAGACCTAGAAGGGTAAGGAGCTCATCTTTGGGAATGTGATCCTGAATGGCCTTTAGCATTTGAGCTCGTCATTCTTCCATTGATCTGCAGGCCCAAGCAGAGGAAAATGCTACTCAAATGACCCACTCCACACAAATGATGCTTGCCATCGCATTGTCATATGAAGCAATGTTATGTTCCTCCACATTGTTAAATATGTAACCATAGGGAAGTCAGCACCTAACCCCTTGACTGCTAGAAGGATAAGCAATGCATTGTTCCAATATAAGTTGAGTACCCCTCTGGCACTCAAAGTGTTAACACTAGGGCCTCTAAGCAAATTAGTACACTGTTGAAAAAACAATGAGAACTAAGTAGAAAAAGTGTCTGCAATGCATACAGACAAATCAAAACCAAAAACACACATAAGATTTGGTTATCATTTGTATCCTGAGGAGTGGGGATGGCAAGGAGGGGAATTTGTGTGTTTTGCGGTCCTAGTGTTATTGCGTTCGAAGTCAGTGTGTTGTACATGCAATCAGTTTGTCTCAATAGAACTGTGTTGTTAGCTTTGGTTAGCATATGTATCCACCCACAGGTAGCCAAACCATGGGGATGGAGTGCCTGAGCATACAGAGGAGGCAGTTCAGGGAGTCCATGAGATTATCCAAGTACATGAGGAGGGTGCAGAGACATGTACAGAGGAACATGGCCACCCTCCATGCAATTGAATCTCAGCAGGCCATACAACGGAGATCGGCCAGTTCTGGACAGGAATGATGTACATGCTGGTCCAGATGCTGGTCGAAATGTGGGAAAACAATCACAGGGAGCATCCACAGAGTGGTCAACTGCAACAACCTCCCCCTCCATTGTGACCCCTGCACCAACCCCAAGAGTAACAAGACATCCAACTCTGTAGCCCATTCCAAAGTCTCACCTCCCCCCCAAAAAAAAATTGTGTTATTGTCATGCCGCGCTCACCCGGGCGTTCTGCCTCTCCGGGTTGTGTGTCGGCTTCCGGGGTCCTGTTTGCCATGCGCCGCTTCTGGTGGCGGTGCGCATGCGCATGTCGGCGGACCATAGAGAGGAGTTTGCTGAAGGTCCGCCGACATTCTAGCCTCTCTTCCAGGGCTCCTTCCGGCTGGGGGCCTTTATCTTCCAGAGTTCTGCCTGTCTAAGACGCGTTTGTATAGCGTCTTTCTGTTGCCAGATTTGAGTTCTCATCTCCGTGTAAGACCTGGATCTGTAGACTCTGCCTTGTCTGTCTTCTCTGCTGCTAGAATCTCTGTGTATGACCAGGACCTGTCTGACCACGCTTCTGCCTGACCCCTCTGCTGCCAGACCACCTGTGTATGACCTGGACCTGTCTGACCACGCTTCTGCCTGACCCTCTGCTGCAAGATCACCTGTGTATGACCTGGACCTGTCTGACCACGCTTCTGCCTGACCCCTCTGCTGCAAGATCACCTGTGTATGACCTGGACCTGTCTGACCACGCTTCTGCCTGACCCCTCCGTTGCCAGACCACTTGTGTATGACCTGGACCTATCTGACCACGCTTCTGCCTGACCCCTCTGCTGCAAGATCACCTGTGTTTGACTTGGACCTGTTTGACCACGCTTCTGCCAAGACCCCCTTGATACTATTTCAGTGTATGACCCGGACCGATTTGACCTTGCCTCTTCTGTTCCAGCCTCCAGAGGATCCTCAAGGACCGTGCCACCTTTTCTTCACCAGCCAAGGAGTGTCCCATCAGCTGTACCTTCCTCGCGGGAGTTCTCTTCCTCGGAGTCCTGAGTGAGTACCTTTTCTCTTGGAGATTACTTTCCTCCCTGGGGACCCCTGAGTATAGTTTGTCTGGGTTGGGGTTATCCGGGGTTACCCAGCAGCTTCTCTGCTGGGGGCCACTACATCTGGCTTCGCAGCCGCAGCACAACCCTGGCTTAGGCAACCTCCGAACCCTAGCCCCGATCCCGAGCGTCGCTCCCTAGCACCTTGCTCAGTGGCCCCTTGTTGGAGGAGTATCCTGTTCCTGCTCCTAGGTACTCCAGTCCCTTCTCTTTCCTCTCCCCGGGCCGTGACATTATACAAACGCCACCTACTCCTATTATGGACCCCAAGGATCTGTCGGCGGCTTTGTTGCAGCAGGGCGCTGCCCTGAAACAACATGCAGGACAGATCGTCCATTTAGACCAGAAGCTGGACTCCATTTCTAACCTGTTGCAGCAGCTGCAACAGAGGCTGGAGATCTCCGGTACTGCGTCTGCTTCTCCCGTGCCGGCGGTCACTCTGTCGATCCCCACCGTTCGTTTACCCCTGCCGCCATGCTATGACGGAAATCCCAGAGAATTGCGGGGTTTTCTTAATCAGTGCTGTCTCCACTTCCGCTGTCAGCCGGAGGTGTACGTATCACACCAGGCAAGGATTGCCTTTGTTGTGTCCTTCCTTCAAGGGCAAGCCCTGGCTTGGGTCTCTCCCCTGTTGGACCGTCAGTCCGCGATCCTTGAGGATTTTGACACCTTTCTTGCTGCCTTTCGCTCGGTGTTTGATGCGCCGGGCAGACAGGAACAAGCGGAAGCTGCTTTGCTTGACCTCCAACAAGGCCTGCGCCCCTTGAGCCAGTATGCGGTGGAATTCCGCACCCTGGCTTACGAGACTGACTGGCCTGATAGCGCCCTAAAAGCCAGCTTCCGAAGAGGGCTTTGTGAGAGATTGAAGGGCGAGCTCACCACACGTCCGATTCCCCGTACCTTGGAGGATCTCATAGCGCTGTGTACCACTCTGGAACATCGTGTTCAGGAACGCAGGCAGGAGAAGGAGCGGGATCGTGCTCGTCACCCTCCTCCTCGCCCTGCGGTTTGTTTGGCTTCTAAGTTCCAAGCCCCTGCAGCCACCGAGCCGGTAGCTGAGCCTATGGAAATTGGGCGTGTGTTCCATTTGTCCGACTCTGAAAGGTCCAGAAGGCATTCTCTGGGTCTTTGCCTTTACTGTGGCGCTCCTGGGCACCTGGCGCGGTTTTGTCCCAATAAATCGGGAAACAAAAGGGCTTAGTGAGTAGGGGATTCTCCCTAAGTCATTCCTCTGTCCCCGTTTCTTTAACCCAGCATCTGTCGGTTCCGGTCACCTTGTCCTGGTCTCCTGATTCCTCTGTGTCCCTTTTGGCCTTTATCGACTCCGGGGCCGCGGGTCTCTTTTTGGACTCCGATTTTGCTCTTAGCCACGGTATTCCGTTGGTGTCTCGGAGTACTCCGGTTCGGGTGGTGGCAGTTGACGGTACCCCTCTTAGGTCAGGACATATCACCAAGTCTACGGTGCCCCTTACTCTTCGGACCCAGTCTGGTCATGTCGATCGGGTGGTTTGCGACCTTATCTCTGCTCCTCATTCCCCTCTTATCCTGGGGTATCCTTGGCTAGGTGAAGCCAACCCCATCATCGACTGGTTTTCGGGCACCTTGACCTTCCCAGCCACTTGCGCTGTGTCCTCTGTCTCTTTGGCTGTCAAGCCTGGGGTGGACCCTCTTCCTGCCATCTTACCGGAACCATACCGGGCTTTTTCTGATGTCTTCTGTAAGCAGAAGGCAGAGGTCCTGCCGCCTCACCGGTCTTTTGACTGTGTTATCGATCTTATCCCCGGCTCGGTACCACCTAGAGGCCGTACCTATCCTCTTTCTGTACCCGAAAATAAGAGCCTGGAGGAGTACATCAGAGACAGTCTTGCTCGAGGTTTTATCCGCCCGTCTAGTTCTCCTGCTGGAGCCGGGTTCTTTTTTGTATCCAAGAAGGACGGCTCGCTCAGACCCTGTATTGATTACAGGGGTCTGAATGCTATCACCCGCCGGAACTGCTACCCGCTACCCCTCATCTCTGAACTCCTAGATTGTCTTCGGGGTTCCACCATCTTTACCAAACTTGATCTTCGGGGTGCTTACAACCTGGTTCGCATGCGCGAGGGGGAGGAATGGAAGACGGCTTTTAACACCCGCTTTGGGCATTATGAGTACCTCTTGATGCCCTTTGGGCTCCGTAATGCCCCAGCCGTCTTCCAGGCTTTCGTGAACTACATCTTTAGGGATCTCCTCCTAACATCTGTTGTCGTTTACCTGGACGATATTCTCATCTTCTCCAGGTCCCTTGCCGAGCATCGCTTACACGTTTTTGAGGTTCTGGAGAGGCTTATGGCTAATCGTCTATATGCCAAACTGGAGAAATGCTCTTTTGAGCAGTCTTCTCTGCCGTTTCTGGGCTATATCGTCTCCTCTGCCGGTCTCCTCATGGATCCAGCTAAAGTCAAAGCCGTTTCGGAGTGGCCTCTACCGGTGTCTCTCAAGGCCATACAGAGATTCATTGGTTTTGCCAATTATTACAGGAAATTTATCAGGGGTTTTTCTCGAATTATGGCACCTATCACTGCCCTCACCAGGAAAGGGGTGGATACTTCTTGTTGGCCCGCCGAGGCACTAGACGCTTTTTCTAACCTCAAGACCGCTTTTTCCTCTGCTCCTATCTTACGCTTCCCTGACCCTCTCTTGCCCTTCGTGCTGGAAGTTGATGCTTCTGAGGGTGCCGCTGGTGCCGTCCTATCCCAGAGGTGTCCTCTTTCTGGGAAGAACCACCCATGTTCTTTTTTCTCCCGGCGTTTTACCCCTACCGAACGAAACTACGATACTGGCAATCGGGAGCTTTTGGCCATTAAATTGCCTTTGCAAGAATGGAGGTATCTTTTGGAGGGTTCACCCCACGAGATCTCCATCCTGACAGACCATCAGAACTTGGCTTACTTAGCTTCTGCCAGACGGTTGAACCCTCGACAGGCGCGCTGGTCACTCTTCTTTGCCCGGTTTAACTTTAAAATGTCCTATATTCCAGGTGGTAAGAATACCAAAGCCGACGCATTGTCTCGCCTCCATGAGCCTCTTCCTCCTGCACCGGTCCCGGTGGAAACCATCATTCCTCCTTCTCGTGTCCTGGCTGCAATGTCATCCACCACCCTCCGGGCCATTAAGGACGCCCAGCAGTCTGTTTCTCGCACTGGGTCTTCCGATCCTTGTCTGACCTTGTTTGTTCCTGTTCCTCTTCGCACTGAGGTCCTTCATTGGGCTCACCATTCCCCGCTTGCTGGGCACCCTGGGGTCAAACGCACCCACCATCTGCTCTCCCGATATTTTCATTGGCCAGGTTCTCGGGCTGATGTTGAGGACCTCGTCGGTTCCTGTCCTGTGTGTGCTAGGACTAAGACCCCGCGGTCTCGTCCCTTAGGTCTGCTTCATCCACTTCCTGTCCCTTCCTTACCATGGACCCAGCTGGCCATGGACTTCGTGGTAGACCTGCCGGTTTCCCAAGGCATGACTGCTATCTGGGTGGTTGTCGACCGGTTCACCAAACAGGGACATTTCGTTCCCCTTCCGTCCGTGCCCTCCTCCGCCGAGTTGGTTGATTTGTTCCTCATGCACGTGGTGCACCTCCACGGTATTCCGCTTCATATCACTTCTGACCGGGGCTCGCAGTTCGTGTCTAGATTCTGGAGGGCGGTTTGTGCCAGACTGGGGATTCGGCTTCAATTCTCCTCGGGTTACCACCCACAAACTAATGGACAGACAGAACGCCTTAACCAGTCGTTGGAAACCTATCTCTGCACCCATTGTAACCACAGGCAGGATGATTGGGCAGCTCTTCTTCCTTTGGCGGAGCTGTCTTATAATTCCCTGCTACAGACCTCCTTGGGCTGCTCTCCCTTTTTTGCTGCTCTGGGTTATAACCCACGGACCCTTCTGCTGTCCCCAGGCCGTTCTCTTGTCCCCTCTGCTGAGACCAGGGTCCAGTCCATGGCTCAACACTGGTCCACTCTGCGCACCACCTTGATTTCCTCCCAGGTTCGCCAGAAGGCGGCTGCTGACCACCATCGTGGTCCGGCTCCTGTCTTCGTTCCAGGCGAAAAGGTGTGGTTATCATCGCGCAATATTCGTCTCCGCCAACCGTCGGTGAAGCTTGGACCACGCTTCTTGGGTCCCTTTCGGGTGTTGAAGTGGATCTCCAGTGGTCTACCGATTGGCCTTGCCCGGATCTCTTTGTGTCCATCCAGTGTTCCATGTGTCCCGACTTAAGCCCTGGGTTCCAGCCCGGTTTCCGCTTCCTACTACTCCTGTTCCTTCCCCAGTCACTGTTCAGGGGCAGGAAGAGTATATCATTGACGACATCCTGGACTCCCGCCGGGTGCGGGGCCGCCTCCAGTACCTGGTTAATTGGAAGGGCTACGGTCCGGAAGAACGCTCCCGGGTTTCGGTGAGAGATGTGCATGCCCCTTCCTTGCTCCGCCGTTTCCATCGACGGTTTCCCGGCCGTCCCTCCTAGCGGCCTCCGGTGGCGGCCTTTGGATGGGGGGCAGTGTCATGCCGCGCTCACCCGGGCGTTCTGCCTCTCCGGGTTGTGTGTCGGCTTCCGGGGTCCTGTTTGCCATGCGCCGCTTCTGGTGGCGGTGCGCATGCGCATGTCGGTGGACCATAGAGAGGAGTTTGCTGAAGGTCCGCTGACATTCTAGCCTCTCTTCCAGGGCTCCTTCCGGCTGGGGGCCTTTATCTTCCAGAGTTCTGCCTGTCTAAGACACGTTTGTATAGCGTCTTTCTGTTGCCAGATTTGAGTTCTCATCTCCGTGTAAGACCCGGATCTGTAGACTCTGCCTTGTCTGTCTTCTCTGCTGCTAGAATCTCTGTGTATGACCAGGACCTGTCTGACCACGCTTCTGCCTGACCCCTCTGCTGCCAGACCACCTGTGTATGACCTGGACCTGTCTGACCACGCTTCTGCCTGACCCCTCTGCTGCAAGATCACCTGTGTATGACCTGGACCTGTCTGACCACGCTTCTGCCTGACCCCTCTGCTGCAAGATCACCTGTGTATGACCTGGACCTGTCTGACCACGCTTCTGCCTGACCCCTCCGTTGCCAGACCACTTGTGTATGACCTGGACCTATCTGACCACGCTTCTGCCTGACCCCTCTGCTGCAAGATCACCTGTGTTTGACTTGGACCTGTTTGACCACGCTTCTGCCAAGACCCCCTTGATACTATTTCAGTGTATGACCCGGACCGATTTGACCTTGCCTCTTCTGTTCCAGCCTCCAGAGGATCCTCAAGGACCGTGCCACCTTTTCTTCACCAGCCAAGGAGTGTCCCATCAGCTGTACCTTCCTCGCGGGAGTTCTCTTCCTCGGAGTCCTGAGTGAGTACCTTTTCTCTTGGAGATTACTTTCCTCCCTGGGGACCCCTGAGTATAGTTTGTCTGGGTTGGGGTTATCCGGGGTTACCCAGCAGCTTCTCTGCTGGGGGCCACTACATCTGGATTCTCGGCCAGCACCTTTAGGCGGCTCAGCCGCAGCACAACCCTGGCTTAGGCAACCTCTGCACCCTAGCCCCGATCCTGAGCGTCGCTCCCTAGCACCTTGCTCAGTGGCCCCTTGTTGGAGGAGCAACCTGTTCCTGCTCCTAGGTACTCCAGTCCCTTCTCTTTCCTCTCCCCGGGCCGTGACAGTTATTTCCCCAATATAAAATAGCACTTATTCATCCCATTTATGCCTGTGAATGTTTCTGTTTCCTAACAGGTTATGTGGCATTTCAAATCAATACAGTGAATATAACAACTGCACATATTACTTGTTTGTAAGGTGTTGTACATGTGTAAGTACACACAGCACATACACTTTTGTCCAAATTCAACTCACGATCCACCCAGCAAACCAAAACAACATGAAGATGTTGTATGGCCATGATGTGAGTTGAAGTTGAACAACTGACACTTACCCCTTAGCATACTATGTGCCAGGCTGTCTCAGTTTAGTTTTATCCACTGGTGTGATTATTAAGGTGTTAGCCAACCCTTATATTCTTGGTAAAATTATTCACTGTCAGGATAGATTACCAAAATATATGCTGGGATTCACATTCTGATGAGAAAATCCATCACACACCTAGTAATGTAAGGTTAATTATTCAGATGAGTGTTGTGTTTGGTTGCAGGACAGGCGCATGAAAAAGCCACTAATCAGGTCAACTGATTACACTGTGCATGGAGAACATCATCTCCTTGCATCAATACATATCCAGATACACTCATGGTCCCCATTTAATTAATAGACCCTTAAGATTAGGGGCATGTCTTCATAAGTATGATGTATGTATGTATATCTTTATTTATATGGCGCCACACAGTGTACGCAGCGCCTTACAATAGACATATGTTACAATAAATAAGAGGGGATGAAATAAGTGCGACATTCATAGAAACAATGGGAGAGAGGTCCCTGCCCCAAGGAGCTTACAGTCTAAATGGGTAAAAGGAGACATACAATGGGGTAAGAGGGTGTTAAAGGGATAGTAATACTTAAAATGTAAAAAAAAATATGTTGTAGAGTTTATCCCCCTGAGTAAAACAAGAGTACTCCCACTGCTGAGAGGTCTTTCATTCAAAAGTTATTAATTTTCAAATTTGAATTTTTTAGGTGCAATATCACAGTGGCCTGAAATTGTACAGTGGCGCTGTTGCTACACCATCCTATGGAGATTTATGGTCAACTGACCAGAGTTGTCCATAGGATCGTGTATCAACAGCGCCACTGTACAATTTCAGGCCACTGTGATATTGCACCTAAAAAATTCAACTTTGAAAATTAATAACTTTTGAATAAAACACCTCTCAGCAGTGGGAGTACTCTTGTTTTACTCAGGGGGATAAACCCTACAACATATTTTTTTTTACATTTTAAGTATTACTATCCCTTTAAGTGCTGAGATTGGCCCAAGGCAGTGCATGGTTCTAGTGCTCCAGAAGATAAGACTCCAGGGTAGGCTTAAAGACAGGGGGAATGTTCTAGACGTAAGGAGAGGGGTATGGAGTTCCATAGGTATGGAGCAGAAAGCGAGAAAGGTTTGAGACGGGAGAGGGCAAAGAGTGTGGATGGTGCAACAAGAAGTGCTGAGCGAAGGAAGCGGCCAGGAACATAATAGGAGATGAGGGAAGAGATGTAAGGAGGGGTAGCAGTGTGGAGAGCATTAAAGGTCAGAAGAAGGACTTTGTAATTGATGCACTGCTGAATTGGGAGCCATGACAGATGTCTGAGAATTATGTGGGCAGGTTCAGTTTTTGGGGAGAGTGTGGTGATTCGTGCAGCTGAGTTTAAAACAGATTGCATAGGTGAAAGATGAGTAGCAGGGAGGCCAGTTAGTAGGATATTGCAATAGTCTAAGCGGGACAGAATGAGGGCATGCATAAGAGTTTTAGTAGTTTGTTGGGAGAGGAACGGGCGGATTTTACCAATGTTGGGAAGAAAGAAGCGAGATGATCTAGCCACGGAGTTAATGTGAGGGGAGAAGGAAAGAGAGGAATCAAATATGGCCCCAAGGCAGCGTGCTGAGCTGACCGGATCAATATCAATTCCATCAACTGTAATGGTGAAGCTAGGTGTTAGGCAAGGTCTTGGTAGGAAGATTAGCAGTTCGGTTTATGGGTACATAACTCATTTGCTAAACAAATAAATGGCTAATGCAACATCACACAATCAGCACAATATATTTGATGGTGATAGGCTTTCTTTAATATGTTTACCAATACATTACAGCATAAACATGTTGTATTGCACCAATATGAATTGAAGACTTCTAAAAGCAACCAAAGGGTACAATTTACATGAAAGCAGCCTACTGAAAAAAACAAGTTGAGCTTCTCATACATTCTCCAAAAGGTATTTAAACTCTGAAGAAGAGGTATTGCTATACAGGTTTTTTTCTCTTAGATCTTATGGAACTCATAAACATTTTTTTGACTAAGTGAAAGTTTTTTAAGAGGTTGCCAACAACTTCAGTTTTTACATTGAAGAAACACCAACACTAGAGAACAGCAAGAGGTGAGCTTCATGGACGTGTAATCAATGTTTCACCAGGGTCACTTCAAAATTCCTCTGTTCCGTAATGATGTGGACCCCTTGCTCTCAGTGCCCTGGGAATCCAGCTGCACCTCCCTGAGTAGGCCCAACAAGGCCAAAACATACGTCAGGGGTTATCTGGTGTTCCGGTGCAGAGGGGACTTGCCCGTCATTTTGGAACTGGACTGCCCTTTTGGGTGGGATTAGTCTAATATGTATGTGGAAATGTATCCTCTGTAATGGCACTAGCAAGCTAAATGTGATGCTTCTGAGTGGTGACTAGCTATAGAAAAGGCCATTGTGCTGTTGTTCATCCTCATAAGCCTCTCACATTTTGTATGCATATTTTAAATACTCTTAGGGAGGTCTGCCTAAGAATGAAGGGTAATCCTGATGTGGACCCCTTGCTCTCAGTTCCCCAGGAAATCTAACTGCACCTCCCAGATGAGGCCCAACAAGGCTGAAATGTATGTCAGGGGTTAGCTGGTGTTCTGCGCAGAGGGGACTTGCCTGTCATTTTTTAACTGGACTGCCCTTTTGGGAACGATTAATCTAATATGCATGTGGAAATTTCTCCACTGTAATCGCACTAGAGAGCTAAAACGTGATGCTTCTGAGCAGTGACTAGCCATAGAACAGGCCATTGTGCTGTTGTTGGAATGACAAGATTTGAAACTGCTCCGTCTGTCTGCCATGCAAAGGATAAACCATCATTATCCCATTAACCTTTTGCTTTCTTGAGGAGTAGACAAGTCATTGCTTTGCAATGGGTTTTCTACCCTTCTGGAACCCATAAGGTTAGGAACAAGGGGGTGCTAACCAGCCATATGTATATGTAACTGGACATTGTAGCATGCACAGTGTGTCTTGCAACTTGACTCCCAAATAGTTTCTCCAATGCTGTAAACAACATTAAAACAGTATATCCATCCCTATTTGCTCCTTTAGGCTTTGCACAACTATTGTTCTCATGCTAACACCATTACCCCTTTACACCTGGAATGACAGAGTAGTATCCAATCCATTGCATTGGATACCACTCTATCGCTCGAAGGGTTCTATGGTTGATATGGCTATGTTCAACTCAATAAATGTTTTCTGTCAGTTCAACTCAGTGATATGATGAACATGGGCAGTGTTGCATGGCTGAAAAACTGGTAGATGCCAGTTGAATTCACACCATCAGTATGACACTGTAACGGTTTGTTTGACACACAGACACAGTGGTTTAGGAAAAAACACAGTTTTATTGAAATCACAGTAATAAAATAACCTTCACAGGTCCTGTAGTGTATAAGCTGAATAATACAGACACACGACAGGTTATATATAAATATGCCTACACAGGTCCAGCATAAACATAAAGTCCACAACAGTCTATACTGACACAGGTCAGGCAGATTATAATGGATTCCCAGGAGCAAGGAACTGCATGGGTTAATGGTCTTCTTTCAGTGTAAACAGTCCAATGTGCAGAGAGGTCTGTGGTGGGGCTCTCTGCATATAGACAGCTGACGGATTCGTAATGCCCAGAAACAGATAAGCAGAACTAATGTGAACTGCCTAGGCTTCAATGGGAACAGAGTCACATAAGGTACTGCCGTAGCAGTAATGGAGACCAGAACACTTGTACTCTGCCGGAGCAGTAACGGAGGCAGACACATGCACTTAGCAGAAGCAGTAACGGAGACAAACCGGTGGCTCACTGCCGGAGCAGTAACAGAGGCAGACACTTGCATTTTGCAGAGGCACTAACGGAGACTAGGCCCAAGGCAAACTGCTGTAGCAGTAACGGAGGCAGACACTTTCACTCTGCAGAAGTAGTAACGGAGGCAAACCGGTGGCTCACTGCCGGAGCAGTAATGGAGGCAGACACTTGCACTTAGCAGAGGCAGTAACGGAGACTAGGCCCCAGGTAAACTGCCATAGCAGTAACGAAGGCGGACACTTGTACTCTGCAGGAGGAAATGGGGACACAATTGCTGAACAGTCAGAGTGTCGCCTAGGCGACACAGCAAAGGAACACCAACCAAGCAGGGTCGGATCACGGAGCAGGAACGTCAGCCAAGCTGGGTCGGTACACAGGAGCAGGAGCAGAAGAATAGTCAGGCAATCCGGGTCGGTACACAGGAGCAGAAGACAATATGCAGAGTAGTCTGGCAGGCAAAGTCGGTACACTGAGCAGAAACAAGTACTGGCACAGGAACACCATGAAAGGGCACCGGAGAGGTGCCAATAACCCAGTATATAAAGGTCATACTGGGCGGGACAAACACATGGTAGCCAATGGGAGCAGAGCACAGGATAGACTTACAGAAAAACAACAAAGGAGCATGGGCACCGTGATAGACACATCCATGGAATAGCTGTTGCATGGCTTAGATACTGTAGCAGTTATGTGGTTGTGATGTTGTAGAAGGCAATATCAGGGCTGTGTATGTCAGTCATCCTGGGGAGTAAAACAGATCATTATGTGTTGTGTGAGTGTGGTTTTACACATTCCCCAAGGCTGATCATGGACATACATGCATTGTGTTTGATTACTGTGTTATTCATAGGTGAAGTGGTCCCTGATGAGCATGTCTCATATCTCTTCCCCTCTCAGGATCTTCTCATCCTATGCAAATGGAACAGGTACCTCCATAATAGGTAATGGCTCAATCTTGTCCATCAGATGTGGGTGAATGATGTGTGAGTCTCTAGGATGATGTGTCATGCCTTCCCTGATTGATCCAGGAACCAGAATCTAGATTTGAGCAGACTAAAGGTATGTTCAATGGCATTTCTTGTTCAGTCATGTGCCTCATTTTAGTGCTGTTGTGCAGGTGTTTGGGGATTTGGTAGTGGTGTGAGGAGCCACAATTTACACCAATACCCATCATCACCTGTGGAAAGAGAGTGCCATCATGAGACAGGGACCCGATGTTTTGTGGATGATGATGTGTGAGGGGGATGTACTACTTGTGTGTCACTCATGACCATGCTAAGCTGTGTTTACATTAGTCGTGTGAGTGCACCCTTGGTTGTGGTGTGATGTTTGGATTTTTGACTAACCCAAAAGCAATCCTTTTATATAGGTCCCATTGTCAAAGTCCATGTAGACGGAGGACTGTTTAAGGATGTATGAGTTGTGACAGCTGCCAGGGTAGGAGGCACAAACATGGGTTATCCTTAAGTTATCATCACACACTATATGTACATTGATAGAGTGGAAATTCTTCCTGTTGTTGTAGAGATGTCCCTCATGCACTGGAGCTCTTATGCGCACGTGTGCAGTATATGGCACCCATGACCATGGGCATGCCTCCACTTGTGTAGAAGTCCTGTTTTACATTTGTCCACTCCGTGTTGTTGGATGGGAAGTGGATGTACCTCCTGGCATTCTTCTTGAGGGCTGCCAACACCTGAGACAGTGCCTTTGAACATGTGAGCTGGGACATGCCAGATGCATAGCCTGTTGACTGGAAGGATCCACTTGCCATAAAATGTATGGCACACACCAGCCTCTGTAAGCCAGATAGGGCACATGTGATGCTGTGTATGGGGTCAACATCATATAGGTTGATGATGCTGTGTGATGTCAACTTGTAGCAGTCACTGACTACAGCATCCGCCATTCTGAGCGTGACCCTTGTGTGGAATATCCTGGGTCTGTGCTGTTTTCTGTCATGCCTGTGCTGCTCCACAGGTCCCTCTGGCAGCTGTGGTAGCTGTGGGTGATTTGATTGTGGCACGTGAGGTGCTGCTGCCTGGTGTGTCCCTCAGATTGAGATGGGCTCCTGTCTGGCTATCCAGCCAGAGCATCAGCGGTTGCATCAAACGGAGGCTGTCTGGCAGGTGTGCTTGGGGGTTGATGGTGATCCCTAGCCCTCGCACTCCTTTGTCTCCAATGTCTTTGCAGGAATAGATATGCAAACATACTGGTTGTAATCTCTCTCTCCCTGTCTGTCTCTGAGTGGTTTCTCTGTAAGAACACCATGTCTGAGGATGGTGAGATATCCCTTTAAAACAGTGGTGGGGTGTTGTCCAGGTGCGGTTATCAGGTAGGGAGTGTCCAAAGGGAAGGTGTGTGTTGTCCAGATGAGTGTTTTGCTGTTTGGCTATTTTTGTTTGTCTGATTTGTTGTACTTGCGGAATACCAGTTAGGTGCATGTGTGACATTGTCAGGTGCATGTTGGGTCTCTAATGGCTGGTGATGTTGCACAGGTGAGCTTGGGTTGCTTTGGCATTGACAAGTGTGTGTCTTGTGTTATGTTTACATATGTGTTGTTTTGTATTAACTCCATACCTGGGAACTTCCAGTTGAGGGCTACCCGGAGGGTAGTCCTCTGTTCAGCATGGGGTGACAAAAATCATGCTAATCGCATCAAAAAGGGGCGGGGCTTGCCGCGAGTGTGGGGAGGACTTAACCCTTTGAGTGCCAGAGTGGTACAGAATGCATTGCAAAGCAATGCATTCCTTACCACTCTGCCACTCATAGGGTTAGAAGTGTCACACAGAAGGCTGGGGACGGAGGAACAGCAGGAGAAAAAACAGATGTGGCAGAGTTTCAATAGAAACTCTCCACATCCGGAGGAATCAGACTCTGCCCCGGAGACCCGGTAAAGCTCTGTCAGAACCGGAGTCTCCGGGGCAAATCCGGAGAGTTCCCAGGTATGATTAACTCCTGTTGTTCTGGTATATGGTGTGAGAGATTGTGTTGGGTAGTTTTGTCAACCCCTTGTCCCTGGGGTGTTGATAGGCTTTTATTGTTTGTCAGGGACTTGTTTGTAAGGCACGCCCATTTTCTGTTTAGTTGCTTGGCTTTACAGAGCTTGATTTTGCCATTGTTGTGCTTGTGCTATGTGTTGGGTGTTGTGTGAGCTAATGTTTGCCTACCTTCTTTTGACCAGTGTTTGTTTTCTTTGTGCGTTGTGTGCCGTACAGCCAGAAAAACTGGGGGCAGATCGTCCCTTGGCACTACCTCACAGGATGCATGTCTCCCGGGTATGGCTGTTCTATTGTTCTCAATGGGTGAGATATTATCGTCCATTGTCATTTTAAAACTGCCGTTAGCTGTTTATAGGACGGCTAATTGGATGGCTTACCATGCTTACAAAACTGCTGTTTGTTAGTGTTTTTTTGGCGTCTGAGGTAATTGAATCAACGCCATGGTCTCTCGGACTGTTAACTATGATCTTACTGGTAATATTGTTGATATGGTTGTACAGTGAGCAATAAAATTAATTAACTGTATGAGGAATGTCTAGACAATCTTGGTTTATATACTCTAGACAAAAGACAACTAAGAGGAGAACTTGTTACACTGTATAGATATATGCAAGCTTAATACAAGGAACTCTCTCTGGGCTTTTCATTTCAAGGCCTGATCAAATAACTAGGGCCCACCCCTTAAGATTAGAGGAAATCAGGTTTCCCCTTCAGCCCAGAAAGAGCTGTTAAATTGTGGAATTCTTTGCCCAAGGATATGGTAATGGTAGATACAATGGATACATTGTGGCATCCTACTGAAATGTTGCCCTCTATGTGGCAACTGTCAAAAGTGCAACATCATAATGTTGCCTGCTTCAAAAGGGCCACATCAGAATTTCAAAACGGCAACATTCTGATGTTGCAAACTTAAAGGTTGCCCTGCAATGGTCGCCAAATAGAGGGCGACATTGCAATAGGATATGTACAATCAAGCGATGTCCATGCAATCACCTAAATCGGAGTAGGAATTTGGAGTCAATGATCAACAATGGAGCAGTAGGATACCACTTGATGTGTAGTTTCTTAGTACGTCTGGCATTCAAAGGGTTAAAAGGAGGCGTCTTACTGAATGCCGTGTAGAAGCTCTTAGTGAAACATGCATCTGCATGTTCTTTATTTCTGGCACTACTAAGAGTGAAGCAAAGCAGTAATTGGTAAGATCAAGCATGAGCAGCATTTTGAGGAGTGATAATAATGTGTTTTAAAAGAGATGGGATACTTGACAGTGATCTATTCAGGAAAGAAGGGAGGATCAGCTGTGGTGGTAGAAAAGAAAGGAATGTAGAAGAAACAGATATGGAAGAGGGATGTAAAGGGAACATAGATGTTTTCTTTATTTGTATCGGTACATTCATTTCATTTTTACATACTAGTAACTATTTTATAATATCGATATGAGATATTTGGGGTTGTTCACTATACAGTAGCTTCTAATTTATTTTGTGTTTTCTAACTATTTAAAGGGATAGTAATGTTTCATAATAAAAGCAGTTCTAATTAATCATCATAGTATTTGGACTTTGGAGAGTGTTATTTCAGTTCTGTCAGAATTGTAGTTCAAGAGTAATTCAATGACAAAGTATCCCCCTCCCGCCTCTTTTACTGATGTAACACTGCTCAGCCAGATCAGAAGGGAGATGCCCAGATTGATTGCAGACAGGGACAATCTTCAATTAATATAAGGGAAAAACCTGAAAAAACTTGTCAAGGGGGTCAGGCCTTTCATTGTTCTCATAGGAAGATTGTCCCATGCTGTTATCTGTCTGGTCTATGGACTGGATTCCACATCCGAGAAGAAATGGCTTACACTAGGTAAAAGGGGCGGGAGGGGAAACTTTGCTTGTGAATATCTCTCAAACCATAAAGGTTTGAGAGATACGACTTATATCATTCTTCATGTTTTTTTAATGCCTACAAAATAAAATAAAGATAAAATTAAGTATTACTATCCCTTTAAAGAGGGGAAGGCAGCCAATGGATAGCACTTGCCAATCTGGCTCACAGTTGGAAAGCTTCATAGTAATGCAGATATCCCAAAATCAAGTACTTGCGACAAGGCAGAAGCACAGGTTTTCCGGATGAACCCATATAAAAGAATATAGACGATTGCATGATAATGGTTAAAGTTTTCAAGTAATAGTGTTCATCCAAAAAAAACCTTTTACAATTAACATGTGTCCAGTGAAGTGCTTATTGAAAGGTGGTGTTTTATAAATCAAACCTTCCAAGACACCTTCGTGCACTGTAACATCAGACGCAGTCCAATGAAAAACCCAAATTAAATAAGATGAAGTAGCTTGCAAACAAAAGAGGATATATAAAAAAGGTTTGCAAATGTTTATTTGTTCAGCAGTGAATAGTTCTAATGTTCGTATTTGCTGCAAAATAATGCTTAAAATACCACAAAACAATGCCCTTATCAAGCAGCCAGTCAATATTCTCAATATCGCCCACTGGGTGAGATATGGAGAGGGGTGTGATGGTAGATGATGGAAGACTAATTCTGAATACCAGTGAGACTCGCACAATATAGGATTGTGCTTCTATATTTTATCATGTGTTAGCATTCAGTAAGATGCAGAGGCTCACTCCGAGCCTCCTTTTAACGCTTTGAGTGCCAGAGGTACTAAGCAACTGCACATCAAGTGGTATCCGACGGGTGCCTTGGTGCTCAGTGACTCCAAATTTCTACTCCGATTTAGGTGATTGCGTGGACATCGCTCAATCGTACATATCCTATTGCAATGTCGCCCTCTATTTGGAGACCATTGCAGGGCGACCCTTAAGCTTGCAACATCAGAATGTCACACTTTTGATGCGAACAACATTCTAAAGTCGCCCTTTTGAAGCAGGCAACATTATGAAGTTGCCATTTTGATGGTCAACAAATAGTAATCCCATTTAAAAGAAGATTACATGCATTTGTTTCAAGAGGGAATAGACAGGCTTATACTGTAAATTAGTAAGTAAAACAGGAAATTACAATAAATAGAGACATACTCATTTTATTGGCATGAAGGCTTACATATTTATTATTTTTCTAGCTTATGAGGCAAAGGTTATGTCTTTTTTGCCCATCTAATTTGCTATGATAAGATGTTTCTATATAAAAAATAAATTTTCCTGCTGCAAATGCCTCTTCTTGGTATGTAACCCTTTCCTTTCCTTTTTTTTAGCTAATTCTGTAGAGATCACTTACTGTCATTTTGTCGCAATCAGCTATAATTTCATTAATCAGATAAGATTCTGAGCTGTTTGACTTCACTGATTACACGGTTCTGTGCCATATGTTGGATTGTTACCTTCATTAATAATGAAATTAATAACAATCACATGTCCTCTTCATAAAAATTATTGTGAATCTGTGTGATCTAAAGGAACTGATAGAAAATAATATTAATTCATGGCTATGATAATCATCCCAGATGGATATTTTATATAAAAATTGAGTTTCCTTGCTCTTTTTAGAAGACAGAAAAGAAAACATTAATGTGAAAGTAAAATTTACTTACATGTTGCAATATGTCATTAAAAGATATACTGTGCGAAAATTATTTGGGTGGTTGAAAGAGCCTAAAGCATTTAGTAGACACATTCATAGAATGTATAAACTTGATTTGACATTAACAACAACAGAAAAGGAAGGTTAGTTGGAGCATGGTTTTCCATATAATTGTATTCAGGTGTTAAATGTATGAATTATTGTTTGTAATAATTTTATTTGAAATACATTTATTTTTTCAATTAACCCTTTGAGTGCCAAAGAGGTATCCAATGCATTGCAACACCTTTCTGGCACTCAAAGGGTTAAAGGCTGAATCAATCACACTTCTTACTGTGTTGCAAATAAAATATTCTAATTCAAATTTCAAACACTGAAATTCCCATACATCCCTAAGTCTTGTGGTTATTTGCTTAAAGGGATTGTAATACTTAATATGTAAAAAATATATAAATATATGAGTAAAATAAGTTTGCTCCCACTGCTGAAAGGTGTTTTATTCAAGTTATTACAGCTCAAATCTTTAGGTGCAGTATCTCAGTGGCCTGAAATCGTACAGTGGCGCTGTTGCTACACTATTTTATGAAAAGCTCTTGTCAGTTGACTAAAAATCCCCATAGGATGGTGTAGCAACAGTGCCACTGTACAATTTCAGGCTACTGAGACACTGTACCTTAAAAATTAAAGTTTCATCTGTAATAAATTTTGAAGTAAACACATTTAATTTAATTTACTATATTACTGTCCATTTAATTTTAATTTAAAAGCCTGCTTCTAATTCCTCCTTTCCCTGTGAATCTTCTTGTTAAGCCACATTGGTCTCAATTAGTTTTGCTTGTATTTATTCCCAAATAATATATATTGATGTATTTATCCAAAGCACTTTGGAAATTCCCTTTTTCTTGTGCACTTTTATCTATGAAGATTATGTCCCATTGGATGTTCTCTAATGCTGATTTTATCATTGTAAAATTAACCTTTTTAAAGTTGAATGTTTTGTTTGAACACTCGTGAACATGCTTCTCACAAGAAACTTCAAAGTATACCCATATTATGGTCACTGCTGCCCATGCTGCCCAACTGATTACCTGAATATTGTATATAATTTCAGAATTGTTTGGGATCACTAGCTACAGCACAGCCTCATTTTAAGCTGGCTTCTGTACTAACTAGGACATGAAGTTGTCATTAAGTATATGTCTAAAAGTATTTCATTTTTTTCTAGTCAGTTTCACAGTAGATAAAATCTCCCATTATGTTTACATTTACAAACTGAGAAGCCTTTTCTGTTTGTACTAGCAGTTGAATTTCTTCATTCTTGTATTAGGTGGCAAATATCACAAATGCTCATCAACATATTTTTATTGTGCATGCCCCCAATATTTTGATTAACCCACAGGGCCTCTTCATTCACACTGGACCCTTCATTAATATCTTTGCTTATTCTGGGTGTTAAGGCTAGCTTTACATATAGGCATACCCATCCACTATTTTAATGTACCTTATCCCTCATCAAAAGAGATGTATCCCTCTTGACCTCAGTCTTTCCAAGCAGACTATGAACATTTGCATGTATATATTTTATGTCACTGTCACTCCAAAAGATTTGCATTCTTTGAAATATAGTTTATTTGCTTATCAAGCTGTAACATAAGCACCTACCGTTAGCCATACTAGCACCCGCTCTTTCACCCCCATGCCCCTTCTCTAATCCCAGTTCCTCTTATATACTGTCTACCCCATTCTGTGTTGTTTTACCCTCCCTTTTTTATTTTAAAGTCTCCTCCAAGATAGTGTAGCAGCCCCCCTTCCAATAAGGTGCAAACCATCTCTACTATAAAGATTCTCCTCAAGGAAAAAGACAACCCAATGCTGTAGAAAACCAAATCCCCTCCTACTTACACTAAGTTCTTTAGCCATGCTTTTAAATTCCTAATGACATACCCCCTTCCAGGAATATCTTGTGGCACAGGTAGTATTTAAGGAAATACCATCTTAGACGTCCTTTGTATACGTTTTTGAGGTGGATCCTTGAAATCATTCTTAACAGACCTCCATCTCCCACTGACTTTGTAATTGGTACGATCATGAATCAAAGCAGCTGGGTCACACCCAGCAGCTCCCGAACAGTCCTCTCCAGTAAGGGCACTCCTGTGCTAACACCAACATCATCATTCCTTGCATTAATTCAGGTTAGGCAACACAGGCCTTTCCTCCCTATTACTCTGCACCTCCTTGCCGTACTTAGCTTTAACCCATCTAGCTACCAGTGCCTAATTTGAACACTCTCCATCCCCAGTTCTTCCTACTTCAAATAATTTTAACAAGCAAGCTTCAAACTCCTCTCAGGATTGCAACCAGCCTTTACAGCTCTCTAACTTGATCTTTCAAATATGCTACTTGCTCACATCTGCACATTAGGCATACATATTAGAAATTTTGCTTCTATATATGTATGTATACATGAGTGTTTGTGTGTTGTGGAGGTGGAGGCGGGTATCTGTGTGAGGAGGCAGTGGGGCAGGTGTGGATGTATGAGAAGGGCTTAGGAGAATTAGTGGAAAGATAGTAGAGAGACTTGGTGTGAATGCAAATAGGTTGGAGGCAAGGAAAGAGCATAATGTTTGCAGTTGTGTGGGAAAGGGGTGAAGGTTAAAGGCTATTTGATGGGAGAGAGGCAAGGGTGGATGAACACACTAACAAATAAGTCAAGGAAGTGATTGGGTTAAATTTGTGGGTGAGCATCATGTGCTAATGTGCCAAAACTGGTTCTGCACCTTCAGTAGTAAAGCTGTGATCATAGTTATATTTTAATAAATATGAAAGACAAATCTGCCATCTAGCTAATAGACCAACCTCCAACATGTGAAATATTATATTATATTATATATATATATATATATATATATATATATATATATATATAATGCCAAGGAAATCATACTGCACAGAAACAGCTTAACTTGCTATTTTAAAGTATTCAATAAACAACATTAAATATGTGATCTTTCTTTATTTGTCTGTCTTTTACCTTTGCATACACTGAGTAGAATTGCATTTACCTTAGCTGTCATACACTCTTGTCAGTATTCGGAAAATGAGAATTGTATTTTAAATAATTAACTCATTGGCCAAATGCAGCAACATTAAGCAGCAATGTTCTTTGTTATATGTACTTAAATTTATTAGGGACAACACCAGAAATAGTAGCAAATAATACATATTGCTTTATTTGAACCAGGACTTAAGAAACCAGATATCCCCATTAGCTAATATAGGTTTATATGAGAACAGAAAGAGGCACTCCATAAATACAAAATAACAGTGCTTCTAGCACTCATAAGATACTTCCACTGACTAGTTGTAATGGAATCTAGAGAATCATCAGAAGATGCTAACTTTCATTGAGGCATATTAAAACTCATAAAACTCTGATGCATCTGGTGCATCTCCAGCAGGCTCCAATGTTGAAGCAGACTTTAGGTGTGCAGCAAGCTCCAGGGGTGTAGCAGACTGTAGGGGGGGCAACAAGCTCCCAAGGTGGTACAGTAGCATCAGAAAGTGGTGCAACAGGCTCTGGTGGTGCAGCAGGCTCAGGTGTGTTGTGCCTGCATCACAAAGTCATTGTCTATACACTGGACTAGGCGATCTTGCCTTTCCAGCTGTTGTGAAGTACATATGACATCGTCATCAAGCATTCGTTGTGTGTTTCTAGAGCATTGTTTCCACAACAACTGGATGGAACAAGTTTGTCTATCCCTGTCTTGATGGAATGTTACCTGTGCAGATGATACATGTCTGTATGTGTTTCAGGGTTTCATCCTGCTCCGCTAAACATTTGTATTCCCACTGCTGTTCTTGTTGTTTGCCAGTGTCACATCAGTACAGGCTTACATTCTATGGGTGCATCACCTTCTTTATTCAGCATTGTGATCCTTAGCTACATTTTTTGGTGCACAATTGGATGCTGCTAGCCCTTTTACAAAACTATCTCTGGCACAACATATGTCATTGGTACATTACACATGTGTTTATCATTACATGATGGGTATCAATGTTACATTTGAGATGAGCATGTATGAGCAACTCAACAATGAAGAGGTTAACATGTTGCTTCATTCCTTTGAGTGCCAGAGGGGTACACAACGCATGGCAGAGTTATGCGATGGACACCCCTCTGGCACACAGATGAATATACTAAGCAAGGCAGTATGGTCTATTACTTTTACATAGACATGTGAACATTTACAATCCAGTTTTACTATGATCATAGGGTTACACAGCTGCAAGTATCAGTAACACACATCTGTGAAATTACTGCAGTGACAACATATCTAACAGGGTGTTGTTGAGGTAAACAGGTTGAAATAATGTTGCTTACCGGGAGCCTGGAGAGTTGTGTCGTCTCCTGTGTGGAGACCCTCAACTGCCATGGTAGACAGGTTCTGTCAGATCAGCTCCTCCCAGCCACTGAATGTTATACTTGCTGGTGACCACCACCTTTTGCACTGGCATGCAATGCAAGATTCACTTCCTTATTCTTCACTTTCTTCTTGCAGTCTGTCCAGCACTTTTTAATCCCATCTACTGTTTATAGGCACCTTGACACTGTGTGTACTGCCTCGTCCACCTCACGCCATGCTTGCTTTCTCCAGGCACCTATTACTCTTCTCCTCTTGGAGGAGACAAGGATGCTTTCCCTCTCCGTATTCCTTTCACTAAGGCAAGGTTCTCCTCATAGGTGAACACAGGTTCTCTGAGCCTGTCCTCTCCACTGCAGTCTCAGTTTTCTGGGTTGATATTTGAGGCCCTGCCTGTGCTGACCCTGGCTGTGTGGTGTCCCTCCCCGACATCCACACCCCTTCCCACTGCCAGCTCTGTCCCTGTCTGGCATGTAACTGTCCTTTGGAGGGTACCTCTCCTCCCACCTGCTTTCCCTCTCCTTCACTGCCTGTGGATGCCTTTTCTCTTTCCTCCTTTCGTGCACCTCTCCCCATCCCTCCAGCCTCCACACCTCTCCCTTCCATCTCTCCACTACTCTCCACCTCCCTCTCACCCCCACTCAAACTCAAGCACTCACACAAGCAATTGGTCACAGTCACCCTCTGGTACTCCCTTATACTAACTCTATCACACTGTATGGTATATCAAACAAAAGATGGGTGTTTGGGATTGTGTGTGGATGTAATGTGTGCAATGTATTCAAAAGTGTATTATGTGTTTTTTTATAGTGCAATACGCTCTACTACCCACTCCGACTATAACTCTCTCCTGTGTCTTCTCCTTTCTCTATCTCTTTCTGAAAAAAAGGTGATGCATGTTTTCAGGTAACATCAATCTGTGCTGCTTATGCTGGTTGTTCCATGTACCAGTCCAGTTATAGGATAGCTGCGGAACACCAGTACGTTTCTCGTTCAGTGTTTATTTTTGCCTTACCGACTGTTCTACTGGTATCGAGTCCTAGTAGTTGAAAGCCTGATTTAAATCAATGGGAACTTTGGAAATTTGTACTTGTATAACCCTAAAATTGCTCGTCAGTAGCTTGTTAAATACAGACCATTGTCTGAAGTTTTACTGACACTTGGAGCGATGAGCAAAATGCCAATTTTTTCCAGGTGGAATTTTAATGGAAAACCTGCAATTTGCCATTTTTTTCTGCTGACATCACTGTGAATTAAATTCTCATAAAATGTGTGCTTTTCTGTAAACCAAAGATATTTCCCACCAGAATTTCCCAGTTTCTTCCTATGCCTCAGAAAGGGGCAAGGGATCAGGCTCAGTTTGTGTGATTCTATAGCTACCAGTGCAGTGGGACATGCTTGGGTGACCATTATGGGTGGTTCTATGGCTACCAGTGCAGTGAGACATGCTTGGGGGATTAGTATGTGTGGTTCTATGGCTATCTGTGTAGTGGTACATGCTTGGGGAATCAGTTTGTGTCGTTCTATATCTACCAGTGCAGTTTGATATGCTTGGGGGGATCAGTATGGGTGGTTCACTGGCTACCAGTGTAATGGGACATGCTTGGGGGATTATTATGTGTGGTTCTTTGACTAGTGCCATGGGATACAGCTGCTGATCAGTATGTGGCTGGGGAAAATGTGTGGTTCTGTGGCTAACAATGCAGTAACGCAAGGCTGGAGTGTCAGAATGTGTGGTGGTTCTGGGACATATTTTAACAGCAAGGCTGATGTACTAAGTCAAATTGGTGCAGAGCCAGCTGCACCATAGGCAACATATAGACAATCTAATTGATTTAAATGGATCTTTTATCCCCTTGAATGCTAGAGAGGTCTTCAATGCATTTCAAAGCGGTTACAAGCCCAATTTAAATCAACTGGATTGTCTGATTTTTTTATTTACTCACAGTGGTGATAACCATTCTCCAATTTTTCTTTGTGTACATCATCCTCAGTGTCTATTTTGTGGTTGCATTTTTGATCAGGAACAGGAGCAATAGGTAACCTAAACGTCACCCTAGATTTTTGTAATCAAGCATTTATTTGAAGTGTGGGAGCAATAACATTGTTATATTAAATGTATGAGTCATTTTGACAAGGGATTCAAGCTAATTCTCATTAAAAAAATTAAACAATCAAGTTAGCAGGCCAATCATTTCAATTGCAAAATTTCAATATACTTTCTTGATTCTTAATAAGGTCTAATATTTTTCACATTTTCAAGTGGCCAGTTGATGCTTCAAAGGAGATTCATTAAAGGAGAACTATTCCCAAGGAAGAAGTGGTTTTTAATTTGTTTAAAATTAACTTTAATAGATAGGTGAACTTTAAAAAGAGGCCAGGTATATCTGTTTGTATGTATTTTTCATTATATTTGCAGTTTCTTGTTATCTTTGTTGAAGTTTGCCTCTAGGTCACATCTGCTGATAACAATTATCCTGAATAACTTGTAAGGATCACTAGTCACTAAACTGGAACAGTTCCCCCCCCCCCCCCCTGTGAGCCAGAGCAACTCATCTTCTTTTACTTTCTGTGTCAGGCCTATAGACCCATATGGATAAAAGTGGAGTGGTACAATTGTGGCTAAAACTGGAGTGGTACAATTGTGGCTAAAACTGGAGTGGTACAATTGTGGCTAAAACTGGAGTGGTACAATTGTGGCTAAAACTGGAGTGGTACAATTGTGGCTAAAACTGGAGTGGTACAATTGTGGCTAAACTGGAGTGGTACAATTGTGGAGCAAATAACTTCACCATATAGAACAAATGCTACTGGTTTCTAACACATAGTGAAGCAGCATGTTGGAGACCTATCTAGCATTCAAGGGTTAAAATGTTCCATTTAAATCAAAATGCACGTGAGGAATTTTTACTTGTCCCCTTAAGTCCAGTTGATTTGCTTCAGATTTGCATTGCTCCACTTTTATACTCATGGACAATGTGGTATATTGAGTAAGTGCAAAGTGGAGCAATTCTAATTTACATGGGGCATTTAACCCCTTTGATGCTAGGGTGGACACTGGGACACATTTCTTTGGAGACCTCTGTAGCTTTGAAGGACTGTATTATATATTTGCCCTAGAATAACATACGGCCCATGGGGGGGTGTATAACGACCATTCTTAGGGTCTTACGTTCAAAAGAAAAGTGGAGATCTGGGGCACACCATTTGCACTATAGGGGAGAGCTAAAATTCCAAACATTCGCATTGATTTAAATGGGGATTTAACCCATTTAATACTAAATAATTGTCCAAAGAACTGAGTCTCCGTGTCCTCTCTAGCATTCAAGGAGTTAAAATTCCCATTTAAATCATTGGGAATTTTTATATCTCCACTATACATCTTTGGTAGATAATTGCAGGGTCAGGTGACCAAAAGGAAATGTTTTCATTGGGCATTTTAAACTTCAAAAGACCAAGTTTCAGGTTTCAGTCTTGTATCCCCTGACAAAGCCATTCATGGCCATACTCCTTGGGCTGAACAGTTGTTGTGAGGGTTGACTCCTGATGTGCCATCTCCCACTGCATTACGTTAAGTCACATGTATTGCCACTTTTTCATGTTTACACTGCAGTGGGAATAACTTGCTTTAACATGATAACCTCTGTGATATTATAATATTCCAGTTATTGTTTGTATACCTAACCGTAAGTTGATTTGCATTTACTTTTGATCTTGTGAGTCTCCCTCCTGATATGTTTTAATTGTTTTTAATCACTGATGACATTTGTATGTGTTTTGTACAAATAAAATTTCTTATTTGTGATTGACACTGGGTGGTGTGCCGCATTTAGAAGATTCTTCTTTCTCTTGGGTTTTCTTTCCCTCTGGTGGTCCTGTCTGGTGGTCAGAGAATCATTTGTAAGTCCAAGAAAGTCACTAAGGCAATATGCAATGGGTAACAGCCACTGCAATAGGTATGGACCATGAGTACACATTAAAGAATGCAGCAGTTGTGCAACCAGAGGGGTAAAAGAGACACCGTGAGCTACAAATCAAGATCAATGTGAAAAGGAGCAAGGGAAGAATTAGAAGGTTAAGAGAGAAGAGAAAATCAGGGGAAGAAGTGATGGTGGCGGGGTGGGCAATGGGGAAATGGGAAGGAGGAATATGGAGTGAGGCAACTAGAAAGGGCCACAGAAGGCAGAGGGGGACTGAGGAGGAAGATCTTGGAAGGGAGGAGGAAGGAGCTATAAGGGAAGGAGGGAGATGGAGAAATCCAGAAAGGGGATGGGGTGGGAGGAGAGGGGGATCCCCAGGTGGCTATGATCTGAGGGGACCATCTTGTCCATGGTGGGCAATCATCAGGAAAATCAGAGCCTCCCCATGACCAGTATCAGTCCTCCATAGAGGTGGTAGAGGGGGAGGGAGCTCCACAGAGGCGGCGAGCAACCCAGAAAAAGGAGAGGCATCCTAGGAGGTCCAGACCTCTCTGTACAAGTGCATTGTACTGTAGAGTAGAGCATGAAGTTTTTCCTAATCAGATCTAGTGGGACTGGTGAGCCTAAGACTTGAGACATAATAGAAGTCACCTCAGCCCAGTATTTCTGTTTCTGAGAACACAACTACCAAAGGTGATCCAAGGATGCCCCTTGTCCACCACATCTCCACCAGGCTTCAGGGTCTCCTCTCTACACCTTCGCCAGCCTGACCGCAGATAAATACCAATGGGACAAAAGTTTGAAATTCCCTTCCTGCAATAGTGTATGTATTGTATGGTTCTATATATCCCCCATAGTGTTTTACACATAGTGTTTTACATATACCAAGATTTTTCTAATATAAGGCAAGGGTTTCATCAGCAATTTCACTCTGAAAAAAATTACTTGACCTTATATTCAAGATTGCTTTATAATCAATTATTTATTCAATAAGTATTTATCCTAAAACAGTCGCGTTTACAAGCAAATGGGAGCCTATTGAGAAGAGGGCTTGCAAAGCCCTGCAGAAATCAAGAGGCATTATTTATTAGGGTTTGGGGAACAGTTTATGTGAAAGGAGATCCAATCTGACAGAGCACCAAGTTTAAATTTGCCGCACTGTTGCTTCTCTAGTTAGCCTGATGTAGAGTTGTAACCATGTGAGTCTCTGTATTGTTATTATAGGGAGTTTAACTAGTGAAGCAAGTGGGCAGCAAATTCAAACTTGTTGCACCATTGGGCAGATCTACTCCTTGACCATCCTCCTTGAACACAAGCTCCCTGTGAAGATTAAATAAATATGTTTCCAAGGGGTTGGGGGGAAGGAACATGGGCATGCAGCATATCTGCATGGGAAGGGGGTAGTAAATGAACTGGCAGGCACCTGGTAAGAAGAATGTAAGATTAGAATTGGACACTGGGGGGACACCTAGAAAGTATTGGAGGGGGAGAAAGAGAGATGAACACTTGGACAATGAGAGAGAGAGATGGATCACAATGAATTGCCTTATATTTGGTACTTTTCTTTTTTCATTTATTATGATCCCAAGTAATATTGGTGTTTTGTCTTGCCTTTACATCTCTCTTACTTACTTACTAATATTGTGGTTTGAATGCCCCCTGATTAAAATAATTCTTCCTAAGAAAAAAATACATAAGTCTAAAACAGCAAATATAATAAATACTGCCATTTAGATAGTAGTCCCTAAGTATAAGAAAATATCAGTCATGATAACCTGGTATACATTTACACAACTTACTTCTATTCCTGCTGTTTGTAAGTATCTTATGGTTTCTACGGATCATTTGCAGGGACTTGTTTATTAATATAAGACCCAGTGACTTGTCATTTGCATATCTGGTATGTCTTTAACCCTTTGAGTGAAGGATATCCAACGCATTGCAGAGCAATGTCTTGGACACCCTTTGGAATTCAAAGGGTTACGTATATTACAATACTCTATGATGTGATCACCGTATTGTATATAAATTCTAAATATTAAAGTATGTATTAAAAGAAATGTATTCTGCCATAGCTTTTCCTTTAAACATGAGTCTATTTTAAGACACTTTGTTTTTGTAACCCTCTAGCTACACATCAGGTCAAATACTGTACTGGTCTTGTTGGATGATGTGCTGCTATAGCAACCAGTCATTTGGTTGAACTGTGTATTGCGTTCTGTGTAATGACACCACTGGATAAACACAAAGTGATGACAATACATTATGTCACTGTTGTATGTGATCATGCGTAAAGGAAAAGATCTGCTTAAGCTGGAAAACCAATATAATAATTATATGTGTCACATAATACGATGATCATCCTCTGTCAGTACATATGATTGACAACATTTTCATTGAGCGATACTATGACTTAAAAACTCTTTTGCCTATTAATTAATAAAATTAACCATTCATTTAGGATGTACTGTTTTCTTTCATTTTAGTTTTCTAAAGTTGAATATTTGATGACTTTTTTGCTGTCTGTACTAGAAGACATGTAGTACTCGGTAACACAACCTGTTGCTATAACACATATAGTGCATGTACTATTTCAATTAACCTCTGTTTGAAAATGACACATGCAGTGCAGGTGGTCAAAAACCAGGATGTGACTCCTAATAATGGACCATCTTTATTTGTGCTCGCGTAAAGGTGCAAGCACAAGTCCAATCTAAACAAGACCTTAACACCACCCTTATAGCCGGCATTAGAAAAATAAATAGTTCTACACTGATATGCTGTGAACTCAATTAGCACATGAAGTGAAACATGGTTCAGAGGAAAAGCACACCCTGAAATGCCCATACAAACCCACAATGCCCAAATGCTTGAGGCAAGTGATGCAAAATATTGATTATTTCACCTACTTTTCATTTACTTGCCTATCAGCATTAAGTAGGTGGAGAACACAAAAACAGTAGTGTGCACTTATCTTAGTGCACAGTCTATTTGCAAATTCCATTCATAGTATACTTAAAGGGATAGAAATGTTTCACAAAAACAGCTGCTCCAATTACTCTTCATAGTATTTGGGCCATGGAAAGTGTTATTTCAATACTGTCAGAATTGTTGTTCAAGAGTCATTAAATGATAATGTATCCCCCTCCCGCCCCTTTTAGCTAGTGTAACACTGCTCACCTCAGATGTGTAATCTGGTCCCTTGACCATACAGCTCACAGCAAGGGACAATCTTCTTACTGTGAACATAAAGAAAACCCTGCTGCCTTGAAAGGTTTTTGCCTTATGCTCACTGAAGATTGTCCCTCTCTGAGATCCATCTAGACAATCTTGCTGCTCTAAGGAGAGCAGTGTTACATCAGTAAAAGGGCCGGGAGGGGGATACTTTATCATTCAATTACTCTTGAACTACAACTCTGACAGTATTGAAATAACACTCTCCATGGCCCAAATACTATGAAGATTAATTGGAGCTGCTTTGATTGTGAAACATTACTATCCCTTTAACAAGCAAATCTTTTTTTTTTTCTTTTTTTAAGACTTGGGGCCATATGTTCAAATTTAGGTGTTGTTGGGCTCAGTAATATTTTCAGATACGATTCCTGACTAAAATTGTCATATGTAATGACAAAGATGTGACATTTTATCCACAACATTTTTTTGTCGTTGTATACACATTCTCTTTACCCTTATACAATGCTGGTGAATAGTTTAGCCCCACTCTTGCCCCACTCCTTTGTCCAGCAATTCTTGAGTTGTGCTATACACGACGGACATTACAGACATCATACAATATTTTTTTATCATTATCTCTTTGAACATATGGCCCTTAGAGGTCCACTTTAGGAATAGCATGCAAATACTGACTTCTTTAGTTGTTTATGAATGAGGACTTTGCTGAAGGGACAGCAAAACTTCACATTAATATAGAAAAATCAACATGGCAAGATTTTTCCCACCTACTGTCATAATCCCCTGTGCTGCTAATTTACTATTTTTCATTGGATTTCAGTTTCCAATGTATTTGCCTTAATGTCTACTACTGGCTAAAGCCTGGATTACATTCCATCCTTTAAAATCTCCTCATCAGTAATTTCTAATTCAGGAGATTTTGGCTAGTGCACCTTAAAACCATTACGCATTGCCATATTTGCTTGTGGTTGTGCTCCCCAAAATTACCTTTTTTCTTGCCAACACTTTGACTTTGGAACAGAAATGCTTCCAGACAGTCGTGAAATCAAATTTGTGAATGGCCTGAAAGATCCCTCAAGTGGTGTACAGTGAACACCCCCCCCCCCGACACACACACACTTCTCACATGTGCCCTAGCCATACAATTTTTAATGGGTTTGATGACAAAATATTAATGAATGAAATGCCCAGGGAAGGGGTCTAATTATGTTCCCATAATAATAAATACTGTAAGCAAGGACTCCTTCCTTTAAGCTCCCACTGAAAGAAAAAGTAATTAGAAATAATTAACAAGGTGTTAGAAAACTCTGTATTATTAAATTAAATGCCCATTCCCCTACATTCCATCTTGGAAGGTCATAAACTAATTTAGATGGAGTCCTGTTGCTGTCTAGCTGGCCAGTTGAACAATATTCAGAGTGTGCAGCCTGTTGGCTCCGCTCATGTACAGTATTAAGGTTCTCCTGTTAACTAATACCACACTTCCAATTATAGAAATGCTCCATGTTGGGAGTGTAATGTTTGGGGGTGAATACCCAGATGACCATGGCAGGGAACCTTCGGTGGAAGGACTAATTATACTGCAGAAACAAAAAGTTTATATTTGTTATACAATTGAGTTGTAGTTGTGACAGCCTATATCCCTCATAAAAAATCATGAGTAAATTAGAAACAATCAAATAAATATGATCATAAGAAAAAGAGTTATTTTAAAGACAGATAGATAGATAGATAGATAGATAGATAGATAGATAGATAGATAGATAGATAGAGAGAAAAGCAAATACACACAATATTGGTGCACATCCAAATGTTCATTACCATTAACCCTTTAATCTGCAGCATTATGCCTGCATGTCACTACTATATTAAAGATGAGGATTTTGTCACATCATATGGCCATAGAATGCTAAGCTTGCCACCAATGCCAAGGTACCTCATTTTTTTTCCATATGCTTTGTCATATGAGCTGAATCTCTCCCAATTTAGGCATTTACTAACCTTAATTTACTTTATCCTGAGAACTGAATCTTTGTCAGCTTTACTCATTACTGGAGAGAGACTCTCTGACAGGCATTATATAGTGTCCTAAAGACAATGAGCATTGCACCTGGGGGTGGGAGTGGTGCTTAAACCAATAGAATATATAAAATCTCTCATATTTAATGCTATAATTGTCAAACATCAAACACCTACACAAGTAGGTGTTTGTCTAAACTGGAGAACTAATGGAATTTATGTAGGAGTATTTTATGACATACACATTAATCAAGACTTTTTTTTATATTTTATATATATACAGTAAAGTGCAAAAGTTTAAGGAGGTGTGAAAAATGCTGTAAATTAAGAATGCTTTCAAAAATTGCCATGTTAATAGTTTATTTTTATCAATGAACAAGATGTTAGTGAGTAAACAGATGAAAATTCTAAATCAAATTAATATTTGTTGTGACCACCCTTCAAAACAGCATCCGTTCTTCTAGGTACACTTGCAAAAAGTCAAGGATTTTGTAGGGATATAGTCAGGTGTATGATTAAACAATTATACCAGACAGGTGCTAATGATCATCAATTTAACATGTGGGTTGAAACACAATCATTAACTGAAACAGAAACATCTGTGTAGGAGGAATAAAACTGGTGAGAAACAGCCAAACTCAGTTAACAAGGGGAGGTTGCTGAAGACAATTTAATGTAAAAAGTTATACACCATGGCAAGACTGAGCACAGAAATAAGGCAAAAGGTAGTTATACTGCTTCAGCAAGGTCTCTCCCAGGAAGAAATTTCAAGGCAGACAGGGTTTTCCAGATGTCCTGTCCAAGCTCTTTTGAAGAAGCACAAAGAAACAGGCAATGCTGAAGATGTAGAGGCAGTGGCTGGCCAAGGAAACTTAGAGCTGGATTTAAAGACAGCCAACACCAAATAAAAAGTGACAGCATTCAATGACCTGTGCCATGAAAAAATGCTGACAAAAACACCCCCCTGCTGGCCGCTAAATTTAGATGAGTTTTGGTCCATTGCAAATAAAAAAAAAGCCACAGGTTGCCATTTAATAGACTGCTTTAGCCCTAAAGATACGGAATGGGACTCACTTTAGCGTGTGAAATTTAAGACCCTTTTTTTTTTTTTTACTAAAGTCTATCAGATCTTTAGTCAGCTGATGCAGCTATTGAAAGGCAAAAAAAAAAAAAAAAAACAAAACTAAATCCACAGTGAATGTATTTGATTAGGGCCCATTTCAATATATCCAAAATACCTAAAAAGTGTTCATAGTTAGTAGAATTAACCCTATGAGTACCAGTGGGGTATAATTACCCCACCAGCATTCATAGGCTTATCCCGGCTAAGTAACAACCCAACATCACATAAAAAGTAACACTTAACATTAATCCTGATGTACAGCGGAGTCTCCATCACCCTGGTCAGCTACTATCCATCTTCTTTCTTCCGTCTTCTTTCTTCTCTTCTGTCTTCTTTCTTGTATCTTCTTTCTTCTTGTGTTGTAGCTGTCAAGTACTGATCGTTAACTTATCTGTGTTAAACTTACCTGTCTTCCACTGTCTGTCTCCTTCTGTCTTTAGTCTGTATTCTCTTCTGTCTTATCTCTTGTATCTTCTTTTCTTTTGTGTTATATCTGTAAAAAGAAAAATAAATATCAAATAACCTGCACTCTTTTACATAGTTTAACCCCTTGAATACTTAGTGGGGTAAGTGTTGCGCACCTCTCTGGGGCTCAAAGGGTTAAACCATGTAGTAGTGTGTGGGTGAATATCAACATGCCTCCAGTTATTAAAATGTTTCCAACTGTGTAAAAAAAGTATTCCCAAATATCTTTTATATATGGGCAGTCTCTGTACATATATTTACAAATATCTGAATGCTTATTTTTACACAGGTGGAAACATTTTAATAACTGGAGGCATGTTGATATTCACCTGAACACTAATACATGGTTTAACCTTTTGAGCCCCAGAGAGGTGTGCAACGCATACCCCACTAAGCATTCAAGGTGTTAAACTATGTGCGTGCCTCTTTGGCACTCAAGGAGTTAAACTATGTATAAGTGTGCAGATTATTTGATAAAAACATGTATTGATATTTCTTTTTATTTTTACAGCTGTAACACTCAAATTGCAAGGGAGAGCAAGACTATTAAAAAAATTCAAATATATAAATAGCAAAAAACTTAAGCGAGAGTGCATGGGACTTTTCAAAAATGAGATGGGTGAGTTGATAAGAGAGGATAAAGAAAATGCAGATGTTCTAAACACTTTCTTTGCATCAGTATGTACAATAGAACAAGGAATGGTAGAAGATCCTCATCAACTAACAAATTAAACAATACAATTATCAGATATTTGATTAACACAAGAAAAGGTACATACATCAGTATGTACAAGAGAACAAGGAATGGTAGAAGAGCCTCATCAGCTAACAAATTAAACAATACAATTATCAGATATTTGATTAACACAAGAAAAGGTCATTGGAAGACTGGTCAAAATTAAGACTTACAGAGCACTGGGTCCTGATGGTATACATCCAAGGGTTCTTCAAGAACTCAGTACAGTGTTAACAAGACCCCTATTTTTACTCTTTAAAGAGTCTCTCACCACAGGCTTAGTGCCACAGGATTGGTGTAGGGCCAATGTAGTGCCTCTATTTAAGAAGGGAACTAAAACAGAACCTGGAATTATAGACCTGTGAGTTTGACCTCTGTAGTGAGAAAACTGCTGGAAGGGATTATTAGCAGGAGTCAACATGGTTTTATGAGGAATAGATTGCAAACTAACCTTTTCAGCTTCTATGAAGAAGTACTGTAGCAACCCATAGAATGGTAAGGCAGTTGATGTAGTATATCTAGATTTTGCAAAGGCATTTGATACAGTGCCACACAGAATGCTGGGGTATCAAATAAGGAAACCGGGGCTAGGGAATAACCTTTGCATTTGGATGGAAAACTGGTTGAAGGAAAGGGAACAGTTTTTGGTTGCAAATGGACAATTCTCCAGTACAGTTAAAGTGGAGAGTGGAGAACCTCACAGTTCAGTACTAGGTCCACCTATTTTTAACATTTATAAATGACCTGAGAATAGATATAGAAACCAAATATCAATATTTGCAGATGACACTAAATTATGCAGGGTAATTAATTCAGAAAAGGATATTTGCTTTCTACAGAGGGATTTACATAAAATGGCAGATTGGGCAATCAAATGGAATGTGATGTTTAATGTGGAAAAGTGTAAAGTCATGCATTTGGGAAGAAAAAATGTCAGTGCTACTTATGAACATAATGGAGTCATTTTAGGGGCCTCATTGCTAGAGAAACACCAGGGAATCCTTGTAAACTACAAAGTGGAAACAGTGACCAGTTGTTACGGTTTTCAGACACTTCAGACAGAGGGTATGGTAAAACGTAGTTTTATTAAATAAATTAATGAACAATATCGCCTTCTACAGGCACACAGGGTAAACAAGAACAAGTGTTTAGGCCCTTACAGGCCAGTATACTGAGAACAGACAGAGTAGAATATATGTACAAGAAATAATATACTAGGACTGGTAACCCAGACAGGGACACATAATAGTTAACTCAGTCCTCATCAGTCTTTGTTGTGGTGTGGGCACGCCCAAGGTGTAGCTGAAGCTTGTGTAAGTATGAGGAGTCAACCCCAAGTCTGTAGGAGAGCACTCGACTTGCACGGTAGAGCTGACCCAGAACGCTAGAGCAATAATGGATAGCCCCCACGGGCGTAACAAGTGCCACCAGTAATTGGAAACTGTGAGTCGTTAGCCCCGGAGGGCGTAAACCGGAGACTACAAGCTGCAAGAGCAAGGCACATTAGCCCCCATGGGCGTACAACGGAGACTGCAAGCTGCGAGTGTCAGGATCAAGCTCCCTCGGGCATAAACGGAAGCCAATAGATAGTGCCAGGTAGCCCCCACGGGCGTATAACTACTCCACCAGTGCAAGTGAGTGGGCAAGATGACCACTGGTACGGTACCGGAACAACTACCCTGCATAGATGGATTATGAGCCGCCGTCTCTCAGGCCCAAGCGGCCGGCTCAGCAGTAGTAGCGTAGCACTGAACGGGTTAACTAAGCACTTGGTAGAGGTGGCACAGCAAGGAATCAGCTCAGCAATTGGAATCGCCCTGATGATATCGCTCTGCAAGCTTAAGGAGACTCAGCAGTAGTATAGCTCAGTAGCGTTTGACAGTGAACAGTGACTCAAGGGTTAAGGTCAGTCTCGAGCACGAGCGCGACTCCAGGAGTAAGAATGTCGCCCAGTCTTCAGCAGCAGGAACGTAGATAGACTGGAACAGGGAACTGTGGAGAGTTGTAGACACGCCGGATCAGCAACAAGCAGGAACGTCAGCCAGGCCGGGTCGGATACCAGAGCGGGTTCGTAGACAAGCCGGATCAGCAACAAGCAGGAACGTCAGCCAGGCCGGGTCGGATACCAGAGCGGGTTCGTAGACAAGCCGGATCAGCAACGGGCAGGAACACAGGAGAGTCTCAAGCAGGCCAAGTCGGTACACGGAAATCAGGAACGCAGAGAACAGCAGCAAGGCTCAGGAATACCACGAAAGGGCACCAGACTGGTGCCAGCGGCCAGTATAAAAAGGGTAACCAGGGGCGGGCCCACACAGCTCAGCCAATCAGGGAGCAGCACAGCAAAGAGTGACACACAGGATCACGGGGACCGTGATACCAGTGTCAAATAGCAGCTGCAAAAGCAAACAAAATCCTGTCTTGCATAAAAAATGGTATTGAAGCAAGATTTGTACATTTTTTCATTGTACAAATCATTGGTAAGACCTCACCTCCAATATGCACTGCAGTTTTGGGCACCAGTTCTGAAAAAGGATATTCTAGAACTGGAGAGGGTACAGTGAAGAGCAATAAAATTAATTATGGGAATGGAGGACTTGACTTGACTTGACGTATAAGGAACAACTAGACACACTTGGTTTATTTACTCTACTGAAAAGACAAGTGGAAATCTTATCACATTGTACAAGTATAAGAGAGGTCAATACAAGGATCTCTGTGGTCAGCTATTCATTCCAAGACCTGATTAAATGACAAGTGGACCCCCGTGGGATTAGAGGAAAGGAAGTTTTAGACTTCACAGAGGAAAGTTTTTTTTTTAGAGGAAGGGGTTTTTTTACAGTAAAGTCTATTAAATTATGGAATTCCTTGTCCAAGGATGTTGTTATGTCAGATATAATGGATTCATTTAACAGATGACATACATTTTTTTCAAATGGGAACATACAGGGTTATACTGTGTAACAGTAGGCAAATCAGGAAGATTTGATAAAGACTAGCTTATTTGGTAGCAGGAAAGCAATATAATTCTCATGTCACTGGGTTATGAGGCAAAGGTTGAACTTGATGGACTTGTGTCTTTTTTCAACCTAATTTACTATGTTACTATGTTTACACAAAAGGAAAGAAGATGCAAGAGAGAAGACAGAAGGGAAGAGAATACAGACTGAAGATAGAGGGAGAGGAACGGTGGATGAAAGGGAAGTTTAACACAGATAAAGTTAACGATCGGTGCTTGACAGTAAGTCAGGCACCGATAGTTAACTTTTTTCCTTTGAAGTTGCCAATATTGCCTCTATTTAGTTGCGTTTTGGGAATGGGTGTTTAAACACAAGACCATTTCTGTGACCTAACATCCATTCTGCTTTTAGCTGGTAGGGCCTTTGAATACAGACTTAGACATTTCATTATGTCAGTTGATACTCAATTTGGTCCTACTGCATATTTTATCGCATTCCTTTAAGTCGAGCCCTTAGTGCAGCAGATGAAAGACACATCATGCTTACTTCCCTTCTCAATTGGAAGATGTCCAGCAGTTCCATAAGCTCAGAATTGGCAGAAAACAGTGGGATCCTGGTACACCCATCTACTGTCTGGAGTCTGGTCAGAAGTGGTCTTCATAGAAGACTTGCTGCCAAAACGCCATTCTTCCGACGTGGAAACAAGGCCAAACATTTCAGCTATGCACAAAAACACAGGAAATGGCAGCAAGTGCTCTGGACTGATGAGTCAAAATTTTAAATATTTGGCTGTAGCAGAAGGCAGTTTGTTAGCCGAAGGGCTGGAGAGAGGTACAAGAATGAGTGTCTTCAGGCAACAGTGAAGCATGGTGGAGGTTCCTTGCAAGTTTTGGGCTGCATTTCTGCAAATGGAGTTGGGGATTTGTCAGAATTAATGGTCTCTTCAATGCTGAGAAGTACAGGAAGATACTTATCCATCATGCAATACCATTAGGGAGGCATCTCATTAGCCCCAAATTTATTCTGCAGCATGGCAACAGCCTCAAACATACAGCCAAAGTCATTAAGAACTGTCTTCAGTGTAAAGAAGAGTAAGGAGTCCTGGAAGTGATGGTATGTCCCCTACAGAGCCCTGATATCACGGTGCCCGTGATCCCTCTGTCACTCTCGCTTGTGGTGCACTCTGATTGGCTGAGTCTGTTTTGCCCACCCCTGGTGACCTTTTTATGCCTGGCCATTGACACCTGTCAGGTGCCCTTTGTTGTGTTCCAGCTCCGTGATCCGACCAGGGTTGGCTGACGCTCCTGCTCGTGAATGATCTGGCTTGTCTGAGGACCACCTCCTTGTACCGACCCGGCCTGGCTGACGTTCCTGCTCGTGACTGATCTGGCTTGTCTGAGAACCACCTCCGTGTACCGATCCGGCCTGGCTGACTTCCTGCTCCGTGACCTGAACTGGCTTGTTCCAGTGACCTGCTTGTTCCTGCTTCCTGCTGCTAGTGTCGCCGTTGCGACATTCCGATTTCCTCTGAGCCCGCTTACCGGGCTGATCATTTGCCTCTGTACTCCTGCAGAGTTGTGCCTCCAGTGCTGAGTCTCCGTTATCTTTTGCAGAGCTGTGCTTCTGTTACCGAGCCTTCCCTGACACTTGAGGAGCACTTTCCACGACTGCTGAGCCTTCGATCCTTGAGCTGCTTAACCCTTGCAGTGCTGCCATTTCGTTATCTGAACCTTCACGTAACTTGCTGAACCTATACTGTTTGGTCGCTACTTCTGCAGAGTTGGCCGTGTTCCAAGCCTGATCTAGACGGCGGCTCATCCTTCCATCAGCAGAGTAGTTGGTATACATTACTGCGCCCGGTAGTGGCGCTATTGGCTCTTGCAGGTAGTCTCCGGTATACGCCCGTGGGGGCTATTGGCTCATTTACTTGCAGCACAGAGTGGTCTCCGTTAGTACGCCCGTGGGGGCTATTGGCTATCTCTTGCATCATAGCAGTCTCCGTTGTTACGTCCCGTGGGGCTACTTGCTCAAGCTCTTGCAGGTTGTCTCCGGTATACGCCCGTGGGGGCTATTGGCTCAAGTCTTTCTGGTGCAGTTGGTCTCCGTTATTACTCCCGTGGGGGCTATTAGCAAGCTCTTGCATTGTAGCAGTCTCCGTTGTTACGCCCATGGGGGCTATCGACTCAAGCACTTGCAGATTAAGTTGTCTCCGTTGCTACGCCCGTGGGGGCTATTCACTGCAACTTCTCTGCAGTTTCTACCAATATTCAGTACTGGCTGCAGCATTCCAGCCTTAAGAACTTTCACTAATAGCTGCCTGATCGCCATCTTGGGCGTGCCAAACACCACAACAGAGACTGACTGAGCATTGTATTTAACCATTGAGTATCCTCGGTACTGAGTACCTATCCTGAGATAGTATATGTGATACTTTTGCTTCTGTATACTTAACCTGTGATAGCATCTCAGTCTTGGATCGTTATTATTATTGTGTTGCCTGTAGAGAGCGTTCTTTACTATTTAATTTTTGTTAATAAAACTGTGTTTTATTTTACCTGCTGGTCTGAGTGTCTTAAAAAACCGTTACACCTGATCTCAACATCATCGAGTCTGTCTGGGATTATATGAAGAGAGAGAAGCAACTGAGGCTGCCTAAATACACAGAAGAACTGTGGTTAGTTCTCCAAGATGTTTGGAACAACCTACCTGCTGAGTTCCTTAACAAAATCTGTGCAGGTGTACCTTGAAGAATTGATGCTATTTTGAGGGCAAAGGGTGGTCACATTAAATACTGACTTTTGAAAGCATACTTTTACAGCATTTTTTCACACCCACCTAAAAACTCAGACTGCCAAATAGGAAGAAAGAGCTATAAAATTATTTTTGGAGAATGATGACAGTTTGACTAAAGAATTCAGATCATTTGTCCTGAGATTGTGGAAATTTACACTTACAATTGCTTTGTGTTTATGAGCACTTTTACCTGCAGACCCTGAATACAGCCAGGGTGGCACCCACATACGCCAATCTGTACCTCGGGTGGTGGGAGTAGTAAATGTTTTTTAGTGACCACTTGTCTAATTTCAATGCTCATTCCCTTACATGGTGTAGGTACATTGATGACCTGCTTAGTTTATGGTTTGATAGTGCTGAATTGATCTGAGAGTACATGACGTCAAGACAGTTTCCATACAATGTCAGTGCTTGTCAATTAAGATCTAAAGAATTATAGCAGAGATTCACTGACAGGGGATATGGCAACGATATCATAAGGAGAGCAAGGAGAAGTGCAACCAGTACCCTTGGGAATATTACTGAACAATAAAGTACAAAAGAAAGATATAGAAGTATTAGATTTGTCCATACACCTAATTACCAATGGACATTTTAAGGAAAATATTGATTAGACATTGGCAGATTTGAGGAAGGTGGTGGGTGAACAGGCTTAGATGAGTCGCAGAATTTGGGAGACAAAGTTACAACCAGTCACTATGTGAATGAAAAGAAGAAACTGTCACTTGCAGTTGGCTCATATTAATGTGGCATATGTAATGTATGTAATGTATATCCCTTCATGTATAAACCTGGGTGGTATCCAGTTGAGCGCAATCTTATCTATTTACCAGTATCTTTTTTTGTTTATACATAAAGGGACATACATTACATATACCCAGTAGGGTACCTGACGTGTGACTGTATTAATTTAGTAAGATACCTATACAGATGATATGAGGATGATTGGCTCAAATGGTAAGTAAAATAATAAAGAAAACCTTAGGTTCCACCACAATGGCTAGAGAGGAACCAACCAGATATTGCCAGAAAGAGTGAAGAGCTAGAAGAAAAATATTTTTGGAATATTGCTAATAGAAATTCAGACTGGAAGATAGGCTATACTATAAGGTACAATGAAACATAAATGCAATATATGTTGTCTGGTTAATAAAGACAATAATAACAATCTGTGTCCTTTCATTGAAGCAATCCAATACATACCAAATAAGGATAAATGAAAATCAATACATACAGTCTCATGCTGTTCAGCTATGTAATAATGGTATAAGGCAGGGCTCAAAATTTCCACTCGCCACTAGCCAATGGCGAGTGAAAATTTAGCCCTGGCGAGTAGAAGTTCAGCCCTGGTGGGTATGTTATGGCTGTCAGTGGCGAGTAACTTTTGATGTCTGGCTAGTAGCAAAGGACTTCAAATTTTAAGCCCTGGTATAAGGTATTGCAAATGATGATAAATGGAGTGCAGTCTGGGATGATATGAAATGAGTGGTCTGTTAGTGAATGAATCGATGATTGTGTATTGGATTACTAGAAGAGGTCACACTGGAGTTAAGTTCCACATATGGCTAAAACTCACTCGGGTAGTGGTATGTGAATAAAAACCAAAAAGGGACGACAGTGCACAAGAGATCTAAGTGCAGCATTTAAAAATATAATAAAATATAATAAAAATAAAAAATCATATAAATGCCCACAATCTTTTGTGGCAATAAGTAGCGCAAATAAACACTAAAAATGGAAATATATGTATAAAAATATATACATATATAAATATACATACTATAAGCTGTGTTGGTAGATAAAATAAAACAATAATAATATAGACCAATACTATGGATATTGGAAGAGAAGAAAAATATGTGTTTATATCTATTCATCGGATATATAGACAAAGACAGGGAGATCTAGAGAGGACTGGGATGGTAACATCCTTTGGACCCAGCTGTAGTTGGAGGGACTTGATGGACACACAGATATATGAGTGGAATCTGGTGAATTTGAGAGGACTGTGTGCTGCTGGTGCCTGAAGATAAGGTGATAGACTAAGGTGAAAGGACTTCCCAGCTCCCCAATGTTCAAACTGCTTACTAGATTCATTCTGAAGCGTTACTGAATATTATACACATACTCTGCTCCCCAGGTGCTAGCTTGAATAACACAGCACCTCGGTATAAACATATATATGTGGAAGTCATTCATACAGCCTGCCCACTGAATGGCTATAAGTATCACAGCCCATCAATACAATAGATGTCAGTTGTTAGATGTCACTCATCCAATCTGCTCACCACCAGGTAGTTGCTTGTTTAAAAGCACATCAGTACATCAGCAGAATAGGAGTCATCCTAATCCCCAATACTCTATCGGGTATGTCAACTCTGATCCACCTTTGAAAAGTCTCTTTCTCGTGGTCCTGGTAGTTTCCCAAATGTTTCTGTACTGCAGTCAACTCATTTTGGGGGTAACTATATCCCCTTTGTCAGGATGCTTAGAAACAGATAGAGCGATAATTGGGTCCATTACCATTCTGATCATCTCTAGTTCTCCCTCTCTTTGTATAAATATTTGTTACTGATAAATTCTTTTCTCTTAGTCCATTGAGGGACGCATGGACCATGGGGTTAAGCAGCATGCCTATAGGAGGCAGGGCACTCTAAAATTAAATAATCCTCCCACTTCCTGGCTGCTAACCCTTCCCCCTGCCTAAACATCTTCAGTTTTTGTTTAGCAGGTCAGGAAAAGAACAGCAGTAAAACAGATATTCCAGGAAAGCTTTTCTGATTGTCTGTTTAAGCCATGAAGCAATGGTAGTTTTGAAGGCTGCTCTTCCCTTTTTTTGGGCCTACTGGATTCACAAACAAGGTGTCTGAAGTCCTAAATGATTGCGTGAATTGGACAAAGTGATTTAAACATCTTACTACATCTAAAGTGTGAAGTAATTTTTCTTTGAAATTAGAAGTATTAGAACACAAGGAAGTAAGTATCACTTCCTGGTTTATGTGAAAAGCTGAGATTACTTTAGGTTGGAACTCTGGGACTGTTCTTTAAACTGCTTTATCTTGGTGGAAGATTAGATACAGGCAATTACAAGAAAGATCACTATGTTCTGAGACTCTTCTTGTAGAAACAAAAACCGTAAGAATGATTGTCTTAAATTTTAGGTATCTGATAGAGGCTGATGATAATGGTTCAAATGGCAAGGACTGAAGAGCTTCTAACACTAAATTCAAATCCCATTGTGGAATAGGATGTCTGTATGGGGGAGCTATCCTGGTGACCCTTTGAAGGAAAGCAATCTTTCTCTGGTAAAATACATAGGGAGCTGAAATTTGGACTTTTTTGGAATTAACCCTTTCTAGACCTGATTGTAGGGACTCTAGAAGAGATAGAAGATGGAAGGAAAAGGGATCTAGATTTTTCATGGAGCAGAAGGAGAGAAAGATTCTCCAAATTATGTGATATATTCTAGATGACATGGGTTTACAAGCCCTGAGCATGGGGGGGACTGAAACCTTTGTCCCTAAGAATTTGGGTCACAAGTTCTACTCTGTCAAAGCAAGGTTGTGTACGTTGTGGTGGAAAATTGGGCATTGAGTGATGAGGACTGAAATCTGAGGTAGGCACCATGGTTCTGTCTATAACATGTCTTTGAGATGGTAAAACCAATACCTTCTGGGCCAGAATGGTGCTATGAGGATGGTATGCACCATCTCTTCCTTTATTTTGTGAAGAATTCTGAAAATCATAGGTGGTGGAAGGAAAACATACACAAGGCTGTAATTCCATAGGATTGTTAGGGCATCCACTGCTATTGCTTGTGGATCCCTTACTCTTGCCCAGAAAGTTGGTAATTTTCTGATTCTTGTTTATGCCATCATGTCTATGTCTGGAACTCCCCATCAGTGAGTTATCTGAAGGAATATTTCTAGATTTAGTTACAGTACCATTCTCCTGGGCTTTGAATTATCAAAATGTGCTAAGACTTGACATGAAGAAAGTCAATCTACCATACTTTGAAAAACCCATTCTTCTGGGTCTATGGTCTGAGGGCTGAGGTAATCTGCCTCCCAATTCTTCACTCCTGGAATGTGATGAAAAAAAATATTAAAGTAAACCTGTATGTGTTCCATGCAGATCACCTACTAGCTACAAAGCTACCACCCCCATAACAGCCAAAGGCTGAGTTTGGACCTCTATGATTTGAAGTTTAAGCTATTCCAATGGAAGGAAGCTAGGAATCAAAGATTTACATAAGAGGACTCTCCTCACAAAGTCAAGGCCCTCACTAAAAATAAAATAAAAAAAACTACCTAACGAAAATCTCTTCCGGAGGGAAGTTGCCCTGAACCTCCTTTCAGGACCCTCTAAAAAAGCTGAACACGGGCAGGAGGAGGGGTTAGAAGCCAGGAAGTATGAGGCGTTTTATGCTTAGAATGCCCTGCCTCCTATAGACACACTGCTTAGCCCATGGTCCCTGCATCCCTCAATGACGCCTCTTCCAATATCCATAGTATTGTTCAATATTAGTACTGTTCGAGTTTCTCTCCCAACACTGCTGGTATTTATGTATAAAAAGTATGTATGTATTTATGTAAATATAGATATATATTTTTTTTATAAATATTTCAGTTTTTAGTGTTTAGTTTCATCATTTATAGCCACAACAGCATGTAGACATTTTTATGATTTTATTATTCTGTCTTTATTTGTTATTTTTATCCTTATGAAATGCTACACTTAGATGTCTTGTGATATGTCTTCCCTTTCTGTTTTTTTTTTTTTTTTTTTTTTTTAAAGATCATCAATATGTTTGGGGCGAATACAAAGTTTTCATAGTTATATTAAGTGTGACATGGGGTCATATATGCTACTAAATGTTCTTTGTGTTTCTTATTATGTCTTTATAATAACCAGACAGCTAAAATAATGTGTCAGAGAGCACCGGGGGACTATCCAAAGGGCACATTAATAGACAAAATTGACAAGTTTCATTAAACACTTGTTGACTAGTCATGATGGTAAACTGGATGGCTTAGTGTTTGGGTTTAAAAGGAAAGGTAAGTCTTGAAAACATTGTTAGCACTTAGAGCAGGCTTACTGCAAGGTAAGCCTTTAAAAAGGTTTTGTTCCTGCTTGGGATGGTGGACTGACAACTGACACAAAATGAGACTTGTGGTGGGTTACAGACACTTCTCATAGATAGCCACTTATTACTAATCAATTAACAAAAATAATCAACCCTTCCTGAAATATCCAGTCTGTAGAGGTATATTGAATCCTATTAGTCCCCACTCCACTGCCAAGTTTGGTCATTGTACCAAAAATGTGCAATGTAAAGAGACATATTGTGATAGTCTCATACCTGCAGAATGTACCTGTGGGTAGGTCATGCTAAGGATATGGAGTCTGATGGCAAGGAGTCACACACCCATCAAAATTGCACAGGTGTAAGGGTCTGTGGGTAAAAACAAAGCAGAGAAGATGGTGTATCTGGGTAACCCCTGGAGCAGGCTAGCAAGACACTAATCGCTGAGGTACTGAGTAGCTCAGTCCAGTCTGGAACAAAATACCAGTAAGTGAGATGCTGTAGAGATTAGATGTACCTGGACCAGATAGCAATAGCTGTGGTGCTGAGACACGGAACATGTAAGAAGGAACTACTTTCCTCAGAGGTTGAGCCACCAGTTTTGTGCAGCTTAGAACAGAATACCAGTCCAAAAAATGCAGTACTGAATCAGGAGACAGAAAGACAGGCAATCTGGATCAAGGCACGCAGCATAAGTTAAGGAGTGTTGGAAATCAGAGAAAGTCCAGAAACACAAGCCAAGGTCAGGGGCGGAGAGGTCTCCCAGACTCCCCAAACTCCCCTAACACAGATAACACATTTTCTGCCTAAACTAAACTCCAACTTCTCTTTGGTTTCCTGCCTTCTCTAGCTGAAAAATTATTCTCCTTTCTTCTTCTCTCTAACAAACACAGAATGACATGCTGTGGGACCCTGACACCCCCTTTTATATTATCCCTGTGGGAAAAGAATGGATGTTGGGGAGGATTCAGTCTTATGATTAATTTCAATGCAATGAGCTAGGTGAAAAAAAAAGTGGAAAATCTGTACTTTTTTTGCTGGAAATTTCCTTGTGGGTGAGAAGTACCATTCTTGTCCTGTTTCACTTTTAAAGCGAAAATTTAAATCCATCCCTAGTTCACAGTATGCAACAGAATGAGACATGATTAAATTGAATTGATTACAACATTTTTCCTGTAATAAAATGTACAATACCAGCTTCCTGGTTTGAACTCTTTCAGTATAAAGTATTACCAATTTTCTTATTTCCCCCATATTTCAACTATTAACCTCATGCTAAAGATGTCTCCAACACATTGCTAAGCACTGTGATGACAACATTTCTTGCGTCCTTCCATTGGAATAGCTTAAAGGGATAGTAATACTTCATTTTATCTTTATTTTATTTTGTAGGCATTAAAAAAACATGAAGAATGATATAAGTCTTATCTCTCAAACCTTTATGTTATGAGAGATATTCACAAGCAAAGTTTCCCCTTCAGCCCCTATTACCTAGTGTAAGCCATCTCTTCTCAGATATGGAATACAGTCCATATACCTGTAACGGTTTGTTTGACACACAGACACAGTAGGTTTGGATAAAAAACAGTTTTATTAAACAATTAGGAATACAATAACCCTCACAGGTCCTGTAATATATTCTCAATATAGTACAGCCACAAGACAGATTACATATAGATGAGCCCACACAGGTCCAGTATAAATATAGAGTCCATAACACATTATACTGACACAGGTCAGGCGGATCTTGAAAGAGTCCCAGTGTATCGGTACTGCATGGGTTAATAGCAGTCAGCGAGTGTAAACAGTCCCATGTGTGGTAAGGCCTGTTAAGAAGCTCACCTAGGATAGAGAGCTTAAATACGAGTAACGCCCAAGGATAAGTATAACAGGTAATAGTGAACTGCCTTAGCAGTAATGGAGGCTGAGCAACTTGAGCACTGCTGGAGCAGTAACGGAGACTAGGCCACGTGAACACTGCCGTAGCAGTAACAGAGACTGAGTGACGTGGACACTGCCGTAGCAGTAACAGAGACCAGGAAACTAGAGCAGTGCCGTAACAGTAACGGAGACCAAGCCCTTGGATACAGTTGTGGCAATAAAGGACTCTGAGCCACAGGGACACTGCCGTAGCAGTAACGGAGACTAGGCCACTTGAACTCTGCAGTAGCAGTAAACGGAGACTAGGCCACTTGAACTCTGCCATAGCAGTAACGGAGACTAAGCCACTGGAGACTGCCATGGCAGTAATGGAGACTGAGCAACTGAGCACTGCAGTGACAGTAACAGAATTGAGCAACTGCAGTGCAACTGCACTGCAGTGACAGTAACGGAATTGAGCAACTCGCCCTGAGGAGGCAACCAACCGGGAGCGGATAGTATGAGAACCCAATAGGAATGTCGCCGGGGCAACACAGAGGCAACAGAGACCAAAACTGCACAGCTGTCACAGACAGCGAGAAAGGATCACCGCCCTCAACCGGAGACTGGGCGGGTGCACCCGGAGCAGGGACGTCAGCCAATCCAAGTCGGTACATGGAGCAGGAACGTCAGCCAAGCCGGGTCGGTACATGGAGCAGGAACATCAGCCAAGCCGGGTCGGTACACGGAGCAGGAACGTCAGCCAAGCTGGGTCGGTACACAGGAGATGAGAAGCAGAATGGTCAGGCAGTCAGGGTCGGTTCACAAGCAGGAGACGAGATGCAGAGTAGTCAGGCAGGCCGGGTCGATACACTGAGAGCAAACTGTAATCAGGAACAAGCGCTGGTACTGGAATACCAAGAAAGGGCACCAGAGAGGTGCCAGAACCCAGTATTTAAAGGCCATACTGGGTGGGACAAGCACAGTATAGCCAATAGGTGTAGAGCAGGAGTGTAGAGTGACAGAATGTTGCTGAAAGAGCACGGGCACCGTGATAATACCAGACAGATAACATAAGGGGGCAATCTTCTTCCTATGAGAACAATGAAGGCCTGCCCCCCTTGACAAGTGTTTCAGGTTTTTCCCTTATCTTAATTGAAGATTGTCCCCCTCTGCAGTCTACCTGGGCACCTCCCTTCTGATCTAGCTGAACAGTGTTACATCAGTAAAAGGGGCTGGAGGGGGACACTTCGTCATTGAATTACTCTTGAACTACAACTCTGACAGAATTGAATTAACACTCTCCAAAGTCCAAATACTATGATTATTAATTAGAGCTGATTTTATCATGAATCATTACTATCCCTTTAAACTTCAAATCATAGAGCTCCAAACTTAGCGTATGGCTGTTGTGGGGGTGGTAGCTTTGTAGCTAGTAGGTAATCTGCATGGAACACACACAGGTTTACTTTAATATTTTTTTTCATCACATTCCAGGAGTGAAGAATTGGGAGGCAGATTACCTCAGCCCTCAGACCAAAGACCCAAGAGAATGGGTTTATCAAAGCATGGTAGATTGACTCTCTTCTTGTCAAGTCTTAGAACATTTTGATAATTCAAAGACAGAGTGCAGCAGCCCACATTGTGTCAGCTTGACATTCCTGTATCCCCATGGCTATTTTTATAGTAGCATCTTTCTTCTTGCAAAATATATATTGGTTTATATGACCTTAGCCTTAGAATTAGAAAAAAAAATATCTATAGCTTGCTGGTACAGGCACAATGTATTCATGTAAATCCAGTATGTCCTTGACCTCTGTGTTACTAATCAAATCTTTTACTACAAAACAGGTTGTGGAAATGTCACTATTACTGTAAATCTAGTTGCTTAGTGACAGGTGGTAGTTAAGGTTCAAAGGAGATATTTATCAAAGTCTAACTGCAGTGTAGTTTTTCTTTTAATAAATCTAGTACTGGCTAGTGCACAAATTTAACCAAGGTTTACATGAAAGAGAATTTGATTTGTAGAGTCCATAACATGTTTTCCTTAGTACTGTAGTAGTAAAATAAAAGCTACATATGTTTTGCGAAACTCAACATTATCATTGATTATATACCTAAATGTCAGCTTTTTGATCAATACATTGGGGGTTATGCACTAAGGTGTGATAAAGAGGTGATAAAGTGAAGATGACATCTCTAGTTATATCACTTCTATAAGTCCTATATTATTCTAAGAAGCCTATTGCACTACGATTACTCCAGCATCGGAGATCTTAGTGCATAGGCTCTATAAAATACCTCCCCATTGGGTTTTTTATTTTTCATTTTGACTGCATTTAATTGGATAAACCTGGAAATAGAATATCACATATAAATAAATTTAGGTGCAAATTCATAATTTCTTTGTCTTCACTAAGATAATGTCCTTAACCCTTTGAGTGTCTGAGAGATACCCAATGCATTGCAATGCATTTGATACCTCTCTGGCACTCAAAGGTTTAAACACCTTGGGAAGCAATTGTATCTAAGGGATCAACAGGGATTTTCAAGAAGCTTCTCTGCTGTTTATATTTCACAGTTTTTACGAAGCAGCAACTCAAGTCTAGGGCTGATTAGGAAATTGAGAATTATATGTTTTTTCTCATTATTTAGGATTTCCATATTTATCAAGGGGAATTTGTTAAAAGAAATTGGGAACTTCAACCAACACATCATTTACTAATTTGGAATTTTCTGGCTGAGACAATGCCCATTCATAAGATTGAGCTTGTGTATTTACTAAAATACAGTTTAGCTATCAATAAATTAGAGGCTATTCAAATAAGACCCACAAAAATGGTGCATAATCTAAATAACAAAACATATAAAGTACCTTTATATATAACTTGGAGGATAGAATGGAGACTGGTGACAAAACCTCAAATATATGATCTATTTTGAGACCAAAGGGGGTGTAGAATACATTGCAAAGCAATGTATACACATCTCTCTGGTCCTTAACCCTTTGAATGCTAGAAGGATATCCATTGCTTCTGGTATTCAAATGGTTTAAAGGAATAATAATGTTTCAAAATAAATACAGCTTTCATTATTTTTTATTGTTTTTGGGCCATGTAGATTTATTATTATTATCATTCTTTACGATGTGTAGTTCCAGAGTAATTGAATCATAACGTGTCCCCCTCCCGCCCCTTTTACCTAAAGCAACACAGCAACACCATGCGGATGGATTGCAGAAAGGGACAATCTTCTATTAACATAAGGAAAATTCTGCCCTATTCCTTCAAGGGGGCAGGGTTTTCCTTATGCTCACAGCCAGAAGATTGTCCCTTACCACGAGCTGTTTGGTCAATCGACCGGATTCCACATCTGAGGGGAGGTGGCTTACAATAGCTAAAAGGGAGAGAGTTAATTTTAAAAAAGCTAACTTCAAATTGTTAAGGGCTTCAATGCAACACATAGACTGGGATATTTTATTTAAAGGCAAAAATACTGAGGAAAAATGGTCAGAATTCAAATTTAGGTTGCAGAAATGTACCCAACAGTATATACCAATGGGGAACAAATGCAAAAGAAGTAAGTCACAGCCAGTGTGGTTAACTGCACATGTAAAGAAGGAAATGGCAAGGAAAAAAACGCATTCAAATTATTTAAGTCTGAAGGAACTGAACAATCTTTCTTAAAATACAGGGAATGCAACAAAGATTGCAAAAAGGCAATTAGGGTAGCAAAAATAGATAATGAAACTCGAATTGCAAGGGAAAGCAAGACTAATCCCAAAAAGTTTTTCAAATATATAAATAGCAAAAAACTTAAGAGGGAGTGCATTGGACCATTCAAAAATTAGATGGGTGAGTTGGTTAGGATAAGGAAAAGGCAGAGGTTTTAAAAACTTTCTTTGCATCAGTATATACAAGGGAGCAAGGAATGGTAGAAGAGTCTCTGCAAGTAACAAATAAAACAACACAATTAATACATATGGGGTTAACTCAAGAAGATGTCATGGGAAGACTGAACAAAATTAAGATCGACAAAGCACCGGGTCCTGATGGTATACATCCAAGGGTTCTTCAGGAACTTAGTGCAGTGTTAGCAAAACCCCTATATTTGCTCTTTAAAGATTCTATTACCACAGACTCAGTGCCACAGGATTGGAGAAGAGCTAACATAGTGCCTCTATTTAAAGGGATAGCAATGTTTCATAATAAAAACAGCTCTAATTAATCATCATAGTATTTGGACATTGGAGAGTGTTATTTCAGTTCTGTCAGAGTTGTAGTTCAGGAGTAATTCAATGACAAAGTGTCCCCCTCCCGCCCCTTTTACTGATGCAACACTGCTCAGCCAAAGCAGAAGGGAGGTGCCCTGGTAGATTGCACAGAGGAACAATCTTCAATTAAGATAAGAGAAAAACCTGAAAAGCTTGTCAAGGGGGGCAGGGCTTTCATTGTTTTCATATAAAGAAGATTGTCCCCTGCTGTTATCTGTCTGGTCTTACAATCAGATTCAAATCTGAGAAGAGATGGCTTACACTAGGTAAAAGGGGCGGGGAGGGGAAACTTTGCTTGTGAATATCTCTTAAACCATAAAGGTTTGAGAGATAAGACTTATATCATTCTTCATGTTTTTTTAATGCCTACAAAATAAAATAAAGTTAAAATGAAGTATTACTATGCCTTTAAGAAGGGAACAAAAGCAGAACCTGGGAATTATAGACCAGTGAGTTTGACCTCTGTAGTGGGAAAACTGTTAGAAGGGATAATAAGGGACTATATTCAGGATTACAACACAAAAAATAAAATCATTAGCACGAATCAACATGGTTTTATGAAGAATAGATCATGTCAAACTAATCTTTTCAGCTTCTATGAGGAGGTAAGCAGCAACCTTGACAATGGCAAGGCAGTAGATGTAGTATATCTAGACTCTGCGAAGGCATTTGATACAGTGCCACACAGAAGGCTGGTGTATAAAATAAGGAAATTGGGGCTAGGAGATAACCTTTTCAATTGGATACAAAACTGGTTGAAGGACAGGGAACAGTGTGTGTTTGTAAATGGAAAATTCTCCAGTACAGTTAAAGTGGAGAGTGGAGTACCAAAGGGTTCAGTATTAGGTCTGCTGCTTTTTAACATGTTTATAAATGACCTGGAAATAGATATAGAAAGCAAAATATCAATATTTGCAGATGATACTAAATTATGCAAGGTCATTAATTCCGAACAGGATATTTTCTCTCTAAGGAGGGACTTACATACAATGTAAGATTGGGCAAACATGTGGAATATGAAGTTTAATGTGGGGAAGTGTAAAGTCATGCATTTGGGAGGAAACAATCCCATGGCTACTTATAAACTTAATGGAATAATTTTAGGTGGCTCATTGCTAAAGAAAGACCTGGGTATCCTTGTCAACTACAAACTTGGAAACAATGACCAGTGTCAAACAGCAGTAGCAAAGGCAAACAAAATCCTGTTTTGCATAAAATGAGGTATCAAAGCAAGAGTGGATAACATTATTTTGCCATTATACAAATCATTGGTAAGACCTCACCTTGAGTATGCAGTGAAATTTTGGGTACAGCAGGAGCAACAAAATTAATTAAGGGAATGGAGGACTTGACATATGAGGAAAGACTAAACAAACTTGGTTTATTTACTCTAGAGAAAAGATGACTAAGAGGAGACCTTATCACATTGTACAAGTATATGAGAGGTCAATACAAGGATCTCTGCGGTGAGCTATTTATTCCAAGGCCTGATCAGGTGACCAGGGGACACCCCTTGAGATTAGAGGAAAGGAGGTTTAAACTACAGCAGAGGAAGGGGTTTTTTACAGTAAGGTCTGTTAAATTGTGGAATTCATTGCCCAGGGAGGTAGTAATGGCAGATACAATGGATACATTTAAGAAAAGATTAGATACATTTATTTCAAAAGGGAACATACAGAGTTATACTGTTTATCAGTAGGCTGATCAGGAAGGTCTGATAAAGACTAATTTAATTGGTAACAGGGAAGCTATAAAATTCTCAGTTACTGGGGTATGAGGCGAAGGTTGAACTTGATGGACTTGTGTCTTTTTTCAACCTACATTACTATGTACGTATGTTACTATGTATGATAATACTGCTCTACATGGCCCCAAATCTATAAAGAATTATTGGAGCTGCATTTATTTTGAAACATTACTATCCCTTTACGTTAGTATGGTTTAATAATAAATCTTAAGAGGGGTCCATTTTTCAGAAGAACAGGGATGGCAGAAAAAGAGAAGAAAACTTGAAATTGGAGTGTGTAAAAATAAGAGGAAATACAGGAAAAAAAATTACTTTATGGATCATGATAGATAAATGGATTAGCCTCCCTGGGGAAATGGGAGGGGCTAAAACAGCAAGTGAATTTAGGAACTCATGGGACTGAAATATAGCTATTCTAATGATTAAATAAGTGTGATATTCTAAATATAAAGTGAAAGGGGCTAACTAGATAGTCTTGTTGGTTCTTATCTGCTGTCAGATAAGATGACATTGGATAATGAAAGTTGTTTGAAAACGGTTGGCAGATTCAGACTGAAAAACTCAAGGTTAGTCAACAAGGCTCAATTTTATAAATAAACAGAGAAGATAGAAAAAAGTGGAATTATTATTGACATCTTCTACAGCACCTTTGCACTTATGCCCAGTATTACATTTGGTCATTGATAAATATGCATATAGATGTATTAATTACTGCAGTCAAGAACTAGAGCTGTGAATCAAAAATGTGAGTAAAAATGATTCTGAATAATCCACTATCTTGTGAACATATGTAAAAAAAACAGCTACATGCATCAGATGGAACAAATGCAAATTCAGATTGATTTCAGTGTGGCTATGAAGATTTTTAAATGAGTAGAACAATTATTTTACCTTATGTACAAATGGTTAGCTCCATCATTCCTCAACTTCTATATATATACTAGCAAAAAGGGCACAGAATTGCCCGTGGAAATTAAGTCCTTTGAGTGCTTCAAGGTTTGGGTATGTCACACACATGCTGAATAAGGGGAGAGAGAGACACACACACATGATGGAGAAGGGGAGAGAGAGAGACACTCTCATGATGGAGAAGGGCGAGAGAGACACACATGATGGAGAAGAGGGGAGAGAGAGAGACACATGATGAAGAAGGGGGAGAGAGACACATGATGGAGAAGGGAGAAGAGAGACACATGATGGAGAAGGGAGAGAGAGAGACTCATGGTGGAGAAGGGGGGAGAGACACATGATGGAGAAGGGGGGAGAGTGACACATGATGGAGAAGGGGGGAGAGAGACACATGACGGAGAAGGGGGGAGAGTGGGAGAGACATGATGGAGAAGGGGGAGAGAGAGACATGATGGAGAAGGGGGGGGAGAGAGACACATGATGGAGAAGGGGGAGAGAGAGACATGATGGAGAAGAGGGAGAGACACATGATGGAGAAGGGGGGAGAGAGAGACATGATGGAGAAGGGAGGGATAGAGAGAGACATGATGGAGAAGAGGGGAGAGAGAGATACATGATGAAGAAGGGGGAGAGAGAGAGAGAGAGAGACACATGATGGAGAAGGGGGAGAGAGACACATAATGGAGAAGGGGGGAGAGAGACACATGATGGAGAAGGGGGGAGAGAGACATAATGGAGAAGGGGGAGAGAGACACATGATGGAGAAGGGGGAGAGTGACACATGATGGAGAAGGGGGGAGAGAGACACATGACGGAGAAGGGGGGAGTGGGAGAGACATGATGGAGAAGGGGGAGAGAGACATGATGGAGAAGAGGGGAGAGAGACACATGATGGAGAAGGGGGGGAGAGAGAGACATGATGGAGAAAGGAGGGATAGAGAGAGACATGATGGAGAAGGGGACAGAGAGTTTACTTTTGAACTGGCGCATTCACCATGTCGCGCCTTAAAGAGTCACAAATTGTACACGTCGCATCATTGCGAATGGCGCATTCACCATTAAAGAGTGGCACATTGGGTGCAATAAGGACACAATATGGATGCAATATGGACGCAATATGAGTGCAATGAGTGCAATATGGGTGTAATATGAGTACAATCCGAGTGCAATCTGAGTGCAATATGGGTGCAATATGACTGAAATATGGGTGCAATAAAGATGCAATATGGGTGCAATAAGGAAGCAATATGGGTATTGCACCCATATTGCACTCATATTGCACCCATATTGCATCCATATAGCACCCATATTGCACTCAGATTGCACCCATATTGCACTCATTGTACCCATATTGCACTCATATTGAAGCCATATTGCACTCATATTGCACCCATTTTGCACTCATACTGCACCCATATTGTGTCCTTATTGCACCCATATTGCACGCATTTTGCACCCATATTGCACCCATATTGTGTCCTTATTGCACCCATATTACACCCATTTTGCACGTATTGCACTCATTGCACCCATATTGTGTCCTTATTGCACCCATATTGCAGCCATATTGAACCCATATTGGACTCATATTGCACCAATATTGCATCCTAATTGCACCCATATTGCACTCATATTGCACCCATATTGCATCCTTATTGCACCCATATTGCACTCATATTGCCCATATTGCACTCATATTGTACCATATTGTGTCCTTATTGCACTCATATTGCATCTTTATTGCACCCATATTGCACCCATCCCTCACCTTGTAGTGGCACGTAAGTCATTCGGGGAGGGCCAAATCTCGCCCCTGTGTTATGTGGCTGGGGGTTCATGTCCTTGCAGGGATTTTCATGAAAATCACGCCCCTGTGTTATTTGTAAGGAAACATAGTAACATAGTAGATAAGGCCGAAAAAAAAGACATGCGTCCATCAAGTCCAGCCCATGCCAAAAACACCCCCGTTGATCCAGAGGAAGGCAAAAAAAGCCCTCTGGAGCCATCTCCAATCTAGTCCCGAATGTGTGGGGTGGAATTATTCTTTCCTGACTCCAACTGGTAGTCAAATAGTATCCCGGATCAATATCCTATTTGCTTTGAAGCCATCTGTCATAATTCTCAATATTGTTCTGTGCTATATAGGTATCCATTGCTTTTTTTAATGCAATTGCATTATATGCAAGCACAACATCCCGAGGCAAAGAATTCCATAGCCTTACCGCTCTTCCTGTAAAGAATACCTGCCTATGTTTTAGTCGAAAGCACCTTTCCTCAAGTCTTAATGGATGACCTCTTGTTCTTAGCTCAGCTCTTTGCATAAATAATTCTTTGGATAGTTCTTTGTATTGACCTTGAATGTATTTGTAAATGGTAATCATATCACCCCTTAGACATCTCTTCTCTAATGTAAACAAACCCAGTTTGGCTAGTCTCTCTTTGTAACTCAGATCCTGCAATCCCTTTATCAGTTTTGTTGCACGTCTCTGCGCCTTTTCCAGTTCAGTAATGTCTTTTTTTAGAACAGGCACCCAAAATTGTACTCCATATTCTAGATGAGGCCTAACCAAGGATTTATACAGAGGTAGGATAATATTAGCATCCCTTGCTTCTACACCTCTTTTTATGCAGGCTAGTACTGCTCTTGAAGCAGCTGAGTGGCTCTGCACACTGCTGTGAAATCTTTCTCTAATGAGGGTTTCCCAAGTTGTTTCCCATTTAGAGTATATGTAGCAAGTTTGTTTCTACAGCCCAAATGCATAACCTTACATTTATCTACATTAAATGACATCTGCCACTTTTCTGCCCATTCACTTAGTTTATCTAAATCCTTCTGTAGGGAAAAAAAAACATCCAGCTCTGTATGTATTTCCTTACATAGCTTAGTGTCATCAGCAAAGATTGAGATGCTACTTTCAATTCCCATTTCTAGATCATTAATAAGCAAATTAAAAACATGAATGCCTCCTCAGTACTGCTTGGCTGCCTGCCAAGATTCTCCTTCTAGTGTACGCCCCTGGGTGTGTTCAGTGCCGGAGAATTTTGGCTGCCTGCCAAGCTTCTCCTTTTAGTAATATACTAGCAATGTGGGACGGCGCTGCCATCAGGATATATAGGGAATTAATGCACACACACGGATGCAAGGCAAACACACACAGAGACACACATGCAAATGCACACACATGCACTGAGATGCATAAAGAGCGACACAGTCATACATACATACATGCAATGCACAACATGCAGACACATAGAGTGTGATACAGACATGCAACACACACAGTGAGAAACACACAGAGACACACACACACAGAAGTGAGTCATAAGGGGTTGTCATTGTAATGAGTTTGTGTTTGTACTTATGCCTCCACTGTGGCATTCATTCATATAGTTGAAATGCATGTGGTAATTGCACATACTATGGTGGAAGGTGGATCGTGCTGGCTCCCGGGGTGTGAGTGTGAGTGAGTGTGTGTGAGTGAGTGGAATTCATTCATGTAGTTGAAATGCATGTGGTAATTGAACATACTATGGTAGAAGGTGGATCGTGCTGGCTTCCAGGGTGTGAGTGTGAGTGAGACTACGGTGGAAGGTGGATCGTGCTGGCTCCCGGGGTTTGAGTGAGTGCGTGTGAGTGCGAGAGTGAGTGATTGCATGTGATTGATTGAGTGTGAGTGATTGCATGTGAGTGATTGCATGAGTGTGTTAGTGAGTGTGCATGATTGAGAGTGTGTGAGTGTGAGAATGTGAGTGTGAGACTGTGTAAGTGAGAGGGTGTATGAGGGTTAGTGAGAGTGTGAGTGAGAGTGTGAGTGAGAGTGTTTGAGTGAGAGTGTGTGAGTGAGAGAGTGTGTTAGCGAGAGAGTGTGAGTGTGTGAATTATTGTGAGTGTGTATGATTGAGTGTGTGTGAGAGTGTGTATGATTGAGTGTGTGTGAGTGTGAGTGAGAGTGTGTGTGAGAGTGTGAGTGATTGAGTGTGTGTGATTGAGTGTGAGTGTGTGTGTGTTTTTTGTCTGATGTGTTTGTGTCTGTGGTGTAGGAGCGAGTGGCAGCCATTTTGTTTTCTCAGTTACTTGGATAGTGGTGGGTAGGCTGGATAGTGGGGGCAGGCCAACTCCCTGCATGATTTAAATCACTCCCCCATTGAATCACCCAATGGGAGCAGTAACTCCTCCTTACTTAACCCTTTGAGTGCCAGAGGGGTGCGTTGCATACCCCTCTGGCACTCAAAGGGTTAAGTTGAGGTACCATAGCAATATAACACACGGTGGCTCTTCATTTGAGGCAGCGTAGCAATATGCTGAGGGAACAAATAGAAAGTGGTGTTTGAGGCTTGCCCTCTGTAACATACAGCAAAGCATCTCTCTCCCTTTAAGGAGAAAGGGCGGGAATCAGGAAGCAGGAAGTGGAGGAGTGACAGTTGAAAACAGACAGTTAGTGAGGTGAATGAAGAGATGAAAAGAGTTAAATAAAAGAGTTGCTATTAAGTTTATGCCTGAGTGTTTGTATTTTATGGAAACATTACACCCTCGTACTGGAACAGAGTGTATGGAGAGTTACAATTATCTGTGGGAGGTGAAACAGTGTGTTTGTGGGGTCATGATCCTGAGTGAGAGTGCGTGTGGACCAGGAGAAGTTATTGATATCCCCTACTACAGGAGAGAGTGGCAGCTATATTTTTTGTGTCAGTTGGATAGTGGTGGGCGGGCCAACTACCTGTATGATAAACATACCCCCATTGAATCACCCAATGGGAGCAGTAAAGTACCCAATGAATCACCCAATAGGAGTTATGTCTCCTAATGAGACATAAATTATGTAATGAGGCACTCTGTTCAATGTGTGTTTGTTTTCTGAGGAGACATAAATTATGTTCTGTGTGTGAGGTACCATAAATTATGCAATGAGGCTTATTCTTTTATATATATATATATATATATATATATATATATATATATATATATAGACTAGTTGAAGAGCCCGTTACACGGTCCACAGTGCCACTGCCAGTCGGTCGCGGTGGAGTCATGCTCAGTAGAGACTGCCCGCGCCGCGGCTGATACAGAGCAGGACGCTCTCTCGGAATACCCCGCTCTGTATCAGACTCATCACTGGCAATCTCTACTGCGCATCACTACAGCATGCGCAGCAGTCTCTACAGTGCATGACTGCGGCGTTACACACATTTTAGCGAATTATTATATAGGATATATATATTATATTATATATATATATATATATATATATATATATATATATATATATATATAGCCCATTATAGCAGAATGGTGTTGTTTTTTATTAAAGGGACAGTAATGTTTCACAATTAAAGCAGCTCCAATTAATCTTCATAGTATTTGGACGTTGGAGAGTGGTATTTCAATACTGTCAGAGTTATAGTTCAAGAGTAATTGAATGATAAAATATCCTTCTCCCACCCAGGCCCGGACTGGGACAAAAATAGGCCCGGGAATTTAAGGCTGAGCAACACATTTTTATGTTTTGAGCAGCCCATGGGGGGGGGGCGACGGGTGTTCATTCGTTATTTTTTTTAAATGCCTGGACCGGCCGCGGACCCAGGGCCAGTGCAAGATTTTTGGTATATACAGGCGAAGGTGCATTTTGATCCCCCCACCCCCTTCCGACCCGGTCACAATCCTACACCCCCCCTTGCCCCTGCCTGCCCACCTAATCACCTCCACACTCTGCCCACCTCCACAATTTGATGCCCCCATCCCCCTCCGACCCGGACACAATCCTATACCCCACCCTTGCCACAATCCCCTGCCCCACCCACATAATCACCTCCGCACTCTGCCCACCTCCACACTGCCCACCCCATCCTCATCCTTCATCTCCACATTGCCCCTTCCACAATGCCCCCTTCATCTCCAAATGCCTCTTCCACAGTGCCCCCTTCATCTCCACATTGCCCCTTCCACAATGTCCCCTTCATCTCCACATTTTCCCTTCTACAATGCCCCTTCATCTCCACATTGCCCCTTCCACAATGCCCCTTCATCTCCACATTGCCCCTTCATCTCCACAATGCCCCCTTCATCTCCACAATGCCTATTCCACAATGCTCCTTCCACAATGTCCCCTTCATCTCCACAATGCCCCTTCCATCTCCACATTGCCCCTTCCACATTGCCCCCTTCATCTCCACATTGCCCCGTCCACAATGCCCCTTCATCTCCACATTGCCCCTTCCACAATGCCCCCTTCATCTCCACAATGCCTCTTTCACAATGTCTCCTTTATCTCCACAATGCCTCTTCCACAATGCCCCCTTCATCTCCACAATGCCCCTTCCACAATGCCCCCTTCATCTCCACAATGCCTCTTCCACAATGCCCCCTTCATCTCCACAATGCCCCTTCCACAATGCCCCCTTCATCTCCACAATGCCCCTTCATCTCCGCAATGCCCCTTCCACAATGCCCCCTTCATCTACACAATGCCCCTTCCATCTCCACATTTCCCCTTCCACATTGCCCCTTCATCTCCACATTGCCCCTTCCACAATGCCCCCTTCATCTCCACATTTCCCCTTCCACAATGCCCCCTTCATCTCCACAATGCCTCTTCCACAATGCCCCATTCATCTCCACAATGCCCCCTTCTTCTCCACAATGCCCCTTACACAATGCCCCCTTCATCTCCACAATGCCCCTTCATCTCCACATTGCCCCTTCCACAATGCCCCCTTCATCTCCACATTGTCCCTTCCACAATGCCCCCTTCATCTCCACAATGCTTCTTCCAAAATTCCCCTTCATCAATGCCCAATAAAGCCCCTTCATCTCCACATTGCCCCTTGATCCCCTACCTTGAGTCCCTGGTAGTCTAGCGGCGTGCTATAGAAGATCTGTGCTTCCTTTGGCACAGAGCTGAAGCTCCTGTGAGCGGTTCTAAGTAATACAGAGTGCTGGGAGATGATGTCATCTCCCAGCGCTCTGTATTGCTACAGAGCCTTGGTCGCCAGACCGGCCCACCGGGCAAATGCCCGGTATGCCCGATGGCCAGTCCGGGCCTGCTCCCGCCCCTTTTACTGATGTAACACTGCTCACCTCAGAGCATGAAGACTGTCCGGATGGATCTCAGAGAGGGGACAATCTTCAGTGAGCATAAGGTAGAAACAGTCAAGGGGGGCAGGGTTTTCCTTATGCTCACAGTAAGAAGATTGTCCCTTGCTGTGACTCTTTGGTCTCCAGTACTGTACACAATACTTTAGGTGAAGTCTAACTAGAGATCTGTAGAGTGGTATGACCACTTCACTTTTTCTGCTACTAATACCCCTAGCTATACAACCCAGCACCCTGCTTGCATTTCCCACCGCTTTGTTACATTGCCTGCCTACCTGCCTAAGTCATTAGAAATAATTCTGCCCAAATCACTTTCCAATGTTATCTCTGATAGCACAGTACTAGTGATGAGCGAGCGTGCTCGGCCGATGCTCGGATCGGCTCGAGCATCGCTCTGCTCGGCACATGGCGGTACTCGTCGAGTACCGCCATGTGCTCTCCCGCCATGTTCGGGTGGCGGGGATCTGTGCCGGAAGAGGCACAGATCCGAAGACGCTCCGCTGGACCACCAGGGACTGGAGGTACGGGGGCATTGCGGAGATGAAGGGGGCATTGCGGAGATGAAGGGGGACATTGTGGAAGAGGGGCATAGACTCTATGCCCCTCTTCCACAATGTCCCCCTTCATCTCCGCTATGCCCGTCTTCCACAATGTGCCCCTTCATCTCCGCTATGCCCCTCTTCAACAATGTGCCCCTTCATCTCCGCTATGCCCCTCTTCCACAATGTCCCCCTTCATCTCCTCTATGGCATAGAGGAGATGAAGGGGGACATTGTGGAAGAGGGGCATAGCGGAGATGAAGGGGCACATTGTGGAAGAGGGGCATAGCGGAGCTGAAGGGGCACATTGTGGAAGAGGGGCATAGCGGAGCTGAAGGGGGACATTGCGGAGCTGAAGGGGGCATTCGGAGATGAAGGGGGCATAGCGGAGATGAAGGGGGCATTGACCAGGCACCCTCCCCTCATCAGAGCAGGGGGTGCCTGGTGTCGCCCCATTCATTTCAATGGGGCTCGGGTGCTCGGCCGAGCACTCGAGCCTCAGGGGGTGCTCGGTCAGAGCACCCGAGCACCCGAGCATCGGGGTGCTCGCTCAACATTACACAGTACCCTTAATGGTATATTTTTCCTTTGGATGTTTAAGTCCCAAGTGCGTTATTTTACATTTATCAACATTAAACTGCAGCTGCCACACTCCTGCCCACTCTTCTGTTTACCTAAATCATTTGTCATTTGGCTTATTCCCCAGGAATGTCTAACCCGTTGCAGATCTTTGTATCATTTGCAAAAAGGCATACCTTACCTTGAAGACCTTTTGCAATCACTTATAAAAGTATTCAAATTATTAAAAAGAATGGGCACCAGTACAGATACCTGAGGTATCCCTCTAGTAACACTCCCTTCATCCAAATATTCTCCATTGACTACTACTACTACCTGTCACTCAGCCATTGCCTTATCTATTTAACCCTTTACGTGCCAGATGGGTACGGAATGCATTACAAAGCAATGCATTGCATACCCCTCTGGCACTCAAAGGGTTAACTATTTTTACATCTAGACCCAAACACTGTAATTTATTAATGAGTCTTCTATGAGGGACAATGTCAAATTCTTTTTTGAAATCTAGATAAGCTACAGTATATCTACTGCTCCCCACTGGTTTATTATTTTAGTTAGTCAAAAAAATCGATGAGGTTAGTTTGACAAGATCTCCCTGCTGTAACCCCATGCTGTTTGATATCTTGCAATCAATTTAAATTCAAATATTTAACAAGTCTTTCCTTTAACATAGTTTCCATTAATTTTCCCACTACTGATGTAAGTCTTACTGGTCTCTTCTCTGCTACCTTTTTTGTGGAGAGGTACTACATTTGCCACCTTCCAATCTTCTGGAACTACTCCTGTTGATGGTGACTGAATAATTTTGTTAAAGCTTTTGCCAGAACACTCTTAAGTTCTTTTAGTAACTTTGGGTGTGTCCCTCTGGTCCCTTCAATTTATCTGTTTTTACCTTAGATAGTTTAAGTATAATGTGTCCCTCTGTAAACATGCATGCTTTCCATGTCTTGCTATTTCTTTTTTCTAACAGAGATCCCTTCCCTTCATTTTCCTCTGTAGAAGCTGAACAGAAATATTCATTGAGACAGTCAGCTAGCCCTTTATTCTCATTTACATTGTTTCCATTTTTTGTTTTCAGTCTAACTATTCCTTATTTCATTTTCTTCCTTTCACTTATATATCTAAAAATGTTTTATCCCCCTTTTTTATTGACTGGGCAATTTTTTCCTCTGTGTGTGCTTAGGCACATGTAAAAATGCATTTGGCCTCCTTCAGCTTAGTCTTGTACCGATACCTATCTTCTTCCTTCTGCATCTTTTTATATTTCCTAAATGTTTCTTTTTTCTCCTTTCTGTGTTTGTCACTTCTGTGCAGTACCATAGTGCTTTTCTTTTTCTTATACCCTTGTTGACATGTCTAATCCAATGCTCTGTTACATTTAGTAAAACATATTTCAGATAATTCCATTTCTCCTGGATGCCATCCAAAGATCTCCAAGTTGTTAAAGACTGACATAAACATAAAATCAGCCTTTCTAAAATCTCAAACCTTTGTTTTAGTGTGGTGCAACTCAGCCTTTGTCTTTATATTAAACCACACAAATTGATTATCACTGGAGCCCGAACACTCACCTACAGCTACATCATATACCAAGTCTCCATTAGTAAATAATAAATCTAGGGTGGCTTCCTTCCTAGTTGGCTCTTCTACTAATTGACTAAAAGCTAACCCATGTAAAGAATTTAGAATATCTCTACTCCTGGCTGAACCTGCTGCTTCATTTTTCTAGCCCACATCAGAAAGATTAAAGTCCCCCATAATAATAACTTCACCTTTCACTGCCATCTTAGTTACATCCTTGACCAGCAGTTGATCCAACTCCTCTGCTCGTCCTGAGGATCTATAGATCACACCTAAATGAGTGATCATCTTATTCCCATATTCTAAAGTGATCCATACAGTCTCTGTGTTCTCCTCCATACCCTGTATAAGATTAACCTTTAGGCTATTTTTGACATAAATGGCAACCCCTTCCTCCTTTTCTGCCTTTCCTGTCTTTTCTAAATAGAGAGTACCCTGGTATTTCTACATCCCAGTCATTTTTTTCATTGCACCAGGTCTCGGTAATCCCCATTACACACACACACACACACACACACACACACACACACACATTGTATATATATATATATATATATATATATATATATATATATATATATATATATATATATATATATATACACACAAAGGTCCTTCCAAGGACCGAAACCGTTGCAGTATGTCTTGCCATTAAATTGGTATTTATTTATTTATTTGGACATAAGTCTGTGACTGCGCAGTCTCTCAATCAAAACAATTCAAATATCACCTGACGAAGCCTGTTTGGCGACACACATTGGGATGGATGCAGGCTCTGAGGGGTGATCTGGATTGGGCCATATCTCACTGTGATTTTATATCTTCTCCTGATTGACTATATCATTGTATTGTCTTGTTTATTTTGGTATATTTTTTATGATTGCACTGATTATCATTTTACTACATGATTTAATTTGCTTTTATTGAGTCACTATATTGATTTCTTTTGATATGTCTAATAAATCATGTTTTGATATATGTATTTGGGTTTGTGTGCCTCATTTATGAGATTGCTTTTTTGGAGGGTTTTCTTTTCCCTCCTGTAGTCTATGAAGTGTTCTTAGTCTCAGAGTGCACCTGGCTACATAGCTGTTATTATCCCAATACTCTTTACTGCCATGTGCTAATCTCCATCTGAATATAGGGTGTTTATTCTGGCTTGCCACTTAGGCATAATTCACTGAAAACACAGCGCTCATAGGTTTCATTAACTTTCTGGACATACTAGCTCTTAGGGCTAATGCACAACTTTTAATTAACATAAGATAATTTAAGTAAACAATATATATTACATTTAAAGGTTATTAGTGACCAATCCCAGAACTATTCCAGTAAGAAGTAGAAATGTTGCTTGCTAGTAAGTCAGAGTTGTATTTATCTTTTTCTATATATAGGTGTAATTGAGTCTCAGTATAACTTTTTTCTGACACATTCCAAATATTTAGTTATATTTCCTAAAAATGAAATGCCTCAGGCATTTCCAACAGAATTACAGAAATGAGAATGCTCATATAAACCTGGAAATGTATTGTGGGTTGGTTATTGGTTTGAACATTCACATTTATTTAATAAAAACCTAAAAGGACTTGCCTATAAACCAGTGCCTTGACGTAGTGGCACACTTAGCATACTAATGGCATGTTATGTTCTTAACACCTTAAGGACCCATGACGGTCCTGTTCCATCATGGGTTGTTATACCCTTAACGACCCATGACGGAACTGGACCGTTATGGAATTCCGGGCTCCCCTCGCGGCTGCACGCCGTTCGGGGAGTCCGGAACACAGCCGCAAGAAAAAAAAAATGCTCCGTGGTCCTTAACGGACCGCAAGGTGCGGGCGCGGCCCGTCGTTAAGGGGTTAATACTAGTGTTGAGCGAGCACCCCGATGCTCGGGTGCTCGGGTGCTCTGACCGAGCACCGCCGGAGGCTCGAGTGCTCGGCCGAGCACCCGAGCCCCATTGAATTGAATGGGGCGACACGAGCATTACACCAGGCACCCCCTGCTCTGATGAGGGGAGGGTTCCTGGTCAATGCCCCCCTTCATCTCCACAATGTCCCCCTTCATCTCCGCTATGCCCCCTTCATCTCTGCAATGTCCCCCTTCATCTCCGCTATGCCCCCTTCATCTCTGCAATGTCCCCCTTCATCTCCGCTATGCCCCCTTCATCTCTGCAATGTCCCCCTTCATCTCCGCTATGCCCCCTTCATCTCCGCAATGCCCCCTTCATCTCTGCAATGTCCCCCTTCATCTCCGCTATGCCCCCTTCATCTCTGCAATGTCCCCCTTCATCTCCGCTATGCCCCCTTCATCTCTGCAATGTCCCCCTTCATCTCCGCTATGCCCCCTTCATCTCCGCAATGCCCCCTTCATCTCTGCAATGTCCCCCTTCATCTCCGCTATGCCCCCTTCATCTCCGCTATGCCCCCTTCATCTCTGCAATGTCCCCCTTAATCTCCGCTATGCCCCCTTCATCTCTGCAATGTCCCCCTTCATCTCCGCTATGCCCCCTTCATCTCTGCAATGTCCCCCTTCATCTCCGCTATGCCCCCTTCATCTCTGCAATGCCCCCTTCATCTCTGCAATGTCCCCCTTCATCTCCGCTATGCCCCCTTCATCTCTGCAATGTCCCCCTTCATCTCCGCTATGCCCCCTTCATCTCCGCAATGCCCCCTACCTCCAGTCCCTGGTGGTCCAGGGAGCGTCTTCAGATCTGTGCCTCCTTCGGCACAGATCCCCGCCACCCGAACATGCCGGGCGAGCACATGGCGGTACTCGTACGAGTACCGCCATGTGCAGAGCAGAGCGATGCTCGAGCCGATCCGAGCATCGGCCAAGCATGCTCGCTCAACACTAGTTAATACCTATACGTTAATACACTGGTTATATGTAAGCAATATGTTGCAGTATAAAGTGTTAATATGGAATAAATATGAATCAATATTTTATGTTTTGGCTTCTAGCTATTTTGCTCAAACTGAATTCCACTCCAGCTACCCTACCAAAACCTGGACTGGACAGTTGAATATTCCACATGATTTAAATTGGGTTTTGAGTTGGATACCTTTCTGGCTCTCAAAGAGTTAATCCCTTGAATGTATTGGTGACCACTTTAGTTGTCAAGGGGTGTAAAATGCCATTTAACTCAGTGGGAATGGGAATTTCTCCCATATTGCATTTAGTTTGACCCACAAACACTCCAACTGTTTCTTGATAATATGGCATATATCTAGTAATTATTAACTATTTGGGTACCAGACAGGTATCACAATGCATTTGCACTCAAAGCGTTAAAATGTACTACATTGATTTATATTTCGTTCTGTGTATTTCCAATTTCTGTTTATAAAATTATTATGTGAGCTTGTGTATTATTATATATATATATATAACATACTCTTAGTATGTAAATATCATCTAAATGCTAATTTTGTAAATCTTCAGGATGGCAGTCTTTTCACAGGCACAATTGCCAAATGTAGGGCAGAACTAGTATGTGGAGGTTAATCACCTGTCTTCTTCAGTCAAATGCTATCTACAAGAGACGATTTGTGAGATTGAAAATGTCAAATATGATTAATTAAAAGTAAACCTAAGCAGACCCCAACTATCAATCGCATTTACGTTTATCAGATTAATAGGTGGCCTCATTGTGTATTTAAACATTGCCCTGACTGAAAGATCAATGCATGAGTCCTAATTGCATGTCTAATTGTATTCGTTGATTTCATGTGTAATTAGTGTATCCATTAATTGGAAGGTACATTATGATGTATTCTAATATAAATTATTACCTACTTAACAAAAATATACTGCAATGTTATAAATAAAATCGTAAGTTTCCATATTATTTTTTTTACATTTGTGTGCTATTGGGATGCAATTTCATATAGTGGATTGTATTTGCCACCATTATTCCTATTAAAGGGATAGTAATAGTTCATTTGAAGGTTATTCCATATTGTAGACATTAAAAAAATATAAAAAACGATGTAAGGCTCATCTCTCAAACCTTTATAAAAAAACGATGGCTTATCTCTCAGACCTTCATGGTTTAAGAGATATACCTTTCTAAAGTTACCTCTTCCTGAGAGTTTCACTGAAGTCAGCGCACAGCTGTTGTCTGCCTCACATCTCATTACAACAAACAATTGCTTTTAATAGACCTGAAGGGCTTCAAAGAGTCACTAGTCTTTACCAAATAATAAATTAATAGTTGATTTCATGAGGAATCAAATTACACTTAACGAAAAATACACACTATATAAATGTATCCAACATTTCAGTCCAGTAGGGACCTTTATCAAGAACAAAGTGACAAAGAAAAACCTATACTTATACATAACAAACTGTGTACCTGCTTACCTGACATGCATCCCCGTGGCTAATAAAGTGATGTATGTGTGCGCATTGAATCCGGTGAGTGAAAAAAGTGAGATTGACAGGAGAGTTGAGTTAATCCCACGGAGGTAGCATGCTCCCTCTAGTGAAACAACAATGTGTAAATATGTCACAATATGGATGACCATTATTTATAGGGATGTTGTTGACATGATGGCATTTAATAAGGCTTTTTGATATTCTAACACATCTTTAAATTATTAATGATCTACCATAACTCACGATGTCTTTAGTTATTGTATTTGACAGACACAGTCCCATCTTCACTTTTCTATGAAAAGGATCACTTTTATTCTCACTCAGTTTCACTATCTATGATTAGATATTGTTTCAATTTGAGTATTCATCACTCAACATTATTGAATAGAAGACGATTAGTCATTTATTGTTTTGACACATTGCTGTTTCACTAGAGGGAGCATGTTACCTCTGAGGCCGTTTACTCGACTCTATTGTCAATCTCACTTTTTCACTCACCGGATACAATGCACACATATGCCACTTTGTTAGCCACGGGGATGCAAGTCAAGTAATCACGTACAAGGTTTGTTATGTATAAGTATAAGTATTTTCTTTGTCAGTTTGTTCTTGATAAAGGTCCCTAAACATTGGACAGAAATAGATTTGTACTAAATTTAAGTCCTGTGAGTGCTCACCTTTTCTGTGACTGAATAGTTTATCATATAAGCACCCAGGCAGGTTCACTTGGATGATGTGAGTGCCAACCTTGGATGAAACATTGAATATATCTGTAGAGCACCCGTTTCACACAACAGTCTCTTTTTCTGCCTAAATACATAATTATTGGCAACATCTCACAATGGAGGAATACTTGGTACGTGCCAATGGCACCTTAGATTTTGCCAAAACAATTAGACTAACAGAAGAGGATACCATTAAAGTTATTTGGACGTCAACCAGTACAGATCTACCAGAACATAAACGCAAAGCCAATATATATCATTCTTTGCTCAGACTATTGAAACGTGAAACAGATTTGGATTTTCATGGGTTATTAATTTCTGATTATTATTGAGCAAAGCAGATACCCTGGGCCTTCCGAATTAGCAACATCCCTACAATATGTTACGGTTTTCAGACACTGAGACAGAGGGTTAGATAAAAAAAATACAATTTTATTAAAGCAAAAATAATAACAAGGTTGCCCCTAGGGCAGTACTGACATAAGCAGAATATGGGCTGAAATACCAGATACAACAGGGAATAAATCACTAGATATGGCAACAATAACAGGAGACAAATGGTTAATAGCAATGGTAATCAGTCTCAAATGTGGTGTTAGGCATGCCCTTGGTGATGTATATTGCGATATGTGCTAGGTGATAGCACCTAAAGTCCATCTACTGTGTGAAGCTGTAGAATAGAGCTGCGACTAGAACTGGAGCTGCAGAGTGATAAGGTGGTAGCCCCCACGGGCGTAACAGAACCCAACAGTATCGTGATTGATTGAGCCAATAGCCCCCACGGGCATAACGGAGACCAACAGTATCGTGATTGCTTGAGCCAATAGCCCCCTCGGGCGTAACGGAGACCAACAGTATCGTGATTGCTTGAGCCAATAGCCCCCACGGGCGTAACCGGAGACCAACAGTATTGTGATTGCTTGAGTCAATAGCCCCCACGGGCGTAACGGAGACCAACTGTACGGTGATAGCTAGAGTAATAGCCCCCGCGGGCATATACCGGAGACCATTGGCCACTGAATCGCTTGAGCCAAGACCGCCCCACGGGCGTAACGGAGACCACTGGTTGCAGCACTGCTTGCCAATAGCCCACGGTCGTAACGGAACCACTGCTCTGTCAAGGTGGAGAGCCGCCGACTACCGAGGCCCACACGCGGCCGGCTCACAGAAGCAGCGTAACAGGATAAGGCAAATGATGGTAAGAGTGGCAGTGATCGGATGGAGGCAACACAAGTGTCTAGACTCACAATAGCGACACAGTACAGTAATGGTACAGACTCAGCACTACGTCACCCAACAAGTAGATTGAAGGCTCAGCTCAGCAACACGGCTCAGCAACGGTTAAACGGAGGCTCAGATCACACACTGCAGCTATTGGAATGTCGCTGAGGCGACAACAGGAACCGTCGACCGGAACGGCAGGAAAAGGAGCAAGCACAGGAGTCAGTTGTCAGTCAGGACACGTAGGAGATTCGCAGACAAGCCGGATCAGCAACAGAGCGAGGACGTCAGCCGGGCCGGGTGCCGTAGGAGATTCGCAGACAAGCCGGATCAGCAACACGCAGGAAGTCAGCCAGGCCGGGTCAATCACGGAACAGGAACACAGGAACGTCGTCGGTACAGGCCTAGTCGGTACACAGGAGATCAGAATACTGGAATACGGCAACAGCAACACTGGCTCAGAAACACCATGAAAGGGCACCTGACAGGTGCCAGTGGCCAGAATAAAACAGGTAACCAGGGGCGGGCCAACACAGCTCAACCAATCAGGGAGCAGCACAGTTGAGAGTGACAGAAAGGATCACGGGGACCGTGATACAATAGGACAATACAACCTGGGATTTTGTAGGATATGGATTGGTGTTCTAAATTAATGTTCTCTAGACTTAATGGTCATTGTCTTGGAGGACAACTAGAACACAGTTGGCTACATTTCAAGTTGATCATCAAACTGTATTGGAAGACAATAAATTTAAATCATCCATGGATAAGATTAATGTTGAAGTGGATAAATATTGTAATCAATTGCTACACTTCAAAAGAAAGAAATTACAGAAGGTGAGGGATAATTATACCCATCACCGAGTATATCCATGGCTTACTGGTGCACCTAACCTTAGACCTCAGAGAACTCGCTATAGAAAACCCGGTAAAACAGGGATTAAGAAACTGAATTTGTCTACAGTGGATTTGAGTTCAGGGTAGTCTGATGTTGAGGAGGCTGGTAATCAGATCTCACAACCAGCCACATCGGTAACTCCAGCTGATACTATGTCAACTAATTTTTTAGACGTGGTACAGTTAACTCCACCTCACCAGGACCCCCCAAACAAGAACTGGAAGTGCAAGAGGGGCCATATCCAGAGGGGACAACAAGGCAAAGGGTTCAGGGATCAAAGGCAAGCCTCCAATGTATCTACCTCAGTAATTTTTAATTGTCCAGTCATACCTTAACTGAAGGGGAACAATAAGTTTTACAAAAAGCACTATCTTTTGTTCCCATTCATAAATGTAATCATTTTAAATGGGATGTAGAACACTACAAAATATCCAGATCACTAAGGCTAAAGGAGTTTTTCAAATATCATTCTACATCTGCTAAGGTTAACCCATTAAGGTTAAAATGGAGGTTTGATTCAATCAACACCAGTGATTCTGTGAAAACATACATATATATATATATATATATATATATATATATATACAAGAAAGAGTTCCTCAGATTCCTCTTATACATCCAAATCTTTTGGTGAAAGAAAGGAGAGCCATTAAGACTGTGTAGTCATCATGAAATATGAGGAGTGATATTCTGTTACAATTAACAGATGAATACACCTATCAATATGTAAGTGTCAATCCTGATTTACAAGGAGGATAACACAATTTTTGGATGAAGCAACGTATAACAATTGGGTCAACGAAGAATTAGCAGATTATCTACATGAAACCAATCCAATATGTCCCATATTATGCACCTTTATAAAAGTACCAGCAGGAGGTACTTATGCAACAGGGAAAGCTATCAACTACTGGTTATAACCAGTTGTACAAAACATAAGTAGTTACTTGAGGGATGCTGCCATGCTGTGTGACATTATTGGAGATGTAATTTTGAACACACAAGAAGACATACTCCTGGCTTTGAAGGATGTGAAGAATCTCTACACAATCATTTCCCATTAAGCAGGTATTGTAGCAATTACAATTGAAGAATCTACTGTCTGTGACGGCCCACCTACACGATGTCTCATACGACTTTTGGAGATTGCCCTAACAAGAAATTTTTGTCATGTCTGAAAACAGGTACTATATACAAAAAGCAGGGACAACCATGGTAGCACCCATGGTGCCAGCTTATGCTAATGTTTAATGCATGAGTATGAAAGAAAGGAAATCTTGGAGCCCTTTTCAGAGAATCTAATAATGTACAAGTGCTACATAGATAATGTCATTATTCTATGGAAGGGGAATGAATTATCCTTCAATGCTTTTGTTGAACATCTAAATCAGCTTGAGCCCTGTACGATATACCTGTTCAGTGAGCTGAGAAAGTGGTTTGATTTGGAAATTTACATAAAGAGCGATTCCTTAATATACACACTGTTTTGAAAAGCTACAGACCAGAATGCTCTGCTCCATTTCAACAGTCACCACCCTTCAGCCATAAAGAATTCCCTGCCCTTTTCACAGTTTATGAGGTCCATAAGAAATATTCTAATCCTGAAAGAATGCAGATTCAGCTTGAGGAAATGGCCACATGTTTTTCTATCCCCACAAGATAATCTTGGATAAACTATTCAAAGTCCCTACCAAAAAGGAAAATACAAATCAAATTATTCTACAGACCACTTTAGTACAGCAGCAGCTGTTGCGTATGACACGCTTATAAAAGATCGAGACATCTTGTAGAAAGACACGGCTTTACATGATATATTTTGGGAGAAACCCATTATTTGCTGTAGAAAAGGTAAAAGCCTGAAGGACTTTTTAGTAAAAACCATCCCTACCATCCCTGTCATTGCTACATGAAGTTGGTTCCCCCAACATAAGGAAGGGGTGTTCAAGTGTACGGGTTGTGCTATGTGTAAGCAGATGAAGACGGGTGTTTTTTTTCAACACCCTCATACAAGCAAAATGTTCAAAATCAAACACAGGCTACCTTGTAGCACAGATCATGTAATATATCTTCTGAAGTGCCCTTGTAGCATTGTATATATAAGTAAAACTGACAGCATGTTAAAGGACTGGATAAGTGGGCACATTCTGCAATTAGAACTGCACACAGGGATGCCACTACAGATAAACCAGTGGCTAAACATTTTTTACAAATGGGCAATTCTCCTACTTCCTTGAGTGTGATGCCAATTGATCACATCCCTCTGTTAATAAGGGAGGAAATTGAAGCAAGTTACTTTTACAAAGAGAAACCTTTTGGATCTGGACTCTGGACACTAACACCAAAGGGCTTAAATTAATATGTGCATTTTTCCATGTTTTTGGATGATCGTTAAAGAAACAATGAATTCTGCTGAACTTTTTGGTTATTTCAAATTATTGTTTTGACATTTTTGGATTAAGATCAAAATTTTTTTTTGAACTTGGAAGGATATTATAATATTTCCAATCTATTTTTGATAAATTACTTAATTTTTTCAATCCATTTTTGAGTATGCTGACAATAGAATTTTTTTTCTGGAGATTTTTGGTTCCAGAATTTTGAAATCTTTGATTTTGGTATTGTCCCATTATTTTTGGGATACAAGATTTATTTAAATTTTTGTTTTCTTTGTGATATGACATTTGTACATCTTTATAAAAGGAATGCTAGTCTGTGTCCATCACTGTTCACAATATGGATGACCATTATTTATTGGGTTGTTGTTTACATGATGGTATTTAATATGGCTTTTTGATATTCTAACACCTCTTCTTTTAAGCCAAAGTTAATGTCGTGCACATTGGATCTATGGTATTGCCCTGCGAGGTCCTTGCGGCCCTTGCACAGATTACCATTGGCTTAAAAGAAGAGGTCCTGACAGGGCAATGCTGGAAGCGCATGGCAAATGCACTTGAGCAGAGCACTTGCAGATCTTCAATGAAGTTCAAACATTTATTGTTAATGTTTCTGCCAGGAACTCTATTTCTTTAAGTGAAAGTACTTAATACTGCTACATATTATATTTATATTTCTCTTATGTCCTATTTGGAACACATGAATTATGGGGTAATGTATCCTCCTGCAGGAGGGCAGGGCACTTTCCTTTAAAGGCTCTCAGAGGCAGAGACTCCCTCACAACTTCAGCTCTCCCCAGCCTATTTCTTTAAAAATTAACCTTCTTAGAGTTTGCATGAACAATGATTATCTCTTACTTAGATTTCTAGTCTGTTTGTTTTATGAACATGGGGCTATGTAATCCCCCATTAGGAGGGGGATTATTGGTTTGAACTAGAGCACATACTTAAAGGGTTAGTAATGTTTCATAATAAAAGCAGCTCTAATTAATCATCATAGTATTTGGACTTTGGAGAGTGTTATTTCAATTCTGTCAGAGTTGTAGTTCAAGGGTAATTCAATGACAAAGTGTCCCCCTCCTGCCCCTTTTACTGATGTAACACTGTTCAGCCAGATCAGAAGGGAGGTGCCCAGGTAGACTGCAGAGAGGGACAATCTTCAATTAACATAAGGGAAAAAACCTGAAAAACTTGTCATGGGGGGCAGGGCTTTCATTGTTCTCATAGGAAGAAGATTGTCCCCTTCTGTTATCTGTCTGGCCTATGGACTGGATTCGACATCTGAGAAGAGATGGCTTACACTAGGTAAAAGGGGTGGGAGGGGAAACTTTGCTTGTGAATATCTCTCAAACCATAAAGGTTTGCGAGATAAGACTTATATCGTTGTTCATTTTTTTTAATGCCTACAAAATAAAATAAAGATAAAACGAAGTATTACAATCCCTTTAAGGGACCTAGATCTGTTAGAGGATGGCTTGCATTATCAGCCTTCTCCTCTCAGTTTCTGCTTAGCTGGTCTGAACAAACAGTTGTATGGTATGTAGGAGCCTGAAGACTGAAGAGGAGAAGGTTTCTTACATTCAGTGCACATGTGCTGTGAGGATGTCCCTGTCTGTTTGTCTAGCAGCTACATTTCCATTATCTATGATATTTTGGCTGGACTGGCACTCTCTACATTTCCGTACATCACTGTCTGTCTCAGTATCCCTTTCTTTTACAAGAGTGAATTTTCATTAATTTTAATTAATGTTAAATTCATTTTTATTCAATGGGATTAATTTTAATTCATTTTAAATTCATTTTTCTATGATTTTAATTAAGTTCAGTTACTTTGTCTCATTGTTTTAGTTCATTTTTTTTTCGTTTTTTTACCATATTCTATTTATGAATTCTGTCTTTTAATTTGTTTATAAAACACTTTCAGTATTTTTGGCAACTCTGTCTTTAAGAATGGGCATGTGTGGTCTTCTTGGATTGATATTAGGGGCTCTCTGTTCCACCGGTTGCACTCTGGTGGGTATAAAGGGACTTATCGGGCTACTCTATCTTTGAACTGCATAGCAGTGGCCTGGGGTACACCCCCAATATCAGGTGTTATTATTGTGCTGTGGCAATAGAGCGCCACATAATTTTGAAAATGGTATTGGCTAGTAACTACATTACCCATAGGCCTGTTTTCCCAGGCCTTAGGGCATAGGAAGAGGAAACTCTATGCTGATCTTCTTCCTTTTTTCACTTCATTGTGAAACACATGCAACTGCATGTCCCTCTAACCCTTTGAGTGTTAGAGAAGTTGTACACCCCTATTGTGCACCCATCCAGCACTCAAAGAGTTAACCAATCCAGTCAGATAAGTACTTAACTGTAAATAAGTACTTTTATCTTCCTTTGACTGTCTTGTAATATATTTTAAGAGGTTTTCTGGCTATGTTGGAACCTAAAGAAGACATGGGCATTCTACCAAGATTTTGACCCTGCAACCCTTTAACCCATTGCTCCTCATGGCAGATTGGTCCTTATAAGGATTTCTATGGAGCCGTACGTTCTTTTTGCTCTGTGGCCCTCACATGGTTTCTGGGGCCCTCTTCTAATTTGCAGGATCCTGCATGTGTTAAAGGCATACTTTCTTCAGTGAATTCTATACCTTCCTCTATTCAGGGTATTCAAGAATCTTGGTCTCAGGACTGTCGTGATTCCGCTACAAGTCCAATTATAGGGGACTCCACAGGAAGTGGACTCTGATAAGGATGATTTGGATTCACCATTCGTTATTGGGGATTATTGAGGAAGACCCTGGTTCTCCTGCTGAAGGTCTCATCCAAGCTGTCTTGAAAACACTGAATGTCTCTGAGGCCTCAGATTCCAGTCCTTTTTCCTCTCATATTTTGAAAAGATGCAAAAAGGAGGTTTCAATTTTTCAGGTACTCCTGTCTGAATGGAAGGCAGCTGAAAAGAGGTTGTTCCTTCCCAGACATCTCTCTTTCTCTTGTATCCTTTTTCTGCTGTAAACTTGTAGCATATACTTACGGGCCCTTTGCAACCTTCACAAGACCGGGTGTGAGGACAGTGCACGGCACTTCCTCAACCTTTCACTAGGCAGGTGTAAGTAGTAGCGTATACGTACTAGCCCTCCACAACCTTCACGAGACCAGGTATGAGGACAGTGCAAGGTACTTCCTTCACTAGTCAGGTTAACAATAGCGCAACTATACCCTACCGCTAGGGTATACTGAGAGGCAAAGGTAAATTGCACCTAGAAAGCTAGGTGAGGCAACAAGCCACCTGAACCATAGGCCTCAGAAGGTCAGTGACACGGACTGACCAAACAAGCACTGCTACAGGGGTAGCAAGCAGGGCGGTAACAGTATGCCAAGAAAGCTGAGGGTGAACGATACCCAGGGCTGGGTAGTCAAGGCTGGCAGTAATCCAAAGCCAGGAGCGCAACAGAGGAGGAGGTAGTTAGACAAAGCCAGGATTCAGAGCCGGATCGGGTAGTCAGACGTAGCCAAGATTTAGCGCTGGATCAGGTTCAAATGAAGCCAGGAGTCAGAGCCGGAATGGGTAGTCAAACGAAGCCAGGAGTCAGAGCTGGATCGGGTAGTCAGACGAAGCCAGCAGTAATATACAGGAATCAGTAAATGGACCAACACAGCACAATGCTCAGGTACACCACGAAAGGGCACTGGGTATTGGAAATGCTGAGGCCTTTAAGGCCCAGTAGGTGGGCGGAGACATAACAGGAATTACCAGTGACCTATAAGAACAGCGACTTGCACTGAGAGACAACTAGGAAGTAGCAAGGTCGCTGTTACAGTAAAGTAACACTGGAGGCAATCACAGGCACCGTGATACAGGTCAATAGGTGCCTCTCGGGCCTACAAGAACCAGGCATTTGCTGATCTGCTGTGTAAGGCAGCAACATGGTAGTCTCGTCACACATTTGTCAAATACCACCTTGTCAGTGTGCTACAGCTGATTATGTCTTTGTAGGTGTCTTTCGAGGCTTCATTTTTGCCAGTAAAATGTTGGTTTCCTGTTCCTTGGTTTGCAGTGCTGGTGTCCATTGAACCTGAGGTTCATGTTGTACCAGTTTGTCTTGATTGAAACTGATTAGTGTTTTGAGTGTTTTTCTCTAAGAGCTAGATCCAATAAGGCATGGTAAATCTGTCAGTAAGGCAAAAAAAAAATGACCGACCTTTAACCATGTGCGATTCTTAGAATTTTAAGAATCTATACCAAAGTACTGTAGACAATTGAAGGTTGATTACTGGATACTTGGTAAGAATTTTAAGAATCTATACCAAAGTACTGTAGACAATTGAAGGTTGATTACTGGATACTTGGTAAGAATTTTAAGAATCTATACCAAAGTACTGTAGACAATTGAAGGTTGATTACTGGATACTTGGTAAGAATTTTAAGAATCTATACCAAAGTACTGTAGACAATTGAAGGTTTATTACTGGATACTTGGTAAGAATTTTAAGAATCTATACCAAAGTACTGTAGACAATTGAAGGTTGATTACTGGATACTTGGTAAGGAATCTAAACACTGAGTCATTGAGTTGATTGGGATTGATGTGTTAATTAGTACCTGTTAGATCTAGTTACAAACTGTTTTGCTAATTAAAAGGGAGTTGCCTTCTGTGTATAAAAATAGGTTTGTTATTAGCTGGGCTAATCATTAGCTGGGCACTGAGCAATAGAAAGTGAGCAATAGTAAGTGTAGAAGGAGATATTCTGGAGATCTATTGTATCCATTTTGATGATATCTATTCTTCTCTTTCATAGGTAAGAATGTTAAGAATCTATACCAAAGTACTGTAGACAATTGAAGGTTGATTACTGGATACTTGGTAAGGAATCTAAACACTGAGTCATTGAGTTGATTGGGATTGATGTGTTAATTAGTACCTGTTAGATCTAGTTACAAACTGTTTTGCTAATTAAAAGGGAGTTGCCTTCTGTGTATAAAAATAGGTTTGTTATTAGCTGGGCACTGAGCAATAGAAAGTGAGCAATAGTAAGTGTAGAAGGAGATATTCTGGAGATCTATTGTATCCATTTTGATGATATCTATTCTTCTTTTTCATAGGTAAGAATTTTAAGAATCTATACCAAAGTACTGTAGACAATTGAAGGTTGATTACTGGATACTTGGTAAGGAATCTAAACACTGAGTCATTGAGTTGATTGGGATTGATGTGTTAATTAGTACCTGTTAGATCTAGTTACAAACTGTTTTGCTAATTAAAAGGGAGTTGCCTTCTGTGTATAAAAATAGGTTTGTTATTAGCTGGGCACTGAGCAATAGAAAGTGAGCAATAGTAAGTGTAGAAGGAGATATTCTGGAGATCTATTGTATCCATTTTGATGATATCTATTCTTCTCTTTCATAGGTAAGAATTTTAAGAATCTATACCAAAGTACTGTAGACAATTGAAGGTTGATTACTGGATACTTGGTAAGGAATCTAAACACTGAGTCATTGAGTTGATTGGGATTGATGTGTTAATTAGTACCTGTTAGATCTAGTTACAAACTGTTTTGCTAATTAAAAGGGAGTTGCCTTCTGTGTATAAAAATAGGGTTGTTATTAGCTGGGCACTGAGCAATAGAAAGTGAGCAATAGTAAGTGTAGAAGGAGATATTCTGGAGATCTATTGTATCCATTTTGATGATATCTATTCTTCTCTTTCATAGGTAAGAATTTTAAGAATCTATACCAAAGTACTGTAGACAATTGAAGGTTGATTACTGGATACTTGGTAAGGAATCTAAACACTGAGTCATTGAGTTGATTGGGATTGATGTGTTAATTAGTACCTGTTAGATTTAGTTACAAACTGTTTTGCTAATTAAAAGGGAGTTGCCTTCTGTGTATAAAAATAGGTTTGTTATTAGCTGGGCACTGAGCAATAGAAAGTGAGCAATAGTAAGTGTAGAAGGAGATATTCTGGAGATAATCTGGAGGTGATTTGTGGTGATTAAAGTCAGAAAACAACTCAGAAAACAAAATCTGAAGGTTTTTTTTTTTTTTTCTCTGTCCCCTGATTACATTAGTGCTGTGAACATGTCAAGCATGTTGCAATGCAATGGATGTTTTGCTTTTCTCCCCAAGGAAACCTTTTGGAGGTTCAGAAGTTGTCCAATTTGTCAGCAATTTTCTGCTTTACAAGAGGAGATTGATAATTTGAAGGCTGAAATCTACAAGATGTCTGTGAGCTCCACAAAGATACAAAAGAAACAAGTGCCACTGCCTCAGAGACTTCCAAGAAATGGCAGATGGACTACAGTTGGCTCTGGAAGGGTAAGAGTTGTGGACAGGAGGCATGTCCCACAGTCTGTGCCTCTTCAAAATTCCTTTGCTGCACTTTCAGAACACTGCCTTAATACTGAAACAACTCCAGAAGCAGAGACTACTGGTTCACCAGCCTGTAATCCACAGGTAAACCAGACTGCAACCACTGACAAACTGATAAAGGTAAGAAGTAAGAACAACTTTAAGAGGAAGCAACTCTTATTGGGGGATTCTATATTAAGAGGAGTGACTCTGGAGGATAGTCATGGTGATGGCAAAGAAGTCAGATGTCTTCCTGGTGCTACAGCTCACAGAGATGGAAAACGCATTTTAAAAATTGTTAAGGAAGCAAGACAGAATGGAGAGTTGGATGTTATAGTCCATTTAGGGACAAATGATTTGGCTTGTAATGAGGTAAGTGTAGTAAAAGATGTTTTTAAGAAGCTATGTAAGGATCTGCAGCAAGTTGCTTCCACTGTATCCGTTTCAGAAGTTCTGCCAGTGTATAAGGAAGATGATGGTAGGATGCAGCGAATAAGAGATTTTAATTTATGGCTAGGGAAATGGGGCCAAAAACATGGATTTGGCTTTGTTTCTCACACCAAACCTATTTGGTGTAACAAGGAATTGTACAAAAAGGATGGCTTGCATCTTTCTCAAAAGGGAACAGAGGTTCTCAGCAAGCAATTCAGAAGTTTTGTTAACAGGTATTTAAACTAGTAGAGGGGGCAATGGAAAGATACAGGAGATAACCAATTGCCCCCCACGGCATTGCACAGATGAATTTGATCAAGGTATGTCTGTGGCACATAGGTCAAAAAACAGTAGACTTCGAGCCATGTGTACAAATGCACGCAGTTTAGGGAATAAGATCCCTGAACTCATTGCAATAATAACTAGGGAAGATGTGGACTTAGTGGGAATTACCGAGACCTGGTACAATGATAAAAATGACTGGGATGTAGAAATACCGGGGTACTCTCTATTCAGAAAAGACAGGAAAGGCAGAAAAGGAGGAGGGGTTGCCATTTATGTCAAAAATAGCTTAAAGGTTAATCTTATACAGGGTATGGAGGAAAACACAGAGACTGTTTGGATAACTTTAGAATATGGGAATAAGATGGTCACTCGTATAGGTGTGATCTATAGACCCCCAGGACAAACAGAGGAGTTGGATCAACTGCTGGTCAAGGAACTAACTAAGATGACTGTGAAAGGTGAGGTTATAATTATGGGGGACTTTAATCTTCCAGATGTGGACTGGAAAAACCAAGTAGCAGGTTCAGCCAGGAGTAGAGATATCCTAAATTCTTTACAAGGATTAGCTCTTAGTCAATTAGTAGAAGAGCTGACTAGGAAGGAAGCCACACTAGATTTATTATTTACTAATGGAGACTTGGTATCAGATGTAGCTGTAGGAGAGTGTTTGGGCTCCAGTGATCATCATTCTGTATGGTTTAATATAAAAACAGAGGCTGAGTTGCACCACACAAAAACAAAGGTTCTAGACTTTAGAAAGGCTGATTTTTCTAAAATGGAAACATTTTTATGTCAGTCTTTAACAACTTGGAGATCTTTAGATGGAGTCCAGGAGAAATGGGATTATCTGAAATGTGTTTTACTAAACGCAACAGAACATTGCATTAAACATGTCAGCAAGGGTAAAAGAAAAAGAAAACCACTGTGGTACTCAGCAGAAGTGGCAAATATAGTAAAAGAGAAAAAAGAAGCATTTAAGAAATATAAGCAGACGCAGAAGGAAGAAGATAGGTTTCGGTACAAATCTAGGTTGAAGGAGGCCAAATGTATTATTAGATGTGCCTAAGCACACACAGAGGAAAAAATTGCCCAGTCAATAAAAAAGGGGGATAAAACATTTTTTAGATATATAAGTGAAAGGAGGAAAACGAAACAAGGAATAGTTAGACTAAAAACAAAAGATGGAAACTATGTAAATGAGAATAAAGGGCTAGCTGACTGTCTCAATGAATATTTCTGTTCAGTTTTTACACAGGAAGATGAAGGGAAGGGACCTCTGTTAGAAAAAAGAAATGGCAAGACACGGGAAACATGCATGTTTACAGAAGAAGAAGTTCTAATTCAACTTTCTAAGGTAAAAACCGATAAATCAATGGGTCCAGATGGGATACACCCAAAGTTATTAAAAGAACTTAAGTGTGTTCTGGCAAAATCTTTAACAGAATTATTCAATCAGTCACTAGCAACAGGAATAGTTCCAGAAGATTGGAAGGTAGCAAATGTAGTACCGCTTCACAAAAAAGGTAGCAGGGAAGAGTCTGGTAACTACAGACCAGTAAGTCTTACATCAGTAGTGGGAAAATTAATGGAGACTATGTTAAAGGAAAGAATTGTTGAATATCTGAATATGAATAGCTTGCAAGATACCAAACAGCATGGGTTTACAGCAGGGAGATCTTGTCAAACTAACCTCATAGATTTTTTTGACTGGGTAACTAAAATAATAGATCAGGGGGGAGCAGTAGATATAGCTTATCTAGATTTCAGTAAAGCATTTGACACTGTCCCTCATAGAAGACTCATAAATAAATTGCAGTGTTTGGGTCTAGATGTAAAAATAGTGAAATGGATAAGGCAATGGCTGAGTGACAGGAGACAGAAAGTGGTAGTCAATGGAGAATATTCGGACGAAAGGAGTGTTACTAGTGGAGTACCTCAGGGATCTGTACTGGGGCCCATTCTTTTTAATATTTTTATTAGTGATATTGCAAAAGGTCTTCAAGGAAAGGTATGCCTTTTTGCAGATGATGCAAAGATCTGCAATAGGGTAGACATTCCAGGGGGAAAAAGCCAAATGGCGAATGATTTAGGTAAATTAGAAGAATGGTCAAGAGTGTGGCAGATGCACTTTAACGTTGATAAATGTAAAATAATGCACTTGGGACATAAAAATCCAAAGGAAAAATATACCATTAAGGGTACTGTGCTGTCAGAGACAACAGAGGAAAGGGATTTGGGAGTAATTATTTCTAATGACTTAAAGGTAAGCAGGCAATGTAATAAAGCGATGGGGAATGCAAGCAGGGCACTGGGTTGTATAGCTAGGGGCATTAGTAGCAGAAAAAGGGAAGTAGTCATGCCACTGTACAGATCTCTAGTTAGACCTCATCTAGAATATTGTGTACAGTACTGGAGACCCCATCTCCAGAAGGATATTGATACTCTAGAGAAAATTCAAAGAAGGGCTACTAAAATGGTGACTGGTCTACAGGAAAAGAAATATCAGGATAGACTAAAGGATCTGAATATGTATAGCTTGGAGGAGAGAAGAGAGAGAGGGGATATGATAGAAACATTCAAATACATGAAGGGATTCAACAAAGTACAGGATGGAAGTATATTTCAAAAGAGTAAAAACGTTAGGACAAGAGGCCATAGTCTAAAACTAGAGGGACACAGGTTTAGATGTAATGTAAGAAAGTTTTACTTCACTGAGAGGGTAGTAGACAAGTGGAATAGCCTACCAGCAGAAGTGATAGATGTCAATACAGTGACAGAATTTAAGCATGCATGGGATAGGCATAAGGCGGTCCTTAACATAAGAAAAGACCAAGGACCAAAAAAGGTTTGAGGCTGTGTGTGGGTTTTTTTTTTTTTTTTTTTTTTTTTTTACACAGTAGGAAATTGGGCAGACTAGATGGGCCGAATGGTTCTTATCTGCCGTCAAATTCTATGTTTCTATGTTTCTATGAGTAGCATAGCTATGTAACAAGCCATCTACCAGAATGGCCAACAAGCTTAGGTAAAAAAATACACATAGCGTGAAAATGTGCGTTGCACTTTTTTAGACCTCAACATGTGTTCATTTCAATCACTAACAATTCCAGGTATGTCATCACAAATGAAACAAGATAATATTCGACTGTACATTCAAATACACCTATATATACCCTAAAATTACTGACATACCTTGCCTCTGTTTCGAGTTTCCCCGAGCTAGAAAACAGGGTCCAGGAGAGGAGGATAGTAATAGAGAGAAAGAGGAGCAGACATTGGAGAGAGTTAGATGGAGAGGAGAGCTTTGCATTACTATCTACACAGTATGCTTTGCCAAATATTGCACACATGCATATACACAAAAACATGCAAATATATACCTAGAATTGTGCCCTGCAACTGACTAAATATGTTGCTAACTCACATAAAACCCTTACTTGTAAGGGAAAAAAAATATAGTTATACAAAATTATATATAATGTGAAGGGTCATAATTCAGATATACATGGCGTATTCTCAGCCCAATGATAATGACCACCCTGATTTCGCAAAACAGGCAAAAAAAATTTATTAAAATATAACAAGGATAATCTAAAATAGCATATTACCCTAAATCCACAAATATTCAATCCATAGCTATTAACTGTAATTTATGCTAACTAATATATATGTGAAAGAAATATCTCCTATTCCTAACTAAAATTTGCTTATACAATTTCCACAGAATATCTATAGAAAATGCATAAAATACCTACGTGTCTTCCACAATGTGTATCGAGGCTCAATGTGCAACTGCACATGCGGTGTACTCTACGTGTCTACTATACACCACCTAATGTGAGTAGATCATCCATGCCCCAGTACACATATAGCAAGAACTAATATGGTATAGAATGGACACAAAATTAACTCTCTGCCCATATAGAGTCCCAAATTCTATATATATTCTATATTTAAATATATATATATATATATATAAATATATATATTATAAAATAATGCTATAATAATCCAATAGATAATCCAATTAGATTGTAAGCTCCTTGGGGCAGGGTCCCTTTCTCAGTGTAGGATTCCCTTGCTGCACTTTCCCCACAAATCATCACACTTTAGCATAATGCTCTTAACCCAATTCTATATTTTTGTATTGCATTATTTCAACTTCTGTTAAGCACTGTGTACATGTATGGTGCTATATAAATAAAGATACATACATATATATCACAGATCGGAATAATACCCCAACTTACAATAGCTATATGCTGTCCACAAAAATATAATACGACATAAAATATTATCACAAATAAGTTCCTAAATGACATGAAATGAGTGAGTAATATTCAACAAAAAATGTCCATACATCCATTGGTGATAATGTTCCATGATATGCTAAAAAAATATATAAGATGATGTCCAAAAAGTGATGAAAAAAAACCTCCTTACCTAGTTATATTAGTCTTCAGCTTCTGATACAAATAAACAACATAAAATGTGGGTATATTGCTAACAAGCCCTGTGAAAGAGAAATAAACGGCTGCACGGTGCCCCAGGGATATAATATAAAGATGTTCTGAATAGCCCTCGTATGAAAGAATGAAGGATACATCGAAAAGACACCTTAACGTTTTTATGATGTGTTAAGGAATATTGTAATGCATATTTACCGAGGAATTTGGAACCATTCCTTATAAGTAATTCATCAACCACCAGTTTATGTACATTCATATTTATGACACAAATCATCATATTTCATTTTCTTTGGAATATTTCATTTGAATTTCATCTTCATTAACATTTCAGCAATCATTTTATTTTATTTAGATTCATTTGTTATGAATATGCCATTCATCATTTTATAATTTTTTTTAACATGGATTAAATGTATCAGGAGATACCATTTCATCATTAACATTCACATTTTCTGATTATTTTTTCATCACTTTTTGGACATCATCTTATATAGTTTTTTTTTTTAGTATTTCATGGAACATTATCACCCATGCTGGATGTATGGACATTTTGTGTTGAATATTATTCACTCATTTCATATCACTTAGGGTCTTATTTGTGATATTGTTTTATGTGGTATTATTTTTTGTGGACAGCATATAGCTATTACAAGTTGGGGTATTATTCTGATTTGTGGTATCTGTTGGATTATTATAGCACCATTTTATAATTTATGCACTTCAGTGTATATGATCGGATATAGAATGTGGGATTCAGTATGGTGAGAGAGTTAATTTTGTGTCCGTTCTATATAACATTTAGATCTTGCTATATGTGCACCGGGGCCTGGATGGTCTATTCACAGTAGGTGGTGTATAGTAGACACATAGGGTACACAGCATTTGCAATTGCACTTTGAGCCTCTACACACATTGTGGAAGACACTTAGGTGTTTTATGCATTTTCTGTAGATATTCTGTGGATATTGTATAAGCAAATTTTAGTTATGAATCAGAGATATTTCTTTCACATATATATTAGTTAACAGAAATTAAAGTTATCAGCTAATGGATTGAGTATTTGTGGATATAGGGTAATATGCTATTTTAGATTATCCTTCTTATATTTTAGTAAATTATATTTTTTGCCTATTTTGCAGATCTGGGTGGTCATTATCATTGGATTGAGCATACTCCATGTATATCTGAATTATGGCATTTCACACTATAGTGCTAAATCAATTGTAAAAGGTGAGAGAAGAACAAGATGGGAGACCTTGCAATGCATGCAAGAGGTACCGGAGGTGGTTCACCGGCTAGCAGCACGTTCAATGCCTGGGAGGAGATGCTGCACCACAACCTCTCCACAACTGTTGCTCATGGGGTTCATGGCGGCTGTGACACAGGCAAAGTTATCACTCTCCAGACTCCCTGTAAGTCCATCACTCCATAACTGTACACCACACAAACCCTCTTAGCTAGTACATAGATTAGTTGCATAAGCTATCATCAAACCATTTTTACAGAATGTTCTTGCACCCTACTGAAGCAGGACAGTATCCACCCGAACCTTGCATGTGTTACCCTGGACAATCTACAAGAATTTGAACTGAGCATGTGCTAGTCTTTGAGGGTCACACCTCTGTCAAAAACCTTTAGTATCCACCCTGCATGAGTAACGTGTCCAAGTCAAAGAAACCTGATCTAATATTGCCTAGTCTACCATAGTATAGTCCTTTATAAATATTTGCAATTTTATGTGAATTATGTATCAGCTTCTTGGTGTTACAGTTTTAGTATTGTGCAGTGTATTCATATGAATCTTTTACATGCGATTTGGAGAGTTCAGCAATGAATATGTGCTATGAAATGGTGGGCTTTATTTGTATGCTTCAACATATATATATTGAGTGTTGAAATTCATATAGGCATGTGAGAAGTTTCAGCAACCTGAAATTAAGGATGAGAGAAAGAAATTAATCTGTTACAGAATGGTAATATATATTTACGGCATGATTTGTGCAATGTAGGGGTGAGTTATCAAGCTGTGATCCTGGATAATGTCCTGTTGCTATTGTGAAGTACCTGTCATTCAATTTAGTTGGAGTTAAAGAATTGAATTAAGAGGCAGCGGAGTTTTATGATTCACTCCTTATGGATTTTTGACATGAAGCCAATGCTGCTATATACTTTGATATATGGGGAAAATCATTGAGTTAATTCTTACTAGAATGCAACTGAGTCATATCAATTTATGTAGAATTTCATATCCATTTACTTACATTCGCTCACAGACATTAACCTTATGGCTTTACAGCAGCAATATTTAAAATATGAACATTATAAAGAGATAGTTTCATAGTAAATTTATAAAGTTTAAAATATTCTGAGTAAGGTTACTGAATAGTGGCCTTTTCAATAAATGTCTTAACTTTTGAAACACATTCCTACAGTATAAACAATTAAAAATGACTGAAAATATGACTGTAAGAGAGCATTTTATTCAGGAACTGATTCTTAATTTATTTTACCTCATACTTTTAAGCAGATATGCATTAATAAATGTGCAAGAAATATAAATAGTTACTGTATTATGATAAAGCATGAAATGAAAACTTATGACAGAAAAGATAAAACAACATATATCAATTCACCTTAACCACTTCACTACTAAGTACATGATATGTAAGGATGCAAGTGGAAAATTCCTTTAAATTTTCTTTTCTGTTTTTATCCCAGGAAATTCTGTCAATGGAAAATTAATTTCCCCACTTTTCCTCTAATGCATGAAATGTTCTTGCGAGAAGTATGACAGTTTCTGCCTATGTTTATCTTTGTTGTAGGATTTCCCACCTCTATACAATAAAAGGCCTGAACTTCCTGCTTTTCTAAACAGTTTTCAGAGTTCCATAGAGCCGTAAAGGTGAATGTAAAGATCCAGAAAGAGAGACAGACAACCTTACAAAGAAAATTGGTGGAAGACAAGACAGGGTAGTAGTATGACACCAGTGTCAGCCAGGAACAAATGCCACCCATTTTGACATTATGGTGTTTGCGGTAAATATAGTTCCTACTTCTGAGTCATTGGCAAACAAATGTCACAGAGGCTTCTGTAGCAGCAGCACAATAATCCAATTCTGATTCAGTGAACATACTCCTTTCCTTGTCTCACTCCTGTAAAATAAAGGGTTTTGGAATATGCTTCCTTGGGGGCAGGAAGGGTCTGTGCCATTCTCATCAACTTCAATGTGCGCAGTGTGAAGAGGGGCAAGGATTGGGATCATACAACTGGCATATCAGCAGCCCTCATAAAGCATGTCCAAATTACCAACATCAACCTCAAAATGCTGCTGGTTATGTTAAACTGTCACCCAGATATCACATGCTGTCAATCACTAACTGAGGCTCTTTTCTGTTCCACATCATATATAAACCAGTCACTTGATGGTGTTGGTTTGGTGACTGATGTACTCTTCTCTTAATAAAAATAGTGTACACTCCCATTTACCATATTGACATAATTATTCAACAGAGTCTGCTGTGCTCAGTTCCTTCCTAATGTCCTGCATTCTATTGCTCTGCTAAACATTGTACTGTTTGGTTATAGCACATTGCACGTAAAGCTGCTGTTGAGTACTAAACAACTCCCACTTCCATTACTTTAGTACAGGGAGTGGTGGAGAGGGATTGGGTCAAAGGTCACCACATAAAGTACCTTTTTGTGTTGTTGCTGCTGTACTTTTTGCTGCTGCTGCTTCCCTATGGCAGTCACAGCACCACTAATAATAACAATAACAGTATTTATATAGTGCCTTTCTCCCAGTGGGACTCAAAGCGCTTTCAGTGCACAGTCTCAGAATTCACTAAATCGGCAGCTGAAATAATAGATGTTATTATTACCCAATCAATGGTACTCATTTATTGACCTCGGAAGGATTAAGGGCTGAGTTGACCCTGCCGAGAGTTGAACCTGCAACCTTGAGGTTTGAGCAGGCTGTGCAGTCACTGAGCTATGGATGATAGATATAAATCCATCATCATCTTCCTTATGACAACTTCCACTGCTAATACTTTAACCCATGGTGATCAAGGCAGATGGAGTAGCAGCCTGTACCTAAGGACAATCCAGCAGCAGGAACTAAACTTGCAGCTAATGCCATAATTTCAGGAATACTGGTGATGGTGCCCCTTGCCTTCTAATCACTCCTCTAAGGGGAGAGAGGGGGGAACTTTGAATCCCTATATCTCTCAAACCATAGCAGGTTGAGAGATAGGGTTTGGAGCGATTTGATAAATATTTTAAACTCTACAGAACTGTAAAAAATTTTTTGGGACATTACTGTCCCTTTAAAGGTAAACCATAAAGGTTTGAGAGATAGGACTGGCATCGATGAATTTCTTCTTTTGATTCTATAAAATATTACTTTTTATTTATCTAAGACATTACTATCCCTTTAAATCATGCATCGAATGTTAGTAGAATTAACATTATGAGTGCTAGCCGAGAATGCATACCCCAATGGCACCCACAGGGTTAATCCAACTAAGCTAAAAAAAACAGTCATTGACAATAAACAGTTACCAGTAATCCTGATGTCCAGCAGAGTCCTCAGCATCCTGGTCATCCACTGTCTGTCTTCTTCTTCAATCTACCTTCTTCTGTTCTCTCTAATCTTCTTTCTTATCCTCTTTGTCTTCTGTCCTACAAAATAAAATGTCAATTAAAGTTTTAATTAAAAAAAAAAAGCCCCCAAGATTTGCAACAGTTAACCCTTTGAGTGCTGGAAGGGTATCCCTCCGGAGCTCAAGTGGTTAAATGCAGTGTTGTATATCTTTTAAAAATAATATTCATCCAGTCCTTTTAAAATAAGTAAGTAATATCTGTTTTTCCATGATTCCAAATCCCATTCCTATGCTTAAAGAAATTCTGCTGCTGCAGCCTCCACTGGCTCCACTGGTGGCAGCAGTAATGTCTACTAGCACAGACCCCCTCCATACATACTGGGCCATTGGCTGAGTCCAAATGAGGGAATTTTGAACAGAGACTGGCTTTTTATATGCCCAGTCTCTGTTCAAAATGGATTCCAGCCTCCAATTGGTTGGGATGTGTGCCTATTCACCTCCCAGCTTCTAGCAAGTTTTGTCATCCCCCACCAGAAGCTCATTTTACCCAATAAACTCTTTAAGGACTGATTGCTTCCACGCTGGTTTATTGGATACTAGTGTTACTGTATATTGTGATGGTGAAATCACCACCGGATGATTTGATGACAGTGATTTTATAGTGGATCCATTTATGGTGGCAGTAAAAAGTTTAAGATCATGGAATATGTAATGTTTGATAGAATAAATCCCAGGATACCATCGACACATCCTCATCCAATGCTGTATTAACCATTTTTGACAGATCTAGAATAGTCACTGCATCTGCAATCTAATTTGATGGGTCTTTCAAAGAGTGCAGGAGAAATGTAGTAAAAAACAATAACTCATTGACACTCTGGAAGACACAGTGGGGCCACATAACAAAGATAACAATATTCTGAAAGAAAAAATAGCCATACTGCATGAAAAATGAACTGGAGTACTGCAGAAATATTATCCCGTTAATAAGGTAGCCTGAAACTGCTGTAGGAGCCTATCATGTCTTCGGCTCCTCAAAGGACCAGTTTTTAAGACAGAGATCCCATGTTAAGATGTGCCTACCAAAACGAACAACTCCATTATGAGAACCAGGTGGTATTATATATCCAGATGTCTCAGACAAAATCCAGAAGCAACACTGCAAGTTCCAAAAGTTTAAAAAGTTTAAGAAGATGCCCAGGGAATCATCCCTTACCAGATCTGTAAGTGGTTAATGTAATTCATACTCACCTCTTCAGGACAGAGGGGAATCCATGGCATGACCTCATTAATCACTGAAGACAGTCAATTACTCTTAAAGTTTTTGCATCAACCTATATACACACATGGCTGGTCCAATGGAACTTCAGAAATGGCATTGTATTACTGCATATTTGCCATTCCCAATGTACAAATTCAATACTTGATCAGTGTGCACCACTATCAGTCTGGCAGTAGCCTTGCTGACCCAAATATATATATGTGATTTCTATTGTGAGTAAGCTAATCTCTAAAGGGTTCAAACGTATAGTTTTTAAAATCATTGGACACATATCTTTTAATTCACTTTTATATGATACCTGCTATACTCTCTTACAAAGTCTGTTCACTGAACATTATGTACCAAACAAGAATATCAGCCAGATAATCCTCATGGCTTTTACCCCAGTGGCCACTGCCTGACCACGATTGTACCCTGATGTGACAGGAAGAGTCCTAACGTATACTTATATTTGCATTTACTATGTTTAATTGATTTAGGGAACAACAACAAAAGGGTAACCCTCTATGCAGCAGGTTGATTAGTGTACTTGCTTCATATTAAGGGTGGATGAATGCCTGCTCTTTATAATGTTACTTGTTTAAAGGGCAACTGTCATATGATAGTTGCCCTACTAGCAGATTTGATCCCCTTGGGAGCAAACCTGATGATGAAGACAGGTTATACCAACAGGGGAGCAGAACAAGATCTGAAAGGAGACAAATATGATCCCCCTAGTTTATTTTTTCTTAGAGCACACCACAGAGTTTCCTGACCAGCCCAATACATTTCCCCATAGACCCGTTGTATCGGGCTTGAAAGCCTGAGACATCAAGTCTATGATTGATGCTCACAAAACCCAGGAGTTTGTGGCAGAGAACCACAGACTTACCTGTTGCATTCAAGCTGACCCCCCAACAGCTGATAGGAGTCATTTTCAGGTTGCTCAAACCAGCTCCGGAGCCTTCAGCTTGTTTAATAAGTTTGCTCCCATTGGAGCAGACTTCGTAAAAACATGATAATTTCCCTTTAAAGATGAAGGACTTGCTTCAAGCCTTTGCAACTAACAGTTGCATTTCCCTTCTGAAATGCCAGTTGTGCTTTGTAGGCCACATGAACTGGTAATCTCTATGATTAGGAGATGCTGACTCTTACCTTCCTAAAGGAGTAAGCCTGTATTCAGAACACTACCCAATCACTGTATCAAGTCAATGTTCTCACTAAAGGACATTGCCCATCTTTCATTTATGCTGAAATAAGTTGCTTTTGTTTGTCCCTCTGGCTGAATAAATCTCCACATCTTCAGTTTACTCACTTTTATTGTAAAATGCCCTTGTTACACCCGACCACTTATCTCTCATGCATGCCTTGTACTTTGACTGGTTCCTTGAGTGTCTCCATGGGTAAATATTATTGTGGCTGCACAAAGCAAGAAGTTCAAACTTTAGAGACAAGTGGGTATCTTGCCCAGATCCCATGTGCAATCACCTGCTAAATGACACCTGCTTTAGAAACATTACATGACAATAGACCATATTAAGGCATTCAATGAGAAGGTTCAAGCTTTGGGTATCCTCACAAAGCTGCTAGTGATACTCAGCCAGATTGTTCAGGACCTTCAATGTGGTTTCATCGGCTTAAAGGAAAACATCCTTGAGCTATGTTCATCTAACTCTGCACTTATAAACTCAGCATTTAAGCCCTTCAGCTCATGGGCTTATGTACTGCCAATAGGCATCAATAACTTCAAGTTCTGCTACCTGAACAGTTTGGTTAATGACTGCGCCCAATTCAAGCTTCTATCCTCTCTGACGCCATGATTGTATTTGTCTAAATCCCTCCAAGACAAATTATCTTGACTCCTGTTATTTCAACTTCTGTGACTTCCAGATTTCTAATGTGGGTCTTTTCTCAGCTTCTGTTATTCTGCTGAACTGACTTCAGTTTACACCCTGGCCAGGAATCTCTACTGTCTGCCCACAATTATACCCTTACTATGAACTGCTTGCCCATGTCCTTGGCTTGCATCCTGACCATGCATATCTGCCTGAAATCGTGGCTGACTCATTGAGTATCGTGCTCTCCTTTGGATTCCAATGGTAATATGCAATGACAGCACACAGCCATTCAGTTTTATTTAAAAATATATTGCTATTTGGAGCTTTGTGGTATTTGCAAATGTTAATGGACATTATTATATGTGTATATATTTTCAGTAAAACACAACTACCATTTATTGATCTATAAAGTTTTTTATCCATTTCTATAAAGAACAAAAAAAATGCTGAAGCCATCTGCTCCTTTAATGTTGTTTTTCTGATGTATTGCAACTGCTTTTGTGTATTCTGGATTCTGCCTACATATAGATTAGCATAATAATTTTGAATTGATTTATGCACTGTGTCCTACTAAGGTAGTTTGATGTAAGTATACTTATACTGTGAAATTAGAGTTTCTAGCAATATACCATATGCAGCTTGCCCTTAATTCCTCATTCTGATGGCTAAAATTTGTAATGACTTTTTTTAACCACTGGGATGCTAAATAATTCTCCAAAGCTTTTTAAATTAAAGTTTTAGTGACTTCATTGACATCTGATGGGTTAATCATTTACTTGCAGTTGACAAAATTAGCCATGAAACTGAAATAAGCCAATGCCAAGAAGTAAGTGATCAATTATAGAGCTTTTCTTTACCGCACCTTAAATGCTCCTTTAGTCCATAGGGAAGTACAAATGTTTTATTCATGTTATTCAGCTTCCATTCAGGCTATGGTGAACTGAATCACAATGAAGAAGCAGCTGAAGAGAAAGTAATGACTTGGATGAAAAACAAAGAGAAACAAGGAAATTAGTGACCCATAACTATTAACAAATAAGTACATTGCTAAAAATATACTGTCAAAGCTTTGAGAGTTTTTTTTTTGCTTGAGATTGTCCGTGATTTGCAGATATCAGACTGAATATGCTGAATTAACACCTTCAGTTCTCCATTTATGTTTACAAAAAAAATGAATGCAGACTCAACTTAACCATTAAAGGGATAGTAATGTTTCATAAAAAAGCAGCTCTAATTAATCATCATAATATTTTTACTTTGGAGAGTGTTATTTCAATTCTGTCAGAGTTGTAGTTCAAGAGTAATTCAATGACAAAGTATCTCCCTCCTTCCCCTTTTACTGATGTAACACTGCTCAGCCAGAGCAGAAGGGAGGTGCCCAGGTAGATTGCAGAGAGGGACAATCTTCAATTAAGATAAGGGAAAAACCTGAAAAACTTGTCAAGGGGGGCAGAGCTTTTATTGTTCTTATAGGAAGAAGATTGTCCCATGCTGTTATCTATCTGGTCTATGGACTGCATTCTGAGAAGAGATGGCTTACACTAGGTAAAAGGGGCGGGAGGGGAGGGGGTGCTAATTTTATCACTGCTTTTATCTCCATTTTTCCCCATAGACATCCATAGGAAAATGTTTGATAAAACGGGTGTTAACATTTAGCACCTGCAATAGAATCTAGCCCCTTATTGGTAAAAGTAAACTCAATCACACCTTTAGTTTTTTTTGTACATACTGAAAATAGTAATAATAATAGGAGAGATGTTCCTACAGTATTGCAAAAACTGTGGGAAAACAAACTATATTGCAAACTCGAGAAATGCGAATTTCATAAAGACCAGGTGCCTTTCCTGGGTTATGTTATCTCTGTGGGAGGTATTTCTATGGGTACAGAAAAACTCTTGGCATTTCTGCAATTGCCACATCCTGTGGGCCTGAAGGCCATACAAAGATTCCTTGGATTTGCAAATTATTATAGAAAATTAATTCAAAATTTCTCAACCTTGGTCAAACCCTTGACTGATTTAACTCATAAGGGCGCTAACCCATCATTTGGTCCCCTGAGGCCAACAGTGCTTTTGAAGTCTTGAAATCTGCCTTTTCGATGACTCCAGTATTGGTACATCCTAACACCGCTTTGCCTTTTACCCTGGAGGTAGATGAATCTCAGACAGGTGTAGGGGCAGTACTGTCTCAAAGATCCGAGCCTGGCAAGCCCCTGATGCTCTGTGGATTTTTTTCTAAAAAAATGACTAAGGCTCAAAGCATATGATATAGGGGACCGTGAATTGCTAGCCATTATCCTCGCTCTTTGTGAATGGCGTCACCTCCTGGAAGGGACAAAGGTTCCTATTCTGATCTTAATGGATCACAAAAACTTGACATACTTATCAGAGGCCAAGAGACTGTCACCAAGACAGGTCAGATGGGCATTATTTTTGTCTAGATTTAATTTTGTGTTCGTACATCCCTGGTTCCAAGAATACTCGTGCAGACGCCCTGTCTAGACGGTTTGGCCCAGAGAGTGAGACAGAAAGTGAACCCGTTCTGATTATTCTTCCTGATCATATTTTGGCCACAGTACGTACTAGCATTACTTCTCCCCTGAGCGAGAAGATTCTGGCTTCACAAAGTAATGCTCCAGCTGAGAAACCCAGTGGCAAATGCTTTGTAGTTGACAATCTCTGCACTAAGCTGCTCGAAACCTATCATTCGTTCAAAGCAGCTGGACATATTGCTCGGGTCCAATTAATTTGGTCAATTTCACAGCTTTTTTGGTGGCCTAGTTTAAGGGCGGGTTGTGCAGCCTTTGTGGAGGCTTGTTCCGTGTGTGCCAGTGCCAAAGCTCCTAGGCATCTTCCTCTAGGGCTGCTCCAGACAGTTCCAAATGGTGAATTCCCATGGTCACATATTTCCTTAGATTTCATGGTGGAATTGTCTAGATCCAAGGGCTGTACAGTCATACTAATGATAGTGGATCGATTCTCTAAAATGGCACATTTTGTTCCTCTTCAGGAACTACCCTCCTCTAAGGAATTGGCTATGATATTTGCCAGGGAGGTATTCAGGCTCCACGGAGTACCCCGGGTTGTGGTTTCTGATCATGGATGTCAGTTTGAATCAAGATTTTGGAGCGCCTTTTATGACCAGATGGGCATCAAATTGTTATTCTCTTCTGCCTACCACCCCCAGAGTAATGGTGCTGCAGAAAGAGCCAATCAGGGGCTGGAACAATTCTTGTGCTGCTTCACTTCTGACCATCATGATAATTGGGTTGACCTGTTGCTGTGGGCTTAGTTTACCAGGAACTGTGCCATAAACTCCCCGCCTGGGAGCTCTCCCTTCCTGATTAACTATGGGTTCCAACCATCTCTGCTCCCTGATTCATTTCAGGCACAGGAGATTCCGGCTGTGGATGAGCATATGCGGCAGCTCCACTCCACATGAACACAGGTTCAGAATGCGCATGTTCCTGGGAAGGTCTAAAGTGTAAAACACAGGGTTTAGTCTGTGGGTGGTAGGTGGTAGGTATAGTCTGGGGGTGGAAGGCAGAAGAGAATAACAGTTTGATGCCCATCTGGTCACAAAAGGCCATCCAAAATCTTGATACAAACTGACTTCCATGATCAGAAACCATAACCCGGGGTACTCCGTGGAGCCTGAATACCTCCCTGGCAAATATCATAGCCAATCATAGCCAATCTGGTCACAAAAGGCCCTCCAAAATCTTGATACAAACTGACTTCCATGATCAGAAACCACAACCCGGGGTACTCCGTGGAGCCTGAATACCTTCCCAGGAACATGCGCATTCATGTCTCTCTCCTGAAACCGTTGGTCCGTAACCGCTACTCATCCGCTCCTGTAGTCCCAGGTCCAGTACGCATTCAGAATCAGGATGAGTATGAGATCCAAGACATTCTGGACTCCTGCAAGGTCCGGAGGCGTATCCAGTATTTTGTCCATTGGAAAGGTTATGGTCCAGAGGAGCGTTCCCGGGTAAATCAGAATGATATATTCACGCTCCTAGATTGCTGCACAGATTCCATGCGAAATTTCCCAATAAGGTGTGGTCTCCTCTGCGGGGGGGAGATCGTTGACAGGGGGGTACTATCACGGTGCCCGTGATTGCCTCCAGTGTTTAATTGCTGTAACATCGACATTGCTACTTCCTGGCTGTTGCTCTATGCAAATCGCTGTTCTTATAGGTAACTGGTGCTGTGATGTCATCTCTCCGCCCATCTACTAGGCCTTTTAAGCCTCAGCATGTCCAGTTATCAGTGCCCTTTCGTGGTGTACCTGAGCCTAGTGCTGTGTTGGTCCATTGCTGTTCCTCTGTATTACTCCGGCTCTGTCTGACTACCTGATCCGGCTCTGACTCCTGGCTACGTCTGACTACTCGATCCGACTCTGACTCCTGGGTACGTCCGACTACCCGATCCGGCTCTGACTCCTGGCTCCGTCTGACTACCCGATCCGGCTCCTAACTCCTGGCTACGTCTGACCACTCTCCCTTTGTTGCGTTCCGTGTGATTTCTAGCCTCGGCTACCCAGCCCAGCTACTGTGATCCTTGCTGTCTGGGCCTACCTTATACTGCGCTCGCTAACCTGTTAGCAGTGCTTGTCAGGCAGTCCATGTCACTGACCTCCCATGAGCTGCCTGGTTTGGGTGCTGCCTCGGTCAGTCCATGTCACTGATCTCTTGTGTTCTGTCTGGTCCCAGTGTTGCCTCACCTAGTCTTCTAGGTGCTGCTTTGCCTTGCCTATGGTATATCCTAGTGGTAGGGTATAGTTGCGCTATGATTCACCTCCTTGGTGTGACTAAGGAAGTGCCGTGCACTGTCCTTCTGTCCGTCTGCGAAGGTTATCTAGGGCCGTTCAGTTACTAGCTACACCTGCCTAGTGAAGGGTGGAGGAAGTGTCTTGAACTGTCCTCACACCTGGCCTTGAGAAAGTGGTGGAGTTAAGTAGCTACTGTGTTGCTCCAGCATTCTGGAGATACTCGCTCCTGTTGTCTGGGTACACTAGCATTAGGGTACAGATGTGTGTTTTATCATACTTGCCTAGTAAAGGGTGAAGAAAGTGTGCACTGTTTTTCTCTGGCCTCGTGAAAGTGTATTATTCATTACTGCCACTATTGTGTTTAAAATAAAGTTTATTTTAATTTTATCTGTACTTGTCAAGTGTCGTTATTTCCTAGTCACTCCGTGACACTTTATTAGTTTAGTACTGATGGTGTAAGTTTTTCCATCACTTTTACAAACTAACTCCTCACGAGGGGAAGGGTCCTCATCAGCACTTATTACACTGGGCGCACCAACCATGGCCTCAGTCATTTTCTTTAGTGTGACTTTACTACTACTACTACCAGCACATCCATGCACTTCTCTTACTTCTTTTCTCTTACCCTTGTAGGTTTGGTGGATGTAATGATAGTAGTACTGATATTTACTATAAAGTACACAACACAACAGCATGTAGAGTCATTTTATTGTGTGCCCTGTCTATAAATGTCACTGTCAGTGTCACTGTGTACAAATCACAACCACACGTCCTACAACTGCAAGCCAATACAGATCTCCTTTTTGTCTGTCCACTTATACACTTCAGGATAGCTAGGGACAAAATTATCTTTCTCTTCCAATGTCTGAATTGTTCGTTTTTAAAGTACATCACAGGATAGCATGTATTAGCTTCAGAAAAACCACCAGCCTGCAATAAAAATAAAGCTCACAGCAGTTGGTATAGTTCCTACAACATCTCCGTATATGCAATTCCTTTTGTTCTTGCAGATTTTGGAGTTAGTCTTTGTAAGTAACACAGTATGTCAAATATGTCAAGTTGTACCCCTTGTCTATTTGTCTCTTGTATGTACAATGTATTGTACCTGGGCCAGTAAGGAAGGAACACATTCCTGATTGTCTTTCACTTATCAGTCAAAAATTGGTTTGATATTCTTTTTAAACTCTCCTTTCTCCAATCACACCCAGATCCAGAGAACGACTAGAAGTGGCTACAATCAGCACTCCTATCAAGCAAAGTCATCTCTCTTCCATTGCCTGTCTACCTATGCTAGCGGAATCCAAAACTCATCAATTTTTTTCTCTTTCTCTCCCGAGCACAGACTGGCAATGTGCAGGACACTGACCTTTTATACAGGCGCAGTGAGAATACATGGGGGAAATGCTCAATGTGAGATGCGGGAATACGATATGTAGATGATATGTAACTATACTAAAAAGCTTGTGTGTTATTTTTCTTGTTTCTGTTTTTGTATACATGTGTAACTTTGTATGGTAAATGCACTCCAGGGAGAAGTACTAATATATTTTTTTTCCATGTAAAACATTTTCTAAATACATGCATACGTACATCCTATATAATAATTCGCTAAATCGTGTGTAATGCCGCGACATGCGCAGTACACACTGCTGTGCGTGCTGTAGTCATGCGCAGTGGAGACTGCCCGCACCGCAGCTGATACAGAGCTGGGCGCTCTGGCGCGGGCAGTCTCCACTGCGCGTGACTGCCCCGCAACCGGGTGGCAGTGGCACTGTGGCCCGTGTAACGGGCTGTTCAACTAGTACATAAATAAAATGATGACTGAAAAAGCACTTGGCTCTGATAGTATTCATCTAAGAATTATTGATACATTTAGTGCAGTGTTAGCAAGGCCACACTTTTCAAAGAGGAAATATCACCTGGACATTTTTGCATATTGGTAAACTTCATTCAAAACTGCCTATGTGTCATGTTACCAAAAAGTCTAGCAGATGATAGTTTAGGAAATATTCACACTTTTATTTGTGGGAAACTTGAAAGTGAAAGTCTCCCCCGGTGCATCACAGTACTTAATTAGCATATGAAACATTGCTGAAAACCTTCATTAGCATAAAATACCATGTATGAATATCTCCTGAACTGTACTTTTCTGGTATTTTGGTTAATATGACACACAGTTTTTAATGAAGTTTTCAAATATGCAAGCTTGAATCAAGGTTACTGGGTCTACTTTTACACTGATTCCAGTGGGAGCAAATTTAGCACCTAGTGTGCATTTTTTCCATCTGGTAACTGCATACCAGGTAACTGCATACCTGACTGTAACTTAAAACTACCAACGGTACTCTTTTTGCGCTGGGAATTGGATCAAGCCCTCAGTTTACACAGGCTCAGTGCCAACAGATTACCACAAGATACTGAAAAAGCCAATGTGCTGTCTTTATTTAAGAGGAGAATAAAAACAGATACTGGGAATTATATACCTATGAGCCTTACCTCATTTGTGGGGAAATTGTTTGGAGAGAAGTAGGGGACTATAATCAGTAAGTCATTGCAAAAAATAAATAAATAATTAGCAAAAATCAGCATGGATTTATGAGGAACAGATCTTGTCAAACAAATCTATTGAATGTCTAATAAAAAATAAGTAGCAGTTTAGATCATGGTCAAACAATAGACAGACAATGGATTTTACTGTCTATAATCTATTCCACGTGCAGTAAATCCCATTCCACTGATATACCTGATGTATCCTTATTTCTTCAAAGTCTCACTGTAACATGTGTGTTTGTATTTGTGTGTCCATATGTAACGCAGACAGGCAGTGTATTGAAAAAAATGGATGATTGATTCTAACATCCCCCTTTATATATTGTTACAGTTCAGGATATAACATTTAAGGTGTTAAGTAAATATATGAACAGAAACAAGAGGAAAGTACTCAGAGGGCTTCCAAATCACTATAGGGTTTACTGAAAAATCATCATTGTTTTGCTTTTACTATCTTTTATTCATTTCTGTAGGTGTTACAGACATTTCAGTTCATGTCAGACAAATTATAAAAATGTATAGAAAAATGAAAGCCTGTAGTTGGAGTAGGTTACTGCTCATGTCAACCCTGCAGCATGTCATGTAATATCAGTGGGTGGCATTTTTCTCAGAAGTACTGTGTCTAATGAATACCTTGGAAATTTCATAGATTTCAAAGATTTCAGTGCATTCAACAGGCATATCTGTAAAAAATGCAAATTGGGAACTTTCTAGTCATGATCTATATAATCTTTTAACACTCAGATACTACCCCATCCCCAGATCCCCCATTCATCAGAATATGAACTTTTCTACACATATCTAGATATCTTACCCCCTCATGCCATAGCAACATGAAGCTGCATTCCTTGAAATTAAACTGCTCAAGGACATTACCCTGGCCATGATGATTTTTCCATTTCATGCTATAAGACCTTTATCTCTGAGTTAACTCCCTATGTGCTTACAGCTTACACCACTATCCTAGAAGACAGCACCCTCCCCAAACAAGTTCCTCTACCATACATCACTGTAATACATAAAGCAGGGAAGGATGTCACTCAATGTGGGAACTTTTGTCCTATTTCATTATTAAAGTCTGAAACTAAAATATATCCAAAAATATTAGCTAAGTACCTCTATTTCTCCTTCCACTCAGATCAGGTAGGCTTTTTCCCAGAGCATGAGGCAAAACATAACATTACTAAAACAATCTATCTTATCTATACCTCATGGGAAATGGTTAGCCCCTCAATCAATGTATCTACAGATGCAGAGAAAGCTTTTGACCGAATCAGGTAGACCTACGTAAAGTTTTAAGAAGTACAGTACTTGGTCTACTTATGTTAAATGGTGTTTTAAGTTTGTGTTTTGCTCCCTTTGCCAGGTTGAAGGTGAAAGGGTTTCTTTCAGATTCCTTTCCTGTAACTAATGGAAATAGACTTGCATACAATGTCAGATTGGGCAAACATGTGGAATATGAAGTTTAATGTGGGGAAGTGTAAAGTCATGCATTTGGGAGGAAACAATCCCAAGGCTACTTATAAACTTAGTGGAATAATTTTAGGTGACTCGTTGCTAGAAAAAGACCTGGGTATCCTTGTCAACTACAAACTTGGAAACAGTGACCAGTGTCAAACAGCAGTAGAAAAGGCAAACAAAGTCCTGTCTTGCATAAAAAGAGGTATTGAAGCAAGAGTGGATAACATTATTTTGCCATTATACAAATCATTGGTAAGACCTCACCTTGAGTATGCAGTGCAATTTTGGGCACCGGTTCTGAAAAAGGATATACTAGAACTAGAGCGGGTACAGCGGAGAGCAACAAAATTAATTAAGGGAATGGAGGACTTGACATATGAGGAACGACTAAACAAACTTGGTTTATTTACTCTAGAGAAAAGACGACTAAGAGGAGACCTTATCACATTGTACAAGTAAATGAGAGGTCAATACAAGGATCTCTGCGGTGAGCTATTTATTCCAAGGCCTGATCAGGTGACCAGGGGACACCCCTTGAGATTAGAGGAAAGGAGGTTTAAACTTCAGCAGAGGAAGGGTTTTTTTACGGTAAGGTCTGTCAAATTGTGGAATTCATTGCCCAGGGAGGTAGTTATGGCAGATACAATGGATACATTTAAGAGAAGATTAGATACATTTCTTTCAAAAGGGAACATACAGAGTTATACTGTTTATTAGTAGGCTGATCAGGAAGGTCTGATAAAGACTAATTTAATTGGTAGCAGGAAAGCTATAAAATTCTCAGTTACTGAGGTATGAGGCAAAGGTTGAACTTGATGGACTTGTGTCTTTTTTCAACCTAATTTACTATGTTACTATGTTACTATATATAATATATATGTGAGTAACATAAAAATCCCAAATAAAATGATAATAATCAAAGACAAGTCCTAACGTTCACCACGCCACACATCCAAAAGACTTATTGTGCATATGGGGCATGAAAAACTGGACAAACCATTATAAACCTAACAATGGATCTCAAACATTAATTAGATAAATGTCTTCCTCCAACAGTAGAGGAAGATATACCATTCCACTATAGGTCTAAACCGACATAGAAAATAAGCAAGATGTGCAAAGTGATTATACATTCAATTGAAATGAAATATATGTGTGTAAGAAAGTTTTATAAAAATAAAAATTTAGACATGAATGTATGGGTATATATAAAATAAAGAGAAAAGTGTGAAACAGTAGGGGATAGGTGGTTGAACTCTTAATAGCCCATATGTGGGTATGATGAGAAAATGTCCATATCATGTAGTAAAAAGTGAAGAGTGTGCTGGTATTAGGAGGAATGATGAGAAATACGGGTGAAACTATAAATAACAATAAATAATGAAATAGACTATGAATTAAATTATATGTAGTGTGTGCATATTTGATTGACAGATGTGGTAATTGTGTAAATAATGTTAAGGAAAAAAATAAAGTTGAATTTAAATAGAAATATATGTGAGTATGAAAATCAAAAATGAAATGAAAAGATGTCTACTATGCGCATATTTGGTTAAAAACTCATCTGGTTAGTTTCTATAATTTCATTAAGACCAGAAGGAGACAAAGTGTACAAGCTAAAAATCCAATAGGATTCTCTATTGATTAATATTTGCGTTCTGTTTCCATTATAAAATATCCACTCAATCGGAATAAATATTTAGACTAGTAGGGTCCTGCTGATGGTGAGTGCTAAAATTATAGTACACGTATAGTTGATAACCTCTGAATTTATTCCTTCTGTGTTGTCCAAAATGAGCTTGTAATTTCTGTGTTTGGCCCACATATTGAGGTTTACAGGAACACATCAAAAGGAAGGGCTTAATCGAATCACTTAACATCTGATCATTTAAAAGATCCTAAAACTTTGTTGGGTTTGATTTCCATAGAAAAACAGCCTTGATTATCTTTGCATAAAATCTTTGCATCTTTGGTCTGTTGGCTCCAGCTGCATGCTGCCTATGCGGCTCAGCCACTTCCTGTTCTGGGCTCCACTGCCTTCCCCCTCTGCCGCGGCCGGATGATGTCATAATGGGCACACGTCCAAGAACATGGACGTGCGCTCCATTTAAAGTGGCAGCTGTGCAGCTGATGGCTCCTCCTCTTCCTGGCTTTAGGGTGTCACGGTTTGTTAAGACTCTCAGATGCAAAGTTAGGTAAAAACACAATTTGATTGAAAAGTTTAATACCACCCCGTAGGGTAACATACACGTTCATACATATATATATAACAATGACAGAGAATAGCGATACAGGCTCTACCGGCCCTGCCAATGTACCGGGCAAGGCAGCCAGGGAAGTAGGTACAAGGAATAGATAGGTTCTACCGGCCCTACCAATATACTGGGCAAGGCAGCCAGGAGATTGGTAAGGAGGAAAGAGGCTTTACCGGCCCTGCCAATATACCGGGCAAGGCAGCCAGGAGATAGATATGGCGAAAACGTGCAGGCTTTACCGGCCCTGCCAATATACCGGGCAAGGCAGACTGGAGATAGATATGGCAAAAACGTGAAGGCTTTACCGGCCCTGCCAATATACCGGACAAGGCAGCCTATAAACAGACAGCAAATATATTTGCTCTACAGGCCTTGCCAATACCGGGTAAGGCAACCCAAGATGGTACAGAGAGGAATAGGTTCTACCGACCTTACCAATATACCGGGCAAGGCAGCCTAATACAGAGTAGATGGCAACCAGTAAAGCCTCGGTGACTGGCTAGGTGGCAACACCAGTCACACAGATGACATGCGGAGGCATAAGGAGTTAAGGTGGCAGGCCACGGACATTTACAGGAGACCACCAGTACCCGCGCACTGGAGAACCAATGGAGCTGCCTAGGACTTGACAGCAATAGTATAGCATAGATAGGACCAGTACCCGCGTACTGGAGACACAATAGCTCTGAACTAATGCAAAGATACTCAGACGTGTGGCGCAAACCAGTACCCGCGTACTGGGGAAACCAATCTATCATCTGGTGCAAAAGCAGCCAGTGAAATAGGAGTGAGCAGTACCCACGTACCGGACTCAATAACGGTTACCGGCGCACGGCAGCTGGTTGTTGGTGGAGCAACCCAGTACACGCGTACTGGGGAAACCGTCTCTAATCAGGTGCACAGCAGCCGGTTGAATGTATAGCAAACCAGTACCCGCGTACTGTGGAACAATGACTCTATCGGTGCAACCGCTACCGAGTGAATGTGGAGTGAACCAGTACCCGCGTACTGGAGAAACCCAATATCTACCGGTGCAACAGCAGCCGGGTGACTGTGGAGCGAACCAGTACCCGCGTACTGAGAAACCCAATATCTACCGGTGCAACAGCAACCGGGTGACTGTGGAGTGAACCAGTACTCGCTTACTGGAGAAACCCAATATCTACCGGTGCAACAGCAACCGGGTGACTGTGGAACGAACCAGTACATGCGTATAGGAGTAACCAGCAAGGGATAGAAATGTCGCCAGAGCGACTAAGGAGGACTGGCCCACTACAGGCGATACTGGATCAGGAACACAGCTGAGAAAAACAGGAACCAGCACTCCAGACGGTCAACCGGATCAGGAACGGCAGCGGGGACTGGCAGCAGGAAGCAGCAACACAACAGCAACCACAACCGGATCAGGAACGGAAACAGGAACCAAGGAACTGGTCTCTCAGGAACTAGACGATCTCAGGCTATCAGGAACAACCAAGGGCCCAGGAAGCTCAGGAACTCAATGGAGAAGCGAGCAGCATAGAGACAACATGAAAGGGCAACCAAAGGGTGCCCAAGCTCAGTTTAAATAGGCAATGCAGGGTGGGCTGAAGGCAGACAGCCAATGGAGAGCACCCTACAGGTAACTGACACAAAAAGGCAGCAATCACAGGCACCGTGATATAGGGTACTTATACTGCCCGGACACAATGTTCAGTCGCCCTTTCGTGGTGTCCTGTGCAGTTTGGCTTGAGCATAGTGTATTACCTGGTTTGTCTGACTACCCGTTCTGGTGCCGACCTCTGGCCCTGTCTGGCTATTCACCTTGTGTTTGACCCCGGCTTAGTCTGATATCCCTTCTGGTGTGGACCTGCGACTCTGGTAGACTACCGCCTCTTTGTATGACCTCTGGTGCTGACCTGTGGCTCTGTCTAACTATCCGCTCTGGCTAGTCCGATAACCAATTTGGTGCAGACCTGCGGCTCTGGTTGACCATCTGTTCCATGTATGACCTGGCTTGTCTGACTACCCACTTTGGTGTTACCTGGGGCTCTGTCCACTGCGTACCCAGAATACCAACGCTTCAGTGGATATCCTTTCTGGTGCTGATCAGTGGCTCTGGCAGACTTCTCCATTGCTACCATCCGTTAACTGGTGCCTTCAGGTGCGGACTTGTGGCACAGCTAGTTCTTACTCCAGGAACATTGACTTTTCAGGTGCAGACCTGTTGTAAACTGTTCAGGTGCGGACCTGGTGCTGCCTATTTTGCCTATTGCCGATAAGGATCCTGTTCTGTACCCCAAGGAAGTAGTTCCGCCCTTCCTGATGTTGCCGAAGATTGTTTTGTGTATGTACTGTTGCCGAGTATTTCTTTACATTGTGTATCTTAATAAATATTGTGTTACCTAAGTACTGGTCCAGTTCTCGTTCTTACAACCCGTGACACTTTCCCATAGTATATGTGATTGTATATCATGATCTTTAATACTTGAACAATTTCATTATATATGATGAAATTATCCATGTGGCTGTTTCTGAGCTATTATTTAATGGTCACTAGGGATGGACGAAAAATTTCACCTCAAACTGAAATCGGCTAATAATGGCACTTCCCGCTTTGTGACTAATTTCTTGAGAAAAGTGCAGATTTTCTGCCTTTTTCACCTAGCTCATTCCATTAAAATCAATGGGAACATTGAATTTACATACAACACATAACAATTATTTTATTTCCCAAAGGCATAGTATAAAAGGGGCATGAGGGTGCCTGTATTGGTGCGGAGTATGGAGTGTAGAGAAAGAATCAGTTGAACAGGAAATAAGAAATTTGTATGTAAAGTGATATAGACAGGAATCTAAGCCGCCACTGGGGTGGACTGATACTTGATATAGTATTTTGTAGAGGATGATTTGTTAGATTTGTTGTTAGAGGCCCAATCCCTGAGGAAATACTGATTTGTGGGACTTAGACTTATCAGAGGCACAAACCTTGAAGAAACATTGATTTGTAGGACTTAAGCTTTGGCACAAGCCCTAAGGAAACAATGATTTGTAGGACTTAGGCTTGTTAGAAACAAACTCCGTAACAATGTTTATTTTTTTATAGGACTATGTGTTGTTTTTTTTTTTTTTTTTACTGCTGAGTTGTTTAAGCAGCAGGATGATTAGGGAATGGGATCAACAATAGCAGTAACATGGGTAACGGATGATGAAGGTTCCACTTGCCATGACTAGCTCCAGGGATGTGCCTGAGGCAATAGCAGCACAACAAGTAGCCCCCAGTCTATGTGGAGAAAAGAAGTTGGCCAATAATTCTTCTCCACTTGCCCCTCCTGCAAAATCATAGGTGTGTTGTTATTAGAATATAAATGTTTCCCTTGAAAGTAGGAACTGTGCTTCTCATCAGCAACAGCAATGTGCACAGTGCGTGTGGTAAATAACATCTGGAGGCACAACTGTGTCCAAACACCATGACACCCAAAACCAAGTACTGCCGCTGTCATTATACCCCTTGTCCAGAACCCGCTAAGGACACATGACAACTTGCTAACAGTTTAATAGTAATGGTGAACCCTCCCTGTCACCATCTTAGCATATTCTGTAAGATGGAATCTGCTCAGATGCCGCTTTATGCCGTGGTTGAGATTCTCCTCCACCACACTGCCATGTGTGGTCAGTGCAACACACAGTGTGCAGTGGGTGGAGATGAACTGCCACATCCTAATATCACAGAGTGGTCATATTTTGGCGGGATAGGTAACGATGAACGAGGTGGACTGGCAGAAGATGTAGTTACCCTAGAGGAAGTATGTGATGGTGATGGCGAGCTAGTTGTTTCACTCATCATGGATCTTCCAGTCTCTGCCTGGGATTCTCTACTCTTCCTCCTCTTTGATCTTTTCCTCAACTCTTGTTGCTTTTCTGGAAAGTTAGGGGGTACAGCAACAGCGGTGCTTGATTTTTGTGGTGGGTGATTGGCTTTAACATGTTTGACATAAATGTCATGATGTCTGTGTCTCATGTGTGATATCAGGGCGGTTGTGCCAAGGTGTGTTCCATCCTTTCCTCTTCTCACTGACTTGTCACAAATTGTGCACAGTGCCATTGGCGATGATGGCATTGTGCCTGCCCCAAGAGAAAAATAGTCCCAAAACCATGACTTTAGAGGGGAGGGAAAAGGTGGAACAGGTTGAGAAGAATGGCCTCTTTGTTCTTGTCCTCCACATTTCCCTTCACTGTCTGTGGCAGTAGATAATGTTGCTGCTGTTGCTGCTACTGTCTCCAGTTCAGCACTGCAAATAGGACCAGGATTATTGCTGCGGCTGGCAAGTAGAACCTGGCCTAGTCCCACATCACTTGTTGACCCCATTCCCACTGTGTCCACGGTGGTCTATGGTACACTTGTTTGGTCCTCAGCATCCTGCTGCCCTTTCATCTCAGAAAAAGCAGGAATTAGAGCAGTTGCAAATTCCTCAAATTCCAATCTCTCACTGCTAGTGGTGGTACTGGTGATGCTCATCCTCATCCTCATTCTGCTAAAAAGGCCATCAATGTCTCTTTCACCCCAACTTCTCCTACATCATCATCATCATCATCACCACGAGTCCCTACGTGCTACTGCTGCTGCTCTATTACAAACATCTCACTGCTGCTTGGGGGAAATGACGAGCATTGTGACAGAGGGTCCCCTAATGTCACACTTGGCATTTCTTTTGGACAGACTGGCAGCAGTAGCAGCAGACACAGGCAGCTGTTCTTTGCTCCTGCTGGTGGTGGTGGTATTGATTCCGCACCTGCTCTCCCCCAACACCAGTTCTGGCCTCTTCAGGATCATGTTCCACCTGGACACTGTAGTGAAGGATAGGGGATGACTTCCAGAGCCACAGGAATGGTGTGGGCTCCCTTGACGCTAGTCTGGACGCTCTCAAATGCTTCCCCTACCACTCCTCTGACACTAGTCCCGCCGGCAGCTTCACCATTACTGCTACTACTACTACCACAACCACATCAAGTTCAGATGCAGAGTCTTACTCCTCACATTCATTAGTAATATGAGGATATTGATTACCCCCTCCTTCACTCCTATCACTAAAAGCTGCTGGACCTTCTTAGTAGTAGTAGTACTAGCACTTGAGGGACTGCTTGGGGATGGCAAGTGTGACTTAGGGTCCCTTGCTGTCACACTTGGCATCATCTTCTCCTTCCCCCCTCCTGAGTATTACAAGACACACTAGCAGCAGGTTCAGCACTGGTGGCAGCAGGTTCAGCACTGGCATCAGGCACAGCACTGGTGGCAGTAAGGGCAGCATGTCTGACAGCAGGCACAGTATTGTGGCAACAGGGGAAGCAAATCTGACAGCAGGCATAGTACTGGTGGCAGCAGGTTCAGCACTGGCAGAAGGCATAGCACTGGTGGCAACAGGGGTAGCATGTCTTACAGCAGGCACAGAATTGAGCGCAGCAGGCTCAGTACTGGCAGCAGGCACAGCACTGGTGACAGCAGGGGCAGCACTGGCAGCAGGCACAGCACTGGTGACAGCAAGGGCAGCACGTCTGACAACAGGCACAGCACTAGTGACAGCAGGGGCAGCATGTCTGACAGCAGGCACAGCAATGGTGGTCGCAGTAGCATGGGCAGCACATCTGACAGCAGGCACAGCACTAGTGGCAGCAGGGACAGCACATCCTGCAGCAAGTACAGCAATGGTGGCAGCAGGAGCAGCACGTCTAGCAGCAAGCACAGGCAGCTGACCTGTCCTGCTCTCACCCATCTCTTCCTCCCTTCCCATTAAATTCCCCAAAATCCCAATGGGGTGATTTAGGTGGTCTGGACAGCATTGGTTCTGTGGTGCTAACGTCCTCCTCCTCCTCAGACTCAGTGGACACATTAGGGTCCTTCCATTTCCTTCTTTTACTATTTTTAAACCTGCTCATCGTTATAGCAATTACTATGAGTCAGTCCTGTCTCAATTTTCAAAACAAATAACAGCAGAACAGCACAGCATGTCTACCTCATTCTATAGCTGATTGTATTGTGTTTCATTTCCGCAATTATGTCACGTTTTTATTGCAATAAGGCAGAAACTTTTCTAGCCATTGCAAAATTGGCAGACAATTTTGGCCAATGGGCGAAAACCAAAAAGATATTAATCACTTTTTTAAAAAAGGATTTTCCTGATGAAAAGGGGTTTTCATGGGATTTCTCGAGGAAACACGGTGACAATTTTCACCCACCCCTAATGGTGATAGCTTGAGAAATGCAGATAGCCATTCTTATCAAAGAATTTAAAGTAAGTAGAAGTCACAATATGTTGTCCCGACGAAGAGGAGACCACTAACTCCAAATTCTAAAACTTAATTTTAGATTCTTGTATATATCTCATAAATTCCATTATCAAGGTATTCCATTTCCAGTTCAAGTGTTCAACTAGATTTATCATGCTTTTAGGATCACCTCTCCAAATAATTATTATATCATCAATAAAACAGCTATAGAGCAATAAGTTTGAGCCAAAAGAGCTGGGACCAAAAATAAGGTCCTCCTCTAGAAATCCCATAACTTGGCATAAACTTGACACCCACTGTATTACCTTTTATATGAAGAAAAAATGTACCATTAAACTCCAAAACATTATGGGGGTTATGCACTAAGCTGTGATAAAGAGGTGATAAAATGGAGATGACTTCTCCAGTGATTTCACTTCATCATTTCCTATGTTATTGCATAGAGCCTATGTACTAAGATCTCCAAAACGTAAAAAATGTTAGTGAATTGGCTCCATAGATTAACATAAGAACTGGAGAAGTGAAATCACTGAAGAAGTCATCTCCAATTCTCCACATTATCACTTCTATATCACACCTTAGTGAAAAATCCCCTATGTGTTAAAAAAAAATGAATTAGCATCCAAAATAAACTTAGACTGATTGAGTGGCATGAGATGTTTAGCTGCTAAAAGGCCTCTCCATCTGTAATATTCCCATCTAAAGGGTCCCAAGATATGTCATTCTCCCAAATTACATTCCATAGCACTAACGATAGATGTGCTGAATGATGTAAATATGATGTAAAGCTAATAACATGTCTCTGTTGATGAAAATCTATATATAGGCCAAAAGATTTGCAGTAAGTGAACCTATTCCTGAAATGATTGGTCTACCTGGGGGGGGGGGTGAAGTATGTGAATTATGCACTTTAGGAAAATTATAATATATCTCCATTCTTGGTTTTGTAACATAAATTAACATCCTTTAAGGATTACTAAGTTGACCATTAAAGAAGGCTTGTTTTATTACTTATTTCCTTAATAAACTGTACTGTTGGATCTCCTTTTAAAATTTTGTAATATTCATTGTTGCCAAGATACCATAAGCCTCATCGAGCTAGGCCTCAGTATAGCAAACAACTACAGCTCCACCTTTGTCTGCAGGTTTAATTATTATAGTGGTATTCTGATGTAGGTTTGATAAAGCTTTTCCTCTCCTGTACTTAAATTTGAATTAAGAGTATTGGATTTTTTCTTAAATTGTGTTTTAAAATCCTCCATCACCATTGTACCAAAACTACCTCTATATGGTGTGGGATTAAATCTGGACTTTGAATTTAGGTTAGGTGGAACAACTCCAATATATACATTGTCTCAGTATCTTTAATGAGGATGATCTCCTTCAGACTTATATCAGTCACAGTAAGTATACTATCTACAAGTTTTATTAAGAAAATACCTCTTAATAGTTGCTGTTCTCATAAATTCAGTTAATCCACAAAAAAGATCAAAAAGGTCTGGATTCCTTGATGGCCAAAATGTAGGCCCTTTAATAAAAGGGATGTTTCTTCCCCAGTTATATTTATATAGGTTAACAAAATTAAAGGGATAGTAATGTTTCAAAATAAAAGCAGTTTCAATTAATCTTCATAGTATTTGGGCCAGGGAGAGTATTATTTCAATACTGTCAGAGTTGTAGTTCATGAGTAATTGACTAATAAAATTTCCCCCTCCTGCCCATTTTACCTAATGTAAGCCACCTCCCCTTGTATGTGAAATCTGGTCCATAGACCAGACAGCTCACAGCAAGGGACAATCATCTTACTTTGAGAACAATGAAAACCCTGCCCCCATTGACAGGTTTTTCAGGTTTTTCCCTTATCTTAATTGAAGATTGTCCCTCTCTGCAAGCTATCTGGACATCCCCTTTCTGTTCTGAGGTGAGCAGTGTTACATCAGTAAAGGGACGGGAGGGGGATACTTTATCATTCAATTACTCTAGAACTACAACTCTGACAGAATTGAAATAACACTCTCCATGGCCCAAATACTATGAAGATGAATTGGAGCTGCTTTCATTTTGAAACATTACTATCCCTTTAAGTTTATGCAAACTTGAGTTTGAATGTACCCTTCTAATTTTGTTCTTTTTGGTACTGGCCCCACTTTCTCTATATCCTGGGGTTTGTTCTTTTGTTTTGTTCTTCCTCTCTCAGTGGCAGAAACCTGTTTTGTTTTTCTACCACAAAATTGGTGGTTGTATCCATTTCCAAGGACCTGCCTCTAAAAAAGAGGAGGAAGCAGCACTAGATGTAGTTTCCCTATCTATTTGGGAAGGGTTATGACTGTTATCAGAATTTTTTAATGTATGGTATCTAGAAGGGATAACATTATTTCCCATCTCATTAGCATGATTACTAGAATGTATATATTATTTATTTTTGAGGACCCCTGTTTTGGATATCTATTAGTGATGAGCGAGCACCCCAATGCTCGGGTGTTCGGGTGCTCTGACCGAGCACCCCCTGAGGCTCGAGTGCTCGGCCGAGCACCCGAGCCCCATTGAAGTCAATGGGAGGACTCGAGCATTACACCAGGCACCCCCTGCTCTGATGAGGGGAGGGTGCCTGGTCCATAGGAAAAGGGCAGAAAAGGATGGAAACACCACAGAAATGGTTCAGGGACAGCATAGGGAGGATGTCTGGATGCATCTTGGACTCCAACATCGCTGCTGGGAACGATCTTTCGCCCGTAGTACGCCATTTTTACAGACTGACCATAAAACACACAAAAAGGAAAATAAAAACGACTTTAGGCGAAAAATTGTTACCAAACAATATTTGCTGTATATTTACTTGTATATCATCTGCAAATTCTCCCAAAAATTTCCTTGGTTTTCGGAAGTGAGGCAATGATTAAGAGGGAAACGTGCGCAGAGGCAAATTCTCCCAAAAATTTCCTTGATTTTCAGAACTGAGGCCATGATTAAGAGGGAAACGTGCACAGAGGCAAATTCTCCCAAAAATTTCCTTGATTTTATTGAACTGAGGCCATGATTAAGAGGGAAACGTGCGCTGAGCCGACCATCTAAAACATTATGGGTGAGGGTCTGCTGCAGAGCTGACCATCCTAAACATTATATGCGAAGGCCCGCTAGTGAGCTGACGCTATAAAACATTATATGAGAGGGCCCGCTAGAGAGCTGACCCAATAAAACATTATATGAGAAGGCCCGCTGGTGAGCTGACCTATATAAAAATTGTCAAACAGGGCCCGCTGGTGAGCTGGCCCTATATAAAAATTATATCACAGGGCCCGCTGGTGAGCTGGCCCTATATAAAAATTATATCCCAGGGCATATGGAAGAGGAGGAGGAGGATGAGAAGATTAAGAGTCAACCATATACCCGTTTTTTGGGTGGAAGGGGTGAATGGGAATACAGAGTATTCCCATCATTGTAAATAACATATATAAAGTGAGTTTATGTTCCCCCGGGGCTTTCCTCCAGTGGAGTGGAGAAGTCAGGGGAAATCCAGGCCTTGTTCATTTTTATAAGTGTCAACCTATCAGCATTGTCGGTGGAAAGGCGGATACGCTTATCTGTTATGATGCCACCAGCAGCACTAAATACCCGCTCAGACAGAACGCTGGCGGCAGGGCAGGCCAGCACCTCCAAGGCGTAGAGTGCCAGTTCATACCACGTGTCCAGCTTGGACACCCAGTAGTTGTAAGGCACAGAGGGATCATTGAGGACGCTGACACGGTCTGCTACGTACTCCTTCACCATCTTCCAAAACTTTTCCCTCCTTGTGACACTAGGCTGCGCATCAGGGTGAGGGTGCTGGCGGGGTGTCATGAAGGTGTCCCACGCCTTGGAGAGTGTTGCCCTGCCTTTCTCGGAACTGCTGTGTGCTCCCCTTTTCTCCCCTTCTCGGTTGGCCAAGGTAGCACGTACTCTGCCGCCAGCGTTGTCAGATGGAAAATTTTGGAGCAATTTTTCAACAAGAACCTTCTGGTATTGCACCATTTTGCTTGTCCTCTCCACCGGAGGAATGAGAGATGAGAAATTCTCTTTGTAGCGGGGGTCCAGAAGGGTGAACACCCAGTAATCCGTGTTGTCTAAAATGCGTGTAACGCGTGGGTCACGGGAAAGGCAGCCTAACATAAAGTCAGCCATGTGTGCCAGAGTACCAACAGGCAAGATTTCGCTGTCCTCACCAGGAGGATGACTCTCAATCTCCTCATCCTCTTCCTCCTCTTCTGCCCACCCACGCTGAAGAGATGGAACTAAAGTTCCATGGCTACCCTCTGTAGCGGAGACAACCGTGTCTTCCTCCTCCTCCTCCTCCTCCTCCTCCTCCTCCGCCTCCTCCAATTGTCGCTGAGAAGACGAAGTGAGGGTGCTCTGGCTATCACCTTGTGTAAGCTCTTCCTCCCCCATTTCCACCTCTTCCACATGCAAAGCGTCGGTTTTAATTGTGAGCAGCGAGCGTTTCAGTAGACACAGAAGTGGGATGGTTACACTGATAATAGCGCTATCGCCGCTCACCATCTGTGTCGATTCCTCAAAATTGCGTAAAACCTCACAGAGGTCTGACATCCATTCCCACTCCTCACTTCTGATTACAGGAAGTTGAACGGAGAGGCGACGACCGTGTAACAGCTGGTACTCCACTACTGCCCTCTGCTGCTCACAAAGCCGGGCCAACATGTGGAAGGTGGAGTTCCAGCGCGTGCTCACGTCACACAGCAGCCGGTGAGCTGGCAATTGTAAGCGCTGCTGCAGCTTCAACAGGCCGGCTGAAGCTGTTGATGACTTACGGAAATGTGCACACACGCGGCGCACCTTGGTCAAGAGATCATGCACATTGGGGTAGGTTTTTAGAAATCGCTGCACCACTAAATTAAATACATGCGCTAGGCATGGTACGTGTGTGAGCTTGCCGAGCTCCAAAGCCGCCACCAAGTTACGCCCATTATCACACACAACCATGCCTGGTTGCAGGTTGAGTGGCGAGAGCCACTGCTCGGTCTGGTGACTAATCCCCTGCAACAGCTCTGAGGCCGTGTGCTGTTTGTCCCCAAGGCAGATCAGCTTCAGCACGGCCTGTTGACGCTTTCCCACTGCAGTGCTACACTGCTTCCAGCTACTGGCTGATGGGGGAGTGGCGCTGTGTGTAGAGAATTCGGAGGTGGAAACGGAGGAGGAGGAGCCAATAACGTAGGTGCTGGTGGAAACCCTGATGGAGGTAGGGCCCGCAATCCTCGGCGTGGGTAGCACCCGTGCCATCCCAGGGTCCGAGTCGCTCCCAGCCTCCACGACATTCACCCAGTGTGCCGTCAGGGAAATGTAGCGTCCCTGGCCACAAGCACTTGTCCATGTGTCAGTCGTTAAGTGGACCTTCCCAGTAACTGCGTTGGTCAGGGCACGGGTGATGTTACGGGACACATGGTGGTGTAATGCGGGGATGGCACACCGGGAAAAGTAGTGGCGGCTGGGGACCGCGTACCGAGGGACAGCTGCTGCCATCAGGCTGCGGAAGGACTCAGTGTCCACAAGCCTAAATGGCAGCATTTCGATGGCCAGTAATTTTGAAAGGTGTGAGGTTAGTGCTATGGCCTGTGGGTGGGTGGCTGGGTACTTTCTCTTGCGCTCAAATGCCTGGGGTAACGACATTTGGACGCTGTGCTGGGACAGGGAAGTGGATGTGGTCGCTGATGGTGCTTCAGATGCTACAGGTGCAGGGCGGGAGGTATGCGGGCCTGCGCCTTCGACAGGCGATTGGCCGGCACCGAAAACAGGGGAAGAGGAGGCAGTGGTGTGGCCTGCAGACACAGATGGGCGATCCAGGCGTTCCTCCCACTTACTACGGTGCTTGGATGCCATGTGTCGGATCATGCTGGTGGTGGTGAGGTTTCTAGTGTTCATGCCTCGGCTCATTCTGGTGTGGCACAGGTTGCAAACTACAATTCTTTTGTCGTCCGCACTTTCCTTAAAAAAACGCCATACTGCGGAACACCTACCCCTTGGCAAGGTAGATTTACGCAAGGGGGTGCTCCGTGGAACATTTGCGGGCCGGTTTGGTGCGGTCCGCCTTCTTTCTGTAGCCACACCACTGCCTCTTCCAGCCTGTTGCGGTGCTGCAGATGGCTCACCCTCAGGACTGCTGTCATCGCTCGGCTCTACACCTTCCCAGGTGGGGTCAGTCACCTCATCGTCCACCAAGTCCTCCTCCACTTCCTCACTCTGATCATCCTCCTCAAGTCTTGATCCCACCACATACTCAGTCATTGACAACTGTATAACATTCTCCTCAACAAGGTCTTGAGACAGTAATAGTGGTTGATTTAATGGCAACTGTGTCTCATCATCATCATCATCATCCACTACTTCCTTTGACCTTAAATGCCGTTCACATCTGTCATCTTCTTGAGATTGGGTAGCCTCTAGAGGTTGTGAATCAGGGCACAAGATGTCATGTTCCTCTGCAAGCGTGCTTGGAGAGAGGGTCAAATGAAGGATTGGTGATGAGACGAGCTCCTCACTATATCCCAGTGTGGGATCACTTCTTTGACCAGACCGTGTATGGTGGGAGGAAGGATGATCAGAGTGAGGATTATGTTGACCAGACTCTTGGCTACTGAGAGTGGACTTGGTGGAAGACAGGGTGGTGCTTAACCGACTGGAAGCAGTATCAGCTGTCATCCAACCGACCACCTGTTCGCAGTGGTCGGACCTCGAGAGTGATGTCCTGCGACGCCCTGTAAAATTACACATGAAGCTAGGTATGGTGGATGTCTTTCTTTCTTGTGCTCTGGCACCAGGCACAGTTTCTCCGCGTCCTGACCCGCGCCCTGAACTTTCAGGATCACGTCCACTTCCCCGTCCCTTTTTACCCGCCTTCTTCATCTTACACAGAATATGTGACTTTAATATTTGAGTTTGAAAACTTAACAGTATTTCTTATTATTCTGCAACTGTACAGAGTACACAGAATAGGCTGCTAAACTGCGGTGAAACACACTGAATGGAATATGTGACTTTAATATTTGAGTTTGAAAACTTAACAGTATTTCTTATTATTCTGCAACTCTGCAGAGTACACAGAATAGGCTGCTAAACTGCGGTGAAACACACTGAATGGAATATGTGAGTTTAATATTTGAGTTTGAAAACTTAACAGTATTTCTTATTATTCTGCAACTCTGCAGAGTACACAGAATAGGCTGCTAAACTGCGGTGAAACACACTGAATGGAATATGTGAGTTTAATATTTGAGTTTGAAAACTTAACAGTATTTCTTATTATTCTGCAACTGTACAGAGTACACAGAATAGGCTGTTAAACGGCGGTGAAACACACTGAATGGAATATGTGACTTTAATATTTGAGTTTGAAAACTTAACAGTATTTCTTATTATTCTGCAACTGTACAGAGTACACAGAATAGGCTGTTAAACGGCGGTGAAACACACTGAATGGAATATGTGACTTTAATATTTGAGTTTGAAAACTTAACAGTATTTCTTATTATTCTGCAACTGTACAGAGTACACAGAATAGGCTGTTAAACGGCGGTGAAACACACTGAATGGAATATGTGAGTTTAATATTTGAGTTTGAAAACTTAACAGTATTTCTTATTATTCTGCAACTCTGCAGAGTACACAGAATAGGCTGCTAAACTGCGGTGAAACACACTCAATGGAATATGTGACTTTAATATTTGAGTTTGAAAACTTAACAGTATTTCTTATTATTCTGCAACTCTGCAGAGTACACAGAATAGGCTGCTAAACTGCGGTGAAACACACTGAATGGAATATGTGAGTTTAATATTTGAGTTTGAAAACTTAACAGTATTTCTTATTATTCTGCAACTGTACAGAGTACACAGAATAGGCTGTTAAACGGCGGTGAAACACACTGAATGGAATATGTGACTTTAATATTTGAGTTTGAAAACTTAACAGTATTTCTTATTATTCTGCAACTGTACAGAGTACACAGAATAGGCTGTTAAACGGCGGTGAAACACACTGAATGGAATATGTGAGTTTAATATTTGAGTTTGAAAACTTAACAGTATTTCTTATTATTCTGCAACTGTACAGAGTACACAGAATAGGCTGCTAAACGGCGGTGAAACACACTGAATGGAATATGTGACTTTAATATTTGAGTTTGAAAACTTAACAGTATTTCTTATTATTCTGCAACTGTACAGAGTACACAGAATAGGCTGTTAAACGACGGTGAAACACACTGAATGGAATATGTGACTTTAATATTTGAGTTTGAAAACTTAACAGTATTTCTTATTATTCTGCAACTGTACAGAGTACACAGAATAGGCTGTTAAACGGCGGTGAAACACACTGAATGGAATATGTGAGTTTAATATTTGAGTTTGAAAACTTAACAGTATTTCTTATTATTCTGCAACTGTACAGAGTACACAGAATAGGCTGCTAAACTGCGGTGAAACACACTGAATGGAATATGTGACTTTAATATTTGAGTTTGAAAACTTAACAGTATTTCTTATTATTCTGCAACTCTGCAGAGTACACAGAAAAGGCTGCTAAACTGCGGTGAAACACACTGAATGGAATATGTGACTTTAATATTTGAGTTTGAAAACTTAACAGTATTTCTTATTATTCTGCAACTCTGCACAGTACACAGAATAGGCTGCTAAACGGCGGTGAAACACACTGAATGGAATATGTGACTTTGATATTTTAGTTTGAAGACTTAACAGTATTTCTTCCTATTCTGCAACTCTGCACAGTACACAGAATAGGCTGCTAAACTGCGGCGAAGCACACTGAATGGAATATGTGACTTTGATATTTTAGTTTGAAGACTTAACAGTATTTCTTCCTATTCTGCAACTCTGCACAGTACACAGAATGTGCTGCTAAACTGCGGCGAAGCACACTGAATGGAATATGTGACTTTGATATTTTAGTTTGAAGACTTAACAGTATTTCTTCCTATTCTGCAACTCTGCACAGTACTCAGAATGTGCTGCTAAACTGCGGCGACGCACACTGAATGGAATACGTGACTTTGATATTTTAGTTTGAAGACTTAACAGAATGTGCTCTAATCTGCAACTTTGCACACTAAACAGAATGTGCTCTAATCTGCAACTTTGCACACTAAACAGAATGTGCTCTAATCTGCAACTTTGCACACTAAACAGAATGTGCTCTAATCTGCAACTGTGCACACTAAACAGAATGTGCTCTAATCTGCAACTTTTCACACTAAACAGAATATTTTTTTTTTTTTTTTTTGTTTTTTTCCCCCCACACACAATATAACCTGCTGCCCCCACACACAGTAGTCCTAAAAAGGACTTTTGGTTCTTTTTTGTCACAATTTTTTTTTTTCCTCCCTACACTGCCTTTCCCTTCCTATCCTCAGCTCTCCCTGGCTCAGACTGAGCCGAACTCGATGGTCAGGTGCTATACAGCACCTGACCACGGGTTCTGGCCAGCCAATCAGTGTAATGCCAGCAGCCAACATGGCTGCTGGCATTACACCGATGTCAGAGCCTCCCTGCACGTTTATTGGCTGCGCAGCAGCCGCAAAACGTGCGGGGAGGAGACCCGAACATGGCGGGCGAGCACATGCGGTACTCGTACGAGTACCGCCATGTGCTGAGCAGAGCGATGCTCGAGCCGATCCGAGCATCGGCCGAGCATGCTCGCTCAACACTAATATCTATTTAATCTTGAACCTTGTTGTTCTTTTTTCTATATCTTGAAGAATTTCACTGATGGCTTTATTTTTACTTTTGTTCTTAACTTTATCCTAATTAACCATAGAATTGCTATTTTGTGCTTTCTTTGTGTCCGTTGGGAATTCATTGACTCCATTTCGGAATCTGAATATCTCTATAATCTTCATCTCTCTAGAAATTTTCTTTTTCTTTCCTAACAGATCTTTTTGAAAATCACTAACATTTTTACTTGTTCTGTCCTCACATTTGCTATATTCATGATGTTTAAAATGTTCTAATTCAATGGAACTATTTTTAATCTGTTTTTCTAGTTCACTTACCTTATTCTCTCTATATTTAATAATCAACTTCATCTGTTAAAAAGAACAACTGTCTAGAACTAGGTACCACTTTGCTATGGACTTATCATCCTTGAAGAATGGTGCCAGCCCTTTGGGCAAACCTCTTGGTATCATTTTGCAATTCTTAAATTCTGAAAACATTCTACATCCCGTTAATGTTTGCATTCATTCATCTTTCAATACATTTTCGAAATTGGAAAATATATTATATAATTTATTTTTGTATATGGGGCCTGGCAAACATTAGGACATGTCCTTGATTACTGTTGCTTTACTTGGGATTTTGATAATGTTATTCACTGATATATATTTTACATTGTATATTTTTGCCCTTTGATTAAAATGTATGTATTTTTCTTTTAGATTTTACCTACTTATTCACTGTGATATACAACAGTTTGATTAAGATTAGTGACAAAGTATTTATTTTATCAAACCAGAAACGATATTAGGGTTTTAAATACCAGAACTTCACGTGGCTGCATACCTTTGGGTGTTTATCTTTGATAAAGCTGTGGCATGCCACAAAACACTTAATAATTTATTTTGACTTTTATTTTATACATTTATATTTTATTTTTTTAATTTATTTTTTATTTTTATTTCTTTTCCTCACAAAGAAAATACATTACAACACATACCATCACAAATACATACAAATAACCACCCCTACCCCCCTACAACCAGCGGGGACATTTTCTTTAACTCGACTAACTCTCATCACATCGGGCTCAATCCTTTCCTATATCTCCAACATACTTAATCTTTTGTACCACCTTTTCCAACTTCGTAAATTCTTACAATACATATTATTAATTTTACTCAAACCCTTCTCCATCTTAAGTTGAAAAAGCAATTGTTTCTTATAATGACTCCACAAAAAATAATCTTCCTTTGCTCTTTAGATGTATTTGGCCAATTCAGGTGTAACAAAATAACATACATCTGATTTTTAATCTAATATCCCCCAAAATCTCAATACATTTTAATGCCATATTCCACAACCACCTCACTTTATCGCAATACCACCATATATGCCCATAACTCCCTTCTACCACCTTACATTGCCAATATATCGAAGAGCAACCAAAAGTCATCTTTGCCAGCCTTGTTGGTACTAAATACCACTTATTCATAAGTTTAGATTGTGTTTCTACTAAAGAGAGGCAATGTACATCCTTATGCACTAAACTCATAACTTTACACCAATCTACTTGTTTAATCTTTATGCCCGCCTCTCTTTCCCACTTTTTTATTATTCCCAGTTCTTTATCTTTTATAATGTAATTTACTACATTAATACATTTAGTTAAGATCTTTTTCTCTCTATTCTTCTGAAATACCAATATTAATAATCTGTACTACTCCCCCTCCAATATCACTTCACATGAATTTAAGAAATTCTTTACTCTTAGATAATTGAAATTTTCTTTCCCCGGTAATCCAAAAGCAATATTTAACTCTGTGAAAGTTATCAATTTTTTCCTTTTATATAGATCTTCTATCTGATGAATATTCCTATTCTTCCAAACCTTCAAGGATATATCAGCTATCCTATCTTCTATACTTGACAAATCTTGAAAACCCATAATCTTATTTTTTATTTTTAATCTATTTTTCAACAAGATCCAAATAGGTACTATTTGCCCAAGTATAAAATTGTTTTTATATTGTACTCCTCTTGGGTTCCAAATAATTGAAGTTAAATTCATAATATCCTCTGCCTCCAAATTATACCAACTCTCTTTCCTAGAATGTTCCTGTTGAATTTTTGCTATATGACATCATATTTGCTTCATAATATCTATTAATTATCAGGAATCCTAGTCCCCCCTTTTCGATCTTACTAGCTATTATACGTCTCATAATCCTAGGTTTTCTCCCTTTCCACGCAAACCTGACAAAGGAGGACTGAATTAAATCTAACCATCTGAGATCTTCAGTGGGAGCATTCGGAACAGATAGTTCCATTTCGGTAACTCATATAACTTTATTATATTTGTTCTCCCCCACCATGAAATCTCTAGATGTCTCCAGTCCTTCAAGTCACTATTCATTCGTTTTAGCATAGCTAATACATTCACTTCCATAATATTCTCTACCTTATTTACTATCTTAATCCCCAAATATTGAAAACCAGAGTTATTCGTATCAAACTGAAATCTCAGCTGAATGTCCTCTATTTCTTCTGAAATCATATTACTAAACATAGCTATCGTTTTCTTCAAGTTTAATTTATAATTCGACAATTTACTATATTGGTCAATTTCTCCCATCAAATGGGTCAAGGAATTCTTTGGATCCATCACTGTAATAAGAGTATCATCTGCATACATTGAAATCTTTAGCGAATCATTCATTAATGGAAATCCTTTTATATTTTCATTTGCTCTTATTCTTATTGCTAATATCTCTACTGTTAATGTAAACAAAATAGGGGACAGGGGACACCCCTGTCTCATCCCATTTTTTAATCCAAACCAATCCGCATTAATATTCTGACCTATAGTTCTCACTGTTGGTGATGCATACTCAATATCTCTGATGGGTTCTTACCCGGTTTCAATAGCGGCAGGATATTTGTTTTCAACATTTCCACTGAGAACTCCCCACCCTCCACTGCTTGATTAAAACAATGCACTAAATGCTCCACTATAATAGGTTTCATAATCTTAAAAAACTTGTTACTAAATCCATCTGGACCCAGGGCCTTTTTTTGAGCTAGTCTATTGATTATAATCTCAATTTCCTCACCCGTTATTTTCTTATTTAAATATTCTTTTTGCTGAAATGACACAGTCGGAATTTCCATATTTGACAAATAATCCTATAATTCTAACTCCGACTTCAAAGGTGGTAAATTATATAAACCTTTATAAAATCTATTAAATATTCTTCCAGTCTCTTTTGGTGATCTATAGACATTCCCCTCCTGAACTAACTTATCTATTCTATCCAGAGCCTTCTTCTTTTTTAACTAACTAGACATAATACTATCCGCTCTATTTTGACGAAAATAATACTTCATTTTTAAGGTATCCATATTCCTTTGAACTCTCTCCATAGTTCTTTCCTGAATAACCCCTCTCAACCTGTCGATTTCTTCTCATACAGTGTTACTACCTTCTATTTTATTATCTCTCATCATCTTAAACAATTTTATGTGAATTTGTCAGTGGAAGACCTCTTTTTTTCTGTTTATACTCTTCAATTGAATACAATATCCCCTCATCATAGCTTTATAAGCACACCACAGTGTTACAGCATCCACCTCCCCAGTCGCATTCTCATTAAAAAAGTTAGAAGACATCTTATTCAAATATTCTACACTCTCACTATCCTGAAGAAGGTAATCATCTATATGGCAATTATTCCTACCCCCCAATAACCGAACCTCCTTCCATTCCATAATTACCATTTCATGATCTAACAAAATACATGGTTTTATTTCAATTTTCCCTGTTTTCTCAGTCAGCTTAGGGCCTCCCAAAATCATATCAATCCTCGAATATGTTGAATGTGCATGTGAAAAAAAAGTAAAATCTTTTGTATCTGGGTTTCTCAATCTCCAGATGTCATATAGGTTAAATTTTTTTATCAACCTATTCAATATAACTGTGTGTTTACTTATTCTATTATCCACCTTCTTATCATTCATATTTCTCCTATCCAACATCCAGCACACAGTTGAAATCTCCTGCCACTATCAAAATTCCCTCTACTATTTTTTCAACCTTCTCTAATATCTTACTTAATAATCTCACTGGATATACATTTGGCAAATAAACATTTACCAACGTATAAAGTTCCCCATTTATATCATACACCACTATAACAAATCGACCTTCCTCATCCATTTCTTGATACTTGATTTCAACCCTCATTGATTTCTCAAAGAAAATTCCTACACCCCTTTTTTTCTCTGCAAATAGTGAGGATTGCACCACTATTGGGTAGTGCTTCCCCCACCATCTATTTTTATCCATCTGTCTCCAATGTGTTTCCTGAATCATTCCTATTTTTATATTCTCTTTCCTCAGAAAATAGTTAAAAGCCAATTTTTTTAGGGGAATTAAGCCCCTTCATGTTGAGAGAAGCTACATTAATCATCTCCCTTCACCTATTCACTAACCTCTTGCTTCTCGGCCTGTACCCCGCTGGTTGTTCCTCAAATATACCTCCCCCTTCCCTTTTTACAATCCACACACATATAACAACTATCATAAAAACATCCCCTTCCTCCCTTAACTATTGATGGAACCAGGTACCTCTCCTCTTCCTACTCCCTAGGCTCCCTCTCCAGCTCATACTCAATTCCTATAGGAACTGAAAGCAGGGGAGAAACCGACCACCCTCTTCCTCCTTTTCCCCATCGCCTAAAATCAAATAACCATTCCCTCCTTTATCCAAAATTTATAAATACCGGCACAATTCAAATCTTCTCCCAAAAGCCCGACCAGATTCCCCCCCTTCTCTTGGGATACTTCCCCTGCCTGCAAACCCAAATCTCATTTTTTTCCCTGCGTTGATCCGGAATCCAACCAGGCTACACCTTCCTCCATTCTCCCCAGGAGGTCATACCTGGTAACTCCTCCACCACAGAGAAAAAAAAAAAAAAAAAAAAGAAAACCTCCCACCCCTCTACACCTTTGTGATACATACTACAACTTAAACACCTAAACACGTGCGACCCCTGAACCCTGTAAATACTCTCTTAGCCATTACACAATACATTTATATTTTAATACCACAAGGTTAGACCTACAGAAAAAGTGAGTGAGTTTTAACCATTCATTGAGAATGTCTTTGGTGATATTATGCCATTGGGCACCTTCTTTTAATTTCTTGTCTTGTATATCACGATGTATGGAGAGAGTGTCCTTCACAAGAGTTGCCCATTTTGAATATATTGATATACAAGCTATCTGACTTGTCAAAGCTCTTAATGCTGAAGATGTTTTTTTTATATATATATATATATATATATATATATATATATATATATATATATATACCCCAGCATCATCTTTTGTGAGTATCTACCTTAGAGGTGATTCCTGGTGGTGGTCAATAGAGTTTTCTGTGATAATCTGAATTAATTGCTCCCCCTGTGTCTCCTTTTCCTCCTCCCTATTGTTATGTTGATTAAGTTATTTACTTTATCTCCTGCATTATCCCAACTACTTCTAATTCTAGGCAACTATACTTATCTTTCCCTTTCCAAGATTAATTTCCATAATCAGAAATCCTTATCATCCATTGCTCTAAATCTACTTAACCAGTGTAAATTTTGATTCCAATGATACAAAAATTGAATACGTGGAAGTCATGATCACATTCGATTCCAAATCAATGTTTATTTATAATTTTCCTTCACTACTGATTTATTTTCACCAAGAATTACAGAAATGCAATCATCTTATAATATCTCGGTTTGGCTGTATCAATCTAGCCAATACGGTGAGTTTACCCATTAATTGCTTCTTATTACTTCTAAACTATACTGTTTCTTATCGCTAGGTAATTTCTTCATCCCTGCAGTACTGAAGTACTTTTATTTATTTGTACCTTAAAGTAGACCAGGCTTCACCTATCCACGCTATTCCTCAGCCCCAGAACCTGAGGTATTGGTCTTCCTGATATTTATAAAAATTGTTTTGCGGCTACCTTACCTATGCTGTTGGACTTTAAATTTGTACATTATATACAGCGGGTGATGTCTTCCACTATATGGATTTTCAACATATATCTTGCTATCTATATATATTGCTTGGAGAGATTACAATTTTACACCAAGGTTTCTACAAGGATCATAGGATTGTAGATCACCTTCATAGGCTTTGGAACCAGATAAGTCTGACTCCCTTTCTCTGTTTTCCATAATTCTATATTCTATAGTTGCCCACCCTCAATTATCTTATGGACTATACAATCTGACTCTTCTAGAATGGGAAATTCAGAACATATACACTTTAGAGACTTTAGCTCCTGATAATAACATCCTACACTGCAAAGATATCTCCAGAAACTGTGGTCTTGAATGGGTTTGTAAGTGGTCGTGTTGCTAAATACATCGTCTTTTGATGGCAATCTTCTCTAACATGATTTGCTCTCATAGCGTGACTCATGGCAATGCATTCCATTCCTAGTAAGAATCTCTCCATACTATTAACCCTTTCTCAGTAAACCAAAATTTACTGCTTATCAGAATGGAAAAGAGAGTTAAACTGGTGACTTAAAATCATTTCCAACAATCTCATATAGGCATGGGATACATTCATCAGAAAAATTAATTACAAATTACTTGCCCAGTGGTATTGGATCCCCACTTCTAAGTTTCACTCTCAGTGCTCATCAACTTGCTAGAGATGTCTCCAAGATATTGGCTCTATTTATAATATCTGGTGGACCTTTCCTCTTATTAATTTACACTAGTCTCAAGTTATTGTCAATTTGTATCCATTCACAGCTCCTTCAACTAGACCCTATCTCCTAACAATCACTCAACCCCCGCATTCAGTGCTTTTTAAAACAATAGGTTTCAACATATCCTGCTTAATAGGGCCAATGTTCTTGTTCTGTTTCTTTGTAAATCCACCTCACTTACCTTAATTTCTCAATGGCGGAATAAAATTAACAAGACTGTAGGTATGAAATGTCTGCATGCTTTCTCTAGTAAAACACTGCAGACTTATTTGTAGTGTTGCAATCTCTGATTATCGTACTGCACATACTCATTCTTCTTTGCCTTGAATTTATTCTATACTGTATACAGTGGTGCTCCCCACTCACACCACCTTTTTCAAAAGTAATCTTTCCCAGATGCTGCACATCTGATTTTCTTCAGAGACTCTCTTTATTTTACTGAAACAATAAATACTATGCAGAATTGCAGACTGCAGTGGCATACATGATTTTTCCATGAACACTGCCAAACCTTTATGCAGTAACATACCAGTTACAAGACCATCTGGGTTAAACCAGATCATATTTCACTATGTACTTCTTACCACTCATTATCCAATGTATGGCACCGTTTGCTTCATTATACATTATCTAACACTGTATATGCATACTTTTGTACCTTTTCTACTTTCTCTCTCATAACATTTTTAAATACTTTCTTACTGATTCAATTATCTGACATTTTTTCTCCAGTTCCCCACTGTCTCTTTATCCTGAACTTCCTCTGGGGAAAGACACATTACATTCTATATTTACGGGTAATATAGACTAGCCAGCTCCTTTTCCTCTCTAAGGAGCGTCTATGAACCATCACTATGCAACTGCATTTAAAATAGCTAGCTCTAAGCATACTATTTTAAAAAATTATAGATATATTTAGATTCACAAGTTAGCTATAACTATACAATGTAGATCTTATTAAATCACCAAAATCAAGTGTGAATTAAATGTTTTGCAGATCAAAGTTGTGTGAGAATGTTTATTAATAAAACAGAAATGTCAGAAACATTAGTTATTAAGCAAATACTGCATTGCTTTGATTAAACTCAAAACGGTTAAGAGTGCAGATGGTGTTTTCTGATTAAAAAATGTGTCATATTTACTTTTTTGGTCTATAGGGCTTTTCATTGCTTAACTAACTTAAATATTAAATTTGTGAGCAGCTTGGCCTCATGTGGTTGTGTTCTGCAAAACTGACCTTTTTAATATGTGCTTTTGTAAAGAGCAAGGGTATTTTCAAGGTTTTCATATTTGCATACTTTCTTTTTTTATATTTTTGTTGACTTCTTAAAGGGGTAGTAATACTTGAAAATACATTTATCTCATATTGTAGCCCTTAAAAAAACATGAAAAATGATATAAGTCTTATCTCCCAAACCTTTATGGTTTGGGAGATATTCACATTTAAAATATAGTAAAATGCTCTTTTCCTGGCTGTTTCAGCCATGTCTGCCATCTAGTGGACAGATTTGGAATTCGGCCCACAGAGCAACCGGCAGCTCTTTAGCAGTGCCGAGATCACGATCTTTGAAAAGAACTACTTAATTGGAACTGTGTACAAAGTGTGCCTGGCTCAAAAGCACACTTTGTAGACCATTCCAATTAAGAAATTCTTTTTAAAGATGGTGATCTCAGCACTTCTGGAGAGGCACAGTCCCGGGACCGGATTCCAAATATGAAGGGGGGAGCAATGATGTCACTCCAGGGGAAACTTTACTTCTGAATATCTCCCAAACCATAAAGGTTTGGGAGATAAGACATATATCATTTTTCATGTTTTTTAAGGGCTACAATATAAAATAAACTTATTTTCAAGGATTACTATCCCTTTAAAATGAAATGCATTAAAAGGGCAAACTATTACACCATATATCACAATGATTCCAATATTACAAAACAAACTAGAGCTAATAGACTGTGACTGAACATGTAAACACAAAATTACAAAATCTCAATATTTTTCTTATGAGCTTATATATATATTGCACTGACTGCCAGAGTATTTTAAAGGTACACTTACTAAACATGTAAATTTAAATATGTTTACAGATGCAACCCTCATTATTGTTCTATATGGCATTCAAAACATTATTATGATGTATAACATTCCTTCTGTCGACACTCACTGAATTGGTTGGAATGGTATAATAATGTGGGCTACAGTATTATATCCAAATTCAACACCGAAATTCTATAATGTGTTTCTTTGTGTCACTGTATTGCAACAGCCATAATTCACAACATTTTAGGCTAACTTCTTACAAGAACATATGCATATTCTTAAGGGGTATTAATAGTTTACTTCATGTTTCATTTATCTGCTACAGTTATATCAATATTGTATATTTTGCACAACATTTCTAGCATACTGTTTGTTAATCTATTATAAGGTTTAAAACCATGATTTGTTAGATTCTCTTTGGATGCTGATCTGACTAAAAATCATAGTTAAAGGGGTAGTAATGTTTCACAAAAAAAGCAGCTCCAATTAATCTCCATGGTATTTGGGCCATGTAGAGTATTATTTCAATGCAGTCAGAGTTGTAGTTCAATTGAATGATAAAGTATCCCCCTCCCGCCCCTTTTACCTAGTGTAAGCCACCTCCCCTCAGATGTGGAATCTGGTCACTTGACTGCACAACTCTCAGCAAGGGACAATCTTCTTACTGTGAGAATAAGGAAAACCCTGCCCCCCTTGACAGATTTTTCAGGTTTTTCCCTTTTGCTAATTGAAGATTGTCCCTCTTCGATCCATCCAGACAATCTGAGGTGAGCAGTGTTACATCAGTAAAAGGGGCATGAGGGGGATATTTTATCATTCAATTACTCTTGAACTACAGCTCTGACAGTATTGAACTAAGACTATTCACGGCCCAAATACTATGAAGATTAATCGGAGCTGCTTTTTTTGTGAAAAATTAATATCCCTTTAACTTTTATTTAACTCAACTCTGTTTACTCTGTTTTGGGAATGAGCACTATTGAACTAGAGAAAGCTGGTTCAGACGATATCAGATGTATTTGTAGACATGTTTTTATATGTCAGTTCTGGACTTTCCTTATGTTCACAATAAGATTAATATACAAACAGACAGTCTCCACTGTAATGATACATGACAGCAAAAAACATAACCAAGTAACTCCTGAGTGGTCAACATGCCATGAACAAGCAAAGGCATATGTTGTTTTCACTCTGTGCTGTATTTATTACACTTTATTTTTTTGTCTTCTTAAATACTGTTCCAGGTGTGGACCCATGTGCTCTGTGCTTGGAGAAATCATCTGCACCTTATTGAAAAATCCCATATCAGGCCAAAAAGTAACATAGTTTGTAAGGCTGAAAAATGACATGGGTCCATCAAATTCTTTCTTTGTCATATACCTCTGGTTAATCCAAAAGAAGGCATAAAAATCCTGCTCAAGCCATTTACAATTAAACCCTAAGTGTGTAAAAAAAAATTCCCTCCTGACTCAAAAAAAGTTGGATTTTCCATGGATCAATAACACAAATAATCACAAATTGTGGCAAGCATTAACTATGCGCTCTTCCATGAACTGAGTCAGTTCCTTTTTCAGCCTCGTTAGAAGGGCAGCAAGATTGGGAATTATATTACCCTCAGAACCAGGCAAGCGGGCATTGCAACTCCCCCATAGACATGATCATATGATAGAGGAAACTAGGGATACTATTGAAATCAATTTTATCAGTAGCCAGAACCCTAACCTCACTGTTTTACCGATGCCTGATACCAATGTTGAATATATGGAAGGTGACCTCTCCATCAAGGCATTACCAGAACAGAGTCAGAATGTGAAGCTAGAAGGCGATGTCTTAACCATCTTTCGTCACAGATCACCCTCTGAACCAACAGATCCAGAGAATCATTCTCAATATCTGATGTCCATTGACAACACAGGGGGTGAGTTGTTTGTTTCTTTGCAGGTTAAAGACTTGGGGAGGATCAAACAGGTCAAACTGAATCTAAAACTGGAAAACAGTTACATTAGTGTCAGGCTACCTGTGCAGTGGCTGCTCGAGCCGACCTCATTGTTCCCCAGAGGCTCCAGCCGCATCCGCTGCTGACACTGGTGCCTTACCTCTGTTGAGGCTTGGCCGCATTCTGCTTCCTGGCTGCACAGCCGCCTTTTGGTGCCTTGTACGGCTCTGGTCACTTCTACTGCTAGCGTTCTGGCAGGCGGATGACATAATTATTGGGTGCACGTCCAAAGGAATGGACGTGCGTTCCATTTAAAGGGACAGCCACCTGTTGGCTGCTATTCCTCTTCCTGCTTGCACACTACTTTAACTGCCTGGACACAGGGCTCAGTCGCCCTTTTGTTGGTGTCCAGTGCAGTTCTATTTCGTTGGTTCTCTGTGCATGATCTGGCTTGTCTGACTAACCGATCTGGTGCTAACCTGTGGCTCTGTCTGACTACCCGCTCCATGTATGACCCTTGGCTTTGTCGGATAGCCATTCTGGTGCAGACCTGCGGCTCTGGCTGATTACCCATTCCGTGTTTGACTTCTAGCTTGTTTGACTATCCGTTCTGGTGTTGACCTGGGGCTCTGTGTACTGCGTATCCAGCATACCAATGCTTCAGTGGACATCCTATCTGGTGCAAACCTGTGGCTCTGGATGACTGCCCGCTCCGTGCATGACCCCTGGCTTGTCTGACCACCCAATCTAGCACTGAGCCATATGATAATTTGTTGACCTAGATGACCTAGATGACGATACTACTAGTTATAACATTGTTGCTAGATATGTGTTATCTATATCGATAGGTCTGCAAAACACGCTTTTCTTGTAGTGGAGGAACCCAAACAGCAGATCTATATAAGCAATGATTTAATACATCGTTTTGCCACCCAGATTGATCTGGTGAATAATAACCTGTGGACTAGGTTAGAAGGGAACCCTTGTGGATTTCAGGATGTCTTAAAAGCCCTGAAGTCATGCCCACTGTTGCCATATGCAGTTAAATTACAGGTAGCTAATGAGGTCACTATACCTGGTGGGGCAAGTCAGGTCCCCATATCCTTGCAGGTTCGTAGTGGTTAGAACCTTGAGAATCCTGATGCACTAATATGCATCTCAAATAGGATTCAACAATTAGGAGTTTCTGTGTCACACTCCCCTATGTTGAGTATTCGTCGAACACTAGTCCACATTGTGGTGAATAACATAACCCCACACAGTATTATCTTAAAGAAGAGAACTGTAATAGGTTATGCACTGAATTCAGAATACTATACATTTGGGTTTCAGAATCAAGTAATTGGCCTACTGCCTGATAATTATCTGTCTGAGGAGCAACTAGTTGAGCAAATGTTTTACTCCCTCCCAAAGGGACTGTTTTCCGTTCAGTCTGTGTATACATATAGCCCTACTATGCTGGCAACATTCTGTCAGTCTTTGCTTACTGCTGACGCTTATTGGCTTGAGTGACTTTGTCCTGCCCAGTATTTGTCCTTAAATACTGGGCCTTGTCACTTCTCCGGTGCCCTTTCGTGGTGTTTCCGTTACCAGCGCTTGTTCCAGTTCTCGTGTGATCTCTGTGTACCGACCTGGACTGCCTGACTACTCTGCTGTATCCGTTCCTGCCCTGTGTACCGACTGGACTGCATGACTACTCTGCTGTATCTGTTCCGACTCTGTATACTGAACCGGCCTGGCTGACGTTCCTGCTCTGTGTTCCGACCTGGATTGGCTGACGTTCCTGCTCTGTGTACCGACCCAGCCTGGCTAACATTCCTGCTCTGTTTACAGACTTGGATTGGCTGACGTTCCTGCTCTGTGTACCGACCCGGCCTGGCTGACGTTCCTGCTCTGTGTACCAACTAGGATTGGCTGACGTTCCTGCTGTGTGTACCGGCCCGGATTGGCTGACGTTCCTGCTCTGTGTACTGACCCAGCCTGGCTGACATTCCTGCTCTGTTTACAGACTTGGATTGGCTGACGTTCCTGCTCTGTGTACCAACCCGGCCTGGCTGACGTTCCTGCTCTGTGTACCAACTCGGATAGCCTGACGTTCCTGCTATGTGTACCGGCCCGGTTGGGCTACATCGCCAGTGTATCACTCCTTCCTGTGGTCCCATTCCAGTCCTTGGTTTGGGTTTCACCTCTGGGCTCCTCTCTGTCTCCGGACAGAGTCACTGTTGCCTCAGTGCCACTCCTGCAGGCTAGTCTCGGTTCAATCTGTGTCGCGAGGGCGACATTTCGGTGTCCATCTTCCATCTGTGCACCACGGTACACTTGACCCTCCATCTTGCCAATACTCTGAGGTTGGTCTTACATTGGGTGCCTCAGGCTGTGCTTATGATTGGGCAGTCGACATTGGTTTTAACGTTCGTTAACACCTTCGGGGAAGGTGCCATTAGCCACCGGCTATTCTACCATGTAGTCTCCATTGGGTGTCCTCCCTGGCATACCTTCACAGTCCTCCGTTACTGCTACGGCAGTCCACAAGCTTATCCTGGTATCACGGTGCCCGTGATTGCTGCCTTTTCCTGTCAGTTATCTGATTGGGCTCTCCATTGGCTGCCTGTCTTCAGCCTGCCCTGTATTTCCTATTTAGACTGGGCGTGGGCACCCTTTGGTTGCCCTTTCGTGGTGTCTCTATGTCGCTAGCACCTGCACAGATTCTCCTGAGCTTCCTGGGCCTTGACTGAGTATACTACGCTCCAGAGATCGCCTGTGTACCTTCCTGACAGCTTCCTCGGTGTACTGATTCCTGCCTCCGTTCCTGATCCGGTTTGGGCTGTTGTTCCTGCTGCCGTTCCTGATCCGGTTGGCTGCCGTTACTGTTCCTACTTCCTGTCCTGGCCTGGCTGTGTTCCTACTCCTGGATCACGTGCAGAGTGTCTCCTCCTTCATGTCGCCTTGGGTGACATTATTATCATTCAGTGACTTGTGTAGTCCAGTACACAGGTACTGGTTCGCTCCATATACAACCGGTTGCTTGCTGCGTTCCATACAGCACCGGTAGAGTTTTGTGTAATCCAGTACGCGGGTACTGGTTCGCTCCTTGTATAACCGGTTGCTTGCTGTATCCATACAGCACCGGTAGAGTCTTGTGTATCCAGTACGCGGGTACTGGTTCGCTCCATGTATAACCGATTGCTTGCTGCGTTCCATACAGCACCGGTAGAGTTTTGTGTAATCCAGTATGCGGGTACTGGTTTGCTCCATGTAAAACCGGTTGCTTGCTGCATTCCATACAGCACCGGTAGAGTCTTGTTTAATCCAGTACGCGGGTACTGGTTCACTCCATGTATAACCGGTTGCTTGCTGCGTTCCATACAGCACCGGTAGAGTTTTGTGTAATCCAGTACGCGGGTACTGGTTCGCTCCTTGTATAACCGGTTGCTTGCTGTATCCATACAGCACCGGTAGAGTCTTGTGTATCCAGTACGCGGGTACTGGTTTGCTCCATGTATAACCGGTTGCTTGCTGCTTTCCATACAGCACCGGTAGAGTTTTGTGTAATCCAGTATGCAGGTACTGGTTTGCTCCATGTAAAACCGGTTGCTTGCTGCATTCCATACAGCACCGGTAGTGTCTTGTTTAATCCAGTACGCGGGTACTGGTTCACTCCATGTATAACCGGTTGCTTGCTGCGTTCCATACAGCACCGGTAGAGTTTTGTGTAATCCAGTACGCGGGTACTGGTTCGCTCCATGTATAGCCGGTTGCTTTCTGCGTTCCATACAGCACCGGTAGAGTCTTGTGTAGTCCAGTACGCGGGTACTGGTTCGCTCCATATATACCGGTTGCACTCAGTATCCTTTTAGCACCGGCAGTGTCATAGTTGGTCCAGTACGCGGGTACTGATTTGCTCCATCATTACCAGGTGCTCGTTGACACCTATACAGGCCTGGCAAGGCCTCTGTGTATTCAGTATAGGCGACTGGTTTACTCCTCCAACATTCTAGTCGCTGAGGCCTTCTCCGCTTATGCACCAGTACTTACAGTTCTCTGGGTCTAGTGGGGCTGCCTTGCCCGGTATATTGGCAAGGCCGGTAAAGTCTTCCCTCTCATTGTGCCAGTCTAAAGGCTGCCTTGCCCGGTATATTGGTAAGGCCGGTAGAGCCTCCTCTCTCTTTGTGTCAGTCTCCAGGCTGCCGTGCCCGGTATATTGGTAAGGTCGGTAGAACCTATTTCCATATTGTGCCAGTCTTAAGGTTGCCTTACCCGGTATTGGCAAGGCCGGTAAAGCCTTTCTATTATTCACTGTACCACTATTCACTATTGCATTGTACGAATTACGTGTTGTTATATGTGTAGGCCAAACCCGCAAGGGTTCTCTTTAAACTTTCAATAAAGTTGTGTTTTTATCTTAACTCTGTGTCTGAGAGTCAAAACAAACCGTGACAGTACGTAACGGCCATGACCTCAGATAGTAAGAGTGAGGGTAATGCACAGAACATCCATTGGAGGATGGATGTACTTGAGCAGCACCTGGATCAGCTAGCATTGGCGATCTAAACTATTCTTGAATGTACAGTACTCACGGACAAGCCTGTCCCAAGTCCGGTGGTCTCCCCAGGTTTGACACTGGAGAACAATACTATGCCCTCAGGGGCTGCAGTCAAAGGGTTAACCGCTTCCGCTCCTTTGGCACTCAGATATGATGGCGAACCCAGCCTGTGAAGAGGGTTTATCAACCAACTTGAGATATTTATGGAATTAACCTTGCATGCCTTTCCTAATGATCGCAGTAAAGTTGGGTTTATGATATCCCTACTGACTGGTAGAGCCCTGGCATAGGCCAATCCCTTATGGGAGAGTGCGAAACCTTGCACAAAGAATTTCAGGGAATTTGTACAAACATTTCGGAGAGTGTTTGAGGTCCCTGGTAGAACCGCCTCTGCTGTGAAATGCCTACAGGGTAGGCATACCATTGGAGATTATGGCATTGAATTCCGCACCTTGGCAGCAGAAGTAAGTTGGAATAATGAGGCGTTGCTGGCAGCCTTTGCTCAAAGTTTGAGTGAGCAGATCAAAGATGAAAACGCAGCTAAAGAATTGCCTACTGATCTAGACTAATATATTGATTATGTTATCCTAATTGACACTCGGATCTGTGAGAGATTGATGGCTAAGGACCGTAGGTTATGGTAAAAAAATAACAGATCTAGCAGTTCATTTTGCCCACCCATCCCTCCCTTGGCACCTAAGCCTAATGACCAGTTACGGGAATCAGGTGAACCTACGCAATTAGCCTTCACCAGACTAACCAAGGAGGAAATAGCACACCGCAGAAGGCAGGGGTTGTGCTTACACTGTGGCAAAAGTGGGCACCTGCTAAGATCTTGTCCCGTATGTCCGGGAAACGAACACACCTAGGGTACCTTGGGGGACAGGCCCTAGGTGGTGTTCAACCGTCCCCAGGTTTGATCATACAGAAACCCACCATACAGGTGGTACTCTCTTGGGCAGATAACTCGGTGGAGGTTCTGGCCCTGGTTGACTCCGGCACAGCTGGATATTTTATGGATAATGCCTTTGCTGAACGGCATAAGATTCCATTGGTTGAAAGAGAATCCCCTCTCGCTATTGAAGCTATTGACGGCAGACCTCTAGAACCTGCACAGGTTACCTTTGAAACTATACCATTACCTATGACCATTGGGGCACTTCATAAAGAGGAACAGCAGTTCTAGATTATCAATTCTCCACACTACGCAGTCATACTGGGATTTCCCTTGTTGCAGCTTCATAATCCTCAGTTTGATTGGCAAAAATGTGAAATCTCTGCTTGGTCTCAGTATTGTATGGAGCATTGTGTATCCCACCTGGTTAAGATTATGTGTTCCTCCCCTTCATTGCCTGATGAATATCAACAATTCAGCGATGTGTTTAGTAAGGGAGTGGCTGGCACCCTACCCCAGCACAGATCCTATGATTGTGCTATTGATTTGCCTCCGGGGGTGGTGCTTCCTAGGGGACGCACGTATCCACTGTCTTGCGATGAGAACCAAGCTATGGAGGAATACATTTCAGATGCCCTCAAGAGAGGGATTATAAGGAAATCCACCTCTCCAGCTGGGGCTGGAATTTTTTTTGTGAAAAAAAAGAATGGCGAATTGAGACCGTGCATTGATTACCGTGGCCTAAACAAATTAATGTCAAAAAACGCTTATCCGATACCACTCATCACCGAATTATTTGACAGGTTAAAAGGTTCCTCAATCTTTACTAAACTGGACCTACGTGCTGCTTATAACCTGAGTCGGATCAGAGCTGGTGATGAGTGGAAAACGGCCTTTAACACTAGATCCAGGCACTATGAATATCTAGTTATGCCGTTTGGTCTCTGTAATGCACCCACAGTATTTCAAGAACTGATTAATGATATCCTCAGGGATATGCTGCAGTCCTGAGCTGTGGTTTACCTGGACGATACACTCATTCATTCTGAAAATGTATCACAACACATTTAAGATGTGTCAGAAGTGTTGTTCCGCCTACGTAAGAACAACTTGTATTGCAAATTGGAAAAATGCGAGTTTCATAAATCCAGTGTGCCCTTCTTGGGATTCGTGATTGGCAAAGAAGGCATCGCCATGGATCAGGAGAAACTTGCAGCAGTTTTGCAATGGCCTCGGCCTAAGGGCCTAAAAGCAATTCAGCGATTTCTGGGTTTCACTAATTATTACAGAAAGTTTATTAAGAATTTTTCCACGATTGTTAAACCATTGTCTGACTTTACTCACAAGGGTGCTAATCCCTCACAGTGGTCGGTGGTAGCTGAAGATGCTTTGAGAGGTTGAAATCCACTTTTGCAACTGCCCCTGTGTTATCCCACCCCAACCCATCTCTCCCGTTTACATTGGAGATTGATGCCTCAGAGATCGGGGTTGGGGCAGTACTTTCTCAACGACCTGTAAAAGGAGGAACTCTCAGACCATGTGGGTTTTTCTCCAAGAAATTGTCCATGGCTCAAAGTCATTATGAGATAGGTGACAGAGAACTACTGGCTATCATTCTCGCCCTGAAAGAATGGCGTCATTTATTAGAGGGCACCAAAAATCCAGTATTAATTCTCATTGACCACAAAAACTTGACCTATCTCTCTGAGATTAAAAGATTGTCCTCTCGCCAGTCCAGGTGGGCGTTGTTCCTCTCTAGATTCAATTTTGTTGTATCATACCTGCCTGGGTCCAAGAATGTTAGGGCTGATGCTCTGTCTAGACAATTTGAGACTGAAGTAGACAGGGATGAGGACCCATCACCCATAATACAGCCTGACCGTATATTGGCTACTCTACGCACAAGTATCACTTCACCACTGGGGGAAGAGATATTGGCCTCCCAGGCTACCGCTCCCCCAGAAACCCCAGTGGGCAAGTGTTTTGTCGATGAGCCATTTCGCACTCGATTGCTTGAGACATACCACTCCTCTAAAGCCGCGGGGCATATTGGTAGAGATCAATTGATTTGGTCTCTCTCCCAAGTCTTCTGGTGGCCCTTCCTGAGGGCAGATTGTGCTGCATTTACTAATGCCTGTACCACCTGTGACCCATGCCAAGACCTCTAGACACCTCCCTGTGGGCCTACTCTAGCCGGTGTCTAATGGCGAACGTCCATGGTCTCACGCTTCCATTGATTTTATGGGAGCGTTGCCAGTGTCTAGAGGGTATACCTTCATACTTATGGTGGTGGACAGGTTTTCTAAAATGGCTCATTTCGTGCCTCTCCGTGGCCTTCCCTCTGCCAAAGAATTAGCGGTGGTTTTCGCTAAAGAAGGTTTTCGGTTGCATGGAGTACCCAGAGTGCTGGTGTCCGACCGGGGGAGCCAGTTTGTGTCCAGATTTTGGAGAGCATTTTGTGAACAAATGGGCATCCAATTGTCCTTTTCCACTGCCTATCACCCCCAGACCAGTGGGTCCACTGAGCATATCAATCAGGGACTGGAGCAGTTCCTGCTCTGTTTTTTTGCTGACCATCGTGATAACTGGGCTGACCTGTTGCCTTGGGCAGAGTTTGCCAGGAACTGTGCGGTTAATTCTTCATCCGGGAGTTCCCCTTTTCTGATCAATTATGGGTTCCAGCCTTGTTTGCTCCCGGATTCATTCCAATAGCAGCAGATTCCAGGTCTGGATGAGCATATCGAGCAGCTCCGCTCCACATGAGCACAGGTCCAGATGGGCACTCAGTCAGTCTTTCCAGCGCCATCAGCGTCATGCCAATCGTAGACGGCTGCCAGCGGTTTCCTTCCAGGTTGGGTAAAGAGTATGGCTTTCCTCCAGAAACCTCAAACTACAAGTTCCGTTTAACAAATTGGCTCCTCGGTTTATTGTTCCTTATAGGGTGATTCATAAAATCAACCCTGTCTCCTATGCTTTGGACATCCCTGCTTCCATGCGTATTCATAATGTGTTCCATTTGTCTCTTCTCAAACCTCTTGTATGCAACCGTTATACTACTAACCCTGTGGTGCCAGGGCCTATAGAGGTCAGGAGGAGTACGAAGTTCAGGGTATCATTGATTCCCGCAGACTTAGAGGAAAATTGCAGTATTTGGTACATTGGAAAGGTTATGGTCCAGAAGAACGATCCTGGGTGGACAGTAAGGACCTTCATGCGCCCAAATTACTGCAAATTTTTCATTCCAAGTACCCACAGAAATCAGATCCCTCTTCTAGAAGGGGGGGTCTTTGAGAGGGGGGTACTATCACAGTGCCCGTGATTGCTGCCTTTTCCTGTCAGTTATCTGATTGGGCTCTCCATTGGCTGCCTGTCTTCAGCCTGCCCTGTATTGCCTATTTAGGCTGGGCATGGGCACCCTTTGGTTGCCCTTTCGTGGTGTCTGTATATCGCTAGCACCTGCACAGATTCTCCTGAGCTTCCTGGGCCTTGACTGAGTCTACTACGCTCCAGAGATCGCCTGTGTACCTGCCTGACAGCTTCCTCGGTGTACTGGTACCTGCCTCCGTTCCTGGTCCGGTTTGGGCTGTTGTTCCTGCTGCCGTTCCTGATCCGGTTGGCTGCCGTTACTGTTCCTACTTCCTGTCCTGACCTGGCTGTGTTCCTACTCCTGGATCGCGTGCAGAGTGTCTCCTCCTTCATGTCGCCTTGGGCGACATTATTATCATTCAGTGACTTGTGTAGTCCAGTATGCGGGTACTGGTTTGCTCCATATACAACTGGTTGCTTGCTGCGTTCCATACAGCACTGGTAGAGTTTTGTGTAATCCAGTACGTGGGTACTGGTTCGCTCCTTGTATAACCGGTTGCTTGCTGCATCCTTACAGCACCAGTAGAGTCTTGTGTATCCAGTACGCGGGTACTGGTTCGCTCCATGTATAACCAGTTGCTTGGGCCTCTGTTGTCTACTGGGTGTTACTTTGTGCACTCTCTGCAGAGTGAGAGTCTTAAGGGCCTCGCTCTATTAGGGCTTGTCAGCATTCCTGGCCTTAGAGTAACCCATTCATTGCTGCCTCGTTTGAGTATCACACAAACACTGGACCTGTGAGGGTTATCGTTACTAAGTATCACAGTGCCCGTGCTTTCTGTCAGTCTCTGTGTGATGCGCTCCTATTGGCTGAGCTATGTTTGGCCTGCCCAGTATGGCCTTTATATAGTGGGCTCTGTCACCTGTCTGGTACCCTTTCGTGGTGTTCCTGTACCAGTGCTGACTTGAGTTGCTGTGTTCCCATGTACCAACTTGGCCCGTTAGACTACTCTGCTTCTGGTTCCTGCTCCGTGATTCGACCCGGCCTGGCTGACGTTCCTGCTCCGTGACCTGACCCGGCTTGTCTGACGTTCCTGCTCCGTGATTCGACCCGGCTTGTCTGACGTTACTGCTCCGTGATTCGACCCGGCCTGGCTGACGCTCCTACTCCGTGACCTGACCCGGCTTATCTGACTTTCCTGCTCCGTGATCCGGCCCTGCTCTCCTGTTCCTGCTTCGTTTGGGTGACATTCTGACTTCCGCTTTGACTGGGTCTACCTGGCAGAGTGTTCTGTGTTGCCTCCGTTACTGCTACGGCAGTGTACCTATTGCTGAGCATCCCGTTAACTCTTGCAGAGCTTACTGTTGCCTGCATTACTGCTACGGCAGTGTACCTATTGCTGAGCCTTCCGTTAACTCTTGCAGAGCTTACTGTTGCCTCTGTTACTGCTACGGTAGTGTGCCATTGGCTGGGCCTCCCGTTAACTCTTGCAGAGCTTCACTGTTGCCTCCGTTACTGCTACGGCAGTGTGCCATTGGTTGAGCCTTCCGTTAACCCTTGCAGTACTCCTTGTTGCCTCCGTTACTACTGCGACTATGCGCCATTGGTTGCATTTCCGTTCAGCTCCTGCAGAGAACCCTGTTGCCTCCGTTACTGCTACAAGCAGTGTGCCATTGGCTGTGTTCCGTTCAGCTCTTACAGAGTACTGTTGCCTCCGTTGCTGCTCCGGCAGGGTGCCATTGGCTCTATTCAGTGCACCTCTTGCAGAGTATTATTGTTGCCTCCGTTTACTGCTACGGCAGTGGGTATAAGTCTCAGCTCTGCTCCGGCAGATTACCAGTGCTCTGTCTCCATTCTAGCACTACAGTCTCCTATTCGCTGTTATTCCATCATACTGGGCGTTACTGAGAACTCACCACAACAGAGACTGATTATATCTATTGGGACTTTAACTCATGCTGTGACGCTACTCTAGGTATTCACCCTATCATGCCTGACCTGTGACAGTATATGAACTCTCTCCCTTCCTATTATACTGGGCCTGTGTAGGCATATGTATCTAAGTCCTGTCTTGCACCTGTATAATTTTGCTGATATACGCTATAGCCCGTTAAGGGTAATTATCATTGTGTTTGTTTCAATAAAACTGTGTTTTATCCTAACCACTGTGTCTGAGTGTTGAACAAACCGTTACACTAAGTCTGTTCAATAAAACTGAGTTTTATCTCACCTACTGTGTCTGAGTGACAATTAAAACCATTACAGTATGAAAGGGCCATGACCTCAGATGGTACAGGTGAAGGTAATGCACAGAGTATCCATTGGCAGATGGATTTACATGAGCAGCGTTTGGCCGTACAAACAATTCTAGAACACACCGCTCATCTAGATAAACTGGTTCAAGCCTCGGTGGTCTTCCCCGTTTCGACACCGGGAGCTCAATTCCTGACGCAAATGGCCTCGAGCAAAGGGCTAACCACCACAGCTCCATTACCTCTAAGATATGATGGCGAACCTACCCTGTGCAGAGGGTTTATCAACCAATTGGAGATTTACCAGGAGCTAAATCCTCAAGCCTTTCCGAATGACCGAGCTAAGGTGGGTTTTATGATCTTGTTACTGACGAGCAGAGCCCTGACATGGGCCAACCCCTTGTGGGAATCTGCCAAACCATGTACACAAAACTTCAGGGAGTTTTTGTGTGCTATCCGCAGAGTGTTTGAAGTTCCAGGTAGAGCCACCTTATCACGGTGCCCATGATATATGGGAGACATTTTGACATGTTTACTTCCTGATATCTTTTATTGGCTACTAGTGTTGAGCGAGCATGCTCGGCCGATGCTCGGATCGGCTCGAGCATCGCTCTGCTCGGCACATGGCGGTACTCGTACGAGTACCGCATGTGCTCGCCCGCCATGTTCGGGTCTCCTCCCCGCACGTTTTGCGGCTGCTGCGCAGCCAATAAACGTGCAGGGAGGCTCTGACATCGGTGTAATGCCAGCAGCCATGTTGGCTGCTGGCATTACACTGATTGGCTGGCCAGAACCCGTGGTCGGGTGCTGTATAGCACCTGACCAGCGAGTTCGGCTCAGTCTTAGCCAGGGAGAGCTGAGGATAGGAAGGGAAAGTCAGTGTAGGGAGGAAAAAACGCAAAATTGTGAAAAAAAAAGAACCAAAAGTCCTTTTTAGGACTACTGTGTGTGGGGGCAGCAGGTTATTTTGTGTGGGGGGAAAAAAAAACAAAAAAAAAACAAACATATATTCTGTTTAGTGTGCAAAGTTGCAGATTAGAGCACATTCTGTTTAGTGTGCACAGTTGCAGATTAGAGCACATTCTGTTTAGTGTGCAAAGTTGCAGATTAGAGCACATTCTGTTTAGTGTGCAAAGTTGCAGATTAGAGCACATTCTGTTAAGTCTTCAAACTAAAATATCAAAGTCACATATTCCATTCAGTGTGCGTCGCCGCAGTTTAGCAGCACATTCTGTGTACTGTGCAGAGTTGCAGAATAGGAAGAAATACTGTTAAGTCTTCAAACTCAAATATCAAAGTCACATATTCCATTCAGTGTGCTTCGCCGCAGTTTAGCAGCACATTCTGTGTACTGTGCAGAGTTGCAGAATAGGAAGAAATACTGTTAAGTCTTCAAACTAAAATATCAAAGTCACATATTCCATTCAGTGTGCTTCGCCGCAGTTTAGCAGCACATTCTGTGTACTGTGCAGAGTTGCAGAATAGGAAGAAATACTGTTAAGTCTTCAAACTAAAATATCAAAGTCACATATTCCATTCAGTGTGCTTCGCCGCAGTTTAGCAGCACATTCTGTGTACTGTGCAGAGTTGCAGAATAGGAAGAAATACTGTTAAGTCTTCAAACTAAAATATCAAAGTCACATATTCCATTCAGTGTGCGTCGCCGCAGTTTAGCAGCACATTCTGTGTACTGTGCAGAGTTGCAGAATAGGAAGAAATACTGTTAAGTCTTCAAACTAAAATATCAAAGTCACATATTCCATTCAGTGTGCGTCGCCGCAGTTTAGCAGCACATTCTGTGTACTGTGCAGAGTTGCAGAATAGGAAGAAATACTGTTAAGTCTTCAAACTAAAATATCAAAGTCACATATTCCATTCAGTGTGCTTCGCCGCAGTTTAGCAGCACATTCTGTGTACTGTGCAGAGTTGCAGAATAGGAAGAAATACTGTTAAGTTTTCAAACTCAAATATTAAAGTCACATATTCCATTCAGTGTGTGTCACCGCAGTTTAGCAGCCTATTCTGTGTACTCTGCACAGTTGCAGAATAGGAAGAAATACTGTTAAGTTTTCAAACTCAAATATTAAAGTCACATATTCCATTCTGTGTTCGTCACCGCAGTTTAGCAGCCTATTCTGTGTACTCTGCACAGTTGCAGAATAGGAAGAAATACTGTTAAGTTTTCAAACTCAAATATTAAAGTCACATATTCCATTCTGTGTTCGTCACCGCAGTTTAGCAGCCTATTCTGTGTACTCTGCACAGTTGCAGAATAGGAAGAAATACTGTTAAGTTTTCAAACTCAAATATTAAAGTCACATATTCCATTCTGTGTTCGTCACCGCAGTTTAGCAGCCTATTCTGTGTACTCTGCACAGTTGCAGAATAGGAAGAAATACTGTTAAGTTTTCAAACTCAAATATTAAAGTCACATATTCCATTCTGTGTTCGTCACCGCAGTTTAGCAGCCTGTTCTGTGTACTCTGCACAGTTGCAGAATAGGAAGAAATACTGTTAAGTTTTCAAACTCAAATATTAAAGTCACATATTCCGTGTAAGATGAAGAAGGCGGGTAAAAAGGGACGGGGAAGTGGACGTGATCCTGATAGTTCAGGGCGCGGGTCAGGACGCGGAGAAACTGTGCCTGGTGCCAGAGCACAAGAAAGAAAGACATCCACCATACCTAGCTTCATGTCTCATTTCACAGGGCGTCGCAGGACATCACTCTCGAGGTCCGACCACTGCGAACAGGTGGTCGGTTGGATGTCAGCTGATACTGCTTCCAGTCGGTTAAGCACCACCCTGTCTTCCACCAAGTCCACTCTCAGTAGCCAAGAGTCTGGTCAACATAATCCTCACTCTGATCATCCTTCCTCCCACCATACACGGTCTGGTCAAAGAAGTGATCCCACACTGGGATATAGTGAGGAGCTCGTCTCATCACCAATCCTTCATTTGACCCTCTCTCCAAGCACGCTTGCAGAGGAACATGACATCTTATGCCCTGATTCACAACCTCTAGAGGGTACCCAATCACAAGAAGATGACAGATGTGAACGGCATTTAAGGTCAAAGGAAGTAGTGGATGATGATGATGATGATGAGACACAGTTGCCATTAAATCAACCACTATTTCCGTCTCAAGACCTTGTTGAGGAGAATGTTATACAGTTGTCAATGACTGAGTATGTGGTGGGATCAAGACATGAGGAGGATGATCAGAGTGAGGAAGTGGAGGAGGACTTGGTGGACGATGAGGTGACTGACCCCACCTGGGAAGGTGTAGAGCCGAGCGATGACAGCAGTCCTGAGGGTGAGCCATCTGCAGCACCGCAACAGGCTGGAAGAGGCAGTGGTGTGGCTACAGAAAGAAGGCGGACCGCACCAAACCGGCCCGCAAATGTTCCACGGAGCACCCCCTTGCGTAAATCTACCTTGCCAAAGGGTAGGTGTTCCGCGGTATGGCGTTTTTTTAAGGAAAGTGCGGACGACAAAAGAATTGTAGTTTGCAACCTGTGCCACACCAGAATGAGCCGAGGCATGAACACTAGAAACCTCACCACCACCAGCATGATCCGACACATGGCATCCAAGCACCGTAATAAGTGGGAGGAACGCCTGGATCGCCCATCTGTGTCTGCAGGCCACACCACTGCCTCCTCTTCCCCTGTTTTCGGTGCCGGCCAATCGCCTGTCGAAGGCGCAGGCCCGCATACCTCCCGCCCTGCACCTGTATCATCTGAAGCACCATCAGCGACCACATCCACTTCCCTGTCCCAGCACAGCGTCCAAATGTCGTTACCCCAGGCATTTGAGCGCAAGAGAAAATACCCAGCCACCCACCCACAGGCCATAGCACTAACCTCACACCTTTCCAAATTACTGGCCATCGAAATGCTGCCATTTAGGCTTGTGGACACTGAGTCCTTCCGCAGCCTGATGGCAGCAGCTGTCCCTCGGTACGCGGTCCCCAGCCGCCACTACTTTTCCCGGTGTGCCATCCCCGCATTACACCACCATGTGTCCCGTAACATCACCCGTGCCCTGACCAACGCAGTTACTGGGAAGGTCCACTTAACGACTGACACATGGACAAGTGCTTGTGGCCAGGGACGCTACATTTCCCTGACGGCACACTGGGTGAATGTCGTGGAGGCTGGGAGCGACTCGGACCCTGGGATGGCACGGGTGCTACCCACGCCGAGGATTGCGGGCCCTACCTCCATCAGGGTTTCCGCCAGCACCTACGTTATTGGCTCCTCCTCCTCCGTTTCCACCTCCGAATTCTCTACACGCAGCGCCACTCCCCCATCAGCCAGTAGCTGGAAGCAGTGTAGCACTGCAGTGGGGAAGCGTCAACAGGCCGTGCTGAAGCTGATCTGCCTTGGGGACAAACAGCACACGGCCTCAGAGCTGTTGCAGGGGATTAGTCACCAGACCGAGCAGTGGCTCTCGCCACTCAACCTGCAACCAGGCATGGTTGTGTGTGATAATGGGCGTAACTTGGTGGCGGCTTTGGAGCTCGGCAAGCTCACACACGTACCATGCCTAGCGCATGTATTTAATTTAGTGGTTCAGCGATTTCTAAAAACCTACCCCAATGTGCATGATCTCTTGACCAAGGTGCGCCGCGTGTGTGCACATTTCCGTAAGTCATCTACAGCTTCGGCCGGCCTGTTGAAGCTGCAGCAGCGCTTACAATTGCCAGCTCACCGGCTGCTGTGTGACGTGAGCACGCGCTGGAACTCCACCTTCCACATGTTGGCCCGGCTTTGTGAGCAGCAGAGGGCAGTAGTGGAGTACCAGCTGTTACACGGTCGTCGCCTCTCCGTTCAACTTCCTGTAATCAGAAGTGAGGAGTGGGAATGGATGTCAGACCTCTGCGAGGTTTTACGCAATTTTGAGGAATCAACACAGATGGTGAGCGGCGATAACGCTATTATCAGTGTAACCATCCCACTTCTGTGTCTACTGAAACGCTCGCTGCTCACAATTAAAACCGACGCTTTGCATGTGGAAGAGGTGGAAATGGGGGAGGAAGAGCTTACACAAGGTGATAGCCAGAGCACCCTCACTTCGTCTTCTCAGCGACAATTGGAGGAGGCGGAGGAGGAGGAGGAGGAGGAGGAAGACACGGTTGCCTCCGCTACAGAGGGTAGCCATGGAACTTTAGTTCCATCTCTTCAGCGTGGGTGGGCAGAAGAGGAGGAAGAGGATGAGGATATTGAGAGTCATCCTCCTGGTGAGGACAGCGAAATCTTGCCTGTTGGTACTCTGGCACACATGGCTGACTTTATGTTAGGCTGCCTTTCCCGTGACCCACGCGTTGTACGCATTTTAGACAACACGGATTACTGGGTGTTCACCCTTCTGGACCCCCGCTACAAAGAGAATTTCTCATCTCTCATTCCTCCGGTGGAGAGGACAAGCAAAATGGTGCAATACCAGAAGGTTCTTGTTGAAAAATTGCACCAAAATTTTCCATCTGACAACGCTGGCGGCAGAGTACGTGCTACCTTGGCCAACCGAGAAGGGGAGAAAAGGGGAGCACACAGCAGTTCCGACAAAGGCAGGGCAACACTCTCCAAGGCATGGGACACCTTCATGACACCCCGCCAGCACCCTCACCCTGATGCGCAGCCTAGTGTCACAAGGAGGGAAAAGTTTTGGAAGATGGTGAAGGAGTACGTAGCAGACCGTGTCAGCGTCCTCAATGATCCCTCTGTGCCTTACAACTACTGGGTGTCCAAGCTGGACACGTGGTATGAACTGGCACTCTACGCCTTGGAGGTGCTGGCCTGCCCTGCCGCCAGCGTTCTGTCTGAGCGGGTATTTAGTGCTGCTGGTGGCATCATAACAGATAAGCGTATCCGCCTTTCCACCGACAATGCTGATAGGTTGACACTTATAAAAATGAACAAGGCCTGGATTTCCCCTGACTTCTCCACTCCACTGGAGGAAAGCCCCGGGGGAACATAAACTCACTTTATATACGTTATTTACAATGATGGGAATACTCTGTATTCCCATTCACCCCTTCCACCCAAAAAACGGGTATATGGTTGACTCTTAATCTTCTCATCCTCCTCCTCCTCTTCCATATGCCCTGGGATATAATTTTTATATAGGGCCAGCTAACCAGCGGGCCCTGTGATATAATTTTTATATAGGGCCAGCTCACCAGCGGGCCCTGTTTGACAATTTTTATATAGGTCAGCTCACCAGCGGGCCTTCTCATATAATGTTTTATTGGGTCAGCTCTCTAACGGGCCCTCTCATATAATGTTTTATAGCGTCAGCTCACTAGCGGGCCTTCGCATATAATGTTTAGGATGGTCAGCTCTGCAGCAGACCCTCACCCATAATGTTTTAGATGGTCAGCTCAGCGCACGTTTCCCTCTTAATCATGGCCTCAGTTCAATAAAATCAAGGAAATTTTTGGGATAATTTGCCTCTGCGCACGTTTCCCTCTTAATCATGGCCTCACTTCAGAAAATCAAGGAAATTTTTGGGATAATTTGCCTCTGCGCACGTTTCCCTCTTAATCATGGCCTCACTTCAGAAAATCAAGGAAATTTTTGGGATAATTTGCAGATGATATACAAGTAAATATACAGCAAATATTGTTTGGTAACAATTTTTCGCCTAAAGTCGTTTTTATTTTCCTTTTTGTGTGTTTTATGGTCAGTCTGTAAAAATGGCGTACTACGGGCGAAAGATCGTTCCCAGCAGCGATGTTGGAGTCCAAGATGCATCCAGACATCCTCCCTATGCTGTCCCTGAACCATTTCTGTGGTGTTTCCATCCTTTTCTGCCCTTTTCCTATGGACCAGGCACCCTCCCCTCATCAGAGCAGGGGGTGCCTGGTGTAATGCTCGAGTCCTCCCATTGACTTCAATGGGGCTCGGGTGCTCGGCCGAGCACTCGAGCCTCCGGGGGCGCTCGGTCAGAGCACCCGAACACCCGAGCATTGGGGTGCTCGCTCATCACTATTGGCTACGCTGTCTTTCCTCCTCCCAGTGACAGCCTTTAAATACCGTGGGTTGTCACTTATGTGCTGCCCTTTCGTGGTGTTTCCATTGCCTATCGCTTATTCCGTTACTCTTGTATGATACTAGTGTATGACCCAGACTGCCTGACTATTCTGTCTGTTTATCATTCCTGCTCTGTGTACCGACCTGGATTGGCTGATGTTCCTGCTCTGTGTACTGACCCGGCCAGTTGACGTTCCTGCTCCATGTACCGACCCGGCTTGACCGACGATCCTGCTCTGTGTACCAACCCAGCTTGGCTGACGTTCCTGCTCTGTGTACTGACCCGGATTGGCTGACGTTCCTGCTCTGTGTACAGACCCGGCTTGGCTGAAGTTCCTGCTCCATTTACTGTTCCTGCTTGCAAGACATCCTGCTCCTGCTGTGCGGCCTGAGTTGCTCACGCTCTCTGTGGTCTGTACCAGACCTCCGGTTGCTTCGGTTCTCTGCAGATAGTCCTGTCCATGACCCGTTGTCTCATAGTGCCTGTTGCTCCATTCCGGTAGTATCACCGGTTGCACCATGATCCCTTGGTCTGTTACTGCTGTCACTGAGGTTGGGTTACTGTTGGGTGCCTCAGGCTATTTCTACATCTGCAGTTGCTGTAGACCGAAGTGTTCGTTAACACCTTGCGGGGTGGTGCTGGGCACTTGGATCTATATATGGTAGTCTCAGTTTGTCGTACGTTGCTCCTTACGGTGCCGTGTACTTGGGCCATTATCGATTGCTGTCTCAGTTTGGCATTGCGCTGCACCATCCGGTGCTGTGCCCTGGGTCACGAAAACCTTGCAGTCTCTGTTGGGCGTTCTCAATATTGCTAGTAGCCACCTTCCTCTGGTGCCTTGTAGCCAGTTCTATCCTGGCTTCACCTGCTCCTTGCGATTCCAGTCGCTATTGTTACTCTCTGCATAGGGAGTGTACTTTAGGGCCTTCCACTATTAGGGCCAACTAGCTGTTCCTGGCCTATACGTATCATTCTGTCATATTCACACTTTATCATATGAAATGTACCTGACCTGTGTCAGTATTGTATATTGATCTTACATACTGGACCCGTGTGGGTTAATCATATCATTGTAACCTGTCCTGTGTCAGCTTTCCATTTATCTGTATTCTGGACCCGCTAGGGTTACTGTTATTCCTTGTGTGCTAATAAAACTGTGTTTTACCAAAACCTTCCGTTTCTGAGTGTGCTAAACCGTAACAGTACGAAAGGGCCATGACCGCAGACGGTACAGGTGATGGTAATGCACAAAGTATCCATTGGAGGATGGATTTACATGAGTAGCGTTTGGACCAGTTGGCGTTGGCCATTCAAACAATTCTTGAGCGCACAGCAAACTTGGATAAACCAGTGCCAGCCCCGGTGGTCTCCCCCGTTTCGACACCGGGAGCTCAGTCCTTGTTGCAAACTAACTCAAACAGAGGGTTGACTGCTACAGCTCCACTACCTTTAAGGTACGATGGCGAACCCACCCTGTGCAGAAGGTTCATAAATCAGTTGGAGATCTTCCTAGAATTAACCCCTCAAGCCTTTCCTAGTGATCATAGTAAGGTGGGCTTCATGATTTCATTGCTGACGGGCATAGCTCTGACTTGGGCAAATCCCTTATGGGAGGTTGCAAAACCATGTACAAGGAACTTCAGCGAGTTCTTAAGGGCGTTTCATTGAGTATTTGAAGTCCCTGGGAGAGCCGCCTCTGCTGCAAAAAAACTAATGGAGATCCAACAGGGGTCTTGCACAGTTGCTGACTATGCCATTGAATTTTGTACGTTAGCAGCAGAAGTGGGCTGGATCAATGAGGCACTGGTGGCAGCATTTGCACAGGGACTATGCGAGCGCATTAAGGATGAAACAGCAGCCCAAAAACTACCGAGTGATCTTGATGAGTTTATTGATTTCTTGATTTTGACCGATTCCCGTATTAGGGAGAGTATGGCGGCTATGGACTATAGGCAGAGGGCCAGAGATTTGGGACTAGCAAGACCAAGCTTCCCTCCCATGCCTCCCTCATCTCCCAAGCCTCCTGAATGTACCTGTGAGAATAGTGAACCTATGCAATTAGGGTTTACTAGACTGCCAAAGGTGGAACAGGCTCATCTCCATAGACAGGGCCTCTGTCTATATTGTGGCCTAGTTGGTCATTTGCTTCATTCATGCCCTACACAGCCGGGAAACGAACGCACCTAGGGTACCTTGGGGGACAGGCCCTAGGTGGCGTTCAGCAGTCCCTATATCTGACTAGTCAGAAGCCTACTATCCAGGCTGTACTTTCATGGGCAGAACTCACGGTAGAAGTTCTGGTTCTAGTCAATTATATTTTATGGATGATATATTTGCTGCCTCGCACAAAATTCCACTGGTGGAGAAAGAGTCTCCTTTGACTATAGAGGCCATTGATGGCAGAGCATTGGTACCAGCCCAAATTACTATGGAAACAATACCTCTATCTTTGCGTATTGGGGCACTCCATTACAGGAAACAACGGTTCCAGATTATCCACTCCCCTCACCATGCTGTGATCCTGGGGTTTCCATGGTTATATCTGCACAACCGCATGTTCAACTGGCAGACTTGTGAAATTACAGCATGGTCTGAATTCTGTGACAAACATTGTATTTCCCACCCCACCAAGATAATGTGTACCTCTCCCTCAGTGCCGCCTGAATACTGCCAGTTCAGCAACGTTTTCAGTAAGGGATAGGCTAGTGCTTTGCTGCCGCATCGGGCATGTGACTGCGTTATTGATCTGCCTCCTGGTGCCGTTCCTCCTCGGGGTCGTGCTTACCCGTTGTCTTGCAGGGAGAATCGGGCCATGGAGGAGTACATTTCAGATGCCCTAGAAAGGGGTATTATCAGGAAGTCATCCTGGCCCGTGGGGGCTTCTTTGTGAAAAAGAAAAGTGGCGAATTATGACCATGTATAGATTATCATGGACTGAACAAACTGATGCCCAAAAACGCTTATCCTATACCACTCATTACAGAGCTGTTTGACAGATTGAAAGGCTCTTCCATCTTTAACAAGCTAGATTTACGGGCTGCTTATAACCTGATAAGAATAAGGGCCGGTGATGAGTGGAAAACGCATTCAATACAAGATCAGGTCATTATGAATATCTGGTGATGCCTTTTGGGCTATGTAACGCACCCGCAGTATTCCAGGAATTTATTAATGATATCCTACGTGACATGCTACAGTCCTGTGTAGTTGTTTATCTTGATGATATTCTCATACATTCGTCCAGTTTGTCACAACACATCAAGGATGTGACCGCAGTTCTGCTCAAACTCAGTGAGAATAAACTCTATTGCAAAATCAAGAAATGCAAATTCCATAAGCCTATGGTGCTGTTTCTGGGCTTCGTAATCTCTAAGGATGGCATTGCAATGGACAATGATAAGCTGGCAGCAGTCCTGCAGTGGCCACGTCCTAAGGGGCTCAAGGCAATCCGATGCTTTCTTGGCTTTGCCAACTATTATAGAAAATTAATTTGAGACTTTTCCATAATTGTGAAGCCGCTGTCCAATCTGACACACAAGGGTGCAAATCATTCCCAATGGTCTCAGGAAGCTGAACAAGCTTTTGTGATGTTGAAATCTGCGTTTGAGTCTCCTCCTGTACTGTCCCACCCCAATCCCTCCCTTCCATTCACTTTGGAGGTCGATGCCTCTGAAACTGGGGTAGGGGCAGTGCTGTCCTAGTGCCTGGACCCTGGGAGTATGTTAAGGCCATGTGGATTTTTCTCCAAAAAGTTGTCTAGTGCTCAGAGCCACTACGAGATTGGGAACAGAGAACTTTTGGCAATTATCCTTGATGGTACCAGAACCCAGGTACTGATCTTGACTGATCATAAAAACCTAACGTACCTTTCTGAGGCAAAAAGATTGTCCTCTCGACAGGCTAGATGGGCTTTGTTTCTGTCCCGTTTTAATATCATTGTATCCTACCTGCCCGGTTACAAGAATGTTTGGACAGATGCCCTGTCCAGGAAATTCGGTCCTGAAACAGAGAGAGATGAGACTCCAGTACCTATTATTCAGCAAGATCGCATTTTAGCTACTCTGTGGACCAGTATTACTTCGCCTCTGGGGGAGGAGATTCTCTCTAACCAGGCTACTGCACTGCCTGATACCCCAGTAAGAAAGTGTTTCGTAGCTGAGCCCTTCCGTACCCACCTACTTGAAACCTATCACGCATCTCGGGCTGCTGGGCACGTTGGCAGAAATCAATTGATCTGGTCTCTCTCACAGTTACTCTGGTGGCCTTCCTTGCGTGCTGACTGCACCGCATATACGGCAGCATGTTCTACTTGTGCCCGTGCCAAATCCCCTAGGCACCTTCCTGTGGGCTTGCTCCATCTAGTACCTAATGGTGAGCATCCTTGGTCTCATGTCTCGATCGACTTCATAGGAGAACTACCGGTGTCTAGGGGATATTCATTAATTCTGATGGTAGTTGATAGATTCTCTAAGATGGCACACTTTGTGCCTCTCCCTGGCCTTCCCTCTGCCCAGGAGTTGGCTGTAGTATTTGCCAGAGAAGTGTTTCGGTTGCATGGCGGACCCAGGGTGCTGGTGTCTGACCGTGGGAGCCAATTTGTGTCTAGGTTTTGGAGGACATTCTGTGAGCAGATGGGCATACAGTTATCCTTTTCTTCTGCAGACCATCCCCAGACCAACTGAGCCGCCGAGCGTGCTAATCAAGGATTGGAACAATTTCTACGCTGTTTTGTGTCCGATCATCATGATAATTGGGCTGACCTATTGCCATGGGCGGAGTTCTCCAGGAATTGTGCGGTTAATTCATCGACTGGGAGCTCCCCGTTTCTCATCAACTACGGGTTTCAACCATGCTTGCTCCCGGACTCATTTCAGATGCAGCTAATTCCAGCTCTGGACGAGCATATCGAGCAACTCCGCTCCACTTCGGCACAGGTACAGAGGACCCTCAGTGCTTCGTTCCAGCGTTACCAGCGTCATGCTAATCACAGACGTTTGCCGGTGGTTTCTGAGTGTGCTAAACCGTAACACGCCTCTGCTGCCAAAAGATTAATGGAGATACAACAAGGTTCTTGTACGGTGGTGGATTATGCAATTGAATTTCGTACGTGGGCAGCAGAGGTAGGCTGGAACAATGAGGCGCTGCTCAGGGACTCACTGATCGTATTAAAGATGAGACGGCAGCCAGAGAATTGACTAACAATCTGGATGAGTTCATTGATTTCGCTATTCTAATCGATTCCCACATCTGTGAACGTATTGCGGCAAAAGACCGAAGGCAGGGGGCCAGGAATTTTGGACAGGCAAGTCAAAATTTCCCACCCATGCCTCCCTTGCCTCCCATGCCTCCTGAACGTAACCAAGAGAATAGTGAACCCATGTAGCTAGGGTTCACCAAGTTGACTAAGGAGGAACGGGCGCATCGCTGTAGAGAGGGTCTCTGCTTGTATTGTGGCCAACCTGGACACCTGTTGCATACCTGTCCTATACAGCCAGGAAATGGAAGCACCTAGGTTACCTTGGGGGACAGGCCCTAGATGGCGTTCAGCAGTCCCTAGATACAGCAGAGATTATCAAGAAAAACATAAATCCTGCTTACAACAAACAGAAGTATTTGGTATACTACATATTAAAATCGGGATGAGAGGAGGGGACATAGATAACAGGTTACTTAAGGCAGAAAATCAATGGATTTTCTCACTGAACACTGAATCTCCCAAAGGTTTAAATTAAGGAATGAAAATGATTGCACACTTAGAATGAAAAAGTGGAGCAATTTAGTGATTTTACCATGTTTGGCAAATTGAGTTGCTATTTGATCCACTGTGTGGGGATATTATTACGATCATTTACATATCTAAAACCTGTTAGTCTCCACATGTACAAGTAAATGGGGCCTAATTAATCAATTGATGCTATGAAAGAACTGTGCAAATTAGCTGATAATTAAGCCAGTGCTTATAAACCCCCCAATATTTATGATATTCAAATATTTAAATATAAAGATGCATCAGCTAAAGAGCAGTTCTGGTTATGGGCTTCTATCTGCTCCATCAGCCAAAGTAGACTTGTGCATTTGTTTAGTAATGAATTAGAATGTTATTAATAAACACGTTTTTTGTGAGGTTAACAAATGGGGTTGTTTACTGGGATTGAGAGGACAGTTAATAAAATAATAATAAGTAAATACAATTAAACAAACTCCATAAGAAAAGGCATAAAAGGGGTCTGAGGAGGGTCTCTGTGTTGGTGGGTGGAGTCTGGGGAAAGAATCAGTTGAACAGGGAATTTGTTTTGGAGGGGGCATTGGCTGGAATTGAGGGGACAGTTAATAAAAAATAAATAAATACAATTACAAATAAAATAATAAATTGGTACATAGCGTGACAGAGACAGGGACCCCCTGACATAAGTTGCTACTTGGGTAGGCTGATACTTGACGGGGTAGAGTACTTTGTAGAGTAATATTTGTAGGACTTGGACTTGTGTCAGGCCTAAGCCCTGAGGAAGCATTGATTTGTAGGACTTAGACTTTTTCCTAATGACACAAGCCTTGAGGAAACATAAATTAGTTGTAGGAAAATAGACTTGTCTAATACATCTCTGTCTTACATAGAGCCTTATATTTATTATGAACTGAAGCCATGCCATTTCAGTGATAGTGCAAGTGGTCACATTAAGAATCTTAAGGTGTTAGGATTAGAGGCAATTGGGGCTTCAGTTCATAATGGATATAAGGCTCTATGTAAGACAGAGATGTTTTGGATGTTCAGACTCAACACACAATTCCCTTTGGGAATGAATGAGGGGGGTAGAAATTATTACTCTTTTGTAGAAATCTCTATTCCCTTATGAATATATATTCTTTGATACAGCCTCTTTGCTTTGTTATAGACACAGGAGATAGGGAGGTTCTCTCAACTAGGTAAAAAAAATTAAATGGTATGTGTATTTATATATATTGAGACCAGATAGGATGGCTGGAGTTTAGGGACCACTATGTTTATTAGTAAGGCATGAGAAAATGTCTTATGATATTTCAGAATGTATTTGCATTTCATGGGTGGGAGATAAGGATGTTCCGCCCCTCATGTGGAAGATCAGAAGTAGGAAGTGACCATATGTGTTACTGGAACGTGACCATGATGCAGATATCCAGTGTTCCGTCGGTGGGAGAGAAAGAGGTTTCTCTCCGAGTTGACTGAGAGCCGTAAGTTGGATGCTGCACTTTGAGTTCCATCGGTGGAGTGCAGACTTTGGCGGTAACGTTTGATTGGACATCTTGAGGGGAGCTATCCATCTTTCAACTTGACCAGTGAGTATATAAATGGCCTGGGTTCATCATAGCTCAGTTGATGCCCCTGATGAAGTAGCATAGAGTTATGAAATGTGTAGGGTGTATACTGTATGTATTTTATATTATAAGCATAGTCCTTGTGTATTTTATACAATGTTTATAATAAATGTCTACTCACAAGTGGTCATTTACCCTAGAACCTTACCTACATAGTGTGGAACATTTTTTGGAGTAGTTTTACTGGGCATTGGAACATCTGGATGGTTTGTGAGAGGTAAAGTATCCCTCAGTGCTGGAGGTAGAGTTACCAATGGCCGGTGAGGAGTTTGGAGACCCTTTGGAGACTGACCGTGACTGGGGTTCAGATCCAGTCTAAGCTATCCATCCTAGAGGCAGGTCAGGCCTCTTGCAAATGTGAGTACCCTGTGAGGGGGTTTGTATTATTGCATGGCTGTTTCTAGAGTACTACACTCAGACAGGATTGCTGGTTTTTTTTGCGTTTTTGTATTGACTTGTAGGACTTAGACTTATTAGAGGCACAAGCCCTGAGGAAACATTGATTTATAGTAGGAAATAAGACTTGTGTTAAGCCCAAGCCGTGAGGAAACATTGATCTGTAGGACATTGACATTGTTTGGCACATTGATTTGTAGGTCTCTTAAGCTTATTAGAAACAAGCCCACAAAAATTTTAAATTTTTTGTAGGCTTTTTTTTTTTTTTTTTTTTAAAAAGAACAAGTCCTGAGAAAAAAAAAGCCCTACTGGCCTAATGCCAGCAGGTCATGTCGTGTTGGCTAGTAGCCCCTGGCCATTGTCAAATGTTCTGTTGCAATTGCAGAAATTGTGACTGTTGTTCTTGCTGCTGCTACTGATTGTTTAAACAGCAGGATGATTAGGCAACTTGATCTCCTGCTCATGATACTCATATCTTGTTTGGTAGTGATTCTCTTGACATTTAGTGTGGCTCAATGTTACGGTTTTCTGACACTCAGACCAGGGTATGAAGTAAAAACACAGTTTTATTGAAAATAAAACAAGGCCCCTAGAGGCCAATACAGAAATAGCAACAATGGCAATAATGACAAAGTGAATGCACACAATGATAATGATAGATGCTATGAAAGAATTGGGAGTATTCCCCCAAAGGGTTAAGAAATGAAATGAGTGAGATATACAAGATTGGCCAAATAGCAGTCTCTGGAACACAGTCTCTCAATAGCAGGATAGTGGAGTAACTGCACTGAATACACTCTCAAGTTGATGTAATAGAGCACAAAGTCCTGAGCTGATTCGGGACCACCACTGTGGGCTACAGAGGAGTGCTATTGCCACGCTGTAGTGATCAGAACCAAAATCGCCCTTAACTAGAAAAGTAGTAACCCTGCATGTGCCATTGGATATTGCCCTGACACCTCTTGGGTGTTATACTGATGGTGACTGCACAAGCTGTAATAGAGCCGGCGCCCTCATGAGTGCAATGGGAAAGTACCTTCAACGTCTGTGGCCCTGAGCCAGAATATGAACACGGACAGCCAAGGCTCTGATGGTGAATAAGGGACACACAGAAGCACTCAGAGGAAAGGCTCACGTCAGAAAATGTATGCTTGGCAAGATATATCGGAGGCACCAGACCGGAGACTACAGGCACTGCGAGGGTTAAATGGTTCTGCACACAAGCGAGTACCTTGGCAACCAACAGAAGGCAAAGCAACCTCAGGCTACAGCTACTAATAAGTGAGAGGAACAGTGAGTCGCTTAAACAGTTCAGAATGTCACAGAGGCGACTGAAATGATGCTGGAACACAGGAACAGCAGGCAGAACCGGAACGGTAACTGGAACAGCAGACAGGCCGGAATAGCAATCGGAACAGCAGGCAGGACCGGAGCAGTACTGGAACAGCAGACAGGCCGGTGTATCAACCGGAACAGCAGGCAGGACCGGAACAGTACTGGAACAGCAGACAGGCCGGTGTAGCAACCGGAACAGGAGGTTGGACCGGAACAGTACTGGAACAGCAGACAGGCCGGAATGGCAACCGGAACAGCAGGCAGAACCGGAGCGGTACTGGAACAGCAGACAGGCCGGAATTATTCACAGAGCAGGGTCGTCAGCCAGAACCGGGTCAATTCACGAAGCAGGGTCGTCAGCCAGAGCCAGGTCAAATCACGGAGCAGGGTCGTCAGCCAGAACCGGGTCAATTCACGGAGCAGAATCAGGAGAAGAGTCAGACTAGCCGGGTCGGTACACAGGAGACACTGGAATATGGCAACAAGGTGCAGCAACAGGAACACCACGAAAGGGCAACTGACAATTGCCCAAGCTCCAGCATATAACGACACATCCTGGGCGGGCCAATCAGTCTCAACCAATGCACAGGCAAATCATGTCAGATTGACAGAAAGACACGGGGACCGTGATACTCAATGACTTTGCTTTTATAAACATGATCATCTCTAGTATAATCACATTGTTTGGTTTTAAAGAAGTAATACAACATTACTCCAGAAACTTATTACTTATTACCTGTCCCTTTCCCCCATTCCCCTCCCTTTTTTTCCACTGTTATTGAGATTTACAGAATGCAGAATTGAAGAACTGTGCCTTTCTCTATCTTTATAATTGGACTGCTTACTCACTGATACTTGCAGAGACTTCCTTTGTTCCATCGTTTGTTTATTGTATTTCAAATACATTTTGTATGTCTACTATATTGAATAAAGCTTTGAAAGACAAAAAAAGAGAGAATGGGATCAACAACAGCAGTGATATGGGTGATGATGATCATGCTTCCACATGTCTCTACTAACCCCAGTGATCTGCCTGAGGCAGGTGCAGCACCACAACTAGAGGACATTCTAGAATGTTAGAGAGGTCTCCAGCCCATTCTTTTACATTGCCTTTAAATGTTAAAAAGTGAATTCTGTATTTTGTTTTTAATGTCCTCTATAGTGCAGTTGGTTTTCTCCAGTATTTCTCCATTTCAACTTAGTACATCAGCCCCAAACAATATTCCTTCTATACTTTTGTTTTTCTTTTATCTATTCATTATGATGGTCGTCGTGAAATTATTTTATAAAATCTTACTTTATTGTGTGCTGCTTTTTTATGGGTAGATGGAATTTAAAGAATCAAATCTACTAAACAGCTGACTTCCCACTGAGTGGAAAATAAATGCAGCATGTCATAAAACACTATTCTCATCAGCAGATAAGATGTTCTAACAGTGTATTGTATCTGTACACTAATTCAGTTTGTTGATTTAAATTATATGCTGTCTAATCTATTAATTCAATATTATATCAGACTACCAGTGCAGTATACTAGTGCAACAATGCATACATTATGATAATTATTTTGTATTTCATCTATAATTATACATCTTAAATCGATTCTGTTATTACCTTGTAACCAGATGCATTTTGTGAAACTGCAAAAAAACAAACAAAACAAAACAGAAAAAAAGCCAATTAACTGCAGGGTTTTGAAACTGGTCCTGATTGCTACTAGATATATTATGCATACTTAAATGTTCTGTTCCAGCTATTGTTTTAAAGTATTGTTGTATTGTTTGCCTCCAAATCTTAATTTATTGCAGCATTCATAGCAGATATTTAATCCCTTGTATGCTAGAGATGACTCTAGCACACAAGGCATTAACCCTTTGAGTGTCAGAGGGGTACACAACGTATTGCAAACCAATGCATTTCATACCGCTCTGGCATTCAAAGGGTTATTAATGATGATCACATTTAAATAAAATGCACATAAACAACCCCACAGTTTAAATCATTTCCAAATCTGTTATTTAGCCACATGCAGGCTAGAGATATCTCTGATGAATTATGAATCATCCAAGGGGTGAAAGGAACACATGGTAAGCACATGTTAAGCACATCTCAGCCAGTGGCTGTGAGGGAATTGGATCAGAGACTGCCCATCTATAAAGACAGTCTCTGCTCAAATTCCCTCATTGCAGAATGGGCATCGGCCCCTGAGGCAGCAGAAGGGTGGATCTTTGGCACACAGCAATGCCTCTGCCACCCCCACCTCTGCAGTCACACACAGCGGCAGAGACATTATTATTATCAAGCCAAGTATATTAATATTATGTTTTTTACTATGCGTATGTCTTAAAATAATAATGGCGGCATATTTGAATAAACCTGGGCACTAATATGTTGCTTAACTCTTTGAGCCCCAGAGAGGTCCACAACTCATTGCTTTGCAATGTGTTGCATTCCCCTCTGGCACTCAAGGGGTTAAATGATGTATTGCATTATTCCACATTTTATTCATACTTTGTTTTTGTTTCACAGATACAAGAAGACTGAAGAGAAGACAGTAGATGACAGGTAAGTGTAACAAATATTAGCTAACGGTCGGTGTTTGGCAGTATATCAAGCACCGATTGTTAGTTTTTTTTACTGTCAAGTTCCCAATACTGACACTATTTAGCTGCATTTTGGGAACTTAACGCACAAAACGGATGTTTGGCCACAACACCATTTCTGTAGCCTAACGTCCATTGTGCTTTTAGCCGGTAGGACATTTGAACACCAGGACATTTTCTTTTGTCGGTCTGTATCCATTTTGCCCTACCGGCTTTTTTTTGCTCAAACATTTGTATCGCGCCCTTCTTCTCTAGAATTGTTAATTCCTCACACATCCAATTAGTATCCCCAGTGTGAAATAACTTACTGATCTAAGTTGTTCCTTAAAGGAGCACTAACACATGGTAATGATAAATCATAACCTATTTAATCTAAAAAAATCCTAATGACATTAAAAAATAAATTGTATATCAGTTAGTTGCATGAAGATCATTTTTAATTTCTATTGAATACCATGTCCATGGAAGTGGCCATGAATTTTTCTTGCTGGAGCCCAAGCTCCTTCCTTCCTAAGAAGACTTCAGTGGGGGAATTTAAGACTTTGTTTAAAAGTATATATTCATTATTTACTAGCAATGTGGGACGGCGCTGCCCGTCAGGTTATATAGGGGATTAATTCACACACACGGATGCAAGACACACACACACACACAGACACACGCAAATGCACATGCATGCACTGAGATGCATAAAGAGAGACACAGTCATACACAATACATGCAATGCACAACATGCAGACACATAGAGTGTGATACAGACATGCAACACACACAGTGAGGAACACACAGGCACACACAGAGACACACACAGAAGTGAGACATAAGGGGGTGACTTATGTGTCATTGTAATGAGTTTGTGTTTGTACTTATGCCTCCACTGTGGCATTCATTCATGTAGTTGAAATGCATGTGGTAATTGCACATACTATTGTGGAAGGTTGATTGTGCTGGCTCCCGGGATGTGAGTGAGTGTGTGTGAGTATGAGCGAGTGGCATTCATTCATGTAGTTGAAATGCATGTGTTAATTGCACATACTATGGTGGAAGGTGGATCGTGCTGGCTCCCGGGATGTGAGTGAGTGTGTGTGAGTGGCATTCATTCATGTAGTTGAAATGTATGTGGTAATTTCACATACTATGGTGGAAGGTGGATAGTGCTGGCTCCCCGGGTGTGAGTGAGTGTGTGTGAGTGTGAGCGAGTGGCATTCATTCATGTAGTTGAAATGCATGTGTTAATTGCACATACTATGGTGAAAGGTGGATCGTGCTGGCTCCCGGGGTGTGAGTGAGTGAGTGAGTGTGTGAGTGACATTCATTCATGTAGTTGAAATGCGTGTGGTAATTCCACATACTATGGTGGAAGGTGGATCCTGCTGGCTCCCAGGGTGTGAGAGAGTGTGAGTGAGACCATGGTGGAAGGTGGATCGTGTTGGCTCCCAGGGTGTAAGTGAGGGTGTGTGAGTAAGTGTGAGTGAGTGTGTGTGAGTGCGAGAGTGAGTGTGTGAGTGTGAGTGATTGCGTGAGTGTGTGTGTGAGTGAGAGTGTGTGAGTAAGAGTGTGTGAATGTGTGTGAGTGTATGATTGAGTGAGAGTGAGTGAGAATGTGTGTGATTGAGTGTGTGTGAGTGTGTGTGATTGTGTGAGTGAGTGTGATTGAGTGTGAGTGTGAGTGAGTGTGATTGAGTGTGTGATTGAGTGTATGTGACTGAGTGAGAGTGTGTGAGTATGTGTGAGAAAAAGTGTGAGAGAGAGAGAGTGTGTGTGATTGAGAGTGAGAGAGTGTGAGTGAGAGAGAGTGTGTGTGATTGAGTGTGTGTCAGTGTGTGTGATTGAGTGTGTGTGTGTGCGAGTGTGTGAGTGAGTGAGTGTGACAGAGTGTGAGTGTGAGAGAGTGTGTGTGATTGAGTGTGTGTGATTGTGTGTGTGTGTGAATGAGTGTGAGAGAGTGTGAGTGAGAGATAGTGTGTGATTGAGTGTGTGAGTGTGTGTGATTGAGTGTGAGAGAGTGTGAGTGAGAGAGAGTGTGTGTGATTGAGTGTGTGTGAGTGTGTGTGATTGAGTGTGTGTGTGTGTGATTGAGTGAGAGTGTGAGTGAGAGATAGTGTGTGTGATTGAGTGTGTGTGAGTGTGTGTGATTGAGTGAGAAAGAGTGTGTGTGAGTGAGTGTGTATGACTGAGTTGTGTGATTGAATGTGTGTGTGTGTGTTTGTGTCTGATGTGTTTGTGTCTGTGGTGTAGGAGCGAGTGGCAGCCATTTTGTTTTTTCAGTCACTTGGATAGTGATGGGCAGGCTGGATAGTGGGTGCAGGCCAACTCCCTGCATGATTTAAATCACTCCCCCATTGAATCACCCAATGGGAACAGTAACTCCTCCTTACTTAAGCTGAGGTAACCTAGCAATATAACACACGGTAGCTCTTCAGTTGAGGCAAAATAGCAATATGCTGAGGGAACAAATAGAAAGTGGTGTTTGAGGCTTGCCCTCTGTAACATACAGCAAAGCTTCTCTGTCCCTTTAAGGAGAAAGGGCGGGAATCAGGAAGCAGGAAGTGGAGGAGTGACAGTTGAAAACAGACAGTGAGGTTGACTGAAGAGATGAAAAGAGTTAAATAAAAGAGCTGTTATTAAGTTTATCCCTGACTTTGTATTTTATGGAAACATTACACCCTTTGTACTGAAACAGAGTGCATGGAGGGTTACAGTTATCTGTGGGATGTGAGAAAGAGTGTATGGAGGGTTACAGTTATCTGTGGGAGGTGAAACAGAGTGTATGGAGGGTTACAGTTATCTGTGGGAGGTGACACAGTGTGTATGGAGGGTTACAATTATCTGTGGGAGGTGAAACAGTGTGTTTGTGGGGTCATGATCCTGAGTGAGAGTGTGTGTGTGGACCAGGAGAAGTTGTTGATATCCCCTACTTCAGGATCGAGTGGCAGCTATATTTTTTTTTGTCAGTTGGATAGTGGTGGGCAGGCTGGAGGGGGTGGGCCAACTTCCTGTATGATAAACATGCCCCCATTGAATCACCCAATGGGAGCAGTAAAGTCCCCATTGAATCACCCAATAGGAGTTGTGTCTTCTAATGAGACATAAATTATGCAATGAGGCATTCTGTTCAATGTGTGTGTGTTTTCTGAGGAGACATAAATTATGTTCTGTGTGTGAGGAACCATAAATTATGCAATGAGGCTTATTCTTTTATATATATAGATTTTAAAATTGTAGTGTTGACTGGCTGGTTATCATGGCAGTTTTAATTACCCCCTGAAGCCCCTGGTAGAATTACTTTTATAAATAAAGACTTTGGATCCTCTTAGGTTAAGTAATCTTTTTTTTCCCTTCCCATTTGAGAGAAAAAGTAGTCACATATATATGTTGTGTCCCCAAAACAGCATCCTTTCCCCTTTGACCATCTGATCACAGGCTTAAACTGGTTAATTTCAGTAAAACTGGGACTACTAGGAATGGAAAGTTGAGGCCTCCTGAACCGGGAGGTCCTGGCAAATGCCTGAAATGCTAAAGAATGCATTAAAATTCCTCAGTTGGCCTGACTTTCATTTGCTTTACTTTGTTGTATAACTAAAATAATTTGGTGGGACATCCAGTACTCATCTTTTGTTTTTTATACTAAAGGAGAAGAGTGTATTTTCCCTGCAATAGAGGGAGGGAGGGACGAATGTCATAAATAAAACATACATACAAATTAATATTTTTCAACTTGGCCTAATCTTCTTTCCATGGCGAGTGTAGTCATGTTTATGATGTAGTATTTGATTGTCAGCTCTCCCATCCAAGTACAATTCATCTTTGGTTCACAACACATGATGAGTGGCTAAGGGAGGGATTTAAAACACAGGGAGGAGCTAGTTACAAGGTGTGTGGTGCAGCTTGTACTGCATGGAGTGAGATTTTACAATACAATAAAATTACACATTAATGATAATTGCTAGTAGAGTAATCAACTGAAATAAACTATATGGGAGGTGAAAGTTCTGCTTTAAGTAGGAAGAATATGGGGTACAGGCATATGGCAACAAATAATCATGTCTACCTCATTGATCTTGTTATCCAGTATTGATTAAAAATGAGTTCTGCTGGAACTAGTCCATATAGAATTGATTCTTTGTGGCTATTATGACTTTCTTCCAAGATTAAGAAAAGTGGGTTTTAGTGTAGGGAGGTGTTAGTGCTCATTAACTCTGCTGGTCTGCTGCTGAGCACAAGCCTCGCAGCTTAGTAGGCACAGAGTTGCTGAATATGAATTACACCAGTGCATGTGACCTATAGATATTAGACCAGTGTAAGTAGCCTCCAGCTATTCAATTATTGGCTAGCTGGAGGGATGACAAAATGTGAATTCGTGACCCCTAGAGCTGATTGGTTGGGAGATGTGGTTACTGCAAGGTACTTCTGTGCCCTGTGTAACCCCACATCCCAGCTAATGGGAGAATTAGAACACTTTTGAACAGACTGGCCATATAAAAGCCAGTCTATTTAAATTTGCCTTCGTTTGTATCAGGCAATGACCAAAATGGTACCACAATGGATTTTTTTATTTATTTTTTGTTCTGCTGGCGGTGGCTGAGGAACTTGAATGGGCCCATTGACTGTAATACTTATTCTTCTTTATAGGGGCAACAAAAACTTTACAGATAAAGACAGAAGAGGACAGATGAAGAAAGAAGATTACAGGAGAAGAATTAAAGAGGAAGAGCAGGGTGCAGAAGGTCCCGCTGACAGGAAAGTGTTACAGCAGTCAGGTATGAGTGATTTCATAGTGATAGGACTAGTATTTGTAAACTTCATTGTTAATGTTAGCTGTAGTGTAGGGTTAGTGTTTGGGAGGTAGGGGAGTGTGACTCTTGTTAGCTCACGCTCAATGTTTGACAGTGTTTCAAACACTGAGGTTAGCTAGTTTCTATGCATTGTGGGAACAAACAGCTATGATAAACGTTGTGCAGCAAGTTAGATTCTGTCGTCCAACGCTCGTCGTGGTTCATATTGGTAGGGCAAGTGAATTCTCATTTTTGCCCTACTGTATGTTTTACTGGCTCTAATCGAATCAAGAACTTAGGGCATTATATACAAAAGAAAGATGAGCAATTCTGGAGCAAACCTTTTGCACCATAGGGTAGAAATAACAGCCCCTCCCAAACATAATTTATACTAAATGGTACTTTTAACCCCTTGGATGCTGGTGAGTTCTCCAACGCATTGTCTGCTTAAATCAATGGAATTGCTTATTTCTCTGTTATGGCGCAGCTGGTTTACTACAGAATTACTCTTATTAGGGCCTTATTCATCAAACTAAGCAGGACCAGTTCTGAAGCAAACCAATTGCACCATAGGGGTGAAAAGAAAAGTCCACAAATTCCATTTGATTTATATGAGGAGCTTTCCACCTTCTAAATGCCATAGAGATCTAAACACGATGCATAGAAATGTGCTGAGGACCTCTACAACATTCAAAGGATTTAAAGTCCCATTTAGAGCAGACAGATTTTCATTTCACCCCTGTGGTACAACTGGTTTTCTCTGGAATTACACTGACATGACGAATATTTTGTTTGTATGCTGAAGAAAGACTATTCTTTTAATGCTGCTTATGCTAATCAGCAATGGTAGAATAAAGTTTATTTAAGGTTCAATGTAGTGTTAGGGGTGCACATTCCTGCACTGCTCCATCTTTCCCCATTTGCTAGACATTACTCAACTACTGTGTGCTTTTTTATTCTCTACAGTACACAACTGATGGAGTGTGATGTCTTGCCTTGGCCCTCAACATAATTCTCTATGTCGTCTGCTGTCTATCAAGTCTGCCTCAGACACAGAGCTCACACCAGGCTCCCAATCAGCTGTCTAATATATTTATTTGTTTAAATATTGAAGTTTGTTTTTGTTTTTAATATTTATTTATTTACATATTTTATTTTAAGTTGTCCACCCTATCTTATCACAGTTAGCCCCCCAAAAAAAGTATAACTAAAAAACAAAATCAACAACTTCTTTCCCCAGACTTTCCCAGCACAGAGATGATAAAAGCAAGATCATCAAGAAATTTGGACCCCAGCTGTCTGTGTATTGCCAGTCAGTCACACCAAATTTTGGGGTATTTTGGGTCAACCTCCTTCCTCCCTTCTTTTCCCCCAGAATGCCCCAAGACACCCCTAATACAGAGAACAAATGTCCTACCTAAATGGCTCCCTAAACTAAGCTTCAATTCCCCTTTATTTACCTATCTTCTCTAGCTCAAAAATGCACTGCTCCCTCCTCTCACTAACACAGAATGGCATGCTGTGAGACCCTGGCACCCTTGTATATGGCTGTAGAAATCTAGAGAAATCTTTAGAAAAAAATTTCTTTCCATTGATTTCAATGCAATGAACTAGGCGAAAAAAGTAGGAAAATGGCACTTTCCATGGGAAATTTTTTTGCCAAGAGGAAAGTGCATTTTTCGTTGATTTCAATTTGAGGCAGTGACAGTATCTTTCTTTTTAAAACAATGCAGCAACAGTCAGCCAATCTCATGGTTTCAGATTAATATTCATTTAGATGGGTGGAGATTGGACAGGGGTGACTTTGCTCTTTGGCAATTTTAAACATTTTGATTCAGAAAAAAACAAAGTATTGAAGATGTCCCTACATTCAAGTGGTTAAATAAAATGGGTTCTGAGGAAACCCATAAATATTGTATTTCTCCCACAATCCACAGCCAAGTGTTAAAGGAGAGGAGGTTGTATAATACATTCCTCCCTAATCCAAATGTATGCATTCATCATTTATGCTATGGTGGGAACTATTGGGCTTAAGTGCTCTCAGATTTTTAACCTCCTCATTTCACAGCCTAAGTGGTGAGGTGACGGGAAAGAGTCATGGTACCCTTTCTGCCATAGGGGTTCCTTTTCTGGTGCTTTGCTTGGGATTTGGACCACCAGGGTCTTGCACTTTTTTTTTCATTATTTGAATTGAATTTACTTTATTTTTTATTTTCAATGTGTTGGATACCTCCATGGCAATCAAAAGATTAATGTTTGATGACATCACCTGTCTGTATAGTTCTCTCATATTTTGCTCATTCTAGAAATCGTGGAATATTGAGCGCCTCATTTTTAAGTTGCAGCTAGGGATTTCTTGTTACTGCTTTTACTTAATTCATCTACAAGGACCATAACTTTGTTTTTGGTAATTCAAGAGTTAACTATGGATTCAGAAAAATGTATTGAGTATAAGTGGCCTATTCTTAACTTACAGATATAGCCAGACTTAACTTGGTGATTTATCCAGACTTTCTGCACCATGTTTAAGTAAACAAAATATCCCGTACAATTCTAGTTGCTTATCAGAACAAGGTAACTCTGGCTACACCTGTATGTGGTGTAGGAAACTGGTAACATAACATAATGAAGCAATGTTACTCTCACAATATAGGCAATTGAATGCTTAATTACAAAAATATAAATTTTATTCTGGAGGATATAAATGGTGGCCAGTTAAGGGTAAATATTTTGTAATTGACCATACAATTGTCTATATTGCGACAGTAGCATTGCTTCATTGCGCTATTGACTGTTAAAGGCAATAATATAAATTAACTCATTACCATTCAGTGATCAAGGACTCTATATATCTGAGCATTTAGGTAATTGTGCGTATAAACCATACTGTTTGGGAATGTAAGTGATTACCAGTTAAGGACAAATACTTTTGTGATTGAGTATTTAATGGACTACATTATGAGAGTAGTATTGCTCCATCACTCCACTGACTCTTCATTATTACCACTTAGTGATAAATATATCTATATATTTGTGCATTTAGGGGATTTGGGTAAAGATAATATTGTAAATTTCACTGTTTTTATGAAAATTAATAAAAGTTAGGTTTTATACTTGACCATTTTTCCTATTTGTAATTGTAAATTAGAACAGAGGTCAATAAGTCTGCTTAAGTACTGCAGGGTTTTCTTTACTCTTTTGTGTTGGTTAACCTAGGTCACTCTAGGTCAGCAGTGGGTAAAGTAATGCCATTCAGTAGCTGCCAGGCGACATCTCCTATCATTCACTGCCTGACATGAATGATAGGAGCTGTAACACAGCAGCAGCTGCAGGACCTCAAATTGCTAAACATTGCTGTAGGTTCAAAGGGTAAAGCATTGCTATCCTATCCAGCATTCACCATAATTAATCACTATCAGAATAATGAGTTAGCCTCCATATATTTTTAAGAACAGGTAACCTGGTATCTCTAGATGCACATCCAGAAGCAAACAGAGTTTTAGAGGCCAATGCAAATGAAGGCACAGGAAGATATAATTCTACTGGTTATTAGGTTATAAATGTAGTGTAAATGAAACTGACATGTTGTTTTAATTCTACTGCACCGTATGTACAAAATTGCTTAAATAGGACATTATACATTGGTTTAATACAGCAAATTGTTCTCACTGGAAAAGAACAAATTGAAAATATTAATGCATTATCACAGATATTCTTAACAGAAATGTCCCTTAGTTCCCCTTTCAGCTATTTAAAATATATTCTTTATTTAGGATTACGATTCTTCTCAGTAGTAGACCGTGTAGATATTAAATATGAAAAAAGGCCTCCATTAGTTAAACAGCAGGCTTTCAGCCAAAATATTTCTCTTAAGCTTTGCATATTGAAATGACCAGGCTACATTATAATTTCAGTGGTTGTTATGAATCCTAATTCTTTTTTTATCTTACAAGCTGCTTTTTCCTACATAAAAGGCAGTAAATGGATTTAATAAAAGGGGGGCTATATTCTTTATTTGTCCTTTACTATTATTGTTAGCGGCAATTAGTGTTCCACTAAATAGGTCAGTTGATGTTACAGTAATTGTAATTCACATCTAGAGAAAGGCTGTAAGGACAGTTTTACAACTAATATAATATGAAATAATGTGCAACACTGAAGGAAATGCACAAATACAGAGCAGAATGTATTTCACGGAAAAGGCTGGTACTCATATCATCATATTCCAGGGATGGAGTAAATTGGATCTGATGTGCCAGAAGGCTGACCACCTGTGTGTTTTAAAGTGCACATCCTATATAATAAAACATTAGGATGTTTGTCCGAAGCCATCATGTGCAGTAGTGACCGCCCACGCTGCAGTCATGTGCAGTACAGACTACCAGAATGTGCCATGGCTGATACAGAGCGGGGCGCTCCGAAATTGGACTGGAGTACTAGTACAGGTATAAACTGGTTTCAGTGTATGCTACTACATAGGTTCATAGCAATGAGCTGCTACTCCCCTTAGTTTATCTGGTTCAGTAAATTTTAATATCCACATATATTAAGCAACAAGCTTATCTGCCTTGATAGAACTGAACATATATATTATATTGCATGTGCCAAAACTTCTAATACATCTCCCCACATACTATACTATGGCCAGAAAATCCTTATGGCCCCTATAGACTTTCCCTTGTGCATTTTTTTCTGGATAATGTACTTAATAATTCCTGGTTAGCATGTATTTTTATACACAGAAGTAGGCATAATGCATGAGTCTGCTTACTCATTTAAGGAACAGGGTGGTACAGAAAGCAATTCAAAGCAATGTATTGTGCACCCTGCTGGTCTTGTCATTAAACAACTGAGATTATTATGTTCAGTGAACAGAGGACCACTGCTAAAATCAGATTAATGTTTATGAATAATATAGTAATAATGGAAGGTTAAATAGGAAGTTGATCAGCTAGGAAACATCCACCTTCCAATTGGAGTCAGGGAAAGATATTTTGGCCCACTTGTGGCTTCAATAGAAATTGCTTTAAAGGGATAGTAATACTTAAGATGTAAAAAAAATATATGTTGTAGGGTTTATGTCCCCGAATAAAATAAGGGTGATCCCACTGCTGAGAGATATTTTATTAAAAAATTATAACAGCTCAAACTTGAATTTTTTATGTGCAATATCACAGTGGCCTGAAAATTTACAGTGGTGCTGTTGCTACACCATCCTATGGAGATTTATGGTCTACGGACCAGAGCTGTCTATAGGACGGTGACAGCGCCACTGTACATTTTCAGGCCACTGTCACATTGCACCTAAAAAAATTCAAATTTGAGCTGTTATAATTTTTTAATAAAATATTCTCAGCAGTGGGAGTACCCTTGTTTTACTCATGGGGGTAAACCCTACAAATATATTATTTTACATTTTAAGTACTACTATCCCTTTAAAGGGTTTTTTTCCTTCCTCTGGCTCAACAGGTGAAATGGCACATGGACATATGTGCCATCTGTAAACAATATTTTTATTTGTCTCTTCATAAATTCTTTATTTTCATAAATGGTGTCTTTCAGCAAATTAAGCCAAGAAACATTATTTGTAAGTGGTAAACTTAAATCAAATGCAGCCGCATTCACACAAATTATTAAAACACAAAAAAAACCTTAAAGGGACAGTAATGTCCCATAAAAAATGCTTATAGTTTTGTAGTGCTTAAAAAATTAAACTATATGCCACAAATCTTATCTGTTTGAGAGATATTTGCATTCAAAGGTACCACCTTCCTCCCCTTCTTCTGATGTCAGATGTAAAGCTGACTGCAGGAGATCAGTGTTGGCCAACACGAGGAGGCTCTTCAGCAGGGCCAAAATCGCATTATTTAAAACAAACTACTTCATTGGAATGGTCTACAAAGTGTGCTTACAAACCAGTCACACATTGTGGACGTTTCCAATGAAGGCTGGTCCCTGGACCGGGGTCTCCTGCTGTCAGCACAGAGCTGATGTCAGGAGAAGGGGAGGGAAAGGGGGAATGTGAATATCTCTCAAACCATAGTGGTTTGAGAGATAGGATGTGTGGCATATAGTTTAATTTTTTAAGCACTACAAAACTATAAGCATTTTTATGGGCCATTACTGTCCTTTTAATAAAAATAATTCACCCTATACATAATGGAAGGTTTGATCACTATAGCTTTTTGTACTGTCTGTATATGGCCCTTTGTACTGAAATCTCCTCTGAAGCTTGCTTCTCTATAGGTGGTGTCACAGCAAGTATTCTGTGCATTCTTCTTGATAGCAGCTCTGTGAAAACCTTGTAGAAGACTGGCAATAGGCTTATTGGTCGGTAGTTTTTTGAGCAGCCTAGTCACCTTTTTTTGTGCAGTAGGACTTATGCATATTTCCATTTTGCAGGCACTTTTTTGAGTAGCAAGTGTTTTGAAAATAGTTTAGCTAGGGCTTTGATTATGGGTTGACCTTGGGCTTCCAACATTTCAATATTGACTTTATCAGGTCCAGCTTCTTTGCCATTTTGAATCGATTTTATTACAGCTTCTACTTCTTCTGTCAAAACTTTTGGCTTCAGCTACTGGTATTGCACTCCTTTTAGTATTTGTTATTGAGTTTTTGCCATTGTACTATCTTCAAGCTTTAACGAAAACATTTGGCTTGTGTATGTGTCACATTCTTTTATTTTGCTTTCTTTAGATCTTGATTTTCTTCCGATCATTCAACTTGCATGTTTCTTTTTTTATGTTGTTACTTATGGTCTTGCACATTCCTACAAATTGTACCCTGTTTCTAATATTGACACGTGCTTAATTTATAATGACAACTAAATCTTTTGATATTCTGGTTGTTTTTTTCTTGTTTCACAGTAGGTGCAAGGACATTGTTGAACTCAATAACCTTTGCATTGAAATGTCTGTGCCTGGAAGGTCCCACAGCACACTGAAGAGATTGGGCAGTGTCAGTTCAAAATTCCCATGATTCCTCAATAACTAGCTGGCTATTGTTGATCCTCCCATTTGTTGACTTCATAATTTTCCCTCCTTGATCAATGCCATATTGTGGCAAGAGTGTTTGCATGTCAGTGATGCAAAGAACTATGGGCTCGATCCAAATGTTGGAGTTAAAACCAACGTGAAGAAAAAAACTGCCTTTGAGAGTTAAACAAGAATGGGTAATGTGAGATTCAAATCTTCCTTACCCAGAAAGGCTAACGAGCGAACACCAACAAAATACACGTTCACCTGAAACCTGCGTCGCATAGAAAATCTTCCCTAAAAACACATGATAAAAATGTTACCTAGCACCACAGCCAATCACAGCACTCCACAGTAGAAAGTTCAGTCAGAAAACCCAAAACCACCGTCGACAGTTCTGAACAGCATTCTCTGTGGTTTCCTACCCAACCAGTAGGGGAACACAGAGATGGCTTTCAGCACCATGCACAGCACTGAATGCCATAGGGATGTACACTGCTCACCCCTGTAGCATTCGAAGGTTTACAATAAAAAAAACTAGTACACCAAGCACTACACAATGCCCCCCTTCGACACCCCCCGTAGAATGTCACATATATTGCATATATTCGACATACTAACTCCATCCAACATTCACCTCAGGGACTGCCATGTAGTCAACAAATCTGTCTTTTATTCGACAATTAACCCTTTGAGTACCAGAGAGGTAGGAAAGCATTGCTTAGCATGTTTGACAGAGATTGCCTTGCATGATGACTCTTCCATTGCTATTCATGCGTTATGAGGGTGGATTCAGAGAACAATCTGTTTTAATTGGAAATGCATATTCTGCTTTGGCATCATTAAAGGGATAGTAATACTTTGTTTTAACTTTATTTTATTTTGTAGGCATTAAAAAACATGAAGAATGATATAAGTCTTATATCGCAAACCTTTATAGTTTAAGAGATATTCACAAGCAAAGTTTCCCCCTCCCGCCCCTTTTACCTAGTGTAAGCTATCTCTTCTCAGATGTGGAATGCAGTCCATAGACCAGACAGATAACAGAAGGGGACACTCTTATTCCTATGAAAACAATGAAATCCCTGCCCCCCTTGACAAGCTTTTCAGGTTTTTCCGTTATCTTAATTGAAGATTGTCCCTCTCTGCAATCTACCTGGGCACCTCCCTTCTGCTTTGGCTGAACATCAGTAAAAGGGGCGGGAGGGGGACACTTTGATTGTGAATATCTTTTAAACCATAAAGGTTTGAGAGATAAAACTTATATCATTCTTCATGTTTTTTTAATGCCTATAAAATAAAATAAAGTTAAAACAAAGTATTACTATCCCTTTAAGGCATAGGGCTATATTGTTGAAACTAGTCCCAAAATTAGAGGAGACGGCTAGCTCAGAGTCAGGCCCTTCTGCCAAATGGTAGCTATGTGGTGATTCTTTTATTAAAGAACTTGGCAAGTTTTTTACTTTCTTCACAGCTTTGTAGGCGGCTCACATGCCTTACAAGGAAGGTTTTTTTTGTCCAAACATGTTTTGGGAATTAATTCTGGTAAGTTCTGATCATGAGGTCCTTTCTTTTCCAGGGAAAGTGGGGTGCAGACTCTCCCATTTTTCCTGTCAGTGGGCTCTGATTATGTCAGCTCATTGGGGGGTTACAAACTGTTTTAGGTTACCAGATACAAGTTTGGGTGAACCCAATCCAATGGTCTATGCCAATTCTTTTCCAAGTCTCACAGGTAGACGACATATGGTAGGCTGCAAAGTCAACAAGTTTCAGCAGACAGGCACAATATGATGTGTTTCAGGAGATGTTGGACTGATTGCTTATTTGGATGACATTTTGATTATGTAGCAGGATTGGTACACACTCCTCACTCATGTAGGGTGGACAGGTCATTTGTGTACATAACTGGGTTTTTGCGATAGATTGGGTGTAATCATATGTCATCCCAGTTCAAAGGATGGACTTTCTGTGTTTCATAACAGACTTGGTTCAAGTTTCTCTCAGTCTTCCCAGTGCAAGGTTAGATTGATTCATCAAGGAAATCCAGGATATACTTCGGTAGGATTGATTTCATTGTGGATATTAGCATAGATAGTGGAGCTGTTGCTGGTCTCATTCTGGTGATGTTTCTCAGTCCCCTTCACTTCAAGGCATTATAGAGATTGAAGGCGATGCATCTTCGGCTATCCCAATTGAATCGTTCTCTCTTCCGACGCAAGAGACAAATTATTTGGTGGCTCAGGCATTTAGATGCATGGAACTGTAAAGGGTTTCTGGTGTTTTTGCCTGGACAAGAACATCATGGTCCAGATGGCATATTTGCCAGGTTTATCCAAAGAGGTGGCCGACTGGAATTCCAGTATCACGGTGCCCGTGATTGGTGCTGTTCAGTGTCAGTCACTTGCTGAGTATCATGATTGGCTGTCTGTGATTATCCCTCCTCACACAGCCTTTTTAAACCCAGGCTGAGCACTTCCAGGTTGTCCTTTCGTGGTGTTTCTGACTTCACTCTGCCTGACCTGCTTGTCAGGCTTCTGGGCCTGTTCCTGCTGTTCCTGCTGTACTTGCTGATCCTGTGTTCCAGTGTTCCTGTATGCTAGTGTTCCTTTGTTCCAGAGTTCCAGTGTTCCTGTGTTCCAGCACCTCTCGGGTTAATCTTACTGAGTTCCTGAATCTCCTGCTCCAGCCGTCGCTCTGGTGACATTGTTCTTCTCGCTGCTGATCATACTTTGTTGGTCCCAGCGTGCGGACGTTGGTTTACTCCACTAAACCTGGTTGCGATATACATTGTTGGTCCCAGCGTGCGGACGCTGGTTTACTCCACTAAACTGGTTGCGAGATACATTATTGGCTCCAGCGTGCGGACGCTGGTTTGCTCCACTAAACCTGGTTGCGATATACGTTGTTGGTCCCAGCGTGCGGACGCTGGTTTACTCCATTAAACCTGGTGGCGCTATTACCATTAGTCCCAACGTGCGGACGTTGGTTTGCTCCTGAACATCCAGTACTGTGGTCTGTCGCTGTCCACTTCCTTGCAGTTGTCTGAGTATCCCTGGCAATAGACTCCTGCTGAGTAAGACCTCTATACTTATGCTCTATGCTGTCTTAGTCACCTGACAGCTGGTCTACTTGCTCAGGCTGCCCTGCCCGGTATTGGTGAGGCCGGTAGAACCTTGACGATACCATCCTGTAGATTGCCTCACCCGGCATTGGCAGGGCCGGTAGAGCCTACTCCAGTACTCCTTTGGGCTGCCCTGCCCGGTATTGGTAAAGCTGGTAGAACCTTGTAATTCACCATCTTTAAGGTTGCCTTACCCGGTATTGACAGGGCCGGTAGAGCCTACATTCAGCATGGTGTGGCTGATTTTGGTGGTGTCAACCCTCCCCATACTATACTGTTGTTGGTCTCAGCGTGCGGACGCTGGTTCGCTCCTTAAGCCTTGCGGCTATACTATACAGTCTGTTGGTACCCAGCGTGCGGACGCTGGTTCGCTCCACCGCTGAGCTACCACTATAGCTTGTAGGATACCAACGCGCGGGTGTTGGTTCGCTCCATGACCTGTGGGTTAATCTATGTCCTGCTGAAGGTTCCCAACGTGAAGGCGCTGGTTTACTTCCTTGTCTCATTACGCAGGTAGTCTTATGATTCACTGTGCACTGTCCAGTCCTAGACAGCTAGCTGTCCTACAGTACATGAGTGATACTGTTTACAGACTACCAGGGTAAACCACTGATCTTGCAGTCTATCGATTACTATTGACTGTCATTTGCATCTGACAGCTATTAAGATCACTGTGATTGATTCCTGCTTCCTTGGCCTGCCTTGCCCGGTATATTGGTAAGGCCGGTAGAACCTTACGTATTCCATCCTGAGGTTGCCTTACCCGGTACTGGCAAGGCCGGTAGAGACTATCTTGGTATCCTTTTGGTATCCTTTTGAGGCTGCCTTGCCCGGTATATTGGTAAGGCTGGTAGAACCTTTTACATTATTCCATCCTGAGGTTGCCTTACCCGGTATTGGCAAGGCCGGTAGAGCCTATGTCTTTAGCATTGAGTTAGGCTGCCTTGCCCGGTATATTGGCAAGGCCGGTAGAGCCTACTACTTGGGTTTCCGTTAGGATGCCTTGCCCGGTATATTGGCAAGACCGGTAGAGTCTGTATTGTTATAGTCCTTCCATTGGTCATTCTATATATTGTATGTATGTGTTTAAAATCCCATGGGATTTTCTTAATCGTTTCGGTTTCAAGACCAGATTCCACATCTGAGGGGAGGTGGTTTACACTAGGTAAAAGGGGCAGGAGGGGGATACTTTATCATTCAATTACTCTTGAATTACAACTCTGACAGTACTGAAATAATACTCTACATGGCCCAAATACTATGAAGATTAATTGGAGCTGCTTTTGAAACAATACTATCCCTTTAAACTAATATCAACTATAGCATCCTTGTTACAAATAAACCAAGAGGTTCATGTTTTTTGTTTATATTTAATGCAAAAGCATGTAGTTATTCATTAATCTTATGACTCTTTTGAACCAAGAGGTGGCATCAAAAGTACCATTCCATTTTTACTGAATGTATCCTGGCCTCCAGTCTGAAAAAGCCTCAGCATGGGTTACCAACAGTTCTGGATTTATACAAAAGTAACCAATTTATCCTAGTGCTGTCCTAGGTGCAAAAAAACATAATTATGGGGAAAAGAGAAGACTGCAACTAAACTATTGAAGATCCAAAGTGTTTACTTATATATGAGGGCCCCATTCGCAATTTTACCAGGGACCTCAGGATTTGTCTCAACTGCCCTGGTTGGGTCCATTGAGATTGGATAAATGTGGCATTGTAAGACCACAAGAAGATGGTTGATGCAGCTGGCTTAGACACACATGTGATATAGCAGCAAAATTATGTTTTGGTAACAGTAGGGTTAATAATGATAGAAAAGAAGATAAACACATTTTCCATGACTATCTGACCCTGCATTTACTAACTGTAGGAGGTAAAAACTTATTTTGCTGCAAACAATAGGCTTTGTCTAAAAAAGTACCTTTAGGAACAGTTTAATTTATAAGGTCAACTAGCATTGCTTGCTAATTTACTTTGAACATATAAATAATTGTACTCTATTGTTAGGTATGACTTTTCTGTTAATGTACTGAAAGATGTGAAGCTCCATAATACATTTTTTTCAATGATAGAAAAGTCTGCCTCTTAACAGTACTGTACAGGAAATTAGAATAAAATGCTACAGTGTCACTAATATATAAGGTCTAATTTCTCAAAAATATTAATTTTATAAATAATGACTAACCCAATATACAAATAGCTTTCAATTCTCAAATAAACTAAAAGAGAGTAGGGCTTTACTCCCAGCCCCTGGACAAGGCTCCCAATTGTAGAGTGATATGTACCTTGTGTGACTTATAGGTACCAAGGCCAGCAGGAACTCATGTATTTCCAATGTTTTGTATTTGCTTCTGATGTTAAATGAAAAAGTTTTGTTAACAGAGCTGCATGATTATTGAATATTCTATTTGGTATTCCCAATTCCCCAGGCATTTTGGGCAGGAATAGAAAGAAATGGTTATTTTTATGTTTTTATGCCAGTACAAATGTTTTAATGACATGACGGCCGAGATGCAGTAAATGTCGATGTGGTGTCAGTATGATATCGTCGATGTGTTTGAATCACCCCAACAATTCGATCTGCACACACATCAACATATTCACAAAAATTTTCGAATGGAAGGGGAAGGTTGGAGAAGGTCCCTATTAGCATACAGGATTTTCTAAGTGCTGTCGGTATGGAAGGGATCTCCTCCCCTCACACATCACCAACACTACAACAATTCTGAATAGCATTCTCTGTGCTTCCCTACCCAGCCAGTAGGGGAATACAGAGAAGGCTTTCACACCATGGACAGCATTGAATGCCATAGGGACGTTCAATGCTCACCCCCTGTGGCATTCAAAGGGTTCCAATAAACAAAACTAGTACACCAAGCACTACACAATGTCCCCCCCTTCGACATCCCCCGCATTTAGTATGTCGACATATATTGAATATATTCAACATACTAATCCCATCAGACATGCACCTTAGTGACTCACATATAGTAGTCGAACCTGTCTTTTATTCCACACTTAAACCTTTGAGTACCAGAGATTTTTTATTAAAAAACTGTTTTACATGAATTACATGAATTACAGACTGTCGTCCATAGGAAAGTACAGAGAGATCCCAGCTACAACAGCCTGAGTTAGGTGAAGTGGAGACTGTGAACTCAGACAGCAGAGGCTTCTATCAGAGTTTACTGAATGAGTCGAAGTGTCACATTATCATATCAAACCCCCCCCCCTTGCATACAAATGTGTCTGATTATGCTTCATTTCCATAGGGAAATTAGCAATTGTTGATTCGAAGCATATGCATTTAAAGAAAAGTTGTTAAATATATTCACAGCTAATGGCTGGTCTGCCCAGACAATGATCTTTATACTTATAATTACTTACCTACGTGACCATTCCAGTGTAGCTCAGCCCACTGCTTGTAGCATAACTCTACATATCCTCTTTCCTGCTGCTGAGCAGTGTGTGTTTGTTTATTATTATTATTTTTATTATTATTATTCAGTGACTGTGAAAGCTTTTTCTATTTTTGTTTGCTATGGTTTTGTATAGTAATATAAACATAATGACTAGGGACTATCAACTATACATTTTCTACTGTTATATACTTAAATACATTGTATATATAAAGTGTTTCAAAAATAATAGAAAGCACATCTCTAATAACAATTAATATAATTTACATATATCATAAAAAGCAACTTCTTTATGTTATTGTATTTATTATACATGTAAAATATTCTGCACATATTCCATATTAAACGTGTACAGCATATAATGTGCTGTATGCACAAATATAGAGGAGCAATTCTGGGACAAACCAGCTGCCCCATAGGGTACAAATAAACAGTCAGAAAATTACCATTGATTTAAATGGAGATTTATCATCTTCAGTGCTAGAGAGGCCATCTCTCTTTCGTTGTGCATACTAGCCCATAGTGGAATGTGCACTATGGGGGTAGTTCTCAAATAGTTGAGTTACTGTGGAATCCTAATGATCAAATCCTTTAATCCCTCTGATGCTAGAGAAGCCTTACATGCAATGCATTGCACTCATTGTGCTCGGGCCATCAACTCCTCCTCCCCTGGTCATATGGAATGTCTTTATGGAGTTAACATTTTAATTACATGGAGGTCAATCAGGTAGATGACAATTCTGTTTAATATGTTATCTTATAAACCACATCATTTTTATATTCTTTAACCCCACAGCTGAGGTACTGAAATCTAGCTGAGGGGTACAACTATTCTCATTATGATTTAGAAAGCCACCATCACATTTTATAGTGGTATGCAGTAGTTGGTGGGGTCCTTGGGGTCTTTGCACAACACTCAAGAAGCCAAAAGGTAGAAGGGTTTCATAAGAACATCATGGAAACTACCCAAATATATGGGGATACTCTCACGTGTTATAGGAAGGTTAGAGAAGATGGGGTTACACTTTTGTTAGGGTAAGGGGTGCGGATATATTATGGAATGTCTATATTGGATCCATCTAAAAATTTGTTAAACTATTTCTATGTTTTAATGGATGGGGACAACATTTTTACTGCACATCAAAACTGGGTCCAACCTACAGTAAATGTTCTCTATGCTGCAAAATTAGTGGCACCTATCACCTACAGGAATAAGGGAGGGGGCGAGCATTTTTTCAGTGAACCCTGGGGTTCCACAAAACCTTGTTTCATATAGAAACATCTCAACTTCTTATGTTATCTAATTAAGTCTCCAATCCAAGCTGCGGAAACCTTGCATAATCTACTGAAAGTTCTCTACAATTTCTAATATAATGTAGGGTACTGTCTCTCACTAAAGAGCATTATTTCACTTTAATACTTCCCTCAAATTCAGAAAGCATGTTTTCTAATCATTTTATACTTTTTTAAAATTTAGAAATCAGGATTTTTATAATATAAGCTGTCTGTGAAACTTCTCTCTGAAAAATAGAATAATCAGTAGATGTATCATCTGGTTATTAATTACAGTCTAATATTGGTATAAGGACTGTTAGCATAGCTTGTGACATGTATGCCGCTGTAACTAAAGTCAGCTGTATTAAGAAGTAAGCTAAAGCATCACAGAATGTAATCATCTATTCAGTTAGTGTGGTCACCGGCTAAGAGAAGTAGAAAATGAACTCTATTGTAGTGCTGGTTCATTTGCAGCACTACAGCAACATACTTAGGTTTAATACAAAATGATGGATGCTATTGCTAAACCTAGCAGTTTAGAATTACACTTTTACATGATCCACCTATTCAATTATGTATACATTAGTGTAAAAGCCCGTATACCCGAACCAAACTGCATAAAGAAATCTCAGCATTCTGTGTGTTCTGGCAGTGTCTATTGTGCATGACTGCATTGGACAAACATACATCTGGCCTATAATATTATAAAGGACTGCCCTTTGTTACGTTAAATATGTGATGGATGATGTAATGAAACAGAAACAAAGATTATGCAGTAATTAGGAAGACTATACACCAAACAAAACATCCAGCTACATAAAGCCCAAGGGTCTCCAGTTGGACACCTCTAATCATACATCAAAAAACAAAGATAATAACTGCTCCCGCACCACATAAATGCAATTTTCAATTGTAACTCTACCTATTAAGGAGATTTTGCTGGGCATTTGAGAAGCTCTGTTGGAGAGAAGAGTTGCTGCATTGAATAAATTTGAGGATAAATTAACAGTACTTATTTGTGCTGCTACGAGGATGTTCATAGCTTCACAAGGGAAGACTTCAGTGGAATGGCATTTTGGGCAAAATTAATTCTGCTTGTATAAATGAATATCTGTGTTCAATCGAACTGGACTCTTATTCTAATATTACTTGTTATGTAAACTCTTTCAAAACTTAATAAAAATATTGTTAAAAAAATCGTTATACTACCTATTCATGGACCAGATTGCCAGTTTCTTTGCTCATTCTCTAACCCTGTGACATCAGCACATCCTGGGTGACTGCACACCTATACTATGCCTGGATCTAGCTCAACGGAAGACTGCTGATCTAGAGAATAGGTTTAGAAGATGTAATGTATGTCTACTAGGCTTCCCTGAGTGAGCTGAGAACAGCAAGCCAGAGCAGTTTCTGGAGACATGAATCAGAGAAACCTTCGGCAGTGACAACCTCTCACACGCATTCATGGTTGAGAGGGCACATCATGTACCACCAATCCAGCCACTGCCAGAAGCGGAATCCAGACCTCTCTTTGCTAAGGTGCTAAACTGTTGTGATAGGGATCCAATACTTTTGAATGGCCTGACTAAAAGGAGATATAAACCACAAAATCAGCATTTACCTGGATTTTGTCCCCTGAAGTGCAACAACGACAATTCATATAGGTTAAATGGAGGCTCTGGGAGAGAAATATATAATATGCCATGCTATTCAAGGAATAATTCAAGTTAATTAGAATTACTATCCATTGGGGTGTTTTTGGTCTCCTACTTCCCCATGACTGTCTCACAGATAAGGAACTGGAAGAAATGAACGTTTGCAGACTCCTGATCATGTTGTGGTGCCGTCAAGGGATGGAACTTTTTCCTGCATCCCTTTGAGCCCTTTGATTCCATGGTCCTTTATGATCCTGTGGTGGCCTCCTCTTCGGACAGAGCATGTCTTTTTCTTTTGGCATGGAATATTGAATATTGAACTCCTGCGATGTGAGTGTATGGATATTATCACTTCCCTCCTACTGTACTAGTATGCTACAATACTCATATGCACCTGCTGTTGTAATACTGTACTACTTTTTACTGAACCCAACGATGTGTAATGCTGATGGTATGATCGCTGTTACTGCCACCTCGGGTGCATGGCACGTGACCCATTGGGTGGGCCTGCCATGTGACCAGACGGGACTGTATTAGATTGGTGGAGTCTGTAACTTGGGAAATGTGCCTTATGATATGAGCTTGACTTAATTCAGCAGATTATTGTGATCCATGTCTGGGTTGGGAAACTGTGAGATGGGATTGTTCCTGTTTCCTCTGCCTTGGCAGTCTTGCTGGCACCGTGACTTGTGGACTTGCTGGATGACCAGGTGGGATGTGGGATTAAGCAAGATAGTATGTGTTTAAAGTACAAGAAGTGGGTCATAGGACAGAGGGACTCTGTGACACAATAGTAATATGGGTGGACCTCACATTTTCACTTTGGACATCTACCATCATTCCCCCCTCCCCCTTTTTTGTATACTACATTTCTTATATGTACCTACTGTTGTAATATTGTACTGCTTTTTTACTGAACCCAATGTTGTGTGATGCTGGTGGTGGGATCGCTCCTGCTGCCCCCTCTGGATGCGTGGCACATGCCCTATTGGGTGGGCCTGCCATGTGGCCAGGCGGGACTGTATTAGATTGCTGATGTTTCTAAACTGGGGACTGTGCCTTATGATATGAGCTTGACTTAATTCAACAGAATGCTGTGGTTCATGTCTAGATGGGGAAACTATGAGGTGAGATTGTTCCTGTTTCCTCCGCCTTGATTGTCTTGCTGGCACTGCGTTTTATGGACTTGGTGGATGACCAAGTGGGATATGGGATTAAGCAAGATAGTATGTGCTGGAAGTGCAGGGAGTGGGTCACAGGATGGAGGGACTCTGTGGCACAATAGTAATATGGGTGGGCCTCACATGTTCCCTTTGGATGTCTATCAGCATCCCCCACTTGCCTTTTTTTTCTCCTTGACTACAGTAAAGAACGAAACTTTATTACCCATAGGTACCTTTCTGTTCTGTCTGTGTTGCATGGCACATTGCCGGTATGAGTTACCTGCTCTCGTTTCAACAGCTTTGATGAGGCAGAATAAGTCAGAGGATGGAGATCACCCTAAGTGACTCCTGTGATTTTGAAGGGACCAGGAGGGAGTGACACTACAACATGATACTAACTCCTGTATATTCTACTCCTCTTGTAAGATGTGCACTACAATACAATGATTACAACAAATGGCACACTCATTGTGCTTGTTGTACATGTTACTCTTACTTGTTCATTCTTTTTCCATTTTTGAGCAGAGGGATTGGGTGGTGGGAGGGGAAATGTGGGCGATTCAGTTCTGGCTAAAGGTTTTGCAGTTTGGGCTTAAGGTCTCCATCAGGTTGTGGGGGATGGAGGCAGGGGCAGGGATTTATGATTCGAAGAAAGTTGTGCACTTACGGACCTATGCAGATGGGCGAGCTCACCTGGTCCCTTGGGAATTGTTTTCTATAGCAGATGGCTGATTGCACCATTACATTTCTGTCCTGCAATGTAAGGGGCCTTAATGACCCAGTTAAAAGATCTCTGATCCTGACTTTTGTTAAAAAACACCACCTGGTGTGGGGGGAGGAGCACACAACAAGACCTGAGATGAGAAAGTGGTGTGTGCATCACTAGAGGCTTCCTGTGAAGCGTGCCCGCTCGAGGGCAAGAGAAAGTGGAAGTAAACCACATCAGAGGACGGGGCTCGAACCGACAGGAGGCATGGACGCAGCCTGCTCCAGCAGCCAGCCGCTAGGTAAGTCACAACTGTGACAGTACCCTCCCAAATCATCTCCCTCTAGGTTTGTCCTCTGGTGCATAGGGTTGCAAGGATAAGATCTCCTCTCCTAACAGAGAGGTAATGCTTATACTTATAGCAGCCAGTATATGGTCGGCGGGAATGATATGTGTGGGAATATTCTCCTCCTTGGAATTCGAGCAAAACAGGCATGGTAGGGCATCAGCCCTAATATTCTTTGAGCCAGGGAGGTACAAGACCATGTAATGAAATCTAGAAAGAAACAAAGCCCACCTGGCCTGTCGTAAAGATAATTTTTGGTCTCAGACAAATACTTGTGGTTTTTGTGATCAGTGAGAATAAGTACCGGAGAGCTAGTCCCCTTGAGGCGATATCACCACTTCCTAAGGGTTAGAATAATGGCCAGTAATTCACGGTCACAGATGTCATACAGACTCTTGGCCTTGGACAGTCTCTTGGAAAAGAACCCACAGGGAAGCGATGCTGCACCCGGAGCCGAGCGCTGAGACAGGAGGGAGCCTACTTCCATCTCAGACGCATCAGCCTCCAGGGTAAAGGGTAGGGCGGGATTAGTATGAGACAGAATCGGAGCCGCAGCAAATGCCGACTTAAGGTTCTCAAAAGCTAGAAGAGCACTGGGTGACCAGTCAGAAGTGTTCACCCCCTTACCAGTCATATCTGTCAGAGGTTTAACCACAGTAGAAAAGTTCAGTATGAACTTCCTATAGTAATTGGTGAAACCCAAAAATTGTTGAATAGACTTAAGCCCCACGAGAAGGGGCCACTGCAAGACTGACGACAATTTTTGAGGATCCATAGCCAGGCAGGATTAGGAGATAACATATCCCAAGAATGTCACCTGAGGTTTATGGAATTCACATTTCTCCAGTTTGCAAAACAGGTTATTCTCCCACAAGAGTTGTAGCACCATGGACACATCAGAACAATGGGCCTCCACCATTGGAGAGTGGATAGGAATGTCATCCAGGTAGATAACCACACAACGTTGCAGTAAATCTCTCAGAACATCATTGATGAACTCCTGGAAGATAGCAGGAGTGTTGCACAGACCAAACGGCATGACCAAATATTCATAGTGCCCGCTCCGTGTATTAAATTACATCTTCCACTCGTGGCCTTCTTTGATTTGAATGAAATTGTAAGCAGACCTTAAATCAAGCTTGGTAAAAACCTTTTAACTTTTCAGGCGATGAAACAATTCAGTAATCAAAGGAATGGGGTAGTCAGTTTTAAAGATCAACTTGTTCAGCCCCCTGAAGTCAATACACGGATGTAGCTCCCCATCCATATTTTTGACAAAAAAGAAACCAGAACCAGCCGGTGAGGTAGACTTATGACCCTTAGGAGGTATAGTACCAGGAATCAGGTCAATGGGACAGTCATATGGCCTGAACTCCACAGTTATTCAGTAAGCACAGGTAACAAGAATACACAGCAGGCTTATACTATAGTGAGAATGAACCCTGAAACCTGAGCAAGTGGCTCGTACCAGAAATAGGAGACTGCTCAGGTGTGTCTCACCGGAGATGTCCGAGAACTGGGGATATGACCCAGCTAGATACTAGGATAGGAATTGGACATGGCAATGCCTACAGGCAACAGGAGAAGTTAGTCAGCTAGAGCCAAAGGTCAGCACCAGAATGGATAGTCAGAATATTCCAAGAATCAAACTCAGAGCAGGTAGTCAGCCAGAGCCACAGGCCTGCACCAGAAGGGATAGTCAGACTTACTCAAGGGTCATTCACGGAGTAGTTAGTCAGCCAGAGCCCCAGGTCAGCACCAGAATGGATAGTCAGACTATGCCAGGTGTCAAACATGGAGCAGGTAGTCAGCCAGAGCCACAGGTCTGCACCAGAAGGGATAGTCAGACTTGCCAAGGATCATACACAGAGAAATTAGTCAGCCAGGCAATGGTCAGCACTAAGAATCAGACACAGGTCACACTAAACAACTGAACTGGACACCAACGTTAGAGCGAATGAGCCAGGTGTCCAGTCCAGCTTATAACAACTCCCCTTGGTGTGGGGGGAGGAGCACACAACAAGCCCCGAGATGAGAAAGCGGTGCTCGTGTCACTAGAGGCTTCCTATGACACACTCACATTCCAGGGCAAGAGAATGCAGAAGTAAACCACATCAGAGGACGAGGCTTGGACTGCGAGGAGGCACGGACATGGCCGGCTCCAGAATCTGTTCGCAAGGTAAGTCACAACTGTGACACCTTTAAGATCAGCACGTCTTCAGTTTATTCAATACACAATAGAATATTACTCACTTTGTCACAGGAACCATATTTTCAGCTAAGCACATTGGCTAGTCAATAGCCTATATGCACTGTGACAGGGTCACAGGAATAGTGATGGAGGATGTATATATATCTCCCCAAATCCTGCAGTGTATCTACCCTGATTAACCTCAGGGAAATATAATGTATAGGTACATTGCTAATCTCTGTATTTTGGGTCAGTGCTCCATTCCACAGTTTCATGGTATCTGACATGTGTCAGATGAGGAATCCACACCAGGAGTTCTATCACTCCCTACTTTCACTCGCCTGCATTTGGTAATTAATGAGCTAGCAGTCAAATAATTCCTCCTGCACTGAGACATGCTCTCTTTTGTTTGAGTTCCCAGAGTGGAAGGAATTAACCTCTGAAAGCCTACAACTTGTGACGTTTTATTTGTGCCGGCTGAACAGTGTTGCTGTTGCTATGTTTATTGCTCAAGCTGGTAAACTGACTAGTAGTCCCAATACAGTTAGGAGCTGATGTGTTTAGTTAGTGCTCAGTAGAGCAATGATTTTGTTTTGTTTGTGATCCCTGTCTCACCACTTGAATACAAATAAACAGGCAAAGACTTGCATTATCCTCCTCCTGTGTGTGAAGTGTCTCTGCAACGTAGAAGGCTGATCCCAAGACAGAAGGTACAAAACATTAAAGAGTACTTTTTGTCACAGCATGTTCATCAATACGTTTAGGTTACATCTACAACTGTCACTATAAGCACCATGTAGTAACGTATAATATTATCCATTTCACGTTTATGCACCATATGTTTCTATACTTGTCCAGATTGGCCAGTATGTAGCATGCATGTGTAGATTCCATCTCACCCATATTTATTTTATTTTTCAATGAGTCCGTAGCATAATTATCGTACATATTGTACAGTACATCCAGATGAGTACCACAACAGCTATACCATGCTCCCGCTGTAAATCTACAACCAATTCTACTTATAGCTTCAGAGTAATGCAGGCTATAGATCTCCACTTTCTACGCTCAGCAGTTTTTCTTTATAGAATATAGACCTACTAGTCAGGCAGTCTTTACTCATCTAGAGAAGATGACTCAATAAGTTCTTTTCACAGTGTACAAGTGTAAGCAGTATAGCGTACAGGGTACCATATGGCTGGATATTTCCATGCAGAGCCTGGTCAAGTACTAGGGACACCCCCTTGGAATTAGAGGTTAGAGGTACAAGTAACTATGTCACTACTTCTCAGTAGACACTTCCTATAGCTTATTATTATGCAATCTAATACTAACATCCGAGTTACTTCAAGTTATCAGATTTCCGCTAATTTAAGCATGGCATTAATTACATTAGTTTTAGACCTTTTGCCTCATTCAGACGGAAGCAACTTTTACAATTTAAAAAGCATACATCTCTCAACTCATTTTTGTTTGAGGCATGTTTCCCTCTATTTCTCCTGGGGAATCACGCTTCCCTAATCGGAAGGTCTACGGGTTGGAGTCTTTCCATTTCAATTTGGCAATTATATGTATATATATATATACATAACCTCCAATTCATCTCATAAATAAATTTAAAGATACTAATTTACGCATAAGCTGCAACACATTCTCACTAACCCCTTTGTTTTCTTTCCTCAGCCTTTCATTATGATTTCAATTAGTCTCCAATATGGAATCCCCCCGAGGAAACATCAAAGAAAATCCAGAGCAATCTCCAGTTCACTCACCACCAGCTAGTAGACTTCACAGTCCATCCCTGCAAGATTGGACTGTAGCCAAACTGATGGCACAAATCAATAGACAACATATTGCTTACCCAGACTCTGCATTAAAACAAAAATTATTTTGACTACTATTTCCCTCCCCCGCGTCAGTCTCAGCTTTCCCTTTATCATTACCACCCCCATCAGCCCCAGCTCAAGAATCACCTCAGCTGTCACAAGTGCTATCAGACATGTCATCACTATTAGCAAACATCCATTCCAGACTCTCTTCCTTAGAAAGACCTAACTCATCTAGCAATTCAGTAATCTCATCAGTCACTCCATCAGCTCCACAAGGTACTAATCAAATTATTTCCCCTCGTATCACTCTAGCACACATGCTACCTGCACATCTCAAGAAAGACATAATTGAAGGGAAAGACATAAACCTATTCTCACTGCTGACAGTATCACAAGATTTTGCTGAAAACAACACACTCAACTATGGGGACGTGTCGGTCACACTCCGAGTCAAAGACCCACGTCTATGCAAGACTCTCTCAATACCAGAATTTGTACTAGCATTTATTATTTTCACAGATGTCTGGGCGATACGATTACCCAGTATGCGGTACTGGTTTACTCCAACTTCACCGGCTGCTGATTCCGATTGTATAGAACCGGTTGGGCGATACGATTATCCAGTACGCGGTACTGGTTTACTCCAACTTCACCGGTTGCTGATTCTGCTTGTATAGAACCGGTTGGGCGATACGTTTATCCAGTATGCTGTACTGGTTTACTCCAACTTCACCGGTTGCTGATTCCGCTTGAATAGAACCGGTTGGGCGATACGTTTATCTATTACATGGTACTGGTTTACTCCAACTTCACCAGTTGCTGATTCCGCTTGTATAGAACTGGTTGGGCGTTCCGATTATCCAGTACGCGGTACTGGTTTACTCCACAGACACCGGCTGCTGTTTCCGCTAATATAGAGCCGGCTGAGAGCTATTGTTGTCCAGTACACGGTACTGGTTTACTCCACCATTCACCGGCTGCTGATTCCCAGTCCATGAGAATTTATCACCAAGTCATAACCCTCTCCTTATCTCACTAAGAAACAATTAACTTTCCATTCAGACCTTTCACTGTAGCAGTACAAACAAGACAATACACAGGTGCAGTTTAGTGAACACCACCTTTATTTAACAATAGAGCAAGTATGATAGCAATCAAATCCCTGATAAGAGAATAATGTTACTCAGGAACAGACCCTGATAATCTAGACGCCAACAGAACCCCAACAAACGGTCAGACTCGCCTAAGGACAACCCGGAGCAGATAGTCAGCCAGAGCATCAGGTCAGCACCAGAATGGATAGTCAGACTATGCCAGGGGTCAAACAAGGAACGGGTAGTCAGCCAGAGCCACAGGTCTGTACCAGAAGGGATAGTCAGACTTAGCCAAGGGTCATACGTGGAGTAGTTAGTCAGCCAGAACCACAGGTCAGCACCAGAATGGATAGTCAGACTAAGCCAGGGGTCAAACATGAAGCGGGTAGTCAGCCAGAACCACAGGCCTGCACCAGAATGGATAGTCAGACAGCCAAGGAACATACACAGTGCAGAGAGTCAGCCAGGCAAGGGTCAGCACAAGATCAGACACAGGAACCAATAACTACTGCACTGGACACCATCGTAAGGACAAATGAGATGGTGTCCAGGCAGTATATGTACCCAAGTAAGGCAGGGAAGGTGGAGCACACTACAAGCCACAGTACCTTTAAGAGCGATGCGCAACGTCACTGGGAACTACCAGCTGACACGCGCCCGCTTGAGAGAGAAGAGGAAAGAGGAAGTGAGTTGCATTCAGAGATGTGGCGTGACAGCCGACGGGGACACGGAAGCAGCCAGCTCCCAGTCGCCGCTCAAGTAAGCCACGCTGACAAGACCATTACAAACTCACTCTTCTGCAATCCAAAACCCACCAGCTAGGTAAAGGTTGTACCATCCCAATATATCCAGCTAAAAACAAACTGTGCCCAGTAACAATTCTACAGAATTTAATGTCCATCTTGGCAATAAAACCACTTAGCGGTCCCCTTGTACCGTGGCACAAAAATAAACCTCTATCCATTTCAATATTTATCAAACACATAAGACTCCTTATTACTAGGATAGGACTCGAACCATCTCACTTCTCAGGTTATTCATTTTGAATAGGTCAGCACCATCAAAGAATAAAGTGCTCCCACAAATAATACAAAGACTAGGTAGATGGCGCTCCATCTACTATGCTTGCTACATTCACAATCCAGAACAAGAAATAAAATCTACAGTAATTTATCTTCCTTACTAAATCGTATTTATGTATGAAGCTCAAGTAATAAAATGATTGACTAAACAACTATGTTGAGTTCTTTTCGGCCTCATAACAGGCTGACCTCATCGTACTCATCCGAAAGGGAAGTTAACCTTACCAAGCCCCAAACCACTATTTCCAACGACAGCCAGGCCCTGTAAGCCCTAAGCACAAGTAATAGGCTGGCATTAATTTGTGGGAAGGTCTGAAGGCAGTATTTAAAGGCCCAATTTACAAACCTAGGGGTGCATGTCATCAATGCCCGCCCATTCTCCCAACCCCTCAATTTAGTATTTTACCCAGGTTGGCCCTCTATCACAGTGCCTGTGATTCCTGTCACTCTCAGTTGTGCTGTCTCTGATTTGCTGACTGGGTTTGACCCGCCCCCTGATGACTTTTTTATACCTGGCTATCACATCTGTCAGATGCCCTTTCGTGGTGTTCCTGAGCCAGTAGTGCTGTTGCTGTGTTCCTGTATTCTGAGTTCCTGTGTACCGATTCGGCTTGTCCTGACCATTCTCCAGTGTTCCTGCTTGTGTATGACCCGGCTTGTCTGCGTACCACCCTTGGATCCTGACCCGGCTAGACTGACGTTCCTGCTCGTGCATGACCCGGCTTGTATGACTGCCTCCTACGTGCTCCGACCCGGCCCGGCTGACTTCCTGCTCCGAAGATCGACTTCCAGCTTGTTCCAGTGACCTGCGTTCCAGTTGTCGCCGCCGAGACATTTTCAGTCTCTGTTGCCCGCGTCAGTGTGACTGATTTGCCTGGTGCTTCCCTCGATTAAGTGCTGTGCCTCGTTATTTGTGCAGAGCTGTGTGTATATCTGTGGGCCTTCCTCTCCGTGCAGAGCCTTGCAGTAGCGCTGAAGCCTCGAGTAAACGTGCCTTTTAACTCTTGCAGTACTGCCTCGAATTCACTCTCTCTATCTCCTGTACGAGCCTCGTTACCCATGATACTGCTGCTGAGTTGGCCGCTCTCCGTCGGCAACTCTAGTCCACCATTGCAGAGTGTTCACATAGTTTGGGTCGTTTGGGCGCTTAAGGCTCTCCGGTATTGGTTACCGACGATATCAGTGACACAGAGTGTTGGCAGAAAGGCTTCAGTGTTGGCTTGTCCGGTATTACGCCCGAGGGGGCTAGTGGCTCTTGCTTTCATATTCCAGCATTCGATTACACTTGAGGAGGCTGTTAGCTCTTGCATTGCCGGCCGGTTTCTGTTACGCCCGTGGGGGCTATTTGCACTTGCACAAACCAAAGCAGTTCCTGTAACTACGCCCGTGGGGGCTAAGTTGATTCCTATTCTGCTTACTATCCAACACCTTGGCAAGGCAGCTCGATCTTCAGCACTTGATGAACATTGTCTATACAGCACAGCCTTTTTAACATCCAGGGCGTGTCAAACCGCCACATCTGAGACAGACTGTTATTTAGACATTAACCCCTTGGGGGTCAATATCATCCTAGTGCATACTGTCTTGCATTTATGTCTATTGTGCTATTACTATTGTAATATCTCAGTTTACTTGATCTGTGTATTACCTACCGCCTCTAGAGGGCGAACTTGTGCATTATTCACTTTAAATAAAGTGTGTTTTATTTTCACTTACTGGTCTGAGAGTCCTAAAAAAACGTGACACCCTCATAACAGGCTGACCTAATCGTACACTTCTGAAAGGGACGTTACCCTTAGGAAGCCCCAAACCACTATTTCCATCGACAGCCAGTCCCTGTAAGCCCTGGGCACAAATATATATCCTATATAATAATTTGCTAGGATGTTTGTCAGAAGCAGTCATGCACAGCAGAGACTGCCCACGGTGCTGTCATGCACAGCACAGACTGCCCAAATGAACGAATGGTGATACGAAGACCGCTTGGTCTCAGGAAGGTGCGCAGAGAGGACTAAGTTCCGAATTCAGGCAGTCTGTACTGCTCATGACTGCACCGCGGGCAGTGAGCAGAAAGGCTCCGGGCACAAACCAAGGATGCTGGGTGGCACTTTGACCCGTGTACATGGGCTTTTAAACTGGTACATGTATAATAGAGAAAAACAGACGTACGCACTCACGGATCAGGTGTATAGAAAAAATGTATTGATATAGCTTCACATAATAAATAAGAAAGGTCCCAATCAGTGGACTGAAACATTGCCGCTAGTTTGTGCTGCTGTTTGTTGTTTTATATGATGTGAAGCTATTTCAGTAAATTTTTTCTGTACACCTGATCCGTGAGTGCGTACTTCTGTTTTTCTCTATTATATGGATATGGTACAGCATCTGGTGGGTTAGTAGAAGTCTTTATGTTGATATTTCATTCACGTGAGTGCCTATTCTCTGTCTTTATATATATATATATATATATATATATATATATATATATATATATATATATACCAATTCGCTGAGTGCAAGCACTGTTATGTAGTCCAAAACCTCCTGAACACCAAACATAAAACAATGTGAAACAGTTTGCTATATAGCCCCTTATCTGTTAGTGGACAGGTCAAAAAAAGACAAAAAGAGAGAGCAAATATATATATATATATATATATATATATATATACACACACACACACTGTATGACCAAAAGTATGTGGACACCTGGCCATCACACCTCTATGAGCTTTATGGACATACCATTCCAAAACCATAGGCATTAATATGGAGTTGGCTCCCCTCTTTTCGGCTATAACAGCCTCCAATCTTCTGGGAAGGCTTTCCACAATTATTTTGGCGTGTGTCTGTGGGAATTTGTGCCCATCCAGCCAAGAGAGCATTTGTGAGGTCAGGCACTGATATTGGATAAGAAGGCCTATCTCGCAAACAGAATTCCAATTCATCTCACTCGAGTTCCTCCACACCAAATTCATCAAACCATGTCTTTATGGACATTGCTTTGTGCACAGGGGCACAGTCATCCTGGAACAGAAAAGGGCCTGTTGCCACAAAGTTGGAAGAATACAATTGTCTAAAATGTCTTTATGTGCTGTAGCATTAATATTACCCTTCACTGGAATTAAGGAGCCTAGCCCAAACCCTGAAAAACAGCCCCAGACCATTATCCCCCCTCCACCAAACTTTACATTTGGCACTATGCCTTCTGGTAGGTAGCATTCTCCTGGCATCCGTCAAACCCAGATTCATCCATTAGACTGCCAGATAGTGAAGAGTGATTAATTACTCCAGAGAACATGTTTCCACTGCTCCAGAGTCCAGTAGCGGTGTGCTTCACCATACTCTAACTGATGCTTGGCATTGCGCATAGTGATTTTAGGCTTGTGTGCTGATGCTCAGTCATAGAAACCCACTCGCAGTGCTTGTGTTGATGTTGCTTCCAGAGGCAATTTTGAATGCTGTAGTGAGTGATGCTACAGAGGACAGAGCTACACATTTCAGTGGTCTACCGGTCATGGCTGAACTGATAGTCCTCCTAGATGCTTCCGTATCACAATAATAACACTTACAGAAATGTCAAAAACTTTCTTGTAGCAAAGGTGGCATCCAATGACAGTGCCACATTTAAAGTCACTGAGCTCTTCAGTACTACCAATTCTACTGCCAATGTTTGTCTATGGATATGGAATGCCTATGTACTGTATGATTTTATATACCTGTTAGCAATGGGTGTGGCTGAAACACCTAAACTCAATAATTTTGAGGGGTATCCACAGACTTTTGGTCATGTAGTGTATATTTATATAATATATTAGTAACAAGGCTTCAAGAAGCTAGAAGCCAGGCACTGACTTCATACATCCAAGGCTCTTATATAAGTTATTTATGTTCCTCTGTCCCGACTAGAAATCAAGCACTGTTTCCCACAATCGATCTTTATGTTCACTGTATGTCTTCATTTACCAATTTAGATTGTAAGGTTTTGATCAGGGACCCCATTTCCAGTGCTTCATTTACCTAACCAAACCCTTAAATTGTAACGAGCCACATAAACTTGCGGCTCTATATAAATAAATATATTAATTCATTAATTGGAATTCTGTTTAATGTATATGTTTCATTATTTGCATTGCATTACACACACATCTTTTGTTAATGAAATTAACGGGATGCTAATCAGATGGAAAAGCGTTTGGCAGGAAAATGTGCACCTGTACTGTCAATCCCTCCCTGCAACTTTTAATAAGAGAACTGATTATATGGGATGCTTTGATATCCAAAGCTACATCAATTATTAATTATTCTAAGAAGATTCTGGAAGTACCTAAATATAAGACAAAGAACCAGTCATCCCCCAAGTGGGCAGAAAATGAATCTGCTGCGGTTCATTTTGTCACTTGACTCATCAAATTACCTGAACATGTATGTTTTTGTCAATCTATTTGATAGTTGCAAATGAGTGTAACATTCAGAATTTGATTAATTGGTTCAGAAAATAGATGTCTGTGTATTTGTGTGAGACAGTGTTTTTAACTTCATTGTACACAGTTTTCGAAAAAATATCTCAGAGTATTGAAAAGGTATCCACCCCAGGTGAATTTTAGATATATACCACATGTAGCCCAAGTCTCTATACAGTTTAAGGCTCTACTTTAGGGCTAAACACAGGCGCAATGTGTAACACACATACAATCTACACATTGAATATATCAGACACTGTAGCTGGGTTTAGCTCCCTTTCATGGTGTAGTCCCCTCCCTACTATGTAACATTTATACAACACTTACATCCAATTACATATTATATTATTTGTGAAACTCAGTTTATACTTTAAATAACTGAAAAGTAAAGCAACAATTGTTGATAATTAGGGTTGTGGTAAAATGACTCACATTTCCTATATTGTACTGAGTGTTTTCAATTCTGTATTTTGGACGTTTGAGCATAATTTTTTAAATAGGCATGTGAATAAAGTCATTTGTCTTTTAGCAGATAGTACATTTTGATATGTAATCAAAATATATTGATTATATTGCTTGCTTTACATGTTACTTGACAGGGCATATTACAAAAATCAACAGAGCAAAACTGATGTGTTAATGGACATTTTGAGTGTGTAATACAGATTTGCAGTCACTTTGTCTCTATAGTTTAAGCACTTTACATGTCAATATGGTCACTTTAATGTATATGGACATGGGACAAGAGATTGTTCACAGAGGCATGAAATGCTAGCATGGAAAGCTAGTTGTAACCCAAGTGCAAAGAGAAAATTTGTAGGCAATAACAAAAGGTTTGCATTCCAAACCTTCCCATCCGTCTACAACCTTGGACCATAACCTTTCTGCCTTGAAGATAATAAAGTCACACACCTCCTGTCTCCTTCAGTAGAAGGTTAACTTTCAACCATTATACTGGAAACCTTGTACATTTTGACACTCTGCAATTTTAAGGAGGAAAAATGGTGGTTATGGTTTAGTAAACTGTTTAACTATTTTCTTGTTGTGCTCCTTAGGCCATGATGACCTGATGGCTATTTTTTATCTGTGTTAGTGGAGTGTGTTAGAAGAGTCTGGGTTTCTCTGGGGAACTATAAAGGGAGAAAGGAGGTTGACCCAAAATACCCCAAGATCTTGGTTGCTTGAGAAAGGAAGGTGTTATCCAAGTTTCTTCCTGATCTGTTATTTCTGTGCTAGGAAATTCTGGGGTTTGTGAAAAGGAAGCAAAGGAGATTTACCCCACAGTATGGTGTGGCTTATTGGGAAGACACAGGCAGTCATGATTCAAGTCCCTTCCTGATCTGGATGTTATCTCTGTGCTCAGGGAATCTGGAGGAGTAAGAAGGGAGCAAAGGAGATTTACCCAAATACCCCAACATCTTTTGTGACTGAGAAGAGACAGCAACTGTGATCCAGGTTCCTTTCTCCTTACCTTTCTTAGGGGAGTTTGGGTGTGTGAAAAAGAAGTGAAGGATATTTAACCCAAAACCCCCAATATTTTATGTGACTGGGAAGACACAGGCAGCGGTTATCCAAGTTCCTTCGTGATCTGGCTGTTATGATCTCTGTGGTACGGGAGTCTGGGGAAAGAAGCAGTTGAACAAAGAACTTCCAAATCTGAGTATTCATTCCCCCATTCTATTCCTGCTTTGTGCCACTCCATACTTGTTTGGTAAATAAAGGTTTGCAATGCACTGAAAAACTCAGAGGATCCATCTCTATCTCATAGGGTGATTGGTGACAAGGGTATAGGAAAGAAGAACAGAGGAGAAGGAGAAGGTGCCCCTAGTGCAGATATCACAAAGCACTGTTGCCACCACCACAAAACACCCTTTGAAATAATATCCCCAAGACTGATGGCTGCAATACTACTTATGTAGCTCACAGCTTTTAAATCTCTCTGGGATATTAATCTGCCCCAGCAACAGAGAACATAACCAGATATCAAGTAGGCAGCTCCTTCCAAACTCATTCACCAAAACAATAACTATGTAAAAAATATGGAACAACAAGGGTACCCAATAGTGTAACACTGTAAATATAAATCAAATGTAGTAGAGCACTATATAGTCACAAGAGTGCTGGTCGGGCAATGGTGGACCTGACATTAAAGCAGGCAGAGGGTATAAACCGTCTCTGCTTGGGATGTTTCTGGATTCTTTCTCAGATGATTCTAGCCACATGGAATATAAAAAAAGGGATGATGAAAAACTGGACAAAACAGCTCCGAATATAGATAAACAATTAATTAAAACAATAAAAGACTGTATCAGCCAATGGCATATATACCAAATATATCAGATTTAAAGGATTAATCCCATAAAGAATACAAAATCACTCTCTATTGACTTATCTTATAGTCCTTTTTCTAGTCTAGACCCAGAACTCAAATGAGTATTGATACTGGATGCAGAAGCAGGGCCCAACTGTCTTTTCCACTGAACTTGATCATTCTTGTAACCTCCCTGATTTCTTAATAATTTCTTCTGTTTTTTCCTATCAATAACTGTAATTTGTTGGCTAGTAACATTCTTATTGGTACATTCCTCAAGACTGGTAAATTTGTGATGAGATTTATGGCTATCTAGATCCTAGATCTTTGCTTAAATCTCAACTCTAATTTGTTTAATATTTTTGTTCTCTATGATTAATCAATAATTCCATGAGAAAAAATTAGCAAGTATCAATTATCTAATGCCATTGATCAACAAATAACGAGTCATTTTTAAATGTGGGAGATAAGCCAATGCATAGACCTTTCGGTATCATTTTAGCATTTGAGCATTTTCTCAAGGCATCCCACCAGTGGTTGCATTCATCCTTCATCAAACCCTCCAATTCAAAAAACATCTTTCCAATGTCGTCACAGGAGGCAACTATTGGAAGTATTTCTTCACCACCCACTATACTATTGGGTGACCTTGTTGTTCTGAAATCAGAAAATATTGTACATTTCAAAAGACCAAGGCCTAGATTCACTAAAGGTTGATGCTGTGGTGATATGATTTTGTTGATGAGTTAGAAACACTTCAACATTTTGATATACACACACATCAACATATTCACTAAAATTTATAGATGCAAGGGGAAGGGCTGAGCAACAGCGGTGCTCAATTTCTGTGGTTGTTGTTTGGCTTTAATCCTTTGAGTGCCAGAGGGGTACGCAACGCATTATCCCATCGGCTGCTTCACCATTACTGCTACTACAACCACATCAAGTTCAGCCACAGAGTTGTACTCCTCATAGTCACTAGTAATATGAGGATACTGATTACCCCCTCCTTCACTCCTAACACTAATAGGCTGCTGGACCTTCTTAGCAGTAGTAGTACTAGCACTGGAGGTACTGTTTGGGGATGGCAAGTGTAGCTTAGGGTTCCCTGCTGTCACACTTGGCATCATCTTCTCCTTGCCACCCTTAAGTATTACAAGACACACTAGCAGCAGCTTCAGCACTGGTGGCAGTAGGCACAGTACTGGTGGCAGCAGGCACAGCACTGGTGGCAGCAGGTCCAGCACACCTGAAAGCAGGCACAGTATTGGTGGCAGCAGGTTCAGTACTGGCAGCAGGCACAGCATTGGTTGCAGAAGGGACAGCATGTTTGACAGCAGGCACAGTACTGGTGGCAGCAGGTTCAGCACTGACAGCAGGCACAGCACTGATGGAAGCAGGGGCAGCATGTCTGACAGCAGCCACAGTACTGGTGGCAGCAGACACAGCACTGAGGGCAGCAGGGACAGCACTGCCAGCAGGCACAGCAGTAGTGGCAGAAGGGGCAGCATGTCTGACAGCAGGCACAGTAATGGTGGTAGCAGTAGCAGGGGCAGCATGTATGGCAACAGACACAAGCAGCTGACTTGTCCTGCTCTCACTACTACCCTTTTCTTTCTCCGTTCCCATTAAATTCCCCAAGATCCCTAGGGGTGATTTAGGGGGACTGGACAGCATTGGTTCTGTAGTATTCATTTCCTCCTCCTCCACAGACTCAGTAGACACATAAGGGTCCTTCCAATTCCTCCTTTTACTATTTTTAAACTTTCTCATAGTGATAACAGTCACTATGAGTATCTCCTGCCTCAATTTTTCAAAAAGATCAAAGCAGAACAGCACAGCATGTCTACCTCGCTCTGTAGATGCTTCTATTGTGTTTCACTTCCTGGATTATTTTACATTTTTTTATATCAAAAAGGCAAAAAACATGAATATCACTGGATGGAAACTTTAGCCATTGAAAAAATGGCTAAGAATTTTGGCCAATGGGTGAAAAATTTTAAGATTTTAATTGCTGGTTTTAAAGCGGATTTTTCCATGAAAAAGTGTTATTTTGCACAGGATTTCTCACGGGAACACGGCAAGAGCTTTCGCCCCCTCCCTATTAATAATTAAAAATATGTTAAATACAGAAGAGGGTGCGCTCACTACAAGATCCTTAAAAAAGGTAAATGAAGTGTATTGTGTTGTTACAAGTATCACAGTTGTCAATATGAATAATTATGTGTCCTATGGAGAGTGGAAATTTTCACTATATAAACATAGATGGAGCGATAATCGTTCCGACTATCAGCCTCCGTTGTCTCAATAAAAAGGGGTTAATACAAATACACATATATATGTACATGTACTCACAATGAACACATGAAGCATACAGAAAAAATATATAAAAAATATATAGAAAAAATATATAAAAACTGTATAGATGATACGTAGAGAAATTAACTGACTTCACTAGATACTATTGGATATATAAAAATATAACCTGAATAAGTATAATACAGTTCATAAACGAAATGGAGAAGTATGAAAGATAAGTTGGTTAGTTCAAAAGAATATATAACGAGAATAGTATTGCTACAGTAGTTGCGGTTCCTTAAGTGTAGAAGATTGTGATGAAGTTCTCAGTGTTGAAATTTGCTTGATACTTTGTGCTGTCATCAGTTGCTCGGAGTCTCCTCGAGCGGATACATATAATAAAAGACAAAAGGAGGGGGAGACAAAGCACCAAAGATCTAAGCGTAGTGTGAATGAATAGAAGTTGTGATAAATCACATAAAAAATGTTTTATTATCAAAAAAGTGTGTAAATAATGGTGGATAAAAAAAAAAAAAAAAAAAAAAAAAAAAAAAATATATATATATATATATATATATATATATATATATATATATATATATAGTGAAAGGGAAATAATCTGATAGTTAAAATAGGAAAAAAACTAGTATAACAGGCATATGGCTAATATGTAAATGTATCAAGAAAGGGATATAAAAATAAAAAAATCACATAGTATAAATAAATGATAATGGATGGATAAAAAAGGGGGGAGAATAGGCCACAAATAGACACTGTGATGGGTACAGTCAATTGTAGTGACCAAACTTTTAAGGCTGAGTCAGGTAATCATAAGAATAAGCCCAGGGATGGGGAGAAAAAAGTACATATACACTCTTCAAATGGTGAGAAGGCCCCCCTTCGGCTATATGCTCACCGGACTCTCCCTTGGGTAAAGTCACATCAATAAAGTCATATATTATCTGCTCACCGGATATCTTCTTGTTGTTGTACACATCAATCAATGAAGTTGGTAATCCGTTATTCCATCATTGTGTGGAGCTGGATTTTGAGTCCCCAGGTACCTCAGAGGAGTCTACGATCCAGAGTAAGGTCGATTCCGGTGCTACCCACAATACAAAGTAGTGAGATTGTGTCTTTAGATGTGGAGCAGTGAAATTTCTTTCATTAGTACTCCCAAATTAGATATATCAATGTGTTTCAGAGCGACTTGGCTCCTTATTCAGGAAAAAATGTGATACACTAAATGAGAGAAATAAGAAACAGGCTTTTAAAGTGTTTAAATCAAATGGGTCAGGTGCATCATTAAAAAAATACAATGAATCGAATAAAATCTGCAAACAAGCAGTTAAGCTAGCTAAAATTGAAAATGAGAGAAATATTGCAAATGAGAGCAAGAAAACCCCTAAACAATTCTCCAAGTATATTAACAGCAAAAAAGTTAAGGTTTCCATTGGTCCTCTTAAGGCTGAGACAGGTGAATTGATTAGTGAAAATGAGGCTATAGGTGACACCCTAAATACATTCTTTGCTTTAGCAAACAATGACAGGTGATAGGCAAATAGACAAAACCACAGAATTTAATCCATTACATGGTTTACTGAGGACAAGGTCCAAAAGAGACTGGAAAAGACTGGAAAAAAACAGCTGGACCTGACAGTATACACCCAAGGTTACTTAAGGAACTTAGTTCAGTAATAGCAAGACCATTATACTTAATATTTATTGATTCACTTTTATCAGGCATAGTATCCTGTGATTGGAGGAAAGCTGATTGTAGTCCCATTGTTTAAAAAGGGGGCAAAATCCAAAACAGGTAATTATAGACCTGAGAGCTTGACTTCCATAGTGAGTAAGATACTAGAAGGGTTATTAACTGACCATATTCAGAACTATGTGAAGACCTGCAATATTATTAGGATATTATTATTAGGAGTCAGCATGGTTCAATGAGGAACAGATCATGTCAGACTAATTTACTAGCATTTTATGAAAGATCAAGTAGTAATTTGGACAACAGAATTGCTGTTGATGTAGTATACTTGGATTTTGCAAATGCCTTTGATACAGTTCCTCACAACATGTTACTGCATAAATTAAAAGGCTTCAGTTTGGGAGGTGTTATCTGTACATGGATTGAGAACTGGTTAAATGATAGATGGCAGAGATCTGTTGTAAATGGAACCCTTCCAAATTGGTCTAACGTTATAAGTGTGATGCCACAGGGTTCCTTCCTGGTTTCAATGCTTTTTAACTCTTTGAGTGCCAGAGGGGTATGAAATGCATTGCTTTGCAATGCATTCTATACCCCTCTGGCACTCAAAGGGTTAATTTGTTTCTTAATGATCTTCCCAGCTGTATACATCAAAACACTAATCAAAAACTCAGACTTCACATCCTGAATCTCCATGAACTGGAATCATGCCATGCTACAGTAAATATTATAATTCCAATGTGTAAATCATCATTACTGAGGGTATTTCAGTTATCATTGTTCTTGAGATAAAAGACAAAATTTGCAATTTCAAAATCCAAGCCCTGCCAATCAAGAATCTAATCATAGACTAATATCTCACTAGAGAGTCCCAGTGGGGTTGTTACTAAATAGATGTGTACCTCGTCTCATCGACTCATATAGAAGCTTAAGAAAGAGGGAGCTAATGTATCTCCTAGTAAAACTTAACATCACATTTGCTAATTGGAAAATCTTTACCTGTCTTGGGCCTGGGACCAAATCTGACTGTAGATAGAAACCTGTGTATGAAATGGTTACAATCATTTATTAGAATTGTCATAAACATGATACCAAAGATGAGAAGAAAATAGTAAACTCTTTTCCTGTAGTGAATTTTAATTCAGCAGATTGTTTCATTCATCTGATTGTGATCTTTTAACTTTTGAAAAGTAGATCATGCTGCTGGAGTAAATGTTTGCATGCTTTGTATATTTGTCATTTGTACTAGTATTGTTTTTAGTTATGCCAGTTGTTATTAATATTAGTGTCTCATGTCCAGTTGTAGTTCAAATATCAATTTCTTAAAAAATGTCTTCAGATCCGTATTTGGCTTATATACCTATATATATATAAAATGTTAACTAATGATACATTTTACTGTACCTTGCACAGTTTTTAGGCAAGATAAATAGTATGCATTGTTTTTGTAAAATTTGAACAATGATCTACTGAAATAGAAAGTAGAAAACCAGCATGCTCAATTGAATTTTAAGAAGCTTGTTGATGCAGTGTTTGATTAAAGGCTTTCAAAGTAGAAACTGAAATTATTTGTGTGGGAGTGGATTGATTTGATTGTAAGAATGGAATGCTTTAAAGAATAATTAGATGTTGAGATCTAAGAGTTAGCAAAATGTGAGCTTGTGAATCATACCCTCTCTTCATGCAAGTATTGAACTGAGATGTATCAATTAACATTTTGGTAAGGCTGCCGATCCTGTTGATTTGTTTATATTATATTATAAAGTGCCATTTGATGAGAGACATAGTTAATTTATCAATTTCTGGGAAGAGGAAAGTGACTAAATATTGTGTACTACTGATATCAATGGGAAAGCAGTTCAAGGAATTATAGCTAAATTATAGTTATATTATGGTAAATATAGTTAATCTATGATACTAACAATTCTAATTTTAGATTGAATATATAATGGGAACAAGAGAGAGAAAAACAGAAATGCCTCCTTGTGTAGCTTCTTAGTAAACACCAACCTCCACCAGAAAGCACCCAATAGGTGGATACTCACAAACGTAAATGCTGTGTTTCTAATTATGCAGTAAACAGTTTAAAAGATAATTTGGGAAATTACACTGTCCCAAACACAGTTGTCAATAAGACTCTTCAGACATGTTCTACTCCTCTGGTACTTGCTCTCTCCAAACAGCCACGATAGACAGGATCATAAAAACACAAAAAGAGCCAGCAGATGGAGATATTCCCTTCTCCACTTGAGTGCACCAAGGTATTAAATAATCTCAGGGATACACTAACACATACTGGTATATGTCTGCAGAACACTATCGCACAGTGTTCCCAGTACTATGCCACAGGAAAGCGCCACACAATATAAGACACCTAGTGGTGCAGTATAGTAATATAGTATAAAACAATTCTCACAGTCTCTTTGTTATATCAACTTGGGAAGTCAATTCAGATAAGCTTGGTCTTCGTGGCTATTGATATGGCTAGGGACTTCCCAAAACATACACTGTAGTGGAAAAACATGAAGAACAAAAGCGAAGAAGTCCTTCTAAGCATACTATATCTTTAACTTGTTGAACCTTCACTAACACGCCATACTCTATAGACTATCACTCACTTGACGAAGCAGAGGATGATTCATCAAGCAGGCAGGCACCCAACTTGGAGAATTATGAGCTGCTAAAAGAGACTTCCTGCTTAACGAAGCAGAGCATGCTTCACCAATCAGGCCACCAAGCAGCAGGTATCCAGCTTGTCACTATATGGATGTAAGAAAAGGAAGAGAACAAGGAAAAGTTGTAACTATAGAAGGGGAGGAAGAAAGGGGAGAGGAGTGATAAAGGGACAAGGAAGAAGAGCATTGCAGACACTGTTGCCTCTTCCCACATTTTGTCTGCATTTGGAAGTTTTTACATGTTTGTACTAGTTATACATAATGAATTTTGGAGGAACTCAGTGCTATTTACAAATCCATCTTTTTCTTGTTTTTGTTAATAGTGCAGCATTTAAAGGGATAGTAATACTTCGGTTTATCTTTATTTTATTTTGTAGGCATTAAAAAACATGAAGAATGATATAAGTCTTATCTCTCAAACCTTTATGGTTTGAGAGATATTCACAAGCAAAGTTTCCCCCTCCCCGCCCCTTTTACCTAGTGTAAGCCATCTCTTCTCAGATGTGGAATCTGGTTGTAAGACTAGACAGATAACAGAAGGGGAAAATCTTCTTCCTATGAGAACAATGAAAGCCCTGCCCCCCTTGGCAAGCTTTTCAGGTTTTTCCCTTATCTTAATTGAAGATTGTCCCTCTCTGCAATCTACCTGGGCACCTCCCTTCTGCTCTGGCTGAGCAGTGTTACATCCATAAAAGCGGTGAGAGGGGGAAACTTTGCCATTGAATAACTCTTGAACTACAGCTCTAACCAAATTGAAATAACACTCTCCAAAGTCCAAATACTATGATGATTAATTAGAGCTGCTTTTATTATGACATTATATATTTATTATAACATTACTATCCCTTTAACACTTTTAGTGTCATAGAGCTATGCAATGCACATCCCTATGGCAGTGAGGGGGTTAAGGGAGGGCAACTGTTGTCTGGCTCCATAGAGAGCTACAGGGAGAGCCCAACATTGCCAAACAGGTAGGCTATATTGGGATTGTGAACTCCAGCAGCAGAGGCTGCTATCGGAGTTTACTGCATGTAGCGAACAGCCACATTAACATATAAACATACCCACATGGATATGATAATGGCTCATTAACCTGCATTTCCAAATGAAAATGGCTCATTGACCTGCATTTCTATATGGAAATAAGCCATTGTCAGTGTGCTCAGTTCAAAATCATAATCATAAATCTGTCAAAGGTATGGAGGATTGGTGGTGGATTGAAGGGGATATGATAGCGAAGACACATTGTAGTGCATACTGGAGATGTGCCTTCGACAAAGACCCTGCACAACATTGCCATCCTGAGCCCTTATCGACCTTTAGAGACAGAAGTAGTAGTTTCTGGAGATAGCATAAGAGTTGGTATAGAGTACTCTGCATGCCCACAGTACCTATTTGTGAGCACTTAAGTTTTATCAGTAAATATAATTTACCATGTAAAATTAACACACACCATCAGGAATAACAAGCCTGTTTTCTGGAGACAGCAGTGAAGTCTGGATGGAACAGTGAAGGTGTGCACTTAAGTTTGAACGGTGAAATGTAATTTTGCATATCTTAAATTTAAAATAACATACACAATCAGGAATAACAGGCATAGTTGCTGGAGTTCAGTTAAGTCTGAACAATAAATGTAGTTTTCGTTTCTTCACAGTTACAAGAGACCGTTCTAGATGGAACACTGCGTGTGTACTCTGCCCATTTGTGTTCAGGTGCGCACTTAAGTTTGAACAGTAAATTAAATTTTTTTCTTTTTTTAATTATATTAAAAGACAGTCAGGAACAACAGGCCTAGTTGATGGAATTATATTTAGCTAACCTACCTAGCTACTTCTCTACCTATTATATTTACTAGCTTACCAAGCCATTCATTCTATACTAACCTACCTAATTAATTATTATTACTAGCTAACCAAACTCTAGCTGCTGCTAAACTAAGTAGTAGTACTAAAGCCACATTTATTTGTCATTAATTTGCTTTATATTCCAACCCAACTGCTAAGGTTAAAACAAATGCTTCATTCAAGATTACTAATGGCACTTTACTCTTTGCTCTTGTAGTGGAATATTTAGTCCAACGCATCACATTGATCTAAAAAATTTCAGGGACTCACTATGCTAAACATGAGAATAAACTCTTAATGTTTGCAGATGATATTCTTATTTCCATTACATGTCCTGTTGACTTCGTGATGGCTGAATTCCACTCTTTCTCAAACCTTTCGGATTTTAAAATAAATTTTAAAAAGTCTAAAACTTTACCTTTGGGCATCCCTCCTGACATATTAGGTTATCTCCAGGCTTCCTTCCCTTTCAAAGGCCTCATGCTCCATTAAATACTTAGGCAATTGTCTTACTACATCAGATGATACCATTACTTTACGCAATTCGCAAGGATCTTAGTAGATGGAAACCCCTCTAAATTTCATGTTTGGGAAGCATTAATGCTGTTAAAATGTGCATCCTCCCCTGACTCCTTTACCTAGTCTAAATACTGGAAACCCCTTACAGATCCTTTTCTATTTACTTTTTCCTAACTTTACCCCTGACAGGAGAGTTCTTCTTCTTGCTATGCTCAATGCTGCTAAGTCTCTAATCCCCATTCATTGGAAGGAATAAATTCCTCCAACTGTTTTGAAATGGCATTGCAGGGTGGGGGACCAATTAATGCTTACCAGACTAGCCAGGCTTCGACACAGTCAAGATCCTACTTGCGTTCTTAGACATTTTTCTTGTTGGAATCCACTCAATTTAACAAGCTAAACACTTATCTACCCTTTCTTACCCTTTGGGAGATGCCGAACCTTTCAGTTCTCTTTATTATGATACTCTCTACACTCTCTCCCGAGCTTTCCACCCTTTCGATGACTCTTTCTCCTAGATCATGTTCCTATGCTACATCTTCTTTCATCTCAAACAACTGCTGTCAATTTATGGGACTCAATTTTTGATATTGTATTGTGGCCAGCTCTCTTTCCTTACTTTCCCTTTCACTCCTCTATCTCTTCCCCATCCCCTGTCCTTCTCCTTTTCATCTGATCATACCTCACTATTACTTCTAATACACATATATACCCTGTAGTTGAGATGTCTAGATCATTGCTTACCCTTTGGCTATTGTATGTGCTCTCCAGATAATTATGTCACTCGATGTATGTACTGCACCAAACCCCTAAATGTTTAACCTGCTTATATATATTTGCTGATTACATGCATATCTCTTGCTATTGTCAATAAAAGTATATTAAAAAAAACAAAACAAAACATACAGTTCAAGGAATACCTGCCCAACACAAAGAGGGAACACTGTTTGGACCAAAAAACTGAAATCATCTTGCCTGCAAGAACCAAGCAACAGTTAAATGTTTCAATTCTGGTATGGAACGTATAGCTTAGCAATGCATTGAATAACCCTCTAGCAATGAAATGGTTAATTCTTTAAAGACCAGTAGCCACTTGTGCCCCACCCTCCAGCCTTGGGTACCTCACATGCACAGAAACATTGTACAGCACATTGCTTTTGCAGAAGCTCATCGTCAGGGGCAACAAATATCTAAACACCTCCCTCCCTTACACAAAATGTCTGTCCTTCACTTCCCACCCACCTCCCCTTTCCAATACACAGTCACCATAAAGCCATGTTCTCTTCAGCCTCCATTCCTATCATTCGTATGTCACTGCAGTGTTGCTCCATTCTCAGCTTTGAGTCATAGAAGCACAGATTATCTGTCTTCCTACTCACTTCCTCCTGCAATACATTTCCTGCAACATCCCTGTCAAAAAGTAGACCAGGGACTCCCTAACAGCTCCACTGTTCCCTTTGAAGGCAGGAGAGAGCAGGCTGTGAGTAGGCTATAGGGAGGAGTAGAGGACTCTCTCTTGTTGCCTTCTCATAACCCTCTTTGTCCTGCCTTTATAGTCAGTGCCACAGAGAACAGTCAGGTTGATGGGGAGCCAATGGTATGGTTTTTGTGGTGCAGTTGAGCAGTCATGGGTGGTACACAGTGTAATCTCAGTGTTGTTGCTGCTGTTGTTCCCCCCACTACTAAGCTGAGTCATGTGACTATCAAGATATACTATAATGGTGTCACCACACTGGCGTAGGGACCCCTGTGGTACTGGCACTGGTTCAGCTGCTCAGGAGTGCTGCTAGGGATCTGTGATCGGGTATCCTTTTGAAAAGTTGCATGCGAAAGAAAGTGCAACCATTTAAGTGTGGATTAAAATAGCGACATGACAATCTCACACTGCATGAGATTGTCATGTCGCATAGTCAAATGGTCGCGGTGTGTGCTGATCCTGCCTCCTGCCAGGCGGTCAAAAAAAATATAATTTAAACAGTTCTTTGAAGGACAAATATAACCATCTACCTACCCCCGTGCTTCCCGTACTCCAGTGTGCCGCTGCCAGTGTGTGCTGATCCTGCATCTCTGCCCCCTGTTCCCCCTGCTGGTGATATACTGCTCTGCACGCTTTACTGTCTCTCTCTCTCTCCCCACAGATTCCAATGAATTATCTTTGAATAGTGTTGATATTATGCCTCATAAGGGAAATAATGCAACAAAATAGCCTAGGATACACTTAACAATCAACTTGTATCTAGTATCACTTATAATATTTTGTTTGTCTTCCTCACATTGCAGAGCTTTCTTGATCTGCTATTTCTGGTAGCATTGTGATACATATGTTACCACATCTGATAAGGGCCTGATGATCAAAAGAATGCCAATTGCATCATGGGCAGTGTGCACCAGCAGCTAGTGCCTGAAAGGCCCCCAGCATCCACCTGTCCTACCTGCACACCTCAGATCATCAGACCCCTGTGGAGGAGACACTTGCTGACTTCCAACAACGACATCAGGAGGTAATAATACTTCACTTCACAAATGAGATAAGTACAGCTTTGAACACGAGGAAACAAGGTACAAGGTTACCTCCTTTTGGGTACAAAGACTCGCTGGCTGTATGTAAGGAACAGGCTCAGGGGGAAGAGAGGCAGGATCGACAAACACTGGCTGGCTGTATGTGCGCGACCATTCACGCAGTGCGAGATTGTCATGATGCTATTTTAATCCAGGCAACATAGTTAAATGCTTAAATGGTTGCACTCTCTTTTGCATGTGACTTTTCAAAAGGGAACCCTGTGATGGTGTGCCAGGTACTCCCTTGCTGCAGCTGAAGCTGGGTAAAGGTGCTGCTCACAAAATCAGATTGCTCCACCCCAGTTGAGCCGGGGTGCAACCAGGATGGGAGTACACTGGGAACCATGGAGAACCAGGCCAGCAGTTGAGCCGGGGTGCAACCAGGATGGGTGTACACTGGGAACCATGGAGAACCAGGGGAGAAGGACAAGCTGGAAGCAGAACTGGGAGTAGCAGATAAGCACATCCACAGGAAGCAGGGTTAAAGAGCTCAGACAGAGCTGTAGTCACTTGGAAGCCGAGGTCAGTAGCCAGGTATACAATGACAATGCCGTGGTCAATAGAAAGCCATAATGGTGTGATCAAGAGAGTAGCCAAAGGTCATGAACCAGGATTAACAGAGGTAAGAATCTAAGTGGAGTCAAAAACAAAGTGGAAGCAGGAACACTAGAACAAACACTAAGCTTGTGAAATTGGTTGCCCATTTAAATACTGCAGCAGGCCAATAAGAGAGATAGCCAGAGGGGGTTTGACAGAGAGTCCAATCTAATAGGGCAGTACCTTCCCAATACGGAGACACCTGCACAGACGTTGAGCAAGAGTTAGAGGCGGCCCTGCGCAGGTGCAAAGACACAGCCGTAAATGAGCCGGAAGAAGATGAGCCACCGGAAGAGGACTGGATTAGACAGAGAAGGCAGCCATGAGGTAAGCGAGCTGCCAGATCAACGGTGACAAATGGCATGACAACGTTTTAGCTCATTCTCACACATTCATTCTACAGCTCACCTCCACAATCCATGGACATATCACACACTTCATCACCAGGTGTATATTGAATTCATCTCCTGCCACAGAAGAAAATGGAGCTTAATGAAATACATGAGCGAAAGCAGACATGGCTCCTGCTTCTCATGGATGGGGAGGAGTGCTTCTGTAATCTCTAAATGTTTCCTTAACAGGAATGATGCTAAAGTCCTCAAGTCACAGTTAAATCTTTCAATGTCAAATATCCAAGGCATAGCTTAGCAATGTGTTGAATAAGCCTCAGCAATGAAAGGTTTAATTCTTTAAGAACAACAGCCACTTGTACACCCCTCAGCCTTGGGCACCTCACTTACAAAGAAACAATGTAGAAGGCATTGCTTTGCAGAAGCTCATCATCAGAGGCAAAAAATATCTAAACACCTCCCTCCCTTACTCAAACTGTCTGGCCTTCACTTCTCACCCATTTCAACTCTCCAAAACACAGTCGTCATAAAGCCATGTTCTCTTCAGCCTCCATTCTTATGTCACTCCAATGTTGTTTCATTCTCATCTTGGACTCACAGAATCACATATACGCTGTTTTCCTACTTCCTTCCTCCTGCAACACGTTTCCTGCCAACTCCCTATCAAAAAAGTAGACCAGTGGCTCCCTGACAGCGCCACTGTTCTATGTGGTATTGACTATGAAGACAGGAGATAGCAGGGTTTAGGGAGGAGGGGAGGGCTCTCTCCTTAGCCTCCTTACAGCTAGGGATGGGAGAAAGTTGTTGCCGTGTTCCCACGAGAAACCCCACGAAAAAAACGTTATTGTCCACTTTTTCGTGGAAAATCTGCTTTTAAAACAGTGATTACAATTTCCAAGTTTTTCACCCATTGGCCAAAATTCCCCACCAGTTTTTCAGTGGCTAGAAAGTTTTCTCCCATTGATTTACTTTGTTTTTGCTTTTCCGCTATAAAAACGTGATGTATTTGTGGAAGTGAAACACAATAGAAACAGCTACAGAGCGAGGTAGACGTGCTGTTCTGCAGTGAATTGTTTGTTAAATTGAGGCAAGAGAGGCTCATAGTGACTGCTATTTCTATGAGCAGTAAAAGGAGGAACTGGAAGGACACTTATTATATGTCCATTGAGTCTGAGGAGGAAGTGAGAAGTACTGAACCAATGCTGTCCAGTCCCCTTAAATCACCCCTAGGGCTCTGGGGGAAATTAATGGCAAGGGAGGAAGAGAAAGGTAGTACTAGTTAGAGCAGGACAGGTCATCTGCCTGCGCCTGCTGTAAGATGTGCTGCTGTCAGATGTGCTGCCCCTGCTGCTAGTGGCACCACCAGTGCTGTGCCTGCATCCAGACTAGCGGACAAGGGAGCCCACACCATTCCCCTGACCCTGGGAGTCCCCTACCCCCACGGCATTGTCCATGTGGAACATGATCCTGAAGAAGGCAGAATTATCACCACCGCAATAATACCACCAGCAGGAGCACAGATCAGCTGCCTGTGCCTGCTGACAGTCTGCCTTCTTCACATCACCAAGTAATGACAAGTGTGACATTGGGGGACCCTCTGTCACATTGCTCATCACCTCCTCCAACCAGCAGTGAACGTTTGGAATTTGCGGAATTTTCAACTGCTCTAATTCCTTCTGCTGCTAAGTTGCAAGGCCAACAGGATGCTGAGGAGCAGGGTAGTGTGTCACAGACCACCGTGGGCACAGTGGGAATGGGGTCAACAGGTTCCACTTGCCAGCAGCAGCAATTTATATACCAGAAATGGTGGGGGGCTAGTTATGGTACTGCTTCTTCCTCAGGCTCATGGAGTTAGTCGTGGCCAGTGGAACCTTCATCATGCATCACCCATGTTACTGCTGTTGTTGATCCCAATTCCTTTTAGTTGCCTAATCATCCTGTTGCTTAAACAACTCAGCAGCAACAAAAACAGCAGAAGCAAATTCCGCATTTATGGACTCAGGAGGACATTTGACAATGGCCAGTGGCCACTGGCCAACATGACCTACGGGCACTAGGCCATTAGGGCATTTTTTTCTCTAAGGGCTTGTGCTTTAAAAAAAAAAAAAATTAAAATAAAAAAAAAAAACATAGTCTTACAAAAAAAAAATTTGGGGGGTTTGTTTCTAACAAGCCTAAATCCTACAAATCAATGTTTCCTTAGGACTTGTGCCAAACAAGCTTAAGTCCTACAAATCAATGTTTCTTTAGGGAAAGTGCTTCTAATAAGTCTAAGTCCTACAGATCAATGTTTCCTCAGGGCTTGGGCCTTTAACAACAAATCTAACAAATCATCCTCTGCAAAATACTCAAATCAAGTATCAGTCCACCACAGTGGCATCTTATGTCAGGGGGTTCCGCTTTATCACTTTACATACAAATTTCTGATTTTATTGATTTATTTTTTTTATTAACTGTCCCCCCAATACCAGTCAAGAACCCCCCAAAACAAATTCCCTGTTCAACTGATTCATTCCCCAGACTCCACCCACCAACACAAGCGCCCTCCTCAGTCCCATTTTATACCATGTCTTATGGGGGGGTTTAATTGTATTTAGGATTTATTTTTTATTAACTGCCCCCCAATTCCAGTATACAACCCCTAAAAAAAATTCCCTGTTCAACTGACTCTTTCTCGACACTCCACCAACACAGGCATCCTCGTACCTCTTTTATACTATGCCTTTGGGAAACAAAATAATATTTGCTATGTTTTGTGTGTAAATTAAACATGCCCATAGATTTCAAAAACAGCCGAAAAAATCAGAAAATCTGCACTTTTCGCGGGAAATTATTCACCAAGAGGAACGTGCCATTTTCGCCTATTTCAGTTTGAGGCAAAAATGTACATTCCCTACTCACAACCCTCTTTGTCTGTTAGTCAGTACCACAGTCAAGGTGACGGGGAGCCAATGGTACAGTTTTTGTGGATCAATTGAACAGCCATTGGTGGTACACAGTGTAATCTCAGTGGTGTTGCTGCAGTTGTTTCCCCTACCACTAAACGGAGGACATGTGCAGCTGGACCCTGCCTCTTATTTGTCATGCGACTATCAGGCAGCACTATAATGGTATGAAAAAACTTTTAGCTCAGTCTCACATATTTGTTCTACAGCTCACCTCCACACTCAATGGACATATCAACACGTCATCACCAGGTGTGTATTGGATTCATCTTGTGCCACAGACGACTATGGAGCTTAATGAGCACCATGGGTGAAAGCAGACAATGGTCTGGGATGGGGAGGAGTGTTTCTGTGGAAGTCCTACTTCATACCATTATCTCCCCAAGACAAGTCTATGACTATCACTGATCTATCACTGGGCTGCCACCCAGTCTATGTGTGCATTCTGTGACTACCAGTGACCCAAGGGACCAAAGTTGGGGGGTGCATAGTGTATGTGTTTTTCAATGACTACCAGTTGAATATCTCTCCCTTTCCCTGCCTCTTTTTGAATGGAAAATGCAGTGCTTCTTTTATTAGTGTTCAGTATTGAAGTATAGGTCTCTTTAACAATTACATAATTTTCTGTATTAATAAAAGGAGAAGTCTAGCACATTACCAAAATTCTCCATGTGTGCCAGCCACGCCAGAGACAGCAGTAAGGAGCAGATATACTGACTGTTAGGGAATCTTTACCTGGATCGCTGCCTGAAGAGATACCTTTCACCCTATTATTATTAGTCTATCTATGAAATCTATGTCAATTACCGGTATACCGGGGGCCTGTATGGTTCGCAAAGAAAAACACACACAACAGCGTATACAATACAAGCTCTCTCTTTATTCTTATCATACAAAACCTTTATAGCCCTATACAGCCCCCTCCCCTACAGGGAGGGGCGAGGTGCACAGTTTCACAGTTTCAACATAGAGCAGAAAATTATAAAAAAAACAGAAAAGCAAGACTTGTTCACAGGAAGGGGGGGAAGGGGAGAGAATGCAGATAACATATTCTTCAGCATCCCATCTCCTCCCCCGTGGGGGGGTCTGGAAACTTTGCAGCTTTGAACATATTCTAACGATTGTTGCAATTACACAGATAAGAGCTGGAACAAACTAGTCTAGTGATTTCCTCCCTAGTACATGAATTTCTGCAAAGCAGTCAAATGTAACCATTAACCCTATAGGTACCGAGCATAAGTATTACACACCTTATCCCTGTTCCCTTCAATCCCTTCTTTGAATCAGTACTAAACTGATTCACCAAACTAAGTTCTGGGGGTTACACTGGGCCATGGATATCATCATAGCAAGGGGTGGGAGGGGTAGGGCGGCGGGATAACATTTTCAAGTAAGGGGCATACGGATTGGCAGGGGAGTTACGGGCGTGGTATGCACAGCAACAGAGCAGCAGTTTGATAACCTGACTCCCTTTATAATGTTAACATGGCCTGTTTGACAAATATTGAATGACTTGTTACACAAACAATTTAACCCTAAGAATATTTAACCCTTATACAATCCTTTCAATCCCTTCTTTGAGTCCGGGTGTACCCGGACTCACACAAATCTTACAACCTGGATAAGGCATCATCATATAGTGGTGCAGGACTGTGGAGGTGCCTTAAATACTGGGTGTAAGGACCTGACCCAGGGGAACTACACCTTTTGGCAATGAGGCAAAGCAAAAAACTTAAATAGGACATAAAGAACAATAATACTTTTGGATTACAGCTAGCGAAACAGGCACGCTGATGAGGCAAGTGGTCATAACGTCAGTAGGGCTGACCATGTTGCACAAGCAAAAGTTCGTAATGTTCATAACATGCTGGTGCTAAGTAGATTCAGCATTGGAGTTCTCACGGGTCTCTGGGGTGTCTCTGCAGTCCATCTGACCCCAGTGCAGAGGTGGCCATTTAGAAATCCTTACGTGAGTGAGGGTGAGACATAAGTTGCATACATAAGCCAGCCTTCGACCCCCCACACTTATAATGTTAATACACATTAGACCATCATTTTCTATCTGTAGGGGCACCTCCCCAAGCAAGCCACTTTCACTGCCAGAGGGTGCTAGCTTTCCAAAGGGATGGATCTTCATGATGGTCTTGTCCCACGGAGGCAGGTGGTCAGGGATTATTATGCCCGTCAAAACACCTACTTGATGATCTCACTGTGGCAGGCGATGCAATAAGCCTGCTTACTGGTCCCACGGAGGTAGGCGATGCAATAAGCCTACTTACTGGTATTTCCTGAACAAAAGCCTCAGACCTTCACCCTGTTCTGCCTCCCTCTGGGCATCTGCTTGGCACTGGGAGGGCACAGGGCCTTTATCCTGCTCAGGCTCTGGTGCAGCTGTCACTCTGGCGTGGTATATCCAGGTCTTTCCTTTATGCAGCGTGACTGCGCTGTAACGTGTCAACAGAAGCTGCAATGCACCCTTCCACTGGGGCTCCAAACACTCTGTTCTCCATGTCTGTACATATACCCACTCTCCAATCTGGAAACTTGCACTGGGCCAGCCAAAAGCAAAGGCTGTTGAACAGAAAATCTGTGAAGAAAAGAAAGGGTATGCTGCAAAGCAGTTACATAATCCATAATCTGCTGATTACCAATCTCTAAGGTAGATCCTTGATACATCACAATCCTATTCCAGGGCCTACCGAAGAGGATCTCATAAGGAATAAGCTTTTAAGGATTTGGAAGGGGTCACCCTGAAGTGAGTCAAGGCACTGGGAAGCGCCTCTGGCCATTTGAGTCTTAGTTCAGTACATAGTTTGGTCAGAGAGCGCTTTAGAGTCTGGTTCATCCTCTCAACTTGTCCAGAGGATTGAGGCCTCCAGGGGGTATGATATCTCCAGTTCACCCCTAGAGTGACACAATTACTTTTAACAATTTCAACTGTAACATGTTTTCCATGGTCTGACCCAATGACTCGAGGCAAACCAAACCTTGGAATTACTTTTCTTATTAACACCTTAGCTACTGATCCCGCAGTAGCTCCTTTCAAAAGAAATGTCTCTAGCCACTTAAACAATTAATCAATTATTACAACAGCATACTAAAATCCCAGTACAGGCTGCAAAGCAACCCAATATAATCTATCTGGATCCGTGCAAATGACACCCAAGCCCATGGCCTGGCCCCAGTGATTAGAATATGTCACATTTTAGGATTTATTTACAAATATATATCACACAAATCCCAACAATTTTCTAACTTACTTTGTACAGATCTGGTCTGGGTAAAGTCACTTCCTCGAGGGCTTCTACACAGTCATGCTCTGGAGGATCATTTATGTCCACGGGCAATAGGGTAACTGGTTTTGGCAGAGCTAAAGCAGGGGCGAACATCAGCACCCGCTTCAGTTCATCCCATACTATCGTATCAGGAGAATCATAGTCATAGTTTGTCATACAATCCTTCAGTCAAAATATTGGCCACTATTAGCTTAACCCTTGCCTAGCCTCTTTGCTGATGGGGTACTATCTGACCTAGACCGGTCCTGCATTAGGCTGCAAGTCAATAACGGGTCGGGCATCTCTACCAACCCCTGGCTTTCCAGCTGCTCAAACAGCAGAGGCCACTGAGTGCAGAACCTCCTCCGGGATGTCTGAATCATGACTATCCTGGGAAGTGTGTCTCAGTGCCATATGGAAAGTCAAGTCATAATAGTCAGGTACATACACCTCTATCTTGTCAGCGTCAAAAGTTATCTCTGTCCTCAATCTGGTCAACAGATCCCTTCCAACAGTGCAATGGGGCATGACTCTGATAGGAGAAAACCATCTTGGACCATAGTCCCTTCTATGGTAACTTCCATAGGTTGTATATATGGCATAGAGGAGGGAATTCAATCCACCCCTACTATACTGATAGTTTTCTTCACTATGAATTCCACCCTCCTGCACTATAGGATAATGCTAAAAAGACTGATCCTGATCCCTTCCTATTCTGTCTTATTAGGTGAGTCGTTTCTGTCTGCATCACCACTAACAGATGCACCTTCTTCCGGGGGATTTCTGTCTGTATATCTATACTTATTCCTCAGCTTGGGGCAATTTCACTTCCAATGTCCTTCCTGTTTACAGTAAAAACATGTATTCTTTCCTACCTGCTTAGATCTCGCTGTACCACTTACATTATTCTTTCTACCTGCTTAGATCTCGCTGTACCACTTACATTATTCTTTCTACCTGCTTCAACAGTGCCAACTTTCCTTGCAATTGCTAAAGCACTAAACTTTACATGGTCCTTCAATATCTGCCTAGTCTTTGTGTCTCCCTCTGTATCTCTGTACATAACTTCTGTCCTTTCTTTCTCCATTACTTCACTTACTGGCTTGCTCAACACACTCTCAGTGTTTCCCTAAATCCATACAAAGATGCGGCAAGGGACTTATCCCTCTGCTGCACAACCTACTGCACCCCAGGAAGATTCAAATGAGGTTTCCCACATGTCCGCACGGACCCCAGGATCAGAGAACAGTAAAATAATAATACATTATCAGTCACGTCATTAAGAGGGAATGCATCTGCAGTCCCTACTTATCTGTCTCTAATTTCATTAGAAGTTAATTTCTTATATGTGTCAACAATCTTTTCTCTTTCATTCCCCCATAACATTATTACAACTGGGAAGGATTTACACAGGAGAGGGAGGGGTCTGATGCTGCGCGATCGTCTCATAGTGGGAGAGAATCAGCACACAGGCATTTAACCCCTTCCTGTCATTTTCAGGGAAAGCAGGATTGCTGTTTCTCTAATTAACAGACAACAGGTTGAGTCAAGGCACATATACATAACTACAATTTGTTCTTATGGAGGCTAAATCACAATTCAACAAATCTTCAGTTGAACATATACATATATACACATATATACACATACACATTGGGTGCACCACTTCAGTTGAAACATATGTTTCCCAAGAAGTCAAAACAGGAGAGGAAGGGGTGCCTGTGACCGCGCCGGGTGGACTGGCTGGACTATTCGGTCTTAGATCACTGAGGACCATTGAACCGGTAAGACCAATGCCAAAACCCCCTCAGACACTTCCAGCAAGACAGCCCCCACATTCCTGCCTCTTCTCACTCAAGAACATAATTTCAGTTCTATTATCTATAACACATTGACAATTTCTTGAACAAATCCATAATTTTTACTTGCTTGGATCCATACAATTGATTACACAAAATTAGGATTGAATTTACTGAATTTACCTAAATGTTGCAACATTTTATCTCAGAACCAATACCGTGTGCCTGTCCAGGCTTATTACTGGTGGCCTACCAGTACCTGATCCTGGCAATACATTTCCACATAAATGTACAAAAACCTGCCCCTGTCAGCTGTTAGTTCCCAGCTACTAGACAACATCTTAACAATAGGACCTTTAAGAAAACAGCAGCGTTGGTGACCTTGAAATTCCATTACTTGTGTCTTATCTAAGAACAGAGAGAACAAGGGGGAGAGGCAGAATGAAAGAGAAGGGAGGGGGAATCAGAGCTGCGCTAACTTTCTCATAGCATCAACATTTTACAAGCATGGCGGCTTAACCCCTGCCTAGCTGTCACTAAATGAATGCATAATGTGTTAGTACCTGATTTTGATAGCAATAATCCACACACTCTGAATAACTTCCCCGTTTTCTTACAATGTTCCTTCTCCTCTCAACATCACCAGATCCCGGGCCACTACGCCCTTAAGGGGCTTCCCTTGGGTGACCCCCATTCCCTACTTGTCTGTATCCTACCGTGTAACTACTTAAACTTAGTCCCTCAAGTCTCTCTCTCTGGTGATGTGGGCACGCTCTCCCTCTTTCTGTGCTCACTTACTATATCCCTCCGGAACAGGGCACGTATCTACCCCAGACAAACGACACATAACATGTATGTAAAACAGGTAAGCCATGCGCAACAAATACGAGACAGTTGTAAATTTTCACAGTGATCAGGGGGAGAAAGTCAGTGGGTGGTATCTTGCAGGACCAAATTAGACACGAATGGAATAGTGTAATAGGAACCCCCTGTCAGTCTCTCTACATAGTGTATACAATCCTCACCTATTTCTGGGGTCTTACTCTCTTGACCACCCATCTTACAACAAGTTGTACAATACAATGCAATCACAGTGTCAAATAAACGAGGAAAAGAAAAGGAGTAAAAATTCAGGTGCTCACCTTCACCTGGAATAACACCCGGTCCCAGTGCTTACCTTCACCTGAACCGGGGACAGCACACAATAACACAATACTTATTCTCAGCCTCTAATATCCTTTGATACAATACTTAATTGACATCTCTACAAACATCCATATCTCAACACCAGTGCATAGTAATCATGTAGTATCACGAAACAATTTGACAGACAAGAGAGGACAGAACAGTAGATTATTGACATAGACTCACAGAGGGACCCTATAGTGGAGAGTGTTCTGCTGTCTAATATTCGGTAGTCAAATGCCACTCACTTAATTTACCGGGCAGTCTCCCGGAAAGTCACATATAGTGCTTTCGAGACCACCAAGGGCCGAATCCTGTGGTCATTTCCGGACTACAACTGTTCCTGAATCCTTTTCCTACTTGCTCAACTACGGTCCCCGGAGCCTACCACATGGGTGACTCGGACCGTAATTCCGGAGCTCTGGATTCGAACTCTATCTATTTCTGTTCCCGGAGACACTATACTTGTGCCTCGAACTTATTTTTATAGCGCGTTTATATATTAGACTAACAGAGACTCACTCCCTATCTCCCTATTTCACTCAACCCTTAACACGGCAGTGTGATCCCTGGGACGGCGACAACATATAGTCACTTACCCATGGATGCACACCGCCCGCATTCTCCACCAAAAACTGTTAGGGAATCTTTACCTGGATCGCTGCCTGAAGAGATACCTTTCACCCTATTATTATTAGTCTATCTATGAAATCTATGTCAATTACCGGTATACCGGGGGCCTGTATGGTTCGCAAAGAAAAACACACACAACAGCGTATACAATACAAGCTCTCTCTTTATTCTTATCATACAAAACCTTTATAGCCCTATACAGCCCCCTCCCTGTAGGTTGCAGGTTCAAATCCCGGCAGGGCCAACTCAGCCCTTCATCCTTCCGAGGTCGATAAATGAGTACCATTGATTGGGTAATAATAATATCTATTATTTCAGCTGCCGATTTGGTTAATTCCGAGAGCGTGCGCTGACAGCGCTTTGAGTCCCACTGGGAGAAAGGCGCTATATAAATACTAGTTATTATTATATTACTCCTACATTGCCTTCAGAACTATCTCTCACCTGGCCTTTCCCCACATACCTTCAAGGCTCCATTTCAGGCCAGTGAGTACTCCTGTGTACCTGTAGAGCAGGGATGAACAATCTGAAAACCACTGAGTGTTGGTGGATAAAAATTCCCATCATCCTCAGCCAATGATGTATATTGTAGTCCATCAACAGCTTGAGGTAGCCACAGATTACCTGCCTCCTATCTCTCAAGAGTAATTTCCTGGCAGAAGTATTCTGCACCTTTAACTTTGTGTTTGTAGCTAAATGAAACATGCCTTTACAGGTATGTCTTTACACAGAAAGAATCACTATATTCATGCCTTTCTTTCATGTCTATAACCTGTAAAACACAATCACCTGTGAAACAATCAGAGAGATAGAAAGAGAGAGAGTTATGTTTGTGTCATTTCTCCTTCACCATCCCTCTCCACTTTACCCTCTGCTTTCTCCTCTTCACCCCTTCCCTATTACTTCTGCCCTTCCCCCCTTCACTTCTTCCCTTGAAGTAAATGATTTGGTCTGATATTAACACTTTCTGTGACAAAGACCTTAACAATGAACAGTTCCACAGTCCAGTCTTACCCTTCCAAAATGGTTGTTTCAAAATGCTGTCCCAGTAGTATATGAGTCGTTGGTGCTCATTGATAATAAACCCTTTCTACCCCCCCACAGCTGCCTAATGCAATGGTCCACTGTTTCTGTATGTGTGTTTTGGTACTGATACAGGTGCTTTTTATTCTGAGAATCTCTGACAACTGAACACAGAAGAAGGGGAGGGTAGATGGGACCTCCACTACTTTTATTATCACTGACCTCCAATGCCTCATATAGTGGGGCTCTGTTTAGACACTTAAAGGGATAGTAATACTTCATTTTATCTTTATTTTATTTTGTAGGCATTAAAAAAAAACATGAAGAATGATATAAGACTTATCATTTAAACCTTTATGGTTTGAGAGATATTCACAAGCAAAGTTTTCCCTCCCGTCCCTTTTACCTAGTGTAAGCCTGTCACGGTTTTGAAGACTCTCAGACTTAAGGTTTGGTAAAATAATTTAACTTTATTAAAAGTTAAAGGCAGTCCCCGTAGGGTAAACATACATAACAATACAACAGCAATAGAACATACAATAGGTTCTACCGGCCTTGCCTAAATACCGGGCAAGGCAACCCAAGTGACAGTTATAATGACAGGCTCTACCGGCCTTGCCTATACCGGGTAAGGCAACCGTGAGATGACGTATACCGGTTCTACCGGCCTTACCAATACCGGGCAAGGTAGCCCAATGGAATGCTGAATGTAGGCTCTACCAGCTCTGCCAATACCGGGTAAGGCAACCTTAAAGATGGTGAATACAAGGTTCTACCGGCTTTACCAATACCGGGCAGGGCAGCCCAAAGGAGTACTGTAGTAGGCTCTACCGACCCTGCCAATACCGGGTGAGGCAACCTACAGGATGGATCATCAAGGTTCTACCGGCCTCACCAATACCGGGCAGGGCAGCCTGAGCAAGTAGACCAGCTGTCAGGTGACTAAGACAGCAGAGAGCATAAGTATAGAGACCTTAATCAGCAGAAGTCTATTGCCAGGGATAATCAGACAACTGCAAGGAAGTGGACAGCGACTGACCACAGTACTGGATGTTCAGGAGCAAACCAACGTCCGTACGTTGGGACTAATGGTAAATAGCGCCACCAGGTTTAATGGAGCAAACCAGCGACCGCACACTGGAACCAACAATGCATATCGCAACCAGGTTTAGTGGAGCAAACCAGCGTCCGCACGCTGGAACCAACAATGCATATCTCAACCAGGTTTAGTGGAGCAAACCAGCGTCCGCACGCTGGAACCAACAATGTATAAAGCAACCAGGTTTAGTGGAGCAAACCAGCGTCCGCACGCTGGAACCAACAATGTATATCGCAACCAGGTTTAGTGGAGTAAACCAGCGTCTGCACGCTGGAACCAACAATGTGTATTGCAACCGGGTTTTAGTGGAGCAAACCAGCGTCCGCACGCTGGAACCAACAATGTGTATTGTAACCAGGTTAGTGGAGTAAACCAGCGTCCGCACGCTGGAACCAACAATGTATATTGCAACCAGGTTTAGTGGAGTAAACCAGCGTGTGCACACTGGAACCAACAATGTATATTGCAACCAGGTTTAGTGGAGTAAACCAGCGTCCGCACGCTGGAACCAACAATGTGTATGCAACAGCGAGGAGAACAATGTCACCGGAGCGACAGCTGGAGCGCGAGACTCAGGAACTCGTACAGGTTAACCCGCATGGTGCTGGAGCACAGGAACCCCGGAATACAGGCACACAGGAACGCTGGAACACTGGAACACCGGAACGTTAGCATACAGGAACACTGGAACGCTGGAGCACCGGAACATTAACGTACAGGAACACTGGAACCCTGGAACACCGGAACGTTAACGTACAGGAACACTGGAACACTGGAACACCGGAACGTAGCATACAGGAACACTGGAAACAGGCCCAGAGATCTGACAAGCAGGTCAGGCAGAGTGAAGTCAGAAACACCACGAAAGGGCAACCTGGAAGTGCTCAACCTGGGTTTAAAAAGGCTGTGTGAGGAGGGCTAATGACAGACAGCCAATCACGAATACTCAGCAAGTGACAGACACAGAGCAGCATGAATCATGGGCACTGTGATAAAGCCATCTCTTCTCAGATGTGGAATCCAGTCCATAGATCAGACAGATAACAGAAGGGGATAATCTTCTTCCTATGAGAACAATGAAAGCCCTGCCCCCCTTAACAAGCTGTTCAGGGTTTTTCACTTATCTTAATTGAAGATTGTCCCTCTCTGCAGTCTACCTGGGCACCTCCCTTCTGCTCTGGCTGAGCAGTGTTATATTAGTAAAAGGGGTGGGAGGGGAATAGTTTATCATTGAATTAGTCTTGAACTACAACTCTGATAGAATTAAAATAACACTCTCCAAAGTCCAAATACTATGATGATTAACTAGAGCTGCTTTTATTATGAAACATTACTATCCCTTTAACCCTTCCATTGGTATGGGAGTAAGAAGCCTTGTAAATCAATTAAAGCAATTAATTGTTTACTCCTCTGGAACAAAAATGGGTAATATTAACTCAAATTATTATTTGCCACTGCCCACCAATGCCTCATATTCTCAGTTCTTTAACCCTTCCAGTGCTAGAGGGGTGAAACACATTCAAGAATAAAGCATTGCTCACTCCTGTACCACTGAAATGGTTAATATCATACCAGATAACAGTATGGTATTGTGTATGTGTGTGTGTGTATGTGACACTGTGTGTGTGTATGTGGCAAAATGTCTGTCTGTGTGAAACTTAGGGGTGGGTGAAAAGTGAGAAAAATTTCCTGTATGACTTTGTGAAAAATTTACAATTTTTCTCTGTTTTCGCAAATGTTTTCTCCTTTACTCCAATGCAAAATTTTCATCCTTTTCATCTATTTCTTCAAAATTTTCACCTGCTCCAGCACATTTTTCTCCTGTTCAATTAATTTTTCTCCTATTCCAACACATTTTTCCTCTATGTTTCCTATGGTGGGATAGTAATTGAATGATAAAGTTTCCCCCTCCCGCCCCTTTAACTGATGTAATTCTGCTCACCTCAGAGCAGCAAGACTGTCTGGATGGATCGCAGTGAGGGAGAATTTTCAGCGAGTATTAGGGAAAAACCTGAAACACCTGTCAAGGGTCATCAGGTTTTTCATTGTTCTCACAGTAAGAAGATTGTGCCTGCTGCGATCTGTCCGGTCAAGTGACCAGATTCCATATCTGAGGGGAGGTGGCTAACACTAGGTAAAAGGGGTGGGAGGGGGATACTTTATCATTTTTCTGAAACATTACTATCACTTTAAGTGACACTGGCACATATTCATGGTGATGTCAAGTGACATAAAAAAGTACAGTCTACAATGTGGCAGATGTGTATGGTAGTGGTGGTGTTGCATGTTGTGATTGGTGGGACCTTGAAAAACTGCATCCACCCTGGGAGGAGCAGGATAATAATCATTTATTGCACACTCTGCAGCAACCAGGGGCGTAGGAACCGGGGAGATGGGGGGGACGCATTCCCCCCAGGAAATCATGTGAGGGACAGTTAATGAAGAAATCCCCCTGTAACGGTTTTTTCAGACACTCAGACAGCAGGTTTGAATAAAACACAGTTTTATTAAAAAAAAAGAAATAAAGGACAAAGGTCGCCCTCAACAGGCAACAATAGGCAATACAGCGAATAGCGTAGGTAGGCTACTTATGCCTTCACAGGACCAGTATACAGAAGTCTGGATAATACATATACTGTCACAGGACAGGCTCAGAATAGCCACTGGCAATAAATGGTTAACTACAAAGATCTAGTCAGTCTCAGTTGTGGTGTTTGACACGCCCAAGGTGGATAAGAGGCAGCAATAGATGTTAGATTAGGCAATGCCTAAAGTCCATAGGTGTAGAGAGCTGCATAAACAGTACAGAACTTAGGCAGAACGTTGCTGAGTAGTTCGCAGATAGCCCCCACGGGCGTATAACGGAGACCACTTGTACTGCAAGATTGTGAGCCAATAGCCCCCACGGGCATATAACGAAGACCAACCGGACAGTGCTAGCTTGAGCCAATAGCCCCCGTGGGCGTATAACGGAGGCAACTTGTACTGCAAGAGCGTGAACCAATAGCCCCCATGGGCATACAACGGAGACCAACCGGACAGTGCTAGCTTGAGCCAGTAACCCCCACGGGCGTATAACGGACACAGGGTACAGCAAGAGCTTAATAGATAGCCCCCATGGACGTAAATAATGGAACTCTCTGGTGCTGCAAGTGCTTGAGCCAAGAGCCCCCACCGGGCAGTAACGGGGAGTAACACTGATGGAGCTAGAGCCAATAGCGCCTCCCACGGGAACCGACTACTCTGCTATAGTATGGTAGACAATGTGAGCCGCCGTCTAATCAAGGCCCACAATGTGGCCAGCTCAGCAGAAGCAGCCGATGATGGAAACAGCTCAGCAAGTGTTAAGAAGGCTCTGATCGGGCAGATGGTAGCACTGCAAGCGTTAACCACAGCACCAGGGAGTAATGTATAGCTCTGCAAGTATAATCGGAGGCTCAGCATGAAGGAATCACTCTGCAAGTGCCTAGAGAGACCCAGCTTAGGAAGCACAGCTCTGAAGGAGAAACCGGAGACTCAGCACAGGAGACACAGCTCAGCAGGAGTTAATGGATGCAGCCTCGATCAGTTCAGCCATGAACACAGCAGGAATCAGAATGTCGCCAGAGCGACAACAGCAGCAGTAAATAGGAACGGTAGCAGGAACTGTAGCAAGCCGGTTCAGGTCACGGAGCAGGAAGTCAGCCAGGCCGGGTCGGATCACAGAGCAGGAACACAGGAGCGTAGTCAGAACGGGCCAAATCAGTACACAGGAAATCAGGAACGCAGGAACACAGCAACAGCAACTCTGGCTCTGAAACACCACGAAAGGGCACCTGATAGGTGCCAATGGTCAGGTATAAAAAGGCCACCAGGGGCGGGCCAAACAGGCTCAACCAATAGGGGAGCAGCACAAGCGAGAGTGACAAGGAGAGAGCACGGGAATCGTGATACCCCCCCCAGGTGCTAGGTGCACTGGCCCGGGCTCTGGGTGACCTGCAGGAGGGGAGCGTACTGCACAGTGCTCCCTCCTGCCGGTCACCTCCTTGTAGCATGGCCAAGCAGAGCAAACCGTGGGTAGAGGAGCTTCTGTATCCTCTACTTCTGTCTGACAGAAAGCTGCTCACCGAGAGCAACAAGCAACTTCCTGTCAGACCAGGTAGAGGATCAGAAGTTCCTCTACCACGGTCTGCTTGGTCACGCTACAAAGAAGGTACAGAGGGGTTGGGGGGGCAAAGTGACACACAGGGGGGCAGGGGGTAAAGAAACACAAAGAGGGGCCGGGAGGGTTGTAAAGTGACACACAGGGGAGCTGGGCTAAAAAAGCTACCCCCCCCCATATTTGTGGGGGTTCCTAAACCTCTGGCAGCAACCATTGCTGCAGTCAGTTTTTGAACTACCGCTTCCCATATCCCTGCACTGCTCCACCTTACCCCCTGCCTCTTGTGTGTTTGCAGGACATTACTCAACTACTGTGTGTTTTTTACTCTCTACAGTACACAATTGATGGAGTTTGATGTCTTGCCTTAGCCCTCAACAAAATTCTCAAGGTCTTCTGCTATCAAGTCTTCCTTAGTCACAGAGCTCACATCAGGTTACCAGTCAGATTTCTGCCACCTAATTTACTTATTTGTTTATTTATGTACTGACTTTTTAATTTTTTAATTTTCATTCTATTTTAGTATTTTTTTATAGTATTTTTTTAAGTTGTCCACCTTATCACAGTCAGTCCAAAAAAAATATTATTACCAAAAATCCAAATCAACAACTTCTTTCTCCAGACTTCCCCAGCACAGATCCAATAAAAGCAAAATCAGCAAGCAAATTGGACCACAGCTGCCAGTCAATCACACCGAATTTTGGGGTATTTGGGGTAACCCTCCTTCCTCCCTTCTTTTCCCCCAGAGTGCACCCAGATTTCCATAATACAGAGAACAAATGTCCTACCTAAAATTCTCCATAAACTAAGCTTTAATTCCCATTTATTTTCCTATCGTCTCTAACTCAAAAGCATGCTGCTTTCTCCTCTCAAACACAGAATGGCATGCTGTGAGAGACTGACATCCTTTTATATGGCTGTAGAAAAGTAGAGAAAACATTTTCTTCCCATTTATTTCAATGTAATGAACTAGGTGAAAAAAGAGGGAAATGACACCTTTTGCAGGAAATTATTCGTCAGCCAAGCGGGAAGTGCCATTTTTCCCCAATTATGGTTTGAGGCGAAAGTTTTCTCCCATCCCTACAACTGTAGGCCTTATGTATCAATGCCTTGGAAAAACTCTGGGGAAAACCATCTATACCATAGTGGAAACAGAAACAATTCCATTTATCTAAATGGGACTTCTAAGCCCTGGAATGATAGAAAGGTCTCCAAAACATTGTTTCACAACATGTTTTGGGTTTACAGCAACCAAACTAATGAAGGGAATGGAGGACTTGAAGTATGAAGAACATCTAGACAAACCTGGCTTATTTGCTCTAAAGAAAAGACAACTAAGAGAAGATCTTGTTACACTGTACATGAGGTCAATACAAATATTTCCCTGGGGAAATGCTTATCTCTTTTTAATGCTTTTTCTACTATGATGGCTAATAAATCATGACATATTTATATCATCATTGGAGTGTCCCTTCATTCATAGGTTTTTCCCATAGCCTTTTCCCCCTTTTTTTCTATTTGAGACAGCGAGGAAGACCCTGATACTGCTCTTCTTCATATTCTGCTGACTACTTTGTGTATAGGGCTTCCTTAAATTGTTTCACTATGCGACAATGTACACACCGAATAATGTGCTAGCTTCTTTAGGCTTGGTATTTGTTTATCCACCTCAGCAGCAGTCAAACATGTATATACAAGGATCATGGATTTCATTATCTGTTTCTTTGCCAGACTGGTTGGTGTCCATACTTTAAAATGAGAGGAATCTCAATGTATTCTTCCTATTTTCTAAATAAATAAAGTAAAAATAAATAAAGTGTTGCATGTGATTTATTTAGTAGTTTTTTTACAGTTACACATATATCTATATTATCTATAGCCACAATAATCCCATATAAGATCATTCATTATTAAAACTAGTTAACAAGATAAGAAACAAAGAAAAAACATCATAAAATGATAGTATTTAGTGTAATCTGACATGGTGTTTAGTGTGTGAATGACACGTTATCACAGCTATTAATCATGTAGTCTGAAAAAATAACTCTGGTATTAATATCCATTATGGTTACTCTGGGATAAAATGTGTGTTGAATTTGTACACCAAAAGTGTCCTAGGCTAAAGAAAACAGTACCTAAAGATTTCAATTGTACCTCCCTGCTTCAGAAATTGAAATAGGGTCAACTTGTAATAGAAGGTTTCTGCAATTCAATCATATGGTCCTGCCATATTCACCAACATTTCACTATAAATTACATCCCTGAGTCACCATAATGTATAATGTACCAGAATTATTGTACTTATTTGCAGAACACTTGATTAATATCTTGTGATGAAGTGCTAAGTGTCATTCATAAACTAAACATAGAAGTTGTGGCTTGGAATGTTCTCATTTCGAAGATTGTTGGTTATAGGAAGGTGCCTGCTGCAGGGTTGAGGGAGGTTCAGGTTGGGGAGATGGAAAATCTTTTTGAACAGGGTGATAGAAATGGCCATCTGCTGACCTTTTTTTGACCAGATCGAAGATACTCTGTATTAAAATTCCATGGATTCTGGATGCTGGAGGGAAGCTTTGTAGTAATCCTTGGGGTATTAATGCTACTAGACTTAATGTTATTCTTAATTTAATCCATCCAGACCAGTTAGGGTTCATGCCAAGCATGGCAACAAATAATATTAGATGTTGTCTCAATAATTTGAAAATCACTCATGATAGTTATGGAAAATTTGGCTATGGCTCATGCTTTTGATTCTACTGACTGGACACATTTATCAGAAGATTTGTCATCCTTTGGAACAGGTCCAAATTTAATTAAATGGGCCAGGGTACTCTAAATGTCACCAAGTGCTAGGGTTAACACTAATACAGTGATATATTCCTCCATTGTTTTGGCTATTGGCACTAGGCAGGGGTGCCCTTTACCTCAGGCTTTATTTGCAAGGCATAGGCATTGAGTCTATGGCTATACTGATCATGTCCTCTGCTCTTCTTCCTGGTTTGAAATGTACTGAGTTATAAGGGGAATGTTTTATTGTATGATGATAATGCATTGGTCTATCTGGGAGATCCATGTAACTCCTTGGACTGTTTATTTGACCATATAATTGAGTTTGGCTGCTTCTTAAGTCTCCAGGTGAACTGAGAAAAATGTCCTGTTCCCCCTAGACCACAGAGAGGTTGAGAGTCATTCTTTTGCTAGGCTCTTTATTCACTTTTCAATCTTGGGCTTTGGGTTCATTACACATCACATTTCTGAATTTTGCCGATGTGTGAGCATCATCTTGCTGAGGAATCGGATGCTGTGAAAGAATACAAATATATACTTTTAGACAGACTGGAGGGTTGCATTGTAGGCTATGATAGAGAGAGAGAGACAAAGAGAGAGAGAAAAGTAGGGCCAAAAAATCTTGAAGAAAGTATAGTGAAAAAGAAGTAAGGATAGGGAACAGTGTGTTGTTCTAAATGGAAAATTCTCCAAAACAGTTAAAGTTGAGAGAAGAGTACCTCAGGGTTCAGTAGTTAGGCTTCTGCTTTTTAACATGTTTATAAATGACCTGGAAATAGATAATGAAAGCAAAATATCAGTATTTGCAGATTACACTAACTTATGCAGGGTAATAAATTCAGAACAGCATATTTGTTCTCTACAGATATATTTAAAAAAAATAACAGATTGGGCATACAAATGGAAAATTAAGTTTAAAGTCAGCATTTGGGAAGAAAAAATCCCAATGCTAGAGAAAGACCCAGGAATCCTTGTAAACTACAAACTTGGAAGCAGTGACCAGTGTCAAATAGCAGTAGCAAAAACAAACAAACCCTATCTTGCATAAAAGGGGGTATTGAAGCAATAGTGGATGTATCATTTTGCCACTGTACAAATAATTGATAAGACCTCACCTCGAATATGCTGTGCAGTTTTTGGCACCCATTCTAAAGAATGATATTGTAGAACTGGAAAAAGTACAGCAAAGCGCAACAAAATTAATTAAGCGAATGGAAGACAACGTATAAAGAATGTCTAGAGATCTTATCACAATGTACAAGTAAATGAGCGGTCAATAAAAGGATCTCTCTGGTGGGCTATTCATTCCAAGGCCTGATAAAATAACCACCCATTGAGATTAGAGGAAAAGAGGATTCAACTTCACCAGACGAAGGAGTTTTTACAGTAAGGTAAGGTAAAAATTGTGAAATTCCTGTCCCAAGTATGTGATAATGGCAGATACAATGGATACATTTAAATGAAGATTAGAAGCATTTATTTCAAGAGGGAACATGCAGGTTTCTACTGTGTATAAATTACAAAACAGGAAGTTCAGCTAAAGACTAACTTGTTTGGCAGCATGTCACGGTTCCCCAGAAATATTCAGGAGTCAGTACGGTACAGTAAAATGCAATTTATTAATAAACAATAAAATAGAACACAGGAGAAAGGAAGCAGGAAAAGCAGAGGGTCACTAACCCACAACACTACTATCAGAAATAGTAAGTTGCCAAGAAAGACCACTCTGCTAGAGACTAGGCCGAAGCCGCTGATAGTCTCCTCAGAAACCAGGAACAGGAGCAGGAACGGAACAGGAGCAGGAACACAAAGTCTTGGTTCAGAACCTCAGGAAAGATATCTGACTCATGCCAGCAGTCAGTATAGGAAGCGTAATTCTGACTCATGGCTGCAGTCAGTATAAGAAGTGTAATTCTGACTCACGTCTGCAGTCAGTATATAGCGAGTCTACCAGAGCCCCAGGTTCACACCAGCATGGGTGTCTGCTAGGAACAGGGTATCAACAAGAGAATGATCAGACAGAACCACAGGTCAGCACCAGAGAGGGTAGTCAGACAAGCCAGGTCATACACAGTTCAGGTAGTCAGCTAGAGCCACAGGTCTACACCATATTGGTTGTCCACTATAAGGGATAAAGCGGAACAATAGTCAGATAGAGCCACAGGTCAGCACCAGATTGGATGGTCAGACAAGCCAGGTCATACACAGAGCCCAACGACACAGAACTGCTTTCCACAACAACGCAAGGGCCACTGAGTCAGGACTCAGACTGCCCTTTAAACCCCTCCTCAGGAAGTAGGTAGGAGGAGCAGCTCAGAGGAAGGAAGTAAGTAGGACGGGACTACAGGAAGCATGGCACATAAAACAGAGGCCTGCTGCATGCTTGAAGCTTCGTGTCTGCAGATGAGGCTGAAAACAAGGTAATCTTTAATAACTTGATGGACTTGCATCTGTTTTCAACCTCATTTACTATGTTACTATGTTACTATCAGCAGCAGCAACAACATCAGGTAGAACATCATCATCACAGAAAATAAGTAATGTGTCTCAGGGATGGCAATCTAACATTTGGCAGAACATGGGACTTGCTCCCAGAGTATGGGTTGGTAACTGATACACATGAACACTGTGCAGCTTCTACGATTGGTCTGTATTTGAAATGATTAAAGGGATAGTAATGTTTCACAAAAAATGTAGCTCCAAATAATCTTCATAGTATTTGGGCCATGGAAAGTGTTATTTCAATACTGTCAGAGTTATATTTCTGACCTTACGCACAAGGGTGCTAAATCATCTCAATGGTCCGAAGCAGCTGAAAATGCTTTTGAGAGATTGAAGTCTGCTTTTGCATCTGCTCCTGTACTGTCCCACCCCAATCCTGCTCTGCCATTTACCTTGGAAGTCGATGCCTCCGAAATAGGGGTAGGGGCAGTACTTTCCCAGTGCCCAGCTGTGGGTGGCAGCCTGAGACCTTGTGGGTTCTTTTCTAAAAAACTTTTGAGTGCCCAAAGCCATTATGAAATTGGTAACAGAGAACTCTTGGCTATTATTCTCGCATTGAAGGAATGGCGTCACCTACTGGAGGGCACTAGAACCCCTGTGTTAATTCTAACTGACAACAAGAATTTGACTTATCTCTCAGAAGCAAAAAGGTTGTCCTCCCGCCAGGCTAGATGGGCACTATTTCTATCTTGATTTAATTTTGTAGTATCCTATCTACCGGGCTCAAAAAACGTTAGGGCGGATGCCCTGTCCAGACAATTCAGGCCAGAGGTAGAGAAGGATGAACCCCCCCCGTGCCTATTATTCAGCCCGATCGTATTCTGGCTACTGTTCGTACTAGCATCACTTCGCCACTGGGGGAGGAAATTTTGGCATCCCAGGCTACGGCACCTCCAGAGACCCCAGCTGGCAAGTGTTTTGTGGATGAGCCATTCGGTACCCATCTGCTTGAGACATATCACTCGTCTAAGGCTGCTGGACATATTGGTAGGGATCAATTAATATGGTCTCCCTCAAAAGTATTTTGGTGGCCCTCTGTTAGAGCCGATTGCTCCAAATTCACTGCAGCCTGTGCCACCGGTGCTCGTGCCAAAACCCCCAGACACCTCCCAGTGGGCCTACTCCAACCTGTGCCTAATGGCGACAGCCCATGGTCCCACATATCCATTGATTTCCTGGGAGAACTTTCAGTGTCTAGGGGGTATACATTTATCTTAATGGTGGTCGACAGATTCTCTAAGATGGCTAATTTCGTGCCTCTCTCTGGCCTTCCTTCAGACCAGGAACTGGCAGTGGTTTTTGCTAGAGAAGTGTTCCGCTTGCATGGGGTTCCAGGAGTTGTGGTGTCTGACCGGGGGAGCCAATTCGTGTCCAGGTTCTGGAGGGCATTCTGTAGTCAGATGGGCATCCAACTGTCCTTTTCCTCTGCCTACCATCCCCAGACCAATGGGGCCGCTGAGCGTGCCAATCAGGGACTGGAGCAGTTCCTGCACTGTTTTGTGACTGATCATCATGCCAATTGGGCTGACCTGTTGCCGTGGGCAGAGTTCGCCAGGAATTGTGCAGTTAATTAATCGTCCCGGAGCTCCCCGTTCCTCATCAACTACGGGTTTCAGCCTTGCCTGCTCCCGGACTCATTCCAGTCGCAGCAGATTCCAGCTCTGGACGAGCATATTGAGCAACTCCGTTCCACTTGGGCACAGGTCTAAAGGACCCTCAGACAGTCATTCCAATTACATCAGCGGCATGCCAATCGTAGACGGCTGCCAGCGGTCTCCTTCCAGGTTGGGGACAGGGTATGGCTTTCCTCCGGAAATCTTAATTTGCATGTTCCATCCAATAAGTTAAGATAACAGAGTTAAGATAAAAACACAACTTTATTGAAAGTTGAAAGAAAACCCTCACGGGTTTGACGATACACATATATATCAACACGCAATTAGTACAAAGCAATGGTGAACAGTGGTATGGTGAAGAATACTAGAGAGGCTCTACCGGCCTTGCCAATACCGGGTAAGGCAGCCTAGAATAGGCACAATAAGGTATTAGGCTCTACCGGCCATACCAATATACCGGGCAAGGCAGCCTGGAGACTGGTACAACTAGAGAGAAGGCTCTACCAGCCCTGCCAATATACCGGGCAAGGCAGCCAGGAGACTGGTACAACGCGAGAGAAGGCTCTACCGGCCCTGCCAATATACCAGGCAAGGCAGCCAGGAGACTGGTACAACGAATGAAAAGGCTCTACCGGCCCTGCCAATATACCGGGCAAGGCAGCCAGGAAACTGGTACAACAAGAGAGAAGGCTCTACCAGCCCTGCCAATATACCGGGCAAGGCAGCCTTGGGCCCAGAGGTGACAAGTACTGGTGCAAGAGCAAAGTGGCCTCAGCGACTGAGAACAGGTGGAGCCAACCAGTCGCACAACTGGACTACACAGAGGCCTACCGGTGCGTTTAGGTGTAGTGAGCAACCGGTGAATTAGGAGCAAACCAGTACCCGCGTACTGCACTACACAATGATACGACCAGTGTTGTATGGGAAGCAGCAAGCAACCAGTGATATATGAAACGAACCAGTACCCACGTACTGGAGTACACATAGACACTACCGGTGCTGTATGGGAAGCAGCAAGCAACCGGTGATATATGGAGTGAACCAGTACCCGAGTACTGGAGTACACATAGACACTACCGGTGCTGTAGGAGAAACAGTAAGCAACCGGTGATATATGGAGCAAACTATTACCCGCGTACTGGTATACACATAGACACTACCGGTGCTGTATGGAGGAGACAAACAGCCGGTGATATATGGAGCGAACCAGTACCCGCGTATTGGAGTACACGTAATCACTACCGGTGCTGTAAGGGAACCGGCAAGCAACCGGTGATAGATGGAGCGCACGAGTACTCACGTACTGGAGTACACAATGACACTACCGGTGCTATCTGGGAAGCAGCAAGCAACCGTTGATAGATGGAGCGAACCAGTACCCGCGTACTGGAGTACACAATGACACTACCGGTGCTGTATGGGTAGCAGCAAGCAACCGTTGATAGATGGAGCCAACCAGTACCCACGTACAGGAGTACACAATGACACTACTGGTGCTGTATGGGAAGCAGCAAGCAACCGGTGACAGATGGAGCGAACCAGTACCCGCGTACTGGAGTACACAATGACACTACCGGTGCTGTATGGGAAGCAGCAAGCAACCGTTGATAGATGGAGCGAACCAGTACACGCGTACTGGAGTCGATCAGAAGGACCTTCATGCCCTTAGATTATTGCGCAATTTCCACACTAAATATCCCCATAAACCAGGACCATCTGCCAGGAGAGGGGGGTACTATCATGGTGCCCATGCTCTTTTCTGTCACTCTCTGTGTGGTGTGCTCCCATTGGCTGAGCTTAGTTTGGCCCACCCAGTATGGCCTTCTTATACCGGGCCTCTGGCACCTGTCAGATGCCCTTTCGTGGTGTTCCTGTACCAGTGCTACTGTGTTGTTGTGTTCCTGCGTTCCTGTGTACCGACTTGGCCCGGTTGACTACTCCTTCTGGTTCCTGCTCCGTGATTCGACCCGGCCTGGCTGACGTTCCTGCTCCGTGACCTGACCCGGCTTGTCTGATGTTCCTGCCCCATGATTCGATCCAGCCTGGCTGACGTTCCTGCTCCATGACCTGACCCGGCTTGTCTGACGTTCCTGAGCTGAGATCCAGTCAGCAATCCTGATCCTGTTCTCGGTGTCGCTTGGGCGACATTCTTACTTCCGCTAGTGCTGGTCCAGCAGACTGAGTGTTGTGGCCTCCATCCCACTGAGCCTTCCTTTAACACTTGCAGAGCACTGTTGCCTCCATTACACTGAGCCTTCCATTAACACTTGCAGAGAACTGTTGCCTCCGTTAACACTGAGCCTTCCGTTAACCTTGCAGAGCACTGTTGCCTCCGTTAATACAGAGCCTTCCGTTAACCCTTGCAGAGCACTGTTGCCTCCGTTACTGCACCGGTCGGGTGTGATTGGCTTTTGTCCATCAGCTCTTGCAGTGCACAGTGTCTCCATTACCGCACCGGTCGGGTGCTATTGGCTCTAGTCTATCAGCTCTTGCAGTGTACAGTGTTTCCTGCACCGGTCGGGTGCTAGTGGCTCAAGTTTATTCTAGCTCTAGCAGAGTATTGTGGCCTCTGTTTCTGTTCAGCACAGGTTATAGTCTCAGTCCTGCTTTACAGACTAGGTGCTTCCACATATCGCACCACAGTCTCTTGCTACCATTACCATCATACTGGGCGTTGTCAAACACACCACATCAGAGACGATCTATGAACTTTAACCCATGCTGTGTTGAAGTTGCCTGGTTATGCCTGATCTTTGACAATATCTATCTCTATAACATTGTATACTGGGCCTGTGTGGGCATATGTACATGATTGATATTTTCCTGTGATTCACTATAGCCCTTAGTGGGTATTCACATTGTGTCTTTTAATAAAACTGTGTTTTATTCTAACTGACTGCGTCTGAGTGTCATACAAACCGTTACAACTATTAACAGCAGCACTGATGATGATGAGGAGGAGGAGAAGGGTTTTATGCAGAAATTAACTATCCCTTATCATTAGCAACTGCAATATGCACAGTGTGTTCATGGAAACATTGTGAAGTAAGAAAAGTACTGGGAACTATCACAACTGACACATATGCTTTCATATTAAGCAACAGGCACAACTGCAACCAACCATCCTAATGCTAAGTCAGTGTCAAACCATCCCCCAAGAAATCAAGTACAGTGCTGTCACTATGGCCTTTGTCCACTCCGCTAAGGACATGTGATGTCAAGGAGACTTAATAAAAATAATTAATCTCACTGGGCAAGAGCTTAGCATATTCAGTGGGATGGAATGTCTGCAGATGCTCTGTGATACCCTGCTTTTGTGGTAAATGTGTGGTAAATGCACTACACAATGTGGAATATATGGAGATGAACTGCAAGATCCTCACATCTGCAGATTCGCTGTCAGCTGGTGAGGAGGTAATAGAGGCAAAGGTAGTACGTCAGAGGAAGAAGAGGACTCTGAGGATGCTGGGGTGGTGAGGTACATTTTCTAGCACCAGGACCCTAGCACAATCATATAATAACCATGCAGGTGATATTCTTATACTTCCAGGCTGAGTTTCTTTTGTCTTCCTCTGGGAGTTTCTCATCCTTTCTTTGGGATCTTGGGGAGGGACAGGAGGCACAGTGACATCTGCGCTCAATTTCCTTTTTTGAGGTTTGGATTTCACATGCTTAACATAAATGTTTTGGTGTTTACGTCACATGTGTACTACCTTATCACACGTAGTGAAGTCAATGATTCCCACTCCCATGATTTGAGACTAAGAGTAGGGGTTGTGAGTAGAACCTGTCCTTGTCCCATGTCACTGCTTCTTGAACCAATCCCATTGTGGCCAAAGTGGTCTTTAGCACACTAGTCTGCTCATAATCATCCTGCTCTTCAGACAGATAACATCTATCAGCAGCAGGAATTACACTAGCAGCAGCAGTAGCAGCAAAGGCCAGAATGTCACTGTTTGTGGTAGTGGTGGTGATGTCCATCCCCAATTGCATATCTTTCTCCCATTCCTTATCACTTTCTGCCAAAAATTACTCTCATACTCTTTTTCCATACCAGCTGCTCCAGCACCCACATTCTCATTATCACCACCACCATCCTCTTGCTGCTGTATGCAACTATTATGTGATGACGGATGTGACAGAGGGTCCCCTGCTGTTATATTTGCTGTCACCTCAGAAGCTGGCAAACAGACAGCAGCATGAGCATGCAGCTGACCTGTGCTGCTCTTACTGCTTCCCACTGACCCCTTCTTTATTATGGGTAAAGCATGGTACCATGTTAGCCATAGAAAATGAAGGAATCTAGTAAAAAAATGGCTCTAGGATGCAAGTTTTGAAGACTAGAAGAAAGCAGAGGAGAGCACAAAGGGGGCACCCTAGTGCAATAAATACTTGGGAAAAAAACTCCACCACCAGAAATGACACCCTACTTGTGGGTACTCACAAAATATGTGTGCTATCAATTTCATTTGTAGTAAATAGCAATAAAAGCGATACTGGGTATATATCCTGACTCAGATTCAGGGCATGACAATTGAGGCTGTTCCTCCTCAGCACATTCTCTCCAAACAGATAAATGTACACATCCCAAAAGACAAGAAAAAAAGGGGGCACCCAATAGTGTAATCCATTTACGGAATAGATATCAAGAGGTGAGAGTTCCCCACATGCCTTAATGGTCAGATTTGGTATATGCCACTTGCTGATGACACCAAAATGTGAGTAAAATTTTCATAACTGTTGATAAGTATTGAGTAATTGGAATACACTATTGGGCACCCCTTTCTTTTTCTTGTCTTTTGGGGTGTGTAGACTTTCAAGTCAACTAGGTCTCTTCTTCAAGCATAATAAGAATGAAGGCTGAATGCATAATTCATGACTTTAAAACTCATGCACATTAATTTAACATTTAAATTCTACTGGGAGTAATATTCTTATCAGTATGGAACATAAATCATTCTATATTCTCTCGTAAAGTTCTCTTTGAAGTGGACTATAAAATGCAAACAAGATTAATTAACATTTTCATGCTCCAGGATATTCCAGTATTTAGCCAAAGTTTATGGGTTAACTCTTCAAGAGCCTGAGAGGTGCACAACCCATCACTTACAATGAGCCTTGCACTCAAAGGGACCAAAATATTTTTATTTTGTGGGATAATGTTTCATAAATTCCTTGTCATGGTTTAAGCCGAGTTCAGAGTATTAAACTTGGTTATCAATTTATCCTCCGAGAATGTGTTAAAATTTCTCATCAGTATAGTCACTTTGAGATCTTTATTGCTGTGATCAGTTTTGCAAAAATGTTGACCGACTGGGGTGTCTCCTTTGTTGTTCACACTGGGCATATGAGAATTTGTCCTTTTTCTCAGGGTCTGTACTGTCTCACTGAGAATGTTTGGGGACATTTCAGACACATGATGAGGTAAAAAACTTTAGATGAGCCGCAGGAGATTTGCCCTTGATATTGTGGTATGTGGAATGTGGTATGGGCACCTTATCTGTAGTACATATGTGTGCTCATGTTCCACATGTCCTTTGTAGACAGGGAGAAGTACCATTTACTGTTACATTCTTAAGGAAGCTCTTCGCCACTGTTTTTTTCAGGTTGGGGGGCTGTTTAAAAGAGAGGAGTTGAGGTCTTGGGAACATTCTTTTTAATCTGCCATTAGTATGCAGCATTGTTTGGAGCTCTTTTGCGATTTTACACAGTACTTCAAGCTGTGGGTTGTAGGTGACTACTAATGGCATTCCGTTCTTTTCCTGTTGTTGTTTGTATTCCAGGTGATTTTATCTGGGCACACTGTATCACGGTTTGTAAGAACACTCAGACAGGTAGGTAAGGTTAAAAGCTTTATTGAAAATAAACAGAAAACAATCACCCTACTCAGATCCAGATAAGGCTAGTACCTTAGTACTTCCCAAATCTGATGCAGGTCAGGATGGACGGAAAAATCACAGATGGTAATAAACAATAGGACTCTGTTGGCTTGATCAGTGGACAGGTACAGGAACAGAAGAACCACAACAGTCCCACACCGCAGCAAGGTGAGATATGGCGATGGGTAACTGCAGGGCAACTCCCTAGGAGGCTAGGGATAGCGGAGGCAACACAGACAGGACACTGGCAGTGACCTAATCCCTAGAATGCTAGGGTTAGCGGAGGCAGCACAGACAGGGAACTGGTAGTGACCAATCCCTAGAACGCTAGAGTTAGCAGAGGCAGCACAGACAGTACACTGACAGTGACCAATCCCTAGAATGCTAGGGTCAGCGGAGGCAGCACAGACAGGGGCAGTGACCAATCCCTAGAGCGCTAGGGTTAGCGTAGGCAGCACAGACAGGGCACCGGCAGTGACCAATCCCGAGAACGTTAGGGTTAGCGGAGGCAGCACAGACAGGACATTGGCAGTGACCAATCCCTAGAACGCTAGGGTAAGCGGAAGTAGCACATACAGGACACTGGCAGTGATTAATCCCTAGAACACAAGGGTAAGCAGCGGCAGCACACAGATACTGGCAAGTGACCAACCTCTCACAGCACAGACCCTTGGTGACTTCGGGGATAGACAGGCCAGGCAGACGCTGTATCGGTATTCGAAAGTGAGAGTAGGTGGAATAGAACACAGGGTACGCACCCTGATAGATCAGAAACCAGAACTGCCAAATCTGTACACACGGGGTAGTCAGCCAGTCCTAGTCAGTAACAGAATGGGATACTCAGCCAAGCCAGATCGGTACACACGGAAATAGTCAGCCAGTCCTAGTCAGCAACGTAATCAGAACACAGGAGTGTCAGGAACACAGGAACGTAGTCCGGTGAGCCGGGTCATCCACGGAACAGGAACAAGCAGTAACTCAAATGCTAGGCACGGGTATACCACGAAAGGGCTCTGAAAGGATGACAGGAGAGAGTTTAAAAAGGCAAACCCTGGGAGGAGCCAGAGCCCAGACGCTGGAATCACGGGCACCAGGATACACTAGTGGCTCTCTGAGTTTGGATGTCCATGATTTTGACATTATATCCATGATTGATAAAATCTCCTCTGAGATTTTTAAGATGTTGATCTGGATCCGAAGTCTCAGTGCATAAGCGGTTATACCTTAGGGCCTGGCTGTAAGCACTGGCAATGGTGTATGTTTAGGGATTTGATCTGACTTCATATGTAGGTCTGTGTGCAGTTATCCCCTTCATTCTTTTGCATCATTTGCTTCTATTTGACCTCTGTCATAATTATTTATGAAATATTTCTTTAATATGTCAATATATGTAATTAAGTATATTGCTATTTTTTCATCCCAGTTTTGGTATTATAAGCGTTTTATTTGCCAATTTTACATTTATGCTTAGATTTTAGAGAATATATCTTTAAGAGTGCAGGTTGGTTTTGTACACCTTTCTATTTAAACCACCATTTTCTCTGCCAACTTTGCATATGAGTAAGGACCTCATGAGGTCCAAAACATGCAAGGTTTTGCTGGGCGTGTGTCCAGATATTTTTCATCTTCAAATAAAGCTTCATCTTTTACATACATCATTTGAATTCACGTGTATGGAGATTTATCGTCTTTGTCAAGTAAGTTTTACTTTTCTGTCTCTGGCATGTCTGATTTTTTAATCAGTCTGCAAAGTAAATCTGTCAAATCAAAGTAGAGGTTCAATCAGCTCAGGGAGGAATTTGGATCACCGACCTGTCTTACTTTTATTCAATTATCAGTCAAAATATGTATTTTTTTAAACTCTCCTTTCTTCCTTCACTTTCCCCAGAGTTTCTACACATAGAGAACAACTTGGTTTCCACCAAATGCTTTTTATTGGAATTTACCAGCACAACATTTTGTATTATATGATTGTTTTGATCTTATATCAATATCATTATGACTTGCTAGCACATTATTTGGATTCCTTTTTATTTACACTACAGCTCTTCACTAATTTTGAGAGTACTTTTTTTCTACATAGAAGTACATTTTTAGAGACATTTTATATACTGTGGCATTAGCATTATATTATAGCTATTTGTTTTTTGTGTCCAAGAACTGATTTTTGTTCTTCCATTGTATATACTGTATATACTGTACAGTTGTTTTTCATTGTTTTAAAGACATTTCTCCATTGTACTATTTATATATTTATATATACTCCACTGATTTTCTATGGGATCAGTTGTCTAGAATCTCATTAAAATGGATTTGTTTGACCTTTTCCCATTTTTGAGGTAATGTGTGTCTCGTATTATTTCATATCTATTAGAGTGGAGTTCTCTTGGACTGAACCACTCTATTAGGGTAGCTATTTTTAGATGTAGTATATATGACTGGTGCAAGTCAATTATTCAGAACAATTGAAATAATATGAAATACTATCAAATAATCTATGTTGTTAACACAGTGTGCTTTAAACAACTAATTATACTTACCTCCACTGCCCTGCTTTCACAGACAATCCTATGACTGATGACTGGTCTACATTGGCATCATACATATATAAATTGCTGACAATGTCATATATTGCAATACTAGTTGAAGAGCCCGTGTACATGGGCCACAGTGCCACCCAGCAATGGCCACGGTGCAGTCATGCACAGTAGAGACTGCCTGCTCCGCAGCTAAAACGAAGCGGGGTGCTCCAAATTCAGACTGTAGTCGAGGACTATGGTCTGAATTCAGAGCCCCTCTCCGTTATCAGCCACGGTGCAGGCAGTCAGTAGTGCGCATGACTGCAGTGCGCGCAGCCATCTCTACTGCACATGATGGCTTCTGACAAACAATTTAACAAATTATTATATAGGATCATTTATGTGAATAATCAGCATGGAACGTCATAGGCTGCTGTGAAAATTGTCTATGCTGAAACATCCCTGAACATTTGAACCCAGGAAATATGAACAGCCCAACTCAAAAGACGACAATATTCATTAGCATCAACATCATGTAGACATCAGCAGGTTGTTTGGGTCACCGATGTGGAGTAAACTATATGCTCAAGGAAGATGAGGACAGCCTTGTCAAAAAGTAAATGAAGAACAGTAAAACAAAACAAAACTGGAAATGACATCTGAGATAGTTATTTACACTGTTTAAAATTTAAACAGAAATTATTACTATGAAGTATCTGACACTGTGCCTTTAGGACAGCTATTGCCCTATCTATTGATGCTGTAGATGGAAAAGGTAAATGCAAATATAATCTATGTTGTTTGATAAGACCTCAAAAAGTAAGCAAGAGTAATAGGTTTTCCTGAATTTCTAGTCCCTATTCGTTTTAGGTTTTGAATGTTATACTTTGTCACAATCTGAGATGGATAGCTTTATTAGCAATTCAAATGGAACAAACTTGCTTTGTGACTAGAATATATAGCACGTTCCATCATCTTGTCTAGCTTAATTTGACTACCATCACTAGTATGCATTCAAATAGATTCTCATGTTTGTCATTTGATAAAACAGATTTTATAAAATGTTGGAAATCCTGTTTTCTTTGCTCCTTGTTTTAACCTTTTGAGTGCCAGAGAGGTATCCAACACATTGGGGAGATTCACTAAGAAATGATAAAGAGATGATAAAGTGGTCATAAAGTGGAAATGACTTTATCACTTCTCCAATCCCTATGTTATTCTGTGGAGCCTATGCAGTAAGATGTATACAACTTTGGAGATCTTAGTGAACAGGCTCCACAGAATAACATAGGAATTGGAGAAGTGATAAACTGGAGACGTCATCTCCACTTTATGACCTTTTTATCACCACTTAGTGAATCTCCCCCCTTGTGTTTTGATCTTATATACCTCTCTGGCAGTCAAAGAGTTAACTCAATCACATACATTGGTTTTCTATGTCAAATATATACTTTTTTTCTTTATTTATTATATGCACACACAAATTTGCTTTTAAGAGTTAACATTTTGAGCGTTTATTCCAGTATCTAACTACAGCTTGAATCTATGCTTTGACATTTTAATTAGATCTAAGAAATCTAACTCATTTTTACGTACTCTGTTTAAAAATTCCAAATAAGGGTTTCTTCAGCAAGTCTTCAGGGAATATGCGATGGAATGTATAACCCTCACACTAGTGTGAGAAGATTTAAATTGTCTCCAAACTGACTTTCTCTTTCTGGCTCTGGTACAGCTTCTTGGACTGCAGCTAAATTTATCACAAATAAGCTGGTCAGAAGGTATGTTTCAGGTTTACTTCACTAGAGAGAGGTTTGTCTCATTCTAGACAGAGAAGTGGGGAGAAATCTGATGAGTGTTAGGTCTGATTAACATGATTCTGATGCATAAGGCCCAAACTATATATTCTTGTTTCCTCTTTTAACTGTGAAATGTAACAAGGATTTTGTGTAATTCAAAGAACCTAAAATCATGGAAGGAAAAATAAAGTTAGGAGGCTGGTAGAGTTTAATTGAGTAGTTCTAGGATGCAGGCTTTCAAGACACTTAAAGGGATAGTAATACTTCATTTTATCTTTATTTTATTTTGTAGACATTAAAAAAACACGAAAAACGGTATAAGTCTTATCTCTCAAACCTTTATGGTTTAAGAGATATTCACAAGCAAAGTATCCCCCCCCGTTCAGCCACATCAGAAGAGAGGTGCCCAGGTAGACTGCACACAGGGACAATCTTCAATTAAGATAAGAGAAAAAGCTGAAAAACTTGTCAAGGGGGGAAGGGCTTTCATTGTTTTTATACAAAGAAGATTGTCCCCTTCTGTTATCTGTCTGGTCTTACAACCAGATTCACATCTGAGAAGAGATGGCTTACACTAGGAAAAAGGGGCGGGAGGGGGAACTTTGCTTGTGAATATCTCTTAAACCATAAAGGTTTGAGAGATAAGACTTATATCGTTCTTCATGTTTTTTTAATGCCTACAAAATAAAATAAAGTTAAAACGAAGTATTACTGTCCCTTTAAAGTCTCTCCTTCAGGCATAGTTAGAAGATTTTAAATATGACTGAAGAAGAGACCTAAAGTGTCATGAAAGCTTGCATCCTACGCTACTAAACTCCTAAGCTACTAAACTACTCAGTTAGCCAATAAAGGTATCACTTTTATGACATCAGACTCCTGCTTTTCCTATGGCTAACATGCTACCACCCTTTACCTAAAATAAAGGTACACATCTTACCAAACTGTGTTCTTGACCTTTTGCCAAGTAATCCAGATGCACACAGATTACCTAACTGATCAGAACTAAAGGAGAACCCAGATGGAGCCTACCTTGGTTAGATTAATGTCATGAACCTTTAGTTTGCCTCTAATTTTACCACCTGTGATCAATCAAACTAGTCATGAATCCAAGCCATGGAGAACCAGTAGGAAACATATCAAACAGGAATGTTTCATTTGCAGGTATATGAAGTTCTTCCAACTCTTCTCAAACAGTGACCATTCATACAAAGATTACCACCTGCTGAAAAATTAAAACTAAAATATTTGAAAAACTAATGACATTAAAAACATTACCTTAGTTTCACATTAACCCTTTGAATGCCAGAGCGGTACGGAACGCATTGCAGAGCAATGCGTTCCGTACCACTCTGACACTCAAAGTGTAGCAATATGTGCGCATCATTGGAAAAGAAATGACTTGCCACATCCTAGATCTTACAAATTTGGTGCTATTTTAGAGATTAACCGTAGTCTTTGATTAAGAGCAGAAAAGTACAAGGCTTATGCATTGGCATGTAACACTTTTAACCCATTGAGTACCAAAGAGGTATCCAACAGATTGTAAAAGAATGCATTGGACAACCATCTGGCACTCAAAGGGATTGATAAAGTTTTTTTCATAAAACTAATATTCAGGAGGTGATCATTTTAAATATATCCCGGCTAATCATTGTACGTTGTTGTTTAGTATAACCTTGCATGTGAAACAACAATCTGCTCCCTGTGCCTCATTCACAAAAAATGAGGATCAATTCAGGAGCAAACCCTGTGCATTATAGGGGATAAATAACAATTCTTCTACCCTCTAAATGGGTCATTAACCACCTTGCATGATAGCAGTCTCCAGTGCATTGTGTTGCAAAGCTTTGGGGACCTCTCTTGTGTTCCAGGGGTTAGATACACAACTTTTATTTCTCCCCTTTGGGGCAGTTCATTTGTATTTTTGTAAATAAGGCCCCTCTTCCAAAAAATCATAGGGTATAATGGCCAGCCATATGGAGAGATGACAGACTATTAGATAGCTTTGCCATCTCCCCTCTAATGGAATACAGCAGTCTGTATTACTTATGTCAACTTTTTGGCAAGTCGTTTCACCATAAAAAAAACCAATGCCCCCAACTTGCCCACCCCCTCGGCAGGCTGACCAGGAGGGGCACATTATGGCTTTGATTCCCCTGAAACATTTCTGTGAATACCCATGGGGGGGGGTCTTATAGACCCTTCTCAGATAATTAAATAAGTAATGGAGAGGTGTAAAGTATGAGGTAAAAGAAGAGAGGGGGAACAGTGTTGAACAGCCAGCTTCCTTGAGAGAGAGTAAGTTACCTTCAGAATACTCCAGGAATATCCACTTAATTACATGTTATATATGGAACATGATGTATTTTAGTGTTACTGCGAATGAGCATTTTGTACTATATCAAGTGGTTAGACTGTCACTGATTGATGGCTGTAGAGAACAGATCATGTTTCCATGTTAATGCTCTTCTAAAACACTAGAGATTTATAATTTCTAAAATATCTCCAGTAGTTGTAGAGTGGGGTTTTACAGAGTACTAGTAGTGACCAGAATAGGAAAATGCCAGACAAACACTACTGATACAGGGTCAGCTATGGGCTCTATATTCAAAAGAAAAGTTGAGTACTACCACAGCAAACCACACCACATGAGAAAAATACAAATACTTGTAATGCCCATTGATTTAATCAGGGCTTTAACACTTGAATACTAGAGAGGTCACCAACTGTTCACAAAGAGTCTGAGACCTCTATAACATGCAAGGAGTGCAAAGCTTCAGTTGAATCATAAGAAGTTTTTGTTTATTTCAGTGACTGTCAATGGCCATAATATCTGAGTCCCATATTTATAAAAGCATCAAGAGTTATTCTGAAGTAAATCAACTTCACCATAGGAGACAAATACATGTCTACATTCTGAGGCACTTGAATAGAGCTTTTTAACACCTTGAATGCTAGAGTGGTCTCCAAAGCAATTCAATGCATTCAAAAAACATAAGAAAAAAGAGAAAAATATTCCTCTAAGTGTAATCCGTTTGATTTTTCAATAAATGCCCTATGAGGCTTCTACTGTCTCTAGGATTTTAGCCTGCACTGGATCAGACCTCCAGTATTGGTCACTCCCTTTGATCTCTCCTCCGGAACCTGCTGGTAATACCTGTTACCTCTCCTTTGGAGGCTATTGCTCCATTGCTCTTGTGGTTGGATAATAGGAGTATTAGGTATCCTAGTATAAGTATCACTATGGCCCAAAATATAGGAGAAATCTATGGAGACCGTTTGAACTAAGGATGTTTTATTGAAACAGCTGAACAATATAATATCCAATTATAAAACCATAAATATTTGGTCCTCCTGCAAACGGTTAAAGCCCAATTTAATTTAACAGAGATTTTCTATGACCCCTATGGTACAGTTGGTATACTCCAGCAGGGGAGGGCTGGCAACTTTTGGCTCAGGAGCAAGTACAGTAAAGTGACACATTCCTGTTTTATCGATCCCAATGTCCCAGCCCATCCCCTTCTGTTAATTTTATAATTGGCATGAATTGTATGATGTAAGGCAAGTGATACCACCATTGAAATGGTGGACCACTGGTGATATCACAGAAATTACAACTGAAATGGAGCCACACTAGTTATACCACAGCATTTAAAATAATGTGAAGCTACACTAGTGGTGCTACATAATTTACAACTGAATGGCATTACACTAGTAATACCACTGAGCTTACAATTGAAATGGAGCTACAGTACCACTGTTTATTCTATTGACAGCAGCAATGAAATTGAGTGAGGCAGTGGCCTGCTTGCCCAGATTTATAACCGTCCGGGGGGGCAATTGCTCCCTGCCCCAGCCCACCCTTCTCTGTATTCCAGATTAACTACAGATTGCTTTTATAAATGTGGGCCTGAGTCACCTGGCAGGGGTTGTGGACACTTCTTGCTGGCTTTCCGTATCTTTTCATTTTGTTTTTCACTCTTTTGTGCACATTTCCATAACATCAATAACACAAAACTTGCTTGGCTATGTTAAGTATACCTACTGATATAGCCTCTATAACTGTCTTATACTTATAAAAGAAAAAGACCCACATGGTACAGTAGTTTTGCACCATAATTGCACCACATTTTCCCTTATACAAATGCCGTATAATACACTTCCATTGAAGCAATTTATAATTAATCAATCATGCTGAGTCCTGGTAGTGATAAGTATATAGCACCATTGTTCTAGTATCTGTGATTTTTTTTCTTTGCCTACTGAGCTTTAGATGACATATACAGTTAGGTCCAGAAATATTTGGACACTGAAAAATGTTCATAGTTTTGGCTCTGTACGCCACCAGAATGGATTTGAAATGAAGCAACCGAGATGCAATTGAAGTGCAGACTTTCAGCTTTAATTCAAGGGGTTGAACAAAAACATTGTATGAAACGTTTAGTAATTGCAACCATTTTTATAAACAGTCCCCTTATTTCAGGGGTTCCAAATGTAATTGGAAAATTAACAACATCCTATATAATAATTAGCTAGAATGTTTGTCAGAAGCTGTCATGCTAAGTAGAGACTGCCCGAACATACAGGATGCTGGGAGTTCTGTGCTTAGAGCATTCTGTGCTTTTGGGCAGTCTCTACAGTGCATGACTGCGTCGGTGGCAGGACGCAGAGCAGGACTGGCCTCTTAACCCTTTGATTGCCAGAGGGGTATGCAACACATTGCAAAGCAATGCGTTGCGTACCCCTCTGGCACTCAAAGGGTTAACATCACCCGGACCTTGGCCCGTGTACACGGGCTTTTACATTAGTCATAAATAAAATGTTCATTATTAATACTTTGTCAAAAATCCTTTGCAGGCAATGACTGCTTTAAGTCTGGCAATCATGGACATCACCGAATGTTGAGTTTCCTCCTTTATGATGCTTTGCCAGTCCTTTACTGTAGCTGTCTTCATTTGTTGTTTGTTTGTGGGTCTTTCTGCCTTAACCTTTTGAATGCCAGAGGGATATGCAATGCATTGCGTACCCCTCTGGCACTCAAAGGGTTAAGTTTTGTCTTCAGCAAGTGAATTGCATGCTCGTATCACAGTGCCTGTGATTCCTCTGGCAACATTGCTATGTCTGGTTTACTTCCTGCTTGTCTTTTATTGGCTGCTGGGCCCTATCTCCGCCCAGTTCTAGCCCTTAAATACTCGGCCCTGTGATTTCATGGGCACCCTTTCGTGGTGTTCCAGTCACTAGCGCTTGTTCCTGACTTCACGTGTGAATCCTGTGTATGACCCGGACTGCCTGACTACTCTGCCTGTTCTGTTCCTGCTCTGTGTACCGACCCGGATTGGCTGACGTTCCTGCTCTGTGTACTGACCCGGCCTGGCTGATGTTCTTGCTCTGTGTACCAACCCGGACTGGCTGACATTCCTGCTCTGTGTACCAACCCGGCCTGGCTGACGTTCCTGCTCTGTGTACCGACCTGGATTGGATGACGTTCCTGCTCTGTGTATCACCCCCGGTACTACTGTCCATCCATCTGTGTCCCATCTGGAGGGCATCCCTCCTGTGCCGCTTACTGTCTCTAGACAGTCTCTGGTTGCCTCGATACCCACACTGCTACCACAGCGCTGTTACTGTGACCCTGTCTCCTCACCTGTGCGCTAGTGTATCCTTTCACTTCGGTGTCTGGATCTGTTGGTTGCACCCCGGTACGCTTGACCTGTCCACCGCTTACCTCTGAGGTTGGGTTCATTCCTGGCATCTCGGTTGGTGCTGTTGCGCTTCAGGGTCACAGTCTTCCTCTGTCACTGGTGTGTGCTACATCGTGATAGCGTGCTGTTTGTCACCCTCAGTCTGTTCTGTCAGTCTGGGAAATACCTTTACTGATACTGTTTGGCAGTACCATGTGTCTATACATAGTGGGCAGTTCTGCTGTTGTTGCCATCAGAACCCTACAGTCCGGAGCCTCCGATTGGACTATCTAGGGTCTCTGTCCGCTGGTCTCCTGTCCAGAGCCTTCATTGGTCTCTGCTTGCTGAATCTCTTCTGATTACCCTTATTGGGGATAGTAGTGGCCTCCTACTCAGCCACCCCTATTGTGGCTTACCCTCTTGGGTTCACGCTTTGCGTGGAGAGTCTCCGCTGACCTCTGCACTACTAGGGCCTGCCGGCATCCCTTGGCCTAGTAGTTGTCTCTACTCCTCTGTTCTTATGGATTCACACAAATTGTTAACCTGACCTGTCTCAGTATTGTACCATTGGTACTTACTGGACCCGTGTGGGTTACTGTAAAATTATTGTGGCCTGACCTGTGTCGGTATTATAACATTTGTACCTACTGGACCCGTGAGGGTTACTGTATATCATTGCAGCCTGTCCTGTGGCAGTATTGTATCATTTGTACTTACTGGACCCACGTGGGTCACCTTATTCTTGTCTTATTAATAAAACTGTGTTTTACCATAACCTCCCGAGTCTGAGTGTCCATAAAACCGTTACAGCTCGATCGGGTTGAGATCAGGTGATTGACTTGGCCATTGCAGAATTTTCCACTTCTTTGCCTTTAAAAACTCCTGGGTTTTTTCACAGTATGTTTTGGGTCATTGTCCATCTGTAAAGTGAAGCGCTGTCCAATCAACTTCACTGAATTTGGCTGAATATGAGCAGACAGTATATCCCTATACACGTCAGAATTCATGCGGCTGCATCTGGCTTCTGTTACATCATCAGTAAACACTAATGACCCAGTGCCATTTGAAGCCATGCATGCCCATGCCATCACACTGCCTCCACTGTGTTTTACAGTTGATGTGGTATGCTTTGGATCATGAGCCATTTCAAGCCTTTTTCATACATTTTTCTTCCCATCATTCTGGTACAGGTTGACCTTAGTTTCATCTGTGCAAAGAATGCTGTTCCAGAACTGGGCTGGCTTTTTTAGATGTGTTTTGGCATAGTGTAATCTGGCCTTTCTGTTCTTGAGGCTTATGAATGGTTTGCATCTTGTGGTGAACCTTCTGTATTTGCTCTCTGAAGTTTTCTCTTTATATTAGTCTTGGATAATGATATGCCTACCTCCTGGAAAGTGTTCTTCACTTGGCTGGATGTTGTGAAGGGTTTTTCTTTACCATGGAAATGATCCTACGATCATCCACCACTGTCATCTTCCATTGATGTCCAGGCTTCTTTGTGTTGCAGAGCTCACCAGTGCATCCGAATGTAACAAACTATTGATTTGGCCACTCCTAATGTTCCCTCTCTCTCTGATGGATTTTTTTTTGCAGCCTAAGGATGGTCTGTTTCACTTGCATTGAGAGCTCCTTTGACCACATGTTGTGGGTTCACAGCAACAGCTTCCAAATGTGAATGACACACCTGTAATCAACGCCAGATCTTTTACCAGCTTAATTGTAGAAGAAATAATGAAGGAATAGCCCACACCTGTCCATGAAACAGCTTTTGAGTCAATTGTCCAATTACTTTTGGTCCCTTGAAAAAGAGGGAGCTACATATTAAAGAGCTGTAATTCCTAAACCTTACAATCAAATTAAAGCTGAGAGACTGCACTTTAAGCCCATATTCAAATTTATTTTTGATAAACATCCAAAATAACAAATATTTCTGGACCTAATTGTGTCATAGATCTATTTTAGGCTTCTTGGTTTAATTGGCTGCACCTAACAGAGGCATTTCTTTAAGCTGATTATATCTACTAGCTTCCTGATTCATGCACCAGATTTACACAGTGCATTGTTATTCTTTATGCATTCCTCCCTAGCTTATTTTCACCTCCTTTTTCCTTTAGACCTCTTCTGCTTTATTTGTGTCCTAACTTTGTCCTAACTCAGTCAGGACAGTCTTCTATGTGGTACAAAGTGATCTGTAGTCATTTCCCAGAACAATCTGATGATACTGTAAAATAAAGTAGTAGTATATTTTTTATTACAGAAAAACAAACATATGTTGTAGGAATTTTCTTACATGGCTACTTCCACTGCAGGGGAATGTATTGGTATAACAGTTCAAAATGTTTTTTTCTATAATCCAGAGCCATCTGGCAGTTCAGACAGTTATTCTATTTTACTTTATGGGAGAGGTAAGTCACAGACTGCTGTAAGAATGTTTTAGTAACAGCTTCATCACTTACAGTCTGAACAGTTATAACTTTTTAATAAAGTAGCTGCTAACAACCAGAGTACCCTTATTTTACTCAGCAGCAAAAGCCCTACAATATATGATTCTTCATAATTAAGGTTTAACTCACCTTTAATACAGGGTGTTAGTAGATGAGTCTGGGGTCTCTCCTACTTTTACTGATGGACAGGACTATTAGTGACCGCTGCTTACATTCAGTCAAGGGTATAACTAGAGCCTACTATGCCAGGGGGTAAACACACACACACCACTGCATCATTTGCACCCTCTGCAGATGCTCTTGCATCCAAGACCTTAAAGTGCTAGTATGCCCTAGGAAGTTCTCTTAATTTGTTTAAGAAGAGAGTTGTCATTTGTAGAACAATATTTATATTCTTTATTCTTTTTGCATTTCAGCTCTGTTGCAGTTTAATGCTACTTGGTTTCAATTCATTCAGATAAAGACTAGTAAGAGGGACCCTTACAAGTTTATTGTTTGCCATGAGAAGATGAGACCAAATTCAACAGAGATTTTTATATACAGAAAGTGCTGGCTATAACGCAAACATATATAAACAGATGATCTTGACTGGTGTATGAAGGATCACTTTGTAAGGAGATATGTAATCTGTTCAACCAATTAAAAAATACTTATTCCTGGTGTAAAGTTAACCTCTAAGCGGTCTGTTTGATGCTTACATCCTGGCAAGTTTTACAACATGTTACCTTCAGCAACAATGCAGAATAACGTGTGCTATATGTATATTTCATTTAATGTGATGCAGGGCCTTATGTGTTGTTCTCCATTGTTTTTTCAATCATATTACTCATAAGTAAATCAATTAAAATGTATTAATAATAAAATTTGCTCCCACTTCAGGGCTCATTAAAATAAATGCTTTACATAAATTTATAAAAACATGTATCAGTTAGGAAAAGCCATAAGGAAAACATGTTCCTTAAACTGTGTTGTGGAGACCATAGGGCCATATGTTTAAAGGGATAATGACAAAAAAATGTTGTATGAACGACAAAAATAAGTAATTGTGTGCATGAACAACATATTTTCTATAGAGTATACGAAAAAAAAACAAGTAATATCCGTTGTGTACGACATAACTCCAAACTTGCCGGGCAAAGGGGTGGGGAATGGGCGTGGCTAAACTATTCTCCAGTGTCGTATAGAGGAAAAGAAAATTTGGCATAACTAATGACAAAAAGCAAAAGACAAAATTTGTACGTTAAGAAAAAAGTGGAGGGAATGTGTTCTGAATGTGAGAATTTTTGCCTTTAGTTAAGACATTTTTGTCATTAGTTAAGACATATTTTATAACATTTTTGTCTTTACATACGATAATTTCAGTCAGGACAAACGACATATTTCGATCACAACCATCATTCTCTGAAAATATTAATGATCCCAACAACACTGTACTTTGAAAAGTCATTTTTTCTAGAGAGTATAATTGTTTTGTACTGTTATACATCTTGAATAAACAGACTATTAGTAGTGGAGTTCCATTGTTTTACTCCACAGGTCCTATAACATACAGGTTTTCTACAATATAAGATGCATTCTATATATTCAGGTAATATGATACTTACAGACCTGCTTCTGTACAGAATTCTGCCTTGGATGTCACCATTCCAGACATTCCAGAGGTTGAAACATTCCTTGATACCATGATGACCACATGGTTTGCCACACTTTACAAAGCATTGCACTGAATTACAGTTTTCCATCTAAGGTGAATAAAACTGAGCAACCCAGCAATGAAAGAGTTAAAATAGTTATTAAAACATGGAAGAGCTATATGGTGCAGTTGTTATGATATGATACCCTATTATGAAACCATCATTATTTTCAAACAAGTAAATTAACACATTGGTATAATACATACTTTATACCTTACAAAGGGTTCACATTCTGTTTATTTGTATGGAGCAGTGCAGGACCGGCTTTTGTCTTTTAATTTTTTCTGTAGGCTTTTTCCTTGTTTGGGGTCTTGGAGAATCCCTTCATTCCTTGCAGGGCATAGTACATCACTTTATTTTTGATTGGCTTCCCTCTTCTTGGTATTGTCTTTAATAATGGTTTATTGAAAAGACTATATGCAGTGAGTGGTAGGATAGACCTCTAAAAGGAACTGGTGGAGTTCCAATTGTGTTGGGTTCCTACCCACTCAAACACTATGGATGATTCCTGTTTGAAAGCTGGTCAGTCTAACCAAGGGGGGATACTAGATATTTTATTTCTTTCTGAGTAATGTTTTAGATGTTGTTAACTAAGCCTGCTATGAGTTTCTTTAAAGACAATTTTATCAGGAGGAATGTGTTTTTAGTCTAGAGGGTTTTTGTGGGTAATAAAAAATGGCTATATATATATATATATATATATATATATATATATATATATATATATATATATATATATGTTAGTACTCTCTTGATATTAGGTACCTTGGCAAGGTTAGCGAGCTTAAAATACTTTGGCCAAAAAATGCAACAATATCATCAATATTTTCAAATAAGTAAATTAACACATTGGTATCATACCAAAGTGTTGATTTACTTATTTTAAAATAATTAGGTTTTTGTTACATGTTTAAGCTTGTTTACCTCACCAAGGTATCCCATTTCAAGAGAGTTCTGTCTTTTATATATATATATATATATATATATATATATATATTTATATATATATATGTATATATATATATATATACAATATTGTGCAAAAGTCATAGGCAGGTGTGAAAAAATGCTCTAAAGTAAGAATGCTTTCAAAAATAGACATGTTAATCATTTATTTTCATCAATTAACAAAATGCATAGTGAGTGAACAGAAGAAAACTCTAAATCAATTCAAAAGTTGGTGTGACCACCCTTTGCCTTCAAAACAGCAACGTACCAAGAGCAGATGTGGTGCTATTTACGGTGCAGAGGACTGAGCAATCCTCTCCACTCCACCACCTGGCAAGCTGTTCAGCAGAGAGGATATGATTAGACTTCAGGGTTGTTTAACTGCTGGCAGTGTGTAAGGGAGATTGTCAGAAATCTGACAACCCTGCATCTAATGGCTCGAATGTTGGCGTTAAAACCAATGTGAAGAAAAAAACTGCCTTCGTGAGTTAAAGGGATAGTAATACTTAAAATGTAAAAAAAAATATGTTGTAGGGTTTATCCCCCTGAGTAAAACAAGAGTACTCCCACTGCTGAAAGGTATTTAATTCAAAAGTTATTAATTTTCAAAGTTGAATTTTCTAGGTGCAATATCACAGTGGCCTGAAATTGTACAGTGGCGCTGTTGCTACACGATCCTATGGACAGCTCTGGTCCTGGGACCATAAATCTCCATAGGATGGTGTAGCAACAGTGCCACTGTACATTTTCAGGTCACTGTGATATTGCACCTAAAAAATTCAACTTTGAAAATTAATAACTTTTAAATGAAACACCTTTCAGCAGTGGGAGTACTCTTGTTTTACTCAGGGGAATAAACCCTACAACATATTTTTTTTAAATTCTAAGTATTACTATCCCTTTAAGCAAGACCGGGTAACATGAGATTCAAATCTTCCTTACCCAGAAAGGCTAACGAGCGATGACCAACAAAATACACGTTAACCTTAAACCTGCGTCACTTAGAAAATCTTACCTAAAAACACACAATAAAAATGTTACCTAGCACCACAGCCAATCACAGCACTCCATAGTAGAAAGTTCAGTTAGAAAATCAAAAACCACCGTCGCCAGTTCTGTTCTTCCCTACCCAGCCAATAGAGGACCAGAGATGGCTTTCAGCACCATGGACAGCTTTTAATGCCATAGGGATGTGCACTGCTCACCCCTGTGGCATTCAAAGGGTTACAATAAAGAAACTAGTACACCAAGCACTACACAATGCCCACCTTTGACACCCCCCTCCTTAGTATGTCACATAAATTGCATATATGCGACATACTAACCCCATCCACACCCACCTCAGGGACTGCCATTTAGTCCACAAATCTGTCTGATTCACAACACTTCACACTTTGAGTACCAGAGAGGTAGGAAAACATTGCTTAGCATGTTTCCTACCCCTCTGGTACCCAAAGGGTTAATAGGCAAGGTATGGACTTCAATAGTTTCTTTATTAGTTTCATTCATTCATAATGTCCTACTTACTGTGTCCCATTGCTATTAGTACTTTTGCTCCACTCTCCGTTTGAAGGAGAGTGGAGCAAAAATACTAATAGCAATGGGACACAGGAGGTAGGGCATTAAAAATGAATGAATCTAAGTAAATATATGTTTAATTAAAGTCTTTTAATAATAAAATGTGTAAAACACACACACACATATATACAGGCAAGGTATGCAGTCCATACCTTACCTATTAACCCTTTGGGTACCAGAGGGGTAGGAAACATGCTAAGCAATGTTTTCCTATCTCTCTGGTACTCAAAGAGTTAAGTGCTGTATCTCAGACAGATTTGTGGACTAAATGGCAGTCCCTGAGGTGGATGTGGATGGGGTTAGTATGTCGCATATATGCAATATATGTGACATACTAAGGGGTGTGTGTGTGTGTGTAAGGGGGCATTGTGTAGTGCTTGGTGTACTAGTTTTCTTTATTGTAACCCTTTGAATGCCACAGGGGTGAGCAGTGCACATCCCTATGGTATTCAAAGCTGTCCATGGTGCTGAAAGCTATCTCTGTGTTCCCCTACTGGCTGGGTAGGTAAGCACAGAGAATGCTGTTCAGAACTGGCGACAGTGGTTTTCTACTCTGACTTGTGTGATGTTCTCCAAAAAAAATAGGTGTTAGATTTCTGGAGAGAAATGTTGCAATTTAACTCGCGTTAGCCCTAACTCCAACATTTGAATGGCTCTTGGCTTCGCTTCTACATTATCCTCTATGGGTGAGATTTTGATGTTTTGGAGACAGGCGATGTGTGTTTCAGAACTGCCGTTATTTCTTACTAGTGGGAACATTTGCATTGCTTACTTGACGTACAAAACCGCTGTCGCCAGTTTTTTCTGCAGAAGGCAACATTTGGATCGAGCCCTTAATTATTAATGCATATGGCAATATGTGTTTCCATCACCAAGGCGATGTGCTTACCAAACATCGCCACACATCGCCATAGTATCAATTCTTAGTGCATCTCCCCACAGATTTCTCACAAAGATGTTCACATTAAAGCCCGGGAGGCTTCTCCATTTGATAAACTCTTTAGTTCCTTTGTTTTTGTATGGAGCCTATGCACTAAGCTCTCTCAAGTTAGATCCATAGAATAACATAGGACTTGGAGAGTTTTTCACCATGAAGATGCCATATCCACTTTATAACATCTTTATCACACTTCCATGCATATCCCCCCCTCCCGAGTCATCCATTTTAGGTATTAGATGTCTAATTTCAGTAGTTCCAAATTTAAGAGGATAGTTATCCTTAATATGTAAAAAATATATATTGCAGGGTTCTGCTGCTGAGTGAAACATGGGTACTCCCATTATTGACAAATGCTTGAATTGAAAGTTATTGCAGCTCAAAGATGCAATACCTCCCTAGCCTTAGATTTTATGGTGGTGCTATTGTTACACTGGTCTATAAACAGCTATGGTCATTTGACCATACACCTCTATAGACTGGTGTAGCATCGGCACCATTATAACATTTGTGTTTGAACTAAAATAACTTTTGAATAAATCATCTCTCCAGAATGCAAGTACCCATGTTTTGTTTAGCAGGATAAACCCTGCACTATATATGTTTATAATATTTACAGTTACTATCCCTTTAAATCAAATATTAGTATTAATTGTCATTAATTGCTCTGGTTTCCACGATGTGTAGGGCAGGAATTAGTGATGTGCCATGAAGCCATTTTGGTTTTTGATTTAAATATATAATTTAAAGTACTGTAATAACAGTTATGGTGTCTTCATTATTTCATGAGTTAAATTGATAATAGCTTTGTGATATTCTATTTTAACAGTTATGAATTTCTGTTTCTGGCATACTTTACAAACTTGCATGACACATTTTTCATGCACTGTAACAGATGGCTTGAATAAACTGAACAATCTATAAAAGAAGAAAAATAGCATTGCTGTCTGTTCAATAACTCTTACAATATCTAACATTTACTGGTTTACAATTTTATTAAAATTATAATATTCACAATTAAAGCACATCACTTGAAATACATTTTGAACAAGAGTTTTAACTATTTTTTTCTACAAGTTCTGCTTTTTTTATATGGACGATTAAGAATTTGTTCTTAGATGAGTTATTTCGTAACAGCAAAGTACAATGATCATTTCCACCTTATCTTGAACTTTCTGCATAATGTCCCACATATCTAGTTCTTTTCTGCTTATATGTTTAAAATAATCTGACAGTAAATATAACCAGTCCTCTGTACCAATTACAAAACTGCCTACATGTCAGTTATATAAACATACATTTTTATTGTATTGTCGAAGTCAATAAATAAATCTAACCTGGAATAATTATTTAAAACTTTACTTCTTCTAATTCAATATACTTATTTATTTACACAGCAATAATGTTCATAATTTAATAACCTCACAGAGATCATAATTTGTTAATTATATTAGATACACATTTGTATGCATAGGAAGTCCGATAGCATTGTAAAGTGATATTTGAAAATGCAGAAAATGTCTCAATCAAGAGTCAAGGGTCATGCTCAACTCATCATTCAGCAGCATATAACTAAATGTTATCCCTAACTTGTGGAAATATAAGTGAAAACATGAACTAGTATTAATGCTTTAAGTAGGGGTGAGGGAGCTAAAGCTTAGGACTTCTTGCCAGTTTAGGGCATGTAATGGTTCTAATCTCTAACTAATATTGGTGCAATTGGCCTGAATGATGCACTATTAACGCACATGGGTGGCCGAAGCTCCAGACCTTTGGGAAACCTAGCCACTTCCCTGCTGAGGGATGTACAATGAACACTCCTCTGGTTCTTAAAGGGGAATTATACCTGTAAGAATAAATTACTCTTAATGAGTTTAACAGAAACAATTATTTAGGTAGGAATCCATCATACAACAATCCAATATATCTAGCATTATATCAGCAGTTGCTTGTATTTACTGTGCACCATTCTAGGCCTATATTTAAAGGGGTAGTAATGTTTCAAAATAAATGCAACTCCGATTATTCTTTATAGTTTTGGGCCATGTAGAGCTTTATTATCATTCTCTACTATGTGTAATTCCAGAGTAATTGAATCATAAAATGTCCACCTCCTGCCCCTTTTACCTTTGTAAAGCAGCAAGGGACAATCTTCTGTTGGCATAAGGAAAAACCTTCCCTCCTCATTCAAAGGGTGCAGGGTTTTCCTTATGCTCACAGCCAGAAGATTGTCTGTCACTGCGAGTTGTCCGGTAAAGCGACCAGATTCCACATCTGAGGGGAGGCGGCTTATAATAGAAGGACACTTTATAATTCAATTACTCTGGAACTACACATTGTAGAGAATGATAATACCTCTACATAGCACAAAAAGTATAAAGATTAATTGGATCAGTCTGAATGAGACTAGTAAATGTGTTGATCCCCCTTCTGGTCCTTAAAGGGTTAAACAAATTAAGGGACAATTATCTGAAGAGTATATTCCCCTTTAAAGTGCTAAATAATCTGAGTATGTAACTGTATATAAAAATGTTAAATTAGGATATCTGGAAACATTGAATGAGTGACATCAAATCTGCTTTTATACCATCATTTAAAAATCCATAAAGTATGGGATTTAGACAACATGAGACCATGCCAAGCAAATGGCAGATGCAGTACACTAATTTAAAATGTCGATTTGAAATGAGATTTGCATTGAAATCAGTTACAAGGTGAAAAAGGTGAAGTGGCATCCAACTGACAGCAAAAGCCAAGATCAATACTGTTAGCCTGCAGAAAACCCTTCTCGACCTCTTTTTTATCCGTGATATGGATTTAGATACAGAAATCATATTGTGCAGTTCAGAGTTTTCATCAGGCTTCATTTCAAAGCAAATGGGTACACCTGGTAAATAAACACTTGATGGAAGTGTGTGACTCCTTTCTGTGGCAGATGTTTCTGGGATATCACCAGTGTTGCTTTCGTGGTTTCGCCTCAGGATTGCAGGAACAACGCTAGCAGATTTTTTACTGTACCTTCTTCTGTGTTTTCGGACACAAGAATAACTCCATCTTTGGCTGCTAGAGATTTCAACTTCAGATCGATTATTTTTAGGCTGCTGAAGTGTTAGATTTATCATTTCATTTTCTTCAACTTTAGCATCTCTGTTTGGCAGCCTTGAACTTATGCTCCGGCAAACACTTGTATGACTTATGGTTAGACAAGATAATGGTAATATATATTGCACAAGTAATAAAGAAATGGTAAAGGCAATTCTGTAGGAATCAGAAGGCCATGACTCTATACACAAGTAACTATTGATCAATGATTCAAAATGCAATGCTTCTCTCAAATTGATAATTTTGTGGAAAACTGGCAAAGGAGAGCAAATAGTAAATCCAAGAGTCCACACAGTTGCAATCAAAAAGTATCCATGGTTAGCTGTTAAATTAGTAGAAAGTGGATGTTTAATCATGTGGTATCTGACCAGGGCAATGGACATGAGCATCAAGGTTGAAATAAGAACAGAAACACATTGTAGAAAAGGCACAACATGACACATGACTTCTCCAAAAATCCACTGGTCCAGCAAGACACATGTAAGTGTGAAAGGTGAACAGAAGAGAACAACTAAAATATCTGAAAATGCCAAATTACCAATGAGGTAGTTTATTATAGTCTTTTGCTTGCGTTTTCGGAAAATGGCCAGAAGAATAAGAAGATTTCCCATAAATCCAAGGAGACTCACAAATGTGTACAGACCAATTAGAAAGTATCGAAGGTCATCAACACTGCTGTTGTAATCCTCCCATGCAGGAAAATTGGAGTTTGTTGTTTCAAAAGTACTGTTTTCATCTTTCATTACAGTTCTGTTATTAAAGTCTTTTATTTCCAAATCCATTTCACGGGCCTGCTTATAATGAAAAAGAATGCAATTAGCAAACATATTTAAAGAACTAAGTTCAACCAATAGAAATACCATTTTATTATTTTATACTACATATAATTCTTAGTTGAGCAGAGATACAATCATCTTATAATGAAAATAATATGCAATGACCCTCATTATTCAATAGCCAAAATACATTGAAGTATACACACACACACACATATATTTATTTATGAATTGATTTATGTTTATGAATAAATAATTCAAAAAATAATAAGGAGTTGTCTACCAGTCTCTCTGGACAATCTACAACAGGTCCAGGGAGCCAGTACTTTGTTCTGTTGTCCGGTACGTTTTGACAACAGGAGATAATTTTCAATGAATCAGAACAGAGAAGTCTTTTCTATATAAATACTAAACAGACACACTGAAAGAACCACTTGCCAGACAAACTGCTGAAACCTTTTTGTTTTATTCTGTGGGTGATAATCAACCACTCACCATTTTAACTTGATTCCCTCCAGTAGCTCTGTTCAGAGGGATAACACAAAGTTAAGTTTTATGAATACTGAGTATTTTTGGGCCCTTACACAGAACTGATTTTTTTCACCTCATAGGATGAGTAATTGTCATATATATAAGTTCCAGTTTTATTGTGAATGTTTTAGACAGAAAAGCTGGCTTTCCTCAGGACAAAAGTTACTGTGCACAATAAATAGCCATTTAATTGAGTCCTGGCTCCAAAATTGGTATTTCAGGCGATGGTGATGTCATCGCTCATGGGCAGAAGTAGTCAGCACTGTATTGTTAAAGGGATAGTAATGTTTCACAATTAAAGCAGCTCCAATTAATCTTCATAGTATTTGGACCATGGGGAGTGTTATATCAGTTCTGTCAGAGTTTTAGTTCAAGAGTAATTGAAAGATAAAGTATCCCCCTCCCACTCATTTTACTGATGTAACACTGCTCACCTCAAGGCACCAAGACTGTCTAGGATCGCAGTGAGGTACAATCTTCAGTGAGCATAAGGAAAAACCTGTAAAACCTGTCATGGGGGCAAGGTTTTCCTTATGCTCACAGTAATAAGATTGTCCCTTGCAGTGAGCTGTCTGTTCCCAGGACCAGATTTCACATCTGAGAGGATATGGCTTACATTAGGTAAAAGGGGCGGGATGGAATAATTTATCATTCAGTTACTCTTAAACTGCAACTCTGACAGTATTGAAATAACACTCTCCATGGCACAAATACTATGAAGATTAATTGGAGATGCTGGTTTTGTGAAACATTAGTATCTCTTTAATAATAAAACCATTAGTGAAAGAGAAGATGGTGTATCAATACACATACGACTCATAGAAAAAAAGTAAATGACTAGTAGCTCCATAATACATATGATGTCAAAACAATAACATATATCTGTAGGTAAACTAAAGGGAATTAAAGGGAAGAAGGGTTACCACAGGAATGGGGTTGAGGATGCACCACAGAGATGTGAGACTGTCTGCAAGGTCATATCTATGCAATGGGTCCCATTGGCAGACGGTGCCAGGTGGAAATCCCGCTTATGGGTATCATTCAGCATGCCCCTCAATAACACTGTGGTGATCAGTCACCTGATAAAGCCCAAAAAGCAGCATGTCAGATACATTAAAAAATATATAAATTGCTTGGCATCCTGGGTGTCACATGCAGTGGGACTCCTGCACATTGCAGCGTAGGTGATAAAATGCTGCATGTGTTCACCTAGAGCTAACTGCATAGAGAATGGGATACTGAGGTATAAATTAATAAACTCTGTGAGCAGTAGAGACTAAATGTAGCATTATTTGAGCTTAATAAGAGTGAAACACACAGGCGAATCGCAATGCTCTATGTGTTTATAAAAACCTAGATTAGGTGGCTTAATAGTAGAAAAGGCTAATCATTGGCCATTGTGCAAGAGTAAAATTATATTGTGTGCTCAGGTGTTCTGATAATTGGCTTTTGACTCTCTTTTGCCACTACCAGATCCAGATTACATGGATGGCTGAAAATGCCCCCGATACCCTTTTTTCTTGAGCACACAATATACTTTAATTCCTGCACAATGGGCCACAATTAACAATTTCTAATATTAAACTACCTAATCTAAATAAACACACAGAGTGTTGCAATGTGCCTAAGTGCTTCACTCCTATTAAATGCAAATTATGCTACATAAAGTCTCTATTGCTGTTACAGTTTATTAATTTATATTTTTATATATATATACCACAGTATCCCATTCCAAATGCATTTGGCTGTAGGCAAAAGCAGAGTTTAACCACCTACGCTCTGATGTACAGGAGTCCCAATGGATGCCATGGATGCCGAGCAATTTATCTCTTTTTTTAATACAGCTGAAATGCTGCTTCTTGGGATTTATCAGGTGATTGATCACACAGTGTTATTTTGGGACTTGCTGAGTGACACCCTTGTGGGATGTCCATCTGGCACTATCTGACAATGGGACCCATTGTGTAGAAAATTCCTTGCAGTCTCACATTACTGTGGTGAACCTCATCCCCATGCCTGTTGTGTTGTGACTCAAATTGGCTAAAAATGGCACTTCCGCTTGGTGAATAATTTCCATCAAAAAGTGCAGTTTACCTGCTTATTTCACCTAGCTCACTGCATTGAAATCAATGAGAATACTCAGTTTTTCTCCACCACATGGCAGTTTTCTCTACTTTTCCGGTGTTAGGCTCTCACAGCATGCCATTCTGTATTTGTGAGAGGAGAAAGCAGTACATTTTGGAGCTAGAGAAGCTAGTCAAATAAAGGGCAATTGAGTTTCATTTACGGAGTGTTTTATGCAGGACATTGTTTTCTGTAACAGGGGAGTCTGGTGGCACTCTGGGGGAGAAAAAAGGGAGGAAGGACATTAACCTGAAATACCCCAAAATTCAATGTGACTGACTGGCAAGATACAGGCAGCTGGGGTACACTTTGGTTGCTGATTTTCCTGTAATTGTTTCTGTTCTGGGAAAGACTGGGGAAAGTTGTTGATTTTGTTTTTCAGTAATTTTTTTTTCTTTTTGGACAGACTGTGATAACAAAGTGGACAGCTTAAAAAATAATAATATAAAAATAAAAAATAAAATAAAAAACTAAACAATAAATAAATATATATATATCCTATTTAATAATTCGCTAAATCGTGTGTAACTCCGCGACATGCGCAGTAGACACTGCAGCACATGCTGCAGTCATGCGTAGTAAAGACTGCCCGCGCTGTGGCTGATACAGAGCTGGACGCTCTGAAGGAGAGTCCAACTCTGTATCAGCCGTGGCGTGGGCAGTCTCTACTGCGCGTGACTGCCCCGCGACCGGGTGGCAGTGGCATTGTGGCCCGTGTAACGGGCTCTTCAACTAGTATATATATATTATGTGAAAAACAGCTAACTGGGAGCAAACACTGATAATTTTGTTGCGGGCTAAGGCAAGCCATCATACTTCATCAGTCGTGTACTGCAGAGAGTAAAACCACACACAGTAGTTGAGTAATTATCACAGTGCCTGTGATTCCTGTCAGTCTCATCTATGACAGATACTGATTTGCTGTGTTGGTTTGGCCCGCCCCCTGGTGACCTTTTTATACCTGGCTAGCACAACTGTTAGGCGCCCTTTCGTGGTGTTTCTGTGCCAGTTACTGTTGCTGTGTTCCTGTGTTCCGGATTCCTGTGTACCGACTTGGCTTGTCTTGACTATTCTCCTGTGTTCCTGCTCGTGTATGACCCGGCCCGTCTGACTACCTCCTTTGGATCCTGACCCGGTTTGGCTGACGTTCCTGCTTGTGTACGACCCGGCTTGTATGACTGCCTTCTACGTGCTCCGACCCGGCCTGGCTGACTTCCCACTCCGAAGAACGACTCCTGCTTTCTACAGTGACCTGTGTTCCAGTTGTCGCCGCCGCAACATTTCTATCTGCTGTTCCAGCTTTTGGTGTGACTGCCTTGCCTGGTGTACTCCGATCAGTGCAGTGCATTTTCCTTTGCAGAGTTGTGTGTATACGCGCCTCCCTCAGACTGCAGAGCCTTGCTATACCGCTGAAAAGCCTCGAGTAAATGTGCTAATTAACCCTAGCAGTGCCGCTGGGTTCCACTCTATCGCTACTCCTGTAAGAGTCTCTTTCTCGGTGAATACTACTGCTGAGCTGGCCGCTCTTCGTCGGCAGCTCCACACATCCTTGCAGAGTGTTTACATCCGTTTGGGCCGTTTGGGCGCCTGAGACTCTCCCTCTTGTTCATTTAGCGATACCGCTTTACCGAGTGGTGGCAGGCACAGGCATCAGCATTCGTATTCCGGTAATCACACCCGTGGGGGCTGTCGGCTCTAGCTTGGGCTATCCCGTTGTCCGGTTAAGTCTGAGGAGGCTTGGCAATTCTCGCCTTGACGGCCGGTTCCAATCACGCCCGTGGGGGCCTTTTGCACTTGCACTAGTTGAAGCAGTTCCAGTAGGTACGCCCGAGGGGGCTACGTGGACTCTTGTGCTTCTTACTGAACACCGTGGTGAGGCAGTCCAGTATCCAGCCGGTGATAGTCTTGGTCTCCAGCACAGCCTTATAACACCCTGGGCGTTCCAAACATCCACATCTGAGACTGACTGTTATCAAGGACTTAACCCCTGAGGGGTATACGCTATTCTATTACTGTGTAATTGTACTTATAAGTCATTTGTGCATTTACCATTGTATCTATACATTACCACTGTGTATATTTACCACCACTAGAGGGCGTGTTATTGCCTTATCTTATTTTAATAAAACTGTGTTCTTATTCACCCAATGGTCTGAGTGTCTTAAAAAACCGTGACAGTAATGTCCAGTAAACACACAAGGGGCAGGGGGGGGGGGGAAAGGTGGAGCAGTGCAGGGATGTGGGAGTAAAGTGATAGTTCAAAAACTAACTGTAGCCATGTTTGCTGAAGCATGTGCAATAAATGATGATGATCCCTCTCCTCCCATGGAAGATGCAGTTTTTCAAGGTCCCTCCAAATGTTCTAGCACCACCATCATCAGTACAAAAAACACTGAAGATGACAAGTTACATTCTAGTGTTGATGATGGCAATAGTATAATGGAGGAAGATGTAGCAGCTGAACCAACTGCTGAATCTGACAGTGAGATAAACAAGCAACAAAACCTGTCCTCAAAGTAGTAGTGAACTTTGTCAAAATAAAAGTAAAAATACATTGTTTGACACCTCTAAAAGCTTAGAGGAGCTTAGAGGAATATATGGGTAGTGGGCAAAAAGTGGCGAGTGATGCTGATGCTAAGGATGACCTAATGATGACTGATGATGATGATCTAGAATGTATCCCTCCAGCATCCTCCTCTTCTTCAGATGCAAATGAAGTTGAGAGTGAGAGAGATGATGGCATGGCCAGAAACTTAGCAGAAAGGGAAAGGCTCAATCTTCCACCACTGAAAAGGAGCACTGCGTCTGTCTATTGTCACGGTTTTTGATGAACACTTAGAACAGTAAGGTTAAAATGACTTTACTGAGTAAAGTACATACAAGAAATGAGGCCACAGGCCCACAATACGAAACCACACTATATGGAGGATATATAGGCAGTAAGCAATGACTGTAAACAGAATGACTGAGACGGAACACAGGTAATAGAGGTATCTTAGGCAGGCAACCCTCCACTAGAGAACCTACAGCGATTAGGCTACTGGACCCTGGCTGACAGCAGGACAGAGGATGGCAGTAAGTCCTGGAGATGGTAGTAGGCACGAGACCCAGACGCCTGGGTGGCACAGAACCCAAGGAGGCAACGAGGCAACACTGACCATGGGAGAGGGGTCCCAGAGTGACCGAGGCCACCACTTACAAAGGTAAACCCTAGAGCGCTAGGGGTGGATCAAAGTGAACACTGGAAGGCCACAGGTGTCCCCTCATAGGACAGTGGAACAAGCGCAAATGCTGGCTGTAAGCCCTCAGGCCACTAGACAGGAATATGAGCTCAGGGTCTCCACACACCCAGTAGTGCATGCCAATGCAATTGCTGGCCCTCACCCAGGCACTGCAACAAGAAGGAGCACACGGTAGCTTAGATAGTGTTAGGCACTGAACAGTTAACAGGAGACACCCAGAGATACATAGGAACTCCCACAGGGAGTGAGCCCAGCAATTAGCACAGAGGGAGACACAGAGAGATCAGAGTAACTCAGTCAGCAATTGCTAGCACTATACCAGTACTTTACATGTACACACTGCCGCAGGCAGTAGGAGTAAGTGGCAATAGCACGAATGCTATGCCTGTGGTCGACAGAATAAGATTAGCGCCACGCGGCGCACCCCAGCTAAGCAACTGGAAACCACTGAATGTAATGCTGGTCAGTTAGACAACGGAGGAGGCACAACCATACACAGATGGCAATGTAAAAATGGCTCAGCGGTACAGGTTACAATCAACGGGAAGCTCAGAATGGTCAGGTGCACAGACAAGGCTCAATAGCCAGGCAGACTATGGCAACGGGGTTGCACAGCCAGATCTGTACAGCAATGGAGCGGGTTCTCAGCCAGATCAGTTGGTAATGGAGCGGATGCTCAGCCAGATCTGTACAGCAACGGAGCGGGTTCTCAGCCAGATCAGTCGGTAACGGAGCGGATTCTCAGCCAGATCAGTTCAGCAATGGAGCGGTTCTCAGCCAGATCAGTCAGTAACGGAGCAGGTTCTCATCTGGATCAGTTCAGCAATGGAGCAGTTCTCAGCCAGATCAGTTGGTAACGGAGCGGGTTCTCAGCCAGATCAGTTCAGCAACGGAGCAGGTTCTCAGCCAGATCAGTCAGTAATGGAGCAGGTTCTCAGCCAGATCAGTTCAGCAACAGAGCGGGTTCTCAGCCATATCAGTCAGTAATGGAGCAGGTTCTCAGCCAGATCAGTTCAGCAACGGAGCGGGTTCTCAGTCAGATCAGTCGGTAACGGAGCAGGTTCTCAGCCAGATCAGTTCAGCAATGGAGCGGGTTCTCAGCCGGATCAGTCGTTAAAGGAGCACGGGAAACACAGGAACATAGTCAGTCAAGCCGGGTCATACACGAACAGCAACACAGTAGCAAAACGTCAGGCTCAGATACACCACGAAAGGGCCCTTAGGATAGATATGACAGGATATAAAAAGGCAAGCCCTGGGTGGAGCAAAGGTGACAGGCCAATGAGAAGGCAGCATGGAAATTAGGCACAGTAACAATGTCGCCGTCAGAGCAGGAACACGGGCACCGTGATATCTATACACTGTTTGAGAAAACCATTGGAAATGCTAACCCTGGACAAGCAAAGATGGCAAAAAGTACAAAAGCACCCTGTCAGTCATCATCAATATCATTGTCGTTGGCAGGATCAAGTCCCACTCAGACACACACACACACACACACACAAACACACACACTTATGTTGAGTAACCAGCTGCAACAACAGAAACACGGGTTATTAACACCACAACCTTAGCTATTATGCCTCTGCTGCTGCTGGAAGTACTGCACCTTTGATACCTAATTATAATAGTAGTAGAATCCCATCAACATCTAGCCCCAGTAGTAGTAGTAGCTGCTCAGGAACCCCTCAGTCCATAAAGTCTACATTAGGGAGATACTTTACTCAGGATCCAAAAGCTATGGCAGAGACAGCCAAGTCAAATGTATTAACAACAGTACATATGAGTAGGAGGATGGATGTGAAGAAGAGTTGCTTCACATCACTGCTATAACCAATAAGTAATGTGTATCAGTAATCTGAAAAGAAGGATAGCTTACAGTTGACAAAAACATGATAATGGCAAAAAAACTGCTGTAGGGAAAAAAATATATGTATAAATAAATATATATATATATTTTTTTTTCACACATCAATCACACCATGCCAGTCCCCCACCACCATTACCATACACATCTGCCACATTGTAGGTTGTACTTTTCTTTATCTCTTGACATCATCATGAATATGTGCCAGTGTCTCTTAAACATGAACACATTTTTTAAGACATATGTTGCTGTAGACTCCCAGTTTTGACTTTCAGACACCTATTTATCCACTTCAGTCCTCAGAAGAAGTAATATTGTGGTGGGAAATTTTGCACCATAGGAAAGGTAGTTAAGCAATGTGTTGGAATTGGCAAAAAGGAGGAAAATTTTACATAGGAGAAAAGGAGAAAACTTTCTTGAAAAAAGTTAAACATTTTAAGTTTTTCACAAAAAGTCTCACTTTTTGCCTACCCCTACTTGTGAGTAGGGATGGGCAAAAAGTCACAGAAATTTTCGTGAAACTTTGCCCATTAGACAGTACATAAAATATTCTCCATTTCTTCACTGCCAATGAGTTTCCCTCGAGAACTTTAATCCCAAACATCAACAGAAACCAGTAAAGAAAGGGGTCCAAAAAAAAAAGGCCACTCCCTCCACTGGAGCTGTTAACAGAAGCTCATCAAATGGAGGAACACACAAATCCAGTGACAAAAATAAATACAAAATCATATAACAATTGTTTATTAGAAAAACAAAATTGCACAATACATTTAAAATCATTTAAAAAACACACCGCAAAAAAAAACAATGCCTCAGTGATTTATAAGAATATCATGAAAATATTACATTATCATTGATTTCTCTTCCCAAAATGATAAATAATCAATGCATATCCCCAAAGTTATCCATAAATTGACACTAAATATAATTAAAAAAATTTCAAAAAGAAGAAGAGTACATATCAACTCTAAATCAAAAAGAAAAAGTACCTCAAGTTGTGAAAAAAGAAGTGTAAGATATACTTATCCTAAATCACATAACTAGAGGGAGAGTAATCTGAGAAATCCGTAAAAAACATCAAACACCGAGACAACGCATCCTCCACATGACCCTCCCAACGCGTATCGCCATATTGGCTTAGTCAGGGGAGTAGCGGTCATGTGATTACTGCTACAATTTAAATTCTCCTGGGGCTAATGAGTGAGCGAGAGAATATCATATGTACACAAAATGTATTGTGCAATTTGGTTTTTCTAATAATTATGATTTTGTATTTATTTTTGTCACTGGATTTGTGTGTGCCTCTATTCAATGAGCTTCTGTTAACAGCTCCAATGGAGGGAGTGGCATTTTCTTTTTGGTCCCCTTTCTTTACTGGTTTCTGTTGGTATTTGGGATTATAGATTAGTGTGCTCCGGAGTGCACCCTACTATTTGAGTATAGGATTGCCAGTGTTGTTATAATTTCCAGTGCCTATCTGTTCTTTGGATTGATCCCTTGAGAACTTTGACATATTGCAACATTTCCCACCACAATATTACGTCTTCTGAGGGCTGAAATGGAGAAATAAATGGTGGGAAGTAAAAAGTCCTACAGCAACATATGCCTTGAAAAAAGTATTAGCAGGCTGAGTGTCGTTCTTTGGCCACTAACTTCCTGCTTAAGTAACATTGGCACAGCCATCCAAAATTAATATGCAGTAGGTTGCAACACATGATATCAGTTCTTTACAGCCTCTGTTTTGAACAAAAGAAAAAGTGCAGCAAGTCAACAGCTAATATTGAGGCAAGTTTACTATTCTATAGGCATACTTTTGCATTATGTTTGTGCAGCTTTTGACTTCGTTCTAAGCACTTAGTAAGTGTGGAATGGGAGGACATAGTAGAAGAACTGTGTAACTTTATTGCTTTTATGAAATAACTTATGGAGGTAGTGGGGGTGTTGGTGGTATGTGTAGGCACTCTATGACTGTTTTTATCTCCAAAAACAAACTCAGACCTATACTGCTCTGCAGTGGGAGTAGAAAATCTTGGCACACTCTCTTGACACATCAACAACACTTTATTAGGTACCCCAGAGCCCCGGGAACGTTTAGGAGTACTTCTACTGCTGCTAGTTGTGACACCACTGACCTGTTGATGGTGTGTCTCCCAGTCAGTCCTGTCGTTGTTCTTCAGGTGGGTACTTATTGAGGAGGTGCCTAGGTGTGAGCCTGCTTTCCCCCTGCTTGAGTGCTTTTTTTTTGCACAGACAACAGATAGCAAAATGCTTAACTTTTGGATAGTGGATGAAGTTTCTCCATACTGTGGACTTCATGGACTGTGGGATTTCTGAGGGGCTGCTATTACTACTGGGGCTATATGTTGATGTGATCCTACTGCTACCACCAGGTGTCAAAGGTGCTGCACTTCCAGCAGCAGAGGCAGCAGCAACAACAACCTGTGTTGCTGTTGCCACTGATTACTCACCACTAGTAGTGTGTTTGTCTGAGTGCAGCTTGGACTTGGAAGCAGTGATGATGCTGATGATGATGAATAACAGAATGATTGAACATTTTTAGGCATCTTTTCTTGTCAGGGTTTCAGTTGTTTTCTCAAGCAGTTTATAGACAGGCACAGTGCCCCTTTTCAATGATGGAATACTAAGCCTTTGCATTTCAGCTAACTTTCTGGCGATGTCATCATCTCTCTCACTCTCAACTTCATCTGTATCTGAAATGAGGAGGATGCTGGAGAGATATGTTCTTGATCTACATTATCATCAGTCATCATTAGGCCATCCTCATCAGTGCACACCAATTCTTGTATATTCCTCTAAGCTTTTAGAGGACTCAAGCAATGTCTTTTTACTTTTACATTTTACTGTCTTTTACATAAATTGATGATTATGCATAATTAAATATTTCACAAACTTGTTTTAAATAAAAAAAAGTCTAACATAAAATAGATGATTAGGGTTACGATATCCCACATAATAATTCGCTATGATGTTTGTCAGAAGCCGTCATGCGTAGCAGAGACTGCCCGAACACACAGAATGCTGGGAGTTCTGTGCTGGGAGCATTCTGTGCTTTCGGGCAGTCTCTACAGTGCATGACGGCGTTGGTGGCAGGACACAGAGCAGAACCAGCCTCTTAACCCTTAGAGTGCCAGAGGGGTACGCACAGGGCTGGATTTACATCTCAAGAGCCTGTAGGCACAAAAATCTGAAGTGCCCCCCCTTGGGCCATCTCCACTGGACACCTCCACAATGCTCTTAATCTCCACTTTGCCCCCATCATCTCCACATTTCCCCCCATCAGCTCCAACTTGCCCTCACATTGCCCCCATCATCTCCATATACCTTATTGCCCCCCCATCAGCTCCACATTGCCCCCCCATCAGCTCCATATTGCTCTCACAAAGCCCCATCATCTCCATATACCATATTGCCCTCATCATCTCCATATTGCTCTCACAAAACCCTCATCATCAACATATACCATATTGCCCCTCATCAGCTCCACATTGCGCCCATCAGCTCCATATTGCCCTCACAAAGACCCCCATCAGCTCCATATTGCCCCATCATCTCCACATTGCCCCCATCTGCTCCATATTGCCCCCCATCAGCTCCAAATTTCCCTCACATTGCCCCAGTGTCCATTTCCTACCTCTTCCCTGGTGGTCCAGTGGCAGGAGAGGTCCGTGCCTCCTTCTGCACAGACCTGTAGCTGCTGGAGCTCCTGCGCGGTCTTCTCTTCTGTAATGCAGAGCGCTTTGAGATAATGTCATATCCCAGTGCTCTGTATTACTAAAAAGCCGATGAGGGAGCGCAGCAGCTACAGGTCTGTGCCGAAGGAGGAGGCACAGACCTGTCTTCACGGCACTGGGCAGGGACATGACTCAGGAGAATAAAGAAAAAAAAAACACACAACATGATCCCAGTGACAGATGCCCCTCTGTTGGGTGTGCCTGTAGGCAGATGCCTACTCTGCCTAATTGTAAATCCAGCCCTGGGTACGCAACGCATTGAAAAGCAATGCGTTGCGTACCCCTCTGGCACTCAAAGGGTTAACATCACCTGGACCTTGGCCCATGTATAAGGGCTTTTACACTAGTATATATATATATATATATATATATATATATATATATACTGTTATAAGGTGTAACTTCCACAGTATAAATGCATGTGTGTATATATATATATATATATATATATATATATATATATATCTATATATATATACAGGGCTTAAAATGTGAAGTCCTTTGCTACTAGCCAGACCTGAAAAGTTCAATTTCTACTCGCCAGGGCTGAATTTTCACTCGCCATTGGCTAGTGGCGAGTTGAAATTTTGAGCCCTGTGTATATATAAATAAATATATATATATATATATATATATATATATATATATATATATATATATATACAGTATCAATAGTAGCAAATTATGGTCTTTGACTACAATGTATAATTGTATAATGTATAGGTTCTTTATTACAACACAGTGTTTTATAATGTCTATAATCATGTTGAGTAACACTTCCATTTCATCACACTTGCAAATGAAAGGGAATTGTGTGTGAATTCCATTTTCACTCACATGGGAAGCATTGCCATAAAGAACCAGAAAACTATTTCTTTCAGCAGGCAGCACCCACACATCTCATGTTAACTTAAAAAGATCTGCCAACAAGCATGAAAATAGAGGAAAACAAACACTACAACACTAAATTACTCACCTATATACTACAGATTTAAAGGAACAATAAATCAAATTGATAATTTCTCCTAATCCTTTGAGTGCCAGAGAGGTATCCATTATAGGCGTGTCCATTTCATCTATCTATCTATCTATCTATCTATCTATCTATCTATCTATCTATCTATCACCATTGTTAATCCACTACAGGATAAAGACCTCCTTAGAGGGTATGGACTGCCACACTGGTCCAGTGGGGAGGTGGGAGTTGGAAAAAATTCAACCCTGCCAGGGACTAGAACCTGCACCCCTGTGTATTTAAATTAGGGTAGCCGTGTTAGCCCAGTGGGGCCATTATCATTTGGTGCTTTACTTAGCATGGCAATGTTTTCTCTTTTAAAACCAGTATACTTTTGACTTGTAAAAGGGAGCATTGCTCTGGAAAGCTTGTCTATATAACTGAATGTTAATCCAATAAAAAAGGTATTATTACCTACTGCAATACTCACACATTTGGGCTATATATATATATATATATATATATATATAATTTTTTTTTTCATACTCTTTAAAGCTCCTGTTATAAATGGATATTATTGACTATGACAACGGCTCATAAATCTATATTTTTCTGTCTGGTGCACATATTACATTTCCATAATATGACTGGTACCTGACACATATAACAAGTCAACCAGACGTACTGCATTGTCAGGATTTTCTAATACATAAGTCACGATGAACATTTGTGAAGTAAATGTTGTCTTTGCTTGGCATATACCTTCTTGTTTTACTAGACATTTCTTGGTCACATAGTGTACCTCTATATTACTTTATGGTAAAGTAATTCAGAACTACATTAACCCTTTGAGTGCCAGAGGGGGTACGCAATGCATTGCTCTGCAGTGTGTTTCGTACCTCTCTGGCACTCAAAGGGTTAAATAACCTTGAGAAATCCTCTCATTTTTTCACAGTAACTAAGCAACATTGATTACACATTTATAAGTGATTTCCTAAAAAAAAAGCACCAGATTGTTCTGTAACAGTTGTTGTGAAATTGAAGTTCAATTTATAACTGTGCATTTGAAAAGCTATTATATATCTAAGTAAGGAATGTGTTATTTGTGTAAAACAGGCACAAAAGATACAATCTGTTTTCATTAGACAGCAATGCATTTAAGGCATCTAATTCTAAATGATAAACTATGGAAACAGTAATTCACCGAAAAATGTACAAATAAAAATGCTAATATGCTATTGTACATTATAATTACAAATCCATACAGATATTTAAATTAGTTGCTTGCTCATTTGAAGATAAATTAGACAAGCATAACAGATTTAGTACAATTTCTCTAAAAGTATTTATTATTTAAATGTCAATTATTAAAATGTGTTTTGTTAGTGAGGCTGATGTACACTGAGTATGTGGTGAAATTAAGGGGCAAACCAACTACATCATAAGGGTGAAAATAAAAATCCCCATTGATTTAACCCTTTGAGTGCCAGAGGGGTATGTAATACATTGCGGAGCAATGATTTGCATTCCCTACTGGCACTCAAAGGATTAAAAGTCACTTTTAACTCCTTGAACAGTAGAGATATTTCCAATGCATTGTGGAGCACTGGGAAATTTGCACATTTTTATTGCCCCCAAGATGCAATTGAATTACTCGGGAATTCTGACAGTTCCCTTTAGTACACTATATTTTCTAATGTATACATTTAACCTTTGAGTGCCAGAGACGTATCCAATGCCTTGCAACACACTCAAAGAGCACAGAACGGTATTGAAAATTATGACAGATGGCTTCAATGCAGATAGGATGTTGATCCAGGGAACTATCTGACTGCCATTTGGAGTCAGGAAGGAATTTTTTTACCCACTTGAAAATGGTTTCATAGGGCTTTTTTTGCTTTCCTCTGGATCAACGGGGTGTTTTTGGCATGGGTTGGACTTGAGGACGCGTGTCTTTTTTTTTTCAGCCTCATCAACTATGTTACTATCTTACTATGTATGTATGTTACATAGAAACAGAGAACAAAATAATTTCATTCTTCCAAGCACTAATAGTGGAAATAGTCAAAATGTAATAAAAGTAATTCCCAATTTCAAATGCTGATCTTTGCTTTTCAGAATGTCTTTTCCTTTCACTTGTTGACTATAGTAAAGACCCTTTCACACTGGTAACACATCACATCAGTACTGTACTGGAAATGTGGCACATGGTGAAAGTTAACATGCTGGGCCTATTGCCTCAGGTTACTATATTGCCACAGGAATGCAGTAAAGTTACATCCTCTGCAGCCTATGGGACAGCCTGCAGACCTTTAACAAGAACTAAGCTGGAGGTTGTGAAGCACCTTTCAACCTCCAATGAATGCCTGACCCTCATTGACACCAGTCAGTGATACTGGCCAGAATACATGCCCATCCTGCATTCCAATCAGTGGTGGAATGCAAGAGAGAAGTGAACAGAATTGTGATAGGAGGCTGCAACAGTTTTTTCACCCATGTAAAAAAGCCCCATATTTATCTTGATTAAAAAATGGTGTGAAATAAACATTTAGATGTGTTATTTCCAGAGGTAGCAGTCCACAACTTCACATTTTCTGTGTTAAGCCATGTCAATCTGATAAGCAATGACAAGTCCCAAGTTACAGATAGTGAGGGAAATTCTGTACAATAAGTAGGGCTACATCTCTTTGTAGGGGTGTGCTAATTTATTAGTGAATATGCTTAATGTAAATATGTTGTTTTCAAATCAGCCACCAAGACTCATCAACTATGCATGTTTTCCAGATATTCTCAATGAGAATGGGGAAGGGGTCTTGTCAGAAAGACCAAGCCATATTTTATCCATCTGTGATCAATAAAGCAGTGGCTCTCAAACCTGTGCTTAGGAAACACTAACGATCAGAACCTGAGGGTATTTATGTTTATTTGTATAGCACCACAAGTATTTGTAATGCTTCACAGTATAAGAGTGTGGACAATACAGGGTTACATGTGCTTAGTAAAATGAAACACTTGGATGGGGTCCCTGCTAGAAAGATTACAAACTAAAGTGAATAAGGAATACATACACAGCACATGAGGGTTAAGTGCGGAATACAGTGTTCAAGTTCTGGGATACAAGGAAACATAAATACATCAAGGAAATGATAAGAGCCTTGGGGCTGAATTATATTACAGGTTCTAATTTTATCACTGCTTTTATCTCCAGCTTTCCCCACATCCAGTCCCTTCTTGCGGCTTCTCTATGAGAGTTGCCCTGATTGGCGATGATGACAAATGTGACTGGCAGCACTAGCAGCAGGCACAGCCAGCTGATCTGTGCTGATGCAAATACTGATAGCCAGCTCTACCTTCATCAGCATCATGTCCCGGAGGCACAGTGCTGGGGTTAGAAAAATCACAGGGTCAGTGGGATGTTGTGTGCTCCCTTGACTGCTAGTCTGGCTGCTTTGTTATCACCACTTCCCCTTCCACCTCAAGAGCAGGATAAACAGCTGTCACTCTAGTCCCACCACTAGCTGCTTCATCACAATTATCATCATCCCCTTCTCCATCACCCTTTACCTCTCCTCCAATACTCTCTAGATACTGAATGGTAGTAGTGAGACTGCTTGTGATGGCACATGTGACTTAGGTTCCCTGCTGTCACACTTGCATCATCTCCTCCTCTTCCTTCTGAGTTTCAGAAGGCACACTGGCAGCAGTAGTAGCAGGCCTTGCTACCCAGTTCTGCCTTGCTTACAAATTTAACCCAGATCCCAAGGTACGATATCAGGGGACTATTCATCATTGGGTCTGGAGAACCAGGTCTCCCAGACCCTTTCATGCTGGGGGTGGTCACTTCCTCCACTGACTCACTGGATCCTTCATGTTCCTTCCAGCTCCTTCTTTTCTTTTTGAGATGGCTGGTCATACTGTTAGCCAACAGTCTGAGCCTCAGCTGCCCTTATTTTGCTTACTTAATCTCTGCAAAATTGCCTAGCACCCCCTCTATCTCTGATTAGTTTTCTGTTTCACTTCCTGGAAACATCACGTTTTTGGCGTGACAACACAAAGTACATGTATGTGAATGGAAGGAAGTTTGTAGCCATTGGAAAAAAATATCAAAAAAAAATTTGGAGTAGGTGAAAAAAAGAGAAGATTTTAAAGGGTTTGCTTAGAGTGGATTTTCAAGCGAAAAAGCTGACAACCATGGGGTTTTAGCAGGTCTTTTCACCCATCACTACTTATAAGAAGTGGCATCAATTAAATCAATGATAATAATGTATACCCCTGCCAACTTGGAGAGTTTCTTCCATATATTTTTATTATGCTAAAGTATAAGAGGGGAAAGTAAAAAGAAACCTTTCAGACTTTAAAAACCTACAAGAGATTAAAAGTAGTGTGGAGGAACCAAAAGATGCTTCTGATGCTCATGGCCTAATTAATGATGATGATGTATAATGCCTTTCATGCCCCTTCACTTCTACTAATAAAGATGAAGTAGAGGTTGAGAGCAAAGATGATATAGGAAAATATTAACCTTATCTGAAAAAAATCTCAATCTTTGACCACTAAAAAGGAGCAAAGTAAATTATTATAAACTTTTTAAAAGATCATTGGAAATTCTGTACAAGTAAATGTGCCTAAAATACAGTAGCAACATATTAGTCATTATCATCAATGTCACCACTTCTAAGTCCAGCCCCCACCCAGTCACACTTACTATTGTTGAATAAGCACTAACTCTAGTCAACAGCCACAACTCTATCTATAAGTACTTTTTTCTGCTGTTTGAAGTGCAGGTACACTGCCACCATTTGCTAGTACTATAGTAGTAGAAGAACTAGTAGCAGTAGTAGTAGTGGTAGTAGTAGTAGTATTAGTTGTGTCTCAGGAACCATTCAGTATCTGAACTTTCCAGTAGGAGGCAATCAAAATGATAAACATTCTATGCAGGAGCATAACCAGCTGCCTCATTGCCAGCTTACAATGGAAGTCCCTACCAGCTTGCTAAAATGGATTCATACCTTATGTTGCTGTCAGCCTGCTAATACATTTTTCAAGGCTCATATATGTTTCCATAGGCCTCAGAGTTCTAACAATTTTTTGATAGAATGATGTTGCCATAGAACTCACTTACTGACAACTTATACTTTCAGCTGTGGATTTCTCTTCTTTAGCACTCAGCCGCGGTAGTATTGTAGTTGGCATATTACTGCCATTGAAACACTGGCAATGTTCTCACATGAATTTCATTTGCAGTAGCAAAAAGGTTGAAATATATGTATGTCCTTTCTGTGTGTAGGAATTTCCTTGGAAAAATAGCACATTTTGTTTTTTCTGAAAAAAGTCTCAAATAAAAAATATACTTTCTGGCAATCTCTAGTCTGGAATAAGGCTCATCATAAGACTCAGAGAACTAAGGGTATGTCCCTATTCTGGTATTAGAAAAGAGGACAAAGGCACACTTGGCCTGTGTCTTCTCTTGTATTCATTTACCTTTCCTTGTACCTGGATCCAAAGGAGCACTAATTTTTGCTTTGTTTTTTTGTGATTTTATTATGGTGTGCAGGGCTTTAACCTTTAAAATTTGTTCTGCTGTTCCTTCATTTGGTTGTATTACACTTGAGAAATATCAGCAGGACATAATTACTAATTAGTATTAATAACTACAGGACATTCTGTACTTCTCTGTTATGGTTGGAAATCTACAGCTCTAGTCAGAGATAACATTTTGTCTATAAACGGATGCCACATCTGTGCTTTTCCAATAATGACTGACTCAGCAAAGACAAGGAATACACCTCAAGACCAGACTGATTGAGCTGTCATCTTTTGTAATCCTAGTTTCTCCAATTTAAAGGTGTATAGTTGGGAAATACAAATGTGATTCTGCAAAATATCAGTGCATTAATTTTATTGCAACCAAATATCTCATCCCAAGAAAAAGGAAGCAGGCTGATATCCAAATTTTGTCCCACCCTGTAACCCATGAGGTACAGTTTATTACAGGACTACCCCACAAATATCCATGAAGTAGGTAAAAGAATTGATCACCTATGCCAATCTATCTCCTGAGGTTTACACAAGTCCTTGGCCCACCAAGTGGAAACGAGAGAAACAGGGCCTCAACATGTGTATGTAACAGTTACAGTATTGCAGAAAGTAACCTTTTTACAACAAAACTTAAGAGGATCCTAAATGTGTCCCTACATTTGTGGGCCTCTGGACACAGTTCTGCCAGGGAACACAAGTGTTCTTTAAACTGCACTGGCCCTATGTGGGATTGTGTTGACAGTGTTACTATCTGCTTCAGGCATATGTAAGGGAACCTGAACTATTTGCATATCATTCTTACGCCTGCTTGAGGCAACCACTTCCCCCAGCACTAACTCATGTCCCAGGCACAGACATGTGCAGTTTTAAGATGCACAGTGACAAGTAGAAAAATATATAGTAGCAGCAAACATAGGCTGCCAGTTTGCTTCAGTTTACTGCATGTTCTGCTACAATTACTAACATATAATAAGTAATGTGACCAAATATCCTTAGACATCATGGAGTGACATAAAACCTTTCCACAGATAAATTAAAGGGATAATAATACTTCATTTTTTCTTTATTTTATTTTGTAGGCATTAAAAAAACATGAAACGATATAAGTCTTATGTCTCAAACCTTTATGGTTTGGGAGATATTCACAAGCAAAGTTTCCCCCTCCCGCCCCTTTTACCTAGTGTAAGCCATCTCTTCTCAGATGTGGAATCTAGTTGTAAGACCAGGCAGATAACAGCAGGGGACAATTTTCTTTCTATTAGAACAATGAAAACCCTGCCCCCCTTGACAAGTTTTTCAGGTTTTTTCCTTATCTTAATTGAAGATTGTCCCTCTCTGCAGTCTACCTGGGCACCTCCCTTCTGATCTGGTTGAACAGTGTTACATCAGTAAAAGGGGTGGGAGGGGGATACTTTATTATTGAATTACTCTTGAACTACAACTCTGACAGAATTGAAATAACACTCTCCAAAGTCCAAATACTATGATGATCAACTAGAGCTGCTTTTATTATGAAACACTACTATCCCTTTAAGACTATTAGAGATGGCATGTGTCTACCTCCACATGTATTGCTTTCCTCTGGATCAACGGGGTGTTTTTGGCATGGGTTGGACTTGAGGACGCGTGTCTTTTTTTTTTCAGCCTCATCAACTATGTTACTATCTTACTATGTATGTATGTTACATAGAAACAGAGAACAAAATAATTTCATTCTTCCAAGCACTAATAGTGGAAATAGTCAAAATGTAATAAAAGTAATTCCCAATTTCAAATGCTGATCTTTGCTTTTCAGAATGTCTTTTCCTTTCACTTGTTGACTATAGTAAAGACCCTTTCACACTGGTAACACATCACATCAGTACTGTACTGGAAATGTGGCACATGGTGAAAGTTAACATGCTGGGCCTATTGCCTCAGGTTACTATATTGCCACAGGAATGCAGTAAAGTTACATCCTCTGCAGCCTATGGGACAGCCTGCAGACCTTTAACAAGAACTAAGCTGGAGGTTGTGAAGCACCTTTCAACCTCCAATGAATGCCTGACCCTCATTGACACCAGTCAGTGATACTGGCCAGAATACATGCCCATCCTGCATTCCAATCAGTGGTGGAATGCAAGAGAGAAGTGAACAGAATTGTGATAGGAGGCTGCAACAGTTTTTTCACCCATGTAAAAAAGCCCCATATTTATCTTGATTAAAAAATGGTGTGAAATAAACATTTAGATGTGTTATTTCCAGAGGTAGCAGTCCACAACTTCACATTTTCTGTGTTAAGCCATGTCAATCTGATAAGCAATGACAAGTCCCAAGTTACAGATAGTGAGGGAAATTCTGTACAATAAGTAGGGCTACATCTCTTTGTAGGGGTGTGCTAATTTATTAGTGAATATGCTTAATGTAAATATGTTGTTTTCAAATCAGCCACCAAGACTCATCAACTATGCATGTTTTCCAGATATTCTCAATGAGAATGGGGAAGGGGTCTTGTCAGAAAGACCAAGCCATATTTTATCCATCTGTGATCAATAAAGCAGTGGCTCTCAAACCTGTGCTTAGGAAACACTAACGATCAGAACCTGAGGGTATTTATGTTTATTTGTATAGCACCACAAGTATTTGTAATGCTTCACAGTATAAGAGTGTGGACAATACAGGGTTACATGTGCTTAGTAAAATGAAACACTTGGATGGGGTCCCTGCTAGAAAGATTACAAACTAAAGTGAATAAGGAATACATACACAGCACATGAGGGTTAAGTGCGGAATACAGTGTTCAAGTTCTGGGATACAAGGAAACATAAATACATCAAGGAAATGATAAGAGCCTTGGGGCTGAATTATATTACAGGTTCTAATTTTATCACTGCTTTTATCTCCAGCTTTCCCCACATCCAGTCCCTTCTTGCGGCTTCTCTATGAGAGTTGCCCTGATTGGCGATGATGACAAATGTGACTGGCAGCACTAGCAGCAGGCACAGCCAGCTGATCTGTGCTGATGCAAATACTGATAGCCAGCTCTACCTTCATCAGCATCATGTCCCGGAGGCACAGTGCTGGGGTTAGAAAAATCACAGGGTCAGTGGGATGTTGTGTGCTCCCTTGACTGCTAGTCTGGCTGCTTTGTTATCACCACTTCCCCTTCCACCTCAAGAGCAGGATAAACAGCTGTCACTCTAGTCCCACCACTAGCTGCTTCATCACAATTATCATCATCCCCTTCTCCATCACCCTTTACCTCTCCTCCAATACTCTCTAGATACTGAATGGTAGTAGTGAGACTGCTTGTGATGGCACATGTGACTTAGGTTCCCTGCTGTCACACTTGCATCATCTCCTCCTCTTCCTTCTGAGTTTCAGAAGGCACACTGGCAGCAGTAGTAGCAGGCCTTGCTACCCAGTTCTGCCTTGCTTACAAATTTAACCCAGATCCCAAGGTACGATATCAGGGGACTATTCATCATTGGGTCTGGAGAACCAGGTCTCCCAGACCCTTTCATGCTGGGGGTGGTCACTTCCTCCACTGACTCACTGGATCCTTCATGTTCCTTCCAGCTCCTTCTTTTCTTTTTGAGATGGCTGGTCATACTGTTAGCCAACAGTCTGAGCCTCAGCTGCCCTTATTTTGCTTACTTAATCTCTGCAAAATTGCCTAGCACCCCCTCTATCTCTGATTAGTTTTCTGTTTCACTTCCTGGAAACATCACGTTTTTGGCGTGACAACACAAAGTACATGTATGTGAATGGAAGGAAGTTTGTAGCCATTGGAAAAAAATATCAAAAAAAAATTTGGAGTAGGTGAAAAAAAGAGAAGATTTTAAAGGGTTTGCTTAGAGTGGATTTTCAAGCGAAAAAGCTGACAACCATGGGGTTTTAGCAGGTCTTTTCACCCATCACTACTTATAAGAAGTGGCATCAATTAAATCAATGATAATAATGTATACCCCTGCCAACTTGGAGAGTTTCTTCCATATATTTTTATTATGCTAAAGTATAAGAGGGGAAAGTAAAAAGAAACCTTTCAGACTTTAAAAACCTACAAGAGATTAAAAGTAGTGTGGAGGAACCAAAAGATGCTTCTGATGCTCATGGCCTAATTAATGATGATGATGTATAATGCCTTTCATGCCCCTTCACTTCTACTAATAAAGATGAAGTAGAGGTTGAGAGCAAAGATGATATAGGAAAATATTAACCTTATCTGAAAAAAATCTCAATCTTTGACCACTAAAAAGGAGCAAAGTAAATTATTATAAACTTTTTAAAAGATCATTGGAAATTCTGTACAAGTAAATGTGCCTAAAATACAGTAGCAACATATTAGTCATTATCATCAATGTCACCACTTCTAAGTCCAGCCCCCACCCAGTCACACTTACTATTGTTGAATAAGCACTAACTCTAGTCAACAGCCACAACTCTATCTATAAGTACTTTTTTCTGCTGTTTGAAGTGCAGGTACACTGCCACCATTTGCTAGTACTATAGTAGTAGAAGAACTAGTAGCAGTAGTAGTAGTGGTAGTAGTAGTAGTATTAGTTGTGTCTCAGGAACCATTCAGTATCTGAACTTTCCAGTAGGAGGCAATCAAAATGATAAACATTCTATGCAGGAGCATAACCAGCTGCCTCATTGCCAGCTTACAATGGAAGTCCCTACCAGCTTGCTAAAATGGATTCATACCTTATGTTGCTGTCAGCCTGCTAATACATTTTTCAAGGCTCATATATGTTTCCATAGGCCTCAGAGTTCTAACAATTTTTTGATAGAATGATGTTGCCATAGAACTCACTTACTGACAACTTATACTTTCAGCTGTGGATTTCTCTTCTTTAGCACTCAGCCGCGGTAGTATTGTAGTTGGCATATTACTGCCATTGAAACACTGGCAATGTTCTCACATGAATTTCATTTGCAGTAGCAAAAAGGTTGAAATATATGTATGTCCTTTCTGTGTGTAGGAATTTCCTTGGAAAAATAGCACATTTTGTTTTTTCTGAAAAAAGTCTCAAATAAAAAATATACTTTCTGGCAATCTCTAGTCTGGAATAAGGCTCATCATAAGACTCAGAGAACTAAGGGTATGTCCCTATTCTGGTATTAGAAAAGAGGACAAAGGCACACTTGGCCTGTGTCTTCTCTTGTATTCATTTACCTTTCCTTGTACCTGGATCCAAAGGAGCACTAATTTTTGCTTTGTTTTTTTGTGATTTTATTATGGTGTGCAGGGCTTTAACCTTTAAAATTTGTTCTGCTGTTCCTTCATTTGGTTGTATTACACTTGAGAAATATCAGCAGGACATAATTACTAATTAGTATTAATAACTACAGGACATTCTGTACTTCTCTGTTATGGTTGGAAATCTACAGCTCTAGTCAGAGATAACATTTTGTCTATAAACGGATGCCACATCTGTGCTTTTCCAATAATGACTGACTCAGCAAAGACAAGGAATACACCTCAAGACCAGACTGATTGAGCTGTCATCTTTTGTAATCCTAGTTTCTCCAATTTAAAGGTGTATAGTTGGGAAATACAAATGTGATTCTGCAAAATATCAGTGCATTAATTTTATTGCAACCAAATATCTCATCCCAAGAAAAAGGAAGCAGGCTGATATCCAAATTTTGTCCCACCCTGTAACCCATGAGGTACAGTTTATTACAGGACTACCCCACAAATATCCATGAAGTAGGTAAAAGAATTGATCACCTATGCCAATCTATCTCCTGAGGTTTACACAAGTCCTTGGCCCACCAAGTGGAAACGAGAGAAACAGGGCCTCAACATGTGTATGTAACAGTTACAGTATTGCAGAAAGTAACCTTTTTACAACAAAACTTAAGAGGATCCTAAATGTGTCCCTACATTTGTGGGCCTCTGGACACAGTTCTGCCAGGGAACACAAGTGTTCTTTAAACTGCACTGGCCCTATGTGGGATTGTGTTGACAGTGTTACTATCTGCTTCAGGCATATGTAAGGGAACCTGAACTATTTGCATATCATTCTTACGCCTGCTTGAGGCAACCACTTCCCCCAGCACTAACTCATGTCCCAGGCACAGACATGTGCAGTTTTAAGATGCACAGTGACAAGTAGAAAAATATATAGTAGCAGCAAACATAGGCTGCCAGTTTGCTTCAGTTTACTGCATGTTCTGCTACAATTACTAACATATAATAAGTAATGTGACCAAATATCCTTAGACATCATGGAGTGACATAAAACCTTTCCACAGATAAATTAAAGGGATAATAATACTTCATTTTTTCTTTATTTTATTTTGTAGGCATTAAAAAAACATGAAACGATATAAGTCTTATGTCTCAAACCTTTATGGTTTGGGAGATATTCACAAGCAAAGTTTCCCCCTCCCGCCCCTTTTACCTAGTGTAAGCCATCTCTTCTCAGATGTGGAATCTAGTTGTAAGACCAGGCAGATAACAGCAGGGGACAATTTTCTTTCTATTAGAACAATGAAAACCCTGCCCCCCTTGACAAGTTTTTCAGGTTTTTTCCTTATCTTAATTGAAGATTGTCCCTCTCTGCAGTCTACCTGGGCACCTCCCTTCTGATCTGGTTGAACAGTGTTACATCAGTAAAAGGGGTGGGAGGGGGATACTTTATTATTGAATTACTCTTGAACTACAACTCTGACAGAATTGAAATAACACTCTCCAAAGTCCAAATACTATGATGATCAACTAGAGCTGCTTTTATTATGAAACACTACTATCCCTTTAAGACTATTAGAGATGGCATGTGTCTACCTCCACATGTATTTCTTGTCTTGGAAATTCCTTCCTTTGTAGACTGGGACTTTTTTGTCCTTAATTTGAGCTACAGTAGTACTGTGCTATAAAAGTGGTTATTTCTAGCTTATTTCTGAGAGCAGTGATTTTTTTATTTGGTCGTGCATTCAAGCAATAAGCACACAGGCACCAAAATATGGTAGAAAATAAAAAAGTTAGTGCTGAAATTCCAACTTTTACTGAAGTTTTTAAACCCTTTACTCTTCCACCACTTTTCCTAATGATTAGTGAGGTCACCCACCAACTTTCCTGAAGCCATTTGATGGCTGCATATCTTTCTTTGTTCCATCTAAGCCGGGCTGGCGAGGGGAAAGAAGGCAGAATCTGCCTTTGTCCTTTTTATGTTAAACAAAATAAGAAAAGTTGTGTTGAATTCTGTAATCAAGCTATGCGCTGGTGATAGTTATTTTATGCATACAATAAGTGTGCAGGTTTCATAATACTTCTGTTGACATGGAAATGTACAAGCCACGTTTTAATTATGAAAAACTATAGATATATCTGAGCTCAGTGATTGAACTAAGTCTTTTTAAGTTAGAAAATAGGAAATGTATATTTTTTTTAATCTAATGATTCTAATTGTCTGATTCACTTTTAGGCATGAACCAAGGACAACAAACTTCTTAGAAACTAGAAAAATGACTTTTATGGCTTTAATTACTTTATGGATAAACACCCTTTTATGAATAAGCACATGTTGCAGAGAGTGTCTTTAGATACTATGTACTAAGGCATTCCAATATTTATCTGAACCATCTACAATTCCCAGGCACTAAATCTATATCTAACTGACACTAAGGCATTATCCAGTAATCCAGACCAAAAAAAGGATTAAAACACATCAACAAATGAAGATCACAATTTTTTAAATCAGGGAAATTATAAGACATGACTATAAAACAAATCATCCCCAGTGTGATACTGGCATATAGCTGACACTGTCCACTGATATTTATTACTACTTGGTTTCTCCACAACCAGTGGAGGATATATCATTGAGATGATGATTGTACATGTTTGTAACTAGTTAAAATTAGATATATTTTGTTTAACCTGCTTATCTCAATGATTTGACTGAGACCAAGAAACCAAGAAAATCAAGTGAACTACTTAACAACTAGAAAAAACAAATCCCTGTATTTCTTTACTAACTGTATGCATAATAACCCTTTTATGGCTAACCATATTTTAACACTTCTATATACTGACAATGTAAGGCCTTCCAATATTTATTTGAAAACACAAAACAGAGAGTATTTTGTGCACACTTTTCTCAAGAGCTCATTATATCTGATTAAGGAAAATGGAGTATCTGAACCTATCGATAACATATCAGATCCTAAGACCCAGAGTAGAGTCTGTTGTACAAAATCTATATTCAATATACAAACAGATATTCCTAGAAGGGATAATCTTAAATACACAAAAAAATATTTTTATGAATATAAATAACAATACTCTCTACACTTGCAGCGATTCAACAAAACAGGAGTCCCCGTAGAGTTAAAGGTTATGTCCTCCTTCCAATGTAGCAGTACACTTAGTAACATAGAATTTGTTTATCATTAGGTTCAGAGACCCCATTTCCCTTAATCAGATATAAAGAGCTCTTGAGAAAAGTGTGCACAAAATACTCTCTGCTTTGTGTTTTCTTTTCTACCTGGTTTGAGTATCGGCATTTAATTTAATTTTCAGGGACTCTTTAATGCTTATTACTGACAGTTTTTCTCGTTTTGATCTGTGATGTTTGTTATTTATTGTTTTTTTCAATATTTATCTGAACCTTCTATAATTCTCGGATATTAAATCAATATCTGTCTGACACTGAAACATTCCATAGTATTCCAGATTTAGGGCATTAAAACACATCAACCACAAAAGTAGAGCTACAATTCATAAAAACAGTAATAAGTAAGCTGTAGATATAAAAAGTATGACAGTGACACATAGCTAATTCTGGTCATGGAGAATATTACCATGTTGTTTCTCAAGAAACAAATGGAGGATTTTGTATTGCTGTATTGATTGAATACTACCATAAAAAAGCAAAGAGAAAGTCTGAAGATATTCAGACAATTAAGCTATTAATACTTAGTGGGCTCTGCTAGAAATAAAGGTCATATCCATATCAAGGTATCAATCCAACAATCCTGATAGGAATAATATGACCAATAATTAATTGAAAAATGTGTAAGTCCAGTCTGGTATTTTGTTTATTTAATGTCCACAAAGACAAAGTAGTGTGCCAGTTTTGGGATGGAAGATGTATCCACTGTATCACTTGCATTAGAAATTCTTTTTATGCTGCATGCCTTATAGTCATGTTAATGTTTTCTATTTTAGGGAGCACATAAACAATGTAATTCCATCAGCAACTTCCAAACAATTTAGTCTAAAGCAACCAGATTGTTTATTTATCACACTGTGTTTTTTACTACATCAATTAAGTCATGCTAAGCAAATTGGTGATTTCACTGGTTGGCCTGGCTTTAACATTTTTACCATTGGTGATCAGATCACTGTATGTGTGGCCTCAACAGGCCAAACCATAGAGATTTTGAATGGGGCTGTGACATAGGTCATTTAGACCTGATCACACAGCGCTACACATACACATAGGTAAACAGGCAATCCAATTGCAGATTACCTGGATTTGGTATTTGCATGTTGGCAGGAGCAACCAGCAATCTGATTGATCAGCTATCAGTTTGCAGGTCGGCTCCAACCAAAATCAGCCTGTGTATGGGCACCTTAGGAAGTCACCAAAACTTTCTGTATCTCATAAAACAAATAAACATGCAATTCACTGCCAGCTCCTAACTTTTGCTTGTTTTGTCTTATAGTCTTATATAGTCTTATTGGCTTATAACTATTAACTGATACCTGGTAAAACACAAAATAAGTAAGCCTATGCAACATCTCTTAAAAATTGCCTCAGTTCTTTAAAACTTTCCAAGAATATGATAAAACCAGACAATTATTTTTTTTGTGAGTACTCCTTATTCATGCATACATTTTTGACCTTATAAGGAAGTAGAAGGCTACCATGATCTTCAGTATCTCAAATTCATTTGTGAGATCAATTGACTATTAAAAATAAGTCAAGCTACATTTGTCTAATTTGATGTGGATCTCTTTTGACATGGAGAATCTCACATTGCTCATGTCAGCTACCAAATAGGCAGTGCTCGGTGGTCAGTATGTGTTGTTGTATGGCTTCTATTAGAAACAGCTGTGGGGTTGTATGTGTGGTTCTATAGATGCTTTTACAGTGGAAAATGCCTGAGGGTCAGTATGTGTGGTTTTATGGCTACCATTGAATAATGCTTGGGGCTTACTATGTGTGGTTCTATGGCTTCTGTAGATCAATGCTGGGAGTCAGTAAAGCAATTGTGGAAAACACAAGCCCTTCCAGCAGATACAAGACTACAACTCCAAACATTCTTCACATTCAACCAGGGAAAAGGGGGATCAGTATGTGTGTTTCTGTAGCTTCTGTAGTGGGATAAGGCTTGGGGGCAGTATTTGTGTTTTTTTGGCTGTAGAGGGACAAATCTTATGATCTGTACACATGGTTCTATGGCTACAAATGCAGTCAGATAATGCTAGGGGTTGCTGTGGGAAAAAAAACAGAAAAACTGCAGATTTAGAGGGAATTCCTGCAAAAGGCAAATGTGCCATTTATTTCACATTTCTATTTTTGGGTGAAAGTTTTCACCCATCCCTACTAGTCAGGGAATTATAATAGTAAAATATATTATTTGCAATAAGTTTTTAAGTAGAGAATAAAACACTAAAATGGCAGGCAATAGGTATCAAGTAAGAAATCTATGAATTGTATGGCTTTTATATGGACACCACATTCAATTCCATTTAAAAATAAAAACGCCACTTCACACACAATGCTTAAACCCTGCATTGGTTGTTAAAGCAATATTATATAAATAATTCCTGAGATTGTAGTTTACTTATCTGATCTCATAATTATCTACAGCAGTGGTGGCTCTACAATAGAAGCATAATAAATGTCTGATTAGGGCCCCCACTTGGCCAGAGATCCCCACAGAACTTATACAGTAATGCTGCCAGACGTAAACAAAATCAGATGGCAATACTGATTTAGGTGTAAAGGGGGACCATATGTGAATTTTTTGCTTAGGGCCCGAAAAAACGAGAGTTGCCCCGATCTACAGTCTAGCAGCAGTAATAAATTAAATGCTCATCCCATAAGGCTTGGGTTTATTAAAAAAAAAACACACGCACAAACACATTTAACCATTCGAATGGTCACTTTCTATCATCTTTGTGACGAGATTGCATAAGGTGAAAATGTTTTCATTTCGGTATGACTTACCATATCACTATTGTTGTTAAATGGAGACATTACTTTTCTCTCAGTTTTGCAGCTCATTAAATCTAGTTTCTTTGAGTAAAACAGTGTATGTGATTTGTATGTAGCTGAAGCAAAACAGTGGGGGTTTTATGGAAGTGAGATACCACAACAGTGCATCATTTCAAGTAAAAGACTGGTGAATTTGATTCCATTTTAGAGGCTCAGAACAAAATATTTTCAGATGCCTCACTTTTAATTGTATTTTTTTAAATATAGATGTATGTGTTAAATGCATTTTGTATTATATATAAATACATGGTGGTCTAGTCCAATATAATTTTTTTAAAATGTTTGGCATAGCACTGTAAAGTGTGAAATCAGCTGTAACCATTGTAAAATCATCTATGTATGATGCAGTTGCACTGTATTTGTCCATATACAAACAGCAGTGAATTGCCATGAAATGACCATTTTCAAAATTAATCAGCAATATTAGCACATAATTTAATTTTGCTTGCCATACATATATTGTATATGAACAACCACATTAAATACTTCTTTACTCTTTTCAATGCCCACAAAAAAGTTACGAATTTTACAAATGCTCAGTTTTGTTTATAAAAGGGATTGATACAAGGGTCCAAACAAATTAATTGCTGTCTAAATCCAAAATAAACAATTTCTCAGTTTTTATGCTGTGTAAGGTTCAGCATTTGTAAATGACATAGATTTGAAAGTATATGTGATAAAATGTATAGTGTACAACTGGCCCATAATGAGATATTACTGACATATATGGGGCAATTTATCATATTTGGACAAACTATGTAACTGAAACAACAACTTTGAATATAGTATGTAAATATATATATATTGTTGGCATTGTAGCATTCTTAATATTTGCATTTTTTAACTTTCCCCTCCCATACCATCTCCTGTATTTTCCTTCTCTTTCTCCCCCCCCCCCACACTCTGCTTTGCACAGGGTATTTACAACCCTTTGCAAGAAGAGTATGGATTTTCTCTTGGTCCCTGTCTTATCAGCAGTCCCGCTGTGTTAACCCCAGCAAACAACACAGCTTTGAATTCAATGTATTAACTGTTTTAACTGTTTTAACTGTTTTAACTGTGAATTCTGTATCCTTGTGCTCAGAAATGCTTCAGACTTGAGAAAGGGAGTTTATCCCGAAAGCTTGTCAATCCAAAATTCTGTTAGTCCAATAAAAAAGGTATTACAATATATTAATGTTGTTTGTTATTTTACATCAATATATATATATAAATATATATATATATATATATATATATATATATATATATATATAAATATATATATATATATATATATATATATATATATATATATATATATTTATTTATGTGTATTTTGTTCTCATAATAAATATTTACATCTCCTTTAACATTGATACTAAACATTAGAATTCTGATTCTTAAAGTTATGCTGTGTTCATACACAGCTTCACAGGAATGGTGAAAAGGGAACTAGGATGTGAATCTGGGGACCCTAAGTATCAGATAGAATTCTCCAGGGAGCAGGACACTCCACATTACTTCTGCGGTAGGAGAAGTACAAAAACAAAGATTGCCATGTTCAATTATTTGTTATTCCTCTTAAAACTATTAAAACATGTTTAATACATTTTGGAAAAAACTGTGGGACACAGACTTTGGGCTGGATTCAAATTCAGGAGATAAATGTTACCTCACGTTTTATCAAAACATTTCCTATTGAAGTCTATGGGGATACCTGGAGATAAAAGCAGAGATACAATTAGCATCTGCATCTGAATCCAGCCCGTGTTCTTTAATCAGTGTACATGCCATCTCCAGGATGGCCCATGCACAGAGAAAGACATTGGAACAAGGAATGGTGTAATATTTGTTATTGCTTACTACTGGTATCCAATATACTTACTATGCTGATTATTATTATTAACAGGTGTTGGTTTATTTCTATGAGCAGAGATGCGATATATAACATGTTCATAAAATAACAGTACTGCTCTAACTGCCAAAAACCAGGAAGTGTCTACACACAAGTGATAGCCACGCCTACTAAAAACTGATTGGCTAAAGTCAAACTAAAGAATACTATATCTCCTTTCCTAAAAAATAATAATAAAAATACTTCATATATAATATTTGCAAATATTCATGTTACGGTTCAGTACACTCAGACAAGGAGGTATAGGTAAAAACACAGCTTTATTGAAACACACAATGAACAAGGTAACCCACATGGGTCCAGTATAGTGAACACAATACTGACACAGGTCAGGTATGTAATAGATACAATGTATGACGCACACTTAACTGGTGAAGTGCTGGTCAAAACACTATGCAGGCTCAATGTCGCCTGAAATAACGGAGGCCACAGGAATGGACTGCCAACTCAGGCACTGGATGCCTGTGAATGTGACCAATGGTGGACGCCCACCGACTAACGGAGAGGTCAGAACTTGTGCTTAATGGAGGCCCTACCGAAATAACCCAGCTCCGTGTGCACGCACTACTTGACAGGGTTAATGGGCTATGGTATATATGGATGGCCACAGGAAGCGGAATACCAAGCCCAAACAATACTGCCCAACGGAACCCAATGGTAGTGATAACGAGGCCCTTCACCTGAAGGGGTTAATGCGCTGTGGTCTGTACAACGGAATGTAACGGAGGCGCCCTAATGAACCAACACAAGCGAGTGCAACACGGAGTGGAAGCAGCGAGACTCTGACAACGGATGAGAGTGTACAGACAACAGGCACAGCACTTTGACCAAACACAGGATTGGTGCCTAACCGGGAGGCTGGCAACAGCAACACAAATCGCCAACTGGAACAGCAGAACAGGAACCTCACCCGGATGGGCGATAGTGAGATCAGGAATGTCAGCCAGGCCAAGTCAGCACACGGAGCAGGATCCTCAGACGCGCCGGTTCGGTACACAGAGCAGGGTCGTCAATCACGCCGGGTCGGTACATGGAGCAGGAACGTCAGCCGGGCCGGGTCAGAACAGGAAGCAGGATCGTCAGCCAATCCAAATCAGTGCACAGCAGCAGCAGGAATGAGACTAGAGAGTGGTCAGACAGTTTGGGGTCATATGCAGGATCAGAACAACGATACTAGCGCCAGGCATCAGGTACACCACGAATGCGCACTCGCGGAGTGACAGCCCAGAGTATAAAAAGTCTGTCACTAGGAGGAGCAGTACAGGCAGCCAATAGGAGAATAAAATCAGCCATGATGGATAGAATGTCGCCCAGATCACGGGCGCCGTGATAATATATAACTGGAATAGATATGTGGGGTAAAAAAAAATGGGTTAGGTATTACATGCAATGTATATGATTTAGGCAGGAAAGTGCAACATTAACAGCATATAAATGGTTGTCAGTAATATGCAATAATACATAAAGTCTTATAATATTATGGCAAAGTAAATATAACATAAATAGCAATATAATGCTGTCTGAGTCTTTCATGCATACTGAATGTGATTATAAATCCAGAATGTCTCTAGGTTTCACTAGGCATCCGTATCTGGTCCGGTAGGAGATAGACGTGGGCGATGTCTCACGGACCTCTGATTTGTGGCCAATGACTTTTGATGGCTCGTGTTGGTATGGTGTATGGCTTGTCCCGGTGCTGTCTTCTAGAGATACTGCCTCATCACTGATGTTGTGTGACTCACGGGTATCTAGGAGGTGGCGCCTGTTGTGCCTGTATACCATTCTGTCATTGGTGTGTATATGGTATGACCTTTCTGTGTCAGCTGTTTGCGTGGCCACAGCTAGTTTCCATTGGCCCTGCTCCTGTACTAACACTCTTTGTCCTTCAGTGAGCCATGATAGGGGTCTTGCAGACTTGTTATAAAAGCTCCTCTGTCGCTGTGGATGGTGCAGCCTGTTAGCCCTGACATCCTTGTAGTAAACAGCTTTAGGTATCAGTTGCTGATTGGTGCTTGGGTGTGTGGATCTCAGGTGATGGCTCATGAGTAACTGTGCTGGTGATTTGAAGTTATCAATGGGGCTGTTTCGGTATTTCAGGAGACTCACGAAAGGATCCTTCCTGTCCGCTTTTTCCAGCACGGCCTTTGCAGTCTGTATAGACTTTTCTGCCAGTCCATTGCTTTGTGGGTAGTACGGGCTCAAGGTGATGTGCTTGAATGTCCATGTATTGGCAAATGTTGTGAACTCACTGGATATGTACTGTGGGCCATTATCCAAGATACCTGTCTCAGGCATACCGTGTCTTGCGAAAAAAGCTTTTAGTTCTTGAATTATAGCAGCTGCTTTGTAACTTGCTCATTTCAAAGAATTGGCTATAATAATTAACAGTGATAAGGTAAACTTCATTCCTCCAGGTAAATAGATCAGTGGCCACTATTTACCATGGTCTGTCTGGTACCCTGTGGCTTATCATTGGCTCCTTCACATTTGAAGGGCAGTAAGTAAGGCAGATAGGGCATTTACTTACAATTTCCTTAATCTCCTTCCCCATACCTGGCCAGAATAAGATGTCACAGGCTCTCTGTTTACATTTCTCAATGCCTAGATGACTGGCATGTATGTGTAGGAGAATCTCTGAATGCAGGCTTAATGGGATAACAATCTTTTCACCTTTAAAAATGATGCCATGCAGGTACGATAAGTCAGCTCTGTGATTCCAATATTCCAGTATTCTTGGAAGGCATTGTTTACTGTCCTCAGGCCATCCATTGAGTATGTTGTCTTTTAGTGCCTGAAATTGTATGTGTCTTTCTGACTGAACTTTAATTTCCCCCATCTTGGGATCACTGACTGGAAGGTTACTGTATATGGTGTGTACCTGCACATCCATGTCTTCGGGGAAGATTGGGTCCTGGTCAGACAGTGGCTTCCTGGATAATGTGTCCACAACAGGAATGTCTTTTCCTAGACGATGGATGATGTCAAAGTTGTACTTCTGCAACTGTAAGATCATCCTCTGAAGCCTTAGGGGACTGTAAGCCATTGATTTGCACATAATAGATTCCAGTGGTTTGTGATCACTTTCCACGACAATGTGGCAGCCATAAATATATTGGTGGAAACGTTTGCAGCCAAATAAGATGGCAAACAGTTCCTTTTTCGATCTGCGCATAATTGATTTCATTGTCTGTGACTTGGATGTGTATGCAATTGGTCTATTGTCTTGCAGTAATACTGCTCCGAGACCATATTTGGAAGCATCAACCTGCAACTTTAGCTCCTTATGGGGGTCAAAATTAGTGAGTACTGGTCCTGGCTCGAATGTGAGTAAATCCTTCACTTTAGTGAATGCCTCATCTTGATGAGTGTCCCATATGAACTTAGTAGTGTTCAAACTTTGACAAATAGTTGATCATGCCTAGTATAGTTCCTAATTCACCTTTGTCTGTGGGTGGTTTCATATCCTTTATTGCAGCAATTTTTACAGGGTCTGGCTTAATCCCATCGGCCGAGAGTATGCGTCCAAAGTAGCTTACTTGAGTGGAGCAGATGGTGCTTTTTTCAGGATTAAGTCTGACACCTCTTTCCCTAGAACGTTGCAGCATGACCTTGAGATTTTTGTCATGCTCCGCTTTCGTTTTGCCGAAAATGAGGATATCATCAACTATGACAGTTACACCATGTAACCCTTCATAGGTTTCGTCAATCTTGTGCTGGAACTTATCTTGGGTAGAGACTAATCCAAAAGGAAGGTGGTTAAATTTGTAACGCCTGAAAACAATGTTAAAAGTGGTCAGTTTGGATGACTCTTCAGTAAGTTTTATGGCCCAATATCCTGATCTGGCATCTAGGACACTAAAATATTGCACCCCTGCTAGCTTGGGCATGACATCCTCTAGTGTAGGCAAAGGGTAGTGGGGCCGCTTAATTGCTCTGTTGAGGTCTCTAGGATCTACGCATAATCATAATTTGCCTGGATGTGGGTTTTCTGCAATAACAATGGAATTGACCCAATTAGTAGGTTCTGTAATTTTACTAATAATGCCTAGTTTCCCCATGCCCTCGAGTTCCTCTTTAAGATGACTGCATAATGCAAAGGGTATCCACCTAGGTGGGTGCACCACTGGAGTTGCCTGTGGATTTAAGTGTATGGTACACACACAAAGGAACAAACCAATTCATTTGAAGATGTCTGCATATTCCTCCATAACCTCTATTTTATATGGACTGCCTGTAATGGACAGTACAAGCTTGATGAGGCCAAAATCTATGCTGCCTTTTAGGCCTATGATTGGAGGTGCTTTTTGTCAATGATATAAAATGACATAATTGTTTGAATGTTCTTGTCCTGACATTCCAAGTCACATTTCCCTTTTACTGCCAATCGCTCGCCTCCACAGCCATATAAAGGGCAAGATGCTGATCATAGGGTGCACTGGGATTTAAGCCATTTGTATTTGTATAGTGGAATAACATTGGCAGAGGCTCCCGTGTCTATCTTGAATTGTACTGCAATTAGTTTTGGACCATATTGAATAGTGGCAAATGCACTCTTCTAGGTCAGCACCATCTTTGCTCACAGCATGGATGCTTTTCCTGTGCCTGGAGCGGCATACTCTAGCAATGTGATGTAGTTTCCTGCAGAATGTACACCTCTTCCCCCTTGCAGCACAATGAAAGTAGTTGCTATGTGGTTCATTTCCACAGTATCCACATTCAGTGAGGTGCTTTGGATCAGGGATTTGAGACTGAAATGCCTGTGGATACAGGTTACGAGTATTATATTGCTTCCATTTGGAGCCATTATTTGCGTGGCGTGAAATCTTATGGATGACATTACTTGGCGGAGTGTCTTGGCCTTTAGAAATGGACCGTAGTTGGGCCTGGGCTAGATCATGTGAGTGGGCAATGTCAATTGCTTTCTCAAGTGTTAATTCAGACCCTGTGCTAAGGAGTTTCTCCTTTACTTTGGGCGAGCGGATTCCAAAGACAATGCCATCCCAGATCATTGTGACGTTCTGTGCGTAATTGCAGTCTTGTAAATCTGTAACAAATTGCTCCAGGGATTCATGATCCTGTTGTGCTTTTTCATGAAACTTGTAACTTGCAAAGATAATGTTAGCTTTGGGTTGAACATATGCTGCAAAGCGATCATAATAAGATTTCAGCATCACAGCTTCAACTGCAGGTAAGGCCCACGTATTAAAATGTCTCTGCTTAGTTCACCAACCCATAACAGGAGATAATTCATTTTTCATCCTCACTCTTATTCTTTAGAGGTCTTCCAAACATGAGATCAGCATGATGTTTGAATTTTCGCCAAGCATCAAGTAAGTTAGCAGCTTCCCAGTTCATTGTGGGCATTGGGACTCCAGCTGCATTCATTGTGATATAAAAATCTGTTACGTCTGACACCATGTAATATTTGTTATTGCTTACTAGTGGTATCCAATAAACGTACAATGCTGATTATTATTAACAGGTGTTGGTTTATTTCTATGAGCAGAGATGCAATATATAACATTTTCATAAAATAACAGTACTGCTCTAACTGCCAAAAACCAGGAAGTGTCTACACACAAGAGTGATAGCCACACCTACAAAAACTGATTGGCTAAAGTCAAACTAAAGAATAATACAAATGGTAGCACATCCCTGATTCAGAGAGCATCCAGTGCTATGCCTTGTTGGTTGAACTAGATAGTGGTATCCAGTGGACTAGCTGGGTTAAGTGGAAGGTACCAGATGATAGGAGTGTTACTTCTGTAATGCATTACCTGGAACTTATCAATGGTTTTAAAATAGCTAGGACCTTATCATATCTAAATTCTACTAAAAATAACTGAGATATTGGTCATATGTTTTTTTAATTTATAAGTAATCATAAGTGTGAATGTGTGTGTGTGTGTATCTTTGCATATGCAATTGTTATTTTTTTCCTTATCTCTTTTAGATGCACCTTTTTCTATTTACTTAAACAATGTAAATAAATTGAGTTAGATTTTGCCCAATCTTTATTTTAAGTCTAATATGTTCATTTAAAATAGACCTGTCACATTGAGACAAGATTATTTTTTATAGAGAATTAAATCTGCGAGTATGTTGTAATACCCATTTTTGAGAAATTATCCTTGATATTTTGATGGTACAATGTGGCATATTATGCTAATTCCTTGCAAGGTTTGCTATTTTGTTTTGTGTGATGCACAATGCATTGTTTGCTGTGCTAATAGAACTGAACTATTGTGTGTGTGATCTGCCATTATTCATTCATACCGCAGTGTGTATGGTAATATTTGCCCAACACTTTTAATATCCAGGAGGTTAAAGTCCTATTTAAATTAATGGGGATTTCAAGAGTGTTAATTAGTTCCTTATGGTGCAGTCAATGTGCTACAGACTTACTCCAATGTTCCTAGCAGTGCACATCAGTCGCACTAAGGCTAGCACTGCAAAATACCAGTTATGGCTGTTGAATATATATTGTAGCATAAAAATGGAAAAACACATTTCTAGTCTATATATTGACATTGTCCTCATCTACACTTCTGATTATGGTTTCCACTAAACTACAAGAGATAAGATTTTGACAGCATCAATAAATTAGCAGGATTAATACCCCACAAAACCTTTAATTGAATGCCAAATCATTATTTGCGGAACACCTGAACAAACAACTAGAAACTAGAAACAGGGGGTTGTTTAATCTTATAGTACAGATACAATTTGTTTTTTATTTTTCAATTCAATATCCTGTGATTGCTTTGTTTGGTTATTTTTGCATTTTAATGTTATTTTTAATTTAATATGATGAATATAATAACAATCTCTTACAACTATCAATTTTCTGATGGGTATGAGTACATACAGCCCATTAAAACTGTCACTGTACTTTGAACATGTGTATCATGATAAAGATGAAGCTAAAGATAAACAATATTACACCACATGGTACAGATAATTGGAGGAAAGAATGGAGCAATTATGAAAACTAATTTCATGTATCACAAGCACATTTATTTCAGTTGGACTTTTTATACATATTTATGTATATACTGTACCAATTAGATTAATGGGAGGAGCTGTCCAACGTCATCAAGTAGAATGGGGATAACCAATGTTACAGTATCACTGGTTCCATACAACCACCAGGGCATCCACAAAGTAAACAACTTCAAAGCCGTTGGAAAAAAAAAATGCAGAAGGAAAATGCCCATAGTCCCTATAATAATATAGACATGGATTATGCTTGAGTAAACATAGCCAAGTTACATAGGCCATAATAAAATCTACAATCACTGGCTATATTGAAGATATCCACCTATGTCTGTAATTCTAATAGCAACCAAACAGCTCATCATTAGATCCCCCTTTTATTGGGGAAGTCTGTGGTGGGCATAGTGCTGAGTGTTTCTACCTTCAATAGGGTAGTGTATGTGGTACAGGTGAATTTTTTGTAGTAGCCATTTTAGTCAGTTATAATAACAAAGATATTAGTACTTTGCTATTTGATGTACTTTTTTAATTTGGACTAAGTTTCGATTTTAAGATAAGCTTTTGAGAGGTCAACTCTCTTCCTAACCCGACCTTAAAATATAAACTGAATTATAAACAAAATAGGGGTCACCAAATACCAAAGTACATTTGACAGTTCCTCCCATGAGCCTGATTGGTGGTTGCGTCTTAAAATATGGTATTGCCAATATGGGTGACTTTCAGATCAGAACTAAACATGTTTGCACATGAAAAACGTTCATCTGAGATTGTGGATTCTATAATTCATCTCCTTTTAGTGTGTTTATTTCATCTTTCTTACCTTTGTATTTTGTGATATTGTTTTTGGCTGCTATAATAAAAATGATTTTATTCTACACTTGCCTGAGCAGTTTGTTTTGAGAAGATGTGTCTTTTTTGACAAAACAATTATGAAGGACCATGGATGGGAGGGAACCAGAAGGTGGCACACCATGACAATGAGTCTAGAGTGTGACTGACTATTGGCCTTTGTCCTCATGTGCATAATACTGTCATATGTATATAACTATATTGATCAGTTTCACTTCCTATTACTGGAGCTGCTACTTTATTTTTCTTTATAAAGAAATAACTCCACATATCCCCATTGTTCTGAATTGCACTAGTATCACTTTGAATGCTAGAGAGGTCTCCACTGCTTTTGCTTGCTATTCATTGAAGACCTAAAGAGCTTAAAAGTCCTATTTAAATCACTGGAAATGTAAATATATCCCCTCTTTAAATACTGAATTACAACATTTATCTTCCTGTGTCTATAGCATCAGAACTCAATTATAATCTCTTTGGGCAGGCATTAACTGGGCCTTATGTACAAAGTTAAAAGTGGAATAACTCTGGGGTAAACCAAGGCACTATAGAGAACAAATAATAATTCCCATTGATTTAAAGGGTCTCTTAACTCTTTAAGTGCTTTAGAGAAATATCTAGCATTCAAGGAGTTAAACACCATTATTTAAGTCAATATAAAATTCGGGAATTGTTATTTACTTTACATTGTGCATATGATTGGTTAAATAATTGGCCAGCTTCTTTTTTTTTGTACATATGGACAACTGAGCCTTGCAAAATGAGGTGTCATGAGTAAAATTTATAACACATAATTACTGTTATTATTATCTGTTATTATTATTTGGCTTTGCAGCTATATTTCAAATCTATGTATATCACAGCTATAGTCTAATTTCCAAAACTAATTTCCAAAAAATATTTGAGAACGTATTTTTTGCATTTATGTCTTCCTTATATGTGCCAATGGGCCTTATGTATAAAAGACAAGTGAGAATTTATTTGCAAAATCAACTGCACTACAGGGGAAATATAAATCCCCTTTAATTTAAATGGTGCTTTTAACCCTTGAATTCTACAGAGGTCTCATATGCATTGCTTTGCTGTGTGTTGGATACCTTTCTAACACTGATCCCATTAAAAGCCTCATTTGAATAATTAGGAATGTTGGGAATTTGTACTTATCACCTACAGTTAAGTTAGTTTGCCCTGGAATTGCCCACTTTTCTTTTATATAAATATATTTTTGCTGTTGTTCTCTGTGTTAGGGGAGACTGGGTATGTGATTGGAGAAAGACACAAGCAGCTGTGATCCAAGTTCCTTCCTGTAACTGACTGATTGGCTGACTGACTAACTTACAGAATATTTATCAGACTGACACTCAATAGATGGACAAGTTCAACTGACGCTAACTCCATCAACAGCCAGAAGAGAAGCCACCAAACTCTGTCCGTCTCTACTATGTCTTGCAGCTGTGTGGTCAGTCTCCCAACTACATATGCGGTATTTGCTCTGCATTCTAGCTTCAGTACCTGCCAGGTTCCTCTTTCCTTATTGAGTTTTATTTGGCCAGGTGCCTTTTTAAGCACCAGCCTTCCCTTTGCTGACAAGCAGTCTTAGCTTTTCCAGTGTTAGCTGAGTTCCTGTTTCTGTGATCTGTTCTGTGCCTTGTTTCTTTCCTCTGTTGTGGATTCCTTGGTGTGGACCTCCAGCCTACTTTTGACTACTCTTCAAGCCTGCTGTTTGTGTGCCTCACTTCCTACCCGCTACCACCTACTTAGACTCCTCTGTGTCGACTTTCATCTTGCCACTTTGACTCCTCTTGTCTACTGCGTTCCTGCCTCCTATTATTGGTAATATTCCTGTGTTTTCTCACACAGGTTCATCCTTGGCTGTTTGTTCCTGTGGGCTTAGATATCCTCATATACATACATACACACATCAATTGACATCATAATCATGCCAGTGTCACTTAAATAGGAAGTTAGTGTGTGGGAAAAGGACAAATGCACTCTGCATGCTAACAATTTTTTCAGGTTATATGTTGCTGTAGGACTCACAACTTTGACTTTCAGCTACTTATTTCTCAACTACAGCCGCAGAAGAAGTAATATTGTGCTGGAAAATGTCGCACCATAGGAAACATTGGCAAAAAAAATTGTTGGAATAGGTGAAACATTTGCTGGAATTGGCAAAAAGTAGAAAATTTTGCATTGATGAAAAGAAAACTTTCAGGAAAAAAGCAAAAAAATCTTCCTTTTTTCACTGTCATCTGTGAACATTTTCTCCATGCGTGAATCTGTGTACGTAAACAGTATGTTCATAAACGTACACGTTGTACCTACATAAGTTTGCTAATCATATATTTCCGTGATGTATAAATGGCAATGTCTGTTTCCTGCACCATTTCATTTTCAGACTCACTTTTCATGTAATATTCTTGCTCTTGCTGTTTATAGATCAAAAAACATACTTCTCACTGACATTTATACTAAACAAAAATACACAATAACCTTTACATGCAGTAGACTATATCATTTTTATATTAAACATTATTTTCGCTGTTCTCAGTTGTTAAAGGATAAAGTGATTCATTGCTCTATGTTCTACTGTTTTATTCTACTAAAATGTTGCAACACTGGAAAAAATATTGATGGTGTTCTTTAAAGGGGATCTCTAGCCAATGAGGCCGCTCAGGCTTACAGACAGAAAGCCTCCATCATCAGAGGTGGCAGTGTAGTGGGAAGGGAGCAGAGGCAGAGCGGCAAGCTTCGGCAAAAGCAGTGTATGCGGAAGTGGGGTGCAGGGCACTCTGTAAACAATAATTTGAGCACAAATAGCATCCTTAAAAAAATAAATAACGTTTTAAACATTTTTACTACATATCTAACTAAAACTTGCATGTGGTAAGAGATCCCCTTTAATGTTAATTACTAGTGAACAGACACCATTTCTTTTCCATATTCTAAAAGTAGCACTACAACTTACATCTTCTGTCAAAGTGCATATTTTAGCAGGCATCATGTCTGGATCTGACATAGGAGGTAGTATGCACTCAACATTACCCTACAGCTAGCCAGTGCATTACCTACTGGCATGTTCCCCATACATACCAACATGGAGAAATTTAGTTTGTGACAACAGCCCTCAAAATATACTCATGTGCATTCATATGAACTTTTGTATTAGCATATATATATATGAAGAATCAAAATACTGATATATATATATATATATATATATATATTATGGTGCAAAAGTCAGGTGTAAAAACGTACACATGCACAAAGTCAAGTGTATGATTAAGCAATTATACCAAACAGTTGCGATAATAATTGTATTTGGTTGATCAGCTGTGTATTAAATATATTTATATTGGTGTTCTGCATAATTTCATGAACACCTATTGATCACTTCACAAGAATATACTGATTCTAAGATTGAAAGTCTTAGAATCTGCGAGCGGCAGTATGCTATATATGTACTATAATTTTAGTAAATTGATTGAGATGGTAACTTCTAGTATTAATCTACAGATTTTGAAACAGTAATCAACTGATTAATTAAACATATATGCGTGGACACTGATGGCTTCATGTGTGACCTGCCTTCTAATCATTTGAGACAGGCCCCTGTCCATGAGCCAATGAGGCACAAGTATAGGAGGAGTTTGAATGATGTGTTAGGGGCCTCCCTCACCTCTTGAGGCCTTAAGTAGAGCAGTGACCAGAGGTCCCTTACATTATAGACCTGATGAAGCTGCAATGAGAGTGGATAAACATGTAGGGTCTTAAATTTTAACCAGTTATGCATACTATCAGCGTACTTTTTTTAAAGCGCTGAACTGGTCAGTTGGTTGATAGTTACACTGCTGTAAGGATTTGGTAGGGCAGTTGTAGCTTGCAACTATAATCTCTGTTTTTGTGCTATTTCTAAATATTTTTGAACTGCAGCGCCCCTGTAATTTTGCCATCATATCCAATGTACCTCTTTTTTGTTGTTCAGAAATTATCAACACACACATTTATCCACATGAAGACTCATATGAACGCATATACACTGTCCATATACACAAAAATGTAAATAATACTAGAAATACACACACATAGACATACACATACACATTTGTATGATTACGTATTCTATTGTTTTGATACATATGGGCACTGTATATGAGGTAATACGAGTCTGTATGTGAATGACACATCCTATATAATAATTTGCTAAATATGTGTTTGTCAGAAGATGTCATGCTCAGTTGAGACGTCTGCGTGCGCTGCAGTCCATGGCTGATAACGGAGCGGGGCTCCGAATTAAGACTGTAGTCCTCTCTGCACACCGGTCTGAATTCAGAGCGGCCTGCTCCGTATCAGCTGCTGCGTAGGCAGTCTCTACGGTGCATGACTGCATCGCGGCCGTTGCTGGGTGGCACCGTGGCCTGTGTACACGGGCTCTTCAACTAGTGTGAACGTATTTGGAGATTTGATGTTGTAAACACATACCTTTATCTGCATACAGATTCATACAAATGCATTTACACTGCCCAAATGAATCAAAATTAAAATCTACACATTTGGGTTATTAGTACTATTAATTTTCGGTACACACAGGCAATGTACTTGATGTCATATCAGTCTGTATGTGGATAAGCACATGTGAGTATGAGGGCTATTGTTGTAAACTGTGTATTTGTTAAACGCTATGTTGGTTTATGATTCATCTGTGTCAGGGATATCAAGGAAACGGACAAGAGTCAGTACAGATTTGAAACACCACCTTTATTGAACAGTGGAAATAGACAATGGCAAATCACATGGATACTGATAGTGTGGTGAATAGGCATGAAGCAAGAGGTTCCTACCAGAAATAGGAAGCTGCTTCTCGAGGATACAATAAAGGCAACCGTGAAATAGCTCCAACTGGGGTTAGGACCCAGGGAAGATATAGCGTAGTGAGGGGGGCTAGGACCCAGGAAAGCAATGTACAGGTTGCCACAAAGAGTATAACTGACTCAGGCCTGCAGTCAGAATAGGCGGTAGTACGGACAAGCCAAGGGTCAATACCAGAGCGGGTAGTCAGCCAGAACTGATGGTCAATACCAAGCGGATAGTCAGGCAAGCCAGGAGTCAGTACCAGAGCAGGTAGTCAGCCATAGGCGATGGTCAATACCAAGAGGATAGTCAGACAAATCAGGGGTCAATACCAGAGCGGGTAGTTAGCCGGAGCCGAAGGTCCAATACCAAGCGGGTAGTCAGACAAGCTACAACACTGGACACCAGAAAGACAGATAGCCAAGGGCCGTACACAAACACAAGCTAAACAGAACTGCACTGGAACACCACGAAAGGGCAACTGGTGTGATGTCCAGGCAGTTTAAGTATTAATTCCTCCACCCCCAGGAGGTGGAGCACATAATGAGCCTATCTCTTTAAGAGTCCGAACACAACTTCACCAGAGAGATCCCAGTGATGCGCACCCGAATCTGCTGGTTTGGAGAGACAGCCTGTAATCGTGGCAGGAGCCGCATGGGGCGGAAGACAGAAGACCGGCAAGTACCAAGGCGACCGGCTCTCCTTCATACTTATGATGCGGCATGGCTGAGAAGAGACACGCAGAGGGGGCCGGCCTCCTCTCTGAGCACCGGAATGGCTGGCTCCCCTCCAGAGCAAAGGTAAGAGTGAGTGCTTACAGTACCTCCCCCTCAACGACCTCTCCCCCTGCGGGATCGGTCAAGACTTAGAAGGAAAACGGAAATTAAACAATAGCGGGAGCATGCATGTCTGTAGACGAGACCCAAGAGCGCTTCTCAGGTCCATATCCCTTCCAATGCACCAAATATTGTAGGCGACCTCAGACCCTATGAAAGTCCAGAATATTTTGTCACTTATACTCCTCATGGTTTGCAGCTCTAACAGGACCAGGACGGACAGGAGCGGATGTATAGCGGTTGCAGACCAGGGCCTTCAGTAAGCAGATATGGAAAACGTTATGAATGTGCATATTGGCCAGGAACTCCAGGGCAAACGCAACAGGATTAATTCTCCGAAGGACCCGGAAGGGACCAATGAATCGAGGAGCCAGTTTTCTACAAGGTACCTGTAGATTTAAGTTCTGTGTAGATAACCAGACTCTCTCTCCCGCCTGAAACACCAGTGCCGACAACCTTCTATGATTGGCCTGATTTTTTTTGCCGCTGTGTGGACCTTTGAAGGGTTCTCTGAACCCGTATGGAGCAGAGTTCCCTTAAATGCTTCTCCAGAGCTGGAATATTTTGTGCCTCAAATGACTCTGGAAGTACTGAAGGCTGGTAGTCATAGTTAACTATAAACAGGGAAGTCTGAGTCAACGAGTTCATGGCACGATTCCGAGCAAACTCCGCCCACGGTAACAGGCTTGCCCAGTTGTCGTGATGGTCCAAGACATAACAGAGCAGGAACTGTTCCAAGGCCTGATTTGATCTTTCTGCCGCACATTGGACTGAGGGTGGTAGGCGGAGGAGAAAGAGAGCTGGATACCCTATTGAGTACACAACGCTCTCCAAAAGCATGATACAAACTGGCAACCTCAATCCAACACAATCTCCTTAGATACCCCATGGAGGAGAACAACCTCCTTAGTGAAAATACTAGCCAATTGTTGGGCAATCAGCAAGTCTTTGAGCGGTACAAAATGGGCCACTTTGAAAATCGGTCTACGATCATCAATATGACTGTGAATCCATCTGATACTGGTAATTTCACCAGGAAATCAATTGAAATATGAGATCATGGACGGTCCCCATTAGGAACTGGTTGAAGGAGACCAACGGGGAGGTGCCAAGGAGTCTTGATTTGCGCAAATGTATGACAAGCTGCTACGAAAGCAGAAGCATCGGTTCGAATACTAGGCCACCAAAACAGTCGAGATACAGACCAGAATAGTTGATCTCTTCCAATGTGCCCTGCTGCTTTGGAAGAGTGATAGGTTTCTAACAGTTTGTCCCTTAAGGGTTCAGGCACAAAGCAACACCCATGCAGTTTGTTGGCTGGAGCCGTCCCTTGAGCCACCAATATCTCTATTCCCAAAGGAGATGTAATGCTGATGCGAATGGTTGCCAACATACGGTTCAGAGGAATAACAGGTATGGGATCACAATCCTCTTTAGACAAGGTACCAAACTGGAGGGACAGGGCATCAGCCCTAATGTTTTTCGTTCCAGGCAGATACAACACAACAAAATTGAAGCTTGATAAGAACAGAGCCCATCTAGCCTGCCTTGGGGACAGACGCTTAGCTTCAGAAATGTAGGTCAAGTTCTTATGATCCGTCAGGATAAGAATAGGCAAACAAGTACCTTCAAGTAAGTGCCACCACTCACGTAAAGCCAGGACTATGCCTAATAATTTGCGATCCCCAATTTCGTACAGAGTCTCAGGCTTCGAAAGTTTCAGGGAAAAGAATCCACAAGGAAGTAAAGGCTCATCTGGAGAAGACTGATGAGACAGGAAGGCGCCTACTCCCGACAGACGAGTCAACCTCCAAAGTCAAAGGTGACTTGGGATTCGGATGTCTCAGAAGTGGGGCAGTAACAAAAGCTGCTTTGATGTATTCAAAAGCTGAAGAGCATTTGAGACCATTCGGAAGTATTTACACTCTTGTGCACCATGTCAGTATTAGGCTTAACAATGGTAGAAAACTGGTCTATAAATTTCCTATAACAGCTGGCAAAACCCAAGAAACTCTGAATTGCCTTGAGTCCCATAGGAAGGGGCCATTGGAGTACTGCAGAAAGCTTCCCAGGGTCCATAGCCAGCCCAGAGGAGGAAATCACATAACCCAGGAATGTGACATGGGGCTGGTGAAATTCGCATTTCTCCAGCTTGCAAAATAGGTTATTATGGGCCGTAAGAGTTGTAACACCTCGCCACATTAGTTCGGTGTTGTTCCAGATTCGGTGAGTCGATGAGAATGTCATCCAAATAGACAACCACACAGCTCAGCAAAAGATCTCGTAAGACGTCTTTAATGAACTCCTGGAAGACAGCGGGAGCATTGCAAAGACCAAAGGGCATTACCAAATATTTGTAATGTCTGCTCCTGGTGTTAAACCCTGTCTTCCATTTATCACCCTCTCTGATTCACACCAGATTATTAAGCTGTCCGAAGATCGAGATTAGTGAAGACCGACGAACCCCGCAGCCGGTTGAATAACTCTGTGATCAATGGAATTGGATAAGCGTTCTTGGTCATGAGTTTATTAAGCCCTCCAAAATCAATTCATGGCCTCAATTCTTCATCCTTCTTTTTAACAAAGAAGAATCCTGCCCCAGCTGGGGAGGTGGGTCTCCGATTGATACCTCTGGAGAGAGCGTCCGCCACATACTCTTCCATGGCACTATTCTCAGCCATTGACAGAGGGTAAACATGACCCTTCTGAGGGACAGCCCCTGGCACCAATTCAATAGAACAATCGTACAGCCTGTGAGGAGGTAAGGTTGTGGCTTGCACCTTGTTGAAAACATCACGGAAGGCCTGATATTCCTCAGGTAAGGCGGAGGAGGTGGAGGTGGAGTCAGCCATGCCCAACACTCTGGTAGGACAGAGAAGACACAACTCTGTACAATGCGGAGACAAGAGAGAATGTCGTGTTTATGCCAATCCACCCTGGGGTTATGCTTTTGGAGCCAAGGAAACCCCAGAATGATCGCATAAAAATGTGAGTTAATGATCTGGAAATGGAGTGTCTCACAATGGAGAGCTCCTACCAACAGTGACACAGAAATAGACTCATGAGTGACCTGAGGCGGTTGTAGAATCCTACCATCATTAGCCTCAATAGTCAGAGGAGTTGCACGTGGCTGTAGCGGAATCAAGTGTTTAGCTGCAAAATCGGCATCCATGAAATACCCCGCTGCCCCTGAGTCAATCAATGCTGGGGTAATCACAGAGGAATTGGCCCATGATAGGATGACCTTGAGGGTAGGTTTATCCTGAAACACCACCTAGAGTCTGTCCCCAACATGACTCTAGGTGCACCCATTTCCCGGATGTATGGGACAAGAGCGCAGCAAGTGTTCTGGTTTACCACAATATAGCATATTCGTCCACTGTACAGCTACCCTGGCAGATAGACATTAGCTGTTTGGCAGCAGAGGCAGAGTGGGCAGGCACATCAAACACCCATGTAAATGAGGCCATGAACTCCTCAAAATTATAGATGATGGGTTTATCATTCTCCCACAGTGGATTGGCCAATGCAAAGCCTTGTCCAAAAGGGGCAAAATCATGAGCCCTACTTTACTATTCTCTGTAGGAAACGCATGAGGTACCATCTCCAGGTATATGCCCACCTGATTAAGAAAACCGCGGCAAAGTACCAGGTTACCCTTATACCATTGAGGGAGTGGAGCAGATGCGGATACTCCCCTGGCAACAGTGGGCTCCTGAGCAGCCGTAACAACCGGTGCCATAACAACATCGGCAGGGGCTACCGGTTGTCTCCTGGGACATGTAGGTGAGCCGTGTGGTTTAACAGTGTCTGCATGGGAAAAGACAGCTGATCAATACTTTGGCCCTGACTGTCCATTCTAGCCAAGATGCTCTGGACTGGTGGGTTTCCTGTACCAGGAAAGGAATGTACAGGTTGCCACAAGAAGTATAATTGACTCAGGCCTGCAGTCAGAATAGGCGGTAGTGTGGACAAGTCAAGGGTCAATACCAGAGCAGGTAGCCAGCCAAAGCTGATGGTCAATACCAAACTGATAGTCAGACAAGCCAGGGGTCAGTACCAGAGTGCGTAATCAGCCAGAGGCGATGGTCAATACCAAGCAGATAGTCAGACAAGCCAGGGATCAATAGCAAGCGGGTAGTTAGCCAGAGCCGAAGGTCCAATACCAAGAGGGTAGTCAGACAAGCCACAACACTGGACACCGGAGAGACAGATAGCCAAGCCAAGGGCCATAAATGAACACAAGCTAAACAGAACTGCACTGGAACACCACAAAAGGGCAACTGGTGTGGTGTCTAGACAGTTTAAGTACTAATTTCACCACCCCCAGGAGGTGGAGCACATAATGAGCATGTCCCTTTAAGAGTCAGAACGCGACATTCCAATGACCCGTGCCTGACTCTGCTGGCCTGGAGAGGAAGCCTGTAATTGTGGCAGGAGCCGCATGGGGCAGAAGAGAGAAGATCGGCGCTCAGACAAGAACCAGGGCGTCCGGCTCTCCTTCAAACTTATGATGTGGCATGGCCGCAAAGAGACACGCAGAGGGGACCGGCCGCCCCCCTGACCACTGGAGAGGCCGGCTTCCCTCCAGAACAAAGGTAAGCACAAGCGCTTACAATATGTCTGTCTGTCCGTCCTTCCGTCTGTCCGTCCTTCTGTCTATATATATTTCTGTCTTTCTGTCTGTCTGTCTATCCATCCACCCATTCTTCCATTTATTGGGGATTATGCACTAAGGCATGATAAAGAGGTGATAACTTGGAGATAATTTCTCCAGTTCCTTTGTTATTTTATACAGCCTATGTAATAAGATATCCAAAGTTAGTAAATCTTAGTACATTGGCTCCATAGAATAACATAGGAACTGGAGAAGTGATATCACTGGAGAAGTCATCTCCACTTTATTACCTCTTTATCACTCCTTAATGCATAACACCCATTGTGTATTGGCCTACACTGGCATGAACATCACTGGCAATAACTAATTTTGTGTACCATTTTTGCATCAGATTTCTCTGCTTTACCTTCCTGCCACCCACACATAGCATGATCAGTTCCTTGACTTTGACTTATACTGCTCCAACTACTCTTCTTGCTCTCATTATCATGGATCATGAACAACATCTGGGCTTCACTTAAGTGATAATCAGTTGGATCTTTTTTTTAGGGACCAATAAGAAGGGACCTTCTACCTTATATATCGAACTGTTAAACGCCAAATGAAAACAAAACAGAAAATAGGGGAGATAGATATATAATTATAAACCATATGCAGGCTGCCTCTGGATCGGCAGAAAGTCCTCTAAGTTATCACACACAGTCCGCAGTTCTTAAATATTGTGGGAGGTTTAATTTTCTGACATTGCATGAATTAGAATAAGCAGGCAATATTTTACCAAGACAAAATTGAAAACAAAACTACAAACAAAAACCTAGCTCAGTCTGAGCACTAACTTTCCTTGCCCCAAATTCACTTTCTGCATCAGGGTACTAAGCCAACAAAAATAGCATAGGATTAATAAAACTTTTCCAAATACTGGTATATTCTTACGCAGGCAGTACTCTCAGGATCCTTAGTAAGTGAAGAACAAAATTTACTGATTTACTGAATCAACATTTCAGTCAGTACTTGTGACCTTTATCAAGATTACTAAACAGAACAAAAACCTCTGTGGTAGAATAACTAATTACCATAAATTAGCATAATGAGTAAACATAAATCCAAGTGACACGTGAACTTGTGAATCATTACCACGCACCGTACATAAACATAAAGACAAAAATAATGGTATTGTCACTTATGTAGATCTCTGAAAGATGATCTTGATACAATAAACACGTCTGTACTTCACTAGAAAAGGATCCTGAGTGTTGTCTGTCCACATAAGAACTGTATATTTTACTAATTTGTTTTTTATTTCCACTCAGGTCATTTACATCAGTTATATATATAGAGAGAGATGCAATCTCGATAAGAGCAGAATGGGCCAGGGTGCATGTTAAAATGTAGAGAAAGTATAAACAGCATTCAGTGGACAAAATGTGGTAAAAAAGAATGTGTTTATTAAAGGTAGTTGATGTTTTGGTGGACACCCACTTTTATCAAGACATACACTGAACATATACAATGTCAACATATAAATACCATTGGACTGGTGGTTAGTAAAGAAATGATAAAATAAAAATGTGAAATAATTGGTTGGCCACCTTGATGTCTATTAACGTCGCCAAGGGGAGACACTCAGAGATTTATTGTATCCCTAATACACTGGAAAACAGCATACAATAATGAGACATGGGTGACCGCGTCCAACACCAAAGAGCAGTGTATATTCATGGTGAACCCATGTCATAAGTACACAAGGTGAAACACAAATATGGAAAATATATTATGGATACAATATATCTCTGAGTGTCTCCCTTTGGTGATGTTAATAGCCATCAAGGTGACCCGCTAAAGATTTCAAATTTGTATTTTGTTGGTTCTTTCCCATCCAACGGTCTAATGGGATTTATAAGTTAACATTTATATCTTTAGTGTATGTCTTGATAAAGTTGAAAGTGTCAACTGAAACGTCTACCATCTTTAACCCCTTAAGGACTGGAGCACGCATGCGCGGCCAGCACTTGAGGACCACTGGACATTTATTTAATTTTTTTTAGTTCTGGATCAGGGCTCCCCAAGAGGCGTGCAGCTGCGCGGGGAGCCCTGAACTCCCGGAAGTGCCAGGACTATCACTGGTCCTTAACCCCTTAATGACAAATGACGTACATGTACGTCATGGGGTAGATGTTACTGAAGGACCATGGACGTACTTGTATGTCATGGAATTCAGGGCTCCCTGCGCGGCTGCATGCCCTGAATCCAGATCTCGGGAAAAAAAAGGTCCATGGTCCTTAAGTGCCTGCTGTGTGCGTGTGTGGCCTGTCCTTAAGGAGTTAAGTGTCAGAAAGCTGTGACAGTCCTGGCATGGTAGTAATCATTAAGGGGTTAAATAAACACATTATATTTGTCCACATTTTGACTCTAAAAAGTCCAAGGAGTGCTGTTTATAGACTTTCTCTCTCTTGATCTCTCTCTCTCTCTCTCTATATATATATATATATATATATATATATATAGAGAGAGAGAGAGAGAGAGAGAGAGCAACAGACAAACAGACAGAGATAGATATATCACAATATATGACACCTATATTTAAATGACTTAGCATTTTTCATCATCATACCAATTGTCTTATTATGCGTGAATAAAAATGTCAATAAGACAATAAAATACCATGAAAAATTCATGACATTTCTTGATAAAAATATATATTATGTATAAATAAATATTAATATTTAATTACCAAATAAATATTACACATACATCCCACAACAGCACTAAGGATTTTGATTATTTTCTTCTTATGCTGCTCTGACCATGATGTGGTCCCTGATATGTGTAACCCTTGCAGCCCATGATAAAGACTGCTGTATTCCTACGGTGGCTCAGTGGTTAGCACTGTTGCCTTGCAGCGCTGGGGTCCTGGGTTCAAATCCCACCAAGGACAACATCTGCAATGAGTTTGTATGTTCTCACTGTGTTTGCGTGGATTTCCTCCGGGTACTCCGGTTTCCTCCCACACTCCAAAAACATACTGATAGGTGAATTTAGATTGTGAGCCCCAACGGGGACAGGGACCAATATGAGTGTAAAGCGCTACGTATTCTGTGTGCGCTATAAAAATAATAAGAAAACAAATACTTCAGCTGCTGAAGGTGCACTGAAACTCAGTCACAGGTGTTCATAAATATGCTTTCTGGATGCAGGTCAATTTGGTGATTAACTGTTATGATGTCCAGTTTTGCATTACATTTGCACTTTAGTGGACTTCCACATCACTCAAATTATATGTATCTTTTTCGCTTTTGGTAGTTACCACCGTGTCATTTTACTTTTTTATTTAGATATAGAAAGTTATTGTTATTATATGTATTTGTACTGTGCCAGTATACATCTTGCTATTATTCTACTTGTTCAGTTGAGTGCCTCATTGTATAGGTGTTCTATTGATGTGGTTAGCCCACCACTTCTCTGTGTGTGGTGGACTTTTTCTGGTTTCATGTATATTGTAAAGCTAGAGAGCACCACACTATTTTAGTGTCTAACTGGATGTTTATTTGACTTGTGAGCCTTTTCCTATTGTGTTCATTTTGAACTTAAGAATAATGGCATGGTAAATGATATATGTTTTGGTTAGTGATATACTAGCCATTTGTTTGCAATATAAATGTATGTTAAGAAATTAACCTTTATTTGATGGTGGCATATTGTGGCACTTTTGGTCAGATATGGGCCTACAGATATTAGGGTCTATGGATGCCTCATATCTAAAGTCAGTCTTCATCAGCAGTTGTGCCAGCTGATTTCTGTGCCTTCTGTTATCAGGTGACAATGCCCAATAGGAACAAGCAGCCACAGTTGTGCCTCCAGTATAGTCTTGTCAGAGTCTTTGCCATGAATGGAAGGAAATGGTTAAAGTTTAAGTCAGAATGGTCTGAAATTCTGTTTTAAATGTGTGTAAATGAGCTCATCTCAAGAACAACAGGCCTTTGCTTGAAATGCAGGGGGTGGAAATATTTTAGTGAAATGTTATGACAATGTATTGCTGTATTATAGTCTCAATGTCTGATGGTAGGATATGGGAAAGTCTAGATAAGGCGACATGTTTGTATGACGTATGATTACCTCTTGACCACCTCACTTGTGAGAGATTACAGATCATGTCATTATATGTGCAAATTTTAATATGGTGTTACTGCAACATCTTCTGGGTTCATAGGATTATTACTAGAAGAAGTCATGATATCTTATTGAGTAGCCAATCAGATAATAATGATGACATCATTTTATAATGATACGACTAATCAGCCAATCAAGAAAAAGGTGGGCTTTGCTTTCTGATAAGGGATATTTACTTTATAAATTAAGGTTTTCTTATAGATTTCTCTCTTGTTTTCTGGCTGTTTCCTGATTGCTTGATTCCTGGCTGCTGATTTCCTTGAAGTATTTACTGATAGGCCCAAAGAAACTCCAAGAAACCTACATTTATTGTCTGGTAACTATATTTTTCTTTATTATAATTCTGTAGCATTCTAAGAAATATATTTCCTCTACATTTGAGGAAAAATATTTATTAAAATTTTTCTTAAGTGGACTGGCCACCCATTTTTCAGAATTATTATAATAAGCCATATTGGCTGCAATAATTCTGGAACTACACAGAATTAATTACTTAATTGGTAATTGTATCCAGATAATTGTAAAATAGTGTATAGCAGTTAGAGCAATAAAGCATTGTATATATATATATATATATATATATATATATATATATATATATATATATATATATATATTAGTTAAACTATTTATTGATACCTCTAAAAGAATATATTTGAGGTTATTGTGCTTATATTTGATATGGAGAATTCTTTGAATTCTTTAATAAATCCTTAAAGTGGAAGTTTCTTTTAAACTTTCACCAGACAAAAGAAGCTGCCATCTTGGGTGGGGCATTGTCACGGTTTCCCCAGAAACTCTCAGGAGGCAGTACGGTATAGTAAAATGCAATTTATTAAAATAACAATAAGGTAAATAGAAGGTGCAATGAGAGGGTCACAGACAGCAAGTGCTACTACCAGAAACAGAAAACTGCCACGGAGGACCATTCTACTAGAGACTAAGCCTAAGCCACTGGCAGTCTCTGCAGGAACCCAAAGTCTTGATCCGAGTTAGCGAGAATTCTGACTCACGCCTACAGTCAGTATAAGGAATCGTATACTTGACTCACACCTGCAGTCAGTATAAGGAAGTGAATACTTGACTCACGCCTGCAGTCAGTATTGGAGCTAGTCTGCTAGAGCCCCAGGTCCGCACCAGATTGGGTGTCTACTAGGTACAGGGGACAAACAAGAGAATAGCCAGACAGAGCCACAGGTCAGCACCAAAGAGGGTAGTCAGACAAGCCAGGTCATACACAGTTCAGATAATCAGCCAGAGCCACAGGTCTGCACCAGAGTGGGTGTCCACTAAAAGGATACGACAAAAGAATAGTCAGACAGAGCCACAGGTCAGCACCAGATTGGATGGAAGACAAGACAGGTCATACATAGAGCCCAAGGTAACAGAACTGCTTTGTACAACAATTCAAGGGCAACTGAGTCAGGACTCAGATTGCCCTTTAAACCCCTCCTCAGGAAGTAGGTAGGAGGAGCAGGCTCAGAGGAAGGAAGTAGATAGGAGGAGACTACAGGAAGCATGGCATAAAACAGAGACCTGCTTCACTCTGAAGCCTCACATCTGCAGATGACACATCTTGCTCTGATCTTCCTGCCATCTTCCTGCATCATCCATGCGGCATAAACGGCCGCTGAAACCAAGGTAAGCTGTGACAGGCATCCATACACTTTATATCTGTGAATTAACCCTAGGAATGCTGTAGGTGTAACTAATAGGATTGCTATTGTCATTTTTATAGTATATGTTACATGATAGTAATTGTTTTTATGGTGATTTCTAGACATATATTATTAGATTTAATTCTAAGTACATTCTTGGTTTAATCTATTATTGACAAAAATAAATGCAATTTATATGTTTTATCCAGAAGGTATGCAATATTGAAAACAGTAGATAAATAAATTCTATTTATCTAAATCTGGGATTTTATTCTAGATAGTTTTTCTAAAGTATATATATTTTATATGGTTTAAGGAAATTTTCATAAGACTCAGTTTTCAAGTTAGAACCTACTCACATGACAACATACCTTAGACCTTAATTAGTATAGTTTATACAGTTTCTGGGGCAGAGGTATTTATATATATTGCTCCCAACTGTATTGGAATTAATTGTAAGGATCAATTAACCTTTTGTATGCAGTTGTGTTCAATTATTATTATCTAATACCTCTGGATACGCCTAAGTAATGTTAACCCTGTTGATGCTGGTAATACTATTTTGTGATATTGGTTTTTGAGTTACTGTATATCTATTTCAATTGTTGTTCACTCATTTATATAATTGTTGATTATACTTTATATATAGTATATTTTACTTAAATAAATTATATATATTTTTGCACAAATGTGCGGTATTAATCAATTCTTTACTGTGAAGTACCATGTCAATACCTAGTATTGTGTAAAGTTCTCAAATTAATTTAATATTATTATTTTATCTATTTATGTGACAATATACAACCTAATTGGGTCTCCTGTTTAACTCTTTCCTGTATATCCTCGACAGTCTGCAGCAACACAGAAAAGGAAGCAGTGTTAAGTCCTTGTCATCCGACATTCAAAGAAAGCAAATTAAAGGGTCAATGTCCAAAAGTGGAATTTTTAAAGAGGCAGCAAAATCAGCTGCCACATCAGTGAAGCAGAGTGCTGAAGACTTGGTATTGTGGTCTGAGGCAGATATTGTGGGGGAGTCCATTGTTGACAGCAAATCCTGATATTTCATTGAGATGTGCAGGACAAACCTACATAAATGTGGTGTTGTTGGCATCAGAAGGACAAAAAAAAAATATCCTGGCGTCACCAGCATTCTTTGCATGCATATATCTAGAACTTTCTTGTGTACACTCACTTTTTGAAATGACAGAGATACACACAAATACACATACACATCATACTTTCAGGAACATACAATTTCGCTCACACTCATACATGCAGACATACTCTTTGTATGACTCATGTCAGGATAATGGGGTGAATATGCAAATATGATTAATTGGAAAATAGCACTGGAATCAGTTTTCAAGTCCATGCCTTCCTAATGCCAATTGCTAACTTAGGGGAGTCTATGGCCATTTTAGGGTGTTCCTTTCACCTATGCCTTGATTACCACCATGTACTGAACAAGGCATATTTTCATGCACATGATATGGGCATTAGTAAGGGACCTAAGTCTTAACAATAGTGCAATGTGATAACTGATATGCATTAAAGGGATAATCTGGTGCATACTCTGAAGTGCAGCCTTACCCTAGAGGCTAATACCAGAGGAGGTGTGTTGTTAGATTCATACATTTATACCACTGTGACTTTTAATCTAGCATGCCCAAAGAGAGGTAAAAAGCAGAATGAAATGCTTGCAGATTGTTCACAGGGGCAGTAGTATCATCATGATCCAATCAATGGGAGCCCAAGTGGGCATCATTTAATAATGTTTCACTGATAGAGACAAGGCATCTCCACTTGCCACACCTCTGGCATCTCACCCCCCACTGTGATTATTTCACTGGGGGAATGCAGGGATATTGTCTGTAAGGTGCAAGGGTGGCTTGATCAGCACTACAATGCATCTATAGCACAGTGATGCCAAATTACCTGTGTGAAAAGGACCTTTAGCATACTTAGGCACTTGACTCCCCTACCAATTTGTAAATATTTATTAAATATAAGTACTAAATTTGAATGCATTAATGTATCTGAATTTTTTTTATTAATTAATACCTATTTTAGTTTCTCCCTCCCTTATCACTGACATCAACATCCTACTCCTAAGTAGGAAGGATACAGTTGATTGACCACACAGTTCATACTGATGTAGGTTATTTCCATCAATCATAGCTGTTTCCCAGGGTTGTTCACAGTAATTCTGATTTGTCAGTTCTAGTTATTACTGAAGATGAGGTAAAATGCTTAAGACAGAGGGAAATCTGTATCTCAGTAAACAATGTGCTGATGATCGGCCATGTCAACCTGACAGTAGAATAGGAAGCTGAAGTTTGTACAAGGGTAGATAAGGGGAAATATGACATTTCTATTAATTTAAAAAAATGACATTTTTAGAGAGACTGGCTTTAAAAATGTTGCTCCATTGTTTCAATATTTAAGCATTATTATAACTTCAACACTGGCTGCAGGGGTGGTTTTAAGGTTAAATGAAAAAAACTATATTAAAGAAAAACATTTGTAATACCTTAAAAGTACTATAGTACTTCATTTGCAACAACATATTAACAGGGGCAGATAAACCCATATTGTGAAAACATTAATACTGTATGCTCAATAAAACATGGGGACTTTTGCTCTTCAATCAAATGTTATTAAAGAGCAAACTTATGTGTTGTTTTGAAAGTTTGAGTGGAAGATTTGTTCTCTAGCGTTACTGAGGAATGCAGGGACCATAGGGTTAAGCAGCATGCCTATTGGAGGCAGGGCACTCTAAACAAACAAACCTCTCCCACCTCCTAGCTGCTTTCCCCTCCTCCTGTCAAACTGCTTTCAGTTTTTTTTAGTGTGTCCCTAAGGAGGTACAGGGCCTCTTTTCTCCTAAAAGAGCTTCGTTAGAAAGCTCTTTTATTGTTTTACCTTTCTCATCAGAGCTTCTGAGGGCCCTCACTTTGTGAGGAGAGTCCTCTTATTTAACTTTTAGATTTCTAGGTTCCTTACTTTGTAACAGCTTACAGTCAGAATAATAGAGGCCTGAACTCAGCCTTTGGCTGTTAAGGGAGGAGAAGCTTTGTAGATAGTAGGTGATCTTCGTGAGACATATACAGGTTTGAATTTGTATTATCATTTTATTTAGATTTAATTATAGAAAAAAATTACCTCATATTTACCTCATATTTACTTTATTTATTCTATAATTATTACAAATCTAATTTAGTGCATACACAGAGCACTATACTGCACTGCTTACATTGCTAGTTTCCTTCTCCTCACTTAAAGTTACCTCAAACAGCTGCAGCCATTCCTTAGTGTGGCTTCAGAGTTTCTCCTCTCAGCAGTCTCTAGCAATAAATAATAAAAATTGATCTATATCTGATTTTTACAGCTCCTTAGAAGCAGGACACTTTCAGGTGATTTCACTAAGTTTACCTGGCCACCCACTTTAGCTGACTCTGCAAGAGCAGAGCTATACAGTGTGTGATAACCTTTAACCCCTTCACTACCAGCTCCTTTGGGGTATGGTTCAAGTGATAATAATGGGGCTTTCATTGCAAATAAAAATGTAAATCTGCCATTATTCAACCTCTGTGTTCATCCGTTAATACACACACTATTAATTAATGGTTGATTAATGGTTGTTGGACTACAAGTCCCCATTTTGACCAAGTTCTTTTGGGACATTTGCAGATATTATTTCTTCTCATTGTACAGTATTCACTGTAAGGAAGTTGAACATTTCTCTATTAGGACATTCTAAGTTGACATTGAGATTTAGTTTGTTTAATTCCTTCATGGCAGAAAAGGGTGAGAAGAAAACTAAGAGCAATAAAATTAATTCTACTACATATAAAAAATACAATACAAAGATCAGAAACAGTTTGTCTGTGTATGCTAAATGTATGGAGTTAAAAGCTAACAGGGCTTTTACCATGGTTCCCTCCTATATTGGAACCAAAGGGGCTAAGTCCTTGCCAGGTTCTCTTGCCAAACTAGAGAGGATTTTGGATTGGTGGCTTACAGAAGCACTTTGTGCAGCATTTAAAAGTCCATGAACATAAAATCCAACAAAATCTTACCAATTCACCCTCACATTCATCTGATGATGAAAGAGAATTGGCCAGTGACAGTTCTCATCCTTTGGAGAAGGTACCTTTTACATGACTCATATTCAGAATCCATGGAATCTTTAACCCTTTGAGTGCCAGAGGGGTACGCAACGCATTGCTTTGCAATGCGTTGAGTACCCCTCTGGCACTCAAAGGGTTAATTAAAAAGCTAACCTGGATCTGTTGGAAATTTTGGATGAAGTCTTTATTTAAATATAAAAAGAAATATACTGTTATATATTATATTACTTTTATATAAGAGTGATCAGATAGTCACAGATGAGTGGGACAATCCAGATAAAGGGATTATTCACAAGAAATTTGCTAATGTATACCTTTTTCTAAATCAAAGGTTGACCTTTGGCACAAACCTCCAACAGTTAACCTTACTGTTTCCAGACTGTCCACACATACCACTGTTCCAGTTCAGCCAACAGCAGATCTTAAGGATCCTGCTAACAAAAATAGTGATACCTTGAACAGACTGAGGTTTTATGGACCAGGAACAATCGTTCGAGATTCCTTTGTTTAATCCTAGGAATGTAAAGCTGCTGAGACCTGACAAGCTTTCAAATAATGTGTCTCATGATTAGGGGTGGGCGAAAGCTCTTACCGTGTTCCTGCAAAAACCACGTTCTTGTCTGTTTTTTGGTGGGAAAATTTGCTTTAAAAACAGCAATTAAAATCTTTGAATTCTTCTCCCATTGGCCAAAATTCCTCTCCATTTTTTCAATGGTTAGAAAGTTTTTGCCCATTGATTTAAGTGTTTTTTGCCTTTATGCTATAAAAATGCAACGTGTTCCAGGAAGTGAAAAACAATAGAAGTAGCTATAGATCGAGGCAGACATGCTGTGCTGTTCTGCTGTGATCTTTTAGCAAAATTGTCATAGGAGAGGCTCATAGTGACTGGTGTCACTATGAAAAAGTTTAAAAATAGTAAAAGGAGGAATTGGAAGGACTATAATGTGTCCACTGGGTCTGAGTCTGAGGAGGAAGTAAGCACTACAGATACAATGCTAGCCAGTCCCCCTAAATCAGCCCTAGGGTTCCTGGGGAAATTAATGTCAAGGTAGGAAGAAAAGGGTAGTAGTGAGATCAGGAAAGGTGAGCTGCCTGCTGTCAGATGTGCTGCGTCTGCTGTAAGATGTGCTGTACCTGCTGCCAGACATACTGCCCCTGCTGCCAGTGCCACCAGTGCTGTGCCTGCTGCCAATACTGCCCCTGCTGCCACCAGTGCTGTTCCTGCTGCCAGTACAGTTCCTGCTGCCAGACGTGCTGTGCCTGCTGTCAGACGTGCTGTCCCTGTGGCCAACAGTGCTGTGCCTGCTGCCAGTGCTGAACCTGCTACCACCAGTGCTGTGCCTGCTGCCCATGCTGAACCTGCTGCCACCAGTGCTGTGCTTGCTGCCAGTGTGTGTGTCTTGTAATACTCAAGGGGGGGAGGAGGAGAATATGATGTAAGTATGAAAGCAGGTGACCCTAAGTCACACTTGCCATCCCCAAGCAGTCCCACCAGTGCTAGTACTAATACTAGTAGTGCTAGTAGTAACAGTGATGGTGAAGCAGCTGGTGGGACTAGTGTTGGGAGAGTGGTAGAGGAAGCAATTGAGAGTGTCCAGACTCCCTGCCAAGGGAGCCCATACCATTCCCCTGACCCTGGGAGTCATTTTCCCCCACGGCATTGTCCATGTGGAACACGATCCTGAAGAAGGCAGAATTGTCACTACCGCAATAACACCACCATCACCACGAGCACAGATCAGCTGCCTGTGCCTGCTGCTACTTTGCCAGTCTGCCTTCTTTACGTCACCAAGAAATGACAAATTTGACATTAGGGAACCCTCTGTCGTACTGCTCATCACCTCTTCCAACCAGCAGTGATCATTTGGAATTTGCTCTATTCCTGCTGCTGCTGAGTTGCAAGGGCAGCAGGATGCTGAGGAGCAAGCTAGTGTGCCAGGGACCACTGTGGACACAGTGGGAATGGGGTCAACAAGTGATCTGGGACTTGCCAGCAGCAGCAATACTCCTGGTCCTAGCTGCAGTGCTGGTTCTGAGGCAATAGCAGCAACAGGAGCAACATCATCCTCTACCGCAGTGAAGGGGAATGTGGAGGACAAGAAGAAAGAGGCCATTATTCTACATTTCCCCCCCTTTCACCTGATGTCATAGGTGTGGGACTATTTTTCTCTTGGTGCAGGCACAATGCAGTCATCAACAACGGCACTGTGCACAATTTGTGAGAAGTCAGTGAGAAGAGGAAGGGAGAGAACACACCTTGGCACAACCGCCTTGATAACACACATGAAACGCAGAGACCATGACCACACCTAGCAGTGTGATGGAGATGAATCACAAGCAGGGCATCAAGCGGCATCTGAGGAGATTCCATCAAGTATAATATGCTAAGATGGTGGAAGGGAGCACAGAAATCAAGCACCACTATTGCTGTACCCCCTGACTCTCCAGAAATGCAACAAGAGGTGAGGCAGAGATCAAAGAGGAGGAAGAATAGAGAAACCCAGGCAGAGACTGGAAGTTCCATGACAAACGAAACAATTATCTTGCAATCACCTTCTTCTTCTACGGTAACTACATCTTCTGCCAATTCACCTCGTTCATCGTTACCTCCCCTGCCAAATGATAGCCACTCTATTTATGTTAGGATGTGGCTGTTCATGAGGTAATGATGAACTAGGGGGATTGGCAGATGATGTAGTTACCCTAGAGGAATAAGGTGATGGCGATCTAGTTGTTTCTCTCTATATTGAACTTCCTGGGTTTCTCTATTCTTCCTCCACTCTGATCTCCACCTCACCTCTTGTTGCCTTTCTGGAGAGTCAGGGGGTACAGCAACAGAGGTGCTCGATTTCTGTGGTGGGTATTTGACATGTTACATTTAACATGCTTGACCTAAATGTCATGGTGTCTGTGTATCATGTGTGTAATCATGGCAGTTGTGCCAAGGTGTGTCCCCTCCTTTCCCCTTCTTATTGTGTGCCTGCCTCAAGAGGAAAATAGCCTCACACCCATGACTTCAGGGGATAGGGAACAAGTGGAGAAGAATGACCTCTTTCTTCTTCTCCTCCACATTCCCCTTCACTGTCTGCCTCAGAATCAGTACTTCAACTATGACCCGGATTATTGCTGCTGCTGGAAAGTGGAAACTGTCCTAGTCCTGCATCGCTTGTTGACCCAGTTCCCACTGTGACCACGGAGGTCTGTGGCACACAAGCCTGCTCCTCTGCATCCTGATGCCCTTGCAATTCAGCAGCAGCAGGAATTAAAGCAGTTGCATACTCTGCAAATTCCAAAAGCTCACTGCTGGTGGTGGTGGTGATGATGCACATCCTCATTGCTGTCTTCCATTTCTTCTCAGTTTGGGCTAAAAAGGTTATCAATGTCTCTTCCACCCCAGCTTCTCCACCATCATCATCACCACCACTAGTCCCTCCATGCTGCTGCTGCTGCTGCTATTGTTCTATAACAGACATCTCACTGCTGGTTGGAGGAGGCAATAAGAAATTTGACAGAGGGTCCCCTAATGTCACACTTGCCATTTCTTGGTGACCTGAAGAAGGCAGACTGGCAGCACTAGCAGCAGGCACGGGCAGCTGATCTGTGTTTTTGGTGGTGGTATCATTGCTGTGCCTGCTAGCCACCAGTTCTGCACCTGGACAATGGTTCTGTAGTATTTACTTCCTCCTCCTCAGACTCAGTGTACACATAAGGGTCTTTCCAGTTCCTCCTTTTATTAGTTGTAAACTTTTCCATTGTGATAGTAGTCACTATGAGCCTCTCCTGCCTCAATTTTGCAAAAATTTCACAGCAGAACAGCAAAGCATATCTACTTCACTCTGTAGCTACTTCTATTGTGTTCCACTTACTGGAATAAATCACGTTTTTATAGCAAAAAGGTGAAAAACATGTAAATCAATGGGCAGAAACTTTCTAGCCACTGAAAAAACTGAAAAAAATTTTGCCAATGGGAGAAAAATGCAAAGATTTTAATCACTGGTTTTAAAGAGGATTTTCCCATGAAAAAGCGGACAACAACGTAGTTTTCGAGGATTTTTTTGCGGGAACATGATGGGACCTTTCGCCTACCCCCAGTCATCTGGTCATCTGTTCAAACATTCACTAAGTTTACAAAGTTATCTTTTTCGCATCCAAAGATGCTAGTTTTGGCTGAAAATTTTTGGAACCCATTGTTCATTAGTTTTCTTCACTCCCGTTAATCTGAGCCAGCTTTGGTACAGTCATATGGTCTCTGTATTCCTCAATGATGCTAGAGAAAATTGATTTTTTAACTTACAGATAAATCATTTTCTCTTAGTCCATTGAGGGATGCAGGCACCATAGGGTTAAGCAACATGCCTATAGAAGGCAGGGTACTCTAAAAAACAAACAAACCCCTCCCACCTCCTAGTTGCTAACCCCTTCCCCTGCCCAATGTCCTTCAGTTTTCATCTTGCAGAGTTAGGAAGGGAATAGCAGTAAAACAGATCTGCTAGGAAAGGCAGTACCTCCTCACCCAGCAAGTTTTCTGTGGGCAGGAAGCCCTGCATCCCTCAGTGGAGTAAGAGAAAAGGATTTATTGGTAAGTAAAAAATCCCATTTTGCTTTTGCTATTACTGCATGTAGCAATGCTAGTGTCACAGACAAATGCTAGCAGAAAAAGCTAAGTACGCTATGCAAGAAATTTGAAAAGGAACATATCCCAGCACTAGGACTACTATTGTTTTACATAATAGGAAATGCCCTACAACATATATATTTTCATATTGAGGGATCAGTGCCCATTTCAGTTTAGATTAAATTCAAGCCTTCAACCTAATAACACTGTACCCCCAAAAAATTGACCCTGTGTGTGGGAGGGGAAGATAACAATAAGGAGATTTGGGAAGCACACATGCAAAATGAAGCAGTGGAGACTGTGAGAGATATAGGGGGCAGGCGTGCCTGAGAGAAAGAGCTGGATGGGATCTCAGGAGAGAGAGGGGGCAGTTCCAAGGGAAAATGTAAGAGCGTAAAGGGGAGAGATGGAATGGAAAGAGAGTGCAGGAGAAAAGGAAAGGTGGAAGGCATGAATGGGAGAGATACAGCAAAAAAGAAGGGGAGAGACAAAGCTGAGGGAGTGAGATGGGTAGCATGTCTAGTATTCTTGCCTGCCCACTGAAAATTTGAAGATAGCCTGCTTTTTTAACTCTAGAACATGATGTCACTGCTTTCCCTGCAATTTCATTAGATAAAATAGCAAACTAACAAGAAAGGAAATATCTGTTTTTGCAAGACAAGTTGAATTCTTTCCAAACAGCATGTTTCATATGTATTCCAAACTTTATCTCTTGCCATATTAAATGAGTGAACACGTTTACCTGAAGAGGGGTGAGCGAAAAGTGGGAAAAATTTCCTGCATGACTTTTCGCGAAAAATGGCTTTTTTTTTTGAGAAAGTTTTCTCTTTTTCTCCAATGCAAAATGTTCCTCCTTTTCGCTTATTCCAGCAAATTTTCCGCCTATCCCAACACATTATTCTCCTATTCTAACACATTTTCTGCATATTCTAACACATTTTCTCCTATTTAACATATTTTTCTCCTATTCTAACACATTTTGTTCCTATTCCAACACATTTTTTTCCTATGTTTAACATGGCTCACCATTTTCCATCACAATATTACTTCTTCTGAGGGCTGTAGTGGAAAAATAAGTAGCTAAAAGTCAAAGTTGTGAGTCCTACAGCAAAGTATACCTTGAAAAATGAGTTAGCATGCAGAGTGCCTTTGATCTTTGCCCACAACACTAACTTCCTGCTTAAGTGACACTGGCACATATTCATGATGATGTCAAGTGATTAAAAAAACATTACAACCTACAATTTGGCAGATGTATATGGTAGTGGTGGTGGAGGACTGGAGTGGTGTGATTGGTGTTACCTTGACAAATTGCATCCACCCCGGGAGGAGACGGATCATCATCATTTATTATTGCACATGCTGCAGCACAGATTGCTGCAGTCAATTTTTGCAATAACACTTTACTCCTGCATTTCTTCCACTTTTCCCCTCCCACTTGTACATTTGATAGACATTACTCAACTACTGTATACATTTTTACTCTCTACAGAACAACTGAAGGAGTGTGATATCTTGCCTTGTCCCTCAAAAATGTCTCAATGTTGTTTGCTGTCTATCAAGTCTGCCTCAGTCACAGAGCTCCCAGTCAGCTGTCTAATACATTTGTTTAATTATGTATGCTTTTTATTTACTTATTTTAAGTTGTCCACCATATCTTATCACAGTTAGTCCCAATATATATATATATATATATATATATATATATATATATATAACTAAAAAAGTCCACAGATATAGGTGTGGAAGTCAGGTTCCCAACCTCCTAATAAGCCATCCAGTTGATGAGTTTAACTGGGAACTGCAGTCTCAGACTGGCAGGCCTGTCATAGTGTACTACCTGATATTTAGTTCCTTTTTATAATTCTTTAGCTATAACATATATATATATAGATATATATACTAGCAATATGTGACGGCGTTGCCCGTCATTGTTGTAGGGTATGTGTTATGTAGCATTTTTTGTTTAAATGTTGTAGGTGGCATGTCGAAGGTATTTTGTAAGATTTTTTTGTGTTTGTTTGTATTGTACATTTCATTTAGCTGTATTGACTGATGATGTTTTTTTGTGTACTGTGTGAAGCAGAAAGAATCATATTGAACACATACATAGACACACACACAGATACAGTGACATATACAGACATTGATCATACATACACACGTACATACATGTGTGTGTACACACACACACACACACACACACAGATATTATTATGATCCTGTAAGTGCCAGAGGGGTAGGCAAGGCATTGCTCATTGTGTTGCTTAATCCGCTGGCACTGAAAGGGTTAACCAGCTGTCCCAGTATGTAGCGTACATACACATTCAGAGGCTGCCAGACAACCGCCGGCCCAGCTCCCTGGCCAGGAAGACACCTCCTGCCCCAGGCCTCGGCCAAGAGCATTACTAAGGACGCAGCCCGGACACCGAGAGTGGGAACTGAGGAGGGATGGTGTGTGTGGTTGGAGCAGGGTTGGTGAGTGTTTTTGGAGCAGCTATAGTGTGGCATGTATATTTTTTGTGCCAGGGTACTTACACAATGCAGGTGTGTGACAGCGGGCAGAGAGTGGCGGTGAAGAAGCTTGTGTGTAAGAGTGTGTACTACAGAGTGGCCCCAGCATGGTCTGTCTCCAGCCCCTCAGCCACGGGTAATAGCCGCATCCAGCTGCTGCTTGTAGAGAGCTCCTTGAAGGGCCGCATGACTGGGCTGTTGCGGGGTGGAGTGTTGTGCTTCATGAAGGGGGACCATGAAGGATTTGGTACTGGGCCTGCCTGCCTCCGAGCTACATGAAGCAGCTGGGCTTCCTGCAGCAGAAGCACATTGTGCACCAGGAGCCGAAAGCATTGTTGTGTTGCGGATACCAGAAATGAAGGTACACTGGAGCCGATCCCACCCTCTCTTTGTTGGATCAGCTTATTGTGTGCCTCAGGTTGGTGGAGGGAACCCTGGGGACTCTGTGTGTGTGTGTGTGTGTGGCTTTTGTGTGTGTGGCTTGTGTGTGAGTCTGTGGTATAGGAGCAAATGGCAGCCATTTTGTTTTTTCAGTCACTTGGATAGTGGTGGACAGGCTTGATACTGGGGGCAGGCCAACTCCCTGAATGATTTAAATCATTCCTCCATTGAATCACCCAATGGGAACAGAAACTCCTTACTTAAGCTGAGGTAACATAGCAATATAACACACAGTGGATCTTCAGTTGAGGCAACGTAGCAATATGCTGAGGGATCAAATAGAAAGTGGTGTTTGAGGCTTGCCCTCTGTAACATACAGCAAAGCATCTCTCTCCCTTTAAGGAGAAAGGGCGGGAATCAGGAAGCAGGAAGTGGAGGAGTGACAGTTGAAAACAGACAGTTAGTGAGGTGACTGAAGAGATGAAAAGAGTTAACCCTTTGAGTGCCAGAGGGGTACGCAACGCATTGCAAAGCAATGTGTTGCATACCCCTCTGGCACTGAAAGGGTTAAATAAAAGAGTTGCTATTAAGTTTATCCCTGAGTTTGTATTTTATGGAAACATTTCACCCTCGTACTGAAACAGAGTGTATGGAGGGATACAGTTATCTTTGGGAGGTGATACAGAGTGTGTATGGGGGGTTACAGTTATCTGTGGGAGGTGAAACAGAGTGTATGGAGGGTTACAATTATCTGTGGGAGGTGACACAGTGTGTTTGTGGGGTCATGATCCTGAGTGAGAGTGTGCGTGGACCAGGAGAAGTTATTGATATCCCCTACTTCAGGAGCAAGTGGCAGCTATATTTATTTTTTGTCAGTTGGATAGTGGTGGGAGGGCTGGAGGGGGCAGGCCAACTCCCTGTATGATAAACACGCCCCTATTGAATCATCCAATGGGAGTTGTGTCTCCTAATGAGACATCAATTATGTAATGAGGCATTCTGTTCAATGTATTTTTGTTTTCTGAGGATACATAAATTATGTTCTGTGTATGAGGTACCATAAATTATGCAATGAGGCTTATTCTTTTATATATATATATATATATATATATATATATATATATATATATATATATAATGATCATTATGTAATAAGTTTCAACATATAATACATTATAGACTTGTGCATTTATTTCAGAATGAATTCAAAATTTAATGAAAATTGCATGTTTCATGACATTTGTATTTTAAATAAGAAAAGAATGACATGGAACACGCAATTCCACAAACATGAAACCTCATTCAACACTTTCGTTCAATTGCATTCATTTAGTTCATTCAGCCATTCAAATGCTTATACATACACACAATTTATAACAAAATCCAACTGCTGCAGACCATACCACTGCCTACAAATCCCCCCCCCCTTAGTCCAGCATGTGGAAAAATTGAACTGGAATTGGCTTTTATATGACCATCCCCATTCAAATTAATTCTCACACTCCCATTGACTGGGATTGTGGGGTTGCACAGGGTACTAAATATTACCTGCAGTATCTAGGGATCTAGTATAGGTACATATATTATGTGTTATAGCGCCGGTAATACATAAGGATAAGGAGTGAAGTTGGATATCTGATATCAAACTTTGGGTTAACATCATACCTGGAATGTTAAGGTTTTTTGTTTTACTTATGCATATTAGTGGTATCTCATATGTGTAGTTATGTTATCTATAATGGTAATAGAATTATCTATCTATGTTTATATGATTAGTGATATTAAAGAATTCTACACAAGAGAATTTAGGGTGATGATACACGCTATAATATGCTTTTGACACCTTATAACATATGGAGGTATTAACACTGAATAATCTTGACTGATCGGAGATGTGTAGTGACTCTGTTGTTAAATGAGTATGCACAGAATTATAATCTTTGGTAGTAAGTCTATCCTATTGGACATTTGAATGTCAACAAATAAGTTAATATGTTGCGTTATTGAACGCTACTAATGACTTACAAAGTAACTTTATTTGTAACTAAATCTGTCAATCTGTATATTATTGACAGATGGGCTGACCAATTGAGAGAGGTTTATCTTCTCGCGATATTTCACATTCAGACTTTAAATACCGGTAAGAAATGCCGGCTTTTTACCCTATGAAAAAGCCTATAATGGCGAAACGTGCGTCGGGTTGAAGGAGGCAGACGCTGTGCTCCGATATTCCCTATGACTGCTGTAATTGAGAGCGCTGAGAATAGGTCTAGTGATACACTGGTCATTATGATCACACGCAGCGAAGTGCCCATTACACAATGATTTTTGAGGGCTATACTTTGTCTGCATATTTTCCTTTTTTTTGTGTGTGATCAATTGTTGAGATTGGTGTTTAGGAGGCAGGGTCTCTAGAGTAGTTTAAGAGCGCTTGGAGTAATTTATGAAGAAAGGTGTAAGATGATCCCTATTGAATTGCTCGCTTGTGTTAACTGAATGTGTTGACACACAAGTTAGCGAATGCTTGTAATTTATGTACTAGGTTTACAACCATAGGTACTGTTATCAGTTGTGTTTGCAACACGGAGAATAGGGTTTTACACAGCATGTGCAATACAATTAGTATTGAAGTGAGTAGTTAGCTGTGTAATTGAGAGACGATTCTTGCTACGGATGTGTTCTGAATACAAGTGCTGCAAACTACTTAACACTTTCCTGTGTCAGCCAACGCTATATAATACTAGCCCTGAAGCATTGTCATTAAGGGTAATTTAAATAGATAGCGGCTGAGAAACAGGATCACATACTTAGTGGATATACGCTGATTACAGAGTCATAGGTTATTTTATTTTAAATAAATTCGCCTTTATGTTTTTATTTCATATTAATAAAAGTTATATTTTATTAGTTTTTAATATGTGTGTTGGATGTGAATTTATCACCACAGATAGAAGCTGTTTATCTGTAGTAAGAAGGTGGGTTTGGTGCTAATTAGAGGTTTCTTTTCTCTTTCTGGATTTATTTCTAATTTAATTATACCTCAGCACATCCCCTTTGGTAATAATAACACTTCTTGTACGCTTAGCGGGTGGTGCACCACATATATTTTGTCTATATTATAGTTTTCCTCTACCTTTTAGAGGGTTTCTGGTGAGTAGCACACCACGCATACTGTTTATCATGAATACTTCAGATAATATTACGTTTCTTAACAGATGGGAAAAATGGGCTTCTCAAGTGGGTGATGTTTTTTCCTCTACTCAGTTGGCAACCCCTGATACTTCTAAGATGACTATTACCGATATTTTAAAAGATTATAAAAATATGAGTATCAAACAAATGAGATCATGGTGGAATAAATCCTCATATGAAAAATATTTTGGCAATGACATAATACCTAGGGGATTACGAATTAAACTTATGCCATCGGTCAATTTTAACAACAATGCTCTTGAAAAAAGATGGGAAATGGCCTTGAATAAATGCTCGCATGAATTAATTCAAATTTTATTTGAATTTGAGCAGTCTAGGAGTGATATGTTCATTGTCAAAATACAGGAGATAGAAAATAAAATCAAGGAATTTAACTGTGAGAATCTTAAGGAGAAACTTGATAAAATTAACAAGGAGATTGACATTATGGAGACAAAAATTATTGAAAAAAAGAGGAATAAATTCCAAAGAGATTTGAGAGATTTTAAAGAAGGCAATGTTTATATTTGGAAAAATACTCTAATTGAATTTCAAAACAATGACAGTACTGAGACACAATTATCTGAGTCTGATGTATCGGATTTAGAGGAGAATACGGATATTATCTCCCCTAATAATCAGAGTAGAGACTCTAGGGATTTTTTGGGGCAACGCCCACGCAGAAGGAGGGGCAGACGATACTATCAGAATACAGGAGAAAGAACAGGAGGAGGGGAGGAAAGAGGACTAAGAGACAGAGAAGTTTGGGGTTATGGACAGAGACGATCCCAGAGGAGCATGAGTTATTGGAGAGGGTATCGTCCCTAAGTGTAATCAATTTGAGTCAACATGTATTGAGCCCGTTACATATAGAAGTGCTCAGTAAAGGTCTTTCCTTCTCTCCTAGCTGTCAGATTGATAAATTTGAAATATATAAAGATCTATTTCTGTTCTGTCGGAAACTTCTTCTCCACAAGTTTTTTAATAAATCATCTAATGAGGATGATAACCATGTCAGTCTTTTTGATACCAACTGTTTCATCCAATCGGATTTTGGATTGAAGCAGACATCTTGGAATGATGATCCTGAAGGATGCCTGCAGGATCTTATTGAACTCATAGAGGATGATACAGTGGTACAAACTCAGAAAATACCATATAAGAGCACTTTCACACCCTCTACGCAAATTTGTCCACAGATTAAGATCTTTGCTGAAATGGTGATGAAGGATGTTATTCAACTTCCAGAGAAGAAAGGGCCTTTCAATTTGGATAAGAAGCAGAATTCCATCATTAGGGAAATTACACAGAGGATTTGAGAGAGTTTATTTTGAAACTCCTCAAATTTGTACTAACACACAATTATTTTGTGTTTCACAGACGTTTTTACTTGCAGACCCGTGGCACAACAATGGGGGCTGCTTGTGCCCCCACTTATGCCAATTTATATCTTGGATGGTGGGAGGAGACTGTGGTGTTTGAAGATAGACTTTCTAGTTGGAATAATTCTGTGCTCATGTGGCACAGATATATCGATGACGTGTTTGTTCTTTGGGAAGGTGAGGAGGAGACTCTAAAAGAATTCTTTGAATGTCTTAATAATAACAATTGGAATTTGAAACTCACCTTAGAATATAACATGGATAGAATTAATTTCCTAGACATCACAGTTTTCAAGAATGAACGTGGTTTTCTGCAATCGGATCTGTACAGGAAGGCTACTGCTACGAATAGTATACTGCATGCGAGTAGCTTTCATCCGGAATCGGTCATCAGATCAGTTCCTACTGGAGAATTCTTGAGAGTTAGAAGGAACTGTTCTGATGATGATACTTTTAATGTGAGAGCGGATGAGCTCAGTGTAAGACTCACCAACAGAGGATATAGCAAAAAATTGATTAAAAAAGCCAGGACTCAAGCAACTAACACTGATAGATGTACCCTTTTACATAAAAAATTGAAAGGCACTGATAGTACTATTAGATTTGTGAGTACATATCACAACCAATGGAAGGAGATCCAACAAATATTAACTAAAAATTGGTCTATTTTACAAACAGATACAGATCTACAAAGGATTATTGGAGACAGACCTCAATGTACTAGTAGAAGATCTCCCAATCTTAAGGATAAATTGGTTAGAAGCTTTTTCAATGTTGATATGAAAAAACCCTTGGTTATAGGAACATACAAGTGTGGACAATGTACTATATGTCCACACATTACTAACCAAAAAGGATTATGTGATCGTTTTGGGAAGTGGAGAAAATTTCACCATTTCATTAACTGTAATACCGTGGGAGTGGTCTATGGAATTAGATGCCCGTGTGGCTTACTATATGTTGGTAAAACCTTGAGGAAATTGAAAGTGAGGATAAAGGAACATTTTAACAACATTAAAAATTCTGAAAGAGATGCTAGGAAGGGCAAAAAATTAACCAGTTTAAGTAGACATTTTCTGGATCAACGCAAATGTTCCATAAAGGATACAGAGGTGTTTGGGATACAACACATTAAATTTGGATTAAGAGGTGGTGATAAGGACAATCAACTATTGAAAGCAGAAAATCAGTGGATTTTTTCTTTGAATTCATTATCTCCAAATGGATTAAATGAGGGAATGAGACTGATAGCACATCTAGAATAGTTTTCTGATCTATAATGATTGGGAGGGATCTAGTATAGGTACATATATTATGTGTTATAGCGCCGGTAATACATAAGGATAAGGAGTGAAGTTGGATATCTGATATCAAACTTTGGGTTAACATCATACCTGGAATGTTAAGGTTTTTTGTTTTACTTATGCATATTAGTGGTATCTCATATGAGTAGTTATGTTATCTATAATGGTAATAGAATTATCTATCTATGTTTATATGATTAGTGATATTAAAGAATTCTACACAAGAGAATTTAGGGTGATGATACGCGCTATAATATGCTTTTGACACCTTATAACATATGGAGGTATTAACACTGAATAATCTTGACTGATCGGAGATGTGTAGTGACTCTGTTGTTAAATGAGTATGCACAGAATTATAATCTTTGGTAGTAAGTCTATCCTATTGGACATTTGAATGTCAACAAATAAGTTAATATGTTGCGTTATTGAACGCTACTAATGACTTACAAAGTAACTTTATTTGTAACTAAATCTGTCAATCTGTATATTATTGACAGATGGGCTGACCAATTGAGAGAGGTTTATCTTCTCGCGATATTTCACATTCAGACTTTAAATACCGGTAAGAAATGCCGGCTTTTTACCCTATGAAAAAGCCTATAATGGCGAAACGTGCGTCGGGTTGAAGGAGGCAGACGCTGTGCTCCGATATTCCCTATGACTGCTGTAATTGAGAGCGCTGAGAATAGGTCTAGTGATACACTGGTCATTATGATCACACGCAGCGAAGTGCCCATTACACAATGATTTTTGAGGGCTATACTTTGTCTGCATATTTTCCTTTTTTTTGTGTGTGATCAATTGTTGAGATTGGTGTTTAGGAGGCAGGGTCTCTAGAGTAGTTTAAGAGCGCTTGGAGTAATTTATGAAGAAAGGTGTAAGATGATCCCTATTGAATTGCTCGCTTGTGTTAACTGAATGTGTTGACACACAAGTTAGCGAATGCTTGTAATTTATGTACTAGGTTTACAACCATAGGTACTGTTATCAGTTGTGTTTGCAACACGGAGAATAGGGTTTTACACAGCATGTGCAATACAATTAGTATTGAAGTGAGTAGTTAGCTGTGTAATTGAGAGACGATTCTTGCTACGGATGTGTTCTGAATACAAGTGCTGCAAACTACTTAACACTTTCCTGTGTCAGCCAACGCTATATAATACTAGCCCTGAAGCATTGTCATTAAGGGTAATTTAAATAGATAGCGGCTGAGAAACAGGATCACATACTCAGTGGATATACGCTGATTACAGAGTCATAGGTTATTTTATTTTAAATAAATTCGCCTTTATGTTTTTATTTCATATTAATAAAAGTTATATTTTATTAGTTTTTAATATGTGTGTTGGATGTGAATTTATCACCACAGATAGAAGCTGTTTATCTGTAGTAAGAAGGTGGGTTTGGTGCTAATTAGAGGTTTCTTTTCTCTTTCTGGATTTATATCCTCAACTCCTAGCCAACATCACTCCTCCAGGTAGTCAATAATTAGCTAGCTGGAGGGTTGACGTTACGGGTATCTGCCACTTGCAGCTAGATGCTGATTTGCTGAGAGGTGCGGTTACTGCACGGCATGTTCTTTGACATGCATAACCCCACAATCCCAGCCAATGGGAGTGCAAGAATTCTTTTGAACAGGGATAGCCATATAAAAGCTAATTCAGTTCAGTATTTTCAGTTTCTGACTTAAGCAATGGCTCGAGCAGGATTAATGGTTCTTCTTATTATTTTTTATTTTATTTTGTAGGCTGCAGGGATGGTGGTGATGGTGAGGTTTTATTTATTTATTTTTTACTTTATTTTTTCACAGAAGATGGAAGAAGCTCGGGGCATCTAGGATATCATTGGATCGCCGACTTACTTAATTGGCAAAATATCTGTGAACGAATTTAATTTACCAATGAAATTCTTCACCAAAATTTTGACTAACTTGATGGGGTAAATGAAATTAATTTCTTCCAAATAGGTAAAAAATGTACATAATAATTCAAACAGAACCAACTGTTTTGCTGTGTACAAGTCTAATAAATAGTCATGAAATGGACATCCCATAAAAAATACTTAATATATATCAAAAATTGTATTTACATCTCAACTTGTGGGTTTTTTTTGTTAGGGGGTGGGTGGGTTCTCTATAAAAATTTAAGTACCCCTAGTAAAAATAATAATATTGTACAGCAGCCATATATTTATTACTGTTATAATTTGCATAAAAATGTGACTAACATTCTATTATTTCCTTTTTAATATTTTTTTTCAAAAATGTTTTGGCTTAGAATTCACACTTGTTCTACATTCTTGCCTTTCACTGGGGATGTGTGACCACAATTCCAGCATGTCAAATATGAAACAAATATACTTTGCAATATTGTCTCTTTCAGTTGTATTTACTGCAAAGTGTTTATCAGTGGATCATTTCTCCATGTCTGTTTCTAAAGCCTTTTTACAACTGCTATGGTTTGATGAAAATAGTGGATGCCCTTCAAGTTCTGAAGAGGGGGAGGTTTGTACTAATGTGATTTGTAACCTTTTTAAGCAGACCTATTTCTTTTTTTCTATCATCTTCACACACAAAGACAATATGTTTATTTTTACGAAGAAGAACATTTGCATTTTATACCACTATATGTGTTAGTGCCTTTTGACAGGATGTCATAATTCATATCTGTTTTCTTCAGCAAAAATGCAGCTGTAATGCTTTTTCAGTTTTTTTCAACATTATTAATATGAGTTTTTTCACAATTCTTAAATCATTTTAGTAAATGCAGTTAGGCTGAACAATGCTGTTAATTGGAGTTATATGCTGAAAAACTATGTTTAATGAGTGTATGCCTGAATTGTATTATTTCATGTCACTAATCTTGCTTAATTGAGGAAGTTTGGATCATGTATTCATTTCACTATATATATGTATATATATGTAGTGTTTAATTCAAAATTATTCAGTAAAGATTACGCTGATGTTGTTTTGTTGACATATCAATGATTTAACCCCTAGGAAGTACAATAAGTTTCTCATGTATCTGTGTAGCAAACAGTCTGTTAAGCCACATAAGCACATCTCTTCAGTGACAGTCATTTACCAACTCAGTGTACTGCAGCTTACAAGATATCCATGGATAACTGTGAGAAAGTTGCTTCAAAGGTATACAGTAAGCCCCACTGGAGAAAGTACTATTGTAATTTGCATTGCCATGGCCAATCTCTGGTGGGCAGCAATGTATATCTGCCAGCCATATCCATGTACCTGCTCCTGTCTTGTTGAGTCTCATCCCCCCCACTCCAGTGCTTGATGTGATAACTAGGAGACATATATTCAATACGTCAGTGCCCCTAGGCAGACAAGTAGATGACTAAAGTCATCTGCAAACCATAGGATAGGACACATTTTTTAAAATTCCTTAAAACAATTTATCTGAAATGTATTAAACTAGATTTAATAGTCACTTAGAACTTTAGGCAAGATTGTATTGTTATAAAATGTAGTATTTTAGTCTGTCTCATGGACTAAACATGGTCATATCTGATGTATTACTGTTAGGGATAACAAAAATGTTCTTCCAGACCAATATCACCTGAATATGGACCAATATCACCTGAATATGGACCAGAGGCAAACCCTTTAAGGATCAGAGGGCTGTACCAAGCAATCAATTGAACAACTATATTGCCCTTAAAGGGTTAAGTTTCCAGTAACACTTTATCTTTCACCCAATATGCTATCCTTTTTTGTGCCTTAAATCAAAGGTTTTGGTACCATAAGAGATTCTTGAATGCAATGGCACACAAAGATGTGTGCATGCACACTTACACACACACACATGCACACAACTAGGTTCTTGTGTTATCTGGGGATCTGCTGTAGTTGGACTGGCTTAGGCATTGTACTACCAGTGCCTCCTCCGTCAGAGGATGGTCACGCATGAAAGAAACTGTCACATCTGCTTTATCATTATGATGCAATATTAGTTGTTGGAAAAGAGTATACCACAATATAGTCATGTCATGAATGTCACAAGATTTAAAAAAACCCCAAAAAACCCATAAAAGGACTACATAGAAAGCAAGAATTAAAGGGATAGTAATACTTCGTTTTATCTTTATTTTATCTTGTAGGCATTAAAAAAAACATGAAGAACGATATTCACAAGCAAAGTATCCCCCCCCGTTCAGCCAGATCAGAAGGGAGCTGCCCAGGTAGACTGCAGAGAGGGACAATCTTCAATTAAGATAAGGGAAAAAGCTGAAAAACTTGTCAAGGGGGGAAGGGCTTTCATTGTTTCCATACAAAGAAGATTGTCCCCTGCTGTTATCTGTCTGGTCTTACAACCAGATTCACATCTGAGAAGAGATGGCTTAGACTAGGAAAAAGGGGCAGGAGGGGTAAACTTTGCTTGTGAATATCTCTTAAACCATAAAGGTTTGAGAGATAAGACTTATATCGTTCTTCATGTTTCTTTAATGCCTACAAAATAAAATAAAGTTATAACGAAGTATTACTATCCCTTTAAACTGTACTTATGTATGTATGCCACTGTTAGTGGATTGTACTGAGCATGTAAATGAATGTCCCATTGTGTGTTTCTCTAGTTTACTAGTTTTAATGTCTCTCTCTCTCTATATATATATATAGGGGTTATGCACTAAGGCATAAAGAGGTGATAAGGTGGAGATGACTTCTCCACAGATGTCAGTTTTCCAGTTCCTATATTATTCTACAGAGACTATGCACTAAGATCTCCAAAGCTGGAGAAATCTTAGTGCATTGGTATGACCCCTTAGTGCATCTCCTCTATAGACTGTAATTATTATGAGAATTATGTCTTAACAGGTTTATATTACATCTTTCCTAATCTCTCAGTCATCCAGTATCTGGTACATGGCCCATCAATAAAAACTAGGGGTGGAGGTGTTGTGCAAAAGCACAGTTACTTGGTCTGCTTGGAACATTTTGGTTCCTGAGGAAGTGGTACTAATCACAAAATGCATTGCTCCATTATAGTTATTATGATTTATGGAGACATTATAGTTATTATGATTTATGGAGACCCTTTTTAAAAGCTTAATAATACTTAAAATGTAAAAAAATATATATTGTAGCATTTATCTCGTTGAGAAAAACAAGGGTGCTCCAACTGTTCAAACGTTCATACGGCTCAAACTTGAATTTTAAGTGCAGAATCTCAATGACCTTAAATTTTACAGTGGCGCTGTTGCTACACTATTCTATGGACAACTCTGGCCATAAATCTCCATAGGATGGTGTAGCAACAGCACCACTGCACAATTTCAGGCCACTGTGATACTGCACCTAAAAATTTCTGGTTTGAACTGTAATAAGTTTTGAATAAAACACCTTTCAGCAGTGCGAGTACCCTTGTTTTACTCAGGGCGATATTAATTTATGTTTAATATAAGATTTTAATAAAAAGTTATTACATTGAGTCCATTCACTCTCTTTGAATTCATCTATAGTAAGCTTAGAGAAATAGCTCCATGAACTTCATTGTAAAGCATGAATAAGTATTTGAGTATAGAGGTGCTGCCTATTTCACATTAAGATCCATGTACCCTGCGTGACGTGTCAGTTACCACACAATTCACTTATTATGAAGGCTATCATTTTGAGGTATGTGTATCTCATAGAAGAACTGAATGGATAGGCAGTTACAGAACCTTGGGGTGTGTACCACTGCATGAAGTTATACCTGAAGTCAGGATTCAGCCACACTAGTATGTGAGTAGACCCCAAAAAGAATTCACTATTTTGGTATTATGGATTGAAGGTATTTGAGTGTTGCACACAGATAAATCTTCTGTGCTGCTGTTTCTTCTTTTAGTCAATGGGCATCAGCTGTTTGCTATCACAACACAAGAGCCTTATGGCAATTTTTATATTTGTTATATTGGCCTAAACATACAGTACTCAAATATATAAAAGAATTGTATTTCAATCAAAAAGCGTAATTTTTATGAGTCAGCTTGTGATATAAATATCACTACAAATAACACATGTACCACTTATAGAAATAAATAACTTCAGGGAACCAATTTAGAAACATTGCTAAAGTACAGGGGGAAAAAACAAGATGCTCATGATAAATCCACCAGTTCTCTTGCTGGGATATCCTTAACCTGTATTAAAATAACAAACATGATTGATTACTTTCTAACTTCAAGTACAATTTATTTTACTGATAAGCACTCTAATTTTCATTTTGTCTTTCCCAGTTTAATTCCAAAGTCTGCTACTGTAAATCATTATGTTTTTAGCTTGGGACTCCAGTTATTTATACATTATGTATGTGCATCTCTAACTGTAAAATTTAATTAATGTGCACATCATATTATTATTTAAAATAATATATAATTGATTGGTGTGAGGAAATGTTTTAATCTCAAAGATATATAGTGAGACTCCCAGCCTGTAAAAGATTAGCATCTTTCTCTCTCTCTTTCACACAAACACACACATTCACCTCCCCCAAAAGCCTCCACTTCTATGTTCACAGTGTTACATAATCCAGCAAACGTCAGAGCCTGCCATCACTGCCACTACTCATCATTGTCACTTAATTATTTCCTTCTTCTAATTTAAAGGGATAGTAATGTTTCACAAAAACAGCAGCTCCAATTAATCTTCATAGTACTTGAGCCATAGAGAGTGTTATTTCAATACTGTCAGAGTTGTGGTTCAAAAGTAATTGAATGATAAAGTATCCCCCTGCAGCCCCTTTTACCTAGTGTAAGCCATCTCTTTTCAGATGTGGAATCTGGTTGCTAGACCAAAAAAGATAACAGCAGGGGACAATCCTCTTCCTATAAGAACAATGAAAGCCCTGCCCCCTTGACAAGTTTTTCAGTTTTTTACCTCATCTTAATTGAGAATTGTCCCTCTCTGCAGTTTACCTGGGCACCTCCCTTCTGCTCTGGCTGAACAGTGTTACATCAGTAAAAGGGGCAGGAGGGGGATATTTTATCATTCAATTACTCTTGAACTACAACTCTGACATCATTGAAATAACACTCTCCAAGGTCCAAATACTATGATGATTAATTAGAGCTGCTTTTATTATGAAACATTACTATCCCTTTAAGATAAAGAAATCGTGCTTACCCATATTCATTACTTCCAATGCACATACTGCACCAACAGACCAAATAAGCAAAGTCAAAACTGTTTTTATTTAAAACATTAGAATATGTTACATTTAATTGACTATGAGGACCTATTATAAATCCCGCTATATAATTACAACCACTCATCTAAGGCTCGATTCTATTACCCGCACTAAAACCAGCGTTATAAGAAAAACAAGTAGCGTGAATTTTACAAACATGTGTTACATCGGTATTCTATTGCAGATCCACAGTACAACAAAACTGGCGTCGACAACACTTTTCAGAGTAGTAACAAAACTGGCTCTGTCTGCTTTTTTTGACTACCACCTACAGAAAACTCGCAAAATGTAAAAATCCAAGGAAATAGGCATACATTTGACAAGAGAAAGATCAAGTTCAGTGTTAGATGTGTTCTCCACATAACAAAATCCAACAGAGTGCCCCCTTTCGACATATTAACCCCCCCCTTTTAAAAGTCGACTTGCAGTGCTTTCTTTCACCACTTTAATTCAACTAATATTGTTCATAGTTGACAATTTAACCCTTCCCCTTCCAAATCCGACAGTGCTTTCTTTCACCATATTAATTTGCCGAATATTGCACATCCGACATATTAACCCCCCCTCTTAAAATTTGACTACAGTGCTCCCATGACTTTCTTTCACCATTTAAATTTGACATTTTTCTTCTCATATTGTTTTCGACATGTCCTCGTATTTTGTTTTGCAAGATTAACCCTATGAGTACCAGAGAGGTAGCAACGCATTGCAATGTGTTTCCTACCCCTCTGGTACACATATGGTTAAGACTGATTGAATTTCTTTTTTCTTGCCTCCAGCAGGAATACAGTAATCTTCACTGATATTTCACATACACCATTAATTCTTTCAGTACATTAACCTTTTCTGTGCCAAGGAGTTCCACAAGGCTTTGTTCATAGAACTCTGTAACCACATGGGACCACATGGCTCTCTCTGGCTCAGGCTTATTCTTATTAGTAAACTATTTTTGAATTAGCACAGAAATACATTTAATGTAGATGTATATATTACTGTATTCCTGCTGGAGGGAAGAAAAAAGAAATTCAATCAGTCTTATCCCTATGTGTACCAGAGGGGTAGGAAACACATTTCAATGCATTGCTACCTCTCTGGTATTCATAGGGTTAATTTTGCAAAAAAAATACAAGGGCATGTAGAAAAAAATAGGAGAAGAAAAATGTTGAATTTAAATAGTGAAAGAAAGTCATGGGAGCACTGTAGTCAAATTTTAAGAGGGGGGGGGGGTTAATATGTCGGATGTAAGCCGGATTTGGAAGGGGAAGGGTTAAATTATCGACTATGGACCATATTTGTCGAATTAATGTGGTGAAAAAAATCACTGTAAGTCGAATTTGGAAGGGAAAGGGTTAAAATGTGGAATGTGAACAATATTAGTCGAATTAAAGTGGTGAAAGAAAGCACCGCAAGTCGACTTTTAAAAGGGGGGGTTAACCCCTTAGTGACTGCCGAATTACTTCCTGGACGTACATGTACGTCCTCTGTCACTAAGTGACAGTTTTTGCGGGACGTACATGTACGTTCATTGTCGGCATGGGGTTAATATGTAGAAGTGGGAAATTTATGTCGGATTTCTATGCTGTATACTGTTTTTTTTCTGCTTTTGTTCGAACAGCGATGGTTTCTAAACTGTCGTTATGGCTTCTACCCCTCAACCTCTGAAGAGTAGAATTTCTGACTTAAATGTAACCACAAAACTGGCGGTAATACTGAGCGTGGTTAATAGGATACTAATTTCACGTTGTTTTTAGTTGTTTCCTATGGGTTTTTTTTGACTGGAGGTAATTATAATTACCACTGATTTTGTTTTCACAGGTAATAGGATAGCAAAAATTGATGTAAAAAACATAATGCCTGTTTTATTTTTAGCTCAAGTAATAGAATCGAGCCCCTAGTTTGTTCATGGTCCTGCATGAGGAAATGTAAATGCTATCTTACTCTCATACATATTTATCCCAATCTACGCTCTTCCCTTCTCCCCATATAGTCCTATTCATGGTATAGACAAGAGCTTCTCAAACCCCAGTCATAAAGCACCCATAACAGTACGTGTTTTATGTATATCTGATGATGATGACTAGAGTTGAGGAACTAGTGATTCTCCATTTTGTCCCCAGAGATTACGAATAGTTCAAAGCTGACTTCAGGAAAGGGGGAGGGAGGGGTCAACTTTGCGTTTGGTTATCTCTCAAACCATAAAGGTTTGAGAGATGAACCTGAGGACAAATCAAATCTTTTTACCATAGCTATGATATGGAGATTAGTAATATTTAAGTATTACTATCCCTTTAATGCTCTTTCATGAAACATTTGAGAACCATTGGCCTAGACAGTTTAAAGCCCATGGATTGGCTCAGTCTTTTCCAAGAGTTTAGTGATTTTGGCTAAGAAAACGAGCAGTACCTACAAATAAAACACATACATAGCCTTCTTGAGATGTTATTTTCCTAATTAAAGTATAAAAAAGTGACTATAAATAATGTTAAAACAAAGGTACCTTAAAGGGATAGTAATACTTCGTTTTAACTTTATTTTATTTTGTAGGCATTAAAAAAACATGAAGAATGATATAAGTCTTATCTCTCAAACCTTTATGGTTTATGAGATATTCACAAGCAAAGTTCCCCCTCCCGCCCCTTTTACCTACTGTAAACAATCTCTTCTCAGATGTGGATTGCAGTCCATAGACTGGACAGATAACAGAAGGGGACACTCTTATTCCTTTGAAAACAATGAAATCCCTGCCCCCCTTGACAAGCTTTTCAGGTTTTTCCGTTATCTTAATAGAAGATTGTCCCTCTCTGCAGTCTACCTGGGCACCTCCCTTCTGCTCTGGCTGAAAAGTGTTACATCAGTAAAAGGGGCGGGAGGGGGACACTTTGCTTGTGAATATCTCTTAAATCATAAAGGTTTGGGAGATAAGACTTATATCATTATTCATGTTTTTTTAATGCCTACAAAATAAAATAAAGTTAAAACGAAGTATTACTATCCCTTTAACTGAAAAAACAAACAAACACAAGTAACCAAAATGTATCTGCTGCATGCAACCAAAGTCAGTTGCAAATTGACTGGGTAATGTAGAAATATTATATACTGTATGCCAGTAAAAAGGGAAAAAGTGTCAAGAAATCAAATGAACATTCATATGTAATCCAAAATCCAAAAATGGATGTGATAATTATAAGCACTATGGGATCATAAAATCTGCAGTTTTCAAGTTTCACATAAACAACTATTTAATTGATAATTTGATTATCAGAACACTAGGAATCTGTGAAACTGTTTGCCCAAAAATAATCAAATGAGAAAATATTTTCACCTACTGTGGGAATTCCTCCCCAAAATGCTGTTTTTCTGATTTTTTTTCTTCTGCAATACCCAGAATTGTTTCACTGCACTGGAAGCCAAAGCCCCCCACAAAAGCAGTATTATGGAATTTGTCCTTCTGAACACATTTCTATGCATGTGTGGGTGTTCATATGCATAATACCTTGGAGACTATTAATGACAGCCTCTACCAACACTAGGTAACACATTGCAACAATAAATATTCAAATAGTTTGCTTTCACGAAACATAAAGGAACCAACATTTACAATGTTCATACTTATGCAATTATAATGAAATAGGGCTTATTTCCCTTTAAGATGATAGGACACATAATCTGATTTTTTTCATGTGCTTGTAGGCCGGCATATTTTTGAATAGTACTGAAAGAACTGGTCATTTCTTTTATAAAATGTAAAGAACATAAGCTATCTACACACAAAAATCTCACGATTCATACCATTTCGTTTACTATGTTCTCTATTTGAAAATATGGCTTTATGTTCTTTTAAAGTATATCACCTTGCATATGTCCTGATGCTATTGTGTTGAACAGTTTAGTTTGAAGGAATATGCACACTTGTCCATTGTTTTCTGTGTTTCTTTCAAGGTTCTTGTTGGATCAAGGGAAGCCACTGGTGATTTTATTTGCCTGGAGTTAGTGTTTACATCCTCCTTCTACCTTGTTATCACTGGGTTTTTTGTGTTGAAAACTTATGATGAGTGGATATAATCTGTGGGTTCTAAACCACTGAATCACTAAAGTTTTAACCTAAGCAGGAGAGATTTCAGCTCTTCACAAACACAATGTGGGCTTGAGTCCCAGCTCTCATAGAACCAGTTATCAATCGTGGACAGGAAGTAGATTCTCCCTAATCTTAAGAAAGCACTGAAGGATTGTCCATGTGACTCTGTAAGTATTAACCTCTAAGCTTCCAGATCAAGCTAGTGGTAGACAGAAGGGTGCACTTTAGATTAGAAGGGTGTACTCCCTTTTAATTCAAGATGAGGGGAGTCCAACTCATTGCAAAGCTTTGAGTTGGACATCCATGCCCCTCTGACAATGGTTAAGCTAAATACTGAATTATTTAATGCTATAAAAACAGCCATAAAATGGGTCAAGTAAAAAAAAAATCATACGATTGCACGAAATGATGACATAGTTTAATATATTCATATTGAAAGGCCTATTTTCTCTTCTTCTACAATATAATTGCTCAGAATAATTGTATGGTATGTAAAATGTTATGCATGAATGTCGTAGTTATCTTATGGAGTCTTATGAGATAATTAGCTAATGGTCCAAATTATATTGCAACTTGTTAACAGCAGATAATATTGGAGTAATTCTGAAGCTAACCAACCTAAACTAATTTTTACTATTAACACCATGACAGCCTTGTGTTCAACAGAAAACTGCATTCATTTTGGAGCAACACAACTGTACCATAGGCGATAAATACAAATTCCTCAAATTACCATTGAATTAAATAGGGCTTTTAACCCCCCCGAATGCTAGAGAGAACTCCAACAGATTGTGAAGCAATGTGTTGAAGATCGTCCTGTCATTCAAGGCTCTAAATCATTAGGCAATTGTATCTGTCTCATATGGTATAGTTGGCTTGCCCCAGAATTAGCCTATTCTTTTTTTTGTTTTTTTACATCATAAAATCTTTTGATGCTGGAGGCATCACTTTTGCATTGTTTTTCTATCTATCTACCTATCTATCTATCTATCTATCTATCTATCTATCTATCTATCTATCTATCTATCTCTCTATCGATAAAAGAATAAAAGAGGAAGCATCATTACATAATTCATGTCTCCCTCAGGAAACAAACACACCCAGTGGTGGCAGTAAGGAGGATATATTCATATCTCCTCTATACTTCCTGTCCAGGAGATACAGTGGGGAGTGATTTTGACAGGAGTGGTCAGGGGTCCAAAGGTGCCCTGGCCACATCTGTGAAAATCTCTGCAAGGAGTTGGTCCTCCATCAAGTTCCATCTGCAAAAAAGAAAAACATGGGTGACACATACTCACACACAAAATGCCTTCACCTGGTCCTCATCCAAAACATGATCCTTCTCACACAAAACTGCCCTCACCACCTCCTATGTCCAAAACCTGTTCCTGTTCCACATACACCCTCCTATTACATACACTTGACCCACATACATTATGCTCTTTCCCCTGATTTTGTGCTGCTCAAGGACACAGCAGCAGCTCGTACAACTGGTGAGAGCATAAAATGACCACCATAGGACTTGTAGCCCAAGCCGAAGGACAACGACCCATCAACTACTACATTAAGCAACTGGGTGTCAGAGTAGTACACAACACATTGCTCATGAATGCATTGTGCAGGCCTCTGGCACTCAAGTGGTTCACAAATGCCATAATTTTGCCCAAAATGGAGGACAGTACTTCATTAAGCCACTGTGTGTCAGAGGAGTACGCAATGCATTGCTCAGCAATGTGCTTCGGCCCCCTCTGGCACTCAAGGGGTTAACAAATGCCATAATTTTGCAAAACATGAAGGACATTGACCCATGACCTACAACATTAAGCCATTGGGTGTACATTGCTCAGCTTTTGGCTTTGTTGTAAAGCAGCAAAATTAGGTGGGGGGCTCCAACAACCACTACAGACAAGTGTCTCTCATGTTTCTTACAAACTGCTCACGATTGGCATGTATATAGAAAAACACAGCTGATAAAGTATTGTGATTTATGAAAAGGAAGGGATTCTGGCTATGGTGGGGCTAGGAAAAAATAGGGGAGGGTAGACAGCGCAGAAAATATCCTCTAAGTGTAGTAAATAGTAAAAATTTACACAAAAAATAAAATTGATGGTTTATTGGAATACAGAAGCACAAAATAAAAATATCTATAAAAAGTGAAAAAATACATACATTGAGTATTGCATATGGGAGATAGAAATTTCCCCAACTTATTCAGTTAAGTATGTATCAATATGCACACTGACTCAATGAATAGAGACAAAATATAAAGGTCTAGACTTGAGTCAATGATATAAGTATTCAAAATAAGAGGAGTATAGCTTATAGCGAATACATAGTGTGGGATATACTGGGAGACAAATAATCGCTAGATGGAATAACCGGCATAAACATATATGAGTGGCAGATCAGCAACGATATGTGAAACACATAGCAAAAAGTGTAGATGTCTGCTTACTGGACATATACTTGATGCAGAGCCCGTAGAGTATTGTAAACCAACAGTGGCATGTAAATAATCTTAATGAAAAAAGATGTCTGCTTACAAGATGTTTGCTTGATTCACAGCCCATAAATGAGGTCTCTGTACAGGACACCGTCGTCCAGATAAGTCCTCCGTCCTCACGTTGTTGCGTTAATAGAGTCCACCGCTCTGCGATGTTTAGTACTCCCCTCCACAATCGATGCAGCTGAATAAAGTAGTCCTTGGCGTTCCGTTTCCACGTGGAACTGCTCGAGATAGCTCAACGCGTTTCTGCGCGACACCGCGCCTTCCTCTGGAGCGAAATAGAAAGTCTTGCCCGCTAATCTGACCCTAAATAAACCCTCGGTCAGCCAATCAGAGCGAGGGGATATATGACACGGAGCACAGTGTATGAAAAATAATTATAAATGGATAGTTTTATTTCTCTCTATCCCAAAAGGATTTCCCATGTGTTTCATAAGTGATGTAACAATAAGAAGCTTGCTACAAATATAGAGTGTATCAGTTTGTTATAGAAACACTGTAACACCCAGTATGCAGATTATATAAAAGTGGTAACAGAGGTGAAATACAATGTATCAATACTTGGTTGTTACCAGGGGGATAAGATCATGTAGAAATTCATAAAAATGACCCAGAATAGCCTAAGGTAACAGGAACTTGTGAGAGTATAAGCATCCTCGGTATATACCCACAAAACTAATTGGGTTACTGAGTTAAGGAACACTGTGTCTCCGAAGGATTGGGTAATTTAGGGGTATCCTGAGGAACATATTCTACTAGAGATGATGAAAAGCTTAACCAAAAAAGGAGAAGTAAAAAGAGCAAAAGGGGGGGGGGGTTATATAAAACTTAAACAAACCATAAATCTAGATCCTCACTGAGACCATTTGGTGTTAGTGTCTGCATTTTGTAGATCCAGAAGGTCTCCTGTTTTGCAAGTTTAGAGAACCTATCCCCACCCCTTATTTGAGGTGGTATATGATCAATCACGGAAAGGTGGAGACCATCCGCATTCTGGTTGTGGAATCTTCTAAAATGTCTTGCTACACTATGTTTAGTGTTGCCCTTGATAATGTTGTTACGGTGTTCTAAGAAGCGCTCCTTGATGGGTCTGGTTGTCCTGCCCACATATTGTTTAATGCAAGGGCATTCCAACAAGTAGATCACATAGTTGGAACAACAATTAAAAAGATTTTGGATCTGAAAGATTTCTCCTGTGGTCTGTGAACAAAAACTCTGTTTTTATGTGAAATATGGTGGGGCTAGGCTGGTGGGGAATGATATGAGCTGTAGTGTGGCAGCAGCTGGAGCGTTGAGTTACCAAACATAGCACTAAACAGTAATGTGACACATAATGATGCTCTCTCCCACAGCTATGTATTGCAAAAGTGCAGGGGAAACATTGTCAGACATGGAACTTGTAACAGTTAATAGCTGCTTAACGATTTGGGACTTCCACGCCACAGAAAAACCATAAAGTATCCATAACAAGGCTCTGCCTACTTTCTTTCTGATGTCGAGCAATGCTTACTATTAACCCTTTGAATGCCAGAAAGGGATATGATGCATTGCATTACAATGCATTACATACCTCTCTGGCACTCACAGGGTTAAGATCCACCCATTATCTATACTGGATCTCGCATTGCTCTGCCGCTCGGTCAGTTATCATGTTCAAATCACTTCACTCCAGCCTCTTATTGTTATTACATATGCACAGTTGAAGTTGTTACCTATTCTTATTGCCCTCCTCCACATTAATTAGTTGATGAGTCCAGACCACGTTTAACCTTTTATGTGCCAGGGCACTACTCAACACATTACTTTAATTTTTGTTTTCAACCCTTTCAGTGGCAGCATCTATCCTACACATTGCAATGCACTGGAGATGTCTTTTCAGCTCTAACACTTAACCCTTTCAGTGGAAGAGAGGCATACAACACAATGTTAAGCATTGCGTTGCATAATCCTATGACACTCAAAGGGTTAAAGTGTGTGTGTGTGTCACTCTTTATGTATGTCAGTGCATGTATGTGCGTTTGTGTGTATATCTCACTGTGTGCATGTGTGTTGCATGCGTGCATATATGTCTGTTGCATGTGTGTGTATATTAGTGTGTCTACATTTGTGACACTGTTATGGCCAACGCCGTATCTTTTCTGACATTCTTTGCAAACAAATTACACATTCTCTACATAACATGATGGGCAATACTTTCCCACACTGCAAGTATATATATATAATGGCATAGGATAATGAGAGTTGAGTACAGCAGCAACCTTGCGTTCCTCAACCCCATACTAAACTATATAGGCTTTCTTGAATGTGCATTTAAATTGCCTTTTGTTTGTGGAGTTGCAAGGTTTTGAAGAACCATGTAGCCCATTACCATTACCATTAGGAATAATAGTACTGTTACATGCCCCAAGCAGGCAACAAGACCCAGGGGTTGGGTCAGCCTACTGCATTATTAGAGAACTGTGCATCCCAACTTCATGATTATTAAGGTGATAAGCACCATTACATGCCACAAGCTGGCAACAAGTCCCTGGGTTTTAACCATGGCACATGAGTCTTTAGCTCTCTCAACTAGTACCTAGCAACACCACTGGCTTTAACATTTGAAATCTATAATGCATAGTTTATCATGGGGTTTGATATTTTCAATTTCAATTGTATTGGTTAAATAAATAATAGTTGCCAAAATGAAGCAAGAAAATATGTAGAAAAATCTCAACAGCCAAGGACAGAAGCAATTTAAATGTACAGTAGGTTTTGAGATTGTACTTCCTGGAATTGTTATCTTAATCAAATATGTGATTATTTGCAAATTGTCACATTTGATACTTTTTATACCCTTCAGGAAGTGCTAATAACTATTCACATTATCTAAGACTATTAAAGGAATGAGCAAATAAAAACTGTAGTGCTAATTCAAAAAATAATAAAACCTTTCTTTAGTTATGTTCATTTAATATACAGTGATGTGTTCTGTAAAAAAAATAGTACAATGATGTGCCATGAAAAACAATAATATTTAATCCCTTGGATGCTAAAGACTTTTCTAAGACATTGTCTAGCATTAAGAGACTGTAAAATGAAATAGAGTGTCATGAATCAAGATCACCCTAGTATACATGTCTAGACCACCCTGGTATATATGTGTAGATCACTCTGGTTTATGTGTCTAGACCACCGTGGTATATGTTTAGACTAGGGATGTGCAAAAACATTCACCTTAAAACAAAAAAAGGTGAAATAAACACACTTTTCATTTTCTGTGGAAATTTCAGTATTTTGGCTTTTTCCTGCTACATACCTACTGTCCTTCCATTCTCACCCCACTGCACAGAATCACATATACTGAACCTCAACCTTTTCTCATAGTGGCCATAGAAGCACACCCATTCTAATCCCCCCAGCCTTGTCCCACTTCAGTGGTAGCCACAGAACCACATCTACTAACCCCAGTCTTGTTCCACGGTAGCCACAGAGCCACACATACTGCCCCCCCCCCAATCCTTGCCCAACAGTAGCCATAAATTCACTCATAATGACCCCCAGCCTCGTCACACTGGCCTTTAAGCCACGTTGATGGGAAATATGAGAACCTCCAGCTGTTACCATGCCACAACATCCATTTAGTAGCCCCTGTGGAAACTGCACAGGGAAAAACACTTTGATATTAATTTAAACTGATGCACTGTTCTATACAGCCACTATTTTGACTAACTCAGTATAAAATTCTCATTTGGAATGTTTCCCATTACTCAGCTGTATCTTAGATACACACTTGGATAGTCATTTTCTGATGTTTGATGTGATTCAGGGAAGGTACCGACCATGCTTGGCATTTCAAACCAGGAGTTAAATTAGTGCACAGATATGTTACTGAGCTTCAAGCCCTTTACTATCCCTTTCATCTATTTTCCATATATAGTGGCTGATGCAAAACATACTGAGCACCAATAATCAATGCTGATGACAAACATACCATAAAGCTATGATCACTTCTCCTAATACAGTGCCTCAGATTTGAGCCTCCAGACATTTAGAAGTTTTTAATCAGGTTATTTGTGAACAGAGGGCTTAGTTCACAGAATCTGGATCATTTTAATGTATGATACTTTTCTACATGGATTTTAATCAAGGCTAAGTAAGGTTGTATCCAAACACCTATAACTAATACAGGGTCATAAATGAATATATATATGTAGTACTGAACTTATATCTAGCTGCCACAAAGACAGAGGGAAAAATCCAACAACTATCTTGTAAGTCAGTGTCACAGTGCCTTACCTCGGCCTGTGCCATTCATCCCTCTCTGTCTGCAGCCTGGTTGTGTCTGATTCATTGTTACTGGCATCATGAATCAGGCACTTGCCTGGTCACCTGTTATATGCCCAGCCTGGGGGACCTAATTGGTCCCGCCTTCTCCTACTCCTTTATAAACCTCTATGGGCCTGTGTATCAGTTACCCTTAAGTTGTTGTTCTGAGCAGTTCTAGCTCCAGTGGTTCCTGTATCCTGTGTATGACCTGGCTTGTCTCACTATCCATTCTGGTGCTGACCTGTAGCTCTATCTGACCATTCTCTCTGTGTGCTCCATTTGTCTTGACATCCAATCTGGTGCAGACCTGTGGCTCTGGCTGACTACCCGGTCCGTGTATGACCCTGGCTTGTCTGACTATCCATTCTGGTGCTGACCTGGGGCTTTGTCCAACTATACTCCCAGTGTAGCTTACTCCTAGTGGACATCCTACCTGGTGCAGACCTGTGGCTCTGGCTGACTACCCGCTCCATGTACTACCTGGCTTGTCTGACTATCCTAGCTGATGCTGACCTGTGGATCTGTCTGTTTACTCCACTTGTGGCTCCATTACCTACAGACACCCATCCTGGTGCAGACCTGGGGCTCTGGCAGACTCTTTCTTACTGACTGCAGGCGTGAGTCAGTAGTCTCCATTGCTGCCATCTTTATTGGAGACAAGCTCTTCCATACTGACTGCAAGCGTTAGTCAGTAGTCTCCTCTGTTGCCCCTTACTGAAGACTGTAGGTTCAGTGTTGAGTTCTTTTCGATTCCTGAGACTACTAGCTGCCTTTGGCCTAGTCTCCAGCAGGCTCCTATTGCTGACAGAGTCTCTAGCCTTTCCAGTCACCCTCTGCTTGTACTGTCATACTTACTTACAGTTGCTTATTATTATTAATTTTTCATAAAGGTGTTTTTAACTATACCGTCTGACTCCTTGTCTTGTTTTGCTACCATAACAGTCAGCAAATATCTCTCTTTTTCTGCAAGCCATAGAATCATGCACACTGACCCCCTGCATTGTCCCATGTTAGCCATAGAACCACACACGCTGACCCTCCCCAGCCATGTACCATTGTGCTGGGTGGCAGATAATCACACATACAAGCCTTGTTGTCCCACTGTACTGGTAGCCAAGATGTTTTGGGCATAGGCTGAAACTAACAAAGATCCAATGGAATTATTTTGTTGGTGGGGGGTTAATAAAAAAGTGGAAATTTACATGGGGTTTCTATGCCTGGAAATGTCCACTAAAAAAAAAAAGTTGCAAATTGTGAGTAAAATTGACTTTGCTCCCATCCCTACTATAGACCACATTGGTATTTATGTCTAGACCACCTTGGTATATATGTCGACTCTAGACCATCCTGCTATAGATGTCTAGACCAGTGTTTCACGGTCTTTTGAAAGCCAGGGACATCCTGGTTGCCTTCCTAAACTGATATGTATGCAATTAAATTTAAAGTCATCAATGTCTATTTAAGTATATGGCCACAAAAATCAGACAACGGACCAGCACAGATAATGCCAAGGCCTAGCATAGGACCATGGAAAGGTTCCTGAGAAACACTGAAAGATATGAATCATGTATAAGCTGAATGCTCCATTTTCAGGAATACATTTAGTCGTAGAGAGTATACTTTATATACAAATTTACATCTTCATCCACCATTATCTTCTGTGCTCAGTTACATGTTGCTATTATTATGAATGGCTATTTTTAGAAAGCTACTAGATAAGGGTATAACATAGATAAGGAGATAAAACCAAATGCATTACAGAGTATTTCACAAGAGCATGACAAATGAACAAGGACTGCAGTTCTGAAGTTGTAAGAACAAATGGAGTAATTCTTGGGCAAAGCAACTGAACAAAAGGACACAGATAAAAATCCTCATTGATTTAAATTGAGGTTTTATAACCACCTTGAATACAAGTTAGGTCTCCAACTTATTGTGACGCACATAAGATGTTAAAAGCTGCATTTAAATGAATGATGATTTTAGGAATTTGTATTTGTCTCCTGTGGTGCAGAGGGCTTTCTCCTGAATTGTTCTAGTTCTTTTTAGTACATAAGCTCTACAAACATTATGGCATTAATCTTATCTGAGATATTCTATTCTGGAATTTCCTTAACACTTTGAGTTCCAGAGGGGTATGCAACACATTGCTTTGTAGTGCATTGCATACCTCTCTGTCACTCAAAAGGTTAAATGAAAAGTCTGTGTAGAACATATATTGTACCAATGTATTAATTCTCTTGTTTCAGAAACTGAGGGCATTAGATAGATTTTGCTTTTAAAGTGGAACTACCATGTGCAGTAAAGTCACCCTGCAACAAATAAGCAGGTGGCGACTAGCTTCATAAGAGTTCTCTTACCTCTTGCAACAACAGGATGCTAGAGAAATCCTTATTCTTGTGAGACTGGAAGCCAGCTATCAGACTTCTTGTTTGTATGCCTGTGCTGTCCGTCCCGGTCTCCCTACAGATGCATTGCACTGGCCCGAATGGCACCGGAAGGGACTGACAGAGCAGGTGCACAGACTGCACTAAACTGCCCGTCAGTCTCGCATGATTAAGGATTTCTCTAGCATCCTGTTGTTGCGAGAGGTAAAAGAACTCTTATGAAGCTAGTGGCCAGGACGACTTTACTGCGCATGGTAGTTCCGCTTTAATATAAAGCATTTTCGTAAGCCATAAAAGATGGCAATATGTATTAGACAGGACTTAATGAAAATGGGGTATCTTGGTAAGGAAAGTGAGCTTAAACATATTTTGGACAAACTATGCAAAAAGTCACTCAAAAAACCCTTTGAGTGGCAGAGGGGTACGCCTCTGGCACTCAAATGGTTAACAAGTGAATAAATACGTTGGGGTAATATATACTCTACACAGGGTTCATATTTAAGTAACTTATCTAAAGTACTGCAGTGCAGGACTGTAAATTAGGGCATTTTAGCACTATGAGTTTCTTTGCTTTTTTCTACAAAATGCTGTCTTCATCCCATTTTAGCTAATTTTATACCATGTTTCAGTATATTCACTGTACAACTGCAGCAGCTGTATACCCCATTGCAGGCTAATATTTATCCCTTGGATGCTTGAGAGAGCTCTTTCTTTCTAGTTACAGGTCATGGGTATTTCATGTGTCAGGAAACAATGGATGTGACTAGGGCAGGGGGTGGCCATGGGCAAAGCTAAAGGCACCTACAGTACCTTTACCAGGGGGCACCTAGGATGTAAATCTGGCCCTGGCAGTAGATACAACTCATATGGAACTCATATGTATCATATACAAACACGCAATATTTATGTACACAATGCAAGTTATCTGCTTTTTGGACAGAAACATAGCCAGCTCATGCACTAACATAGACTGCAGGCTCTCCCTTTTTAGCTTTTTAGCTCATAATACTTTTTAACCCCTTCGCGTCCACTGACGTGCCAGGACCGTCATGGCGGTCAGGGACTTAAGGATCAGTGACGGTCCTGACACATCATGGAATTCAGGGCTCCCCTCACGGCTGATTCCTTCACGGGGAGTCCTGAATCAGTCTGCGAACAAATAAAAAAGCCCCATGGTCCTCAAGTGCCGGCCACTCATGCCCGTGTCAGTCGTTATGGGGTTAAACAATGCGCTGCGTACCCCTCTGACACTCAAAGGGTTAATTACTGTCATAATCTGTGGCAAAGTATACTATCGCTGAATTGTACTAGAGTACAGCCTTGTGTATCTATATAGGAAAGCCTTTGGGCCTTATCCACAAAAGAAAATAAATATTCTGGATCGAACCAACAGCACCATAGGGGACAAATAACATTTCCCAGATTCCCATTGAGTTAAATTGGGCTATTATTACATATGATGCAGCTGGTTTGCTCCAGAATTGCTCTTTTCTTGTGGACAAGACACATATTCTTTCCTTTCAAGATACACAAGGGGATATGTACCGAAATGATACTACAATATATTATGCCCTAGGACCAATTTCTTATTACTATAACTGCCAAAATCCAATTTGTGAATCCAGATAAACTGAAATTTGTTCACATCCTAACGCCAGTTGAGCCAAGGCTAGGGCAATGATGATATTTCTGGACATCTCTGGAACTTGTTTCGTCTAAACTTTGTTTAAAGGCATGTATTAACAAGGACAGAGGAATACTCTGTAACTGTATTCCATTCCCTCTGCATGCACTGGAGATGGAGATCTAGGCCTAGATGCACTAAATGTCGACATGGTGTCTGTATGATATTGTCGTTGTGTCCGAATCACTCTGACAATTCGATCTGCATACACATCAACATATTCACAAACATTTTCAGATGGAAGAGGAAGGTTGGAGAAGGTCCCTATTATCATACAGGATTTTTGAAGTGCTGTCAGTGTGGAAGGGGTCTCCTCCCTTCACACATCACCAGCACTACAACAATTCTGAACAGCATTCTCTGTGCTTCCCTACCATGCTATCAGGGGAATAGAGAGAAGGTTCTCAGCACCATGGACAGCATTGAATCCCATAAGGATGTGCATTGCTCACCCATGTGGCATTCAAAGAGTTACAATAAACAGAACTAGTACACCAAACACTACACAATGTCCGCCCCCTTAGTATATTGCATATATTCGACATACTAACTCCATCAGACTTTCACCTCAGGGACTGCCATTTAGTCGACTCCAGTTTTATTTGACTCCAGGTTTAGTCCACTCCATTTTTTGTCGACTCCATTTTTTTGTCAACTCCATTTTTATTCTACTCCAATTTTAGTTGACTACACTTTTGCTCGTGTTTTTTATTCTACACTTAACCCTTTCAGTACCAGAGAGGTAGCAAATGCAGTGTATGTCGGAGAATGCTGTTCAGAATTGTTGTAGCTCTCCCTGCTGTTGCTCCATAGGACAGTACAGGGGAGATCCCAACTATGACAGTACATTGACATTCGTAGCCCTCTTCGACCTTTAGTGCATCTAAGCACAGGACTTGATGGCATTAAAGTATTAACAATGGCTTAGGGCCTTATATTCAGATCAGACATGGAGGAATTCTGGAGCAAATCATGTGCATTATAGGGGAGAACTAAAAATCCCCATTGTTTTAAATGGGGATTTAACCCCTTGAATGCTAAAGAGGTCTCCAATGAGTTGGAGACCTCTCTAGCATGCAAGGAGATAAAATACCCATTTAAATCAATATGAATTTTTGGAATGTATAGTTCTCCCCTACAGCGAAAATGGTTTGAGCCAATCTCCACCAAATTTCTATTGAAAATACGGCCCTGTATACAGTGTTTGCACAAATATTTACTAAAGTTCTCAAATGCTCTAGTGCAGTGGTTTTCTATCCTTTTTTAGTTTAGAACACTTAATACGTAAGAATTTTAGGTAAAATTCACAAATCCCAGTCATATTTATAAAGAAGTAAAGTCACATTTACAATATGTCTAACTGTCAATATATTTTGCACACAGCGGTATTATATACTTCCAATAAAAACAGATTATACCTGACGTTAAGATTTAATCACTAAAACTGCCTTTATTTTTGGTCTAATTAGCAAATTTCTTTATAAATACATTGGAACACAATTCTTATTTGGCCAAGACCATTTCTTCTCCACTTTTCAGTGGTGTTAGCACTTAGAGAAAATGACGCTAGATGTTTATACATACACTTGTGTTACTTTGAGACAATTTTACAGACACTTTAATTATAACTCCAGTTGTATACATCTCCCCCTATGTCATTTCCCTATTGCACTGTCCTGCAGAATAAGTTGGTGCAACAGAAATAAATATTTTAACAAATTATTAATTAATTGAGCTGAGACAGGGATTAGCATTGCACTGGAGACTGCTCTACCATTCAAGGTGTTAAATGATGCATTTAAATAAGTGGGATAACATTATTTGTTGCCTACAGAGCTGTTGGTTCACTATAGAATTGTTCCACTTTTCCATGGCTGGATTTACATCCCAAGTCCCCCTAGATAAGGCACTGTGGGTTCTCTTAGCTCTGCCCATGGCCACACCCTCTCCTCACATGACCCCACCCCCAGTTCCATCCACTGTTACCTGGCACAGAGAATACCCTTGGCCTATAAGAAGAAGAAGAGAAAACAATTTAACTGGTTGCTAAAGAGATCTCTAGCAATGCACTGAAGATCTCTTTAGCATCCAAGGGGTTAAAGGGTTCGTAATGTTTCACAAAAACAGCAGCTCCAATTAATCATAGTATTTGAGCCATAGAGTATTATTTCCATACCGTCAGAGCTGTAGTTCAAGAGTAATTGAATGATAAAGTTTCCACCTCCCGCCCCTTTTACCTAGTGTAAGCCACCTCCCGTCAAATGTGGAATCTGGTCCACAAACCAGACAGCTCACAGCAAGGAACAATTTTCTTACTTTGAGAACAATTAAAGCCCTGCACCCATTGACAGGTTTTTCAGGTTTTTCCCTTATGTTAATTGAAGATTGTCTCTCTCTGCAATCCACCTGGATACCACCTTTCTGTTCTGAGGTGAGCAGTGGGGGAGGGAGATACTTTATCATTCAATTACTCTTGAACTACAACTTGGATATTATTGAAATAACATTCTCCATGGCCCAAATACTATGAAGATTAATTGGAGCTGCTTTTATTATGAAACATTACTATCCCTTTAAATAATACTCTGTAACGTGTTATACAAGTGGTGCAGAGACACTGAAATTGTTCTGGCCATGCCCACAATTCAGTATGTGGGTGTGATCAACATAACTGAGGCACCCCTCAAAATTTGGAGGTATGGTCAGTTACCTACTGTGTCTATGGGGACATCTGGCCCTGCTCTTTTCCTTAGTATAACAACCTCAGTGAATTTAGACTGTAAGTAATGTAGCTGCTCCATTTATAATGGGATATAAAGTTTACTTCTTTAATCAGAGATTGAAATTATTTATTCATAGCAATATCTTCTTATGCTGTGAATGATTATTATCAAACCAAAAATAAATAATTGAATACTTTATGTTTTATTTATTACAAGTGGAAATAGGTGATGTGATATGTAGAAATGCAACAGAATAGTTATTACATCTGAAAATAATTGATAGACTTGTACATGCATATTTATATATATATATATACTAGCAATGTGGGACGGCGTTGCCTGTCATAACTGTTGGGCGTACATTTGTGAAATGTAGACACATGATAAAAACAGACATGTGGCACTAATACCTCTTAACCCCTTAAGGACTACATGATGTACAATGACTGTCACTTAAGGACCAATGACGGTCATAGTACGTCACATACTTTTTACTTACAGCATTCCACCGGGAGCGTTGTAAGTAAAAATGAGGCCTAAAATTGACCTTTCCAAGACTGGAGTGATCTCTTTCACGCCCCAAAGCGGTGCGCCGATACAGGCAACAGGTCACGTGTACTGGCACATTGGCAAGGATCAAAGCGGTCCTTATGAGATGGAAACATTCCAGGACCGCGGGTCCTTATGGGGTTAAAGAGAGACACTTGGGAGGTATGAAGCAGTAATATCTCCTAAAGAGGGCAAGAATTGCAGTATTTTTCCTGTGTGTGTTTGAGTTGTGCAAATGGAAATCAGAAAATAAAAGGAGCGTTATAGCAGCATGTTAACCATTTGAATGCCAGAGTGTGTTGCATTGCGTTATGCACCCCTCTGGCACTCAAAGAGTTAAGGTATAGAGTGGCATGTCAAAGTTAAATAGCAGTGGGAAGTGTATTCATACCTGGGTTCTTTGACTTGTGGAGTCCCTGTAGGGGACTCATGTGGTGCTGATGTGGACAAACCAATGGGGCAATTTGAGGTAAAAGTGGGCGGTGTTTAATTGCGAGTAGGGGGTGGGGCTTAACATAAATGTGGGAAAGTGTTAGTAATAGGCTGGGGAAGGAGGAGAAGTGGGAGTGTAATACCAGCATATTAACCCTTTGAATGCCAGAGGGCTTTCCAATGTGTTGTGTACCTGTCTGGCACTCATAGGGTTAGGGTATAGAGAGGCATGTCACAGTTAAATAGCAGTGGGAATTGTATTCATACCTGGGAATTTTGATTTGTGGAGTCCCTGGAGTGGACTCATGTGGTGCTGATATGGAGAGACCAATGGTGCAGTTTGGGGTAAAAGTGGGCAGGGCTTAATCACAAGTAGGGGGCGGGGCTTAACATAAATGTGGGAAAGTGTTAGTAATAGGCTGGGGAAGGAGAAGTGGGAGGGAAATGCAAGTTTACAGTGTGAGGGGTTTGAACACACTCCCTGAGGGGTAAAAGTTAATAGACAACCCTGTGGCAGTCAGTGGGTTAAGTGTGTACCTGTGGCTGACGTTCCTGCTCCGTGTACCGACCCGGCTTGGCTGACGTTCCTGCTCCATGTACCGACCCAGCTTGGCTGACGTTCCTGCTCCATGTACCGAACCAGCTTGGCTGATGTTCCTGCTCTCTGTGTACCGACCTGGCTTGGCTGACGTTCCTGCTCCGGTTGCCTCTGTGTCGCCTCGGCGACATTCCTATTGGCTTGTCATTCGTGATGCTCCTGGTTGGTTGCCACCTCAGGGCGAGATGCTCAGATGCTCATTTCGTTACTGTCACGGCAGTGCTCAGTTGCGCAGTCTCCACTACTGTCACGGTGTTACAGTTCAGTACACTCAGACATGGTAGATGTTGGTAAAACACAATTTTATTACAGCACACAAGGAATGAGGTAACCCTCACGGGTCCAGTAACAACAGCAGTAACTGACACAGGACAGGTTACAAGCAAGTTAACCCACACGGGTCCAGTATGGATAACACACACAATACTGACACAGGTCAGGTAAACTAGATTGATACAGTGTATGAAAGTCCAATGTGGCCAGTGGAGCCACTGGCAAAGTGAGAGTATAGTGAAGGCTCAATGTCGGCTATAGGCAGCGGGAGGCGACAGTGACAGGTATGCAAACAACAGGCAAGGATCACCTGTATGGAGGCTTCTAAGGTGGGCGCCCACCGACGACTACACAAGACTGGTCAGAGCTTGTGCCTGAACGGAGGGCCTACCGAGACTATCCACCACCGTGTGCATGTACTACCCTCAAGGGTTAATGTGCGATAGTATAAAATGGAAGGCAACCGGAAGCGCCCAACGGAACCAATGGAGACTCAATCGCACAGGGTAACGGAGCCCAACAGCACCAGGGTAGACAGTAACGGAACGAGGCACTGCCTCCGAAGGGGTTAATAGCACTATGGTCTGGATAACGGCAACCACCAGAGGCACCCAACTGAACCAAGTATAGACCAAGCGATTGCAGCACGGTGTGGGGCACAATGAAACTCTGACCCACGGACAGAATAGAACCGGTCACCGGAGTACCGGAATACAGGGAGGCCCAGTAATGTGGAAACGGTGCCAGGCAGGCAGCAGCAGGAACAGTCCGGAAATAGCCCAGCCGGGCACAGAGAATGCAGGAACCACCGCCAAGTCGATTTGGTGCACAGCGCTGGAACGTCAGCCAAGCCGGGTCGGTACACGGAGCAGGAACCTCAGACTCACCGGGTCGGTACACGGAGCAGGATCGTCGGTCTCACCGGGTCGGTACACGGAGCAGGAACGTCAGCCAGGCTGGGTCAGAACAGGAAGCAGGAACGTCAGCCAATCCAAATCGGTACACAGAGTAAGGAACAAGACAATGGCGTGGTCAGGCAGTCCGGGGTCATACACTGGTATCAAGACAGCAAAACTAGCACTAGGCATCAGGTACACCACGAAAGGGCAACTGCAGAGTGACAGCCCAGGGTATAAAAAGGCTGTCACTGGGAGGAGCAGTACAGCGCAGCCAATAGGAAAGCAGCAACAGCAAGATGGTCAGAATGTCACCTAGATCACGGGTGCCGTGATAGTACTCTCCTCTCAAAGACCCCCCTCCAAGAAGAGGGACCTGGCTTACGTGGGTACTTGGCATGGAAATTGCTCTGTAATCTGGGAACATGAAGGTCCTTGGAATCCACCCATGAACGTTCCTCTGGACCATAGCCTTTCCAATGGACCAAATACTGTAATTTCCCTCTGAATCTGCGTGAGTCAATAATATTTTGCACCTCATATTCCTCCTGGCCTTGTACTTGTACAGGCCCTGGTGCCACAGGAGTAGTAGTATAACGATTACTGACCAGAGGTTTTAACAGTGATACGTGGAACACATTATGAATACGCATGGATGCTGGAAGGTCCAGAGCATAAGACACAGGGTTAATTTTACGAATAACTTTGAACGGACCAATGAACCGGGGAGCCAACTTATTGCAAGGGGTCTGAAGGCTAAGATTCTTGGAGGAGAGCCAAACCCTTTCCCCAACCTGGAATGAGACCGCCGGCAGATGTCTACGATTAGCTTGGCGCTGATACCGCTGGGACAAGGTACTGCACTTGTGCCCAAGTGGAAAGGAGTTGCTCCATATGCTCATCCAGAGCTGGAATCTGCTGTGTCTGAAATGAGTCCGGCAGCATACACTGGTATCAAGACAGCAAAACTAGCGCTAGGCATCAGGTTCACCATGAAAGGGCAACTGCAGAGTGACAGCCCAGGGTATAAAAAGGCTGTCACTGGGAGGAGCAGTACAGCACAGCCAATAGGCAAGCAGCAATAGCAAGATGGTCAGAATGTCACCTAGATCACGGGGGCCATGATACACGGCAGTCTCCATTCGCTTAGTCTCCTTTACTGCTCCGGCAGAGTGCAAGTGGCCTAGTCTCCATTTACTGCTACGGCAGTGTGCAAGTGGCCTAGTCTCCGTTTACTGCTATGGCAGTGTACAAGTGGCCTAGTCTCCGTTACTGCTCTGGCAGAGTGCAAGTGGGCTATCTCCATTCACTGCTACTGCAGAGTGCAAGTGGCTTAGTCTCCATTACTGCTCCGGCAGAGTGCAAGTGGCCTAGTCTCCATTTACTGCTACGGCAGTGTGCAAGTGGCCTAGTCTCCGTTACTGCTCCGGCAGAGTGCAAGTGGCCTAGTCTCCGTTTGCTGCTATGGCAGTGTGCAAGTGGCCTAGTCTCCGTTTACTGCTATGGCAGTGTACAAGTGGCCTAGTCTCTGTTACAGCTCCGGCAGAGTGCAAGTGGGCTATCTCCATTCACTGTTACTGCAGAGTGCAAGTGGCTTAGTCTCCGTTTACTGCTACGGCAGAATACAAGTTGCCTGGTCTCCGTTACTGCTACGGCAATGCCCACATCTCTCAGTCTCCGTTACTGCTAAGGCAGTGATCATGTAGCCCAGTCTCCGTTACTGCTCCAGCAGTGCTCTATGTGGCTCAGTCTCTGTTACTGCTCTGGCAGTTCACATTTGTCTGCTAACCTATTACTGGGCGTTACTCATCTATAAGCTCTCTATCCTAAGTGAGCTCCTTAACAGACCTCTTTTCACATGGGACTGTTTACACTCACTGAAGGCCATTAACCCATGCAGTACTGATACACTGGCATTCCTTCGTATTCTGCCTGACCTGTGTCAGTATATCTTGTTATGGACTCTGTGTTTATACTGGACCTGTGTAGGCATATGTAAATGTAGCCTGTCTTGTGTCTGTATTATTCTAATAAAATACTAGAGGACCTGTGAGGGTTATTGTATTACTGTTTTCTTAATAAAACTGTGTTTTATCCTAAACCACTATGTCTGTGTGTCAAACAAACCGTTACAGTCATCCTCTGATATCCAAAGGGCTAAGGAATGAAAAGTCCCATACAAATCAATGGGAATTTGGGGATTTTGTATTTGTCCCCGTGGGACAGTTGAGTTGCTCTAATTCTTCTTATACATCAGCTTAATTATGCTTCTTGACTCCATAATCCTCTCTCTACCTGAATGGTATTCTTTTACTTTAACCCTTTCAGTTGGATACCTCTCTGACACTCGAAGGGTTAAAGGGATAGTAATGTCTGCTTATAATTTGATACTATATCGTAGATTAAAAAAAAAAATTATCTGGAGCAAGTCCCATCTCTCAAACCTTTATCGATTGAGAGATATAACATTTTAAAATTCCCCCTGCCTCCCCTTTCCATGATGTCAGCTGTAAAGCTGACAGAAGGAGATTTGTGTTGTCTGACTTGAGGTGCTCTTAAGCAGAGCTGAAATACCGCAATCTAAAAAGAAATACTTAATTAGAATGGTCTACAAAGTGTGCTTGCAAACCAGGCACACTTTGTAGACCGTTCCAGTGAAGTATTTCTTTTTAGATTGCGGTATTTTGGCTCTGCTGAAGAGCCGCCAGCCGGTCCCGGGACTAGGGGTGGGCGAAAGTTGTTGCCATGTTCCAGAGGGAAATTCTGCTTTAAAACTAGCAGCTAAAATTTTCGCATCTTTCTTCCATTGGCCAAAATCTTTTGCCATTTTTTCAATGACTAAAAAGTTTCCGCCCATTGATTTACGTTGTTTTCGCACTTCCGCTATAAAAATGTGATGTTATCTCTGAAGGCAGATACAATAAAAGCAGCTACAGAGCAAGATAGATGTGCTGTGCTGTTCTCTTGTGATATTTTGTAAAAAGTGAGGCAGGAGAGGCTCATAGTGACTCCTATCACTATGTGCAGGATACAAAATAATCAATGAAGGAGATGGAAGGACCATTATGTGTCCACTGAGTCTGAGGAGGAAGGGACCACTACTGTACCAATGCTGTCAAGTCTCCTTAAATCACCCCAAGGGATCTTGGGGAATTTAATGGGAAGGGAGGGAGAAAAGGAAATGGGAAGGGGGGAGAAAAGGGTAGTACTAGTAAGAGTAGGACAGGTCAGCTGCCTGTGCCTGCTGCAAGATGTGCTGCCTCTGCTGCCAGTGCCACCATTTCTGATCCTGCAGCAACTAATGTTGTACCTGTTGCCAGACGTGCTGCCCCTGCTGCCAGTGCCACCATTTCTGATCCTGCAGCCACTAGTGTTGTACCTGTTGCTAGTACTGAACCTGCTGCCAGCGCTGAACCTGCTGCCACCACACTTTGCCTGCTGCTAGTGTTTCTTGTAGTACTCAGGGGGGGAAGGAGAAAATTGTGCCATGTGTGACAGCAGGGGACCCTCTTTCACATTGCTCATCACCTCCTCCAGGCAGCAGTAAGATGTCTGGAATAGAGCAGCAGCACGTAGGGACTAGTGGTGGTGGTGTTGGAGAAGCTGGGGTGGAAGAGACATTGATGGCCTTTTTATCAGAAACTGAGAAGTAATGGGAGACAGGGAAGAGGATGGGCATCAACACCACCACTAGCAGTCAGCTTTTGAAATTAGTGGAAATTGCAACTGCTCTAACTTCTGCTGCTGCTGAGATGAAAGGGCAGCAGGGTGATGAGGAGCAGGCTAGTGTGCCACAGACCATCGTGGACACAGTGGGAATGGGGTCTACAAGTAATGCGGGACTAGGATAGGTTCCACTTGCCAGTGCCAGCAATACTCCTGGTCCTACTTGCAGTGCTAAATCTGAGGCAGTAGCAGCAACAGCAGCAACATTATCCGCTGCCACAGAAAGTGAAGGGGAATGTGGAAGACAAGAAGAAAGAGGCCATTCTTCTCCACCTGTTCCCTATCCCTCCCCCAGAAGTCATGGGTGTGGGACTATTATTCTCTTCTGGCAGGCACAGTGCAGTCATCATCAGCAATGGTACAGTGCAAAACTTGTGACAAGTTAGTGAGAAGGGGAAAGGAGGGAACACAACTTGGCACAACCACCCTGATAACACACATGAAACACAGACATGACATTTACTCCAAACATGTTAAAGCCAAACACACATTACAGAAATCTAGCACCTCTGTTATTGTACCACCTGACTCTCCAGAAAGGTGGGGATCAAAGAGGAGGAAGAATAAAGAAACCCAGAGAGACACTGGAAATTCCATGATGAGCGAAACAACTAGCTCGCCATCAACATCACCTTCTTCCTCTAGGGTAACAAGTACATCTCCTGCCAATCCACCTCATTCATCGTTACCTCCCCTGCCAAATGATAGCCACTCTGTTAATGTTAGGATATGGCAGTTCATCTCTACCCATTGCACACTGTGTGGTGCACTGACCACACATGCTAATATGGTGGAGGAGAATCGATACCAGGTCATCAGGTGGCATCTGAGGAGATTCCATCCCACAGAATATGTTAGGATTCCTGCAGGGAGGGTTCATCATTACTATTAAACTGTCAGCAAGTTGTCATGTGTCCTTAGCGGGGTCTGGACAACGGGTACAGTGACAGTGGCAGTACTTGGTTTCGGGTGTCATGGTGTTTGGATACAGTTGTGCCCCCAGATGTTATTTACCACACACATACTGTGCACATTGCAGTTGCTGATGGAAGCCACAGCTCCTGTTCTCAAGGAAAAAATATATATTCTAATAACATCACACCCATGATGATTTTTGGAGGAGGGGCAGGTGTAGAAGATTTAATGGTCAACTTGTTCTTTTCTCCACATCCTGGGGGCTACTTATTCTTCTGCTCCTGCCTCAGGCTCATCACTGGAGCCAGTTGTGGCAAATGGAACCTTCATCATCTATCTTCCATGTTACTGCTATTGTTGATCCCATTCCCTTTCAGCTGCCTAATCATCCTGCTGCTTAAACAACTCAGCAGCAGCAGTACGAACAGCAGTTGCAACTCAGGAGGACACTGGCCAACATGACCTTCTGGCATTAGGCCAGTAGGGCAATTTTTATTTTTTTCTCAGGGCTTATAAATAAATAAATAAAATAAACAGTTTGGGGGGGGGCTGTTTCTAACAAGACTAAGTCTTACAAATCAATGTTTCCTTAGGGCTTGTGCCTCTAATAAGTCTAAGCCCTACAAAGGCTTCGAACAACAAATCAAACAAATTATCCACTACAAAATACTCTATCAAGTCAAGTATCAGTCCACATGGCAGCTTATGTCAGGGGGTTCCTATCTCTGTCACTTTAAACACAAATGTCTTATTTTATTTTATTGATTTATTTTTTTATTAACTGCCCCCCCAGTAGCAGTCAAGAAAGCCCCCCAAAACATATTCCCTGTTCAAATGATTCATTCATTCACCAACACAGGCACCCTCCTAAGACCCCTTTATACCATGTCTTATGGTTTTTATTTTATTTTATTTTATTTAGGATTTCTTTTATATTAAGTGCCCCCCAATCCCTGTAAATAACCCCCCAAAAACATTCCCTGTTCAACTGATTCTTTCCCCACACCCCACCAACACAGGCACCCTCATACCCCTTTTATACAATGCCTTTAGGAAATAAAATATTTGTAATGTGTTGTGTGTAACTTTTATGTTCCCATTGATTTCAAAGGGGCAAAAAAAGTGAAAAAAAGCGCAAAATCGTCACTTTTCATGGGAAATTTTTCACCAAGCTGAAAGTGCCATGTTTTGCCGATTTCTGTTTGAGGCGTAAAGTTTCACCCATCTCCTTCTGTCTGACGTCTGACGTCATTGCAAGAGTAAGGAGGGTGGAACTTTAAAATGTTATATCTCTCAAACCATAAAGGTTTAAAAGATAGGACTTGCTCCAGATATTTTTTTTTTTAAATCTACAATATAGCATTAAATTATAAAGTGGTAATTACTAACCCTTTAAGCCTATGAGTGCTAAAGTGGTAGGTGTTCTAAGGACAATTAGAGTAATTCTGGAGCAAACCAACTGCAGGACAAATACAAATTTGAAAATACACACTGATTTCAATGGGGCTTATAACCATTTGAATACTAGAGAGTATCCTGCAATAACAAACAATTGGAACCCTTCTCTTGGTGCTTCCGTGCAAACCATACAATTCCAGAAACGTCCACTCCACATAGGTAAGTATGCTGAAGCCTAGTAGCAAGGTGTTACCCACAGCACCACCGTCCTCATAGGAAAAAAAATATACTACTACTAGAACTCTGCCTACTAAGCGTACAACACCCCTTATATAACACACAGATGAGAAGGGGATAAAAATAAAAAATATAATATTTATTGATTCGTTGGACACAAAGCATAGAATGTAGCAATACAGTCCCCTCCTAACGAGTCTCAGAGACGCACAGGCCTCCTTCTTCAGAGGAATTAAAGCCTGTATAAAATGAACATTTATTTTTAATTTTAATTTTTTTATATATTTAGAGACAAATTATTGCCTCTACTATAATTTTAAAATAAAAATATTTGATATATTCTACTCACTGGATTATATATATATATATGCTGACCCAAGGTCTGCTGGTGAAAAAACGTGGTTGCTTGAATAGGGACAAGCGATTATCCCTGTATGCTTTCTTAATATACCGGTGGAAGAACTATACTGGTATTGCCAATGCTGTGAGTACAATTTTTTTTTCTTTGAATATGTGGATCACAGCGCTTCTTTGGTAGAACGTCTACTGGCACATTTTCTCTTGTTTCTTGTATTTACGGTCCATCATTGAACCTATGTCGTAAGACACTTTGGATATTGAGATATCAGCTGGAACACATCAAAAGGAAAAGGGCCAGAGTGGAAGCGGGCTTGAGAATTTCCTCTACACACCTAGATGTCTGTTTTGTGCATAAGCACTTGACAGACTAGTTTTAAAAATGAGTACCCTAAAATAGGGGGTCACTAAAATAGGGGTCTCTGTTTCTGTTGTTAGAACTTACTACCCTATGAGACGCACCCTATTCTGCTTGTTTGTTTGCCCATTACAATCAACGGCATTTTTATCTGTCTCCTCTGGTACAGTTGGCTTGTCCCAGACTTGCTCTAGTTCTTCTTAGTACATAAACCTCATTCTGCCCTCTTTCACATCACTCCATAATCCTCCATGTACCTGAATGGCATTCTGTTACTTTACCCTTTGAATGCTAAAGGGTAATGCAATACATTTTGAAGCAATGCATTGTGCACCCATCTGGCCATCAAAAGGTTAAAGCCACTGCATACTAGATTGGTAGCAAATGCTTTGTGAAGCAATACGTTGAAGACTGCACTAGCATTCAAGGGGTTAAAAGAACATTGTATGGTGGGGGTACTAATATGATTATGTGATAAAACAGACACTAATTGTTTTACTAGTACCTATCCAATGCTAAGTTACTAACCTTTTACACTGAAAACCCTACCTTTAAAGCCACTTGTGCCAAGGGGATGAATGTATATGGGCATATCAGTGTGTGTTGTTCCTCTTCTCCTTATTCAATGCCATGTACTAAATAAGGCACTGAGGAAACTGGCATTACTGTCATCCATGTGTCAGTGTATACTATAGAGGTGGCATCCTGGACTTTCTCCCATTAAACTCTATATAATGGCAGATTATGTGCACAGGTATGAACTAAAGTGAGCATACATTCTATTACAGTGGCAGGCAATGTGAGGCTCTTTACCGCCAGACTACAACACTCATCATTCCCTGTCAGCTACCGACTGGCAGGGAATGATGAACATTTTAGTCCATGCTCTTGTCCATTCCCCAAAGTGCAGCAGATCCTGATATTGAGCTGTGATGGTGGCTTTGTACATTCTCCCAGTGATATTTAATAAGGATGACTTAAAAAGATGAAATGGAACAATTCTAGATCAAATTAACTGAGTGCCAAAAAAGTATTATTAGGTACATCTCTGGCACTCAAAAAGTTAAATTCCCATTGATTTAAAAAGGATACCTACACCTTCACCATATTTAAATCAACATTTAATTCAATGGGAATTATTTGTGCCCTATAGTACAGATGGTTTGCTCCACAACTGCTCCAGGTTTGCTTAACAAAGCAGATCCATTGAGGCTGATTTACCAAGTAGAACTGGAGCAAATCTGGAGTGAACCAACTGTTCCATAGGGGACAGGAATACATTTCCAAAATTCTCATTGATTTCAATGCTGCTTTTTAATTTGCAGTTTGGTGGAGACCACTCTAGCATTCACAGGATTAAAAGTCACGTTTAAATCAATGGAAATGTGTATGTGTCCTCTATGTTGCATCTAGTTTGCCCCACAGTTCCTCCAGTTCTTAGTATACAAACCTCAACATCTGTATATCATGCTATAATATAAAAGGCCAGAATGTTTGTCCAATGCAGTCATGCACAGTAGACACTTCCTGAACACACAGAATGCTGGGAGTTCTGTGCTGGGGGCATTCTGTGTGTTTGGGCAGTCTCTACTGAGCATGACTGCATCGCATGTCCTGCCAGTGAGGCGGCGGCAGTACGCAGAGCAAGACCAACCTCTTTACCTTACCTTGGCCCGTGAATGAGCTTTTACACTAGTATATTAATATATTGTTGCAATCCCTGCTTAATTTCACAAAAGAAAGACTGAAGTTTAACTATAGACACCCATCTTTTACTCCAAGATTGCCATTGGTATTCGCCAAGTGCTTAATCTGATCCTAAATATGACAGCAAGCATGTGGATTTTTTTCTATTATTTAAACTCAGAAACTGCTAAAATTATAACAAATGGGAACTAACTCAACAAACCTTGATTTTAGTTACTGACCGGTTGGGTATGTTAACCCTTTGAGTGCCAGAGGGGTACGCAACGCATTGCAGAGCAATGCATTGTGTACCCCTCTGGCACTCAAAGGGTTAAATCTTTGAGTTCCAGTGAGGTATGCAATGCATTCAAAAGAGGTATGAATGGGTTTGTTATCTATCTGTCATTTTGCTAAATAGCCTCTAACAAAGAATTCGTAATTACTCATGAAACAATGTATGGATTGCACAATTAATTGACTTTTTTTCTGAAAAGTTGACTGACTTTGCCACTAGCATCATTTAACCCTGAAGCTTAATTAGTTAATTATGTTGGCTTGGAAACCATTTCTTAATTAATTCATGGACCTTGATGTGTTATGTGTTATTGCTTGTACTTGTGTTTTATTTTGTTTTTATTGAAAATTTGATGCACAGTTATCTACTGAGATTGATGTATTACAAATAACTAGAGTAATGTGGACCCTTTTTATGGTAGATGGAACTTAATGCATTGTAAGATCTTACTATCATTCAAGGGGTGAAAAGGTCCATTTAAATCAATGAAGATTTGGGGGATTTTCATTTGGCCCCCATGGTGCAGTTGGCTTGCTCCAGAATCACTCAGTTTCTGCTTAGTATATCAGCCTTAGTTTGTGAGGTTGAAAAAAGAGGAGAATCTCTGATTATATGAAGGAATTCTCCTACAGTGCTACCTGATAGCCAGCCAGTTAGGCATAGATGTATTTTACCTCTTTATTTTCAAATGGAAATATCATTATGACCAGTGTATGTACTTACTATTAAATCTGGAAGAAATACTGTTAACAAAAGCTGTGATTAACACAGGACTGGATTCCATTACAAGTGATAATGTTAGTCCCTATGTGCAAAATAAAGCTGCAGTAATTATGAGTCAAACCATCAAACCATGGGGGACAAATACAAATGTTCACTGATTTAAATGAGCCTAGAAAGGTCAAAAACATATTGTGAAGCAAGTCGTTGGATATCATTTTAGCATTCAAGGGTTAAAAGTCTCATCCAAAAATCCCTCTGTTTAAAAGTGATTTTATCTCCTATATGTTGCTGTTGTTTTGCCCCAGAATTAACCCAGTTTTATTTTGAACCTTTATCTAAAAATGGGCTCATAGACTTCCTTAGGAATCTGTGAAATAATACCAGTGAAAGCATGTATCACATGCAAAGGAATCCAGTCCATAGTAGGGGTACAATTCAATTATAAACTGAAAGTCTAAAATGCTGCACAACAGTTTCATGGAATTTGTGCACAAATAACTGAAAACTCAGCTAAATTAATGAGAAATAATGATTGCATACTTGCAATTGCGTAAAATACTGTACATTATGTTATTGAAGCAGCAGAACACATGTACAAAGTGTCAATCTCAGGATATCTTGATAAACGATAAGGTAGACTGATGGATAGCCACAATGCCACTAGTTTCAGCACCATGGACAGTTGCTGCCTCTGATAACATTGTCTAATACCAGGTATTACACAGATTGGTAAACTTTGGCTCTCCAGATGTTTGAAACTACAACTCCCTCCATCCTCAACCAGCCAGCAGAAGAGGGAGCAAATAGCTACAGGGAGCCCATAATGAGGCTTCTGTATGGAATAAAATGGAGAAATTCTGGCCCACACCAATTTCACCGCAGGGGAAAAATTCATGTTCATCAATTCTGAAGCAATGCATTGGAGACCCCTCTGGTATTCAGTGGGTTAACCCTTTGATTGCCAGAGGGGTACGGAATGCAATGCAAAGCAATGCATTCCGTACCCCTCTGTCACTCAAGTCGCATTTAATTCGGTGTAAAATTGTATTGTTTTCTTTGTGGAATGGAACACATTTAGGGCATACTAGCTGCAAGAGTACAAGTAAAAAGAGTATTAATACACATGTGACTTTAACCCCTTCATTGCAATAGAGATGAACTCTCTATGCAGTCAGCATGTCCCATTTCAATTAATTGCAATTGCTGAATACTTTATCTATCCCCTAGTATTCAGTTGGTTTGCTCCAGAATTACCTCATTTCTACTGAGTACATGAGCCACAGAGAGATTCACTTCCTATTACTGATGCATAATTACAATCCATCAACTTGATAAAAATAGTTTTATGTAACAGCTTATTTAACACAAATCACTGGATTTATTTTAGTCAGTCACCGCTTCCCATCATTGACAGTAATTTCAGTTCAGTCACTCTTGCAAATTCTACTTTAAGCAACTACTGAATAAAGAGGAAAAAAACGAACATACCTTAGGTCATTTAACCTCCAAAATCCTGGATCGTCTTAATAGAAACAAACTGTGGATGGGATCTCTGTTGGTTAATATAACATTAATAGTAAATCAATTTAAAAATGTAAAAATTGGTGGCAAGGAAGGAAAGAAAAATATGTGTTTTCCCCCGTTGAGATAGAGAAGATTGTTGGATGGAGCTAGGGACGTCCCTTTAAAGATGAACTCCACCTTAAGCCAATACCACATGGCTCATATAGCAGCATGTTCTTAAAAGCCATCCAGCGCTGTTCAAAAGAAAGCAGCAATTATTGAATGCTCTGAAAATATACGCTGTTAAAAGGCAAGGGACGTTTATTTTGCTTATCAATCTAATGTCTTAGCAGCTTGTTTGAAGGTCAGTGCCATCTTGTGGCTATGCATTGTTCATTCCTGAATCACGCTTGGCACGCTATATCCCTGTCATAAGCATGCTAGGGAGAGTAACCCCTTGGCAGCTGGAGAGGTCTACAACGCATTGATCTGCAGTGCGTTATATATCTCTATCCAAGGCGTTAAAACACATTTCCAGGGCCTACTGAGAGAAAATGCATGCAGTGAGAATACGATTTCTGTTGTGTTTCTGTGTTTTATGAAAAGCATTCATATGGGAATATTATTTCGGAGATTGATTCAGTTTGTGCTTATGTAAAGATAGCATTGAAATTAAACACTGCACTACAAGTGCAACATGCAGGTTTTGTCGCCTGTGTTGATAATGCTTTTGCTCAACACTCTAACATAGAGACAGAGAGTGATGTAAGTGTCTGGGGTGGGTGTTGTTTTAGACAGAGATTGTATGTGTGTATGTGTGTGTGAGAGTGAAAGAGAGAGGGGGTATGTAGGCTAAGTGTATGAGAGACAAATAGAGAGACCTGGATGATAATTGTGTGTGTGTTTTTGTGTGAGAGAGAGATATAGAAAAAGACAGAGAGGGAAATATAGGATACGTGTGTGAGAGAGAAAGTGAGGGTGTAGGCTAAGTGTGTGATGAGAGAGAGATGCAGGATCTATGTGTGTGTGAGACAGATGTAGGCTAAATGTGCTATAAAGGGAGAGAGATGTAGGATAAGTGTGTGTGTGTGAGAGAGAGAGAACGAGACCGAAAGAGAGAGGTGTAGGCTAAGTGTATGAGAAATCGAGAGATGTTTGATACTTGAGTTTGTGTGTGTGTGTGTGTGTGTGTGTGTGAGAGAGAGAGAGAGAGATAGAATAAGTGTGTGTGTGTGTGAGAGAGAGAGATAGGATAAGTGTGTGTGTTTGTGTGTGAGAGAGAGAGACACAAAGAGGGAAATATAGGATACGTGTGTGAGAGAGAAAGTGAGGGTGTAGGCTAAGTGTATGATGAGAGAGAGATGCAGGATCTATGTGTGTGAGACAGATGTAGGCTAAGTGTGCTATAAAGGGAGAGAGATGTAGGATAAGTGTGTGTGTGTGAGAGAGAGAGAAAGAGACCGAAAGAGAGAGGTGTAGGCTAAGTGTATGAGAAATCGAGAGATGTTTAATACTTGAGTTTGTGTGTGTGTGTGTGTGAGAGAGAGAGATAGAATTAGTGTGTGTGTGTGTGTGTGTGTGTGTGTGTGTGAGAGAGAGAGAGAGATAGGATAAGTGTGTGTGTTTGTGTGTGAGAGAGACACAAAGAGAGAGATAGATGGAGAGAGAGAGAAAGAGAGAGAGAGAGAGAGAGAGAGAGAGATGTAGGCTAAGTTTGTGAAAAAGGGGGAGAGGAGATAGGATAATGTGTTTGTGTGAGTGAGAGAGAGAGATGTGGGCTTAACGTGTATGAGAGAGAAAGAGAGATATGTAGGTTAATTGTGTGTGTGAGAGGGAGAGTGATAGATTGCGTGATAGAAAGGGTGTGTGTGTGTGTGTGTGGGTGGGGGGGCGGTCGATGGGGTGGATTCAGCGTCAAGAAGATGGGGTAGCTATTTGGGTTGAGTGACAGCTTCCAAGAGGGTCTGGGTGTCCATGTGCGAGCATAAACTAAACGAAACTCTACATTACATTACTTTTAAAAGTATTTTATTTGATAAAGAATGTATACTTCACATTATGATACAATTTCTCCCCCAAGAGAAACAAAGATCACATTACATTGCACACGAGCATCTATCTATCCATCAAACAGTTAGCAAATGGTTGTGAGGTGTCAGAAACATTTCAGAGGACTGAGCTAGCTACAGTTTGTGAAATATGTTCATAAAAACCCATTAGATTGAGTGGAACATGTTTCTACTGTCCATACTACCCAATATCTACGGGATACAGTGTAGCATTGTATTACCTCTCCAGGTGAAGGAATAGAAAGAACAGAGGACTTGCAAAGGTGAAGTTCAACGTTACTTTATCAGATCGCATCCTATTTAACTCTTTAAATGCCAGACGAGTATCTGTTACTCAGAGGGTGTTAACTATTTGTGCTATTGTTGTACCTAACCTATAAATGTGCTACCACGGATTGAAGTGCAGGAATAATAATTGTGATAACACCTTTTCTATGTATACCACGACTGGCAATCATTCCCAGTGCTTTGCTTTCCAGTATAGCCTACAGACAATGAAAAGTGCATTACTTATGCAATCTGACAAGAACACACAACATATAACGATGAACAGCATGAAAGGTGAAATTCCCACATTCATAAGCATGTTATACTATAACATACAAATACAGCACACATGAAGTGTTGTCCTTTGCTTATGCATATTTACAAATTATGTTTGCTATGGAAACAATAAACATCTTTAACCAGCAGATGGCACTGACCTGTAGACATACAGTGCTATGGGGACAAATAAACTGCTAGGCAATTCAAACTTCCCCACACTCCAAGATGTTCTCATCTCCAGCAGTTTTTTCTCTGTGATTTTTTAATTGCGTTTCTCTCAGGATTACTAAGCAACACACCCCCAGTTGGGTAATGTGAAGGTGATGGGTTTGCAGCCAGCTCTGTGAGATGTGAAGCTTTGCAGTTTAGATTAGCCTTATGATGTTAGTATAAGGCGGAGCCCAGCTTTAGGGGGCGTGCGCTTAATCTTCAACAATCTTTACAATCTCAGGCAGAGGAATAACTGGAGATATGCCCCATTCTCTCTTTATTTCTCTTCATTTGCCGTTCATCTCTCAGCCCATTCTATCAATCCTTTTTTTGCAAAGAGGAAGCAGCATCTGAAGTCCAAACAAGGTATAGTATATTTATTTATTGTGTGGCCCTGCTACACACATCAATTGCACATAAGCACTTGCTAACATTGCACAATTGCACATATTTGCAACGTGACACAATGTGAAACAAGTGGGACGGATGCTTTGCCTAAGGGTAGAATGTAACCCATTGAAAGCTAGAGAGGTCTCCAAAGCATTGCTCTGAAATGCGTTGGAGACATCTCTAGAATTCAAAGGGTTAATTTGCACTGAAGAAAGGGACAAAACTTCTTTCTTTTCACGTACAGTACCTGCTTATGGTAGAATGTTTACCTGCAACAGAGTCTGATGTGCAAACAAAACTGGGGCAATTACATGGCAAACCAACTGCGCTGTGGGGGACACATGCAAATGTGCATTTATTTATTGTGACGCTTTTAACCCTTTGAATGAGTGAGAGAAAGGTATTCAGTGTATCGCGATGCAATGCACTGGAGGTCTCTCGCGTTCAACGGGTTAAAAGGAACATTTTAATCAATAGGGATATTTTGAGTTTATATTTACCCTCTGGGATGCATTTTGATTGATCAAGAGCAGCTCCAGTACCTTTGTACATCAGCCTCACTGTATGGTGGCATGTGCAATATTTATATCCACGTTTTTTTTGTTTTTGTTTTTTTGGGGGGCAGGAAGGTAACCCATGAATGTAATCCCTAAAACTCAGATATTCAAATATTGTTTTTAACCGTTTGAGTGCTAGATTATTACTGTGATGCACACCTCTCTGCCATTCAAATGGTTAACTGCCAGCACGTTGACAATCAAAGACTTAACTGCACATACATTCTGGGGCTGAAGGGCACGTTGCAATCACATTGACTGTGTACACCTCCAGGCTCAAAGCGTTATGGGCCACGTTCCTCTGAGATTCCGCTGTTGCGTTTTGCACCTTCTTTAATACTAAGGGTTAATCGCGCACACACACGCACACACACCCTGGTATTTCGAGGGCAAACTTTATTGCACCCACTAGCACTTATCCCTTTCAGCGACAGAGCGGTGTCCCACGCACTGCTTTGCAATGCGTTGAACACTCACCTGGGGTTTTTATATAGTACTTAAGGGGTTAAGCGAGATAGATAGATAGATAGATAGATAGATAGATAGATAGATACAGACATTTTTTATCTCCTAGCCTGGTATTCAGCACTTGACTCTTACACATTCAGCAGCACCTGCCAGAACGAACTGTGTCCTGAATCTGACTCCAGTGTCTTATGTAATATGTTTTCTTGTGAAATTAAGTATCCTTCAGACCTCTTCATGTTTCGATCACTTGATAACGTGCACTGATTTATGTTTGCTTCAGACATCGACAAAACTTGATAGATTGTACTATATATCTTTATGAAATGTCATTTTAAAGTAAGCTATGTTTCAGGTGTCAATATAAATGCATTTATGATACATTTAGTACCTTTATCAATATGTAGTTACTACATTGATGTCTGGGGTAGGAACATATAACTATTACGAATGCAAATCTTAACCCCTCAATTTGCAGTGGTACATACACAACGCATTGTTTTGCAGCGTGTCGTGCAGTTCTCTGTCCCTTAAACGGTTAAGAGCATAAATATGACTTGATTACTTAATCACAATGGACAGATTAAAAGCCACGACCTTCTCAATGCTAAATAAAGATCTCTAACACATAGTTTCCCAATGCATTGCAGAATTTAAGGGGTTAAGAGCCCCATTTATTTTTTTCCTACTATATGCAGTTGGTCTGCTCCAGAATTGCGCTTCTTACCTTACGCAATACAGACCAATATTACATATCTGTTGTATAAAGTAACCCAACTGCTGCTCTACTACCAAATGCAAAGTGAAAGCATACCTTGCCATATTTTGCTTTTATGGAGTGCTGATTATTATGGTGATGTGGGTATTCTACAGTGGAACATGCATGTCAATAATTAGCATTCTCGTGTGGATTCTGTGCACATCTTATAAGCACTTTAGTTTTCTATGAAGGAAAAGTAATCCAATCATATATGTCAGTTTGCCTTGCTTATCCTTTGGTGATGGAGACAAGCTTTGACCACTGTCAGAGAGCAGTGAATAGGACAGAGTGAGCAATATGAGTACAATGTAGTCAGAATTTGATGTTTCACCAGGTCTGATTAAACCTTTGAGTGCCAGAAATCTCTGGCACTCAAAGGGTTAACTTTCAAAAAGAGCTAAAATTAGTATTATTATTTTTTTCTCAGAACACTCAGTGAGCTAACTGATGCCATTACTGCACTGCAGAGGAAAAACAAGTCCTCAAATTCACAATGATTTAACCCTTTGAGTGCCAGAGGAGTGTGCAACGCATTTCAAAGCAATGCATACCCCTTTGGCACTCAAAGGGTTACAAGGGACTTTTAACCTCTTGAATGCTAGGGAGGTCTCCAGTGCATCAGTGAATTACAGCAGAATGTGTTGGAAACATCTCTGGCATTCAGAGGGTTAAAAGCCCCCATTTAAATACATGGGGATTTTTAAATCACCCCTATGATGCTGTTAGCTTGCTCCTGAATTACACCTCTTTAGCTTATTGAATATAACACCAAGTGATTTAGTCAGAATGTTAACCCTTTGAATACTAGAAGGGTGAATAATGTATTGCTTTGCCCTCAGACACTCCTCAAAACCTGAAATCTCATGCAAGGATATTTTTAATATAAATAAAAAATTCCCAAATACCAACTGATTATATTGGGACTTTTAACACACTGAATGCTAGAGAGGGCTATAACACACTGCAAAATGGCATGCTTTTAGTGACCTCAGGTATTCAAGGGATTAAAATGGCCCATTTGATTAAATGGAAGTGTTCTTTATCTCCTGCTGGGCAGCTGATTTCCTCTAACTCCATTGTGTTTAGTGCATCAGCCTCACTATACTTTGTATATATTAATGTATATAATGCTTTCTGCTGTCATTCTCAAATCAATGTTTAGCCTCTTGGATGCTAGAGATGACTTAAATGCATTGCAAAGCAACATGCTAGATAATTATATGGCATCCATGAGATTAACCCCTTGAGAACTAGAGGGATGTGGCCATGGGATGTGCAACACATTACTTTGCAATGTGTTGCACACCACTACAGTCATCAAGGGGTTAAATAACTCATACCAGGTCAGCCTTGATCTCAGCTTAGGTTGTACACAAGCTAAAAAAATAATTTGACTTCTAGCACTTTTTCTGTGGAGTGAAATAAGAGAATGCCTGTTGATGAGAGATTTTTCATTAAAAAAGTTGTTACAGTTAAAACAAATCTCTTTAAGCAACAGCACCAATGGTGCCTAAAATGCATATCCTATATAATAATTTGCTAAATGTATGTCTGTCAGAAGCTGTCATGCTCACTACAGTTGGCTGTGCATGCTGCAGTCATGCCCAGAGTCTACAGACTATACTGTGCATGACTGCACCACAGCCGTTGCAGGGTGGCACTGTGGCCTGTGTACATGGGCTGTTCAACTAGTTATTCTATAATGCACTCTGTGGGAGAGCCTGAGTCACTGACTATGACTCTCCATAGTAAGTGAAAAGAACATCACCATCTGGTGACCACAATAGAAAATTGCAGTTCAACTGAAAAATAAGTTTGAGCTGTAATACATTTTGAACTTCCTTTTATGTCTTACATAGCTTTATGATCAGCAGGTACGTGCACAGACATTTTGGGGGGCAGGGGCTCAAGTGAGAAAAGGGCACTTCTCATAATTATTTATTCAAAATATATATTTAAAAAAAGAAAATAATTTACATCTCAGGAGCCTGTAGGCACAGAAATCTGAAGTGCCCCCCCATTGGCCATCTCCACTGGACACCTCCACAATGCTCCTAATCTCCACATTGCCCTCCATCATCTCCATATTGCCCTTACATTGTTCCCTGTCAGTTCCATATTGCCCCATCAGCTCCATATTGCCCCTTCAGCTCCAAATTACCCTCACATTGCCCCCATCATCTCCATATTGCCCCCCATCAGCTTCATATTGCCATCAGCTCCAACTTACCCTCACATACATTGCTCCATCATCTCTACATTGCCATCATCTCCATCTTGCCCCCCATCAGATCCATATTGCCCCATCATTTCCACATTGCCCCCCAGTGTCCATTTCCTACCTCTTCCCTGGTGGTCCAGTGGCAGGAGAGGTCTGTATGTGCCTCCTTTGGCACAGACCTGTAGCTACTGGAGCTCCCGCACGGTCTTCTCTTTATGCAGAGCGCTGGGAGATTATGTCATCTCCCAGCGCTCTGTCATACTAAAGAGCCGACAAGGGAGCTCAGCATCTATAGGTCTGTCCTGAAGGAGGCACAGACATGACTGCGCGGTGGGGGGGTTAGTGCGGGCAGCGAGGCAACTTTTTTTTTTTTTTAAAAGGGCACAGGGGCACTTTGGACAAAAAGGGCAGATGGTCAAGCCCCCCTTGGTGTCTTTGTGTGCACGTGCCTGATGATCAGGATGGTAGGGGTGGAAAAAATGCTCCTCCTCTCCTTACACAGTACATACAAAATCATGTGGCTCAAGTCCAATCAAGGTATGAAAGCATTTAGATATGTGTGTGCGCATTGTAGCATGCTCTTTTGCATCTTACATCCCTAGTTTAGCATTAATGTTTCATTTTTGTGCATTGCTATAAATGAAGAATAGAGCTGTGCAACATTTATGCCGAAGCAATGTGCTGAAGATCTCTCCAAGATTCTAGTGGTAAAAAGCAGTTTGAATCAAGGGGAATTTTTGTCACTTACGGAACAGTTGGTTTTCCTTAACCCCTTCAGTGCCAGAGGGTTATCCAACACATTCCCCTGCAATGCATTTGATACCTCTCTGGCACTCCGTTAAAATTACTCCGTTCCTCTCAGTACATCAGTATCCCTTTGATTATCTGGAACCATTTTGATGTACTACTGGTAATATATGCATTTTTGTCTTACTGCAGGAATTTGGGAAAACACTGGTGAATGTTACCACTCTGTAAACTAAACAGGCTATTTCTATAACAAAAATCCCAGTTTTTGTTGCAACAATGTGATTTTGGTTTTCTAAGCCAGTTACTGATGTTACTGGGCAGTCATAGGGGAAATCCAAACATTCTGAAAGCAAACTATAATGACATGCAAATTATATTAAAATCAATACAAATCCTATTCACTCCAATGTTCTATTTCCTGATCAGAATTAAACAGAGCTGTTACGTATTATAAACACTGTAGGTGGAAAACCATGCCCTTGCAAGTACTTATCCTATATAATAATTTGCTAGGATGTTTGTCAGAAGCCGTCATGCGTAGTAGAGACTGCCCGAATGCACAGAATGCTGGGAGGTGTAGGAATGCTGGGAGGTGTAAGAATGCTGAGAGTTCTGTGCTGGGAGCATTCTGTGCTTTCTGGCAGTCTCTACAGTGCATGACTGTCGGCAGCAGGACACAGAGCAGGAACGGCCTCTTAACATCACCTGGACCTTGGCCCGTGTACATGGGCTTTTACACTAGTCAGTATAATAAAATGAATATTAGATGACAATTGCATTTGTAAATTAAAAATATATGTGCATTTACACACATACACATAGACACGCAAGCACACATTAACCTAGTATCAAAGTAACCATTTAAGGACCAGGGGTTGTGTGCAAAGCATAGCTTTGCAATGAGCTGCAAACCCAGTTGGTTCTTAAAGGGTTAAACATTACAGTTTATATTTTATAGGCCATCAGCTCCCTATAGCAGTTTGGCGTACCCTGGCAATGTAAGGCTACTGGCACTTTCCAGACATAAACTCTGTTTTCAAAATGTGATGAATATTAAAATTAGATAAATTGCACTCTCAAATTTTTTTTTTTATCTCAATATATTTAAAAATCCTTGGAAAAGTCTGCACAATGTTTCCAGTATGGCATTTTTCAAACTTATATGAGTTAGGTAATCCCCTAGGAGAGATCCACTGGCATGGTAGTTTGACCAGTCAGTGTTTGGAGCCTGCATAGGATTGTCTGTTAAAGGGATAGTAATGTTTCACAAAAAAGCAGCCCCAATTGATATTCATAGTATTTGGGCAATGGAGAGTGTTATTCCAATACTGTCAGAGTTGTAGTTCAAGGGTAATGCAATGATAAAGTATTCCCCTTCCTACCTATTGTAAGCCACCTCCCCTCAGATGTGGAATCTGGTCCTGGGACCAGACAGCTCACAGCAAGGAACAATATTCTTACCGTGAGCATAAGCAAAACCCTTGCCCCCTTGACAGGTTTTTCTAGTTTTCCCTTATGCTTATTGAAGATTGTCCCTCTCTGAGATCCATCAGGACAGTCTTGCTGTTCTGAGGTGAGCAGTGTTACATCAGTAAATGTGGCTGGACTGGGATACTTTATCATTGAATTACTCTTGAACTACAACTCTGACAGTATTGAAATAATACTCTCCTTGGCCCACATACTATGGAGCTGCTTTTATTGTGAAACATTACTATCCCTTTAACATTTAAAATGGAGTTAGCTGGTTATATAACATTATGTATAAAGAAAACATGCTGGAGTAATTTATGAATTTGGCATACAAGTATTATAGAAGTAATCAGGGGTGGATAGGTTCTCCTAGGCAAAGGTACACTAAAAACTCAGTGTTAAAAAAGTAGTGGTAACAGAAATTGTTGTAATTACTCTAGAACAGCATTTACTCCATAGTCCGTTAAATCATGAGAAGTATCACAGTCATTTCTTGTATTCAGTTCTACTGTCTCCAGGGGAAAAGCAGCAGTGTGAGATTCTCATGTCTCCCTTTTCATCAAGGCACCATGGATAATCTGCCTGTAGCATGGAACATTTTAAAAGGATACCCATGTGGTGGACATGGTTTAATCTACTGTCATTAAGGTGTTTTTTAAATCTTCTTTTAGCCATCGTTTTTTTGTTCAACTTCAATCATTTTTTTAGGCTAAATAAAATGTTCTCAACTTGAAGACGATATGAACATTACAGAGGAAAATAGCTGCTTCTCTTTTTTTCACCATTTTTAATTCTCTATGGCACATTTTCAAAAGTGATGCCTTTGCTTAAAAAACACATTCTCCTTTTACCACCATCCCACAATTCAACATACGCAGTGAGTTGTTAGCAGTGGAGCGGAGGTTATAGTTAGTATGGAGAGCAGGAGTGAGCATACTGCTCAGGTAGTCTGGTAGTTTTCCCGAGGAGTGGTTGTGTACTAAGTAAGAAAGGTGAAGGGTACGTCTAGATTTGATTGTTAACCAATTTAGTTCTTTTAGCATATCACAATGAAGAGTAGTGTAATTACACTGGGGGCTAAAGCACCATATTGAATTATACAGGGTGTCAAGTTTATGGATAGATTTCTCTTGCTTGAGCATAAACTACATCACCATAGTCTATGACTGGCAGCAACATCTATTGCACAATACGTTTTCTAACAATGATGCTGATGTACTAAGAAATGGAGCAATTCTGAGGCAAACAAACTCCACCACGGTGAAAAAATACAATTCTCATTGGTTTATATGCAGCTTTTAACTCCCTGAATACCAGAGAGGTTCCCAATACACTGCTTTGCAATGTGTTGGAGGCCTTTCTAGTATTCAAGGGGTTAAAACCCCAGTTTACCTTAATGTAGTGGTGGCTTTGTTCCAGAATTGCTGTTATTTTTCTTTTTACATCAGCCTTTTTGGGGCATATGTTTAACCCTTTGAGCGCCATAGAGGTGGACACCTCTCTGAACCTCAAAGGGTTAAAATAAAAAATTGGGTTTTAACCCCTTGAATACTAGAGAGGTCTCCAATGCATTGCATTCAATTCATTCTTTACTTTTCCCGTATTCAAGGGGATAAATTCCCGAATCAAATTAATGGGCACTTTTATTTATTCACTATTGGCAGCTTTGGCCTCCTGTGGACATTCTTTTGTCTTTGTTCATATGCCACCATTGGTTTTGTGAGGTTTAATAACAAAACTAGCTTTGAAGTGCCAAAAAAACCCACTAGAATAATGCTGTAATGAGGAAGAGAAATATGCCTTGATATTTCAACACAGACACTGAAGGTGAGAGGGATTTGTCTCTTATATTTAATATAAACTCACAAAAGTTGAAAAAAGACCATAGGGACAATAGAAAATACAACAGAATATCATCTAAAGCTAGAAGGTTACAGGGCTGGATTTACCTCTGATGTTCCCCTAGGCACAAAGCTGTAGCAGAAAATATCTTCTGGTGTCATGCATACCTTTCAACATCTCATAGGGCCAAAGAGGGACACTTGTGTTTTAGGTGGTGTTGCCGGGACATGTCTGGTGGGAGGGGCATTACTGAGATTTTTTAGGTTATTTCGTAACCTATTGACACCTATTTTTGTAACTGAATAAATGACTTAGAACAAGACCAACATTTTTTATTCACACAGACATATTTAGAAGCACACATACTGACATTTATCCTGAATATTAATGTGAGTTTTATTGCTGTGGAGCAATGTGATACACTTATATACACACCACACAGTCTGGTCTCCTAAGAAGAGAGACACCAGGTTGGGAAAGAGGGACAGGGGGATTAATATAAAAACATAGAATTTGACAGCAGATAACAACCATTCAGCCCATCTAGTCTGCCCATTTTCCTACTGTAGAAACGTCAAACCTTATTTGGTCCTTGGTCTTTCTTATCTTATGTTTGGGACAGTCTTATGCCTATTCCATACATGCTTAAATTTTGTCACTGTATTAACTTCTACCACTTCTGTTTGTTGGCTATTTCACTTATCTACTACCCTCTCAGTGAAGTAAAACCTTCTTACATTACATCATTACGATTAAGGTATCAAACAAGGACTGTCCCTCCTAGCGAGGGACACTTGGGAGGTATGGTCATGGACCTCAAAACAGCAGATTTCAGGGGAGCAGAACTTCATAGATCTGCAGGACCCAGCCTGAGCACAACAGAAAATAGGTGCAATTTGGGACTGAATAAACTGCACCATAGGGAAGAAAGGGGAGAAATGAAAATTCCAAAACCTCCTATTAATTTAAATAGGGTGTTTAACCCCTTGAATCCTAGAGAGATCCCATATGTATTGCAAAACAATGTGTTGGATATCCCTCTGGCTTTTCAGGGGTTAAAAAGCTCCATTTAGATATGTGTGGTTTTTTATTTCCCCCTTTGGTACAGTTTGTCTGTTGCAGAATTGTACGTCATTGTTTGTACATAAAGCCCACAGTAAGAATTCACTGAAAATGTTAAAAAAAAAATAAAATAGTATTGTACTAAAAGAGAGTATTAAATATAAATATTGTGACACATAGCTACAGACATATGGGTAAATGTTCCTGCTTATGAGACCTTACTTTTAGCTTTGACAGATATCAGACTGCTCTCCCTAAATTTAACCCTTTGAGTGCCAGAGGGGTATGCAACGCATTGCAAAGCAATGCCTTGCATACCCCTCTGGCACTCAGAGGGTTAAAGGATTACTTTCTTGAACTTTGGATAAAAACAAAATTACTGTTCAGTTCCCCTTCTGTCTAGAGTCAATAGATAATTCATTGGCCACTGCATCTCAAAGCTGTCTCCAGGCACCACTTATATTCCAGACTAATGATTTCCCTGCTTGAACATTTTGATTCACTCACCTATGTTCTAGAAAATACTTATTTATAGTGGAATTTCAGCTACACTATATACAGCTGTAGAAGCTCTGTTTTTCTGTTAAATGATCAAATGTTATGCAACAATAAAATGCTGTTTATGTTCTGTGGCAATAAGACTACTTAAACCATAAGAGTTTGCCTACTTGGAAATGTAACCCTACTTGCTTCTTTATTGCTAAATAAAAACATTAAAGGGGAACTAACACATTCATATAATACCCCCCCCCACACACACACACACACACACAAACATATACTATGGCCATCAAATCCTAATAGCCTCTATGAAATGTGTACTTGCTCCTGGGTCAGGAGATTCATTCAGTCCTGAATGTCATGTCCATGGAGAAGTACATGACATTTCATAGCAGGATCATTAGATCTCAAATGCTCACTTCATTTGGTAATCTTAACCCTGCATTGTATAATCTCTGTGGTTCATGACGGGTTAAGTAGGCTCATGACTGCTTCAGTTAAAAAAAAAATAAAAATAAAAAATGGCAACCACTGTTACATCCACCTCTATGGACATGATATCCAGGACTGCACAAAGGGCATGCACTACAGAGTATGATGGCTGTATTGTGTGCTGGAAGACTTTGTTTGGACCTTCATGCCATAAAACTCTGTGTACCAGCCCCATAGCATGGACAGGCAATGGCATACAGTTTTCCATATTTCCTTTACACCTTGTTTTGTATATTGACTTAAACAAGGCCTAAAGGAAAGGAATATCCTAAATGCCCAAAGACTGTCACATTGCCATGCTTTTGGCACAGGTAGCATTAACTGTCTGAGTACCAGAGGGATATGCAACACGTTACCATACCTGGGAACTTCAGTTTTTGGAGTCTGGTGCTGCTGGGGGATATAATTGCTGTGAATCACGGCAAAAAGGAGGCTTGGTTTACCCATGAATGGGGGCGGGGCTTTCTGGGTGGCATCAGAAAAGTGGGAGAAACTGGGTGGGGATGGAGGGAAAAGTGGGATGAACTGGGTGGGAAAGAGCAGAAGTGGGCAGAGTTTAATCCCCACATCCGGAGACCTGGTAATGCACTCTCAAAACTGGAGTCTCTGAGGCATATCCATACAGTTCCAAGGTATGCACATTGCTTTGCAATTTGTTGTGTACCTCTCTGGTACTACAAAGTGTTAACGGGAAGACATAGCTTAGTAGATTGATATTAGGGAGACACAGAGCCTAAACATCGATTCCAGTGGCAGTTTGTGCATGAAATCACCATTGTTACATTTACCCCATTACCTTTTTGAACAAAGGCATAAGGGCAACATTCCAAGGGGCTATTAGGAATTTCTGGCCATTATAAAGTAAATGTGATTATTATTAGGAGGTGATAGTTGGAAAAATAAATGCACCATTGGGGACAGCTAAAAATTCCATTGTAATTGACTTAAATGGGGCTTTTACCTCTCAATGCTAATGAGGTCTCCAATTCGTTGCAAAGCAGGGGAGACCACTTTGACATTCAAGGCTTTAACCCTTTTAGTTCTAGAGGGAGTATCCAACGCATTGCTTTGCAATGCGTTGAATACCCCTCTGGCACTCAAAGGGTTAAAAGTCTCAATTAAAATAATGGAAATTTTGGGGATTGTTGTGTTTCCCCCTGTGCATTTGTGTCCCTTTGGAGCAGTACTCAGTATAATGCGTTACTCCAACTGTGGCAATCCACACAGTGAGGCTGATGTACTATAAAGAACTGGAATAATTCTGGAATAAACCAGCTGTACCATAGAGGACAAATATCCCCTCCCATTGATTTTCATTTGGTTTGTAACCTCTTGAATGTTAGGAAGGCCTCCAGTGCTTTGCTTCTCAATGCATTGGAAACCTCTCTAGTATACAATGTGTTGAAAACCCCATATATATCAATGGGAGAATTTTTTTTTATTTGTCCCCTATGATGCAGTTGGTTTTTTCTCAAAATACTCCAGTTCTTTATAGAACATCAGCCTAAACTTTTAAATTTCTGGGCTATTAGATCAATAATGCACTTCCACATCCTCTGTATCTAATTAATGGTACATGAAAGCAATGTTCCCCTATGGTGAACGTGGTTTCTCCCAGAATTTCTCTCCTTTTCTTTTGTGCATACTGTTCATATTGTCGAGCAATTCATTTTAGTCAATACACACTGTCCTTTTTCTAGCTTCACATTTACCCTTTGAGGGTCAAGGACATTTCCAACGCATACCTCCCTGGCCCTCACAGACTTAAAGGGATAGTACTACTTAAAATGAAAAAAATATATATAGTAGGGTGTATCCTCTGACTAAAACAAAGGTACTCCCACTGCTGAAAGGTGTTTTATTCAAAAGTTATTACAGCCCAAACCTGATTTTTTTAGGTGCAATATCACAGTGGCTTGAAACTGTACAGTGGCGCTGTTGCTACACCATCCCATGGAGGTTTATGATCAACTGACCAGAGCTTTCCATAGGATGGTGTAGCAACAGCACCACTGAACAATTTCAGGCCACTGTGATACTGCACCTGAAAAAAAATAAAGTTTGAGCTGTAATAACTTTTGAATAAAACACCTTTCAGCAGTGAGAGTACTCTTGTTTTACTCAGGGGATACACTCTACAATATATATTTTTTTTCATTTTCGGTATTAGTATCCCATTATTAAAAAAAATGTATAATTGTATTTGTAATGTAGCATTCATTAAAACACTGAAAACAGAAAAAAAAATATGAGCATCTTATTAACCTTAGAACAGGGACCGATTTTCTAAATGAAAAGTACAATCACCTCATTTTTCAAGGGTGCAAAGCCCTGCTAGTGGCACATTGTATTGTTTTGTTGGCCTCATTGTAATGCCAGATAAAAAAGTTACAGGGTCATTGATGTGACATGACCTGGCTGAAAATCCCCCCTGACTATAATGTCCATGTTTCTGCTTTCTGTGAAAACCAATTAAAGTTAGCTATATGCGGTAAATGAGTTCTCTTTGTAGAAAGGTTAAGGTAACAGATACGATTTTCCTGAGAAATATCAGTCCTGCATTTTTTCTTAACGTCATCTGCACTGGATCATTTTTATTCTATTTCTGACAGATCATCCTGTGTACATGCTCGAGTCTGACTGCAGAACTCTGAAAATTACGGATGTTCTTTAACAAGGTTAGTAAAAAACAGACCATGATAATTAGCAGGCGCTGTACTCTACCGTACATTATGTGTATGATTCTACATGTAAAACAGTGTTTTCTCAACCTCTTTGTTGGCATCCACTATAATATGTTCATAATTCCCCAACAGGCAATTGAATTATATTGCATCAATAAGTACAAACTAGTAAAACATCAAATGACTATAAAAAGGTCAGATAATGATATTTAAACACGGACAACCATTCTTTCATACACACACTCATACACATATACGTCTGTGCTCTCTCATACACGCATGCTAACATACACAAAATACCCCATGGGTTTGTGCCATGTCTCCCCAGTTGTACTTATACTAGAGGTTCCATAGTTATATAGTTACATACATAGTTACTTATTAAAGCTAGTGAGATAGCTCAGTGGTAAAGTCCCTCACTATGGATCCTATTCAAACCTCAAGGATGCAGGTTTGATTCCCAGCAGGGTCAACTCCATCCTTCTGAGGTTGATAAATGAGTACCATTGATTGGGTAATAATAATGTCTATTATTTCATCTGCCGATTTGGTTAATTCCAAGAGCGTGCACTGAAAGCGATTTGAGTCCCACTGGGAGAAAGGCGCTATATAAATACTAGTTACCATTATTAAATTAGGTTAAAAAAATACATCAAGTTCAACCGTTACCACTGTATAAGCCAGAAAATGAGAATTACATAATATTTTCAATTCCAGTATGGCAGTTAGTCTATTTACCAGACCTTTCTGTTTAACTAACTAATACACGGTATAACCTTGTATGTTCTCTTCCGCTTGAAATGTATCTAATTTTCTCTTAAAGGGATAGTAATGTTTCACAATAAATCAGCTCCAATTAATCATCATAGTATTTGGGCTATGGATAGTGCTATTTCAATACTGTCAGAATTGCAGTTCAAGAGTAATTGAATGATAAAGTATCCCCCTCCCACCCCTTTTACTGATGTAACACTGCTCACCTCAGAGCAGCAAGACTGTCCAGAGGGATCTCAGAGAGGGACAATCTTCAATTAGCATAAGGGAAAAACTTGAAAAACTGGTTAGGGGGGCAAAAGGGGCAGGAGGAGGATACTTTAACATTCAATTACTCTTGAACTACAAGTCTGACAGTATTGAAATAACACTATCTATGGCTCAAATACTTTGAAGATTATTTGGACCTGATTTATTGTGAAATATTACTATGCCTTTAAATGTAGCCATTGTATCTGTCATCATCACATCCATGGCCAAAGAATTCTACAATTTATAATGGACCTTTCTATAAATAACCCCTTCCTGTGCTGAAGGTGCATCCTCCTTTTCCTCTAATTGTAAGGGGTGGCCCCAAGTTATCTGATTTAGAAACTAAGATGTAGGGGATATACAAATGTAATAGTGGGGACATCTTTGCTTTTGATAAATCTGCAAAGTAATGATTTAGATAAACAGTAGATAGTATAATGCTTTATTTTATCTTTTATTACTTTAGTAGTATATATTCATTTATCTTATATACTGGTTTCCTGTTACTATGTGTACTTACTTTAAGAGCCCTCTATGTACTGTCTGTAAAAAGTGTCTGCATAAAATCCCGAAAATTCTTCTGTTTTCTCATTCTAACGGAATATTCTACTTGTTTCATTCAGTGGGCCACACCCTTAAGCTTAGCACACTTCATTCACTAGGGTTTCAGGACAATGAAAAAGATTTATAAAACTGAAAGTATTTAGTGATAGTTACGTATGCAAAAAAAATTATTTGTTGGGAATTTTCTGCAAATATTCTCTGCAATTTTTTTCAGAATATTTTCCATAAAATGTCATACTTACTTGTAAACTTGGCTTTACTTCTTTATAAATATGACCCATCATTGTGAACTTTAGCAACAGTTTTTAAATGTATACTATAAATGCTTTTTATACATCTCCCCAGTGAGCTTTCCTGGCTGTCTTCTCATCAGTACCAGAGTGCCTCCTGTATCTCTGTCTCCAACTACTCCTCCACCTCTGTTGAGCTGTTGATTTACCCCAAGGATCCTTTCTGGGACCACCCACTTTTCTTTATATATACTCTCACTTGACAAAATCACTAAATGAAACAATTCTCCACAACTGATCTTATTCTTGTAGTACAGTTAAAAGTACAAAACCATCTCAATGAAATCTCAGCATGGATGACAGAGAAATACTTAAAACTGGCTCTCATCCTCTGAATTCCCCTCACATGTCATCCCTTCTCTGAATTCATTTCTCTATATATTACCACTCTCTTTTTGTGCTTTGCTGAAACCTGCCTTCTCACTTCACCCTGTATAAACAGTGTTTCATCTTGTCTACAACCCTATTCCTATGCATATATAACTTAATACCTAGATGATGACAGGTACAAAAAACAAATAAAAAAACAGTTTCTGCGTCCATCTTAGCATGTAAGCATATTAGAACATGCACCTCTTATGTCACCCATTACTCCTAATTAGACTATAAGCTCTTTAGGACAATGAAATCATTTTATTTTCTTTATACAGCACTTGTATTTATATCATAATAATGCACTTTTATTTACTCACTGTATTTTACACCTGTTTAGCTATGTAAATCTCCTTGGATAAATAAACATATACACACGTGCATACCTGTATATAAGGGTTAGTTATGCATACCTGTGTATAAAGGTTAGTTCTCAAAGGCGATTTGGCTACACTCCGTTTTAGAACATATGAAGTGTCCTGTTCCAACATACCACTGATGTGCTGTGTCACCCCCTGTATGTCTTTCACATTGGTGGGCATGGAGGAGGCTTCACAAGGCCAGCCCATGTGGTTGGTAGTCATATAACTGGATAATGCCCACGTCTTTCATCCAACATCCTCCAGAAATGTCCCTGTGAATGATGTGCACTGCTACCCAAAGGCTGCAGTACAAATCAACATGCAGAAACCTGTCAAGTGTCCTGTTCCAGCATACCACTGATGTGCTGTGTCACCCCCTGTATGTCTTTCACATTGTGGGGTATAGAGGAGGCTTCACATGGCCAACTCATGTGGATGTTAGTCATAAATAAATTAATGATACCTACATTGTTTGGCATAGAACCCCAGAAATGTCCCTGTGAATGATATGCACAGCTACCCATAGGCTGCAGTACAAATCAGCATGCAGAAACCTGTCCGTGCCCAGTACATGAGTGCAATCAGTTGGAAGAATGCTGCACTGCAGTGCTTTCTGCAAGGTGGAACATGCCAGTGAATGGCACCATTGCCATTTGTTTTACATGGGTACTGTATTTCTTGCAGTGTTTATAACACTGAGCTAAATCTGAGTTTAGCTCCCTAAGTCACAATCTCTACTTAATAATAAAAAAAAAAGCACTGCAATACTCAAACATATACAAATATTAGGAAAACTAGTATTTGTATGCATGTTCTCTTAGGGCTGTATTTTCAAAGAAAAGTGGAGGAATTCTGGAGCAACCGAACTGCACCAAAAAATAAAACAAAATAAACATTCCAAACATTTCCACTGATTTAAGTGGACATTTTAACCCCTTAAAGCTTTGAGTGCCAGAGAGGTATCCAACACATTGCAGCTCACTCAAAGTGTTTAATCTTAGAGTAGTCTGGTTGCATTACAATGTGGTGGAGACGTTCAGGGGATTAAAATCTCTATTTAAAAAAATGGCATATTTTAGCTCTCTCCTACAGTGCAGCTGGTTTGCCTCAGTGCATTGGAGACCTCTCAAGCATTCATGGGGTTAAAATCCTGATTTAAATCAATGGGGATTCTTTGAATTTCTAGTTCTCCCCTATATTGCAGATTGTTGCCCCAAAACTCAGTATCCTTGATTACACTCCCTGTGTTTGCTATCCTAGACAAATGCCTTTATTTAATTGCTAGATTAGTTTGTAACTGAGCATTTATTTATTCAAAAAACATGAAGATGTTAACCCTTTGAATGCCAGAGAGGTAAGCAATGCATTGCAGAGCAATGCGTTGTATACCCCGGCATACTAAGGGTTAATTATGGTTGAAATTTTGACAAACCAATATAATGCAAAAAAATGTACAATATTAACCACTTGGATGCTAGCGAGGTCTCAAACACTCTGCAGAAGCAATGCACTGGAACCTCCAGAGTATCCACGGGGTTAAATAATGTAGGTAATGTATATCAATACCATACAATAGCATATTTCATGCAGTATTACTGCAATGTAATCTAATCATTGATATATTGTGTGCAGATTTGTAACCATATTTTGACAGTGAATTGAAACAGGAAATTGTTATATTTATCACAGTTTATAAAGCACAGCAGACTTATCGCTATGGAGGGGAGGGCTCCATGAGGTCATGGAAACATGCAGAATACTTTGCATTTGTGGACTTTATTAACACCGCTTCAATTATAAGTATATTTTTCTTTTATCTAAAATGTAATGTACTACTTGAAGGAACACTAACATCAACAATTTAAATTATATTTAATTTTAAATATCCTGTACATCCAGCTAGCATCTGTAAAATTAAATTCAGAACTTGCATATATAGACAAAAGTTGTTTAGTATTATGTGCATAGCTATTGTTGTTAAGGTATTGAGAATAGATACTCATTCCATTTTATTCAGAAAGGCTGAGATACATGTTAGGATTGCTATTGAAATGGTAGCCCTGAGCCCAGGGAAAAGGAGAAAGAAGAGCCCCAAGAGTGTATATAGGACTAGATTTCAGGCCCCAGAAAACAAAAAGAGGATTATTACGGGCTAGCGTGGATTACAAGGCACACCTCCCAACTTTTCAAATGGCCAAAGAAGGACACTTTTGATTTAGGTGGTGTTGCTGAGGCATGGCTGGTGGACAGGGAATTACTGAGAATTTATAAGATTATTTCATGACCTACTGTCACTAAACAAGTTCTTTAGAGAAAGACCAAAGTGTCTTATTTACACAGACGCATTTATAAACACACATACTGAAGTGTAGACAAACATTAATATGAGTTTTATTGCATTGTAGCAATGTGATGCACTTACATACTCACCACACATCTCTTAAAAAGAGGAACAGAGGGATTTGGGTCTCAAAGAGGGACTGTCCCACCTAAAGTGGGACACTTGGGAGGTATGTATAAGGTATGTTTATTTTGTAAGTGTTTATAACCCCAGATCATTTTTCTCCTTAAAATGTAATTTTGCAGTTTAGAGACTCAGTTAAAAAAAGATGTATACATATTCTGTATTATACAAGAAAGCATTACAATGAGAAGAGTATGACAATAGCATTGCTTTGGCACTCAAAGGCTTTAATGTCATAAATGTATGCACTATTTGCAACTGCCTATTTTTTATGCAAGTAACATACTAATGCCTTGATGCTGAACAGCACATGCTCCTAAATTTATGGAGCAGTTAATCAGATATATGAAAACATGTGCTCACTGTTTTGCTCAGTTATGCACAACCACTAATCCTCTCACAAAATATCAGACATTTTAGGCACACACACTTTTAAATGCATTCTCTAAATAAAGGGCACATTTTCCCTATTTCATAAAAAAACATACACAGTTCAGTAACATTTAACACAGTTCAGTAACATTCAGTAACATTTATGAGCATTTGTCCATCAAAAGTACATTGTGCTCATTTTCTGCATCCCATCCATAAGGCCATATCCAATCCAACTGCACAGTGGGCATACTTGGGAACTTCATTCTCGTGAGCCCTCAGAGGGCTCATGTGCTGGGACTGGGGGTATGTAAATCATGCTGTTTGTGTGATAAGGAGGAGGGACTTAATTTGGAGGGTGGGACTTATCATCATGATTCTTGTGAAGGGGGTGGGAATTGGGTGGAGCAGAGTGGGAAGGAGGAGAAGTAGGTGCGAAGTGGGAGGAACAGAGTTGGAAGGAGAAAAAGTGGGCAGAGTTTCATAGGAAACTCACCACCACCTCTGTCCTTGAAGACATGGCAATCATCTCTAAAATACTGAGTCTCCAGGGCAGATCTGGAGAGTTACCAGTTATGACAATGGGGGACAAATAAAATATCCGTAAAATCTAAATGGTAGAAAAGTTTGCAACTCCTTGTCATGCAATGCATTGGAGACTTCTCTTGCATTCAAGGGATTAAAAGCCCCATTTAATTTCATATGCTCTGTTGGATTTCTGGCCATTTAAGTTAGTGGGAATTTTAGTTTGATCTCTATGGTACAGTTAGTCTGTTCCAGAATGGCTCATCTTTTTCTTCCTGAATATAGCCTCATAGTTTCAAAGAGTTGGGGTTTGCTATCCTTTAAATAAATGATCTCCTATGATTTTTACACTTTGGCATTGTATATGATTCATAGCTGTATAATCATATTATAAATATATACATTTTTTGTCTAGGAAAGTTTAGGATATCAATTATTTTAACATGCTTGAAAAGTATGTATATAAAGACTGATAGTATTTTTCCTTGTACAAACATATTTAAATTACAGCATATACTTTCATGATGATTCCAACAGGAATAACAACCTTTTTTCAATTATGATTCCTCTGTACCCATTCGTGTAGTCCTAATCGTTAACTCTCTTAAAGCGGAACGTCCATCATATTAATATGGTGCCCTAAATCATAATTACATTAGTGATATGCAAAGTTTTATTTTTAAAAACAATTGCTATATTAAAGAGGCAGGCAGGCACCAGCTGCGATCTTGCAGTAGGTGCTATCTTCGCCATCTCTGTCACTCTCTTCCTGTGCTTTCAGCACAAAGTCTTTCAGTTCACTAATTGTGGAGTTGAAGGGGATGGACAACGCAGACGCAGAGATGTAAGCTCTGCAAGATGCGTGCGCTGTTCCCCGCTGTCTATTTTTCTTTAAAGGGATAGTAATACTTCATTTTAACTTTATTTTATTTTGTAGGCATTAAAAAAACATGAAGAATGATATAAGTCTTATCTCTCAAACCTTTATGGTTTATGAGATATTCACAAGCAAAGTTTCCCCTCCCTCCCCTTTTACCTAGTGTAAGCTATCTCTTCTCAGATGTGAATCTGGTTGTAAGACCAGACAGATAACAGAAGGGGACAATCTTCTTACAGTGAAAACAATGAAAGCCCTTCCCCCCTTGACAAGTTTTTCAGCTTTTTCCCTTATCTTAATTGAAGATTGTCCCTTTCTGCAGTCTACCTGGGCACCTCCCTTCTGATCTGGCTGAACGGGGGGGGGATATTTTGTTTGTGAATATCTCTTAAACCATAAAGGTTTGAGAGATAAGACGTATATCATTCTTCATGTTTTTTTAATGCCTACAAAATAAAATAAAGTTAAAACGAAGTATTACTATCCCTTTAATACAGCAATTATTCTTGAAAATAAAAGTACAACTATGCATATTGCTAATGTAATTATGATTTGGGGAGCTATATTAATATGATAAAAAATCCACTTTAAGGATCAGAGGGATATGCAACCCCCCCAGTCCTTAACCCTTTGAATGCTAGAGGGGTAAGTAATGCTTACACTCAAAGGGTTAAAGGATTACTTCCTTGTATTTTGGATAAAAAAAGTTACTGTTCAATTCCCCTTCTATATAGAGTCAATAGATAATTCATCGGTCACTGCATCTCAAAGCTGTCTCCAGGCACCACTTATATTCCAGACTAACAATTTCCCTGCTTGAACATTTCTAAGATAATCAGTCTTAGTCATTTTGATTCACTCATTCACCTATGTTCTAGAAAATACATATTTATAGTGGAATTTCAGCTACAGTATATACAGCTGTAGAAGCTCTTTTTTCTGTTAAATATGCAAAATGTTATGCAGCAATAAAATGTTGCATGTTCTATGGCAATAAGACTACTTAAGCCACAAAGTATAAAGGATGCCTAATGCAGAATGTAAGCCTTATGCAAAAAGAAAAGAAGAGCAATTCTGGAGAAACCAACTGCACCTTAAAGGTGAAATGGTGAAATGAAAATTGAAAAAACGCTCATGGAGCTTAAATAGTGTTTTAAACCTATGAATGATAGATAGGGAAATGTTATTTGTCCTCTGTGATGTACTTGGTTTGCTCCACTGTGAGATCCACAATAAAACAGTGAGACATTAATGAGCTTCACATGAATCAGCTGCTCTATGTTTGCACACAATAGGCACCAGCTTAGTCACAGACTGATGGGCATATACTTGTGTGCTTGGGTACCATTTCCACATTCAATTTCCTATATGAAGTAAGCATTGTACTAAATATACGTCTTTATACAGTGTAAGTTATATCTGAAAATAGCATCCTTGCCCCTACCCATATCCCTGGAATTTATGGTCAAATCACTCTTGATCTGCATCAGATTTCAGTGCTAGTTGTTGTACACCTGTTTCCTTGAGACAAATACTAGACTGTTATGTGTATTTGTGTCTGTGTGTTTGTGTGTGTTTGAACCCTCTCTATCCCAGTGTCGCCACACATTATCCTTCCAACCCTCCTGTGCCTTGACAGTGGAGGAGTGAATAAACTAGATTGTATTCCAGAGAAAATATGCAAAAAATGATCATAAAACACCACACCCCTTCAAACCAACCACCTCATAAAAAAAAAAACTTGTCTTGCTTGCCACTGAAACGTTGACCAATAAATACATTTTGTTCACCTATTTTGAAGTCCTGAGTGTGCATGTGTTTTGCTACATAAATGCCACACCACAGCACATCTAAATGTGAGTGCTTCTTCTTGTAGTCTCTTTTTCATTCATTCATTCTCTCTCTGTCTCGCTTTCTTTTTTCCTCCTTCTCTCTCTCTCTTTCTCTTTATCTCTCCTTTTCTCTCTCTCTAGCCTGTTTGCAGAGGTAGAGATTTTACTGGTGTTCTCAAAATTGATAAATCAGTTGGTCCAGATCAGATTTATCCAAGAGTATTAAAAGAGCTTAGGTCTCCTGTTGACAGGAAGTGGTTCCAAGTGAGTGGAACATTGATAGTGTAGTGCCACTACAATAAAAGGCAGTAGGGAAAAGTATCAGTAGTGGGGAAGTTAATGGACAAGGTACTGTAAAGAATAATTAACTCATATCTGAAGTCTAATAACCTGCAACATCTATGGCTTTACAACAATAAGATCTTGCTGAACAAATATGGCTGGATTTTTGAATATGTAATTCAAGTGATGGACAAGGCCGGAGATGTGGAGGTGGAATATTTGGATTTTAGTAAAACCTTTCATACTGTACTGCATAGAGAAATGATTCATAAGGTGCCTAGTCTGGGACTGGACTCAAAGGTAGTTGACTGGATAAATAATTGGCTGAAGGACAGAAAACAGTGTGTCATAATCAATGGTATTTACTTAGTGTTAGGATGGGTTACTAGTGGAGTTACTAGTTACGTCCTGTTCTTATCAGTATATTCATTAGTAACATTTCTGGTAGTATTCAAGGCAATGTGTGCCTTTTTGCAAATTATGTAAAAATCTGCAACATGGTTAACTCTTCATGGGGAAAAACAAACTTATTGATGGGGATAAACACATTTACAAAGATATGGGAAATGGGCAAACTGTATAGGCCAGGTGGCTCTTCTCTGACATCAAAATGTGTGTTATTCAGTGTTTCAGCCCTAGTCTGGGCCATTGTCAAGACATAAGCATGTGTAAGTAGTGGGTTTGGATATCCTAGGGATATCTAGGAATCAATATGTTGAACCAGAAATCAGCATCACATCATATTTGTACAGTAGTTTGTTATAAACTCACAGCTAACTGTTGAGAAAACCTCACTGAATTCTATTGACAACCCAAATGTTATCAAATCACATTAAAAAATAAGAGCCTGCACCCTTACTATCCAAACAATGCCCACCTTACTTTGTAAAACCTTAGGTCCAGCTTTCTTTCTCTTCTTCTTAATCCATCTTAAGATGTATGGACATCTACTCCTCCTGTATAGCAAAGAGCATCAACTCAATTACACCAATTTCTAAAAAAACATGATACACAAGAAAAACGTAACAATTGATGCAACTAAATGAAAACCACTTGCTCAGTCTTTGTGGTGCTACTGTTTCCAATATGGCAATCCAAGTCATCTTATTCAGCAACAGTGCTCTGTCCCTGTTGCTACATGGAAGCTCTTGCACATGATGAGTAATTAAATATCTTAGATCAGCCAGGCTGTGTTCATCCTTTGAAAAATGCACTGCCACTGGTTGGTCAGCAATGCCCAGCTTTCAGTTTCTGGGGTCTCCAATGCATTCAGTATGGCACTCCAGCTCTCCCCCTGAAAGCTGTCTTTCCTACATAGTAACTCAGACATGTGTTGAATTACAATATGTATTGGCTGGTACACTTTATTCTGTGTTTTATTACATCTTTTTTCATTATGAGGTTTTTTTGAAACAGTCCCCTTCCTTCATATAGTTACATGTAGTACAAGACAGGCATTTGAAGCATACTGTTTCATATTGGGTTTGTCTTTTAAATAGTAGTGCCTCAAGTCAGTTCTCATTATCAGATCCTTTAGACTGGAACCTCTCTTATAACGTAATATTGGTACTGCCCTTAATTCTTCTAGTATGTCTGCATCAGTAGCAAATATTGGTCATTTTGATTTCACTGTTTCTTTTATCGTTTTTGAAATCCTGTTGTAATTAGTAACAAATTGTGCCCTTCTTTCATGGATCCCCTATATATAGTGTATATACAATTTTACATATTTTCTTACAGTTATTACCAATATTCAGTCTTATAAAAATGCATTAAATTGTCTGTGTATGCTGGGGCCATAGATGCCCAATAACTCTTCCTGATATCTACAAATTTGAAATCGTTTTTTGAGAAGTGAACTTCTGGCCATTTATAAAATACTCCACTTGTAATTAGAACTACCGGATATCGCCCTCCTGGTAATCTATATTCCATCCTTACGAGGAATTGCTGTGTACAGGCTATGCAAGACTCTGGTACAAATATAATTTGAATTGGCAGTGGCACACAAAAGAAAATGTGTAGAGTACTAACAGAGAAATATATATAAACTAGCAGTGTGGGACAGCGTTGCCCGTCTTTTTTTTTTTTCTTTTTTTTTTGTAGAACTGTGTTGTGAAGGGGTGTGTTACTTGTTGTACAGAGTTGACACAGATACATACATAGAGAGACACACATTATCATACATACATAGACACATTCATACAGCCATTCATACATACATAAATTCACACACACATACGCACACATAGATGTTATTATGCACAGACATGGAGACACACACAGACACAGATACACACAGTTACATGTAAACATAGAGAATGTGAAGACTGTAGAAATGTACCGTGTGTGAGGCAAGTGTGTGCACCCCCAGCCCTCGGTAGTGATGATAATGCTGTGAGGAGTGGGTTATTGTCACGCAACGTAACTGTTTATTTTACTCATGCAATTGGTAACATGGAGATGTGTCACTCTGAGAATCTGGCCCTTCAACCTGAGATTTGGGTGAAAAGCCTGAGCTGCTGGGTGAGAACCTGAGAGTTCCTAGGTATGGTGATTGGACCAGGCACCCAGCTAACATCAGTAACAGAAGTTGCTTCCCTAAGACTCCAGCCCAAGAACACATGGAGCTGTAGTTGCTCATTGAAACTGCAGTTTCAGAGTTTAATGGGTTAACAAGAGTACCATGTAGTTCATAAGTTATAGCAGTGCACACTGGAACTGTGTCTTTAAATCGTGTTCATAGTCAGCTCAGAAGTGGACAAGATTTAAAGACGGAGCTCTTATGTTTGTAGTAACATAAATTATGACTTAGTCCTGCATGAATGGGCAGCTGTTAACACATTAATGTCTGCATTTTAGGATTTAGTTAACAGCTACAGAAAGTAGGGGTTAACATTAATCCTGAAATGCAGACATCGTCTTAACAGCTGGCCGATCACACAGGACTAAGTCATAATTTATTTTACTACAAACAGAACAGCTTCGTTTTTACTACCAACATAACAACTCTGTCTTTAAATCTTGTGCACTTAGTACAACGTGTCACACCAAGCACAACCATAACCTCCACACAGAATACACTCACTGCAGAGCCGACGGAGTAACTCACCCCCACCCTGCTGCTGCCCTTTCCTCCTGTATGGGCTTGTGTGCCATAATAGAGCATGATCGTATGAGAAGAGAAAGACACACAGACATAGTTATAGAAAAACACAAACAGACAGACAGACTCAGAGAGAGACACACACAGTTACACATACATAGTTTTAGTTGTGACAGAGACACACACACACATAAGCTGCAACCAGTAAAAAACTTATAAAAATGTCGCTTCAGCTGGATCGTGCACCACCGTTCCTTCCTATCAATACACTACAGTGGGTAATCTGTCCACAGCCCACCCTCCGACCCAATGGTGAGGATGATGGGAGTAGTAGTATTACAAGAAAAACACAGTTACACAGAAATAGCTACACAGACAGACACACACACACTGCAGAGCATGTGTCAGTAATAGTGCTTTTCCCTGCTCAGTCTGCTCCTTCTAACACAATTAAAGGCCGACGCCCAGCTCTGTCCAATAACCCCAATCGCAAGGCCCGTGCTAACTTCAGCAGCAATCCAAACTGAGTCTAACTCGCAATAGAGCAATCGCCAGTCATTGTTCGACTTCCGTGACCACCAGAAACTTTTGAAAAGTTTGAGACTGAGCGTGTCTTCTCCAGCAAAGTTGCATTTTGTACCCTGCTCCGTCCATATGCTAAATATATTAACCTCTTGAGTTCCAGATTCATTGGAAACATCTGTGGCACTCAAGAGGTTAATATATTTAGCGTGCGGATGGAGCAGGGTACAAAATGCAACTTCGCTGGAGAAGACACGCTCAGTCTCAAAGTTTTCAAAAGTTTGTGGTTGTCACGGAAGCCCAAGAGGAATGCAGGCATACACTGCCACTATATCAGGGGCGGAGGGCGGCTTGTCCGCATGGAGCACAATGAGGCGGCTGCCCTCTCCCCCTGTTACAATGAGATGTGTATTCCCCCCCTGCTGGGCTGGGGCGGTCAGTCCCTAGACAATGGGGGCTGGCTGCTCCAGCTCAGGTGGGGGGATTGATTAGATTTGGGAGAGGGGGGGTGTGACCACCTCACCTCCCCCAGGTAAGGGTGTGAGAGGGGGCGGGGGGATATGTGGTTAAAAAGAAGTCCAAAGTTAGTATACACATTAACTAGTGTTGTCTTTTGGAAGCTGTTTTTCTTTTTCCATTTCTCATACCTTCCATACATGCACTCTCAAATCTCCAAAACCAAAGGGATTTAGCTGAACCAAGGAATTTGTATCCAGAAAGCCAAGGAAGAAAGTCAGCATTCCATAGGATTGGTAAACTGTATAATTTTTGATGGTAATATTTTGCCATAGCTGGAGTGAGCTGTCTTGCAAAACAATAGAAAAAATGAGCTTAATAATTAATGTAGTGATATTATTTAGCCAAAATGTTTATGAGGTCCATGACCTGGAGGCGAATATATCACTCACTAAACAGCGGTCAGTTGTGATATTGTAATTGAGTACATTAATCATTGGTTTCTTTAATGAATTATAATACATTGTCATTTCTTGTAAACAGGGGTGTAGGCATTTATTGTACCAGGGGGTCATATGTGTCTCATAATGCAATAGTTACGTATTTCTTGCAAAAGCTGTAGAAGGCCATATATCTTGTATTTTCCATCCATTCTCTACCACTTGTTTTGTTTTCAGAGAGAGTTGCATGGAATTTCAGGTCCCTGTTTTTTCAAGCCAATTACTGCTTATTTGATAAAGTATTGTGGGGTGATATTTCAGTTTACACATTGGAATATTTTCCAGGACAGTGGGCCATATAATATACTTTCTTGGCATCCATATTCACGTACTGTGCTTTTCTTGGGTGGTATGGGAGCCTTTTGTTCTTCCCGCATTTAATATCTCATTGAGTGAAGTTGGTGGCTACTGTTTCTTGATACATTTACAGAACTGTATATTATTAATATTCAGAAGTTACATTGCTTGTAAGTCAAGGTATCTAGATAAACATATTCCCCCCTTTTATAAGTTAATACCTGTTAGGAGAAAATAACATCGAATCAATACAGTTCTCTAGATACATACAAATACTACTGCAATGCTTCAACACTATCCTACCTGGAATCAGTGAATGTTATATAGCAACACCGTTATAATGGAATAGGAGGTGAACTAGAAGGAATATTTTTCTGAGCATAACATATAGAAAATGTGTATGTGTTTATGTATGTATGTATGTATGTATATATATGTGTATATATATATATGTATAGGTGTTTATGTGTATATGTGTGTATATATATATATGTGTATGTGTGTATGTATGTGTGTAGATTATATAGTCTGGGTAGAATATAGTCTGGGTGAAGGATGTAGTCCATATTATCTCTTAAGGAGTTGGCATAGCAAGTACATGTCCATTGTCTGTGTTTACAATGCATTGTGTGGGTTACAGTAGACCCCCCTCTGAGTAGCAAAAGTGTGGCCTTTGTCCTTGACCGGGTAACAATGGGGGGGTAGGGGGCAGTTGTCTCATGAGTTGCCTGCCATTTGTTGTTTTTAATGCATTGAGGTATTTTCTTTTCACTAATCTTATTAATTCAGGCCTTTTGTTATTGTCAGGGGGTTTGAGGTCTTTGCCTGTTATCAATGTTTTGTGCAACCTCACAGTCTGATAAACCAAATATAGGTAATTATTGATCATGCAAATACAAGTATCAAGGGTTTATTTTATCAGGATAAATATAAAGATGGGGCATGTGGTTCCCATTATATTAAAACATTAGTTAGTTAAGCCTTACAATGGCCAAGGACCTATCACAAAAGTTCTTCAATTAATTTGTTCTGTTTTCAGGTCTCTGCATTTTCCACTGGGGCTATTCCATGTATCTATCACTCATTTTATTTTAATTTCCTCTGCTGCGTTCTGCATAGCAGCTTCCCAGGTTATTGAACTACATGGTGGAAAGAGCTAATGGGCCCCCTTTGATTCAGCTCCAGTGCATGGCCTGGAAGCCTCCCCTATAGGTAGTACCTAGGGAGGATTCAGGAAAGGTTGCGCTGATTCTACATTTATCATGAGGGTAGCTCAGTAAATAATAACCTGGATAAAGCACCTTCCTTTGAATCATGTCAGTTTTCTATTTAAAAAAAAAAAAAAAAAAAAAAAAAAACACAAAATAATTGGTAGGGTTTTTTGTCGCGGGTTGCGGATGGCAACGGCGGGTGTGTAGAAGCCGCAGTTCAAGATAAGGTTGACCAGGCAGCTACGGGAGGATCTTAGGGTGTGGGACCAGTTCATTAACGATTTCAATGGTGCTAGGCTGGGGGTGTCCAGGGGGCGGTCTATTCAGGAAGTGGAGCTGTTCATTGATGTAGCAAGTGGTGTAGGGACATACTTGAGAGGCAAGTGGTGCCAAGGGTCCCTCTTTGGGAGGGACAGTCCCTCTTTTAGACCCAAATCCCTCTGTCCCTCTTTCCCACCCTGATGTCCCTCTTTTTAGGGGGTCAGACTGTGTGGTGGGTATATAAGTGTATCATACTTGTCTACAGCAATGAAGCTCACATTGGTGTTTGTATAATTGTCAGTATAGGTGTATATAGATAAGTCTACGTATATAAAATACTTTGGTCTTGATCTAAATCAGTTATTAGGTTACACAAAGAGGTGTCAATGGGTCATGAAATAGTCTAAAAAATTATTGGTATTGCCACGCCCGCCAGCCACACCCCCCTAAAACACAAGTGTCTCTCTTTTGGCAATTGGTAATGTTGGGAGGTATGTCTGGGAGCCCAAGGGCCTCACCAGGATATTTTTTCCATCTTGGGGGCACTGGAATTGTGGCATGAGGAGTTGGCAAACAAGGCAGTGGTGTTCTGGATGGACAACATGAGAGTGGTTTATGGCATTAATTTGCTAACTTCCTCATCTCCACAGGACTTGGGGATACTTAGGCAGGTGGTATTGTTATGCATGGGCCATAATATTTTGTTTAAAGCTAAGCATGTCCCATATGTGGACAACAAAATTGCAGTATTGTTATGCATGTGCCATAATATCTGGTCCAAAGCTAATCATCTCCCAGGGGTAGACAACAAATTGCAGATGCTCTGTCTAGGGAACGGTGGGAAGAGTTTTATAAGTTGGCACCTCATACACATCCTAATGGTATTGAATGTCCATCTAAACTCTGGTGCAGCGATCATTGGCTCCTAAGACATGTACAGCATATGCCAGTGCATGGAGATCCTAGGGTGAGTTCATTCAGAGACCGGAGATTAGCCAGCTAGCTCACAGGTTCCAAATATTGCAATTTTTGGTAGCTTTGAAAGTGCAGGGCTTGTCTAAGAGTTCAGTGACTGCAAAATTGGTGAGCTTATCATTTTATTTTAAGAGGTTGGGGAGGGAGGATCTGGCCACCAGGTCTGCAGTCAGGCGAATTCTCAAGGGTTGGGATAAGTGGGATCACATACATAAGGCAGGAGGAGACCAGTGGATAGGGCTAGATTGGGGTCCTGATAAACATATTGCCACAAGTATGCACTGACCAATTTGGGGGGGGGGCAGGGTCTGATTCCCAGTCAATGCACTTTGCAGTATTGAAGGCCACATGGGGGCAGGTTGTCCTTAGCAAGCGGTATTGAGCTACAGGTCAGTTAGGACCCATGTAGGGGTGCCTTTTTAAGACATGCAGACGTTCTGCTTTATCTGTTTTTCAGTTTAAAGCTGTGTTTATCAGAACACAGACGTAGTTGGGTTTGGTTCCCAAAGCGTATGGCACCCACTCTTTTAGGATTGGGGCAACAACAGAGGCTGCCATAAGGGGTCAGTCAGTGGAAGAAATTAAGAGTGTGGAGAGATGGTGCTCTGGGGCCTGCAAACGTTACGTTAGGCCATAAATAAATTAAAAAAAAAAAAAAAAAAAAAAAAAAAAATTATATATATATATATATATATATATATATATATATATATATATATATATGTGTGATTATTCTGTTTTGGTGTAGGGGGTCTTGTACTAACAATTAGGTGTTATCGTGTACTAATCAGGATGCATGATGTGTTTCAGGTTCAGTCAAGATTCCGGTGCAGGTGTGGCTTATTGACCACTCCTTCAGCTATGGGCGGAAAGGCACACCGCTACCAGACACATCGGGGGTCAGATTGGGCTCCCGCGAGAGAGATTTAGACTGAGGTGGCTGGGGAAACAAGGCCTTCAATGGACTGGGATGGCCGGTAGGCTGGAGCAGGCAAGGACCAGGTGGGGAGAGCAAGACATCATTGTGCTGCATGCAGGTGGGAACGATCTTACCTCCTGCAATTCGATGCAGCTGATTCTGGACATTCAGCAAGCATGCAGCGTGGTGTAGTCTCTCCCCCAGGTGGTAATTGCGTGATCTGAAATTGTTCAGAGGGTTGAATGGAGAGGAGCAGCCTCTAACAGGTCCATTAAGAAGTCCAGAGAAAAGGTTGACCGCTCAGTCAGGAAGTTTATGCTCTCTTGCGGGGGCCACGTTATTAGCCATAAGGAATTGGTGGCTTCTGACACCAGTCTTTATAGGGCTGATGGGGTCCATTTGTCCCTTACAGATCTGGATAGGTTTAATTCGGCCATAGCATTAGGACTATCCTAGATATTGGAGGTGCGGTTTAGTGGGGTAAAGAGGTCCACGTAATTTCCCTCTTTTTGGGTGGCGGAATGTGTCTCTCCTGGGCACTGTGTCGGTGGGGCATACCTGAAGGTTACGTTAAGTCAGGACACCGGTTGTGCGGCTGGTGGGGCCTGAAGGGAAAAGGTTTTGCCAAGTACCAACACCAATGGCACGAAGTGGTGAGCTGCCGCGGGAAGGTGGGGAGGTGGGGCTAAGAATGCCTGGTAAAGCCTCCCCATCTAGGTAGCTGCCTGGCGGGGTGCAGGCCTGGCCGATCCCGTACCAGGACACCATGGCCCAGGAGCTCCACATTATGAGGGTGGGTCCAAGGGTTTAAATAGTTAAATAGGCCTTAAATAAACCGTGACCTCCATTTATCCCACAATTACTGTGTCGTGTCTTTATTTTCATTAGAAGTGAAAAAAGCTTTACTTAGGCAGGATGTTGGTGTGTGGGGATCATGGTTGTGTTTGTGTTAAAGGGGGGAAGACAGGAATTGGAAGGGGGGTAGGGCATGCCCGCCTCAATCAGGGGCGGAGGGCGGCTTGTCCGCATGGAGCACAATGAGGCGGCTGCCCTCTCCCCCTGTTACAATGAGATGTGTATTCCCCCCCTGCTGGGCTGGGGCGGTCAGTCCCTAGACAATGGGGGCTGGCTGCTCCAGCTCAGGTGGGGGGATTGATTAGATTTGGGAGAGGGGGGGTGTGACCACCTCACCTCCCCCAGGTAAGGGTGTGAGAGGGGGCGGGGGGATATGTGGTTAAAAAGAAGTCCAAAGTTAGTATACACATTAACTAGTGTTGTCTTTTCCTCCCACCCACCCAGACTAAATGGCTTGAAAACTTCATCGCTAGCCGGAGGTCGCGGATAGGTCATAAGAAGCTTCCCTGGAGATGTAGTTTACAAAGGTCCAATAGTGTGTCTCTCCTGGGCACTGTGTCGGTGGGGCATACCTGAAGGATACGTTAAGTCAGGACACCGGTTGTGCGGCTGGTGGGGCCTGAAGGGAAAAGGTTTTGCCAAGTACCAACACCAATGGCACGAAGTGGTGAGCTGCCGCGGGAAGGTGGGGAGGTGGGGCTAAGAATGCCTGGTAAAGCCTCCCCATCTAGGTAGCTGCCTGGCGGGGTGCAGGCCTGGCCGATCCCGTACCAGGACACCATGGCCCAGGAGCTCCACATTATGAGGGTGGGTCCAAGGGTTTAAATAGTTAAATAGGCCTTAAATAAACCGTGACCTCCATTTATCCCACAATTACTGTGTCGTGTCTTTATTTTCATTAGAAGTGAAAAAAGCTTTACTTAGGCAGGATGTTGGTGTGTGGGGATCATGGTTGTGTTTGTGTTAAAGGGGGGAAGACAGGAATTGGAAGGGGGGTAGGGCATGCCCGCCTCATTGTAATTATACTGAGACTCCAAGGAGGTTTAAGTTCCTGTCCTGCTTCAGCCGCATGCTAAATATATGAACCATTTGAGTGGCAGAGATGTGAAATCCATAGCATATAGTGAGTGTGTTGAATATCCTGGCACTGGCAGCCCATACTATATATTTATTCAGACTAATAGCTCCATCAAGCGCATCGTACAGAATCCCAAAGGACAACTGTCTGCACTGGCGTAGTTAGAACTGTGTGCAGGACACGGTTTGTATTGAAGAGTGTGGAGGTGGATCAGGGCTGTGATGGCATTTGTGGAGGGTGCAGATGATGAAGCAGGAGTCCGGAGTGGTGGGGAATCTGCTTGCATGGTGTGTGTGTGTGTGTGTGTGTAGGGCACATGTAATTCTTATTGTTTTTGTGTGTGTGGGGCTAGTTTGTTGGAGTGTGGGGGAGAGGTGTTGGTGTGTGTTTGGTAGTGTGTGTGTGTGTGTGTGGGGAGGCTTGTGTGTGTGTCTGTGGTTTCAGAGCAAATGGCAGCCATTTTTTTTTTCATTACTTGGATAGTGGTGGGCGGGCTGGATAGTGGGGGCGGGGCAAGTCCCTGCATGATTTTCATAGGACTAACAATGGCCTTCGGCCACTGCAAGTCCTATGAAAATCATGCCCCCATTGAATCACCCAGTGGGAACAGTAACTCCTCCTCACTACCACCCCTGGGTGTGTTTGCCAGGAACACAGAAGTCTTCTTTTATATATATAGATGTACTCAGCCTTCATAGCAAGACAACACACATCAGCAGCAACAAATCATGAATATGCTGTTTATTCCATCATTCCATATATTTATGGTCCCACACATGACCTTCCTCAGGACAAACAATAACAGTGAAGCAAGAAGCATATATAAACAAAACCAAATGCAAAATATAGGAAAGTGACACACCCACAAGCAGCGTGAGAAGCACAAAGCCCATGACTCCTTACAGATTATAAGGACTAATAATGCTGTTTATGATGTCTACTAGCATCCTCAACAGTATATCCCCACATCTCCACAGGAAAAAAATATGAAGGAGTAGAATGGAACTATATGTAATCCCATATCAATACAATGTAACTGCAGGTAAAAGTATATTCAGACTTAAAAAGGTTTTGGTTTAAGAGGATACCAATCAAAAGTAATTGATAGGTGGACCCACATGTGCCTCATCAGAGAGAAAAGCTGCTCTAACAGCATCCTTTGTTGATGAAATGGGGACAGTTAGTATATAGACAAGACCCATCAATTGTCACCAGCATAACATCATACGCAATAGTTCCTGGAAGCTTACAAATAAAGTAACTGGAATCACATACATAACTTTGTCTTCTGGGAATGTATGCTTGAAGATAGAAATCAATGTACTGAAAGAGTGGTTGACACAAAGAACAGACATTACAAACTTACCTGGTGGGCTCACACTGCTTTGTAGTTATGTGTACTTTCCTTTTTTCGCCATCTTATTTTGTTTTTATATATACAGTGGGGCAAAAAAGTATTTAGTCAGCCACCAATTGTGCAAGTTCTCCCACTTAAAAAGATGAGAGAGGCCTGTAGTTTTCATCATAGGTACACTTCAACTATGAGAGACAGAATGAGACAAAAAAATCCATAAAATCACATTGTCTGATTTTTTAATAATTTATTTGCAAATTATGGTGGAAAATAAGTATTTGGTCAATAACAAAAGTTCATATCAATACTTTGTTATATACCCTTTGTTGGCAATGACAGAGGTCAAACGTTTTCTGTAAGTCTTCACAAGGTTTTCACACACTGTTGCTGGTATTTTGGACCATTCCTCCATGCAGATCTCCTCTAGAGCAGAGATGTTTTGGGGCTGTTGCTGGGCAACACGGACTTTCAACTCCCTCCAAACGTTTTCTATGGGGTTGAGTCTGGAGACTGGCTAGGCCACTCCAGGACCTTGAAATGCTTCTTACGAAGCCACTCCTTCATTGCCCGGGTGGTGTTTGGGATCATTGTCATGCTGAAAGACCCAGCCACGTTTCATCTTGAATGCCCTTGCTGATGGAAGGAGGTTTTCACTCAAAATCTCACGATACATGGCCCCATTCATTCTTTCCTTTACACGGATCAGTCATCCTGGTCCCTTTGCAGAAAAACAGCCCCAAAGCATGATGTTTCCACCCCCATGCTTCACCGTAGGTATGGTGTTCTTTGGATGCAACTCAGCATTCTTTCTTCTCCAAACACGACGAGTTGAGTTTTTACCAAAAAGTTCTACCTTGGTTTCATCTGACCATATGACATTCGCCCAATCCTCTTCTGGATCATCCAAATGCTCTCTAGCAAACTTCAGACGGGCCCGGACATGTACTGGCTTAAGCAGGGGGACACGTCTGGCACTGCATGATTTGAGTCCCTGGCGGCGTAGTGTGTTACTGATGGTAGCCTTTGTTACTTTGGTCCCAGCTCTCTGCAGGTCATTCACTAGGTCCCCCCATGATGTTCTGGGATTTTTGCTCACCGTTCTTGTGATCATTTTGACACCACGGGGTGAGATCTTGCGTGGAGCCCCAGATCGAGGGAGATTATCAGTGGTCTTGTATGTCTTCCATTTTCGAATAATTGCTCCCACAGTTGATTTCTTCACACCAAGCTGCTTGCCTATTGCAGATTCAGTCTTCCCAGCCTGGCGCAGGTCTACAATTTTGTTTCTGGTGTCCTTCGACAGCTCTTTGGTCTTGGCCATAGTGGAGTTTGGAGTGTGACTGTTTGAGATTGTGGACAGGTGTCTTTTTGTACTGATAACAAGTTCAAACAGGTGCCATTAATACAGGTAACGAGTGGAGGACAGAGGAGACTCTTAAAGAAGAAGTTACAGGTCTGTGAGAGCCAGAAATCTTGCATGTTTGTAGGTGACCAAATACTTATTTTACCGAGGAATTTACCAATGAATTCATTAGAAATCCTACAATGTGATTTCCTGTATTCTTTCCCCCCATTCTGTCTCTCATAGTTGAAGTGTACCTATGATGAAAATTACAGGCCTCTCTCATCTTTTTAAGTGGGAGAACTTGCACAATTGGTGGCTGACTAAATACTTTTTTGCCCCACTGTACATGTGCCCTGAGGAAAGCTGTTTGTGGCACTGAAACTATTTGCCATGCTGGAATAAGCCACATATTCTCTGAAGGCCCAAACTGGCTATATTTGTATACAAGCAGTCGAATGCAGTTATAGGGCTTCACTGGTTCAGCATACACATTGTTTGTGAAAAATCAGAAGCAATAATTTTATTCAGAATTTCAAACTCTTCTGATTTTTGAATAATGTTTACATGGGGCATTTTAAGGGGTAGCAAACAGTTGCATCATGCAGTTTAACAGGTATGCAACCATTTAATTATTTAATGCAGCTTTAATGCCTCTTAAAAAACTACTAATTAACCTATTCATATTTTACTAATTTTAAACAGGATCCCCTCTATGCCTCTTTACGTTTTCAGCATACTTAGCTTGGTGGTGGTAGTGGCCAATGAATTCAGCTTTAGCAAGCATGTACAAGCTGCTGCTGCTTTTATCTATGTATTTTTAACAGCATAAAGTGCAATTGACTGTAAAATTAATAAACCCTTCAACAGTATTCTTTTTTGTGTAATAGCTAGAGAAATAAAAATGCTATATGGTGTCAGAAGGCAGAAGAAGTAAAAAGAATTGTGTAGCCTTTTAAGCACATTTCAGTAGAAAATGCAGTGCTCTGTGCTAAACACAATTTAGAAACCATGAGAGCTCTTGAAAGAATTGGGATTTCACTATATTCTCTTTTATTGTGTAATGATGAAGAAATATTGAAGTGTTTTCAATGTTAGATTTAATTAATTTCATCTATTCATTAAATTCCAATGCAGGATCACCAGATAAATTTCACTTGACTTCTGAATGTTACATTATATACCATGGCATACTTTAAAGCATATCAGACAGACAATAACTATAATTTTGCATATGAAGGAACAACCAGCACATTTTAAAGCCCTTTGATGTACAAAATACTTGACTGAAGAAATCTTTACCAATGTGTCTAAAAGTAGTAGATGAAAATGTTTTGGAATGGAATTACTCTGCATGGAAATTTTTCTTACATTTGTGTGATGTATTAATTAATTCCAGTAACTGTTTAGCTGTTTTGAATAGGTCTCTATTGTATGCTTCACTTTTCGCAAAGATACTTCTGCTACTTAAGATGAACATCAGGTGTGAGAATGAATATGGAGAAAGGTACAAATTATTTTATAATCTTGTTTTTAGCTTAGAGTTTTGTAAAATTATGTCAATATTTGCTTTTGCTACCTTGATTTTAGTTCAAGCTCATGAAAAAATATATGTACAAAAGCTATGCAGGGTACAGTGGATGAAAAGTGCTCAGATGTACTTGCACAGGCAATGAATTTGACCTTTGTCAAGCTACTGTACTTCCCTGTGCCTTATCTTATCAAATTAATAAATTGTTAGCTCTCCAAGGAAACTGCTTTGTGATTTCCTTTCTACAATGGTAAGTATATTATTCAAACTTTAAAAACACAAATAATCAATCAGTACGTGGGCTTGTGATTAAATTTCAATGGAAATATAGTAGATTGTAATTGGGAAAGGACAACACAAGAATAATGCTTGCAAATAATGTAGACATGGTGAATCACAATTTAAGTAATACCTGAAATCCCATAATGTGAGCTCTTGTACTTAAAATTAATGATTGATTATTTGATTATTCTGTTGTCTTATCATGGCCTTCATTACTGTCCTGCATATTGGGAGATATGTACATTCAACTGAGAGGGCAAACAAAGGTATGTTTTAAAATAAGATTGTGTACTATGGACTAACAGCTCTTGGTTTGAGCTGACATCTAATCACATCTTCTATACTATAATGTAACAAAGGTATATAAAGTTGATGCAATAGCTAGAAAATAAATTGTTTGTAAAGTTATATAGAATATATTTTGTAACTTTAAATGATCAAACAAATGTAACTCCTAAAACAAATCTATTTGTGCATCTAATAAATTACAGGCAGTTCTTCATTCTAATGGAAGATTAATGTTTACAGCAGGCTGGTTGAAACTATTTTTCATTGCCCAGTTACACAAAAGGAAGTGAAAAAGAATGTATTTAGTATAATCAGTACATTTGTAGTTAATTGTGCTGGTAGGCGTCCATCACAAATATAAGATCCCTTAGCATGCAAGATATTTTAGCATCCTTCACCTCCAGAATACAAAAATAACATGTGTGTGTGTGTACGTGCATGTAAAATATACAGAATGGGGCTCCAATTAGAAAATATGCACTAACATACCTCATAAAAACAAAATACACAGAATACAAATAAACCAGTGCACATATACTAAAAGGTAAATCCCCCAATATATGTATAGATAGTAGCAAGCTCCCATAGATAAATGTCACATTCTGTCAAAACAAAGACTAGATATAACCCAGTTCAATTTAGTGGACAGATAGTTGCAATCGGATGCCCCTTTGCAAACATGTAAGCAACCTGACATATGTCTAAGAAAACTACTACACTGGTTGAAGTCAACTCTCCTTTGTTGTATAATTGCAGACAACAGAAAGCAGCATCAGGGCATATTTGATGGAGTAGAGAATTTATCTTCAGAATGTTCCTATCACACAATATAAGGACAACATGTTTGTTTCTGAGTGGCCATCCTAGAACCTATCCTTTGTGTTGTTCCTTGTCTCTGTCTCTTCCCCTCTGTCTGGTTTTTCAATGATAACATGTCTGTCCTCACATTAAAACTCCACCTTCTGCGTTACTTCTGTGTGATAAGCACAGCTCAATGTACAAACAGGCATAGCAATTGATATTAGTTGTGAAGAAAGTTAATGCTGTGATTAGATATGGGTGTCCAACATATAGAGGGGTATAGACCTTGTTTTAGTGTATTTACAATCAGACTGGCTTCTTCATGGCTGTGGATATGTATCCTTACAAATCCAGCCTTCCTAAGGATCTCAAACATTCTGACTGGCTACAAAAACAAATCCTATTTCTGAAAAATTTATACAGGTTTTGTGTTTGTGCCAAATAAATAGAGGAATTGGAACGTGGAGGAGATATGCAGGTTTTTTTGCTTTTTTTAGCAGTTGACAGTAACCTCTGGCAGTTCCTGCATTTGAAGTTACAACTCAAAGCACAACATCTACAGCTCCATTAAGCTCAGGTGTGGGCATCCTGTGGATCTTCAGCCATCAATGGACTTGAACTTGCATCAAATACACAAAGAGACAGAGACAGACACTGAAAGAGTGACCGGCAGACACACACAAACACACACGCGTGCACACATACATGTGCACACACACAAAGACTGGCAGAGAGAGACACAAAAATAGACAGACAGAGACAATCAGAGAGAGAGAGAGACACACACAAAAGAGATATAGATACAATAAGAAACATAGGGAGACATAGATAGGCTAATGTATTTCAAAGATCTGGAGCAATATATGGACAACTATTTTGTATGTTCAAATTCATATGAAACATGTCATTTCACAGGACATGAAACACAGGTGATAAAGGTCTTTCAGGTTGTATATATCATTTGCCATTTTAGCCATTCAGTTTATAGGATAAGCAATCACATTTTGTCTGACACATTAGAAAAGCATGTCTTCAGATGTCAGTCATACCGATTCCAGTCCCGGCCACATGTCAGATCAAGGTAAGAGATTTTATTTAGTGGGTTAGCATTTGGCAGATTGCTGATTGTTGGACAAGTCTTCCACTCACTTTTACATTCCTCGCTTTGTTTCTCCCCTTCTCCTCTGCTATGTATCTCCTATTTATGCTCTTCATCTCTCCTTTTCTTCCATGCTCTGTCTCTCTCTCTTTCTCTCTCTCACCTTTTCTCTTTAAAATGTTTCCAGAGTCCTGCGCTTCTCTCCCATGATCTCACTCCACATGTTCTCTCTTTCCATCTCTCACACTCCAGTGCTCCCATGTCTAACCCCTTTCTCACATGTTGTTCGACAGGTCCCACTGTTCTTCTCTCCCCTCTCCGCTGTCCATACTCATTCAATTCATTCTGAAAGTTCAGCAAAATGAATTCCCAAAATCAGTGGGAATTTGCATTTTTCCCTATGATGCAGTTGATTTGCCTTAGAATATTCCATGCTTTATTTGTGTGTCTCTGGAAGGCAGATACAGACAAACAGAGACAGACAGGCAGCCATGGACAGGGACATTTATGAAAGTGATGCCATGGATAAATAAACCAAAAAATGGTTTTGTGCCCTGAATGATCATGTGCCAGCTTAAAGCCTATGTACATTTTTTTCTTTTACAGAATGGCTGTTTTGCATCATGTGTGGAAGGGGTGTCAGTACTCCCTTCTGATAGTCATTATATATTTGTTTAGGCACCCTAACCCAATATCCAGCTCGTAATGCGGACCTTCATGTAAATATGTATATATTTAGAACCCAGGATGTTGGCTTTCACAGTGTAAAGGACAAAAATGCATGATAGAAATGAACCCTGTGTGCATTCAAAGCATTTCACATATTATACAAAGAATAGAAGCGCTCTCATTACTTGAAAAAAACCAAAACAAAACTTTAATCTTCACATAATGGACATAGTCAACGTTTTGACCCTCAAGTGGAGTCTTAATTATTAAGGCTTAAGTAGTAAAAAAGAACAGGAAACCCTGTCTAAATAGCACTCAGTATTGGTTTTTAAAAAATGTTTATCCAATCAGAGGATGAAGTCAGGAGTAAAACTTAACCTTTATTGGGTATGCATTAAAAATGATAGAAGTGAAACTAATTATAAATCAATTCAAATAAGTGTACTGCCGGGGCAAAAAAAAACGACTTGCCATATATTGAAAATATTATTTGTTGGGCAAAGAAACGCATAGAAAAATGCCTAATACATTTTCTAAAGCCCAACAAAACCATTTTATTTTGAGTAATGTCAATAGAACAAAGCAAAAGTAAAAATAAAAATTACCAATGGAATGGGTGGACGAAAAGTGAAAAAAATTTCCTGCATGACCTTTTGTGAAAAACTGGTCATTTTTTGCTTTTTTCGATAAAGTTTTCTCCTTTCTCCTATGCAAAATTTTCCTCATTTCGCCAATTCCAACAAATTTTTCACCCATGTTTCCTATGGTGCAACATTTCCCACCACAATATTACTTTTTTCTGAGGGCTGAAGTAGCTGCAAAATCAAAAGTTTTGAGTCCTACAGCAACATATACCTTGAAAATTGTATTAGCATGCAGAGTGCATGTGTCCCTTGCCCACAACAATAACTTCCTGCTTAAAGGGATAGTAATGTTTCATAATAAAAGCAGCTCTAATTAATCATCATAGTACTTGGACTTTGGAGAGTGTTATTTTAATTCTGTCAGAGTTGTAGTTCAAGAGTAATTCAATGACAAAGTGTCCCCCTCCCGCCCCTTTTACTGATGTAACACTGTTCAGCCCGAGCAGAAGGGAGGTGCCCAGGTAGATTGCAGAGAGGGATAATCTTCAATTAAGATAAGGGAAAAACCTGAAAAGCTTGTCAAGGGGGCACGGCTTTCATTGTTTTCATAGGAAGAAGAATGTCCCCTGCTGTTATCTGTCTGGTCTTACAAGCAGATTCCACATCTTGATGACTTACACTAGGTAAAAGGGGCGGGGAGGGGAAACTTTGCTTGTGACTATTTCTTAAACCATAAAGGTTTGAGAGATAAGACTTATATCATTCTTCATGTTTTTTTAATGCCTACAAAATAAAATAAAGTTAAAATGAAGTATTACTATCCCTTTAAGTGACACTGGCACATATTCATGATGATGTCAAGTAATAAAAAAAAATAAAGTACAACCTACAATGGCAGATGTGCATTGTAGAAGTGGTGGTGGGGGACTGGCATGGTGTGATTTGTGTATGTATTTTTACCATTGTAAGAAGGCATCCTAATGGCTTTGTCTGTCATGTGTGGTTTCTCCTACCTGATTCTCAGATGAGATGAGATGTTGGTTAATTTTTAAGAATGAAAGTCTCCCAACATTGCTGCTTGATAGCCGTGCCCTGTGATCATTGACAATCTAACCAGCTGCACTAAAAACCCTCTCAGACTCAACATTTGCTCGAGGACAACTGAGGGTTTCCACTGCAGTATGTGTCAATGCTGGCCACACACACTGCTTTGTTTACCAGTAGTCCATGGGGTCATTGTTTCTGCCTAAAACTTAGCCATCCTGCTAGTATGCAGAAACCATCTCACACGCAGTGGGACCACTTCTAGGAGCTACACGGTGTTCCTGTGTGTCATTTACCAACCCATACTCGGGAACCAAGTCCCAAAGAGATGTGCTGCCACCACCATCACCACCATCAATGTTGGGTTTTTGCCACCCCTGCTGAGACCCATGAATTGAACTATGTTCCGAATGGGATATCTTGGTTGGTGATGTAGCTGCTTCTGCTGGTTGAAATGCTTTGCTGCATTCCTTTTCACTATACTGCAAGCTCATGAGTCTAGTTGAGCATCTCTGACTTCTTCTACTTCTACTTTTCATTATACTGTCTAGATGTTTGTTGTACCCTAACTCTCTCTCATCCTCCGAAATGCAACCCTTCATTCAATCAATAAGCATACAGTACTGTGCTAAAATTTTAGGCAGGTGTGAAAAAATGCTGTAAAGTAAGAAAGCTTTCAAAAATAGACATGTTAATAGTTTATATTTTATCAATTAACAAAATGCACAGTGAGAGAACAGAAGAAAAATCTAAATCTAATCAATATTTGGTGTGGCCACCCTTTGTCTTCAAAACAACATAAATTCTTCTAGGTACACTTGCACTAATTTAAGGATTTTGTAGGCACAGCACAGTACTATATCTCTGTAATTCTTGACAGAATCCGATTCCTTACAGAGATGCTGCTGATCATCATGACTCCTTGTTGCGACAAACTGTTGATGGCCCTTTGGCAGAAATTCTGAAATTTTGTGTTTAATGTGGTGGTCCAGCAAGGTGGCAAGAATGTATTCCTCGCTGCTTTTAATGGACACTATATGATGATCTTGTTCAAAGCATGCTAACTTGTCATTTACCAGCAGGTGCATGTCTGTGTGTTGTCATTATGGTGAGATTTCTCAGCCATGTGCCTCATTTTTTTCTGTAATGAAAATGTCAGTGGTAGAATTTCACTAATTCCTGTCCCAATGCAACTCACCAGCATGATTGCTTCCTCAAGGGGTTTCAGCAGCTCATATAATTTGCCATTGGCCAGATGACAAAGAGGCTTCCTCCAAAGCCTTCCAGTTTTGCATGGTATACTTGCTAATGGCCTTATTTTTCTCATACAGATGCTCCAACATGTACAGTGTGGAATTCCATCTGGTAGGGACCTCCATTTCCAGCTGGTGATGGAGCATGTTGTTAGGTTCTTTTACAGAATGCATTGTAGGACCTAATAAAATGGACACAGATTTTGCAAGCAATAGTAAACATCTCTCTCTGAGGGTTTCAGATTCTGCCAGGAATCTGGTCACAACTAAATTTAACACATGGGTAAAGCAAGGCACATGCACTATATCACCTATTCTGAAGGCAGCTATTATGTTGGAGCCATTATCAGCAGACACAAAACCAGCTTTTAAGGAGCTGCTTGTACAATTCAGCACATCCATCCTGGAAAAATAACTGAGGCTTGGGATATGCCCTTGTGGAGCTACACATGACATCAGTTCTCTGAAACCTCATTTTTCTACAAAAGAATACGGCAGCAAGTCCACTGCCAACATCTTGGCAACCTTGCCATTCCACAGGCATAGTTTGGGATTGTTTTTTTGTGAATTTTTTTACTCCTTCGCAGGAACTCAGTCATTGTGGGTTGGCAGGACATGGCAGAAGAACCCTGTAACTTTTTTGCTTTAAGAGCATGACTACAGGAAGTGCTGGAGATAGAGGCAGTGGCAGTCTATGACTCTTGCCATCTTTTACAGCAAACCTTGAGTCATCATACTCCTCTGCAGTAGGAGCCATGACGGTTATTTGTGATGAACTAAATGTTGGCACTAACACACTCTCTGACACATAAAAACACTGCTTCTCTTATCTGCCCCAGAGCACTAGGAACTTTTTGGTGTGCTTCTGCTGCTGCTGCTAGTTGTGGCACCTCTGACCTGCTGATAGTATGTCTCCCATTCAAATCTGTGGTTGTGCTTCAGGTAGGATCTCATATAGGAGGTGGCTATGTGTGAGCGTGCTTTCTTGCACAACCAACAGATAGCAACATGCTTAGCTTTTGGATTCTTAGTGAAGTATCTCCATACTGTGGAGCCCTAAGGGCTGCTACTACTACTGGGGACAGATGGTGATGCAGTTCTATTGCTACTACTACTACTAGGTGTCAAATAAGCCACACTTCCAGCATCAGCAGTGGCATTCATCATAGCTAACATTAAGGAGGTTAATAACCTGTGTTGCTGTTGTTGTTGCTGCTGGTTATTCAATACAGGTGTGTGGCTGAAAGGGACTTAGACTTGGAAGCGGAGATGATGTTGATGATGACTGACAGGATGACAACATACTTATTTTTCCATCTTTGATTGTTCAGGGTCAGAGTTTCCAATGGTTTTTTCAAACAGTTTATAGACAGGCACAGTGCTTCTTTTCAGTGTTGGGAGACTGAGCCTTTGCCTTTCTGCTACCTTTCTGGTCATGTCTTCATCACTCTCACTCTCAATTTCATCTGTATCTGAACAAGAGGTGTATGCTGAAGGGATATAGTCTAGATCTGCATCATCGTCATCAGCCATCATTAAGTCATCCTCAGCATCAGCATCACCTCACACTTCTTGCCCACTACCCTTATATTCATCTAAGCTTTTAGAGGTCTCAAACAATTTCTCTTTACTTTTACTTTCACCCAGTTTTTTGTACTGGAGCTAATGGTGAAACTTTCGCTGTGTGAAAAAATGCTGTAAAGTAAGAATGCTTTCAAAAATGGATTTGTTAATAGTTTTTGCTATCAATTATCAAAATGCATAGCGAATGAACAGAAGAAAAATCTAAATCAAATCAATATTTGTCGTGACCACCCTTTGCCTTTAAAACAGCCTCAATTCTTCTAGGTACACTTGCACAAAATCAGGGATTTTGTAGGTATATAGTCAGGTGTGTGATTAAACACTTATTCCAAACAGGGGCTAATGATCATTAATTTAATATGTAGGTTGAAACATAATCATTAATCATCCCTGAAACAGAAACAGTTGTGTAGGAGGAATAAAACTGGGAGAGGAACAGCCAAACTCAGCTAAAAAGGTGAGGTTGCTGAATACAGTTTAATGTAAAAGTCATACACCATGGCAAGACTGAGCACAGCAACAAGGTAGTTATACTGCATCAGCAAGGTCTCTCCCAGGCAGAAATGTCAAGGCAAACAGGGTTTTCCAGATTTGCAGCCAAAGCTCTTTTAAAGAAGCAGAAAGAAACAGGCAATGTTGAGGAACATAGACACAGTGTTCGGCCAAGGAAACTTAGAGCAGCAGATGAAGGACACATCATAATTCCTTTCACAACCTGAAGATGTCCAGCAGTGCATCAGCTCACAACTGGCAGAATACAGTGGTATCCTGGTACACCCATCTACTGTCTGGAGAAGTCTGGTTAGAAGTAGTCTTCATTGAAGACTTGCGGCCAAAATATTCATATGTCTGACTTGGAAACAAGGCCAAGTGACTCAACTATGCACCAAAACACAGGAACTGGGGTACAGAAAAATGGCAGCAGGAGCACTGGGCTACGGAGTCAAAATGTGAAATATTTGGCTGTAGCAAAAAGCAATTTGTTAGCCGAAGGGCTGGAGAGCATGACAAGAATGAGTGTCTGCATGCAACAGTGAAGCATGGTGGAAGTTCCTTGCAAGTTTGAGGCTACATTATTGCAAATGGAGTTGGAGATTTGGTCAGAATAAAATGGTCTCCTCATTGCTGAGAAGTACAGGCAGATACTTATCCATCATGCAATACCATCAAAGAGGCCCTACATTTATTCTGCAGCATGACAATGACTCCAAACACACAGCCAAAGTCATTAAGAACTATGCTCAGCATAAAGAAGAACAAGGAGTCTTAGAAGTGATGGTATGGTCCCCACAGAGATCTGATCTCAACATCATTGAGACTGTCTGGGATTACATAAAGAGAGAGAAGCAACTGAAGCTGCCTAAATCCACAGAAGAACTGTGGTTAGTTCTCCAAGATGTTTGGAACAAACCAACCTGCTGCATTTCTTAACAAATTGTGTGCAAATGTACCTAGAAGAATTGATGCTGTTTTGAAGCCAAAGGGCGGTGACACCTAATATTGATTTGATTTAGATATTTCTTCTGTTCACTCACTACTCACTACTTTTTTGGGGTAAATTATTCGCCAAGCGGGAAGTGCCATTTTTCTATGATTTTGGTTTGAGGTGAAAATTTTTGCCCATCCCTTCCATTTAGTAATTGAGAAAAGTGATAATAAGAAAGAGAGAATAATTGCTAGGTCCCAAAGAAACCAAGATATGTAAAAAGAATACAATATAGCAAAAGCGGAAAGCAGGGGAAAGAGAAATATAAAAGAGTGAGGAATATAACCATGCACTGTAGATAAATGTTATACACATGTACATACACACTAAGTCCTAAAAAAACACCTGTGTGCAGCTATTTTCTTTTCATGAGAATGAGACTTGTTCACTTAGGCCCCTAGGAGCAATACAATCTAATGTTTGAATCCAAAACCATTGTTTCTGTAGGAGCATTTGGGACCAGTTGTCCCCACTGTGGGGGTCTCGGGATGTGATTAATGGTTATAAATTTAAGGAATGCAAATTGGTGTCTCAAGGCTAAAGAGTGTTTCACCATGGGCTTCTGCTATATCTTAAAGCCATTTTAATGGCAGATCTGTAAGGGCGAGATCCCTTTTGCCAACATAGGGGCAAGTTATTAGATAAATTACATGTCCTTAAGTACAGTTGATGTTATGTTTTATTCTGAAGGTTTTTTCACTATGAGGTTCTTATAGTAAAGCCAGGTGTCATATGGCTACAGGTTGCAACCGAAACGTCAACCATTTGTTCTTGACCATTTGTTTTCCTAATTAACAATTTTGTAACAAGTCCCATGGGTGCTGCCCTCCTTTATATACTCTATATGTGTTACTTTGCTATAGGAATGTGCACCTGGGTAATTATGCATTTGGAGTGTGTGCTGCCCCCCTTTTTAGATTATATGTATGTAGGTATGTATGTGTAAATGGTACACCCTATTGAGGCTGAGCAATTTTAGAGCAAACTAAGCTGGGGCAATTTTAGAGCAAACTAAATGCACAATAGGGGACAAATAAACAATTTCCAAATTCCCATTTATGAAGCATATTTCAAATCAATGGGAATGTTTATTTCTTCCCTATGGTCCAGTATCAACTTCCATAGACTATATGACAGTGATGCTGATGTACTAAGAAGTGGCACAATTATGATAAAAAACAATTACACATTAGAAATAAATAAAAAAAAAAAAAATCTAAATAATTTAATCAGCAGAGTATCCCTGCAGGAGTGCATATAGGCTTGGCCATCTGTTTGCCATACTGCCAAATTGCAGTTGCCACATAAGCCAGTACTTCTGGTATGTGGCAGCTCATCGGGGGACATTAGCACCCCAGTCCTGATGCCAAACTGCCAGCTATTGATCTCCCAGCTGATAGCACTGGGAGATCGATAGAGGCAAGGTATGGGAGCAATATGTCTCCCCTGCTTCCAATCCTACCCAAACTTCTGGATAGTGATATGGAGGGGGGGATTTAGGGGAAGCCTTCTCATCACCGGTGAAATAATAAATGTGCAAGGATTGCTTTACAAGGTCACAGTATCAACATGTTTTAATGAAGAATAGGTTAAAGGGATAGTAATACTTAAAATGTAAAAAAAAATATGTTGTAGGGTTTATCCGCCTGAGTAAAACAAGACTACGCCCACTGCTGAGAGGTCTTTCATTCAAAAGATATTAATTTTCAAAGTTGAATTTTTTAGGTGCAATATCATAGTGGCCTGAAATTGTACAGTGGCGCTGTTGCTACACCATCCTATGGAGATTTATGGTCAACTGACCAGAGTTGTCCATAGGATCGTGTAGCAACAGCGCCACTGTACAATTTCAGGCCACTGTGATATTGCACCTAAAAAATTCAACTTTGAAAATTAATAACTTTTGAATAAAACACCTCTCAGCAGTGGGAGTACTCTTGTTTTACTCAGGGGGATAAACCCTACAACATATTTTTTTTTACATTTTAAGTATTACTATCCCTTTAAGCAGTGTCTGAAATGGTATTTAAAGAGTAACAGCTATAAATATATACTACCTAAATCCATTCTCTTTACTGCCAATTAAAAAAGAAAAGAAAAAATCATATCTACAAAAATAAGAGGTTAACACATTGAATACAATTCACCACTCAATGTAAAATTATTCAATGCCATTGTTTATTAAAACCTTTATATCAGAATCACATTTTCCAGTGTAAGACCTTAAACATTTATTATATTCAACAATAAATAAATGAATATAAAATAGAAATTCACAACCATTTTTAAATGGCAAAATGAACTAAAATCATGCATTTTATTATGTCAAAGACCAGAATGATTTTCTGTAGTCTATGTATTGAGGCTTTAAAAATGTAACAGTCAATTGCACTTACCTGTTGTTTACAGGAGATCATGGGGGAGATTCACTACGTGGTGATAAAGAGGTGATAAATGGAGCTGACTTCTCCAGTGATATCACCTCTCCAATTCCTGTTTTATTCTATGGAGCCTTTGCACTATGATTTCTTCAGCTATGGAGATCTTAGTGAATAGGCTCTACAGAATAACATAGGAACTGGAGAAATTATAAACTGGAGAAGTCATCTCCACTTTATCTTTATCGCGGCGTAGTGAATCTACCCCCTGGTGTTTTAAAGAGGTGATTGGACTTTATGAGTTCTCATAATATTACAGGCAGCACTGGTGATCACCCATAACAAATAGCTATGTAACACATACAAAAGGGGGGAGATTCACTAAGTGGAGATAAAGTTGTAATAAAGAGGTGATAAAGTAGAGATGACTTTTCCAGTTTATCACTTCTCCAATTCCTATGTAATTCTATGGAGCCTGTGCAGTAAGATTTCTTCAACTTTGGAGATCTTAGTGAATAGGCTCAATAGAACAACATAGGAACTGGAGAAGTGATAAAAATGCTCCTTCATCCATTTTAACTTACTTCCCTTAATGGCCAGAGTTAACATAATATAGTCACCCAGGCTAGGCACAGCCATGTCATCAAGAAACACATGGACCCCTCAAGAGCTGATGCTACAAGAAAATTAGGAAATCACCAGAGACCTAGAAAGTACATCACAAATGTCAAATTAATAATACCATCATATAACCACAAGTATTATATGGAAAAAATATCCTATAATCCATCCTTCAGCAAATTCTGCTATTTGCAGTGAGAAACAAAATGAATGGCTTCAATGACATTGGCCTATTACAGACTGAACATACCCAGTGACATCAGCAAAGATGACTTGTGATTTTCCATGTTCCATCAGCTACCTTTCTTTCTTATTAATGGCCACACTCAAGTCAAAAGGAAAATTGTTTAGGCAGTAATGACACATAGCAGTCAGAATATTAACTCTAATGGTAGGGTGCAATCATAATAACTCTGCATACTTCTTCAGCTTTTTAAAACAAGCATTTTAAATAGAACATTAATTCTGATATCAAATTGTATAATTTATTGAATGTGAAAGCCTGTCTTAAAAAATTAGGCTTACTTGTTCTTTGATCGGATGATAAATACATAGATTATTAAATGCAAATAAAATTCTCCAGTCAAGTTTATTACCATAGGCAGATGTTTCTCATGAGAAACACAAATTCACATGCATTTAAACAATAAATGACTTTATATATAAAATGGGCCTTAACTGTAAGAGTAATAGGCTCATAAAATCCTAAAAATAAGATTTTTCACCTAAAAGTTAGATTTGTAATTAGTAATGGGGAATGCACGCTAACGTTACTTCATCAGAGACTATTATACAAGCCTCTGATGAAGTAACGTTAGCGTTATGAAAAGCGTTAGGCATATTTTCTATTTGGCCAATTATTGTCTGACGTATATAATTTTGGGTATTACTTTGCCTTTAATTATTATTTTTTAATAAATTCAGAGAATATTTGTACTATTAAGATCCAGCTTCTGGTCTACTATTCCTCCGGATGATATAGGGCTTTCTTCAGAACAATTAGGTACTGCCAGATATAATACTGGGCGATTTCTTGCCCTGTATTGGAGTGGCAGTTTCCACATATATGCTGAATCCTTGACAGAGTAGAAAACAGAGGAGCAGACCAAGGAACGATTACACCACACTGGGGTGAAAACCAGTACATGTGCTTATACTAAGAGACAGATTACCACCTCTTAAGAATGTATTTTTTTTATTGTTGTGGTGTTGGTGAAGGATCCCTTTCCAGTTCATACTACATTCAGAGGATCTTCTGTGCCACTTCTGTGTTTTCTTATTGTTCTACTATTATAAGATTGCAAATTCCATTGATTCTCAGTTAATTTTGTCTTTTGTCTTGTTGTCGTGTGTCTTGCTGGTATTATCTATATTTCTTTTTGCTGTTTCTGTTCTTCATGGTGTCTGTGTTCCTTTGCTGTTTCTTTCAGTCCTGTTTTTGCTTTATTAATTTTGTTTTGTGGTTTCCATTTCTGACAGATGGCTAGACTTGGCTTTTCATTAGATTTATCTTCTTGACTACCTTCCATGACACCTGCCTGTTGTCCAACCATGTCTGTCCTGTTATTTTGCACTCTTAACCTGGTGTGTAAAATATCTGAATACTTTCCATATTTAACTTCATTATCCATCATATTTATATATGCTCCTGTCTACACTTCATCCTATTGTGAAACAGCTTTTAGTTCATCCTACTATTTCTGTTTCTGTTCACCAGTCATCTAGTGTCCCTGCTTTTTTATTCAATATCCTTTAGCTGTATGTGTCCTGACCTCCTGCCTATGCCATACTGTATTCAACACATTCAATACATAAGACCAGAAGGTTTACAAAGGTAGAGGTCAATTACAGGTTGTGTATTTAAGTTATTGGCAGAAGATCATCACTGTGTATCTCAAGCTCTCTATCCTGCAAGTATGTTCATGACCCATTTTTAGTCATTGGGTTAAATTCTATAACTTGCAGTTAACCCCTAAATACATAAATCTGTTACTAAAACCTCTAGGATGCTCTTTGTAAGTATGTTTGTTACTAGACTTATGCCTCACATAAGCAGTTTAACACCACTCATAGCCAATGTGCAGCCTCTACTGCCCGGATAAGGGCAAGACTGATGTCCCGAGTAAACTATAAGTAAAGGCAGCTTTGCCAGTGATGATTCTTTGCAACTAGTTTATTTGTAAATAGTGAAAGCATCAACACCATGTTAAGACTGTAAAAGGATGGTCACTAAGATACACTAATGAAATAGTTTATGTGGTGTTGATAAACCTATATGGAGATATTATTCAACCTATATATTCTGTAGTAGATTAATTTTGATGTATTGCATTACATTCAAAAGAGCAGTCAGTGAACTGTTTATAGAAACTATAATGTGGTTTGCCTGGAAGAGTCTATACATTAGAAACATACATGTGTGAGAAATTAGGGAAGGTCAAATGATGATTCATCTCTAGTCATTATTTATATTTTCTCAAAGAGTGTAATGTTATAGAAAAATAACAGCAGCCCTACTATGGGTTACACAACTAAATGGTTATCTTTCCTTTCTTTGTAAGAGTGATAACAAATGCTTATTATTCATTTTGTGGTGTCACTGGATAGGTTGGAGATGGGCCCCAAAGGTGGGTAAGGAGCTGCCCAGAACAGGACCTGGACTAGAAGGAATGGTGGAAAAAGACAGCAAAGTCAAACTCTAATAGTTTAGTTTAAGTGTTTGGGTGATAAGCTATGGTATTCAGCTTGTGAGCATTGACAATCAATGATTTAAATTTTGCTGTGCCAGTCAAGATAACTGCAGCATTGGTCATGAAAGAGTTAAGTACTGTGGATTTATGCACTAAAGTGTAAAGAGATGATATCACTTCTCCATTTTTATGCTATACTATGGAGCCTATGCACTAACATCTGTTCACCTTGAGAGTTCTTAGTGCCTAGGCTCCATAGAAAAGCATAGGAACTAGAGAACTGATCTCACTGGAGAAGTTATCTCCTGTTATCACCTTTTTCATCACACCTTGCTGCACCCCACCCCCTGAAATAACGGTATAAAATATGTGGCAATGCCTTAAACAGTCAGAAGAATAAACTGGATTCAATTGTCCATAGGGGGAGAATGCTGGCAAAATTGTGGATAGCCAGGCTGTACCACCTTTCAAGGACCAGGTAACTGAATTCCAAATTGACCTGTACTGGCCTTTCAGGAGCTGGCAGCTAGATTTCAGGTTAGCTATTCTGCTGTTCCAGGATTTAGAAGCTGAGTACCATGAGGCCCAAAGACATTGGCATGGGCACAAAACTACAGATGGAATTATTCAAAGGGAAGTGTACTTCAAGGGAATGAGGAAAAAAGGAGATAAAAGTGAAGCACCAAAACAGGAGAAAGAAAGCATAGTCAGTGGTGGAGATTCTGAATCAGAAGGTGAAGAGTGGTCAATCATAGCAGGGATCAACCTGGGCATACAGGCTAGACACAGAGCAGGCATCCCAATGGAACTATGTAACATGCACTATAAACAGATCCAGGATGGAGCTCTCCGCCAGCCAGAATTTAAAGGGAAAGAGGGAGGGAGGAAGGACCAGAATGGAGTTGCAGGGAACATGATCTTACACATAGCATGAATGCAGAGAACCTTGGGGGGATAGAAACATAGAATTTGATAGCAGATAAGAACCATTTGGCCCATCTAGTCTGCCCAATTTCCTACTGTAAAAACCTCAAACCTTGTTTGGTCCTTGGTCTTGTCTTATGTTAAGGACAATCTTATGCCTAATCCATGCATGCTTAAATTCTGTCACTGTATTAACTTCCACTTCTGCTGGTAGGCTATTCCAATTATCTACTACCCTTTCAGTGAACTAAAACTTTCTTACATTACGTCTAAACCTGTGTCCGTCTAGTTTTAGACTATGGCCTCTTGTCCTAACATTTTACTCCTTTGAAATTAACTTCACTCCTGCACTTTGTAGAATCCCTTCATGTATTTGAATGTTTCTCTCATAAACCATCTCTCTCTTCTCTCCTCCAAACAATACTTGTTCAGATCGTTTAGTCTATCCTGATATTTATTTTCCTGTAAACCAATCACCATTTTAGAAGCCCTTCTCTGAATTTTCTATAGAGTATCCATATCCTTCTGAAGATGGGGTCTCCAGTACTGTACACAATACTCTAGGTGAAGTCTAACTAGAGATCTGTAGAGTGGCATGACCATTTCCCGTTATCTGCCACTAATGCCCCTAGCTATACAACCCAGCACCCTGCTTGCATTCTATTACATTGCCTGCCTAGCTTTAAGTCATTAGAAATAATTACTCCCAAATCCCTTTCCTCTGATAAAAACATGGAAATTAAAGTGAGATAAAAGTGATATAAGAGATAACTTCTCTAATCCCTATGCTTTAGAACCCTTACACTAAGGACTGTTATGAAAAAAGAGGCTCCATTGAATAATATCATATATAAAACAAGGGTGTAAAACATAAGGGGACTTAAAGTATATTATAGTATTATTCCAGGTTAGTTCAAACACACTAAATGCACAAAAAGGGTTCTTATATATAGCAATGACTCTAACTCACCTGTGTGTTGAGGCCCAGTATACCTTTGAGGCATATGAGTGCCACCCACATAGATGATGATATCCTCTTCTCTAGTGATGCCAAGCAACCACTCTTTACCTGGTAATGAAAAACACTAGTTAATCATATTGGGAGAAACCTACACCCTTATCCATGTCAGTAACCAGTAGTTTTTGCTAATGGCCAACAAAACAGGAACATTTTATGTTGTAAATAATACTTTTTTTTTAATTTGGGGTTTTGAGAACTTTATTGAGTAATTATCAGAATTACAGATAAGACAACAGTAAAAGGTTATTACAAAACATTTCAATGTAGTATGTAGTAAATAATACTAAAACGTTTAATAAAAGCAAGATTTTATAAAATTTTTAAATATTTATTTCAATCGTTTACTGAGCCTTTCTTATGTTATTTGTTACTTTGGTTCCTGACTTTTTTGCCTCTCAGCAAATGCTACTGATTACCTGAATGGAGCAGGATGTAATTCTCAGGGCTGTACTTACATCCCAGGAACCCCTAGGTAAGACACTCTAGGTGCTCTTAGCCCCACCTATGACTAAATCTCCAGTCCTCACATGACTTTGCCTCCAGTCCCATACACTGGTTCCTGGACTATAACAAGCAAGGACAAAAAAAAATAAGCTTTAACTGTTTGGTTTCTAGAGAGATTCTTCAGCGCATTCCTTTGCAATGTATTGGAGATCTTGCTAGTATCCAAGGGGATAAATAATAGCCTGTAAAAGGGATATATATACTGGTGCAGGGACATTGAGATTGCTCTGGCCACACCCATAATTCAAAATGTGGGTGTAACAAGCACAATTGAGGCACCCCTCAAAATTTGGAGCTCTAGGCAGTTAACTACTTTGCCTAGTGGAAAATTCAGCCCTGTTTTTATTTTAATGAACCAGAAAGCTTCTGGAGGAGTGTGCTAGCCTTTTGGGGAATGTGGCTATATCAGTTTGTCTTTCAACATTGTATACTTCTTTGTATCCCACTAATTCTCTCTTAACTTACAAAAGTCCCTCTATGATGTTACCAGTTGAATGTCCCACCCTACAGTCCCTTATAGCACTTGCCACTTTCCTCTAGATATTGACTAACACTCTTTACCATGACCACTCGGCATGAAGAACTCAGGCCTTTTGTATCATTCCCTCACCTCCATTATGTTGTTATATAGTTTGGCCAATGTATTGTAGAGCACTGTGACATCTGTTGTTCCTTTATAAGTAAACTAGTTGCAGAGCCCGTGTACACAGGCAGCTGTGCCACCCAGCAATGGCCATGGTGCAGTCATGCACAGTAGAGACTGTCCACGCCATGGCTGACAATTGAACAGGGTGCTCCAAATTCAGACCATAGTCCTCTCTATGCACCTTTGGAACCCCTCTCCGTTATCAGCAGCGGCACAGGCAGTCTGTACCACTCATGACTGCAGCGTGCACAGCCGTCTCTACTGCGCATGATGGCTTCTGACAAACACACACTTAGCAAATTATTATATGGGATGATAAATAATACCAAAATTGTCTATTTCTGTAGGATAATGCTTGATCCAGTATAATAGTACCTAATACCTATGTTCCCAGAAGGAGATGCACTAAGTTGTGATAAAGGTGTAATAAACTTACTAATGAGATTATCTCTCCAGGAACCATGTTATTCCATGGAATTTATGCACTAAAATAGTATTCTTCAATATCAGTCCTCAGTAGAGATGGGCAAAAAGTAAAAATGTTTTCCGCATGAATTTTCATAGAAAACGGCAATTTATTGTTTTTTTCATGAAAAATTATGCCTATTGAAACAACCCCCTCCCCAAATAATCTCTTTTTTCTTTAACCCCAAGACATTTTTAAATTATACTGGCAAATGGGGGTTATAGTCATTTTTTACGTTTCTGACTATACCAATGCAATAGAACAAGGCTGGATGTCGGGATGTGCAGTTCTATGTATTACAGAGCAGTGAAATGTAGCTGGAGGTCAGTAGTATGTGTGAGGCTGAGGGGGGTTAGTGTGTGGGTCAATGCAACAGATTGACAAGGCTGAGGTCATTAGTATATGTGGTTCTATGGCTATTCTTGAACTGGGGCTTGCAGCACTTGTGGGCAACATTATGCCCTCTAGCTGCTGCAAGACCACATCTCCCAGAATTGGAGGGTCTATCTCACCTTTATGAAACTTAAGTGCATAACCCTCCCCATGTGTCAACTAAAGAAGCAACATACAAAGTCAGTATGCTATTATGCTTTACACGTTTTATAGGATTCAGCATTTAGGCAAATTTGCACAGAAAAAAATAGAAAATTCATTTTCTTGGGAAATACATCAGAAATCCATATTCTTACATTTTTGAGTACCAGATGGGTTTTCAAATCAGTGTTTTGCAATATGATGGAAACTCCTTGGCATTCAAAGGGTTAACCACTGGAAAAAGTAATAAGCAGCAGACTAGCAGTTGATGCATTTCATTTTCTATAGAATCATTAATAACAAAATATAATGCCAAGGGTGAACGTTATCGAAAGAGACATGACTAGACACACATGAATATACACATTATATTTCTGTGTGTCATCGATTTGCATATTTTATCTCTGTAATTGTCCTTGCTCATTTATCATGTATCAATGAACAAATGCAAGGATGTGCTTAGAATATGTTATTTCTGTAAGCTATATTCAGACTGCTGAATCCTATGTAAATCGACTGAGAGGAAGCAATGTGTTAGAGACCTCTCTAGCATTCAAGGGGTTGACATTTAAATCAATGGGAATGTTTAGTTCTCCCATATAATGCAAATGGTTTGCCCTAGAATTTCTAAACTGTTCATTTGAACATACTGTCCTATATAGTTGGAATAGATAGGCATTTTTTCTGTGGAAAGTATGACTTTCCTAGCAGAAAGTGCTACTTCTACAGTTTGCAAAGCACTTATCTTGCTAGCATATATATGCATGTATAATTGTATTTATTTAGAGTCACATATTATTTACTGTGACAGCACCTTACAGAAAAAGAATATACAATTGTCACGGTCTGTGCCCCATACCTGGTGGCTGCTGAATAGCACAGGCACGCCTTGTTCCTATGGCTGCTTCTGGGTGTCCGCTACGTCATATGAGGTGACGTCGGACGCACACAAGGCACATAAAACAATCCATCCATCTGGGCCTTGGTGCTCAGTTATTGAGAGTGCCTAGTAGCATTTTTTCTGTCAGAGCTCTTTCCCAGCGTTATCTTCTTTGTTTTCTTGTGTACCAGTCTTCGGCTTGTTTTTGACCCTTGCTCTTGTGCTGCCCGCCCTGACCTCTGACAGTATACTGTTTTTGAACCCGTTCTGCCAGCCCTTGAACTTTAGGCCTGTCTCTAATCTCTCTCTCTCTCCTCAGCCCCTTTTGTTACCGCTTATTTGTTTTTTGGGGGTGTTTCTACCAACATTACCTCCTCCATTTGCTGGTTCTCAGTCATCTTATAATACAATATTATCTATTAGCATCCTGCTACTCTCTGTACTCCTTCTTTGTACAGTGAAGTTTCCAGGTTGCTTACACAACTCCTTTACAACAATCAATTAAAAATAAGATTTTTTTTGTAATACTAGTTTTAAAGAGAGGATTATATATATTGATGTAGAGGAGAGGTATGCTGTTCCAGATGTATGGAGCAGAAAACTAAAGGTTTTAAGCGGAACTACCACCTGAAATAAAGTCACCCTGCCATACAGGCAGGTGACGACTAGATTAATAATCCCTATTTTACCTGTCAAAAGTGCCCAGGAGTAAAGTTATCGGTGATCTTCCGAGACCGGAAGCCAGACATCAACGCAGACATCTTGTCTACGCACATGCTCAGTCTCCATCATCCTTCACAAGCCTTGCACTGGACCGAATGGCTCAGGAAGAGACTGACTTCACAGGCACGCAAGCTGCACTAACCTGGCCGCCAGTCTCAGAAGATCAGCGATAACTTTACTCCTGGGCACTTTTGACAGGTAAAATAAGGATTATTAATCTAGTTGCCACCTGCCTAAGTATGGCAGGGTGACTTTAGGTCAGGTGGTAGTTCCGCTTTAAAGCAGAACTATTATCTTTATACTATTGCTTCACAGTACTTTACTGTATAGTGATAGGCAATGGCATACTTGAAGTTATCCAGTTTCTTCTGCAGGCATCCAGTGAACAACAGTGTAGACATCTTAGAGGAAAGTTACCACTGAGTCTGTGCTGTCTGTCCTGTGAACTGCACGGATGGGTGGTGACATTCGTTGGTTACCATAAGGTAATGGAATTTTCTGCCTGCGCAGGGACACAGAGCTTCTCTTGTAAGCTCTGTGCCCTGGATGCCTACAGAAGAAGCTGGATTACTTCAATAACACTGATTTATTCAACATAATGCAAATATGCCTTTGCCTGTCGCTATATTACTAATGTATTGGGGGCAATATTATGAAGATTATAGTTTAAATGGGGAGAAGGCAGTGGGGATTGTGTGACAGGAATGCAACTTTGCGTTGAGCGGCGGAAGAGAACAGAAAGATGAAATGTAAGGGGGGGATGCTGAGTGGATGTCTTTGAAGGTATGAAGAAAGCTTTAGCAAAAGAGGAAAACAATCCTGTGCTAATCCATACAGATTACCCCAAATTATAAACCCTGTGTAGAGTGTATATTATACCAATGTGTTAATTTGTTTCAAACGAATGAAGTTTTCGTTTCCTCACTTGGCCAAAGTTTAAACTTGCTTATCCCACCAAGGTACCCCATTTCAAGCGAGTCCTATCTTATACATGCAAATATCATATAACTATTAAAACTGGTTCCTGGAGAAATTATTTTGTGGAAAAGAGTTGAATAGAACTTGGTTAAAACCTAGTTAAAACACCCAAACTACCAGGCCCGGACTGGGACAAAAAATAGGCCCGGGCATTTAAAGCTGAGCAGCCCATTTTTATTTTTTGAGCAGCCCATGGGGGGGGGGGGCGTTCACTTTTTTTTTTTTTTTTTTTAACGCCCGGACCCAGGGCCGGTGCAAGGATTTATGTATACACAGGGCGAAGGTGCATTTTGATGTCCCCACCCCCCTCCGACACAATCCCCTGCCCCCGCCCACCTCCACACTCTGCCCACCCCATCCTCCTCCCCACACTGTTCACCTCCACCTTGCCCCCTTCATCTCCACCTTGCCTCCTTCATCTCCACCTTGCCCCTTCCACAATGCCCCCTTCATCTCCACATTGCCCCTTCCACAATGTCCCCTTCATCTCCACATTGCCCCTTCCACAATGTCCCCTTCATCTCCACATTGCCCCTTCCACAATGTCCCCTTCATCTCCACATTGCCCCTTCCACAATGTCCCCTTCATCTCCACAATGCCCCCTTCATCTCCACAATATCTCTTCCACAATGCCCCCTTCATCTCCACAATGCCCCTTCCACAATGCCCCCTTCATCTCCACATTGCCCCTTCCACAATGCTCCCTTCCACTCCACAATGCCCCCTTCATCTCCACAATGCCCCTTCCACAATGCCCCCTTCATCTCCACATTGACCCTTCCACAATGCTCCCTTCCACTCCACAATGCCCCCTTCATCTCCACAATGCCCCTTCCACAATGCCTCCTTCCACAATGCCCCCTTCCACTCCACAATGCCCCCTTCCACAATGCCCCCTTCCACAATGCCCCCTTCCACTCCACAATGCCCCCTTCATCTCCACAATGCCCCTTCCACAATGCCCCCTTCATCTCCACAATGCCCCTTCCACAATGCACCCTTCCACTCCACAATGCCCCCTTCATCTCCACAATGCCCCCTTCCACAATGCACCCTTCCACTCCACAATGCCCCCTTCATCTCCACAATGCCCCTTCCACAATGCCCCCTTCATCTCCACAATGCCCCTTCCACAATGCCCCCTTCATCTCCACAATGCCCCCTTCCACTCCACAATGCCCCCTTCATCTCCACAATGCTCCCTTCACCTCCACAATGCCCCTTCCACAACACCCCCTTCATCTTCGCAATGCCCCTTGATCCCCTACCTTAAAGCCCTGGTGATCTAGCGGCGATGCGGCGTACCATCACTGTGATCTGTGCCTCCTTCGGCACAGAGCTGCATCTCCCGCGCGCGGTTCGCAATAATGCAGAGCGCTGGGAGATGATGTCATCTCCCAGCGCTCTGTATTACTACGGAGACTGTGTCACCGGCCCGGCCCACCAGGCAGATGCCTGGTGTGCCCGATGGCCAGTCCGGGCCTGCAAACTACCATTCTAAGGTCTCTAGTTTATTTCTGATAAGACTGGTTTACTTTCAAACAGGAAAGATTTGCAGTAGTTGGGGACCCAAAAGGGTGGAACACTACACCAGACCCTTTATATAGGTCTATCCCACCCAACACTACAAAGTACCTGATACCTGTATACACCATCAAAGGGACACCCAATCAGGCAAGCTAATATGCATAATGCCATATGCTTTTAAAATCACTCCTTTAAAGGGACAGTAATGTCCCAAAATGAAAATATCCAGTTTTGTAGACTTTAAAAAAATATATATATGCTCCAAACCCAATCTCTCAAACCACTATGGTTTGAGAGATATAGGGATTCAAAGTTCCCCCCTCCCTCCCCTTCTCCTGATGTCAGCTATAAAGCTGACAGCAGGAGAATCGAGTCGTAGGACTCAAGGAGGCTCTGCAGCAGAGCCGAGATTGTGTTATCTATGAAGAATTCATTCATTGGAAAGGTCTGCAAAGTGTGCCTGGTTTGCAAGCACACTTTGTAGACATTTCCAATTAATGACTTCTTTATAGATAACGTGATGTCGGCTCTCCTGCAGAGGCGCCTACTGGTCCCCTGACCGGGATCTCCTGCTGTCATCTAGACACTGACGTCAGGAGAAAGGGAGAGAGGGGTGAACTTTGAATCCCTATAGCTTTCATACCATAGCGGTTTGAGAGATCGGGTTTGGAGCATATATATATATATATATATTTTTTTTTTTTTTTTTAAAGTCTACAAAACTGGACATTTTTTTTGGGACATTACTGTCCCTTTAAGAAATTGTACATATTTAAACTTTAAGTGCATTTCTATTTTATATCACCTATAATATATTTATTGTGTGTTAGTACTGTGAGTTCTTTTTCCTAAGAAGGACGCTTTGCAGGTGATGTGGTTCTTAAGCATATTTTCAAAACTGTATTTTGGTTTTCAAATAAAATTTTTTGGTGCTTTTCTTAGAAAACATTGTTTCTCTAAGCAGACTCTACTCTTTCAAAATATACCATTGTTTTTTAGAGACCCCCCTAATGTGCAAAAAGTTTTACCCAGAATGCAAAGAGGTTGTTTTTTTTTTTTTTTTTTAATTGAAATTCCAATAAAGTAAATGACAAACAACTCTCCTTGTATATTTTCTAATGCTTACAGTCTAAGTTTAGTATTAACTTTTCTAAAACACCAAAATTAAACACCAGCAATTTTAAAAACAAATTCTCATTTTCCATGTTAAACCAGTCTACATTTCAGGCACAAAATAATGACAAAGAAAACAAGTAACCTTACGGTTTGCCATAAAAGACCCTTAAGTAGCAGCTGCTCTTAACCTATTAAATACAACTGTATTTTCCTAAATTCTTCTGCTATGATTATTACTTGAAGTCATTCAATTTAATTATTTTCTATAGTATAGTATAGCAATTTAATTATATATTTATCTGGGTGATTAGGTGTTACAGTTTGCTATTAGTATGTCTCAGAACTGATTTTTATTCCATCACCTTTATTTTTGTTATGCCAGTTACTTTTCCACACTGTGTGCAAAGATATATTTCTTAGCATACAAATAATATTATGGGCTTTATGGGATAACATTATATAGCTGCTTGCCTAATGCCTATTCAACCAGCCTTTTTCTGAGTTATGTCTCTGAGTATAAGCGTGTGTTCAGTCTAGTGTATATTATATAATTTCTCTTCAGGATTACACTTGTTTCTGTTACTATGGGCTTTATGGAATAATAACCTCTGCAGCTGGTTGCCTGCAGCTTTCTCCATTGCCTATTTCAATTGTGCTATGATACCACTTTATTAACACCTCATTTCTGTCATTAAGGGCTTTAGAAAATAATATCTGCTGAAGCTACCACCTGCTACTTATTCCTTTGCTTTTCTGAGGAGCAAATCAAACCGATTTTTTAGCATTCTTATGAATTCATTTTCATCTTTTATTTATCTTTAGATTTTTTGAAATAATGATCAGTTTTCTGATTGCTGCCTACTTATTTTTGTTTTTAATTTGAGAAAGAAACTCTTAGACTAATTATTGACAGCAGCCCTCTTTTGGTTTTTAATCTAAAATGCCAAAAAAGCTTTATTTATTTTGTATTAAAATTATACACACAAACATATTTATAAAAATTATAGTCAAGGTGGAATTCGCTCACTGTAGCGGGGATTTCTTCCTGGGTGCACATGACGTAAGGAACAGTAATACAAATAGCTCTGTTGATAAATGAAGGCACGCACAGGATCCGTTTATGGAGGTAAATCATATGTGTGTATTAATGTAGCAACATGTTCACCAGCATTGTGGCCTTTATCAAGTCTATAAAACAATAGTGAAAACTTCCCTTATTTACATGCCCAGCCAGAAGGAGTGCCAAAGTGAGTGCCCTTCTAATTGGTTAGCAAGAACAACCTGACCAACTTGTGAAATTAATATGCATGATGTATTTACAGTGATGTATAAGGACAAATAATGCTAAATATAAAACAAAATATGTAGCATCCATGAATGAACACACACATATGTACATATCAAAGTGTCAGCAACATGTTGCAGTAATAATGATCCCTGAGTATTACATTCCCCCTTAATACTGTTACGAATTCCAAAAAACTTACTAATGATACCATGTATAATGAGGTCTTAATTTATTTTTACTTTTTGCCTTCGAGAGATCTTTGCACCCCTTCGATACTACTTTCAGCTTATTTGTCTCACACTTAGATGCAGCAGTTGGTTGAGCTGATACACCTTCTTGCACTAGTCCATCAACACTGGAATGTGACTCATTTTATTTTCATTGATTTTAGATGGATTATTTATACTACTGGTGATGGTGGATTTTTTGTGGGACTTTGACAACTATATCTCCTTTGGGAGTAGAGGTATCACAATCATTTATTGCACATGCTGCAACAAACACTGTTGCAGTCAGTTTTTTTGACTACCACTTTACTCACACATCCCTGCAATGCTCCTAATCTTTTCACCCTACCCCTACCCCTTGTGTGTTTTCTTTTCATTATTTAATTACTATGTGTGTGTTTCTACCATAAAGTACACAATACAACTTATTGTGTGTGATGTCGTGCCTTGAGTCATTACAAAATACTCTATCTCATCTAGTGTCAGTTGGCCTCTGTCACCTATAATTGTATTATTATTTATTTTAATTAACTGTCCCCCACATCACTGTCAACAAAAAACAAAACACACTTTGTTCAAGTGCTTCTTTCCCCAGACTACCCTGGACAGAAAGAGCCAGATAAGGAAGAAACTTGGATCATGGTTGACTGCTTCTTCCCATTCTATCACACAGAATTTGTGGGTATTTGGGGTAATAATTATTTGCTTCCTTCTCACACCCCCAGACTCCCCTAGGACAGAGATAATAGCCAGATCAGGAAGAAACTTTGATCACCTCTGCCTGTGTGTTTCCAGTCATTGACACAGAATTTTGGGGTATTTGGGGTAATTCTCCTTTGCTCACTTCTCACACCCACAGACTCCCCTAACACAGAGATGTATTGTATTCATCTCATAAATACAGAATGGTATGCTGTGAGAACCTGACACTATTTTATATGCCTGCGGTAAAAGAAGATAAACTTACCATGTGGTGAGGAAAAATTTTCTCTCTTTCCATCGATTTTATTACAATGAGCTAGGTGAAAAAAAAAGCTTAAAAAAACCCCTGTACTTGTCACTATATGGTTCCTGCATGGCGGAAAGTGCAGTTTTTTTCCTGTTTCTCTTTTGAATTTAAATATTTTGCCTATTCTTAATAACCACATCTGCTTTTGACGCATTAGCCTAAATCAACAAAAGTAATGCAATATGTTATGAGGATACCATGTTATTATATGTACAATGTGGCTAGGTGAATACTAGAGCTAAGAAAACTATGGCATGCTATAGGTAGACAAGAGCACAGTATCAAGTAGGATGATTGAATAATAATAATACTCTAATGTGAAGATCCAGAAACTAAATATTGGATACTAAGAGTTATTGTATATAGCACTGCAAGCCTAAAATGAGATTAAATATCAAACAAAAAAAAAAGAAAAGAAAAGAAAACGTATTTGCACCACACATCAGACTTCATGTGTTGCAACCAAATAAGGCCATTTCAGTGCAAAGGCATGGTCCCAACATCGTATTTCCATAAAATATAACCTTTAATTATTATAGTTAAAAACCTGTTAGTGTAATGTTATTAAAAACAAAAATAATATGATCAGCAAAAATAGATCCCTAAATGAAGTGATCCATTCTCTATTTACTGAACCTTCCATTCATTATCATGTAGTTCAACGTCTTGCTAAATTATACAGCATATACATAGATCACTGTTATGATAAATACGGCATGGAAATGGTCCCTAAATCCCTAAGTGAATGACAGGTAGGGATAGGAGAAATAGAAACCTGTAATCTGTTCTTTAGGACAGACTCTATTGTTAACTTCCTGGTTTTGTTGGCGCCTCACCGGTACATACCATTCCCTAACACTGATTAGAGGTAGAGACAGAATAAAAGATAGAGATCAGTGTCTAAAGGGCAAAATCTGTATCAAATATCTGATGGACATCTGCAGAGTGAGAAACAGTCAAATAAAGCCCTTCGATTGGCCGAAATGTTTAGTCTCATAAGCGGCTTCGTCAGGGGTCACAAAGTTAAGGAGTCCCGCTCAGCTTTCTTTATATAGGCCTCAGTGATCGTGACATCCCTCTGACATCATGGGAACCACGCCCAGAGTAAAATATGATTGGTTGCCCTGTAGGGGCTCGCAGATAGAAACAAGAAGGCTATAACACGTAACTATTACCGTGCTGGTATTGAATTTGAATACCAAAAAGGACTTAGTTTTAGCACATAGTACATTTATTCCACAAAGATATGTATGTCATTTATTTTTTTGAGGGATTATCTTACAACACATAATGCAAAAATAATAATTCATATTTTGGATATTTTATTACTTCCCTGAAACACACCTTGGTTGGATTTCATATTACTATACCTTGCTAAGCAATTGATTTAACATATTACATTAAATCTTATAATCTTATAGATCATGATATTTGTTATAGCTTAGCAGCACCCAAGTACATGAGCTTTAAATCTCAAAGCTTGATACTTTACTATTGAAAATTTAAATCATTAATGAAGGGTGAAAAAGTAAACCCCTCATTCAGACACCTTGGGGTTCATTTAAATAATAAATCCACCTTGCTTCACTTTTCAAAAAGATTTTATCAAGATCTCCCCCTCTTTCATTGAGGGAATATTTACATGTCCCCCTAAACGTAATCACTGCGGGATCCCATTATGGATTTGATTGACATGTTTTGACTGACTTTTAATTGGATACGTTGTGGTGCAACTAAGTTTTCTTCTAATGTGAAGAGACATAAACAGCAAAGAAGCAGAATATCAAAAAGCAGACAAATGCTCAGATTGCTTCCTTGCAGCTAAGCTAATATACAAGAGTAGTTTATACAGGAACAAAATTGGTAACCTTTCCAAAATACTCGGTTTTCATCTGTGCATGCATGCATGTGGTCTTCCTCTTATATGATTCTTTTACCTGTCTAAAACTTGTCATTCAGAAAATCAATGACATTCTCCACATTCTTCTTGTCTTCTATACAGCCATTCAGGATGGGGATTATGTGGGGTGGAAAAGTCGACTTATATTTATTTCTTGAATACTTATGTGGGCAATTGTGGCCCCCCAATCTTGTGTTGGAGAAGAATTCCTATTATCCTCATATAGACAAAGGTTGTGTTAAGATAATGGGCATCATAGTTAGCAGGCAGCCAACAGGTTGTCCATCCCTGGATAAGATATCAGAACAGGCTGAGAGTTAACCGTTTACAGCTTGGCCACCTCATAGACTTTCTTTGACTCAAGGTGGGCCACTTATGGTGAAATGGTGCAAACAGACTCTCCCTCTGTAGAAAATCTGGGCTGGAGCTCAGAGGATGCAAAAACTGAGCAGCATTAAGTGGCAGCACAGAGGAGGAAATGAGCTCCCCAAATAGACTAACATAATTGTTATGTTAATGAAGCTTTCCACAGACTGAGGAGGACCAACTTTTCTGAGAGCAGAGATTCATGTACATAAAGATGGATGACTGGCACTGACAACATTCAGATGAGATTTGCTAAGGAGGAACTCATAATTCACACCTCTATGTCTTCAGGGCTTATTCTCCTTTACATAATACATTAACCTCTGCGCTCTGCGAGGTCAGCCCACCTCAGTCTGTGAAATGATCCTTTAACATAACAACACTGTTAGCTGTATGTAGAGATCCTTTCCTCCTACAGAAAGAAAAAACTGAACCCTACCTGTTATGGCACTGCATGGAAAAAAATTGTCTGAGAGTAGTGATCAGTGCTGCACACTCATGCTTGCATGCAGCTTAAAGGGAATACTGGCATCAAGGAATGGTGCTTTCCCACATCTAGGGCTGTGCACCTCCTGATGGCAGCAAGGGCCCTCCAAGCTTTTGGTCAACCAGGCGATCCCCCACAGGGTTGGGGGGCACAGCAAAGAAAGTCATTGGTCCATATATGATGAATGGGATAGAGACCAAATTCATAGTAAGTAGTATGTGTTTAAAATTTTTATCTAGTTGCATTATATCATAGTAGACCAGCAAATGCAAGCTAGGAATGATAATATTTAAAGATGGCCCTTCTATGTACTAGCCATTTGTATGTATATTAATATATGGACCACAAAAATTGTGGGCATTGTGCAGATAATTAGCATAATCCAGCTAAAGGGTGCAATTTTGTTAGAACCAATTATACCATAAGGGGTAACTGAATATTTTAACATTTTCACTAGTTTTTATGGGTTTTTTTCACCCCTCCAATACAAGACCTTTCTAGCATTCAGAAAGTTAAAAGACCCATAAACCAAACTACATTTACAATTATTAATTCCCCCCCTTTTTGGGATAACTGATTTGCTCCAGAATTCTACCTCTATCTTGATCAATAAAGACATGAATCCAAATTTTAAAAAATCTTATATTAAATTTCTAATTTGTTAATCAGGACATTTTAATGAGGAAATAATGAATGAAGCCATATAGGTCCTGGTAATCAATGAACAAATGGACAATGGTAAATATCTTTTACATGTCTGCTAAAATTCAGTCATTTTCATACTAATGCATACCTGCCTATTGTCTAGATCCATGGTTTTGCTCCTTGGTTTAAAATACAGTTTCAATCTCAAAAAAATCTCTGAACTTTTATGAGCTTCTATACATGACAATATCACACATTCATATGATTTTCTGAAGTAGTGGGCTATGGGGAATGTCTGTTCCACTCTACCAGTTTTAATGATGTACTTGTATGTGCCTGGGCAAAAGTGGAAATATGTTTTAAATGTCATAAAAAATGTTGCTGATACATCTGCCAGCCTTCTATGCATGCCTTTTTTTATTCTAGAAGAACTGGGTTATGCTACTGCAAATGACCCAACCAGCACCCTCTTCTTAAGTATTGTTTATGAAAGCCATGAAGATCATTGCAGTAAATGTGAAAATTAACATAGTGAAGTGGAGGTTCAAAACTCTGCTACTGTTTTTCTTAGTTATGCATTGAAGAAAGTAGATGATACTGCCACAACACTAAAGAAATAAAACAAGAAGAAATGAAAATTTATTAAGAAGCAGTTGAAAGTAATGCACTGAGAAATGTCAAGAGCATGAATAGTAAGGGAAGACATGAAAACACATTTTAGCTACATAAAAAAGCAATTGCTTAAGGCAGAGAATAGATAAGAATGATCCTAACTATGTCTTAATTCAAAATCCAAGGCCATCAGTGAAGCATACAGTAGTACAAACAAGAAAACAAAATACATGGAAAGGCTATGCATTAATCTCAGTGTTGTAGTTTTATAAAATACTAGATGAACAGCCCGTGTACACGGGCTACAGTGCCAGGCAGCAACTGCCACAGTGCAGTCATGCACAGTAGAGACTGCCCTCGCCACGGCTGATAATACAGCAGGGCGCTACAAATTCAGACTGTAGTCCTCTCTGCGCCTGAATTCAGAGTGCCACACTCCGTTATCAGCCACGGCGTGGGCAGTCTGTACTGTGTATTACTGCAGCACACACAGCCGTCTGTACTGTGCATGACAGCTTCTGACAAACATACATTAGCGAATTATTATATAGGATTTTTCAAATCTAAACAGTGTATTGTTGCTGAACTAAGCTACTTACGTGTATACTATTTTGGACAAACTACTGAAATAAAAAATGCTTTAGAAATGATGTGCTTTTTTTTGTATCTTATTTTAAATCAGTGATAAATAACAAATTTGTTTATCAAATTTTGAAATGATTAAAAAAAAAAGTTTATTGTACAGATGGATGTTCAATGCACTGTAAATACATATTTTGAACATCCTTGTCTAGAAGGTGTTAAAAAGCAAATTATGTTGAGGAAAGGCATATATTCAGCTAAAAAAAATCATATGTTCATCTATGGCAATGTCCAGCACTGAGTTTTTAAAAGCATATATATATATATATATATATATATATATATATATATGTATATATATATATATATGCACACATATATAGAAAGGTATGTAAGGAATAATAAAACATAAAAATTGTTACATTTATCCTCTTACCTGACAGAAGTGTACCTCCCAAGTGTCCCTCTTTGAGAGCCAAATCCCTCTGTACCTCTTTCCCACACTGGTGTCCCTCTTTCAGGAGATCAGACTTTGTGGTGTGTATTTAAGTGTATCGCATTGCTCCACAGCAATAAAGCTCACATTAATGTTTGTTTAAACTTACAAAAGTATATGTGTTTATAAATTATTTGGTGTAAATAAAATACTTTGGTCTTGCTCTAAAGAATTTATTCAGTTACACAAAAAGGTGTCAACAGGTCATGAAGTAACCTAAAAATATAAGGTAATGCCCTGCCCACAAGCCACAACTCCATCAACACCACCTAAAACAAAAGTGTCCCTCTGTGGTCATTTGAAATGTCGGGAGGTGTGGTCAGAAGAGATGTTTCTGAACTTCAAAATAAAGAACTAATGTGGTCTGTACCAGACAAGGGGAGAAGCATCGAAACATAGGGATTAGTGTTGAGCGAGCATGCTCGGCCGATGCTCGGATCGGCTCGAGCATCGCTCTGCTCGGCACATGGCGGTACTCGTACGAGTACCGCATGTGCTCGCCCGCCATGTTCGGGTCTCCTCCCCGCACGTTTTGCGGCTGCTGCGCAGCCAATAAACGTGCAGGGAGGCTCTGACATCGGTGTAATGCCAGCAGCCATGTTGGCTGCTGGCATTACACTGATTGGCTGGCCAGAACCCGTGGTCAGGTGCTGTATAGCACCTGACCAGCGAGTTCGGCTCAGTCTTAGCCAGGGAGAGATGAGGATAGGAAGGGAAAGTCAGTGTAGGGAGAAAAAAAGCAAAATTGTGAAAAAAAAAGAACCAAAAGTCCTTTTTAGGACTACTGTGTGTGGGGGCAGCAGGTTATTTTGTGTGGGGGGAAAAAAACAAAACAAAAAAAATTTCATATATTCTGTTTAGTGTGCAAAGTTGCAGATTAGAGCACATTCTGTTTAGTGTGCAAAGTTGCAGATTAGAGCACATTCTGTTTAGTGTGCAAAGTTGCAGATTAGAGCACATTCTGTTTAGTGTGCAAAGTTGCAGATTAGAGCACATTCTGTTAAGTCTTCAAACTAAAATATCAAAGTCACATATTCCATTCAGTGTGCGTCGCCGCAGTTTAGCAGCACATTCTGTGTACTGTGCAGAGTTGCAGAATAGGAAGAAATACTGTTAAGTCTTCAAACTAAAATATCAAAGTCACATATTCCATTCAGTGTGCTTCGCCGCAGTTTAGCAGCACATTCTGTGTACTGTGCAGAGTTGCAGAATAGGAAGAAATACTGTTAAGTCTTCAAACTAAAATATCAAAGTCACATATTCCATTCAGTGTGCTTCGCCGCAGTTTAGCAGCACATTCTGTGTACTCTGCACAGTTGCAGAATAGGAAGAAATACTGTTAAGTCTTCAAACTCAAATATCAAAGTCACATATTCCATTCAGTGTGCGTCACCGCAGTTTAGCAGCCTATTCTGTGTACTGTGCACAGTTGCAGAATAGGAAGAAATACTGTTAAGTTTTCAAACTAAAATATCAAAGTCACATATTCCATTCAGTGTGCGTCACCGCAGTTTAGCAGCCTATTCTGTGTACTCTGCACAGTTGCAGAATAGGAAGAAATACTGTTAAGTTTTCAAACTCAAATATTAAAGTCACATATTCCATTCAGTGTGCGTCACCGCAGTTTAGCAGCCTATTCTGTGTACTCTGCACAGTTGCAGAATAGGAAGAAATACTGTTAAGTCTTCAAACTAAAATATCAAAGTCACATATTCCATTCAGTGTGCTTCGCCGCAGTTTAGCAGCACATTCTGTGTACTCTGCACAGTTGCAGAATAGGAAGAAATACTGTTAAGTCTTCAAACTCAAATATCAAAGTCACATATTCCATTCAGTGTGCGTCACCGCAGTTTAGCAGCCTATTCTGTGTACTCTGCACAGTTGCAGAATAGGAAGAAATACTGTTAAGTCTTCAAACTCAAATATTAAAGTCACATATTCCATTCAGTGTGCGTCACCGCAGTTTAGCAGCCTATTCTGTGTACTCTGCACAGTTGCAGAATAGGAAGAAATACTGTTAAGTTTTCAAACTAAAATATCAAAGTCACATATTCCATTCAGTGTGCGTCACCGCAGTTTAGCAGCCTATTCTGTGTACTCTGCACAGTTGCAGAATAGGAAGAAATACTGTTAAGTTTTCAAACTAAAATATCAAAGTCACATATTCCATTCAGTGTGCGTCACCGCAGTTTAGCAGCCTATTCTGTGTACTCTGCACAGTTGCAGAATAGGAAGAAATACTGTTAAGTTTTCAAACTCAAATATCAAAGTCAAATATTCCATTCAGTGTGCGTCACCGCAGTTTTAGCAGCCTATTCTGTGTACTCTGCACAGTTGCAGAATAGGAAGAAATACTGTTAAGTTTTCAAACTCAAATATTAAAGTCACATATTCCATTCAGTGTGCGTCACCGCAGTTTAGCAGCCTATTCTGTGTACTCTGCACAGTTGCAGAATAGGAAGAAATACTGTTAAGTTTTCAAACTAAAATATCAAAGTCACATATTCCATTCAGTGTGCGTCACCGCAGTTTAGCAGCCTATTCTGTGTACTCTGCACAGTTGCAGAATAGGAAGAAATACTGTTAAGTTTTCAAACTAAAATATCAAAGTCACATATTCCATTCAGTGTGCGTCACCGCAGTTTAGCAGCCTATTCTGTGTACTCTGCACAGTTGCAGAATAGGAAGAAATACTGTTAAGTTTTCAAACTAAAATATCAAAGTCACATATTCCGTGTAAGATGAATAAGGCGGGTAAAAAGGGACGGGGAAGTGGACGTGATCCTGATAGTTCAGGGCGCGGGTCAGGACGCGGAGAAACTGTGCCTGGTGCCAGAGCACAAGAAAGAAAGACATCCACCATACCTAGCTTCATGTCTAATTTTACAGGGCGTCGCAGGACATCACTCTCGAGGTCCGACCACTGCGAACAGGTGGTCGGTTGGATGTCAGCTGATACTGCTTCCAGTCGGTTAAGCACCACCCTGTCTTCCACCAAGTCCACTCTCAGTAGCCAAGAGTCTGGTCAACATAATCCTCACTCTGATCATCCTTCCTCCCACCATAGACGGTCTGGTCAAAGAAGTGATCCCACACTGGGATATAGTGATGAGCTCGTCTCATCACCAATCCTTCATTTGACCCTCTCTCCAAGCACGCTTGCAGAGGAACATGACATCTTGTGCCCTGATTCACAACCTCTAGAGGGTACCCAATCACAAGAAGATGACAGATGTGAACGGCATTTAAGGTCAAAGGAAGTAGTGGATGATGATGATGATGATGAGACACAGTTGCCATTAAATCAACCACTATTACTGTCTCAAGACCTTGTTGAGGAGAATGTTATACAGTTGTCAATGACTGAGTATGTGGTGGGATCAAGACATGAGGAGGATGATCAGAGTGAGGAAGTGGAGGAGGACTTGGTGGACGATGAGGTGACTGACCCCACCTGGGAAGGTGTAGAGAGGAGCGATGACAGCAGTCCTGAGGGTGAGCCATCTGCAGCACCGCAACAGGCTGGAAGAGGCAGTGGTGTGGCTACAGAAAGAAGGCGGACCGCACCAAACCGGCCCGCAAATGTTCCACGGAGCACCCCCTTGCGTAAATCTCCCTTGCCAAAGGGTAGGTGTTCCGCGGTATGGCGTTTTTTTAAGGAAAGTGCGGACGACAAAAGAATTGTAGTTTGCAACCTGTGCCACACCAGAATGAGCCGAGGCATGAACACTAGAAACCTCACCACCACCAGCATGATCCGACACATGGCATCCAAGCACCGTAATAAGTGGGAGGAACGCCTGGATCGCCCATCTGTGTCTGCAGGCCACACCACTGCCTCCTCTTCCCCTGTTTTCGGTGCCGGCCAATCGCCTGTCGAAGGCGCAGGCCCGCATACCTCCCGCCCTGCACCTGTACCATCTGAAGCACCATCAGCGACCACATCCACTTCCCTGTCCCAGCACAGCGTCCAAATGTCGTTACCCCAGGCATTTGAGCGCAAGCGAAAATACCCAGCCACCCACCCACAGGCCATAGCACTAACCTCACACCTTTCCAAATTACTGGCCATCGAAATGCTGCCATTTAGGCTTGTGGACACTGAGTCCTTCCGCAGCCTGATGGCAGCAGCTGTCCCTCGGTACGCGGTCCCCAGCCGCCACTACTTTTCCCGGTGTGCCATCCCCGCATTACACCACCATGTGTCCCGTAACATCACCCGTGCCCTGACCAACGCAGTTACTGGGAAGGTCCACTTAACGACTGACACATGGACAAGTGCTTGTGGCCAGGGACGCTACATTTCCCTGACGGCACACTGGGTGAATGTCGTGGAGGCTGGGAGCGACTCTGACCCTGGGATGGCACGGGTGCTACCCACACCGAGGATTGCGGGCCCTACCTCCATCAGGGTTTCCGCCAGCACCTACGTTATTGGCTCCTCCTCCTCCATTTCCACCTCCGAATTCTCTACACGCAGCGCCACTCCCCCATCAGCCAGTAGCTGGAAGCAGTGTAGCACTGCAGTGGGGAAGCGTCAACAGGCCGTGCTGAAGCTGATCTGCCTTGGGGACAAACAGCACACGGCCTCAGAGCTGTTGCAGGGGATTAGTCACCAGACCGAGCAGTGGCTCTCGCCACTCAACCTGCAACCAGGCATGGTTGTGTGTGATAATGGGCGTAACTTGGTGGCGGCTTTGGAGCTCGGCAAGCTCACACATGTACCATGCCTAGCGCATGTATTTAATTTAGTGGTTCAGCGATTTCTAAAAACCTACCCCAATGTGCATGATCTCTTGACCAAGGTGCGCCGCGTGTGTGCACATTTCCGTAAGTCATCTACAGCTTCGGCCGGCCTGTTGAAGCTGCAGCAGCGCTTACAATTGCCAGCTCACCGGCTGCTGTGTGACGTGAGCACGCGCTGGAACTCCACCTTCCACATGTTGGCCCGGCTTTGTGAGCAGCAGAGGGCAGTAGTGGAGTACCAGCTGTTACACGGTCGTCGCCTCTCCGTTCAACTTCCTGTAATCAGAAGTGAGGAGTGGGAATGGATGTCAGACCTCTGCGAGGTTTTACGCAATTTTGAGGAATCGACACAGATGGTGAGCGGCGATAACGCTATTATCAGTGTAACCATCCCACTTCTGTGTCTACTGAAACGCTCGCTGCTCACAATTAAAACCGACGCTTTGCATGTGGAAGAGGTGGAAATGCGGGAGGAAGAGCTTACACAAGGTGATAGCCAGAGCACCCTCACTTCGTCTTCTCAGCGACAATTGGAGGAGGCGGAGGAGGAGGAGGAGGAGGAGGAAGACACGGTTGCCTCCGCTACAGAGGGTAGCCATGGAACTTTAGTTCCATCTCTTCAGCGTGGGTGGGCAGAAGAGGAGGAAGAGGATGAGGAGATTGAGAGTCATCCTCCTGGTGAGAACAGCAAAATCTTGACTGTTGGTACTCTGGCACACATGGCTGACTTTATGTTAGGCTGCCTTTCCCGTGACCCACGCGTTATACGCATTTTAAACAACACGGATTACTGGGTGTTCACCCTTCTGGACCCCCGCTACAAAGAGAATTTCTCATCTCTCATTCCTCCGGTGGAGAGGACAAGCAAAATGGTGCAATACCAGAAGGTTCTTGTTGAAAAATTGCTCCAAAATTTTCCATCTGACAACGCTGGCGGCAGAGTACGTGCTACCTTGGCCAACCGAGAAGGGAAGAAAAGGGGAGCACACAGCAGTTCCGAGAAAGGCAGGGCAACACTCTCCAAGGCGTGGGACACCTTCATGACACCCCGCCAGCACCCTCACCCTGATGCGCAGCCTAGTGTCACAAGGAGGGAAAAGTTTTGGAAGATGGTGAAGGAGTACGTAGCAGACCGTGTCAGCGTCCTCAATGATCCCTCTGTGCCTTACAACTACTGGGTGTCCAAGCTGGACACGTGGTATGAACTGGCACTCTACGCCTTGGAGGTGCTGGCCTGCCCTGCCGCCAGCGTTCTGTCTGAGCGGGTATTTAGTGCTGCTGGTGGCATCATAACAGATAAGCGTATCCGCCTTTCCACCGACAATGCTGATAGGTTGACACTTATAAAAATGAACAAGGCCTGGATTTCCCCTGACTTCTCCACTCCACTGGAGGAAAGCCCCGGGGGAACATAAAGTCACTTTATATATGTTATTTACAATGATGGGAATACTCTGTATTCCCATTCACCCCTTCCACCCAAAAAACGGGTATATGGTTGACTCTTAATCTTCTCATCCTCCTCCTCCTCTTCCATATGCCCTGTGCTATAATTTTTATATAGGGCCAGCTCACCAGCGGGCCCTGTGATATAATTTTTATATAGGGCCAGCTCACCAGCGGGCCCTGTTTGACAATTTTTATATAGGTCAGCTCACCAGCGGGCCTTCTCATATAATGTTTTATTGGGTCAGCTCTCTAGCGGGCCCTCTCATATAAAGTTTTATAGCGTCAGCTCACTAGCGGGCCTTCGCATATAATGTTTAGGATTGTCAGCTCCGCAGCAGACCCTCACCCATAATGTTTTAGATGGTCGGCTCAGCGCACGTTTCCCTCTTAATCATGGCCCCAGTTCAGAAAAATCGAGGAAATTTTTGGGAGAATTTGCCTTTGCGCACGTTTCCCTCTTAATCATGGCCTCAGTTCAATAAAATCAAGGAAATTTTTGGGAGAATTTGCCTCTGCGCACGTTTCCCTCTTAATCATGGCCTCACTTCAGAAAATCGAGGAAATTTTTGGGAGAATTTGCAGATGATATACAAGTAAATATACAGCAAATACTGTTTGGTAACAATTTTTCGCCTAAAGTCGTTTTTATCTGCCTTTTTGTGTGTTTTACGGTCAGTCTGTAAAAATGGCGTACTACGGGCGAAAGATCGTTCCCAGCAGCGATGTTGGAGTCCAAGATGCATCCAGACATCCTCCCTATGCTGTCCCTGAACCATTTCTGTGGTGTTTCCATAATTTTCTGCCCTTTTCCTATGGACCAGACACCCTCCCCTCATCAGAGCAGGGGGTGCCTGGTGTAATGCTCGAGTCCTCCCATTGACTTCAATGGGGCTCGGGTGCTCGGCCGAGCACTCGAGCCTCCGGGGGCGCTCGGTCAGAGCACCCGAACACCCGAGCATTGGGGTGCTCGCTCATCACTAATAGGGATATATCATGGAAAAATAAGCATGAGGAATAGACTTTAGAAAAGAATACTGTTACTTTCCTATGAAATGCATAGTGGGTATTCCAGTTAGGGTAGTGACATACTTGGGACACCAACCAGGAAGGTAAAGTGCTTCCATGCACATTGCAGAGCAATGCATGTGACAGCATTCTAATGATAACACTTCATTTCAAACCCTGCAGAGTAGATGACAGAAAAGGTATTCATGAACCTGAAAATAATGGTCTAATTATCTGTGCAGTAGACATTGTTCCTTTTTCAATAGTCTCCAATTCTGCTCTCTCACTCTCTTTTTCTGAAATTTGCAGTGAGTAGCACAGCTATATGCAGTCCACATTCCTATATCTGGGTCCTCTAGCACTACCAAGCACCACCTAAAACATAATAAAGAGTGTTATGTGTATGGCAACTTTTTTGCTTGTTTTTTGACAATTGTTGAAATGAGATAGTTAATGAATAAACAAATGTAATTCCTTATTTATGTATTTGGTTTATCTGATGTTGGTGGAATGAACTGAGAATTGTGTTGTGTTATGCATTACTGAATATGCCTGTCTGTATGCAGTCTTATTTTTTGATGTATTTACAGGCAGATTGGCCAATCACACCTTTATGAATTTTGGGACACATGTTTTTCCTTACTGGGACCTTAAAGCTTTCCTATGTTTGAGGAAGCATGGAAGAATGACACTTAGGGAGAGACTGCCACTGAGTTTGATCCTGCACTACCCATACAAAGTAGAATAATATACAAGTATAAAAAGCGATGATACACTGGGGTACAGTTCCATCACATCCTTTAAGTTTTCCAAATATGTAACATGATTATACGGGAGAGGAGATTGAAAAATCTAACAAGTAAGTGAAAAAATTAATTGTGTGTGAGTGTGTGCATGTGTGTATTTATCAGTTATCTCACTGTACCAAGACTGGCTACACATTAAAGTCAATGCAGATATGATAAAATAAGATAATATTTATTGCATAGTCCCAGCAGCTGGAATCTCTCGCCTCAGTTCAACTGTTTGTCTACAGAGGACTTTTGTGAGGTAGAATCCAATGGCATATCTAGTACCTGCAAATGAATACAACCCATGGTCCCCTTTTGTCTTTGTGACAACTACTTGGTTGGCTGGTAGTATATGGATATTTCAAAACCTGTTTTGGGGAATTTCAAAACAAGTTTTAATACATGGCAAATCCATCCATTGCAATAACCATAAATCAATTAATATACTTGTCCTATTTATGGAAATTCCAATATGTGTAAATGTTCTCTGGATTTTGGAAGTTAACCCTTTGAGTGCCAGAAGGGTATACAACGCATTGCTTTGCAATGCGTTGCGTACCCCTCTGGCACTCAAAGGGTTAAGGGGTAAATCTAGAGTTCACCACATATTTTCTAAATATAATATACATTTTTGCATATATATATATATATATATATATATATATATATACCCACTGGGACATGCACTGAATCATATCATTGCCCCATCAAATGTGGACTCTATATGTTTTATACATAGAGCTCATGTTTAAGTCATCCTCATTCATGATCTCATGATTGGGAACCATGAATGGTTTCCAATATTAAGGAGGCTATCTCATAAAGCCTGTGGCATGCAAGAGCACACAGGGCATGTACTGGAAGTTCTGTCACTGATGATAGTGTTCTCATTTCATTTAAAAGAAATAGGCATTATGTATATGCTCTTTTCCCATGTAACACAAAAAGTAGACCATTTACATAAAGCCTAATGGGCATGAGGGATTAAAGGGGCAGTGCCTCCTGGGAAAATGTGATAAGTTTGGTAACATAAAAAAGCAGGTAAATAAAATGGATCTGTGCTTTAATCTCTGTACTCAAGCCTCCTGTTCACATATACATATATAAGAGTTTATCAAATACTTTGAAGAAGAAGCGCAAAAATACAGGGAAAGTGTAGAAGTTTATTCACCAGTAAATAAATATACAATAAAAAATGTGCACTCACATTGCCCTCCTACTGGGCTTTGTGCCTCTCAAGAGTCCCTGCTTATCCAGCCACGATGCTGTGTCTCTCCAACTCACTCATTCTCGCAGTATAATCTCACCTGCCTGTCTGGATGGTGCTTAAGCTGATGTTACTTCTACCAAGACTTTGGGTAACAAAAGCTATAAATTGTCCAGGCTACAGGGTTTTGGGAGACAGCAATTCCTGAGTGTAGCGTGTGAGAGTTTCTCGCAGGGGGCCAAGTAGGGGACGGGTATTAAAAAGTGCTTTAATTCTCAGTGTGTATCATGGGACACTGCCCATTTCATCAGAGGAAATTAACAACTAATGTATATGTCAGTGTGAGTTTATACACATATATTTATACAAGGGCATTATAAAGTGAGATTGCATTGCAGGTCTAAATTATAACATATACACAAAAAAGAAGAAATGTAAAGTGGCCTTTAATTTAACCATATAATTATTCTGCCTCTTTTACACACAGAGACCAGTTCAATGCTCATTAACAGCAGAAAATATATCCAAGGACCATCGAAAAATTTAACTTTTATTATATCTTTCTTAAAAACTACACATTATCCTTTATTAATCCGGACTCCATATAAAACCAAATATAAAAGAATATCACTATGGTGGTCTAATTCTTCGCTCATAGGTACCCTAGTAGAGCTTATACCTCCAAAGTGTAAGAGTGATAATGCAAATCTTGCATCTTATTACTACTGACTTGAAAACTTAGAATATTCAAAGTATCCCTAATCTCATCTTTCATTACATCTATACCGCTCTATATATACCTATAACTGAGTGATTGAAAATATCAATATAGTAGGCCTATGTTTCTATATTTATGAAAGAGATATACTCTAACATATATCACCGTCAGAACTAAGTATAAATCCTCTAAAGTCTCTTAATTCTCCAAATGTCCTCCGTTACCAATCGACATTGGGCTGTAGAAAGCCTCTATATCACCATGGTACACGGAAAACTTTATTAGACTATTAATATGATGCCGTCCTGAAAGTACAGATCTCTTGGTAACCCTAATAGTACCAGTACAAATGTATTCAAACCCTCAATTGTAGTACATATATTGATTAGTCTCAATAGCTTATGAGCGCCGGTGGTTCGGTCCCTAATACTAGTCCCTTGGGGTCCGTTTAACACAACAAAATCATCCCAGAAAACGAATCCCTCTCCAATTTCCGACCACCAGCGTTAATAATCACTATTTAAATGTTACTGAATCTCGATATTCTATGAGCATCGGTGGTTCGGTCCCTAATTCTAATCCCTTGGGGTTGGTTTAACACAATGAAATCGTCCTGCCTGTCTGGATGGTCCTTAAGCTGATGTTACTTCTACCAAGACTTTGGGTAACAAAAGCTATAAATTGTCCAGGCTAGAGGGTTTTAGGAGACAGCAATTCCTGCGTGTAGCGTGTTAGAGTTTCTCGCAGGGGGCCAAGTAGGGGACCGGTATTAAAAGTGCTTTAATTCCCAGCATGTATCATGGGATACTGCCCACTTCATCAGAGGAAATTAACAACTAATGTATATGTCAGTGTGAGTTTATAGAAAGATGCAACTGAATGTATTGTAGCCAGAGGAATTCAAAGAAGGGCATATATTTTCATGTTGTGTAAAGTGGATTGGGAGTGTTAGAAAAAGAAGCCAACCCTTTTATAATTAGGAATATGAGATGAATAAAGAGGCAAGCTCATAATCTGAAGTTAGAGCACCATGATGTTCACTATATATATGTATAGTAGTTGTAAATCTTTATTGGGTTAAAATAATGATATAGAAAAATAAGCTTGAGCGGTAATGTACATAAAAGGGGCAGGAGGGCTAATCTTTAGAATGCAATTGCTCCTAAACTATACAAGTTATGGGGAAAATACATAGATGGTTTGGTTTATTTCCTTAATACATACAATATTATATCCTTGCAAAAATGTAGTATTATTATTGCTTTAATACTTTGAATAGAATCCCATCTTTGTTCCTTACAAGGCAAAGTAACTTTTGGATCAGTTTACAATTTATGAACTGCTTTAACATCTGTATTTTGGATAGCTGACTGTATGTTAAACAATATGCTCTAGTTTCATGTGTTTATTAATCCTTTGCGTGCCACTCTGGCACTCAAAGAGTTAATGTGGCAAACATTATATGATCTAGATATATGAGTAGCCTTTTAATGCTAATTTTGCTAGAGTTATAATTAATTTGCTCTATTGATGATCAACATGTTAAACATAGGTAATATCCCAGGAAAGGAACAATAAATAGCAAGATATAATTTCAGCAAATATATTGTAGCACGTTACAATAAAGAGGTTTCCATGTCATACTAACTCAAAGCTTATTAGTACAATAACTTTATCAGGGAATTCTGTAAGATTAAGTGCAGCATGTAAATGTACCTTGCCCTACATAAATAACAAAAGCTCCCTTTTAGCTCAGAGTGTTGTGGTTTTATGACTGCATGTCAGTGATATAGTTTAAATGAGTTAGTTAATGTTTATAACAAGAATTATGTCAGTCTCCCTTTTCTGGCTCTATGTTTTTAGAATAATCATAAACAAAACAAGTTTAGTGCACAGCAAGAGGAGGAAGATTAGCTCAGTAAACATATATCATGAAGTGAAATAAAATCGTAACTATAAAGATTTATTGTTTTCAGTTGAAACATTTCATTGTTATAATTGTAATACTATTTTGAAGCATCAGTGATATACAAATATAGCAATAGTTTTTCAAACTGAATCAGGCAGAATGCATGAGTCTGCTTATGATTGCCATGTGTAGTGAGCAAATCTGACAGTATTGAAATAACACTCTCCATGGCCCAGATACTATGAAGATTAATCAGAGGTGCTTTTTTGTGAAACATTACTATCACTTTAAGATTTCCTGGCCATAATAAGGTACATGGGGAATTATTACTGGGAGATGTTAGTTCTCTTTTAATAATCAATAATCTTACTATAAGTATTATCTATCTTAAAATAATATGCTAATATTTTAGTTCAATTAGTGACATAGCCACAGTTTCATGTTGAGTGGACCACTGGGAAAAAGTCTAAATTGGTCATGGGTAAAATGAGCAGGCAAAGTATCTAAGGTAGGTGAATGCAACCTTTTGCTTTCAAGCTATTGGAGATTACAGTTGATGGGGGCTGTAGTCCTTAACAGTTGGAGAGTCAAATGTTGCCTACACCTTATCTAAGGTAATGATTCTCAAATGCCTACGGCATCCACTGATACACCAGTATTTTACTATTTCCTTTCAATAACACAGTTGACAATCATTATGACTGAACCCCTGATTAAGTAAACTGTGGCCTAGCAAGGAAATGCTCAAATCCTGGCCTGTTATTGGGCCCTGAGGTACAGGTTAAGGACAACTGAAAAGTGATGCAACAGTCTTGTAAGTATTAATATGTTTTCACACCTACAGTATGCATAAAAAGGCTCCATTTTACACATAAGGGAAATTGCAACTTTTTTTTGCACAGGTTGATTATTTTTAATAATGCAGTGCATTTGAACTTTGTATTCTTTCATCATGTACAAGGTATCAAATTTTATTTTGGTGTCCATTTTTAATTTTTTTATCTACTTACTGGTTGAAGAGCCCGTGTACATGGGTCACAGTGCCACCCAGCAATGGGCGCGGTGTAGTCATGTGCAGTAGAGACTGACAGTGCCGTTGCTGATACGGAGAGGGGCTCTCCTAATTCAGACCGTAGTCCTCTCTGCGCACCGGTCTGAATTCGGAGCCCTGCTCCGTTATCAGCTGCGATACAGGCAGTCTGTAGTTCAGATTATTGTAGCATGCACAGCCGTCTCTACCTAGCATGACAGCTTCTGACAAACACATTTAGCAAATTATTATATAGGATTGAGGCTGATGTACTAAGAAAACCAGAGAAAACCAACTTCACCATAAGGGGAAATAAAAATCACCATTGATTTAAAGGTGGCATTTAACTTCTTTAATGCAAACGAGGTCTTCAACGCACTGTAAAGCAATGTGTTGGAGACTTCTCCAGTATACAAAGAGAAAAATGCACATTTTAATCAGTAGAAACGTCTGGGATTTTTAATTGACCCTTATGGTGAATTTGGTTTGCACCAGAACTGTTTCAGTTGATCTCCAGTTTATCAGTTTTAATGTGTGTACATGCCATTTGTGAATATGCTGAGAGACATAAGTACGTTTGATACTTCTTGGCACATCGACATGCTGTGCTTGCTATATTTAAGGCAAGATTTTTTACTTTTTATGATACTTTGGGAGGAATACAAAAAACATGTGCAGTGCATGTTTTACAGAAAAATGATTAGCTCCAAAATGTTACTGAATTGTTTATTTTTACATGAATTAGTAAAAGTTTGAATTTTTTTTTTTTTTTTTTTAGTGTATGCATTTCAATAAGCGGAGGACTATCAATGATTGTGCCTTAACGCATTAAAACAGTTAGCACACAATTTCTATATCTGTTGAACTGTACCATAAACTTAAGAGCATGTACTATAAGGCATTAAGATGTTAGTATGTTTCTTGGACCTTAAAAGGATAGTAATGTTTCATAATAAAAGCAGCCCTAATTAATCATCATAGTATTTGGACTTTGGAGAGTGTTATTTCAATTCTGTCAGAGTTGTAGTTCAAGAGTAATTCAATGACTAAGTATCCCCCTCCTGCCCCTTTTACTGATGTAACAATGTTCAGCCAGATCAGAAGGGAGGTGCCCAGGTAGACTGCAGAGAGGGACAATCTTCAATTAAGATAAGGGAAAAACCTGAAAAACTTGTCAAGGGGGGCAAGACTTTCATTGTTTTCATAGGAAGAAGATTGTCCCCTTCTGTTATCTGTCTAGTCTTACAACCAGATTCCACATCTGAGAAGAGATGGCTTACACTAGGTAAAAGGGGCGGGAGGAGGATACTTTGCTTGTGGATATCTCTCAAACCATAAAGGTTTGAGAGATAAGAATTGTATCGTTCTTCATGTTTTTTTAATGCCTACAAAATAAAATAAAGATAAAACAAAGTATTGCTATCCCTTTAACATGAGCAATTGCAAATAGTACATACATTTATGGCATTTGAAAAATGGCTAGTGCTCCACTTTTTTGCTGTATGCTCATCAAGTCTTATGTATACAGCTAAAATGGAACAATTTTTAGAATTTCCTTTTCCACCCTATGGTACAGTTGTTGTTTTTTTTTTCACTGCATCTCTTTAGCTTGATGAATTAGGAAAATTTAAACTGTAGTACTAGAACTGGAATTCTATATTTGAGCATTCACTATGCGAGGAAAAGGTGAAGCATCTTATTATCCCTCTGAGATTCAAAGGTTTAACTCTTTGAGTATCAAAGGGGTATGCAATGCATACCCTGATACTAAAAAGGTTCATATCCTTATTTAAAAGAAGGGGGTGAGGCTCGGAATGGAATCAATGCATAATTCATAAGTGCTGCACACCAGGCAGTCCAATCTGCCACACATGTATCGTCTACAAAAATCTTGAAAGCTGCCTGTGGTCATGCCCTCGAGTCTATAGGTCTTGAAAATACATTAAAATTACCTCAGCCTGCCATCTTACAACAGATGATGCAATAAAAAAGAACAGGAGCGTTGGATGAGGAATGGTACACAAACCCCAATTCCTCTCAAAAAAGGTTCTTGAAACCCGGTATGAGAGCTTACAGAAGTTCTTTTCCCATTGCCATTGCCACATTTATGAAGAAACTGGATGAAACTGGTTTCTAGAACAAGTGAGATTGAACAAAAATGGATGAGCTGGTTGAAATATCCAATGCCAAACGTGATGAACTTACTGACATCAAATTGATAGTGATGAGGAGGATCAAACTGAAGACTTAAAGATCTGATTCACAGAGGAACAATCTGCAGATAAGAGGTTCCCCTGAATCTGTCATACTAGACAAGCTCCGGGAATACATTGCCACCATGTTTGAAGACATGCTTCCCAGTCAACTGATAAGCTTTATATCGAATTGGATCAATGAGCCTTCTGTCCTTCATTTCTGGACTCATCAGTTATCTGCCACCTGTTATGTTATGATACTGAAGATGTACTGATCAAAACATTATGTTAAGACCCATAATAATAATATTAGTATTTCACTCTGCAGGTCTTTCCAGATGTTTCTCCACATACCCTAAGAAAGGGAAGAGAATGAAAGGAACCTTTTTTTCTTACAAATAAGGTTCTTATTGTGGGTAGCAATAGAGTTAAAGCATATAAATAAAACTTTTTTGTAGTTTTTTAAACATAAAGGAAGAGTAAAACTGAATACAATCTCAACCCCCACCAATGTTCAGTTCTAAGTAATATTCATATTAGGTCACACATCTCCCAGTTTTAAATTCTGACAGAGTATGGCTATTTTGTCTCAACTTTGCTCAGAACATTCAATGTTTGTTTAATTATTTTATTCTTTATATAACTTGTAAACCAATAACTAAATCAAATAAGTTATGTTATTCCTTTAAATATGCAACCCAATAAAATATTGCTTCCTCTGTGAAACATAAAGGATTAAGGTAAGGCTAAAACAATCCACAACATGGAAAGAAGGGGCACCACATAATGTAGTATGTCCATCACACAATAAATATTAAACCCACTTAAAATCCCTCCAATTGGGTACTCACATGATCAAATGATCTGTCATACATGAATGGCAGACAGAAATAGCAGATGGCAGACTTTGTAACCCACTCCCACTTGGGTGCTATCATCTCATCAGTAGTATCATCTCATCAGTAAATGGTTCAGCTGCTCTCTTGTATCTACTCAGCTCTACACAATGTGTTCCCTGACAAGGACCCAAAATCAAGAAAAAAACAGAGTGCAAATAGCAATTCTAAAGAAAAGGAGCACTTGAACACCATTTAAGATAAATATATATGACTAGTAATCACAGAGTTAATCCTATCTGTGTCTAGTTCCACACTGTTATTGGTACAGCTTGCAGGGAACTGTTTGGCAGCCTGCTCCTGCTCAAGCAACTGGTGATCCTTTATAGTCATGGTAAATTGGCTTGTGTATATACTAGGATTTTACATATTTTTTTAAAAAGTATATTTATGATATGCTTATTTTAATTAACATACTTTTCCAGCTCATTTTTGCTGTATACTGGTATATACACCAGTGTATTTACCACAACTATAAAGGATTGTCGGTTGCTTGAGCAGGGACAGGCTGCCAAACCATTCCCTGGAAACTGTATCAATGCCACTGTTTAACTAAACACTGGTAGGATTAACTCTGTGAGCACCGGTCACATATATTTCTCTTGAATGGTGTTCAACCACTCCTTTTCTTTAGAATTACTATTTACACTCAGTTTTTTTTATATTAAGGTAAGGCTAACAGCTCTGTATAAAATTTCTGCTGAAATATATCCCTCAAACACACATAATGTTTAACAGTAACTAAAGAAACATAAATTAATAAAAAAAAATTATACTTACCTTATCTAGAGGAGAAAAGCAACTAATCTTGTTTTTATTGTAGGGCTGGATGTAAAATATTCCATAATTGCTTCATTATAGTACTTTATCAAGGAAAAGTAGTTCCCCTGTCCTTTACTCTAATTACAGTGGATTAACTTAAATTATTATGTATATTTATCACATGATAAAGTGATATCAATTGGGATTACCCAGTGCTCTCTGATAACTCCCATTATGTAACATTACCATGTGACTGAAGGAAAAAGACAACAACAATTCCAAAGGAAAATATTTCCCTATTACTTAGTCTGTTGCAGTTGGGAGTAAACATAATGTTTGCCAATCAATGTTTATACACTCCCACACTTCTCAACACTTGGCCCACACAATGAAAAAGTGGCTAATTTTAAGACACTAAAATCTGTATACATAGAAGTTAGGCATTTTTAGGAATGTGTAACACGAGTGCACTTTTTGCACATGTTTAGGGCATCAGTTATTGATGTTCTCTGGTCCCATACACCTCAATAAACTGCATGGAATGGTAGTTCCAAGTGTTTTATTGTTTACTGGGGAAAAGGAAAAAACTTGCTGCATAAGGCAGTAAAACTAGGTTTTCATGGTTACATAGGTGCAGCACACATTAAAAAGTTAGATAACACAGTACAGAATGAGCACATCTCATAGTACAGGACAGAATGAGCGAAAAGGCCTTTCCACACAATTTATTAATAATAATACAATTATATATATTAAAATTTGCCTCCAAATACTTTACATAAATAAATGAAAACATATCAATTAGGAAAGGCCATGAGAAAAAAGAAAGTCTTACAATGGGTGCGGTAAGGTAGGAGACTTGGAGCGCACCTGAGTTCCAATGGCAGGGCATTGCAGATAACAGGAGAAGTACTCGAGAATGTTTTCCCCCCCATTCAGGGTAGAATGTGAAATTGGGGGTTTTTTGCCTTCTTTTGGATCAACAATGGTAAACAGGAATAGGAAAAGGGTTGAACTAGATGGACACAAGTCTTTTTTCAAACTAAATTAAAAAAAAATTACTATGAGGAACATGGAAGACCAAATACCTATCAAGTATCAGATTAGCAAGTGGGCGAAAGATGTCAGGTCTGAGCCAAGTTTCAGTAAACAATACCAGATATGGTTTACTTACCTCAATTGCATCATGCACAAAAAACAAGCAGTGAATAAGAAATCTGGAATTCACCAACATGATTCCAAGAGCAGGTCCTTTCTTATCTCTAGGTTCAGTTAACTATCTTCTTGTGGATAGGTACACTAACCAGAGTTTGGGGTTTCATAGAGGTCCAGATACTCATATAACATTATTCATGTTGTGTATAAATATGGGCACTTAAATTACAAACACACATGGCACACACATAGACACATGACAACACAAATACTTTAGTTATGTGCCATTATAAATACTGGATTTTTCTGTGTAGGATATGGTTAGAAAGAATCATAAGTATGTTATGGACCACACCAAAATCAAATCATCTTCTTGCCATTCCAGATTTGGTATTGGAAACAAACAGGTAAGGCCTGTATAACTGAATCCTGAGACTAAAGTTTGGGACTTTTCTTGCTGAAGTTTGGTGCCCATGGACAGAAATAGTTATGATTCAATTCAATACTTTAATGAGTATGGGTGCTGCTCCTTGAGCTTATGCAAGAGAAACCTGAGACCTCTGTGAGTAGATGCTCACAGCAGCTGTTCTTCTATTGGACAAAACTGTTAATGTAAGCTAGAAGATGACTTCGTCATAGATCAAAAGACTGAGCAAAGGAGGAGAGAAAGAGAGAGAGAGAGAGATTGCAGAGGAGAAATACACTAGGTGCTATGGAAGAACATTTTTAGTGCTAATCCCTTCTTATTTTTACAATAAGGTTAAAGGGTGATGACAAGTACTAGTAATTATTGCAACTACTGAATGCCCCTAAAAAAATAATAAAAATACCCTTCTAAAAAGAGAAGCATTTAACATTTTTATAAACATTCACCATTTTTCTTAGTTTATACTGACAGCAGGGAAGTCAGTGTGGTATCCACTACAAAATATTAGCTCTTAGATGAAGAGAAAAAAAGAATCTCTGCAGAACCCCTATAGCAATATTAATAATGTCATTGCCATCCCTGCTGAGAGAAAAAGGAGGCAAGTGAAGGGAGGTTAATTAATGATTAACCCTGCTGAATGCGACTGTGCTTTTTTCCATCTTCTGTTATACCTTTTCTTTATTAAGCTGCACACATACTTAATTTTTTAAACATTTTACCATTTTGCTACCACCTAAAGATCTATCTATCTATCTATCTATCTATCTATCTATCTATCTATCTATCTATCTATCTAGCTATCTATCTGTTAGCAGAAATGACTCAGCATTGCCTTGGGCGTATGTCTAGCTTTCTTAGTATCCCCCACACTGACCCAAAGCCGGGTTCCTTTGCCCACTGGAAGTCATAAAATCCCTCATACAGTGAATGACAGCCAGCCTGATTCCACTATCTACTGGTTAACACACATACACTGTATGACTCTGTCCAGCTTGATTCCACTGTCTACTGGTATCCTCACATGCAATGTATGACCCCGCCCAGCCTGATTCAACTGTCTACTGGTATCCCCACATACATTGTATGACCCCACCCAGCCTGGATCCACTGTCTACTGGTATCCCCTAATACACTGTATGACCCCACCCAGCCTGATTCCACCATCTACAGGTATCCCCACATACACTGTATGAATCCACCCAGCCTGGTTCCACTGTCCACTGGTATTCCAAGCATCCATTGTCTGACCACCTTAGCCTGTTTCCAGTACCAACTAGTCAAAGATTCCAACATACACTGTCTGATCCACTAACCTGGTTTCACTGTCCACTGGTATCCTCACATACACTGTCTTACCACCTAGCCTGGATCCACTGACTATTGTTAGCCACAGAATCACACACATACATGGTCTGCTCCCCCTCCTCCCATCCTGGTTCCACTGTCCACTGTTATCACCACAAACACTTGGTTCCACTGCTACATTGGTATCCATAGAACCATACACAAATTGTCTACCCGCAAACTCCCCTGGGCTTTTCTGTTTTGCTCTCTCACCCAGGGTCCTGGAGTCCTCCTCATAACTATCACTATTATGAACCTCTAGCTTGAGATATTTTCTCTCCACAGAAGAATAAACACTGCATTCAGTTCTCCACCTGATAATAATGAACCTGCATTGGACAAGGAAACTCACTTCCTGTTTCTCCACCAGATGCAAGTCGCATTAGTACTGGATGCCTTGAAGCAGCTTCTTGCGCTGGTGCAGGCTCAGTATCACTGGAGAGGGAGCTTAATACAGCATTTCTTAATCAGTGGGTTGAAAATATTTCCAGAAGGAGGTACAGAAAAGTGATAATATTTCGGGGAAGAATCCATGGGGGTAATGCACTAAGGTGTGATAAAGAGGTAATAAAGTAGAGATGGCTTATCCAGTGTGTTAAACTCTCCAATTCATATTTTACTGAGCCAAGAACTGCACCAAGAACTCTCAGGTTGAGGTTTGTCACCTCTTTGAAAACCTCATTATCCCACCATAGTTCATCTCCCTCCAGGACCTGCTTTCCAGGGACAGAAGCAAAGCCTGGGGCAGGTAAGGGTTTTGTGGAGAGGGGTGCATGTATTTGGAGGGGTTACATTATTTTGTCTCATTACCTGCAGTGATTTGGTAAGAAAAGTAAAGTGAGGATTTGCCTCACTGCTCTTTTCTGCACAAAATCACCGCACCAACGATGAGAGAGTAATATTTGGTTGGGGTGTGAATGTACATTACTGTCCCAATGCTGAGAAATTTCCTGAGAAATAAACAGGAAAAAATAAGTTAATCTTATTTTACAAGGAAAGTAAATTAAAAAAGCTTAATCAACCTTTCAAAAGTGACTAGTCTTTACTTACATTATCTGCTTTAACCCACTGGACACCAGAGATGTGTGTGACGCATTGATTCTCCCTCGGTTAAAATTTTCTAATCAAATTCAAATTAACTAATACAAAGCATTATTAGGAAGATATGAGGAACATTTATTATTTCTGCATAGAAGAAGGTTCTTCAGCAATGTTTAGACACTGTTCACATGAATGACAGAAATGTGGAAAAAACAAATGATATCGTTACCATTTTGTTATATGGGAATGTTTATATACATACTGCAGGTTTCCTGTGGTGGATGGTGATTGTTGGGATGTTGCAGCATAGAGTATCTTCATGGTGACTTATTGGGCCAATGTGCAGCTGTTTCCACTGGCAAATGGACTGTTGCAATGCACGTTGCAGCTTTCACAGATGAAAATTATCCAGTTATATCTGGATGATGACCTGTGTGTCTGCTGATAGGAACATGCACCCCTTGAAACATTCACTACCATCCATAGGCAAACAAAAATACAAAGTAAAAGTTTCAGAAACTGAATCCCTGTGGCATATGCTCCATCCAAGATGAAATAAGCTTCTCAAGAAAAAGAAAACTATCCATTTATTCTGTAGTATTTCTGTAGCAAAGGGATTAAAAAGAAGCTTAATAGAATAGCTTAGGTCTTGTATAATTTTCTCAATTGTATTTTACACCTCCTTCATCGATTATCCAACAATTAACAATAAATTGTGCTATTTGCCTAGTATTTCTGTGTTGCCCTTATGGGTGGAATTAAGTTCAATCTGATGGAAAAATCATGAAGTTGAAAGAACCCGCAATCTCACCACAACAGGTCTTGCCTGTAGGTTAAGAATCACGTATTAGATTTAAGGTTACAAGAAATAATTTACAAATGGAATAATAAGTCATTTCCAGTAAGTGAAATCATATTTTCACCTCATTTGTAGCAACACTGGTGAACTCTGGGTGGTGATGAGCTTTTTAAGGGATATGTTATATGTTTCAGCCCACATTAACCCTCTGAATGTGTTGTGTACCCATCTGGCACTCAAAGGGTTAAACCTTTGTTAAAATGACACAATATGATTTTCCCTTCATCTGCAACTGCAGTTCTACACCAATTATTTGAAAAAATATACATCCATCAACAAAATCTAATCTAATAACTTAATTGTCTGGTTTTCAGAAAACCCAGAGAAAGGTCAGATTTTCAACAAGAATCCAAGCTAAGATATAGTTCTTGTTTGAGTTTCTGGATGCAGATGGAACTGGGAAGTAGCAGTACTGAGGCTGATGCACTGGGATGGAAAGGAACAATGACTCTGGAGAAAACCATTTCCACAATAAAGAACAAATACAAATTCCCCAAATGCATATTGCATAAAATGGGGGTTTTGAACCCTTGAATTCTATAGAGGTCTCCGGCTCATTTCTTCAAAGTGGGGATAAACCTAATTTGAATTAATGGGCAATGTGTATGTGTCCACAATGGTGCATTTGGTTTGTCCAAAAATTTTGTCTTGGTTTTCTTAGTATATCAGCCACACTGACTGCACTGGTGAGACAGCAGTATAATCCAAAGGTGGCATTGCAGTAAATGGATCTCTTGCTCTCTGTACCTTATTGTGAGATCAGCTGCTAATTTTCTCAATTAGAGAAGATTTGCTTAGAATGTCATTACTGGGCTGCTATTATGGATGAGATTAGGCTGATATGCAGATGCATAGCTCTCTTCTTTAATTGTTCAAGAGAGAAAAAAATGTGAAAGAGTAGTTGCTATGCCAAAGAACAAAACATTTATGTGCTGTTAATTTTCAGAGAGCACTTATCACACTTTTTCTTCTGAGTAAGACACTTTGTGATACAGAATATTTGAAATCAGTTTTGAGTTTAATAATACCCACCCTGTATCAGGTCCTACAACCTTGCCTCTGACAGGGCAGTTAGTAATGCTGTAAATGACAATGCAAAAATAGTTTTGTAGATATACTGCATTTAACTCCTTATGCAGAAAGCAAAAGATGATACATTCTAGAGAACAGTATCATAGAGGGAGATAGATAAAAATACACATTTGTATTGATTTAAATAAAACTTGTAAATTATTTAAATCTAGAGATTTTTCAGTGCATTGCTTTGGACACTATTGTTTTAAAACACTATTCAAGTAAATGGGATGTTTCATTTCCCTTCCATGGTTAAGTTGGTTTGCCCAAGAATTGCTTTGTTTCTTCTTTCTGCATACGGCCCTGCTAAGTACTGTAATATTCACTTACAAAAACTGATTTTTCAATACCATATTACATTATAAAATCTGATCATGTATGATATATGAAAACTCAAAATCAATTTTGTGACATTGGTTTAATGTCGTGAAGTGTTTTAGTATTTTTAAGAAAAAAAAACTGAAATATTTTGGATATCCCAGTGAGCCCAGCTGGATCAATAAACAAGTGGAAGCTGCATCACACCACCCAGGCACTTCCAAGGAAAGGCCATCACTTAGCACTTGAACAAGGAGGAGACTGGTGTGAGAAGCAACAGAGAGGCCAACAATCACTTTGAAGGAACTATAGAGTTCAGAGGCTGGTATATCACTGGCCTGAATGGGAGGGTAGCAAGAAAGAAGCTGTTATTCCAAAAGGACTATCTGACAGTGTTTGCTAGAAAGCATGAGACCTGCAATGTGGAAAACGGTTTTGTGGTTAGATGACACCAAGTTAGAACTTTTTGGCCAAAAAGCAAAGCATTATGTGTGGCACTGTCTTAACACTGGGAACGTATTAAAATCAAAAGTGGAATGGATGGAGCAAAATGCAGGAAAATACTGAAAGAAAACTGATTTGAGTCCATTAAAAACAGGTTTTTGAGGAAATTCAAGTTTCAGCAGAAAAATTATCCCAAGCACAAGGTTAAAGAAACATTGGAGTGGCTCAAGAACAAAGTGGTGCCTGCCCTGCACTGTGTCAGTCAAAGTTCTGGACTCAAACCCACTGAAAATCTGTGGCACTATTTGAAAATTGCAGTCCACAAGTGACATCCAGTCAGCCTTAACAATATGGAGAAAATATGCCTTGAAGTATAATCTAAAATCACTCTGAAGCTGTGTGCAAAGCTAGTAAATACATACCCTCAAAAACTGAAAATTGTTCATGCAGCAAAAGGTGGATCTACCAAATTTTAATATGTAAGGGTTGATAACTTATGTAAGCAACATATTTCACTTTTTATTTTACCTTACCATATTTTTCTATATAAAACGAGTGTCACCTTAAAATAATTGAGTTTGAGTTTTAGGGTTTTAAAATACAATATCATACAGAACAAAATTACAAAGTATGACTTGCAATTCAGTATGAGAGAACTGAGCAGGGTTCTGGCTACTTTTGCAAGGTGCTGTGTATATTCCTGTATATGTTGATGTCATGAATTTTCTTGAGTTGTTACACAAAACCTTTATGAAGACTATAGTGTATTGGGTAAATATGTGAATAATATTACACACCCCATGTCCCAGCACTGCCACTTGAGGTTAGAAGTAACAGGCATTTCATTCAACTGTGTTTTTACAGACTAGAAAGTGAACATGGTACACTGGAAAAGAAGCAGGCAAAGTAACAAGAAATTATTTGAACAAGATAAAAAGTTAAATAGCCACAGAAGATGAGATGAAAAAAAGTAGCGATACATAGAGATAGTAATATACTAACATGGTAAATTAGGTTGAATAAATACACAAGTCCAGCAAGTTTATCCTTTGTCACATGCCCCAGTGACTGATAATTTTATAGATTGCCTGCTACCAAATAAGTTAGTCTTTATCAGACATTCCTGATCTGCCTACTGATAAACAGTATAATTCTGTATGTTCCCTTTTGAAAGAAATAACTACCCCCTTGGGCAAGGAATTCCACAATTTAACAGACCTTATTGTTAAAAACCCCTTCCTCTTCTGAACTCTAAACCTCCTTTCCTCTAATCTCAAGGGGTGTCCCCTGGTCACCTGATCAGGCCTTGGAATAAATAGCTCACCGCAGAGATCCTTGTATTGACCTCTCATATACCTGTACAATGTGATAAGGTCTCCTATTAGTCTTCTTTTCTCAAGTGTAAATAAACCGAGTTTGTCTAGTCCTTCCTCATACGTCAAGTCCTCCATTCCCTTAATTAATTTTGTTGCTTTTCGCTGTACCCTCTCTAGTTCTAGTATATCCTTTTTCAGAACTGGTGCCCAAAATTGCACTGTGTACTCAAGGTGAGGTCTTACTAATGATTTGTACAATGGCAAAATAATGTTATCCACTCTAGCTTCAATACCTCCTTTTATGCAAGACAGGATTTTGTTTGCCTTTGCTACTGCTGTTTGACATTGGTCACTGTTTCTAAGTTTGTAGTTGACAAGGATACCCAGGTCTTACTCCAGCAATGAGTCCCCTAAAATGATTCCATTATGTTTATAAGTAGCCTTGGGATAATTTCCTCCCAAATGCATGACTTTACACTTCCCCACATTAAACTTCATATTCCATTTGTTTGCCCAATCTTCCATTTTCTGTAAATCCCTCTGCAGAGAGCAAATATCCTGTTCTAAATTAATTACCCTGCATAATTTAGCGTCATGTGCAAATATTGATATTTTGCTTTCTGTATCTATTTCCAAGTTATTTATAAACATATTAAAAAACAATGGACCTAATACTGAACCCTAAGTACAGCTTAACACAATTTCATGTCCAACTAATAGTGCAGCCAACTAGAAAAGGGGCCTTGCTGGACCTAGTGGTCTCCACTTTAACTGTATTGGGGAATTGTCTATTTATAACCACACACAGTTCCCTATCTTTCAGCCAGTTGTATCCAATTGCAAAGGTTATCTCCTAGCCCCTATGTCCTTATTTTATACCCCAGCCTCTTGTGTGGTAAATGCTGTTGCAAACTCTAGATTTATTACATCAACTGCCTTGCCATTATCAAGGTTGCTGCTTACTTCCTCATAGAAGCTGTAAAGGTTATTTTGGCATGATCTATTCTTCATAAAACCATGTTGATTCTTGCTAATGATCTTAGTTTTTGAGTTGTAATCCTGAATACAGTCCCTTATTATCCCTTCTAGCAGTTTTCCCACTACAGAGGTCAAACTCACAGGTCTATAATTCCCAGATTCTGTTTTAGTTCCCTTCTTAGATAGTGGCACTGAGCCTGTAGTGAGAGAATCTTTAAATAGTAAATATAGGGGTTTTGCTAACACTGTACTGAGTTCCTGAAGAACCCTTGGATGTATACCATCAGGACCCGGTGCTTTGTCAGTCTTAATTTTGTTCAGTCTTCCCATGACATCTTCTTGAGTTAACCCAATATCTGATAAATATATTGTTTGGCTCAGTGGTTAGCACTGTTGCCTTGCAGCGCTGGGGTCCTGGGTTCAAATCCCACCAAGGACAACATCAATGAGTTTGTATGTTCTCACTGTGTTTGCGTGGGTTTCCTCCGGTTTCCTCCCACACTCCAAAAACATACTGATAGGTGAATTTAGATTGTGATCCCCAATGGGGACAGGGACCAATATGAGTGTAAAGCGCTGCGGAATCTGTATGCGCTATATAAATAAAGGATTATTATTATTATTATATTATTTTATTAGTTACTTGTTGAGGTGCTTCTACCATACCTTGCTCCCTTGTATATACTAATGCAAAGAAGGTGTTTAAAACATCGGCGTTTTCCTTATCCTCACTAATCAACTCACCCATCTCATTTTTGAAAGGTCCAATACACTTCCTCTTAAGTTTTTTTGCTATTCATATATCTGAAAAACTTTTTTGGATTGGTCTTGCTTTCCCTTGCAAATCGGGTTTCATTATCTATTTTGCTACCCTAACTGCCTTTTTGAAATCTTTGTTGCACTCCCTGTAGTTTAAGAAAGAATGTTTAGTACCTTCAGGCTTAAATAGTTTGAATGCTTTTTCCATTCTTTACATGTGCAGTTAACCACATTGGCTGTGATTTTGCATTTGTTCCCCATTGGTATATACTGTTGGGTACATTTCTGCAACTTAAATTAACACAACTATTTGTCCAAAAAGAACAGTAGAATAATGAATGAGAGAGATGGAGTGACCATTCAGAAGTAACATGCTAACTCTGGATGTCAGCTCCAGATTAGAAAAACTGGTGATCACACCCATTCCCATATCCTAACTTACCTTGATGAACATTGATTTCAGTAAATCACCCTTCTCCCTAGCTGTTAAATCCCCTTATTATCTTAATCCCCCCACCCCAATACTCCCTTTCCATATCACTCATCAATAAACACTGTTATATTTGAGAAATAGATTGTTACAATTGAACAGTTTGCTGTCTCCGAGGTGCTTGTGTTTTACATATGGCAGATCAGGTTGATAGATTGTTGGGAGGGGCTGGGCATGACTTGACTGTCATGATACTTGTTGACACCAATGACAAAGTCAGTTTGAAATGGAGGTCAGATAAGAAGGATTTCACTGATTTAGGTTATAAGATTAATCAATGGATCTCTAAGGTAGTATTTTTGGAAATACTACCAGAGTCATATGCTACACCAGAAAGGCAAAGGGAGATTAAGGACCTAAATGCATAGCTAAAGACTTGGTGTAAGCAGGAAAGCTTTTGGTTTCTAGATCACTGGACTGTCTTTTCTATAGGGGCAATCTTTACAATCTAGATGGATTGTACCATAGTGGAAAAGGGGACTGCTGTGCTAGGCGTTACGATGGTAAAAGGGTTGGAGAAGACTTTAAATTAGGAAAGGAGGGTAAAACAACACAGAATGAGGTAGGAAGTGTAAATGAGGAAATGGGATTGGATAAGGGGCATGGGAGTGCAGAGGTATGATGGGCTAGCTCATCTAATAGAGAGGTGCCTGTGTTACAGCCTGAAAAAAGCAAATAAATATTTCAAAGAATGCAATTCTTCATATTGGATGTAACATAAAATGTATGCATGTAATGCTTGTTGTCTGGCTAACAAGATGGGGGAACTGGACTTGATTGCAGTGAATGAGCACATCATCTAGCTGGTGTGATGATATACAGTCAATCTATCAGGTTATTCACTTGGATGAAGACATACTAAGGGTATATGCAAAAATATGTTATGGGCATTTTCTACAAGCCAACTAATATTGTGAAGTCTGAAGAAACACAACTGCTACTGCAAATGAAAAAAAGCTTTTCAACCAATTATCCTGAAATTGGAGAAATATGACTTCCAGCACAGCAAAGGCAAATACATTCCTAAGTACAGCTTATAACAATTTCATGTCCCAACTAATAGTGCAGCCAATTAGAAAACAGGCCTTGCTGGACTTAGTGGTCTCAAACAATTCTGAAATGGGATACAATATGCAGGTACTGGAATATTTAGGCAGCAGTGACTGCATTGTGGTTTCCTTTGAAATTTGTTATTCACCAGGGTTTAACCAAAATATTCAATTTTAAAAAGACATATTTTATAATGCTCACAGCACTCGATAGAATATACTCTTCAAATTTAAAACTGCAAATGAAAGATGGTATTTGCTTAACATGCTCTTAGGTAAATCTACACAATACATACAATTGGGGAATAAAGACCAGTGTGGCTTACTTTAGAGGTTTTGCAGGGAACTAAGAAAAAGAGCAGGCTTTTAAACTGTTTAAGTCAGAAGAGTCAAATGCATAATTTAATAAATATAAAGAATGTAATAGAATCTGGAAACAAGCAATTAGGATTGATAAAACTGAAAATCAGAAAGAGTATTGCAAAAGAGGTTACATAAGGACCTTAATTCAGTAATAGCAGTACCCTTATACTTAATATTTATTGATTCATTATCATCAGGTATTGTGCCCTGTGTTTGGAGGAAAGCAGATACAGTACCAATTATTAAAAAACGGGTTCAAGATCTAACCAGGAAATTATAGACATGTGAGCTTAACTTTAGTAGTAGGCAAGATATTAGACGGTTTACTGACTGATAGTATTAGGATTTTGTGGTGACCAACACTATTATTAGTAGGAATCAGCACGGTTTTATGAAGACTTGATCATGTCTCACTAATTTACTTGCATTTTATGAAAGGGTAAATAGTAATATGGACAAGGGTATTGCTGTTGATGTAGTATACTTTGATTTTGCAAAAGCTTTTGATACCGTGACCCAGGCTACTACATAAATTAAAAGGCTTCAGTTTGGGAGGAGATATCTGTGCATGGATAGATAACTGGTTCACTGATAGATGGCACCTTTTCAAGTTGGTCTACATTTGTAATAGGTGTACCACAAGCGGGGTCCAATGATTTTTAACTTGTTTATTAACGATCTCGAAGTGGGTATTGAAAGCAGTGTCTCAGTCTTTGCTGATGACACCAAGGGTTTGTTTACTTTAGTGAAGAGTCATTTAAGGGGTTATATGATTAATATTTACAAAATATAGATATTAGATGAGGTCAATATGAAGAACTCTGTAAGTAATACCTCAAAGAGCTGTGCAAAAACAACAGACCATCCATTAATCCCAGATGAAATAAGCTTTTGATTAAAATAAAGGCAGGGATTTTTACAATAAAGGCAATAAAGTTATGTGCTTGCATATACTTTAGTTGCTTTCAAAACAGTCATGGATACCTTTATAGTTCAGAACAATATTGACAAATTTGCCAGTTTCACAGCAGATAGAATGTTGATCCAAGGAAATATCTTTTTGTGGTCAAGAGGAAATTGTTCTCCACTTGGGACTTAATTGGAAATAGCTTCATTTTTTTTGCCTTCTTTGGATCAACAGGGATGATATGGCATTGGCTGAGCTTGATGGAGGCATGTCTTTTCTAAGCCTCAGCAACTACGTTACTATGTACAGAAAAACCAAGACAAGTGTAGAAGGTAGGTAGTTGCCAACCTTAAGTAAGTCAAAACAGCAATCTGACCCCCTCCCCCATGGAGACCAGGTCAGGTCAGTATTGTAGATGTATTAAGTGTGATTATAACACTTAACCATTAATGTCCAAAATTAGGATTGGCAATTAAAATACCAAGCAAAGTTGGATAAGCTTGATTAAAAACATTTTCTTTGTGGTCAGTCAATTCCCAGTGTGCCCTGCAAGGATAGCTTTTGGTTACAAATATAATTTATAAATTATAACTTAATCCTGATAATCAGTCATATGCATACACAAGTCCACCTGCCCTGTTTTTGATTTTAGTAAAGTTATTATCAGTTATATGAAGCGTAATCCCTAATAAAATTTCACTATGATGTTTATGTACTAAAGGAAAGAAGTAAAGTTCCTATTAATCATACACTATTAAAAGTAAATCGGGGCTTAGTGGAATACATAAATTACTGCATAGACAAGAATCAAAAGTTTGAACCATTTTTTAAACATGATATAGTAAATACATGGTACCCGTCATGCATTTCATTACTGAATTTTAGGGATTTTTCACTGGATGAAAGTCCATATTCTAAAGCTCTTATAGCATTCCAATAGTGCAAGCACATGATTAAATCATGATTTTATTATAAATACATAGTGATGGCTATAGTCTCTTAATGTTCTATCATTCCCATGAACAGCTACAAAAATATCTTATATGATCATATGGCCATTCTTGGAACAAAACATATCATTTCAATCTACAGGCTGATGTATCATTATGTTATATGGTTTAATACTCAGTAAAGTTGTAGATAAATCAACCATTTTTAAATGCAATATATGTAAAGCCCTCATTAAGACCCTTAGGACTAAAGGTGCCCAATTTATAAATCCACTGTACCTCTTAACACAGACATTTATTGTCCAGATCACCTTTCCTTGAGGTTGATTGAAGGTGTCTTATGTTCAGGACTGACGTATCGCCTCCATGTTCCAAACATGCCTAGCCACTGGTTTTTCATGTTTGTTCATTATGATGTTACTATGCTACTATGTTATGTATACAATATTTTCTGTTGTCTGAATGTATCAGTTCTCTATATTTCTTATATTATCCAGCTTCATGAAACTTCAGTTTTAGATATTCACAAATATACACAGAGTGTTTAGTTTCTTCGGTACTCTGGAACAATAGGAAGTACAGCATCCTTTGGCCCTAAAACAGTTTACCGTCATTGGGCTTTGGTTTCACAAGTTGTCTGAAGCATTTCACAGAGATGCTGACCCATGCACACTCATCACAATATGCATTTGCTTTAGAATGTATGGTGGTGACTTCCTACATGATTCTTGGCACCCTTTTGAAGCAAGCCTTTGGCATTAAAAGCTTTCGATGGCTACATGCCTGTTAGTGACTGAATATTTACTGGTTGCTGCACCATTCTGTATTAAGTTTAAAAACTCTTGGACATAATCATCTGAGACTGGAAACACAATTAAGAAGAAAGTACCAGGAGTCAAAAAAACGCTTAGTGACAACAGAACAGCTTACTTCAATGCATTCTGCACATTCAGTGTATGTTTTTAAAACAGGACATATGGTATTTCTAGTCTTGGATGAGATTTTATATATATATATATATATATATATATATATATATATACATACAAAGGTTGTTGGGTACTCTATAAACAAAGTAGTATTGCCCAGGTGCTACTGCTGATGTGTGTAAATACAAAAAATAGTTGCATCATATAGCATATATCCACAGCAGGCACTCACAGGTCTTTTAATAAAAAATGTTTTAAAGACCCATTTGTGGGTTGAACCATCAACATATTTTTCTCTAAATTTTTTTTTTATTAAAAGACTTGCAAGTGCTTGCATATGCCATATGATACAACTATTTTTTGTATTAGGAAGCTCTTTATGATGCTACAATAAAGAGTATATATTCCTTTTCCAATAGAAGTGCGCTGTTTCTTGCTGCAACCGGGGATTCTCATGCTGAGTACATATATATATATATATATATATATAGATACACACTGATTTCTCCCTATTTCGCTATTTCCTTTTTTGCGTATCCCCTTTTTTACTTTTTCTGCTTTATTAAAGGATTCAAAATTACATGTTAGTATTGGATATATTTACTTATATTTACATATTAATTCATTGTATTTCTTGTTAAGCAAGAGGGTTTTCATGCATTCCCCTTTTATGGCCATATTAATTATTACACACTATATAGATACAATATTACACATTAATGGACCAACAGGACTTTTATGGAGTTAAGCATGTGATAGCCACATTGACTCAGTTTTAAGTATTCTCTTTGGATTCCATTCACTTGTTTTTTGTGGACACTTTAAAGTTCTTTACATTATAAATACCAGATTATAATTGGATATAGGACACTGGTTAATTATTAACATCTTAAATATCTTAAATGTTTGAGGATCTAGCAACAAATGTATGATTTGTGAGGTGTAAACAGTTACTTTTGACAGATGATTCACTTGAAACTAACCTTTATTTGTACAAGAAGTGATCAGGAAATTGTGGGTTCTGCTCAGATAAGATTTCACAGAAGAGAAAGGAGAAAGGCCCAAATACACAGGTGGAGAGAGAGACTTCTTGGAGTAAGGAACAAAAGAGAACAAGGCAGGAACGTGTAGGACAAAAATTATATATTCCACAGAGGGCAAGGAGTAGTCAGGATCAGACCTAGGTCAGGACTGGAAAACTCAGCTTCATCAGGAAATAGCAGAGGTCAGGCCTGGCAGCAAGCAGCAGAGGTCCCAGAGTCAAGCAGTTTGGTACACAGGAATCAACAAGATAATAGATTGGAATGCTGAGACAGAGGTTTACTCATTGAGTTCTCCTAAAAAGCAGAAACAGGAGGAGACAGCTATGTGAGATGGAATATCAAGAGTTCTGCACTTTCAATGATTGTACAGGTGTTGTTTATTGATGTCGAGACTCAAGTTATGAATTTTTTATGGTTTAGTGGTATATGTGAACTAAATTCATAAGGATTACTTATTTTTATATTATTATTTGCTCGTTATTTTGTTTCCCTTTATTTTTTAGATGATGTTACATGCTAAGTTCTGCTGATACATTTATACTGGAACTAGGATATCTACCTCAGTAGAAGTATTACCTACCCCTTAAGAGTGGATTTATGTTTAAAGTTATTTTAAAATGCTGGCCATCAGCACAGTGATAAAGCCTGAAAAACATTGCTCCTGTAGAACATAACATAGCTTTCTGGTTGAGTTGTTCACATAATCGGATATTGCTTTTTTCCTGAAGAAGACCAATGCAGCTTGTTGCTAATCTTCTTGGTTTTATATAGAAAGAATGGCAGTTACAACAATGGAGAGCTGCATTGAGGCCTAAGGGGTCACAGTACAGATGACTTGGATTTTGAAATGTTCATCTCAATGTCTAATGATTGGCCAACCTACTGGGTCATCAGACTGTTATGTATGGTTCTCATCAATCCAGCAAACCCTCCCCCTTAAACAGGACTGGGGGATGTGCAGGACAGCACGGGTAGAACAGTGTTTTGATTGGGGCAACATGATTGCTGCATTCATATCACCTGTGTGAACATAACCTTAAAATGATTGATTCAGCTTTTAAAGGGATCGTAATGTTTCATAATAAAACCAGCTCTAATTAATCATCATAGTATTTGGGGCTTGGCAGTGTTATTTCAATTCTGTCAGAGTTGTAATTCAAGAGTAATTCAATGACAAATTATCCCCCTCCCTCCCCTTTTACTGATGTAACACTGCTCAGCCAGAGATGAAGGGAGGTGCCCAGGTAGACTGCAGAGAGGGACAATCTTCAATTAAGATAAGGGAAAAACCTGAAAAACTTGTCAAGGGGGCAGGGTTTTCATTGTTCTCATAGGAAGAAGTTTGTCCCCTTCTGCTATCTGTCTAGTCTATGGACTGGATTCCACATCTGAGAAGAGATGGCTTACACTAGGTAAAAGGGGCGGGAGGGGAAACTTTGCTTGTGAATATCTCTCAAACCATAAAGGTTTGAGAGATAAGACTTATATTGTTCTTCATGTTTTTTTTAATGCCTACAAAATAAAATAAAGGTAAAATGAAGTATTACTATCCCTTTAAATGGGAATCTCAAATAATAATCTATAGCAAATGCAATCCCTGATGTGGCCCTGAAAACTGACACTACATCCAATAATCAGTGGGATGGCTGGGAGAGTGCATGGCAACACTGATAAATAAAACAGGTGGCTTGAATGGAGAAACATTGTTGACATATCATTTGTGTAAACATAGCCTAAAATAATTCAAACCATAAATGGCTGTGTACTGTTACTGTTTAATTCACTTATTTTAATGAGTCATTTTGTCCCAACGCCCCTGAATTAAACACTTAATCTCACAGAAGTTTATTAAATATATAATCACTGATAAATATCAGATAGCCTTTATCAATGATCTATGTTGCTTACCATATGTTTCCCTGAGTTGCAAAAACAGCCTAAATATAATCTTGTTGAGGATGTCTGGGACACCGAGTAATTATAAAAGTGTTACGTTTTCTTACTGTATTTCCAAATGCCATTTAGCCTAGCTTTATACTTAGTGGGACATACTCTTGTTTATTGTACAGTTACACATGCCTGGGTTTCTGTGATATTGTAATATGTACTTGGTCCAAGTCAGGAAATACCTTTATCATGAATTCTTTATGGATTTACTTTTCTGCAGTAAATATTGATTTATTTTATAAACTGCTACCTTGCTATATTTATTTTTGCAGTTTTCACTAGTCATGTTAACCTCTTAAGGATTAAATGACAGGAAAAATAAGAAACTGTTTACATGATTCTATCTGTTCTACTGAGATTGGTATACAATACCCATACATACATTTCACCAATTTTTCTCTTTACAGAAACAGTCTATATGTGTACATTTTCTGTGTATTTTGGCAGTTCTGGGTTTAAATTTATAAAATGCATCTTTCATTTTCGACGGCAACTTTATTTGCAGTATTTTATGTGTTAATATTTATCTATTTGCTAGGACGAACTGATACAAGCCTAAATTTTGTTCCATATAAAAATATTTACCAAAGAGCTATTTACTGCATAGGTAGATATTTCAGTCTGACAAATCTATCCGTTATATATGGACTGAGGCTGGAAGTCAGAATCCCAGATTGTGCTTATTTATAAAACAAAAAAAACCTGTTTTGGTATCATTGTGGAACACTGGTAAAAGGTTGGTTGTTTTGAGGATTGGCTACCCAGTAGCTGTCTGCATGCTCCCTTGGGCAGGATCAGACAGGATTAACTGGGGTTGGGGAAGAGCCCTTCCATTATCTGGTGTCCAAACATGCTCCTCACATCCACATTTTTCCTCAGTTGGGGAGTGATGAAAAACAACATGGGATCCATTTACCCCATATTATTTTCTTAAAGTGGACCTATCGCCTGTACAAAAGTTATGCTTATTATGTAGAGGATATATACATAAGGGTGAAATCGCACCAAATAGCGTTTTTTTTTTGTTTGTTTTTTAAATCAATAATGTTTTCACCCTTATGTATAAACCCTCTACATAATAAGCATAACTTTTGTACAGGTGCTAGATCCACTTTAACAATGTTAAAAAATGTTTAAAAATATTCCATAGGAAGGGGTACAGCAACTCACTCTAAGTGTTCCCACTTGTCCAGAAGTGCCCACAGCCACCTTTCACACACTCACCTAAGTTTCCATTAACCCCTAAGATGCCATGCCATGCGAGTTTGCATATGCATGCTTTTCCATGACCCCTTTCACCAAACACCAAGATTGGGCACCTACTCCACTCTATACCTAAAAATAACACCAGTCAAAGATTCAGGTTTTATTTTTGCTGGCAGATTTATTTCAGAATTAATATTCATGAATTCAATTTTTTACTGGCAGATGGAAGATAGAGATGCATATTGCATCATCCTTACTGTGTTTTTCCCATACAAGACTATTGCTGCATATTAGAGATTGTGCATTCCGAGAGATAACACTTGTAGCACCAGAGCAGTGTGCAGTGCATTTAAACAAATCCCTGAATCTCCCTCTGGTACGCAAGAGTGAAATATTGCATTTTTTGGCTAGCTATTCAATTGAAATTAACAAGTATTACATGGTGTGTGATAAGAATTTATACATAAATTGATGATACAGAAGAAAAGGGGGCTGGGGAGAGGTGCACTGGTAGAAACTTGAGGGGATAAAAAGACAGAATCCTATATAATAATTCGCTAGGATGTTTGTCATGATGCAGTCATGCGCAGTAGAGACTGCCATCGATCAGGCAGTCTCTATTGCACATGATTGCATTGCGTGAGGCGAAACAAGAATGCATCGCATGGAGCAGTGAGGTAGCAGCCTATTAACATTACCTGGACCTTGGCCAGCGTACACAGGCTTTTACACTAGTATTAAGATAAATGTGAAGTGGGGATAAAGAAGAGGCCACATTTTTTCATAGGAATGTTACCCCTTTAAAGACGCGAAGGATGAGCAAATCTTTGCAAAGCATTGAACACCCCTATCATCCTTGACAGGATATATGTATACACAATGGGCTTCTATATCTGAATTCACTAAAATCTCAAACATATTTTATTATTATCCTTTAATAAAATACAACAGAAAAATGTCTGAAAGTAATTTATTGTGTTTGATTATTGTACAAATACAGATGCCTGGGTGATACTGTAGTATGAACTTGTTCCAGGAAATACTTTATCAGGTTGCCTTTATGTATTTGTTTTTGATTGTAACTATTGATTTATTTTATAAGCCCTATCCTTTAAACATTTGTTCTTGCTGTTCTGATGAAGGCAATTACCTTGCATAGGTGAAAATGTAAATATGTTCATATGTTCCATCAGCGTCAGGTTGTAGAATAAATTGAATAAAAAAAAATCTAAATTCCTATTGATTTAATTTTGAGTTTTAACCCCTTGAATGCTTGATATGTCTTTAACACACTGTGAATGAAAGAGTTACATGGTTACATAGGTGATGAGGCTAGATCAATACATGCATCTATTCAGCTCAACCTTTGCCATATCACCCTTGTTGATCCAGAGATAAAAAAAAAAGAAAATACACTTCTAAGTAAGTTCCAACTCGACTGAATCCAACTAACATAATTTTCAATATAGTTCTGAGCTAGAATGGCATCAATTATTTTTAAAGCATCTACAGTATCTACAAACACTGCGTTATGAGGCAACACAGTTGTATGATCTTACTACCCTAACTGTAAAAACTTTTTTGCCTTTGTGTTAGTCAAAAATGCCTTTCCTCTCATCTTAATGGATGATCTCTTCTTCTTTGAATATACAATATACTTGTAAATGGTAATCATATCACACCTTTGATGTTTAGTCTCTAATGCAAATAAGCCCAGTTTGTCTAGTCTGTCTTAATAACAAAAATCTTCAAATCTTGTTATTAGTTTTGTTACAGATCTCAGTACTTCTTTCAGTTTAGTAATATATTTTTTTAAGAAATGGTGCCAAAAACTGTACTCCATTTTGTATTTGAAGCCTTACCTGGGATTTATAAAGAGGTATAATTATATTCCCATCTAATGCATCTATACCTTTTATATATATATGATAGTACCTTATTGGTTCTTACAGCAGCTGTATGACACTGTACACTGCTGTAAAAGTCTGTTGTCTATCAGTACTCCTAAATCTTTCTCTAGCAATTATTCCCCAAGTAGTTTCCCATTTAGTGTTTATGCTACATGCTTGTTACTGCAACCCAAATGCATAACCTTGCATTTATCTATATTAAACTTCCCCTACCATTTTTCTGTATGAAAACGTTCCTGTTCTATGTACATTTCCATAGTTTAGTATCAATACCTACTTAACGAACATTAATAAACAAATTAAAAAGCACTGGGCTTGGAACTTAAACCTGAGGCACTAGTACACAGCTTTACACCAACTTGAGAAAAGTTTAGTTTACAACAACTGTCTGCATTCTGTCATTTAACCAAATCTCTATCCATTTACTGATTTCACTTCTTCAGCCAAAGCCTTTTACTTTTTGCAGTGACTTGTGGGGAACAGTATTAAAGGATTTTGTAAATCCAGGTATACTACTTGAATAGCAAAACCTTTGTCCAACTTACCACTAACCAAACATTCTTAAAACAGGCCCAGTAGACAGTAGAATGTTTCAGGAGGAATATCAATATTTCTTAACTTACAGGCATTATAAAAACAAAACAGGAACTTTTATTGTGTTATCACAAGCAAATCTGACAAAAAAATGTGAATATACCTATTTGACTGGATTATATGGCAAATTGCATGAGAATGCTATTATTCATAATTCAGATTTGTGAAGCAATGAGTTGTAGAATTTTTTAACATTTTATTTGACATCTGTGGTGCTGTAGGTTGGCCCAAGAACAACTCTAGTTCTCACTGAGATGAATGTTCCAGACTGATTCCACATAATAACAGTAACATTTTGGGCTGGATTCAAATGCAGGAGATAAATGTTACCTCCCGTTTTATCAAATATTTTCCTATTGAAGTCTGTGTGGAAAACTGGAGATAACATAGGATGGTTTAATAACAGTGCCACAGTACAATTTCAGGCCACTTTGATACTGCACTGAAAAAATTCAAGTTTTTATAAGTTGCATAATACACGTATCAGCAGTGGGAGTACCTTTGTTTTACTCATTTTAAGTAGTAGTATCCTTTTAACCCTTTGATTGCCAGAGTGGTACAGAACGCATTGCTTTGCAATGCGTTCCGTACCCCTCTGGCACTCAAAGGATTAATGTGTGCATATTTCCCAAGTGTCCCTCTTTAGGAGGGACAGTCCCTCTTTGAAGCCCAAATCCATCTGTCCATCTTTCTCACCCTGGTGTCACTCTTTTAAAAGATCAGACTGTGTGGGTTTAATTAAGTGTATTACAATTTTTGTTTAAACTTCAGTATATGTGTTTAGAAATTTGTGTGTAAATAAAATACTTTGGTCATTTTTCTCTATTGTCCAATATGGAACACAGGTACCATGGGGGTTGAGCTTCTCCATTGGAAGAAAGAACACAATCAAAAAGACAAGGTTTTGTGGGTGGAGGCTCCCATCTCCTTCTGCAGGCCAACCCCACCCTGCCTCCAGTTATGATGTGTTCTTCAGAGCGTAAGGAAGGCTTAGAACACTTTTTTTCTTTTAGATTTATTTATTATTTTCTTTAGCTATGGTACTGTTACAATTCCCCCATTAGGACGGTTACCATTACTGTCCATCTCCTGGAATTGGTTGACCAGTGTGCAGGTGCTGTGTAGACCCTTGCAGCCCTTTGAAGAGAACCTTGTAACCCAAGTTTTCACTTCCAGCAGTGCCTCTCTGGGGCTCTGCTTCCGTCACAATGGTAACCTGAAGACAGAAGGGGCTCGATTCTATTGCCTGACCTAAAACATGCAGTAGGGCAAAAATGGATACTGGCTGACTAAAACAAATGTCTAAATCGGTACTCAAGTGCTCTACCAGCTAAAAACACAACGGAAGTTAGGCCACAGAAAAGGTCTTGTGGCAAAACGTCAGTTTTTTTCGTTAAGTTCCCAACATGTTGCTAAATAGCGGCAATAATGGGAACATCAAAGGAAAAAGCTAAGGATTGGTGACTGACATACTATCAAGTACCAATCCTTAGCTTATCTGTGTCACACCTGTCATCCACTGTCCATCTCCTTCTATCTTCCTTCTTTCTCTTTTCTCCTCTTCTTTCTTCTGTCTTCTTTTGCATGCAACTGTAAATAAAAAAGAGATCCATAAAGAAGTGTTCCATGAAAATAACCCACACATATATGTCTTAAATGCCAGAGGAGTATGCAATGTAATGCAGAACATGCATTTCATACTTTTCTGGGACTCAAAGGTTTAAAGAATGCTTAGATGTGTGGGTTATTTTGCTCATAAAATGCCCCAAGTAGACATAACATTGTCCTCTCTCCATCCAAGGGGTTGTTCAGTCTTGGAAGCCCCCTACCACTTTTAGGTATGTGACCCCCAGGGCTCAGAGTATGCCTGCACTCATAGGGGACCTTTTCTGAGGAGGACTGTTCTAAGGATGAACGAGAGGAAGGGGAATATGAAAATATGGATTCTTCCTACTCCTATGCAGACTCTTATGAAGCAGACCCTCTCCCCTCTACCTGAGGGGTTTATCAGGGCTGGTTTGAGGACCCTCTACCAGAGGACTAGAAAACCTTCTACTGTATTTCCCTCAAATGCCACTCTTGATCAGATACTTCTGGATGAGTACAAGACGCCAGATAAGAGGTGGTCTATCGCTAAGAAGTTTTCTATGATGTACCTCTTTTCTGAGGCAGCTTTGGTGCAGGGGGCCTCTCCCCTTCTGAGGATCTCTCAATTTCCTGTCTAACAAAGTCCACTGCTCTGACTTTGGCGGATGCAGCGGGACCAAAGACATGGCAGATAAGAAGCTTAATTGTATCCTCCTGCCTAATTTTGTGGCCACGGAGACTGTGTTGAGGCCTATTTTTGCCTCTGCCTGGGTCAAGAGAGCTGTTGCTGATTGGGGTAAACAGATTAGGGCAGCTATCCGTGCGGATGCTCCCAAGGAGGACTTGTTGGCTTATTTGGCCAATATGACGGAGGCTAATATATATGTTTATGAAGCATTGTTTGAGGCAATCATGCTATCTGCTAAAGCCTCTGCTTTCTCTGTTACGTTACAGCGCACCTTGTGGCTTAGCAATTAGACCAATTGCTTCCAAGAAGTCACTGGTTTCCATCAGTGGCTTCCTTACAATTTATGGGCAAGTCTCTGTTTGGACCTGAGCTGAAGCAGATTATTAGTGATGGCACAGGAGGCAATAGCACCTGGCTGCCACAGATGTCCACCAAGTGCCCTATTATGGTGAGGAAACTGTGTATTTTTTCATCTCTGCTAAATGGAGGTGGAAAGGTCGTGCGTTTTGCAGTAATCCCTCACCAAGCCCAGACAGCAGTGGCACCCCAAGCGAACAGCTTCAAGGGCTAAGTCTATCAAGCCAGGCTCCATATGACTCACGGAATCCTGGTCCGCAGGTTCCAGCAGATGGGCATCTTCACCTTTTCCTGGCTGCCTTGGAAAACTGTACCGCATACCAGCTGGTTTTGCAGGTAATCTCAGAAAGATACAGAATAGGTTTCAAATCCCTTCTTCCCTTTTGTTTTTCTAGTCCCTGTGGCTCTGGCCAAGTTGCAGTTGTTCCGGGAAGCAGTGCAATACCTGCTGGACAAGAAGGTTCTGGTTCCTGTACCTCCCCAAGATCAAGGTTCAGGTTTTTAGTCCAACCTGTTTTTGGTTCAGAATAAGGACAGAGGCTGCCATCCCATCCTGGACTTCGAGTATCTCAACATGTATTTGGAGACTGCTTGCTTCAAAATGGAGTTCTTGCACTCATCACAGCAATGTGACCGGCATCTCTGAACCTTCAGGATGCATACCTACTCATCCCTATCTACCCAGACAGTCAACGCTATCTGCGTTTTGCCTTTGGCTGAGAGCACAACCAGTTCATCACTCTGCCTTTTGTCCTTTTCTTAGCTTCTAGGGATTTTACCAAGGTCATGGGGGCCTTGTCGGCCTTCATTCACATCCAGGGAATTCAGGTAACTCCTTATTTGGACAATGTTTTACTCAAGGATCCTTTGAGGAACTCTTAGCTCAGCAGGTCCAAGAATGTGCTCGATCCCTGGTCCACCATGGGTGGATTCTGAACATAAGTCCTCTTCAGTGCCATCCCAGGAGCTGGTGTTCCTTAGCATGAGGTTCAACACCCACCTGGAGAAGGTTTTGTTGCCAGAGGACAAGATCCTGCAGATCATACAGGATGTGCTCCATGCTCTGGAGTGGCCCTCGGCCTCAGGTAGGGAATGCATTAGGGTTCTGGGCTTCCTGGTGTCTATCCTGGAAGCGATGCCTTACTCTCAGGTGCACACCAGGGAACTCCAGAGACTTGTCATCCAAACGTGGCACAGGAATCCTGATCTCCTGGATCAGCAACTCTCTCTCTCCAGAAGCCAGACAGGATCTGCAGTGGAGGTTGCAATGACACCACCTGATCCTGGGGAAGCCATTCATGATCCCAGAATGTACTATGCTCATGATGGATGCCAGCCTGAGTGGCTGGGGGGTTGCTGGGTCACCTGTGGATCCAGGGAAGGTGGCTAAGGAGGAATCTCTTCAGTCCATCAATGGTATGGAGCTCAGGGCCATCTCACTCTGGTGTACTGGACCTCTAAGTTATAGGGCCATCCAGTACAAGTCCATTTGGACAATGCACAACCATGGCTTACATCAACCTTCAGGGAGGCATTCAAAGTATCACTGCCAAAATGTAGATCCGGGAGAGTGGGAACTCCATCTGGAAGTGGTCAACCTGATTGTGCAACAGTGGGGTTTAGAACAGATAGACTTAATAGCTAGTGATGAGCGAGCACCCCAATGCTCGGGTGTTCGGGTGCTCTGACCGAGCACCCCCTGAGGCTCGAGTGCTCGGCCGAGCACCCGAGCCCCATTGAAGTCAATGGGAGGACTCGAGCATTACACCAGGCACCCCCTGCTCTGATGAGGGGAGGGTGCCTGGTCCATAGGAAAAGGGCAGAAAAGGATGGAAACACCACAGAAATGGTTCAGGGACAGCATAGGGAGGATGTCTGGATGCATCTTGGACTCCAACATCGCTGCTGGGAACGATCTTTCGCCCGTAGTACGCCATTTTTACAGACTGACCATAAAACACACAAAAAGGAAAATAAAAACGACTTTAGGCGAAAAATTGTTACCAAACAATATTTGCTGTATATTTACTTGTATATCATCTGCAAATTATCCCAAAAATTTCCTTGATTTTCGGAAGTGAGGCCATGATTAAGAGGGAAACGTGCGCAGAGGCAAATTCTCCCAAAAATTTCCTTGATTTTCTGAACTGAGGCCATGATTAAGAGGGAAACGTGCGCAGAGGCAAATTCTCCCAAAAATTTCCTTGATTTTATTGAACTGAGGCCATGATTAAGAGGGAAACGTGCGCTGAGCTGACCATCTAAAACATTATGGGTGAGGGTCTGCTGCAGAGCTGACCATCCTAAACATTATATGCGAAGGCCCGCTAGTGAGCTGACGCTATAAAACATTATATGCGAAGGCCCGCTAGTGAGCTGACGCTATAAAACATTATATGAGAAGGCCCGCTAGTGAGCTGACGCTATAAAACATTATATGAGAGGGCCCGCTAGAGAGCTGACCCAATAAAACATTATATGAGAAGGCCCGCTGGTGAGCTGACCTATATAAAAATTGTCAAACAGGGCCCGCTGGTGAGCTGGCCCTATATAAAAATTATATCACAGGGCCCGCTGGTTAGCTGGCCCTATATAAAAATTATAGCACAGGGCATATGGAAGAGGAGGAGGAGGATGAGAAGATTAAGAGTCAACCATATACCCGTTTTTTGAGTTGAAGGGGTGAATGGGAATACAGAGTATTCACATCATTGTAAATAACATATATAAAGTGAGTTTATGTTCCCCCGGGGCTTTCCTCCAGTGGAGTGGAGAAGTCAGGGGAAATCCAGGCCTTGTTCATTTTTATAAGTGTCAACCTATCAGCATTGTCGGTGGAAAGGCGGATACGCTTATCTGTTATGATGCCACCAGCAGCACTAAATACCCGCTCAGACAGAACGCTGGCGGCAGGGCAGGCCAGCACCTCCAAGGCGTAGAGTGCCAGTTCATACCACGTGTCCAGCTTGGACACCCAGTAGTTGTAAGGCACAGAGGGATCATTGAGGATGCTGACACGGTCTGCTACGTACTCCTTCACCATCTTCCAAAACTTTTCCCTCCTTGTGACACTAGGCTGCGCATCAGGGTGAGGGTGCTGGCGGGGTGTCATGAAGGTGTCCCACGCCTTGGAGAGTGTTGCCCTGCCTTTGTCGGAACTGCTGTGTGCTCCCCTTTTCTCCCCTTCTCGGTTGGCCAAGGTAGCACGTACTCTGCCGCCAGCGTTGTCAGATGGAAAATTTTGGAGCAATTTTTCAACAAGAACCTTCTGGTATTGCACCATTTTGCATGTCCTCTCCACCGGAGGAATGAGAGATGAGAAATTCTCTTTGTAGCGGGGGTCCAGAAGGGTGAACACCCAGTAATCCGTGTTGTCTAAAATGCGTACAACGCGTGGGTCACGGGAAAGGCAGCCTAACATAAAGTCAGCCATGTGTGCCAGAGTACCAACAGTCAAGATTTCGCTGTCCTCACCAGGAGGATGACTCTCAATATCCTCATCCTCTTCCTCCTCTTCTGCCCACCCACGCTGAAGAGATGGAACTAAAGTTCCATGGCTACCCTCTGTAGCGGAGGCAACCGTGTCTTCCTCCTCCTCCTCCTCCTCCGCCTCCTCCAATTGTCGCTGAGAAGACGAAGTGAGGGTGCTCTGGCTATCACCTTGTGTAAGCTCTTCCTCCCCCATTTCCACCTCTTCCACATGCAAAGCGTCGGTTTTAATTGTGAGCAGCGAGCGTTTCAGTAGACACAGAAGTGGGATGGTTACACTGATAATAGCGTTATCGCCGCTCACCATCTGTGTCGATTCCTCAAAATTGCGTAAAACCTCGCAGAGGTCTGACATCCATTCCCACTCCTCACTTCTGATTACAGGAAGTTGAACGGAGAGGCGACGACCGTGTAACAGCTGGTACTCCACTACTGCCCTCTGCTGCTCACAAAGCCGGGCCAACATGTGGAAGGTGGAGTTCCAGCGCGTGCTCACGTCACACAGCAGCCAGTGAGCTGGCAATTGTAAGCGCTGCTGCAGCTTCAACAGGCCGGCCGAAGCTGTAGATGACTTACGGAAATGTGCACACACGCGGCGCACCTTGGTCAAGAGATCATGCACATTGGGGTAGGTGTTTAGAAATCGCTGAACCACTAAATTAAATACATGCGCTAGGCATGGTACGTGTGTGAGCTTGCCGAGCTCCAAAGCCGCCACCAAGTTACGCCCATTATCACACACAACCATGCCTGGTTGCAGGTTGAGTGGCGAGAGCCACTGCTCGGTCTGGTGACTAATCCCCTGCAACAGCTCTGAGGCCTTGTGCTGTTTGTCCCCAAGGCAGATCAGCTTCAGCACGGCCTGTTGACGCTTCCCCACTGCAGTGCTACACTGCTTCCAGCTACTGGCTGATGGGGGAGTGGCGCTGCATGTAGAGAATTCGGAGGTGGAAACGGAGGAGGAGGAGCCAATAACGTAGGTGCTGGCGGAAACCCTGATGGAGGTAGGGCCCGCAATCCTCGGCGTGGGTAGCACCCGTGCCATCCCAGGGTCCGAGTCGCTCCCAGCCTCCACGACATTCACCCAGTGTGCCGTCAGGGAAATGTAGCGTCCCTGGCCACAAGCACTTGTCCATGTGTCAGTCGTTAAGTGGACCTTCCCAGTAACTGCGTTGGTCAGGGCACGGGTGATGTTACGGGACACATGGTGGTGTAATGCGGGGATGGCACACCGGGAAAAGTAGTGGCGGCTGGGGACCGCGTACCGAGGGACAGCTGCTGCCATCAGGCTGCGGAAGGACTCAGTGTCCACAAGCCTAAATGGCAGCATTTCGATGGCCAGTAATTTGGAAAGGTGTGAGGTTAGTGCTATGGCCTGTGGGTGGGTGGCTGGGTATTTTCTCTTGCGCTCAAATGCCTGGGGTAACGACATTTGGACGCTGTGCTGGGACAGGGAAGTGGATGTGGTCGCTGATGGTGCTTCAGATGGTACAGGTGCAGGGCGGGAGGTATGCGGGCCTGCGCCTTCGACAGGCGATTGGCCGGCACCGAAAACAGGGGAAGAGGAGGCAGTGGTGTGGCCTGCAGACACAGATGGGCGATCCAGGCGTTCCTCCCACTTACTACGGTGCTTGGATGCCATGTGTCGGATCATGCTGGTGGTGGTGAGGTTTCTAGTGTTCATGCCTCGGCTCATTCTGGTGTGGCACAGGTTGCAAACTACTAGTGATGAGCGAGCGTGCTCGGCCGATGCTCGGATCGGCTCGAGCATCGCTCTGCTCGGCACATGGCGGTACTCGTCGAGTACCGCCATGTGCTCGCCCGACATGTTCGGGTGGCGGGGATCTGTGCCGGAAGAGGCACAGATCCGAAGAAGCTCCGCTGGACCACCAGGGACTGGAGGTACGGGGGCATTGCGGAGATGAAGGGGGCATTGCGGAGATGAAGGGGGACATTGTGGAAGAGGGGCATAGACTCTATGCCCCTCTTCCACAATGTCCCCCTTCATCTCCGCTATGCCCGTCTTCCACAATGTGCCCCTTCATCTCCGCTATGCCCCTCTTCCACAATGTGCCCCTTCATCTCCGCTATGCCCCTCTTCCACAATGTCCCCCTTCATCTCCTCTATGGCATAGAGGAGATGAAGGGGGACATTGTGGAAGAGGGGCATAGCGGAGATGAAGGGGCACATTGTGGAAGAGGGGCATAGCGGAGATGAAGGGGCACATTGTGGAAGAGGGGCATAGCGGAGCTGAAGGGGGACATTGCGGAGCTGAAGGGGGCATTCTGAGATGAAGGGGGCATAGCGGAGATGAAGGGGGCATTGACCAGGCACCCTCCCCTCATCAGAGCAGGGGGTGCCTGGTGTTGCCCCATTCATTCCAATGGGGCTCGGGTGCTCGGCCGAGCACTTGAGCCTCAGGGGGTGCTCGGTCAGAGCACCCGAGCACCCGAGCATCGTGGTGCTTGCTCAACACTACAAACTACAATTCTTTTGTCGTCCGCACTTTCCTTAAAAAAACGCCATACCGCGGAACACCTACCCTTTGGCAAGGTAGATTTACGCAAGGGGGTGCTCCGTGGAACATTTGCGGGCCGGTTTGGTGCGGTCCGCCTTCTTTCTGTAGCCACACCACTGCCTCTTCCAGCCTGTTGCGGTGCTGCAGATGGCTCACCCTCAGGACTGCTGTCATCGCTCGGCTCTACACCTTCCCAGGTGGGGTCAGTCACCTCATCGTCCACCAAGTCCTCCTCCACTTCCTCACTCTGATCATCCTCCTCATGTCTTGATCCCACCACATACTCAGTCATTGACAACTGTATAACATTCTCCTCAACAAGGTCTTGAGACGGAAATAGTGGTTGATTTAATGGCAACTGTGTCTCATCATCATCATCATCATCCACTACTTCCTTTGACCTTAAATGCCGTTCACATCTGTCATCTTCTTGTGATTGGGTACCCTCTAGAGGTTGTGAATCAGGGCACAAGATGTCATGTTCCTCTGCAAGCGTGCTTGGAGAGAGGGTCAAATGAAGGATTGGTGATGAGACGAGCTCCTCACTATATCCCAGTGTGGGATCACTTCTTTGACCAGACCGTGTATGGTGGGAGGAAGGATGATCAGAGTGAGGATTATGTTGACCAGACTCTTGGCTACTGAGAGTGGACTTGGTGGAAGATAGGGTGGTGCTTAACCGACTGGAAGCAGTATCAGCTGTCATCCAACCGACCACCTGTTCGCAGTGGTCGGACCTCGAGAGTGATGTCCTGCGACGCCCTGTAAAATTAGACATGAAGCTAGGTATGGTGGATGTCTTTCTTTCTTGTGCTCTGGCACCAGGCACAGTTTCTCCGCGTCCTGACCCGCGCCCTGAACTATCAGGATCACGTCCACTTCCCCGTCCCTTTTTACCCGCCTTCTTCATCTTACACGGAATATGTGACTTTAATATTTGAGTTTGAAAACTTAACAGTATTTCTTCCTATTCTGCAACTGTGCAGAGTACACAGAATAGGCTGCTAAACTGCGGTGACGAACACAGAATGGAATATGTGACTTTAATATTTGAGTTTGAAAACTTAACAGTATTTCTTCCTATTCTGCAACTGTGCAGAGTACACAGAATAGGCTGCTAAACTGCGGTGACACACACTGAATGGAATATGTGACTTTAATATTTGAATTTGAAGACTTAACAGTATTTCTTCCTATTCTGCAACTGTGCAGAGTACACAGAATAGGCTGCTAAACTGCGGTGACACACACTGAATGGAATATGTGACTTTAATATTTGAATTTAAAGACTTAACAGTATTTCTTCCTATTCTGCAACTGTGCAGAGTACACAGAATAGGCTGCTAAACTGCGGTGACACACACTGAATGGAATATGTGACTTTAATATTTCAGTTTGAAAACTTAACAGTATTTCTTCCTATTCTGCAACTGTGCAGAGTACACAGAATAGGCTGCTAAACTGCGGTGACACACACTGAATGGAATATGTGACTTTAATATTTGAATTTGAAGACTTAACAGTATTTCTTCCTATTCTGCAACTGTGCAGAGTACACAGAATAGGCTGCTAAACTGCGGTGACACACACTGAATGGAATATGTGACTTTAATATTTGAATTTAAAGACTTAACAGTATTTCTTCCTATTCTGCAACTGTGCAGAGTACACAGAATAGGCTGCTAAACTGCGGTGACACACACTGAATGGAATATGTGACTTTAATATTTCAGTTTGAAAACTTAACAGTATTTCTTCCTATTCTGCAACTGTGCAGAGTACACAGAATAGGCTGCTAAACTGCGGTGACACACACTGAATGGAATATGTGACTTTAATATTTGAATTTGAAGACTTAACAGTATTTCTTCCTATTCTGCAACTGTGCAGAGTACACAGAATAGGCTGCTAAACTGCGGTGACACACACTGAATGGAATATGTGACTTTAATATTTGAATTTGAAGACTTAACAGTATTTCTTCCTATTCTGCAACTGTGCAGAGTACACAGAATAGGCTGCTAAACTGCGGTGACGAACACAGAATGGAATATGTGACTTTAATATTTCAGTTTGAAAACTTAACAGTATTTCTTCCTATTCTGCAACTGTGCAGAGTACACAGAATAGGCTGCTAAACTGCGGTGACGAACACAGAATAGAATATGTGACTTTAATATTTGAGTTTGAAAACTTAACAGTATTTCTTCCTATTCTGCAACTGTGCAGAGTACACAGAATAGGCTGCTAAACTGCGGTGACGAACACAGAATGGAATGTGACTTTAATATTTCAGTTTGAAAACTTAACAGTATTTCTTCCTATTCTGCAACTGTGCAGAGTACACAGAATAGGCTGCTAAACTGCGGTGACACACACTGAATGGAATATGTGACTTTAATATTTGAGTTTGAAAACTTAACAGTATTTCTTCCTATTCTGCAACTGTGCAGAGTACACAGAATAGGCTGCTAAACTGCGGTGACGAACACAGAATGGAATATGTGACTTTAATATTTCAGTTTGAAAACTTAACAGTATTTCTTCCTATTCTGCAACTGTGCAGAGTACACAGAATAGGCTGCTAAACTGCGGTGACACACACTGAATGGAATATGTGACTTTAATATTTGAGTTTGAAAACTCAACAGTATTTCTTCCTATTCTGCAACTGTGCAGAGTACACAGAATAGGCTGCTAAACTGCGGTGAAGAACACTGAATGGAATATGTGACTTTAATATTTGAGTTTGAAAACTTAACAGTATTTCTTCCTATTCTGCAACTGTGCAGAGTACACAGAATAGGCTGCTAAACTGCGGTGACGAACACAGAATGGAATATGTGACTTTAATATTTCAGTTTGAAAACTTAACAGTATTTCTTCCTATTCTGCAACTGTGCAGAGTACACAGAATAGGCTGCTAAACTGCGGTGACACACACTGAATGGAATATGTGACTTTAATATTTGAATTTGAAGACTTAACAGTATTTCTTCCTATTCTGCAACTGTGCAGAGTACACAGAATAGGCTGCTAAACTGCGGTGACACACACTGAATGGAATATGTGACTTTAATATTTGAATTTGAAGACTTAACAGTATTTCTTCCTATTCTGCAACTGTGCAGAGTACACAGAATAGGCTGCTAAACTGCGGTGACGAACACAGAATGGAATATGTGACTTTAATATTTCAGTTTGAAAACTTAACAGTATTTCTTCCTATTCTGCAACTGTGCAGAGTACACAGAATAGGCTGCTAAACTGCGGTGACGAACACAGAATAGAATATGTGACTTTAATATTTGAGTTTGAAAACTTAACAGTATTTCTTCCTATTCTGCAACTGTGCAGAGTACACAGAATAGGCTGCTAAACTGCGGTGACGAACACAGAATGGAATGTGACTTTAATATTTCAGTTTGAAAACTTAACAGTATTTCTTCCTATTCTGCAACTGTGCAGAGTACACAGAATAGGCTGCTAAACTGCGGTGACACACACTGAATGGAATATGTGACTTTAATATTTGAGTTTGAAAACTTAACAGTATTTCTTCCTATTCTGCAACTGTGCAGAGTACACAGAATAGGCTGCTAAACTGCGGTGACGAACACAGAATGGAATATGTGACTTTAATATTTCAGTTTGAAAACTTAACAGTATTTCTTCCTATTCTGCAACTGTGCAGAGTACACAGAATAGGCTGCTAAACTGCGGTGACACACACTGAATGGAATATGTGACTTTAATATTTGAGTTTGAAAACTCAACAGTATTTCTTCCTATTCTGCAACTGTGCAGAGTACACAGAATAGGCTGCTAAACTGCGGTGAAGAACACTGAATGGAATATGTGACTTTAATATTTGAGTTTGAAAACTTAACAGTATTTCTTCCTATTCTGCAACTGTGCAGAGTACACAGAATAGGCTGCTAAACTGCGGTGACGAACACAGAATGGAATATGTGACTTTAATATTTCAGTTTGAAAACTTAACAGTATTTCTTCCTATTCTGCAACTGTGCAGAGTACACAGAATAGGCTGCTAAACTGCGGTGACACACACAGAATGGAATATGTGACTTTAATATTTCAGTTTGAAAACTTAACAGTATTTCTTCCTATTCTGCAACTGTGCAGAGTACACAGAATAGGCTGCTAAACTGCGGTGACACACACTGAATGGAATATGTGACTTTAATATTTGAGTTTGAAAACTTAACAGTATTTCTTCCTATTCTGCAACTGTGCAGAGTACACAGAATAGGCTGCTAAACTGCGGTGACACACACTGAATGGAATATGTGACTTTAATATTTGAGTTTGAAAACTTAACAGTATTTCTTCCTATTCTGCAACTGTGCAGAGTACACAGAATAGGCTGCTAAACTGCGGTGACACACACACTGAATGGAATATGTGACTTTAATATTTGAATTTGAAAACTTAACAGTATTTCTTCCTATTCTGCAACTGTGCAGAGTACACAGAATAGGCTGCTAAACTGCGGTGACGAACACAGAATGGAATATGTGACTTTAATATTTCAGTTTGAAAACTTAACAGTATTTCTTCCTATTCTGCAACTGTGCAGAGTACACAGAATAGGCTGCTACACTGCGGCGAAGCACACTGAATGGAATATGTGACTTTGATATTTTAGTTTGAAGACTTAACAGTATTTCTTCCTATTCTGCAACTCTGCACAGTACACAGAATGTGCTGCTACACTGCGGCGAAGCACACTGAATGGAATATGTGACTTTGATATTTTAGTTTGAAGACTTAACAGTATTTCTTCCTATTCTGCAACTCTGCACAGTACACAGAATGTGCTGCTACACTGCGGCGAAGCACACTGAATGGAATATGTGACTTTGATATTTTAGTTTGAAGACTTAACAGTATTTCTTCCTATTCTGCAACTCTGCACAGTACACAGAATGTGCTGCTAAACTGCGGCGAAGCACACTGAATGGAATATGTGATTTTGATATTTTAGTTTGAAGACTTAACAGTATTTCTTCCTATTCTGCAACTCTGCACAGTACACAGAATGTGCTGCTAAACTGCGGCGAAGCACACTGAATGGAATATGTCACTTTGATATTTTAGTTTGAAGACTTAACAGTATTTCTTCCTATTCTGCAACTCTGCACAGTACACAGAATGTGCTGCTAAACTGCGGCGACGCACACTGAATGGAATATGTGACTTTGATATTTTAGTTTGAAGACTTAACAGAATGTGCTCTAATCTGCAACTTTGCACACTAAACAGAATGTGCTCTAATCTGCAACTTTGCACACTAAACAGAATGTGCTCTAATCTGCAACTTTGCACACTAAACAGAATGTGCTCTAATCTGCAACTGTGCACACTAAACAGAATGTGCTCTAATCTGCAACTTTGCACACTAAACAGAATATATATATATATTTTTTTTTTTTTTTTTTTTTTTTTTTTTTCCCCCACACAAAATAACCTGCTGCCCCCACACACAGTAGTCCTAAAAAGGACTTTTGGTTCTTTTTTTTCACAATTTTGCTTTTTTTCCTCCCTACACTGACTTTCCCTTCCTATCCTCAGCTCTCCCTGGCTAAGACTGAGCCGAACTCGCTGGTCAGGTGCTATACAGCACCCGACCACGGGTTCTGGCCAGCCAATCAGTGTAATGCCAGCAGCCAACATGGCTGCTGGCATTACACCAATGTCAGAGCCTCCCTGCACGTTTATTGGCTGCGCAGCAGCCGCAAAACGTGCGGGGAGGAGACCCGAACATGGCGGGCGAGCACATGCGGTACTCGTACGAGTACCGCCATGTGCCGAGCAGAGCGATGCTCGAGCCGATCCGAGCATCGGCCGAGCATGCTCGCTCAACACTATTAATAGCCACAAGGAACAACAGGAAGGTTACGGTATTTTTCTCCCATTGTGGGGATCCTCTGGCCTTTGCCAAGGATGCAATGGGGATTCAGTGGCACTTCCACCTCACTTATGTCTTTCCTCCTTTTCGCCTCCTTCCCAGGGTACTCTGGAAAATCAGAATGGATAGTGTAACTGTGATTCTGGTCACTCTTTATTTGACCAAGAGAGTGTGGTTGCAGAACTGGTGAGTCTTTCCATTCGAGATCCATTTCCACTGCCATCCAAGACCGAACCTCCTTCTTCAGGGCTACCTTTGGAAAGAGGATGTGGAAAAGCTGCCTTTCTCTGCATGACTGTTGGAGCCCACATTTTAAGGAAAAAGGTTTTTTCCGTTGAGTTCAGACTCATTTCTACTATGATCTAGGCTAGGAAGTCTGTTTCCTCTAAGGCCTACCATAGGGTTTGGTCCATTTTTACTTTCCTGGTGTATGGACAGGGACCTGTCTTCACAGGACTTTGACCATCCAGTGGTTCTGTCCTTTCTTCAGGATGGTGTCAACAAAGGATTCAGCTTGAGTTCCTTGAGGGCCCAGATTTCTGCCCTCTCTGTGTTTTTCCAGAGGCATATTGCCACTCTTCCTGATGTCAAGGTGTTAATTCAGGGAGTTGCTCATGCTTTGCCTGACTACAAGACTCCCACACCTCCGTGGAACCTTAATTTGGCTCTGGAAGTTTTGCAGCAACCTCCCTTTGAGTCCCTTGCAACCATTTCTTTGTATCTATTGATGTGCAAAATGGCTTTTCTTCTGCCTGTATTCTCAGTCCTCAGGTTTGCCGAGCTGCACGCTTTGTCTTGCAAGCCACATTTCCTGGTTTTTCACAAGGACAAGGCTGTTCTTCAACACTTTCAGGAATTTCTTCCTATGGTGGTCTCTGAGGTCCACATCAATCAGGAGATTGCCGTGCCTTCTTTTTGTCCTGACCCAAAGTCTGACAAGGAGAGGAATCTCAATTTGTTGGATGTGGTTCGGTGCACCATACAGAGTCTTTTTGTAAGACAGATTGTTTGTCATTCCTGAGGGTCCCCGGGCAGGTCAGGCTGCTTTCAAGGTCACTATTGCCTCTTGGATCAAGTCTACCATTCGTAGAGTGTACAAACTCAGGAAGAAACCTGATCCCTTCAGAGTTACAGCAAATTCCACTAGGTCTGTTGGACCTACAAGAATCAGGCCTCAGCTGAGCAATTGTGCAAGGCTGCGACTTGGTCCTCCTCGCATACCTTTGCTAAGCACTATTGTGTGGATGTTCTGGCTTCAGCTGAAGCCAGCTTTGGCAGGAAGGTCTTTAAAGCAGTTCTGCTTGTCTAAGGATCTCTTTCTTTCCTATGCCTTAGTGTTGTTCAACTGTTTGAGCCTGATTGGCTCCTGTTTATGTGTGCTGTGATATTTTATAGTGTCTGTTGACCCTTAGTTGGTTTGGGCTGTTCTGGATCTGTATAGTCCTAGGGAACTCCGGTATCATGATGACAGACGTGAAGTCCTTTATCCTTCTTCCCACCTGTGGGAGCCTACTGTTGGTATATCCCCATGGTACCTGTGTTCCATATTGGACAATAGAGAAAACAGGATGTTAGTCTTACTTGTTAAATCTTTTTCTCTTAGTCCATATGGAACGCAGGTCTTCCACCCAGAGAAAGGGACCTCTCCTGGTCTCGCCTGTCTGGTTGTGGGAGTTCTTTTAGTTTATTTTTCTCACAGGAGCTTTCATTTTCTTCTCTTGATGTCCCTCTTTGGTGTGGTTGTCTCACATCATAACTGGAGACGGGGCCAAGTTGCCTTACAGAAGGAAAGGGGAGTCTCCACCCACAAGACCTTCTCTTTGTGATTGTGTTCTGTCTTCCAATGGAGAAGCTCAACCCTCATGGTATTTGTGTTTCCTATGGACTAATAGAAAAGGATTTAACACGTAAGGCTAAAATCCTATTATTCAGTTACACAAAAAGGTATTAATAGGTTATGAAATAACCTAAAACTGTCCAGTAATGCCCCGCCAGCCAACAACACCCCAGCAACACCACCAAAAAAAAAAAGTTTCTCTTTTGGACATTTAAGCCTAGATCTAAAGGACCCCATTAGGCAAAAAAAACCCATTGGCATTTTTTCAAGCATGTTAAGCAATTCAGTTACCTGAGCTATGAAGAACTGCTGGCAGAAAAATAATCATCTCAGTCACTAAAGTCAGTGGCCATGTGAGCCCATAGAAAATGACTGCAAACAGTAAAATATCCAGTTCAATTGACTGTTTTAGGCAATAAGATGTGCTAAGGGACCCACTTTATAATGGGAAAATCTGCACCCATTTTTTTGGGGTGCAGAGTGTCTTAATGCAACTTTTAACTGCTGAATAATCAGTTGAATGTGTAAAAAAAAACGTTCTCAAGTGGATGTATGGAGCCCTAAGCCCCATATCAATACATCTAAAGTATGAAAAATGTGTCTACAGTTAGTAGTGGTTAGTAGTACTATGAGTGCCAGTGGGGTATTCTTACCCCACTGCCATTTACAGGGTTAATCCGACTAAGTTACAAAGCAACAGTTCCTGCAAAGTAATACTTACCAGTAATCCTGATGTCCAGCGGAGTCTTCAGCACCCTGGTCAGAACAGTCCATCAACTTCTCTTTTCTTCCTCTACATCTTCTTTCTTCTTCTGTTCCATCTTCTCATATACCTGTCAAAGAAGAGAGATATTAAAACATTTGCTTTAAAAAGAACCAGCAAATCTGTGCATAATTTAATCCCTTGAGTGCCAGAGGGGTATGCAATGCAAAAAGAAAGGAGAGAGAAGAAGAATCTTAAAGAAAAAGAAGAAGGAAAATAGAGAAAAATGGACAATGAATGACAGCTAACTGTAACACAGATGAGCTGACGATTGGTGCTTGACAGTATCTCAGGCACTGATCTTTGGCTTTTTTCCTTTGATCTTCCCATTATTGCTGATATTTAGCTGCATTTTGGAAACCTAACACACAAAAAGGACGTTTGGCCTAACGTCCATTGTGCTTTCAGCTGGTAAGGCAATTGAATATCTCTGCTAGCACTTTTTGCAAATGGGCCAATATCCAATTTTACCCTACCAGCTGTTTTATCAGGGTCTTTTAAATCGAGGCCTTAGAATGATGGTATGATGTATGTAATTTCTCTGTACAAGGTACAGAGCTCACCCTACCATGCATGGCTGGTATGCAATATAGGAAACATAAGCTATAGTGCATAACCCGAAGTGCAACCACTCATGTTAGAAGGTAACAACAGTGGGGCGTCACTGGCAAATTCATGTAACATAGTAACATAGTAAATTAGTTTGAAAAAAGACACAAGTCCATCAAGTTCAACCTTCGCCTCATACCTCATGTCCCACTGTCTTTTGCCTCTTACTGCAGTCGCAAATCAACTGTGCCTTAAGGAATGAAAATTCCAAACAATGTCAATGGACATTTTAGCCCCTTGAATGTTAGTGCAATACAGTGGAGATCTCTCTACAATTTAAGACATTGAAACTGAAAAGCAAGCCCCATTTAAATCAATAGAAATTTCAGATTCCTTTTTATTTCTCCCCTAACAGCCAGTTGCTAAGATCCTTTAGCATCGCAACATTATATATTGTGGAATTTATAATACTTATACTTCTAGGTCTGTCTGCTCATTTAATTATTTTCTGTTTCTGGAAACTTTAGAATAAGAAGGATGACTTCCTGTGATTCAGATTAGGAATGGTCTGTTTTATGTGGCACAGACTAGCTACTTTTACTCACAAGAGAAACAAATTCTACTGTCAGAACTCATCAAGCAGTAATCTTACTTCATTGCTATGGGATTGTGCAATGCAGTCACAAGGCATGAATGTATGGAATTACACAATGCAGTGGATTACTGCTTGAAGTGTTCCAGGTTGTGAATGGATTAATTAGGCTTCTTTTGTTCATGTCAACCTTTTTGAGCTATCCTAATAAAATATAGTCACTAGCACATGTATTAACATATTAACATGATTTGCAATATGTTGCATACCCTTTTGTTACTCAAAAGGTTAAAACTTTAAAATTACAGGCATTATGTAGGCATACAACTACGTGGTGGTGGTGGGGGTATTTAAGCCTTTGAATGCCAAAGAGGTATCCAACACATTGTAATGCATAAAAATGTGTTGATTACCTCTCTGGCACTTAAAGGGTTACATTAATACATGATTCCCTTGTTTTTCCTCAAATTGTACATGTCATCAAGTTGAATTGAATTTAATGCAGAGTAACATTTACTAAGTTGTATAATTGATTCCTGATAAAAGAAACAGACAACATTTTACTGTCTGATTAAGCTAATGGCTAATCACTTTAAAGGAATAACTAAATTAAGTTATGTAATTGTGAATATAATATATTTCCAGCTAGCATCTGTAAAAATTAGTTATTTCATATTAGATCTCTAAAATCTAAACCTAAATTGGTATTTTAATGTACATGTAAACTCTTACATAGACGTCATGTAATTAATCTTCTTTAAACAGTTTGAAATGAGACACAATCCAATGCAGTTAATTAATTGAGATTAGTAGACACCAGTCTTGAATTCATAAATACTGTTACCTTATCTCAGCCCATTTACAGACAAAATTTCAGTAGCACTTCTGAGAACCGCATCAAGAGTACTATGATAATGTAAGCCATGGTACCCTAGGAAATATAGAAATAGCTGCTTCTATAGTTCAAATATAGCGCTAAATTTTATACCACAGAAAACAATCAGATAATTTTTATAGATGCTATCATGGTATTTATGTGTATATAAACCCAGGTCATTTAATTTATACCTTTAGTACAATAAATGAGTCCAATATCATTCTTATGATCAAAGGATTAATTTACAAATCATAGACTATACCAGTGGTTTTACTGAACTCAAGGGTTCCCTGAAATATTAAAAGCAAGTAATGGCAGACACTGAAACAAAGCAGACCATATGTCTGGAATAAAGACACAGTGCAATTGGGTCTTTGAAAAAAAAGATCTTGTAATATGCACTATGACATAGTTCCCTGTAAGGAAAACGAATGACCTCATAGTTGTTACCTAATGCATTTTAGTCAAACAATTTAGAGTTACGTTACCAGTATTAACAAGCATTCACAGAAGAATGGCTACGCACATATGCTTGAAAAGAGTGCTAACAGTTTCAAATAATAACCCCCACTTAAAATACTAATGCTGCCTATGAATATTACCCTTGCTGCTTAATTCATGAGATAATGTATTCAATCCATTCTGGATCACATATCTAAGAACATGGCCAAGACAATTGTCAGCAGAAACAAAGGATCTCAAATTCTGCTCACTGCATATGACAATCTTTTCCCTTTAAAAACCAGATGGGTGTACGATGCATTGTTAACTTTTCTGGTCATTAACTCTCAGAGTGCCAGCCAAGCCCATGCCCCACACATGGCTGCAATCACCCCCTTCCACCTTGACCCTTTTTAAAAAAAAATGTAATTTGTTTTGGACCTTGTTGGGAGTATTAGGACTCCTCCTGATGCCCTCACCCAGCTATTGATCTCCCAGCTGATCACGCTGGAAGATCAATAATGGAGAAGCAGGAGAGCAATGATCTCTCTTGTTCCACTCCTACCTGAACGTCCATGTAGGAGTAGGCTGGACTGGAGAAAGCCTACCCAAGTCACCGGTGACGTGAGAACATTTTCCCCAATTCCACTCCTACCAGTTAGAATAGGAGTGAAGCAGGAGACCATGTGCCTGAATCATGAAAATTGATCTCCCAGCTACATCTCTGTGGCACACAAAAGATTATTATTATTTTTTTTTTCATTACTTTTTATTCAGACCTCGTTCGGGGATATCAGGAGAGGTCTTGATACCCCCCAATGAGTTCTGAATAAAAACAATATAGCAAAACAATTAACCCTGTATGTGTGCCTCAAGAGTATGTCCAACACATTGCTTTTCAAGTGTCGGACCCCTGTGGCACACAAAAGGTTTTTTTATATTGAAAGCTTGGTGAGTGCATCAAGAGGGGTCCTTATGTTCCACCCACTGAGGTCTGAATAAAAAAATAGTGTGTGCCACAGGGGGTAAATGCATTGTCTTCTTTTCTTCATTTATCTAGATATGACAACCATTTTATTATAGGCAAGCTGTGGAAATTCAATAGATTTCAAATATTTTAGTACATTTGGAGGGGTGAAAATGTAAAAATGCCAATTTTTTTTATTTAGCACCACTTTTTGGAAACATTTGTTGTCGAACCAATTATGTTGAAGGTATCCAAAGGGTTAAAACAAGAGAAACAATCAGGTTGGATATCTTCACTTAAATAGATAAATGACAATATTAAATAATTTTGAGAACTTTACACTATATTAGGGATTGACACGCTACTTCACAGTAAAGAATTGATTAAAATAATCAATCCCGCATATTTGTGCAAAAACATATATCATTTATTAAAAACAATATACTATATATAAAGTGTAAACAACAATTATATTAATGAGTGACAATAGATATATAGTAACTCGAACCACAATTATCACCATTAGCATTACCAACAATCGAAGTGTTAACCACACATAGGTATGTTCAGAGGTATTAAATAACAATAATTGAACTCAGCAGCATAGAAAAGGATAATTGATCCTTACATTTAATAAAATACAGTTGGTAGCAATGTATTTGAGTACCTCTGCCCCAGCAACTGTATAAACTATGCTAATTGAGGTTTAAGGTATGTTGTCAGGTGAATCACCTTTAATATGAAGCCAGGTCCTCTGACAATTTTCCTTGTACCATATGCAATAGCAATTTTAGAGAAACTAATTGGAATAAAATCCCAGATAGCGATCACTATAATTTAATAATGTACTGATTTCAAATATTGTATACCTTCTGAATAAAACATATATAATTTGCATTTAATCTAGTCAATAATAGATTATACCAAGAATAGACTTAGAATCAATTCTAAAAATATGGGTCTAGACAGTATACCAACTTCATGCAACATATATCATAAACATGACTATAGCAATCCTATGTAAAGCCTATAGGGTACTTCAAGGGTTAATCCACTTAAGATAGGATACCACACCCAAGATAGCAGCTTCTTTTGTTTAGTGAGAGTTTAAAATAAACTTTCACTTTACAAAAGTTAGGCCCTAACACATGCACAAAGAAATCTTAGAAAAATAGGCAAATAGCAGTTGAAGGGTTAATAAATGATGTCAAAGAATTCCCCAGATCAAATATTAGCTATATAACCTTTCCAGAAACACCAGACATTATTCTAGAAATACCAATAATTATTTTAACTAATTGTAACAGTTTTCAGTACACTCAGAGGCAGCAGTTTGGTAAAACACAGTTTTATTGAAACCAGACAGAATAAAGTAACCCTCTCGGGTCCAGCAATAGTTAATAATCAATACTGACACAGGACAGGTTACAAAATAACATTAACCCACACAGGTCCAGTATATATATCAGAGAGCAGTACATATACTGACACTGGTCAGGAACAGTTCGTGTGAAACAGCGAGACACTGATGTGTATGTGCTATTAGGCCTGGAGGCTGGGAGGCCCTAATAGCGAGGCCCAAGAAGAACTCTCTGCGGATGAGTGTCACAATAGCGACTAGGCCCAGGAAGGATGAGCGAGGCCCTGGATGGATCACAGACTACCTGTAGAACTGCAACTGGAGGACTAACGGAATGGCCAGGAATCAACACAGACTGCGACCCAAGGTAACGGTAACAAATGTAACAACGCTAGGCTCGATGGCAACTGCCAGGTGACAGAGCCGCCTGAGGCGCCCAGGAGACCAACCTCAGTTAAGGAGTAGTGACAAGCCAGCATATAGTGTGCCAATAGAATAGCTCCTAACCGGGTGAGCACCAGACAGCCCTGGTAATAGTCGCTCAGGCTTGATGGCGACTGACAGGAGAGGAGACTAACTGAGGCGCCCAGGAGACCAACCTCAGTGGCAATGCAATAACAAGCCAAGCGTATAGTGAGCAAACAAGATCAGCGTCAGCCCTGGGTAAGGAGGAAGGAGGCAGCAAGGCACAAATGGGTCGCAGTCACAGAGCGGTAATGCAGTACACGAGGCAACCAACTGGGCCAGCACGCTCAAGACAGAGCACAGGAGATACTCTCTACCGGACTACCGGACGCGGTAGTGCACCGGGCTGGAGGCACAAAGAGCAGGAACGGAAGCCAGTCCGGGTTGATGCACTGAACTGGAACGTCAGCCAGGCCGGGACGGTACACAGAGCAGGAACGTCAGCCAATCCAAGTCAATACACCGAGCAGGAACCTCAGCCAGGCCGGGTCTGTACACGGAGCAGGAACATCAGCCAATCCAAGTCGGTACACGGAGAGGAACGTCAGCCAGACCAAGTCAGTACACTGAGCAGGAACAGAATCGGAGAGAGTAGTCAGGCAGTCCGGGTCATACACAGGATTTCACACGATAACTACAGCAAGCTCTTAGCAATGGGAACACCACAAAAGGGCCCTGTAGAAATGACAGGGCTCAGTACTTAAAGGCTACCACTGGGTGGAGCAATATCACGCTAGCCAATAAGAAAGACTCAGGCACAATGCTGTAAAATGTCGCCAGCAATACACGGGCACCATGATACTAATATATAACAAGGCTCACTCCTAAAACTATTTTACTCTTATCTGGCAAAGTATGACAATTTACCAATCAATAAATAAATTCTGCTTAATTCCAGAATTTCTATAGCCAATATGGCTTATTATAATTGATCCCAAATGTTTGGCCAGTCCAATTAAGACAAATTATAAGAAAATTATATTTCTTGAAATATATAAGAAATATATATTTAATTCTGAATTTTGCAGAATTTAAATAAGGAAAGATTTATATTTACCAGTAAGAAGTGTGGATTTCTGAGGATTTCTTCAGCTGTTAGTCCAGAATACTTCAGGAAAACATAGCAGGAATTGAAGAGCCAGGAACCAAGAGCAAAAAGCTCCAGAGAAAAAAAAAAAGCTAAGACCCAAGAGGAAAGCCCCTTTTCTCTCTATACTTGCATATTTATAATATGAAATCAAAATCTGCTCTGATTGGTTAAAGATCCATCTCATTATGCACTGACATCATCAGTAGTACCTGATTGGAAACTCCTAATCCTTAATTTCCATATGACATCACTCATAATATTATGAAAAAATTCCAAAGCACTAGTAATAACACCATGTAATCTATGGATGGCGCCATTACTCTACATTAAAATTCACACCAAAAATTTTGAATGTGAACCTTGACCCTACGTCACATAAATATGTTGTTACGGTTTTCTGACACTCAGACCAGGGTATGAAGTAAAAACACAGTTTTATTGAAAATAAAACAATGCCCCTAAAGGCCAGCACAGGAATAGCAGTAATGACAATAATGACAAAGTGAATGCACACAATGATAGTGATAGGTGCTATGAATGGATCGGGAATATTCCCCAAAGGGTTAACAAATGCAATAGGTGAGATATAAACCAGATTGACCAACACCCTGGATAAATAGCAGTCTCTGGAACACAGTCTCTCAATAGCTGGATAGAAATAAGTAACTGCACTGAATACACTCTAAAGTTGGTATAGTAGCGCAACAAAGTCCAGAGCTGAGCCGATACCACCACCGTGGGCTACAGAGGAATGCTATTGCCACGCTGTAGTGATCAGAACCAAAATCGTCCTTAACTGGAAAAGTAGTAACCCTGCGTGTGACACTTGGATTGTACCCAGACACCCCTTTGGTGAAATACTGATGGTGACTGCACAAGCTGAAGTAGAGCTGGCGCCCTCTGAAGTGCAATGGGAAATGTAACTTCAGCGTCTGTGGGCCGGAGCCCGAACACCCCTCTGGTGCTGTACCAAATGATCACAGTGGGAGCGAACAGGCTACCAGAATACGAGCACGGAGCAGACAAGGCTCTGAGGGTGACTGAGAGACACACAAAAGCACTCAGAGTAAAGGCTCAAGTCAGGAAACGTATGCTTGGAAAGATATGTCGGAGGCACTAGACCGGAGACTTCAGGCACTGCAAGGGTTAAGTGGTTCTGTACAGGAGCGAGCACCTTGGCAACCAGCAGAAGGCAAAGCAACCTCAGGCTACAGCTACTGACTAGTGAGAGGAACAGTGAGTCGCTTAAACAGTTCAGAATGTCGCTGGAGCCACCGGAATGATGCAGGAACACTGGAACAGCAGGCAGACCGGAACGGCAACCGGAACTTTGCGAATAATCTTAAATGGCCCAATGAACCGGGGGGCCAGTTTGTTCGAGGGCACTTGTAAGTTGAGATTCCTGGAGGAAAGCCATACCCTGTCCCCAACCTGGAAGGAAACCGCTGGCAGCCGTCTGCGATTGGCATGCCGCTGATGTCTGTGGAAGGACTGACTGAGGGACCCTTGTACCTGTGCCCAAGTGGAGCGGAGCTGCTCCATGTGCTCATCCAGAGCCGGAATCTGTTGGGACTGAAATGAGACTGGGAGTAGACAGGGTTGGAACCCATAATTAACAAGGAACGGAGAGCTCCCAGACGATGAATTAACCGCACAGTTCCTGGCGAACTCTGCCCACGGCAACAGGTCGGCCCAGTTATCACGATGATCAGTCACAAAGCAGAGTAAAAACTGCTCCAGTCACTGACTGGCACACTCGGCGGCTCCGTTGGTCTGGGGATGGTAGGCGGAGGAAAAGGACAATTGAATGCCCATCTGGCCACAGAATGCCCTCCAGAATCTCGACACGAATTGACTCCCCTGGTCGGACACTATCACTCTAGGAACCCCGTGCAAGCGGAATACTTCTCTGGCAAAAATGAATGCCAACTCCTGGGCCGAGGGAAAACCAGAGAGGGGCATGAACTGAGCCATTTTAGAGAACCTATCCACCACCATTAGGATAAATGTATAGCCTTTAGAACTAGGCAGCTCTCCCAAGAAATCTATAGAAATGTGGGACCAAGGACGGTCACCATTAGGCACCAGTTGGAGCAGTCCCTCTGGGAGATGTTTAGGAGTTTTGGCACGGGCACAGGTGGTACAAGCAGCAGTAAATGCAGAGCAGTCGGCCTTCAGTGAAGGCCACCAGAATGTTCGAGATAATGACCATGCCAACTGATCTCTGCCAATGTGCCCAGCTGCCTTAGATGAGTGATAGGTCTCAAGTAATCTGGTACGGAAAGGCTCGTCCACAAAACACTTGTCAGCTGGGGTTTCCGGAGGTGCATGCCCTTGTGATGCCAAGATTTGCTCTCCCAGTGGCGAAGTGATGCTGGTACGAATAGTAGCCAGGATCCTATCTGGCTGAATAATAGGGACCGGGGCCTCATCCCTCTCAATGTCTGTGCAGAATTGTCTCGACAGGGCATCTGCCTTAATATTCTTGGACCCAGGCAGGTATGACACTATGAAATTAAATCTGGACAGAAATAGAGCCCATCGAGCCTGGTGAGATGACAGCCTTTTGGCCTCGGATAAGTAAATCAAGTTCTTATGGTCCGTGAGGATTAATACTGGGGTCCTTGTGCCTTCCAGAAGATGTTGCCATTATTTTAATGCCAAGATGATAGCCAATAACTCCCTATCACCAATTTCGTAATGGCTCTGGGCACTAGACAGTTTCTTGGAAAAGAATCCACACGGCCTCAGGTTACCCCCTTCCTTAGGGCGTTGGGAGAGAACTGCCCCAACCCCAAACTCGGAGGCATCAACCTCTAGTGTGAACGGCAGGGCGGGGTTAGGGTGGGATAATATAGGGGCGGATGCAAATGCCTTCTTGAGGGTTTCAAAGGCCATCTCAGCTGCCTCAGACCATTGACAGGGATTCGCACCCTTATGCGTCAGGTCAGACAGATTTAGTAATGGTGGAAAAGTTCTGAATAAATTTTCTGTAATAGTTGGCAAAGCCTAGAAACCTTTGAATAGCTTTTAACCCCTTGGGTCGTGGCCAATGTAGGACTGCAGCCAGCTTCTCTTGGTCCATGGCTATGCCATCCTTAGATATGACAAAACCCAAGAAGGGTACTTGGGAACAGTGAAATTCACATTTCTCTAGTTTGCAGAACAATTTGTTCTTGCGTAATCTGAGTAAAACTTCTGAAACATCCTGGATGTGTTGGGTTAAACTAGCAGAATGGATCAATATATCGTCCAGGTACACAACCACACAGGACTGTAACAAGTCGCGGAGGATATCGTTAATAAACTCTTGGAATACGGCAGGTGCATTACATAACCCAAATGGCATAACAAGATATTCGTAGTGGCCTGACCTAGTATTGAATGCCGTCTTCCACTCATCACCGGCCCTGATTCTTATTAGGTTGTAGGCGGCACGTAGATCGAGTTTCGTAAAGAGAGAGGAGCCTTTCAACCTGTCAAATAACTCTGTGATGAGAGGAATGGGATAAGCATTTTTGGACATTAACTTATTGAGTCCACGGTAGTCAATACACGGTCGTAACTCGCCACTCTTCTTTTTTACGAAAAAGAACCCTGCACCTGCCGGCGAGGATGATTTACGAATAATCCCTCGTCTGAGGGCATCCTCAATGTATTCCTCCATAGCCCTAGTCTCCTCACAGGACAATGGATATGTCCTACCCCTCGGTGGCACCACTCCCGGGGGCAGATCAATAGCGCAATCATATGCCCGATGCTGTGGCAATGCGCTGGCCTCACCCTTACTGAACACGTCGCAGAACTCGCTGTATTCTGTTGGCACAGAAGGAGAGGTACACATAATCTTGACAGGACGAGATAGACAATTACCAGAGCAATGGTTGGACCATGACTTAATTTCACGTTTGCCAGTCAAACTGGGGATTATGCAGCATTAACCAACGGAACCCCAGAATGACTGCATGTTGGGGTGAATGAATAATCTGAAAACGAACTTCCTCCTTATGGAGGGCCCCAATAGACATAACGAGTAGAGTAGTCTCCATGGTGACAAGAGCTGGTTCGAGAGGTCTGCCATCAATAGCCTCAATGGCTAGCGGAGTATCTCTTTTAGACAAAGGAATATTGTGTCTTTCCGCAAATGCCCGATCCATGAAATAGCCTGCTGTGCCAGAATCTACCAATGCTAGTACCTCCACAGCTTGGTCACCTAGGAGAAAACTCAGCGGAATGGTGGGTTTCTTGTAATCAGGATCTGGGGACGATTGTATACCACCTAGGGCCTGTCCCCCAAGGTACCCTAGGTGCGTGCGTTTCCCGGACGTACCGGGCAAGTATTTAATAAATGCCCCTTTTTACCACAATATAGGCATAACCCTTGTCTTTTGCGGTGGGCCCTCTCCTCCTTAGACAGCCTGGTAAAGCAAATCTGCATAGGCTCCCCTGTTTCAAGTGCCCGGTCAGGAGGAATGGGAGGAGAGGGTGGGTTAAAAGACCTCTCGTGCCCATAGGTCTTGGGACTAGCCCTTTTAGTCAATTGCCTCTCACGCATGCGGGTGTCAATGAGTATCACATAGTCTATATACTCATCTAGATCAGTAGGTACCTCCCTGGCAGCAATCTCATCCTTAATGGAGTCGGATAGGCCCTGTGCAAAAGCTGCCAGGAGTGCCTCATTATTCCAGGCTACTTCTGCTGCTAGAATCCGAAATTCTATAGCATAGTGCGGTCGCCCATCTGTATTACCATCAATTTTTTTGCCGCAGAGATAGCTCGCCCAGGTAACTCAAATACTCTGCGAAACTGTTTGACAAATTCGATATAGCTTAGAGTACAAGGTTTAGCCTGCTCCCATAAAGTATTAGCCCATGCCAGGGCTTTGCCAGTTAATAGAGATATCATGAACCCCACCTTGTTACGGTCATTTGGGAAAGCATGGGGGTGTAAGTTCTAGGAATATCTCTAGTTGATTCAGGAAACCTCTGCACAGTGTGGATTCACCATCGTATCTTAACGGTAACGGCGCCGCCGCCGTAAAACTTCTAGAGGGTGCCAACAATTGCCCAGTATTATTGTCCGGTGTCATAACTGGGGGGACCACCGGATTTTGATTCGGTTTATCTAGGTGTACCGTACGTTCGAGCAAGGTTTGCATGGCCAGCGCCAATTGGTCTAGGAGTTGCTCGTGAACATCCATCCTCCAGTGGAGGTTCTGTGTATTACTGTCACTTTTCCCGTCTGAGGTCATGGCCCTTTCGTACTGTTACGGTTTTCTGACACTCAGACCAGGGTATGAAGTAAAAACACCGTTTTATTGAAAATAAAACAATGCCCCTAAAGGCCAGCACAGGAATAGCAGTAATGGCAATAATGACAAAGTGAATGCACACAATGATAGTGATAGGTGCTATGAATGGATAGGGAATATTCCCCCAAAGGGTTAACAAATGCAATAGGTGAGATATAAACAAGATTGGCCAAAGCCCTGGATAAATAGCAGTCTCTGGAACACAGTTTCTCAATAGCTGGATAGAAATAAGTAACTACACTGAATACACTCTCAAGTTGGTATAGTAGCGCAACAAAGTCCAGAGCTGAGCCGATACCACCACCGTGGGCTACAGAGGAATGCTATTGCCACACTGTAGTGATCAGAACCAAAATCGCCCTTAACTGGAAAAGTCGTAACCCTGCGTGTGCCACTTGGATTGTGCCCAGACACCCCTTGGGTGCTATACTGATGGTGACTGCACAAGATGAAGTAGAGTCGGTGCCCTCTGAAGTGCAATGGGAAATGTAACTTCAGCTTCTGTGGGCCGGAGCCCGAACACCCCTCTGGTGCCGTACCAAATGATCACAGTGGGAGCGAACAGGCTTCCAGAATACGAGCACGGAGCAGACAAGGCTCTGAGGGTGACTGAGAGACACACAGAAGCACTCAGAGTAAAGGCTCAAGTCAGGAAACGTATGCTTGGAAAGATATGTCGGAGGCACTAGACCGGAGACTACAGGCACTGCAAGGGTTAAGTGGCTCTGTACAGGAGCGAGCACCTTGGCAACCAGCAGAAGGCAAAGCAACCTCAGGCTACAGCTACTGACTAGTGAGAGGAACAGTGAGTCGCTTAAACAGTTCAGAATGTCAACGGAGCGACCGGAATGATGCAGGAACACTGGAACAGCAGGCAGACTGGAATGGCAACCGGAACAGCAGGCAGAACCGGAACAGTAAAAGGAACAGCAGGCAGGCCGAAATGGCAACCGGAACAGCAGGCAGAACCGGAACGGTAACTGGTACAGCAGGCAGGCCGGAATGAATCACAGAGCAGGGTCGTCAGCCAGAACCGGGTCAAGTCACGGAGCACGGTCGTCATCCAGAGCCGGGTCAATTCACGGAGCAGGGTCATCAGCCAGAGCCAGGTCAAATCACGGAGCAGGGTCATCAGCCAGAACCGGGTCAAATCACGGAGCAGAAGCAGGAGAAGAGTCAGACTAGCCGGGTCGGTACACAGGAGACACAGGAATACGGCAACAAGGCGCAGCAACAGGAACACCACGAAAGGGCAACTGACAAGTGCCCAAGCTCCAGCATATAACGGCACATTCTGGGCGGGCCAATCAGTCTCCACCAATGCACAGGCAAATCAGGTCAGACTGACAGAAAGTCACGGGGACCGTGATATATGTCACCTTACTAGACTTTCCCATAGGGGAGTATGTCTGTTTTAGACTTTTGAGATTTTCTCATAAGATACTAATACTGCTTGAGACTGTGGTTGTCTGCAATTCTATATCAATCACCATTAAAGTTTCCCAAATATTTCCCCCTCCATTGAGGAAGAGAGGCTCATTGTCTCTGTTACATGAGGTAATTTAAACACATTTTAAAACACAGATTTTTAAAGAATTTGCTTTAAAAGAAAAATTAACCATTTCCTCCCCATCATGGCAATGTCTCTGACATTGTGCATACCAGGCTATAAGTAGAATGGGACATGACCCTTCATTTGATGTAGTAGGTTATATTATTTCTAAAATCATATGCTTTGTCTACCTTTTCATCATTTATATGGTTGTTACAACCGTTTTAGCATAGGCAAGTCATGTTTTAAAAATTGAAAAACAGTTGTAGTAGGTGTAGTTGTGTGCTTCTGGCACCCCCCTAAGATATGTCAATGTATACCAGTGAGGTACAATTTTTCTTGTAAGAGCAATAACTAATGAATAAAGATGGAAATCTACAGTTTTCAAAGATTTCATTACGTTGTCGATTTTCTGGAAATACGTTGTTTTATATAATTATTTGTCTGTTTTAGGGATGTTTTACCATGTAACCACTGTGCATTTTATTTCATATAGTTTAAAATACAGTTTTGCACTCCTGGTAATTAGGGGTCTGTGTAGCCCATACATGTAGGTAAAACTATACACATTTGGTATTTTTATACTTGGGGGATTTAATGTGTGATTTTAACAAAATAAGTATTTTTTTTTACTTTTTTGTTGCATGATGCAAAACTTTTTTTCATGAGGCACCATGCAAAAGCACTCTGGCACTCAAAGAGTTAAGTGCAATTGCTCATTTAAAAGTACACAGTGAGAACAATATATCAAGATCTGGGGATGGGTGAAATGTCCAATTTTATTCTCATGGGTATTTCCAAGAAAAATGCACAATTTGGCACTTTATCCGGAGGAATTCTTCTCCATTGTGGAACCCATTCATTTTCTTCTGATTTACTAACACCATAGATTTTCCCATGGCATGGTGGAGAGAGTTCCTGCCCTATAGTATAAAAACTTAGAATTTCCTGCAATGCAGCATGTTGTAGAATAGACAGATAGAAGAAAGAATCCAAAGAAACAGATAGAGAGTGAGACAGTTTTAATTTGTTTTTGGCATGCTTGCTTGCACAGTATGAGCAACAGGATAAACTGTAGGGCTGCTGCTGAATCAGATGTGGACGAACTCAGCAGCAGCAGCAGCAACAGTAGTGATGGGAGCCCAGTTCTTGCCCATGTGAGCCCCAGGCCACCAACATTTTCTCCAGGGATCTGGGGAAGCATAATAAAACAGGAATCTCTGGATACTAATAGCAGTAGCAGCACAGTTCAGCTGCCTGTTCCAGCTAGTACTATCACTGTACCTGTACAAATCAAAACATTAATAAATTATGAAACCCATCAAAGCACCAAACCCACCCTCGTTGATTGTGAGATGGCATGAAAGGCAAAAAATATTGGGTCTGGGACTAAGAAATTAAATTTATTAAAATATAACTTTTATTATCTACTGATAAAAGAAAACTCAGCAAATTGTTAAAAACAGGCAGATTCAGTAGGAGTCTCACTAAATTTGAAGACAGCCTACTCAAAACCAAGGTCATCTCACGCCCCCCTCTCCTTTTGTTATAACTTACTACACTCTTGTCCGACTCCTCGCAAACTTTACTATATGAAACAATGGGAGACGGAGTTATCTTTCACCCTGGACATGCCTGGCTGGTCACATATTTTGGCAGACGTCTTCAGATTCGCTAGAGACATGGCCACTAGGGAGATGAATTATAAGATAATCACCAGATGGCACCTGACACCAACTCGTGTAGCCCAAATTTCCTCCACACATTCTCCGTTATGCTGGAGATGCTCCACAGGGGTTGGCTCCCCTGCTCACATTTGGTGGCTCTGCCCACTTATTGTCCCCTATTGGGAACAGGTCATGCTCAAAATTAATTCAACTTTATGCCTCTCTCTACCTACTGACCCACTTCTCTGCTTAGTCTTCAGTACACGACATTTCCTCACCTCGCTTCCAAGGACACGTACAGTCCTACTTGCACATCTTCTGAATGCGGCAAGGTCTCTTATTCCGATGTTTTGGAAACAGACATCTACTTCTCCCATTTCTATATGGTATGAGAAGATTGATAATATCTATCACATGGAAAGATGCCACGCTATCGCATCATCCGAGCTGGCATTCTTTTGCTCCTGCTGGGATGTCTGGTTTAATTGAGTAAGCCTCTGGTATTGTCACACTTGATATTCCAGTCGTATACTTAAGACAGATGACGTATCAGAGAACTGCTGAACCCCCCCTCCTCCCCCCACTTCCTTCCACCCTCTCTTTTGTCCCCCCCCCACCTTTCTCTCTTTCCTTTTCTTCTTTCCCTTTTCCCCTCACTCTCTTCCTATATCGCCTTCTCCTTTCTCTAACGCCTTTGTATTCTTCTTTCTACATCCGCCTCTCTCCTGTTGTTACTTTCACTGAATAGACGAATTGGACGAGACTTCATTCACGCTTATTTCCGATTCGATATTTCGATCATCACTGGTCATTGTTAATACTGTCGTTTGGAAAGTATATTTTAATGTTTAATTCAGTTTCCGAACAGTACAAAGACAGTACCCCCACTGGAATCTTTTCAATCAATATTGTTTGATCTTGTTCTTTTATATACTGTATATCTAGCATTTTATCTGTATACTCTACCAAAACCTCTGATGTACTTATGTATGTTTTACTTATTTTCAATAAACTTCTTTTAAAAAAAAAAACAAAAAAAAACAGGCAGATTCAGTACGTTCCAGTATTTGCAATCCTTGCTGCTTACTTGGATACAATGCCATACATGGTGAAATGTGCATTAGGGAATGGGGACGCAGACCTGCACTCCATAATTAAGCTATACAGTGCACCTTAAAGAATTACTTTTTAATAACCATCTCTTCCATTATGATCACTTGCAAGGAAGTGACCACTACAAAATTATTTTTGCGGGCTATACTCCCTCTGTGTGACATTTCAAGTGATCCCTTTTGCTGTTGTGAGAAGTTATATCTACCCCAACCTAACTAATTAGCACTAATAGAGAAAGATCGAGCTCTGAAGGATTATACTGTTCCTTACAAAATGTCAGTGTTTGCTACTATAGTGGAAGGTTCCTTACGTACAGAAATACTCTGCAGACTAACAAGTGAGACTAAATATAGCTTATAACTGTACGAATTACAATTCTCTCATTAGTATATGCTGGGATGATTGTAGGTATACAAGTGCTGACAAACCAGTATATGAAGAGTTAACTCTCACCACAGTTAGTGTCTAGGAGTGCCAGTTGGGTAATGGAGTCGCTAATGTAATTACAATCCTCTGCAAAGAATAGCAACTGTACTCAGTCTAGAGATACATGTGCTTAGCAAAACTAATCCTTTGAGTTCAGCAGATTTGTTCAATTAAGCATTAATTGTTGCTACATACACTCCATTATTTACTGAACAACTTACCAACACTTATTCAAACTATTGGGACCGAGTCAAAACGCTATTGATTCGGTATCTCTGTTACAGTAAAGAAATATCGGGCACTAATAAAACGTAAACTAAATTTACATTGTATCCAAGTAATCAGCAAGGACTGCAAATATCGTAACATCCTGTATCTGCCTGTTTTTAACAAGTTGCCTAGTTTCCTTTTATCAATATATAATAAAAGTTACATTTTAAAACATTTTATTTATTAGTCCCAGACTCAATCATTTTTGCCTTTCATGCCGTCTCACAATTAACGAGGGTGGGTTTGTTGCTTTGATGGGTTTCTTTATCTTTTGATTTGTATATTGTCATACACATTCCCATTAGCCAAACTAGCACCTCTAATACTCCTAGTTGGTGCCCCATATTAGGTTTCTGGTATCACTGTACCTGTGCCTGCTGCTGCTTATGTTAGTGTGCCATCTGAGACGATGAGACGTGTCATAGTAGCAGAAACTTCATTATAACTGTAAACACTAAGTAGCACTATTGAGCAGCAAGAGACTGGTGGGGGTGGCAGTGATGAATGTGAGGATGGTGCAGCTGGTGGTATTGAAGACAGTATTGGAGCAGTCTTGGAAAAAAGTGAAAATGAATGGGAGAAAGAGATGCATTTGGGGCAGGGGTATAAATATAGGGGGTGTAGAGAGTGTAGTTGTACCTGGGCCCAGTAGCCAAGGGAGCCCAATCTGCTCCAGGATCCAATAGGTTCTAGTTATGCCTCTGTTAAAATATTTTTGTGATAAGGTCCCAAAAATGTTTTGCACTAGGAACCTCCACTGACTAGTTTTGTAACTGGCTTGGGAATGGGCATCACCACCACCAACTGAGATACTCTGGCATTTGCTCTTACTATAATTTCTGCTGCTGATCATTAGAGAAATACATACATCTGTCACAGTAGAAGGATAATAACCAGGACAGTGTGTCACAGTCCAACATGGCCACCATGGCATTGGGTTCTAGCAGAAGTGACATGAGACTAGAACAAGTACAGGTAGATGTTCCACTATTCCTGATTTTAGCAACAGTGCTGCTGCAGTGCTGCTCAGGTTGAGACAGCAGCACCTGACCCAGTCATTGCAGGTTCATCTGTAGAAAAAAAAGCTTTTCTTCTACCTCCACCTCCACCTCCAACTAAAATCATGGATGAAAGACTATTCTTCCATTGGGGCTGGCATGATGCAATTGACAGCAACTGGAATGTGCACAGTATGTCATAAGGTGCTGAAAGAGGAAAGAACATCTGTCCTCATTAAACACATGCAACATAAATACCCTGATGTGTAGATAACATATGTGAAACCCTCCTCCCAAGAATGAAAACTGAGTGCTGCTGTAAGTTTTTCTCTTGTCCTCCCCAGGGGCACAAATAAAGACAGACTATCCAGTTGAATATGCAAATCTGTTGACAGGAAGGGTGCCTAATTTTTATTGAATCTTGTGTCATCCACCACTACCATTCAGTCACTTGTATTTAGTGGTGCATATAAAGGCCATAGCGACAGCAACACCTGATTTTCTGGGGGATGGTTTAACACTGCCAACATAAACATCAAGTCAGTGGGTTTGTTTATGCTTATTTTTAATATGAGAACGGATATGCTAAGTGTGAATATTCCAGTCTTTCAAAATGTTTCCACACTGTGCACGTCATGGTTTTGGATGAACACTCAGACCAGACTTGTAAGGTTAAAATAACTTTATTAAGATAAAGTACAACAGCAAATGTAAAGCACAAGAGCCCACAATCACAGTACAGAAATAGTTCAATACACGATGGCAGAGAATGCACACTGTGAGGAGATGTACTGAAAGTAGCCAGTTCCCTAGCGGCTAGGGAGAAAGGGAGGCAACGACTGGCAGAAGATGGTACTGATCCTCGAACCCAATTAAACTGGAGGCCCATGGTAGGATACTGGCAACAAAGACCCTAGATGAATAGGGGTATGCGGAGACCACGCAGCACCGGCACCGGCAACAGGACCCTAGAACGCTAGGAGTCCAGAAGAAGGCAACTGGCACTCAAACCCAGGCACCCTCAGTCACATGAAACCCGATAGAGGACAAGGCAGCTCAGACCCAAGCTCCCTAGGGTCACTGGTAAGAGAGACCCTAGAACGCTAGGGGTGGAATCGAGACGACTCAACACGGAAGGCAACCAGTGGCCCAGCACAGAGTGCTAAGATGTAATGTCATGCAACAGCTGGCTCTTGAGCCTTGCGGCTACTGCAGGAAGAAAATCAGCAGTGACCCTGCCTAGGGGATCTAGGCACAGAGAGGGTCCTGAGGTATACGCCCGGAGGAATATCTGCAACTCCCACAGGGAGTGAGCCCAGCTAGTATTAAGCGGAGAGGAGGACACGTACAGATCACAGAGTAACACAGTCAGAGCTAGTCAGCACTGAACCGGTACTTTGCATGTGCACACCTCCTGAGGCGTTTAACCAGTGTAAGCGGTTTCAGCAACAAGTGCTCAGCCTAAGTTCGGCAAGATATGCGGAGTGCCACATGGCGCCACTACAGTGGGAGCGCAACCAGACTAGGCAGCAGAAAGCGGGTTCGTTAGCCAGATCTGTCAGCAGTGTAGCGGTAATCAGCCAGGCCAGTAGCACAGCCAGATAGTCAGCAGCAGAGTGTGTACTCAGCCAGATCAGTCAGCAATGGAACGGGTTCTCAGCCAGATCAGATCAGCAATGGAGCGGGTTCTCAGCCAGATCAGTCAACAACGGAGCGGGTTCTCAGCCAGATCAGTCAGCAACGGAGCGGGTTCTCAGCCAGACCAGTTCAGCAACAGAGCGGGATCTCAGCCAGATCAGTCAGCAACATGAGTCAGCAAATCAGGATGCGCAGGAACGTCGTCAGGCAGGCCAGGTCATACACGAGCAGAGCATAAACAGGAACTAACGTCAGGAACAGGTACACCATGAAAGGGCGCCCAAGTAAAGTTATGACAAGGTATATAAAGGCTGGCCCTGGGTGGAGTCAAGATCAAATAACTAATAAAAGAGAGGCAGTAAACCAGGAAGTAATAATGTCGCCGCTTGCGGGCACCGTGATAGCACATTGCAGTTGCTGATGATAACTGCACAGTTACTTGCAGTTATCTAGGGAAATAATAATATTTCAACACACTTTTTTTTTCTTGAAACAAAAACTGAAATCCACACTTTTTCAAGGTTAGCCTTGATGTAATATTTTGAAGGTTTTACTTTCTGTCAGTTTGCAAATAAATATTTTGAAGGCTTTCAGTAAGCCCACTGCTATGCTAAATAAAAATTACCACTGTCCCTACTACATTTGCTGGACATTATCATACACTCACACACACACACACACACACACACTCCATGCTTCTGTAGTTGGTGTCACAATTTCAGCAGCTGCTTTTTCTCTCTCCCAAAGTCAGTGCAGTCTTAATTTTGACAGTACAAGATGATACCTCTTAGCTTCAGAATCAGCATCTGGCAATACAGTCTAAATTGTGCACTACCACTACACCTTAGTCTGTTCCCTCTTTGTCTGGTGCTTGCATGAGTTAGTGTCAGTTGTGCCTGTCTGTCTTTTGAGTGTCAGTCTGCAAAGTGTATCTTTCAGTCAGTCAGGCAGACTCAGCCAACTGATGAACTCAACAAGATGTTTGTGTTTTTAGAGTAAATCTCCTTTCTCCTTCACAATCCTACAAAGTCTCCAGACTCCCCAAACACAGAGAACATATTGCCTGCCAACAAGACTCACAAAACTAAATGGCAACTCCCATTTATTTACTTATCTTCTTTAGCTCTAAACTTTTTCTGCTTTTTCTATCTTTCACAAACAGAGAATAACATGCTGCTGGAACCAGACCCCCTTTTATACTATCCCAGCAGGAAAACAAATGAAATTCTCCACATGGTTGGTGAATTCATTCTTACCATTGATTTCAGTGCAATGATCAAGGAAGAAAGAAAGCAGAAAAACTGCACTTTTTGCAAAAAATTCCCTGCATCATTTTGCGTTTTAGGAGAAATGTTTTGTCCATTCCTACTAAGAAATGGAAGAATTCTGGAGCAAACCTATTGCGCCATAGAGAAAAAATAATGCATTGCATTGATTTAAATGGGGATTTTTACCCCTTGTATGCCAAAGAACTCTTCAACACATTGTAAAGCAATGTGTTGTAGGCATCTCTAGAATTCAAAAGGTTAAAAAGCCAAATTAATTTAATGAGATTTTGGTAACTTGATTTCTATCCCTATGCAGGTTTCTATAATTCTATGGGTTCATGAATCACAGGCACAATAATTTTAATGTACAAATGGAGAATATGCACAAATATATTCTACTAGTGTAAAAGCCCATGTACATGGGCCAGAGTGCATCATGGCAGGTACCAACGGCTGTTTAAACGTCTATATACTACCACAGAACTACACCTCCCAGCATCCTGTGCAGTGTCTACTGCACATGACTGCATCAGACAAACATACATCTGACCTTTTATTATTAGTGATGATGATTCTGTGTGTTCCTAGACAGACATGCAAATACAGAGAGAGATGGGGGGTGATGGATAGATTGCTGGATGGATGGATGGATAGATAGATAGATAGATAGATAGATAGATAGATAGATAGATAGATAGATAGATAGATAGATAGACACATATATTGACTTACTTCCAGTAAATGTAATTAATATTGTTCATTTTTATGCATACTATGGTACTATTTGTAAATGCTCATTAACACTTTGTACCAGAGAAATATCCAGTTCCTGCTAGCCTTAAGGTTCACATTGGGTTTCTAATCTATCCATCTGTCTACCTATCTCTATAAATTAGTATTTTTCAAGATCTTGAAATTGTCCCCTGTGGGACTGAAATGTCAACTCTGTTCTTGTGCACTACACATTGCTCATTTTTAAGACCAGTTGAGTGCCTTCTTATACTTTAGAACATAGTCTCTCAACCACAGTCCTCAAGTAGCCCCAACAGTGCAGGTTTTACTTATTTCCTTGCTTGAACACAGTTGAACTAATCTAAATGAATAATCTGCTAATTACACACTTATGTTCAGGCAAGAAAACCCTTAAACTCTGTATTGTTAGGGGTACTTGAACTCTGTCGTTAAGAAATTCTGCTTTAGGCTATACACATTCCCAAAATTGTCATTGATTTATATATTTTTAACCCCTTGTAGGCCTCCCAGTATTGTGAAGTAGTGTGTTGAAGGCCTCTCTAACATTCAGAGGGTTAAAAGTCCCATTTATATTCATTACAATTTGTATCTGTGCCCTATGGAGCAGTTGGTTTGGTCCAGAATGACTCCACTTGGCGTCTAACTATAACGCTCATAATCCAACAACAGCTGAAATGCTACAAGTTGCCAGCGCTTCTGTTATAAGATGTCTGCTGTAGAACAGCTTGTGCTTTTTTCACTTGTCTATTTTTGTACTGTAACAAGTCTCTAAAAAATCTATCTTTTCTATCCACAGATTGCACAGTTATTATCAAAATGACGACTCAGTTACAAGATTTGTGGATTAATCCCAGTGTGATGTCAGCAAATATAACATCGACTTTGAAACACTAAAGGATTTATTGTGCTTTCTTAAGTTTGTTGCATGGACAAACCTGAAAAATGAATTCCTACACAGAGTTAGAAAATATGTCCATTACTGTAAACTTTTCAGATAATTCTTCCAGTATCTTGGGAAATGAGGAGAACTGCGATTTGCCATTGGCCATAGTTTTTACCTTAGCACTGGCCTACGGAGCTGTTATAATTCTTGGACTCTCTGGAAATTTGGCCCTTATTATCATCATTTTAAAGCAAAAAGAAATGAGGAATGTCACCAACATTCTCATTGTTAATCTTTCATTTTCGGATCTGGTAGCAACAATCATGTGTCTCCCTTTTACCTTGATTTATACTCTCATGGATCACTGGATATTTGGGGAGGCAATGTGCAAGCTGAATGAATATGTGCAATGTGCTTCAGTGACAGTCTCCATTTTCTCATTGGTTTTAATTGCTATTGAACGTCATCAACTGATAATCAATCCACGTGGGTGGAGACCTAACAATAGACATGCCTGTATTGGAATCACAGCAATATGGATTGTAGCCATGGCTGGCTCTTTACCTTTTATGATGTACAGTGTTCTAACTGATGAACCATTCCGAAATATAAGCATTGACTCATATGTAGGAAAATATATTTGCATGCACGAGTTCCCAAAGGAAGAATACAGACTATCCTATACAACTCTGCTTTTTGTGGTACAATATCTTGGGCCACTTTGTTTTATTTTCATATGCTACACAAAGGTAACATTTTATATTATATTTTCCTTTTATATACATTTGTGTCCTTCTTTATCTATCTATCTATCTATCTATCTATCTATCTATCTATCTATCTATCTATCTATCCATCTAAGAAAGAAAGATAGATAGATAGATAGATAGATAGATAGATAGATAGATAGATAGATAGATAGCAATTGAACAGATGCATTCTCAGGAAGGGAAGGTTTGCAGACCTAAATCTTGACACATCAAATTTGATTTACAAATCAATTTCCAAGCCATGAGAGTGGCATTTTAGCACCCAGGCAGACTGCACTAGGTTAAGAATGAGTGTGTATGAAATGGAATAAATTGGTGACAAACCAACTGCAGAGTACAGAATATATAAAATTTTCCTTTGGTTGAAATTGGAATTTTAAAGCACTGAATGATAGAAAGGACATGAATGCATTGCTTTAAGGAGTTAGAAGTTCCCTGTATTCAAAGGCAGTTTGGGATTTTTTTGTCTCCTATGGTGCATCTGTTTCCCCCCTAAATGGCTCCTCTTTTCTTTTGAACAAGGGGTCCTTGGACAATAATTTAATAGGAAAAAATGAAGAAATTCTGAAGTAAACTAACAGAACCAAAGGAACAAATAAAAATCTGCATAGGTTTAAAAGGGCTTAAACACCTTGAATGATAGTGTGGTATTCAATGCATTGCTATTAGGGTTTAAAACCTTCCTTTAAAACCATGTCAGGTTTTACTTGACTCTTAAATTGCAGTTGGTCTGCCCCACTCTAGTAGCCATTAGAGACAGACTGAACCATTAAAGACTGTGGGCGGGGGGGGGGGGGGGTCACACCGCATATTGCTTCACAATATGTTGCTTACCCCTCTGGTGTTTAAGGTGTTAATAAGAAATGGAGCAACTGTGGAGCGATCTTGCTGCACCATAGAGTATTAATGAAATTTTGAGTTGCTTTAAGTGGGGCTTTTAACACAGTGAATACTGGAGAGGACTCCAGTACATTACTAAACAATACAATGGAGACATCACTAGCATTCAGGATTCAAAATTCCTATTTAATTGCAAATTTAGGAAATGTGTATTTGTCTCCTATGCTACAGTTGTTTTGCACTGGAATTGCTTCAGTTCTCACATTAGAAAAACTTCTTAATCTAGGTCACAATTTACATAATATATTATTTTTTATTTTTTAGATATTCCTTCGATTAAAAAGAAGAAACAACATGATGGACAAGATACGAGACAATAAGTACAGATCCAGTGAAACAAAAAGAATCAACATCATGCTTTTGTCCATAGTGGTGGTGTTTGCTCTTTGTTGGCTCCCTTTTTTCATCTTTAATTTGGTGTTTGATTGGAACCATGAGGCAATTTCAAACTGCAACCACAACTTATTGTTTTTGATTTGTCATCTTACTGCAATGATCTCCACATGTGTGAATCCAATTTTCTATGGTTTTCTTAACAAAAACTTTCAGAGGGACTTACAGTTCTTTTTTAATTTTTGTGATTTTCGATCTAGAGAAGATGATTATGAGACAATAGCAATGTCTACCATGCATACGGATGTTTCTAAAACATCTTTGAAGCAAGCAAGCCCAATAGCATAAAATGAACGCTGAAATGCCTTTGTGTGTGTTGAAAAATATTTATGCCAAAATTAGCACAAATTCATTACATTCAGTTGGTGCCTTCAATCTTTAGACCTCTAGCTGTTGCAACATGGCCATGTTAATAATAGGGTACAGTGTGAAGCTCTAGGGTACACTGAAGGGAGGGATCCCCCATAATCAGAAACTCTGATTGTCATATATCACAGAACATTCATGACCTCAGGGCTGAATTTACATCTCAGGTGCCTCTAGACAAGGCACCCTAAGCTCCTCGCATGGTCACATCCCCATTCCTCTCATGATGACTCCCATAGTCCCATCCACTGTTCCCTGGCACAGAAAATACCCTTAGCCTGTACATGCAAGCCCAAAAAATGTTTTTAACACCTTTGTTGCTGGAGAGATTTCCACTATATTGCTTCACAAGTCATTGAAAGCCTGTCTAGCATCCAAGGACTGAATAACGGTCAGTAAAAGGGTATATACACTGGTGAAGGGACAATCAAATTGTAGTGGCCACACCAAACAATGTGGGTATGGTCAGCACAGCTGGGGCTCCACAAAAAATGTGGAGCTCTATGCAGTTGCCTACTTTTACCTAATTGGACTTCTGGCCCTGCTTTATCTTTCTCTCATTATGCAAAGCCACATGTGAAAACTTAGCATTATGTGCACATAGATGGAAAAACTTATGATTTTATCAAACTACAGTATGTCTAAGCATATAGCATTGTGTGAACCGAGGTGTGATTTGAACATTCTATAAAGCTGATTTAATGTGTTGTTATCTTAAGCATATTTTTCACTTTTGATAGGTGAAAAATAGATATAGTTATTACTTAAAGGGATAGTAATGTTTCAAAATAAAAGCAGCTCCAATTAATCTTCATAGCATTTGGGCCATGGAAAGTGTTATTTCAATACTGTCAGAGTTGTAGTTCAAGATTAATTGAATGATAAAGTATCCCCCTTCCATCCCTTTTACTGATGTAACACTGCTCAACTCAGAGCAGCAGGGTGGCTTGCTGCGAGGGACAATTTTCAATTAACATAATGGACAAACCTGAAAAAGTTGTCAATGGGGTCAGGGCTTTCATTGTTCTCACAGTAAGAAGATTGCCCCTTGCTGTGAGCTGTCTGGTCTGTGGACCAGATTCCACATCTGAGGGGAGGTGGCTTACACTAGGTAAAAGGGGCAGGAGGGGGAAACTTCATCATTCAATTACTCTTGAACTACAACGCTCACAGTAATGAAATAACATTCACCTTGGCTCAAATACTATGAAGATTAATTGGAGCTGCTTTTATTTTGAAACATTACTATCCCTTTAACCCTTTGGATGCTAGAGAAGTTTCTGATGCATTTGATCCTCTCTAGCATCTAAGGGGATAAAGGGTTTGCTACTTTTTACTTTGCCCAGGGCCCCCGGTTGCCTAAATTGGCCCTGTATTGGCGACTATAGCTCCCATCAACTCCAGGCAGTTATTGGATGGTTAGAGATGATTAGAATTGTAATCACCAGTAGCTGGATGTCTAAAGATTAACAGCACTTGCATTAGATGGTTATAGTACCAAGCACTACATTGGCACATCCATGTTTGGTGTGCATGCTATCATGATGTTTGGGAGTTTTAATGATAGTTATGTCAATAATGCCACATTTTTTATTAGTAGGTTTTAACATTTAACTATTATTGCCTTCATCTTACACATCAAAGCTCTGCAAAAATATAACCTTATATCATTTACTGTGCTATTATGTGGTGTTGGCAATCATAAATATGATGATCACATCAAACTGTGAATGTTGTTACACTATTTTGTACTTTACTCTTAAATATTTACACTTAAATATAACTGCCATATATAATGTAAGATATTTATTATAAAAATGTTACTTTTTTACATATTTTATTACATTTTAATAGACATCAATGTATACATAATTTGACTTCATATTTCATTAATAAGCATAATTGTGTTCTTTTAAAGTGCTCTAGTGTTAAAGTGGTGTGACTTATTTGTTTCTTATTAACAACATGCAAAAACTGAGTGAAAACATAAAAAAGTATATATATATATGTATATATTTGAAAGGGGCTGATGTCACAGTACATATCACTATATACAGTCATCATTATTTGTTAAATCGAGGCCTAGACATACAGCTATGATTTGTGTTTATTTTACTTTTAATGGATTCCTTTTTTATGTCCCGAATAAAGTAATTTTCAGTTCTGTTGTGTAAGTACAAATAACATCTGGAGGAACCATGAAGGTTAGCATTAAAGACTTTAACCCTTTGAGTGCCAGAGGGGTACGCAACACATTGGGATGTATAGTAGCTTTCGAGGCAACCTCAGTCATGTATTGGTTGTGGAAAGAGTGGATTGTGGTTATGGACAGAACAAGGATGCCTAGAGTGTCATGCCTAGGGAAGTCTGGTATGTAAATATAGCCCTGCCTATATTCCTTACTAATCCCTTACTAAATTATATTTTACAAACTGTAAAATATAATTATAATGGCGTAACTAAGAATAGTTTACTAAAGACACAATGGGTTATTTGTATAGAGATAAAAGTGGATGTTACTTGGATTAAATGGAGCTTTTATCTTCTGGGAGGAGATGCACTAAGACGTGATAAAGAGGTGATAACATCTCCAGTCATATCGCTTCTCCATTTCCTATTTTATTCTATGAAGGCAATGACCTAAGATAGCATAACATAAGAACTGGAGAATTGATATTACTGGAGAAGTATTTTCATGGCATATGCCTGATTAAACACAATTTTCTAAGCTACTTGTGCCAAAAGTTTGCCCTGTTTTCTCCAAGTTGAGGGCAATGGGACGGTCTATGGACATTCAAGGTATTCTTTTACTCTGTGACTTGTTAAACACTAGGAATGAAAAACTAGAGGAAATAGCATTATTTTAATCAATTTCCCTGCACATGAAATGGGGAAGGTGTAAGGGTTTTACTGTGGAATGTGTCCGCTGGTATGTACTACGGTGTTCATATAATGTAGTGCATATCCTGCAGATACCCTGAAGTGCAGCCACTGGCATTGGGGGCTCTGGTATATTTGTACATTCACCAAACTGTGTGACTTTGGATAAAAACAAAACTGCTTTGCTGTTTGGTGGAGTTGATTTCTTGAGAAGTGCCATGTTTTATGCAGTTTTGATGACTCATCTTATCAAATAAAGAAGCACAGTCTTATTTTCTCATATGATAAATACCCATGATGCATCTGCCTCAAATTACAGTGTCTGATGAACATGTAATGTTTAAAGGTATAATCATAATCCTTGAGTTATAGTTGCAAAAATTCATATATTTGCTACTTACAAATTTATTCCTGAATATTGTTGGTATATAAGAATGCCCATTATAGTTATGAAGCTACTGTATACTGTGTATTTCTTAATATATCTCAAATATCAGAAGTGATGTATCACAGCTGAGATAATGTGATAAACATGGAGGCATAACATGTACACAGACACTAGAAGGCAATTGGTGCAATTCTAGGTCAAATCACTGCACTACAGGAAACAGATAAAAAGGCTCATTGTTTTAAATGGCACTTTAACCCTTCTGCGTGCAAGGGAGGTATCCAATGCATGGCACTCAAAGAGTTAAACCCCAGAATGCTAGTGATGTCTCCAGTGCATTTCAAAGCAACACACTGGAGACTTCTCTAATATTCAAGTGGTTACAAGCCTCTTCTAACCCTTTGAGTACCTTAGGGGTGCACAATGCATTGCTCAGTGGGAATTTGGGGATATTTATATTTGTCCCCTATAGTGCTATTGGTTTGCTCCAGAACTGCACATAGGACATCAGATTCAGTTCTTACATACAATGCTCACCTATAAAGCCCTGCCAAAGCATTAACCCTGGATGTCACTGCCTGACTGGGGCCAGTTTGTAATACAGCTAAGAAATGGGGTATATGATTATAATATATAGTATAGTATCCTCTAAGTGCAGACACAAGCCTGTGTATAAACTAGACAAATATCTGCAGAGTTTACAGATCTTGAGTAAAGAGTTTGTGTGTTTACATTATGTGTTGTGGAGAAGTTAAACAGAAATTATCACATTTTACTAAGGGTCGTGTGTTCAAAAGAAAAGTGTAGAAATTCTGGGGCAACTCAACTGAACCATAGGGAAAAAAGAACAATTACAAAATTTCCCATTAACCCATTGAGTGCCAGAGGTGTAAGCAACTCAACTGAACCATTGGGTAAAAAAGAACAATTACAAAATTTCCCATTAACCCATTGAGTGCCAGAGGGGTATGCAACGCATTGCTTTGCAGTGCGTTGCTTACCCCTCTGGCATGCAAAGGGTTAACCCCTTAATGACAGATTACTTGCCAGGACCATCATCAGTGTCCATAACATTTTCCCATCTGCATGTTGATCCTTAACCCCTTCATGACCACTGATGTGCCAGGACCGTCACGGCGGTCTGGCACTTAAGGACCAGTGACGGTCCAGGCACGTCATGGAGTTCAGGGCTCCCGGCTTGGCTGCACACCGCTCTTGGAGCCCTGAACTGGAATTAAAAAAAAACAAAAACCTGTGGTCACTAAGTGTCAGCCACGCGTGCGCACACCGGTCCATAAGGGGTTAAAATGTTGTTATTGCATGTAAACTCAGGGGCTATTTACAAACGAACAATGGCAACCTTTTAAATATGGAGTAAATCTCTATTCTATCAATACATTTCCTCCAATTTAACTAAGAACAGAATATACCTGATCTTAAGATTCTGGTGAAAATTATGTCACAACATAGTTTCTTCATAAATTCGCTGCTCCATTTTAGTTCTACAAAAACACAACTAGAGAACCTGATGATATCTAAAACTGGCGGTGGCAATTTTATAAATATCAAACTTACGTTTTAGCACAGATTACAGCCATTATTCTCTTAACCTTTTGATTGCCATTGCGTCTCTCTGGCACTCATTGGCCTATATTTATAAAAGCAAACTGGAGTTATTCTGCAGCATAATAACAATTCATAAGTTCCCATGCACTCAAATGGAGCTTTTTAACCCTTTGAATGCTAAAGAGGTCTCCTATGCATTGCTTCACAGTGCACTGGAGGCGACACTAGCATTCAAGGGGTTAATAGCCCAATTAATTTAAACAGGTATTTTTTTGTCCCCTATAGTGTAGTTGCTTTACTTCTGAATAGCCCCAGTTTGCTTTAAGAAATATGCACAAATAACACCTGTATATAATCTATGGCAGGTGTAGAAAGTCTGGATATCAAGAGCTACCAACAATGAGTATTTTCAGGATATCTCAGTTGGAGTACAATTGGATTAATTAGTGGCTCAGTCACTTTAATTATTCTGTCTGTGCTAATTCAGTATACTGAAAAAGTGTTCTGTTGGTAGCTATTGAGGACCTTACACGGGTGGTTCTCAATCCTTTTTGCTCAAGGCACCCCTCAAACAGAATATGGTATTTTCAGGGCACCCCTAGCATTTCACAGATCTGTCTCAAAGATCTAATGGAGGTGACAGATATATAAATATATAGCTGTTCTTAAGTCTCACAATGAGAATGACTAAAAGAGTGTATTGAGTCTAAATATACATTGGAAACTGAACATTCCTATTTTTGCTAAACTGTTTATTGGAAAACTGGGACACCCTAAACTCGTGTCAAGAGCACACCAAAGTGCCACAGCACCCTGGTTGAGAGGCACTGTCTTAGACCTATGTCCTAGACTCTTCAAAAATTCTTTGTTCCTTGACGCCTCAAATCTAATCTTACATATATTTTTGGGGGGCTTACATTTTTTTTACCTTTTCCAGGGCTCCAGGCCTACCATTACAATAGCAGTCTTGATAGGTGTCACAGAAGTGAATTCTCTGCATTGTCAGCTAATCCTTTGAGTGCCATAGGGGTACGCAATGCATTGCAAAACAATGTGTTGCGTACCCCTCTGGCATTCAAAGGGTTAATGGGCCTGAAATGAAATATCAGCCTTTCTGAATGGAAGAGCAGTGGGTATTAATCATAATACATTAATAGTATTAGCACTGCACAAATAATTAACCAAACTGTTTCTTTGTACGATAGTCTATCCTGGTAGTTGCCCTTTAAGGCATCTATAACAAATCAGAAGTGCAGGTGTTTCTTTAGCATAGTAAATATTCCTCAGTGTATCACTGAAAGTTTATGTTAGTAATTCACTGATCAGGCACTGATTGAACAGCCTCCATAAATTTTCATCAATCCACTTGGAATATTATTTTTTCAGCAGCATTTTTATTCTTACACTGTTTATAGAACATACACAATTTAAAACTGCCCAATTCTTTATTTAAACTGTTGGATACTACAAAGGTCTCCAACAGACCCCTTTTCCCTCAAATAGGTACATATTTAAGTAGTAATTATATTCGCATGCATTAAAAGCAGTTAATGCATCACTTATTTTATGCATAGTGACATAGTATCTGCACGTAAAATAGTTGATCTTGATATGTTCATTCAATTAACTCTTTAAAGACCAGAGGCATGTGTAAAGCAGTAACTTCACCTCCCAGCCAATCAGAATCTAGCTGGAGGGGTCATGGATGTACAGAACACAGCTAGCCAATGATTGTGCACTAGTAAGTTTATAATAACAAATATGATCATATTATTCCATGGGTCCAATGTGCCTTAAAATCAGACGAAATCTACATGATTTGTTATTTGAAAATACCTTTTTCAGTCAATGGCAAAAATGGAAAACTGATGTAAGAAAAAGCTGTTACATTTTTATGATCCCATTTTCAGCTAAACTGACCTTTAAAGGGTATCTGATGAATAATGATTTCAGTTGAAAGAGAACAATTGCCTTCTAATGAATGGCTATTAAGATCTTTAACAGAAAGTCTTGCACTGGCAGGTATCAGTCACATAGCAGTCACGTATGTCTGTTTGATGTTTTACTGCATTTTATCTCTGTTGAATTTTATAATTGAACAAGGACACTATGCTGTCTGTACCAAAGTTTTTACAAGACTTGCGGTATGAGATTTTATCAGAGATTCAAAGTGGTCCTTTTCTCGGCATCTTGTTTCCCTCAATGGGGGAGATTTATAAAAGAGGAGTTAATCGAAACGAAGAGTTAAAATGGCTGTAAGATTGTCGATAGTATTAACAACAGTTTAGGCGAACATAATGCCATGTAGTAAGTTTTCTTAAAAATGGAATAAGAAAGTTTGTAAAAAGTGGTACAGACGAATTTATAAAGAAATTTCGCTATTTGCAACACTTTAGACAGCATTTTCTCCAAATATGTAAGGCCATGTCTGATCTGTTCTTATTTTTGCAGTCACCGCATTTATAAATGTAACTAGAATACTTCTTAAGTACCAACAATCATAATAAAGAATAAGGACATTTTAATAATCCACGTTAGCAAAAACAAACAAGAACACTTTTTATAAATTTCCCCCTATGTTCTTAAAAGGGGCAGATGAAATATCTTTGCATTGGTGATATTAAAGCCTAGTTGATACTAAAGGAGCAGTAAACCCTTATTGTGTAGGGTTATTCCTGCTGAGTAAAACAAGTGTACTTCCACTGCCTGGGGATACTGCAGTCAAAAGTTATTAGACTATTGAACTTGGTATTACTGCCTGTGAAGAGGTGAGTGTTGTAGACAAAGCTTTCCAGAGATAGTGTAGTAACAGTGCCACCTGTCAGCAAAACATCTTGAACTCAGGCTATGGGGCAAGTTATCTCTGTAATAACATTTTAAAAAGCATCTAACAGCAGTGGCATTTTCTCAGCAGGCAAAGTCTAATAACATATATATTTTCAGAATTAGGTTAATGATGGAGGAGTGTGTACTCTGTCAATGTACTAAACTGATCACACTCCCTTGTACAAATGCAGCTGTTTGATTTTTAGACCAACATATAAGCTCAGAAAAGAAACTGTTTCGATTGATTTGTATATACCCTATTCTATAAAGTGGAATGCAAATGTATTTAGCATAATCTGTTCCATGCTGCACATATTTACTGAAACTTAACCCTTTGTGTACCAGGGGCATATCCAACACATTGTGAAATGCATTGGCTACCTCTCTGGCACTCAAAGTGTTAAAATGATCATTAAAGTATATATTTTGTATGGCTTATTCAGGTGCTGTCCAATTTCTGCAGGAAGCCTGTTGTATGGCCTTGGTTTAGATATATTTATAATGCCATTCGGGTATGAATAAATAGAAATCAATAATTAGCAAATTGTTTAAACATCTAGAAAGCAAACCATGAATAATTCTGGAGCAAATCAACTGTACCACAGGGAGGGGGTAAATAGCATTTCCAAAAATAACCTTTGGTTTAAATAGATATTTTAACCCCTGTATTGCATTGGAGACATCTTTAACATTCCTAGATTAAAAGCCCCATTTATATCAATGGATGTTTTTATTTTCCCCCTCCGCTATCATGCAGTTGATCTGCCACAGAAGTACGCATCTTTTACTTTCTGATAACAATACTTTGCATATACTTAAGGCTCTGGCTTCATTAAGCCATTTGGGAAATTCCAGCAGAAGAGATTGACTTCAGTTCTTCCTCATAATAAACTGTTTCATATAAAATAACTAGCTAAAGTGAGAGGCCATGGGGTTATGTGCTAAGGTTTGATAGATGTGGTAATGCAGAGATGGCTTGTAAAATGGGATCACTTCTCCAGTTCCTGTGTTATTCTGTGGAGCCTATGCAATAAGATCTCCAAAGAAATCTTAGTGCATTGGCTCCATAGAATAACATAGGAACTGGAGAAGTGATATAACTAGAGAAATCATCTCTGCTTTATCACCTCTGTCACCTTAGTTCATTTAATAAACTAATTATATTCTAGAAATACGTTAATCTCATGGGACCTTATGTACAAAAGAAAAGAGGAGCAATTCGGAAGCAAACCAACTACACCAAACAGCAGGAATAACTAGTAACCACATTCAATTTGCCCAAAATGGGGCTTTTAATTAACCCCTAGAATGCTAAAGAGTTCTCCAATGCAGTTTGAAGCAATGGTTTGGAGACCTCTCTAGCATTAAAGGGGTTAAAACATAAATTAATGGTAAGGTGAATTTCACCCCCATGATGCAGATGGATTGCTCCAGAATGGTTCTTCTTTTCTTTTGTGCATAAGACTCATGGGAGCAGTTCTGGAGCAAACCATCTGTATCATGGGGTGAAACATAATTCCCAAAACTTTACTTAATTAGGTAATTTTAACCCCTTGAATGCTAGTGACACCTACAATGTATTGAGAAGGAGACCTCTGTCATGCAATGAATTAAAAGCTCTATTTAAATGTATGGGATTTGTTTACTTTTTCCCTATGGTTCAGTTGGTTTCTCCAAAATAGCTGCTGTTTTCTTTTTTGCAAAACCCATGGTTTCTGAAATGTATTGGAGACATATCTAGCATCTAATGAGTTACTCTAGTTTACAAAGGGAAACATTCATCAAAACCTTTCAGGTGTGCATTTACATTTTCTCACAGGATTTCCCCTGACATTTGTGAGGACTGGGCCTTTTCATGTTCATCTTCATGTGATCAGAATGTAGCAGGCACATTATCTGCAAAATATAATTTCAGGTGGAATCCCATGGGAAAATTTAAATTTCCATCTGAAAAGTTATTCAGATGAAAATATATCACTAGAATGAATTTTCTATTACTTCTATTTATTTTACTTTTGTCAAATTTATAGTGGACTTTTTACTTTGTAGGATAATCAGAGCATCGCTGGTCCATAAGAGGACAAGTAAAATTTTAGTTTTCAATAGCTCAGACCAGTGGATAACTATTTTTTTTAATTCTATTAAGAAATAACTTTAGTGAATAAATAATCTAAATTTGCTTATATATGGTATATCCTACAAATTTGGCAACTGAGGTCTTCAATGTTTCACCCTTTAGAGGTTTATATTTTTTATGTTTCTTTTAATCTGAGAAGATGAGTAATGATAGATTGTAAGAGAGGCCTCTGGCTATATAGACAAAGGAATTAAGTATATGACTGATGTAAGAACAGATGTGTTTGGCCAATGAATGAGAGATGGGTCAGATTAGGGGGCCAATCGTTTTAAGGAAGAAAGCACGATGCAGAGGAAAGAGGGATTCACAAAATCAAACTACATAGAGGATGAGAGTGAAGAGGTTCCAGCTTTCCACAACTATAGGCATAAAGCTTTCCAATTATAAAAATATGAATTATATTGCTTTACCTGCTGAATATAACAAGGGTACTCCCACTGCTGGCAATTGTTTTATTCAAAACGTATAACTTTTCAAACTGTTACAAAGTGGTAGAGCTGTTACTATTAAACTCTATGGATATCTGTCTGAACCATAATAACTTTTGGAACTAAGTATATCTGAACAATGAAAATAGGAGTATCCTTAGTTTCTTCCTGCCATGTGCTATGTAATATATGTACTATACAGTAATGTGCCAAAGTGTTAGGCTGGTGTGAAAAAATGCCATAAAATAAGAATGCTTTCAAAAATAGACATGTCGCTAGTTTATATTTATCAATTAACAAAATGCATAGTGAGTGAACAGAAGAAAAATATAAATCAAATCAATATTTTGTATGAGGACCCTTTGCATTGAAAACAGAATTAATTCATCTAGATATACTTGCACATAGTTTTGTTTAGGCAACTCTGCAGGTAGGTTGTTTCAAACATCTTGGGGAACTAACCACAGTTCTTCTGTGGATTTAGGCAGCCTCAGTTGCTTCTCTCTTCATGTAATCCCAGACAGACTCGATGATGTTGAGATCAGGGATCTGTGGGGGCCATACCATCATATCCAGGACTCCTTGTTCTTCTTTACGCTGAAGATAGTTCTTAATGAATTTGGCTGTATGTTTGGGGGTCATTGTCATGCTGTAGAATAAATATGGCGCAAAGAAGTAACTAGAAGCCACCAGGCCCTGGTGCAGAAATTGCCATGAACCCCCGACCACATTGCCCCCCATTGTCCCCAGTCTCCACATTGACCTCCATTGCCTCCAATCTCCACAATGCCCCCAATCTCCACATTGTTCCCCCCATTGCCCCCAATGTCCACATTGCCTCCTTCTCCACATTACCCCCTTTTCCACATTGCCTCCTTCTCCACATTGCCCTTAATCTCCACATTGACTCCAAATTGCCCCAAAGCTCTTACCTCCCCGGCACAGACCTCTATACAGCTTGAACTCCCACATGGTCGTCACTTCAGTAATGCAGAGCACTGGGATATTATGTAATCTCCCAGCACTCTACATTATTAGAGCACAGAAGAGACCACTCAGCGACCCCTGCAACCCCCATTGTTACACCACTGATTTGGAGTCAGTCAGATACCTCCCTGATGGTATTAAATGATGGATAAGTATCTGTCTTTACTTCTCAGCACTGATGATACCATTAATTCTGACAAAATTTTCAACTCCATTTGCAGAAATGGAGCCCAAATATGCAAGGAACCTTCAACATGCTTCACTGTTGCCTGCAGACACTCATTCTTGTACCGCTCGCCAGCCCTTTGGTGAACAACCTGCCTTCTGCTACAGCCAAATATTTCACATTTTGACTCATCAGTCCAGAGCACCTGCTGCCATTTTCTGCACCCAGTTCCTGTGTTTTTGTGCATAATTGAGTCTATTGGCCTTGTTTCCACATCAGAGGTATGGCTTTCTGGCTGCAAATCTTCCATGGAGACCACTTCTGACAAGACTTCTCTGGACAATAGATGGGTGTACCATGATCCCACTGTTTTCTGCCAATTCTGAGCTGATGGCACTGCTGGACATCTTCTGGTTGCAAAGTAAGCATGATGTGTCTTTCATCTGCTGCACTAAGTTTCCTTGGCCGACCACTGCGTCTACAGTCCTCAACGTTGCACGTTTTGTATTGCTTTTTCAAAAGAGCTTGGAAAGCACATCTGAAAACCCCTGTCTGATGATGCAGTATAACTACCTTGTGCCTTGTTGCTGGGCTCAGTCTTGCAATGGTGTATGACTTTTGACATTAAACTATCTTCAGCAACCTCATTTTGTTAACTGAGTTTGACTGTTCCTCAACCAGTTTTATTCCTCCTAAGCAGCTGTTTCGATTTCAGTTAATGATTATGTTTCAACCTACATATTAAACTGATGATAATTAATTATTGCCTGTTTGGTATAATTGTTTAATCATGCACCTGACTATATACCTACAAAATCCCTGACTTTGTGCAAGTGCACCTAAAAGAACTGAGGATGTTTGAAGGCAAAGGGTGGTCACACCAAAGATTGGTTTGATTTATAATTTGATTCTGTTCACTCACTATGCATTTTGTTAATTGATAAATATAAACTATTGACATGTCTTTTTTTTAATCCATTCTTAATTTACAGCATTTTTCACACCTGCCTCATCTCTCAGCAAAGTGAATAATGTGGGGATTCAGCGTACATGTATATGTGGGGGAGTGGGTTGGCATCTGGAAAATGGAACCACCCAGATATATCTAGGATGCAGCTCTACTTATTTTTGATCACATTAAGGCATTATTTATTTATGAATGATCATTGACTTTTTGCCTGAGAGATGTCCAACAATGTTGAGCAATTCATTGGACACAATCTTGGATTAAGAGGAGATGAGATTTATCAGGAGTAATATGGGAAGCACCAACCTAATGGTGTGCCTAGGGTGCTATGTACCCTTTCAGAGCACTGTACATATATTTCTAAAGGGTTTAAGGAATATTATTTGTGCCAGCTATTACTATTGATGGTCTCACTCTATATGTCTTTAATATTGCAGCCTTTCAAAAACAAATTCAAGAGATTTGAAAAGCTGAATATTACAAGCAAAAGTCTTAATGAAAAACAACATTACTTGCAAAAAAAAAAACAAAATACAAAAGCCAGAGAAATATAAAACAAATATAACAGCTGAATTGACAGTTTAAAATAACAAAGTATTTCTACTTTTATTGAGGAGTCGAATTTTGATTTTAAAGCTAAAGAAAATTTGTTTTCCCTATAAACCATTAGCAGTTTGAATGATATTCAATAAAGCATATAAAGCATATAAACAGTATTAAAACACTTAAAAACAATGAAGTGTTTTGAGTGAGATAAAGCTGAATTGAAATCTTGAGCCTTACAAATTTCATTACTGAGGGCACAATCAAACAGATCTAGTAGGGAGAAATGAGGCTTACCTTAGTGATTCATTTTGCAGATCATTTTGCAGGATCAGAAAACATTCTTTATCTGTCCAAGTCCAATTCAGAATGAACCTCATATGAACAGTGGGGGTCAGGGCTGGATTTACCATTAGGCAGAATAGGCATCTGCCTACAAGTGCACCCCACAAAGGGGCACCTGTCATTGGGACCCTTTAAAAAAAAAAAAAATTGCCTCACTGCCCACACTAACCCCCCCACCGCCCAGTCAGGTCTGTGCCTCATTCAGGACAGACCTGTAGGTGCTGCGCTCCCTCGTTGGCTCTTTAGTATGACAGAGCACTGGGAGATTACATCATCTCCCAGCACTCTGCATGAAGAGAAGACAGCGTGGGAGCTCCAGCAGCTATAGGTCTGTGCCAAAGGAGGCACATACAGACCTCTCCTGCCACTGGACCACCAGGGAAGAGGTAGAAAATGGACAATGTGGATCTGATGGGGGCAAGATGGAGATGAAGGGGGCAATGTGTGGGTAAGTTTGAGCTGATGGGGGCAATATGGAGATGATGGCAATGTGGAGCAGATGGGGGCAATGTGAGGGTATGTTGGAGCTGATGGGGCAATATGGAGCTGATGGGGCAATATGGAGCTGATGGGGGCAATGTGTGGGTAAGCTGGAGCTGATGGGGCAATATGGAGCTGACAAGGGACAATGTAAGGGCAATATGGAGATGATGGGGGGCAATGTGTAGATTAGGAGCATTGTGGAGGTGTCCAGTGGAGATGGCCAATGGGGTGGCTTCAGATTTCTGTGCCTACAGGCTCCTGAGATGTAAATCCAGACCTGGTGTGTGGGGGGGTAAGGCACAGGAAACATGCAGTTGAACAGGAAGCATGCATGAGAGAGGGAGCGTGAGAGCTGAACATTGCAGCAGAGAGTAAGAAGGAGCTTCGAGGAGTATTGGAGAATTCTTGAGATGATGGGAGAAGAGAAGGGAGTAGGGGACATGGTGGAATGGTGACAGAGGAGACAGAGAACACAAGAATATTAAGAGATGGAGGCCAAAAATGGAAGAGAGTAGAAGGGGAGACAAAGTGTGTGTGTTTGTGTGTTTTTGTGCTGGGGACTGAGGGTGATAGACAGGGGAAGACTTGTGTTTCATGTATAGCAAAACAGCTTGTTTCATACACATTCCAAACTTACAAAATGATTAACTTATTGCTAGTAGGTGACATTATATAATCTTTTCTTACACTAAAATAATGTAACTTAATATGTGAACTTAATGGTGGCATAGGATACAACTAATAGACAGAGTTGTATAACTAAATGGGAGTACAATAGGCACATTGTACACCTAAATGAAAGAGTTATACCATGGATGTGTATCTGGCAATATTTAGTGAGCACATTGCTTCGGCGATAGAGAAGCACATCACCATATGTACCAAGAATTCGTGATGAAGGGTGGGGGATCTTCTTATTGGCATGGAGGGTGGTCGAACTGCTGGAGATGTGGAGGGGAATAGGGGATGCCATTTTATTTGTCACTTTATTAGACTGATCATAATTCCAAAATGATAAACACGCTAGAAAATGTTTTGGAAAAGTGCATGTGCAATCTAATAAAATAACTGAATTAGTTATGAATGACAAATATATTTAGGTCATACTATAGCAAATAACTTTCTACTCCTTTCACTGCCAAAGGGGTATGCAATGCACATCGCAATGGCACTGAAAGGGTTATAGGAGGGCAGCTGCTGCAAACTATCCTCTGACCTTCATAAAGAGCTAGAGTGAGATCCCAACATCGCCAACCTCAGGTAGGAGATGTTGGGATTGTGAACAGGGGAGGGCTGGCCGGGGGGGCAATTGCCCCCTGGGCCGGTCATATGTCTGGGCTGGTGGGCCACTGCTCCTCACTAAATCTCCCAATTGCTGCTGTAAATGGAGCTACACTAGTGATAACATAGAGCTTACAATTGAAATGGAGCTACACAAACAACACCACAGAGGAGCAATCTAAATGGAGCTACACTAATAGCATAACCCATTCCTTTGTAAGCTCTATAGTATAACTAGTTTAGCATTACTTAAACTGTAAACTTTGTAGGAGCGCACTAGTGTAGCCTCATTTCAGCTGTAAGCTATGTGGTATCAGTTGCCTTACTTCACAACATTAATGGCAATTTTAAAATTAACAAAAGGAGGTGGGCTTGGACAGTGGGCTTGAGCGATATAGAAATGGGCCACTTGACTGAATTTGCCCCCTGGGCCGCAAGTTGCCAGCCCTCCCCTGATTGTGAACACTGACAGCAGAGGCAGCTATAGGAGTTTAGTGCATGTGGTGAACAACCACATTAGCATATAAACACGCCCACATGAATATGAAACAGTTCATTAACCCGCATTGGAAAACAGCCATTGTTGATGCAAAATCATAAACCTGTTGAAGACATGGCAGATTCATTTAATGACAGCAGATCGGTGGCATACTGACAGGGATGTGATAGAAAAGATATGTTAGTGTATACTGGAGATATGCTTTTTGACACAGATCTGACACATCATCACCATCTATTGAATATTAGTGCATCTCAGCCCAGGAGCTGAAGTTCCACAAAAGCTAGTGAATGACAGGCTACCCACATGACGCTTTAGCAAGTATAACATATATAACATACAGCTGCAGGTGTTCTGCAAAGCTTAAGGCTTTGTTGTATTGTACCAATTCAGAGTATGAACATAAAGAAAGTGTCTTTCAAAAGTGCTGGGACTTGTAGTTATGCATGCAGTAACCAGTAAGTATAAGACCTACAGCACTGCGTAAAAAGAAGGAGCACTAATCCACAAAACCACTCTCAGCCTCGGTATGGTCTGCACAGAACCCATCATGCGGCACCTCATATTATATATATATTTTTATATACACGTACAATCCCAATATTCATATAGTATGTATCATATCACAAGATGGTTGAATACAGGCATGTACATAATTACAAACTTTATATGGAAATAAAAAATACATGTATATAACCTTCATGTTATTAAAAAACAGTGATGCAACATTTTTCTGTAATGTTAATAGTTTTTCCTCTAAGTTTGATGTTCTGATAGTGTTAACTCTTTCTATGCTTGAAGGAATAGCTTTCATTTATGAAGCAATAATGTATAATTCTTGTCAGCTGTGTTATATATCCAGAACAATTACACTGAAAAAATAGTATCTACACTTTTAATTTCACTATGTTTGTTGTAATTTTCTTGCCTGTTTTTCTCTCAATTTAGATATGTAGTTGCAAGTTAACTTTGCCAATACAGTTGCTGGTTTATCACTGAGATATAATGAAATCTTTGCACAGTTGCTGATGAAATTCTCTGCAATGTCTGGTGGAATTGAAATGTTTTAGTGATCAAATGTTCTGTTTTTCCATTTTGTAAAATCATATAAGAACCTGTGTTAATTACTCTGTTATCAAGTTGTAAACATCAAAGAAATAGTAAAGCTAGTAATGCTTACATTTATTTTGTCTTATTGCATTGTAAATTATTAAATAAAATGACTGATTTCTGTCACACTCTTTAATACTCATTGGTTTTGGAGTTATTAAAGCATCATTCCTCCCCTTTTCCTGGTGTCAGCTGTTCTATTGAATGGTCACCTGACCAGTTGTCATGGCAACCCTACCAAGCTGACAATACACAGAGACAGCTGTCCTTGGTTGAGTAGTTTTAATTCATTCTTTGCAATGATTAAAACATAGTAAGTGCACAGAGACATTAAAACTACTTTTACTGAAGCAAGTGTTTTTGTGAGTGATCTGTCAGGAGGGTTCCCAGAGCAATGGTTCACTCTTGTTGGTCAGACCCATAACTAAGGGAACAGGCTGGCATCAGGGAAATGGGATGAAGGGGAGATTTTAAATCTGAAAACTCAAAAATTAGTGAGTATTAAAGAATGATGCAATAGGAAATAAAATGTCTCTCTCTTTAATATGTCAGATGTAGATGATAAAACATTGACTAATGAATACGTTTTAAAGAGTGGCTAAGTACACACTAAACCTTGTGTATAAAGGCACAGGGAAGCAATTCTAGGGAAAACCAACTACACTTTAGCTGATCCTCAAAATTTGTATTTATTTAAACAAGGCTTTATATTGTAGACTGCTAGGGAGGTTTCCAATTAATTAAGGGGCAATGTATTATAGACCTCTCTGCATTCAAGGGGAGGTCAAAAGCCCCATTTAAATGAATGATAATTTGTATTTACCATTATTAATTTGCTCCAGAATTGATCTATATATATAATTGATATATATATATATATATACTCCCTGAAATATTTAGTAGGTGTAAACCTGTTATAACCTTGAAGTAATAGGAATGGACACCATTGAAATAATGCTCTAGTAAAGTAACTTTTTATTAAAGGAATAATAACCCTTTATTTTGACTTTACATATTCAGAAAGTGCATTAATATTATGTATAGTTACATTTCCTGTAGTTTTTAATTTTTTTTTTTTTTTTTTGCCTTCACTTATTTATTAATTTTTTTTTACACTTTTATATCCTTGAGCTTGCTGTCAGGGAACATGAAAGCATGTCTAGTGATACAATGTAAAAAAAAAGATACAATGTAAACAAGATAGCATACAGAGAATTCAGACTGCAACATTATATCACATCCTGCTTTCATACTCTGTGGACTAGACATTGACAACTCTCTAGAAATTGAGCTCCAAGTAGCTCACTGTTAGGAACATAAAAATGTAAAAAAATAAATAGGTGAAGATGGAAAAAAATACTTTTAGTCAGCTTGACTGCACATATTATGTACTTGCAGAATACGTAAAGCCAAAATAAAGGGTTACTATTTATTTAACCCTTTGAGTGCCAGAAGGGTACGCAATGCATTGCAGAGCAATGTGTTGCCTACCCCTCTGTCACTCAAAGGGTTAATAGTATTAGCATATTTTGTACAATATTATTGTTATTATTATTATAATTACTGTTTTATGACATAATATACTGGTATACAAATATATGATAAATATTTGGAGATGGAATGTACATTATTTTTAATTAAAAGTACGCATAAAGATATATCCACATTTCCTGTAATTGTTTACAGTTTTAGAAACAATGCCTAAAATAATGGTATACTACTGGATGGTGCATCCTGGTGCAGCCTTAGTCTTCAGAAACGTCTGCATCCTGCAAATGTGTATTTCATGTTTTAATGGAGAGTGAAGCTATTACATTCAGAAAATGATGGCCAATAAATGCTGATGATATTCACACTGTCACAAATAAAACTCTAAACTGCTGATGTCACATCAAAAGAGCATATCCTATCATACTCTTTCTTTGAATGTCCCATTTAAAGTCCCATGTGACTTCTACATCTACTCTAAGCGCTCCATTCATTAAATGAACCCTGTCACCAGGTTCATTGTTAGAAAGCAACCCTGCACTCTGATCATTGAATCAGTCACCCGGTTTGACCCCGGTGACTGATTCAATGGGAACGCAGTGCTTCGTTTACCTTGAATGAACCCACTGACTGGGTCCATTCATTCATTCTGATCTTGATGCTGCAGTAGACTGTAAAGCACGTAGCATCACAAAGGCTGTAAATGCCTTTGAGGTCACCCCATGGATCAGCTATCCTTTTGGATAGCTGATCCATGGTAGGGGGGCTATCAGGAGGGGTCCTGGTGCCCCCCTTTGAGGTGTGATCTTTTAATATCAGCATAAATGCACATATGAGCTATGTTATATGTTATATAAGCTTAATGTTATTAACGGGCAATTGTCGGCCTCATGTTAGGGGGGTGTCCTGAGGGGTCATGACACCCCCCTTGACTTCTAATGTTCATAAAATGACAGTTACACACATTTCTTCATACACACGTTTTAATAAAAAATAAATGGTTAACGCACACAAACACAAATACAGGCAAGGTATGCATTCCATACCTTGCCTATTAACCCTTTGAGTACAAGAGTGGTAGGAAACATATGCTAAGCAATGCTTTCCTACCTCTCTGGTACTCAAAGGGTTAAGTATCTAATAAAAGACAGGTTCGCTTTCTACATGTCAGTCCCTGAGGTGAATTTCAGATGGAATTAATATGTTGAATATATGCAATATATGTTGACATACTAAAGGGGGGTGTCGAAGGGGGGGCATTGTGTAGTGCTTGGTGTACAAGTTTGCTGTCCATGGTGTTGAAAGCCTTCTCTGTATTCCCCTACTGGCTAGTTAGGGAAGCACAGAGAATGCTGCTCACAATTGTCATAGTGTTGATGATGTGTGAGGGACGAGATCCCTTCCACACTGACAGCACTTCGAAAATCCTGTATGCTAATAGGGACCTTCTCCAACCCTCCCCTTCCATCTGACAATTTTGGTGAATATGTCGATGTGTGTGCAGACCGAATTGTCGGAGTGATTCGAACACATCAACAATATCATACCAACACCAGATCGTCATTTAGTACATCTAAGCCATTATGATTTCCAAACTGGACATTTTCAGAGATTGGTTGTGATGGCCTTGGAAATTAAATTGCAGTAAAAAGATATATTTCTTTTTATAAAGTTCACAAAATTCTTAGTTCACAGAAGTATCCTTTTAGTTTACCCCATGACTGGATTGCCATGAATTTGACAGAAGATAATGCTATTGAAAAAGAGGGTTCTTCAAAAATGTTTTCAGCCTTCTCCCTGCTTCAGAAATACTGAAATATTTGAAAAGCATCAACAAATATATATATACTTAGGTAGCTATATGCATTTAGAGTACAACAGTACACCACTGGTATGCAATGATAGACTGTAGGGGGTGCCATTTGAACTAAAATACTGGTGTGCATAAATATTTTCAGGAATTGGAACTGATGTTTTTTTTACAACTAGACTCTTTCAAAGATACTTATATCATGAACCATGAACTTCCTACTTTATTCTGTAGCTATTGTCAACCCAAGAAAAATGTTGGCCTATTGGTATGGGATGACACACTGTAAGGGGTGTCAGGAGCATATCAATTTTGAGGTCATCAGTTGGAAGTGCTATGCCAATATGTTTGAGACAGGTGATCAGCTCCATGCAGGGAAGGTGACAGGTACCAGGGGCTTATTTTCAGTCCACTACACTGGAGAAAATGAAAATAAAGTAAGAAAGAAAAGTAATTTTTCTGAACAATTTGCAAAAAGACATTGCTAGCACCCCTTGTAGTGCAATGTAGTCAAAAGAGCACGCTGGGTACAATTTAGTTATCTCAAATATACATCTATCTGTCTGTCTATCTATCTATCTATCTTTATATATATACATATGGGGTAAGGATAATTCCTTATTTCATGTATATACAAGATACGGGTCATTAAGGGGTTAAATCATGGGAATTTTAAGACCCCACAACAACCAAATAAAGGTCCAGCTAGGCACTGAAATAGTGGGGTGCACTCATAGCTTTTACATAGCAATAAAAGGACAAAATGTAGAACAAACTTGCCTCAGAAAGGACTGTGCATAGACCACATAAAAAGAAAAGCTATTAATAGAGGCACTCTACTATTTATACATAAATATACAAGAGATGGCAGCACTCACTTATAGGTGTCCTTCAAATCACCTGGCTGCTCATCCAGATGAATTTTCATAAAAAAATTGGGTTGCAGGAAAGCACACACAGGAAGCCTTATATGCAAAAATAACACAGGTGTTTATTGAATTGACATTTCGGCCAACCTCTGTGGCCTTTATCAAGATTACACCAAGATGAAACAAACAACCGTTATATACCCTAGTTTAAAAATGGTGCCAAGAGTTAGCCATGAGTAGAGCCGATAGTTAACTAATCAGTGAAAAAAAGACTATACATAAGTCAGCAAAGTGTACAAAAAATCAAAGTGATATAAATAATTAACTATATGAGTATAACGTGTACAACAGAAATAAAATCACTGTATATAAAATCTGGATATGTATATACTATTGTATATCTGACCCTAAAGGTCAGAGCTACTGACCTCCCATCGGAACACAGCAAATAAAATATTTATATGAAAGAAGCATGGAAAAATTAATAAATACATAAACAGTGCCTTATAATGATGTGAGTTATGATATAATACATGTCGCTATGTGGATACAAACAGTCTGATGTGTGTGGGCCATATATTGTGTCAGAAAACAGAATGAATGAAACGTTGAATAGTACATCAATGTGCTGTGTGCAGTCTGATATTTGTGTACAGATAATGTGGGGTAACAAAGTTACAAATGAAAGCAATGAAGTATAGCTTCCCCTAGCTAATGTTGCACTGATATCAGCTCACACAACCTGCTCAGTGTGCTAGTGTCGGCTCTCTCATAGTCTCCCACACATCACACAGCAGGGTTAGCAAAATGTGAATAGTGCATAGAGGAACAGCGTGATTGTGGGGACAAGCAAGAATATGTATTCTTTTTTTTTTAAAATATATTTTATTATCAGATCGCTCCATACATATCACAAATACAGAAAAATACATGTAAAATTGTTCAGTTACAGGAAAAATATGTAGACAGATGTAACAATGAAAAGAACATAGACATATCAATAGGGTGTACAGAGCCAACCTGAGGTTTTATTGTTATGTAAAAACCAAAACTCCCAAAAGAACTAACCTAGCTTAACTTTTTTGCTAAACTCCCCTACCCCACTTCCGATTCCTCTCTCTCCCGAACCCGCAGCGCCCACCAGCCAGCAAAGCCATAAGATATCAATAAGTACAGGGTTCAAACACAACACCACGCATCGACCATGTCTCACATCCATCCACGCAACCAGCAAGCATGACCCAAATCAACCAGGGCCGTCAAATTGCACATCATCAAGTGCCACATTAGCAACAGCTCTATGTGTCCACCAGTTCTGCCATCTTCCCCAGATCTTGTCAAACTTGTTTGGGGTGCCCCGATGCAAGTAAACCAATCTATATTGTGGAATGCACTGTAAAACTTAATTTATCCACACCATGCAATTGGGAGCTCCGTTTGACATCCAGTTCATGGCCACCACCTTTCTTGCCAACACCAAGAGCTCTCTCGGCAGGGATCTGTCAGCTGCATCCTCAATCTCATCAGGGAAAATAGACAATAAACAAATTTTTGGAGTCACAGGAACAGGTCCACAATACACATTATTTCTTTCCAAAACCTCCCAACCCCAGGACAATCCCAGATCATATGAAGGTATGTGCCCGGAACATTATCACACCAGAGACAACTGTCGATACCAGAGTTCCCCATTCTGTACAGTCTGACCGGCGTATAGTAAATTTGATGTAGAATATTCAGCTGTATCATCTGGTGTCTAGTCAATGTTGCCACCAGTGCTGCTCTTGCCTTGGCCATATCACATTCCCAGTTCTCTAACAGACCCATGTCCATTTCCCATTTATTCCGGGAAGGGAAGTCCTGATATCCTACATGAGATTCCAAACACTGGTAAATGAAAGAAAGAGGTCTCGAAGGCTCGAGAAGCATCAATCTGGCAAGAAGTGGGAATGTAGAAATCATCGGGGCCTAATCACCCCACTGAGCATGAAGAGCATGTCAAAGACACAAATATGAGTAAAAGAGATTATGTGGTATATGGTATTTGTCATGCAATTGTGCAAAGGATTTCAGCCGACTATCCTGATATAACTGTCCAAGGTTGGTAATCCCAAATCTGGCCCACAAGGGGCCAAAGTTGCAATCAAATAAGTGACATAGCCCAGTGGTGCCCCATAAGGGGGTATCAGGGTCCATTGCGACGTATCCCAACAACCCTTTCACCTCCACCCACACCTCGTATAGGGTTGTCGTCAGCGAAGTTCGGGTTTTAAAAACTGCAGGGCCTCCGTGTAAGAACTGGGACAGCGTATAGGCAGGTCGCAACAGTAATGTATCTGAGTAGTCTGGTATCAAGGTTGGGAAGAAGCAAAATCCAACGCATATCGGCATTGCGCCGCTAAATAGTACCTATAGAAATTGGGCAAAGCAATTCCCCCCTCACGCTTAGGTCTCATGAGGGTAGTCAGCCTGATCCTAGCCCGACCCCCCCCCCCGCCATAGTAAATGTAAGATAATTTTATCTATTTGTCAGAAATATATTTTAGGTATAGGGACCGGCGTGTTTTGAAAGACATACAAAAATTTGGGCAAAAAAATCATTTTAATAAGATTCGATCTACCAATAACATTTAAGGGCAGGTGAAGCCATGCACTTGTTTTGTCTTGAAAGTATTGAATATTGGGTATCAAATTCATCTCCAAAAAGGAGCCTGTCATTGCAGCCACCTTAATCCCCAAGTAAGTGCACACATCCACATATGAAAGCGGGATGTTAGTTGGACAAGAATCCCGAGATTTATTATCAATCTGAAGCAAAGAGGACTTAGTCCAATTTATTTGGAGTCCAGAGTAAGTGCCAAAATCGTCCACCAACTTCAATGTGGTCTTCAAGGAATTCTCATCATTCAAAAAAAGCAGGATGTCATCAGCGTAGAGTGCAAGCTTTTCCTCTCTGCCCTCCACCATGAGTCCCCTAATCAATGGATTTGCACGAACGAGAACAGCCAGGGGTTCCAAGGCCAAGGCGAACAGGCCGAGCGAAAGTGGATACCCCTGCCTGGTACCACGATGTAAGGAGAAGGACTGTGAACACAGTCTGCCCATCACCACAGAGGCCCTGGGACTGCTATATAAAATATGTATCCATTTAATAAAGGATGGGCCAAACCCAAATCCCCTGAGTACATGCCAAAGATATGGCCACTCGACAGAGTCGAAGGCCTTAGATGCGTCGAAAGATGCAATCACCCGAGACCCCATGGTGTCGTGAGAAAGTTGCAGGTGCATAAATAGCCTCCTAAGATTGTGTGATGTTACTTTACCTGGGATAAAGCCGGGTTGATCGTCTTGTATTATAGTTCCTAGTACCATATTTAATCTGGAAGCAAGGATTTTCGCCACAATTTTGGCATCTGTAGTCAATAAGGAAATTGGCCTATAGGAATTGCATAAATCCAGATCTTTACCTGGTTTGGGCAGTACAATAATGGAGGCATTGTTCATAGACTCCGGAAGGCAGGCATCATCAATAGCAGCATAGAAGGTATTCAACAAGTGTGGGGCTAAGACATCCACAAATGCTTTATACCATTCTGCAGGAAGATCATCCACACCCGATGCCTTGCCCGCCGGCAAATCACGAACAGCCTCAACAACCTCTCTCAGAAGTATAGGAGCGTCCAACATCTGCCTACATTCAAAGGAAAGCTGCGGAAGGCCACATTGATCAATAAAAGAAGAAATCGAAGAGTCAGAGCGGGTCAGTCGGGATTTGTAAAGTCGAGAATAGAAAGGCTGAAATTGTGAATTAATCAGTTGTGGATCAAGAACCAGTGCACCCCCAGGGTCCCTGAGCGAGGAAACCGACAAAGTCCCCCTACTTTGAGAAACAAGATGAGCCATCAGCCTCCCCGCCTTATCTCCATTTTCAAAAATATTTAGTTTCAAGTAATAAATGCAACGGGCATTCAGGTCAGACAATTTTATAGAATAAATACTTTAGGGAGCAGGAAACAAAATTAGAGTAAAATACCGAGTCCCCTTGTTCCACAAACTGTTTCTCCACCTCAACAGCATCCGATTCCAATTCCTCCACCTCCTGAGACCCAAGCCTAATGTTCGTAGATATAAGGGATATCAAGGAGCACCTTGCAGTCGCCTTAGCAGCTTCCCAAACAGTGTCTTGAGCAGCAGTGTCAACATTATTAACAAAATATTAATTCAGATCTTCCCTATGTTTGGACACCAGATGTGTATTAGTCAACCATACGGGACTAAGTCTACACACCCCAGACCTAGGTCTCTGATTTCGCTGTAGCATTAACAAGAGCGGGGAGTGGTCGGAAGCTACCCTGGTCAGAAAACAGCAATCTGTAACCAAATTCAAGGTCGACAGATTAACGAACGCGTAATCAATTCTAGATAACGTTTTATATGTAGCTGAGTGGCATGAGAACTCCCGTGTCTGCGGATGGAGAGTCCTCCATACATCTATGAATCCCATGTCACCTATGAGACTGAGGAAGGCATCCCTATATCATCTGGAGTCAACAGTCAACAGCCACACCACCTAATCTATCTAAATCAGAATTAATAGCTATGTTAAAGTCGCCCATACAGACAATACGATGATGCGGTTTGACAGAAATGTATACAAGCATGTCTCTGAGGACTGAAGAGTCGAAAGGCGGCGGGATATAAACATTCAAAAGAACAAACAGAGCTCCCTGCAGTTTACATGTTAAAAAAAGATAGCGCCCCTGGGGGTCCGTTTTGAGGTCAATTAATTCAAAGGAAACCAATTTAGTAATAAGAATGGAAAAGAATATGTATTCTTAGTAATAAACTATTGCTATATGTACTCTCTGTTGTTCTCTGCTATTAAACATATATGTTTATGGTCTCCAGCACATTGTGCAGTGTAAGCTGTCAATGGATCATAAGAAATGCTGACATCATGGAGCTGGTGTGGATAAATATTAGAAAGGAGTGTACTGAATATGTGCAAAACAATTAAAATGGTAAATTTCACACTGAAAGCATATTCAGAGTAATACAATGAGTTAAATATCAGTCATAGCATAAACAAACCTATTTAAAGTCTTCTGAAGTCCATTTAAATTATCCAGTGTATCAGCTAATGTCAGGATTGGTCTAACCCCTTGAATATGATATGCAATATAATATACAGCATTTTGCTTAAAAGTATTAAATGGACAGTTGGTCATGATGCTTAAAAATAAAAATGACTTTATACCACATAAAAGTCACAAAAGTCCCTAATTAGCAAAATCAGAACTAAGAGTCCAAAGATATGATTAATCAATAATGCAAAGAGCACAGCCCTGTGCTTTCTATGAATGATCCAGTGACAGGATTCATTCATTGAAGGCAGAGATTCTAGTAGATGCGGCTTTTACAGCCGCTGAGTTAAAGAAGGCAGAAAATGCCTTGGGGTTGCTCCATGGATCATCTATCCTTTTTGCTAGATAATCCATGATAGGGTGGCTATCAGGAGGGATCCTGGTGGCCCCCTTTGAGGTCTGAAAGTATTATTTAACCATAAAAACACGCATATAACCTATGTGAAAGATAGGTTATGTGCGCTTTATTTATAACACCGGCAATTGTTGCCCCCATACTAGGGGGGTGTCATGAAGAGTCATGATACCCCCCCTTGAGGTCTGATGTTTTGTTTAATCACAGTAAACATTTTATATTACACATATAATTAAATGTTTTAAACTTTACTTGTTTTACACCTATACAGGCAAGGTATGCAGCTGCATACCTTGCCTATTAACCCTTTGAGTAGCAGAGGGGTAGAAAACACATTGCTAAGCAAGTGTTGAATAAAGGACAAGTTCTGTTGAATAAATGGCAGTTCCTATCCAATGAAGAGGTGAAAGTCAAATATATGCAATATATGTCAACATACTAAGGGGGGGGATATGTCGAAGGGGGAACATTGGGTAGTGCTTGGTGTACTGTTTCAGTTTATTTTAACTCTTTGAATGCCACAGGGGTGAGCAATGCACATCCCTATGCATTCAATGCTGTCCATGGTGCTAAAAGCCTTCTCTTTATTCCCCTACTGGCTAGGTGGAAAAGCACAGAGAATGCTGTTCAAAATTGTCATAACTCTTCCTGCTGTACTCCATAGGAAAGTACAGGGAGATACCAACTACAACAGCCTGTGGCAGGTGAAGTGGAGACTGAACTCCGACAGCAGTTGCTGCTATCTGAGTTTACTGAATGAGTCTAAGTGTCACATTATCATATCAACACACCCCCTTGCATACGAATGTGTCTCATTATTCAGCATTTCCAAATGGAAATGACTCATTATGCTTCGTTAGCATATGGAAATAGGCTATTGTCGATGTGATGAATGAAAATTCGTAAACCTGTCGGATTGATGTCAATGTGTGCATCTTTTCATCGGAGTGCTGGTGATGTAAAGCCGTAGACAGTTTGGTGAATACTGTGATGTGTCTAAGACACTGCTCCGACAGAACATCGACATTCGTAGCCCTCTTCGACCTTTAGTGCATCTAGGCCCTAGTATTTCTATGGTGCAATGTATTCAACCAAACTTTATTTAAATTCATCTGGAGAACATTGCTTTTCTAGTTGTTTGTTTGTGATGTGGCATTCAACATCTGACTCAAAGCATTTACATTTTCTATTGGGGAACATTGTGGTGTTCGACTGTAATAGTCACCTCCATTCAACTTTGTGTTGTGATATTCGACATCTGACTCAGGCTGATGATGTATGATCGACTTTGTAGAGCACTTCTATTTTTAATTAAAGCATATTGTGATAATTGACATTTGACTCAGGTTGAAGATCTATTAGTTACCCTTGTACAATGTTTCCATCATTTTTCAAATTAATCACACTGGAATTTATTTTTCTTCTAATTGGCAGTTTCACCTCTCAAAAAGGCATTCATGACGCTGCCACACTATCCCCTAATGAAGCCAAGCAGGCAATACTTGTAGGGCATTTGTCCTAGGAGGAAGTAGTCATTTTCTCTGTCCAGTACATTTTTTCTTTTTTATACTTGACTAGTTGAACAGCCTGTGTACACGGGCCACAGTGCCAGGCAGGAACGGCCGCAGCAGGAGTTCCCCCTCCCTTCCCTTTCCCTGACGTCAGAGCTCTAACTGACTGCAGAGGAATCTGTTCCCGGGACCGTCGGAGGCTCTTCAGCAGAGCTGAGATCAAGAGATGTAAAAAGAGTTACTTCACTGCAACTACAAAAGAAATGAAAAAAATTCACAGCGCTAATTCACGTTAATTTATACATTAAGGCGGGCTTAAACATACTTTGGCCAAACTATGCAACAGAGACCCCAAATTTATGAAAGTGGTATACAATATGCTTTACACAGGGTTCACACTTGGATAGCTCATATGGAGGAGAGCAGATTTGGTTTGGTTTTGGGTTTCTGTTTGGGCTTAGGCCTAATCTTGGGGAGCTTGGAGAACTCCCACATTTCTTGCTGCTATCTATATTTATTCACTTGGGTACTCAATTTATATTTGAAAATTAAATGTATAAATTAATGTGAATTAGCTCTGTTAATTTTTTTTGTTTCTTTTGTCTTTGCACATTTTCTCTTTTATTCAAGCTGCTCTTCACTTTATACTGTAAGATTAATAAATGTTTAAAACTTAAATATGTTTTTATAGAGTTGTTGCCACTTGCAGAGGGGTTTAAAGGCATGGTGTTGGCCTAATGTTTGGGCTGTTTGGCTCATTGCCTTTAAGGCAGTAATAAAACCCCATGTGACTTGTGGGAGTGGGTGGATGGGGTTTATAGGGGGGACTAATGGAGCTCCAGTCCTTCTGGCCTGCTGCTCACTCTCTACAGGTCACTGAAGGTGAGTCCTAACATGAAGCTGTTTTTAAATGTTTTTAAAATTTGCCCAACGCGTTATGTACAAGAAATCCCAGCACATAGGAAAAGCTTCGTCAGGGATGTTTTTAACTTAGATAGGATGATTGTGTGAAGTTAGGTACTCGCCTATATTGGGGAGCCTTGACGTGGCAGGCGGGTTTAAACATACTTTGGCCAAACTATGCAACAGAGACCCCAAATTTATGAAAGTGGTATACAATATGCTTTACACAGAGTTCACACTTGGATAGCTTATATGGAGGAGCGCAGATTTGGTTTGGTTTTGGACTTCACTGCAACTGTCTACAAAATGTACTTGCAAACCAGGCACACTTTGTAGACTGTTCCAATGAAGTAAATCTTTGTATGTCTCTCAATCTAAGCTCTGCCGAAGAGCTTACGACGGTCCCAGGACCGGATTCCCCTGCAGTCAGCTAGAGCGCTGACGTCAGGGAAAGGGGAGGAAGGGGGGAACTTTTGCTGTGATTATATCTCAAACCATAAAGGTTTGAGAGCTAGGACTGCGGTCATTTAGTTTAGTTTTATAATAGCTACAAGATTACATTTTATCAAACCGTTACAATACTATCCCTTTAAGGACCAGAATGGTGTGCAATACATTTCTTCTTAATGGTCAAAAACAAAGCAATAAGAATGCGACTGTCTAAGGTTTGAAAATCAATCCAACCATATATGCAGGGTAAAATGACACTGAAAATTTATGGCATATTCTTTAACATAGAAAGTTGCAATTTCTAATTAATCTGAAAAAGTTCTGACTGCATGGTCCGTCAGTTCTCAGACATATTAATGATGTTATTTGCATTGCTTCACCATCTCTGTCAAAGGGAAAAAAGCTGTCTTAAAGTGAGCATGGTTTAATCTCCCATAATATTGTGAAGTATTTTATTTGAACCCTATGAGTGCCTTTGAGTACAGAGCAATGTGTTGCATACCTCTCTGGCACTCAAAGGGTTAAATCATCTGATTTCTAACCCTGGAGAAGGCTGTTTAATATGTTAGCAGATAGGAGTAAGAAGGTATTAACTGGTAAAATGTCTTAATTTCTTTAACCCTTTTAGTGCCAGAGGGGGGTACTCAAAGGGTTAAACATTTGTCTTTTTTTTTTTTTAAAGACGAATAAAAGACATTTTTAACATCAGAATTTTTAAGGGCAAAATTGATCACACTCATCTTACTGATGTTTTTAGTTCTTTATAATGCATTTTCAAAAGTCGCAGATTTACATATTTAAAATAGCACCCTCACTTACCACCAACCCATGATGTAACATTTTTTCCATTATGATGACATTTTGAACATTGTGCCCTTAGTATAATAACAGATACCACATCAGAATAAATATGAAACTTGTTTCATGTGTTTAATCACTCTGGAGCAAACTAAATGCACCACCGGTGGAAAATAAAAATGTTCTAAATTTCAAATAATGTAAATGGATCATTTAGTCTCATTGAAAGCTAGAGAGGACACATTGTGTTGGCAACCTCTCTAGCATTTAACCCCTTAACGTCCACGGTCCTGGGAAGTAACCTTCCCTTAAGGACCACTTTGATGTTTCCGACGTGCTGGCACATGTGACCTGTGACGCATACCGCCACACTGAGCTGAGGACTGAGAGAGTCCACTCCAGCCTTGGAGTGGTCAGTTTCAGTCCCTTTTTTTACTTATATCACTTCCAGAGGAACACTGTAAGTTAAATGTATGTGATGTGCTATGACTGTGACGGTCCTTAACTCAAAAACCACGTGACGGTCATAGCACGGTACGTGGGCGTTAAGGGGTCGAGGGGTTAAAAGCAAAATTGAAATACATTTGTATTTGTTCCCTATAGTGCAGTTGGAAGGTTCCAGAAATGTATCATTTTACCGTTCTGCATTCCTACACACCAAGAACACATGTTTTGGTGCAATACACAGTAAACAAATTTAAAAAAGAATTATGGGATATTATGCTGGAGGTATAAAAAATATGTACAGATTGCTAAACTTCTTTTTCTCCTTAATGAATGTATGGTACAGAAATGACATGAAATGTGGTATAATGTCACACAATGTCACAAATGTCATATAAAACACATTCCATTTACTTCCTTTGTGAATACACATACCTGATGCATGTGTAACACTGGGCCACAGAATCTATACTTTCAACAGGAAATTCAGCATTACCATGGTATAATAATGGGCTGTATATTGGTTACACTTTTACCCAGCCACTGTAACCTGTTTCATGCTTAATGGGTTGTTTACATTCACAGTACCTTGCTTACCTCAAAGTTTCTTGGGATGAAGTATATCAAGGGAGCCAATGTACTGGAAGTATCTACTTGAATATAAGTAAGTATGTACGTAGAATATAGAACATTCTGGTCTCTTCTGAAATGTACTTTCAATCAATCTTTATCTTAAATTTACAAATAAGCAGTATTCTGCCAATAGTTTTCCTACATAAAGTTATTTATACAGTGCAAACTTTTTGTTACAAAGCTGAAGGAAAATCAATAACCAAAGTTTGTTTTCAATAAATTTATATTAGACATTATATTATGTCAGTTGATAGAAATACCATGCCTTGCAGTGTTTTTCTATATTGATGGACAGAGGAGTGTGCAATGCATTGTTTTGCATTTAACTGCATACCCCTATGGCTGTAAAGGGTCAGTAATGTCCCGTAAAAAAAGTTATAATTTTGTAGAGGTTAAAAAATTAAAATATATGCTACAAATCCTATCTCTTAAACCACTATGGTCAACGTGGATTACAACAATAACTTCATTGGAAAGGTCTACAAAGTGTGCCTGGTTTGCAAGCACACTTTGTTGACCGTTCCAGTAAAGTAATTCTTTTCCTATAACTCTCTGCTGAAGAGCCTCCTCGAGTCACACGACTCGAATCTCTGCTGTCAGCTTTACAGCTGACATCAGGAGAAGGGGAGGGCGGGAGTTTGAAAGCAGCATTTTTTTATGGGACATTACTGTCCCTTTAAAGAATTATCATGGCAGGATAGGCAATGGATTTATTGGGGAATGATATTGGAATGGTAACATGATGTTTTCTCATTCATCACCTTATGCAAGTTTAATTGAACAACACAGAAAATAAATACTATATCAGTAAGATACTGGAGCAATTAGATAACAATTAGGTGTATACTATAATGTATGGAGACTCTAGATACATAGGGAATCAAATTCCATTCTAGATGTGGCTCAACAAAATAATATGGTTTCCAGCAATCTGTACATATAACACATTAAAGGGAAAGTAATAGTTCACAAAAAAACAGCTCCCAATAATCTTCATAGTATTTGGGCCACAGAGAGTGTTATTTCAATACTGTCAGAGTTGTAGTTCAAGAGTAATTGAATGATCTATTATTGCCTTCCCACCCCTTTTACTGATGTAACTCTGCTTACCTCAGCAGCAAGACAAGTAACACATAAACCCATGAAGCATAACCTTGAAGCATAAATAAAGAGAAAACAATACATATTTTTTAATGCTTGCAATACCCCTGCCACAAAAAAAAAAACAATTCTTCACAGTTCTCCTGCACAGTTAAGATCCTATATCCACAAACATGCCCCTTTGGGCAGTCTGAGAGTAGCCTCCCTGTTCTCTCTTGGTCACTTCTGACTAAAGTTCTCTAGTTCTCTGGTAGACTCTATGGAAAACAAACAAAAACAACAGAAAAAGCACAACCTGTAAAAAACCCTTAAGGGTCATATTAACCATATTGAGTGACAAAGGATTGAGTAACACAGTGCTCTCTGGCACTGAAAGGGTTCTGTGTGTCTACACAGTCATAATACATTTACTATCTTCCTGCTGTGTGCTATGTAATATACAGTAATGTGCAAACGTGTTAGGCAGGTATGAAAAAATGCTGTAAAATAAGAATGCTTTCAAAAATAGACATTTAAATAGTTTATATTTATCAATTAACAAATGCATAGTGAGTGAACAGAATAAAATTCTAAATCAAATCAATATTTGGTGTGAACACACTTTGCCTTCAAAAGTAGAATAAATTCTTCTAGGTAAACTTGCACACAGTTTGTTAAGGAATTTGTCAGGTACGTTGTTCCAAGCATCTTGGAGAACTAACCACAGTTCTTCTGTGGATTTAGGCAGCCTCAGTTGCTTCTCTCACTCCATGTAATCCCAGAAAGACTTGATGATGTTGAGATCAGGGCTCTGTGGAGGGCATACCATCACTTCCAGGATTCCATGTTCTTCTTTACTCTGAACATAGTTCTTAATGACAATGGCTGTATGTTTGGGGTCGTTGCCGTGCTGCAGAATCAATTTGAGGCCAATCAGATGCCTCCCTGATGGTATTGCATGATGGATAACCTGTACTTCTCAGCATTGAGGAAATCATTAATTCTGACCAAATCACCAACTCCCTTTGCAGAAATGCAGCCCCAAACTTGCAAAGAACCTCCACCATGCTTCGCTGTTGCCTGCAGACACTACTGGTCTCCAGCATTCTGTGAACAAACTGCCTTCTGCTACAGCCAAATATTTCAATTTTTGCTGCCATTTTTTCTGCACCCCAGTTCCTGTGATTTTGTGCATAGTTGAGTCACTTGTCCTTGTTTCCACGTCAGAGGTATGGCTTTTTGTCAGCAAATCTTCCATGAAGACCACTTCTGACCAGACTTCTCTGAACAGTAGATGGGCATACTAGGATTCTACTGTTTTCTGCCAATTCTGAGCTTATGGCACTGCTGGACTGCAAAGAGAAGTAAGCATGATGTGTATTTTATCTGCCGCACTAAGTTTCCTTGGCCGATCACTGCGTCTAAGGTCCTCAACATTGCCTGTTTCTTTGTGCTTCTTCAAAAGAGCTTGGAAACTCCTGCCTGCCTTGAAATTTCTGCCTGGAATAGACCTTGCTGATGCAGTATATTTACCTTGTGTCTTGACGCTGTGCTCAGTCTTGCCATGGTGTATGACTTTTGACATTAAACTGTATTCAGCAGCCTCACCTTGTTAGCTAAGTTTGGCTGTTCCTCACCCAGTTTTATTCCTCCCACACAGCTGTTTCTGTTTCAGTTAATGATTGTCTTTCAACCTACATATTAAATTGATGATCATTAACACCTGTTTGGTATAATTGTTTAATCATACACCTGACTATACGCCTATAAAATCCATGACTTTATGCAAGTGTACCAATGCTGATTTGAAGGCACATATATATTTGATTTAGATTTTTCTCCTGGTCACTCACTATGCATTTTGTTAATTGATGAATATAAACTGTTAGCATGGGTATTTTTAAAACCCTTCTTACTTTATAGCATTTTTTCATACCTGACTAAAACTTTTTGCACATTACTGTATATACAGCCACAGTATTATACACCAAACTATTTCACTGCTAGAACGGTAAGAACACATATTACTCACTCCTCGACACTGAAAGGGTTAATATTCAATGCTCCACTAAACTCAGGGGACTCACTGTTGCTGAGGTGTGTGGTTGCTAACTCCATTTTGATGCGACAACCTATTACTCGTCCTCCTTGGCTGGTCTGCTTGTTCCTCACACTCTCCTTTTAAATCTCCTTTTAAAGGGATAGTAATACTTAAATATTACTAATCCCCATATTGTAGCCATGTTAAAAATAATTTAATTGTCCCCAGTGTCATCTCTCAAACTTTGCTTGTGAATATCTTTCAAACCATAAAGGTTTGAGAGGTAAGACTTATATCATTCTTCATGTATTTTAATGCCTACAAAATAAAATAAAGATAAAATGAAGTATCACTATCCCTTTAAAGGAGATCTATCACCTCTATACAAGTTAGCCTTAATAGTTAGATTATATAGCGAATATGTGTAAAACTGTATTAATTTAATTTTTAAAGCTCTATTTGGTCAAAATTGAAGGAATAAACACTGCCCTGCACCAGCTTTCAGATAGACTGCAGTTGCCTGCTCTGTAACTGCAATCTGTCACTCTGCCTCTGCTACCCTCCCTCTGCCCAGCCTCCTCCGATGATGTAGGCTTTCTGCCTGTAAGCTACAGTGGTCTCATTGGCTAGATATCAATCTATTAGGTGCAGGGCAGTGTTTATTCCTTCAGTTTCAGCCAAATACGAAATTAATACACTTTTACACATATTCCCTATATAATCTGACTATTAAGGCTCACTTGTATAGGGTGATAGATCCCCTTTAACTCTTTCAGTGACAGAGGGGTGAGCACCACATTTAGCAGTGCCTTGCTCATCCTTCTCCTACTCAAATTAACAAAACTATTTAAGTGCAGTTCACTAACACAGCCCTTACAATAAATAGATACACAATTAATAATAAACAATACACACACCAAACAAACAGACAGGAAACACCGTCAGCAGACTGCTAGTACTTTATAATAACAGTCTCTCTGGCCACGATTCAATTTACCCTGATAAAACACCCAGTAGGGCAAAATTAGCTACTGACCCATACACAAACTGTGTCACCATGGGTATTCAATTGTTCTACCAACTGATAACACAAGGAACGCTGGGCCACAGAATCTGACTTGTGGCCAAACGTTTGTTGAGTGTTTTTTCTTCCAAAACTCACGCTAAATAGAATGAGTAATGTGAACATCAAAGGAAAACAAGCTCTAACACACGGACACCCTCCAAAACACTAACCCTACACTACCCTTAACAGTGATGTGCAACAATACTACCCCTAACACTAGCCTAACATTCAGAGCTGTATAACACTTACTTGTCAAGCACTGTCTTCTTCTGTCATCTTCTGTCTTCCATCATATTCTCTCTCTCTTCATCTTCTGTCTTCTTTTCTGTCTTCTTCTCTTCTGTCTTCTTCTCTTCTGTCTTCTCATCATCTGCTGTTCTAAAAGATATCCCGGTTAAATACGTTTTAACCCCTTCACGTCCGATGACGTACCTGGACCGTCACTCTGGTCTGGCACTTAAGGACCAGTGACGGTCCTGGCACGTCATGTACTTTTATTCACATTGCTCCTGCAGGAGCATGGTGAGTAATACCGGGGACTGAAGCTGATCGCTCCAAGATCGGAGTGATCTCTTTCAGCCCCTCCTTCGGTGTGCCAGCACACGTGATCAGTCACATGGGGCGGCACGTCGAACTTCCCTATCTGGTCCTTAAAGGACCACACACCCCGGGACCGCTGGTCCTTAACCCCCTTAATGACCCATGACGTACCAGGACCGTCTTGGGCAGATTTGCTCCAAGGACCCATGACGGTCCCGGTACATCATGGGTTAAATTCTCCCATCGCGGCCGCCCGAGGCACTTAGTAACAGCCAGTAGAAACATTGTTGCAACATGTGATTTGCTTGATGAGCGAATCACATGTTGCAAACGCCGAATGACAGGGACAGTATTTGTAAATACTGTCCTGTCACATCTCTCTGCCTCCCTCCATCTTGCACACTGCTGAGATAGAGAGAGACAGAGAGACATTGTGTTCCAGTGTCCCAGATCATGTTCCAGTGTTCCTGTAAAAAAAAAAAAAAAGTTAAAAAAAAAGACAAAATTAACCCTTTGATCACTGTTCTGCAGTGATCAATACAGTTCCCCATCTGATCACTCTAGTAGTGATCAGTTTGCTGCAGATCAGGGTGTGCTGGTCTGTGGTACATCCCCCATCCCCCTTGTATTTTTTTAATTTTTTTTACATTTATTTTTATTTATTTATTTATTTATTTATAACATTTGATTATTTTCTATAGTTTAGGTAGGTAGTTGGGTAGGTTTAGTGTAGACGTTTGTTAGGGAAAGGTTTAGGGTTAGATTTAGGTTTAGGAGTAGAATAGGGAAAAAAATATAATAAGCATAGTTCACTTGGGTTAGGTAGGTTTAGGGTATACGTAGGTTAGTGTAAGGCTACTTATTATAAGGCTTTTAGAATTTATGAGGGCAAGGAAAGCCAACTTGATCCTTCTGGTTGTCCTGAATTTATAGGAACAAATGGGAAAATCGTCCTTATCTTTGTGTCAACAGGAGCTGCTGGCAGTTAAGTTCAAGGACAGAAAATATTTCTACATGCTGACCACCATGCATGAGGATAGAACTGTGGAAGTCACTGTTCATGGTAGGAGAGGGGTACTGAGAAAGCCAGTCTGCATCAGGGACTATAATAAAAATATGGGGGGAGTTGATCTGTGTGATCAACTAATGCAGCCGTACCTCGCAATGAGAAAGTGTAGGGCATGGTACAAAAACGTTGCCATCTATATGATGCAGACTGCAGTACATAATTCATTTTTAATTTTCAAACTGGCAAACCCCAATCCAAAATGTAGCTTTTTACAATACCAGCTACAACTCATTTCCCTATTTTTGTTTCACGGTGCACCAGAAATCATTCCATCAAGACCCAGGGAAGCACACTTTATTTATAAAATCCCCCCAACTCCCCAAAAGAACAAACCACAGTAGAGCTGCAGGGTTTGCTACAGCAAGGGAATACTGACAGACACCACCACTTACTGTCCTGATTGCCCTTCCAAACCTGGCCTGACTGCTTCAAGGAATACCATTCAGGCACAATGCAGTAGTGCTGTAAAGCTTCTTTTATTATTTGGCCACTTTTCCCCCAGAAATATCCTGTTTTTTATTTTTCAAAACACATCCCTCCTTAGATCTACCACTATCAAAATTTATCTCTGATAATGGAAACACACATGTTCCCTACTGGGCCCAGTAGCTCCCCCAAACCCTGACAAACCTATGCATATGGGGCATTGCCGTACTCAGACGATGTAACTCACCACTAGTGCAAAGCACTTAAAAATCTACAAATATCATCTGACTGAAATCCAGAGCAACACTAAAATATAAATGTGAAAAAATGGTGTTTCTCTGCCTTACTGCAGATATTGGGAGGAATTGGTGATAGAGTGGCAACGAAAAAATTGATAAGATGCAAATAGAATGAAAGCCAGGGTTGTCTACTCTTCTACAACATATACTTTTGGGGGTAAAATTAATTGCAGCATTGCCAAACAGTCCAAAATGAGACAAGGCACCAGCTGTAAAAATGGCATTTCTGTAAAAGGAAACTAACATGTTCCAACTGGGCCCAGTAGGTCCCCCAAACCCTGACAACCCATGCATATGGAGCATTGCCGTACTCAGAAGAAGGAGCTGAACACTAAACAATACATTTTTAAAAATCTTCACCTATCATGTGCTTGAATTTCACATCAACATTGAAGTCAAAGTGTGAAAAACGCTGTTTTTTTTAACTTACATCAAGATTTACAAGGGATTGGTGGTAAAATGGCTGTGTACAAAATTTGAAAACATACATAAAATGAAAGCTTATGGTGTCTACTTTCCAAAAATATACACTTTTGGGGGAAATCTTAGAGTGGAGCACAGTTACACAGGCCAAATGAGACATGGCACCAGTGATGCAAGCTGTGAAAATTCAAAGTGTGAAACTGGAAATGCGCATGTTCCAATATGGGCCCTGTAGCTCCCCCAAAACTTGAGAAACCTATGCATATGGGATATTGACGTACTCAGAAGAAGAAGCTGAACACTAAACAATGCATTTTTAAAAATCTTCACATATCATGTGCTTGAAAATCACATCAACATTGAAGTCAAAGTGTGAAAAATGCTGTTTTTTTTTCTTACATCAAGATTCACATGGGATTGGTGGTAAAATAACTGTGTAAAAAATGTGAAAACATACATAAAATGAAAGCCTGGAGTGTCTACTTTCCAAAAATATACACCTTTGGGGGGAAATTTTAAGGTGGAGTGCTGATACACAGCCCCAAATGAGACATGGCACAAGTTACGCAAGCTGTGTAAAACTGGAAACACCCATGTTCCAATGTGGGCCCTGTAGCACCCCCAAACCTTGAGAAACCTATGCATATGGGTTATTGCCGTACTCAGAAGAACGAGTTGAACACTAAACAATGGATATTTTTACATTTTCCACCAACTATTCAGTGCTTGATATCAACAGTAATATTGAAATGTAAGTTCGAAAATTGCAAAAAACAAAATATTACCACAAATTAGAAAAATATTTGTGGAAAAATAGCTACATAAAAACCTCCAAAATTATCCTGATTATTTACCTTATGTTGTCTAGTTTTCAGAAACATATACCTTTGTGGGACAATTTTGGTTCTGGAACCGTCAACTAAGCTATGATGCTCACATGCCAATTGTTGAAAAATTACAAGTTGGAAATAATGGCATCCATCTTGTAATATTTACCTTATAAATGTGAGAAAGGGATTGAAATACTAGGCATATGTATATGTATATATATTCAGGAGAAGCAAATGAATATATTTAGATGTATTTTTTTGTAATAAACTAAAAGTATGCAAATCCTGACAAGAAAATGTAAGCATAATGTTGTTTTTTATTTTTTTTTTGCTCTTTTTTTCTATTTTAATCAAATTAAACGATGAGGTATTCATATAATTCTGGTATCAAAAGAAAGCCCTACTTGTGCTTAAAAACAGAATATAATTTGTGTGGGTGTACAAAAGGAATTAAAGAGAAAATATGGTTGAACAAAGACATAGTCAAAAAAGTCAAAATTGCTCTGATCCTTAAGTCAAATCAAACAAAGATTTTCCCGGTCCTTAAGGGGTTAAGGTGTTAAAAAAAATATGTTGTCAAGTTATGCATTCCTTAACTCTTTGAGTGCCTGATGGTTAAACAATGCATTGCAGAACAATGTGTTGCTTACCTCTCTGGCACTCAAAGGGTTAAATCTGTGCTGGCATTTCAATAATAAAAAATATTTTGGGGCCCAAAGCGAACAAAAGATATTCCCAATCCATGTTGCAAAATATGTTTTTTTTGTCCCCATAGTGAATATATACATTTTTCCATTCCAAATAAAAATGTGCTGTTGTTGAGAGTGTTGTCAGTACTACAGGCCAAAAATGTCCCCTCTTTCATACCTTTCAGACCACCGTCCGAGCTTCTCTGTGAAAAAATTGAAAGACTGTCTTTTATATGGCCAGTCTCTGTTCAAAATGGTTTCCAACCTCTGATTGGCTGGGATGTGTGCTTAGGCACCTCCCAGTCAATCAGCTCCTAGTGGAGGGATGACAAAACCCTCTAGAAGCTGTGTTGGCAAGATTAAACATGCATTAGGGGACTGTGTGTGCAATTTTCACAAGTTAAAGTGGGTCTCTCAATACATATTCATTTCAATAGGCACAATCTTTGGCGTCTGACGTGTTTTTTTCAGCCAGTATTTTTTTTGTAGCACAGGTAATTGAATAGCTTTCTGTGCATTCAAATATGCTGCCAGGTTTTTTTTCTCCATCTGGGTAAATTGAATTGAGGCCTGTACCTCAATTAAGCAGACCATAACTCTCTGAAAGTTTAAAGGGATAGTAATACTTAAAATGTAAAAAAATATATATTGTAGGGTTTATCCCCCTGAGTAAAACAAGAGTACTCCCACTGCTGAGAGGTGTTTTATTCAAAAGTTATTAATTTTCAAAGTTGAATTTTTTAGGTGCAATATCACAGTGGCCTGAAATTGTACAGTGGCGCTGTTGCTACACGATCCTATGGACAACTCTGGTCAGTTGACCATAAATCTCCATAGGATGGTGTAGCAACAGCGCCACTGTACAATTTCAGGCCACTGTGATATTGCACCTAAAAAATTCAACTTTGAAAATTAATAACTTTTGAATGAAAGACCTCTCAGCAGTGGGAGTACTCTTGTTTTACTCAGGGGGATAAACCCTACAACATATTTTTTTTTACATTTTAAGTATTACTATCCCTTTAAAAACATCTCCAGTACATAGGAGGGGCTAAATGGGGGTTAACTGTTACTGTTAATGGAACTGCTGGATCTAACAAATGTAAGGCGAGTATTCATTTCCCATTAGAGATTAAAGATGAGAAGTGGATTCATTATTTAATTTAAAGTTTAAATTCCCCATTATTTAAAAAAAGTTGTAAAATATTTTAAAGGAAGCAAGAAAGAGTTCTAACATGCACTTAATTATGAATACATAATGCTGTATATTATTATGTAGTGATGATACTCTATACCAGTTTATTTAGACTCATTGATAATTTATCCACATTGAACAACATATCATATTATTCATAACATATTTCAATCACAGACGCAAGCACAAGCTCTGCATATGACTTAGCAAGCATGTTTCTTTAACCCTTTGAATACCCGAAGGGTGTACAATGTATTGATTTGCAATGAATTTCACACCCATCTGGTCCTCAAAGGGTTTCTCAAATCATTAGACTAGTATTTGCATGACATATATTTGTTTTTAGCATGGAAAAGAACATATTTACTTGACTACGCATATTGTTTTATGGTTTGTTTAATGAGGAATATAAAATGTTCTTGTCCATAAAATGAATGACCTGTTTCTTTTAGACCATCTTGCTGAGTTGCCCATCATATGAGTTGTATAACGCCGCTTATTAGTTGCTGTCTAAAGAAATATTCTATAAAATGTTTGAAATATATAAATGTGTAATGAATAATTAAAAGTTGAATGTTTGTCATAGTTTTCTAGAGGATTCATTCTACATTAATGTATGATTGCCAACCATTAATTGTGAATAGCTTTAATGCCAGAAAGACTGGCTTTAAGTACTGACAATAGCAGATTTTCTTGGTTGCTAAGCAACATTCTTGAATCATGGACCTTGTAAAAAATACATTTTATTCATTATATTGCAGGAATTATTTTAGAAACTATAAAATGTGTAGTGATACAGATATAGATATACCATATATATGCTTAAAAATACCACTTTGATCTAGAAATAAGGTTACTTTCTCAATGTGAGAATTCTGTGTGAGTAAACTTAAAAATAGAGGTGACTTTAAATGATTTATTCAGTGCTATGTCCTCAATGTAAATCACTCCACAATGTGTAACTTGCAGAATTGGAAAGCTGTGGGAGATAACAGCTGTTTGGTTATAGTAGGACCTTTGTTTTGACTTATTGAAAGACAATAATTTACCTTACTGTACAGCAAGCTTATTTAGCAGCTATAACACTTGAACAAAGTTTTACATATATATATTTCATTTAGGTTAGGCGTGTTCAGGGGCGGATTGTAGGGGAATACCAGCCCGGGCATTTTTTTAAAAGCAGCCCACTAACTGCACCGACGTCCCTATTGATGCCCCCTTGGGGTCCCTGTGTGGTTTGGGAGAGCAGGCACCAGGATATTATGTCATATCCTGGAGCTCTGCATTAACAAGGAATGCGAAGGCTGTCACAGAGAGTGCCTGTGGCAGCACAGACCGCTCCTTCAAAATATTTTGGGATGGTGTGGTAAGATTCTCTGATCTCCCCCACCGGCCCATGATCTAGTGGCCCACCGGGGGATGCCCGATCCCCCGATAGGACAATCCGTCCATGGGCGTGTTAGTGCAGTAGTGTAGAGGCCAAATGAATGAGTGTTGCAGTATGTAATATTCACTGTCTTATTGGACTTACTTTCAATTATATAGACAAGCTTTTGAAAGTGATGCTCCCTTTTTCAAAGGGAGCGTTCAGTTGTTATCTCAGTATTCTTAACGGCTAGTATTGTATACTACTCTTATAGAAGTATTTTAATCAATGGAGAGAAAAAGTTAAGAAAATATTTTTTTTCTTTTTTATCTTCATATTTTATCTCTCTAGTAAAGCTATTACAGAGGAGACACTTCTGAATACATATTGGACCAACCCCACCTGTAATCACAATATATCCCTTAAAATGATAGGACGTTTCCTCGGTATTAGAGGGGCAGCTAACCTATTTCACTCATCTTGGGACTCATCAGTGAGGTCCCAGAAGCACCAAAAAAGAAGAAAGCAAATGATAGTGTAATAACATCAATGGGTCTTGAAATCAATAATAGAAAAATGTCACATTGTTCAGTGGTCAGACAGCTGATACCAGACTGTCTGACAAACAGACATTCGAAGATCACAAATCTGTCTCTGCTTGGGTAAATATAATTGAAATAAAATTCAAATCAAGTTCAGGCAGGGGCTTCAAAGTAGAATAATAAATGTATTTAAAAAAAATTAATTATACTCACTCTCTCTCTAATGGCAAACATAGTATAAGATGTTTCAAATTGTATAAGAGATACGAAGATGATGTGCTTATTATTTAGAGGGCAGATAATAAAACCTTAAATAATTATATAGTATATGAGCCCTAAAAATGTAAAGTTTAAATGTATTTTTAGTTATGAACAAGAAATATCGTTCCTAAAGTTAGTCTTATGTAATGCAGAAAGTGATTTTCTAGCTAGAAACATCAGGAAAAAGGTCAACTTCAAGGGTTATTAAGATTACCAGAGCAACTATCATAAAAGAAGGAAACAAAATATAGCCTATGGCTCACTACAAAGGGTAAGAAGGAACATAATTGGAGACACAGAATTTTGTAGAACCAATAGTCCTAAAAGACCAAATTGTGGAAAAAAGGTATGAACACGGTTTATTAGAAGAGATCCTAAAAAAAAGGTCAGAGGAATACCGAACGAAAAGTATTCATCATTATAAAAAGGAAGGTGGTAAAAGTGTCAGCCCTTATTTAACAAAATATAATAAAATACTATAAAGCAAATCAATCAACAACTCTCTCTTTCATGTGTGTGGTGGGTAGAGGGGGCTGTGTGTGCCTACAGAGTTTGTGTACAACTGAGTAAGAGGCAATTACTATATGGAGTATAGGTGGGGGACAGCTCATTTGTGTAAGAGTATGTACAGGATGAATAATCAATAGAGCATGGTAATAGTAGTAAATGGGCCAGACTAGAGCTGGCCCTCAGTAAAATGTCTGAAGACATGCATGGCGAGAAAACAGTAAAACAAACCATTGAGTGATGTGTACAATGTGTGATCCAGCCTATTGGCAACTGTCTTAAATGAAGGTGCATATAACACTATAATAAATAATTATGATGCAGAAAGACATCCATAGACTCTTGTTTCATCAATTAGTGATGTAATGTAAATCATTCTCTAGACTGAAAGTAGTGAGATACGTGTGCTTTTTATATACTCTGATGGTAACCTTAATTTTATTGGGTACAATTGCACTCTGTGTCCTCCAGTAAAGTATACAAAGCTTAAAATGTTTCTGTTAAACTGACAGAACTCTGTGTTGCAGCAACCAAATTAAAACTCCCAGAGCAGACACTTTTAAGATCACTGTATGTGTAGATGCACTCCATTTCTGATTTGTGACTACTGGCCTCACTAAACAAGTGTTGGTCTGTTTTTCTTTCCTTAGATGTGTTGATTACATTTCTAGCAACAAAACCACCACATATAGGGAATGGACTGGCACTGAGTTAGTAAGGAATGCCTTGCAGAGCATAGACTGACCTGTATCCCCACTGTCAGCTAGTGAATTTAGAACAATAAAGATAACTGTAGCCAAGTATTTCTCATTTACTTACCTATGCACAAGAAAACACAAATCAAATGTTTAATCCCTTGTGTAACAATGTCACGACATATAGATGTGAGCCTCAGTGGATACTATAATAAATACACCAGTGCATGAGACAACAAATTAAATGTGCTCTAAAAGAAACATGCATTTACGCCATACTAAAACAATAAATGACCATATATCTTCTAAAATAAATACCTACATTTATAGGTACTTGAAAAGTTTATATACCAGGGTATCCCTTTTGTACTTGGAAACACCAAAAGCAAATGTTTCAACAGGCGAATTTTGTATATCCTTGTCAGTGTTAAAATAATGCCATATTTAACAATATGTAATAAAAAAAAAATAATAATAGTGAATAAAAAATTAACCTGATGAATCCAAATTGGTTTACTAAAGCCAAGATTTTAAGAATGTATATGCAATATTCTGAAATGTCCTAAAAATTGAATATGTGATAACAGAGTGGTCCTTGAAGGAAATAAGAATACTGTGACTCCAATACACCAAAGTTTATATATTCACATATAAAGATGAGTGGCAAATTAATGACAAAATTAAATGGTGAATTGATTAAATTGAGTAAACAAATGCTAGATGATTCAATGAGCAAATTATAGCTAGTCAGTATCCTAAATAATAATTTGCTAAGGATGTTTGTCAGAAGCCGTTATGCGCAGTAGAGACGGCTGCACGAGCTGCAACGCAGGCAGTCTCTACTGTGCATGGATGCAGCGGTGGCACTGTGGCCTGTGTAAATGGGCTTTTCAACTAGTATTTCTATAATTATAGCATGGTCAGGGCTCAAAATTTCCACTGAAAATTTAGCACTAGCGAGTAGAAATTCAGCCCTGGGGGGTATGCTATGGCTTGCAGTGGCGAGTAACTTTTCAGGTCTGGCTAGTAGCAAAGGACTTCATATTTTAAGCCCTGACATGGTTATATGTGTCCAAGCATAAATAAATAGTAAAGAGATGAAAAGAAATGAGTAAACACATTATGAATTGATGATTTGATAAACAATCTCTTATTGATGATTGTGAAATCTGTGACTAAAGCAAAAACAATGCCTTGCATTGCAAAAAAGCAAATAAAATATTGTACTTAATTACATCTTTGATGTGTTTCAATAATGATAATAGTCTATATCTGTGTTTATATGAATAATAAAGTGATCCATGTATAAAGTATGGGTTGACTTTTGTAGCTAACTCAACAATACATCTTAGGTGCATCCTTAATGAATTCCAAATAAAGGTAATTGTATATCCATATATTTATGATGCTGAAATCATGAAAGTATCTGTCACTGATGCTTTAACCCTTAAGCCACAGGTTAACCGTAGCCTCCTTTGTAGACAGAATGCTTAGAGACTATGAACTTCAGCATGGGCTGAGGGCTAAACAGCGCTTGTAACCAATCTCTGTGCTTGGAGGGAACAAGCGAGCTCTAAATAATTGGAGCTCTGATATGCAGAACACTGCTTCTTTCCAGCTGGGAGTGATATGCGATCCCATGCATTTGCCTTCAGAAGGTGTCCATTACATTGCAATACACTGGACACCTTCTGGTAATCTCAGTATATTATACATACAGCAATTTTGTCCCATTGTTTAAGTGGGGTTCCCCCATTTCCTACACCCATACCCATACATATTATATGTTATACACACAGTATACACAAGATACTCATGCACACCTCAAAAAACCAAAAGGATACTACAAAACACAAAATAGGAGCATAGATCCACCTTGGTGCTACAGGGGATACATATAAATAAAGTAGGAAAGAAGAGAAAAGAAAAAAGATAACCCTGCTGAACAAGCACTCAAAAAGGGTCTGATGCTCCCAATGTCGATATAATCTGGACTATAAAAGTAAAACTTAACTTTTATTATGTCAATATAAAAATGAGCCAAACAATTCAAATTGGCCACTATACCTTTATTAAAAACAAAATAAACTGATGTGTTGGTAATACATCATCTCAAACACATGAGTAATCTCCACAAGTAGGAAAGATATGAACAATATAAATGATCATACGATCTACCTATTGGAATCCCAAAAAGATATTAATCAAATTCAGTATTGATTAATGATGTGCTGATATAGTTCTAACTAAAATTCGTACCAAATAAGATATTGCATCTGGTACAACGCTAGTTAGAGCAAACAAATACTGCCTCTGTATAATCTCTAAAAGTCTTTCAGCTTAACCTCCAAATCTTAAAACAAAGAAATATACCGGGGCTGATCCGGCTTGCCACCTAATCTCCCCTAATGTCTAGAGTCTCACTAAATTTTGTTCTAAACAATGTATCAGGACTATTCCGGTTTACCATTGATGAAACTATTGATACCTGTCTTGAATCATGTCTAAGACGCTCACAAATAACCTCTAATTCTTAACTATAAAAGAATATACTGGGGCTGATCTGGCTTGCCATCTGATCTCCCTCAATATCAGAGGTCTCGTTAAATTGTAAGATTGGAGATAATAGTTGTATACGATATAACGGGGCTGTTCCGGCTTGCCATATACTCTACCTATAATACCACAACATCTATGCTGAACTAATCTGAAATAAATATACCGGGTCTGATCCGGCTTGCCCTCTAATCTTCCTACTTGCTACCTCACTATCTAAGTCTCTTATAATCACACTGAAAAATTCAAAGAATGAATGCCCCCAAATTGCTCAGATTTTCTTATTACATGAGCCATTCTTGTGAATTCTATCGTCTGGGGCAGGGGGCCACATATTGAGACCCTGCCTAGGGCCCTATGGAGTTATAATCTGGCTCTGGCCGAGGCTTTGATTTACCCACATGATGCAGTACATTTATCCAATGGTACCTTTTGAGTAGGGGTGGGCGAAAAGTCAGAAACATTTCTTGCATGATGTTTCATGAAAAAAATGATTTTTTTGCTTTTTTCACACGTTTTCTCCTTTTTACTACTTTTACAATTTTCTCCTTTTCACAACTGCCAATAAATTTTTCACCTATGACTGCAACATTTCCCACCACAATATTATTTCTTCTGAGGGCTGCAGTTGAGAAATAAATAGCTGAAATTTGTGAGTCCTACAGCAACATATGCCTTGAAAACGTTGTTAGCAGGTTGAGTGCCTTTGTCCTTTGCCCACAATACTATCTTCCTGCTTATGTAACAATGGCACAACCATCCTTGAAAAATAACTGTGACTTGCGATATTCTAGCAGGGTGCAACACATGACATCAGTTCTATATAAAGCCTCTGTTTTCAACAAAAGAAAAGAGCACTATGGCAACCACTAACATTTTGGCAAGTTTATTAATCCATAGGCATACTTTTGCATTATGTTTGTGCAGGTTTTGACTTCTTTCTAAGAACTTAGTAAGTGTGGGATGGCAGAAAATAGTAGAAGAACTGTGCAACTTTATTGCTGCAGAGGCACTCATCATTGCAGCAGCAGTGGCACTCATCATTGCTAAGACTGTTGATGTTAATAACCTTTGTTGTTGTTGCTGCTGGTTACTCAACACAAGTGTGTGTGGCTGGTTGGGCTTGGACTTGGAAGTGGTGATGATGCTGATGATTACTGTGCATTTTGAGGCATCTTTGTTTGTACATGGTTAGTATTTCCAAAGTTTTTCTGAAACATTTATAGACAGGCACAGTTCTTCTTTTCAGGGGTGAAACATTCAGCCTTTGCCTTTCTGCTAACTTTATGTCATCATCTCTCTCACTCTCAACTTCACCTGTATCTGAAGAAGAAGAGGATGTTGGAGGGATATATCCTAGATCTACATCATCATAATTAGTTCATCCTCAACATCTCCCACCATTTCTTGCCTACTTCTCTTATATTCGTTTAAGCTTTCAGTGTCAAACAATTTCTTTTTCCTTCTACTTTCACAAAGTTTGCTACTACTTTGAGGACAGGTGTTTTGGTGCTTGCTTGTCTCACTGTCAGATGCAGCAGTAGGTTCAGCTGCTATACCTTCCCTCATTATGCCATCATTAACCCTAGAATGTGACTCATTGTCTTCAGTGTTCTTCTTATGTTTTTTTTTTTTACAGTTCTGATGCTGTTGGTAATAACGGGACCTTTGGTGGGACCTTGACAAACCTCCCCAGGAGGAGAGGGATCATCATAATCATTTATTGCACATGCTGCAGGAGCTATGGCTGTAGTCAGTTTTTGAACTACCACTTTACTCCCATGTCACCACACTGCTCCACCTTCCTCCACCTGCCCCTGGTGCATTTGCTGGACATTATTCAACTACTTTGTGTGTTTTTACTCTAAAGTACACAACAATACTGATGGAATGTGATATCTTGGCTTGGCCCTCAACAAAATACTCTTGCCTGCTGTCTATAAAATGTGCCTCAGTCAGAACTCCTTCCCCGAGACTTTCCCAGTACAGAGATAATAAGAGCAATATCAGCAAGGAAACTGGATCACAGCTGCCTGTGTCTTTCAAATCAAATCAGTCACACTGAATTTTAGGGTATTTGGGGTCAACCTCCTTCCTCCCTTCTTCTCCCCCAGAGTGCCCCCAGAATCCCCTGATTCAGAGAACAAATATCAAAACTAAAATAGTCCCTAAACTAAGCTTCAACTCCACTTTATTTGCCTATCTTCTCTAGCTCAAAAATGTAGGGGCGAGCAAAAAGCGAGAACAATTTCCTGCATGACTTTTTGTGAAAAACTGATGATTTTTCTTTTTTGCAAAAATTTTCTCCTTTTCTCCAATGCAAAATTTGTCTCTGTTTCGCCTATGCCAGCAAATTTTTCACTTATTCCAACACATTTTTCTCGTATTCCAACACATTTTTCTCCTATGTTTCCTGTGGTACAACATTTCCCAACTCAATATTACTTCTAATGAGGGCTGTAGTGGAGAAATAAATAGCTGAAAGTCAAAGTTGTGAGTCCTGAGCTGGTGAGATGGCTCAGTTGGTTAATGAACCAGCTATATAATCTGTTCAAACCTCAAGGTCTCAGGTTGTATTTCCAGAAGGATCAACTCAGTCCTTCATCCTTCTGAGCTAGATAAAGTGAGTACCATTAACCCCTTAACGACCCTTGACAGTCATAGTATGTCATGGGTCGATTTGAGTTAACGACCCATGATGTACTATGACCGTAATGGAATTCCGGGCTGCAAGCCGTTCGGGGAGTCAGGAACCGGAAGGAGCAATTAAAAAAAATGCTCTGTGGTCCTTAACTGACCGCAACGGGCTGATCGTCCGTTAAGGGGTTAAATTGGTTAATAATATCTGTATCCCCAGGACAAATGAGAGACAATCTCACTGTATCCTTCCTGGTAAAATACTTTGATATTATTATATAGCTTTGAAAATGTGTTAGCATGCAGAGTGCATAGTCCTTTGCCAACAACACAAACTTCCTTCTTCAGTGACACTGGCGCATATTTATGATAATGTCAAGCGATAAAAAAAATAAATAAATAAATAAAGTACAACCTACAATGTGGCAGAAGTGTATGGTAGTAGTGGTGGGGGACTGGCATGGTGTGAATTGTGGGACATTTACAAACTTTTACACCCCAGAGAGTGATCATCATCATTTATTGCAGACAACCATTGCTGCAGTCCATTTTTAACTACCACTGTACTCCCACATCCATGCACTGCTCCACCTTTACCCATCCTCCTGCCCCTTGTGCATTTACTGGACATTACTCATCTGTCATGTGTGTTTTTACTCTCTACAGCACAGGCATGACGTGTGATGTCTTGCCTTAGCACTCAATAAAATTCTCAATGTTGTCTGCCTCAGTCACAGAGCTCACATTAAGCTTCCAGTCAGCTGTCTATCACCTAATATATTTACTTGTTTAATTATATATGAATTATTATTATTGTTTTTAAGTTGTCCACACTATCTTATTGTAACTAAAAAACAAAATTAACAATTTCTTTCCCCAGACTTCCCCAGCACAGAGACAATAAAAGCAAAATCAGCAAGCAAATTGGACCCCAGCTGCCTGTGTCTTACCAGTCAGTCACACTGAATTTTGATATTTCTCCTTCCTCCATTATTCTCCTCCAGAGCGCCCCAAGACTCCCCCAATACAGAGAATATATGTCCTAACTAAAAAACTGTCACGTTGGAGCTGCTGTCTGCCACTCGATCGCGGCTTCTTCCTTGCTCTGTTGGGCCGCGGCGTCATTCCTGGCAACGGGTCAGCTGACCTCTCATTGCTAGGCACATCGTTCCTTCTCTTCCGGCCTGCAGCTACATATTGAGGTTGCTCCTGGTGTCGGACGTGTTAGTATAGCGTCCCTTGCTTTGTAACAGTCAGTCTTAGTGTAGTTAGCTTTTCTGGATTCCTGTGTATGAACCAGCCATTTAGTGACTATCCCTTTGTCTCTGTCCAGCGTTCTGTTTAATGTGTATGACCCTGCCTGTCTGTGACCATTCTTCTGCTTCAGCCCATTACAGCCTGATTACTGTGTATGGCCCTGCCTGTCTATAATCATTCTTCTGCCTCAAGTCCAGTACTGCCAGATTACTGTGTATGACCCTGCCTGTCTGTGACCATTCTTCTGCCTCAAGTCCAGTACTGCCAGATTACTGTGTATGACCCTGCCTGTCTGTGACCATTCTTCTGCCTCAAATCCAGTACTGCAAGATTACTGTGTATGACCCTGCCTGTCTGTGACCATTCTTCAGCCTTAGCCCAGTACTGCCGGATTCCTGTGCATGACCCTGCCTGCCTGGACCTTTCTTCTGTCTAGCCCTGCTCTCCTTGGACCTCTGGTTCCTGCCTCCTGCCTAGTTTGAGAGAGTACCCTGTTAGTTTCCTGTTGGAGATTGCTCCTCCCTGGGAATTGGGTAGTATAGATTGTCTCTAAGGGGTTATCACGGGTCTTCTCTGGCTCAACTGGAGGGGGCTAATCTAGCTTCGTGGCTAGCAACTTTATATGGCTAGGCCGCAGCACAACTCCTTCGGGGGAACCACCTTACTCAAGCTATGTAACCTAGCGTCGCACCCCAGCATCTTGCTCCCCAATTTCTTGTTGGAGGAGTCTGACCTTCGTCCATGTTTTCTGCTCAGGGTTACTCCCGTCAGCCTAATCCTTATGTGTGACAAAAAATAACTTCAGTTCCCATTTATTTGCCCATCTTCTCTAGCTCGAAAACATGCTGCTTTATCCTCTTACAAACAGAGAATGACATGCTGTGAGAGCCTGACACCCTTTTATATGCTTGTAGAAAACTTTCATGTGGTTAGGAAAATTTTTTCTTCCCATTGATTTCAGTGCAATGACCTATTCAAAATAAGCTGTAAAATGGTATTTTTGCTGAAAATTATTCGCCATTTTTCGCTGATTTTAGTTTGAGGCTAAAGGTTTCACCCATACCTACAAAAATGTGCTGCTTCCTCCTCTCACAAAACAGAATGGCATTGTGTCAGAGCCTGATACCCTTTTATATGCCTGCAGGAAAAAAAGAGAAAATTGCCATGTGGTGGTGAAATATTCAGTCTTTCCATTGATTTCAAAGCAATGATGTAACATAAAAGTGGGAAATTTGCATTTTTTTTTTCAGAAAATTTCCTGCTAGGAGGGAAATGCCATTTTCACCTATTTCTGTGTTGAGAGGAAAACACCCCCCATCGCTACTTTTGACTTCTCTAGCCAGTGGCTCTCTCATAACTCAAACAGTGGCAAGAATGTCAAAAGGAGTTATCACTGAAGGGATGGTGACACTATTAACTGGTCCCATAAGAGAACGTTTGGATATCAATGTTAGAAGAGTGGGACCTTGGACTGCATGACTGAATGTAATAATTGAGACTATTTATAAAGATCAATATAAAATAATTATTATATTGATAATTGCCCACCAAATGTAATTATGCTCTACTTATCAATATCAAAATAGATGCCTTACTTTGAATCCAATTGGTTTCACCCACTCCTTACAACCTTACAACACTGCAGAGACTAGGACTCCTGAGAGACCTAGGAGGTCAGAGACATGAACACGTGATGGGTGGAGGGGTGCAACACATTTCATTAGAGTATATGATATTGATAGAGAATAAAACATTTACTCCCAAATAAAAAATGTACTTATTGAGATGAAAATGCATGTTTAATGCCATGTATGAGGATTAGTGTGATCATACTATGAAGGCAGCATTGATACATTTATAGTCCATTTGTGCAACAAAATATATCAATAATGAAATGAGGTTTTACTAACCACTTTATCATTTATAGCATGCTACTTCTTTTCTGTACTTCACCCCATGGCATGATAGAGTTTATTTACATATGTCATACAGGCAATATACAAAAGAGAACCAACCTCTCTTTCACACTCTCTTACACATTGAATGGAAAAGCATATTACTATTATATAATATAGTATACAATATCATATTGGTTGGTCTTGTTTCTGTATTTATTTTTTTTAAAGTTTAGTGAAAAACTTGACATATGATAGGATGCATAAATATATACAGTATATGCCATAGTAAATTATGCAATGGCATTCGTATATGATTTCTGTTGCTTTTTATTTGATTTAAAATATATTGATCTACTAGGGAGAGGATAAAACTGAATGTTTGAGATGCAGGGTCAAGCGAAATCCCTAAATGTATATATTCGTAATATTGTAGGATAGATTTCCTTCATAGGAAAAATACTAATGCAGCTGACATAACATAGCATGTAGGACAAAATGGACAGAACCACTGTCCATTGGGCAATTAACACAGTAACATTGTAACATAGTAATATGGTTGACGAGGATAAAAAAAGACATACTTTCACCAAGTCTAGCCCATGCCAAATCACCCCTTTTGATCCAGAGGAAGGAAAAAAACAACATTGAAGCCATTTCCAATTAAGCCCCAAGTGGGTACAAACATTCCTTCCCAACTCTAAATGGCAGCTATTTCCCTGAATCAACATCCTATATGCTTTGAAGCCAACTGTCATAATTCTTAATATTGTTCAGAGCTAGATAGGTATCCATTACTTAAAGCAATAACAGTATCTGCAAGCACAGCATCCTGAAGAATTCCATAGGTTTTCTGCTCTGTAGAAAGGGCCTTTTCTCTAGTCATAATGAATGACCACTTGTTCTTCGCTCTGCTGTTTTAGTAAATAAATAATTGGATAGATCTTTGTATTGACCTAGTATTGTAATTGGTAATCATCTCACCCCTAAGATGTCTCTTCTCTAATGGAAACAAGTCCAGTTTGGCTAGTATCTGTTTATAACTCAGAACCTCCAATCCTTTTATCAGGTTTGTTGCAGGTCTCTGCACGTTTTCCAGTTTATATTCTATATGAGTCTTTACCTAGGATGTATATAGTGGTAGAATTAGATTTGCATCCTGTGCATCTATATCCTTTTTTATGCAGGATAGTACCCTGTTTGCTTCTGCAGCAGTTGAGTGACTCTGCACAATGCTGTGAAGTCTATTGCCTATCAGTGCTCCTAAATCTTTCTCTAATGAGGATTCCCCAAGTTGCTTTGCATTTAGTGTATAGGTAGTAAGTTTGTTTGTACAGTCCAAATGGATAACCTTACAGTTATCTACATTAAAGGTCATCTGTAGAGGGTGTGGCCTGGCAGCCATACTGAGCGGACGTCTGTTGGAGAGGCTCCGCTATTTTTGTTTATTATCCACTGCCATCCTGCTTCTAGAGCCAATTTTTCGCATCGTTTCTCTTTGATACTTACTGGCCAGCCGCTGAGCTCTCTGGAGGGACCTTTCTATTTCTTTTTTATTGAATGCGGCAACATCCGAACGCTTAGGCCAGGAGCACCGCAACCTTGCGTGCCACTTCCGCCCGGTGGGGAGGCGGCGTTTGATTTTTTCAACTTCTTGCCGCTTGGAGACACTGATTAGAGGTACCCATGGCTGCGTGAGCGCATCCTGCTGGTGGAGCGCTGCGCAGAATGACGGTGCAGGGATAACATGGAGGCCCTGCTGGTATTACTATTCATAGCTTGATCTTCGCTTTATGCAGTAGGTGCCTGATTTTGCTGCTGCTCCTGGCCCCAGAGGGCATAGGCCTGCCATACACTGCCCCTTTTATTAACAATATTAGTGCACCTTCTGTTTGTTATTTTTCTCCCAGTGTCCTTTCCCTACCAATAGGTTTATCTATCTAGCCTGATAACTACTGGAGCCCTTGGGGAGCTTGTTGCCTTGCAGAGTGGGGCCCAGTATATGGCTCTGGATTGGAGATTCCCCTGTTTGTTGTTTTTCCTATATTTGTTCCCCCCTCTGCCCCATGTATATTTATCCACTTAAGCTCTGAGCTCTGGATCATCGCTTATCTTTGATTGCAAGTTATATCTGCTGTGGCTACAAGGAAAGCTGATGGTCGGTGTTTGTCATATTGCCTTATGGATGTGCATACCATCTTTTGAAACATCAAGTGGCACTGTATTTGTGACACAGGACCAGCTGGAGAGCCTACTGTTGCTGTATTACTGCTTGACTGTGGCCAACAACCTTCATATGCTGCAAATCCCCCTGTTTGTCCTCTTTCCTGCATATGTTCTACCTTACTACCCCATGTATAATTGAGTACTAAAGCTCCAGTTGCTGACTGTTGCTTGCTTATTCCAATTCATACATGTGACCCTGTACATATTCTGTTCCACGGCTGAATCCTGGGCATAAGGGTCCAGTGTTGAATACGCTGACGCAGGATACTGGAAGATACTTGTTGGCACGGAGGGTCTGTCGCCATCCTTTACTGTAGAGCGTGCGCATCGATTGCCGACAGGTCCGAGACCTCCTGGATCTTCTCCCCATCAGATGATTATTAAACTTCTAAATTACAGAGATCGGGATGCCATACTTCATATGGACAGGATGAAAGGCCAAGTTCTTTTCGAAAATCAACAAATCTCCTTCTATCCGGATTTCTCAGCTGATGTCCAATGCCAGAGACGCAGGTTTGCAGAGGTGAAGCGCAAACTTAGAGAGAAAAACATCTCCTACTCTATGTTATTTCCTGCTAGATTGAGAGTTGTTCATGACGGTAACACCATCTTCTCTACGTTGGAATCGGAGGCTAGAGAATGGGTGGACACTCATTGAAGCCATTTCATCATTTCCTGACATTGCTGCCGTGGTCTTAAATTCCTGAGTTCTCATATATCTTATCTCCCTGGTTCTCATTGGACAATGGGGCAGATCACAAGGGACATGGTGGATATCTGGACTGACCCTTCTCCTGCTGATCTACTTGAATGGAGGCTGAGCTCAGTGGACATGGTGATGTGGCCCTTGTACAATGTGGATATAGAGCAGTGTTGACGCTGGATTCCACCTCTCTGGGGCTTACGCTCTGTGATGAACTGCTCTCGGATATCTACTGTGGTGATGAAGTTGGGGGAGGGATGCCATGTTATGATTCTGTAAACCTGATTACATGCCTGTTTTGATAGTGCCACTGCGAACGCATATTTACATGTATGTGTTTATATATCTATATGTGGGGGGGGGGAGGAATATATATATATTTTTTTCCTTCTTCTTCCTCTCTCTTCCCCACCATGATAATACTGTGGGCACTGTTTTGAAGTGGTACTAATTTGCTGATACTCTCTTGCATCTCTTGGGCGGTGGTTGGATGCTGCATTGCCGTGAGTCGGCATTTTAATTTTTTTGCAGCTGTTACTTCCTGCTTATATATTTTATGACGCCTCTGACCCGCCTGGGGGATGCTGAGATGAGGTGAATAAATGGGAGGCATACCTAGTGGCTTTGGGGGATTTGTTTTGTTACTGGGATGTAATATTGCTATTGCCATCATATATCTGACTGTGTTTATTTGTGTTTATATACTTAATTATGGGAATATGGGCTACTGTTCTGGGGGGCTTTTGCTACGTTGCTATCTTCTTGCATCCTTTGGGCAGTGGTTTGATGCTGTGTTGCTGTGGTTCAGCACTTGAACCCCTTGAAGTTGTTGGAGTCTGATCCTTTAATGATACCTCCGATCTGCCCAGGGGGTGCTGGGACGGAGAGAATGAGTGAGTATGGCATCTGGTTGCGTCCGGGGGATTGGCTTCCTACCGAACGGGAGATGCTCTGCTTTAGGGATGACTGTGGTGGTACGGTCCTTGGGATCTCTTTTACTAGTTGGTATGAAGTGATGATGTGTTTACTGTAACGGCTTTGTAGGAAACTCAGACCAGCAGGTTAGAATAAAACACAGTTTTATTAATCAAACAAGAAAGACCGCCCTCTATAGTCAATAGTAATAGGAAGAACAGTGGCTTACAGATGCCTTCTCAGGCCCAGTATACAGATGCAATAAATATACATATACTGTCACAGGACAGGCATAGAAACACACGGGTACTCAATGGTTAAAGTACATGTAAATCAATCAGTCTCAGTTGTGGTGTTTGACACGCCCAAGGTGGTGAAGGAGCAGCAAGTGGTGCTAGATTACACAACACCGTCAGTCTATTGAGCAGAGATTGCTGCTTGGGCAGATCAGGAACTGAGGCCAAACACTCTGCAGAGATGAGCTAGAGCCACAAGCCCCCACGGACGTTGCAACGGAGATAACCACACTGCAAGAGCTAGAGCCAATAGCCCCCACGGGCGTAGCAACGGAGACAACTGCACTGCAAGAGCTAGAGCCAATAGCCCCCACGGGCATTTAACGGAGACTACTATCACTGCAAGAGCGAAACTACAAGAGCCAATAGCCCCCACGGGCGTAGCAACAGAGACTAATCAGTGCAAGAGCTTGAGCCAATAGCCCCAACGGGCGTTGTAACGGAGACTAAACACTGTAAGAGCTAGAGCCAATAGTGCCTCCCAGGGGCGCGGTAACGGAGACCGACTACACTGCAAGATAGGCAGAATGAGCCACCACATGATACAAAGGCTCTGAGGTAACCGGCTCAGCAAGTGTAGCGAAAGATCAGGAAAACAGCTCTGCAAGTGTTAATGGAGGCTCAGTGAATGGAGACAGCAGCTCTGCAAGTGTTACTGGAGGCTCAGTAAACGGACACAACGGCTCTGCAAGTGTTAACGGAGGCTCAGGGAATGGAGACACAGCTCTGCAAGTGTAAATGGAGGCTCAGGGAACGAGGATAACAGCTCAGCAAGTGTTAACGGAGGCTCAGCGAACAGAGGCACGGCTCTGCAAGTGTAACGGAGGTATGGCACGATCAACCCTGTCACAAGCACAGCGGAAGTCAGCATGTAACCTAGGCGACACCAAGCAGCAGAGGCAGGAATGGAGACAGGGTCAGCAGTGGGCCGGTTCAGGTCACGGAGCAGGAAGTCAGCCAGACTGGATCAGATCACGGAGCAGGATTCTCAGACAAGCCAGATCAGGTCACAAGTAGGAATGTCAGCCAGGCCAGGTCAGATCACGGAGCAGGATTCTCAGACAAGCCAGATCAGGTCACAAGCGGGAACGGCAGCCAGGCCGGGTCAGATCACGGAGCAGGAAACCAGGAGCGTCGTCAAACAGGCCAAATCGCTACACAGGAAGCAGGAACACTGGAACACAGCAACACTGGCTCAGGAACACCACGAAAGGGCACCTGACAGGTGCCAAAGGCCAGGTATAAAAAGGACCACAATGGGTGGGCCAAATAAGCTCAGCCAATGGGAACGCCCACAAGCAAGAGTGACAGTAAAGGATCACGGGCACTGTGATATTTACTTTTGCTTTATTTTGCCGCTGCAGGGGGCGGGGTGTGTGGATGGGACTGTAAGTGATCTGTTTAACTACTAGTTGATTGGTTTAGTGTGGTGGGTGGGAGACCAGAGACCTAGGTCTAGAGTCTGGAGGTTTAATCCCGTATGGTTGACCAATACGCATCTGGTGTCTAAGCATAGAGAAGATCTTTGTGAATATTTTGTCAATAATGTTAACTCTGCTGCTCAGAGCATTTTTTGGGAGACTGCCAAGGTGGCTGCAAGGAGCTCATTGATTTCTCTTGTATCTATGCAAAATAGACTTAGATCTAGAGAGGTGGAGGCATTGGAATCGGATGCTGCTGAGGCAGAAAAGCAGTTTGTGGAAAGTGGGGATTGGGCCTCTTATGCTAAGTTTGTTTCTTGCTCACTACAATATTCTATAAAATTGTCTGAACTGAATTCCCATCATGTTTTTTATTTGAAACAAAACATTTTTGAAAATGGGGATAAGGCAGGGAAGCTAATGGCTTATCTTGTTTTTCAACACAAGGGGACTCCGTTGGTTTCTTCACTCCGAGATCCTGGGGGTGAACTGATACCAGACCCGCAGATGGTTAACTCGCGATTTCAGCTCTTCTACTCTCATTTATATGAATCTCGACTGACCCGCTCTGGGTCACAGATTTCTTGTTTTATTGATCAATGAGACTTTCCGCAACTTTCATTCGAACATAAACAAATGCTGGATGCTCCTATACTTCTTAGAGAAATAATGGAGGCTATTTGTGGTTTACCGGCGGGCAAGGTGTCGGGTGTGGATGGTCTTCCTGCAGATTGGTATGAAGAATTTGTGGAAGTCTTGGCCCCCCATCTCTTGAATACCTTTTATGCTGCTATTGATGACGGATTTCTTCCGGATTCCATGAATAATGCTTCCATTATTGTATTGCCCAAGCCAGGAAAGGATCTGGAGATTTGCAACTCTTACAGGCCCATTTCCCTATTGACTACGGATGCAAAAATTGTGGCAAAAATTCTGGCTACCAGATTAAATAAAGTGCTGGGAACCATTGTACATGAAGATCAAACTGGCTTTATCCCAGGTAAATCGACATCACACAATCTTAGAAGGTTATTTATGCGCCTGCAGCTTCCTCACGATACCATTGGAACTCGGGTGATAGCGTCTCTTGATGCATCTAAGGCCTCTGACTCTGTTGAATGGCCATACCTTTGGCACGTACTCTGGGGTTTTGGGTTTGGCCCATCCTTTATTAAATGGATACATATTTTATATAGTAATCCCAAGGCTTCTGTAGTGACGGGTGGACTGAGTTCACAGCTATTCTCCTTGCATCGTGGCACTAGACAGGGCTGCCCGCTTTCTCCCGGCCTGTTTGCTTTGGCCCTAGTGCCCCTGGCTGTTCTAATTCGTGCAAACCCGCTGATTCGAGGACTCAGTGTAGAGGGTAGAGAGGAAAAGCTCGCACTGTATGCTGATGAGATCCTGCTTTTTCTAGGTGATGATGGGAATTCCTTGGGGACCACGCTGCAATTGGTGGACGATTTTAGGACATATTCTGGATTTCAAATAAATTGGACTAAGTCCTCTTTGATTCCGATTGACGGTGGTCTGCGGGAATCTCATCCAACCGACATCCCGCTTTCTTATGTGGCTGAGTGTACATATTTGGGGATTCGGGTGGCAGCGACGTCGGACTCCTTTTTGGAGATGAATTTGATACCTACTATCCAGTACTTTAGAGAATAAACAATGGCATGGCTTCATCTGCCCTTAAATGTTATTGGTAGATCAAATCTTATTAAAATTATCTTTTTGCACAAATTTTTGTATGTTTTTCAAAATACGCCGGTCCCTATTCCTAAAAAAATTTCCGACAAATAGACAAAATTATTTTGCATTTCATATGGCGGGGAAGTCGGGCTAGACTCAAGCTAACTACTCTCATGAGACCAAAACGTGAGGAGGGAATTGCCTTGACCGATTTCTATAGGTATCACTTGGCAGCACAATGTCGATATGCGCTAGATTTTGTCTCTCCTCAACCTCGTTACCAGACTACCCAAATAGATGCATTATTATTGCAGCCTGCTTATAAGCTGCCCCAATTTTTACTTGGTGTCCCCGCAGTTTTTAAAACTCAAACTACATTACCAACAACCATACATGAGGCGTGGATGGAGTTGAAAAGGTTGCTGGGATATATAGCCATGGATCCGGATACCCCCTTATGGGGCGCCGCGGGGATATACCATTTACTTTGTAGCGAGTTTGGTCCCTTGTGGGCTAGATTTGAGGTTAATACCCTTGGACAATTATATTGGGGTAACCAATTGAAATCCTTTGCACAACTACATGACGAGTACCATATACCACATAATCTTTTTTACTCGTATTTATGTATCAGGCAAGCTCTAAGGGCTCAGTGGGGTGATCGAGCCCCGATGATTTCTACATTTCCGCTTCTTACTAGATTGTTGATTCTTGAGCCTCCGAGACCTCTTTCTTTTATTTACCAGTGGCTAGACTCTCACATGAGGTATCAGGAGTTTCCTTCACAGAACAAATGGGAAATGGATGTGGGTCCACTAGAAAACTGGGAATGGGATCTGGCTAAGGCGGGGCCAGCTCTGGTGGTGACATCGACTAGACATCAAATGATTCAGTTGAATATTTTACATAGAATTTATTACACACCGGTCAGACTGTTTAAAATGGGGAATTCTGGCACTGATTGTTGTCTTTGGCGTGATAATGTTCAAGGCACATATTTGCATATGATCTGGGAGTGTCCTGGAGTCAGAAAGTTTTGGACAGAAATAATGCATATTGTGGCCCTGGTGTTGGGAAGACCTGTTCCTGTGACTCCAAAGATTTGTTTATTGTCTGTTTTCCCAGGTGAGATTGAGGATGTAAATGACAAATCTCTATTGAGTGAGCTCTTGGTGATGGCGAGAAAGGTGGTGGCCTTGAACTGGATGTCACACAGAGTTCCCAACTGTAGAGCGTGGATAAACCTGGTTTTACAGTGCATTCCACATTATAAATTGATTTACTTGCACCGGGGTACTCCGACTAAGTTCGACAAGATCTGGGAAAGGCGGCAGACCTGGTGGACAACTAGGGTGGATACTACTGTGGCACCTGATGATGTGAAACTTATTGGAAATGGTTGAATGAGATCACACCTGCTCGCTGTGTGGGTGGTTGTGACGTATACTTGATGCATGACACTGTGTATGAATCCTCTACATACAGGGATTCTGTGCAATCACTGGCTGGCGGGCGAGGGGGGGTGCTGCGGGCTCGGAGGAGAGAGGAATTGGGGTTGAGGGGTATAGTAGAAGTTAAGTTAAGTTAGACTTTAGAAGTTCGGGTTATTGAAGGTTGAAATAAACATAAAAAAAACCTAAGGTCGACTCTGTACGCCCTACTAATATGCATATGTTCTTTTCATTGCTATAAATGTCTCCATACTTTTGTGTATTTGAACGATTTTACATGTATTCCCCTTTTTTGTATTTAAGATGTGTATGGAGTGATCCGATAATAAAATATATTTAAAAAAAAATGTCATCAGTAGGGATGGGCAAAAATTTTCACCTCAAACTGAAGTCGGGAAAAATGGCACTTTCTGCTTGGCGAATAATTTCCCGCGAAAAGTTCAGATTTTCTGTTTTCCCTGCTTTTTTTGCCTAGCTCATTCCATTAAAATCAATGGAACATTGAAGTTATGCACAATACATAGCAAATATTATTTTATTTCCCAAAGGCAGAGTATAAAAGGGGCATGAGGGAACCTGTGTTGGTGGGCTGTGGGGAAAGAATCAGTTGAGCAGGGGATGATTTTTTTTGGGGGGGTTGTTTATTGGGAATGGGGGGGCAGTTAATAAAAAAATAAATTCTAAATAAAATTAAAAATACCCCATAAGACATGGTATAAAAGGGGTCTGAGGATGGTGCCTGTGTTGGTGAATGAGTGAATCAGTTGAACAGGGAATTTGTTTTGGGGGGTTTGTTGACTGGTATTGGGGGGGGTAGTTAATAAAAAAATAAATCAATAAAATAAAATAAGAAATTTGTATGTAAAGTGATAAAGACAGGAACCCCCTGACATAAGCTGCCACTTGGGTGTACTGATACTTGACTTGATAGAGTATTTTGTAGAGGACGATTTGTTGGATTTGTTGTTCAAGGCCCAAGCCCTAAGGAAACATTGATTTGTAGGACTTAGACTTATTAGAGGAACAAGCTCTGAAGAAGAATTGATTTGTAGGACTTAAGCTTGTTTAATACAAGCCCTAAGTAAACATTGATTTGTAGGACTTAGGCTTGTTAGAAACAAACCCCCAAAAATTGTTTATTTTTTTTTTTTAGGACTATGTTGGTTTTTGTTTTGTATATTTTTGAAAGCATAAGCCCTGAGAAAAAAAATAAATTCCAACAGGTGATGTTCTGTTGGCCAGTGGCCCCAGGTCATTGTCAAATGCCCCGATGTAGATGCAGAATTTGCGACTGCTGTTCTTGCTGCTACTGCTGAGTTGTTTAAGCAGCAGGCTGATTAGGCAGCTGAAAGAAAATGGGATCAAATTAGCAGTAACATGGTGATGGATGATGAAGGTTCCACTTGCCACAACTAGCTCCAGTGATGAGCCTGAGGAAGTAGCAGCACCATAACTAGCCCCCCACCACGTCTGGTATATATGTTGCTGCTGGCAAGTGGAACCTTTCCCAGTCCCAGATCACTTGTTGACCTCATTCCCATTGTATCCACGGTGGTCTGTGGCACACTAGCCTGCTCCTCAGCATCCTGCTTCCCTTACCACAAAGCAGAAGCAGTAATTAGAGCAGTTGCAAATTCTGCACGTTTCGAAATGCTCACTGCTGGTTGCAGGAGGTGACAAGCAATGTGACAGAGGGTCTCCTAATGTCACACTTGGCATTTCTTGGTGACCTAAAGAAGGCAGACTGGCAGCAGTAGCACCAGACACAGGCAGCTGATCTTTGCTCCTGCTGGTGGTGGTGGTGGTGGTATTTTTGAGGTGGTGACAATTCTGCCTTCTTCAAGATCATGTTCCACATGGACAATGCTGTGGGGGGAATGTGGCTCCCAGGATCAGGGGAATGGTGTGGGCTCCCTTCACTGCTAGTCTGGATGCTCTCAATTACTTCCCCTACTACTCTCCTAACACTAGTCCCACCAGCTGCTTCACCATCACTGTTACTACCACTACTATTAACACCAACCACATCAGTTTCAGCCCCTGAGTCTTCCTCCTCACAGTGACTGTTAATAGGAGGATATTGATTACTTCCCTCCTAACGCTAACAAGCTTCTGGACCTTAGTAGTAGTAGTACTAGCACTTGGGGATGGCAAGTGTGACTTAGGGTCCCCCGATGTCACACTTGGTATCATCTTCTCCTCCTCCCTCTCCTGAGTATTACAAGATACACTAACAGCAGCTTCAGTACTGGTGGCAACAAGTTCAGCACTGGTAGCAGGCACAGCAGTGGTGGAAGCAAGGGCAGTACTGGCAGCAGGCACAGCACTGATGGAAGCAAGGGCAGTACTGGTAGCAGGAACAGTACTGATGGAAGCAAGGGCAGTAGTGGCCACAGGCACAGCACTGGTTGAAGCAAGGGCAGTACTGGCAGCAGGCACATCACTGGTGGTGGCACTGGCAGCAGGTGCAGCATGTCTTGCAGCAGGCACAGTTAGCTGACCTGTCCTGCTCTCACTACTACTACTACTACTACTACTACTATACCCTTTTGTTCCTCCCTTGACACTAATTTCCTCAAAACCCTAGGGGTGATTTAGGGGGACTGGACAACATTGCTTCTGTTGTGCTCACTTCCTCCTCCTCAGACTCAGTGAACACATAATGGTCCTTCCAGTCCCTCTTTTTATTATTTTTAATCCTGCTCATAGTGATAGCAGTCACTATGAGATTCTCCTGCCTCAATTTTGCCTCAAAATCACAGCAGAACAGCACAACATGTCTACCTTGCTCTGTAGCTGATTCTATTGTGTTTGATTTCTGCAAATACATCAAGTTTTTATAGCGAAAAGGCAACAACAACATAAATCAATGGGCAGAAACTTTCTAGCCATTGAAAAAAATGGCAAAATATTTTGGCCAATGGGCAAAAATTGCAAACATTTTAATTGCTAGTTTTAAAGTGGATTTTTCCGCAAAAAATTGGACAACAATGTGATTTTAGCGGAATTTCCCACAGGAACATGGTGAGAGATTCCACCAACCCCTAGTCATCTGCCACTTTTCTGCTCATTCACTCAGTTGTTTACATTAGAGAAGAGACATCTTAGGGGTGTTATGATGATTAACAATTACAAATATATTTGAGGTCAATACAAAGGTCTTTCCAATTAATTATTTACTAAAACAGCTGAGCGAAGATCAAGTGGTCATTCATTATGATTAGACGAAAGGCACTTTCTACTAAAACAAAGGCAGGGATTTTTATCCTTTTGCAGAGAAAAAACATCCTGCTCTTTATGTATTTCCTTACACAGCTAGTGTCATCAGCAAAGATTGAGACATTACTTTCAATTTCCCCTTAGAGTGTGTGGGAAAGCATTGTAAGCTATACATAGACATCATAGCTGACTGATGTACTACATGAGTATCTGTTTGATACAGAGTATGTGAACAATGCATAAAAATAATTGGATGCATTCAGTGCAACAGCATTATTTGTGAATTGTTGGATTGTTGGCACCATGTTACCAGATGATTTTTAAAGGCATTAGTCCTACACTTCACTGAACACTTGTTTAAGCCATACGAACGTAGTGGTGCTATTTGGTGTTCTTGTAAGCAGTTAGAGAATTGTCTAGCCTATTTTCTTTTAAGGACTTTTGTATTTCCTACACAATCTAATCTGGTACTTTTCTTAATTACCTCTTGTACTATAGGATATACACAGACATCATAGCTGACTGATGTACTACAGAAATGTCTGCTTGATATAGAGTATTAAGACTACTAGCACATAGAGGCAACTGGATGCATTCAGTGCAACAATGTTTGTACAACAGTTAATTTGAATCAATGTATCAGTGTTGACCTACTGGAGGTCAATTAATCACAGCATCAGTTGCTATTGTCAGTGATTTTCACACTTGATTAATAGCATTGCAAAATCTGAGTTCTGCTACAGCACACAGTGAATATCAAAGTGTGTATTGCTTCTTTTTACTGTTTTTAATAATCATCTTCTCTTTCTACAGGAGTTTTATTTAATTCTAAATAATGTTTAAGTTTTATTTTATTTTGCCGCTCCACATACCTTGTATCTCTTCTTATATTTGCCCATTCTAAATTAGGGGAGTGGGTCTGGTGCTTATTTCCCTATTTTCTTTTTCATGTTTATCTTCAGCTATTATAACAGAGGAGCACATTCCCTTTAGTTTACATACATCCTGTACACCAATAGTGGTGCACCCTTTTCTTTGCTATACTACATCAACAGCAATTCCCTTGTCCAAATTACTACTTACCCTTTTGTAAAAAGCAAATTAATTAGTCTGACCTGATCTATTCCTCATAAAACCATGCTGGCTCCTTCTAATAATGTTGTTATTTAAATATGTAGACTGTAATACACCTACCTATTTGCAGAGTAAAAAGTTATGTAAATGTGGTTTGTTTACTCATACTTCATTCTGTATATTGAGGTTGTCCGAATCTGGTCTTCAAGATCTACAAATAGTGTATTTTTTCAAGATATCCCTGCTTAAGCATAATGGATTAAGTAAAGTGACTGAGCCACTGATTACTCCATCTGCATTCAAGCAGCGATATCCTGAAAATATTTCCTAATTTTAGATATTGGAGACTATGGTTAACTACTACTCTTTTTGCATCCGGTATTTTCATTTTGATCTCATTACTGCAGCATATTGATTGCCTATATTTAAATGAAAATATCACTTTGCTGCATACTAAACACTTTAGACTTTCATTTTGTTGCATATTTGCCCATATTGAATTTGCATCTCCACTAATTAATCCTGCATAGAATGTGTTTGTTTACATTTATTGGTGTTCGTGTTAAAATAAGACTTTCTTCCATGATCACTATACTAAATTGGGGATGATCAATGTGTTTTTCCATCTAGAAAAGAAAAACGAGTAAATATAAAGATTAATATATATGGTAGCAAGGAATGAGAAGGTTCTCCAAAAGCACAGACATTAGGCCTAATATCTGGGGGTTTGGAGAACCCTCTCATTCCTTGCTTCCATCTATATATTAATCTTCATATTTATTATATGGATATTTTATGGTGAGTTAGCTCTGTGAGCTTTCCTTTTCTCTTTTCTTGTACACAATTCTCCCTTGCTCATTCTAGCAGCTTCTCATTTTATCCTATTTAATCACTTAGTAATGTTCACAATATTTCATTGCACTAATTCCTTTTCTTTTTCCTTGCACTTGGACTTTAAGGACAAGGTCTTCTGCCTGTCTCAGCTTGCATGCACCCTGTCTGGTATCACTTATCCTTTACATGACCTGTGGGGAAGGATATAAAAGACACATGTTTCTATACAATGCAGGCCCATATGGAGTCCTGCACCAGGTAAGTCCTCCATCTACACCTTTTTATTTATATTGTATGTCTTTCGGTTTTAATTGCAATACTGGGACCCACAAACATTATAAAAAACATCTAAACACTATTTAAAGGGTCCCCTTCTTATGCGTTTACTATAACATCCTTCCTCCATAAGTGTATTAGAGTAGGACTTGCCTTGAAGTGAGATACCTTGGTTGGGTGGCAAGCTTATACATGAATTGGGTAATTCGTGGGACTAAAATTTCACTTATTTACTAAGAAGTATTATATATGCCCAATACAGGGCACACATTTTCTTATTATATAGAGGAGCGCCGATCTGTCTTTCGTGTTTATTTTTCCATCTAGTCCCAAAAACTAGATATAAATGGCAAATTGCTATACTTATTACAAAATGAGCAACATTAGAGGCATTCAAATTGCAAGTTGGTTTGTCAAATTTCCTAAAGAATGTAAATTACAGTGTATGTGAAGTTCAGGAGTTGGTGATGGTCGTTAACTAAGCCAACTCGCTCTCCCCAAACAAGTTCCACACTGAAAGTATAGACTAAGTTGTGACATTGAAGTGAATAATAACTGTGGTTATCAAGTGATTGTTTAGACTTAATTAAACTGTAATTTGGAGGTAGCATGTAATTGAGGGGTCATAGCAGATTCCAGTTCCAACATGACAAGAAGGCCCGTAAGACAAAATACAAACATGGATAATAGTCAAAATCAGAAGGATCCCCAACTAATGTAAAGCCTAGAGAGGGGCGGTCACCGGTTCTTTTGAGCACTAATAATGTGTCCTCTTTAGTGAGTTCACCAGTTCTGTTATGATCAGCATCTTCCATGCCTCCTTTTGGATACAGGATCCTAAACTTTGTGTGAATTGAAAGTAGTGGTAGACCTTATACAAACCAATACAAGCTAGGTGAAGGAGACCATAAAGATGACATTTAAACAGCAATTTACTTTGGCTGTGGACTTTGTGTTCTCTAGATATCGCTGTACAAATGAACTTGCAGAAGAATTTAAAAAATAAGTAAATATGTAGACAGAGAGTTAATGGGGTGTAATTGGTGAGATATTGATAAAAATTATTATGTGTTATCAAAGCTCAGCTCCCATGTTGATGAAATACAGAAACGTTAGAGGAAGAAGAACCTCAGTATTAAAAGTGTTAACAAGCGTGTCCAGACATTGAAAACCTATTTTCTTTTATTATTGTTGACAAACAACCCCTCCAGCTAATTGATTGTCCTTTATACATAGAGAGACAAACATAAACCTGGAAATTTTAGTATGGTGTATCAATGTAAAGGAGGGACCAGCAGCACTCTGAGGATTCTGTAAAAGCATATAAACAAATCTTTATAGATAAAATGAAAGATCACAATATTTTGCAGAACACATCATCATCATTACAGAAAGCAATTAATGCATTTCAGGGGCTACAGGCTAACATCTGTGTCAGTGTTAGCACTGACACATCTTTATTGGACTTTCTCTCAGAATATGGGTTGATAACTGATGCACATGAACAGTGTGTATTTCCAAAGATTGGCCTCACTGCATATGAGATGATTACAGCAGAAGTGGAAGATAATTACATTCTGGGATGACATTATGACCCACTGGCAAAAAAAAACAACAGTGTTTTGTGTTGAGCAGTTGTGTGTATAGCTGTGGAAACCTTTAGTTGACAAACAGCAAACATGCAGTCATAGCAGGGCTTTCAATCCAGATGGATGTAGCAGTGGAAAAACCCCTCAATACAAGGAAGCATACAGCACATGCAATGTAGTAACAAAACTGAGGAGGAGAAGGAAGGATATGCACACTTTGTACCATATGCAACATTTGGGTCCAAAGCTTTGATCATTGACAAATGATTGACAAATAATGTGATGTTCTAATCTAATCAAACATACTGCATATTCTTTGTCTAGCATTCCATCTTATTCCCCATATATTCATCCCCACCCACCAAGTTAAATTATTTAATTATCTTGCTGAAAAACATTTAGTATAATTTGATGTCATCCCCATGTGTGTTCTTTAGTAATACAAATGAATTGTTAGCCTAAAATTGTTAGCAGGCTTACGGCAAGGTAAGCTGCCAAGAACATAAGATATTATGGTATTTTCAGAATGTCTGTAGTCTGGGAAGAACAACCTAGATTGGGTGCACTGGTTTTTGAGCAGAGCTAGAGTTCACAGGCAAATCTGGGGAAATCCTTGCTGTGCTTAAAGTTGCTGAAATCTGCGAATAATGGCACTTCCCGCTGTGCAAATAATTTCTTGCAAAAAGTACCAATTTTCCACTTTTTTCGCCTAGCTCATTCCATTTAAATCAATGGAAACACTAAATTTACACAAAACACATAGCAGATATTATTTTATTTTCCAAAGGTATAGTATAAAAGGGGCATGAAGGTGCCTGTGTTGGTGGGGTGTGGGGAAAGAATAAGTTGAACAGGGAATGTTTTTGGGGGGTTTGTTTATTGGGATTGGGGGGCAGTTAATAAAAAATAAATCCTAAATACAATTCAAAAACCCCCATAAGACATGGTATTAAAGGGGTCTGAGGAGGGTGCCTGTGTTGGGAAATAAGAAATTTGTATGTAAAGTGATACAGACAGGAACCCCCTGATATAAGCTGCCACTGGGGTGGACTGGTACTTGACTTGATAGAGTATGTTGAAGAGGATGATTTGTTAGATTTGTTGTTAGAGGCCAAGCCCTGAGGAAACATTGATTTGTAGGACTTAAGCTTGTTTCACACAAGCCCTAAGGAGACATTGATTTGTTTATTTTTTTTTAGGACTATGTTTTTTTATTTTGTTTATTTTATTTTTTTAAAAAACACAAGCACTGAGAAAAAATACCCTACTGGCCTAGTGCCAGCAGGTCATATTGTCCACTGGCCATAGTCAAATATCTTCCTGAGTCCATAACTGTGGAATTTGCAACTGCTGTTCTTGCTGCTGCTACTGCTGAGTTGTTTAAGCAACAGGATGATTAGACAGCTGAAAGGGAATCAGCAATAGCAGTAACATGGGTGATAGATGATGAAGGTTCCACTTGCCAAGACTAGCACATCCAATAAGTAGCCCCCAGTCTATGTGGAGAAAAGAAGAAGTGTGCTGCTCATGGGTGTGCTGTTACTAGAATATACATTTTCCCTTGAAAGCAGGAACTGTGCCTCTCATCAGCAAATGCAAAGTGCACAGTGTGTATGTATCACGGTGCCCGTGCTTTTTCCTGTCAGTCTCTGTGTGTTGCTCTCCCATTGGCTGAGCTTGGTTTGGCCCACCCAGTATGGCCTTTTTATACTGGGCCTCTGGCACCTGTCGGGTGCCCTTTCATGGTGTTCCTGTACCAGTGCTACTGTGTTACTGTGTTGCTGTGTTCCTGTGTACCGACTTGGCCCGTCTGACTACTCCGCTTCTGGGTCCTGCTCCGTGATTTGACCCGGCTTGTCTGATGTTCCTGCTCCATGATTTGACCTGGCCTGTCTGACGTTCCTGCTCCGTGACCTGACCCGGCTTGTCTGATGTTCCTACTCTGAGATCCAGCCCAGCTATCCAGTTCCTGCTCATCGTGTCACCTGGGCAACATTCTGACTTCAGATTAGTCTGGCCCTGCAAGACTGAGAACCTCTGTTGCCTCTGTTACTGTTGAGCCTCCCGTTAACTATTGCAGTGCTATTGTTGCCTCCGTTACTGCTGAGCCTTCTGTTAACTCTTGCAGAGCTGGTTGCCTCCGTTACCACTGAGCCTTCCGTTAACTCTTGCAGAGCACTGTTGCTTCCGTTACCACTGAGCCTTCCGTTAACTCTTGCAGAGCACTGTTGCCTCTGTTACCACTGAGCCTTCCATTAATTCCTGCAGAGCTATTGTTGCCTCCGTTACTGCTCTGGCAGTGTGCCCGTGGTTGCGTTCCGTTCAGCTCTTGCAAAATACTGTTGCCTACGTTACTGCATCGACAGGGTGCCATTGGCTCATTTCCATCAGCTCTCGCAGAGTACTGTTGCCTCCGTAACGGCACAGGTCGGGTGTCATTAGCTCAACTTAACTAGCATTTGCAGAGTACTGTTGTCTCCGTTACTGCACTGGTCGGGTGCCCGCGGCTCAAGTCCGTTCAGCTCTAGCAGAGTATTGTGGACTCCGTTACTGCTACAGCAGAGGGTATAAGTCTCAGCTCTGCTTTGCAGATCTAGGTTCTTGTCTCCATTCTCGCACCACAGTCTCCTGATAGCCGTTAACCATCATACTGGCCGTTGCCAAACACATCACATCAGAGACTGATTATATTATTGGACTTTAACCCATGCTGTGCTGAGGTTGCCTTGTTATGCCTGACCTGTGACAGTATCTGTACCATCCTACTTATTGTATACTGGGCCTGTGTGGGCATATATCTATGAATTATATTTTCCTGTCTATTCCGCTGTGATACGCTATAGCCCGCTAAGGGTATTTTCATTGTGTCTTTTAATAAAACTGTGTTTTATGCTAACCTACTGTGTCTGAATGTCGAACAAACCGTTACAGTGAGGTAAATAACATCTGGGAACACAACTGTCTCCAAACACCATGACACCAGAACCCAAGTACTGCCACTGCCTCTAAACCCCTTATCCAGACCCCGCTAAGGACACATGACAACTTGCTGACAGTTTAGTAGTAATGATGAACCCTCCCTGCCACCATCTTAGCATATTCTGAGTGATGGAATCTCCTCAGATGCAGCTTAATGCCCTGCTTGCGATTCTCCTCCGCCACACTGGCATGTGTGTAGTCAGTGCACCATACAGTGTGCAATGGGTGGAGATGAACTGCCACATCCTAAAATCAACAGAGTGGCTATTGTTTGGCAGGGAGGTAACGATGAATGAGGTAGATTGGCAGAAGATGTAGTTACCCTAGAGGAAGAAGATGATGGTGATGGCGAGCTTGTTGTTTCACTCGTTATGAAACTACCAGTCTCTTCCTGGATTTCTCTAATCTTCCTCCTCTTTGATCTTTGCCTCACCTCTTGTTGCCTTTCTGGAGAGTCAGGGAGTTGCAAATTCTGCAAATTCCAAAAGCTCACCACTAGTGGTGGTGGTGATTCCCATCCTCATCCCTGTCTCCCATTCCTTCTCAGCTTCTCCTAATAGGGCCATCAATGTCTTTTCTTCCAACCTGGCTTTGCCAGGATCATCATCACCACCACCACTAGTCCCTACGTGCTGCTGTTGCTGCTCATTAACAGACATCTCACTGCTGCTTGGAGAAGGTGACAAGCAATGTGACAGAGGGTCCCCTAATTTCACACTTGCCAATTATTTTTGACCTGAAGAAGGTAGACTGGTAGCAGTAGCAGCAAGCACAGGCAGCTGATCTGTGCTTCTGCTCCTGGTGGTGCTATTAATTCTGCTCCTTCTCTCCCCCAACTCCAGTTCTGGCCTCTTCAGGATCATGTTTCACTTGGACACTGTAATGAAGTGAAGGGGGCTCTCAGAGCCAGAGGAATGGTGTGGGCTCCTTTGACCACTAGTCTGGATGCTTTCAAATGCTTCCCCTACCACTCCACTAACACTAGTCCCACCGGCAGCTTTACCATTACTGCTACTACTGCTAACACCAACCACATCAAGTTCAAACACAGAGTCATCTTCCTCATAGTCACTAGTGATATGAGGATATGAATTACCCCCTCCTTCACTCCTAACACTAAAAAGCTGCTGGACCTTCTTAGTAGTAGTACTAGCACTGGTGGACTGCTTGGGGATGGCATGTTTGACACCTGGCATCATCTTCTCCTTCCTCCCCTCCTGAGTATTACAAGACACACTAGCAGCAGATTCAGCACTGGTGGCAGCAGGTCCAGCACTGGCAGCAGGCACAGCATGGGTGGCAACAGGGGCAGCACGTCTGACAGCAAGCACAGCATTGGTGGCAGCAGGTTCAGCACTGGCAGCAGGCACAGCACTAGTGGCAGCAGGGGCAGCATGTCTGGCAGCAGGTAAAGCAATTGTGGCAACAGGGGCAGCATGTTTTGCAGCAGGCACAGGCAGCTGGCCTGTCCTGCTCTCACTAGTACTACCCTTTTCTTCCTCCCTTCCCATTAATTTCCCAAGATCCCTAGGAGTGATTTGGGGGACTGGGAATGTTATATCCATTTGTAAGGGCCCTTTCACATTGCTAAAATTAATGTGTGATAGTGCATTGGCTATATCACCCATGCTGAAAGGTATATTGGTTAGATATGGTGTTTTTCACATGGGTGAAGTGCCTTGAATGAGCACACCAGTGTCCATCAAGCTACAGCTTTAAACAGTAAAGTTGTTGTTATATTTCTTTCACCTATGTGAAGAAGTATTATTTGTTTCTGTTTACAATCTGAAAACAAAGTGTGTTCCTTACATACTCCTGAGGCCTAGTGAAGTCCATTGTTTTCTGTGAGGAGGACCTAGAGCAGGGCTGTCCAAGTTCAGTCCTCAAGGGCCACCAACAGGCCAGGATTTAAGTATTACCCTGATTAAGCACAGATGGATTAATCAAAATGAGTGAGGCATTGATTAACCCACCCGTGATTAATCAGGGAAATCTTTAAATCCTGGCCTGTTGGTGGCCCTTGAGGACTGAATTTGTACGGCTCTGACCTAGGGGTAGGATTGAATAGAGATTTCTAAGTACAGGAATCATCAGATATAATTAAAAATAAATAGCTATACCTGATTGATATATAAGGGATACCTACCTCGGTAAGCTAAGTCTCAACAAATTAAAAGCAATGTATCCCTATTGTCAATGCTCTCCTTCAACCCACTGTATACTAAAGGGTTACCCAAAGCATTGTGAAGACATGAATTAGATAGCTCTCTGGCATTCAGAGTGTTAAGGATGAGAGTATGATTTAAAACGTAACCCTTTAAGTGCCAGATTGGTATGTAACGCATTACTCTGCAATGCATTGCCTACCCCTCTGGCACTCAAGGAGTTAAATAACAAATGAAGGATGTGAATTCTGACAAACCACTTGATAACAACACAATGTAAGCAAAGACATTAAAAATATGTAAAAAAAAATATTGAAAAGAGTGTTTGTCTGGTATGTCAAAAGCATGATGAGACCGAAGCTATAATTTCTGTCAGGGTATGCAAATTACTAAGTACAATTGCTGTCACCTATAGCTTATGGAATGAAGTAAACTTTAGCATTTTTTTATGTCTAAGAAAATAATTCATTTGCACATGTTGTGTAGAGTGAATGTATTTGTCTATAGGATAGCATACTGAATATACATAAATGTCAATGTAAAGACAAAACTGGAGCAATTCTGGATAAAAGCAGTTAAATTATGTTTAATAAATAAACAAACATTTCCATGGATAGAATTGGAGCTTTTAATAAGTAATGAGAAAAATGATACAATAAATTCACTTTTCATATTAAATATACTGTGTCTTTTTGTCTCAAGTTATAAAACTAATAGCAAGAAAAGTACACATGATGTTGGCTTACCAATCAAACAGTTTCACAGACTAGCATAGGAATTGGTGCATAACTTCCCTGGAACAATTGTAGGGCAAACCATATATACCATAGGATGCAAATAAAAAGTCTCATTGATATAGGTTTACTATTTAAATGTCGGCATTTATTGAGAAACATACAAAACAGCAAGTTTAAAATATCTTTTCAATCAAAAGGGTTACATCAGAATGTCGCCTGAATCAAAAGAGCGATGATGCTGCATACTTAAAGGTCAACAGAAGACGACATTTCATTGATTTGATTGCCAGAGATGGCCACAACATATTGAAAAGCAATGCATTGCAGACACCTCTGGCACTAACAGTCACGCTTAAGTTACCTAATAAAGAAAGAGAACAGACATTATTCACTTTTTTTGCCAAGTCTTGACTTTAAGATGAATGATATGAAGAAATATGTTTCTGTTGGGGTATCCTTCCTGTCATGAACTAGTGGGTAAGGGGAAGAAGTAATTGCAGATGAAAAAAGCCCTTCCCCATCCTCCATATCAGATAGCTCAGCATTCTGATGCTACCTTCCATCTCGTGGCCTGCTGAAAACATCCCCCATCACGCAGCTCCTGGAGGTGGGCAGCTTGGCCTCCTTTGGGAAGGGTTTTCACCCCTGGAAGCACTCATCATCCACCTCCAGGAGCTGCGTGATGTCGGCGACATTCTCGTCAGACAGCGAGACGTGCTAAGATCAAATAAATAACACAGGGCAATGATAGACAAGGACTTGTGATATTTACAAGCTCAGGAGGAGCTGAGGAGTGCCCCATGTAACAGTTTAGTAATAATGCTTTGGGATGTAAGATATGGATATGGCAGTAGAGACACCTAAAAGTAAGCAAATTGCAGGTCTCCAGGGCTTAACTGACTGCATCTCCCATCATCCTTAGCCAGCAGTAGTAAAACAGCAGGTGTAGGGCATGATTTGTTGGGTAGAGGGAAGGCAGAGCCCATCCCTATGTGTGCTCAGGGTAGGGCATGTTCATGAGAAAAACAGCTTTCCACCTATAGATATGAAGGGCATTGAAGAGCAAGAGAAAGACAGAGCTCCTAATACATATGGATATGCAGGACATGGTGCCAGTTAAAGGGTAAAAATGAATCCCCATTTGCTTCCTTGATATGCAGAAGCCTGAAACAAATCCTATGGGTATGCAGAGTATGATGTGCACAGGCGGAGACAGTGCCCATGATATGACTATGAAGGCTTCAAAGGGAAATACAGCCCCATTTTGGGGTATGCAGGGTATAATTATTGGTAAATGGTTGAGAGAGCCTATGCCTATGAGTATATGAGTCACAAAGTGTACAGTGCAAACACTGTGCTGGCAGGCCATGAGACGGAAGGCCACATCATAATTCTGAGTTGTCTTATATGGAGGACAAGAAAGGGCTTTTTTATCTGCAGTTACTTCTGCCCCTCACCCACCCATCCATGACAGGAAGGAGACCCCAAGTGAACCATATTTCTTCATATCATGGATTGTAAAGTCAAGTGAATAATGTTGGTTCTTCTTCTTTAAGTGGTAACTTAAGCATCACTGTGTGTGCCAAAGATGCCAAACTCATTGATTTTCAATGCAATGTTGCCCTCTCTGGTACTCAAAGGGTTAAGGCATTGAGTATATTTATTAATGAAATGCCACCCTCTATGTCAACCTTTAAGGGTGCCACATCAGAATGTCGCTCTTTTGATCCAGGCGACATTCTAATGTCACCCTTTTGATTGAATATTGCAAAAAAAGGGGAAACTAGGATTCCCCAGAAAGAAAGGCCCATAGATGAGGCACACACTCCACATTCTAAAATAAAGTACAAAAAAGTTTTATTAAGTATCAAAAGCAAAAATCAAAAAACATACACATACAGTGACTCAATAAAAAGAATTAAAAACACACAAATGTCTGTGAGTAGCAATATTGCAGAGAAATAGGTAGTATAAGTATGTATCAAAAGATACCAAACCATAATGGTACATGTAAGGTTATATAATAAACAATGGCACATCACACTGGGCAAAATCTAAATAAAGACAAAAAAAAAAACTCTAGCTACTATGCAGAACAATTCAATAAGATGCCATTGATATAGATAGAACTTTTAACAACTTGAGTCACAGTTCCCAACTGTTAATACATTTACTGTTACTAAAAAGTGGCTAAAACTAGGATGTCTAATGAGTTCCATCGCGATTTACTTCTTCATTGATGACTATATATGTGATGTGATACGATTTATAGCGAAAGCTCGCTTCCTCCTCTTCCCCCCCTTTTTTTTCCTTCTTCTTCCCTACCTTCTATCTTGCTCTTCACCATGCCCTCTTTCCATGACCGGTTGACGCTTACTGTGGTAGAGAGTTTTGTTGCGTGATGTTGTTGCGTCCGATAAACATTCTGTAATCTGAGTAGGCGGTCCTTGACTTCCTTGCCCCCTCTTTTCCCTTGTTTTTTTTTCTCTTCTGTATCCCTTACCTTGTTGAAAACCAATAAAATTTGAATTATAAAAAAACAACTAGGATGTCTAAAACAATTGTGGTGTCATTTGTCAATAGCAGGCCAAACAAAGGTGTCAAAAGATGCTTTGCAATGCATTGAGACCTCTCTAGCATTCAAGAGGATATACGACCCATTTAAATCAGTGGGAATTTCAGAATATCTGTTTCCCAACTGTGGGAGAAAAACATTGTATTGAAATGTGTTACTAGCACCAAGTACTTTGGTATTTGGTGATACATTTTTTATTTGAACTAACAGATTATATTTTAAGAATATTTTTACTGAGAGATCAGCTCTGTTCCTCGAGTCAAGCAGTATTGAATCAAAAAATCTGTTCAATTACATAGTCTGTTCACAATAGTGGATAGTTTGCAAGATAAATAACAATCTAGATGCTAACAGGGAAAGCTTGGCGAGGGTGAAAACGAGGATATCTACGTAACTGGAATGGACAATAAATGAAGGGTGCTTGAGCAGTGGTTTGGATGCAGAACAGAGAAGTGGTGAGGGTGGATAGGAAAACTACAGGCACTGGTACTGGAAATTTCTGATAGTGACATAAAAGTCCCAGATCTTTATTGAGTCAGTTTTCATGCCTTTTAAAAAGAAATATTATTCTTAGTTCAAATGTTTTTCTTATTGGGATGCTTTTAAAATTAACTTTAAGGATCCTGATTGTGAGACTGTTCATGTAATACTGTAATTTCCTTCATTGTGATGTGTTATTGTGTGTCTGTGCTTGTTCATATGGGTTTGTAATATTTGTCCTGTTTCCCCAATATCATCCTTGGTGGCACTTATTGCATTCGAGCATATATACTACATTCTTGGATGTGCAGTAGTATGATTGTGTGATGTTGAGAGTCCATGTGGTATGAATGGTTGTGTTTGATTAGTTTAACTGTTTGCAAAGTTGGCAGTGAGTGACATTGCATGAATGTATGATAAGTGTCAGTGGGGAGTTTCATGCTTATTAATTTCTGTTTGAGGTTTCTAGGTTGCCTGACTTTAAGGACTAGAGGTTTGGGGAAGATTTATTTTAATGATATATAATCAGTCATAATGGGTTGTAAATCTTTGATTATTTTTGTATGCCTTCTAGTATGTTGTATGTAGCAACTAGTCGTATGCGTATGTTCCTGTGGTGTTTAAGAGTAGAACTGATATTAAGTGTCATAAACCTGAATACTCCAAATTCTACAAGCATAGAACCTCACAATCTCTTAAAACACTGAAAATGAAATGCAAGGCTTGTAAAACAAAAAGGATCCATTAAGAAAAAGTACAAGAAACTTAAGTATCTTTCTCAGCAAAACTACAAATCTTGGGTATAAAATGAGGAACAACAAACTGACTTACTGACAATGAATTTCATATAAAAGATTTTTATGATAACAACCTTGAAACAAGACAAAACTCTCCAAGTCTAACACTGCAAACCAAGAAGACATTTCAGTAAAGCTTGGTGTATTATAAAACTGTCAATGCCTGCGAAGCCATGCTGATGGAATGAACCATAGTCTGGTTTCTTAGCTTTGATATGGCCACCCTGGACGAGTCTGCCAGGAGTATATGCTCCCAATGGCATAGCTCTTGGCTTCATTGAAACACACAAACACTCCAAACACTATTATACTCACAATTTTGGCCCTTTTCATCTTATGTGAAATGGGGGGGGTATCATACATGAGAGGGGAAAAATATCAATATGTCTGCTTCCTTTCCTCCATCTACCTCAATTTTCTGCCACCTTCTCTCCCTCTTCTCACCACTTCCAGAGGCATCTGGGATATCTGAGCAGCAGGTGGCATGCTTGAATTTTCAGCCCATTTCCAGCATCCCCCTGTGAAGACCTGTGTTATTGAAGATAATGGTAGTGACCTTTGAGGACCTGAAGGTACTCAAAGGCACTACTGTAGATACAAATCATAGACCTCTGTGCATTGAAACTACAGTAATGTCCCGTAAGGAACTTCAGGTCCTCAAAGGGCACTACCATTATCTTGAATTATCACAGGTCCATCCCAGGGGGATGAAGGAAGTGGGCTGCAAATGCAAGAATGAGGCCCGCTATACAGACATCCCAGATGCCTTCAGAGGGGATGCGTAGACAAGAAATAAAGTTGTTTTTTGGTGGATAGGAGGGGAAAACAAGGGAGTGTATTATACATAGGTACTTTTGTTTTCCCCTAAAATCTTGGGTTAAATTTACACCAGCGTATTATACACAGGTGTGTATTATACCTGAGATTTTACGGTGTGTGTGTGTATATATATATGTGTATATATATATGTATATATATATATATATATATATATATATATATATATATATATATACACTACAAAAGAAGAAGTGGACAGGTAACCACAAATGTGCCACACACATCCCCAGGAAGGTAGCTAGGAGGAGATTTGCATATGTCCTCTATTGAATGAGCCCAGTATTACAAACTAAATTATAATACACATACCCCAGGGCTGGCACATAAGGGCACATATGCAGATCTCCTATAGACTGCCATAGCCCAGCACACACACCCCAGGAAGCAGCTAGGAAGAGATTAGCATATCTCTTACACACAGCCATTTACATTTCCACACCCCTCACTATCGCTTCATAGAAAAAAAAATGGCTGACACTCTCCATCAACACATTCTGTTGTCCCTAAAAACAGTGCTGTTTTCTCTGCAGCACTCGCCAAAAATCACATGGAGTACATTCAGCAAAATCCAGCACTGTTACACTAATGTACACTGTTAATACACATTGTGTGCCTTAACCCTTTGACTGCCAAAGAAGTACACAATGCATTTCAAACTAATGCGATGCCCACCACTGTGGACCTTAAAGGGTTAACATGGCCTCTTCCACTCACAATCTTGTGTCCTTCCACATTTTCCCCAAACTATACACACACGTGCAACACACATGCTCGCAACACACATTCTTGCAACACACACGCAATACATATGCACAATGCAAACAGACAACACAATGCACATGTATACAACACACATGTACAAAACACATGCACATAACACATTATCACGGTGCCCGTGCTCCCTTGTTATAGTTTTCCTGTCAGTCTACACTCTGTGTGCTCCCATTGGCTGTCTTGTGTTGGTCCCGCCCAGTATGGCCTTTATATACTGGGCTCCAGCACCCATATGGTACCCTTTCGTGGTGATCCTGTACCAGTGCTAGTTTTCTGCTCAGTGTTTCCCAATGTACTGACTTGGCCTGTCTGACTACTCTGCATCTGTTCTCCTGCTCCTGTGTACCCACCCGGATTGCCTGACTATTCTTCAGTGCCTTACTTCTGTGTACCAACCCGGCCTGGCTGACGTTCCTGCTCCTGTGTACCGACCCGGCTTGGCTGACGTTCTTGCTCCTGTCTACCGACCCGGCTTGGTTGGCGTTTCTGTTCTGACAGCCCTATTGTCGCCTTGGCGACATTCTTATTCTCTTTTGCTCAGCAGAGTGCGAGAGCCAGTTTCCGTTACTGCTACGGCAGAGTGTCATTGGCCTAGTCCTCCGTTACTGCTCCTGCAGGGTGCAAGTGTCTGCCTCAGTTACTGCTCCGGCAGTGTGCCATTGGCCTAGTCCTCCATTACTGCGCCTGAAGGGTGCAAGTGTCTGCCTCCGTTACTGCTCTGGCAGTGTGCCATAGACCTAGTCCTCCGTTACTGCTCCTGCAGGGTGCAAGTGTCTGCCTCCGTTACTGCTCCGGCAGTGTGCCATTGGCCTAGTCTCCGTTACTGCTCCTGCAGAGTGCAAGTGTTTGCCTCCATTACTGCTACGGCAGTGAGTCATTGGTCTGTCTCCATTACTGCTCCTGCAGTGTACAAGTGTCAGTCTCCATTACTGCTACGGCAGTGCTTTACATTACTCTATTCCTGCTGTACTCTGGCAGTTCACGTTTGTTCTTCTAGCCTGTTCCTGGGAGTTAAGCATCCTGAAGCTCTCTATATGGAAAGAGTTCTATCACAGAACTCTCAACACATGGGACTGTTTACACTCCTTGAAGACCTTTAACCCAAGCAGTACCTTTGTCCTGGGAAGCCAACATATTCTGCCTGACCTGTGTCAGTATAGACTGCTATGTACCTTATTGTTGTACTGGACCTGTGTGGGCATATATAGTGTTAACCTGTTGTGTGTCTGTATTATACAGCTTGTATACTACAGGACCTGTGAGGGTTCTTATTTTATTGTGATTTCAATAAAACTGTGTTTTATCCTAAACCACTGTGTCTGTGTGTTGAACAAACCGTTACACACATGTGCAAAACACACTCACACAACATATGTGCAAAACACATGCACAATACACATACACATGCAATTCTTTGACTACCCATACTGTCTGTGATTTTATCTGCCTTTCCACTGATTATCTCCTCTTTCAAAAAACAAAACAGGCCTTTTCCTCTCCCACGTCTGTGATAAGGTAAGAGATTGCAGTGGCCTTCTTCAATATACACACACACCACAATACATATACACGCACACAATATACAAACACACACACAATACACACACATGCAATATGTACATACACACAACACACATGCACAACACAAACCACACACACAATACATACATGCATGCAATACACATGCAAAGCACAAACAGACAGTACACACACAAACAACACTCAACACACATGCACAACACACTATCACGGTGCCCGTGATTGCTGCAGTTCTCTGTCTATCACCTGCAGGGGGCTCCCATTGGCTGTCTGCAGTCAGCCCGCCTCTGGTTGCCTTTTTAAACTCAGTCTGGGCACCCTTTAGTTGCCCTTTCGTGGTGTCTCTGACAGCATTCACTTTGCCTGTCTGCTGAAGCTATTGGGCCTGTTCCTGAGTTCCTGAGTTCCTGATTTTACCTGGTCCTGTGTTCCTGCCTGCTTGTCAGTTCCAGTCCGGTTACGGTTGCTGTCGTTCCGGTTGCCAGCCGACTTGTGGTGCTCGTCCTGGTTGAGCCTCGGCCTGCTCCTGCTATTTCCTGTGTTTGGTTCCTGTGGCGATATTTCTCTCCTGTCGCTCCGGCGACATTATGTCTGTTGGTCCCAGTGTGCGGACGCTGGTTTACTCCATTAGCCTTGCGGCTCACTATACTGTTTGTTGGTCCCAGCGTGTGGACGCTGGTTTACTCCATCAGCCTTGCGGCTCACAATACTGTCTGTTGGTCCCAGCGTGCGGACGCTGGTTTACTCCATTAGCCTTGCAACTTACAATACTGTCAGTTGGTCCCAGCGTGTGGACGCTGGTTTGCTCCATGTGGCTCATTCTACTGCCTGTTTGTTCCAGCGTACAGACGCTGATTTACTTCAATTGCCTTGCGGCTCAAGGTACAGTTGTTGGTGCCAGTGTGCGGACGCTGGTTTACTCCCTGACTTGCAGTCAGGGTCCTGGTGCTGTCCAGTCCTAGCAGCACTTGTTTCAGATGTGTACCGACACTAGCCTCTCCTTGGGTGAGACAGCTTGACCGCATACTCTATTTACCATCCTACTGTCATTGTCATCTGACAGTCACTGGTCTTAGTGGTGTCTCCCTTCTTGGGCTGCCCTGCCCGGTATTGGTAAGGCCGGTAGAACCTTTCACGTTGCCACCTTTAGGTTGCCTTACCCGGTATTGGCAGGGCCGGTAGAGCCTATCCTTGGGTATCCATTCTGGGCTGCCCTGCCCGGTATTGGAAAGGCCGGTAGAACCTGTTATGTTGCCACTCCATGGTTGCCTTACCCGGTATTGGCAGGGCCGGTAGAGCCTATTCCTTCTGTATTCCTCAGGCTGCCCTGGCCGGTATTGGTAAGGCCGGTAGAACCAGTACGTTACCATCTTACGGTTGCCTTACCCGGTATTGGCAGGGCCGGTAGAGCCTACTTATCTCTATTCCTTCAGTATCGCTTGGGTTGCCTTGCCGGTATTATTTGCAAGGCCGGTAGAACCTATCTCAATTGTCAATTGCTTATATATATGTGATGTTTGTATGTGTATGAAAACCCTATGGGATTGACTTAACTTTTCAATAAAGTTATGTTTTTACCTAAACCTTACGTCTGAGAGTCTTAACAAACCGTGACACACACACATGCCCACAACACAAACACACTCCCGCAATACACACACACGCACACACAACGACACACACAATGCACAAATGCACAAAAAACATGCACAACATGAACACATACAAGCAATACACACAGACATACAATACATGACAACACACACAATACACACATACAACACACACACAAAACTCACACAACACAATACATGCAACACAAGCAAACACAATAATACAAACGCACAACACACGCAATACACACACGCATAATACACACACATGCAATACACGTGCACAACACAGACAATACACACAGATACACACAATACATATGCCCAGAACACAAACACACACAAGATGCACAACATGCACATAGAATATACACTCAAGCACAATACACATGCTTGCAATACATACATGCACACTCAATACACACAGACACAAAAAAACACAAACACATAACACCACGACAGAAATGCACAATACACAACACATAAAGAACACACATATGCAATACACATGCACAATATACACTCACATGTAATGCACACATGCAATACACACATGCACAACACACACACAATAAATACACACAATACACCACAACGCATACACCATACATGCACACGCGCAATACACAACTATACACACACATACAACACACATGCGCAAAATACACACACACATGCACCACACAATGTACCAAACACACAATGCACAACACACCCAATACATACATGCAATAAATGTGCACACACACAATAAATACCCACATACTCAACAACAAGAAAAATACCGCAACACTCATGCAATACACAGACAAACATGCTGTGCCCCTTTTGCTAGTGGATAATAGTATGACTGACTAGAGGTAGACTCCACCGCAAGCTACTGCATGTACCTTCCTGAGTATCACAATGTGTGCAGATGATATTATTATTTTGTGATATTATAACACATCATGTAACCAAAATTCTACCTGTCTGGCGAGAGCACACACACAGGGGTGGAAGTAAGGAGGAGTCACTCAAATCTCCTTTATACTGATGCTCACATAGATCCATACATGGGGGTATGATTTTCACAGGGCTGACTGTGAGATGAATTGTAGGGTCATCTATACACACAAGGAATTGCGTGACCTTCTCTAACACACATATGTGCAATACACAAAGAAACACACACATACATACACACACAATATACACACTGTACACACAAAGTACACAAACAACACACACAAACAAAATAAGCACAATACATAGACATAATATACACAGGGTACACAATACACACACAGTTTACACAAATAAATACAGCCCACAATACACACAACACAAACACAATATACACAAAACACAGTATACATAGAACACAATACATGCACACAGGACACACATACTCTACAGAAAACAGACAATACACACACACGCCTTACGCAAAATGCAACATATATTACACAAAAAGCAATACACTACACAAAAAACATGTGCTAGTTCACATTCTCGGTCACCCACACTCTCTCATGTTCTCACTTACACGTTCACTCACACACACTCACGGCTGGAGAGTTGTGTAACACATTGCTTTCTAATACATTGCAGACCTTTTTGGAGCTAAAAGGGCTAAGCACTGAGAATGTAACAAGCCAACCATTAAAAACAATTCTTCCGTTCTGGATTTGCCTGAATGTCAGGGGAAAATAGTCCTACATGTAAATCCACTTTTAGTTTTTAACCCTTTTAGTGCCATTCTAAAATAGTTTAATCATACATACGACATACATATAACTTCATGGGACTTTTTATTTATTTGTTTGTTTTATTAACTGCATGGGCAAAGCCATGCAAGTATTGCTAATATATATGCATACTAGTTGAAGAGCCTGTGTACACGGGCCACAGTGCCAAACAGTTGCGGTGCAGTCATACACAGTAAAGACTGCCCGTGCGGCGGCTGATACAGAGCGTGGCACTCTAAATTCAGACCAGGCTGAATCAGGTGTGCAGAGAGGACTCTGATCTGACTTCGGAGCACCCCCCTTCATATCAGCCGCATAATGGGCAGTCTCTACTGTGCCTGACTACAGCATGCGCATCAGTCTCTACTGCGCATGACTGGGTTGTTACAAATTTTTAGCAAATTATAATATAGGATATCCTATATTATAATTCGCCTAGGATGTTTGTCAGAAGCCATCATGAGAAGTAGAGACTGCCCTAATGCGCTGCATCTGATATGGAGCGGGGAGCTCCGAATTCAGATCAAAGTCCTCTCTGCGCACTTCCAGGCTCATTCGGGCAGTCAGTACTGCTCATGACTGCAGCGTCGCCAGTGTACATGGGCTTTAAAACTGGTGTGTGTATATATATATATATATATATATATATATATAGCCATCATACTTTCAAAGAATGTCTACTTCCACCACTCCCTAACCAACTTGTCAATACTGTCAGATTTTCAAAAGTGATTTTATGCTTTCTTTTTTTAACATAACAGTCTAAAATATTAAATTAATGATTAAAGAATCAGTAAACCATTTTTATTTTAAATAACTATATATAGAGGATAGCTGTTTTAGGCCTCAATTCAATTCCCCCCAATGGTGCTTTTTCAAGCAGGGTAAGCTATTCAATTACCTGTGGTGTGAAAAAATACCATTTAAAAAAAAACACGTTTGGCACTAAATGTGTGGGCCATTGAAAAAAACACCAAAATAATATGCAATTCAATTGCATGCGTTAGGTACTAAGATCCGTAATGGGATCAACTTTATCTTGTGAAAATCTGCACCCAGTTTTTCTGGGTGCAGAGTCCCTTTACCAATCTAAAAAATGCTGACGCAGTTATCAAAAGTTAAAAAAGTATAAAAAAACCTAAGCCATCAGTGGATGTATTGATATGGGACCTTAAGCCCCATATCAATACATCCAAAGTACTGAAAAAATGTTTATGGCATCAACCCTAAGAGTGCCAACATCTTGGCAACCTTGTCATTCCACAGGTTTACTTCAGGATTCTTTTTGTGAAACTTGTGACTCGTTCCCAGGAATTCAGTCAGTGTGGGTTGGCAGGACATGGCAGAAGAACCCTGTAACTTTATTGCTTTAATGACCTGACTAGAGGAGGTGATGGAGGTAGAGGAAGCATGTGTGGGCAGTCTATGACTCTTGCCACCTCCTACAGCAAACCCAGAGTCATCATACTCCTCTGATGTAGGAGCCATAGGTGTTATTTGGAATTAAATGTACATCACTACTTCTCTTATATGCCCCAGAGCCAAGGAAACATTTTTGGAGTGCTTCTGCTGCTACTATCTGTGGCACGTCTGGCCTGCTTATTGTGTGTACTTCAGGTGGGATTTCCTAGAAGAGGTGCCTAGGTGTGAGCCTGTTTTCCCCCTGCTCACATGCTTTTTGCACAGACAATAGCAACATGCTTAGCTTTTGGATCCTGAGTGAAGTATCTCCATCCTGTGGACTTCATGGAGTGAGGGGTTTGTATCTATCCAAATTGGTCTAATGCTGCTGCTGGTTCTGAAATGCCAACACTTGTCTCCTCTCTCTCCAGGCTGCTGTAGTTGTCTATCTGGATTGGTATAATGCTGGTGATTCTGCTGCTTGTAGTGCAATGCCAATAATTGTCTCCTCTATCATCACCTGTAGCCCACGTTGTACTTGTAACAGTCATAGATGCTGCTGAGGGTGGTCCTACTATGTTAAGGTTCACCTCTTCCATCACCTCCTGAAGCTCATACTGCGCTTTTAGCACAGTAACAGATGCTACTGCTAATGGTGATCCTGCAATGCCAACTCTTGCCTCCTCTATTACATCCTGTAGCCCATATCATTCTTATAGCCCCATCAGAGATGCTGACGCTGCTTCCACATTCTCTGAGATCAGTGCAAGTTTTTTAGGAGGGTGCCTTTTTGTTGTTAGACAGCCATCACCAATACATACTCAGTTCATAGCCTTCTATACACTGTGCTCTGTATGTGTCTGTCCAGATTGGTCTAATGCTGTTGCTGGTACTGCAATGCCAACACTTCTCCTCTGTCACCTTCTGAAGCCCATTCTGTGATTGTAGCATAGTCACTGATGCTACTGCTGATGGTGGTAGTGGTTCTGCAATACCAACTCTCATCTCATACATCACCTCCTAAATACCAATATGTGCTTCTAACAGTCAACAATGCTGCTTCTTCCCTACTGTCAGAGATCAGTACATCTTTGTCTTGGGGTGGTATTTCTGTTGTTAGACACAGCCACCTGTACTTCCTTAGCCCATATATCAAACTGCTGCTCTATGTGTCTTTTCAGATTGGTCTAATGCTGGTTCTTGTGGTGTGGTAGTGAAGTGTAAACTCATGCCTCCTCTGTCACCTCCTGATCTCTACATTGCATTTCTAACAAAGTCATAGATGTGGCTGCTTCCTCACTCTCAGAGATCAGGGCATGTTTTTTTTTTGGGAGGGGGGTTGGCTCATGGGAATACACTAACTGAACAAACAACAATCATAAATTAATAAAATAAAAATGCAGGTCTTTATTATTTATAATATTTTTATTATTTGTTCATATAGCTTGATGGAAAAAAACCTAGATCAAATGGATGGAATAGATGGTCAAGTTGTATGAATTTATTTTATTGAATTTTGTTCAAATATCAGTCCAGAGAAGGTGGCAGGGGCCTTCCCAATTGACAATAGCATTGAACAAATTTAATCTGGCAACAAATATTTTGAAAAGAATTAAGAGAAAGCAAAGTTAGTCTGCATGAATGACTCAGACAAAACAAATGTTCAAGTTGTGCACAAGTCTAGTCACCAGAAAGTGTTGTTCCCATACCTAGTACCATAGTTAATGCCTCAAGCTCTCCTACAGAGTGAATTATAAAAAAAAAAATCCTTTTGGAAACCTGTTGGTGCTGTTGCTTAAAAATGTTCAATCTGTAATAACTTTTGAATTGATAATCTACCTGCAGTGATAGTAACTACTAAATATAACTACAGAAGCTGCAGAGGGTGCAGCTGTGACTGGATACTGTGTCCAAGGGGGCCCATCTGCCAAAATGGTCTAGTTATGCCCATGGAATAATATTTGTGTTTGCCCTGAGGTCCTCCAATGACTAGTTATGCATTTAAGCAGTATGACATACATTTTGCCTAAAATGTCTTTTTAACATTTCATTTCTGAAGGTCAAAAACCACATAAACACATAAAGTATATTTGTTTTGAAAGTGCATATAAGGTAAATATATTACAAAATCCAAAAAGGGAGGTTGTGGTTAGCTCAAAATAACATGCTCAAGTCCAATGATTTAAAAACAGACATTTATAAAGCTTTATAAAAAAATATATGTCCAGGTTGTCAGAAGAAATATAATCTACATCAACTAAAAGCTAAAAAATATATGTTTGCACAACTTGACCCTCACTACATATAATTGTCCAGGTAGAGTTTGGCAGCATGTTAAAAAGCATAGACAGCACACCCCCACTACACTGACTCCTAACACTATGCTAAAGTGTTCAGATCTCCATGTCAGACTACAAAGAAAAAGAAAGGAGAAACAATGGAACAATATGTTTCTCGGGGAATGGGGCATTTGCTAAATTTTATATAAAAAATGTACAAGCTTCAAAGATACAACATTGCCAGTAACACTCACATAAGAACAACACATCACACATTCACACACTGGTACACACTGACACACAAACAGTCTTTAAACCTTTTATAGGCAGATATAAGGAATATTGCACATGCTGTATTACACACAGACACAAATACTCTGTCTAATACAGATATACACGTGCTCCCTCACACAGACATATGCTTTAATACAGAGATATGCTCTAACACAAATGTGGTGTCACACACAGCACACATGATGTATCATAGACACACACTCACACATGCCTGCAGTCTCTCACAGTCACACACTCTCACACATAGATACATGCTCTCTCATGCAGACATATGCGTTGTATCAAACACAGGTGCATGTTATTTCACACAGAGACAGGTGGGTGTTGTCTCACATGCACAGTCACACACAGACATGTGCACTGTTGTCACACACAGACATGCAAGCACCATCATACACAGATGTGTTTACTGTCTTGGACACGAGCACATGTGACCTATCTTGCACAGACTCATGTGAAATGTCTCACAGACCTGTGTGAGCGGTCACACACAGACTCTTGTGAGTTGTCACACACCCACACAGACTCAAACATGTGTTTTCACACAGACACATGCAATACGTTTTGTGCACACAGACACATACAAGCTGTCCTACACAAATGGAAGATGCACTGTCTCACACAGACATGCTTAATTTCTCTTACATACAGACATGCTGACTGTCTCTCACATTCAGAACATGTCAGCTGTCTTATACATACATGGACACACATATCTGCTGTCTTAGACTGGGCTGTCTCAAACACAGAAACACATGAGCTGTCACACAGACATATGCAAGCTGTCTCACACACAGGCACTTGCACTGTCTCACACATAGACATGCTCACTGTCTCACACATGCATTTGAGACATACCTGTTATCTAAACATATACATATATATATATACACACACAATGAGCTGTCTCACATGCAGTCATGCACATACACAAGATGAAAAGGCTCTGTCACACACACATGCTGTCTCTCACAAAGACACATATATTCTATCTCAAAGTCACAAACAGGCTATCTCACACACAGATATACTCATGCAGTCTCTCACACACACTTACATGCACTGTATCACTCATGATTTGTCTCACACACACACAGACACACACACAGGCCCTCTCACACATACAGAGGCACACAAAACACACACACACACACACACACACACACACACACACACATATTGAGCCAACACAGAACTGCAACAGGGCACCCAAGTAGGAACTTTGAATTTGGAGTAGGATGAACAGAATTGTAAAGTGAAGTGATGAACTGGACCATTGTTATATAGTATTTAGTTATTGTGCCCCACACAGCAAAGTTGATAGTTACCCTGGGTCAGTGCCAAAGCTCATTTCTTTAATGAAGTCTTAAAAGTTATGGATTCACAATATAGTTTCCATTCTTATTTTTTTAAAGTATGCTGTTTATTTGGTCTGATATACCATTATCTGATATGAAATTATTATCTGCTCTGTCAAAAACCTATCCTACGATAGATAGCTAGATCTAGAGAATGAAAGAGACTGTGCTGAGTTTTTATGTGAACTGTGAATTTCCACTTGTCTTTGGTCAGTAAAGATTCACATAGAGACAGGCATGATCTGTCTCACACGCACAAACACGAGTTGTCACACAGACACATGCAAGCTGTCTCACACACACACATACACACACACACGTACTGTCTCACACACAGATAGGCACACTCACTATCTTTCTCATACACACACAGTCTGTCACACACTATACTGTATCACACACATATACAAGCACATGCTGCCTCACATGCAGTTAAGCACAAACACTGTGTCATATTCACAGACACATACACACATGGGATCTGCCATACACACACATGATGTCTCACACAAACCCTGTAAGAATGCAGACTGGACAACTCTGAAAACATTGCAATGCAACATCACAGGAAATGACATTATGGCAGCAAAGGGACATTCTGTCTGCCCGTACTGTGCCTGTTCAGCAGGTGGATGGTGGCTTAAGACATCTTACTCCTGCTCTCTCCTCAGTTGAGCCAATTACACCCCTGGGGCACAAGAAGGGACACCCTCACCCCTCTGACTACAATAACAAATAAAAAAGGGTCACAGTTTTCACCCCCAAAGAAAAGCAGACTCCTTTTTTTAGATAGTCTAGAACCAGCTGCACAGTGTAACCACAAAGCCTATATTTCCTATAGATACTACATTTCCCACTGTAATATAACTTCTTCCGAGGGCTGAAGTTTAGAAATAAGTGGCTGAAAGTCAAAGTTGTGAGTCCTACAGCAACATATGGCTTGAAAAATGTGTTATCATGCAGAATGCATTTGTCCTTTGCCCACATCACTAACTTCCTGCTGTGACACTGGCACATATTCATGATGATATCAAGTAATAAAAAAAATAAAATACAACCTACAATGTGGCAGATGTGTATGATGGTGGTGGTGGGTGAATGGCATGGTGTGATTTGTATATGTATATTGTTTTTACCATTGTCATACGCTATCCTCCTTCTCAGATTATTGACACACATTACTTATCGGTCATTGCAGTGGTCCCAAGTGGGGTAGATGGTGGCAACCCTTCTTCACATCACTCCTCCACCTCCTCATCTGTGCTGCTGTTAATATATTTGTCCTGGCTTTCTCTGTCATGTGTGGTTTCTGCTACCTGATACTCAGATGGTATGAGATGTTGGTTAATTTTTAAGAATGTTAGTCTCCCAACATCGCTGCTTGATAGTCGTGTCCTGTGGTCATTGACAAAATAACCAGCCACACTGAAAACCATCTCAGACTCAACACTTGCTGGAGGACAAGGAAGGGCTTCCACTGCAGTACGTGTCAATGTTGGACACACACACTGCTTTGTTTGCCAGTATTCCATGGGGTCATTGTTTCTGCCTAAAACGTATCTGTCCTGCAAGTATGCAAAAACTATCTCACATGCAGTGGGCCCACTTCTAGGAGATACATGGTGTTCCTGTGTGTCAGTTACTAACCCATACTCAGGTAGCAAGTCTCAAAGAGATGTGCTACCACCAGTGTCACCACCACCAATGTTGTTTTTTTGCCACCCCTGCTGAGACCCATGATGAATTGCCCTGTGTTCCAAATGGGATATTCTTTTTGACGATGTAGCTGCTTTTGCTGGTTGAAATGCTTTTCTGCCTTTCTTTTCACTATGCTGACTAGATGTTTGTTGTGACCTCATTTTCTCCCCCTCATCCTCCACACTGCAACTCTCCACTCGATCAATAAGCATGTGTTGCAGCTTACCTTGGTTTCAGCGTTATCTGCCGGGCGAGGCTTCAAGCATGCAGCAGGCCTCTGTTTTATGTGTTTGCTTCCTGTAGTCTCCTCCTACCTACTTTCTCCCTCTGAGCTGCTCCTCCTACCTACTTTCTGAGGAGGGGTTTAAAGGGCAGACTGAGTCCTGACTCAGTTGCCCTTGCATTGTTGTACAATACAGTTCTGTTTCCCTTGGGCTCTGTGTATGACCTGGCTTGTCTGACCATTCATTCTGGTGCTGACCTGTGGCTCTGTCTGACTACTCTTTTACCTACTCCCATTGTGTAGTGGACACCCAATCTGGTACGGACCTGTGGCTATGGCTGACTACCTGAACTGTATATGACCCGGCCTGTCTGTCCATCCATTCTGGTGTTGACCTGTGGCTATGTCTGACCATTCTCCTTGTGCGTTCTGATTTGTCTTAGACATCCTTTCTGGTGCAAATTTGTGGCTCTGTCTGACTACCCACTCCGTGTATGACCTGGCTTGTCTGACTACCCACTCTGGTGTTGACTTGGGGCTCTGTCCACTGCGCTTCTAGCATAGCAACGCTTCAGTGGATATCCTATCTGGTGCAAACCTGTGGCTCTGGCTGACTACCCGCTCCGTGTATGACCTGGCTTGTCTGACTATCCTTTTTGGTGCTGACTAGGGGGCTTTGTCTGTTTCCTCCATGTGTTGGTCCCTGCTCCACAGACACCCATCCTAGAGCGGAACTGGGGCTCTATCAGACTCCTAGACTAACTACAGGCTGAGTCAGTGCTAGTCCTTTGGGCGTTCCGAATTACCTCGAGGTTCCAGTGGGCTGAGGCCTAGTCTCGGACAGTGTGGTGGATCTATTGGCAGACTGCTATTCCTGATACAGTGCTTGCCGTTTCAATCGCCCACTGTGTGTATATTTATAAATTGCATTACTTTATTCTCATAATAAAGGTTTTATTAACTATACCGTCTGACTCCTGGTTTTTCTTGCCAACCGTAACAGTGTAGTATACTTGGATTTTGCAAAAGCATTTGATACAGTGCCTCACAACATGTTATTGCATAAATTAAAAGGCTTCGTTTTGGGTGGTGTTCATGGGTTGAGAACTGGTTAAATGATAGATGGCAGAGAGTTGTTGCACATGGAACCTTTTCAAATTGGTCTAAAGTTATAACTGGGGTGCCACAGGGTTCAGTCCTGGGCCCAATGCTTTTTAATTTGTTTATTAATGATCTAGAAATGGGAATTGAAAATAGCATCTCAATCTTTGCTGATGACACTAAGCTTTGTAAGGAAATACGTACAGAGCTGGATGTTTTTTCTCTGCAGAAGGATTTAGATAAATTGATTGAATGGGCAGAAAAGTGGCAGATGACATTTAATGTAGATAAATGTAAGGTTATGCATTTGGGCTGTAGAAACAAACTTGCTACATATACACTAAATGGGAAACAACTTGGAGAATCCTCATTAGAGAGAGATTTAGGAGTGCTGATAGAAAATAGACTTCACAGCAGTGTGCAGAGTCACTCAAAAACAAATAGGGTATTAGCCTGTATAAAAAGAGGTATAGATGCAAGGGATGCTAATATTATACTATCTCTGTATATATCTTGGTTAGGCCTCATCTAGAATATGGAGTACAATTTTGGGCGCCAGTTCTTAAAAAAGACATTGTTGAACTGGAAAAGGTGCAGAGACATGCAACAAAACTGATAAAGGGACTGGAGGATCTGAGTTATAAAGAAAGACTAGCCAAACTGGGTTTGTTTACATTAGAGATGAGACGTCTAAGGGGGTGATATGATTACCATTTACAAATATATTCAAGGTCAATACAAAGAACTAGTCAATGAAAGGCACTTTTGACTAAAGCAAAGACAGGGGTTCTTTATAGTAAGGGTGGTAAAGCTATGGAATTATTTGCCTCGGCATGTTGTACTTGAAGATAATGCAACTGCTTTCATAAAAGCAATGGATGTCCATCTAGCACAGAACAATATTGAAAATTATGACACATGGCTTCAAAGCAGATAGGATGTTGATCCAGGGAAATATCTGACTTCCATTTGGCGTCAGGAAGGATTTTTTTTACCCACTTGGGGCTAAATTAGATATTGCCTTCCTCTGGCTCAACAGGGGTGTTTTTGGCATGGGCTGGACATGATGGACACATGTCTTCTTTCAGCCTTATCAACAATGTTACTATATATGTTACTATGTTAACTTCTTTTTACTTAGAATATTAGCAAAACATATACTTTGTCTAGGGTTGCCTAAAATTTTGCATATGCTGTATGTGAGAACCCCCACCATGCTGCAATATAAAAATATTATCAGTTCTGTCAAAAACATACACTGCGTTAGGTAGTTAGATCTACAGAATGAAAGAGAGGCTGTGCTGAGTTTTTAGGTGATCTGTGCGTTTCTATTTGTGTTTGACAATAAAGATTCAGCCTTGTGGTGTGGACTGGAAAAACGACATCCTTGAGTCACCATTGCATATAGAAGAAACAAAAGGGTTAACTCAAAGAAATACATAGAACCTAGGATGCAAAATAGTGTGCAACATTTACAGTATTTAAAAAATAAAAATCAAACAGGTTAGACACATAGCAATGCATCTGAGAAGAACATGAAGTTGACAGTTAAGTGATACACCAACAACCTCATCATCACATTCTCTTGACAGGTAATACGATAATTTACTGTCTAATTAAAGTAACAAATTATAAACTTGATTGAAGTACACATTTAAATATTTTAAGATCTGTTTTATTTTAATTGCAATAATTTAATGAAACATTAATATATGCTTTCTTAGACCTAGATTCTATAACAACTGGTTTTTGCTTTTTTCCTCTTCAGTAGAAAAACTCGTACTACAATTTGACCAATTCCATTGCAGTTGTGTCTGCCACTGAACTTACCAAAAATTGTGGATCTTCCTACAAAAAGCCACAACAGTGTATCTCGGCAGATGTCTCATAGAGTTTTTTTTTTAATTTGCTATATATTTTCTGTTTTATTATATTTGAATTTGATGTTTGATTACACTTCTTTATTTTATTTCTGTTTTGTGTGCATTTGTTTTGTGATTGGGAGAATGTCTGCTGTGTAGGTAGGGGGTAGATTTGTTCAGCGCCCAGACCAATATGGATGATTTACTTTATATGAATTTACTCACCCGCCTTAGAATGCAGATTTTTAACTGCATGGTCAATCATAGCATTGATAGGGTGACTGCAAAAAAAGGATCAGTAAAGAGCTATCCATAAATGCAAAGTGCACAAAAACCAAAATGTCAAGAAAAAGATCAACAGAAGAAAAGCCACTTACCAAAAAAGACTAAGCTGCAAACAAGAAGCATAGAGGATTAGCCAAGCATAAGCAAACAGGACACCAGCCATCCAATCTAAGTATGAATGATTCAGCTGACACAGCATTAAAGCCTGGATGCAGGGTAAGGGAAAATACCCTGCCCTTGACATATTAAATCCTACCAGATCCATCTTCCACTCTGAGGAAAAGTTAGCACCATTCATGCAAGCTAACCAACAATGAGGAAATAAATGGAGAGCTCCAACTCCATGAAGTGAGAGACATGTGGGGAGATGCACTAAGGTTCGATAAAGAATGGACAAAGTAGAGATTGCTTCTCCAATGATATCACTTCTCCAAATCTATCAAGTTTAAAAAATCTTAGTGCATTAGCTCCATATCTAATAATATGGTGCTAATGCACTAAAATTTTTTAAACTTGATAGATCTTATTGCATAGGCTCCATAGAATAACAAAGAAATTGGAGAAGTGGGATCACTGGAGAAAAGTGAAGAAGAAAGGAAAAAAAAAAAAATCACAGTGCTAACGCACCATGATATACAGACATTATATATATATATATATATATATATATATATATATATAAAAACAAGAACCCATGTGAATAAGGGAATAAGGTATAGAGCAAAGAATGAGGAGATTCTCCAAGTCCCCAAACCAGGAAAACACATAGGGCCGTATGTTCAAAGGGATAACGACAAAAAAAAGTCGTATGAAAGACAAAAATAAGTCATTTAATGAACGCCATATTTTCTATAGAGTATACGACAAAAAAATAGTAATGTCTGCTGTGTATGACACAACTCCATGATTGATGGGTAAGGGGGTGTGGCTAGGGCGTGGCTAAACTATTCTCCAGTGTCATATAAAGGAAAAGAAAATTTGTCGTAACTAATGACAAAAAATGTCTTTGAAAAGACAAAATTTGTACGTTAAGAAAAAAGTGGAGGGAATGTGTTCTGAATGTGAGAATTTTTGTCTTTACTTAAGACATTTTGTCGTTGGTTAAGACATTTTTAAAGACATTTTTGTCTTTAGTTAAGACATTTTTTTGTCGTTCCATACGACAATATCAGTCAGGACAAACGACATATTTCCAATCACAACCGACACACTCTTAAAATATTAATGATCCCAACGACACTATACTTTGAAAATTCGTTACAAACGAAAAAAGCTATTTCGCTACTTCTTTGAACATATGGCCCATAGAATAGAAGCAAAAAAACAGGAAACATCCTGCCCTCCTCTACTCAGATTAATCAAATGTGAACCTGTGTAAAGCATACATTATACCAATGTGCTAATTTAATTGTCTGAAAACATTGAGGGTTTTGTTGCATAGGATACACAGAAAAAAAATGTTTAGCTCCTAGGGGGATCTTACTGTTTGTGAGATGCTTATTGCATATTTGCAGGATAGCTCAGTACTACTAGACCAAAATGATGAACTCATTGACTACTTCCAAACAAAACAGTGTGTGTAGCTGTCACAGTACCTTGTTTCCAGCGCTGCCTCTTCAGCGACCCTCGGCGTCTTTCCACACGTCATCTGCAGACAGAGGCTTCAAGCATGCTGCAGGCCTCTGTTTTATGTGTGTTTGATTCCTGTAGTCGCCTCCTACCTACTTTCTCCCTCTAGCTGCTCCGTCTATCTATTTCCTGTGGAGGGGTTTAAAGGGCAGACTGTGCAAACCTGTGGCTCTGGCTGACTAACCGCTCTGTGTATAACCTAGGCTTGTCTGACTACCCACTCTGGTGTTGACCTGGGGCTCTATCCACTGCGCATCCAGCATTCCATTGCTTCAGTGGATATCCTTTCTGGTGAAAACCCGTGGCTCTGGCTGACTACCCGCTCCGTGTATGACTTTGGCTCGTCTGACTATCCTGTCTGATGCTTACTAGAAGGCCCTGTCTGTTCGCTCCTAGGGTTGGCTCCGTTATTCAGACACCCTTCCTAGTATTGACCTGGGGCTAGCAGACTCCCAGCTACTGACTGCAGGCTGAGTCAGTATCACTCTTGGGCGTTACCTTACAGCGAGACTCCAGCAGGCTGAGACCTAATCTCAGACAGTGAGGTGGTGATATTGGGAGACTGCTATTCCTGATACAGTACTCGCCTTTTCGATCACCCACTGTGTGCATTTTTTATATTGCATGACTGTTGTTATTCTCATAATAAAGGTTCTATTAACTATACCGTCTGACTCATGGTTTTGCTTGCCAGCCGTAACAGTACGTAAGGGTCATGACTACAGACGGTGATAGTGAGCCTCCTTTACAGCAAATATTTGACAGAATGCAGGATCAGGATCAACGTATTTATCAGTTGGCCGGTGCCTTGCAGACCCTGCTTGGCAGAACCGCTCACTGGGAATGCTATAACCCGCAGCAGGTGGCCACCTCAGTTTCTCCTTCGGCACCTACAGCTGCTACCATCTCTGATGCAGGACTAGTCAGAGGGTTAACTGGATCCACTCCACTCCCACAACGATATAGTGGGGAACCTGAGTTATGTCGCAGATTCCTTAATCAGTTGGGCATATACCTGGAGATGCTTCCTCATGCCTTATCTACTGAGCGCAGTAGGGTTCGACTTATGATTTCTCTCCTGGCTGCCAAGGCATTTGTGGCCTCATTTAGAAGCGTATTTGATGTGCCAGGTCGTGGGACCTTGGCTTCCAAACATCTGATGACCATCCGCCAGGGTAACCACACGGTGGCGGAATATGCAATTGAGTTTCGAACCCTAGCAGCTGAAGTAGGGTGGAACAATGAGGCCCTGATAGCTGCATTCTCCCAAGGGCTTTGCGATTACATGAAGGACAAGATTGCTGCTCGTGACCTACCTAATAGTCTGGATGAGATGATATCCTTTGTCATCCTCATAGATATACGCGTCCAGTAGAGTCTGTCATTTAAGGAGGGCCTGCAGAGGCATACTACCAGCATGTCCTACAGCTTTTCTTGCCCACCCTGTCTTCCCTCACCTCCCATGCCTCCTGGTTCTGACACTATGGGTAGTGAACTTATGCAGGTGGGGGCTACCCGACTCTCTGTGGCGGAGAGGGCCGATAGGCGCAGGGAGAGACTATGTCTGTACTGTGGTAAGAATGGTCACTTCTTGAAATCATGCCCGGTACGTCCGGTAGACGCTCGCACCAAAAGATCCTGTCAGGGACAAATCTTAGGTGGCATCTCACAGTCCCCTGAAGCCTCTCAGACTAAACCCTTGTTGGACATATTCCTATCTTGGGCCAAAGAGTCTATCCCTGTACCTGCTCTTATAGACACTGGTGCGGCAGGTTATTTTGTGGATGCCGCATTCGCTGAGCATTTTGGAATTCCTTTACTGCCTCATGCTACTCCTTTGGCGGTTGAAGCTATTGATGGAAGACCCCTGCTGCCAGCACATATTACCCACTAGATGGCCCCACTTACCGTAAGCGTGGGAGCCCTGCATAAGGAAACCCTGTAGTTTCAGGTTTATAAACTCCCCGCACTATGCTATTGTATCAGGGTTCCCATGGTTATAAAGACATAACCCTAAAATTGACTGGAGCACGTGTGAGATATTGTCCTGGGGGACTCACTGTGGGGAGTCATGCCTTTCACATCCTATCATACTTGCCTGTGCCGAGTCTCAAGGCCTACCTGAGCCCTGTTCGCAGTTTTTCAAATTATTTAACAAAGTCCAAGCAGGAGCTTTACCCCCACATAGACCATACAATTGCATGATCAAGCTCTTGCCTGGGACTACCCCTCCGCGGGGTCATACGTACCCTCTATCTGTGGAAGAGAATAAGGTCATGGAGGAGTATGTGGCTGATGCCTTGGAGAGGGGCATCATTTGGAAATCCTCATCCCCTGCAGGTGCTGGATTTTTTTTTTTTTTTGTAAAAAAGGACAGAGAACTACGACCTTGTATCGATTATCGGGGCTTAAACAAACTGATAGTAAAGAATGTGTATCCCATACCATTTACTACTGAGCTGTTTGACCGCCTCAAAGGTTCTACTATCTTTATTAAGCTTGATTTGAGGGTGGTTTACAATTTGGTCAGGATTAAACAAGGGCATGAATGGAAGACAGCGTTCAACACCCGGAGCGGGCATTATGAATATCTGGTCATGCCCTTTGGCCTGTGCAACGCTCCCGCTGTCTTCCAAGAATTTATAAATGACACCCTGAGAGAACTTTAGCAAAGCTGCATTGTGGTATATCTGGATGACATACTTATCCGTTCTCCAATGGTGGAGGCCCACTATGTGGATGTATCCAAGGTCCTTTCGCTCCTGAGAGAAAACAACTTGTTCTGCAAGCTGGAAAAGTGTGAGTTTCACAAGACCCAAGTTACCTTTCTTGGGTATGTTATTTCCGCATCTGGGTTTGCGATGGACCCCACAAAACTGTCGGCTGTGAATCAGTGGCCTACGCTGGATGGACTGATGGCAATTCAAAAATTTCTGGGCTTTGCAAACTATTACCGTAAATTTATAAAAAATTTCTCGACCATTGTAAAACCCATCACTGACATTAAGCGAAAAGGAGCCAAAGTGGTCTCTTGATGCACTTTCTGCCTTTGACAATCTCAAATCAGCATTTTCTGCAGCTCCGATCCTGGTACATCCCAATCCCGCCCTGCCGTTTACCCTGGAGATTGATGTGTCTGAGATTGGAGTAGGTGCCCTCCTTTCTCAACGGTCAGCTCCTGGAGAGGCTTTGCGCCCTTGTGGCTACTTCTCGAAAAAACTATCTAAGGCGAAAAGAGTTTATCAGATTGCTGACAGGGAGGTTCTGGCTATAATTTTGGCATTGAAAGAGTGGTGTCGTTTGTTGGAGGCTACCAGTTCCCCCATCTTGATTCTTACGGACCATAAGAATTTGACATACTTGTCTGAAGCCAAGCGGCTGTCCTTCCAGCAGGCCAGATGGGCACTATTCCTATCCAGGTTTAATTCTGTGGTTTCCTACCTTCCAGCCTCAAAAAATGTTAAGGCTGACGCCCTGCCATGCCAGTTTTGTAGTAGATCCAAGGAGGAGGTTCCCCCCGCTCCGATTATTCCTGCTGATCGCATTCTGGCCACGATTCGTACCTGTATTACCTCTCCTCTGGGAGAGGAGATACTGGCTGCCCAAGCATCTGCCCCAGCAGAGACTCTTCCACTCAGAGTTCCCCTTTCTTGATTAACTATGGGTTCCAACCCTCTGGTCTTCCTGACACCTTCCATGCTCAAGCTATTCCAGCTCTGGATGAGCATTTGCAGGCACTCTGTTCCTCATGGGTTCGGGTACAGCATATCCTACATGGTTCAGTGCAACGACAAAAAAGGCAGGCTGACCATAGACGTCTGCCAGCACCGACCTTCCAGGTTGGAGATAGAGTGTGGTTGTCTTCCCGTAATTTGCACCTCCAGGTCCCATGCAATAAACTGGCTCTTCAATTTGTTGGTCCCTCGAAGGTGTTGCGCAAGATCAACCCGGTGGCTTAAGCGTTGGAACTGCCGGCCAATATGCGGATACATAATGTCTTTCATGTCTCCCTGTTAAAGCCCCTGGTCTGCAACTGGTATACCTCCACTCCTGTCCGTCCTGCTCCCGTGATAGTTGCAGATCACGGGGAATATGAGGTTAAAAGTACTCTGGACTCCCGTGTGGTTAGAGGACGTTTACAGTATTTTATCCATTGGAAGGGATATGGTCCGGAGGAGCGCGCCTGGATCCCTGCTGCTGATGTTCACGCTCCTCTCCTGGTGTGCAGATTCCATGCACGTTTCCCTCACAAACCTGGTCCAGTCCCTTGGAGGAGGGGTCTTTGAGGGAAGGGTACTGTCACAGTACCTTGTTTCCAGCGCTGCCTCTTCAGCGACACTCGGCGTCTTTCCATGCGTCATCTGCAAACAGAGGCTTCAAGCATGCTGCAGGCCTCTGTTTTATGTGTCTTTGATTCCTGTAGTCTCCTCCTACCTACTTCCTACCCCTAGCTGCTCCGCCTATCTATTTCCTGTGGAGGGGTTTAAAGGGCAGACTGAGTCCTGACTCAGTCACCCTTACGTTGGTGTTCTGAGCAGTTCATTATCTAGTGTTACTGATTCCTGTGCATGATCCGGCTTGTCTGTCCATCCATTCTGGTGTTGACCCGAGGCGCTGTCTGACTATTCTCCTTGTGCGTTCCGATTTGGCTCAGATATCCTATCTGGTGCAAACCCGTGGCTCTGGCTGACTACCTGCTCTGTGTATGACCTAGGCTTGTCTGACTACCCACTCTGGTGTTGACCTGGGGCTCTATCCACTGCGCATCCAACATTCCATCACTTCAGTGGATATCCTATCTGGTGCAAACCCGTGGCTCTGGCTGACTACCCGCTCCGTTTATGACCTAGGCTTGTCTGACTACCCACTCTGATGTTGACCTCGGGCTCTATCCACTTTGCATCCAGCATTCCATCGCTTCAGTGGATATCCTATCTGTTGAAAACCCGTGGCTCTGGCTGACTACCTGCTCCATGTATGACTTTGGCTCGTCTGACTATCCTATCTGGTACTTACTAGAAGCCCCTGTCTGTTCGCTCCTAGGGTTGGTTCCGTTATTCAGACATCCTTCCTAGTATTGACCTGGGGCTAGCAGACTCCCAGCTACTGACTGGAGGCTGAGTCAGTATCACTCTTGGGCGTTACCTTACTGCGAGACTCCAGCAGGCTGAGGCCTAGTCTCGGACAGTGAGGTGGTGACATTGGGAGACTGCTATTCCTGATACAGTACTTACCTTTTCGATCACCCACTGTGTGTATATATTTATATTGCATGACTGTTATTATTCTCATAATAAAGGTTCTATTAACTATACTGTCTGACTCCTGACATAAGATATCTGAGTCTGAATGCTTGAATGTGATGCTAGGAAGCAAAGCTGGTGTGCAGAGACAGTCGGTCTTGTCCCTTGCAGCGGCCGAAGCCGAAGTAAAGGTGCTGACGCGAAGCCAGATGTCCGATCCCGGTTGAGCCCGGACCCTGACCAGGATGGGGCTAAAGGTGTACTGTACAAGACCCAGATACCAGAATAACAAAAAATATCTCAAGTGCAGACTAACAGGAGAGCAGGTACATTGGATACTAAGGTGAAGGTTACAGATTTGTTCCTTGGGGAGCAAACTACAGGGGGAATGCAGGTATAAGGTGGACCAATGATAACTGGAACAACAGACCCTCCAAGGGAAGCAGTGTTCCAGATCCCCCTGACTACAACCCTCCAAGAGAAGCAGGGTAGGAGGACAACTGAGAAACCAGGCCCCAAAAACCCTCAAAGGTTACCACAAGACTGAAGTATCGGACAAGGCCAAAAATGCCTTCACAGGGAATACCCTGATCCCAATAATAAATTCACTACACAAAGAGTGACACCTATGCACCAGAAGCAAAGGCCTAGACTTGGAGAAGGCTGAAAGGGAGAAGCCAGGAGAAACTCTTAAATCCAGTCATGGTCCCAAGTCCAGCTGGTAACAACTGCTAACAGGCAATCCCCAATCAGGCACTAAACTCCTTACCTGCCGGCAACTGCGACTCTCTAATCCCAGAGGCTCTAGAGCTTAGAACACGCCATAGGTAACAATGGGCCATCAGCCAAAGCTATCGGGAGGCGGACCCGGAGTATGGAAGGCACGGACAGAAAGTTGTGGCCAATGAGCGCTGGGAAGAGGCTAAAATGGCAGAGTTGAGGGGAACGAAATAGCACAGCAAGCTAGCGCTGCTGAGGGGAAGGACACACAGGGACAGCAGAATGGGTATAACGACGGGTACAGTACCTGCAGCCTCCGGAAGTGAGGATATCAGTGTCAATCACGCCATGTCAAATGGGGTGTCAGGATCCACAGAGATGAGGCAAATACGGAAGTCCAGAACAAGCTGAGGTAACCGGGGACGACTAGAATTACGTGCTGAGGCAACAGAATAGTCAGGGGCAGGCCAAAAGTTGAAAACCAGAATCAAGGATCAAAATACTACAGCAACACAGGAACAAACAAGCTCGTATAATCGGGCAAGGCTGTAAATTTCAAAGATGGGACCCACAGTTGAAGGTGTTTAATGAAAAGCCATACCATATCTCCTAGAGAAAGACAACGGCCTACAGATCTTCTATAATCAGCCACTTTCTTGTAGTGAGCTGACGCATGAGAGAGACGAGCTTGGACCAAGGACCACAATTCTTTTAAATTATCGATCCTGTCATCGGATGTGGGAACACCCATCGGTTTGCCCCAAGGTATAGTGCAAGGAATATAGCCTAGGGCCACAAAAAAGGGGGAACATTGGAGAGAGTCGTGAAGGCGGTTATTGAATGAGAATTCTGCAAAAGGCAATAGGTCCACCCAATCAGAAAAGGTAGAATTCATATAGAGTCATAGGAATGGCTCTAATGATTGATTGGTCCGCTCTGATTGACCATTAGTCTGAGGGTGGCAAGTGGAGGAAAATTGTAGTGAAATCCCCATCTATGCACAAAATGCTTGCCAAAATCTGGATACAAATTGAGACCCCCGATCTGAAACAATGTGAATTGGGATACCATGAAGACGAAAAATGTCCACAGAAAGATAGTGGCTAGCTCGGAGGAAGTGGGTAGTTTTGGGAGGGGGATGAAATGCCCTTGTTTAAAAAAAACGGTCCACCACTACCAAGACAGTGGTGCAACCTTGAGATCTGGGTATGTCGACAATGAAATCCATGTCCAAATGAGTCCATGGAGAGGAAGGGATGGGCAATGGGCCTAGAAGGCCAGCTAGGCGGTGGTGAGGAACCTTATGGCAAGCACAGTGTCACATGCAACCACAAATTCTCGAACATCTTCATGAATGGAGGGCCACCAGAATTGACAAACTATCAATTCAGTCGATTTCTTGACTTCCGGGTGGCCAGCAATGGGAGAATGATGAATTTCCACCCTAAATTTAGGTGGTACAAACAGAGTGTGAAGCAGTTGAGCAGGCATCAGTGGACCTTGAAGATCTTTGATCTTGGTTAATGTGGAAGATGACAATGCTGCCACAAAACAAGTAGGGGAAATGATGAGTTCAGTAACTGCAGCAATACTAGGTTTAAACTGGCAGGACAAGGCATCAGCTTTAACATTTTTTGACCCAGGGCAATAACAAATCAGAAAATTAAAACGTGTAAAAAATAAAGCCCAACAAACTTGCATTGGGTTAAGGCATTTAGCAGATTCTAGAAATTGCAGATTTTTGTGGTCGGTAAAAATCAACACTGGTAATGAGGATCCTTCCAATAAGTGCCTCCATTCTTCCATAGCTAATTTAATGGCTAGCAGCTCACAGTTGCTGACAACATAGTTACATTCTGCGCTAGAAAAGCGCAGAGAAAAGAATGAACATGGGTTTAATTTATGAGTCACTGGATGATACTGGGACAAAACTGTTTCAGCTGCCTTTTCGGATGCATCTACTTCCATAGTGAATTGTCATGAGGAATCAGGAAACCTCAAGATGGGTGCAGAGGTAAATGCTTTTTTAAGGGTTTCAAATGCCTGGAGAGCTGGATCTGGCCATCTGCTGGGGTTACCTCTGATCTTAGTTAAAACTGTAATAGGAGATATGGTATGCGAAAAGCCACGGATTAATTTTCTGTAATAATTTGCAAACCCTATGAATCTTTGGATGACTCGAGTATCAGTAAGGTGGGTCCATTGTGACACAGCTTGAACCTTGACAGGGTCCATCTCGATGCCTTCAGTAGAAATGATGTATCCTAAAAATGATAGCCGGGAACATTCGAACACACATTTGTCCAGTTTGACAAACAGGGAGTGTTCCAGAAGGCATTGTAAAATGGCTAAGACTTGAGTGCAATGAATGTCCAGGCTGGGGAAAACATAAGAATATCATCTAAGTAGATGACCACAAAAGACAATAGCATGTCGCAAAAAATATCATTAATGAGACCTTGTAAGACGGCAGAGGCATTACATAACCCAAACGGCATAATGAGATACTCGTAATGGCGGTATTTGGAGTTAAAAACCATCTTCCATTCATAACCACTTTTAATGCTGATGAGGTTGTAAGCTTCTTGTAAGTCCAGTTTAGAAAAAACAGAAGCTCCTCTGAGCTGATCCAGTAAGTCAGTAATTAATGGCAGGGGATAGCAGTTTTTAATTGTGACTTTGTTGAGACCCCAATAATCAATACAGGGGTGAAGATATCCATCTTTCTTCTGAACAAAAAAAATCTTGCCCTTGCAAGAGAGGAAGAGCGTCTAATGAAGTATCTCGCTAGATTATCCTGAATGTATTTCGATAATGCTTGGGTCTTTGGAAAAGAGAGTAAATGTGCGACCTTTAGGAGGGATACCTCAAGGGAGCAGGACAATAGCACAATCTGATGCTCGAGGTGGCGACAAAGGTTGGATGGGAGAAAGTGAGAACACATCTGAAAAGGAGCTGTAGGGGGCTGGAATCTCTAAACTGAAAGAAGATGAAGAACTGGTCATAACATGTGCCACTGGGGTGGTTAGACTAATATTCTGGTAATGTCAAGAGGGAGGTTAAACAGAGGAGTTTCCTGACTTAGGCATAGTCGGGTGGGTATGGCTTTGGTGGAGGAAATGCCCTTTAGATCCACAGTATTAAGGATGGGCAAAAATTTTGGCCTCAAACTGAAAACGGTGAATAATGGGAAGAAAAATATTTATATACCACACAAAAGTTTTCTACAGCCATATAAAAAGCTGTCAGGCTCTCTCAGCAGCCATTCTGTGTTTATGAGAGGAGAGAGCAGTATGTTTCTGAGCTAGAGAAGATAGGCAAATTTAGGTAGTCATTTAGGTAGGACATTTGTTCTCTGTATTAGGGGAGTCTGGGGGCACTGTAGTTGATAAGAAGGGAGGGAGGTTGACCCCCAAATACTCCAAAATTCCATGTAACTGACTGGCAAGACACAGGCAGCTAAGGACCTATTTGCTTTCTGACCTTGTTGTTATTCTCTATCTGCTGGGTGGGGAAGTCTGGGGAAAGAGGTTGCTGATTTTGTTTTTCAGTTTTAATTTTTTTTTGGACAGACTTTGATAAGACAACAGGGTGGAAAAAAAAGAAAAAAAAGAAAAAAAATAAAAAAATAAATAAAAAAGATTAAAAAATAAATATCTTAGGTGACAGTGACAGACAGCTGATTGGGTTTAGGCAACACATCATACAGCTGCATCAGTTGTGTTGTGTACCGTAAAGTAAAAAAACACAGTGTAGTTGCGTAATGTCCAGCAAATGCACAAGGGGAAGGGGGGGTGGAGCAGTGCAGGGAAGTGAGAGTAAACTAGTAGTTCAAAAACTGACTGCAGCAATGGTTGCTGCAGCGTGTGCAATCAATGATGATGATCCCTCTACTCCAAGGGAGGATGCAGTTTGTCATGGTCCAAGCAAAACTAGTTCCAGCACCACCAGTGCCAGTAGAAATAAAGAACCATATAAGAAGAACACTGAAAATGACAAGTCACATTCAAGTGTTGATGATGCTGGCAGTAGCATAAGAGAGGAAGGTGTAGCGGCTGAAGCACCTGCTGCATCAGATAGTGAGACAAACAAGCACCAAAACACCCATCCTCAAAGTAGCAGGGAACTTTGTTACAGTAAAAGGAATATAAGGGTAGTAGTGGGCAAGAACTGCTAAGGGATGCTGCTGCTGCTGAGGATGACCTAATGATGACTGATGATGATGCAGATCTAGAATATATCCCTCCAGCATCCTTTTCTTGTTCAGATACAGATGACGTTGAGAGTGAGGATGGTGACAGGGCTATAAGATTAGCAGAAAGTCAAAGGCTGAATCTTCCACCACTTTTTAGGAGCACTGTGCCTGTCTATAAACTGTTTGAGAAAGCCAATGGAATGTCTGACTCTGGACAAGCACAGATGTCAAAAAGCACACAGTCACCCTCTCAGTCATCAACGGCATCATCGCATTTTCAAAGTCCCACTCATCCACACACACCTGTTTTGAGTACCCAGCAACAGCAACACAGGTTAACATCCACAGTGTTAGATATGACGAGTACCTCTGGTGCTGCTGCTGTAAGTGCTGCACCTTTGACACCTAGTAGTAGTGGCAGTAGAATTACATCAACATCTAGCTCCAGTAGTAGTCATAGCAGAAACCACACATGACAGACAAAGCAGGGACAAATATATTAACAGCAGCACAGATGAGGAGGTGGAGGACAGATTGGACCGCTGCTATGACCGATAAGTAATGTGTGTCAATAGTCTGAGAAGGAGAACAGAGTATGACAATGGTAAAAACACATACACAAATCACACCATGCCAGTCCCCCACCACCACCACCACTACAATACATATCTGCCACATTGTAGGTTGTACTTTATTTTTATTTTTTTTACTTGATATCATCTTGAATATGTGCCAGTGTCACTTAAGCAAGTAAGTGTTGTGGGCAAAGGACAAATGCATTCTGCATGCTAACACATTTTTCAAGCCACATTTTGATGTAGGACTCTCAACTTTGACTTTCAGCCACTTATTTCTAAACTTCAGCCCTCAGAATAAGTAATATTAGAGTCAGAAATGTAGTACCTATAGGAAATATAGGTGAACAATGTGTTAAAATAGGCATAAAATGTGTCAACATAGGTGAAAACTTTGTTAAACTAGGCAAAAAGGAGGACATTTTTGTATAGCAGAAAGGCAACATTTTTTGCGGTAAAAGCAAAAAATCAGCACGTTTTCACAAAATTTTTCGCAGGAAATTTTTCACACTTTTCGCCCACCCCTACACAGTATAGACATAACCCTTGAGAGCGGCGGCGTTGTCGCTTAGTCTCAGAAAGTTTAGACACACTTCCAATTTCCATGGCCTCCTATGGGTTAGAACACTCTGGTGGAGTAGACCGTGGGGGGGAACCTGCCTCTTCTGTACAGATCACGTTCTACTTGTCTTTCTGACAATCTTCTATCCATTTCTAAACAAAAGAAAATAAAGTCATCAAGAATCTCTGGAAGGTCGTGACAAGCAATAGCATCTTTAAGTCTTTCACTTAGACCCTGCGGAAGGCTGCTTTCAGAACATTCTGGTTCCATTTTGCTAAGGTACGAAATTCTATAGCATAAACATTGACTGGTTTAGCTCCTTTGTGTAGTTCCGATAGGGATGCCTCAGCTGAGGTTTTACATCCCGGAACATCCAAAAGGTTAAAAAATTAATCAAAATCTTGAAAAAGTGGAGAATATTGTTCCAATAGGGGTGAGGCCCAGGCTAATGCCTGATCTTTGAGCAGGGAAATAATGAAAGCGACTCGGACAGAATGGGAGTTAAAGCAATGGGGGAGGGTCTGAAAATGTTATAGACATTGATTAATAAGACTTCTACATTCTACAGCGTTCCCTGCATACCGCGAAGGTAGCAGAAGTTTAGGAGTGGAAATATTTGAAGTTTCAATAGAAGCACTGGCCCCTACAGCAAATGCTACCCCCAGGGGTGCCACGGTATGAGAAGGGAGAGGTCCAGCTGGTTTTCATGAGATGTGAGGATTTGCTCCTGCTGGTCCTGTCTAGCTACCATTCTGGCTAAGTCTGCAGGATCCATAGAGGCCCGATTATTCTGTCACTGTCACGTGATATCTGAGCCCGAATGCTTGAGTGCAACGCTAGGGAATGAAGCTGGTATGTGGAAACAGTCACCCTTGTCCCTTGCAGTGGCTGAACTCGAAGTAAAGGTACTGGCCACGAAGACAGATGTCCAATCCCGGTTGAGCTGGGCCCCTGACCAGGATGGGACTAAGTGTGTACTGTAAAAGACCCAGATACCAGAAGACCAAAAGATCTCAAGTGTAGACTAACTGGAGAGGAGGTATAATGGATACTAAGGTGAAGGTTACAGATTTGTTCTTTGGGGAGCAAAGCACAGGGAAAATGAAGGTATAAGGTGGACCAATGACCACTGGAATAACAGACCCTCCAAGCGAAGCAGTGTTCCAGACCCCCCTCGCCACAAACCTCCAAGAGAAGCAGGGTAGGAGGACAACTGTGAAACCAGGCCCCAAAAACCCTCAAAGGTTACCACAAGACTGAAGTATAAGACAAGACCAAAAATGCCTTCACAGGGAATACCCGGACCCCAATAATAAATGCACTACACAAAGAGTGACACCTGTGCACCAGAAGCAAAGGCCTAGACTTGGTGAAGGCTGAAAGGAGGAAGTCATGAGAAACCCTTAAACCCAATTCTGGTCCCAAGTCCAGCTGGTAACAACTGCTAACAAGCAATCTTCAATCAGGCACTAAACCCCTTACCTGCCGGCAACCGTGACTTTCTAACCCCAGAGGCTCCAGAGCTTAGAACACATAATAGGTAACATCGGGCCGTCAGCCAAAGCTATCGGGAGGCTGACCCGGAGTACACAAGGCACAGACAGAAAGTTGTGGCCAATGAGAGCTGGGAAGAGGCCAAAGCATGGCAGGCCAAGTTGAGGGGAACAGAACAACACAGCAAGATTGCACTGCTGAGGGGAAGGACACACAGGGACAGCAGTATAAATAAGGGTATAGTACCTGCAGCCTCCGTAAGTGAGGATATCAGAGTCAATCAAGCCAAGTCAAATGGGGGCATCAGGATCCACAGAGATGAGGCAAATACGGAACTCCAGAACAAGCTGAGGTAACTGGGGGTGACTAGAATTACAAGTTGAGACAACAGAATAGTCAGGGGCAGGCCAAAAGTCGAAAACCAGAATCAAGGATCAAAATACTAGAGCAACACAGGAACAAACAAGATTGAATAATCAGGCAAGGCTGTAATGCCGATTCAGAGCTGATAAACCCTCATCCTCCAATCAGAATGAAAGAGAAGGAACAGGTAAGAACAAAAACTCAGCAGGATCAAAAATATATTTAGTCAAATCATGACACCTACATCTAATACCAGCTAAGTATCAGGTAGCTGAAGTGAACAAAACCATGAAAGACAGTGAAAGTCACTGCACATTTACAATTAAAAGCAGCACTGAGGGTGAGGTGGAGGATTGCTTCCATCTATCACAGTTGGGACCGCTGATAAGACCACAATAACCTCATAATAATAATGCATTGTTAAAATGAATTATATATGTATATGTGTATATATATATATATATATATATATATATATATATATATATATATATATATATGTATTATTCACACCACCACTATAAACAACAACTTTTTCCAGTGTAACCTTATTTTTATTTTTTAAATTGATCTCTTTAAAAATAAGGGTTAGCATAGTTTCAAGCTTACAGAGAGAAAGGCCTGAAAAAGCTATTTACGTTTCACTTACTGAAAGGGAAATCTTCCAAAAATGATAGCAGGGTTTGAAAAAAATTTCATAATTTGCAAGCTTCAAACAAGGTTAGCCCTAAAAACATTGTTTTCAGGCCTCAGGCTTGCAAAGAACAAGCCCTAAAAAATGTAAGCAGTACAGGCCTAGTACCAGCAGTGCTAGGTGGCTAGTGGTGGCAAATGACACTAAAGACATTCTGGCATTTTCCACTAAAGTAATTCCTGTTGCTGAGTCATCTAAGCAGCAGGAGGATTAGGCTGCTGCATGGGATTTGGATCATTAGCAGTGACATGAGACTGCTGAGACAGGAAGTGGTACTTTGATGTTTGCAATTGCCATTAGCCCTAGTACTGCAGCTGAGGAAGCAGCAACACCACAACAAACCTCCACCAAGTCACGTGCATCTGTTGTGAAGATTGTGAAGATATGTTTCTCCTCCTTCACCACATTTAAATTCATGGGTGTGAAAAAAATTATTTTTTCCATTGAGATCATGAAGGAACTATACCTTATACTCATCATATGAAATAGGAGAAGGACTGGAAACAACTGACACATGTGCTCTCATAGCAACAGGCACAACTGCAACCAATCACCTTGATGCTAAGGTCAGCATTGTTAAACCATCCCCAAGAAATCAAATACTGTGCTAACACTATAGCCTTTGTTCACTTCGCTGACATGTGATGTCTACAAGACAATAAAAATAATGAATCCTTCTTACCACCAGCTTAGCATATTCAGTGGGGTGGAATGTCTGCAGATGCTCCCTGATACCACTGCATTCAATTGTTTTCTGCCAAATTACCATGTGTGGTCAGTTCAACACATGATATGCAGTGGGTAAAGACAAACTGCTAGATCCTCATATTTGCAGACTTGTTATCAGCTGGTGGTGGAGGGAAAGGTGATGCTGCTAAATTCCAGCTTTATTGTCATTTAATTTTCTTTCTTTAATTTTTCTCTCTCTCTCTGTCTCTCTCTCCCCTACTGTCTGCTTCCACTCTCTTCCTCTGTTATACTACACCATGATGCATGGCAGGAAGGCCTGGGTGTTTGTAGTATGGGGCAGGAAGTTTGACCACCTTTGAAAATACATGTGGAAAATTAAACCGTTTTCAATGGAAAATCTGTGTTGTTTGTCTACTGGTGAGAATTCCCACAGAAAAGGTGGAAAATCATTTATTTTCTTTTTTTTAAATTCCAGCAGGAGCAAATGGGGACTTTTCTCCCATCCCTAATTATAAGCTACCTCTCAAGGACCACTAAGAATATAAACAAACGCTCATAAATAACTATGAAAGTTAGTCCATACAGATGTTGTAAGTATGCCTGAGTCAATCCATTTATGTGAAAATACATTTATTATGAATATTCAATCCACCTGAGACAAATCATAATTGATTAATTTTTACATTTTCAAAGTGAAACTATAAAAATCCAGTTTTATTAGAATAGACATATGTTGCAAAGCCTTTGACTGCCTGAGTGGTGACCATGCATTGCAAAGTAATGTGTTGGCAATCAAAGGGTTCATTTTGTATACACATTTTCCTTTGCTCTAGTTTGTGTGTGTGTGTGTTTTCCATCAGTAAACTGCAAATCAATAAATATACTTACACTGGTTGATTTGAGATAATGAATATTAACCCTTTTGATTGCCAGAAGGGAATACAATGCATTGCATAGCAATACGTTGCATACTCCTCTGGCATGCAAAGGTGTAATTTGTTAACCATGAAACTTCTTCCAAATCCTGTCAAGAGATCCTACTAGATATGAAAAATAAGGGTAAATAACTTGGTGCAAAATGTTAGACACAGCTGTCTAACGTGTATATTATAATGGCAGTAAACATAAGGTACAATTCTGGAGCAAACTAACTCTATCACCATATACATGCAAAATGTGAGAGGTTTCTATGCATGAACAAAGAGGACAATGGCCTTGGCTAGTCACTGCTTAGAAGCAACATGGTTTAGCTCTCTGGTGCCATTACAGAGGAGAAATTTACACATACATATTAGTTTAATCCCACCCAAAAGGGTGGTCCAGTTCCAAAATGATGGGCAAGTCCCCTCTGCTTGGGAACACCAGCTAATCCTAAACATATCTTTCAGCCTTGTTGTGCCTCATCAGTGAGGTACAGCTGGATTCCCTAGGCACTAAGAGCAAGGGGTCCACGTCTGGAATACCCTTCACCCCTAGGGAGAACCCCCTAAGAGTTTTCAAAATATACATACAAAATGTGAGAGGCTTCTGAGGATGTTTTTATCATCAGGAGAAAATCTCAACTGATTTAAACAAGGTTTGTAACCCCTGGAATTCTAGCGATATCTCCAAAGCATTGCTTAGCAACAAGAGGTTCAAAGCCTCATTTAAATGGGAACTTTCAGAATTGTCATTGCAACCTTATGGTGCAGTTGCTTTTGCTTCACAAATGCATCTCTTTAGCTTGAAGAATAAGACCCATACACTGGGATCTTTATAAATATCAAAAAGTTTAACACAAAAATACCACGTTTGATAAAGAGGCACCATTCAAATGAACAAAGCACTAACTTACAAATAAAATGAATTACCCTGCTAGCATAACAATATACTGCCAACAGCTGTTTCGTGCAGCAAGTGAACTTTGTCAAGGGAGGAATGTGTATACTGATCCTGATATTATTCAGTAATTAAAATGATCATAACAGACAACACCCTGATCATTAAATTAATTTCTTAAAGGAGACATGCAGGACAAAATCAGTAAATAAATAGTTCTCAATTTAACAGTTTGAATGGACGAGTATGCACTCATTGCTTCAAAATGTATTGCATGCCAATCTGGAACTCAAATGGTTAAATCTATTAACTGAAAGTTTTTTCCTTTGGTGCAAAACTCCACCATGGGTTCATAAAATAATCACCTCATGACAAGGCAGGATGAGGAACAGAGGCAGCTTTTTTCAATTTTGGGGCCCTATGTTTAAAAAATTAGTGGATGAGTTCTGGGTCAACTCATTTGCACTGTAGAGGAGAACAAAACATTTCCATTGATTTAAAAGAGGGTTTTAACCCCTTGAATGCTAGAGAGATGTCCAATACATTGCAAAGCAATACTTTGGAGACCTCTTTAGCATTTATAGGCTTAAAATCAATCAATGGGAATTTTAATTCACCTCTATAGTGCAAAGGGTTTGCCCCAGAACTCCTCCACTTTCTTTTGGAGCACTTGTAATTACAGAGCTTCCAGGAACCCTGGAGTATAACCTAAGTCTATAACCAACCCCATTCGGTAAATGCAACAAAAGCAAGCAGTGGGCCCTATACAAGGCATGATTCCTCACCTCTCTCCAGTTTTATTGTTATGTAAAAGCCAGCTCATTTATGGCTCGATCCAATTCACACTGGTGAAACTGTTGGAAGGACAAAAATGAACACCAAGTGGAACACACACAGTGTTACTGTAGAAATTCAATTGGCCTTCAAATAGAAACCACAAAGAGCATTGAGAAAGAGAGCCTAAGTCGTAGTCCAATGTTTGTTGTAGTTTTTTAAGTACTAGGGATGTGTGAAAATTTTCGCCTCAAACCAAAGTCGGTAAAAAATAGCACTTCCTGCTTGGTGAACAATTTCCTGCAAAACGTGCAGTTTTCCAGCTTTTTTCATCTAGCTCATTGCATTGAAATCAATGGGAAGAAAAAATGTTTCCCATCACATGAAAGTTTTCTCTACTTTTTCCTGCAGGCATATAAAAGGGTGTCAGAGTCTAACAGCATGCCATTCTGTGTTTATGAGAGAAGAAAGCAGCAATTTTTTGAGCTAGAGAAGATAGACAAATAAAGGGGAACTGAAGCTTTTTTTAGGGAATCTTTTAGGTAGGACATTTGTTCTCTGTATTAGGGGAGTTTGGGGGCATTTTGGGATAGAAGAAGGGAGGAAGGAGGTTGACCCCAAATACCCCAAAATTAACTGTGACTGACTGGCAAGACACAGGCAGCTGGGGTCCAGTTCGCTCGCTGATCTTGCTGTATTGTCTATGCTAGGGAAAAGACATTGTGCTGGGGAAGAGACATTCAGTAATTTCCAGCAAATGCAAAAGGGGCAGGGGAAAGGTGAAAGGTGGCGTAGTGAGGGTCATGGGAGTAAAGTGAAGAAGGATAGCTATTTTTGACACAAACTTGATAATGGCAAAAAACTGTGGTAGGAAAAAATTATATATATATATATATATATATATATATATATATATATATAAATATACATAAACACACACATCATTCACACCACACCAGTCCCCCACCACCATTACCATGCACACCTGCAACATTGTGGGCTGTATTCCTTTTTGTTTTGTCTCTTGACATCATCATGAATACATGAATATGTGTGTCATCTCCGTGTAATTCAGAGGAGACTAGGAAGACCTGGTACTTGAGACGGACAGATGCTAATGAGCGGTGCTGGAAGTCGAGGCTAGTAAACATGGGAGTCCTATTGTGGTGGGAAATGTTGCACCACAGGAAACAGAGCCAACAAATTTGTTGGAATTTCAGAAACATTTGTTGTATTTGTCGAGTAAAATTTTACATAAGAGAGAAGGAGAAAACCTTCACAAAAAAGTGAAAAATCATCCATTATTCGCAAAAAGTTATGCAAGAATTTTTTCTCACTTTTCACCCACCCCTATTCAGTACCATAATTCACATTAAATAGTGTAGGAAATGGGAACATCAAAGGAAACACTGTCAAACAGAGCATGAACTACAAACACAGTCTTCCTCCCAAACATTACCCCTTCCCTTGGCCCTTCATTACCCCTTACCACGGTGCCTGTGATTGCTGCCTTTACATGTCAGTTACCTGTAGGGGGCTCTCCATTGGCTGCTTGCCTTCAGCCCACCTTGCACTGCCTATTTAGACTGAGCTTGGGCACCCATTGGTTGCCCTTTCGTGTTATCTCTATGCTGCTGCTACTGCATTGTGTTCCTGTGCTTCCTGGGCCTTGTCGCTGTTCCTGCTTGCCAGTGGTATTCTAGCTCCTGCATCCAAGTCGCCTGTTCCTGCATCCATTCCTGATCCGTTGGAGTTGCTGTTCCTGTTGTTGTTTCCTGCTGCCATTCCAGATCTGGTTGACTGTCTGCAGTGCTGATCCTCTTCATCCTCTGCTGGGTTCCTGTTGCGTCATCTACCGGGTGCCAGTCGTCCCTTGTGGTCTGGGCGACATTATTATTCTCTCATTGGTTATTCCAGTACGCGGGTACTGGTTCGCTCCACTGTAACTGGCTGCTGTTACACCGGTAGAGTAATTGGTTACTCCAGTACGCGGGTACTGGTTCACTCCACTGTAACCGGCTGCTGTTGCACCGGTAGAGTCATTGGTTACTCCAGTACGCGGGTACTGGTTCACTCCACTGTAACCGGCTGCTGTCGCACCATTAGAGTCATTGGTTTCTCCAGTACGCGGGTACTGGTTCGCTCCACTGTAACCGGCTGCTGTCGCACCGGTAGAGCCATTGGTTTCTCCAGTGCACGGGTACTGGTTCGCTCCACTGAGACTGGCTGCTGTTGCACTTATATGAGCCACTGGTTATTCCAGTACGCGGGGACTGGTTCGCTCCACTGTAACCGGTTGCTGTTGCACCGGAAGAGTCATTGGTTATCCCAGTACGCGGGTACTGGTTCGCTCCGCTGTAACCGGCTGCTGTTGCACCAGAAGAGTCATGGGTTACTCCAGTACGCGGGTACTGGTTCGCTCCACTGAAACTGGCTGCTGATGCACTGATAGAGTCTTTGGTTATTCCGGTACGCGGGTGCTGGTTCGCTCCACTGTAACCGGCTGCTGTTGCACCGGTAGAGTCACTGGTTACTCCAGTACTCGGGTACTGGTTCGCTCCACTGTAACCAGCTGCTGTTGCACCGGTAGAGTCATTGGTTACCCCAGTACGCGGGTACTGGTTCGCTCCATATATTGGGGGCTGTTCAGTCCTAGACAGCCTGACAGATTGAAGGTTCCTCCCTGTACACGGGTACTGGTTTGCTCCTCATCTAACCGGTGGCTAGTTGCGCTTCCAGACTACACAGGTGGTGACTGTGGTACACTGCTCGTTATTGTTCCATCCTTTTATGAGTGGCAGTCCATTTCAATCGATATATCCTGTGGCCTCGCTTGTCATCATTGGTGATGGCCACCTGTGCTGCCATCATTATCAGCAGTGGGCTGCCTTGCCCGGTATTGGTAAGGTCGGAAGAACCTGGTCTTGTCTACTCCTTAAATGGGTTGCCTTACCCAGTATTGGCAAGGCCGGTAGAGCCTCTTTACCTGCAGTCCAGTTTCTTGGCTACCTTGCCCAGTATATTGGCAGGGTCAGTAGAGCCTTCAGTATTCCTTGCATGAGTCTCCAGGCTGCCCTGCCCGGTATATTGGTAAGGCCGGTAGAACCTGTTACCATCGTGTGCCAACTAAGGTTGCCTTACACGGTATTGGCAGGGCCGGTAGAGCCTGTATCCCATTCCATGTATCATTACTATGCTCCTATGTAAATTGCTCTCTATATATATATCTTGTATGTGTATGCTACCCAATAGGGTTCTCTCTAACTTTTCAATAAAGTTATGTTTTTACCTATCTCTGTGTCTGAGAGTCATAACAAACCGTGACAGTACGAAAGGGCCATGACCTCAGATAATAAGAGCGATGGTAATACACAGAACATCCATTGGAGGATGGATATACATGAGCAACACCTGGATCAGCTAGCGGTAGCGATCCAAACCATTCTTGAACGCACTGTACTCTCAGATAAGTCTGTTCCGAGTCCGGTGGTCTCCCCAGGCCAGACACCGGAAACCGATACCATGCCCTCAGGGGTTGCAGTTAAAGGGTTAACTGCGACGGCTCAGTTGACACTCAGATATGATGGTGATCCGAACCTGTGCAGAGGGTTTATCAACCAAATTGAAATATTTATGGAACTGATTGGCATTCCTTTCCCAGTGACCGCAGTAAAGTTGGGTTTATGATATCTCTGCTGACTGGTAGAGCCCTAGCATGGGCCAATCCCTTATGGGAGAGCGCAAAGCTTTGCACAAAAAGTTTCAGGGAATTTGTGCAGTCTTTTCGGAGAGTGTTTGAACCTCCTTGTAGAACCACCTCTGCTGCTAAATGCCTCATGGAAATACGGCAGGGCAGGTGTACGGTTGGTGACTATGCCATTGAATTCCGCAACTTGGCAGCAGAGGTAGGTTGGAACAATGAGGCCTTGTTGGCAGCCTTCGCCCAAGGTCTGAGTGACCAGATTAAAGATGAAATTGCAGCTAAAGACGTGCCTATGGATCTAGACGATTATATTGAGTATGTTATCCTAATTGATACCCGTATCCGTGAAAGACTGATGGCAAAAGAGCGAAGGCTAAGGTAAAAAAATAACGGGACTAGCAGTACAGTTTGCCCACCCATCCCTCCCTTGGCATCTAAAACTACTGAACAGTTTCTGGAATCTGGTGAACCTGTGCAATTGGGCTTCACCAGACTAACCAGGGAGGAGAGAACGTATCGCAGAAGGCAGGGATTGTGCTTATACTGTGGCAAAAGTGGGCACCTGCTAAGATCCTGTCCTGTATGGCCGGGAAATGAACACACCTAGGGTACCTTGGGGGACAGGCCCTAGGTGGTGTTGAATCATCCCTAGGTTTGAACATATTGAAACTCACCATACAGGTGGTACTGTCTTGGGCAAAACGCTCAGTGGAGGTTTTGGCCCTGGTGGATTCCAGCGCAGCTGGATACTTTATGGATAATACCTTTGCTGAATTGCATGGGGTTCCACGTATTGAGAGAGAATCCCCTCTTGCTATTGAAGCCATTGACGGCAGACCCTTAGAACCTGCACAGGTTACCTTTGAAACAATGCCATTATCTATGACCATTGGGGCACTTCACAAGGAGGAACAGCACTTCCAACTTATCAATTCTCCACACTACGCAATCATTCTGGGTTTTCCTTGGTTGCAGCTTCATAATCCACAGTTTGATTGGCAAAAGTGTGAAATTTCGGCTTGGTCTCAGTACTGTATGGAGCATTGTGTACCTCCCCTTCACTTCCAGATGAGTATCAACAGTTCAGTGACATATTCAGTAAGGGAGAGGCTGGCACCCTACCCCAGCACAGATCTTATGACTGTAGTATTGATTTGCCTCCCGGGGTGGTGCCCCCTAGGGGACGCACATATCCATTGTCTTGTGATGAGAACCAAGCTATGGAGGAATATATTTCTGATGCCCTTAAGAGAGAGATTATAAGAAAGTCCACCTCACCAGCAGGGGCTGGATTCTTTTTTGTAAAAAAGAAAAATGGCGAATTGAGACCATGCATTGATTACCGTGGCCTAAATAAACTTATGTCTAAGAATGCTTATCCGATACCACACATCACCGAGCTATTTGACAGGCTTAAGGGCTCCTGAATCTTTACTAAATTGGACTTGCGAGCTGCTTATAACTTGATCCGGATCAGAGCTGGTGATGAGTGAAAAACTGCCTTTAACACGAGATCGGGGCACTATGAATATTTAGTCATGCCATTTGGTCTATGTAATGCGCCCTCAGTATTTCAAGAACTAATCAATGATATCCTCAGGGATATGTTGCAGTCCTGTGTGGTTGTCTACCTGGACGACATACTCACTCATTCTGAAAATATGTCACAACACATTAAAGACGTGTCTGAGGTGTTGCTCAGCCTACGAAAAAACAAATTATATTGTAAATTGGAGAAGTGCGAGTTTCACAAAACCAGTGTGCCATTCTTGGGTTTTGTAATCAGCAAAGAAGGCATTGCCATGGATAAAGAGAAACTAGCGGCCGTTCTGCAATGGCCACGGCCTAAGGGCCTAAAAGCCATCCATTGATTTCTGGGTTTCGCTAACTATTATAGGAAGTTCATTAAGAATTTCTCGACAATTGTTAAACCTTTGTCTGACCTTACGCACGAGGGTGCTAATCCATCTCAATGGTCAGTGGCTGTGGAGGAAGCCTTTGAGAAATTGAAATCTGCTTTTGTTAATGCTCCGGTGTTATCCCACCCCAGCTCATCTCTTCCGTTCACATTGGAGGTCAATGCCTCAGAGATTGGAGTTGGGGCAGTACTTTCTCAACAACCTGTTAAAGGAGGAACTCTCAGACCTTGTGGGTTTTTCTCCAAAAAGTTGTCCGTGGCCCAAAGTCATTACGAAATAGGTGACAGAAAACTACTGGCCATTATTCTTGCACTGAAGGAATGGCGCCACCTACTAGAGGGCACAAAAAACCCAGTACTAACATTGACTGACCACAAAAACTTGACCTACCTTTCTGAGGCTAAAAGATTGTCATCACGCCAGGCCAGGTGGGCACTGTTTCTTTCTCGATTCAATTTCATTGTATCCTACTTGCCTGGATCCAAGAATGTTAGAGCTGACTCTCTGTCAAGACAATTTGAGCCCGAAAATGACAGAGACGAGGTGCCAGCACCTATTATTCAGCCTGATTGGATATTGGCTACACTACGTACTAGTATCACTTCACCACTAGGGGAAGAGATTTTAGCCTCACAGGCATCGGCTCCCCCAGAAACCCCAGTGGGCAAGTGTTTTGTTGATGAGCCATTCCGCACTCATTTGCTTGAAACATATCATTCCTCTAAAGCTGTGGGACATATTGGCAGAGATCAATTATTATGGTCCCTTTCACAAGTTTTCTGGTGGCCTTCTATGAGAACTGACTGTGCTGATTTTACGAATGCCTGTGCCACCTGTGCCCGTGCCAAGACCCATAGACACCTCCCGGTGGGCTTACTCCAGCTGGTACCCAATGGTGAATGCCCTTGGTCCCACATTTCCATTGACTTTATGGGAGAACTGCCAGTGTCTAGAGGGTATACCTTTATAATGATGGTGGTGGACAGGTTTTCTAAAATGGCCCATTTCGTGCCCCTCCAGGGCCTTCCCTCTGCTAAAGAATTAGCGGTGGTTTTCGCTAAATAAGTATTTTGGTTGCATGGAGTACCCAGAGTGCTGGTGTCCGACCGGGGGAGCCAGTTTGTATCTAGATTTTGGAGGGCATTCTGTGAACAGACGGGCATACAACTGTCCTTTTCCTCAGCCTACCATCCCCAGACCAATGGGGCCCCTGAGCGTGCCAATCAGGGATTGGAACAGTTCTTGCGCTGTTTTATTACTGACCATCATGATAACTGGGCTGACCTGTTGCCCTGGGCAGAGTTCACCAGGAACTGTGCAGTTAACTCTTCTTCCGGGAGCTCCCCGTTCCTGATTAATTATGGGTTCCAGCCTTGTTGGCTCCTGGATTCATTTCAGTCACAGCAGATTCCAGCTCTGGATGAGCATATTGAGCAGCTCTGCTCCACATGGGAACAGGTTCAGAGGGCACTTGGTCAGTCTTTCCAGCGTCATCAGCGACATGCTAATCGCAGACGATTACCAGCGGTTTCCTTTCAGGTTGGGGACAGAGTATGACTTTCCTCCAGAAATCTTAAACTTCAAGTCCCGTCTAATAAATTGGCTCCTCGATTCATTGGTCCGTATAGGGTGATTTGCAAGATTAACCCTGTCTTGTATGCTTTGGACATTCCTGCGTCTATGCGTATTTATAATGTGTTCCATGTGTCTCTCCTCAAACCTCTTGTTTGCAACCGTTATACTACTAACCCTGTGGTGCCAGGGCCTATAGAGGTTGAAGGTCAGGAGGAGTATGAAGTTCAGAGTGTCATTGATTCCCGCAGACTTAGAGGAAAAGTGCAGTATTTGGTGCATTGGAAAGGTTATGGTCCTGAAGAAAGATCATGGGTAAATAGTAAGGACCTTCATGCTCCCAAATTACTGCAAATTTCCGATTCTAAGTACCCTCAGAAACCGAGACCCACTTCTAGGAGAGGGGGTCTTTGAGAGGGGGGTACTATCACGGTGCCCGTGATTGCTGCCTTTACATGTCAGTTACCTGTAGGGGGCTCTCCACTGGCTGCTTGCCTTCAGCTCGCCTTGCACTGCCTATTTAGACTGAGCTTGGGCACCCATTGGTTGTCCTTTCGTGTTATCTCTATGCTGCTGCTCCTGCATTGTGTTCCTGTGCTTCCTGGGCCTTGTCTCTGTTCCTGCTTGCCAGTGGTATTCTAGCTCCTGCATCTAAGTCGCCTGGTTCCTGCATCCATTCCTGATCCGGTTGGAGTTGCTGTTCCTGATGTTGTTTCCTGCTGCCGTTCCAGATCCAGTTGACTGTCTGCAGTGCTGATCCTCTTCATCCTCTGCTGGATTCCTGTTGCGTCATCTACCGGGTGCCAGTCGTCCCCTGTGCTCTGGGCAACATTATTATTGTCTCATTGGTTATTCCAGTACACGGGTACTGGTTCGCTCCGCTGTAGCCGACTGCTGTTGCACCGGTAGACTAATTGGTTACTCCAGTACGCGGGTACTGGTTCACTCCACTGTAACCGGCTGCTGTTGCACCGGTAGAGTCATTGGTTACTAGTACGCGGGTACTGGTTCGCTCCACTGTAACCGGCTGCTGTCGCACCGGTAGAGTAATTGGTTTCTCCAGTATGCAGGTACTGGTTCGCTCCACTGTAACCGGCTGCTGTCGCATCGGTAGAGTCATTGGTTTCTCCAGTGCGCGGGTACTGGTTCGCTCCACTGTAACCGGTTGCTGTTGCACTTATATGAGCCATTGGTTACTCCAGTACGCGAGTACTGGTTTGCTCCACTGTAACCGGTTGCTGTTGCACCGGAAGAGTCATTGGTTATCCCAGTACACGGGTACTGGTTCGCTCCACTGTAACCGGCTGCTGTTGCACCGGAAGAGTCATGGGTTACCCCAGTACGCGGGTACTGGTTCGCTCCACTGTAACCGGCTGCTGTCACACCGGTAGAGTCATTGGTTACCCCAGTACGCGGGTACTGGTTCGCTCCATATATTGGGGGCTGTTCAGTCCTAGACAGCCTGACAGATTGAAGGTTCCTCCCAGTACACGGGTACTGGTTTGCTCCTGGTCTAACCAGTGGCTAGTTGCGCTTCCAGACTACACTGGTGGTGACTGTGGTACACTGCTCGTTATTGTTCCATCCTTTTATGAGTGGCAGTCCATTTCAATCGATATATCCTGTGGCCTCGCTTGTCGTCATTGGTGACTGTCTCCACCTAGCCAGTTACCTCAGCCACCTGTGCTGCCATCATTATCAGCAGTGGGCTGCCTTGCCCAGTATTGGTAAGGTCGGTAGAACCTGGTTGTGTCTATTCCTTAAATGGATTGCCTTACCCAGTATTGGCAAGGCCGGTAGAGCCTCATTACCTACAGTCCCAGTGTCTTGGCTGCCTTGCCCGGTATATTGGCAAGGCCGGTAGAGCCTCTTTACCTGCAGTCCAGTTTCTTGGCTACCTTGCCCGGTATATTGGCAGGGTCGGTAGAGCCTTCAGTATTCCTTGCATGAGTCTCCAGGCTGCCCTGCCCGGTATATTGGTAAGGCGGTAGAACCTGTTACCATCATGTGCCATCTAAGGTTGCCTTACCCGGTATTGGAGGGGCCGGTAGAGCCTGTATCCCATTCCATGTATCATTACTATGCTCCTATGTAAATTGCTCTATATATATATCTTGTATGTGTATGCTACAAAATAGGGTTCTCTCTAACTTTTCAATAAAGTTATGTTTTTACCTATCTCTGTGTCTGAGAGTCAAACCGTGACACCCCTAAGATGAACAATAAAATGTACTTATACTATCACTAACACTACCAATTATTCTTCAATAAGATTATTTCTTCTTCATCTGTCATCGCCGTCTTCATTTGTCTTCTTCATTTTCTTTCTTCATCTGTGCTTCTTTTCATTCTTCTTCATGTTATTTAGTGTTGAACCAATAAAAAAAAAATAGTTATGAAAATGAAACATACGCTGCCGCCTCTGCCAGCATTGGCTGGAGAAACCAGCAAAAAAACCCTCTCTTCATATCTTTTGGGTTTTTGTCCAATGCCAGTTGAGGGAAATTTGAACAGGGATTGTGTTTTTTTATGGCCAGTCCCTGTTCAAATTGACCCCCATTCTGCTTTTGGCTGGAATGTGCCCTGCAGTAACCATACCTCCCAACCAATCAGCTTCTAGCTGGCGGTATGACTAAACTCACTAGCAGCAGAGTGTTGGGGCTACTGCAAGGCACGTTCCATGCCCTGCATAATCCCATATCCCACCAATGAGAGCAAGGAAATTAGTTTGAATAGACCTGGCTGCAGAACACCCTACTGGACATCAGGTACGTGTTGATTTAATTTTATTGATGCTTTTTTTGTTGGCTGATTAACCCTTTGCACAGTGTTGCATACCCTACTGGCACTCAAAGGGTTAATTATTTAATTGACACATTTTTTAGAACCCTTTCAGTGCCAGAGGGGTACGCAATGCATTGCTTTGCGTATCCCTCTGGCACTGAAATGGTTACTTACTTTTACATTACACAAGTTTTTTAGTACTTTAAATGTATTGATATGGGGTTTAGGGCTCCATATCAATACCTCCATGGATCTCTTCATTTTTTTTCCTATCCTTTTTTACACTGCACTTACACATTGATGGTTAGGCACATGCTGACTCTTTACCAACTTTTTTTGCAGTGATTCTTGGCGATAAAGTAGAGTCCCTTAAAGTGTGTTACTAGCCACCACCACATCTAATTTCATCACAAATTCAACTCTTACATTTCTTCGTATGAGAGCAAATTTAGTACTCGACACATAATTTTGTATTCGTAGTGTGTCACAGTGCAGGTAATTGCATACCTGACTGTGACTTAAAACTACCAATGGTACACTAACGGGTGCATTAACATATTGTAAGCCGTTCAAAGGTCTGTCTTAAGAACAGATAACGGCATTTCCCAAATCCTTATGGCCGATAGACTGATGTGCATTGAGACACATAGAACAAGATTCCCCAGAACCATTTAAAGGAGTGTGGTACTGCTAACGGCTGAAAAAAGAGATACACTTAATGGCTAAAACTTAAGACCCAGTTTTGTTAGCAGTTAGACACATAATGGTCAAAAAGAAACCACCGTTAAAGACAATCCGCATACCGCACAAGCATGTAAATGGAAACATAAACCCGTGCAATGCCAAAAGAACACAAAAACATATATAGACACCACAAATCACTGTCACACACAACAACATGCAACACCACAGGGACGTGGACCTCCAAAAAAACACCAACACAGCATGGCACGGAACAATGGGGGGTTATCACACAACACCTGCCAATATAAAACAAGCTCACCTGTGCAACATCACCACACGATCCAGACGAAACCTGCACCCCACAACTTCACACCCGCAACTGACACAGCAATCGGTACACATCACATTTTAAAACACAGACACAACTTCAAACACTTACCTGGACAACAAACACCTTCTCATTGGTCAGCACTCACCTCATCACCACACCTACACAACACCCTACTAGGCACTTAAAGGGACAGCTCACCACACTCACTTGTGGCTTGTTTTCCACGCAGAGAGAAAGAGAAAGCAATTATGTTGGGTTACATATTGTTGCAAAGACTGCAGAGAAGGCGTGCAAGGGCGAGAGCTAGGGAACACCAGCAACCCCCAGGCACACCTGATCAACAGCTTTCACCTGTTGCAAGTGAGGAGGCTCTGGCTCAACAGCAACACAGGAGCCCATCCCCACCTGGAGGACAGCACCTGCCTGCAGATGCACAGCTGCCACAAGGACCCCTGGAGCAGCGTAGGATGTATAGACAACCACCAAGGCCCAGGGTATACTGCCCAGGGGTCACTCTCTTTGAAATGACCAATGACCAGGTAACTGATCTCTACAGGTTGAGGCCACACAGCAATATTGCCCTGTATGAGGTCATCAAGGATGAGGTGGATCCCGTATGCACCCACATCTACTCCCTAACTGGCCTGCAAAAACTCCTGTGTGCCATACACTTCATGGCAAGTGGTGCCTTCCAGTTGACAGAATTTTACGCATCTGGCATGTCACAGGCCACATTCTCCAGGGTGCTGGCCCAGGTATTGCCAGCCCTCAAAGGCAAGGCCACTATCTATATACATTTCCCCATCACTGACATGGAGTGGACACATCTGAAGCAGGGCTTCTACGCAAGGGGAGGCATGCCCAGGGTCATAGGTGCAATAGTTTACACCCATGTCAGTATCAAAGCACTGTCACATCAGGGACATATGTTCATCAACCGCAAAAACTTCCACTCCATGAATGTGCAGATTGTGTGTGACAGCAACATAGCCATCATGAATGTCTGTGCCAAATATCCCACGAGCTGTCACGATTCTTATATACTCAGGAACTCATCTGTACAGAGAGATTTTGAAAATGGAACCTATACAGGGGGATGGCTTCTGCGTGAGTTAACAATACTAAATCACACCACATACACGAGTGCACACACAACACTGCTCAGAATGCTCCTCATTCACAGCTAGTACGTTCACCTCATAAAACATCATTCACACAACATGTGCTCCCTGTCTCGCCATGTCATTGATGTCCAACAGGTGATGCTGGCTATGGATGCAAACCATTGCTACTGACCCCAGTCACAAATCCCAGAACGAATGCCCAGAAGTGCTACAATCAGGCTCAAGCCAGGACTCGGAATGCCATTGAGTGGACATTTGGCCTCCTAAAATCAAGATTCCGATGTCTGGATCACTCAGGGGGAGGACTACAGTATGCCCTGGCCAAAGTCTGTGACATCATAATGGCATGTGAAATATTGCACAACATAGTGGTGGACACCAGACTTGGGGATGACGTCCAGACTCCGCCCATACCTGATGACCCTGTGGACATTGTCCAGGGTGAGGAAACCCTAACAGGAATGCAGAGGAGAGACAGACTGATCAGGGGTCACTTCAGCTGTGAGTATAATACGTGTATGGACCAACAACATCAACCATTCCATGGACCAGTCATATCGGGGCTAGAGATTCCAATGACATCTGACACCCTGTCGTCCATGTTGATACTGCTACATCAAGGATATCATGCATGATCCCCTGTAAAACAAGGTACAACACTGTAACCATGTTCAGCATATCCCACGGCTCCATAGCCACCAACTAAAGTGTTTTTCTAGGATCAGACCCATAGCAACCATGGTACCCCTGTAGCAAGGGAGTCTCATCCAAGGCAATGCATCTGTCACACCAGGGTTTAAGGGGACATTCGAGTGAACATGGGACCTGTAGTTTGCTAGAGCTGAAAAGAGCAGCAGAGGGATGGATCTACAGTGGTAGTGCGTTACACAACATAGAGCTCATGAAATGTGGATCACATCTCCAGGGACACCATGCTGACCTGTGTGTGTGTGTGTGTGTGTGCAGTGATATGTGCCCCAGACAGAAAAACACACATCAACAAATATGTCCTAATAGCTCCATGAACCAAACATATTTGGGCTGCCTCTGACAGTGGCAGCCCAAATATATTAGTGTCATGGAGCTATTAGGACATATTTGTTGATGTGTGTATTCATGTCAAGGGCATATATCCCTAGGGCTGATTGACATCCGCTTAGTTCCCCCCGTAATGGTTTACAGACCAGTACACAACACATTATAAAAAAATGGTTTGTGTACCCCCCATGTAACAAAAAAGATTAAGGGTTAATGTTAATATTGTTGTAGCTGTTGCATGATGATCAGTTCGAGGGTGCTGTTCAAAATCCTGTCCTCTTGTCCCACAATCCATCCTTGAACAGAGGAGTTTCCATGTGACTGGACTGAAGTCTTGACAACACTTCTATGAAGCTCACCCCTTGGTGTTTCAAGTGATTGTGTTGGTGATGCAAAGTTTGACCTGATGTTCACAGCAACCTGTAATGGAACATTCTCATATAGATACGAATTTATGTGTTTACGAACATCCAGGTATCAAACCTGTACAGTGAGACTGCTTATCCACAGAGTTGCCAAACCATGTGAACAACACATGAGCAGTTCAGTAGTGTTTCTAATGTAGTCGTATTTAGTTTAACTGTACCTTTTGTGTGCTCATATGGGTGTTTAATGCATATAGGCAATATACCCAGCAAACACATGTATGTTTTAATGTAGACACAATAAAGGATAACCATCACTATTCAATCTGTGTCTATATGAATACATGTTGGACTACACATCTGTTAATGTGGAACCATACCCAAGGCTAGCGTATCCCTCATACATAGGAAGGCATGACCTACATCACGAAAGTCCATTAGTTGTTTGACCATGAATGACATTATGGCAGTGATACATTAATTTGTGTTGTGAGTGATTAAAAGGTGATAAAGGGACATATGTCCACAATGATTTCATGTCCATGGTTTCTGTTTTGCTCACTATGATCAATGTCCTGCGATTGCTTTAGTTTGACATATCTCAGTACATGATCTACATCAACAAACAACCAGATAAAGTGGACAAGTGTTATCACTGGTGAAGTGTGTTACAACCTTAGTAAAACAATAACTCAACCTACTGGAGAACCCAATGCTCACCCCAGGATTTCAATGTGTGTGCTACATATTGAAATCCTATGATGAACATTGAGTTCCCCAGTAAGTTAGGCTGTGAGTCACACTGTTACTGTGCAACTGACTTTGAATGTCCTTGATTCTGCTAGTGTCCAGGGAATCTGGATGATAAGTCTTTAAAGATGTGCACCCCAACCAGAAGAACTGGCATCTGTCTTGATTACATTCTGGACTGGGATGTGCCACTATAGGCCTGAGGTATTTGTTGACTAGCCACTAATTCAAGGATCTCTTGATTTGATAAGGACTGTCACAGACTGGTTGAAAGTGAAAGCTCATCTGTCCAATGTCTTCAAAAGTAATCACAGGTGCAGCCAAAGATGGAGAAGGGTCAAAGGGCCTGTTGGGACTGAGGAGAGATCAAAAGCTAGGGCTTGAAATGAAAAATGATAGCACTTCCCCTGTACTGGAATTCCTGTCACGGGCATCCACTGGTGGGATGGATGAACAGGAACATAAAGGAAAATCTCCAAAGGTCGATAATAGTTCTGAAGTCTCCAGGCACAAGGCTTTCAATAACAAATCTTGAGTCGCCATCCGTTGTCTGATTGATCTTTTGATGAACTCCAGGTCTATGATCAAAGAGAACTCTGTAGAAGACTTTTGAACCACAAAGAGGGGTGAGTAGATGTCCCATTTCTTTTGTACTTTGGGAACTAAGACAAGGACTAGAAAGTTGATACAACTAGATATTTCCTTGATAAACAAGTGTCTTTGAGGTAGAGAGATAAACAAAAGAGTCAGAAAATAGAGATGAGTGGGGGTATAGATGAATTCTAGCTTGTAGCCCACTCCAAGGAGGCTGATAACCCAAGGATCACAAGTGATGTTGCCCCAGGATTGTTGAAAAAATGAAGTCTGCCTCCCATCACAATGAGTTCCTTGAAACTTCTGGAATCAGAAAAGAGAAGGACCGGGACCAACTAAAGAAGAGGCTGCCCCACTGCACCTATACCTAAATGGGACTCTGGAGTTGAAGGACAGCCTGTCTATAGAGGGAAATAATGTAGAGTCCCTTTTCTGGTTATTATAATCCTTGAGGAGAACTGCCACCTGAAAAGAGAGAAAGATAGTCGGATAGGGAGTTGTTTCTTAGAGTCAGATGCCTTGTCCAAAAGATGCTCCAATTTTTGGCTGAATAAAGCTCCCCCCTTGCTAAGGCATAGAGCATAAACAGGTTTTTGAGGCCAAGTTCACCATCCAGGATTTTAGCCAAATGCCTCTTCTAGCTGTCAGTCAGGGCAGAAGATCTAGTGGACATATGGACAAACCACAGAGAGCTTGTGTAAACTCTCTTCTCTGTATACTATAGAAGTGAGATCCACTTGAAGGTCTACCAACCAGACTCAAGGAAGCGAGCTACAGATACATCTACAATCCCAGGCCAGAATCCCACAAAGTGCTTTTTCATTAGGATAATATGTGGACATTCTGCTGCACTGGTATAATATATAAATAACATCCACTACAGAGATAAAACATAAGGGTTAAATATACCCCAAGAATAAGTGGATCTTAATTTTAACAAAGGGATTTGTCTAGATAATTGTCAGTTATGCAATAATTGGGTATCTAACTCATTGTTTTTGCATTATAGCATCACTGTTCACAGTGATGTCTTTAAAAGCCTGCATCTACTTTTCCTCTAAGAGAAATGGGATTCAATAGAAATTACCATTTATGAACTAAAACAATTAGCAATGGGTTATACGAGACATCAAATGCAAATAAAAAGTCATACAGATATTTGGAAGACCCGTGTTTAGATATGTCCTTCTCTAAAACAAATTAAGATAACCGCATTCCACTTATTTAACAGACGACAAGAAGTAGAATTTTAAAGACTGGTTGAATTGGTCTGAATTTCATTACAATCTGACATTTGCCAAATAGCTTTTTTCTTTAGTTTCAGGAGATGCTTCCAACTACTCAATTTTGCAACCAAATTCTGACCGAGGGAAATGAAAATAGGCTGCTGATTGCTTTGTTGTGGTCAAAATCCCATTTGGAATCCTTTAATGCTCTGAAAATGTTTCCAAAATTACAGCACAGCAAAGCTCAAGAAGCCCAAAGGAAGAGTCTAAATATTAGCTGATTCCCTTGGACTGGATCAAGCAGGGAAAACTGGGGGGCAATAGCCCACTTGTGTCCATGCTTGATCCCCCATGTCCCCAGGCACCATCCCCACATACTTGACACCAGTGGCTTATCCCTTTTGTTGCAAAAGCATGCTCATGTGTGACCCCTTCTTATCCTTGATTGGCTGGGAGGAGAGGTTACTAGAGGGCAATAAAGTGTCCTGTCTAACTCCACCTCCCAGTCAAAGGGACCATAGGCCAAGTATATAATGCAGTCCTTGTTTTCCACAGTAGCTAGATGGTCCAGGCAAGACAGAGGGAAGGAATTTATTTATTTTTTTATTGTAGTGGTAGCAAAAGTGCCAGCAAGTAGAACAGAAATAAACACATTTCTATAGAAATCACAGGTTGTCCATTCACATGGTAATACATTAATTGCTTTTTATTGGGTTCAGATCATCTTAATTCAAAGAATTTATGCTTGTATATATATGGGCAGATACAAATCAAACCTTCATTTGCGCTATTAAGGGTAATGGGATTAAAAGACAAAGTCCAGTGTTTTTCCCTCCTTAGCTTCAATTATTTTATTACCTACCCTTATAACAAGAGATTCCCATTTCAAAGTAACATGTTGCCTCAAAATAAGTTTGCATATTGAAAATGCAAGTCAAAACTACATATGCATCATGTTAGCAAAAAATAAAGTCCGGCAGATGCAAGAAATGAACTAGAGTTCTATATTTTGAAGTCTGACCAGAAACTACTGGTTAAAGCACCCCTCCCGCTTCCATGTGCAATGTCCTATATTACTATAAACTGTCTTATACAACTATAAAATGCTAGTTAGATAGTCTGTACATTACAAAAGTAAAGCATGAGAGATTCAGCTCAGAGGAAAAAGAAAATTAAGGATAAAGGATAGGACTCGCCTAAAATGGGGTACCTTGGTGTGGTGGCAAGCTTAGCATATACATGTTTTGTGACTAAAACCTAAAATATATTATAGTGGCATATGTATGGAATAGTCCACAGTATAAATAAATAAACACGGAAGTGCATCAATAGTCTGTTTTTGCTTTGATCTTCAGGGAAGTCCTCAGTCCCCAGTGGCAATCCCTCACTGGGAGAACTTCAGCTCATAAATGATGTCATCAACCACAATGATGTGTCATATCAAACTAGATATCAATTAACCTTTTTTTTTATACCAGAGCCGAAGGAAGCTCTTTAATAGCCCAGATATCAGGCACCCTACTCCTAATGGGCCCTAAGTACCCTCTTTTGATAAAGAGAATCCCCTCTTTCAAAAGAGGATACTCTCTTGTATTACAATGTCAGGTGATGTCATAATTTTGAGGCTACCTTTGTAGCTTGTTTTGTCTACCGTTACCATAGGACAATATATATGACCATTTTAATGCAAGCAGGTAATATTAGAAAATAAAAAAGCCATCTTGAAGTCATGCTGCAAATCACACCCCTTATCACCAAAGCTACAATAACCTAAAAGGCACTTTCTTGTACATTCAAGGTACTCCTAATTTACTTACTTTATTATGCTTTTCCCTATCCATTCCTGACCAGAACTCTAGCACCATATTATGCACTTAAACCTTATGTACTATATATGTCTCCCTTAATGAAGTTAGATTGTAAGCTTTCAAGCAGGGACCCCATTTCCAATGTGTTTTTTGCAAGTAAGGTGTAACAATTTATTGTCTAGACCCTTACATTGTAAAGCACTGCATACATTAGTGACATTATATACATCCTAATTTATTTATTAATGAAGTGTAGCTTAGTGGCCCTGGCATCCCCTATGGTATGTCAGACCATACCACTGTGGTACAATTTTTGTGAGGCTGGAAGTAGATGACTTAAGTATGAAATTTTATGATTTTCAAAGATTTTATTATCCTTGAGGTGGTGGAAACATTAAATAAAAATAGTGTCACATCCTGGAAACATTTGTGCTCACTAGCCTAAGGGTAAAAAGGCAAGTGACATGTCATTTGATGTGTCTGGTTGTCTACTTTCAAAAATATATTTTTTTTTTACCTTTTCCCTGCGTCTGTAATTGTTTTAAGCGTTTTGGTGAAGAAGTAAAATTACAAAATAAGAATTATAGGTGTGGGATACTTCTTCTGGTTCTCCCTACAGAATATCAAATCATACTTATATTTTTTATTAGGCTGGTGTAAACTTCACTAGAGTAGGAATTTATATGGTGATGAAAAATTGTAAAAATATTATTTTTCCTGTAGTGCCACATTCTGTAAACATTTGTGTTCACCAGTATATGGGTAGAAAGTAGGGATGGGTGAAAATTTTCACCTCAAACTGAAATCGGTGAATTATGGCACTTCCCATTTGGCAAATAATTTTCTGTGAAAAGTACCATTTTTTTCTGCTTTTTTCGCCTAGCTTATTGATTAAAATCAATCAGAACATTGAATTTACGCACAACACATAGCAAATATTATTTTATTTCCCAAAGGCATAGAATAAAAGTGAGATTCCAGATTCCACAATATATTGTTAGATGTAAACTATTGCCATTGTTCTCTACCAGTTCTCAAATATGTATATTTTTCATTCCTTTTTATTCATTTCTCTGAGAAATGTTCAAATGTCTGTAAGCCAAAGATGTCTGGTTCATTTATTTGCTAACCACCTCTCTGTATAATGTATTGGTTGTATTTACTGATAACGTTCAATAAAATTTGTTTAAAAACAAAAAAAAAATTGTATCTTAAAAAAAGATTTACAAAAAAAAAAAAAAAAAAAAATATATAATATATATATATAAAAATAAAAGTGTCATGAAGGTTCCTGTGCTGGTGGGGTGTGGAGAAAGAATCAGTTGAACAATGTTTTTTTAGGGGGGGTTGTTTACTGGGATTTGAGGCAGTTGATAAAAAATAAATCCTAAATACAATAAAAAAAAAATCCATAACACATGGTATAAAAAGGGTCTGAGGAGGGTGCCTGTGTTGGTGGGTAGAGTTTGGAGAAAGAATCAGTTAAACAGTGAATTTGTTTTGGGAGGCTTCTTGACTGGTATTGGGGGGGCAGTTAATAAAAAATAAAATAAAAGTGTATGTAGAGTGACAGAGACAGAAACACCCTGATATAAGCTGCTACTGGGGTAGATGGATACTTGAAGTGATAGAGTATTTTGTAGAGTATGATTTGTTTGTTAGAGGCCCAAGCCCTGAGGAAACATTGATTTGTAGAACTTTGGCTTGTTAGAAACAAACCCACAAAAAATGTTTATTTTTTTTTTGTATGACTATGGGTTTTTTATTATTTTTTGTATTTTTTTAAAGCACAAGCCATGAGGAAAAAAAATGCCCTAGTGCCAGCAGGTCATGTCTTATTGGCCAGTGGCCACTGGCAATTGTCAAATGCCCTGATGAAGATGTGGAATATGTGACTACTGTTCTTGCTGATGCTGAGTTGTTTAAGCAGCAGGATGATTAGGCAGTTCAAAGGGAACGGAATCAACAACAGCAGTAACATGGGTAATGGATGATGAAAGTTCCACTTACCACAATTAGCTCCAGTGATGTGCCTGAGGCAGTAGCAGCACAATAAGTTGCCACCAGGATATGTGGAGAAAAGAAGTTGGCCAATAATTCTTCTCCACCTGCCCCTCCTCCAAAATCATGGGTGTGTTATTCCTAGAATAGAAATGTTTCACTTGATGGCAGGGACTGTGCCTCTCATCAGAAACTGTGATGTGCACAGTGTGTGTGGTAAAAAAACACCTGGCACAACTGTATCCAAACATCATGACACCAGAAACAAAGTACTGCTGCTGTCACTATACCCCTTTTACACACCCAGCTATGGACACACGGGAACTTGCTGACAGTTTAATAGTAATGATGAACCCTCCCTTCCACCATCTTAGCATATTCTGCAGGATGTAATCTCCTCAGATGCTGCTTGATGCGCTGCTTGCGATTCTCCTCCTTGGTGGACACGAACTACCACATCTACAGAGTGGCTATCATTTGGCAGGGAAGGTAATGATGCTGGATTGGCAGAAGATGTAGTTACCCTAGAGGAAGAAGGTGATGGCAAGCTAGTTGTTTCACTCGTCATTGAACTTCCAGTCTCTGACTGGGTTTCTCTATTCTTACTCCTCTTTGATCTCCGCCTCACCTCTTGTTGCCTTTCTGGAGAGTCAGAAGGTACAGCAACAGTGGTGCTCGATTTCTGTGGTGGGTGTTTGGCTTTAACATGTTTGACATAAATGTCATGGTGTCTGTGTTTCATGTGTGTTAGCAGAGTGGTTGTGCCAAGCTGTGTTCCCTCATTTTCCTTTTTCACTGACTAGTCACAAATTGTGCACAGTGCCGTTGGTTATGACTGCACTGTGCCTGCCCCAACAGAAAAATAGTCCCATACCCATGATAGGGGATAGGGATAGGTAACAGGTAGAGAAGAATGGCCCCTTTCTTCTTGTTCTCCACATTCCCCTTCACTGTCTGGGGCAGCGGATGATGTTGCTGCTGTTGCTGCTTCTGCCTCAGAATCAGCAATGCAACTAGGACCAGGAGTATTGCTGCTGTTGGCAAATGGAATCTGTCCTAGTCCCGCATGACTTGTTGACTTTCATTTCCACTGTGTCCATGGTGGTCGGTGGGACACTAGCTTGCTTCTCAGCATCCTGCTGCCCTTGCAGCATAGCAGGAGCAGGAATTAGAGCAGTTGCAAACTCCCCAAATTCCAAAAGCTCACTGCAGGTGGTGGTGGTGCCCATCCTCATCCCTCTCTGCCATTCCTTCTCAGTTTGGACTAAAAAGGCCATCGATGTCTCTTCTACCCCAGTTTCTCCACCATCATCATCACCACCACCACTAGTCCCTAGATGTTGCTGCTGCTCTATTACAGACATCACACTGTTGGTTGGAGGAGGTGACAGCAATGTGACAGAGGGTCCCCTAATGTCACACTTGCTATTTCTTGGTGAAGTGAAGAAGGCAGACTGGCAGCAATAGCAGCAGGCACAGGCAGCTGATCTGTGCTCCTGGTGGTAGTGGCATTATTGCTGTGCCTGCTATCCACGACCAGTTCTGGCTTCTTCAGGATCATGTTCCACTTGGACAATGCAGTGAAGAAAATGGGACTACCAGGGCCAGGGGAATGCTCTCAATTGCTTCCCCTACAACTAGTCCCAAAGACTGCTTCACCATTACTCTTACTACTACTAACACCAACCACATCAATTTCAGCCCAAGTTTTCCTCCTCATGGTCACTAGCACTGGCAGGACTGCTTAGGGATGGCAAGTGTGACTTAGGGCCCCAATGTCACACTTGGTATTATCTTCTCCCCCCTCCTGAGTATTACAAGACACACTGGCAGCAGGTTCAGCACTGCTGGCAGCAGGTACAGCACATCTGACAGCAGGCACAGTACTGGTGGCAGCAGGTTCAGCATTGGCAACAGGCACAGCACTGGTGGCAGCAGGAGCAGCAAGTCTGACAGCAGGCACAGTACTGGTGGCAGCAGACACAGCACTGGTGGCAGCAGGTTTAGCACTGGCAGCAGGCACAGCACTAGTGGCAGCAGGGGCAACACATCTGGCAGTAGGCTCAGGCAGCTGTCATGTCCTGCTCTCACTACAACCCTTTTCTTCCTCCCTTTACATTAATTTCCCCAAGATCTCTAGGAGTGATTTAGGGGGACTGGCCAGCATTGGTTCTGTAGTGCTCACTTCCTCCTCCTCCTCAGACTCAGTGGACACATAAGGATCCTTACAGTTCCTCCTTTTATTATTTTTAAACATACTTATAGTTATAGCAGTCAATATGAGCCTCTCTTGCCTCATTTTTGCAAAAACATCACAGCAGAACAGCACAGAACATTTACCTCACTCTGTAGCTGCTTCTATTGTGTTTCACTTCTGAGAATATGTCACATTTTTATAGCGAATAGGCGAAAAACACATAAATCAATGGGTTGAAATTTTCTTGCCATTGAAAAAATGACGAAGAATTTTTGCCAATGGGAGAAAAATGTGAAGATTTGAATCTCTGTTTTTAGAGAGGATTTTCCTGTGAAAAAAACAGATAATGTAGTTTTCACAGATATTTTCACAGGAACGTGGCGGCACCTTTTTCCCACCCAGGTAGAGAGGCAAGTTACTCCTTGTTTGAGGAAGTGGGTTGTGTTTTTGCCAAAACAGCATACCTTTTCTTACTTTCAATCATATCTGTAGTTGCTGCAGGCACATTAGCACAGGAGGAACATTTTAAGAATGTAAGAAAAAGAACAAATTTTGGTAGAAGTAGATTTGTGCTTCTTCTACCACCTATGGTATAATAGCTCCTATCAATGGGGGTGTTATTTCTCTCAGGCCTGTTTAAATTATGTTACAGTGTATAATCTCATGATGCAGTTGGCCTCCTAAAAATGGAGGTGGTTTAGTGGCTTGCTTGTAGTGCGAGTAATAAAGCAGTCTGTTATCTTGCAGAAAAGATCTAATGGACCTTGAAATGCATAGATTGTGCAGATTAAGTTTTAGACATTGCCATTATCTTTTACATACATTTTGTATATAACAAATATTTAATTTACAATTTAACAAATGAGCACTGAGTATAGCAGCATAAGCTTGAACAGGATCGGTCGGAGATCCCCTGAGGCACATTTGCTGGTGTGTTTGAGAATTTACACTGTCTGATAAAATTATTGAGTATATATTGTAACAGCATTTAAACAGATATCTTTTGAAACACTGGAAATGCTTATCTTAAAATCACAGTAGGTAACAGAACAATTATTGCTAATGAACGAATATAGATTTTGCTTTAAAATGCCATTGCCACATATTGATTAAATGAATGTAATATATTTTCCATACACATACAGTTAGGGAAAAAAATATTTAATCCCCTACAGATTTTGTACGTTTGCCCACTGACAAAGAAATGATCAGTCTATAATTTTAATGGTAGGTTTATCTGAACAGTGAGAGACAGAATAACAAGCAAAAAATCCTGAAAAATGCATTTAAAAAATGTTATAATTTGTTTTGCATTTTACTGAGCGAAATAAGTATTTGACCCCTTTGCAAAACATGACTTAGTACTTGGTGGCAAAACTCTTGTTGGCAGTCACAGAGGTTAGACCTTCTTGTAGTTGGCCACCAGGTTTGCACACATCTCAGGAGGGATTTTGACGCACTCCTCTTTGCATATCCTCTCCAAGTCATTAAGGTGTCGGGGCTGACATTTGGCAACTCGAACCTTCAGCTCCCTCCACAGATTTTCTATGGGATTAAGGTCTGGAGACTGGCTAGACCACTCCAAGACCTTAATGTGCTACTTCTTGAGCCACTCCTTTGTTGCCTTGGCCATCTGTTTTGGGTCATTGTCATGCTGGAATACCCATCCACGACCCATTTTCAGTGCCTGACTGAGGGAAGGAGGTTCTCACCCAAGATTTGATGGTACATGGTCCCGTCCATCGTCCCTTTGATGCGGTGAAGTTGTCCTGTCCCCTTAGCAGAAAAACACCCCCAAAGCATAATGTTTCCACCTCCATGTTTGACGGTGGGGATGGTGTACTTGGGGTGATAGGTAGCATTCCTCCTCCTCTAAACAAGGCAAATTGAGTTGATGCCAAAGAGTTCAATTTTGGTCTCATCTGACCACAACACTTTCACCCAGTTGAATGAATGAATATGTTTATTTATATAGCGCCACAAGTGTAAGCAGCGCTTTACAATTTCAGGGTTTAAATAATACAGGGTTACAGGTGTTTTACAGAGTGAAACATTGGGTGCGAGGTCCCTGTACGATAGCTTACAGTCTAAAGTGGTAATGGGAGACATACTGAGTACATTAGGGTCAAAAGCTGAATACAGTGCTAGTTCGGATGATGATAGAGGACATCAGTAAAGTAAATAATTTATAAGAGCATTAATTTGTACAATATCAGTGCCTTCTAGCATGTTGAGATTTTATCCATGAGGTGCATTTTCAAGTGAGATTTGAAGGTTATCAGCGAGGTGCAGTGGCGCAGGTTGGATGGTAGAGCATTCCATAGATATGGAGCAATGAGAGAAAAAGGTTTGATACGTGACAGAGATGTAGAGACAAAAGGAGCTGAGAGAAGACAGTCATTGGCTGAACATAAGTGGCGGGATGGGGTGTAACTGGAGATCAGAGTGGAAATGTAGGAAGGAGTAGAGGAGACAAGTGTCTTGAAAGAGAGAAGTAAGATTTTGTAAGATATCCAGAGTTTGATAGGCAGCCATTTGAGAGTTTTGAGGAGGAGTGGGGCAGGGACAAACCTAGGTGACAGAAGAGTAATTTGTGCTGCAGCATTCTTTATAGATTGAAGTGGATGGAGATGGGAAGCAGGAATTCCAGACAATAGTCCATGCGGGAGAGGATGATTGCATGTGTAAGAATTTAAGCTGTGGAGGAGCAGAGGAAGGGACGGATTTTAGCAATGTTATGCAAGAGAAAGCGACAGGATTTAGAAATAGCATTAATATGAGAGGAAAATGAGAGAGAGTTGTCAATTATCACCCCTAGACGCCGCGCTTCTGATACTGGATTTATGGTAGTGCCATTTACAGTCACCTGGAACGGTGCTACAGGGCCAGGTCTAGGTGGAATGAGGAGTAGCTCAGTTTTAGACATATTGAGTTTGCGGTGCCTATGAGCCATCCAGTCTGAGATAGCCGAGAGGCAATCTGTGACTTTAGCCTGGATATCAGAAGTGGGTTGAGGTGCAGATAATTAAATCTGGGTGTCATCTGCAAAGAGGTGATATTTGAGACCAAATGAGTTAATAAGATCATCAAGTGTTATTGTATAAAGAGAAAACAGAAGCGTTCCTAGAACAGAACCTTGAGGAATCCCAACAGAGAGTTGGATGGGAGAGGATGAAGAGGTGGCAGAGGAGACACTGAAAGATCTGTTAGATAGATAAGAGGAGAGACAGTTCAGTGCTGTGTTGCGGATTCCTAAAGAGTGACGAATGCGGAGGAGGAGTATATGATCAACAGTATCAAAAGCTGCTGAGAAATCAAGCAGGATAAGTTCTCCTCTGAATCATTCAGATGTTCACTGGCAAACTTCAGATGGGCCTGTACATGTGCTTTCTTGAGCAGTGGGACCTTGTAGGCACTGCAGGATATCAGTCCTTCACGGCGTAGTGTGTTACCAATTGTTTTCTTGGTGACTATGGTCCCAGCTGCCTTGCGATCATTGACAAGATCCTTCCGTGTAGTTCTGGGCTGATTCCTCACCATTCTCATGATCATTGAAACCCATGAGATGAGATCTTGCATGGAGCCCCAGACCGAGGGAGATTGATAGTTATTTTGTGTTTCTTCCATTTGCGAATAATTGCACCAACTGTTGTCATCTTCTCACCAAGCTGCTTAGCGATGGTTTTGTAGCCAATTCCAGCCTTGTGTAGGTCTACAATCTTGTCCCTGACATCCTTGGACAGCTATTTGGTCTTGGCCATGGTGGAGAGTTTGGAATCTGATTGATTGTTTCTGTGAACAGGTGTCTTTTATACAGGTAACAAGCTGAGATTAGAAGCACTCCCTTTAAAAGAGTGATCCTAATCTCAGCTTGTTACCTGTATAAAAGACACATGGGAGCCAGAAATCTTGCTGATTGATAGGGGGTCAAACACTTATTTCACTCAGTAAAATGCTAATCAATTTATAACTTTTTTGAAATGCGTTTTTCAGGATTTTTTTGTTGTTATTCTGTCTCTCACTGTTAAAATAAACCTACCATTAAAATTATAGACTGATCATTTCTTTGTCAGTGGGCAAACATACAAAATCAGCAGGGGATCAATTAATTTTTTCACTCACTGTATAAATATATTTGCTTCGCATATATGGTGATCTGGACTAAGTGCAGTGTAATTCATGTGTTGCCATGGAGAATAGGTAACCTATGTCTACACAGATTCATTTATTTCTATTGTACATTTATTGCAGTTGTTGCTGAAGGTGACTGAGATCATACTAATCCACAGTTTATTAACAGCTGTATGAAATAGAAACATATGCATCTTTTCTATACATAATATGAATAATTCTGTCAAAAGACATGATGAATGAGCTTTGATCAATGTACGATATGCATACTGAGGTTAAAGTTCTAAGAAGATATGTGGAGGTTAGGTTCTAAAGTGAGATAAAAGTGTGATAGCTTCTCCAGTGAGATAAGTTCTTCAATTTTTATATTATTGTATGAGGCCTGTGTACTTAGAGCTCTCATTGTGGAGAGATATTTGTGTATAGGCTCCTTACCGCATTACCTCCATGGAGTGAACACACAACACCATAGGTGAAGAATAAACATTATTATTCATTCAAACTGGACTTTTAACCCTGTGAAGACTGACAAGATCACCAACACATTGCTGCACAATGTATTGAAGACCTCCATGGCCTACAAATGGTTTTATTTGTCACCATTATATAGTTGGTTTGCTCCTGAATTATTCCAGCTCTTATATATCAACCTCACTGTTATACAGGATTATAGCATTTCATTAAAAGGCAGGTGGAGTATAAATATATACCTATGATTTATTCTGGATATGCATCTGTTAAATAGCAAATGTATTATTCTTTTACACCAAATACATTCCAAATACTGAAACAGATGTACTAACAAGAAATGAAGTGATCCTTGTGTAAACCAACTGCATCTCAGGGGACTGAAAAAATCACATTGACGCAATGCTTCATAAAGCATTGGAAACCTCTCTCATTCAAATAGATAAAAAAACGTATTCAACTTATTTGAGAATTTTTAATGCTCCCAAATGGTGCAGCTGGTTTAACCCAGAATTACTCCAGTTATTACCCCAGAATGAATCTAATTAATACAATTCTTCTTAGTACATCAGTAAATATAGAGGTATACTGCAGAGATAATATACACCCAAACTTTATATTACTTTAAAAGATGATGTGAGACTATAATCTATCTATCTATCTATCTATCTATCTATCTATCTATCTATCTATCTATCTATCTATCTATCCTATCATTTTTTGTTTGCTCCCTTGTATATATTTTGTATCTTGGAAAATGCATATTACCAAACTTACTATCAAGGACCTAGATTACTTAGCACATGATAAATGTTATCACTAGTTTGTCTCGCTGATTTCTATTTACATGGGAAATTTGTAAATAAAAACAATGATGAAGTTATCAACTGCAATTAAATAAAGTTCTCCTTTTAGCCATCTTCGTTTTTGAAGGAGAACAAAACCTCCTAACAATAACCACTTAGCCCTCTCCTTGTTACTTTGCTAAGGTAAGAAAATCCAAACAGTCCCATGAATTACTTTTTTTTTCAGTCTGCAACAGAATAATGCATGAGCCTACTTAATCCCTTTAAGGCTTAACGAGGTATGAAATCCACTGCAAAGCAATACATTGCACACCACTCTGGTTCTTGATGGGCTGGCATTACAGTGATCAGGGTTTGTGGTCCTTTGTCCTACCAGCTGCTGTCACATGTAATGAGTGCTTCTATGGACATTTTATATATATATATATATATATATATATATATATATATATATATATATATATTTGATTGAAGGTGTTATTTCTTGATCAAAGGTACAAGTGTACAAAGGTACAATGATTTCCTGGTTATAGTAAGTAGTAGTAAGGCCCATAGTAAGGAGTATAAGAAGGAAAAAAGGAATCTAATTTATGTATAAAATTAATAAGGTGAACATGTAAAGATGGGATATGTAAAATTAAAAAAAATTATAGTAAATAATAAATGACAATTGATAAATGAATGTGCAACAAGTAGTCCCAAGCCCTGATGCAAACAATCAATACTAGTCTTAAAAGACCCAAATACAGTCAATACAGTAGATAATAAACAATTGATAAGTGAATGTGCAACATGTAGTCCCAACCTCCAAAACTGATGCAAATAATCAATAGTAGTCTTAACATGCCCACATACAGTCAGCATATACACTAGTCAATATATAAATATATATATATATATATATATATATATATATATATATATATATGTGCAAGTAAAGCACTCTCAGGACTTTATGAAGTGTGAAAATGGTGACAAAACTGTATTATCAGATAAATGTTTTGGTTAACAATCTGTAACCTTCATCAAGATAACAAAACAGTGACTGACCCCCTGTCTTATACCCCTTGTGAACACAAAAGGCTCCAAAAGTAGCAACAAATCATACTACCATGTATCTCTTGCTACAAGAGCCTTACTGAACTTGATTGGCCCATCAATATGTTTTCTCTGTAGGAGGACATCTGAAACATACCCTAGTCACATTACGATAACAAATATGTAAGAAAGGTACTGTACACTTATGAGTATCGTCCCTTGTGTAGTCTACAATATTTCACTTAAATGTATGATTATACTTTGATATTGTGACTGTCTAAACTTTACTATTGAGCCATCAAATGTATTGATTTTTTGCTCCTATGCAAGACATCTTCAGTGGTTCCAAAACTATTCTTTGGGTTTTTTGGTATGTGTGTTTGTCAATCACTACGTCACCTCACTGTAAGTGACATCATGTCCAGTCAAAACGCAACTTTTGGTGCCTTTTCTGTTCACAAGGGGTATGGGGGGGGTCAGTCACTGTTTTGTTATCTTGATGAAGGTTATAGATTGTTAACCAAAACCGATCTGATTGTCCTACTGTACAATTTCTTGATCACTTTGCTTCCTGGCTCCCTCATTTCATGTCCTCTGACATCCCCACTCTTATCCTGGGAGACTTCAGCATCCCTGTTGACAGCCATAACACCCCCCTGCCATCAAACTCCTTTCCTTAACAACCTCCTGCTCTCCCAAACACACTGACGGTCACTTGGTCTTCACTAACCTCTGCTCTGTCTCTAATTTTTCTAATGCTCCCAATCTCCTCTCTGACCAATACCTCCTCACTTGAAACCTCATCATACCACGTAAATCCATCCCTTCCACCATGATCAAGAGCATGCAGAGAAATCTCTATACTCTTGACCTGCAGCAATTTTCTACTTCCCTGCAACCTCTTCTCAACCCCATCCTCACACTTGCTTGCCCAGAACAAAGTACTGCTCTCTACAACAGCACTCTCACAACAGCCCTTGACACAGCTGCACCTGCAACTCTATATCACCCCCGCACAACCCCACTACAACCCTGGCACACAAGACAAACTCGATACCTCCAAAGGTGTTCATGCACTGCCGAAAGGCACTGGAGGAAATCTCACTCCACAGCTGACTTCATACACTACAAATTCATTCTCCGTTCTTATAGCTCTGCACTCTCCCTGGCCAAACAGTCATACTTCTCCTCTCTAATTTCTAATCTTTCTTCCAACCCAAAATGCCTTTTCTCAAACTTCAAGTCACTTCTACGCCCACCAATGCAAACCCCTTCCACTAACATCTCCGCCCAAGATCTTACCACCCACTTCAAGGACAAGATCAACTCCATCAGATATGATATCTCATCACTTCCACTCCCATCCAGGACGAAGTTTCCATTCTCCTCACTCGCTCAAACCTAACCACATGCCCCCTTGACCCAATCCCATCTCAACTCACTCAAGAACTTTCACCTCTACTAATGCCACCCCTTACTCACTTATCCAACCTCTCTGTATCAACTGGCACCTTCCCATTCTCTTTCAAACATGCACTAATCACACCCATTCTAAAGAAACCCTCCCTGGACCCAAACTCACTGTCAAACTACCGGCCCATTTCCCTACTCCCGTTCGCCCCCAAACTACTTGAGCGTCTCGCATACAGTATCTTACATAAGTGAGTACATCCCTCACATTTTTGTAAATATTTTTATTTTATCTTTCATGTGACAACACTGAAGAAATTACACTCTGCTACAATGTAAAGTAGTGAGGGTACAGCCTGTATAACAGTGTAAATTTGCTGTCCTCCTCAAAATAACTCATTACACAGCCAATAATGTCTAAACCTTGGCAACAAAAGTGAGTACATCCCTAAGTGGAAATATCCAAATTGGGCCCAATTAGCCATTTTCCCTCCCCGGTTTCATGTGATTCATTAGTGTTACAAGGTCTCAGGTGTGAATGGGGAGTAGGTGTGTTAAATTTGGTGTTATCACTCTCACACTCTCTCATACTGGTCACTGGAAGTTCAACATGGCACCTCACGGCAAAGAACTCTCTGAGAATCTGAAAAAAAGTATTGTTGCTCTACATAAAGATGGCCTAGGCTATAAGAAGATTGCCAAGACCCTGAAACTGAGCTGCAGCATTGTGGGCAAGACCATACAGTGGTTTCACAGGACAGGTTCCACTCAGAACAGGCCTCGCCATGATCGACCAAAGAAGTTGAGTGCACATGCTCAGCGTCATATCTAGAGGTTGTCTTTGGGAAATAGACGTATGAGTGCTGCCAGCATTGCTGCATAGGCTGAAGGGGTGGGGGGTCAGCCTGTCAGTGCTCAGACGATACACCATACACATCAAATTGGTCTGCATGGCTGTCGTCCCAGAAGGAATCCTCTTCTAAAGATGTTACAAAAGAAAGCCCGCAAACAGTTTGCTGAAGACAAGCAGACTAAGGACATGGATTACTGGAACCATGTCCTGTGGTCCGATGAGACCAAGATAAACTTATTTGGTTCAGATGGTGTCAAGCGTGTGTGTCTGCAACCAGTTGAGGAGTACAAAGACAAGTGTGTCTTGCCTACAGTCAAGCATGGTGGAGGGAGTGTCATGGTCTGGGCCTGCATGAGTGCTGCCGGCACTGGGGAGCTGTAGTTCATTGAGGGAACCATGAATGGCAACATGTACTGTGACATACTGAAGCAGAGCAGGATCCCCTCCCTTCGGAGGATTATTACAACATGATAACAACCCCAAACACACCTCCAAGACGACCACTGCCTTGCTAAAGAAGCTGAGGGTAAAGGTGATGGACTGGCCAAGCATATCTCCAGACCTGAACCCTATTGAGCATTTGTGGGGCATCCTCAAACAGAAGGTGGTGGAGTGCAAGGTCTCTAACATCCACCAGCTCCGTGATGTCATCATGGAGGAGTGGAAGAGGACTCCAGTGGCAACCTGTGAAGCTCTGGTGAACTCCATGCCCAAGAGGGTTAAGGCAGTGCTGGAAAATAATGGTGGCCACACCCAAATTATTGACACTTCGGGCCCCATTTGGACAGTTCCACTTAGGGGTGTACTCACTTTTGTTGCCAAGGTATAGACATTAATGGCTGTGTGTTGATTTATTTTGAGAGGGACAGCAAATGTACACTGTTATACAGGCTGTGCACTCACTACTGTACATTGGAGCAGAGTGTCATTTCTTCAGTGTTGTCACATGAAAAATAAAATAAAAATATTTACAAAAATGTGAGGGGTGTACTCGCATATGTGAGATACTGTATAACCAGCTCACTAAACTCCTCTGCTCCCATTCCCTGCTTGATCCCTTGCAATCTGGATTCTGTCCTCATCACTCCACTGAGACTGCCCTCACTAAAGTGGCCAATGACTTGCTCTCTGCCAAGTCAAAAGGCCACTACTCCCTACTCATTCTCTTGGACCTGTCAGCTGCCTTTGACACAGTAGATCACCCACTCCTCCTCCAAGCCCTTCACTCTCTAGGTCTCTGTGACACTGCCCTCTCTTGGTTTTCATCATATCTCTGCAACTGCTCCTTCAGTGTGTCCTACTCTGGTTCCACCTCCCCACCCCTCCCACTGTCTGTTAGAGTGCCTCAGGGCTCACTCCTGGGCCCCTTGCTCTTCTCAATTTACACTGCATCCCTGGGCAAACTAATAAACTCCTTTGGGTTTCACCAGGGTCGGATTTAGAATTAGGCAGAGTAGGCATCTGCCTACAGGCACACCCAACAGAGGGGCACCTGTCACTGGGATTATGTTGTGTGTGTGTTTTTTTTTTTTTAATTCATCTCCCAGCCCGGCGCTGTGAAGACAGGTCTGTGTCTCCTCCTTCGGCACAGACCTGTAGCTGCTACTCTCCCTCATCGGCTTTTTAGGAATACAGTGCACTGGGAGACGACATCATCTCCCAGCACTCTGCATTACTGAAGAGAAGACCATGCGGGAGCTCCAGCAGCTACAGCTCTGTGCAGAAGGAGGAGGCACAGATCTCTCCTGCCACTGGACCACCAGGGAAGAGGTAGGAAATGGACACTGGGGCAATGTGAGGGCAATATGGAGCTGATGGGGGGCAATGTGGAGCTGATGGGGGGCATTGTGAAGGCAATGTGGAGCTGATGGGGGCAATGTGGAGCTGATGGGGGCACTATGGAGCTGATGAGGGGCATTGTGAGGGCAATATGGAGCTGATGGGGGCAATGTGGAAATGATGGGGGCAATATGGAGCTGATTTGGGGCAATGTGAGGGCAATATGGTATATGGAGATAATGGGGGCAATGTGAGGGCTATTTGGAGATGATGGTGGCAAGTTGGAGCTGATGGGGTCAATGTGGAGATGATGGGGGCAATGTGAGGGCAATATGGAGATTAAGAGCATTGTGGAGGTGTCCAGTGGAGATGGCCCTCGGGGGGGGGGCGCTTCACTCATCATGTCCCGTCTTGACTACTGTAACTCACTACTAGCTGGCCTTCCTCTCACCCGACTAATCTCACTATAGTCCATAATGAACTCCGCAGCACAAATAATCTACCTCACCAACCGCTTCTCTAACACCAGTCCCCTCTGCCAATCCTTACGCTGGCTCCCATTAGCACATAGAATTAAATTAAAAATTCTGGTGCTAACCTGTAGAGCCCTTACTAACAACTCACCCCCCTACATCTCATCTCTCATTTCCAAATACACTCCCACTCGCCATCTTCAATTTTGCACATGACCTTCTCCTCTCCACAGCTCTTATTACATCCTCCCACTCCCGCCTACAGGACTTCTCCCATGCTGCACCCGAGCTCTGGAATTCCCTCCCCCACCCCATCAGACTCTCCCCTAGCCTTCAGATCTTCAGACGCTCCCTGAAATCTCACCTCCTCAGGGAAGCATATCAACTACCTCCATAAATACTATCACCAAGAATTAAAACCATTCCCTGGACCACTGCACTCACTAGCACTTCTCTCTCCCACCCACTGACCAACAGCTTACGTGGCAGGTTGCAACTTACACCCAACAGCACTTACACCTTCTGTATCCTACTCACCCTCCTCTAGACTGTAAGCTCTCATGAGCAGGGCCCTCTGATCCTTCTGTTCTCCACATATGATTTGTACTATCTAATATCTCTGTATGTCTATCACCTATTGTAAAGCTCTGCGGGATAACTTGGTGCTTTATAAATAAAGATTATATTATTATTATTTATTATTAGAATATATTTTTGTCACCATTTTCACAGTTCATAAAGTCCTGAAAGTGGTTTCTTCTATTGGATTACTTGTGTACTTGTGTACTATGCTGGCTAGATCTATATTCTACTAGATTTCATCCCGCAGAATACGTTAAGCTGGCGGCATGGAGGATTCATTATTATTATGAATTCTGATGGTTGCCATGTGTCCTTAGCGGAGTGGACAAGGGGCATAGTGATAGCAGCAGTACTTGGTTTCTGAGTGGGATGATTGTTTTGACATTGCAGACCTAAGCATCAAGGTGTTTGCTTTCAGTTATGCCAGTTGTTTTATATAGTGCAGATGTGTCCATTGCTCCCAGTCTTTCCCCTATTTCTTGCACAAACTGTGTGCATTGCAGTTGTTGATGAAAGGCAAAGTTCCTTCTTAGTATTCTAACACACCCATGATTTTGGAGGAATTGCAAGAGGTGGAGCATTATAGGTCAACTTCTTTTCTCCACATATATCTGAAGTGGTGGGGGCTAGTTGTGGTGCTGCTACTTCCTCAGAAGCATAACTGGAGCTAGTGGCAAGTGGAACCACATTATTCCTGTTGTTGATGCCATTCCCTTGGAGATGCCTTAATCGTCCAGCTGCTTAAACAACTCAGCTTCAGCAGCAGCAGCAGCAATAACAGCAGTTGCAAATGCCACAATGTCACCATGGCATTTCCCAATGTCTGTTGGCCAGTTGCTACCATAATATGGCCTGCTGGCACTAAGCCATTAGGGTATTTTTTTTTCTCAAGGCTTGTTTTTTTAAATAAAAGGCATATATAAAGAAACTATTTGTATAATTGTTTCCTCGGCTTGTACCTCTAACACCTCACTGATTTCTCAGGCCTTGTGCCAACAAACCTATTTCCACCAAATCACTGATTCCCCAGGGCTTATACCGCTAACAAACCTGAGTTAAACAAATCACAGATTCTTTTTGCCTCTAACAAGCTTGAATCCAACAAATCAATGATTCCTCAGGGCTTGTTCCTCTAACAAATCTGAGTCCAACAAATCATCTCTGATTCCTCAGAGCTTGTGGATAAAAAGTATATGTCCTAAAAATGAGTGCTTCCTCAGGGCTTGTACCTAAAAAAGTGTAAGTCCTAAAAATTAGTGTTTCCTCAAGGCTTATGCCTAACAAGTTTAAGTTTTACAAATTAATTGTTCATCGGGGGTAACAACAAGTCTAAGTCCTACAGATCAATGTTTCCTAAGGGCTTGTGCCTAACAAGTCTAAGTACTATAACTAGAGGTGGGTGAAAAGTTGACAACATTTCCTGCAAGACTTTTCAAGAAAAAACAACAATTTTTTTTTTCTTATTTTCAAAAGTTTTTTCCTCCTCTCCAGCAAAATTATTCTCTTTTTCACCACTGCCAATAATTATTCATCCATGTTTCCAATGCTGCAACGTTTCCCACCACAATATTACTTATTCTCAGGGCTGCAGTGGAGAAATAAGTAGTTGAAAGTCAAAGTTGTGAGTCCTACAGCAACATATACCTTGAGAAATGTGTTAGCATAGAGAGTGCCTTTGTCCTTTGCGGACAATACTAACTTAAGTGACACTGTTATATATTCCTGATGATGTCAAGAGATAAAAAAGTACAACCTACAATGTGGCAGATGTGTATGGTAGTGCTGGACTGGGGTGGTGTGACTGATGTGTGTTTGTATGTATGTATGTGTGTATATATATATATATATTTATATATATATATATATATATATATATGCACACACAAACAAACAGATCTGCATTCCTCTATATGCTGTGAATGATCTGTGCCCTGTAATGTGCATATATAATAATTAGTGTTGAGCGAGCACCCCGATGCTCGGGTGTTCGGGTGCTCTGACCGAGCACCCCCGGAGGCTCGAGTGCTCGGCCGAGCACCCCAACCCCATTGAATTAAATGGGAGGACTCGAGCATTACACCAGGCACCCCCTGCTCTGATGAGGGGAGGGTGCCTGGTCAATGCCCCCCTTCATCTCCACAATGCCCCTCTTCCACAATGTCCCCCTTCCACAATGTCCCCCTTCCACAATGTCCCCCTTCATCTCCACAATGTCCCCCTTCATCTCCGCAATGCCCCCTTCATCTCCGCAATGCCCCCTTCATCTCCGCAATGCCCCCCTTCCACAATGTCCCCCTTCCACAATGTACCCCTTCATCTCCGCAATGTCCCCCTTCATCTCCGCAATGCCCCCTTCATCTCCGCAATGTCCCCCTTCCACAATGTCCCCCTTCATCTCCGCAATGCCCCCTTCATCTCCGCAATGCCCCCCTTCCACAATGTCCCCCTTCCACAATGTCCCCCTTCATCTCCACAATGTCCCCCTTCATCTCCGCAATGCCCCCTTCATCTCCGCAATGCCCCCTTCATCTCCGCAATGTCCCCCTTCCACAATGTCCCCCTTCATCTCCGCAATGTCCCCCTTCATCTCCGCAATGCCCCCTTCATCTCCGCAATGCCCCCTTCATCTCCGCAATGCCCCCCTTCCACAATGTCCCCCTTCCACAATGTCCCCCTTCATCTCCACAATGTCCCCCTTCATTTCCGCAATGCTCCCTTCATCTCCGCAATGCCCCCTACCTCCAGTCCCTGGTGGTCCAGCAGAGCGTCTGTAAGATCTGTGCCTCCTTCGGCACAGATCCCTGCCACCCGAACATGGCGGGCGAGCACATGGCGGTACTCGTACGAGTACCGCCATGTGCCGAGCAGAGCGATGCTCGAGCCGATCCGAGCATCGGCCGAGCATGCTCGCTCAACACTAATAATAATCCATAGTAAATATAAGTGAAATAAGTGAGAATTTTGTCCCACAAATTGGCCAATTATCACAGTGCCTGTGATTCCTGTCACTCTCAGTTGTGGCTGTCACTGATTTGCTAACTGAGTTTGACCCGCCTCCTGATGACCTTTTTATACCTGGCTATCACATCTGTCTGATGCCCTTTCGTGGTGTTCCTGAGCCAGTAGTGCTGTTGCTGTGTTCCTGTATTCTGAGTTCCTGTGTACCGATTCGGCTTGTCCTGACCATTCTCCAGTGTACCTGCTTGTGTATGACCCGGCTCGTCTGCGTACCACCCTTGGATCCTGACCCGGCTAGACTGACGTTCCTGCTCGTGTATGACCCGGCTTGTATGACTGCCTCCTACGTGCTCCGACCCGGCCCGGCTGACTTCCTGCTCCGAAGATCGACTTCCAGCTTGTTCCAGTGACCTGCGTTTCTGTTGTCGCCACCGCGACATTTCCAGTCTCTGCTGCCCGCGTCAGAGTGACTGCCTTGCCTGGTGCTTCCCAAGATTTAGTGCTGTGCCTCGTTCTTTGTGCAGAGTTGTGTGTATGCTGTGGGCCTTCCTCTCTGTGCAGAGCCTTGCAGTAGCGCTGAAGCCTCGAGTAAACGTGCATTTTAACTCTTGCAGTGCTGCCTCGAATTCACTCTCGCTATCTCCTGTACGAGCCTCGTTACCCATGATACTGCTGCTGAGTTGGCCGCTCTCCGTCGGCAACTCTAGTCCACCATTGCAGAGTGTTCACATAGTTGGGCCGTTTGGGCGCTTAAGGCTCTCCGGTATTGGCTACCGACGATATCATTTGACACAGAGTGTTGGCAGAAAGGCTTCAGTGTTGGCTTATCCGGTACTACGCCCGAGGGGGCTAGTGGCTCTTGCTCTCTTATTCCAGCATTCGGTTACACTTAAGGAGGCTGTTAGCTCTTGCACCGCCGGCCGGTTTCCGTTACGCCCGTGGGGGCTACTGGCACTTGCACAAACGAAAGCAGTTCCTGTAACTACGCCCGTGGGGGCTAAGTTGATTCCCTTTCTGCTTACTATCCAACACCTTGGCAAGGCAGCTCTATCCTCAGCACTTGATGAACTTTGTCTATACAGCACAGCCCTTTTAACATCCAGGGCGTGTCAAACCTCCACATCTGAGACAGACTGTTATATGGACATTAACCCCTTGGGGGTCAATATCATCCTAGTGCATACTGTTTTGCATTTATGTCTTTTGTGCTATTACCATTGTAAATATCTCAGTTTACATATCTGTGTATTACCTACCGCCTCTAGAGGGCGTACTTGTGCCTTATTCACTTTAATAAAGTGTGTTTTATTTTCACTTATTTGGTCTGAGAGTCCTATAAAACCGTGACACCAATCCATGTGTAAGCTTACCAACCACGCCAAGGTATCTCACTTTATGTTAAGTTCTACTCTAATACACCTACAAATACTATCTAAATTAAAAATCCCTGAAGAAAGATGTTATTTTGAAAAGCGTCGGAGGGGACCCTGTAAATGATATTTTGATGTTTTTATTAATATTTGTAGGTCCCATTGTAGTGCAATTAAAAACAGCAGACATACAATAAAATAAACAGTAGGTGATGGGTGCGCTCACTGTGTGCAAAGTCCCAAAGGGTGGGGGGAAGGAAAGCCTACAACCAGATGTTCAGTATATATTTAGGTTAAAATGGGTATTTGGTATAAGTTATGCACAAAATAATGTAAACAAAATGACCACAACAATATTCTTATATAAGCAGTTAGCAGTAAGTGAATATCATGATTCAATTTTTGTACACAATAAAATCTGGTAGCAGATCCAGTCTGTAAAGATAGTCCAATTCTAATCAAGAAAACCTTAATAATGGATGAAGATGAGGAGATGATAATGATGGTGATGGCCTTTCATCGTATCACCACATCACTTTTTTCCTGAGGAAGGAGCGGTGAGCTTCGAAACACGTTGAAATATTTTTGTGAAAAAATATAAAGATATGCCACTGGACTAACCCAAGTTCTCAAAATAGAACACGAGAAATCCGGTAACAGACACATCCTGCCTAATGGATGACGATACACCATCATCGTTGAGGCGTCATGCAGCAACAAGTATACGGATTCATCATCCACTGCTTGATGCGCCTGATTACAAGAAAGGTTCTGGTGAGCAGCAAATTATTACTATGTATTACAGACTTTAGAACAAGTAGTTATCTGGTGAGCGAGTTATCCTAAGGGGGAAGTTATACCCCAAGATTGAACACGTTGTTTTGTACCACAGATTTCTATTTACTCTCACTATATGACAGATGTCTGTATAACTTACTTTAAAACCATCCGCATCCCAGGACTGTGTTCATAACATTCTCAATTTGGGTTATTACACACTGGATTATTCATTTGATATATCCTTTTTCCCATCCAGCTCTTATCATATATGATTTTTATTTATACTGTACTTCAGATACAGTCTTTTATCCGTTGTTTCTGTTTTGTTGGTCTTTCTACTACCTTATTTTCCCTTTTTTATCTCAATTAACCCTTTGAGTGCCAGAGGGGTACGGAAAGCATTGCAAAGCATTTATTGCACATGCTGCAGCAACCATTGCTGCAGTCAGTTTTTGTACTACCACTTTACTCACACATCCTTGCACTGCTCTACTTTTTCCCTTTCTGTTTGTGCATTTGCTAGACATTACTAAACTACTGAGTGTGTTTTTACTCTCTACAGTACACAACTGATGGAGTGGGATGTCTTGTCTTAGCCCTCAACAAAATTCTCAGTGTCATCTGCTGTCTTTCAAGTCTGCCTCAGTCACAGAGCTCCCAGTTAGCTGTCTAATATATGTATTTGTTTAATTATTTATGTATTTTTTATTTATTTATTTCAAGTTGTCCACTCTCACAGTTAGTCCAAAGAAAAAATATATAACTAAAAAACAAAATCAACAACTTCTTTTGTCAGACGTCCCCAGCACGGAAACAATAAAAGTAAAATCAGTAAGCAATTTGGACCCCAGCTGCCTGTGTCTTGCCAGTCAGTTACACCAAAATTTGGTGTATTTTGGTTCAACCTCCTGCCTCTCTTCTTCTCCCCCATTGTGCCCCCAGACTCCCCTAATACAGAGAACAAATGTCCTACCTAAATGACTCCCTATACTAAGCTTCAATTCCCCTTTATTTGCCTATCTTCTCTAGCTCAAAAACATGCGGCTCTCTCCTCTCACAAACACAGAATGGCTGCTGTGAGAGCCCGACAGACTTTTATATGGCTGTAGAAAAGTTTTGTGTGGTGGAGAAAAAAATTTCTACCCATTGATTTCAGTGCAATGAGCTGGGCAAAAAAAAGCAGTAAAAAGTGGGAAAAACTTCACTTTTCGCAGAAAATTTTTCACCAAGCGGAAAGTGACATTTTTCGCCAATTTCAGTTTGAGGAGAAAATGTTCTCCCATCCCTAGTCAGGAAGGCTCTTGATCACAAACAATCTTGGGGTATTTGGGATCATCCTCCTCATACCATAGACACATCTAACACGGAGATCATAACAGCAAAATCAGTAAGGAACTTGGATCACAGCTGCCTGTGTCTTTCTAATCACACAAAATGTTGGGGTATTTGGAGTCAACCTCCTGTGCTTCCTTCTCACACCTCTAGACACATCTAACACAGAGATAATAACAGCAAGATGAGTAAAGAACTTGGATCACAACTGCATGTGTCTTCTCAGTCAGTCACACAGGTTAAATTAATGCAATGAGTTGCTGGAAATAGTATATGTAAATGGTATAAAGCCGTAATTGAAGTGCCTCAGAGTTCAGTCCTGAGCTCAATGCTTTTTAATTTATTAATGATGCTGATGACACTGAACTGTGCAAAGAAATACATACAGAGGAAGATGTTTTTCTCTTCAGAGATTTAGATAAACTGAGTAAATAGTCAGAAAAGTTGCAGATGATGATGAGGTTTACTATAAATAAATGTAAGGTTATGCATTTGGTTACAAAAATAAGCATGTTACACATACACTAAATGGAAAACAGATTGGTTAAACTATGTTAGAATGAAAATGAGGATTCCTGATAGACAATAGACTTCACAGACATGTGCAGTATCACTCAACTACTGCAAGAGCCAATGGGTACTATCATCTATAAAAGTGGTATGGATGCAAGGGATGGGTCTATAATTGTAGCTCTATAAATCCTTGGTAAGTCTTCATCCAGGATATGGATTACAGTTTTCAGCATCAGTTTATAAAATAATAATTTATTAAACTGGAAAAAGTACAAAGATGTACAGCAAAACTGATAAAAGGATTTAACTTATATGGGAGGGATATTTTTATAACTTACAAATATATTCCACAACACAAATACAGAGAACTCTCTGGGTAACTAGTGACTCAAAAGATTAGCAAAAACAAGCAGTATACCAAACACACAAGAGGTCATCAATTAAGACTAGAGGAAAGGTTCTTTGGACTGAAACAAAAGCATGAATTTTCTACAGTAAGGGCAATAAAGTTATGGAATGTTTTTGCCTCTGCAGCTGTTTTCAGGTACTGTACATGTCTTCAAAAAGTAGTGGATATGTTTCTAGCTCAGAACAATATTGAAAATTATGATAGTTGGTTTCAATACATACAGGATATTGATGCAATTAAAATATCCTACTGCCTTTTGCATCTGGAAGGAGGTTTTTTCAGCCACTTGGTGTTTAACTGGAGATGGCTTCACTATTTTTGGGGGGGGGGGTTAACCTTCTTTTGGATCAACACGGGTGATATGGCAAAGGTTGAACTTGAAGTGTATATCTTTAATTTTCACCCTCATTAAATATGTTAGGTGTCAGTGTTCCCTTAACTGGCTAACAGAGTTCCCTGCCTTATCAATTACAAGCTTGCAAATACCGCTAAGATGCAGAAGAAACTTGAAACCAGCAGCTATTTGGGATGACTAAATCTATCATTGTTTGTAGAAGGATATAATGTGTAAGGCTTCATATAATACATTTCATGTTTTTTATAAGTGCAATTTTTGAGATATAAAAATATTTGTTAATTAAATGTATTTCATATACTCATCTATTCCTTAGTGCAGCCTTTTTGTATTCTGAACAAATCAGTTATTAAATCTTATAGTATTCATACATTCACTATTGAACAAGAAACAATATGATGGATTTACTAAGAAGCCTAGCTTGCAAATATTCACACTGATATGTTTGTTAGTTTGGCTGTACAACTTATTCATTAATGTCTTAAAGCTGGAGATAGTATCAGAGATCAATGAAACAATGTTGCCTACCTCAGGCTGGCAAAATGTCAAGTTTGCCATAGCTATCTATGCAGTCCTAAGACTATAATTATACCACCTTACATGAAATTTTAGCATATTGGATCAACTGGCATATTTCGCAATTATCCATAGAAATATATTTCAACGTTCACCAGATCAGAATTTCTAAGTTCTATAACCGTCTACTAAGAAATAACACATAAGACTAAAAGGGTGAATTCTAACATTAGACTGCTATAAAAAACTTTGAAAAACATTAATGAGGCTGGTTATTAACATGACTGCAGATTTATACACTCACAATGCATAGGTGATATTAATACCAACATCGTATGCTTATAACCAAAATCAGAAATCAATCCTGCGCTGCTCTATACAAATCACTCAAATGTGAACCCTGTGTAGAGCATAGATTATACCAATGTTTTAATTTACAAAAAATGAGGGCTTTGTACCATATTTTAGCCAATAGGGATAGACAAAAAGTCCAAATTTTTTCACCTGGGAAATTTTGCGAAAAATACACTTTTTTCATTTTCCCTCTGGAAATCCCTGCTAACATTTTTCTGGCGAATAGGGATGGGTGAAATTTTTCGCCTCAAACTGAAATTGGCGAATAATGGCACTTCCTGCTTGGCGAATAATTTCCCGCGAAAGGTGCAGATTTTCTGCTTTTTTTGTCAAGCTCATTCCATTCACATCAATGAGGACAATGAATTTATACACAACACATAGCAAATATTTTTTTATTTCCAAAGGCATTGTATAAAAGGGGCATGAGGCCTGTGTTGGTGGAATGTGGGGAAAGAATCAGTTAAACAGGGAATGTTGTTTTGTGGGGGGTTTGTGTACTGGGATTGGGGGGCATTTAAGAGGTGAGGCAGAGATTAAAGAGGTGGAAGAATAGAGAAACCCAGGCAGAGACTGGAAGTACCATGATGATTGGTTCACTAGTGCTCACTTCTTCCTCCTCCTCAGATTCGGCAGACACATAAGGGTCCTTCCAGGTCCTCCTTTTAATATTTTTAAACCTGCTCATAGTGATAGCAGTCACTATGAGCCTCTCCCGCCTCAATTTTGGAAAAAGATCACAGCACATCTACCTCTGTCACGGTAACCAGTACAAACAGAAGGTCAGACACAAGTGATATGAAATAAAACCACCTTTATTTAGAATACAATATCATAGGCAATACCACTGTAACACCTCATAACAGTATGACAATAGACCACAGTCTACTACCCAGACTGACACTAGGTAAAGGTCTGCGCTACTCAAAGTAGGAGCGGAATATAGAACCTAGTCTATGGTTCTATCTGTAGGTAGGACCAAGCGCCCCGAGATATGTGCTTTCTACAGTATGGTATTAACAGCAGATAGTGGCAATCAGAGAAAGGGCAGCACAGCCACAGTACCGTACTACAAATAGCCGGACCGACGTAGGTCACAAGGAGCGAGTAGTCAGCCTGTACCCAGTTAGTACTGAGAGGATAGTCAGACAAAAGGAAACAAGGAGCAAGAGTTAGCTAGAGCCACAGGCCGGAACCACGTGGATAGTCAGACAACCGGGGACAACAAGGAGTGAGTAGTCAGCCAGATCCACTGGTCAGCACTGGTGGATAGTTAGACAAACCAGGATCATACACTGAGCGAGTAGTCAGCAAGAGCCACAGGTCAGTACCAATGTGGATAGTCAGACAAGCCGGGGTCATACACAGAGGGAGTAGTCAGCCAGAGACACAGGTCAGTACCGATGTGGGTAGTCAGACAAGCCGTGATCATACACAGAGCGAGTAGTCAGCCAGAGCCACAGGTGAGTACCGATGTGGATAGTTAGACAAGCCGGGTCATACACAGAGTAAGATCGGAGGACAAGCAAGAGTCACATCGAAATGGAACAGACAAATGAGACTAACTGGAACACCACATAAGGGCAACTGGTACTTGGCGCAGGGGCATTCAAATAGGTAAAAGCAAGGCAGGAACCAATCAGGAGAATAGGCTCTGTGTGTATAAACAAGCGTTCCTCACAGACGCGCGTCTGCTCCCGTGACCATCAGAAAGCAATGAGGAGAAGCACAGGGCGCAGGTAGAATGGCTGCCAAGCACACTGTGATAGCCTCGCTCTGTAGCTGCTTTTATTGTGTTTGACTTTCGCAAATATGTCACATTTCTATAGCAAAAATGAGAAAACCATGTAAATCAATGGGCGTAAACTTTCTAGCCATTGAAAAAATGGTGAACAATTTTGTCCAATGGGCAAAAAATGCAAACATGTTAATTGCTAGTTTTAAAGTGGATTTTCCCAGTGGACAACAAAAAGTGAACAACAACTTGGTTTTCATGAAATTTCTTGCTGGAACATAACAAGAGATTGCGCCCACCCCTACTGGTGAATTTATGCCATATCTTTTGTTTCAGACAGAAATGGCCCACAATTTAGAATTTGCTCCTCATAGAAAAACACTGCTTAATTCCCTTCCAGCCTAAGCTACAAAAGCCAAGAATTTCTCACACTACAGTGTGGGTTTTATAGTGGTGAGGAATAGACAGGAGAGAAGAGAGATAAAAAAAAATAATAAAGTTAGTGGTTTGTGTACTGTGTGAAGTGTTTGTGAACTAAATATATTAGGTGACAGTGACCGACAGCTGACTGGGCTTAGGCAAGGCATCATGCAGCTCCATCAGTTGTGTTGTCTACCATACAGTAAAAAAACATGTAATGTCCAGCAAATGCACAAGGGGATGGGAAAGGGGGAGGGGTGGAGCAGTGCAGGGATGTGTGAGTAAAGTAGTAGTTCAAAACTGACTGCAGCAATGGTTGCTGCAGCGTGTGCAACCAATGATGATGATCCCTGCCCTACAAGAGAGGATGCAGTTTGTCAAGATCCCAGCAAAACTAGTTCCAGCACCACCAGTGCCAGTAGACATAACAAATCATATAAGAAGAATACTGAAGATGACCACAAGTCTCATTCAAGTGTTGCTGATGCTGGCAATAGCATAATAGAGGAAGGTGTAGCAGCTGAACCACCTGCTGGATCAGATAGTGAGACCACCAAAACACCCATTCTCAAAGTAGTAGGGAACTTTGTTACAGTAAAAGTAAAAAGAAATTGTTTCAGACCTCTAAAAGCTTAGAGGAATCTAGGGGTAGTGGACAAGAATTGTCAGGTGATGCTGATGCTGCTAAGGATGACCTACTGATGACTGATTATGATGCAGATCTAGAATATATATCTCCAGAATCCTTCTCTTGTTCAGATACAGATGAAGTTGAGAGTGAGGATGATAACAGGGCTACAAGGTTAGCAGAAAGATAAAAAACTGGATCTTCCACCACTTTTAAGGAGCACTGTGCCTGTCTATAAACTGTTTGAGAAAACCATTGGAAAGTCTGACCCTGGACAATCACAGATGTCAAAAAGCACACAGTCACTCTATGACAAGTGCCTCTGCTGCTGCTGCTCTAAGTGCTGCACCTTTGACACCTAGTAGTAGCAGTAGAATTGCATCAACATCTAGCCCCAGTAGTAGTAGTAGCAGCAGCAGCACCACCTCAGGAACCCCTCATTCCATGAATTCCACAGGATGGAGATACTTCACTCAGGATCCTTAAGCTAAGCATGTTGCTATCTGTTGTCTGTGCAAAAAGCACGTGAGCAAGGAGAAAGCAGGCTCACACCTCTATGAGATCCCACCTGAAGCACAACCACAGGTCTAACTGGGAGACACACTATCAGCAGGCCAAAAGTGCCACAACTATCAGCAGCAGAAGCACTATAAAAAGTAACCAGGGCTCTAGGGCATAAAAAAGAAGTAGTGAAGTTATTTATGTTTCAGAGAGTGTGCTACTGCCAGTGCCAACAGTTAGTTCAGTCCAAATAACACCTATGGCTCATGCTGCAGAGGAGTATGACAGACAAAGCCAGGAAAAATATATTAACAGCAGCACAAATGAGGAGGTGGAGGAGGGATGTGAAATAGGGTTCCCACCATCTACCCCACTTGGGACCACTGCTATGACTGATAAGTAATGTGTGTCAATAATCTGAGAAGGAGGATAGCGTATGACAATGGTAAAAACAATATACATACACAAATTACACCATGCCAGTCCCCCACCACCACCACTACAATACACATCTGTCACATTGTAGGTTGTACTTTATTTTTTTATTACTTGACATCATCTTTATGAATATGTGCAAGTGTCACTTAGGCAGGAAGTTAGTGCTGTGGGCAAAGGACAATGCATTCTGCATGCTAACACATTTTTTCAAGGCATATGTTGCTGAAGAACTCACAACTCTTACTTTCAGACACTTATTTCTAAACTTCAGCACTCAGAAGAAGTAATATTACAGTTGGAAATATAGAACCTATAGGAAATATAGGCGAAAAATGTGTTAAAATAGATGAACAATTTGTTAACATAGGCAATAGGTGGAAAGGTGAAATCTTTCACGGGAAAAATGAAAAATCTGGAAGTTTTTGCAAAAAGTCATGCATGAACTTTTTCAGACTTTTCACCCACCCCTAGTCAGAGGAATGGTGTGGGCTCTCTTGACCTCTAGTCTGGATGCTCTGCATTGCTCCCCCTACCACTCCCCTAACAGTAGTCCCACCAGCTGCTTCACCATCACTGTTACTACTATTAACACCAACCACATCAATTTCAGTATCTGAGTAATCCTCCTCAAAGTCACTAGTAATATGCTCACCCCCCTCCTTCACTCCTAACACTCTGTACAAGTTGCTGGATGATCTTTATAGTAGTACTAGTTGTGGGACTGCTTGGAGATGGCAAGTGTGACTTAGGGTCTCCTGCTGTCACACTTGACACCATTTCCTCCCCCCTTCCGAGAATTACAAGGGCCACTGGCAGCAGGTTCAGCACTGGCAGCAGGAGCAGCACTGGTGGCAGCAGGGCAGCACTGGCAGCAAGCGCAGCACTGGCAGCAGGAACAGGCAGTTGACCTGTCCTGCTCACACTACTATCCTCTTCTTACTCCTGTGAGATATATTTCCCCAAGATCCCTAGGAGTGATGTAGGGGGACTGGCCAGCACTGGGTCTGTGGAACCATGGCATCTAGACCCTTTCATGTTGGTGGTAATTGTCACTTCCTCCTCCATAGACTCATAAGGGTCCTTCCTATTCTACCTTTTATTGTTATTAAACCTGTTCATAGTCAGAGCAGTCACTATGAGTCTCTCCTAACTCAATTTTGCTACAAATTTCAAAGCACAACAGCATAGCACCTCTCACTCACTCTGTACCTGCTTGTATTGGGTTTCACTTCCTGGAAAATGTCACATTTGTATAGCAAAAAGGTGAAAAACATGTTAATGGGACAAAAACTTTCTAGCCATTGAAAAAATAGCAAAGATTTTAATCTCTGTATTTAAAGTGTATTTTCCAGCAAAAAAGAGGACAACCATGTGGTTTTTGTGAATATTTTTGTGGGAACATGACGAGACCTTTTGCTCACCCCTATTTAGGAGCAATGTTTTTGGTGTTTCTAACTAGGTGTCTGCAAATTCAATATGTTTCTTCAAAAGTAATTTCCTTAGGAGCAATTTTTAAATGTAGATGTTTTTAATTTAAGGTATTTTTGGAAGCCATGTCAATATGTATTGGATATAAATTGTTTAAATGGTGTACCTTGGCAAGGTAAGCAAGCTTCAATTTACTTTTGGCCAAGCTATGAAGCTAAATCCTCAGTTTTTTAAGTAAGTAAATTAACAAGTTGGTATAATGTATTCTCAACACAGGGTTCACATTTGGATAATTTGTGTGGGATTGATTTTTGTTTTTTTTTTGGTTTTACAATGGCACACACTGATAAATGACAGTAACATTTAGATATCACAACAGTTGCACTTCCCATAAAATTAAATACATAAATGTACTCAGCCTGGGAGTCCCAGGATGTAGTACGAGACAGCACACTTGAATTAATCAGCAAATGAAAATTCTTTATTCTATCATCATAGAGAGCTGAACGTTTTCAGTCCTGAATTGGACCTTCCTCAGGGCAAATGGGTTAAGAAAAACAAATAACATCTATTTATTAAAAACCACAATAGGAAGAGGAGTGACTCAGCAACCATGCTGCCACCACTGCTGGAACGCAAAATCTCAGCGTTCCCGGGTGCTCAACCTGGTTAGTGATGTCACTGAATTCCACGAGGTCCGTTGCTAGGCAACCGGTACCCAAAGCGAGATACGGACAGCATTGCCGGCTGAAGGCAAGCAAAAGCAATACTACAGCCCAGAGGAAACATCAAAGGTCTACAAACCTGGCTTGAATAGTAATAAAGCATGCTCTAAACATATACAATGTACATAAGGAAATATGTGGTGGCAGCGAAAATAATAATAAACTGAAATGAGAAATGTATTGCAAATACAAGGCATTAGGATTTTGTATAATAATTCCATTCTGATACTATCCACAATGTCTACTTTTAAGAAAAAGAGAGCTTTTGAGCCATTATGCAGCAATCCACATGTTACAGCCTTTATGACCTTAGTTAGATATGAAACCCGTGAAGTAGTTCATAATAGTTGTACAAGTTTTTACAACCTTTCCAGAGATGAACGGGTTGCAATAAAAAGTCTGACTAAAGATGATAGCATAATCATCAAGCCAGCGGATAAGGGTGGGGCATTATAATAATGGACTACTGCATGTACATCCCAGGACACATAATATGTGTGTATTATGATATGCTATAACTGTGGGTTTCTGCTTTTTGCGCTAATAACCCTATCCCTCCATAATCCATAATGTGCATGAGACAAAGTATGTATTATTTGCAAAGACAAATTAAGCACCTTTGGAGCTTTGGAGCAAACCAACTGCACAATAGAGGACAAAATAAGAGCAATGCATTTGACAGCTCTCTAGCATTCAAATGGTAAAAATCTACATTTAATTCAAAGAGAATTTGGGGATTTTATTTGTCCAATGCAGCAAAAACGATCCACTATCACTCCAGTTTTCCTTAGGACATCAACCTCTATATCTGCAGGCAATTTCTTATATATTTCTGGTAACCTATTAACATGGATATTTTTAACAGTTTTCCAGATTCCATGGGCTTAACCATTTGAGTGCCAGAGGGGTGTTACACAACCCTTTGGCAATCAAAGGTAGGGGTGGGCAAAAGGTCCTGTCGTGTTCCTGCGAAAAAATCCATGAAAACCATGTTATTGTCAGCTTTTTCCGAGGACAATCAGCTTTAAAATCTTCAGATTTTATGCCCATTGATAAAAATTCTTCACCATTTTTTCAATGGCTAGAAAGTTTCCGCTCATTGATTAACGTGTTTTTCGCTTTTTCTCTATAAAAATGTGACGTAGTCCAGGAAGTTAAACACAATAGAAGCAGCTACAGAGATAGGTAGATGCCCTGTGCTGTTCTGCTGTGATATTGAGGCAAAATTGAGACAGGACAGGCTCATAGTGACTTCTATCACTATGAGCAAGTTTAAAAATAATATACAGATGAACTGGAAGGACATTTATGTGTCCATTGAGTCTAAGGAGATGGAGGACGTGACCACTACAGAAGCAATGCTGGTCAGTTCCCCTAAATTACCACTAGGGACTAGTGTTGAGCGAGCATGCTCGGCCGATGCTCGGATCGGCTCGAGCATCGCTCTGCTCGGCACATGGCGGTACTCGTACGAGTACCGCATGTGCTCGCCCGCCATGTTCGGGTCTCCTCCCCGCACGTTTTGCGGCTGCTGCGCAGCCAATAAACGTGCAGGGAGGCTCTGACATCGGTGTAATGCCAGCAGCCATGTTGGCTGCTGGCATTACACTGATTGGCTGGCCAGAACCCGTGGTCGGGTGCTGTATAGCACCTGACCATCGAGTTCGGCTCAGTCTGAGCCAGGGAGAGCTGAGGATAGGAAGGGAAAGGCAGTGTAGGGAGGAAAAAAAAAAATTGTGAAAAAAAAGAACCAAAAGTCCTTTTTAGGACTACTGTGTGTGGGGGCAGCAGGTTATTTTGTGTGGGGGGAAAAAAACAAAAAAAAAAAAAAAAAAAATATTCTGTTTAGTGTGAAAAGTTGCAGATTAGAGCACATTCTGTTTAGTGTGCACAGTTGCAGATTAGAGCACATTCTGTTTAGTGTGCAAAGTTGCAGATTAGAGCACATTCTGTTTAGTGTGCAAAGTTCCAGATTAGAGCACATTCTGTTTAGTGTGCAAAGTTGCAGATTAGAGCACATTCTGTTAAGTCTTCAAACTAAAATATCAAAGTCACATATTCCATTCAGTGTGCGTCGCCGCAGTTTAGCAGCACATTCTGTGTACTGTGCAGAGTTGCAGAATAGGAAGAAATACTGTTAAGTTTTCAAACTCAAATATTAAAGTCACATATTCCATTCAGTGTGCTTCGCCGCAGTTTAGCAGCACATTCTGTGTACTCTGCAGAGTTGCAGAATAGTAAGAAATAGTGTTAAGTTTTCAAACTCAAATATCAAAGTCACATATTCCATTCAGTGTGTATCACCGCCGTTTAGCAGCCTATTCTGTGTACTCTGCACAGTTGCAGAATAGTAAGAAATACTGTTAAGTTTTCAAACTCAAATATTAAAGTCACATATTCCATTCAGTGTGTATCACCGCCGTTTAGCAGCCTATTCTGTGTACTCTGAACAGTTGCAGAATAGTAAGAAATACTGTTAAGTTTTCAAACTCAAATATCAAAGTCACATATTCCATTCAGTGTGTATCACCGCCGTTTAGCAGCCTATTCTGTGTACTCTGAACAGTTGCAGAATAGTAAGAAATACTGTTAAGTTTTCAAACTCAAATATTAAAGTCACATATTCCATTCAGTGTGTTTCACCGCCGTTTAGCAGCCTATTCTGTGTACTCTGTACAGTTGCAGAATAATAAGAAATACTGTTAAGTTTTCAAACTCAAATATTAAAGTCACATATTCCATTCAGTGTGTATCACCGCCGTTTAGCAGCCTATTCTGTGTACTCTGAACAGTTGCAGAATAGTAAGAAATACTGTTAAGTTTTCAAACTCAAATATTAAAGTCACATATTCCATTCAGTGTGTATCACCGCCGTTTAGCAGCCTATTCTGTGTACTCTGTACAGTTGCAGAATAATAAGAAATACTGTTAAGTTTTCAAACTCAAATATTAAAGTCACATATTCCATTCAGTGTGTATCACCGCCGTTTAGCAGCCTATTCTGTGTACTCTGAACAGTTGCAGAATAGTAAGAAATACTGTTAAGTTTTCAAACTCAAATATTAAAGTCACATATTCCATTCAGTGTGTTTCACCGCCGTTTAGCAGCCTATTCTGTGTACTCTGCACAGTTGCAGAACAGTAAGAAATACTGTTAAGTTTTCAAACTCAAATATTAAAGTCACATATTCCATTCAGTGTGTTTCACCGCCGTTTAGCAGCCTATTCTGTGTACTCTGTACAGTTGCAGAATAATAAGAAATACTGTTAAGTTTTCAAACTCAAATATTAAAGTCACATATTCCATTCAGTGTGTATCACCGCCGTTTAGCAGCCTATTCTGTGTACTCTGAACAGTTGCAGAATAGTAAGAAATACTGTTAAGTTTTCAAACTCAAATATTAAAGTCACATATTCCATTCAGTGTGTTTCACCGCCGTTTAGCAGCCTATTCTGTGTACTCTGCACAGTTGCAGAATAGTAAGAAATACTGTTAAGTTTTCAAACTCAAATATTAAAGTCACATATTCCATTCAGTGTGTTTCACCGCCGTTTAGCAGCCTATTCTGTGTACTCTGCACAGTTGCAGAATAGTAAGAAATACTGTTAAGTTTTCAAACTCAAATATTAAAGTCACATATTCCATTCAGTGTGTATCACCGCCGTTTAGCAGCCTATTCTGTGTACTCTGAACAGTTGCAGAATAGTAAGAAATACTGTTAAGTTTTCAAACTCAAATATTAAAGTCACATATTCCATTCAGTGTGTTTCACCGCCGTTTAGCAGCCTATTCTGTGTACTCTGCAGAGTTGCAGAATAGTAAGAAATACTGTTAAGTTTTCAAACTCAAATATTAAAGTCACATATTCTGTGTAAGATGAAGAAGGCGGGTAAAAAGGGACGGGGAAGTGGACGTGATCCTGAAAGTTCAGGGCGCGGGTCAGGACGCGGAGAAACTGTGCCTGGTGCCAGAGCACAAGAAAGAAAGACATACACCATACCTAGCTTCATGTGTAATTTTACAGGGCGTCGCAGGACATCACTCTCGAGGTCCGACCACTGCGAACAGGTGGTCGGTTGGATGACAGCTGATACTGCTTCCAGTCGGTTAAGCACCACCCTGTCTTCCACCAAGTCCACTCTCAGTAGCCAAGAGTCCGGTCAAAATAATCCTCACTCTGATCATCCTTCCTCCCACCATACACGGTCTGGTCAAAGAAGTGATCCCACACTGGGATATAGTGAGGAGCTCGTCTCATCACCAATCCTTCATTTGACCCTCTCTCCAAGCACGCTTGCAGAGGAACATGACATCTTGTGCCCTGATTCACAACCTGTAGAGGCTACCCAATCACAAGAAGATGACAGATGTGAACGGCATTTAAGGTCAAAGGAAGTAGTGGATGATGATGATGATGATGATGAGACACAGTTGCCATTAAATCAACCACTATTTCCGTCTCAAGACCTTGTTGAGGAAAATGCTATACAGTTGTCAATGACTGAGTATGTGGTGGGATCAAGACTTGAGGAGGATGATCAGAGTGAGGAAGTGGAGGAGGACTTGGTGGACGATGAGGTGACTGACCCCACCTGGGAAGGTGTAGAGCCGAGCGATGTCAGCAGTCCTGAGGGTGAGCCATCTGCAGCACCGCAACAGGCTGGAAGAGGCAGTGGTGTGGCTACAGAAAGAAGGCGGACCGCACCAAACCGGCCCGCAAATGTTCCACGGAGCACCCCCTTGCGTAAATCTACCTTGCCAAGGGGTAGGTGTTCCGCGGTATGGCGTTTTTTTAAGGAAAGTGCGGACGACAAAAGAATTGTAGTTTGCAACCTGTGCCACACCAGAATGAGCCGAGGCATGAACACTAGAAACCTCACCACCACCAGCATGATCCGACACATGGCATCCAAGCACCGTAGTAAGTGGGAGGAACGCCTGGATCGCCCATCTGTGTCTGCAGGCCACACCACTGCCTCCTCTTCCCCTGTTTTCGGTGCCGGCCAATCGCCTGTCGAAGGCGCAGGCCCGCATACCTCCCGCCCTGCACCTGTACCATCTGAAGCACCATCAGCGACCACATCCACTTCCCTGTCCCAGCACAGCGTCCAAATGTCGTTACCCCAGGCATTTGAGCGCAAGAGAAAGTACCCAGCCACCCACCCACAGGCCATAGCACTAACCTCACACCTTTCAAAATTACTGGCCATCGAAATGCTGCCATTTAGGCTTGTGGACACTGAGTCCTTCCGCAGCCTGATGGCAGCAGCTGTCCCTCGGTACGCGGTCCCCAGCCGCCACTACTTTTCCCGGTGTGCCATCCCCGCATTACACCACCATGTGTCCCGTAACATCACCCGTGCCCTGACCAACGCAGTTACTGGGAAGGTCCACTTAACGACTGACACATGGACAAGTGCTTGTGGCCAGGGACGCTACATTTCCCTGACGGCACACTGGGTGAATGTCGTGGAGGCTGGGAGCGACTCGGACCCTGGGATGGCACGGGTGCTACCCACGCCGAGGATTGCGGGCCCTACCTCCATCAGGGTTTCCACCAGCACCTACGTTATTGGCTCCTCCTCCTCCGTTTCCACCTCCGAATTCTCTACACACAGCGCCACTCCCCCATCAGCCAGTAGCTGGAAGCAGTGTAGCACTGCAGTGGGGAAGCGTCAACAGGCCGTGCTGAAGCTGATCTGCCTTGGGGACAAACAGCACACGGCCTCAGAGCTGTTGCAGGGGATTAGTCACCAGACCGAGCAGTGGCTCTCGCCACTCAACCTGCAACCAGGCATGGTTGTGTGTGATAATGGGCGTAACTTGGTGGCGGCTTTGGAGCTCGGCAAGCTCACACACGTACCATGCCTAGCGCATGTATTTAATTTAGTGGTGCAGCGATTTCTAAAAACCTACCCCAATGTGCATGATCTCTTGACCAAGGTGCGCCGCGTGTGTGCACATTTCCGTAAGTCATCAACAGCTTCAGCCGGCCTGTTGAAGCTGCAGCAGCGCTTACAATTGCCAGCTCACCGGCTGCTGTGTGACGTGAGCACGCGCTGGAACTCCACCTTCCACATGTTGGCCCGGCTTTGTGAGCAGCAGAGGGCAGTAGTGGAGTACCAGCTGTTACACGGTCGTCGCCTCTCCGTTCAACTTCCTGTAATCAGAAGTGAGGAGTGGGAATGGATGTCAGACCTCTGCGAGGTTTTACGCAATTTTGAGGAATCGACACAGATGGTGAGCGGCGATAACGCTATTATCAGTGTAACCATCCCACTTCTGTGTCTACTGAAACGCTCGCTGCTCACAATTAAAACCGACGCTTTGCATGTGGAAGAGGTGGAAATGGGGGAGGAAGAGCTTACACAAGGTGATAGCCAGAGCACCCTCACTTCGTCTTCTCAGCGACAATTGGAGGAGGCGGAGGAGGAGGAGGAGGAGGAGGAGGAGGAGGAAGACACGGTTGCCTCCGCTACAGAGGGTAGCCATGGAACTTTAGTTCCATCTCTTCAGCGTGGGTGGGCAGAAGAGGAGGAAGAGGATGAGGAGATTGAGAGTCATCCTCCTGGTGAGGACAGCGAAATCTTGACTGTTGGTACTCTGGCACACATGGCTGACTTTATGTTAGGCTGCCTTTCCCGTGACCCACGCGTTATACGCATTTTAAACAACACGGATTACTGGGTGTTCACCCTTCTGGACCCCCGCTACAAAGAGAATTTCTCATCTCTCATTCCTCCGGTGGAGAGGACAAGCAAAATGGTGCAATACCAGAAGGTTCTTGTCGAAAAATTGCTCCAAAATTTTCCATCTGACAACGCTGGCGGCAGAGTACGTGCTACCTTGGCCAACCGAGAAGGGGAGAAAAGGGGAGCACACAGCAGTTCCGAGAAAGGCAGGGCAACACTCTCCAAGGCGTGGGACACCTTCATGACACCCCGCCAGCACCCTCACCCTGATGCGCAGCCTAGTGTCACAAGGAGGGAAAAGTTTTGGAAGATGGTGAAGGAGTACGTAGCAGACCGTGTCAGCGTCCTCAATGATCCCTCTGTGCCTTACAACTACTGGGTGTCCAAGCTGGACACGTGGTATGAACTGGCACTCTACGCCTTGGAGGTGCTGGCCTGCCCTGCCGCCAGCGTTCTGTCTGAGCGGGTATTTAGTGCTGCTGGTGGCATCATAACAGATAAGCGTATCCGCCTTTCCACCGACAATGCTGATAGGTTGACACTTATAAAAATGAACAAGGCCTGGATTTCCCCTGACTTCTCCACTCCACTGGAGGAAAGCCCCGGGGGAACATAAACTCACTTTATATATGTTATTTACAATGATGGGAATACTCTGTATTCCCATTCACCCCTTCCACCCAAAAAACGGGTATATGGTTGACTCTTAATCTTCTCATCCTCCTCCTCCTCTTCCATATGCCCTGTGCTATAATTTTTATATAGGGCCAGCTCACCAGCGGGCCCTGTGATATAATTTTTATATAGGGCCAGCTCACCAGCGGGCCCTGTGATATAATTTTTATATAGGGTCAGCTCACCAGCGGGCCCTGTTTGCCAATTTTTATATAGGTCAGCTCACCAGCGGGCCTTCTCATATAATGTTTTATTGGGTCAGCTCTCTAGCGGGCCCTCTCATATAATGTTTTATAGCGTCAGCTCACTAGCGGGCCTTCGCATATAATGTTTAGGATGGTCAGCTCTGCAGCAGACCCTCACCCATAATGTTTTAGATGGTCAGCTCAGCGCACGTTTCCCTCTTAATCATGGCCTCAGTTCAATAAAATCAAGGAAATTTTTGGGAGAATTTGCCTCTGTGCACGTTTCCCTCTTAATCATGGCCTCAGTTCTGAAAATCAAGGAAATTTTTGGGAGAATTTGCCTCTGTGCACGTTTCCCTCTTAATCATGGCCTCAGTTCTGAAAATCAAGGAAATTTTTGGGAGAATTTGCCTCTGCGCACGTTTCCCTCTTAATCATGGCCTCAGTTCTGAAAATCAAGGAAATTTTTGGGAGAATTTGCCTCTGCGCACGTTTCCCTCTTAATCATGGCCTCAGTTCTGAAAATCAAGGAAATTTTTGGGAGAATTTGCCTCTGCGCACGTTTCCCTCTTAATCATGGCCTCAGTTCTGAAAATCAAGGAAATTTTTGGGAGAATTTGCCTCTGCGCACGTTTCCCTCTTAATCATGGCCTCAGTTCAGAAAAATCGAGGAAATTTTTGGGAGAATTTGCAGATGATATACAAGTAAATATACAGCAAATACTGTTTGGTAACAATTTTTCGCCTAAAGTCGTTTTTATCTGCCTTTTTGTGTGTTTTACGGTCAGTCTGTAAAAATGGCGTACTACGGGCGAAAGATCGTTCCCAGCAGCGACGTTGGAGTCCAAGATGCATCCAGACATCCTCCCTATGCTGTCCCTGAACCATTTCTGTAGTGTTTCCATCTTTTTCTGCCCTTTTCCTATGGACCAGGCACCCTCCCCTCATCAGAGCAGGGGGTGCCTGGTGTAATGCTCGAGTCCTCCCATTGACTTCAATGGGGCTCGGGTGCTCGGCCGAGCACTCGAGCCTCAGGGGGTGCTCGGTCAGAGCACCCGAACACCCGAGCATTGGGGTGCTCGCTCATCACTACTAGGGACCTTGGGGAAATAAATATCAAGGGAGGAAGAAGAGAGTAGTAGTGAGTGAAGAACAAGTCAGCTGCCTATGCCTGCTGCCAGATGTGCTACCCCTGCTGCCACCATTGCTGTGCCTGCTGTCAGACATTCTGCCCCTGCTGCCACCAGTGCTGTGCCTGCTGTCAGACATGCTACCCCTGCTGCCACCAGTGCTGTGCTGCTGTCAGATGTGCTGCCCCTGCTGCCACCAGTGCTATGCCTGCTGTCAGATGCTCTGCCCCTGCTGTCACCAGTGTTGTGCCTGCTGCCACCAGAGCAGAACCTTCTGCCAGTGTGTCTTGTAATACTCAGGAGGTGGGAAGGAGAAGATGATGCCATATGTGACAGCAGGGGATCCAAAGTCACAATTGCAATTTTGAAGCAGTCCCGGCAGTGCTAGTACTACTATTAAGAATGTCCAGCAGCAACATCATCCTCTGCCCCAATCACTAAAGGGGAATGTGGAGGAGAAGAAAGAGCCATCCTTCACAACCTTTTCCCTCCCCCCTGAAGTCATGGGTGTGGGACTGTTTTTCTCTTGGAGCCGGGACAGTGTAATCATAAACAACAGCGCTGTGCACAATTTGTGACAAGTCAGTGAGAAGGGGAAAGCAGGGAACACGCCTTGGCACAACTGCGCTGATAACATACATGAAACACACACTATGACATTTATGTCAAACATTATAAAAACAAACACCCACCACAGAAATCGAGCACTGCTGTTGCTGTACCCCCTAACTCTCCAGAAAGGCAACAAGAGGTGAGGTGGAGATCAAAGAGGAGGGAGAATAGTTAAATCCAGGCAGAGGCTGGAAGTTCCATGACGAGCGAAACAACTAGCCCACTTTCTTTCTTGTTCTAGGGTAACTACATATTCTGCCAATCCACCTCGTTCCTCATTACCTCCCCCGCCAAATGATAGCCACTCTGTAGATGTTAGTATGTGGCAGTTTGTGTCCACCCATTGCACACTGTGTGGTGCACTAACCACACATGACGCAGGGCATCAAGCGGCATCTGAGGATTCCATCCCACAGAATATGCCAAGCTGGTGGCAGGAGGGTTCATCATTACTATTAAACTGTCAGCAAGTTGTCAGGTATCTTTAGTGGAGTGTGGACAAGGGGCATAGTAACAGCAGAAGTACTTGGTTTCTGGTGTCATGGTGTTTGTATAGAGTTGTGCCAGGTGTTATTTACCACACACACTGTGCACATTGCAGTTGCTAATGAGAGTAGCAGTTCCTGCTTTCAAGGTAAAAATATTCTAGTAACAACACACCCATAATTTTGGAGGAGGGGCAGGCGAAGAAGAATTATTGGCCAACTTATTTTCTCTACATATACCTGAAGTGGTGGGAGCTAGGCGTATCACTGGAGCTATTCCTGGCAAGTGGAACCTTTATCGTCCATCACCCATATTACTGCTGTTTTTGATCCCATTCCCTTTCAGCTGCCTAATCATCCTGCTGCTTAAACAACTCAGCAGCAGCAGCAGCAAGAACAGCAGTGGGAAATTATGCATCTATAAGAGCACTTGACAGTGACCACTGGCCAACTCATGACCTGCTAGCACTAGGCCAGTAAGGCATTGTGCTGAAAACATCATAGGCTTACAAAAAATAAAAATGTTTGGGGGGCTTGTTTATAACAAACCTAAGTCATACACATCAATGTTTCCTCAGGGCTGGGTCTCTAACAACAAATCTTACAAATCATCCTCTACAAAGTACTCTCTCGCATCAAGTGTCAGTCTACCCCAGTGGCAGCTTACATCAGGGGGCTCCTGTCTCTATCATGTTACATACATATTTTATTTTATTTATTTTTTTATTAAAGGGATACTAATAATTAAAATGTAAAAACATGTTGTAGGGTTTATCCCCCTGAATAAAACAAGGGCCGTTTTATTCAAAAGTTATTACAGCTCAAAGATTCATTTTTAGGTGCAATATCACAGTGGCCTGAAAATGTACAGTAGCGCTGTTGCTACATGATTCTATGGACAGCTCTGGTCCCAGGATTTTCCTGATTAAGCCCAAGTGAAATAATCAGTGGCACATTAATTTCGACTGACTCACCTGTGCTTAAGCAGGGAAATCCTTAAACCCTGTACTGTTGGTGGCCCTTGAGGACTGACAGTCCTGACTTGCATCAATGTGATCAAACAGGCTTATGACAATCAAACCAGTATAGTACATACCAGTATAATCAGCTCTGCTAGGTGACACCACTCACAAAGGAGTAACCAGATGTACTCTTCATAATTAAAATCATGACTTTATTAAAAGAAAAAAAATTAATGATTTGTAGGCCCAGCACCACTCAATGTGTTTCTGGACTCAAGGACCCTTCTACAGAAGTCGAATGGTCAAAAAAATCTGGCCCTGTAAACACTGTCATGGAAAAAAAGGGAATCTTTAAAATGCTGCAGGAAGTTTTGCTTCCAGGTTACAAATGTCAAATAAACAATTCCTGCTATTGGTTCATGTAACCATTTGAGCACCAACTTGTAAACTTCTATGACATCAAAGGGTGAAAGAAACCCCTTTAGATAGTTCCTTTTATAAGATATATAGGACTGAATTACATTATCTATACTAAATTTATCACTTGGTTTTCCACAGTGCACCTCACATATTATAATAAGAACTTATAAGTTTTATTCCTGTGATCTTTTCACATATAATAGGATCCAGTCCACACTCTGCTATTTTTTCAAAGCACTGATCCAAATGGTGAGGTAATAAAATGTATCTCACAAATATGAAATTGTAAAAACATAAAGAAAAAAGCATAAACCATTTTGTTTTTGCAAGTTACATTATGGTTACAATGTTCTTGCTATTGTTCACCTTCCATAAATAAAAAAAAAAAATTTTTTCTATGTTACCTGGCAACTAAAGACATTTACGTGATGTCATTGAGATCCTTTTATGCTATCCTGATTCTCGGTAAATGTGAGTTTGTTGGAAACCATAATATTTTATATTCAGCAGAACCTAAAAGAGTTGCAAAACTTGCAAACCTTGAACCAACTAATAGGTCCAAAGCTACAAAGCAGAAAGAGACAGCTACAAACATAATTTTAAATATCCCCACTATGGGGTTCATTGGTGTAATTTATCCATTTCCTATTAGCATCTAGTAGAATCCATTTGGCAAAAAACAAACATATATCCACATACACACTAAATTTACTGGACATATTCACACATCAAAATGGAAATACAACTTGTGTCACTTGGCCAGCTACAAATAGGTGCCTCTACCTGAGTCTAAGGAATAATTTACACAGATAATGGTGATAAGATTTTCAAATGATTTCAAAAGATTTTAAAATGAATTTTCAGGAATATATAACCTGTCATGTAGTCTGTATACAGCCTTAATTTTAAACATGCCTGAAGAAGACACCTAAGTTGTCTTGAAAGCTTGCATTCTACAGCTACTCAGTTATCCAATAAGTTTGTCATTTCTACTCTACTTTTGATAAGACTAACATGGTATAACCTTTTACCAATAATATATCTAGCATTATCTAGGCATTGTTGTGCAGGTAAAAAGGAGATAACTGGAGAGTACACGATTAATACAAAAATTGCTGGCTATCTATTACAATGTGGGGTGCTCAAAGGGGTGCATAATACCCCTTAAAAACCATAAAAACTACCTTCGCTCTAAGGGTTTTCTTTATCGCTGGGGATTTCCATTTAAGCTGGTGGTTCCTCACAACGGAGTGATGGTGACTCTACGGGATCCTTCGGACTGCTGTGGGTTCCTTCGTCGTTTGGGACTTGAGATGCCCCCGGATATCTGGTCCCTATATCAGGAGTTTGCGGATCATGCCCAGGGCCATCCGGCCTGATTATACAAAGTGGTGCCACCTTCCCCCTGGATCTGGATTTACTTGAGTGTCACTTAGGTCCCTGGACTGTTAAAGCGTGAGTTTGAGCTCTTCTTCAATCCCTGCCTTTTCAGAGGTTTTACGACCCCTGGGGGTCGCATGGACCTATTTATGACTGTTAAATGTAATGGCGGTCTACCGCCTTGAAATGTTTTTCTGTTAAAGATCTGATACTGTGTACTGTACCTACTTATGTTTCTGTGTTGGGTTACTCTATAGCGTTCATTTTCAGAATTGTGTTACATGCCCTGATACCGGTTATCACTAATCCAGGCTAATCATTGGCGAGGTGACAGACCTGCTCTTAGTAACCTTTACCTAAGCGCTGCATGGGGGGGTATTGTTCCTCTCCCGTTTAGTTTACTCTTCCCTTGGATTGCTCCTTTTAAACTTGGGGAGTCCCTGGGGAGTTCTGTGCTATACTTCTATTTCTTGCCCCTATGTACTGGGTGGGGTGCGCACACTCCTATCCCTAAAGTGTTTATCCCAATTGGGGGGGGTGTCTCTCACTTTATGGGTTCCTTAGCAGCTTACTGCTAATATTCACCTCCGTTAGTGGTGACAGTTAGAGGTGCAACCTTTTACTGTATCAGCCACATTACACTAAGTTGGCGGTTTTATTTTTGGCATCTGGGATGGGGGGTTTTTCTATGGTGATCTCCCGGTGCCCCTGACGTTGCGGATCTCTAGATGTTAGTGCCTCAGTGCTGTTGCACTGGGGTCTGGAGGCAGTGCACTGTTGGGGGTACTCGGGACTGCTACTGAAACAATTGTGGGAAGGCACTGTATTGACATTCCCTGCTTGTTTTATTTCAGCAGGACTATCTTGTTTGGCTGTCCTCCTGGGCTCTTTGAATAAAATATTTGGAGGGCTCGGAGTCTAGCCTATTTTATTTATCCTTGCACTTGTGGGAGGGCGGGCTCTGTGTGTGTGTCAGCTTTGAGGGTGATCGGTGGATGCTGCGGCGGGTGTTGGGTCACCTGGTCTTCCCGGTAGGCCGGTTGCTTTTTGGGCCTGATGGGGAGCTCGGGCGGCCCTTGGCACTCTTTGCAGAGTGGATTGGGGCATGTAATGGCGGGTCCCTGGTCTCCCATGTCGCAACTCCTTCTTTTTGATTTTTGTGGAGTTATTTGGTCGCGGTCTTTGGTCTCTCTCTCCTCCTGCTTGTGACCAGTCGAGGCTCCGTATGTTTGGGAAATATTCTCACTAATGTTAGCCTCTCTGTTAAATTGGATACTTGTTATGCTATGCTCGTATCTTTTTTTTTCCCCCATCCACTTCTTTTCCTTTCTGTACCCCTTAAATTTTGTGAAATACATTTTGAATTATAAAAACCATAAAACCACCTAATAAAGAGCACTCAGCAGTTATATTGGTATTAGAGATGGACAAAAGTTTTCGTCTCTAAAGAGAAACAGGAGAAAAATTGTCACATTTTTGTGGAACATTTTTCACGAAAATGTTTTTTCGCTTTTTTTCAATCAATGGGAAGCCAGCATTTCTCTTGCTACAAACAAAGGGATCCAGAAGCTCTTCTTACAGCCCCAATACAGACCAAATATATAGGTATGGCTAGGGCTGGGCAAAATCTCTCGCCGTGATCCTGCGGGAAATTCCGCAAAAACCACGTTGTTGTCCACTTTTTCACAGGAAAGTCCACTTTAAAAATTGCAATTAACATATTCGCATTTTTCGCCCACTGGCCGAAATGTTTTGCCATTTTTTTGATGGCTAGAAAGTTTTTGCCCTTCAATTTATGTGGTTTTCACCTTTTTGTTATAAAAACGTGACGCATTTGCAGATGTGAAACACAATAGAAGCAGCTACAAAGCAAGGTAGATGTGATGTGCTGTTGTGCTGTGATTTTAGGCAAAATTGAGGCAGGAGAAGCTCATAGTGACTGCTATCGCTATGAGCAGGATTAAAAATAATAAAAGGAGGGACTGGAAGGACAATTATGTGTTCACTGAGTCTGAGGAGGAGGAGGAAGTGAGCCCTATAGTAGTAATGCTGGCCAGTCCCCCTAAATCACCCCTAGGGTTTTTGGGAAATTACTGTCAAAGGAGGAACAACAGGGTAGTAGTAGTGAGAGCAGGACAGGTCAGCTGCCTGTGCCTGCTGTAAGACGGACTGCTCCTGCTGCCAGACATGCTGCGCCTGCCGTAAGATGTGCTGTGCCTGCTGTCAGATGTACTGCCCCTGCTGCCAGTGCTACCACCAGTGCTGTGCCTGCTGCCAGTACTGCCCCTGCTGCCACCAGTGCAGTGCCGGTTGTATGTGTGGAACATGATCCTGAATAAGTCAGAATTGTCACCACCACTGCTGCTACTGCTGCCAGTCTGCTTTCTTCATGTCACCAAGAAATGGCAAGTGTGACATTAGGGGACCCTCCCCGTCACATTGTTTGTCACCTCCTTCAACCAGCAGTGAGCTTTTCGAATTTGCAGAATTGGCAACTGCTCTAATTACTGCTGCTGCTTAGGTGCAAGGGCAGCAGGAGCTGAGGAGCAGGCTAGTGTGCCACAGACCACTGTGGACACAGTAGGAATGGGTTATACAAGTGATGCAGTATTACTAGGAGAGGTTCCATTTGCCAGCAGCAGCAACTTATATACCAGAAGTGATGGGGGCTACTTATGGTGCTGCTACTTCCGCAGGTGCCTCCCTGAAGCTAGTTGTGGCAAGTGGAACCTTCATCATCCATCAGCTCAGCAGGAGCATCAGCAGCAAGAACAGCAGTTGCAAATTCCACAATTATGGACTCATGAGGACATTTGACAGTAGGGCATTTTTTTTCTCAGGGCTTGTGCTTTAAAAAAATTAAATAAGAAAACATAATCCTACAAAAAAAATAAACAATTTTTGTGGGTTTGTTTCTAACAAGTCTAAGTCCTACAAATCAATGTTTCCTCAGGGCTTGGGCCTCAACAACAAATCTAACAAATCATCCTCTACAAAATACTCTATCAAGTCAATTATAAGTCCACCCCAGTGGCAGCTTATGTCAGGTTTTTGCTGTCTCCATCACTTTACATACACATTTCTTATTTTATTTTATTGATTTATTTTTTTATTAACTGTCCACCCCAATACCAGTCAAGAACCCCCCCCCCAAAAATAAATTTCCTGTTCAACTGATTGTTTCCCCAGACTCCACCTACCAACACAGGCACCTTCCTCAAACCCCTTTTATACCATCTCTTGTGGTGTGGGGGGGTGTTATTTGTATTTAGTATTTATTTTGTATTTACTGCCTGTCACGGACACCAGAGTAAATAATACACACGACACAGGTACAGTGAAGTTTAACCAGTTTATTAAGATAAGCAAGAGTAAGCACTTCCCCAACTTTAGTAGGAACAGGCGTGATGACAGTGCCTAGTCCACTACCCAAGGATTGACACTGAACTGTAACCGGTTTTCAGTAGCCTATAGAGATAGTTGGGAGGAGAACCAGGCTTGGTTCTATACCTAGCAAATGGAAACCCGGAACGCCAGGAAACCTGATCACTGGAGCAACAGCTAAACTCTCAGACATGAGACAGGCAGACAGATGTCTTGAAGTAGTGACTCTACCACAACATGGTAGGAGGAGCGAGACAAAGAGTAACTAGCACTCCGAAAAAGCCATGGAACCAGTCTACTAGGTAGGCAAAGGGTGGAGGCAAGAGAGTGGAACGTAGCCAGTGCAACATCGGTAAGTATGTGAAGGCAATACTGTACATAGGCTACAGAGCTGAGGGTTACGCAACAGGCCCAGGAAGCAACGGATACAGCAGCACAGGATGGAGGCAATGGAGAGAGAGGCAACCAGCAACTCTACCACAGAGGTAGCAGTTGTACTACACTGATGGAGTGTACCCACAACTAACCCAGACAGACTGGAGCGAAGGACAGCACAGAGCATAAGTCAGACAAGCCGCAGACGAGAGCCAAATCTGGTATTCAGCCACAGCCAAGGTCAAAACAGAGCGGGTAGTCAGACAAGCCAGGGTCATACACAGATCAGATAGTCAGACGAAGCCACAGGATTGATCAGGAGTAAACACGGCAGTCAAGTAAGGGTCAAGCGAGAGCAACACTGAAGAAATGCACAGATACACCATGAAAGGGCAACAAGTCCTAGCCTCAATGAGGTTTATAAAGCAGCACAAGGAGGCGGGACCCAATTAGGCCCAACAGAATACACCCATAAACAGGCGTCTGTGCCAGTGCCTGTAACATGACTTAACAATGAGGAAGTGGCCGGAGGCCATGTTGGCCAGCGGCCATACAGGGGAAACAGCACAGGATAGCTTAGGCATCAAAGGGAGACTGTGATACTGCCCCCAGTCCCAGTAAACAAACCCCCCAATTCAACACAGCCACCCTCATGTCCCTTTTATACTATGCCTTTGTGAAATACAAAAATATTTGCAATGTGTTTTGTATAAATTTAATTTTCCCATTGATTTCAATGGAATGAGCTAGGCAAAAAAAGCGGAAAATCTGGACTTTTCGCTGGGAATTATTTGCAAAGCAGGAAGTGCCATTATTTGCTGATTTCAATTTGAGGCGAAATTTTTCACCCATCCCTAAGTATGGCCTCAATTAAATAAATAAATAAAATAAGAAATGTGTATGTAAAGTGATAGAGACAGGAACCCACTGACATAAGCTGCCACTGGGATAGACTGATACTTGACGTGATAGAGTATTTTGTAGAGGATGATTTGTTAGATTTGTTGTTCTAGGCCCAAGCCCTGAGGAAATATTGATTTGTAGTGCTTAGACATATTAGAGGCACAAGCCCTGAAGAAACATTGATTTGTTGGACTTAAGCTTGTTTGGCACAAGCCTAAAGGAAACATTGATTTGTAGGACTTCGGCTTGTTAGAAACAACCCCCCCAAAATTGTTTATTTTTTGTAGGACTATGTTTTTTTATTATTATTTTTTTTTAAAGCATAAGCCCTGAGGAAAAAAAATGTCCTACGGACCAAGTGCCAGCAGGTCACTTTCCATTCCTCTTACTAGTTTTGTAGCCCTCCTCTGCACTTTTTCTAGTTACATAATGTCCTTTTTTCAGAAAGATGCCCTGCTTGAGATTCTCCTCCACCACACCATATGCAATGGGTGGACATGAACTGCCACATCCTAACATCTACAGAATGACTATCATTTGGTGGGGGAGGTAATGATGAACAAGGTGGATTGGCAGAAGTAAGAAGGTTATGGATAGCTAGTTGTTTCGCTCGTCATTGAACATCCAGCCTCTGCCTAGATTTCTCTATTCTTTCTCCCTTTTGATCTCCTCCTCGCCCCTTGTTGACTTTCTGGAGAGTCAGGGGGTACAGCAACAGTGGTGCTTGATTTCTGTGGTAGGTGTTTGGCTTTAATATGTTTGACATGAATGTCATGGTGTCTGTGTTTCATGTGTGTTATCAGGGCGGTTATGCCAGGGTGTGTTCCCTCCTCTCCCCTTCTCACTGTTCCGGCTGTTGCTGCTGCTGCCTCAGAACAAGCTCTACAACTAGAACCAGGAATATTGCTGCTGCTGGAAAGTGCAAACTTTCCTAGTCCCAGATCACTTGTTGACCCCATTCCCACTGTGTCCACAGTGGCCTGTGGAATACTAGCCTGCTCCTCAGCATCCTGCTGCCCTTGCAACTCAGCAGCAGTTGCAAATTCCAAAACCTCACTTCTGGTGGTGGTGGTGATGTCCATCCTCATTCCTGTTTCCCATTCCTTCTCAATTTCTGCTAAAAAGGCCATAAATGTCTCTTCAACCCAAGCTTCTCCACCATCATTACCACCACCAGTACTAGTCCCTACGTGCTGTTGCTGCTCTGTTACAGACATCCACTGCTGGATGGAGGAGGTAACATAGTAACATAGTAATTTAGGTTGAAAAAAGACTTGCGTCCATCTAGTTCAACACTTTTCCTATTCCTATTTACCATTGTTAATCCAAAAGAAGGCAAAAAAACCCTCAATACAGCAATTTCAAATTCTGCCTTGAATGGGGGGAAAAAAATTAAATCCCAACCAAAATTCGATTCCAAATGGCAATCAGATTTCTCCTTTGATCAACAAGCACTAACTAAATATTAATACCAATACTAACGTACATAGCCCTCTATGTTCTGCTCTTTTAAATAAGTATCCAGGCCCTTTTTAAAGGCATCTAATGTATTCAATAGCGCCACCTCCTCAAGCAGTGAATTCCATACATTTATTTCCTTACCATAAAGAAACCCTTCCACTGTTGTAGATGAAATCTCCTTTCCTCAAGTCTAAGCGGGTGGCCCCTTGTCCTTTGTACTGTTCTGTTAATGAACAGGTCTTTGGAGAGCCCTTTGTATGGGCCCTGAACATATTTATATAGTGTTATCATATCCCCTCTAAGATGTTGTTTCTCTAGTGTGTACAAGTTTAACTGTTCTAGCCTTTCTTCATAACTAAAACTTTCCATTCCCCTTACTAGTTTTGTAGCCCTCCTCTGCACTTTTTTCTAGTTACATAATGTCCTTTTTTCAGAAAGATGCCCAGAATTGAACAGCATATTCTAGGTGGGGTCTTATCATGGACCTGTAAAGAGACATAATAATATATTCCTCTCTTGAGTTAATACCCCTTTTAATACATGCCAATATCTTATTGGCCTTTGCAGCTGCCAGCTGGCACTGCACGCTACTGCTAAGTCTATTGTCTACCATTACTTCCAAATCCTTTTCATTAGTAGATTTCCCCAGAGAAACAGCATTTAAACTATATGTTGCATTTTTATTATTATACCCAAAATGCATAACTTGTCTATATTGAATTTCATTTGCCTGCCCATTTACTCAATTTGTCCAAATCCTCTTGTAATGAAGACACATCCAGTTCAGACTTTATTACCTTACTTAATTTTATGTCATCGGCAAACACTGATATATGGCTCCCTATGCCCTCTGGGAGGTCATTAATAAACAAATTAAAAAGAAGAGGACCCAGGACAGCTCCCTGACGTACTCCACATTTATCCAATTGGAGAACTTGCCATTTACTACCACTCTTTGCATTCTATCTTTCAGCCAATTTCCAATCCACCCACAAACATTTTCCCCTAAGCTTATTTCATTCAATTTGTACAGTAACCTCTTGTGTGGAACCGTATCAAATGCCTTGGCAAAGTCTAAATAGATCACATCAACAGCCGGTCCCACATCTATATTTTTACTCACTTTTTCATAAAATGCAATCAAGTTAGTTTGACAAGACCTGTCTTTCACAAAGCCATGTTGGCTCCTGCTAATGATATTCCTGTTCAAGCTGAATTCTTGAATATATTCCCTTAGCAACCCTTCAAACAGCTTGGCTACCACAGATTTCAAGCTTACAGGTCTGTAATTTCCTGGCTGTGATTTTGATCCCTTTTTAAATAGGGGCACCACATTTGCTTTATGCCAATCCGTGGGCACCATACCTGAAATAAAAGAATCCCTGAAAAACAAAAATAACAGTCTGGCCAGGGCCTGGCTTAGCTCTTTAAGTACCCGTGGGTGTATACCATCTGACCCCGGGGCTTTGCCTACCTTAACACCATTCAATTGTTTTAACACTTTTTCTTGTGTTAGTCAATCCCATGTTTGCTGTGACTGTTCTGTAAAAGTAGTTTGCAGAGTCTTGTCCATTGGGTCTTCCTTGGTAAAAACAGAAGAAAAGAAATTATTTAAAATATATGCTTTCTCTTTGTCCCCACTGACCATCTCACCGGTTTCAGATAACAAGGACCCAACATTATCAGACTTAAATTTTTTGCCATAAATGTATTTAAAGCATTTTTTGGGTTGCTCTTGCTCTCCTTAGCAATAACTTTTTCATTCTCTAGTCTAGCTAATTTAATCACCATTTTACAGGTTTTGTTGGCATTTTTGTATTCTGCAAATGCCTCTGCTGATCCCTAAGCTTTATAATGTTTAAATGCTACTTTCTTGTTATTTATTTCATGAATTACTTTACTCGTTAGCCACATTGGTTTTAATTTGCTTCTTTTGTATTTGTTTCCAATGTGGATACATTTATATGTATATATTTGCAATTTTTTGAAGGCATTCCACTTACCTTCTGTGTTTTTTCCTGAAATATTCTATCCCAGTCAATGAGACCAAGGGATGAATTAAATCTGCTAAAGTTGGCCTTTTTAAAATTCAGTGTTTTAGTGGAACCCATACCAAATTGCTTTTTTTTAATTAATCTCAAACAATGTTATGGTCACTATTCTCCAAGTGCTCCCTTACTTGGATGTTAGAGATAATTTTTTCAATGTCCATTATTACCAGATCCAGACACGCATTCCCTCTGGTTGAGATCTGCACTAGTTGAGACAAGAAATTGTCATTCAACAAGTTCAGAAACTTACTGCTTTTAGCAGAATTAGTTGTTCCATTTTTCCAGTCTCTTTCTGGATAATTAAAATCCCCCATAATTATAGTTTTTCCCTATTTGAGAAGCATTTTCTATTTGCATTAATAGCTGTGATTCTTCAAGGCCACCAATGTTTGGTGGTTTATAACAACACCTACTAATATTTTCTGGGCAGTTTTACCCCCATTGATGAGTGATGAGGTTATGAGAAATGTGACAGAGGGTCCCCTAATGTCACATTTCCCATTTCTTTTTGACCTGCAGAAGGCAGACTGGTAGCACTAGCAGCAGGCACAGACAGCTAATCTGTGCTCCTGGTGGTGGTGGTGTTATTGCAGGGATAACAATTCTGCTTTCTTCAGTATCATGTTCCACATGGACAATGCCGTGAGGGGAAGGGGACTCCCAGGGTCAGGGGAATGGTGTGGGCTCCCTTGACCACTACTCTGGATGCTCTCAATTGCTTTCCCTGCCACTCTCCTAACACTAGTCCCACCGGCTGCTTCACCATCACTGTTATTACTACTACTAACACTAACAACATCAGTTTCAGCCCCTATTAATATGATGATTACCCCCTCCTTCCCTCCTAATGCTAACAAGCTGCTGGACCTTCTTAGTTGTAGTAATAGCACTGGTGGGACTGCTTGCGTATGGCAAGTGTGACATAGGGTCCCCTGTTATCACACTTGGCATCATCTTCTCCTACACACCCTCATGTGCCCTCACACTGGCAGCAGGCACAGTACTGGTGGCAGCAGGTTCAGCACTGGCAGAAGGCACAACACATCTGACAGCAGGCACAGAACTGGTGGCAGCAAGTTCAGCACTGGCAACAGGCACAGTACTGGTGGCAGCAGGGGCAGCACTGGCACCAGGCACAGCATTGGGGGCAGTGCTGGCAGCAGGCACAGCACATCTTACAGCAGGCGCAGCACATCTGACAGCAGGTGCATCACGTCTGGCAGCAGGAACAGGCAGTTGACCTGTCCTGATCTCACTACTAACCTTTGCTTCCTCCCTTGACATCAATTTCCCCAGATTCCTAAGGGTGATTTAGGAGGACTGGCCAGCATTGCTTCTTCAGTGCTCATTTCCTCCTCAGAATCAGACTCAGTGGACACATAATGGTCATTCCAGTTACTCCTTTTATTACTTTTAAACTTTCTCATAGTGATAGCAGTCACTACGAGCCTCTCCTGCCTCAGTTTTGCAAAAAGATCACAGCAGAACAGCACAGCACATTTACCTTGCCCTGTAGCTGCTTCTATTGTGTTTCACTTCCTGGAATACGTCACACTTTTATAGCGAAAAAACAAAAAACGCGTAAATCAATGGGCTGAAACTTTCTAGCCATTGAAAAAATGACGGAGAATTTTGACCGAAAATTTTAATTGCTGTTTTTAAAGCGGATTTTCCCATGAAAAAAGGGGACAACAATGTGGTTTTTGCATATTTTTTAGTGGGCAGGATCTTTTGCCCACCCTTACCCTAAACCCCATATTAAAGGGATAGTAATACTTAAAATGTAAAAAAAAATATGTAGTAGGGTTTATCCCCCTGAGTAAAACAAGGGTACTCCCACTGCTGAAAGGTGTTTTATTCAAATGTTATTACAGCTCAAAGCTTACTTTTTTAGGTGCAATATCATAGTGGCCTGAAATTGTAGAGTGGTGCTGTTGCTACACCATCCTATGGAGATTTATGGTCCCGGGACCAGAGCTGTCTATAGGATGGTGTAGCAACAGCACCACTGTACAATTTCAGGCCACTGTGATATTGCACTTAAAAAATTCAACTTTGAACTATAATAACTTTTGAATAAAACACTATTCAGCAGTGGGAGTACCCTTGTTTTACTCAGTGGGATAAACCCTACAACCTATTGTTTTTTACATTTTACTGTCCCTTTAATACATCCAAACATGTGTGTATTGTTAGTAGAATTAATCCTATGAGTGCGAGTGGGGTATGCACATGGTTAATTCGACTAAGTTAAAAAAACAGCCACCGACAATGAACACTTACAAGCTTTATTGTAAATCAAAGATAAAATACCTTGTGTAGCAGAAACCATGTGAACTAACAAGTGGAGAGACATCAAAGATCAGGCGCAAAGTAGATTTATCTAAGCCACTGAAGTTGATCAATGTGTTTCACTGTCACTGTGTTTTCTCATGATCAAAGCTTGTGATGATTTTATTCTTGGACTGAGTGGTTGGACTTAACTATATAAGTGTGTGATTTTTGCTGGTTTGCACATTTCAATTCTTTTCCTGCAGACATAGTATACATGCCATGCTGTGTTTGTGAGGAAGAGAAAGCAACACATTGAAGTTTAGTTTAGGGAGTCTTGTAGACAAGAAATGTGCTTTTTGTGTTTGGGGAGTCTGAGGAACTCTGGGGGCAGGAAAAGAGAAAGGAGGTTGACTCCAAATACCCCCAGATTCAGTGTGACTGACTTGGGAGACACAGGCAGCCTTGATCCATGTTTATTCCTGATCTGGCTGTTATCTCTTTGCTAGGGGCGTCTGGGGGTGTGGGAAGGGAGCAAAGGGATATTTATCCCAAATACCTCAAATGTCTGTGTGACTGATTAGGAAGACACTGGCAGCCATGATCCAAGTTCCTTTATTATCTGGCTGTTATCTCTGTCTCAGTCTAGGGGTGTGAGAAGGGAGAAGTGTGGGGAAAGAAGCAGTTGATTAGGGAGTGTGTGTATTTTTTGACAGTGATAAAGACAGGGGAAACAGTTACTGTTACTGAGACAGACTGATACTAGACAAAATAGAGTATTTGTAGAGATCCAACGCAAGACATCACACACAATCAGCTCTATTGTGTACTTTTGTTACGGTTTGCAAAACAAGACAAGGAGTCAGACGGTATAGTTAAGAACACCTTTATTAATAATAATAAGCAAATGCAAGTATGTATGACAGTTCAAGCAGAGGGTGACTGGAAAGGCTAGAGACTCCATCAGCAATAGGAGCCTGCTGACGGGTCAACCACACTGCTGGAGACTAGGCCAAAGCCAGCTGGTAGTCTCAGGAATTGAGGAGAACGCAACACTGAACCTACAGTCTCCTGTAAGGGGCAACATAGGAGACTACTGACTCACGCCTGCAGTCACTGTGGAAGAGCTCATCTCCAGTAAGGATGGCAACAATGGAGACTACTGACTTACGCCTGCAGTCAGTAAGAAAGGGTCTGCCAGAGCCCCAGGTCTGCACCAGGATGGGTGTCTGTAGGTAATGGAACCACAAGCAGAGTAAACAGACAGATCCACAGGTCAGCACAAGCTAGGACAGTCAGACAAGCCAGGTTCATATACAGAGCGGGTAGTCAGCCAGAGCCACAAGTCTGCACCAGGTAGGATGTCCACTAGGAGTAAGCACACTGGAAGGATACTTGGACAGAGCCCCAGGTCAGCACCAGAATGGATAGTCAGACAAGCCAGGGTCATACACGGAGCGTGTAGTCAGCCAGAGCCACAGGTCTGCACCAGATTGGATGTCAAGACAAATGAAGAGAACAGAAAGAATGGTCAGACAGAGCCACATGTCAGCACCAGAATGGATAGTCAGACAAGCCGGGTCATACACAGGATACAGGAACAACTGGAACTAGAACTGCTCAGAACAACAACGTAAGGGTAACTGATACACAGGCCCATAGAGGGTTATAAAAGGGTAGAAGAAGGCAGGACCAATTAGGTCCCCCAGGCTGGGCCTCTAACAGGTTTCCAGGCAAGTACCTGATTCATGATGCCAGTAACAATGAACCAAATGTGACCAGGCCGCAGGCAGAGAGGGACGCAGCTAGTGACGCCAGAGAGTCAGTCCAGAACCCTGCTCCTGGCCAAATGGCACAGGCCCAGGTAAGGCACTGGGCACTGTGACAACTTTACAGTAAAAATACACACAGTAGTTGACTAGGGAGTGCTGTTGATTTCCTGCAAAAATCCCAGAGGAAATTTTTCAGACTTTTCCCCAATCCCTATTCCTTACATACATATATGCACAAACAACAACATATTAGCAAAAATATTAGACCAAAATAGTGTATAAATTATATCCAAGCAACCATTACATTGTACGATACAATTCTGTTCAGCTTTCAACTGAAATATCTGACACGTTGTTGCAAAGAATCCAACTAAATCTTGGGATTCAATGCAAAGCACAATCAAAATATAAAATTAATTTATTTGTGAGTGTTCAGCATTTCCCAAATCTAAGTATAACTATCCCCATGATAAATATAGATTGCTATTTAGTTTTTAAAAAATTAGATCAACAAAGTTGTAACTCCTCTGATGTGTTGAAAGTGTATGACAGCAATACAATGACAATATTAGGACATCCTCCTACCAAACCTTCATTAATACATGTTCCTCCTACCAAACGCCATAAGTCCTCATAACAAAGCTTTATCAGACATCCTCCCTCCTTCAAAACTCCCTTCATCCTCGTAACAAACCTCATCATCCTTCATAATAAACTCAGTTGTTCCTCCTACCAAATTCCGTCATTCCTCATACCAAACCTCTCTCAGTCATCATCCCTCCTTATAAACCTTGATCACTCATCATAGCAAACCTCTATCAATCATCCTCCCTCACAACAAACCTCTCTCAGTCATCATCCCTCCCACCAAAACTTGATCAGGCATCATAGCAAGCCTCTATCTTTCATCCTCCTTCATACCAAATCTCTCTCAGTCAATATCCCTCCCACCAAACCTCGATCACTCATCATAGCAAACCTCTATCAATCATTCTCCCTCATACCAAACCTCTCTTAGTCATCATCCCTCCCACCAAACCTAAATCACTCATCATAGCAAACCTCTGTCAGTCATCCTCCCTCATACCAAACCTCTCTCAGTCATCATCCCTCCCAACAACCACTTCTCCCCCAGACTTGTTCCATTGCCCAATGGTAGCCACAGATCTCCTTTACACTGTCTGACTCCCACCCAGAATTGTTCCCTTCTCCACTGATGGGCATAGAACCCCATGTTCACTGTCTGGCCACTAGACTTGTTACATTGCCCAGTGGTAGCTACAGATCCCCATTTACACTGTCTGACTCCCCCCCAGCCTTGTCCCTTTGTGGTAGAACAAGGCTGGGGGGGGTTAGTTTAGTGTATGTACTGCCAGTGCCATCAGTGCACTGCCTGCTGCCAGTACTGCCCCTGCTGCCACCAGTGCAGTGCCTGCTGTCAGACGTGCTGCCCCTGATGCCAAAAGGGCTGCACCTGCTGCCACTAGTGCTGAATCTGCTGCCACCAATACTGTGCCTGCTGCCAGACGTACTGCCACCAGTGCTGTGCCTGCTGCCAGTGCTGAACCTGCTGCCACCAGTGCTGTGCCTGCTGTCAGACATGCTGTCCCTGCTGCCATCTGCTGCCAGTGCTGAACTTGCTGCCACCAGTATTTTGCCTGCTGCCAATGTGTCTTGTAATACTCAGGAGGGGGGAGAGGAGAAGATCATGCCAAGTGTGACAGCAGGAGACCCTAAGTCACACTTGCCATACCCAAGCAGTCCCACCAGTGCTAGTACTACTAAGGTCCAGCAGTTGTTAGCTTTAGGAGGGAAGGAGTGGGTAATCATCATATTAATAGTGACTGTGAGGAGGAAGACTCAGGGGCTGAAATTGATTTTTAATGCCCCAATCACATCTCTCAAACCTGGTTTGAGAAATGTGATTGGGGGCATTAAAAATCTTTTTTTAAGTTCTACAAGATGGGGATCAGTAAAATTAAAGTATTACTATCCCTTTAAGGGACACTCACATTTCTCGTCCTCCAACCAGCAGTGAGATGTCTGTAATAGAGTAGCAGCAGCATGTAGGGACTATTGGTGGTGCTGATGATGGTAGTGAAGAAGCTTGGGTGGAAGAGACATTGATGGACTGTTATCAGAAACTGAAAAGGAACGTGAGACATGGATGAGGATGGGCATCACCACCACCATCTGCAGTTAGCTTTTGGAATTTGCAACTGCTCTAATTTCTGCTGCTGCTAAGTTGCAAGGGCAGCAGAATGCTGAGGAGCAGGCAAGTGTGCCAGAGATACGAGTGGACACAGTGGGAATGCAGTCAACAAATGATCTGGGACTAGGAAAGATTCCACTTGCCAGCAACCTCAATACTCCTGGTCCTAGCTGCAGTGCTTGTTCTGATACAGTAGCAGCAACAGCAGCATCATTATCCTCAGCCACAGACAGCGAAGGGGAATGTGGAGGTCAAAAAGAAAGAGTCCATTTTTCTCCACCTGTTCCCTACCCCCTGAAGTCATGGGTGTGGGACTATGTTTCTCTTGGGGTAGACACAGTGCAGTCATCACCAACAGCACTATGCACAATTTGTGACAAGCCAGTGAGAAGGGAAAAGGAGGGAACACACCTTGGCACAACCGCCCTGATAACAGACATGAAACGCAGATACCATTACATTTGTGTCAAACATGGTAAAGCCAAACACCCACTACTGTTGTTGTACTCCCCTGACTCTCAGGAAAGGCAACAAGAGGTGAGGTGGAGATAAAAGAGGAGGAAGAATAGAGAAACCCAGGCAGAGACTGGAAGTTCCATGATGAGCGAAACAACTAGGTCACCATCACCTTCTTCCTCTAGGGTAATTGCATCCTCTGCCAGTCCACCTCATTCATCATTACCTCCCCCACTAAATGATAGCCACTGTGTAGATGTTAGGACATGGCAGTTTGTGTCCACACATTGCACGCTGTGTGGTGCACTGACCACATATAAAAGTGTGGTGGTGGAGAATCGCAACCAGGGCATCAAGCAGCATCTGAGGAGATTCCATCTCACAGAATATGCTATGATGGTGCCAGGGAGGGTTCATCATTACTAGGGATGAGCGAGCACCCCGATGCTCGGGTGCTCGGGTGCTCTGACCGAGCACCCCCTGAGGCTCGAGTGCTCGGCCGAGCACCCGAGCCCCATTGAAAAGCATGGGAGCACTCGAGCATTAAACCAGGCACCCCCTGCTCTGATGAGCGGAGGGTGCCTGGTCAATGTCCCCCTTCATCTCCGCTATGCCCCTCTTCCACAATGTCCCCCTTCATCTCCTATGCCATAGAGGAGATGAAGGGGGACATTGTGGAAGAGGGGCATAGCGGAGATGAAGGGGGACATTGTGGAAGAGGGGCATAGACTCTATGCCCCTCTTCCACAATGTCCCCCTTCATCTCCGCTATGCCCCTCTTCCACAATGTCCCCCTTCATCTCCTCTATGGCACAGGAGATGAAGGGGGACATTGTGGAAGAGGGGCATAGCGGAGATGAAGGGGGACATTGTGGAAGAGGGGCATAGCGGAGATGAAGGGGGACATTGTGGAAGAGGGGCATAGAGTCTATGCCCCTCTTCCACAATGTCCCCCTTCATCTCCGCAATGCCCCCTTCATCTCCGCAATGCCCCCGTACCTCCAGTCCCTGGTGGTCCAGCGGAGCGTCTTCGGATCTGTGCCTCTTCCGGCACAGATCCCCTTCACCCGAACATGTCGGGCGAGCACATGGCGGTACTCGTACGAGTACCGCCATGTGCCGAGCAGAGCGATGCTCGAGCCGATCCGAGCATCGGCCGAGCACGCTCTCTCAACACTAATCATTACTATTAAACTGTCTTCTTTTTGTATTCAAAATACAAGTACATGGATGCTTTTAATACTCTTTATTTATCTTATTGTGCCTTATTTCAGTGTTCTGATATATTTCCCTTTTACCAAGCTGAGTGCTGACAAATGTCATATTATAGAATATTATACAAACTGTCACTCGTATTAGACTACTGCACTGGACTACTCAAGGCTGTATTTACACATAAATAGACTGTAAAATAAGTATATATTTTCCCATTAAGGGGCTATTATGTTTCCCAAAATATATTAGTCTAAAATAGTTTTAATAACAATAATCCATTAATTTAATTCAAAATATTAACATTTTATATTCCTGACATTGTAATTTATGGTTTATTTACCAATATTTTAATTACTAGGTTTTTTTAAAATATATTTTATTATCAGATTGCTACATACACTTCTTAAATACAAAAAAAAAGGGGATACATGCAAAATTGTTCAATTACAACAAAAGTATGTAGACATTAGTAGCAATGAAAAGAACATATGCAGATCAGTAGAGCGTAGAGAGACAACCTGAGGTTTTTCATTATTATTTCAAACTTCACTAAACCAAACTCTTAGAATCTAACCTAACTTAACTGCTACTATACCTCCCGCTCCAATTCCTCTTTCTCCCGAGCCTGCAGCACCCCCCGCACACCAGCCAGCAGCTACACAAGATCCCAGTATGTACAAGGGTCATACACAATGTTACACATCAGTTATACGTCACAATCATCCACACAGCAAGCAGATATGACCTCAATCAATCATTCATAACCAGTAAGTTACACATCATCAGGTACCACACTATTATCTGCTCTATCTGTCCACCAGGTCTGCCATCGTCCCCAGATGTTGTCGAACTTAGTCGGGGTACCCCGGTGTAAGTAGACCAATTTATGATGTGGAACACACTGTAAAACCAGGTTTATCCACGCTCTACAATTGGGAACTCTGCTTGACATCCAGTTCAAGGCCACCACCTTTCTCGCCATCACCAAGAGCTCACTCAGTAGAGATCTGTCAGTTGCATCCTCAATCTCATCAGGAAAAACAGACAGTAAACAAATCTTTGGATCCACAGGAACAGGTCTACCCAACACCAGGGCCACAATACACATTATTTCCTTCCAAAACTTTCTGACTTCAGGACACTCCCAAATCATATCCAAGTATGTGCCCTGAACATTATCACATCGAAGACAACAGTCGGTACCCGAATTCCCCATGTTGTACAATCTGACCGGTGTATAATAAATTGTATGTAGGCTATTCAGCTGTATCATCTGGTGTCTAGTCGACGTCGCCACCAGTGCTGGTCCCGCCTTGGCCAAATCCCATTCCCAATTCTCTAATGGACTCATGTCCATTTCCCATTTGTTCCGTGAAGGAAATTCCTGACACCTCATGTGAGATTCTAGCCACTGGTAAATGAAAGAGAGGGGTCTCGGAGGCTCAAGGATTATCAATCTAGGAAGAAGCGGAAATGTAGAAATCATCTGGGCTTGATCGCCCCACTGAGCTCTAAGAGCATGCCTTATACATAGATATGAGTAAAAGAGATTATGCGGTATATGGTACTCGGCATGTAATTGTGCAAATGATTTCAACTGATTATCCTGGTATAATTGTCCAAGTGTATTAATCCCAAATTTAGCCCACAAGGAACCAAACTCGCTACCAAGTAAATGGTGTATCCCCGCGGTGCCCCATAAGATGGTATCCGGATCCATGGCTATATATCCCAGTAGCTTTTTTAATTCCACCGACGCCTCATGTAGCGTTGTGGCTAATGGTGTCCGAATTTTAAAAACTGCGGGGCCACCATGCAAAAATTGGGGCAGCCTATAAGCAGGCTGTAATAATAATGTATCTATTTATGTAGTCTGGTAACGAGGCTGGGGAGAAATAAAATCTAACGCATACCGACATTGTGCTGCTAAATAGTACCTATAGAAACTGGCCAAGGCAATTCCCCCTTCACGTTTTGGTCTCATGAGAGTAGTGAGCTTGAGTCTAGCCCGACCCCCTCGTCATATGAAACGCGAAATAATTTTGTCTATTTGTCGGAAATATTTTTTAGGAATAGGAACCGGCTTATTTTCAAAAACATAAAAACATTTAGGCAAAAAAATCATTTTAATGAGGTTCGATCTACAAATAACATTTAAGAGCAAATGAAGCCATGCCATTGTTTTGTCGCTAAAGTATTGAATAGTAGGTATCAAATTCAGCACCAAAAAGGAGTCCGTCGTAGCCGCCACCCTAATCCCCAAATATGTACACTCAGCCACATAAGAAAGAGGGATGTCTGTTGGTTGAGATTCCCGTAGACCCCTATCAATTGGAATCAAAGAGGACTTAGTCCAATTTATTTGAAATCCAGAGTATGAACCAAAATCGGCCACCAATTGTAACGTGGTCCGCAAGGAATTCCCATCATCCCCTAGGAAGAGCAAGATGTCATCAGCATATAATGCAAGCTTTTCCTCTCTGCCCTCTATACTGAGTCCTCGAATCAACGGATTTGCACGAATTAGGACAGCCAGGGGCTCTAGGGCCAAGGCAAATAGGCCTGGTGAGAGTGGGCAGCCCTGCCTAGTGCCACGATGCAGGGAGAAGAATGAGGAACTCAGTCCACCCGTCACCACAGAAGCCTTGGGATTACTATATAAAATATGTATCCATTTAATAAAGGATGGGCCAAACCCAAAACCCCGGAGTACGTGCCAAAGGTATGGCCATTCGACAGAGTCGAAGGCCTTAGATGCATCAAGAGCCGCTATCACCTGAGTCCCGATGGTATCGTGAGGAAGTTGCAGGTGCATAAATAGCCGTCTAAGATTATGTGACCTTCATTTGTCTGGGATAAAGCCAGTTTGGTCTTCGTGTATTATGGTTCCCAGCACCAAATTTAATCTGGTAGCCAAAATTTTCGCCACAATTTTAGAATCCGTAGTCAACAAGGAAATGGGCCTGTAAGAGTTGCAGATCTCCGGATCCTTTCCTGGTTTGGGCAATACAATAATGGAAGCATTATTCATGGAATCCGGAAGGCGTCCATCGTCAATAGCAGCATAAAAGGTATTCAATAGATGGGGGGCCAAGCCATCCGCAAATTATTTATACCACTCTGCAGGAAGACCATCCACACTCTGTGCCTTGCCCGCCAGCAAACCACGGATAGCCTCCACCACCTCCCTGAGAAGTATAGGAGCATCCAGCATTTGTTTATGTTCAAAGGAAAGTTGTGCAAGGTCACATTGACCAATAAAGCAAGAAATCTGTGACTCAGAGCGGGTCAATCGAGATTCATATAGATGAGAATAGAAGCGCTGAAATCACAAGTTAATCATCTGTGGGTCTAGTATCAATTCACCCCCGGGATCCCGGAGTGAAGAAACCGACGGAGTCCCCCTGTGCTGAGAAACTAGATGAGCCATTAGCTTCCCTGCCTTATCTCCATTTTCAAAAATATTTTGTCTCAAGTAAAAAACATGTCGGGCACTCAGTTCAGACAACTTTATAGAATACTTTAGCTAACAAGAGACAAAGTTAGTATAAGAGACAGAGTCCCCGTTTTCCACAAACTGTTTTTCCGCCTCAGCAGCGTCCAATTCCAATGCCTCCACCTCCCTAGATCTAAGTCTATTTTGCATAGATACAAGAGATATCAATGAGTCCCTAGCATTCGCCTTAGCAGCCTCCCAGACAATGCCCTGATCAGCAGTATTAACATTATTGACAAAATAGTCACAAAGATCTTCCCTATGTTTAGACACCAGATGCGTATTGGTCAACCATACGGGACTAAATCTCCACACTCTAGACCTAGGTCTCTGGTCGCGTTGTAGTGCCATTAATAGCGGGGAGTGGTCAGAAGCTACCCTGGTCAGAAAACAACAATCAGTAACCCAATTCAAGGTCAAATGGTTAGCGAACACATAATCAATTCTAGATAAAGTTTTATAGGTGGCCGAATGGCATGAGAATTCCCGGTCCTGTGGATGCAGAGTTCTCCACACATCTATGAATCCCATGTCACCCACGAGACTGAGGAAGGCATCTCTATGCAATTTGGAGTCAACTGCCATCCCACCTAATCTACCCAAGTCAGGATTGGCAGCTATATTAAAGTCACCCATGCAAATTATATGGTGACACGGCTTGTCAGAAACATAAATAAGTATGTCCCTAAGAATTGAGGGGTCGAAAGGTGGCGGTATATAAACATTCAGCAAAACAAACAGAGCTCCCTGTTGCTTACATGTTAAGAAGAGGTAAAATCCCTGTGGGTCCGTCTTGAGGTCAATGAATTCAAATGAAACTAGTTTAGTAATAAGAATGGAGGCACCTCTGGCATACGTGGAGTACGTGGCATGATAATGACTCTGTATCCATTGCCTCCTAAAAGACAAGACTCTACTTGCAGTAAGATGGGTCTCCTGCAACATGATCACCCCTGGGGTCTGTTTCCTGACATGGTTTAAAACTAAGGATCGTTTTACAGCATCATTCAAGCCACGCACATTCCACGATAAAAACATACAATTTAGTATAGTCATTATAGAAATAAATATTGTATGTGACACCTCTGGCCATACGGCGGGGCCCGTTGGTGGCGAGGAACGCCCGGCCCGGAAGAGAGAAGAGTCCCTAAACTAACAACCAACCCAGCCCCTATCTGAACATCCTGCCGTATCTCCATCACCCCCAACCCGATAGAGATTTTATCCCTTAACCAACTCAGTCCCGTGGCCTGGCAGCCAAAACTTCTTTCCCTTCCCTCCCACCCAACACACAGAAACCAATCAACTAGTGGTTAAACAGATCACAGAGAATCCCATCCACACCCCCGCCCCCCACAGCAGCAAAATAGAGCAAAAATAAACATAGCATCACTTCCTAGTAACTGATAAAAGAAAACCCAATGACCGCACCACCACAGCCATTCCTAGAACAGAACATCTCCTTTCCGGCTGGAAGCCAAGCCCCCGGTTGCAGCCAGACCCCACTCCCACTCATTGTCCCCGTCATTAGCACCCTTCGGGTGGATCAGAGGCGTCATTAAATGAGTGGACTCCAGCAACTTCATGGAATCCAAGCGCCGAAGAGCGGCAACACGGCATCAAACCACTGCCCAAAGCATGCGAGACAATAACAGCCCAACAAAAACATTTCAGAATAGTAACCTATATTCCCATAATCAGGCATATAGACATATATAGATACAGTCATAAACATTATGGCCATAGCAGTATAACATCCCAGTAAAAGCAAAAAAAAGCAAAACAAATCCCCCTGGGGCCACTAGGTATGCCTCCCATTTATTCATCTCGTCTTAGTATCCCTCGGGCAGATTGGAGCATCATAAAATATATAAGCAAAAACTAACAGCTTCAAAAAATCCAAGTGCCGAATCACGGCAAAGCAGCATCCAACCACCAGACATGCCAGATAATACCTGCAGATTAATAACATTTCAGAATAGTGCTCACAACATTAGTGCATCTGGAAAGAGAGAGAGAGAAAAAAAAATACCCCCCCCCCCCAGACAGGCATATAAGCAAATACATATACACTTAAACATATGTTTGTGATGGCATTATCAAAACAGGCATTTAGTAAATTTTACAAAATCATAGCATGTAATCTCACCCCCAACCTCATCACCACATTAGATATCTCAGAGGAGTTCACCACAGAACGTGAGCCCCAGAGGGGTGGAGTCCAGCATCAAAACTGCTCTACATCTCCTTTGCACAGGGGCCATGTTACCATGTTCTCCCGAGCTTGGCCTACATTCAAGTAGATCAGCAGGAGTAGGGTCAGTTCAAATGCCCGCCCCGTCCCTCGGGATCCGCCCCAGTGTCCATCGAAGATCAGGGAGACAAGATATATGAAATCTCAGGAATAGAAGACCGTGGCAGCAGTGTCAGGAAATGATGGAGTGATGAAATGGTTCTAATGAGTGTCCACCCATTCTCTAGACTCTGAATCCGACGTGAAGAAGATGGTGTTACCGTCATGAACAATTCTCAATCTAGCAGGAAACAACATAGAATAGGAGATGGTTTTCTCTTGAAGTTTGCGCTTCACCTCCACAAACTTGCGTCTCTGGCGTTGAACATCAGCCGAGAAATCCGGATAAAAGGAGATTTGTTGATTTTCTAAAAGGATTTGGCCTTCCATCCTGGCCATACGAAGTATGGCATCTCGATCTCTGTAATTCAAAAGTTTAATAATCATCTGATTGACGGGGAAAAGATCCAGGAGGTCTCGGGCCTGTCGGCAAACGATGCACCCGCTCAATAGTAAAGGATGGGGAAAGACCCTCTGTGCCAACATGTTCCTTTATCCAGGCCTCCATGAATTGCTCAGGGGCACGACCCTCGCGGTCCTCCGGCAGCCCAATTATACGAACATTGATGCGTCTAGATCTGTTCTCAAGATAATCTACTTTGGACTGAAGAGATCATACTTGATTCTTTAACTCATCCACCATGGTAACCACAGGAGGAAGCGTGTCCTTTACAGCAGAGATACGTTGTTGAACATCAGTGATGCTTTCACACAGATTTTGTTGGTCTGCACGTAAAAGATTAATCTCCACCTGCACTGTATCAATTTTGTTGGTCAAAACTGCCTGGCAGGTAGCGATTGCGGACATTATTTCTGTGAATTGGGATTTGGAATCATCTTCTTCGGAAACTGAGGACTGTGCCGGTAAGGCCACCGCAGAAGGGGCCTCCATCATGGCCGTGACCTCCTCCACCTCCATAGCTCGTCTAGCAAATGTATTTAATTTCGTCCTGTATTCTGATGACTTTTTAACCATAGTGGGATTGAGAAAGCAAGTGTATGTCAAATCAACATAGGCCAGAATCAGGGTGGATGATTGGTGCCAAGGTGGGTAGGTGTAGACAGGACCCCTCAAAGTTCAAATGACATACATAATTTATCGCATATGTCACCTTTAAACTGAAAGAAGTGAAGAACTCTCAGAGTCAAGAGAAAGCAAGGACTCCTAAAACTTAGCTGTGAAATATAGTATGTCCCAAGGTCACATAGTTGAATTGGAAAAAGCAAGCAAAAATCAGTAGCAGGAATCTTGGTATTCAAGTATACATGGGGCAGGAGGGGAAAACATATATAGGAGAGAAGACGAACAGGGGAGCTTGCAGCGTACTAATGAGCAGTATCCAGCTCAGGGACAGTATGAAAAGGTATTGGTAGCAGCCAGAAAGTGATACAGCAACAGTAGGCCCTCCAGCCGCTCCTGAATCACAAGTACAATCCCGCAAGAAGCATCACGGAATGATGGTCATGAAACTATATTTGCCACAGCTGGAAGATGGTGCAGCAACAATAGACTATCCAGACGCTCCTGTATCTTAGATGTAGAGCATCATCACAGTAGGGCATGTAACCAGTAGATAGGCTTTAAACTGCCTACAAAGCTTGTCATATAAACTTCATACATGCACTGTATTTAATGAGAAGCATCCAGTAGGTCAAAGTTGGGTGTCCAAAAATAAACACGGGGCAGAAAAGGGGAACATGTAGGAAAGATGACAAACAGGGGAGTCCAGCACCTGAGGAAACACCATGCTTATAGATGGCCTTTAATATTCTGCAGAATCTTCAAAGTAACACAAGTTATACTCCAAAGCAGCCCAGAGAGGAAAGGCTCATGATGCTACCAGAATTTCTCTGCAGCAACAAGATCCAGTAGGCATCCAGGTGGACTATGGTAGCCTAATGGGCTGGGATAGGGCACATAGGAGAGTAAAATAATAAACAGGAGGGCGCACTAAGGGAGTCAGTGAGGGCACAGACTATCAATTCAATGCTGATGCCAGGCAGGGGCACTCACCAAGCGGATCAAGACTGTGAAAGCAGGATGAGACAACACCAAGTCCCTCAGCGTACGGTATAGGCCTCCAGCCACTTCAAAGCCGCTCACAGTTTCCAGCTCTCTCCAGGCTTGTAGAGCACAGCCACGACACACCAGGGCAAGGCACGCTCCAGCTCCCAATATATCTATAGCAGCAGATCACTCTTGTTCCGCCAGTGCAGTCCCAGGCGGTAAACATGCAAGGTTGCGGCCTGCAGACTATGTCCCAGACCACCACACTCAGCAGACCTCTGGTTTCCCCGCACCTCCTCCACCTCGGGGCATCACATCCGCAGGCGCTCCACTCCCACACTCTCCAAGAAGGTAAGTAATACAGTGGGCGATCAGCCGAGCCTCCCTCCAGTCTGCCCCTCTGATGGGTCGAGGCAGCACCCAAAGCCGCAGCTCCAGGCCTAGCAACGAGCAGTGCAGAAGTATCCTCTGGCAGCACCCAGGATAGTGGGCATCAATGCCAGGGCAAAGTTGGTGTAAAATGCGCTGTAATTTGCAGATGGCAGTGGATATGCAAAGTTATAACAGCGGAGCCTCTCCACCATGCGTCCATTCAGTATGGCTGCCAGGCCACGCCCCTTAATTACTAGGTTTAGTTTTCTATTGAGTTTTAGATTTCTCTTTAACACTTTGAGTCCCAGAGGGGTGTGCAATGTACTGAGGAACAACCCTCTAACACTCAAAAGGGTTAATCCTTTGCAAGCTAGAGAGATGTCCAGCCCATTGCAAAGTCTTAGGGACCTATCTATCATTTAAAGGATCCATGAAGATCAGAGGATGTATAAAGACAAATTGCATTAATTCAGGTACTAGACAACCTCACCATAAATGAAACACACACACACAAAAAAAAAACGTTTTCTTTGATTCAAATGGAGTTTTAACCACTTGAATGCTAGAGCGTTCTCCAATTCATTGGAAAACAAGGAGCTAGAGATCTCTCTAGACTTTAAGGGGTTAAAAGCCCCATTCAAATCAATGAAAATTTTTATTTGCCACTGTGTTTGATGCAGTTGGTTTGTTCCAGAACTGTGCAGAACTTTCCACTACTGGAAAACTTTAGTAGAAAACCAAGGTTTGGGGGGGGGGGAGTTTGACCACCGTCTGATGTCCAGAAGGAAGAGGAAGTTGTGCAAATCCACAACTGCAGAGATTACCACCTATCTAACAACACTGATAGGCTGCTCTTCCGTCTGTCTCACTAGGGAGGCTATCACACACCGTTCTACAAAAGAACTCCTTGATGAAATTAAGAAAACAGTGAAATAAGAGGTTTCAGACCTAGGAAAAACCTAGGACACAGACTAGATGATCTAGAGAGCTCCCAAAACACACTTTAAGATCATTGTCATCACCTTAAAAAGATCCTACTGCAACAACATGATGCAATTAATTCCCTGCAAACTCGATTAGATGAGCTTGATAACTGAATTTGCAGGTGTAACATATGAATCTGAATTGATCACCCCAAAATACCTCCCTGCAACTTCACTTTGCTTTTATCATACAAATGCCTTCAGACCATAAGACACTAATTGAAAGATCTCATAGAGCACTTAGACCCAAAGGGGCCCAATGGGATGTCATCTGTTGTTCTCTATGTTTCTTTGATGTAATGTTGAAACAAATGAGATATGGAGGAGGTAAAATTTGAAGGAGTCTCTTTGAAATTATTATCTGACTTGTCTTTCGAAATGCTACAGCTTCACAGATCTATCAAGCTGTTAATATATTTCCTCCTCTAAGCAGATATCAAATAGATATGGAGATTCCCTTTCATGCTGACATCACAGTGACATGGTGTGACTTCTCCCATGAGAAGCATAGAGGACATCCCAGAATTCTGCCCCCTCCTATAGATCCCAATTCCGGACCTATTCCAAGGACTTACTTACTCTAATAACCCAGTGCCCATATCATAACCCCAACAGGACCAAGGAAACCTACAAAAAACTAACAAGGGTAAACAGGCAAGGAACTCTTTAAAGACTTTTTCACCACCATCCTCCCCCTCACCATGGAAATCTGGAAAGGTTAATGAAGTTTGAACTTTAGCTATCCCCCTCTGCTGGTTATTACACCCCTGCCTAGTTGCGCCTGAATCCTGGTATTTTCTTATGGAACTCTGACTGTTTACAACATCCCTGACCAACAAACTTTATGTTTCCTGTCAGTTATTGGATCCGTTGGACAAATATGCTATGATACAATTTCTTTATTACTTTTCCTATGTGGAAGTCCAAGTACTCATATATTTTATCTTCCTGTCTCTCTCTACTCCATCCCCCACCCCTTTTTGTCTCTCTTCTGTGTATAAATAAGTGCCTATATTTTCCATTTGCTATAAATGTTCCACATTTTTGCTAGCAACTCTAAGGTCATTAAGCTTTAAGGGATAGTAATGTTTCAAAATAAAAGCAGCTCCAATTCATCTTCATAGTATGTGGGCTATGGAGAGTGTTATTTCAGTACCACCAGAGTTGTAGTTCAAGAGTAATTGAATGGAAAAAGTATCCCCCTCCTGCCCCTTTTACCTAGTGTAAGCCACCTCCCCTCAGATGTGGAATCTGGTCTTAAGACCAGACAGCTCACAGTAAGGGACACTCTTCTTACTGTGAGAACAATGAAAACCCTGCCCCCCTTGACAGGTTTTTCAGGTTTTTCTCTTATGCTTATTTGTAGATTGTCCCTCTCTGCAACCATCTAGACACCACCTTTCTGTTCTGAAGTGAGCAGTGTTACATCACTAAAAGGGGCGGGAGGGGGATACTTTATCATTCAATTACTCTTGAACTAAAACTCTGACAATATTGAAATAACACTCTCCATGGCCCAGATACGATGAAGATTAATTGGAGCTGCTTTTACTTTGAAACATTACTATCCCTTTAACTACATGAGTAATATTAGTCCTCATACTGTCGTGAAGGGTCTATGGGATGGAGGTGACTGAGGGTCATGCCTGGCTTATATTACCTGCTGGTTTTATTATCGATCACTGTAGGGTCTATACTACAACATACTCCCTCCAGTTGTGTGACAACTTCCTATAACATGATCATTTATGGTCTGGCTGACCCACTTACCCAGATCACTTTCATAGTATTACCTTTAATGTAAGCTATGAACTCTATAGATTTAGCTGTAACCTTCCATACTATGTATAAATTGGTCAAGGTGATGGTGGCGTTGTGGCACTTGTTATATCAAATTATCCAGTCTCTCTGCTCAGCTTGTCTGAATGGGGAGAACCTATTGTTGAATTCAAGTGTTTTAAGAAAGGAACAAGGTGACTTGTTTGGTGGTTTTAGAAATGCAGAGCAATAAATACAGGTAAATATTCAGCTCTACCACTGGAATGGTGCATGTATTAATGGATCAATAATCTGCTGTAGATTCACCAAAGTCACTTTTCAAAAATTGGACAGTTTCCTTATAGATCACGGAGAGTTGACTTTTTAAGAACTATCATTTGATTCTGATACCAGTCCATGTGGTTTATGGATATTGTACCTGGACAATAGTTCTATATCACCTTGATGTATGGCTTGTCTTCATGGACAGTGACTGCTAAAATTCCTTTCCTCTGTGTTATCCGTTACTTCTTTTTAGACCTCTGAGCACTGAGGAAGATTACACGCCACTTGCTTTACATAGATCATCTACACGATTAAAGTATATATATATATATATATATATATATATATATATATATATATATATATATATATTGCCTTCCCTATTCCTTACTTTAGTCCACTAAACAGATAGGCTACCCTCTTATCAATCAAAACAACTCCCTAGCTCATTTGCTTCCTCCATGATCAGCCTCTATGAATCATTTGCATCTCTTTATTCAATGGCTTTTACACAGTTAATGTACCATCAGGTTTGTTTATGCAAACTATGTTTTTCTCTCTTACTTCTTTTCCCTTCTTTCTCTATCTGTCCTTCATCTGTCCAGATTGATGGTCTTATATTACTTACACTCTATTTTATTATGGTTTGAGATCTTAATTTAACATTAATAAAAAGGGATGGGTGAAAATTTTCACCTCAAACCAAAATCAGCAAATAATGGCACTTCCTGCATGGCAAATAATTTCCTGTGAAAAGTGCTGTTTTCCTACTTTTTTTTTTCTTAGCTTATTGCATTGAAATCAATGGAAACATTGAATTTACACACAAATGTTATTTTATTTCCCAAAGGCATAGTATAAAAGGGGTATGAGAGTGGAGTGTGGGGAAATAATCAGTTGAAAAGGGAATTTGGGGGGGGGGGGCTTTGTTTACTGGGATTGAGGGACAGTTAATAAAAAATAAAAAATAAATACAATTAAAAAAAACCCATAAGATGGTATAAGGGGTCTGAGGCGGATATCTGTGTTAATTTTGTGGGATTGTTGACTGGTATTTGGGGGGGCCAGTTAATAAAAAATAAATAAAATTAAAAATAAAATAAGAAATTGGTATGTAATATGAAATAGTCAGGGACCCCCTGATGTAAGCTACAACTGGGGCAGACTGATATTTGATGGGATAGTACTTTATAGAGAATGATTTCTATGACTTGTTGCTAGAGGCCCAATCCATGAGGAAACATTGATTTGTAGGACTTAGACTTGTCTGGCACAAACCCTAAATAGGGGTGGGCGAAAAGTGTGAAAAATTTCCCGCATGACTTTTTGTGAAAATGTGCTGATTAATTGCCTTTCCGTCTATGCAAAAATGTCCTCCTTTTTGCCTATTTTAACAAATTTTCCTCCTATGTTAACACATTTTTCTCCTATTTTAACACATTTTTTCCCATATTTCCTATAGGTACTACATTTCCCTCTGTAATATTACTTCTTCTGAGGGCTGAAGTTTAGAAATAAGTGGCTGAAAGTCAAAGCTGTGAATCCTACAGCAACATATGGCTTGAAAAATGTGTTAGCATGCAGAATGCATTTGTCCTTTGCCCACAACTCTAACTTCCTGCTTAAGTGACACTGGCACATATTCATGATGATGTTAAGTAATGAAAAAAATACAACCAACAATATGGCAGATGTGTATTGTAGTGGTTGTGGTGATGGAGGACTGGCATGGTGTGATTTGTGTAAGTATTTTTACCATTGTCATACTCTAGCCTCCTTCTCAGATTATTGAAACTTATCAGTCATAGCAGCAGTCCCAAGTGGGGTAGATGGTGGCAACCCTTCTTCACATCCATCCTACACCTCCTTATCTGTGCTGAGGTTAATATATTTTCCTGACTTTGTCTGTAATGTGTGGTTTCTGCTACTACTACTACTACTACTACTGGAGCTGGATGTTGATGTAATTCTACTACTAGGTGTCAAAGGTGCAGCACTTACAGCAGCAGCACCAGAGGTACTCGTCATATCTAACACTGTGGATGTTAACCTGTGTTGCTGTTGCTGGGTACCTAAAAAGGTGTGTGTGTGTGGCTGAGTGGGACTTAGACTTTGAAGAGGCGATGATGCTGATTATGACTGATAGGGTGACTGTGTGCTATTTGACATCTGTACTTGTCCAGGGTCAGACTTTCCAATGGCCTTCTCAAACACTTTATAGACAGGCACAGTGCTCCTTAAAAGTGGTGGAAGATACAGCATTTGAATTTCTGCTAACCTTATAGCCCTGTCATCATCCTCACTCGCAACTTCATCTGTATCAGAACAAGATAAGGATGCTTGAGGGATATATTCTAGATCTGCATCAACATCAGTCATCATTAGGTCATCCTCAGCAGCATCAGCATCACCTGACAGTTTTGACCACTACTACCCTTATATTCCTCTAAGCTTTTAGAGGTCTCAAACAATTCTTTTTACTTTTACTGTAACAAAATTCGCTACTACTACTTTGAGGACAGGTGTTTTGGTGTTTGGTTGTCTCACTGTTTGATGCAGCAGGCGGTTCAGCTGCTACACTTTCCTCTATTATGCTATTGCCAGCATCATCAACACTTGAATGTGACTTGTTGTCATCTTCAGTGTTCTTCCCCACCCAGCACAGAGACAATGACAGCAAGATCATCAAGCAAATAGGTTCCTAGCTGCCTGTGTCTTGCTAGTCAGTCACATGGAATTTTGTAGTATTTGGGGGTCAACCTCCTTCCTCCCTTCTTATCCCCTAGAGTGCCCCCAGACTCCCTTAATACAGAGAACAAATGTCCTACCTAAATGACTTCCTCAACTAAGCTTCAATTCCCCTTTATTTGCCTATCTCATGTAGCTCAAATACATGCTCTCTCTCCTCTCACAAACACAGAATGGCTGCTGTGAGACCCTGACAGTCTTTTATATGGCTGTAGAAAACTTTTGTGTGATGGAGAAATATTTTTCTTCCCATCGATTTCAATGGGCGGAAAAGGCAGGAAAAAGCAGAAAAACTGCACTTTTCTCTGAAAATTATTTGCCAAACGGAAAGTGCCATTATTTTCCGATTTCAGTTTGAGGTGAACATTTTCACCCATCCCTAGCACAAGGGAAACATTGATTTGTAGGACTTTGTAGGACTTAGACTTGTTAGAAACAAGCCCCCAAAAATTGCTTATTTTTTTGTAGGCCTCTGTTTTTTTGTTTTTTTTTAAAGAACAAGCCCTGAGGAAAAAAATGACCTACTGGCCTACTGCCAGCAGGTCATGTCGTGTCGGCCAGTGGCCACTGGCCATTGTCAAATGCCCTGGTGTGATTCAATAATTTCCAACATCTGTTCTTGCTGCTGATGATGATTAGGCAGCTCAGAGGGAATGGGATCAACAACAGCAGTAACATGGTGATGGATGATGAAGGTTCCACTTGCCACAACTACCTCCAGTGATGCCCCTGAGGTAGTAGCAACACCACAGAGTGTGCAATGGGTAGACACAAACTGCCACATCCTGACATCTACTGAATGGCTGTCAACTGGTGGGGGAGATAAAGATGAACAAGGTGGATCACCAGAAGATGTAGTTACCCTACAGCAAGAAGGTGATGGCAATCCAGGTGTGTCCCCCACCATCAAACTTTCAGCCTCTGGCCGGGTTTCTCTATTTTTAGTCCTCTTTGATCTCCACCTCGCCTCTTGTTGCCTTTGAGGAGAGTCGTGGGGTACAGCAACAGCGGTGCCTTATTTATTTGGTGTGTGTTTGGCTTTAACACATTTCACATAAATGTCATGGTGTCTGTGTTTTCAATGACTTGTCAGAAAATTGTGCACAGTGACGTCATTAATGTAAGCACTGTGGTTGGCTCAAGAGAAAAATAGTCCCACACCCAAGACTTCATGGTGGAGGGAAAGGGTGGAGAAGAATGGCCTATTTCTTCTTCTTCTTCTCCACATTCCCCTTCACTGGAAGCCCCAGAGGATGATGTTGCTGCTGTTGTTGCTACTGTCTCAGAATCAGCACTGCAACTAGGACCAGAAGTATTGCTGCTGGAACATATCCTAGTCCTGCATCACTTCTTGACCCCATTTCCACTGTGTCCATGGTGGTCTGTGGCACACTAGCCTACTCATCAACATCCTGCTGCCCTTGCAACTCAGCAGCAGCAAAAATTCCAAAAGCTCACTGGTGGTGGTAGTGATGCCCATCCCCATTGTAACGGTTTGTTTGACATACAGACAAGTGGTTTAGGATAAAACACAGTTTTATTGAATAAACAGTAAGACAATAACCCTCACAGGTCCTGTAGTATTTTATCAGAATAATACAGACACAAGACAGGTTACAGATACAGATGCCTACACAGGTCCAGTATAACCATAGAGTCCATAACAAAATATACTGACACAGGTCAGACAGAATACTAAAGATTCCCAGGGTATCAGTATTGAATGGGTTAATGGCCTTCAGCGAGTGTAAACAGTCCCATGTGAAGAGAGGTCTGTGAAGGAGCTCACATAATATAGAGAGCTTATAGCTGAGTAACGCCCAGTAATAGGTTAGCAGACCAACGTGAACTGCCAGAGCAGTATCAGAGACTGAGCAATATAGAACACTGCCGTAGCAGTAAATGGAGAAAGGCCACTTGCACACTGCTGTAGCAGTAATGGAGACAAGGCCACTTGCACACTGCCATAGCAGTAACAGATACAAGGCCACTAGCACACTGCCGTAGCAGTAACGGAGGCTAGGCCACTTGCACTCTGCAGGAGCAGTAACGGAGACTAGGGCACTTACACTCTGCAGGAGTAGTAACGGAGACTAGGCCACTTGCACTCTGCAGGAGCAGTAACGGAGACCAGGCCACTACCACACTGCCGTAGCAGTAACGGAGACTAGGCCACTTGCACTCTGCAGGAGCAGTAACGGAATCAAGGCCACTTGCATACTGCCATAGCAGTAATGGAAACTAGGCCACTTGCTCTCTGCAGGAGCAGTAATGGAAACGAGGCTACTTGCACACTGCCGTAGCAGTATCGGAGACTAGACCACTTGTACTCTGCACGAGTAGTAACAGAGACTAGGCCACTTGCACACTGCCGTAGCAGTAGCGGAGACACACAACTGAGCACTGCCGTGACAGGAACAGACTTGGCAACTGAGCAACTCACCCTGAGGTTGCAACCAACCGGGAGCTTCACGAATGCCTAACCAATAGGAATGTCGCCAAGGTGACACAGAGGCAGCCAGAGCAGGAATGTCAGCCAAGCCGGGTCGATTCGTGGAGCAGGAACATCAGCCGAGCCGGGTCGATACACGGAGCAGGAACGTCAGCCAAGCCGGGTCGGTACACGGAGCAGGAATGTCAGCCAAGACGGGTCGGTGCACAGGAGCAGGAGAAGAAGAATGGTCAGGCAGTCCGGGTCGGTTCACAGGCAGGAGACGAGATGCAGAGTAGTCAGGCAGGCCGGGTCGATACACTGGGAATACTGCGAGCACGAACAAGCACTGGTACAGGAACACCACGAAAGGGCACCGGAGAGGTGCCAGGCCCCAGCATATAAAGGCCATACTGGGCGGGACAAGCACAGCATAGCCAATAGGAGTGAAGCAGAGTGTAGACTGATAGAATGTCGCAAGGGGAGCACAGGCACCGTGATACCCATTACTTCTCAGTTTGGACTAAAAAGAACATTGATGTCTCATCCACCCCAGGTTCTCCACCATCATCATTGCCACCACCACCAGTCCCTCCATATTGCTGCTGCTCTATTACAGACATCTCAACAGTTGGAGGAGATAATGAGAAATGTAACAGAGGGTCCCCAAATGTCACATTTGCCATTTCTGGGAGACCTGAAGAAGGCAGACTGGCAGCACTAGCAGTAGGCACCGACAACTTATCTGTGTTCCTGGTGGTGGTGATATTATTGCTGCTAGGCAACAGTTCTGCCTTCTTCGGGATCATGTTGCACCTGGACAATGCCATGGGGGGGATGGGGACTCCCAGGTTCAAGGGAATGTTGTGGGCTCCCTTGACCACTAATCTGGATGCTCTGCATTACTTCCCCTACCACTCCCCTAACGCTAGTCCCACCAGCTATTTTACCATCAATGATACTACTACTAACACAAACCACATCAATTTCCTCCCTGAGTCTTCTTCCTTACTAGTAATATGACACCCCCTCTTTCATATTTGGTAATCCTCCCAGGTTCTCCAGTAGTTCATATGCTGTCTCATGGACTGCCTTAGCACTACTAGAACTAAAGGAACAGATAAAAATCATGACATAGATTTTTGGAGGTTAAAAAAGTTACAGAGTGTAGATTTATTTTATTTAAAGGGCTGCTCTGAAATACTTTAGTTATGTTAGCTATTATTTTTGTTCCAATACTAGGCAACTCCCTTTCTTATGACAAGGGTTAACTACTATTGATGAATTTGCACAGGATCGAATATTGCTAGTCGGAACCTCAATTAGACTATTCCAGAGGGAAATAGTATCTTAAATATGCAGAAATGTATGTAGAAATATAAAAGTGCTACTGATTAAATATCATTTCATAGACATCTGGCACATGTCTATTCTCACACAGACTACTCATGCCACTGCATACCATTCACAACTTAAAAGCCTCTTTCATTCACATCATGACCTGGTCAGATCCTGCTCCACAGGACAACACAAATAGAAATATTTCTGCACTTATAGGATGAGAAGCACACAAAATGTATACTAAAAATTGAGTATATTTGCTTCATGCAAGAAGTTCCTTTGTAATTAAAGGATCAACTATTCTCTTGAAACTATCATTACACTTTAAGCACTTCATAAATGTTCCTTATCTGGAGAGGACTTAGCCAGACTAACAGAAGGTAGACATGAACTTGCTTCTTATTTATAAGATAAAAACCCACAGATTATATGTATAGTATAATCATCAGTCTTATCTACATGGGAACAAATCTAGGAAACCCTTGTTGAGACTCACACAGATTCAGCTGAATGTATCCTGCATAGCAAGACTCAGGAATCAGGAGGGAGCGCTAATATCTTCATCCCCCACATGGTGAATATATTCAGACAATACTATTCTGACTTATACAACTTGACACCTACAACCTCTACCACCTCTTCAGATGCCCTTATATATAAAAATTGATCATTCCTTAATACTGTGGCAGTCCCATTTCCCCCTCAAGCCCGAGAAGCACATATATCTGTCATTCCAAAATCAGGAAAGGACCACACACACACACAATGTAGTAGCTACTGGCCTATTTCCCTGCAAAATGTCAATATCAACTGTAGGCTTAACAGTTGGCCAATAGGTTTAAGCTTCTCCTCCCTTCCTTGATACATACAAACTAAGCTGGTTTTGTGATGGGAAGACAAAAAAAGACAAGCCAATATCACTGCACCCCAGGTCACTCTCTAAAAGCACAATAAAAGTTGGCAAAAACCCAGAGAAAGACTAGAGAAACACAGCTTGAGCCTGGAAGTTTGATGGTGAGTGTAAAACCTGCATTGTCACAGCTTCTTGTGCAGGGTCTGGATGCAGGTAGATGTGTCCTCTACCTCCTCCTCTGGGATTTCGCCTTTGCCTATGTTACCTCCCCCACCAGCTGATAGTGAGACTGTACATGTGAGGATCTGGCAGTACTTGTCCACCTATTGCACACTGTGTGGTACACTCACTGACCACACATGGCAATGTGGTAAAGAGTAATCGAATACAGGTTATCAGGTAGAATCTGTGGATATGTCATCCTGCTGAATATTCAAAGTTGGTTCTGGGAGCATTCGTTATTTTTATTAATTCTCCTTGTCATGGTAACCTGGTAAGTAGAAGCATCATTGTACCACTTCTTGTCTTGTTCAGTGCTGCTAAATGATCCCATTCCCACAGAGCAGTCTAATCCTCCTGCTGCTTAGATGACTCAGCAGCAGTTACAGCGGTGGCATATGCCAGAATTTCACAAGTAGCATTGCCAAGAACACCATCATGCACAGCTGGACCTAGACCAGCATGGTATCATTTTTGGGGGGGGCTTGTATTTTGCAAACCTGAGTCTTGCAAAAATAAAGTTTCTCAGGGTTTATTTTTGGCAAGCCCGAGTCCTGCAAAACCTGTTTTTCTTGTGCTTTGTTTTTTGCAAGCCTTAGTCCTGAAAAAATTATTTCCTCAGTGCTTTTGTTTGACTAGCAGAGGCCTACACATTCAAATATTTATCAGGCTTTTTTTTTCTGTAAGCCTGCTGCTATGCTGACTAACCATCATTTTAAATGATGCAATTAATATATCAGTGGAAGAATTTAGCTAATTCCTACCCCTTCTTGACTAACCAGCATGGTTGCCTTCTCAAAAGGTTTCAGCAGTTCACATACATCACACATTAGTTGCTATTACCCAAGTGACAAAGAGGCTCCTTCCAAAGTCTTACAGTTTTGCAATGTGTACTCGCTAATGGCCTTATTTGGCTTGTGCAAATGCAGATTTTGAGGGTGATATTTAGCATCTCTCTGAGGGTTCCAGATTCTGCCAGGAATCTGATTGCAACTAAATGTAGCACAAGGCCAAAGCAAGGTGCATGCATTATATCCCCTTTTCTCAATGAAGCCATTATCAGCGAACACAAAAACCAGCTTATGTATGGCTTTGTGGGACTGTCTCTCAGAAATCTGCATGCACCATGTGGTGTGCCAATTGTGTGGGCTATCCTGCTGCTATAATTTAATCATACTGCCAGAACCAATGGCGGGATTACTGGCTGCCACTTGATGCTGCAAGCTAGCAAGCTACCAATAAATAATGACAGTCATATAGTTTGTACTCTGTCCATTTATCCACATATCTGTTGTCTGGTGGATTTTCTTGCTGTATGAGGTCTCCAGCCCTTTGCCTGCCACACTAATCACCTGCTTGTACAGTTCTGGCACAGCTGTCATTGAACTGAAAATCCTAAATTTTCTACAAAAGAATATGGCAGTATGTCAACTGCCAACATCTTGGCAACCTTGTCATTCCACAAGCGTACTTCTGGATTATTTTTCATGCCATAAGTATAAAACTACACCTGTCTATTTGCAATATGAAAGAAAGGTATGCAATGCATATCATCTGCATTAAGTTAAGGTTTTGCTTTTTTACTCATAGGTTGGTGTGCACAGAGGTATTTTATATTTTGACTACTTCAAACACATTAAAATCTTTGAAAACCATGTCATATTTTATAGTATTACACACTTACTGCCTCTCAAGACAAATGGTACCCCACTGGTATGGTCCAGTACCCAATGCCAGCCCAAGAAAAATGGTACCCCCATCGCTAAGGTTGACATTCTGCAGTAGGTGCTAGAAGCAAGGCTACCAATGGAACAAGCCTGTGGTAGCAGGAATTTTATGTGCAATTCCATGACTACCAGTGGAACAAGGATGGGGGGTCAGAGTGTGCACATAATGTGACTAATATTGGGCAGTGATACTAAGCTGTCAGAGACCAGACAGTGTATGTGGGGGATCAGAAGACTGGCAAAAGCAGCATGTGATGTGTGAGTTACAGAGGGGTGCCAACACACACTCACTGGCACACATTTTTTTTTTTTTTTTTTTTTAAAGAAGTTTTATTCATGGCAGGTGAGGTACATACATCTTGCTAAAGACATTATAAACAGAATGATAGTACAAGTATGTTAATCACTTAGTCGAGTGATAGGATCACAATAACGATAATACTCGGGAATGGACCCCTCCTTCCACCATACATTTTACACTTTTAGCCAATTGACAACCAACTCTCCCCAACAGATACCAAATACCAAGCAAACCCCAATCTCCCCTGAGCCAACCACCCCCAATAAACCCACTCACTAGTCTAGGAACTCAACATCCGGGGCCAAACTGTTACAGATTCCATCTCTCAAGGCTATCACTTACAATCAGTTATTGGAACATAATAGGTATTGGTCTGGCCCTAAACAATATTTAGATTATGTGGAGAGTGCTCGTGGAATGTGATGGGACATCAACCATCTGTCCCATATTTTATGGAAAGTGTGAGGTGTTCCCCTATGGAAAAACACTAATTTGTAGTGTGGTATAGTGTTTCTAACCAATTCCAGCCATTAACTTCATTCGGAGCAGTAGCAGACAACCAGTGTTGAGCTACCGCCATTCTCGCCATTACCATGAGTTCTGAAAGGAGGCATCTGTCATGGGTGGAGTCTAGTTCATCTGGGAATATAGCCAAAAGGCGCATCTTAGGGGACTAAGGAAGGGCCCACTGGAGAGTCTGCTTGATGTGGTGGAGCACCGAAGCCCAAAAGGCTGCAACCTCAGCATAAAACCAAATCATATGCATAAATTCAGCTGTTGCCTGTCCGCATATGGGACAGTTAGTGTCAGCTCGACCCCCCATTCTATGCAATCTTACTGGGGTATAATAAATTCTATGAAGAATTTTTAGTTGAAGAAGTCGGTGTCTTGTAGAAATGGAAATTGACGCAGGGCTATTTAGGGCCATCTTCCACTCCCAGTCCTCCAGGCTTCCCAAGTCGCTTTCCCCTTTATTTCTAAGAGATTCCAATGCGGCGTCAGTGTGTCTAACAACCATTTGTCTATAAAAGACACTAGACCCAGCACAAGACAGGTAGTTAGGGTCCGAAGCAAAGGGAATTCTGAGATGCATGGCCTCCCCCCCCCCACTGTGCTCTCATCTGAATTTGTGGTGTAGCTGTTGGAAGAATTTTAAAATGCCCCCCTCATACATCTGACCAAGCGTATTGACTCCATGCACTGACCAAAATGGTGCAAAGTTAAGGTCCCGGAGGTGAGCAGCTGCTGCAATTCCCCAAAGGAGTATAGATGGGTAAATCCCTTCAAAGCCAATCAGGCATTGTAATGTGGTCCAAGCATTACAAACCGATGTGTGTGGTCAAATTCTGCCTTATCACTGGGCCTAAGGACAAGCAGTGAGTAATGCCTCCAAGCATTTAAATTCAAAAGTAGTGTTAGTAGAGGCATAGGCCAAGGCCAATTGGCCACGTTAAGCCAAGTAATATTTGTGAAAGTCAGGAAAAGCTATACCTCCCAATTCCTTAAGGTGTTTAAGAGAGGTCAATCCTATTCTGAGTCTACCATCACCCTAAACAAAATAGGAAATTATACTATCTACAGTGTATATCAGTGGAGATCCCTCTGATGCTTTGGAAGCTCTCTGAGGACCATGGCTTTTGCTCTGAGAAGCAACTAAGCAAATGTCAGGAAAATCCTACTAGAGCGGTGAACTTTATTTGCGATTAATCGGAGTCACTTTAAATGATGGCAGGTGTGTAATGACTTCTTTTTAACATAAAACTGAATGTGATTGGTTAATTCTGGACACAGCCACATCTCCAGTTATAAGAGGGTGTGCACACCTATGCAACCAGGTTTTTTTTATTTTTTTTATTTTCCCCCTCAATGATTTGTTTTGCATTTGAATTGTTCACATTATAGGTCACATTAAAGGTGGAAAAATTTCTGACATGATTTATCTTTGTCTCATTCTTTAACATCACAAGAACCTGGCATTTTAACAGGGGTGTGTAGACTTTTTACGTATACCCACTGTATCTGTCTAAAGTACCACTTAGATATAGCTACAAGAGAGTTACAGAATATATATATAGGAATTTCAGGAGGATAATAATTTTCAACAAGTTAGATCTACCTATTACATTAAAGGGATAGTAATACTTAAAATGTAAAAAAAAAATGTTGTAGGGGTTATCCCCTGAGTAAAACAAGAGTACTCCCACTGCTGAAAGGTGTTTCATTCAAAAGTTATTAATTTTCAAAGTTGAATTTTTTAGGTGCAATATCACAGTGGCCTGAAATTATACAGTGGCGCTGTTGCTACACCATCCTATGGAGATTTATGGTCCCGGGACCAGAGCTGTCCATAGGATTGTGCAGCAATCGCGTCACTGTACAATTTCAGGCCACTGTGATATTGCACCTAAAAATTCAACTTTGAAAATTAATAACTTTTGAATAAAACACCTTTCAGCAGTGGAAGTACTCTTGTTTTACTCAGGGGGATAACCCCTACAACATATATTTTTTTACATTTTAAGTATTACTATCCCTTTAAGGGGCAGTGAGAGCCACAGGCAGGATTTCTCCTGTAACAGTGATATCAGAGGTTCCAGGTTCAGACTCAGGAAAGAGGATTGGTCAGCAGTTACTGCACACATCTTTTTTATTTATGTATTTATGTATTCATTCACTCATTCATGTATGTATTTATTTTATTATTCATACATAGTTGGGGGACATCAGGACCCCTTCTGATTCCCCCCACAATGGGTTCTATAACAGAAAGAGGGAGCTTTAGGTATAAGTTTGCTTTTTTTTTTTTTTTTTTTTTCACTTTTCAGCTTTTTACTTTACAGATGCCAAACAGCAGGAATAACAGCTTATGTGCCAGCTTCATTGAAGTGGTATGTTGGACATGCTTGACAGGTCCAGCCATACATTTTACTACTTTGGCATGCTAAAGGTTAAGCTGCAATGTTCAAAAATTGTTGTAATGAAAAATGTTGGCTCATGTACTGGCAGTAAAAATTTGAATATTTTCAGAAGTAAAACTGTCACTGAAAGTTGGTCATGAAGAATTAAAGGCAGTGTAAAGATGAGAAGTGACTTTTCTGCTAATATTTCTTCACACTGTCTTCTTTCAACCATTTTTTTTTGTTAGAAAGAAAAAATCAACAATAGAAGAGACAGCAAATGTTAAAAAAAAAAAGACTACTAACGAGCCATGGCATAAATACTTTACTGGACTGTGTATTTTTTACATCATGCCCTTAGCCTACAAATGTGCAATGCATTAGAGACATCTCTCTTGTGGTTCAAAACAACTGGAACGTGGGTGCCCTATATTAAGTTGTCACATATGATGCAGTTGTTTGCTCTAGAATTGCTACTCTGTAAGTTACTGAGCACAACCCACAAATGAACATCATTTATTTTGCCATTTTATTACCATACTTAATATAATTAACAGCACAGTAAGCCAATGGGCTAAAAGAGTATTCAATGTTCCTATTTGTGAAAAAAATACCAAACAAAAATGCTGAAGGGAATTCTTTCCTAATTAGAGTTTACAGTAAATAATTTATTTCAAAGCTTGGTTTTGGTCATCTGTGTAACTTGGAAGCCTAAAGCTAGAAAAATAATATAATGTATAAATAAGACCGATGAATTATATTCTTAGTAATCAGTTCATCATATACAATAACAAATGCATCCCAAAGAAATGAATATATATATATATATATATATATATATATATATATATATATATATATATAGCATACCATATAATTTAGTGTAAAAAAAAGACAAAAAGACATAGAATAAGAGATCTAAACATAGCAGGTTGGAGTCAATAAAATGTAGGATTTATTAGAAGGTAACATAAGCTAAATTACAAGGAAAAATGCAAAGATCTATCACAAGGATGCTAAAAAAATAAAAATGTACAGGAATGCTAGACAAAATCAACAGAAAACAAATGAAATAGATTAAATAAAATAATAAGTAATTGAAGCAGTGAGGCAATGTCCTGTAGTAGGAGTCCAGTAGAGAAGGCGGTCTTAATCAAGCAGGATCTCACAAGACTGAAGAGACTGCGCCAGAAGAGAGGAAGGTGTTGAGAGTCTGGAACAGGAGGCTAGGAACAATGGAAAAGTCAAAACAAGCTGGAGATCAGGAAGCCAGAGTTCAGGTAATCAGTAGTGCAAGCTAAAGGTCAGGAAGCCAGAAATCAGGAAGTTGGATGAGCAAGCCAGAGATCAGGAAGCCAGAAATCAGAGTTAAGGGTCAGGGAGCTGTAAGTCAAGAGGTTGAATACACAAGCCAGTAGTCAGCAGCAGAAGATCAGAAAAGGACTGGACTTGGAACCCTAGGTTACTAGTACAGAGCTACAAGAACAACTGAGCACTGAACAGGGGCAAGACTTAGGTTTAAATAGGGAACTGGAGGTAGGTAACTGTGTCATTAGGGAAGATGTGTCATGTAGGTGACACAAGAAACACCGGGCATATACCAAATGACATGAATCAGGCATGTCAAGTCACATACATCAAACTCATATAAGACCCGAGACAGATGCAATGTGTTGTATACACACACGTAGAGATGATGCTGGGGGGTAGAGCACTGATGCCCCTCTTCCTAAATGCCCCTCTTCTAAAGTGCCAGCAAGAGTTTAACAACTGAGTTATTGGGTGACACATATCTCTTCTCATCCACAGGTATGAAAAGTCTGAACTGTCTATCTGCCTTGTTTTAACCCTTGTGTGCCTGGTGCATTTGGAGCAATTAATCTGGGTATGAAAAGTCTGAACAGTCTATCTGCCCCCACACTCTCCCAAAAAACTGAACTTGCTCACATAATTCTTAGACATCTGTCATGGCTCCCTATTCAGCAATGCATCAATTACAAAGTCCTTTTTCTCACCTTTAATGCTCCACACTGCTACCCCTTCTTACAGCTCTTCCCTCATCTCCTCTTATGTTCCTGGCCTCCTTCTTCGCTCAGCACACAATGCCCTTCTTGTTACACCATCCACACCCTCTGTCCTATCCCATCTCATACCTTTCTCACTTTCTGCTCCCTACCTCTGGAACTCCATACCTGTTTCCCTACGTCTAGAACAATCCCCCTCTGTCTTTAAGTCTACCCTTAAATCTTCTTGAGCACTAGGACCATGCACTACCTTTTGCCAAAGCCAGCACTTGTAACCTCAGCACTTGACACCCTTTTATCCTGTTGTCTGTCTCCTCTTTCCCATTTAGACTGTAAGCTCCTTGGAGCAGGGACCTCTCTCCTAATGTTTCTATGAATGTGGCACTTATTTTATCCCTTCTTATTTAATTTAACTTACTTCTATTGTAAGGCGCTGCGTACACTGTGTGGCGCCATATACATATACACATACATACATGATGCGCAACCTTCAAATCCAGGGAGTGCACCAGAAGGACAATTATAGAAGTGAGTTGAGTAATGTGATTGCCTTGTCCTGGGAAAGAATACCTGGGCCTGACAGAAGATCATTAATGGGGCATAGGTGACAAAACAACAAGTACAAATATATATATATATATATATATATATATATATATTATTGAGCACCTAAAGGTAAGTATAATGGAATCCTAAACAATAGAAAGAGACGTTGCAGAAATAGGGTTATATAAATGTGGACACTAGTGGAGAAATAGGGCTATTAGTTGAGCAGTCATTCTAACAGAGGGCAAAATAACAGATATAAGACAGCAGGTAATTTACCAGAACAATTCTTGCCATCATGTACATCATATCTTCAATGGTTCTTCACTTCTTCATAGATGTGATGGCCTATCACTCCTCTACAGCCAGTCTGCAGTTCTGCACCTTTGCGAGTGATTCTTTGATTGAGATATGAGTCACTAGAAACTCCTGAAGTATATCTAAGTTTTTCATGGTTTTGAGGGTTTTCTCTTTACCACTTCATCAGGAAAAAGGATGCAAAGAGGAACCAAAATGGAGGGACCTGTATTTAAAACCATACTAAAAAAATGAGGAGCATTTTCACAATTTACATAAAAGTATACACATCAGTTTTATGAGACAAATGACCACATTGATGATACTTCATTACTAGTGTTGAGCGAGCGTGCTCGGCCGATGCTCGGATCGGCTCGAGCATCGCTCTGCTCGGCACATGGCGGTACTCGTCGAGTACCGCCATGTGCTCGCCCGCCATGTTCGGGTGGCGGGGATCTGTGCCGGAAGAGGCACAGATCTGAAGACGCTCCGCTGGACCACCAGGGACTGGAGGTACGGGGGCATTGCGGAGATGAAGGGGGCATTGCGGAGATGAAGGGGGACATTGTGGAAGAGGGGCATAGACTCTATGCCCCTCTTCCACAATGTCCCCCTTCATCTCCGCTATGCCCGTCTTCCACAATGTCCCCCTTCATCTCCGCTATGCCCCTCTTCCACAATGTGCCCCTTCATCTCCGCTATGCCCCTCTTCCACAATGTCCCCCTTCATCTCCTCTATGCCATAGAGGAGATGAAGGGGGACATTGTGGAAGAGGGGCATAGCGGAGATGAAGGGGCACATTGTGGAAGAGGGGCATAGCGGAGATGAAGGGGGACATTGTGGAAGACGGGCATAGCGGAGATGAAGGGGGCATAGCGGAGATGAAGGGGGCATAGCGGAGATGAAGGGGGACATTGCGGAGATGAAGGGGGCATTTGGAGATGAAGGGGGCATAGCGGAGATGAAGGGGGGCATTGACCAGGCACCCTCCCCTCATCAGAGCAGGGGGTGCCTGGTGTAATGCTCGTGTCGCCCCATTATATGCAATGGGGCTCGGGTGCTCGGCCGAGCACTCGAGCCTCAGGGGGTGCTCGGTCAGAGCACCCGAGCACCCGAGCATCGGGGTGCTCGCTCAACACTATTCATTACGTATAAAAAATAAGAGAAAGCATAACAGTAAATTACTCTTATGTGACACAAAGAAACCTTGATTAGAATAATTTGAATATTTGATCAATGCAAGCATACTGTGTGCTCCTTTTATTGATCAACCATATATACATTTGGGTTAATGCATAAACTGGATATACATATACAAACTCCAAAACTATAACAACTTTGATGTATTGCTATAATAGATCAAGGTCCATTAGTCTGTCCAGTTTATAGCAAAAAAGGAAACCACTAGAAAACATGTAGAGGTTAATATAATAAAACAGGGAGATATGATCTATACTACATATGTTAATAAAGGTGCCAATCTAAACAATACATAATGTCAGACCAAACACAGAAGTGATTGGAATTAAAGCCACAAATGAGAAGAAAAAGAAGAGAGGAAATAATAGAGGACCCCAGAGGAAAGAGGGAAAACAAAAAAGGAATCAGAATCAACCCAAAGACAAATATGGGGTCTCTCCAACCTATCATATCATATCATATCATATTCAAATGATCTGTCAGACAGAAATAGCAGATGGTAGAATCTGTAACCCACTCCCACTTCAATGTTATGTTCTCATCAGTAGTTGGTTCAGCTGCTCCCTTATATCCAAATGGCTCCACCTGATGTATACCCCAACAAGAACCTGAAAATGAAAAATAAAAGTGCAAATAGCAATTCTAGAAATAGACTATGCTCAAACATCATTCAAAAATAGTAACTTAAACTGGTACTCACAGACTTGTTCCTAACAGTGTTTGAGTCTACACTAGCATTAATACAGCACGCAGGAAATTGTATGGCAGAACAACCCTTTTACAGCAATCACTGATCCTCTGCTCTCCTGATGAATCCTCTGGCGTATAACCGGGTAAATTAAAAAATGTAAAATGAGCTGGAATAATATTTAGTTTAATAAAAAATAGATATGACAATTACATATCATAAATAAACTTAAAATCACTGCTATTGTTCATTCTTATTCAACAAGTTTTGCGATGATACAACCAGCCACTTCATCATGACTGGATAAACAAACAAACAAACAAACAAACCAACAGTTGATTTATTTTACCTACTCTTTATACCCTTCTGAAATACCAGTATCACCACCAGGTTCCACAATGAAACACATTAAATTATTTAAATTAAATCCTGATTAGTAAATGGAACCAACCTATTTCTACTCATCTTTTATACTGAATATTTATCACGGTCCCCGTGATTCCCTGTCAATCTCAATATGTATACATTTGCATTGGAGGAGTCTGATTGGCCCGCCCAGGATGTGCCTTTATATGCTGAGGCTTGGGCACTTGTCAATTGCCCTTTCGTGGTGTTGTGTTGCTGCGCCTTGTTATTGATCTCCAGTGTCTCCTGTGTACCGACCCGGCTAGTCTGATTCTCTTTCTGTTCCTGCTTCGTGATCTGACCCGGCTTTGGCTGACGACCCTGCACAGTGATCTGACCCGGCTCTGGCTGACGACCCTGCACCGTGATCTGACCCGGCTCTGGCTGACGACCCTGCACCGTGATCTGACCCGGCTCTGGCTGACGACCCTGCACCGTGATCCGACCCGGCACTGGCTGACAACTCCGCTCCGTGATCCGACCCGGTTCTGGCTCCTGATCCTGCTCCGTGATTGTTCAACTCTCCGGTGGTGTTCCTGCGATTCAGTCATCCGGTTCTGGCTACTGCTCCTGTCCGGTTGCTGCTCCTGTGTACTCCGGTCGCTCTGGCGACATTCTGACTGTTCTCAGTTTCCTCGCTCTTTACGCTGTAGCCGAGGTTGCCTGCCTTGTTCTCGTTGAGCATTGCTCTTTTCAAATGTACCAGATTAACCCTTGCACTGCCGGTAGTCTCCGATTACGTGCCATTTGATACATTGCCAAGCTCCGGTGATTCGCTGAGCCTTTACACTTTTGAGCCTCCGCTTTACGCTATACCAGTCCTTGCAGAGCTCCGCTTGCTCGATGCCCGGTGAGCATCATGATCACGCGGGTTGACACTGGTAGTCCATTCGCTCTTGCATCAGGATTCTGGGTGACACCGTGTGGGTGTCTGGGCAGTACCTCATTCACTCAAAGTGCTTTATCCCAACTGCACTACTCGGTGCATTGGCTCTTCATAGCTTGGGCAATTCCGTTCTACTGTGGCCTCCCGAGGGCTGGCATATTTCCGTGGCAGACGCAGGGTTACTCAATACTCCTTCAGGGCGATTTCTATTCTGGTTACATCAAATTGGCAGTAGCAATCCTCATAAGCCCACTGTGGTGGTACGGGCTCAGCTTAGAGCAACAGGGACTCATCCTGCTTATGCTTCAAGAGTGTTACAGCGCTTCTCCTGAGTTCCTGATCTACATTTAAGGACTATTACCATAGACTGCTATATATCTCCTGGGCGTTGGCCAATCTAGTCTGAGCCTTACCAGTTGCTCCACTTAACCCTCTATGCACTACTGTTTGTAGTTTACTCCATCCTCTGTTCATATTGCCTGTTCTTACCGTTACTAGCTTCTAGGGGCAGTGTTGTTCATTTTTTATTTTAATAAACTGTGTTTTACATTACAACCTGGTCTGAGTGTCAGTAAAACCGTAACAATATTATAATCATTCATATTATACAATCTCTTTTATGATATAATAATAAAAGAAGAGAAGATTCCTCTATATTTATTATTATCAAACATGACGCATTAAGTGTCCTCCAGTTGTCATTGAGTCAAAAATCTGATCAATATGTTATCACTTTAATTAATGTTGAAAAAACAAAAAGAATAATAAAAACAATCGGCTATCTTTAATAACAATATATAATGTGGCACATAAGGAGATACAATCTATTCTTGAAACATACTGGCCATTGTTACAAAGAGATTCCTTACTTAAAAATTTGCTTCTCAAATGACCCAAGATCATTTAAAGAAGAGTATTAGACTCTAAAGAATAGTGTAGCCACTAGTAAACTAATGATAAAAAGCTAAGGTTTTGAAGAAATTAGGATCTTTATGGACTAATGGGTCTTTTAAATGTGGACATGACAAGTGTATTGCATGCATACATATTGATCACAAGCATATGTCTTGTATATCCCAGACAACAGGTGAAACTTTTGAAATTGAACAATATATGACTTGTCAAAACTCATATGCAGTTTTTTTGATAAACTGCATATGTGAGTTAAAATACATTGGCAGGAATACACAAAAACTGCAAACTGATTTGGCCAGCACAGGCGAAAAGTTGAAAAGGTTTATAATTTGTCTCTCAATGCTGTGCAATAGAACATAATAAAGATCATTCTGCAATGGCGATAACACCGATTCAACATGTATAAATATCCAGTTTACTCTATCTTTTATCATATCACCAAAATACTTAAGATCTTAATTGAACCACCAGGGAGACCCATCATTTCTGGAACTGACTCTCTTACTAGCAAACTCTCCCCATTTCATTCCGTCATATACTGAACAAACGTATAAGTAAATATATCAAGAATAAACACAAAAGCATTCAGCTCTACTACCACTGGTGAGAAGGTTCAGATTAAAAAGCTCATCAAATGCGAAACCGAATATGTGATATACCTTCTTGAATGTCCATATGGTCTTCTGTACATAGGAAGGACTACTATTAAACTAACAATAGAATGAAGAAAAACAACAAACTTTAGACTTTGCATTATAAGTCCTTTTTTCCAACATATCTCAAACATAGCCATCATGGGCATTGAATATGTACCACCAAACATCAGAGGTGGGAATAGATTTCAACTCTTTGCCAAAAAGAAGAGTTATTGGCTTTTCGGAATGAACAGTTTGGCTCCTAGAAGGCTGAATGAAGATTTGGACTTGTGGGCCCATAACGGACTGTGAGCAAGAAGGGTCCTGGTGTGCTTCTGTTGCATCCCGAGGGTAAGCTACTTTAAACTTCATTATCACCTAGAAGTCGACACTCCCCTCTTTCACTGGGTATTCTCCTTTATAGCACTATAGCCTCTTCCTTTGTCTTGCTGTCGTCAGAAACTAAGATTTCAGTTGATCACATTTTACCTCTAATAATTTAAATGGATAGTAATACTTAAAATGCAAAAAAAATATGTTGTCAGGTTTATCCCCCTGAGTAAAACAAGGGTACTCCCACTGCTGAAAGGTGTTTTATTGAAAAGTTATTACAGCTCAAAGTTGATTTTTTTAGGTGCAATATCACAGTGTCCTGAAACTGTACAGTGGCGCTGTTGCTACATCATCCTATGGAGATTTATGGTCTCGGGACCAGAACTGTCCATAGGATGGTGTAGCAACAGAGCCACTGTACAATTTCAGGCCACTGTGATTTTGCACCTAAATATTTCAACTTAATAACTTTTGAATAAAACACCTTTCATCAGTGAGAGTACTCTTTTTTACTCAGGGGGATAAACACTACAGTATATATTTTTTTTTTATATATATTCAGTATTACTATCCCTTTAAGAAAGTTTTTTTGACAATACATATGACCATTTTCTTTCACCAATGTACATATTATTTTATCTTGTGTACATATTCTTTGTATGCTAGCCTTATGTTTGCTTGAATATATTCAGGACGCATATTAGTCTGAATTTCTACCTCCACCCCTTAATTCCCCCTACCCGTTTTTCTTTTGTGCCAAGTGTCGCTTTCACATGACAATTAGTTAACTCTATATCCTTTTAAACTTTTATATATTTTTGTGGTCATATATTTCCCCAGCCCATCAGTTACATTTTTCATGTTACATAGCAGTTTCACGCCCATACAGTTAGAAATACCACAATATGTTCCTGCAATATATACAATAACTCCGGGGTTACTATCTATTTTATATATGTGTTCTTTACTATATTTAGAATTCAATCAATCAGTGGTCCATGTCTTGGTCCCACTATAGTTAGTTCTCGAACCATGTACAAGGACCCATATGGTATATATGTTTTACCTTTCATCTAGTACCATTGGTTTTATGTATTGCTCCATTACAGTGATTGACATTAATACCACTTCTATGGTCAGTCTGACATTATTTATGGTTTGTATCAATACATCAGTGTTACTATAGTGTCTGATTTTATATATATATATATATATATATATATATATATCCAGTTTTTATATTAACTCAAACGTATCCATGGTTGATCAGTAAAAGGAGCACATTGTATGCGGCTTTTACATCTACTCTAAGTGCTTCATTCAATGAATGAACCCTGTCACCGGGTTCATTGTTAGAAAGCAGCCCTGCACTCTGATCATTGAATCAGTTACCCAGTTTGACCCCGGTGACTGATTCAATGATGGGAGCGCAGAGCTCCGTTTACATTGAATGAACCCACTGACCGGGTTCATTCATTCAGATCTTGATGCTGCAGTAGGCTGTAAAGCCAGCAGCATCAAGAAGGCTGTAAATGCCTTTGGGGTCACCCCATGGATCAACTGTCCTTTTGGATAGGTGATACATGTTAGGGGGGCTATCAGGAGGGGTCCTGGTGCTCCCCTTTGAGGTCTGATCTTTTAATATCAGCATAAAAGCGCATATAAGCTATGTTTCACAGGCAATTGCCAGCCTCATGTTAGGGGGGGTGTCATGAGGGGTCATGATACCCCCCTTGAGGTCTAATGTTCATATAATTAAAGTAAAACGCATTTTGTAATAAACACATGTTTTAATAAAAAATAAATGGTTTAAGTATTCCAGAGTTGTTATTTATGTTATTACTATTTCAATACGTAATTATACTATTGTCCATAACGTGTTCATATGAATGCTGTATCATATAGCATATTAGTTTATACTGTATCCACTATCTTTATATTCATTATTACTTGTATGTAATATCTTTCTTCAAATAAAGCTTTAAAAATAAATAAATAGTTAAAACACACACATATATAGGCCAGGTATGCAGTCCATACCTTGCCTATTAACCCATGCTAAGCAATGCTTTACTACCTCTCTGGTACTCAAAGGGGTAAGTGTCAAATAAAAGACAGGCTAGACTACTACATGTCAGTCCCTGAGGTTAATGTCAGATGGAACTAGTATGTTGAATATATGTAAGATAAGTTGACATACTAAAGGGGGGGATGTCGAAGGGGGGTGACATTGTGTAGTGCTTGGTGTACATTTTCTATTTATTGTAACCCGTTGAATGCCACAGAGTTGAGCAATGCACATCCCTATGGCATTCAATGCTGTCCATGGTGCTGAAATCCTTCTCTGTATTCCCCTACTGGCACAGAGAATGCTGTTCAGAATGTCGTAGTGTTGGTGATGTGTGAGGGGAGGAGATCCCTTCCACACCGACAGCACTTTGAAAATCCTGTATGCTAATAGGGACCTTCTCCAACCCTCCCCTCCCATCCGACAATTTTTGTGAATATGTCAATGTGTGTGCAGATCAAATTGTCGGAGTGATTCGAAAACATTGACAATATCATACCAACACCCCATAGACATCTAGGCCCAGGTGTCTCATACAATTGATGTATACACATTTATGTAAATTGTGACAATGTTCTTCCTTAAATGGACAGACTGGATTAAATAGAGGACACACCATGTTTGGCATCTTCTTTGCATCTTTCATCCTGACAAAGGGATAAATCGAAAACACCCGAAATCATTATATATACTGCAGGAGTTTCTAGTGACTGATATCTCAATCAAAAGATCACTCTGGATAAAGGTGCAGAACTGAAGACTGGCTGTAGAGGACTGATATGCCATCACACCTTTGAAGCAGTGAAGGACCAGTGAGGGATATGAAGTGAATGGTGGCAAGATTTTTTTTATTTTATTTTATCTATTTTATTTGTTTTCTGTTGATTTTGTCTAGGATTCCTGTAAATTCCTGTATACAGGTATATATTTTTAGCATCCATGTGCTTCACCTTTTCCTTGTATTTTTATTTTATGTTACCCTGCAATAAATAATACACTTTAATCACACCATCCTGCTACTCTTAGATCTCTTATTGAGTTATTTTTTTTCACCATATATTTTATTTGCCCGAGTACACTCTGGAACATTGCACAGCAGCACAGAGATCAAGACAGGTGATATTTAATTTGATAAGCATGAACAATCAAGGATCCAATATACTGACTGCTACACTGATGTTTTCATTGAATAGCTTGATTATTTGAATGTCCCTTTCTACTGATTGATACTTCCCTATTAAGTAAATTATTGCCTAGTTTACTACTTTTGTTGCCCACACAACTCGAGTTTGCCATCTACTGACCATACTGCTACAATCCATTAATGAATACAGTGGCTCCACTCATTCATAGATTTATATGCACATTCTGCCATTTATTGAATACATTATCAGTGCTCATTGAGATATACAGTGACTTGGACTTGTTCATATATTTATTTTCATGACTGTTATGAGCATATGGTTTTATCTTTATTGTTTTCCTATTTTTATCATGCATTACAATATATTTTTCTGATATTATTATTTTACTTTCTTATATTCACCTGACAGCTTTTATAGACAATGTAGCACTGTATCACCATTTGCAGGTATCTTACCTCCATTTAGCGGATCAACCATTATCTGACCTATTAAGCACTGTATCTCTCTATAGTAGGTAGGTATAGTGTGTCAGTTGTGATAAACCAGTATTTACAAGCAGAAAATACATTTGAAAACCTTTCATAGGCTATCTTAATAATTCCCACTATTATATTTATTTTACTTATTTGGGGAGGTGGACATGAACCGGTTATTTTGGTATCTTTTTCAAGTTTTCCCATGGGCTAGTTTTAACAAAGGAGGGGGGAGATAAACATTTTCATTTTGTGAAAATTAATAATGGCATTCAGTACCTTTTTCTTTTTGGTGCCTTAGCCCAATGCATAATCCTGCAATAGTGTATGGAAAAATGTCAAGTGCAGAATGAATAGCAATGTTGTGCATACGTGTTGTGTGTGCCAGAGTATTTGTAAGTAGTGTTTGGCTTGTAAAATACCATTACTTTTTTTTTGCTGCATTTTTAAAATACAGATATGGATGTAATATGTGTTATTCCCATTTTAGTAGATAATATAAATTTATACTTAGGATTCTAAAAACAGAGCCAGCTAGTCTAGAATCTTAGTAAATACAGGTTTTTGATCAAATTCCTTTTCATGTAGCGAGCTAATTTATTGTCCGTATTTCCATTGCATTATATGGGCCCTTGCACAGGAGCCTGTATATATGTGGGGCAATTATGTTAAAGGGATTGAGAGCACTACCAGCAATAGTAGCAGCCTGGCCTCCTGTTGCAAACAGGTGGAGGCTGTTCTTGATCGGCCACATCTCCTGTTATACCAAGAAGCCATGCTAATTGACACTTACAATGAAAGAAGTAATTCTTCTTAAAAAATATGTGTGCGCCATAAAGATGTGCACCCTTAAAATATGTCACATAAAGATGTGCGCCCTTAATATGTTTGCACCATAACTATGTGTGTGACATACAGATGTGCTCCCTTACTATATGTGCAACATATTGAACATGTGAGCGACATTTTGATGCAGGTGACATATTGAAGGAAACATTCTGTGCATGGCGATATAATGAATGTGCCATTGTTAGGCAAGTGACATTGTCAATGCATCATTTGTAAGCTGGCGACTAGTGTTGAGCGAGCGTGCTCGGCCGATGCTCGGATCGGCTCGAGCATCGCTCTGCTCTGCACATGGCGGTACTCGTACGAGTACCGCCATGTGCTCGCCCGACATGCTCGGGTGAAGAGGATCTGTGCCGGAAGAGGCACAGATCCGAAGACGCTCCGCTGGACCACCAGGGAATGGAGGTACGGGGGCATTGCGGAGATGAAGGGGGCATTGCGGAGATGAAGGGGGACATTATGGAAGAGGGGCATAGACTCTATGCCCCTCTTCCACAATGTCCCCCTTCATCTCCGCTATGCCCGTCTTCCACAATGTGCCCCTTCATCTCCGCTATGCCCCTCTTCCACAATGTCCCCCTTCATCTCCTATGCCATAGAGGAGATGAAGGGGGACATTGTGGAAGAGGGGCATAGCGGAGATGAAGGGGGACATTGTGGAAGAGGGGCATAGAGTCTATGCCCCTCTTCCACAATGTCCCCCTTCATCTCCGCTATGCCCCTCTTCCACAATGTCCCCCTTCATCTCCGCTATGGCATAGGAGATGAAGGGGGACATTGTGGAAGAGGGGCATAGCGGAGATGAAGGGGGACATTGACCAGGCACCCTCCGCTCATCAGAGCAGGGGGTGCCTGGTTTAATGCTCGAGTGCTCCCATTCATTTGAATGGGGCTCGGGTGCTCGGCCGAGCACTCGAGCATCAGGGGGTGCTCGGTCAGAGCACCCGAGCACCCGAGCATCGGGGTGCTCGCTCAACATTACTGGCGACCAAAGAAAAAGACTTTTTGGCACGTGCAATGCAGTGTGTGGCATTTCAAAAGGATACCATTAAGAATCACGTATCTATGTCTTATCCACCTAGAACAGAAGTAAAGGAGGATATCAAGTGGACATTCTAATGATCAGGCTGACAGTTTTTTGTGCAATTATGTCGTTTGTAAAGGCACTGTGATATATGTGAAAAACATCATACCCTGCAGAAGTTCCCCATGATACACCCTTTCAAAGGATGGATTTATTATTATAGGTACCATTAACTTCCACAGAGATAAGAAATACAGTCTTACTTTTGATGAGCTCTTCAGCCAGTTGCCCAGATTAGTTTGCTTGCAAGTTTTCTTCTGGCTTTTGTGGTTGTTTCTGTATTTTCTGGGGCGTTTCCACAGACACAATGAACTGACTGTTGTCAAGCATCAATCCCTGTGCCACAGGTCAAATAATGTGTTTATCAACATCATTGGAGAAAATAACACATGTGGAGGTCCACAGAATTGCACAATTACAAACCATAATAAAATATTATGTGCAGGGAGCAAGAGAACCGAGCCCTGCTCCTGACTCTTTCTGCCAACAAACTTCCCTTTACTGGTTGTATTGTTCATAATAATATATTGTTGTAGTTCCTGCTTGTACCATTCTGTGGTACCCACGTGTGTTATTTAATCATTCTTTGCACTGGTGTTGAGGAAAAGGTTGTATCATCAGTGGCACAGTGGCTGATTCCCGAAGACTGTAAGTGGATTGTAACTGCAAAAACAACCCAGATACTAAAGTAACAGCAAAAGCCAGAAAAAGACTTGAAATTGAGAGAAGCGGTACAGCTTACTGACAAAGCTCTGAAAAAGCAAGACTATATTTTCTAGTCATTTGATGCATGAGTGTCCTTTCTGGGTCATGTTAAAGAGGAACTACCACCCTATATAAAGTCACCCTGCAATAATTATGCATATGGAGACTAGATTCTTAATAGTGCTTTTATCTCACACAAGTAGCCGGTTCTGAAGTAATCATATACCAGAAGCCAGGCTTGCATGCAGACATCTTGTCTTAGAGACGTCTGCACGCCTGTGCTGTCTGTCCAGGTCTCCTCTAGGACGTATTGCATGGTGCCTTAAGACACCAGAAGGGACTGGTGGCACAGGTGTGAAGATGGCTCTAAAGCAAGACGCCTGTCCATCAGTCTCCGAAAAATAAGGATTACCTCAGAACCGGGTACTTATGAGAGATAATAGCACCATTAAGAAGCTAGTCGGCCATATGCCTAATAATTGGGGGCGACTTTATATAGGGTGGTAGTTCAGCTTTAATAAGAAAAATGTGTCAGCACCTTTTCAATCTTGTAATTATATCTACCCTTTCTTTATGAAAGAGGTGGTCAGTCCCCATTATGGACCAAGGCTGCAGGACTTTCATAGTTTGACATTGTATGTTGCTTGGTTGAAGAATTAAACACTGAGTGATAGGCGAGATAAGGAAATTTGATTAGCATACTTGGTAACTGATCATTAAGCTTTTCCACATAATAATTTTATTACCCATAGCGACAGAGCTACCACTTAAAACAATAAAAAAGAGCAAAACAATGAGTATTCATTTTGGTTGTTTAGACCTAATGCTCCAGTGGAATTCAGTCTTATTATCCAGTGCAATTCCAGCCTAAGCAAATCATTGTTCCTGTTGCTGCCTTGAGCATTTCTGGCCTGAAAACTGTAAAATGTCTGGATCTATGTTTTGTTTGTCCCATTGGGATGATTCAAGCTTGCATATGTATGCCTCGTATATAACAAGGCTTCAGACAAAAATTTAAATAATGTTGGTACTATGATTTTTCTAAGAACAGTACATACTGAAGTAATACAGGCAAAATCTCCCTCTTAGTACTACTGAGAGTTAAACTAAATAATGCTCCAAGTGATCGGCTCTTATAAATGATAAGTCATCTCCAATAAAGAAAATCTGTTGCAAAATTATAGCGTTTTATAGCAGCTTACACTTTGCCTATATGACTTGGTATGATGTGCATGTATAACATACAATTCTTTTTTCACATCAGAGCAGACAATGGGTACCAACATTTGTCATATCTTGATGTGTCGTTATATCAGCAAAAGCTGTATAATAATGTTTATTTACTTACCACTTTTTTGTCAGGTTTCTCCAAACGAGCCAGATTTGTAAGTATTCAGATTAGGCACCTGCCTAGAGATGGTGCAACTGATGATAAACCTGCTCACTTACATGTTCCATTTCAGGACCTAATAACTTGCATCATAACATTCTTTAACTATGTCAGTTTGGGGTGTGTACTTTCTATACACAGGCACCTCTGATGACAGCAGCTTCTTGCCCCTTCTTCCTGCTCTAGATCTAGGGGCAAATTCTATACATCATGCTACACACTTCCTCTCTGAGTGAAGATCCCTGCCCATTCCTATTTTATTCCTGTACTTCCATTCAGCCTCATCAGAGTTTTATGCTTCAACTTCGAAAATGTAGTCTCTGTTTTCCATATTATCATGCATTAAAATTGTGATATTGTCACATTATATGGACAAGGGGTGGGCGAAAAGTGAGAAAAATTCCCTGCATTACTTTTCAGGAAAAACAGATAATTTTTCTCTTTTATCAAAAAAGTTTTCTTCAGTGCAAAATTTTCCTCCTTTTCGCCTATTCCAGCAAAAGTTTTGCCTATTCTAACACATTTCTCCTATTCCAATACATTTGTCACATATGTTTCCTATACTGCAACATTTCCCAGCACAATATTACTTGTTCTGAGGGCTGTAGTGGAGAAATAAGTAACTGGAAGTAAAAGTTGGGTCCTACAGCAACATTTACCTTGAAAAATGTGTTAGTATGCAGAATGCATTTGTCCTTTGCCCACAACTTCCTGCGTAAGTGCCACTGGTACATATTCATGATGATGCTCCACAGAAAAAGCTTTTTCTGTTGTGTGACAAAAGGGCTAATCTAGTATGCAGGGGCACTAAACCAGCTTGCCAATAATTAATAGGAGACTAGTGTATGGACCAAAACAGTCCAGATGATGGTATATTAGATAATTACCAAAAGCTATTACCAGCCCTAATAAGGGCCATTTGTTGCCCTACTTATTATTGAAGCCACAGACTTGGTTTGCAGTTGTCAAAAGAAGAAAGAACAACCATAATGTCCAGGTATGCTAATAACCTAGAGATAATAGGGAGGATATGAGCCGGATTGCACGTATAGCATGTGCCAGTCCCGGTATATCCGACGGTGTCATAGATGTATGTTACCAGTCCTAAAAAGGGCTTTAAATACCCAAGAGATTACCAGTCCTGAGAAGGACCATTAATATTGTAGGCAACTGCAAATGCAAGAAAGCCGTGACCGGGCTATCGATTTTTGAAAATATGCTATATACCGTAGAATGTAACCTAGCGCTAGGATCGGAATATCAACCGGACTGCACATGTGGGATCTGCCAGTCTCGGTGTATCCCCCTGTATAATTAGCTTCATAATTACCAGCCCTAAAAAGGGCCTTGATAGTACTATATACCGTAGCGCCCAGGTGTCACTGAGATGCAGCGCTAAGATCAGGATATCAACCGGACTGCACGTATAGAGTCTGCCAGTCTCTGTGTGTCTCGTGATATAATTTACCTTCCAATTTACCATCCCTGAAAAGGGTCTTGATTAACCTTAAAGTTACCAGTCCTAAAAAGGACCATTGTTTAAGAATCAAGCTTAAGTAACTGCTGTGCCGTGTTAATGGAGTCAGCCAGCTAAAGTATCTCAAAAATGTACAGCATATTATTCAGAGGGATTTCAAAAGGTAGTAGCAGAGAGAATCAAACTCTCTATTACGGCATAGAGATGCCTGACGCGCGTTTCGCCATGCTGCTTCTTCAAAAGGCTAATTGCATGAATGCTCTAAAAAAACGGTTATTTAAACCAGAAATGAACCCTCCATGTGTCAAATTGACAGACTGATTCAGCCAATGATACAACATATACACCCATTATGGCATACAACCCATAGGTTGCCAAGCAAAGAGGATTCAATGTTGGTTTAAACGGTCTGTTATATGTAAAATGCAACAGATATATAAATTAACCCCTTAAGGACCGGAGGTTATGGGACATTTCCGTCCCATAACGACCGCATAGGGGCACGTTGACGCGCCGGTACACGTGACCTGTCACGTGTATCGGTGCGTCACTATGGGGCTTGAAAGAGATCGCTCCGATCTTGGAGCGGTCTATTTCATGCCCTATTTTTACTTACAGCGCTCCCGGTAGAACGATGTAAGTAAAAAGTACGTGACGTACCATGACCGTCATCGGTCCTTGAGTAGTTCAAGGACCGTGACGGTCCTGGTACGTCAAGGGTCCCTAAGGGGTTAAAGGGTGTAACTTATATTTCATAGTTAGATGTTATAAATCCTGATAGGTTCATATATACAAAAATCATAGCATTAAAAGTATGTGCTGAGTAAGATAATAATGTACATTACGAGCAATTGTATTATCAAAGTAAAAATAGATTGGAAATCATCACAAAGCCACATTACCTCATGCATGAGGAATATTAATGAAACAAAAAAACAAGATATACAGTCCGAATGAGCTATAGATGAATATACAGAGGGAATTCATCATTAAGACCATGAGGTCTGAGTGAGTTAAGTCTGAAGATCTACCTGTTTTCACATCTCATTAACCTCTGATTGATGTCACCACTAGTGATGAGCGAGCACCCCAATGCTCGGGTGTTCGGGTGCTCTGACCGAGCACCCCCTGAGGCTCGAGTGCTCGGCCGAGCACCCGAGCCCCATTGAAGTCAATGGGAGGACTCGAGCATTACACCAGGCACCCCCTGCTCTGATGAGGGGAGGGTGCCTGGTCCATAGGAAAAGGGCAGAAAAGGATGGAAACACTACAGAAATGGTTCAGGGACAGCATAGGGAGGATGTCTGGATGCATCTTGGACTCCAACATCGCTGCTGGGAACGATCTTTCGCCCGTAGTACGCCATTTTTACAGACTGACCGTAAAACACACAAAAAGGAAGATAAAAACGACTTTAGGCGAAAAATTGTTACCAAACAGTATTTGCTGTATATTTACTTGTATATCATCTGCAAATTCTCCCAAAAATTTCTTCGATTTTTCTGAACTGAGGCCATGATTAAGAGGGAAACGTGCACAGAGGCAAATTCTCCCAAAAATTTCCTTGATTTTCAGAACTGAGGCCATGATTAAGAGGGAAACGTGCGCAGAGGCAAATTCTCCCAAAAATTTCCTTGATTTTCAGAACTGAGGCCATGATTAAGAGGGAAACGTGCGCAGAGGCAAATTCTCCCAAAAATTTCCTTGATTTTATTGAACTGAGGCCATGATTAAGAGGGAAACGTGCGCTGAGCTGACCATCTAAAACATTATGGGTGAGGGTCTGCTGCAGAGCTGACCATCCTAAACATTATATGCGAAGGCCCGCTAGTGAGCTGACGCTATAAAACATTATATGCGAAGGCCCGCTAGTGAGCTGACGCTATAAAACATTATATGCGAAGGCCCGCTAGTGAGCTGACGCTATAAAACATTATATGAGAGGGCCCGCTAGAGAGCTGACCCAATAAAACATTATATGAGAAGGCCCGCTGGTGAGCTGACCTATATAAAAATTGTCAAACAGGGCCCGCTGGTGAGCTGGCCCTATATAAAAATTATATCACAGGGCACGCTGGTGAGCTGGCCCTATATAAAAATTATAGCACAGGGCCCGCTGGTGAGCTGGCCCTATATAAAAATTATAGCACAGGGCATATGGAAGAGGAGGAGGAGGATGAGAAGATTAAGAGTCAACCATATACCCGTTTTTTGGGTGGAAGGGGTGAATGGGAATACAGAGTATTCCCATCATTGTAAATAACATATATAAAGTGAGTTTATGTTCCCCCGGGGCTTTCCTCCAGTGGAGTGGAGAAGTCAGGGGAAATCCAGGCCTTGTTCATTTTTATAAGTGTCAACCTATCAGCATTGTCGGTGGAAAGGCGGATACGCTTATCTGTTATGATGCCACCAGCAGCACTAAATACCCGCTCAGACAGAACGCTGGCGGCAGGGCAGGCCAGCACCTCCAAGGCGTAGAGTGCCAGTTCATACCACGTGTCCAGCTTGGACACCCAGTAGTTGTAAGGCACAGAGGGATCATTGAGGACGCTGACACGGTCTGCTACGTACTCCTTCACCATCTTCCAAAAATCAGGGTGAGGGTGCTGGCGGGGTGTCATGAAGGTGTCCCACGCCTTGGAGAGTGGTGCCCTGCCTTTCTCGGAACTGCTGTGTGCTCCCCTTTTCTCCCCTTCTCTGTTGGCCAAGGTAGCACGTACTCTGCCGCCAGCGTTGTCAGATGGAAAATTTTGGAGCAATTTTTCAACAAGAACCTTCTGGTATTGCACCATTTTGCTTGTCCTCTCCACCGGAGGAATGAGAGATGAGAAATTCTCTTTGTAGCGGGGGTCCAGAAGGGTGAACACCCAGTAATCCGTGTTGTTTAAAATGCGTATAACGCGTGGGTCACGGGAAAGGCAGCCTAACATAAAGTCAGCCATGTGTGCCAGAGTACCAACAGTCAAGATTTCGCTGTCCTCACCAGGAGGATGACTCTCAATATCCTCATCCTCTTCCTCCTCTTCTGCCCACCCACGCTGAAGAGATGGAACTAAAGTTCCATGGCTACCCTCTGTAGCGGAGGCAACCGTGTCTTCCTCCTCCTCCTCCTCCTCCTCCTCCTCCGCCTCCTCCAATTGTCGCTGAGAAGACGAAGTGAGGGTGCTCTGGCTATCACCTTGTGTAAGCTCTTCCTCCCCCATTTCCACCTCTTCCACATGCAAAGCGTCGGTTTTAATTGTGAGCAGCGAGCGTTTCAGTAGACACAGAAGTGGGATGGTTACACTGATAATAGCGTTATCGCCGCTCACCATCTGTGTCGATTCCTCAAAATTGCGTAAAACCTCGCAGAGGTCTGACATCCATTCCCACTCCTCACTTCTGATTACAGGAAGTTGAACGGAGAGGCGACGACCGTGTAACAGCTGGTACTCCACTACTGCCCTCTGCTGCTCACAAAGCCGGGCCAACATGTGGAAGGTGGAGTTCCAGCGCGTGCTCACGTCACACAGCAGCCGGTGAGCTGGCAATTGTAAGCGCTGCTGCAGCTTCAACAGGCCGGCCGAAGCTGTAGATGACTTACGGAAATGTGCACACACGCGGCGCACCTTGGTCAAGAGATCATGCACATTGGGGTAGGTTTTTAGAAATCGCTGCACCACTAAATTAAATACATGCGCTAGGCATGGTACGTGTGTGAGCTTGCCGAGCTCCAAAGCCGCCACCAAGTTACGCCCATTATCACACACAACCATGCCTGGTTGCAGGTTGAGTGGCGAGAGCCACTGCTCGGTCTGGTGACTAATCCCCTGCAACAGCTCTGAGGCCGTGTGCTGTTTGTCCCCAAGGCAGATCAGCTTCAGCACGGCCTGTTGACGCTTCCCCACTGCAGTGCTACACTGCTTCCAGCTACTGGCTGATGGGGGAGTGGCGCTGCGTGTAGAGAATTCGGAGGTGGAAACGGAGGAGGAGGAGCCAATAACGTAGGTGCTGGTGGAAACCCTGATGGAGGTAGGGCCCGCAATCCTCGGCGTGGGTAGCACCCGTGCCATCCCAGGGTCCGAGTCGCTCCCAGCCTCCACGACATTCACCCAGTGTGCCATCAGGGAAATGTAGCGTCCCTGGCCACAAGCACTTGTCCATGTGTCAGTCGTTAAGTGCACCTTCCCAGTAACTGCGTTGGTCAGGGCACGGGTGATGTTACGGGACACATGGTGGTGTAATGCGGGGATGGCACACCGGGAAAAGTAGTGGCGGCTGGGGACCGCGTACCGAGGGACAGCTGCTGCCATCAGGCTGCGGAAGGACTCAGTGTCCACAAGCCTAAATGGCAGCATTTCGATGGCCAGTAATTTTGAAAGGTGTGAGGTTAGTGCTATGGCCTGTGGGTGGGTGGCTGGGTACTTTCTCTTGCGCTCAAATGCCTGGGGTAACGACATTTGGACGCTGTGCTGGGACAGGGAAGTGGATGTGGTCGCTGATGGTGCTTCAGATGCTACAGGTGCAGGGCGGGAGGTATGCGGGCCTGCGCCTTCGACAGGCGATTGGCCGGCACCGAAAACAGGGGAAGAGGAGGCAGTGGTGTGGCCTGCAGACACAGATGGGCGATCCAGGCGTTCCTCCCACTTACTACGGTGCTTGGATGCCATGTGTCGGATCATGCTGGTGGTGGTGAGGTTTCTAGTGTTCATGCCTCGGCTCATTCTGGTGTGGCACAGGTTGCAAACTACAATTCTTTTGTCGTCCGCACTTTCCTTAAAAAAACGCCATACCGCGGAACACCTACCCTTTGGCAAGGTAGATTTATGCAAGGGGGTGCTCCGTGGAACATTTGCGGGCCGGTTTGGTGCGGTCCGCCTTCTTTCTGTAGCCACACCACTGCCTCTTCCAGCCTGTTGCGGTGCTGCAGATGGCTCACCCTCAGGACTGCTGTCATCGCTCGGCTCTACACCTTCCCAGGTGGGGTCAGTCACCTCATCGTCCACCAAGTCCTCCTCCACTTCCTCACTCTGATCATCCTCCTCAAGTCTTGATCCCACCACATACTCAGTCATTGACAACTGTATAACATTCTCCTCAACAAGGTCTTGAGACGGAAATAGTGGTTGATTTAATGGCAACTGTGTCTCATCATCATCATCATCATCCACTACTTCCTTTGACCTTAAATGCCGTTCACATCTGTCATCTTCTTGTGATTGGGTAGCCTCTAGAGGTTGTGAATCAGGGCACAAGATGTCATGTTCCTCTGCAAGCGTGCTTGGAGAGAGGGTCAAATGAAGGATTGGTGATGAGACGAGCTCCTCACTATATCCCAGTGTGGGATCACTTCTTTGACCAGACCGTCTATGGTGGGAGGAAGGATGATCAGAGTGAGGATTATGTTGACCAGACTCTTGGCTACTGAGAGTGGACTTGGTGGAAGACAGGGTGGTGCTTAACCGACTGGAAGCAGTATCAGCTGTCATCCAACCGACCACCTGTTCGCAGTGGTCGGACCTCGAGAGTGATGTCCTGCGACGCCCTGTAAAATTACACATGAAGCTAGGTATGGTGGATGTCTTTCTTTCTTGTGCTCTGGCACCAGGCACAGTTTCTCCGCGTCCTGACCCGCGCCCTGAACTATCAGGATCACGTCCACTTCCCCGTTCCTTTTTACCCGCCTTCTTCATCTTACACGGAATATGTGACTTTAATATTTGAGTTTGAAAACTTAACAGTATTTCTTCCTATTCTGCAACTGTGCAGAGTACACAGAATAGGCTGCTAAACGGCGGTGACACACACTGAATGGAATATGTGACTTTAATATTTGAGTTTGAAAACTTAACAGTATTTCTTCCTAGTCTGCAACTGTGCAGAGTACACAGAATAGGCTGCTAAACTGCGGTGACGCACACTGAATGGAATATGTGACTTTAATATTTGAGTTTGAAAACTTAACAGTATTTCTTCCTAGTCTGCAACTGTGCAGAGTACACAGAATAGGCTGCTAAACGGCGGTGACACACACTGAATGGAATATGTGACTTTAATATTTGAGTTTGAAAACTTAACAGTATTTCTTCCTAGTCTGCAACTGTGCAGAGTACACAGAATAGGCTGCTAAACGGCGGTGACACACACTGAATGGAAAATGTGACTTTAATATTTGAGTTTGAAAACTTAACAGTATTTCTTCCTAGTCTGCAACTGTGCAGAGTACACAGAATAGGCTGCTAAACGGCGGTGACACACACTGAATGGAATATGTGACTTTAATATTTGAGTTTGAAAACTTAACAGTATTTCTTCCTAGTCTGCAACTGTGCAGAGTACACAGAATAGGCTGCTAAACGGCGGTGACACACACTGAATGAAATATGTGACTTTAATATTTGAGTTTGAAAACTTAACAGTATTTCTTCCTAGTCTGCAACTGTGCAGAGTACACAGAATAGGCTGCTAAACGGCGGTGACACACACTGAATGGAATATGTGACTTTAATATTTGAGTTTGAAAACTTAACAGTATTTCTTCCTAGTCTGCAACTGTGCAGAGTACACAGAATAGGCTGCTAAACGGCGGTGACACACACTGAATGGAAAATGTGACTTTAATATTTGAGTTTGAAAACTTAACAGTATTTCTTCCTAGTCTGCAACTGTGCAGAGTACACAGAATAGGCTGCTAAACGGCGGTGACACACACTGAATGGAAAATGTGACTTTAATATTTGAGTTTGAAAACTTAACAGTATTTCTTCCTAGTCTGCAACTGTGCAGAGTACACAGAATAGGCTGCTAAACGGCGGTGACACACACTGAATGGAATATGTGACTTTAATATTTGAGTTTGAAAACTTAACAGTATTTCTTACTATTCTGCAACTGTGCAGAGTACACAGAATAGGCTGCTAAACTGCGGTGACACACACTGAATGGAAAATGTGACTTTAATATTTGAGTTTGAAAACTTAACAGTATTTCTTCCTAGTCTGCAACTGTGCAGAGTACACAGAATAGGCTGCTAAACTGCGGTGACGCACACTGAATGGAATATGTGACTTTAATATCTGAGTTTGAAAACTTAACAGTATTTCTTACTATTCTGCAACTGTGCAGAGTACACAGAATAGGCTGCTAAACTGCGGTGACACACACTGAATGGAAAATGTGACTTTAATATTTGAGTTTGAAAACTTAACAGTATTTCTTCCTAGTCTGCAACTGTGCAGAGTACACAGAATAGGCTGCTAAACGGCGGTGACACACACTGAATGGAATATGTGACTTTAATATTTTAGTTTGAAAACTTAACAGTATTTCTTCCTAGTCTGCAACTGTGCAGAGTACACAGAATAGGCTGCTAAACTGCGGTGACGAACACAGAATGGAATATGTGACTTTAATATTTGAGTTTGAAAACTTAACAGTATTTCTTCCTATTCTGCAACTGTGCAGAGTACACAGAATAGGCTGCTAAACGGCGGTGACACACACTGAATGGAAAATGTGACTTTAATATTTGAGTTTGAAAACTTAACAGTATTTCTTCCTAGTCTGCAACTGTGCAGAGTACACAGAATAGGCTGCTAAACGGCGGTGACACACACTGAATGGAATATGTGACTTTAATATTTGAGTTTGAAAACTTAACAGTATTTCTTACTATTCTGCAACTGTGCAGAGTACACAGAATAGGCTGCTTAACGGCGGTGACACACACTGAATGGAATATGTGACTTTAATATTTGAGTTTGAAAACTTAACAGTATTTCTTCCTAGTCTGCAACTGTGCAGAGTACACAGAATAGGCTGCTAAACGGCGGTGACACACACTGAATGGAATATGTGACTTTAATATTTGAGTTTGAAAACTTAACAGTATTTCTTACTATTCTGCAACTGTGCAGAGTATACAGAATAGGCTGCTAAACGGCGGTGACACACACTGAATGGAATATGTGACTTTAATATTTGAGTTTGAAAACTTAACAGTATTTCTTCCTAGTCTGCAACTGTGCAGAGTACACAGAATAGGCTGCTAAACGGCGGTGATACACACTGAATGGAATATGTGACTTTAATATTTTAGTTTGAAGTCTTAAAAGTATTTCTTCCTATTCTGCAACTCTGCACACTACACAGAATGTGCTGCTAAACTGCGGCGAAGCACACTGAATGGAATATGTGACTTTGATATTTTAGTTTGAAGACTTAACAGTATTTCTTCCTATTCTGCAACTCTGCACACTACACAGAATGTGCTGCTAAACTGCGGCGAAGCACACTGAATGGAATATGTGACTTTGATATTTTAGTTTGAAGACTTAACAGTATTTCTTCCTATTCTGCAACTCTGCACAGTACACAGAATGTGCTGCTAAACTGCGGCGAAGCACACTGAATGGAATATGTGACTTTGATATTTTAGTTTGAAGACTTAACAGAATGTGCTCTAATCTGCAACTTTGCACACTAAACAGAATGTGCTCTAATCTGCAACTGTGCACACTAAACAGAATGTGCTCTAATCTGCAACTTTTCACACTAAACAGAATATTTTTTTTTTTGTTTTTTTTGTTTTTTTCCCCCCACACAAAATAACCTGCTGCCCCCACACACAGTAGTCCTAAAAAGGACTTTTGGTTCTTTTTTTTCACAAGTTTTGGTTTTTTTCCTCCCTACACTGCCTTTCCCTTCCTATCCTCAGCTCTCCCTGGCTAAGACTGAGCCGAACTCGATGGTCAGGTGCTATACAGCACCCGACCACGGGTTCTGGCCAGCCAATCAGTGTAATGCCAGCAGCCAACATGGCTGCTGGCATTACACCGATGTCAGAGCCTCCCTGCACGTTTATTGGCTGCGCAGCAGCCGCAAAACGTGCGGGGAGGAGACCCGAACATGGCGGGCGAGCACATGCGGTACTCGTACGAGTACCGCCATGTGCCGAGCAGAGCGATGCTCGAGCCGATCCGAGCATCGGCCGAGCATGCTCGCTCAACACTAGTCACCACCTCTGATTCCTAAATTGATTTTTTGCAAACCCCATGCTTGTAATAGGTTGGGTTTGCTGTTATGATGTTGCAAATAATGTAAGGCCACTGGTGAGATTTTTTTGCCAGGGTTTAAAACATCCTTTGCAGCAGTTATGGTATTGTTGGCATGTTCCCATACTCTTGTTGTCAATTTGCATTTGGTCTTGTCTACATATAGTAGTCCACATGGGCATTGTAGGCAGCAAACCACTGCTGTTTGGCAAGTGATAAAATCTCTAATTTGATATGGTTTGCCAAATCTATCCACAACTGATCTTTTTACAACCATGTGTTGGCATGCCACACAGTGTCCACATGGATGTGAGCCACTGAATTTCGCTGGCTAAGGATGACCAAATGATGACTGATGGTGATGCAGATCTAGAATATATCACTTCAGCATCCTTCTCTTGTTTAAATACAGATGAAGTTGAGAGTGAGGATGGTGACAGGGCAATAAGATTAGCAGAAAGTCAAAGGCTGAATCTTCCAACACTTTTCACTGTGCCTGTCTATAAACTGTTTGAGAAAGCCAATGGAAAGTCCGACCCTGGACAAGCACAGATGTCAAAAAGCACACAGTCACTCTATCAGTCATCGGCATCATCGCATCTTCAAAGTCCAAGTCCCACTCAGCCACACACACCTGTTTTGAGTACCCAGCAACAGCAACACAGGTTAACATCCACAGTATTAGATTTGATGAGTACCTCTGGTGCTGCTGCTGTAAGTGCTGCACCTTTGACACCTAGTAGTAATGGCAGTAGAATTACATCAACATCTAGCTCCAGTAGTAGTAGTAGTAGCAGAAACCACAAATGACAGACAAAGACAGGACAAATATATTAAAAGCAGCACAGATGAGGAGGTGGAGGACAGATGGGACCACTGCTATGACTAATAAGTTATGTGTGTCAGTAATCTTAGATGGATAGAGTATGACAATGGTAAAAATACATACACAAATCACACCATGCCAGTCCCCCACCACCACCACCACCACTAAAATACATATCTACCACATTTTAGGTTGTACTTTATTTTTTTCATTACTTGATATCATCCTGAATATGTGCCAGTGTCACTTAAGCAAGAAAGTTTTGTGGGCAAAGGACAAATGCATTCTGCATGTAACACATTTTTCAAGTCATATTTTGCTGCAGGACTCACAACTTTGACTTTCAGCCACTTATTTCTAAACTACAGCCCTCAGAAGAAGTAATATTACAGTGGGAAATGTAGTACCTATAGGAAATATAGGCGAAAAATGTGTTAACATAGGCGGAAAATTTGTTAACATAGGCGAAAAGGAGGACATTTTTGCATAGGCAGAGAGGCAAAATTTTTCGCGGGAAAAGCCAGGGTCATACACAGAGTGGGTAGTCAGCCAAAGCCACAGGTCTGCTCCACATTGGATGTCTAAGACAAAAGGAGCGCACAGAGAGAATGGTCAGACAGAGCCACGGGTCAGCACCAGAATAGGTAGTCCGACAAGTCGGGTCATACACAGAAAACAAGAAAAATTGGAACTAGGACTGCACTAAACAACATAAGGGTAACTGAATGAAGAACCAGACTTAGGACCGGCTGACTAACTCCGTGTGTACTGATCTGGTTTGGCTGAGTATCTGATTCCATTACCGACTAGGACTGGCTGACTAACTTTGTGTGTACCGACCTGGCTTGGCTGACTATCCGTTTCCGTTGCTGACTTAGGACTGGCTGACTAACTCCGTGTGTACCGACCTGGCTTGGCTGAGTATCCGATTCCGTTACTGACTAGGACTGGCTGACTAACTTCGTGTGCCCGACCTGGCTGGTCTGAGTGATTCCTTTACTGACTAGGACTGGCTGACTACTCCGCTTGTGCCGACCTGACTGTGTATCCGGTTCCTTTTTCTGACTGGACTGGCTGACTACCTCCGTGTGTACAGATTGGGGCAACGCTAGCTTCTGATCTGTCAGGGTACGCACCCTGTGTCTCATTCCACCTACTCCCACTTGCTATACTACACAGTGCCTGTGTGGCCTGTCTATCCCCATAGTCTCCAGGGGTCTGTGGGAGTCTGGTCACTTGCCAGTGTCTGTGTTGCCTCCGGTAACCCTAGCATTCTAGGGTCAGGTCACTGCCAGAGTCCTGTCTGTGTTGCCTCCGTTAACCATAGCATTCTAGGGTCAGACCACTGACAGAGTCCTGTCTGTGTTGCCTCCGTTAACCCTAGCTTTCTAGGGTCAGACCACTACCAGAGTCCTGTCTGTGTTACCTCCGTTAGCCCTAGCATTCTAGGGTCAGACCACTGCCAGAGTCCTGTCTGTGTTGCTTCCGTTAACCATTGCATTCTAGGGTCAGGTCACTGCCAGAGTCCTGTCTGTGTTGCCTCGAATAACCCTAGCTTTCTAGGGTCGGGTCACTGCCAGAGTCCGGCCTGTGTTGCCTCCGCTATCTCTAGCCTCCTAGGGAATTGCCCTGCAGTCATCCATCACCCTATTTCACTTAGTTGCAGTGTGGGGCTGTTGTGGTTCTACTTGTTCCTGAACATGTCCATGGATCAAGCCTACAGAGTCCTATTATATATTGCCACTGTGATATGCATACATCCTGACCTGAGTCAGATTTGGGAAATACTTGGTACGGACCTCATCTGGACCTGAGTAAGGTGATTGTTCTATTTATTTTCAAAAAAGCTTTTAAACCTTACCTAACTGTCTGAGTGTTCTTAGGAAAGCGTTACAGAAGGACAGACACAGTAATAAAATGTAACCACCTTTAATAGTTGATGATAAGATCCCACACAACCCCAGACCACAGGATGATAGCGCCCAAGCTCCTACCTGGAGCTGCACACCGTGCTACGCACTGCACTACTGTGAGGTACCAAAGACTAAAGGCAACTGTGAGTGAGAGTGTGACAGAGCTGTGGGACACAGAGGCTAACAGTCACACAGGCTAGGAGCATCCATAGGAGCGAGTAATCAGCCAGAGCCACAGGTCAGACAAGCCAGGGATAGAAAGAGTGAGATAGGAGCAGGAGGACAGACTTTAACCCCTTAAGAACCAGAGCGTGCACAAGCATCCAGCACTTAACAACCACAGAGCATTTTTTTTTTTTTGTCGGATCCAATTCAGGGCTCCCTGAGCAGCATGCAGCCATGCAGGGAGTTCCATGCAGTGCCAGGACTATCACTGGCCCTTAAGTGCAGGACCGTCACAGGTCTTTAAGTGCAGTACAGCAATGACAGTACTGGCATGGCATTGGACGTTAAGGGGTTAAAAGCCTACTTCTTATTTCTCATTTCCCTATAAGCCTCATTATTTATCCAAATATGTCTTAATTTGCTCTTCTTGTGTTTATTCCCCAATGGTAAACATTGTCGTATATATTTGTCTAAGATCATTTTATACAAATTCCATGATTCTTGTAAATGTTTGTCTTTGAAGATTACAGCCCACTGAATATCATTTAATACTGATTTTAGATTTGTAAAATTAGCCAAAATGCTATATTTTGGTTAAACCCTTGCTATTGGCTTTCTCATGACAAATTTCAAAGGATACCATATTGTGGTCACTGCTGTCTAAATGTTCCTTTACCTGTATACTCTTCATTATGTCAAAATTATTTTAAAGCACTAGGTCAAGAAAGACCTATTTTCTAGTTTGCTCCTCTACTAGTTGGGACATAAAATTGTTATTAATCACACATAAAAAGTAATTTCTCTTAGTTGTGCTGGAAGTTATATTTCTCCAGTCAATTTCAGGATAGTTGAAAGCTCATATTAAGATTACATTTCCTGACTGAGAAGCCTTTTCAATTTTCAGTAACAGTTGGTCTTCCTCAAACTACCCAATATGAGGTGGCTTGTAGCGAATCCCTTTTTACATCTTTCATTATGTGTGCCCCCAGTGTGTATTTCAACCCAAAGGGCCTATACATTCTTACTGGACCCTTTATTTACATCTTCACTTATACTAGGTTTTAAGGCATGCTTTACATATAGGCATACCCCTCCCCTTGTATTATACATATCACTCCTAAGAAGTGAAAACCCTCTAGATTGACTACCAAGTCATCTGTATCATCTAACCAGGTTTCAGACACACCAATTAGATCATACTGCTTATACATTGCAATCATTTGCACCATCTTACCATCCAGACTATGAGCATTTTGTCATGGTTTGTTTAGACTCTCAGACACACAGTTAAGATAAAATCACTTTATTTAAAAGTTAATAAGAACCCTCACAGGTCCTGAACATACATACACGATAGGTACAAAATAGTAACTCATACAATGATACAGTATATTAGGCTCTACCGGCCTTGCCAAATACCGGGTAAGGCAGCCTGGAGACTGGCACAATGAGAAGACGTAGGCTCTACTGGCCTTACCAATATACCGGGCAAGGCAGCCTGGAACTGGCAACACAGGATTAAAGGAGGCTCTACCAGCCTTGCCAATATACCAGGCAAGGCAGCCTGAAAATGGTTCAACAATATGAATGAGGCTCTACCGGCCTTGCCAATATACTGGGCAAGGCAGCCTGGAGGATGGCACGACTATGAAGGAGGTTCTACCGGCCTTGCCAATATACCGGGCAAGGCAGCCTAAAACAATGACTGAGTAAACAGCCCCACTAGTGCTGTAAAGTAGGTAGCATCAGCAATAGATGGTAATGTGGAGCAAACCGGTATCACGTACTGGACAACCAGGGAGGCCCTACCAGTGCTGTAAAGTTAGTAATGTAAGCAACCGATGGAAGTAGAGTAAACCGGTACCGCGTACTGGACAACACGGAAGCCCTACCGGTGCTATAATGGAAGCAGCTAGCAACCGGTGTGTTATGGAGCAAACCAGTACCGCGTACTGGACAACACTGAAGCCCTACCGGTGCTATAATGGAGGCAGCTAGCAACCGGTGATATGGAGTAAACCAGTACCGCGTACTGGACAACACGGAGGCCCAGCCTGGTAACGGAAGGCAACGTAAGGAGAATCCAGTAGTCTGAATGTCGCCCAGGGGACCAAGTCCAGAAGGAGAATGACAGTCCGGGTCCAGGAGCAGGAACGACAGTCAGGCCAGAACAGGATACTGGAGCAACGACAGCCAAACCGGGTCAGGAACGGAAGCAGGAACGCCAGCCAAACTGGATCAGGAACAGAAACGGGTACTACTCAGGAGTGACACTGGATGTCTGGGCAAGGACACTGACACTGGGTAATAGGGAGCTCAAGCGACCCAGTAGACACAGGACCCATAGGCAGGTGACCACTGACATAGAAACACCACGAAAGGGCAACCAAAGGGTGCATGAGCCCAGTCTATATAGGCAATACTGGGCGGACTAATGACAGGCAGCCAATGGAGAGCTGTACAACTGACTGACAGCAAAAACCAGAAATCAAGGCACCATGATAAATTTACATGCATACATTTTATTTTATTGCCATTCTGAAAAATTACATTCTTTGTAAAATGTATTTGCCTATTAGCAGGCTATAATAATGGTACCTCCCTATTAGATAAATTAGCCCAATCCCCCTTTCCACCCCCCTGGCCCTTCTCTAATCCCATTTTCTCAATTATACTACCTTCCCCATCCTGTGTTGAATCACCCGTCCCCCTCTATTCTAGTTTAAAGGCTCCTCCAACCCTCTAACCATCCTAAATCCCATCACTGTAGCCTCCTTTCCTCTAAGGTGCAATTCATCTTGACTATAAAGACTGCCCCCAAGGGAAAAGACTGCCCAGTGCTCTAGGAACCCAAACCCCCTCCTACTTACACCAACTCTTTAGCCGTGCATTTAACTCCCTAGTCTCCCTTTGCCTTTCTGATGTAGCAAGTAGCACAGGTAGTATGTAGGAAAATACTATGTTAAAGGTCCTTTGCTTACAGTGCAAACAAACACATTAAAAACCCTTAAACTATCTAAAAGGCACCAAATGCAAAAAGCAGTTAGCAGCCTGGAGGCCCTCATGACATCATATCAAAAGAGAAACTCTAAAGGATACCTACAAAAAAATATAAAAATCAGATCATCAAAGATATTCCAAAAAGGATGTACAATGATGAGACCAATCAGCAAATCAATGGTAAATAAAAAAAGGAAAGCTCATGGTATAAAAAGGTACAGGTCATCATGTGCCATAGCGGGACTCCCTCACATCACACAGCATTATGAAAAATAGAGCAATCAAAGCAAACACTTATATAGAGACTTCAAATGAAAAATAAAAACCAACATATTGAACATATCAATGGAATTTAGAGTAGGGGACCATCACTGGGACGACAGATGCATAAAATGATGCATATGTTACCTTGTGCCCCTGCACACCGCACCACAACAAAGTAAATGTAAGAATGTAAAAGTAATGAAGAATAAAGAAAATGTAGAAAGGTGCATACACAAATTACATGACATGCTCACACTCAGAAATCCACATCTTGTGTGGTTTAGAGGTCTTGACCCCCCATAATTCCACTTTTATGCTGTAATCATCACAGGGATAATGCTATAAAAGAGGGATGATGAGATGATGCCTGGTCTATACTACTGATTAAGGTGTTCAAGCTTAAAAACTTCTAGGGGGAGATGCACTAAGGTGTAATAAAGAGGTGATAAAGTGGAGAAGACATCTCCAGTGAGACTTCTCCAAGTCCTGTGTTATTCTATGTAGCCAATGCACTTAGATTTCTCCAACTTTGCCTAACTTATTTTTCTCTCAATGGTGAGGCTATTGTTGACACAAATGGAGTGATAGTCTGAATGGGTACAGATTTTACAATTAATTCCACATACGTTTGTTATTGGCTGCTTTATTCAGCATATGTCATCCCTTATGAATGTGAGTATAACTGACTTTTAAGTGTATCTCAAGGTTATAAAATATTACTGTACTATCAGGGCCTTCTATCTCTTCCCCTATGCTAAAATAAAGCTTGCTGATATATAAAATAGTAAATTATACCGTTAACAGAAATGTGTGTAAAAGTTCCCATATGTTGACAGGATTCAGGCTTACAAAATGCATAATACTGCATGTGCTGTTTTCAAATGAACAGGTAATAAGATGTCAGTGTGCAGTGGATGACGATGAATGTATACACACAGCTGGAAGCATAGGAACAATACTTGAATAGTACACAGAAACCTAGTTAGTTTACTTACTTGAGAGGTGCCAGTAAAATATACCAGGATAGATAATTGACTGATTAAAGTGGAACTTTCTTCTTAATTTAAGTTAGCATATTTGAAAACTGCATTAAAAACTGCTTATATGTCATGTTAACCAAATATCCAGCAGATGTATAGTTTAGGAAATATTCACACTTTTATTTATGGGCAAAGTCAAACTAAACACTTCCTGGTACTGCACATAGCTGCATTAGTATATGAAAGGTGATTGAAACCTTCATTAGCATGTGACACATCACTAAAAAGGCGTCATTAGAACATGAAACATCATTGATTAGCTTAATTAGCATATGAAACCATCATTGATACCACACAGTGGTGTAAATGGCATGCAATAGCATATGAAAGAAGTATGAATATCTCCTGAACTGTGTGTTTTCTGGCCTTTTGCATTACATGAAATATAGGCAGTTTTGAATGCAGTTTTCATATATGCAAACTTTAATTAAGGTGAAAGTTCCACTTTAAAGTAGCATCTGACAAGTGTGAACAGGATAAAGGATGTCAGGATGTCGGGGAGCATAGTCAAAGAGCTTAGTTGAAAGCAGGTGGTTAGATGATAAAGTAAAGTACTGGACACTGGGAACATAGTCAACTAAAATTTAGTCAGACAGGTACACAGAGCCTAGAGGCTGGGGAATAAAGATAACCAGACACCTAAACAATATGACTAGTCAAAAAGCAAAATAGAGGTCAATCTAATCCCCAGATTTTACTGTAAATCAAGTTTTTACTTTAACGTGAAGAGAGATTTGTGGATTCTATTATCAGAAGAATCACTGCCAGACTTACAAATGAAAGCTTTGACAGCTGTTTTGCACTCACATTCTATAGAAACATTTCAATTGATAAAGAATATGTATTATTCAAAAGCTTTATAGGCAAAAAGAAGCCATCCAGCTGTTTAAGTCATATACTTTGCACATTACTGAAATATTGTTGGAATCCGTTTTATAATGGTATGGGTTCATAGTTTTCATTTGAGGTCTTTTTTTAAACATTTATTATAGGCTGTGGTTTGCTTGCTTTTATTATCAAATGTTTATTGAAGCCATCTAATTAATTATGAGTTGAAGCTGACGTTTATTCATGGTAGATCTTCTTTTAACTACTTTATGTAAAAAATGAATCATAGATATAAGGTGATGGGTTTTTTTGTAGCTCAAAGTTCTTTATTCAGATTTGAAAATAATTGATGTTTTCTTTTTTTTTTCTTAGAGGAAAAAATTATAATAAAACCCAAGTATTAAACTATTCCCAAAGGACGCTTGTGGAGGTTATGGATTCTACATTAAGTTCAAAGAACAGTTGAGATGAGTCCTTAAGTTGTTATTGGGCTTCTTCTCATATAATTTCAGATTTCTCACACTCAAAGTGAATTTATGCTTAATAAAGATAAGTGAGAAAATGGACATGATCTTATCACATTATAGGATGCTATTTTTCAACAAAAATATGTACAGTATACCTGCATAGTGAACTATACATTATATGAAATACTTTTAAGACAGGCTAGGGAAGAGGCAACAATAGGAATCTAAAGTGCAAAGTTAAGCTCCTTTAAACTCTTAGGACTCGATTCTATTACCCGTACTAAAACCAGGCATTACAAGAAAAACAAGCAACGTGTATTTTGTAAACGTGTTAAACCGGGGTTCTATTACCGAACCACTATAAAACTAAACCAACGTAGACAGCACATTTCAGAGTACTAACAAAAATTGAGCTGTCTGCTTTCATTCAACTACTGCCTAAAAAAATGTGCAGAATGTCAAAGTCCAAGGAAATAGGGGTACATTTGACGACAGAAAGATGAAGTTTAGTGTTAGATGTGTTCACCACGTTATCGAAATCCAACATAGAGTGCCCTCCTTTGACATATAAACCCCACCATTGAAATTCGAATTATATATATATATATATATATATTTCATTTCTCCATTTTAATTTAACAAATATTGTTCACATTCGACATTTTAACCCCCCCTTTGAAATTCAACTTATATGCTCCCATAACTTTCTTTCACCATTTAAACTCAACAATTTTTCTTCTCCAATTTTTTTCAACATGCTCTCGTTGTGTATGTATTTCATAATTAAACTATGTTAAAAATAGGTCATATGCACTTTATTTAAAAAATAGGCAATTGTCACCTGCACAGATAACCTATCCTAATGGATAGTTATCCATGTTAGGGGAGTGTCAGGAGGGGTCCTGATGCCCCCCTTGAGGTCTGAATTATATTTATTAGCTAATATAACAATTCACATTATAAGAAAGCTCATATAACATACACGTGTTATATGGACTTTAGCGAAAATGCTGCCAATTGTCGCCTGCATTGATCACCTATCCTTCTGGATAGGTGATCAATGCTAGGGAGGTGTGAGGATGAGTCCTGATAATCCTCCTTGACGTCTGAACTATTTATTTTAAATACAATTAAAATATAATTAAAAAAAACAATTTATTATATATATATATATATATATATATATATATATATATACAGACAAGGTATGCATCCTATTAACCCTATGTAATGCATTGCTACTTGTCTGGTACTCATAGGGTTAATCATGCAATACAAATACAACGAGGACATGTCGAAAAAAATTGGAAAAGAACAATGTCAAATTTAAATGGAGAAAGAAAGCCATGGGAGCACTGTAATTTTAAAGGGGGGTTAAAATGTTGAATTTGAACAATAATTAAAGCATTAAAATGGTGAAAGCAAGCACTATAATTCAAATTTCAAAAGGGGGGGGTTAATATGTCAAAAGGGGGCACTCTATGCCGGATTTCTATGCTGTATACTGTATTCTGCAGGGCTTTTGTTTGAACAACTATTGTTTTGAAACCATTGTTGTGGTTTCTACGCCTCAACTCTGAGGCACAGGATCACTGATAGAAAATGTAACCACAAAACACGCAGTAATACTGAATGTAGGTAATAGAATGCTACTTGCACATTATTTTTAGTTATTTCCTATGGGCTTTTTTTGACTGGTGGTGCATATAAATACTGCTGATTTTGTTTTCATAAGTCAGGTAATGGGATACTAAAACCTGACTTAAAGAACACAACGCCTGTTTTTTTAGCGCTGGTAATAGAATCAAGCCCCTAATCTGATAAAGGAATTCATCTGGTTTAAATACACAGGGCCAGATTCTATTACAGGTGCTAAATGTTAACATAATTTACTATTGAAGTCTATGGGGAAAACTGGAGATAAACGCAGAGATAAAATTAGCACCTGTAATAGAATCTAGCCCTGAGTCTCATATTTAATTTCACTACCACATTTAGGAGATGTGAATTAATTGTCTTTTTTTAAAAGCCAGTTCTCTTCCATCAGTATGCAGTATATAAAAATCTGTTTCTGATTTGCTGTCCACCCCTCCTAGGGGTGACAGGGGGCTGAGATTGCCCACACCCACTGAATCACCACTGGGCAGTGATTTTGCCAGGAGTGGCCAGGGGGTTGAAGCAAGGAAATTCACTAGGGCAGCAATTTTTGCAGAAATGGGTAGGGCTTAATGTTTTGACAATTTTATCAAATTTGTTCATCTCTAATGCTATGTTAAGCCTTTGAGTGGTGTGCAAAGAATTGCTTTGCAATATGTTGCACAACCCTCTGGAACTCTAAGTGTTAAAGGAACACTAAAGTCATCTAAAAAAAACTCCACTAATCTTAATCTGGACAGAACATCCTAAGTACCAATGTGAGACTTTTCTGGGTCAATTGGTTCTATGAAATAAATCTTTAACTAGTACTGGCAATCTTGTCCATGGAGGCAGACCTTATACTTTATTGTAGGACTAGAAGACAACATCTCCCACAAAAGGCTTCAGTGAGTGGAGTTTGGGGTACCTGGTAGAGATGTACTAATTTGTCATAAAAGTGTGATGGAGTTAAATTCTCCAGTTTCATACACTCTCCAATTCATATGTTATTCTGAAGTGCCTATGAACTAAGCTCTTAGTGCACAGGATCCATAGAATAAAATAGGAATTGGAGAGTTTCTCACTGGACACATAGGTTGTTAAGGCATGATAAAGAGGTGATGAAGTGGAGATGACTTATTCAGTGATATCACATCTCCTATTCCAGATTTTTGATATAGTAGTTGGGAAATCTGATCTCAGAAGAGCTTTGTTCTCTGTACTTTTTAGAAAATGAAAGCATAATTCATTACTCACCTGTGTACAAAATCACCTCTCTACACCTCTACAGTTTCCACCAGAGAAGTGGAATAAATTAAAAAAAGCAATACTCGTACAAATGCTTTCAAGATTTACTTTGAAGTAAATATAGGTTGAATTTTAAAGGTGTTTTTGTTATTTTTGTTTAACTCATATTGTCTCTATGTTTCTTTGCCCGTATGTTAGAGAGATTAAGATATAAGTACCCAAACAGCATCTTAGGGTAGGTTAGTTTAGGTTGAGGTGGTTTGGTGTGAACAGAGGTTACAATAGTTAGGGTTTCACAATGTGTATCATTGCCTGTTAGGCTAGGGTAGTTTTGTGATGGGGGTACAGATGTTGGGGTTTGGGGGGTTTTGGTTGGTTAGGATAAGGAGACATTTTACGCAGAAGAAAAACATCTTATTTGACTGAGAAGAGACAGCCATCTGTGATACAAGTTCCTTTAAGATGCCTGTTCTCTATGTTAGGGTGTCTGGAGGAGTGTGAAGGGAGAAAGGAGATTTACCCCAAATACCTCATAATCATATGTGACTGAGAAGAGACAGGAATATGTGATACATGTTCCTTTTTGCTGGATGTTCTCTGAGTTAAGGACACTGGGGTGTATAAAGAAAGCAAAGGACAATTTACCTTAATCTTGTTGCCTGAGAAGACACAGGCAACTGTGATCCAAATTCCTTCGTGTGCTGACTGCTCTCTATGTTAGGGAAGTCTGGAGGTAGGTAAAGGTAGAAAGGAAATTTACCCCACAATATCCCAAAATCTTGTGTGAAGGAGGACAGAGAGCAGCTATGATCCAAGTTACTTTCTGCTGGCTATTAAGCTAGTCTGAGGTGCTTGAGGAGAGTAAAGTAGATTTACTCCAAATATCTCCAAATCTTCTGTGACTGAGAAGAAGAAAGACCAGCATATTTAGTAAGCTCTCTCATCAGCTGTACTGAAACATTAAATAAAGACTTCAATGACATTTGGAGAGAGAGTAAGCAAAAGCTGAAATCCTCTTGAAACTGGCTAAAGGCAAATATAGAGAGAAGCAGTTGCACAGTAAGTGTGTTTTGTTTTGTTTTTTTATTTTCATTTTTTTGAACGGTGATAAAGACAGTTAATTAAAAAATAAACAAATATAAAAAAGTAAAACAAAAATAAAGATAAAATAGTTTGATAGGTGATAGAGACAGGGACCCTGACAAGAGCTGTGGCTGAGACACAGAATATTTTGTAAAGGGCAAGACATCACACACAATCAGATATGTTGTATACACCACTGATAAAATACACTCCATAGTTTAATAATGTCCAGCTAATGTACTAGGGGCAGTGGTAGGGGGAAGGATGTAAGATCTAAATTGATTACAGACTACCAGGTAACCAGCGCACAAACTGCCATATGTTTGCACACCTGGAACAACCGTTCCAGGGTGCATACCTCTGTGGCAGATGTGAGCAAGTGGTCTCTCTGGAAGCTCGTATTAGAGAACTGGAGGGGCAGGTTGCAACATTGAGAAAGACGGACAATCTTGAGAGGGTTCTGCTGACTGAGCAGCAGGAAGTGGTGGTAGGTAGTTCTGGGGGTGGAGACTGCACAAAGAAAGAGCAGGTAGCCAGATGGGTTACAGTTAGACATAGCAAGGGGGGTGGACAGAGAAATAGGGAGGACACTCCTGTGTTTACTAATCCTAACAGATTTGCTACATTAAGTAATGATGTTGGGGATGCTGACACAGGTATGTCTTTGCTGGAGAGGACTGTTCTCTCTAACAGCCGAGTGAACAGCCCCTCTAGCACGGATGGGATCCAGGACTCAGGCAGACCTAGACAGATGGTGGTGGTAGGGGATTCTATTATTAGGAAGACAGACAGGGTAATCTGTCGCCAAGATCGTCACAATCGTACAGTTTGCTGTCTCCCGGGAGCTCGGGTTCGACATGTGGCTGATCGGGTTGATAGATTGTTGGGAGGGGCTGGGCATGACCCGGCTGTCATGGTACATGTTGGTACTAATGACAAAGTCAGTGGAAAATGGAGGTCCGTTAAGAAGGATTTCAGGGACCTAGGATATAAGCTTAAGCAGAGGACCTCTAAGGTAGTATTTTCTGAAATTCTACCTGTGCCATGCGCTACATTAGAAAGGCAATGGGAGATTAGGGAGTTAAATGCGTGGATAAAGACTTGGTGTAAGCAGGAGGGGTTTGGGTTCCTAGAGCACTGGTCAGTCTTTTCCCTTGGGAGCAATCTTTATAGTAGCGATAGATTGCACCTTAGTGGAAGGGGGGCCACGGTGCTGGGTGATAGGATGGTTAGAAGGCTGGAGGAGACTTTAAACTAGAAAGGGGGGGGGAGGGAGCTGCAACACAGGCTGGGGAAGATAGTATAATTGAGGGAATGGGATTAGAGAAGGGTCATGGGGGTGGAGAGGGGGAATGGGCTAGTTCATCTAATAGGGAGTTGCCATTGTTACAGCCTGATAAAAGACAAATACATCTGAAAAAGAATGAAATCTTAAAGAATGGCAAAAAGATAAAATATATGCATGCAAATGCTCGCAGTCTGGCTGGTAAGATGGGGGAACTAGAAATGATTGCAGTACATGAGCAGTATGATCTGATTGGAGTGTCTGAAACCTGGTTAGATGATACGTATGACTTGGCAGTCAATCTAGAGGGTTATTCACTTTTTAGGAGGGACAGGGTTAATAAAAGGGGAGGAGGGGTATGCCTATATGTAAAGCAGGCCTTAAAACCTAGTTTAAGGGAAGATATAAATGAAGGGTCCAATGAAAAGGTAGAGGCCTTGTGGGTTGAAATACACACTGGGGGCACACATAATAAAAAGATATTGGTGGGGGTTTGCTACAAGCCACCTAATGTTGGGGAGTTGGAGGAAGCCCAACTTTTACTGCAAATGGAAAAGGCTGCTAGGTTAGCAAACATTTTACAAAGTTAAAAGAAGCTTTAAAGGATATCCAGTGGGATGTAATTTTCAAAGATAAAAATGCACAAGAGTCATGGAATGTATTTAAAATGCTCTTGGGCAAATATACACGTCAATATATACCATTGGGGAATAAGCACAAGAGAAGTAAAGCAAAACCAATGTGGATTAATAATGTGGTTAGCAGGGAAATGAGAAATAAAAAGCAGGCTTTTAAGGTGTTTAAGTCAAATGGGTCAGATGCATCATTTAAAAAATATAAAGAATGTAATAAAATCTGCAAACAAGCAATTAAGCTAGCTAAAATAGAAAATGAGCGATACATTGCAAACGAGAGCAAGAAAAACCCTAAACAATTCTACAAGTATATTAACAACAAAAAAGTTAAGGTTGATATTGGTCCTCTTAGGACTGAAACAGGTGAATTGATTAGTGAGGATAAAGCTATGGCTGAGACCCTAAATACGTTCTTTGCTTCAGTATATACAAAGGAAGCAGAAATGACAAGCTATGGGCAAACAGACAAAACCATGGAATTTCCTCCAACATCTACATGGCTTACTGAGGACAAGGTCCAAAAGAGACTGGAAAGGGTTATAGTGAATAAAGCGCCTGGACCGGACGGTATACACCCAAGGGTACTTAAGGAACTTAGTTCAGTAATAGCAAAACCATTATACTTAATATTTATTGATTCGCTTTCATCAGGCATAGTGCCCTGTGATTGGAGGAAAGCTGATGTAGTTCCATTGTTTAAAAAGGGAGCAAGATCCAAACCAGGAAATTATAGACCTGTGAGCTTGACTTCCATAGTGGGTAAGATACTAGAAGGGTTATTAACTGATAGTATTCAGAACTATGTGAAGACAAACAATATCATTAGTAGGAATCAGCATGGTTTCATGAAGAACAGATCATGTCAGACTAATTTACTTGCATTTTATGAAAGAGTGAGTAGTAATTTGGACAGGGGAATTGCTGTTGATGTAGTATACTTGGATTTTGCAAAAGCCTTTGACACAGTGCCTCACAACAGGTTACTGCATAAATTAAAAGGCTTTGGTTTGGGTGGTGGTATCTGTACATGGATTGAGAACTGGTTAAATGATAGATGGCAGAGAGTTGTTGTAAATGGAACTTTTTCAAATTGGTCTAGGGTTATAAGTGGGGTGCCGCAGGGTTCAGTCCTGGGCCCAATGCTTTTTAATTTGTTTATTAATGATCTAGAAGTGGGAATTGAAAGTAGCATCTCAATCTTTGCTGATGACACTAAGCTATGTAAGGAAATACATACAGAGCTCGATGTTTTTTCCCTACAGAAGGATTTAGATAAACTAAGTGAATGGGCAGAAAAGTGTCAGATGTCATTTAATGTAGATAAATGTAAGGTTATGCATTTGGGTTGTTGTCACGGTTATTATGACTCTCAGACACAAGTTTTAGGTAAAAAAAATCAATTTTATTGAAATAATAAATGATAACTTAGGATGGCAATAACATACATATATATATATACAGAATATAGCACAGACAGAAGGCAGACTCTACCGGTCCTGTCAATATACCGGACAGGACAGTCTTTAGGCTCTACCGGCCTTGCCAATACCGGGTAAGGCAACCTGCAGATGGAATAGCATAACGGTTTTACCGGCCTTACCAAATTACCGGGCAAGGCAGCCTCAATAGATACACAATGTAGGCTCTACCGGCCCTGCCAATACCGGGTAAGGCAACCTCAGATGGAATGTGGTAAAAGGTTCTACCGGCCTTACCAATACCGGGCAGGGCAGCCCAGAGATAATAGCAGCAGTCAGATGGAACTGGCAAATTAGCAGAATCGTTAAGCAGCAAGGCTTTGGAGCAAACCAGCGTCCGCACGCTGGGAACAACACTGAATAGTATAGCCGTTAGGCTTAGCGAGCAAACCAGTGACCGCACACTGGAGTAACAAGCGAGTAGTATAGCCGCAAGGCTAGGAGCAAACCAGCGTCCGCACGCTGGGACCAACACAGATTTGTATAGCTGAAAGGCTTTGGAGCAAACCAGTGACCGCACACTGGTGTAACAAGTGAGTTTGTATAGCCGCAAGGCTTAGGAGCAAACCAGCGTCCGCATGCTGGGACCAACACAGAATTGTATAGCTGATAGGCTTTGGAGCAAACCAGTGACCGCACACTGGTGTAACAAGTGAGTTTGTATAGCCGCAAGGCTTAGGAGCAAACCAGCGTCCGCACGCTGGGACCAACACAGATTTGTATAGCTGAAAGGCTTTGGAGCAAACCAGTGACCGCACACTGGTGTAACAAGTGAGTTTGTATAGCCGCAAGGCTTGGGAGCAAACCAGCGTCCGCACGCTGGGACCAACACGGAATTGTAGCAATGTCACCAACGCGACCAGGCAGAAGGTCGCCAGGATACTGAAGACAGGTGATGAGATGACAGGAACCAGCAACGATCAGTCAGGTCAGAAAACAGCAGAGAAGTTCAGCAGGAACTGCAACACCAGAGACTAGGCCGGAACCAGGACTGGAAGTACTTCAGCATGCAGGAAACACTGGAACAGAAGAGATCAGGAACTCAGGAACACATGAAATCAGGAACTCAGGAACACTGGAACAGAGGCCCAGCTATCACTAGCATAGTGATAGCAAGAAGGTCAGAAACAACACGAAAGGGCACTCAAAGGGTGCCCAATCCAGGTTTAAATAGTCAATAAGAGGCGGGCTATCTGCAGACAGCCAATAGAAGCCCCCTACTGGTGACAGACAAGTAACTGCAGCAAATCACGGGCACCGTGATAGTACCCCCCTTTCAAAGACCCCCTCTCCTAGAATAGGGTTTAGGTTTCTGCGGGTGCATTACACAGCCCAAAAGGCATTACTAGATACTCGTAGTGCCCAGCTCGAGTATTAAAGGCAGTTTTCCACTCATCACCTGCTCGGATGCGAACCAGATTGTAAGCGGCCCGTAGGTCCAACTTGGTAAATATCGAAGCGCCCTTAAGCCTGTCAAAAAGCTCGGTGATGAGTGGTATTGGGTATGCGTTTTTAGCCATTAGTTTATTCAAGCCCCGGTAGTCAATGCATGGTCTTAATTCGCCATTTTTCTTTTTTACAAAAAAGAACCCAGCCCCAGCTGGAGAGGTAGATTTACGTATGATCCCTCTAGCAAGGGCATCAGAAATGTAATCCTCCATAGCCTTATTTTCATCACAAGATAATGGATAAGTGCGTCCTTTCGGAGGTACTGCACCAGGCTGCAATTCAATGCAACAATCATAAGGTCTATGCTGGGGTAGCATACTAGCCTCTCCTTTGCTAAAAACATCGCCAAACTGTTGGTACACATCCGGCATAGCAGAGGAGGTGCACATGACCTTAATAGGCTGGATGACGCACTTGTCCATACAAAACTGGGACCAAGCAGCAATTTCACACTTTTTCCAATCGAATTGTGGGTTATGTAACTGTAACCACGGAAATCCCAATATCACCGCATGGTGCGGGGAATTAATCAGTTGAAACTGCTGCTCTTCTCTGTGAAGTGCCCCAATAGTCATAGACAATGGCATAGTTTCAAATATAACCTGAGGCGGTTCTAAGGGTCTACCATCAATCGCTTCAATAGTCAAGGGGTTTTCTCTTTCAATGCGTGGAACTCCGTGCAATTCAGCAAAGGTATTATCCATAAAATACCCTGCTGCACCGGAGTCAACCAAGGCCAAAACCTCCACAGAGCGTTGTGCCCAAGACAATACCACCTGTATGGTGGGTTTCATTATGCCCGACACTGGGGACGATTGTACACCACCTAGGGCCTGTCCCCCAAGATACCCTAGGTGTGTGCGTTTCCCGGACGTACCGGACAGGAATTTAGCAAGTGCCCTTTTTTACCGCAGTATAAACATAACCCTTGTTTTTTGCGATATAGTCTCTCTGCCTTGGATAGTCTAGTGAAGCCTATTTCCATAGGTTCACTTGTTTCCCGTACTGGTTCACTAGACTTCAATGCCAAGGGAGGGATGGGTGGGCAAAACATGCTACTAGGCTCATTATTTTTTGACCGTAACTTACGATCTCTGGCAATTGATCTCTCACGTATTCTGGAGTCAATTATCATAACATACTCAATGTAATCATCTAGATCAATAGGTAGATCTTTAGCAGCGATTTCGTCTTTAATGTGGTCATTCAGGCCTTGAGAGAAGGCTGCCAATAATGCCTCGTTATTCCAACCTACCTCTGCTGCCAATGTGCGGAATTCGATGGCATAGTCGCCCACTGTACGCCTGCCCTGTTGTATCTCCATAAGGCGTTTGGCAGCAGAGGTGGTTCTACCAGGAGGCTCAAACACTCTTCGAAAGGAACGCACAAATTCACTAAAGTTCTTAGTACAAGGTTTAGCATTCTCCCACAAGGGGTTAGCCCAGGCCAATGCTCTGCCAGTGAGCAGTGATATCGTGAACCCCACTTTACTACGATCATTGGGAAATGCGTGTGCCGTCAATTCCATAAAGATTTCGAGTTGATTGATGAACCCTCTGCAGAGACTAGGGTCACCATCATATCTTAGCGGCAAGGGTGCAGAAGCCGTTAACCCTTTAGCAGTACCCCCTAGGGGTCTGGTATCACTTTCCGGTGTCTGACTTGGCGAGACCACCGGGCTAGAGCTAGATTGGTCAGCAGGTACCGTGCGTTCAAGGATCGTTTGAATTGCAACTGCCAACTGATCCAAACATTGCTCGAGCACATCCATCCTCCAATGGATATTCTGTGCGTTACCTTGACCCTTGCTGTCTGAGGTCATGGCCCTTTCGTACTGTCACGGTTATTATGACTCTCAGACACAAGTTTTAGGTAAAAAAAATCAATTTTATTGAAATAATAAATGATAACTTAGGATGGCAATAACATACATATATATATATACAGAATATAGCACAGACAGAAGGCAGACTCTACCGGTCCTGTCAATATACCGGACAGGACAGTCTTTAGGCTCTACCGGCCTTGCCAATACCGGGTAAGGCAACCTGCAGATGGAATAGCATAACGGTTTTACCGGCCTTACCAAATTACCGGGCAAGGCAGCCTCAATAGATACACAATGTAGGCTCTACCGGCCCTGCCAATACCGGGTAAGGCAACCTCAGATGGAATGTGGTAAAAGGTTCTACCGGCCTTACCAATACCGGGCAGGGCAGCCCAGAGATAATAGCAGCAGTCAGATGGAACTGGCAAATTAGCAGAATCGTTAAGCAGCAAGGCTTTGGAGCAAACCAGCGTCCGCACGCTGGGAACAACACTGAATAGTATAGCCGTTAGGCTTAGCGAGCAAACCAGTGACCGCACACTGGAGTAACAAGCGAGTAGTATAGCCGCAAGGCTAGGAGCAAACCAGCGTCCGCACGCTGGGACCAACACAGATTTGTATAGCTGAAAGGCTTTGGAGCAAACCAGTGACCGCACACTGGTGTAACAAGTGAGTTTGTATAGCCGCAAGGCTTAGGAGCAAACCAGCGTCCGCATGCTGGGACCAACACAGAATTGTATAGCTGATAGGCTTTGGATCAAACCAGTGACCGCACACTGGTGTAACAAGTGAGTTTGTATAGCCGCAAGGCTTAGGAGCAAACCAGCGTCCGCACGCTGGGACCAACACAGATTTGTATAGCTGAAAGGCTTTGGAGCAAACCAGTGACCGCACACTGGTGTAACAAGTGAGTTTGTATAGCCGCAAGGCTTGGGAGCAAACCAGCGTCCGCACGCTGGGACCAACACGGAATTGTAGCAATGTCACCAACGCGACCAGGCAGAAGGTCGCCAGGATACTGAAGACAGGTGATGAGATGACAGGAACCAGCAACGATCAGTCAGGTCAGAAAACAGCAGAGAAGTTCAGCAGGAACTGCAACACCAGAGACTAGGCCGGAACCAGGACTGGAAGTACTTCAGCATGCAGGAAACACTGGAACAGAAGAGATCAGGAACTCAGGAACACATGAAATCAGGAACTCAGGAACACTGGAACAGAGGCCCAGCTATCACTAGCATAGTGATAGCAAGAAGGTCAGAAACAACACGAAAGGGCACTCAAAGGGTGCCCAATCCAGGTTTAAATAGTCAATAAGAGGCGGGCTATCTGCAGACAGCCAATAGAAGCCCCCTACTGGTGACAGACAAGTAACTGCAGCAAATCACGGGCACCGTGATAGTTGTAGAAACAAACTTGCTACATATACTCTAAATGGGAAACAACTTGGGAAATCCTCATTAGAGAAAGATTTAGGTGTACTGATAGACAGTAGTCTTCACAGCAGTGTGCAGAGTCACTCAGCTGCTGCAAGAGCAAATAGAGTACTAGCCTGCATAAAAAGAGGTGTAGAAGCAAGGGATGCTAATATTATCCTACCTCTGTATAAATCCTTGGTTAGGCCTCATCTAGAATATGGAGTACAATTTTGGGCGCCTGTTCTAAAAAAAGACATTACTGAACTGGAAAAGGTGCAGAGACGTGCAACAAAACTGATAAAGGGATTGGAGGATCTGAGTTACAAAGAGAGACTAGCCAAACTGGGTTTGTTTACATTAGAAAAGAGACGTCTAAGGGGTGATATGATTACCATTTACAAATACATTCAAGGTCAATACAAAGAACTATCCAATGAATTATTTATGCAAAGAGCTGAGCTAAGAACAAGAGGTCATCCATTAAGACTTGAGGAAAGGCGCTTTCGACTAAAACACAGGCAGGGATTCTTTACAGTAAGGGCGGTAAGGCTATGGAATTCTTTGCCTTGGGATGCTGTGCTTGCAGATAATGTAACTGCATTCAAAAAAGCAATGGATGCCTATCTAGCACAGAACAATATTGACAGTTATGACAGATGGCTTCAAAGCAAATAGGATATTGAGCCGGGGAAGTATTTGACACACTCACACACACACACCTACACTGGAAATTGCTCCAGAGGGCTTTTTTGTTGCCTTCCTCTGGATCAACAGGGGTGTTATTGGCATGGGCTGGACTTGATGGACGCATGTCTTTTTTCAGCCTTATCTACTATGTTACTATGTAACCATTTTAAAGACCCCTTCACAGGTTTCTTTGTCTGTTTTGGTAGGCAAAAGACCAGTATTTTCTTTCTTTTGTTAGTAGGTGGAAGGGAAAAAGGCTGTACAGGTCAGGTAAAGTGGGCTGGTTATGGGCAACTTCGATGCCTGACTTCCTCCGACTGACACAGCCCAGTGCATCGCACCATGCATCCAATTCTCCTTGCCTGTGTCCTTTCCTGCTACACCATCATCATCATTTTGTCCCTGGATAGCTACAGTAAGTATAAAACAGTATCACTTTCACTTTCTGTTCTTTTATACTATATTTCTAGGAAACCACCTGAGTAATCAACGTATAGTGTTTCTACTATATTTGTTGCATATTGTATTTTATTTGCACTGCAGTAAATAATTGTCTAGTTAGTATTATTAGGTGTTTAGCTAGAGTATATTTGATATTATATAATACATTATTCATGTTATAATATTATTGTTTTATTAAATATTATTGCTTATTGCTAGTACTCGGGTGTTATTTTGTCAATTGTGGTATTGGTCATTAGAACAAATTTCTCTGGATATACCTTTGTCCTTCAGCCACGTGTCTTGCAAGCTTCATTTTAGCAGAGACTACATGGATGTCCTCACATATAAATAACTTATTGTGGGTGTAATTCTTGCATTTAACATTAGCCATGTGTCTATTTTATGTATGCTGTGCCTCACATCTGCTGTTGTTATTGTTTAGTCACAGTTTTGGAGTGCAATGCCTTTGAATAGCCATAAGCCTAGCCAGTGCTTCCTTAATTTAGCCATTTTGTGTGGCTGCCGCTTATGTCCATTTATGTCGCAGATAACCCTAACTTTAACGCAACAGTGTTTTGGCATGCAAGCCTGCCGTGTACATGCTATTGTGTTCTTGCCTGCGTATCTATTTATTAGATGCCACCTGTGTCCATTTATGGCAGGTTTAGCCATAAGTGTAATGCAACTGTTGGAAAGTCTGCCTTTGCACCAATTCAGCAACCGTGAACTATCTCTCTCTCACCCCACAACAAACAGGCATAGTTAGAACCATTAACTCACACACTCCACAACACACGTTGAGGCTCTTTTACCAATTCATGTTCCCAGGTATATACCGATGCAAAGAAAGTGTTTAGAACATCAGTCTTTTTCTTATCTTCCCTAATCAACTCATTCATCTAATTTTTGAAGGGTCCAATGTCCTCCCTCTTAAGTTTATTGCTATTTATGTATTTGAAAAACGTTTTTGTGTTAGTCTTGCTCTCCCTTACAATTTGAGTTTCATTATCTATTTTTGCTAACGTAATTGGCTTTTTGCAGTCTTTGATGCACTCCTTGTATTTCAAGAAATCATTTTCTGTTCCTACAGACTTAAATAGCTTAAATGCTTTTTTTTTCCTTGCCATTTCTTTACATCTGCAAATAACCACATTGAATGTGATCTACTTATTTTGTATTTGTTCCCCAATGGTATATACTGTTAGATATATTTTTGCAATCTAAATTTAAATTATGACCATTTTTTTTTTATTTGTCAAACTGATCTCAAATGTAACCATGTTGTGACCACTGTTTCTCAAACATTCACCTACTCTAATATTGGACAGCATGTCTATGTTATTTGTTATCACTGGGCTAATACATTATTGTTTCTTGTCTGTACTTCTACAATTTGTGATATGTAGCTATCCCTAAGTAGGGGTGGGTAAAAAGTGAGAAAAATTTCCTGCACGACTTCACATGAAACAATTTTTCTCCTTTTCTCAAATGCAAAATGTTCCTCCTTTTCACCTATTCCAGCAAATGTCTACCTTGTTTGGAGTGGGAACCCAATCTCCTTGAGAGCGTGCGACATTGGACTTATAAAGCATAACAAAGTGAAAGAAAAGAAAATCAAGATATACAAGTATTTGTGTTTGTTTTTTCCTGTTCACATTTATTGCTGACTATTTGGTTGTGTTTCCTTTCCCTCTTTTTTCTTTTCATTTTTTTTTTCTTTTTATTTTTGAGTGTATACTGTGGGAAGAGGCGCAGTAGTGGGGAGTTGATTTTATTTTCCATCTAGCCTCCTATTTTGTACAGATTCATCTATGTTTTCTGTGGTGCAACATTTACCAGCACAACATTACTTCTTCTGAGGGCTGTAGTGGAGAAATAAGTAGCTGAAAGTCAAAGTTGTGAGTCCTACAGCAACATATACCTTGAAAAAGTTATTAGCATGCAGACTGCATTTGTCCTTTGCCCACAACACTAATTTCCTGCTTAAGTGGCACTGGTGATGTCAAGCGATAAAAAAATGTAAGTACAACCTACAATGTGGCAGATGTGTATGGTAATGGTGGTGGGGGATTGGCATGGTGTGCTTGGTGGGACTTTGACAAACTGCATCCACCCAGGGAGGAGAGGGGTTATCATCATTAATTGCACATGCTGCAGCAACCATTGCTGCAGTCAGTTTTTGAACTACCACTTTACTCCCACGTCCATGCAATGCTCTACCTTCCTCTTGTTCCATGATGGACATTATTCAACTACTGTGTGTGTTTTTATTCTCTACAGTACAAAACTGATGGAGTGTGATGTCTTACCTTAGCCCTCAACAAAATTCTCAATGTCGTCTGCTGCCGATCAAGTCTGCCTCAGTCACAGAGCTCACATCAGGCTCCCAGTCAGCTGTATGTGTCACCTCTTCCTCCCAGCCGGCCGACCACTTCTCACTCGTGGTGGGTTGTTCTCTTCTGGATTGCGGTGGCATGTGCAGGATGTCGTGGTACTCCTTCTGGCATCTGAGCATGCACCCAGCTCCACTGGTCGTTCTCTAAGTCTCCTCCTATCACATAGGGTTCCTTGGTGAGCCCCTCTCCTCACCCACTCCTATTGGCTACATCCAGTATTTGAATGGGCTACTCCAAGCATAGAGTGCCCATTCCACGAGCTCTGTTAGCGTCTTTTGAGATTACTGCTGTTGCTTGTCTTTCTGGTTCTGACTACGGCTTGCTCCTGACCATCCTGAACTCTCCAGCCCCTGGTTCTGACTATGGCTTGCTCCTGACCATCCTGAACTCTCCAGTCCCTGGTTCTGGCTACGGCTTGCTCCTGACCATCCTGAACTCTCCAGCCCCTGGTTCTGACTACTCTTGCTCCTGACCATCCTGAACTCTCCAGTCCCTGGTTCTGACTACGGCTTGCTCCTGACCATCCTGAACTCTCCAGCCCCTGGTTCTGACTACTCTTGCTCCTGACCATCCTGAACTCTCCAGTCCCTGGTTCTGACTACGGCTTGCTCCTGACCATCCTAAAGTCTCCAGCCCCTGGTTCTGACTAAGGCTTGCTCCTGACCATCCTGAACTCTCCAGTCCCTGGTTCTGACTACGGCTTGCTCCTGACCACCCTGAACTCTCCAGCCCCTGGTTCTGACTATGGATTGCACCTGACCATTCTTAATCTCCAGTCCCTGGCTTTGAAGACCCCCCTGTCTGTTTCCTGTTTGACCCGCTGAAATGGTTTTCGAACAGCTCCCAGTGTGCTCCTATCCTGGTTGCACCCCGGCTCAACTGGGGTGGAACAATCTGGTTTCCCGACCAGCACCTTTAACCTAGTCTTGGATGCAGCACAGGAGTACCTGGCACTCCGTCACTGAACTCTATCATCGCTCTCTAGCATCGCACCCTAGCTTCTGTACCAGTGTCGGCATCACTCGGGTCATTACCCACCGGGTGGTGACAGTTGGAACGGGCCAGGCACCATGGATCCGGCTGAAGCATTGCATATCGTGGCTAGACTGGACCACCAGGAACAGGTACTGTCCTCCCACGCTGCTAACCTCCAGAGCCTGGAGCGTAAGTTAGACGCAGTGTTAGAGATGCTACGTAACACGGCTTCGCAGACTACCGCTGCTGCTACTCCTGCGGCTGCAGTCGCTGCTGGCACCTCTGGCGCACCCCCTCCTGGATACATACCTCCCCGTATACCTTTGCCAGACTAGTTCTCGGGTCGGCCAACCGAATGTCGAGGATTCCTCAACGAATGTCAGTTGCACGTCCGGACCCTGCCCCAAACATTTTGTATGCACGCCTCCCGGGTCTCCTTCATCATCTCCCTCTTCAAGGGTGAAGCCCTGGCCTGGGCATCCCCACTAGTGGAGCAACAATCTTCCTTACTGGATGATTCCGACGTCTTCGTTGCTGCTTTCAAGGCCGTTTTCGACACACCCGGAAGGAGCGCTTCGGCTGAATCAGCTCTATTGAGCCTACATCAGGGGTCTCGTTCAGTCAGTCAGTACGCGGTGGAGTTCCGCACCCTCTCCTACGAGACTGACTGGAACCAGGGAGCCCTGAAGGCACCATTCTGGCGTGGTCTTAATGAACGCCTTAAAGACGCTTTGACCTGTAGCGACATTCCCGACGGTCTGGAGGACTTCATGTCCCTGTGTTTGGATCTGGACAGACGCCTGCAAGAATGCCAATTGGAGCGTGACGTAGTAGAAGGCGCTCTGCACCAGTCGTGCTCCCGGCAGAAGGACTCACTGTGACCGAGACACCAAAGGAGATGGGGGAGTCACCAGACTGACAGATGAGGAAAGAAAAAGACGCCGGGCTTTGGGTCTGTGCCTGTACTGTGGGCAGGCAGGCCACTTGCTGCGTCAGTGTCCTGTTCGTCCGGGAAAAGATGCGGCTTAGCCGATTCTCGAGGCAGTCAGATAAGCCATTCCTGCCAGCCTCCCCCTAGCCTCTCCAGGTTGTTCCTCCCTGTGACTATTCAGTGGAACACCGCGACGGTGACAACTGACGCCTTTATTGATTCTGGTGCTGCTGGGCTGTTTGTGGATAGCACCTGGGCCCAGACCCATGGTGCGCCATGCAGGAGCAGGAGGCAGCTCCTGCTGGTGTCCTCATTGGACGGAGTACCCCTGGGTACTGGACAGATCACACAGGATCAACATACATGTGTAAGCCGAGCTCCCTTATGTAAAAAATATTGCTTTATTAGTCCACTTAAAACATATTAAAACAGCATATTGCCGGATGAGTCTGACAGTATGCTGTTTTAATATGTTTTAAATGGACTAATAAAGCAATATTTTTTACATAAGGGAGCTCGGCTTACACATGTATGTTGATTCTCAATAATTTTGTAAGCCTGGAGGGACCCGACTAAGTTGAAGCGTGTGCAACAGTACTTTTGTGGAGCAGATCACACAGGAGACAGAGGTCCTCCGAATTACTACCGGAGTTTTACACAAACCGAAGACGTGATCTTGGACCTGGTATCCTCCCCGTTTGCTCCTGTCGTCCTGGGGCTTCCCTGGCTTTGGTGCCACAACCCCGTTTTTGACTGGAGGTCTGGCGATCTCACTAAGTGGAGTGAGTCCTGTTTTCTGACATTCCTTCCTGCGTCTACCGTGTCTCCGCACCTGTCTGTTTCTGCTTCCTTGAGTCAGCATGATATGCTACCACGACTTTGGTGACGTCTTCTCTAAAAGGCATGCCGAACGCCTTCCTCCTCACCGTCCCTATGATTGCCCGATTGATCTCCTGCCTGGCTCCCATCCACCTAGAGGAAGAACGTTTCTGCTCTCCCCTCCGGAGATGAAAGCCCTTGCCACCTACATTCAAGACAACTTGGCCAGAGGTTTAATTCGTCCATCCACTTCACCCGCTGGAGCAGGGTTCTTCTTCGTGAGCAAAAAAGATGGTTCGCTCTGCCCCTGCGTGGACTACCACGGCCTAAATCGTATTACTATTAAGAACAAGTACCCTCTGCCTCTCATCCCCGAGCTGTTTGACCTTCTCCGTGGGGCTGGTTCACTAAACTGGACTTGAGGTGGGGTGTACAATCTGATTCGTATCAGGCTGGGAGACGAGTGGAAGACGGCCTTCAACACACGATATGGGCACTATGAATATCTGGTTATGCCCTTTGGGCTCTGTAAAGCCCCGGCTGTCTTCCAGGCCTTTGTAAATGACATCTTCCGGGACATGCTCACCTCTCACGTCATGGTATATCTGGACGATATCCTTGTGTTCTCTTCCACCCTATCACAGTACCGACTTCATGTCAAATCAGTGCTCCAACTGCTCCGTGAAAATGGTCTGTACGCCAAACTGGAGAAATGTGAATTTGAGAAGACCACTCTACCTTTCCTGGGGTACATTGTCTCCAGCTCTGGCTTCGAAATGGATCCTAGCAATCTCACAGCAGTCACTAAGTGGCCTCAACCCAAGGACCTGAAGGCAGTACAGCATTTCCTAGGGTTCACCAACTATTACAGGAGATTCATCCATCACTACGCAACCCTTGTGGAGCCCCTGACCGCCCTTACTAAGAAAGGAGACAATCCACAGAACTTGTCCCAAGAAGCCCTGACTGCCTTTGCAAAGCTCAAAACTGCATTCACTGCTGCTCCATTACTTCGATATCCGGACATCACCTGTCCTTTCCTCCTTGAAGTGGATGCATCCAAACTCGGAATAGGTGCTGTCCTGTCTCAAAGGGATCCCATTACCAACACTCTACACCCCTGCTCCTATCTCTCCCGGCGACTAACACCGGATGAGAGGAATTATGACGTGGGTAACCGTGAGTTGCTCGCCATGAAGGTAGCCATAGAGGAATGGCACCATCTACCGGAGAGGTCTGGCATTCCTTTCACTATCTATACCGACCACAAGAACCTTCAGTACCTAGAGTCTGCTAAACGGCTCACAGCCCGCCAAGCCCGTTGGGCCCTTTTTTTTCCCGGTTCCAGTTCATTGTGACATACATTCCGGGCACCAAGAATGTTAAAACTGATGCTCTGTCCTGCCTGTACTCCGTTCCTGTCTCCTGCGATCCACCTGAACACATCCTGTCATCCCACACGGTTCTCTTTGCATTGTTCACTGCCACGCTGGCCAGAATCCAACAGACTCAGACTAACATAGATCCATCTTGTCCATCTGGACATTTATTCATGCCCGTCCAACACTGGGTCGAGGTTCTTCTTTGGGCTCATCAATCACCCTCTGCTGGACATCCAGGGATTGTCCGTAACACCGATTTGGTACAGCATCAGTCCTGGTGGCCCGCATTATGACACGATGTGAAGGATTTACTTCAAGGTTGCCACCACTGTGCCAGACACAAGCTACCCAAGTCCAAACCATCTGGTCTCTTACAACCACTTCCTGTGCCTTCCTCTTCATGGACACACATTGCTATGGACTTTGTGGTGGATCTACCACCCTCTAGACGTAATACAGTCATTTTGGTTGTGGTGTATCTCTTCTCTCAACAGGCACACTTCATCCCTCTGCCGAAATTGCCTTCCTCCCAACAGTTGCCTGATATCTTCCTCCGAGAAGTGTTCCAGCTCCATGGCCTTCCCTTTCAAGTAGTGTCGGACAGGGGCAGTCAGTTCACTTCTAGATTCTGGAGAGCTTTTTGTGCCCACTTAGGCATCGCTGTGCATCTATCAACTGCTTACCATCCACAGTCCAACGGCCAGACCGAAAGGACCAACCAGGCACTTAAACAATACCTGCGTCTATTTGTGGAGCCTCTCCAGGACAACTGGACTGATCTCCTGCCATTAGCGGAGTTTGCCTTCAATAGCTGCCATCACTAATCGCTCCAGTTCTCTCCTTTCTTTGCTGCTGGTGGGTATAATCCAGCATCCCTTCTCTCTCTTCTTCTTCTGGTGTTCCCACTGTGGATAAGAACCTGAACGACCTTGAGACTCACTGGCGCTGTGTTCGTTCTCAGCTGGTGACTGCAGCTGCTCGGTATAAAACAGCGGCCGATCGGAGACGGGTTCCCGGCCCTGCATATGCTGTGGGCAATGAGGTGTGGCTCTCCACTAAAAACCTACGCCTTCGACAGCCCTCTGCCAAGTTCGGGCCACTCTACGTCGGACCCTTCCGGTTCTGCTTCCGGATCTCTCCGGTGATGTTCGCCTTGGACCTGCCACCGTCCATGCGGATACCCGATATGTTCCATGTGTCTCTGCTAAAGCCTCTTGTTTGAACCATATACTCTCCTCAGACCACTGGCTGTTCCCCTGTTCACGTGGATGGTCATGAAGAGTACCTCGCCCGGAAGATCCTTGACTCCCGCCTTGTTCGGGGTTCCCTCCAGTACCTCGTGGATTGGAAGGGTTATGGGTTCCTGTCCGTCACCTGCATGCCCCGGTTCTGCAGAGGGCATTTCATTGTACACATCCGTCCAAACCTGGTCGTCCGGTGGCCTCCCCTTGAGGGGGGGGGGTCGGTGTCACCGCTTCCTCCCCGCCGGCCACTTCTCGCTCGCGGCGGGTTGTTCTCTTCCGGTTTGCCGTGGCTGGCTGGTCGCACATGCGCAGGACGCCGCGGTCCTCCTTCTGGTGTCTGCGCATGCATTCTGGTGGGTTGTTCTCTTCCGGATTGTGGTGGCATGTGCAGGATGTCGCGGTCCTCCTTCTGGCGTCTGAGCATGCACCCAGCTCCACTGGTCGTTCACTAAGTCTCCGCCTATCACGTAGGGTTCCTTGGCGAGCCCCTCTCCTCACCCACTCCTATTGGCTACATCCAGTATTTGAACTGGTTACTCCAAGCATAGAGTGCCCGTTCCACGAGCTCTGTTAGCCTCTTTTGAGAATACTGCTGTTGATTGTCTTTCTGGTTCTGACTACGGCTTGCTCCGGACCATCCTGAACTCTCCAGCCCCTGTTTCTGACTACAGCTTGCTCCTGACCATCCTGAACTCTCCAGCCCCTGGTTCTGACTACGGCTTGCTCCTGACCACCCTGAACTCTCCAGCCCCTGGTTCTGACTAAGAGTTGCTCCTGACCATCCTGAACTCTCCAGCCCCTGGTTCTGACTATGGCTGGCTCCTGACCATCCTGAACTCTCCAGTCCCTGGTTCTGACTACGGCTTGCTCCTGACCACCCTGAACTCTCCAGCCCCTGGTTCTGACTAAGACTTGCTCCTGACCATTCTTAATCTCCAGTCCCTGGCTTTGAAGACCCACCTGTCTCTTTCCCGCCTGACCCGCTGACCTGGTTTTTGAAGGGTTCCCAGTGTACTCCTATCCTGGTTGCACCCCGGCTCAACTGGGATTGAACAATCTGGTTTCACAACCAGCATCTCTAACCCAGCCTTGGCGGCAGCACAGGAGCACCTGGCACACCGTCAACGAACTCTAGTATCGTTCTCTAGCCTCGCACCCTAGTTTCTGTACCAGTGTCGGCATCACTCGGGTCATTACCCACCGGGTGGTGACAGTATGTCACCTAATATAATTATTTGTTTAATTATTTATGTATTAATGTTTTTTATTTATTATTTATTTTTTTTAACTTGTCCTCCCTATCTTATCTCATTCTGTCCCCCCAAAAACACAAAAAAAACCCAAAATAAACAACTTCTTTCCATAGACTTCCCAAGCACAGAGACAATAAAAGCAAAATCAGCAAGCAAATCAGACCCCAGCTGTCTGTGTCTTCCCAGTCAGTCACACAGAATGTTGGGGTGTTTTGGGTCAACTTCCTTCCTCCTTTCAGACTCCATTAATACAGAGAATAAAACTAAACTAAGCTTAAATTCTGCTTTATTTGCCTATCTTCTCTAGCTCAACAACATGTTGCTTTCTCCTCTTACAAACACAGAATGGCATGCTGTGAGAGCCTTTTATATGGCTGTAGAAAAGTAGAGAAAACTTTCATGTGGTGGGGAAAAAATGTTCTTCCCATTGTTTTCAATGCAACGAGCTAGGTGATAAAAGCAGGAAAATTTTCTCTGGATATTATTTGCCTAGCAGGAAGTGCCAGTTTTCACCGATTTTGTTTTGAAGCAAATGTTTTCGTCCATCCCAAATCCTAAGCATGTTCACCAGTCTACTTCCCTTAGAACTCTGACAGGTCTCATTTCTCTAGTTTATATCTGTATAGATAAAATCTATACGTAAGATGTGCAACTGTTCTCATTTACAGTAACAGCTGAGCCTCAAAGTTTTCATCAATATTAGGTGGTTTGTAGCATATACCCACCAACATCTTTACTTTTTTCTTTTTATACCACAGTTAGTCTTAATTTCTACCCACAAGGACTCCACATTATGTCTGGTTTCCTCACAAATAGCTCCCCTTACACTTCGATTTAGATCTGGCTTTAAAGTAAGCACCATCTATTGATCCTGTCTCCACTAAACAGGGAATAGTCCACTATATTTAAATCCCATGTGTATCATGCCACCATGTTTCCTTTATACCAATTCTAGTTCTCCCATTGTATCTACTATACTTGCATTCACAAACATATAATTAATTATGTTGTCTTTATGTATTTAACCACTACTTGCCTTTTTTTCCGTACAACCTCGTTTAACCCTTTGAGTGTCAGAGAGGTATCTAGTGCATTGCAGCATTGATAGGAGTTTCTCCATATTACGTACATTTATCCCCACCACTTCTCCAACCCAGTGATCCTTTACTTGTACCCAGTTCTTATATATGCCATCTACTCCATTTTTACTAGCTATACCTCCTTCCCCTTTCCTTGTTAAAAAGCTCTGACAATCTTCTAAGCATTCAATCCCCTAGCATGGCAACCACCTTACCATTTAGATTCAGTCCAGTGCTCTAAAACCCCCAAATTCTCCTTCCTGCACCAATACTTAAGCCATGCATTAGGATCCATGAGCTCCCTCTGCCTACCTGCACTGGCACATGGCATTGGTATTATTTCAGAAAACACTACATTATAGTGACTTAAGCTTGCACCTTAAGTCCCTGAAATAATTTTAGGGACCTCAGTCTTACTCCAGCTTTGTCATTGGTATCAATAAGTACCATGATAGCTGGATCCTTTCCAGACCCTCCCAATAATCTGACTGCCCTATCCACAATATTCCAAACCCGAGCACCTGGGAGACAACATTCTGCTCCGTATTCACATTCTTGGCGACAGATTACCCTATCCGTCCCTTATTACCACCACCTGCCTTGGTTCATGCCTACTCTGCATCCCAGTTAAACTGGAAGACGGACTGTTCCCCTGGCTTCTAGAGGAACCAGCTTTCTCCAATAATGCCAATTCTGAGATATGCTCCTCAACAACTTCACACAACCTTGCAAATCTGGTCTGGACTGGGTCAACTCAGAACTAGCCTTCCTCTTTCTCTGTCCCCCACCTCTTTGTCTTACTGTTAACCAGTTGCCAACCTGCCTCTCCTCATGTACAACTCCACCCTCATCACCACTAACCCCACCAAACCACCACTAAAGATGACAAGTTACATTCTAGTGATGGCATAGGAAGCAGTTCAACCAACTGCTGTGCCTAAAAGTGTGAGTAAAAACACCAGGCCAGTGGTGGAGAATGTGATGAAAATCCTTCTAAGGGGGAAAAGTAAAATAAATTGTTGCCACTTTAAAAAGCTTAGAGGAATTTAAAAGTAGAAACAGCAGATAATGCTGAGCATGATCTAATTACTGATGATAATGTTGATCTAGGATATATCCCTCCAGCATACTCATCTTCTGCAGATACAGATGAAGTCGTAAAACAGATGATGACATGACCAGAAAAATAGCTGAAAGTCAAAGGCCCAATTTTCACCACTGAAAAGGAGTACAACCACAGGCCTGACTGGGAGACAAACTATCAACATATCAGAGGTGCCACAGCTAGCATCAGCATAAGCACTCCTAAAAGTTCCCAGGGCTTTGTGTGCAAGGATTTCCTTTCTTTGAAATAAGACATATGGTTCCTGCTGCAGAGGAGTATGACTCAGAGTTTGTTAAAGGAGATGACAAAAGACATAGGCTGCCCACACATGCTGCCGTCACTGCCCCACCTCCTCACGTCATGTTGTAAAAGCAAAAAAGTTACACAGCTCTTCTGCCACGTACTACCAACCCACATTTTCTGAATTCCTGGGAAGTAGTCCAAAATATCCCAAAAGAAGTCCAAAAATACATATGTGTGGCAAAGTTGCCAACATGTTGGCTGTTGACATGCTGCCATATTCATCTGCAGAAAATAGAGGATTTCAAGAATTGATGTCATGTGTTGCACCCTGCTGGCATATCCCAACCACAATTATTTTTCAAGTATGGCTGCACCACAGTTGTACAAGCAGGTGAAAAGTGTAGTGGGGAAAATGCTGGAAACCTCATATGACAAGAAAATTCACAACACATATGTGGGCAAGCAACCAGAGTACAAACTATATGACTGTCACTGCTCACTGGGTTACCCTCCCAGCAGTGGCCAACAATAGCATGCAGCATCAAGTCACAGGCAACAAGCGATCTTGCGATATTGTCACACCACTCTGTGCTTGCAGAGGTTTGAAACACAATCCCACAATGTTATAGGTGTGTTGAATAAACTAGAGCAGATGACATAGGAATGTCTTGTAGCCTGTTCCTTGAAAGCTGGTTTCGTGTTTGCCGATTATGGCTCCATATTACTTGCCTTGAGAACAGGTGATATAGTGCATGCACCCTGCTATGCCCATATGCTAAATTTTTACCTATTTTTTTTAATTATCTGATTAAAAATAATGGTTAGCAACCATAGCAGTAGACTTTATATCATATATATTATAACTAAAATCAATTCTTTTGTTAATGTAATGTATCTGCCTGCTCATTGCAGTTCTTTTTCTTGTACCACCTGCAATCAACTTCCTTTTCCCAGACTCTTTCTATTCCCTTTTCCCCCTGCTGTTTTTTACTCTTTCCTTCTACTACTCCTGCAACTACTGTGCGTGTGTTTTATAAATTAGGTAATTTGAATATGTAATGTCAAAAAGGAGACTGACTGCCACTTAATAGTACACTACTATGTAGACATAACATTACAACACAAAGGCACTGTTTTACACAAATATAATATGTTAATGAGCAATATCTCTTCCTCTCCCATTGCATGCTAAATTCTTAGTGCATATGGAGATGTATCTTATTTTTCAAGTATTCTCTTCACATCATCAAAACAAATCCAGCACTACAATCCGAGCCTTCCGTTAACTCTTGCAGAGCTACTGTTGCCTCCGTTACTGCTACGAGCCCTCCATTAACTCTTGCAGAGCTACTGTTGCCTCCGTTACTGCTCCGGCAGTGTGCCCGTGGTTGCATTTCCGTTCAGCTCTTGCAGAGTACTGTTGCCTCCGTTACTGCTCCGGCAGTGTGCCCGTGGTTGCATTTCGTTCAGCTCTTGCAGAGTACTGTTGCCTCCGTTACTGCACCGGCAGGGTGCTATTGGCTCTGTTCTATTCAGCTCTTGCAGAGTACTGTGGCCTCTGTTACTGCACCGGCAGGGTGCCATTGGCTCTATCTATTCAGCTCTTGCAGAGTACTGTTGCCTCCGTTACTGCACCGGCAGGGTGCCATTGGCTCTATCTATTCAGCTCTTGCAGAGTACTGTTGCCTCCATTACTGCACCGGTAGGGTGCCCGTGGCTCTATTACGTACAGCTTGAAGAGTATTGTGTGGCCTCCCTTTACTGCTAAGGCAGGGGGTATAAGTCTCAGCTCTGCTCCGGCAGATCTAAGTGCTTTTTTCTCCATTCTAGCACTACAGTCTCCTTATCGCTGTTATTCCATCATACTGGGCGTTACTGAACACACCACATCAGAGACTGATTATATATATTGGACTTTAACCCATGCTGTACTGAGTTCCCCTTGTCATGCCTGACCTGTGACAATATATGTACTCTCTTACTGTTATACTGGGCCTGTGTAGGCATAAGTCTAAGTTCTATATTACTCCTGTGTTATACTATAGCCTGTAATGGTATTTTCATTGTTTTCTTAATAAAACTGTGTTTTATCCTAACCTCCTGTGTCTGTGTTGAACAAACCGTTACAGAAGGTTTCCGAGAAAAGATCCTCATGAAAGGAGAATGTTTCAGAAAAAGCATATTGGTGCGTTTATATTTGTCTCCTATAGACAGGACTGGAGAGATAGTCGGGTGGGTAATGCATGATGCTAGTGTCCAGGACTGAGGGCTAAAGAAGTTCACAAGAGGATCTTCCAACCCAGGAATAGATCTTTCTAGGAGAACCTAAGGCTTATGTGCACTGTTGAGGGTCCAATCAGGAATCAAAGATAGAAGAGCCACATGGTGGTAAAGAAGGAAGTCGGGAACACCTACCCCTCCCATACTAGTATGCCTAGAAAGCGTCTGGGCACGGAGTCTCGGTTTCTTGGATTGCCAGATAAATTTAGATACAACAAGGTGGAGATCAGAAAAGAACTGTCAAGGTAGCCGTATTGGAAGTGTCTGGAGTAAGTAGAGTACCCTTGGGAGGATCATCATTTTCACTACTTGGACTTGACCTAACCAGGATACACACAGATGATCCCAGGAAGACTTTTTTTGCTGTTAAAAGGGGAGGGAAATTGGCAGGGTAAAGGGAATCAGTGTGCATAGTAAGATTGATACACAGATATTTAATATGAGATGGAGGCCATTGGAATGGGTATCACTTTTCTTGCAAAATAAATTTGGTAAACATCAATATTGCCATTTTATTAGCACTAGCAGCAAAAAAACACCTGTTGTTTCAATAAATTATACCTGCTACACATTTTTTACATTTTGCAATGCTTTGGACCCTCCTCTGGCACTCAAAGGGGCAAGCAATGGAATCTTCTCCTGCTTGGCTATGAATTTTGTTCCAATGTGGTTTATCTCAGAACGTATCCATTAGTAAACAGGCTTTTTAAAAAATGTCTCATATTTCATCAAAGCCTACTTGTTGCGTCCTTGTTTTTATATTCACAATGAAGGTCGGCGATTGATAGTCAACCTTGAAGCTGCATTTTGACAAGTATGTGAAAAGTGTCAACAATGTTGTTCTTAGATTTTCTAACATTTTAACCAGTTAAGGGCCAGTGCTATTTTGTTTGTTAGTGACCAAGTGAACAAGAATTTTCACTTTTTTGTGTTTGTTAAAACTGGGTTCACTTTATATATTTTAGTGTACTAATGATAATTGCATATTGTTTTTTTGGGGGGTACAGATTGTGCTTTCGTCTAGTATGATGTTTATATTACAGCCCATAATCTGATATGGGCACTGCCAGTGAAGGTAAACAGAGAAGGGACAGCATAATGAGTGACAGATGCCGAATATATATGCTTCAAATGCTGCGCTTTACACATCATTGTTCAATTGAAATACCTTCCCCTGGTTGATTGCATATTGTGAGCTACAATACTCATTTTTATACTTTTATTTTTTATTGTGATATCACATAATATTTTTTACCATAATTTATACAGTATGATGTTTACCCCATAGTGATGTAAATTGTATGTGTAATTTTCTACGCAATTAAATATTCATATTTTTTTTAGATATTAAGATGCTCTCCCATACTTTCTCATATATATATATATATATATATATATATATATATATATATATATATATTAATATGCATTCAGAAATTAACAAAATGCATAGTGAGAGAACAGAAGAAAAATCTAATTCAAATCAATGGTCGCAATGGTCGGCAAAGAAAAGTTAGTGCAGCAGATTAAAGACACATCATGCTTACTTTCCTTCGCAATCAGATGTTCAGTGCCATCAGCTCAAAACTGGCAGAAAACAGTGGGACCCTGGTACCCATCTACTGTCCGGAGAAGTCTGATCAGAAGTGGTCTTCATGGAAGACATGTGGACAAAAAGCCAAACCTCTGACATGGAAACAAGGTCAAGTGACTCAACTATCTATGAAAACACAGGAACTGGGGTGCAGAAAAATGGCAGCAGGTGCTCTGGATTGATGAGTCAAATTTTTAAATGTTTGGCTGTAGTAGTTTGTTTGCCAAGGGGCAACAGTGAAACATGGAGGAGGTTCCTTGCAAGTTTGGGGCTGCATTTCTGCAAATGGAGTTGGGGATTTGGTCAGAATTAATTGTATCCTCAATGCTGAGAAGTACAGACAAATACTTGTGCATCATGAAATACCATCAGCAAGGCATCTGATTGGCCCCAAATTTATTCTGCAGCATGACAATGACCCCAAATATACAAATTCAGCTATTGAGAACTATCTTCAGTGTAAATAAGAACAAGGAGTCCTGGAAGTGATGGTATGGACCCAATAGATTCCTGATCTCAAAATCATTGAGTCTGTCTGGGATTACATGAAGAGAGAGAAGCAACTAAGGCTACCTAACTCCACAGAACTGAGGTTAGTTCTCCAACTCCTGCTGAGTTCTTTAATAAACTGTGTGCAAGTCTACCTAGAAAAAAATATGTTTGCTCATTATGCGTTTTGTTAATTGATAAATATAAACTATTAACATGTCTATTTTTTAATTCATCCTTACTTTACAGTATTTTTTCACACCTGCCTAAAACTTTTTCACATTACTGTATATCCTCATCATCATATTCAGCCATTGTCAATCCACTGCAGGATGAAGGCCTTGTCAGCAAGCATTTAACAACTTAGGTCTTGTGCCTTTCATTGCCACTGTGTACTGACAAATTTGGTAAGTCCATTGACCCATCTTGTTTTTGGTCTTTATTTTGGGAGTTTAGTATTGAGTGGAATCCATTCCAAAATTAATTTGGTCCATCTACCATTGTTACGGTTTTCTGACACTCAGACCAGGGTAAGAAGTAAAAACACAGTTTTATTGAATCAGGATGATAAACAGTGCCCCTAGGGGCCAGCACAGGTAAAAACAGTATTGACAAATACAGACAAAGTATGTGTAATACAAGCAGGAGTATAAGTACCAATATAGACTGGAATAACCCTAAAGGGATAACAGGAGCAACTGGAGAAACTAAGTCTTAGATTGGCCAATGCCCAGGATTAGATAACAGTCTCTGGATAACAGTCTCTGAATGTAGAGTAAGGAGTCAAGTGTCTGCACTGAATCACTCTCTAGGTAGAAACAGGGAGCGCCCCTATTGCTCTGAGCTGAGCCAATACCACCACCGTGGGCTAGGAGGAATGCTACTGCCAGAGCTGATGTAACCAGAATAGGAATCGCCCTAGACGAGACTAGTTAGTAACCCTGCATATGCCAACTGGATTTTGCCAAGGCACCCTTGGGATGCCAAGATGGATGGTTGCTGCACAAGCTACTAGGAGCCGATGCACTAGGAAGTGCACCCTTCCGGTGTTGCACGGAATCCTACAGCAAGGGCGAACAGACTACCGGCGCCAGCCGGCGTGGTCACGGTGCGCCCCGAACACTGAACAGGTGGAGCTCTGCAAGGAATAGTATGGCGTGTATAGAAGGCTCAGAGAGTAGCGGCTCAATGGGCAAACAGAGGCTTGGCAAGCTATACAAGTGGCACGTAACCGGAGACTACTGGCACTGCACGGGTTAATCTGGTACACACAGGAGAACACAGCTCAGTAATGCAGATGGCAAAGCAACCTCAGGCTACAGCTGAAAGGGCGAGAGAGGATCAGCGAGATACTAAACAGTTCAGAATGTCACCAAAGTGACCGGAGGACACTGGAACTGCAACCGGACAGGAGCGACAACCGGAACCGGATGGATACAGCAGCAGGAACGTCAACCAGAGAACGGAGCAATCACGGAGCAGGGTCGTCAGCCAGAACCGGGTCAATCATGGAGCAGGGTCATTAGCCAGAACCGGGTCAATCACGGAGCAGGGTCGTCAGCCAGAACTGGGTCAATCACGGAGCAGGGTCATCAGCCAGAACCGGGTCAATCACGGAGCAGGGTCGTCGGCCAGAACCGGGTCAATCATGGAGCAGGATCAGAAGAGGAGTCAGCCAAGCCGGATCAGTACACAGGAGACACTGGAACTCAGTAACGAGACGCAGGAACAGGAACACCACAAAAGGGCAACTGACAAGTGCCCAAGACCCAGTATAAAAAGGAACATCCTGGGCGGGCCAATCAGCCTCCTCCACTGCAAAGGTAACACAATCACAGATTGACAGGGAAGCACGGGAACCGTGATAACCATCAAGTCTTCTTGTTATGTGGCCTGCCCATTTCCATTTCAGGTGTTTTACTCTTTCAATTGCATCATAGACCTTTATTTGCTGATGAATCCACACACTTGTTTTTTGTTCTCTTTTTGTTATGTTTAGAATTTGTTACTCTATACTTCTCTGTGTAACCTTACGTTTTTGTATGGCTTTGACATTCAGTGTCTATTTTTCACAGCCGTAAGTAAGGATTGGTAGGGTACACTGGTCAAAAACCTTTCACTTGAGACAGAATGGTAATTTTGTCCTAAAGACAGTACTACTAAGTTTTCAAAATATTTGCCATCCCAATTATATCACTCAGTTTCTACGATGGTGTCTCCATCTGTTGACATTTCTGTCCAAGAAAAACATACTTGTCCACTTTTAGTTCTAGTCCAGAGGTTCCCAACCCGTGCCCCCAGGGCCCACTACCAGGCCAGGACCTGTGAATTTCCCTGATAGAGCACAGCTGGGTTGATCAGAGTTTCAGTCAATTTGATTAACTCACCTGTGTTCTAACAAGGAAATCCTCAAATCCTGGCCTGTTAGTGGGCCCTGAGGGTACGGGTTGGGAAATGCTGTTCTAATCCATCTACTGTGACTTTTCTAGGTTTGGTAAATTTGTTAAAAATTACTTGCGTTTTGTTGATATTCATCTTCAGAGCAAAATTTTTGCTTTCCTGTAACTCTAGAATCAGTTCTTGCAGTTCTTCAGAACTATTGTCAAAGAGTATTTCATCAGCAAAACATAAGTGATATAGCTATTCTCCATTTATCTTAAGTCCTTTTTTGTTAAAATTTAGTGCTCGATCCAAATGTTGGAGTATAAAAATGCCAGTAGAGCAAAATGGATACCGACCGAAAAAATAAAATGTCTTGGTCAGTATTCAAATGTCTTACCGGCATTAAGCACAATGGACGTTAGGCCACAAAACTAGTGTTGTGTCCAAACGTCCGTTTTTTTCATTAAGTTCCCAAAATGCCACCAAATAACAGCAGTTTGGGGAACTTCAAAGGAAAAAAAAAAACTAACGATCGGTGCCTGCCAAGAAAAGGTTGCATAGTTGAGTTGTCTGGCCATGTTTCCACATCAGAGATATGGCTTTTTTGGCCGCAAGTCTTCCATGAAGACCACTTCAAACCAGAATTCTCCAGACAGTAGATGGGTGTACTAGTATAAATAATTAATACATGTACCTATATATATATATATATATATAATAAATACACAACTCTAATGGTTTGTCTAGTTTAGGCAGTATTTATAAGAAGCTAAGATACAGATATTTACGTTAAAGAGTGCAATTCCTTCAAACTATACTACACAAACTATTTCCCTTTTTACCCCCTGATTGCATCAACAGTTACCCACAGTAAAAACCAATGTTACCTGAGATCTCAAGATTGAGCAAACATTTGGATTCCAGGTCAGTATTCAAACTGAGGGGAATGGGAAGGCAGGAAATGGGGGAGGGGGAAGTAGACCCAAAAGGGAGAGAAACCGCCTGGAATCTCAACACCACAGGATAAAAAAAACTAACCAAAGCAACTGTGCTATATTCTTTAACCACTTACTAGCCCTGCCCCTTCTTTCCTATTGGCTAAAGGCTATGATGTCACAAAACATGCCCCCATCCATTTCCTTCCATGTGCAATGTCACCACACTAGAATCCCACTGTTTTCTGAGCTGATGGCACTGCTGGATATTTTCCGATTGTGAAGGGAAGTAAGCATGATGTATCTTTCATCTGCTGCAATAAGTTTCCCTGGCCAACCACTGTGTATATGGTCCTCAGCATTGCCTGTTTCTTTGTGCTTCTTCAAAAGAGCTTGAACAGCACATCTGGAAACCCCTGTCTGCCTTGAAATTTCTGCCTGGGAGAGACCTTGCTCATGCAGTATAACTACCTTGTGTCTTGTTGATATGTTCAGTCTTGCCATGGTGTATGACTTTTGACATTAAACTGTCTTCAGCAACCTCACCTTGTTAGCTCATTTTGGATGTTCCTCACCCAGTTTTATTCCTCCTACACAGCTGATTCTGTTTCAGTTAAAGGGGAAATACCACCCAGCAAAAACTTCATCTTATTTAAGTCTTCATCTGGCGACTAGCTGCTTAGTAGCGGTAGTCACCAAAAATATTACCCGGTTTAAAAGATTTTCTACTTACTCTGAGGCAGACAGTAGTAGGAAGCACGGACATCTTGCCATAGTGACGTCCGTGCGCCTGCGCTGTCAGTCCCTTTTGGAGTCGGACGGACATCGCAAGTGCATGGACGTCACTATGGCAAGATGTCCGTGCTTCCTGCTACTGTGCGCCTCAGAGTAAGTAGAAAATCTTTTAAACTGGGTCATATTTCTGGCGACTAACGCTACTAGTCGCCAGATGAAGACTTAAATAAGATGAAGTTTTTGCGGGGTAGTAGTTCCCCTTTAATGATTGTGTTTCAACCTGCATTTAAATTGATGATCATTAGCACCTGTTTGGTATAATTGTTTAATCATATACCTGACTATGGGCTAGATTCTATTGCAAGTGCTAATTTTATCACTGCTTTTATCTCCTTTTTTCCCACAGACTTCAATAGGAAAATGTTTGATAAAACGGGTGTTAACATTTAGCTCCTGCAATAGAATCTAGTCCTATATGCCTACAAAATCTTTGACTTTGTACAAGTGTGCCTCAATAAATTTATGCAAATGGTGGTCATACTAAATATTGATTTGATTTAGATTTTTCTTCTGTTCACTCTCTAGGCATTTTGTTAATTGATAAAAATAAACTATTAACATGTCCATTTTTGAAAGCGTTACTTTACAGCATTTTTCCACACCTGCCTAAGACTTTTGCACATTACTGTATATATGACTATAGGTTGAGTATATCGAGAATTGAAGAAAGTGATACTTCAGGCTTGGTGATGGTTAATAGGACATCAAAGGCTATAGTTTTATGTGTTATATTTCCTGAAGTGATCACCTGTATGTTTGTGTGCATATACATCCAACCAGCTTATGCTCTATTTAACCTCTGCTTCATTCTTTGGGCCTTTTGCAGAGTTGCTCTGGTACATGCTCTTCTTACAATTATTTTTTTTTATTATTATTTTGATATGCGGACAATGAGGGGAAGGAGAATGGGATGCAAGTCAGCGACGTTTAAGTGTCATGGAGTGACTATGGAATAATGACGCTGACGACACTGACAAGTACAGGTACAGTAGAATCAATATCTTTATTAAAATAAGAAAAGAGAAGATACGGAAAGCACTTCCCCAACCCTCACTTGCCAGGTATGGAGACAGCACAGGATCCACTGACTGAAGGGAGACTGATCCCAATCTGACTACAATGTGTAATAGTAGCAAGGATTGCAGTAGCTACTAGTATACGTGAAGTGGAAACGCCCATGCAAAATTAGAGTAACTCCCCTAGAATGCTAGGGTAAACCCACAGACAAAGGTGACTAGAGATACCTCAGAATGCTAGGGTAGCGAAGGCAATTTTGACTTAAATCTCCAGAACGCTAGGGAATACCCAAAGGCACTAACCATTGGTAACAAGCAGAATAGGATAGCCACAGCCAATGTGCAGCTCAGCGGGAGGATACTGAGCACAGCTTGTACCAGCTAGAGCACGGTCTAGCGAGAGAGCAGATGCAGTCAGGCCAAGGGTCAGAAACACATGGATTGTCAGCCAGAGCAGGAGTCAACACAGAGTAGTTAGTTAGCCAAGCCAAGGTCAGTACCGTATTGGATAGTCAGCCAGACCTGGGGTCAGCACATCGAGGGTAGTCAGACAGAGCCAAGGGTCAGACCGGGGAGGATAGTCAGATGAAGCAAGGGTCAGACCGGAGTGGATAGTCAGACGGAGCCAAGGGTCAGACCGTAACGGAAGGCAACAAGTCAGGGATCAAACGTAGCCGGAGTCAAACATAGTCAGAGGTCATCCACTGATCTGAGCAAAGGAATATCACAAGAGCTAGTCCATAGGCACACAATGAAAGGGCAAAGGAGTACTGGCAGACGGAGGCCTATAAGGCCTAGCAAGTAGGCAGAGATGCAAGTAGGTTCCGTTAACATGAATTCACATGGTGCGCAATGAATATAGGCTCATAATGCATCGGACTAAGACTTGGCCAAATCCAGCATTCTCCTAGGTATTGCTAGCTGACCCAATCAAAAGCCTTCTCCATGTCTGTACTTAATAGTAGAGTATTTTTATCACTAAATGAGATAAGGATTGAACAGCAGATGTATTGTGGCACGCCTGGTGGCCTGGAACAAAGTTTGTACTGATTGGGGTGGAGAAAGGGTGGTAGGTAAGGGTGAAAACTATTGGCAAGGACTTATAGATAATTTTATATCTATATTAAGTAGGGAAATAGTTGGTGCAAAGGGAGACATCTTTTGTAGGCTTAGGAAGTACCACTATGTGGGCTTCCAGAGCCTGTGTGGGGAAGGGGATACCATCTGGAACAGCATTAAAGAGTCATATGTGAGACCAACAAAGTCATGAAAGTGTGATAGTAAGATGGTGAAGTTGGTGGGCCAGGACATTTCCCCTTAGGGAGAGATTTTATCACTACCAAGATTTTATCCTCAGAGAAATGTTGATCTAGGACACAGTGACCATCTGGCAAGATCAAGGGCACTTTTGCTTTCCAGAGAAAGGCCAAAATGTCCTTGGGTTGGCTAACGGTAGCATTAGGATCTAAGTGCAAATTATATAGGGACTAGTGTTGAGCGAGCATGCTCGGCCGATGCTCGGATCGGCTCGAGCATCGCTCTGCTCGGCACATGGCGGTACTCGTACGAGTACCGCCATGTGCTCGCCCGCCATGTTCGGGTGGCAGGGATCTGTCCCGAAGGAGGCACAGATCTTACAGACGCTCCGCTGGACCACCAGGGACTGGAGGTAGGGGGCATTGTGGAGATGAAGGGGGACATTTTGGAGATGAAGGGGGACATTGTGGAAGGGGGACATTGTGGAAGGGGGGCATTGCGGAGATGAAGGGGGCATTGCGGAGATGAAGGGGGACATTGTGGAAGGGGGACATTGTGGAAGGGGGGCATTGCGGAGATGAAGGGGGCATTGCGGAGATGAAGGGGGACATTGTGGAAGGGGGACATTGCGGAGATGAAGGGGGCATTGCGGAGATGAAGGGGGACATTGTGGAAGGGGGACATTGCGGAGATGAAGGGGGCATTGCGGAGATGAAGGGGGACATTGTGGAAGGGGGACATTGTGGAAGGGGGACATTGCGGAGATGAAGGGGGCATTGCGGAGATGAAGGGGGACATTGTGGAAGGGGGACATTGTGGAAGAGGGGCATTGTGGAGATGAAGGGGGGCATTGACCAGGCACCCTCCCCTCATCAGAGCAGGGGGTGCCTGGTGTAATGCTCGTGTCGCCCCATTGAATTCAATGGGGCTCGGGTGCTCGGCCGAGCACTCGAGCCTCCGGCGGTGCTCGGTCAGAGCACCCGAGCACCCGAGCATCGGGGTGCTCGCTCAACACTAATAGGGACCTATAATAGTCTTGGAAAGTGTTGGCTCTTTGTGGGTATGAGGTAATGGGGGGACCACATGGATTCTGGAGCTGGGAAACATGGGACATTCTACGCAATTTAACAAAGCGGGCTAATCTCTTGCTGCATTTGTTGTCATGAAGATATCAGTGGTATTTCTGTATCACAGTGCCTGTGATTATCCTGTCATTCTCATCTGTGGCAGACTGTGATTTGTTCAGTTGGTTTGGTCCGCCCCTTGGTGACCTTTTTATACCAGACTCTTACATCTGTCAGATGCCCTTTCGTGGTGTTTCTGAGCCAGACTTGCTGTTGCTGTGTTCCTGTATCCGGATTCCTGTGTACCGACTTTGGCCTGTCCTGACTACGCTCCAGTGTTCCTGATCGTGTATGACCCGGCTTGTGTAACCCATCCCTCAGTGCAGAGTTCCTTGCTGACTTGCATAAGCTGTGCTCCTTGTACCGAGCCTCCATACGCTGCAGAGCTAAGTTACCATACCGAGCCTGGGAGATTCAAACGTACCTTTTAACCCTTGCAGTGCCGCTTCTCTCTTGCCGGACCTCCTTTCTGATTACAGAGCCGTTACCTTGTAAGTCTACTGCTGCTGAGTTGGCCGCTACTTGGACGGCGACTCCCAGTTACGTTTGCAGAGTAGTCTATCCTGTTGGTCCGGTTGGGCGTCTTTGGCTCTCGGTCTCACGGCTAATACCGGAGGTATCCGGTGCGGCTATTGGTAGCAAGGTTAGGCTCCAAGCTCTTGCAAGATCCGTAGGTAAACGCCCGTGGGGGCTATTGGCTCGTGTTGTGCTCACGTTGGTCTCCGGTTATACACCCGTGGGGGCTAAAACGCCAGCTTTGCATCTCAGGCTAGTCCCGATCACGCCCGTGGGGGCTACATCCTCTTGCACTTGCAGTCTCAGTGGTCTCCTGGTGAACGCCCGCGGGGGCTATTTCGGGTCACTGTTCTGCTATAGCTCACGTTGGTCACTGAACATCTACTACCCATCATTACATGAACTCTGTGCTGTGCACATTTGCTCAGTTTATCACTACACCATACGGGCATGCCAAACCCCACAGCTGAGACTGACAAATTGTTCTCATTTACCCTTTAGGGGCCAGTTCCCTATTTTCTGTACCTATGTTGGGTGCCTTCTATCCATTATAGTGAATCTATGTGTACTGTGTATTCACTTGCAATTGCTGCTGTCAACTGTAGAGGGCGATCATTTGTATTTATTTTCTTTCAATAAAAGATTGTTTTATTTTACCTACTGGTCTGAGTGTCAAAACAAACCGTTACAGTACGAAAAGGCCATGACCTCAGACAGTAAGGGTGAAAGTAACACACAAAACATCCACTGGAGAATGGATGTCCATGAGCAGCGCTTAGATCAATTGGCACTGGCTCTACAGACCCTACTTGAGCGTACGGTACACCTAGACAAGCCTAATCCGAATCCGGTGGTCTCCCCAGTCTTGACACCGGACAATCCACCTCTAGCCCCTCCTACTTGTGTAAGAGGCTTAACGGCAGCGGCGCCGTTACCATTGAGATATGATGGTGAGCCTTCCTTATGCAGGGGCTTTATTAATCAGTTGGAGATCTATTTGAATTAACGCCCCAGGCTTTTCCTAACGACCAAAGCAAGGTCGGATTCATGATATCGCTACTAACAGGCAAAGCTTTGGCTTGGGCAAACCCTTTGTGGGAAAGTGCCAAACCTTGCACGCTGAACTTTAATGAGTTCGTAAAGAAGTTCCGCGTGTGTTTGAGGTCCCTGGCAGAGTTGCCTCCGCTGCCAAAAGGCAGATACAGCAGAGCGAACGTACATTGGGCAATTATGCGATAGAATTCCGGACCCTGGCAGCGGAGGTGGGCTGGAACGATGAGGCATTATTGGCAGCTTTTGCTAAGGGGCTCTCTGAACCAATTAAAGATGAAATAGCTGCCCGAGATGTACCTAGTGACCTGGACGAATTCATTGATTATGTAATGCTCATTGACTCTCGTATCAGGGAAAGACGGTTGGCAAGAAGGGCAACTTCCAGAAAACATGGGCAGGACAGTTCCTTTGACCCACCCTCTCCACCCTTTCCTACTGAGCGTCCAGGAGAGGCAGCAGAGCCAATGCAGCTGGGTTTCACTAGACTCTCCAAAGAAGAGAGGTCTTTTCGTAAAAGGCAAGGACTATGTTTATATTGTGGCAAACAGGGGCACCTTTTGCACAATTGTCCGGTGAGGCCGGGAAACGCACGCACCTAGGGTACCTTGGGGGACAGGCCCTAGGTGGTGTACAACAGTCCCTAGATTCAAATATCGCTAAACCCACCATCCAGGTGACGTTCTTTTGGGCTGACAAGGGTGCAGAAACCTTGGCGCTGGTAGACTCTGGAGCAGCCGGGTACTTTATGGACCAATCTTTTGTGGCTTCGCAAAATATTCCTCTATGCAAAAAGGAATCTCCATTGGCAGAAGAGGCCATTGATGGCAGACCATTGGAACCCGCCTTTATTACAATGGAGACCATCCCTATTTCTATGTCAATTGAGGCACTCCACAAGGAGGAGGTACAGTTTCAAATTATTCACTCACCTCACCATGCAGTCATTTTGGGGTATCCATGGTTGCTTCTGCACAATCCTCAATTTGATTGGCAAAAATGTGAGGTTAGTTCCTGGTCCAATTACTGTAAAAAGAACTGCCTATCTCTTCCTGTCAAAATTATGTGTACCTCTCCTGCTGTGCCAGCTGAATATGGGGAATTCAGTGACGTATTCAGCAAGGGGGAGGCTAGCGCATTGCCCGAGCATAGACCCTATGATTGCGCTATTGATTTGCCTCCAGGTGTGATTCCCCCGAGGGGACAAACTTACCCACTGTCATGCGAGGAGAACAGGGCAATGGAGGACTACATTGAGGACGCCCTTGGTAGGGGAATTATTCGCAAGTCCACTTCTCCGGCTGGTGCCGGATTCTTCTTTGTAAAAAAGAAAAATGGCGAACTAAGGCCATGTATTGATTACTGGGGGCTTAATAAGCTTATGCCCAAGAACGCATACCCTATTCCACTCATCACCAAGTTATTTGACAGATTGAAGGGCTCTTCTGTCTTCACCAAACTTGATTTGCGGGCCGCCTACAATCTAATTAGAATCAGAGAAGGTGATGAGTGGAAAACGGCATTTAATACCAGAACTGGGCACTACGAATGTCTGGTAATGCCTTTTGGCTTATGTAATGCACCTGCGGTATTCCAGGAGCTGATTAATGATATCTTGCGTGACATACTTCAGTCCTGCGTGGTGGTATATCTGGACGATATATTGATTCATTCCGCCACTCTCTCCCAACATATTAAAGATGTCACAGAAGTCTTCTTGCGTCTTCGGGAGAATAAGCTGTTTTGTAAATTGGAAAAATGCGAATTCCATGTGTCACAAGTACCATTTTTGGGGTTCATAATCTCCAAAGATGGAATTGCTATGGACCAGGGCAAGTTGGCAGCAGTATTACAATGGCCTCGCCCTAAAGGGTTAAAAGCGATTCAGCGCTTTTTAGGGTTTGCCAACTATTACAGAAAATTCATACGTAACTTTTCCACAATTGTGAAACCTTTGTCTGATTTAACACACAAGGGCACTACTCCCTTTCAGTGGTCCGAGGCTGCTGATAATGCGTTTGAGACCTTAAAATCTGCCTTTACGTCTGCCCCAGTACTGTCCCATCCCAATCCCTCCCTGCCATTTACCTTGGAAGTTGACGCCTCTGAGGTTGGGGTTGGGGCAGTACTCTCCCAGCGTCCTGTGGGAGGTGGTACCTTGAAACCTTGTGGGTTTTTTTCGAACAAATTGTCCAGCGCACAGAACCACTATGAGATTGGCGACAGGGAGTTATTGGCTATTATTCTGGCACTGAAGGAGTGGCGTCACTTGTTGGAAGGTACCAAGAACCCAGTACTGATCCTGACCGATCACAAAAACTTGACATATCTCTCTGAGGCTAAGAGGTTGTCTTCTCGACAGGCCAGGTGGGCACGCTTTTTGTCCCGGTTTAACTTTGTAGTATCGTACCTCCCGGGTTCTAAGAACGTGAGGGCAGACGCATTGTCTCGACAGTTCGCGTCGGACACTGAGAGGGAGGAAGCACCGGTACCTATTATTCAGCCCGACCGTATTATGGCTACTATTCGCACTAGTATAACTTCGCCACTGGGAGAGGAGATTTTGGGGTCTCAAGCTAGGGCTCCACCTGAGACTCCAGTTGGTAAATGCTTTGTAAATGAGCCTTTTCGCACTCGTCTATTGGAGACCTATCATTCGTCTAGGGCGGCCGGGCACATCGGCAGGGATCAGCTGGTATGGTCTCTTTCGCAATTATTCTGGTGGCCGACGCTCAGAGCCGATTGCTCCGCTTTTACTGCCGCTTGTGCCACATGTGCCCGTGCTAAGACCCCCAGGCATCTCCCAGTGGGCTTGCTTCAACCTGTGCCTAATGGAGAACGGCCCTGGTCTCATATATCTATCGATTTTCTGGGAGAATTGCCAATCTCTAGGGGGTATACATTTATCCTTATGGTGGTTGATAGGTTCTCCAAAATGGCTCATTTTGTGCCACTCAGGGGGCTTCCATCGGCTCAGGAATTGGCTAAGGTCTTTGCTAAAGAAGTGTTTCGTTTGCACGGGGTACCCAGAGTGGTGGTCTCCGACCGTGGGAGTCAATTCGTGTCCAGGTTTTGCAGGGCATTCTGTGGCATGATGGGCATTCAATTGTCCTTCTCCTCCTCCTACCATCCCCAGACCAACATAGCCACTGAGTGTGCCAATCAGTGACTGGAACAGTTCCTGCGCTGTTTTATTACTGATCATCATGACAATTGGGCCGACCTGTTGCCATGGGCGGAGCTTGCCAGGAATTGTGCAGTTAACTCATCGTCCGGGAGTTCCCCGTTCTTAAACAACTATGGGTTCCAGCCAGGTTTGATCCCGGACTCGTTCCAGTCACAACAGATTCCGGCTTTGGATGAGCATATGGAGCAGCTCCGTTCCACCTGGGCACAGGTGCAAAGGACCCTCAGTCAGTCTTTCCAGCGGCATCAGCGATATGCCAATTGTAGACGGATGCCAGCGGTCTCTTTCCAGGTTAGGGATAGGGTATGGCTCTCCTCCAGAAACCTCAATCTGCAGGTCCCCTCGAATAAGCTGGCTCCCCGGTTTATTGGTCCATTTAAAATTATTCGCACAATTAATCCTGTCTCCTATGCGTTGGAACTTCCACTGTCTATGCATATTCACAATGTGTTCCATGTGTCTCTGTTAAAACCCCTGGTTTGCAATCGTTACACTACTACTCCGGTAGTTCCTGGGCCGGTGGATGTCCAGGGGCAAGAGGAATATGAGGTTCAGAGCATTGTTGATTCTAGGCGACTTAGAGGGAAGTTGCAATACTTGGTCCACTGGAAGGGCTATGGCCCGGAGGAGCGCTCTTGGGTTGACCAGAAGGACCTCCATGCGCCCAGACTTGTGCGCAACTTCCACTCTAAATACCCTCAGAAACCTAAGCCTCCAGCAGGAAGAGGGGGTCTTTGAGAGGGGGGTACTATCACAGTGCCTGTGATTATCCTGTCACTCTCATCTGTGGCAGACTGTGATTTGTTCAGTTGGTTTGGTCCGCCCCTTGGTGACCTTTTTATACCTGACTCTTAAATCTGTCAGATGCCCTTTCGTGGTGTTTCTGAGCCAGACTTGCTGTTGCTGTGTTCCTGTATCCGGATTCCTGTGTACCGACTTTGGCCTGTCCTGACTACACTCCAGTGTTCCTGATCGTGTATGACCCGGCTTGTCTGAGAATCCTCTACGTGCTACGACCCGGCTTGTCTGAGAACCTTCTACGTGCTACGACCCGGCTGGCTGACTTCCTGCTTCGAGATCACCGCGGCCTGTTCCAGCGACCTGCTTGGCCTGTTGTCGCCGTCGTGACATTCTGAATCCTGCGTTGCTGTGCCGAACTAGTGTAACCATTACACTCCTGTGTAACCCATCCCTCAGTGCAGAGTTCCTTGCTGACTTGCATAAGCTGTGCTCCTTGTACCGAGCCTCCATACGCTGCAGAGCTAAGTTACCATACCGAGCCTGGGAGATTCAAACATACCTTTTAACCCTTGTAGTGCCGCTTCTCTCTTGCTGGACCTCCTTTCTGATTACAGTGCCGTTACCTTGTAAGTCTACTGCTGCTGAGTTGGCCGCTACTTGGACGGCGACTCCCAGTTACGTTTGCAGAGTAGTCTATTCTGTTGGACCGGTTGGGCGTCTTTGGCTCTCGGTCTCACGGCTAATACCGGAGGTATCCGGTGCAGCTATTGGTAGCAAGGTTAGGCTCCAAGCTCTTGCAAGATCCGTAGGTAAACGCCCGTGGGGGCTATTGGCTCGTGTTGTGCTCACGTTGGTCTCCGGTTATACACCCGTGGGGGCTAAAACGCCAGCTTTGCATCTCAGGCTAGTCCCGATCACGCCCGTGGGGGCTACATACTCTTGCACTTGCAGTCTCAGTGGTCTCCTGGTGAACGCCCGCGGGGGCTATTTCGGGTCACTGTTCTGCTATAGCTCACGTTGGTCACTGAACATCTACTACCCATCATTACATGAACTCTGTGCTGTGCACATTTGCTCAGTTTATCACTACACCATACGGGCGTGCCAAACCCCACAGCTGAGACTGACAAATTGTTCTCATTTACCCTTTAGGGGCCAGTTCCCTTTTTTCTGTACCTATGTTGGGTGCCTTCTATCCATTATAGTGAATCTATGTGTACTGTGTATTCACTTGCAATTGTTGCTGTCAACTGTAGAGGGCGATCATTTGTATTTATTTTCTTTCAATAAAAGATTGTTTTATTTTACCTACTGGTCTGAGTATCAAAACAAACCGTTACATTCTGACACATATATGATTTTTGCAAGGAGGCATGAAGACGGGAATTCAGTGTATTCCTTGTTGTTTTAAGCTCTTCCATATCCTCTTCAGATAAGGATATCTTATGTTTTTGTTCTATGAATCTGTGGTGAAAAGTCTATCAAGTGAATGTGCTCCTTCTTTCTTTTTTATGTGTGCCCATTTTTATGAGAAGTCCTCTGATCACACTTTTATGTGCCACCCACACCACTAGTGCTGAGATTTCTGGCATTGAATTAAGTGAAAGGTATTTGGTTGGAGTGGTGGAAATGGCTGGAGGGACCTAATTGTCCTCAAGAAGCATTTTGTTCATTTGCCAGACACGTGGTGAGTTGTGAATTTCCGTGAGGGAAAGAGTAGTTGAGACCGCTGAATGATCTGTCCAGGAAACTGGGTCTATACAGGCTGATGAGAGATATTGAAGAAGAAATTGGGATACCAAGATGGTAATCTATAGACTGTAAGAAAACTGAGGTTTCGAGAAGGATTCTCCACGTGTCAATTAAGTGTAAGTTAGCCAGTTTTTTTTTTCAGACAATTGAGTTGGCAAATCTTGAAAGGAGAGTTCCTTTGTCAAGTAGGGGGTCAATGGCCCTGTTGAAATCTCCACCAATGATTATTCAGTTGCCCAGCCCATGCTTCCAGTTTGTTGAGCATCTGCATAAGGAAGATAAATTGAAATTTATTGGGGCAGTATTGTCACGGTTTGGCTAATCTGCTCTGACACTCTGCTGTTGATTACTGCTGACTTTCCTTCCTTGTGTCAGGCTGATGATTACCGAACTCTTTTTCCATGGTTACTCACCTGACTGTTACCAGCCAACCCTGTCTAGGCTATTTAAAGCAGATAGGCTCACTTCCTCCTTGCCCTTCTGTTTGCTTCTGGCTGCAAGTGTGTTCTTCTGACTTCCAGATTATCCATGCATGACCTGGTTTCCTTTGACATCCCTTCTGGCTTCTGACTCCTGGCTTGTTCCTGACATCACTGATCTCTGTATTCCTGACCCCAGCTTGTCTGAATACCTGCCTTAGTTCCTGACCCCGACTTGTCTTTTGGTTTAAGCTCCTGGATCACAAGTTTGCTTTGGTTATTTTAATAAAGGTGTTTTGCACTTCACATTTTTGTGTCTGTCAGGTTCCTGGTCCCTAACATTTCACAAGGGCCATGAACCCAGAATGTGCAGGCAATCCACCAAATGTTTTTACTGGGCTGGAACAGGTAGACCAGCGCATTGAACTAGTTTGCGTTAGCCCTCCAGACTTTGTTGCTCCGTACAGCGCACCTCAGCAACCCCTGGCACAGTCTACCCCTATAGCTGAAGCCGCTCCTGCTCTGGCTGTCACTGGTGATTCCAATGTTTTTAGAGGCATGACTGGGTCTGCCCCACTTCCCCAGTGTTATGGGGGTGACCCTAACCAGTAGAGAGGTTTCCTGAATCAGGTCAGTATGTATCTGGAGATGGTACCACAGTGTTATGGTTTAGTACACTCAGAAACGGAAGGTTTTGGTAAAACACAGTTTTATTAGCACACAAGGAATAACAGTAACCCTCGCGGGTCCAGCATACAGGTAAATGGAAAACTGACACAGGACAGGTTACAATGATATGATTAACCCACACGGGTCCAGTATGTAAGATCAAAATACATTACTGACACAGGTCAGGTACATTTCGTATGATACAGTGTGAATATGACAGAATGATAATTATTAGGCCAGGAACAGTAGTTGGCCCTAATATTGGAAGGCCCCAAAGTACACTCTCTACGCAGAGAGTAACAATAGCGACTGGAATCACAAGGGACAGGTGAAGCCAAAATAGAACTGGCTACAAGGCACCATAGGAAGATGGCTACCAGTGATATAGAGAACGCCCACCGGAGACTGCAAGGTATTCGTGACCTAGAACACAGCACCGGATGGTGCAGCGTATCGCCAAATCGGAGACCGCAACGGATAATGGCCCAAGTGCATGGCACCATGAGGAGCAACGTACGCCAAACTGAGACTACCAGATATAGATACAAGTGCCCAGCACCGCCCCGCAAGGGGTTAATGAATGCTCCGGTCTGCAGCAACTGCGGATATAGATCTAGCTTGAGGTGCCCAACAGTAACCCAACCTCAGGGACAGCAGTAACAGACCAAGTGATCGTGGTTCAAACGGTGATACTACCGGACTGCAGCAACAGGCACTATGAGAGAGCGGGTCACGGACAGGACTATCTGCACTGAATCGAGGCAACCGGAGATCTGGTACAGACCACAGAGATCAAGAGCAACTCGGGCCGCACAGCAGGAGCAGGACGTCTTGCAAGCAGGAACAGTACAGGAACAGGATCTTCAGCCAAGCTGGGTCAATACACAGAGCAGGAACGTCAGCGAATCTGAGTCAGTACATGGAGCAGGAACGTCAGCCAAGCCGGGTCGGTACACAAAGCAGGAACGGTAAACAGGCACAATAGTCAGGCAGTTCGGGTCATACACTGGTATCATAAGAAAGTTACGGAACAAGCGGTAGGCAACAGATACACCATGAAAGGGCAGAGCATAAGTAACAGCCCAGGGTATTTAAAGGCTGTCATTGAGAGGAGAAAAGACAGCATAGCCAATAAAAGATATCAGGAAGTAAACATGTCAAAATGTTGCCCGTATATCACAGGCACCGTGATACACAGGCCTTTCTGAATGATAGGAGTAAGGTGGGCCTTGTAATTTCCTTACTCTGTAACAGGGCCTTGGCATGGTCTAATCCCTTTTGGGAGAGCAGAAACCTACAGTATACAATTACCCTGAGTTTGTGGCTTCCTATAAAAGGGTATTTCATGTACCGTCCCTCTCCACTTCGGCTGCCAAGCAACTAATGTCCATCTAGCATGGTACAAGGACGGTTTCGGATTATACCACCGAGTTTCATACCCTGGCAGCTGAGGTTGGTTAGAATAATGAGGCTCTTGTATCTGCTTTCTCTAATGGGCTCTCAGATATGGTTAAAGATGAGATTGCAGCCCGGGACTTCCCCAGAGATTTAGAGGAACTGGTCTCATATTGCATCCTGATTGACTCCCGAATCCATGAGAGACCTTCCTTCAGAGAGCACCTGCAGAGGTCTCCCATCCATTTATCCCCGAGCTTTTAGTCCCCACCCGTGCCTCCCTCTCCTCCCACGTCTCCTAGTCTCGAGACCTCCAGAGATGTGGAGCCCATGCAGCTTGTGTTCACTTGCCTTTAGGTTGAGGAGATGGCCTTTAGGAGGAGGGAGGGCCTGTACCTTTACTGCAGTAAGGCAGGGCACCTACTGCGAACTTGCCCCACACGTCCGGGAAACGCCTGCACCTAAGGCTGTATAGGGGACAGACCTTAGGTGGCATCTCGGAGTCCCAGGCTATTCATAAGGATAAACCATTAGTCTCCGTTGGGCTCTCTTGGGGCAAGATTTCCATTATTAAAGAGGCACTCAATGACTCCGGGGCAGCAGGCCTTTTTATTGACAGTGCCTTTGCCCAGAAGCACTCCATCCCATTACAGCTCCGTACCACTCCACTTGCCATTAAGGCGATTGATGGCAGACCCCTACAGCATCTGCAGGTCACCCACAGAACCTCTCCTGTCTATGGCTGTAGGTGCTCTCCATCAAAAAATCTTACAATTCCAGGTGAGCCACGTTCCTCACTATCCTATGGTCCTGGGGTATCCATGGTTACACAAGCACAATCCCACATTCGATTGGGTAAGGGCCGAAGTCATGGCATGGTCCCTCAACTGTTCCAAGACATGTCTAGTGAAAGTGGTGAAGGTGCTAACCACATCTCTAGTCTAGTCTTTACTGCCTGAAGAGTACCAAGAGTACCGAGATGTATTCAATAAGGGCTGGGCTGGTGAGCTCCCACCTCACCACCCTTACGATTGCACCATTGAACTGCAACCAGGCGCCATACCTCCTCGAGGTCGAGTCTACCCTCTTTCTGTCGCAGACAATAAGGCCATAGAGGAGTATGTTGCAGATGCGCTGTCCCGGGGGTTCATCCGCAAGTCCTCCTCCCCCGCCGGTGCCAGATTCTTCTTTGTGAAGTAAAAGAGAGGAGAACTGAGACCCTGTATTGAGGTCCAAGATGTTTACTAAGCTCGACCTGTGAGGGGTGTATAATTTGGTAAGGACAAAGGAGGGGCACGAATGGAAAACAGAGTTTAACACCAGGAGCGGGCATTACAAATACCTTTTAATGCCCTTCGGTCTCGGCAATGCTCCCGCGGTTTTCCAGGAATTCCTAAATGATGTCCTCCGGGACATGCTCCAACAATACGTGGTGGTATACTTAGACGACATTGTGATCCATTCTGCCTCCATGGAAAGCCACTACACAGATGTAGCCCAAGTTATGCAAAGATTAAGAGAGAATACCCTATTCTGCCAATTAGAGAAGTGTGAGTTCCACCGCAAACAGGTCACCTTCTTGGGGTACGTAATTTCAGAGGTCGGTTTCGCTATGGACCCTGAGAAACTCTCGGCTGTTCTCGAGTGGCCACGGCCCATAGGTTTCCACTCTCTTCAACGTTTTCTCGGGTTCGCTAACTACTTATCATGGTTGCCACAATGGCTGCGGGCATCTCCATCCACATCATTGTCCTTATTCTGGCCTTCTATGTGGGCAGCCGGCAGCTTGGTACCGGTCACTTTCACATTCCTGTGGTCTCTCGTGTGCAGGCGCACGTCTGCTGGGAAGCAGCCAGTGACATTGCACTTGCTTTTCTAGCCTTTCGTTCAATTGGCTTAATCATTTCCCGCCTCTTCTAAGACTATTTAATGGCCTGGAGACTGGGCTTAGTTGCCCTTTTGTGGTGTTCCAGTGCTGTAGCTTCTTGTGTCCGCTCTGACTCATTGTGACCCTTGCTTGGTTTCCGATCCTCCACCATATCCGTTCCTTGGCCTTGTCTGACTATCCACATCGGTTCTGACCTGAGCCTCTGGCTGACTACCCGCTCCGTGTATGACCCTTGGACTTGTCTGACTCCCTGTATTGGTCTGACCTGTGGCTCTGGCTGACTACCCTCTCTGTGTCTGCCTCCGGGCTGTATACTACCTCCTAGGTATTGCCGGAGGTACTGGCCTCCTACCACTCTGTTTATGCCTTTGGCATTGTAAATTGTAAATGCCTACCCGCACCCTTAGGGAGAGGTTCTGGTTGTCCTCCAGAAATCTCCACCTCCGAGTGCCCTCTCAGAAACTGTCTCCCATTTTTTGGGGCCTTTCCATATCCTCTCACATGTGAAATCTGTGGCCTATGCCCTAGACCTCCCCCAAATATGCGCATACGCAATGTGTTCCATGTCTCACTGCGGAAATCCCTAGTTTGTAATCATTTTACTACGGTCGCTCCTCAACCCCATTCGGTGCCCGTAGACAGCCATGAAGAGTTCCTGGTCAGCTCCATAGTCGACTCTCATAGGTTCCATTGGAGGCTTCAGTATTTGGTCTATTGGAAGGGGTACAGTCCAGAGGAGCACTCGTGAGTTCCAGCCTCAGACATGCATGCCCCTACTCTCCTTCATGCTTTCCATGCACGCTTTCCCCTGAAACCTGGACCTGACCTATGAGGGGGGGTTATTGAGGGAGGGTACGCTCACGGTTTGGCTGATCTGCTCAAACACTCTGTTGTTGATTACTGCTGCCTTTCCTTCCTTGTGTCAGGCTGATGATTACCAAACTGCATTGACCTCTTTTTCCAAGGTTATTCACCTGACTGTTATCAGCCAACTCCTTCCAGGCTATTTAAAGCAGCTAGGCTCACTTCCTCCTTGCCTTTGTGTTTGCTTCTAGCTGCAAGTGCATTCTCCTGAGTACCTGATTATCCATGCATGACCTGGCTTCCTCTGATGTCCCTTCTGGCTCCTGACTCCTAGCTTGTTCCTGACAGCGTTGATCTCCGTATTCCTGACCCTGGCTTGTCTGAGTGTCTGCCTTTGTTCCTGACCCCGGCTTGTCTTTTGGTTTACCCTCCTGGATCACGATTTTGCTTTGTTTGCTTTGGTTATTTTAATAAAGGTGTTCTGCACTTCACATTTTTGTGTCTGTCTGGTTCCTGGTCCCTAACAAGTATATGTTGGCCAACGAATATGATTATGGATTAGGTCCTTTAGGAATATGTATCTCCCCTCATCATCTGACATTATGTTGAGTAGGGTCCAAGGAAGAGTGGAATGTATTATACTTCCCACTCCCCTTCTCTTCTCAGACGTCAAGGAAAAGTAAGTGTTTGGGAAGTGATGGTTGGAGATAAGCGGATGGGAGGGGGCCTTAAAGTGGGCTTCTTTAGTATAAACAATATCCCATTTCAATCTGAGGTAGTCTCTCAGAACATGAAACATCTTTTCAGGGGTGTCGAGGCCCCTGACATTGAGCAACATTAAGGAGGCTGTCTAGCTGAACAAAGATCAGAGGTCTGAATGAAAAAAAAAAAAAAATGAAAAACAGGGGGGAGGGGTTGGAGGAGGGGAAAAGTGGTTGAGGACACCGGAGAAGTAACTAAAGGAGAAGTAGTCCAGTGATAAAAGTGAAGGAGAATATTTAGGAGAAGAAGAAAGGACCGGGGCTAATGAAAGTCATGGGGTGAAGGTGATTCATATTCTGAGAAATTAGAGGATTTGGTTGGGACAGATGTGTCTGAGCATATCTGCAATTATAGGAACATAAGATGTTATGAGACAATAACCTGTGAGAAGTTAGGACTTGGGTAAAAGTATTTACAGTACAGGTGGATAGGGAGAACTAATTGGAGGAAGGATAATACAGTGTACATGCCTTCAGGGAGAATGGACAAATCCTATTGGCTTTGATAGAGGGACATGAGATTCTAGATGGTGTAGGATGGGAAAGTCATGGTTTAAAATGGAGAGAAAGGGAGTATTGTCCCCTAGTCTTTAGGTGAGTGTTCTGTTGTGAGCTCTAAGCAAGAAGGATGTGGTGGCTAGATATTTAATCGGTAAACCTTGTGGTGTTAGAGTTGCTGAGGAGAAAAGGGAAATCCAAGTGTATTGAAATCTTCCCCTAATTAACACAGTTCAAAAAGTTGGGGTCACTTAGAAATGTCCTTTTTTTTTAAAAAAGCCAATGTGTCCATTAAAATAACATCAAATAGATCATAAATGCAGTGTAGACATTGTAAATGTTGTAAATTACTATTGTAGCTGGAAACAGCAGATTTTTAAAGGAACATCTACACTTGCTGGAAATGGAAGATTCTTCGAAGAAAGCAAAGTCTGAAGGAGACAATTATTATTTAAATTAAAAATCATTATTTTCTAACCTTGTCAATGTCTTGACTGTATTTCCTAATATTTGCATCTTATTTGATATATGTTTTCATGGAAAACAAGTCAATTTATTAAGACACCCCAAATTTTTGAATGGTAGTGTATATTTCGTTTCAAGGTGTCATGGAGGTTGCAGCATTACTCCTGTGCAAACATGGGCAGTGTACTGCCATAGTAGATCTAGTAACAACCTACTGACATAGTGGTTTCACTCCCCTTACCAGTCTGGGAAAGTCCTGTTAAGGTTTCAAAAGGGAAAAGGTGGGAACTCTCATGACTATCATCCTTATCGGGTCATGTGCAGCAATTCAATGGCTATAGTATATTTTGAAAGTGGATTGCAAGGGGAATAATGATATAAGTTGACATAATGGGAAATGCGATACCTCAATGTTGCCCAAAGTTTCCCTAAGTGGGTATTGTGATGTACTATGTAGAGCTTGGGGGAACCACTGGTAACGGGATTGAGAAGAACCGGACACCACCCCCCAAGAGTGCCCTCGGTTTTGGAAGTTATAAACAACTGAACTGGTAGGTCATTCAATCTAGAAATATGAAATTGTTTGGGGATACATGAAGGATTAAACTGGTTTCTTTTGGGTTCATTATATCTGTTGAGGTCTCAATAAGAATTGAGATCAGGGAGACCCCAAAGGAATCCCTGGTCACAACTCGCCATATGTCGCTGCCACTCTAGGTGTATCTACTGATGGCGGCAAATCTATAAACCCTTTATACCAAACTCAAATATAGACACAAAAAGAAAAATATGCCCACGCACTCACCCAGTGACGTAACCAGGACCTATAATTTGTCACAGTCTGCTTACAGAGTGCTACAGGGAAATAAATAACTGGACAAAACAATCATAAGAAAGAAGAAACCCTGCTGCACTAGGACACCTGCGAAAGCTAACCACTGTGTTAATAAGGTCACATAGTAATGTGGAGATAAAACCTAACTTTTATTCAGTTAAAATTAAAAATATTAAATAATGGAGTTCTAGTGTTATGTACACAGATTCACCCTAGAATAGATGACAGGGAATTAGTTCATGTACTGCCAGGGCATTATCCGGCTTGCCATATCAGTGTTATACTGCAAACTTTGGATATAAGTGTATCCAAATTATTCAAGTATGATCCGCAGTGATTGTACTGTAAGCATTAAGTAGTCTTATTGCTGTTCCCAGTGCTTTTCGTAAATACACAGCAGTAATTTAGACACCTTTAGGGAAAAACAAATCACCAAGGAGAGACACAATTAACCCAAGCTGAAATAACTTTGTGTAGATCAACTAATTATATAGTTCCTAATAGTTAATTGAAACACAGATAAATTGGGGCATATTTGGATTATTCTGATAAATTACTCAGGTCACTGTCTATTAGGTACAAGTCACCCAAGTAAAGATGCCAGAGCACATATCGGCTGACCAGCGAATTGTCTAAATCTAAGCATCAGTCTGTCCTGACAGCTACTGTTTGATGAGCACTAATGTCCTCATTGAAGTGCAGGGGCACATATCTGTATATCATTGACCGCTAGATTCTCCTCTTCGATCAACTGCTGCAGCCACTGTCTATTAAGCACTATTCTCATAAAAAATAATAATGCCGGGGCACATTCCAGCTTGCCAATAAACTTCCTGATATTAATATATAATAGCTAAACTATAACAACAGCTCAGTAAAGGAAGAGGACATCTAATATAAAGAAAGATCCTCAAATGAGAAGTACCAGAGCATATCCGGCTTGCCACCATCTATTAAGCACTTGTCTCACAGAAGAAAATGCCAGGGCACATTCCTGCTTGCCAATGAGCTTCCTAATTCAGATATCTAGACAATAGCTCGATAACCTCAAATAAAGAGTACCGGAGCATGTCTGGCTTGCCAAGAGTCTATTCGTAACCTACAGTTAGTCAATTCAAAGTTCACAGTGCAGTTTAGCGGTGGCTATATAGGATTAAATATCTATATTACGAATGAATACGGAAGGCTTATAAGTACATGAAAGCTAACTAAATGAACTATTCTGGTGCCATGGCATTATCTGGCTTGCCCAAAGAGTAAGTCCCTGTTAGGGAGAATATCAAATTAGATTACAAAATGATAAAAGAAAGAGCACAACATGCGTTTTGTATAACAACTTCTTCACAGCGTAATGAGTCACGCTGCGGCTCAGAATGAGCCTATTTTTGAATCTTAAAACTGGGATTTTCCAAACGTTAAAACCAATCAACGGAGAGTCAACCCAAACCCACACCAATAGGTGAATTACTTTGAGTGACAAGTAAACAAACAAATCCTCAAAGGCAAAAGGTGGATAGGGAACTAAAATGGAATCTAATTAATCCTGAAAGCAGACTAATAGTGAGATTATCCATTAATGAAGTTCATATATAGAACTTAAAAGATTACTTGGTGGACTTAGCCCATAATATAATAAATTGTATGTTGTATCATACAATCTTTCAGTATCATAATAATAAATTATATTAATCTCGGAAAATAATAATTTGTGAAACAAGTAAATGCTTGTATTATCAACAAAACTTAATGATCACTTTAAGCTACTAAATTAATAGTTTTGAATTAGGCACTGTTGAACACAGTGATAGATGTAAGCATGGAAATAACTTATAGATGTGCATGCAAGGACCATTCCTCATTGAATCCCCTTGGTACCATGGTATCCAAAAGAAAAATCCATCAATTCTCCTGACGTAGTAAGGTTCTTTCAGTATTACCTTCTCTTAACCCTAGGGGTCCTTGCATGCCCATCTCTAAGTTCTAAACACTTTCTTTGCATCAGTATATACAAGGGAGCAAGGAATGGTAGAAGAGCCTCAACAAGTAACTAATAAAGCAATACAATTATCAGATATTGGGTTAACTCAAGAAGATGTCATGGGTAGACTGAACAAAATTAAGACCGACAAAGCACTGGGTCCTGATGGTATACATCCAAGGAACTCAGTGCAGTGTTAGCAAAACCCCTATATTTACTCTTTAAAGATTCTCTTACCACAGGCTCAGTGTCACAAGATTGGCGAAGAGCCAATGTAGTGCCTCTATTTAAAGGGATAGTAATACTTCGTTTTAACTTTATTTTATTTTGTAGGCATTAAAAAACTTGAAAAATGATATAAGTCTTATCTCTCAAACCTTTATGGTTTAAGAGATAGTCACAAACAAAGTATCCCCCCCTGTTCAACCAGATCAGAAGGGAGGTGCCCAGGTAGACTGCAGAGAGGGACAATCTTCAATTAAGATAAGGGAAAAAGCTGAAAAACTTGTCAAGGGGGGAAGGGCTTTCATTGTTTTCATACAAAGAAAATTGTTCCCTTCTGTTATCTGTCTGGTCTTACAACCTGATCCACATCTGAGAAGAGATGGCTTACACTAGGTAAAAGGGATGAGGAGGGGAACTTTGCTTGTGAATATCTCATAAACCATAAAGGATTGAGAGATAAGACTTATATCATTCTTCATGTTTTTGTAATGCCTACAAAATAAAATAAAGTTAAAACGAAGTATTACTATCCCTTTAAGAAGTGAACTAAAACAGAACCTAGAAATTATAGACATGTGAGTTTGACCTCTGTAGTGGGAAAACTGCTAGAAGGGAAAATAAGGAACTATATTCAGGATTACAACACAAAAATTAAGAAAATTAGCAGGAATCAACATGGATTTATGAAGAATAGATCATGCCAAACTAATCTTTTCAGCTTCTATGAGGAAGTAAGCAGCAACCTTGATAATGGCAAGGCAGTTGATGTAGTATATCTAGACATTGCAAAAGCATTTGATACAATGCCACACAAAATGCTGGGGTATAAAATAAGGAAATCGGGGCTAGGAGATGACCTTTGCAATTGGATACAAAACTGGTTGAAGGATAGGGAACAGTGTGTGGTTGTAAATGGACAATTCTCCAATACAGTTAAAGTGGAGAGTGGAGTACCTCAGGGTTCAGTATTAGGTTCACTGCTGGTTAACATGTTTATAAATGACCTAGAAATAGATATATAGAAAGCAAAATATCAATATTTGACACTAAATTATGCAGGGTAATTAATTCAGAACAGGACAATTGCTCTCTACAGAAGGATTTATATAAAATGGCAGATTGGGCAAACAAGTGGAATATGAAGTTTAATGTGGGGAAGTGTAAAGTCATGCATTTGGGAGGAAATAATCCCAAGGCTACTTATGAACTTAATGGAATCATTTTAGGGGACTCGTTGCTAGAGAAAGACCTGGTTATCCTTGTTAACTACAAACTCGGAACAGTGACCAGTGTCAAACAGCAGTAGCAAAGGCAAACAAAATCCTGTCTTGCATAAAGGAGGTATTGAAGCAAGAGTGGATAACATCATTTTGCCATTGTACAAATCTCTGGTAAGAACTCACCTTGAATAGGCAGTGCAGTTTTGGGCACCAGTTCTGAAAAGGATATACTAGAACTAGAGAGGGTACAGTGAAGAGCAAAAAAATTAATTAAGGGAATGGAGGACTTGACATATGAGGAAAGACTAGACAAACTTGGTTTATTTATTCTAGAGAAAAGATGACTAAGAGGAGACCTTATGCCATTGTACAAGTATATGAGAGGTCAATACAAGGATCTCTGCGGTGAGCTATTTATTCCAAGGCCTGATCAGGTGACCAGGGAACACCCCTTGAGATTAGAGGAAAGGGGGTTTAGACTTCAGCAGAGGAAGGGGTTTTTAAAGTAAGGTCTGTTATATTGTGGTATTCATTGCCCAAGGAGGAGGTTATGGCAGATACAATGGATACATTTAAGAGAAGATTAGACGCATTTCTTTCAAAAGGCAACATACAGAGTTATACTGTTCATCAGTAGGCAGATCAGGAAGGTCTGATAAAGACTAACTTAATTGGTAGCAAGAAAGCTATAAAATTCTCAGTTACTGGGGTATGAGGAGGAGGTTGAACTTGATGGACTTGTGTCTTTGTTCAGCCTAATTTGCTATGTTACTATGTAACACTCTCCATGTCCCAAATACTATGAAGATTAATTGTAGCTGCTGTTTTTGTGAAACTACTATCCCCTTATCTCTCAGCATACATAGGGTGTTTTCCTCATTAGTGTCAGTTCTCTTCTATAGTAAAATTACATTTGTTAGTTGTACCCAATTATCTCCTACTCCTCCATACAACTACTAATCTGTCACTCTCAATCACTAATCTTAGTAATGCCTAAAGTAAGAAAAATCTCTCTCTCTCTCTCTCTCTCTCTCTCTCTCTTCTCTCTCAATCTTTCTCTTTCTTGACATTTTGTAGCACCTGGGAGTAAGTTATCACATTCTGAGATGCTATCAAAGCAGAGAGGCATAATATGACATTCAGTTTAATACTACTCACGTTCAAAGATATTTCACATACTTCCCATAAAACATCATGAATAATGGTTTAATATAGAAAACTAAAGCAACATAGTTTGTGGTTACTGTAAATGAAGCCTCCATATTTCAGTGTGAATTTCAGTTAAATAAACGTTTTCTTGAACATTTGCATTTCAAAATCTTGAGGAATAGCTGAAATACAACTCATACAGGGACATTGAAGTTGAGATTACAGATATGGCATCTATTCCCTTTCACATCTTCTTTTCCGTATATATTGCTAGCATGGTGAATCTGCATACCTTAACAAAAACAACAACAAAAAAACAATCCGCTTGGCAAACAGTTAGCAATGACTTCCCTATCTGGCCATTTTTCAAGCCATCTGTTATTAAAATAACATCACTGCTAAATACACACTGCCAAACCGACTGTCATTAATATTTAAAAATGTGCAAAATCTTTAGGTATAGTCTGAAAGTAGATATTGTTCACAAATAAATATATATGTTCATAGCTATTAAGATAAAGTAAGTGTGAGCCCATAAAAGTTTTTATAAGTTTATTTTTTATTGAGTAAGTTAGAGGAAAATTCCAACAAATGAAAGATAGATGTCTATACTAGCAATATTTGAAAGCTACTTTGTCTGTCTAGTCAGTATATGAGGCAGGGTGGGATTTTTGCTTGGTAAACTAAGAATTATTTATTTGTCTGGAAAAGTAAATAGGTGTCTGAACCAGTATACTTGAGAACTGAATACAAAGAAAATCTGTCTATTTTCATTGATTATCATGTGCTCAATATTGTAATAATACAAAGTTATAAAAAAGGTGTAAAAATGTGAAAGAACAAACCTAATAAAACATAATAGGTACTACAATAGTAATCCTAAGCAAATAACAAGCTTATCTATATAATATAAAAGCACTCCACTTGCTAGTTAATAATAAACAGTGTATACCTCAATGTATATCGCAAGAGGTAAGAATCAAAAGTAGAATAGAAAAGATTTGATAGCACGAAAGTATTTTAGAACAAACATAACAGTTTTGTGATAAAGATCCTATTAATTTAGGTTGGGTATTTTACTCAATTAAAATATATATGCAATGCCTTACAATAGAAGTATGTTACAAATGGGTAACAGGAGACAAACAACATGGTATGAAGGTGTCAAAAGTGCTGAGTTTGCCAAATGGTAGTGCATGGTACTAGTGCTCCAGAAGATTTCAGGGAAACGTAAAGACAGATGGTATTGTTCTAGATGTAGGGAGAGAGGTATAGAGTTCCATAGGTAGGGAGCGGAAAGTGGAAAAGGTTTGAGATGGGAGAGGTCAGAGGGTGTGAATGATATTACAAGAATGGAATTGTGTGCTGAGTGAAGGAGGCAGATGGGAACATAAGAGAAGATGAGGGAAGAGATGTAAGGAGCGGCACCAGTAAGTGTTGCATTGCTGAATAGTGAGCCATGTCAGCTGTCTAAGAATAATGTGAGCAGGTTCAGTATTTAGGGATATTGTGATGATTTGTGCAGCTGAGCATAAGACAGATGTTTCTCACATGGAGTGATACCCACTGCTACCACTTAATGGAGCAGGAATGGAAACTAGTGTCACTACTTGAACTGGTAGCACTTGAGACCCCTGGATAAATCAGTAGCATTTCAGGAACAAGTGCCCTGTTTGTGCCAATAGCAAATAGCAAACAGATAACCGTACACTTATGAGTAGGGATGGGTGAAAAGTTTTGCATCAAACCAAAATCAGCCAATAATGGCACTTCCAGCTTGCAGTTTAATTTCCTGTGAAAAGTGAAATGTTTCCACTTTTTTTTGCCTAGCTCATTGCAAATGTTATTTTATTTCCCAAAGGAATAGTATAACAAGAGGTATGAGGGTGCCTGGTTGCTGAAGTGTGGGGGGTTTGCTGATTGGGAATGGGGGACAGTTAATAAAAATAAATAAAAAAACGCCATAAGACATGGTATAAATGGGGTCTGAGGAGGGTACCTGTGTTGGTGGGTGGAGTCTGGAGAAATAATCAGTTGAACAGGGAATTTTTGGGGGGATTTTGACTGGTATTCTGCGGGAGGGTTAAAGGGATAGTAATGGTTAATTTTAAGTTGATTTAATATTGTAGACATTAAAAAAAGATTAACATCAATGTAAGTCTTATCTCTCAAACCTTTATGGTTTGAGAGTTATAACTTTGTAAAGTTACATTTTCCTAGCTGTTTTACTCAAATCTGCCATCTAGCTGAAAGCTGCAGATTCCAGTCATTTGACCAGACAGAGGCCCTTCAACAGAGCTGAAATCATGCTATTAGAAATAAATACTTCATTGGAACGGTCTACAACATGTGCTTGCAAGTCAGGCACACTTTGAGGACCGTTCAAAATTAAGTATTTATCTTTAGATATGGTTATATCGGCGCTGCTGAAGAGCCATATCTGGTCGAGCGACCAGAATCTGTTTCTGACAGCTTTCCAGCTTGTCAAGCAGAAAGTGGGGGGACCAGAGAACTTTATTTTCCTATATCTCTCAAACCATAACAGTTTGAGAGATATGAATAAGTACAAGTACTCTATTTTAATTGTATATACTGTATAGTTAATACTTTTTTTCTGCATTACTATCCCTTCAAAAATAAATAAATAAAATTAAAAATAAAATTAGAAATTGGTATGTAACGTGACAGAAACAGGGACCCCCTGATGTAAAATGTGACTGGGGCAAACTGATACTTGATGGGATAGAGTATTTTGTAGAGGATGATTTGTATGACTTGTTTTTAGAGGCCCAAGTCCCAAAGAAACATTGATTTGTAGAATTTAGACTTATTACAGACACAAGCCCTGAAGAAACATTGATTTGTTGTAGGACTTAGATTTGTGTCAGGCCCAGGGTCTGAGGAAATATTGATTCATAGGACTTATACCTGTTTGGCACAAGCCTTAAGGAAACATTGTAGTACTTGTAGGACATAGACATTTTTTTTATTTTATTTTAAACAAGCCCAGAGGGGAAAAAAATGTCAGCATTGTAAAATGCCCCTGTGTCATTGCGGAATTTGCAACTGCTATTCTTGCTGCTGCTGCTGGGTTGTTTAAATAGCAGGATGATTAGGCAGCTAAAAGGGAATGGGATCAACAACAGCAGTAACATGGGCGATGGATGATCATGGTTCCACTTGCCATTACTAGCTCAAGTGAAGTGTCTGAGGCAGTAGTATCACAATAACTAGCCCTCACCACTTCAGGTATACGTGGAGAAAAGAAGTTGGCCAATAATGCTTCTACAACTGCCCCCCTCCAAAATCATGGGTGTGTTGTTAGAATATATAATTTTCCTTTGAGAGAATGAAATGTGCCTCTCATCAGCAAATTCAATGTGTGGTAAATAAGGGAAGGACTGGGACCAATGGGCATATCTGCACTCACATCGAACCTGGCATAGCTTTAACCAAACACCATGATAATTAGGGTCCCCAATGTGAAATGATCCCACCAGAAAACAAGTAATGCTGCTGTCACTATGCCCCTTGTCAACTCCCCGCTAAAGACACATGACAACTTATACGTTTAATAGTAATGAAGAACCCTCCCTGCCACCAGTTTGCATATTCTGCTGGGTGAAATTTCCTCAGATGTCACTTGATGCACTGCTTGCAATTATCTTCCACCACACTGCCATGTGTGGTCAGCCTACCACACAGTGTGCAATAGGTGGACACGAACTTCAACATCCTGACATATACTGAATGACTATCAACTGGTGGGAGAGGTAAAGATGAACAAAGTGGTAGTATGTGGCGCGCTAGCCTGTTCTTCAAAATCCTGCTGCCCTTGCAACTCAGCAGTAGCAAGAATTACAGCAGCAGCAAATTTGGAAATTTCACTGCTGGTGGTGGTGGTGATGTCCATCCCTATCCCTGTCTCCAAAGGGTTCTCAATTTAGGCTAAAAAGACCATTAATGTCTATTCCACCCCAGCTTGTCCACCATCATCATCACCACCACCAGTCCCTCCTGCTGCTGCTGCTCTGTTACAGACATCTCACCGGTTGGAGGAGGGGATGAGAAATGTGACAGAGGGTCCCCTACTTTTACACTTGCCATCTCTTGTTGAGCTGTAGAAGGCAGACTGTCTACACTACCAGCAGGCACAGGAAGATGATCTGTGCTCATGGTGGTGGTGGTATTATTGCTGCTAGGCAACAATTCTGCTTTATTCAGGATTATGTTCCATTTTGACAATGCTGAGGGGGGAAGAGGACTCCCAGGGTCAGGGGAATGTTGTTTGACTGCTAGTCTGGCTGCTCAGGGTTACTTCCCCTACCACCTTAGCATCAGTAGAAGGATCTACCAATCACATCAATTCCATCCCTCAGTCTTCCTCCTTGCAAACAGTATGATCAACCCCTCCTTCATTCCAAACACTCTGAGTCTGTAGCTGCTGGATCGTCTTAGTAGTAGTAGTGACAGGACTGCTTGAGGATGTCAAGTGTGACTTAGGGTCCCTTGCTGTCACACTTGGCATCATATCCTCTATCCCCTTTCTTTAGAATCACAAGACACCCTGGCAGGTGCAGCACTGGCAGCAGCCTTACTACTACCCCGTCTTCATCTGTCTGTGACCCAAATTTCTCCAAGATCCCTAGGGGTGATGCAGAGGGACTGGCCATCTTTGGGTCTGGGGAATCAGGGCATCCAGACCTTTTAATGTTAGTAGTTATCGCTTCCTCCTCAGACTCACGAAAAGCATAACAGTCCCCTATGCCTATAGATCTAGGACCTAAAGAGCCATAATAATGTCAGCTTTATTCACAACTGGAGCTGAGGGGACAAACAGCAAGTAATAGAAGCCCCATTGCAGGATAGTAGTGAGACCCCCTCCAGCACCCCGGGGGCCAAGGGACTAAATGATGAGCTGTTTCCTCAGAGGCCTAGCAACTTTGCACAGCAGGTAACCATGTAGATTATTTAAAGCATACATGGTACATGAGTATGGCCTAAAGGTAGAAGCCACCAAGCTATGCGACTGTTCAGGTTGGTCACAAACCCCGCTCCCCCTCAACAGTTAGTGTTTGTCTTCCTTTTTTCTTCTTTGAGTCTCAGGGAAGCAGAAACTGTGGAATTCTCTTATAAAACTATCTGTAAGACAAAGGGAAAGTTATATTGGAGTTGTAATGGTCACAGACCAACAAGGCCATCAGTATAGGCTGAATGTTAAGAGTCACATAGGAGCAACTTAGTAGCTTCAAACCCGGCCCCCTCAAGTAGACAGAACCCCATACAGTAAAGCTTGTGAGCAATGAGCTGCTCTTAGTGTGCACAGATAAAAAATCCTGCTCCAAAGGTACACCGACCTCTGTGACTAGCACAGGTCTAGGGTGAAGCATGACTTTGCTGTAAGACAGCACTCTGAGCCATACAGGCCTCAGGTCTCTCTGTGTAGGTGCACGTACCATCCAATCTTCACTGTGCCCTCCATAGGGTGTGACACCACCAACTGAGGTACCTCCAGTATTAGGAATCTCCTCCTCCTCACCGTCTCCTGTACAGGGGTGAATGCCTCTCCACCACCGCACCTGTAGGCCATCACCAGTTGTGCGCCCTATGACAAGGGTCCCTGCCAGACACCCTCTCCTATATTCAGCAAGTTGATTAGACTCTGGGAGAGTGTATGTTATGTCAGAGGAGACAATGACAGGAGGAAGACACAGACCTCAAGCTTGGGTGATATTCAGCGGCCTCATGACTAAGCCTCAGGCTCACCTGCTCCATCAAAGTGCCACTTCACTTTGAATCTTTCTGAGCACCCAGTCAGCCGATCAGTTCATTACTGATCTCTGTCAAAAGCTCCAGACCCAGACTGATGGAGAAATGCTGCAAAAAAAGGTAAACTTTGAGGACTTGATGGCCATAGATTAACTTGCTATCGACAGAGCAGCAAAAAAAATGACTGCTCAGTCTGGCTTCTGGCTATGCCCCCTCCCCATGTTCAGTTTTAGTACAAAACAGTTAGTGTTTCTATGCCTTGTAAAACAGTTGTTTCATTTTCATATTTCTTTAGCCTTTCTAACCAGTCAGAAAACTGGAAATATGGTCGTGTGATGGACATTAAATAATGTCAATCACAGCACATTCCTGTCTTGGTGACTCATCTGAGCAAGGTGCAAAAACCTTTTGCAGGTCTGCTAGATTTCTCTTCCTTTCATTCTGACTCCCATTTTCCCCAACTATCTCCCCAAACCTTCTTCCTCACCCTCTCTTCCTCACTTACAGCCTGATTCTCATTTTCTCCGTCCTCTGTTGCTCTAGCACTATTCTCTAAACAATGCTCAGGCCCCCTCTATTTCTTCCATGCAATGGAATTCTATAATACCTGGCCTGATCTATATCTCCAACAAACTATCAAACATTCACTGGGCCACCCTCTTACACCTTCTCACCCCTGCCATTGGCACCTCTTTGCTTCTATCCCTTAGCAAACTCCCTCATCTAACTCCCAACTCTTTCCCTTTCCCCCCTGTCCCTCTAGAAATAATTTCAGATTGATTGATTGATTCAAATGGGCTCTGGATTTATTACAGGTCTTCTAAATCAATGAACATAATGATTCATGATTGTTTCATGCATCTTTAGTCTCAAGCATATAAAATCTTTATTAAATTAAACATATACTTAGATATTTAATATATATCAATCTTAGTGGGAGTTGTCTGAAACAGAAAAAAGGTTTCAAATAAAAAAACGTGTTAAGAGCAATCTGTTTTAGTTTCTTGCGTACTAGAGGAAAAACCTGCTATGGCATTATTACACATTTTTGTGCATCAGCTTTTGTTTTTAGATTCTGTACATGCTTCTTCAAGGATATACTGTACAGCTAAAATAATAACTAGCTCAGGGGCGAACATCATTATATTGTAGTGAAACTGAAACATTATAAATGTAACACTGATGAGAGTACCCCCATTGTACAGTATTTAGTAATGGTTGTATTACGGAATATTATTAATGGAATTGACAATCCTAGGAAGAAGTTAGAATATTACTTATAAAATCAGTTCTGTGATATCCTATTTGTTTTTTGTTGAATTTAAAATTAACATGTCCTCTCTCCTAGTCATTTGAATGAATATTATATTTCCCTGTAATCTAATTTTAAAATGTTTCTTAATCCTGCATAAAGGTTTGTATGATCTAGGTCAGTCTCTACAGACAGTCTCACATTTATTTTGAAATAATCTGAGTACACTAGCAATGGAATGGAATGTAGGCTATTGCAAATAAACAGTATATGATACAAACCAGCTTGTACATTGAGATTTATTAACCTTAAACAATGCCAGAATTTTTACAAACCATATCAGTGGGTCTTGGAAAAATTCTGGTCTTATCCAGATCAGTCGTGAATTAACCATTGAGGGAGGGGCAGGAAAGTAACAGAAAAAGCATACCTGTGTGAGTGAGTAGGGGTCAAGTAGACCAAGAGAAGCAGGAAAGGAAGTGAGCCAAATATATTGAATTGGAGGGTTGCAAGCCATAGGAGATGGAAAGTAGAGGTATGGCCCAGAGGAGATGGAAGGGAAGGGAGTGGGCTAGGGGAGTGAAAGAAGGGCAATGGCCTCAGCATGAAAGAAGAGGAGAGGGCCTGGGGTGAGAAGATAGACACTGATAATTGGGCCAGGAAAAAGCAGGAGGGGAGAGGCTTTTTCTACTTTGATCAAACTATGTTCTTGGACTGGAACATGCTGGAACAACTTTTTATTAGTGAAACTCCGAACTGTTTTATTTTTTCAGTTAAATTAATTGTTGGATAATCTAATCCCAGCAGAGCTTTGTTCTTTAACCTGACTGTTGAAACCTGCATAATTACTTAAAGAAAACCCTCTCTTCCTTCTTACGCTGCTAGAAATTACCTGTTCTGAACCAGGAATATTTTTAATTCCTAGCCTATTTGCAAATGTTGAGCACTAAACTTTGACATTCCGTGTTAGGGATGGGCAAAAAGTCAAATTATCTCTTTTCCCACAGTTTCATCCATAGAAACATATATTTTTAGTTTTGCCAGCAGCAGAACTCCATCAGTGAAATAAGGGTTTTTTTGTTTGTTTGTTTATTTGTTTGTTTTACAGTTTAAAACAACTTTATTGAGAGTATGCAAAAGTGATACAAAAATATGAATGGCATTGTACATTAGATACAGTAAACATATACTAGGGAACATGCTTAGTGAGGAGAGGCCACATAATGATAAGACATATAGTTCCTCTAAATAAGATAATGACTGCTCATATAACACAATTCCGAAATAAGAGAACAAATAGAGTCACCCAGTTACCAGCCATCTAGCAAGAAATACAAGAGGAAATGGAGGAAACAGAAGTAAGAAGAAGAGAAGCAGCATAGCCAGGCCCGGATTTGTGAATAGGCAGACAAGACACTTGCCTAGGGCGCCCGATTTTCAGGGGTGCCTTTCAATGCCATTGTCACGCCCACAATTCCAGGTTCTGTCATTGCTGTGCCTCACACTGCCATTTAAAAATATGCTGTGCGCCTGCACCTTAGCTATGCCCTGGCTCGACTCGAGGGCGCAGGCGCTGTTACCTTGGACAATGAACTAATAGTCTATCCTGTGCCGGCCGCCACTGCTACATCTGTGTCTGATTTCACAAGATGTCCCAGGTGACCAATGAGAACAGAGGTAGAGGCTCTCTGTTCTCATTGGCCACCTCGGGATGTCTTGTGACATCGCGACGCACCCGCACGGACGTATTGGGAGCAGTGTAAGCTACGCTGTGCAATCTACATAAATACACCAGGAAGCAGACTACACCACATATTTGCCGGCTCAGCTGAGTGAGAGAGCATTTGGGTTTGGGCCGGCTCAGAGGCGGGTTACCAGCAGTTGGGGGAACTTGTGTATTTGTGGTTCAGCTCAGAGGCAGGCTACCAGCAGTTGTGCGAACTTGCGGTTCGGCTCAGAGGAGAGTTACCAGTCAGTGCTACAGGCACAGCAGTTGTGATTCTGCTCAGAGGCAGGTTACGAGCGCAGCGCTACAGACAGCAGGCTGGCCAGTTGTTGACGGACAAGATGGGTGGCAGGAGTGGCAGTTGTAGCTTCCCCAACAGCCGCAAGTGCAGCATCATCAGGCTGGCTGGTATGTGTATTGCCCACAATTATATTTATTTCTGATGCGGATCATGTGGTGGTACTGTACTGATTTGAATGTAAATATCTCTGTTGGTTGCTATAGCACACACTTAAAAAAAAAAGTCATTTCTGGTGCTCCAAGCTTGTATTTATAGACAAACTTCACTTCCAAAGTAGCTGGGCACACAGTTATGTGTATTCACTTTTATTAAGACATGAAAAGATAATCCAACCTTTCAGTCCCTATCTAGTTACAGTACTATCCCTGATGAAAGTCCCAGATAGGACTGAAACGTTGGATTATCTTATCATGTCTTAATAAAAGTGAAGTTTTATATACACTTAACTGTGTGCCCAGCTACTTTGGAAGTGAAGTCTGTACTGAATGTAGTTATGACTATGCTGTCTGTATATGTACCACCACCGGGCCCGCACCTCACTATATATCATTTTTTCCTCTAACTCTGGGAAAATTGTCACAGTACTGTGAAGAATAAAACAAATCTAAAAATGGGTGTGGTTATGGAGGGGTGTGGCTAAGGGAGATGCATGGTTAGGGGTGGAGCAAAGGCGGGGCTAGGGGAGCCAGACGTTGTTGTGCCTAGGGGTGCCTGAGCTGTAAATCCGGCCCTGAGCATAGCATTCAGGAAAACAGTGGATAGTAGGAAAATATGATAAGTGAGAATAAAGAACAAAGGAGCAGAAAGAGGAAAGAGAAGGAAGAGGGAGGGCAAGGGGAATGGGAATCGTCCCAAGTTGTGCATTCTCAGTGCTGCACCGAGTCTAAGAGATATAAAGAGTCAACCAAATCAATCAGAAACTCCATCTGCAGAAGTCTGCAGGCCAGAGTCCGCCAAACCACAGTGAAAGGTCTCCCAATGTGTCCACACCTCCCAATAAAACTTCTGTATGTGAAGACTACAGGCATGCATCTTCTCCATCACCCTGAATTTATCAACTCTTGCCATCCAACTGCCAGAGGAGGGGAGGCTGTTTGCTTGCAGTGGGCCGAGATAGCCACTCTGGCTGCTGTGAACATAAAGTGTAAAAAGACAAATGTTTTAAGAGGGAATTGGGGGTGATGTGAAAAAAGGAGCAGATAGGTATCTGAGGGAACAGGGAAGCCTAAATCCCTCGACATAGCATCTGTGATCTGCGACCAGTACAGTGCAATAGTAGCGCAGAACCACCAAATATGAACCAATGAGCCACCCTGAGCACCGCACCTCCAACAAGTGTCTGAAAAAGAAGAATTGTATTTCGATAAGTGCTGTGGTGTCAGTTACCACCTAGAAAGAAAATTATAATAGCCCTCATGAGAGGGGGTGTCTTTAGGTAAAAAAAACAAATTTAGGAAAATCGTCAACCAAGTATCCAGTTGCCCAAGAGTAGCATTCCCTAGATCTCTTTCCCACGCTTAGCAAAGGGAGGTAAGGACTAAAGTACAGGCCCTCTAAGAAGCCTGCTTGCCTTTAATAGAGTTTTATCTAGACTAGTTGGCAACAGCAGAAAGGATTCTACATCCATGAGCAGTCTCTGAAGAGGACCCATCCAAAGGACCCAAGACAAGTAGTGACTCACCTGAAGGTATCTCCATGTCTCAGTTATAGGTAAGCTGTGAGAGATCACCAGAGTTGCAAAAGGGATTGGTCGGCTATCACTAGTCTGTGATGTCCCAAGTCAAGTCCCACTGTCGCCCATTCTTAGAAGGCCCCTGGTTCCCCACCTGGTACAAAAGCAAGGTTCCCCTGTATAGTGAGTAACAGAGACAGGTATGACTCCCAGGAACCTGACTCCCATTTGCGCAGCCACCAAGACAGAACAACTCCCAGCAGGGGGTCATTTCTCAGGCTTCCCGGAATAGCATGTCTCTGGACAAGTAGCAATTGCCTGGGAGAAACATTATGTAGGGCATCTGGTGCAACCCTAGCCCATGTATCCGAGGGAGGATTTTCCACTAGATCAAGTGCCCTAGTCAATAAAGATGCATGGTAGTATGTCTTGAAATCTGGGAGGCAAACTTCCCCTCTAGACCGCAATGCTGACATTCGTGATCTTGAGCACCTGGGTCTCCTGATCTTCCAAACAAACTGATTGACCTTCATCTGTAGAGATCTTAGGAAGGAGCACAGGATCTTGATCGGGAGGGCCTGGAAGAGATCTAAAAATTTGAGGAGGACAACCATTTTGACCAAATTAACTCTCCCAAACCAAGACAACTGTGGTATGTCCCATGACTCCAGGTCTTTCACTTCATCATCTAATAGGGTTGGATAGTTGTAGCGAAAAAGGTCATGCACAGAAGCTATCACCTTGACCCCCAGGTAAGTGATATGGTCCGCTGGCCACCGAAAACCATACTCGCACTGGAGATGACCTCTCTACCTATTCAAATTAACATTTAGAATCTCAGGTTTTGACTCATTAACCTTGAAGCCTGCAAACAACTCGTCTTTCCACAGTAATAGAAAGGTTGCAGATAGCAAAGATCTGTGAGGGTCAGAATCACATCATCTGTGAAGCCCGACACTGTTTGAGCCCCCTCTATCACAGGGACACCAACAACAGCAGCATCTGATCGTATCGCATTCAGGGGCTCCAATACCAAAACATAAAGTAAAGGCAAAAGACGGCACCCTTGTCTTGCCCCATTGGTCACAGGAAATGGGTCCAACAACGTTCCATTCACTTTAACCCTCACAGTGGGTTTAGTGTAAAGTGCCCCAACCCAGTGGAGAAACCACTCCCCAAAACCCAGTGTTGGAAGGACCCCAAAGAGCATCTATCAAAAGCTTTATCTGAATCAAGAGAAAGCAGAATTGTAGGCAACACCAGAGTAGAGACCCGGTGCAACAGGGAGACAAGCCAGATAGTGTTGTCCTTAGCCTGGTGCCCTTTAACGAAGCCTACTTGATCACCATGGATTAATCTAGGGAGCAAAGGCTGCAACCGCAAGGTGAGCACTTTAGCAAACAGTTTTAGACCTACGTTAAGGAGAGAGATGGGCCAGTAGTTGCCACAAGATGTCAGGTCCTTCCTCTCCTTGGGGAGAACTGTGATGTGGGCCTCCAAAGTCTGGGGGAGAAGGCCACTTTGAAAGAGATAGAATTAAAAGTCGCAAGGAGATGCGGTAGCAAGGGAGACTGGAGTTTCATATAATACAACACTGTTAGGCCATTCGGTCCAGGGCTTTTGCCCTTGAGCATTGTTTGCAGCACAGTTCTCACCTCCTCCTCTGGAAAATTCCAATCCAGGGAAGCTACTACATCATCAGAAAGACAAGCCATTATATTTTTAGTCACGTATGCAGCAAGAAGACACTCAAACAATGCTCCTGAGAGCTCTAAGGAGGAGACGTGAACATTGTATAGGTGTCACGGTTTTATTGAACACTCAGACAATTTGGTATGATAAAACAATGAAGCTTTATTAAACAAAATAAAGAATAAAGAGGCCCTACAGGGGTCCAGACTTCACACAGTGGAAAGTGATATAATCTGACACAGGTCAGGGCACAACAGATAACAAAATATGCAAATGATAACTGGAACAGCGACAGGAACGAAACCTCAGCAGTACAGGTCCGGAGAGGCCCTAACAGGGAACTACACTGCAGGGCAGGCACCCCAATATAGGGAGGTGAATAGGCTCTACCGGCCTTACCTATAACCGGGTAAGGCAGCCCAGTAAATGGTACCAACAAGGAATAGAGGAGGATCTACCGGCCTTACCTATAACCGGGTAAGGCAGCCCAGGAATAACATAAATTGTAATATAGGAAGTGCCCTGATGCACACAGGAGAGGCACCTAGTGCACGGGGTACAACCGGTGTAAACAGGCAGGCTGCTCAGAATAGCACAACTGGAGATAGCGGGCAGTGTCGCCTGACAGGAGGTAGCACCGCCAGAGGCCGTAGCACACAGGCTGGATAGTATGCCAATGGAGACTGCAAGGAGGCCCAGACTGAGAGGCAGCGCAACTGGAGGCAGCGAAAAGGAGCAGACTGACAGGTGGTAGCACCGCTAGTGACCAGAGGGCACAGGCTGTATAGCACGTAACGGAGGCTGCAGTGAGGCACAGGCTGAAAGGTAGCACCACTGGAGGCAATGGGTGAGAGCAGACTGACAAGAGGTAGCACCGCTAGTGACCGGAGATCACAGGCTGTGTAATGGAGGCTGCAATGAAGCACAGTCTGAGAGGTAGCGCAACCGGAGGCAACGGGAAGCATCGACTGGCAGCGACCGTTAAGGCAGAGGGTACGACAGGGACAACAGAAGCACTAGCAACAATCGGACGCTAGGCTGAATAGCCAAAGCCTGGATCGATACGCAGAGAGCGGTAGTCAGCCAAAGCCTGGATCCGTACACAGAGAGTGGTAGTCAGCCAAAACCTGGGTCGGTACACAGAGAGTGGTAGTCAGCCAAAGCCTGGATCAGTACACAGAGAGTGGTAGTCAGCCAAATCGGTAACGGGTCGTCATCAGGCAAGCCGGGTCCAGTAAACAGGCAGCGGAGACGGGAGCAAGGTCAGACGAAACCGGAACAGGAACACAGCTACAAGCGTCAGGTCAGGAACACCACAAAAGGGCACTGGCATAGTGACAGGAGGGCGTATATAAAGGCAAGCCCTGGGAGGGGCTAGCACCCAGAACCAATAAGAAGCAGCCAAAGCAAACCCGGAAGTAGGAATGTCACACAGTCAGAATCACGGGCACCGTGATAATAGGTCATGATAAAAGGAACTAAACAAATTTGCAATATCTTGATACAAGAGCCTCAGTTGGCCATCAGGACCCCGATCTTTCCTACGTGAACATTCTGTCTTTGGCGCCTGATCAATCTGGCCAGGAGCTTCCCAGATTTATTTCCCTATAAGTAAGACCTGTATTGTAGCCAATGATATGACTTGAAAGCCTGAGCTTTCAATAAAGCAGAAATATCCACCCTCACGTCCGCTATTTCCACCCCTGTATCCGGGGCTAAATGTTGCTTTTGGCATGTTCCAAGCCACAGAGCTTGGACAACAAATCCTCCAGGGCTTGTGCCTTCTCCCTCTTCCTACGTACCCCCCACTGAATAAACTCCCCCCTGATCACCGCCTTATGTGTCTCCCAAACCATCGAATCTGCCGCACCACAAGCTAAGTTCAGAGTAAAATATTCTGTCAATGCAGATAAAAGAGCCCAGGAAACCTCAGCATCATCTAGGAGTAGCTTGTTGTGCCTCCATGAGGGACCTGGCCGAAATTCTGCCGGGATACAAAGTTCTACATAGATTGGGCAATGGACAGACCATTTGATCTGGCCTATAGTGGCCCCTCGAACGAACTGCAGTGAGTACTGATCTGAGAGAAAGAGGTCAATATGGAAATATTTGTTATGTGGATGGGAGAAGAAAGTATAATCCCTGTCTGCTGGCCTCCCCAGTCTCCAAACGTCACACAGGTGGCTCCTAGACAGTGTGTCATTAAATTTGCAAATAGATACGGCAGAGTGTGCAGATTGGGGTGGATTACAGTCCTGCTGTGGATTCAATAGGAAAATAATATCTCCTCCAAGAAGTAATATACCCTCACGAAGTCATCAATTTTATCCAAAAGTGAGGAGAGAAACGTCTGATGTTTGTCATTAAGAATATAAAAGTTAACAAGGGTAACTTTAGTGGAAAAAAGCAGGCCTTCTACCTGGGTCAGTGAGGCTGTCCAGTGTCACCTGGGGAAGAGAGTGGAGTATTAGCATGGCAACCCCCTTCTCCTTCATGTCACAATACGAGTACCACTGGTGGGGGAAGTGTTGGGAGCTCAGGGTTGGATGGGAGCCCCTCCTAAAGTGTGTTTCCTGTAAGAACAAGATTTTGCATCCATTTTTGACAGCATCTCTCAAAAGCATGCTCCTTTTTTCGGGGGAATTGAGGCCCCGAACATTAAAGGAGCTGCATTTAATGGTCAAGGGGTCTGCCATATTCTGTATACTGCAAGAATAAGCCAAGCAGAAGTTCCTGGATGCTCCAACTTAGGGTAGACAGGATGGAGCCAGAAGGGGGTGGAGAGGAAAAGGAACAAGGGGAGAAGGGTGGAGAAAGGAGACCAAGAAACATACCAAAATAAAGGGAAAGACCTAATGACAACAAGGAGTAATAGTAGAGAAAGTACAAGGAGGAGAGGAGAAGAAGAAGACTGGCATCTGGGTACCATAAATACCGCAAACGCTGGTAGTCATTTGAGAGGAGTAGGGGGGTCCTCCACCCAAAGCAGCTGGACAATAGCATCAACCACATAAAATAAATCAGCAAAACAGGCAGTTGCCAACAATGATCCCACCAGGGAAATACAACAGGCAATATGTAAACAGTAAGGTATAAGAAAACATTAAGCAAAGATCACACTATAAAGTGGTGGGGAAGATGGGACCGCGGTCACCAGTACCATCTGCCCCCCCGAACCACCCCATCCCCCCAGCACAAGGAAACAGGCAGTGCAGCTAACCATCCAAACAATCACCAATGACCCAGCCACAGCAAAAGGCCGCGGCCTGACCACTAGGAGGGCCCAGATGTTGCACACATAAAAGAAAAACATGCATTGAATAACAATATAGGCCTAGAGACAACCCCATGCAAAAACCCCCAACCTGAAAGCTACCCCCAGGTTCATAATGACTAACCTCACAAATGGGAGCGCTTACAAGGATAAACTCCCCATATATGAATATGTTTTGTGTATGACCCTGGCTCCGTATGACTACCGATTTGTGCCTGAACCTTTGACCTGGCTGACTGACCACTCTGTGCTGACTTTGGCTTTGTCTGACTACCCACTCCGTGTATGACCTTTGTCCTGGCTGACTACCCACTCCGTGCTAAGTACTTTGGCTTGTCTGACTACCCGAAAACTTTTGACCATTGGCTGATTTGTCTCGCTCTCACTCCTTGGGGCCTGGCACCCTCCTTGCAGGTTCTCAGTCTCAGCCCTTGGTCAGGTAGGTCTTGTCCATAGTTCAGCAGCACCTAGTCCTACCGGGGATTGTTGTGCCCCTAGCATTCTAGGGTGCATGGCAGTTTCCGTAACCCTAGCATCCTAGGGTGTGGGCTTCCAGTTTCTGCTCCGCTGTAGAGCTTGCTTACCACTATCGCTACCTCTGTGGTTCTGCTCACTCTACTGGTTTGCTCCAAGCCTGTTCATCAGTCTGGCTAGGTTCAGTGTCAGCTCCTGGTAGTGGACTGCGCACTGTCCTCACGCCTGACCCCAGGAGGGTTGAGGAAGTGTCTATCTTCAGTTTTCTTGTGTTTGAGTCTTAATAAAGTGGAATTGATTTTATGCAACATCAGCCCAAACCACTCCATGACTTTGAGTCGTCCAGGTCCATTGTCATGGACACCTACAAGCAAAGTCCAAATCCAGGGGGCATCACAGGCCTACATCCCACCCCACCTCTCCACCCCCCAAGTCCCAACACAAATTGAATACCAACTTGAGAGCCAGGCCGGCCCCGGGCTGCAATTGACAGGCCTCAGTGGCACAACGGGTGTCTGTCGAGGCCTCACCTAGCGTAACACGAACAGGTGTAAGGAAAGAGCGGTGAGAAAACAAGTCTCTAAATAAAGAGGAAGGATCTTGCATGAGGAAGACCCAAGTGAGGGAGCACCTCATGGCACTCCATTCGACTGCTTCATCTTCTTAGTGGAGAAAGCCAGCATAAAGACACTGGGCCTATGTTGAGGCAGGGCCCAATCACCATCCAGAGCGTCAAGGGAATCAGTAGGATCTGTAGAGCCACACAGAAAGTGTAAGCCTCTCTATGGACCTGATGTACACTGTAACCTCATTCATCTGAGCCTGGAGGTTAAAGGGGAATCCCCAGTGATATTGAATTTGGAGCTTAGTCAGGTGTGCAGTAAGTGGTCTCAGGGTTCTCCACTGCTGGAGAGTGTACGGTGACAGGTTACTGTAACTCTGGAGCTCCGTGCCTTAAAAAAATTAATCAGAATCCCTGCTATGATACAGAATCAGCTCCTTCTCATGGAACTTATGCACACAGAACACCACATTACGCATAGGTTGGAAGGTTCTGGTCTGGCCAGAAGCGCTCTATGCATTCTGTCCAATTGTACATGGTATGAATCAGGTTTCTGGAGTAAATGCCTGAAGATAGTCAGTAGGGTCATCTCTAGGGCCTTCCCACTCACTGATTCCAGCAGATTTTTTATCCTCAAATTGTTGCGCCTACCCCAGTTGTCTAACTCTTCAAGCCGATAAAGAAGGTTAGTGATCGTATCCTGCTGCTCCTATACTAACTGCTATCAGAGCAAGACTCAGTCCATGACTCCAAACCATGCACCCGGTAACCTAATTGAGCAACCTCAGTCTTGAGCTCCGTCATGTCCCTTCGAAAGGAGGCTTTCATGTCCGAGAACATCTCCCAGAGGTCCGCTCTAGTAGATAGATCTTGAAGAGCCACGTCTTTGTCCCTTTAGAGGTTGCGACAATCCTGTCCGGCATAGAGGTAAGTTCTTGAGGATCGCCGTCTTTGAGGTGAGGTGCAGGCTTCTGGTCCTATGTAAAAGCACACAAAATGCCCTGGTGTCCATCTCTGAAGCCACAGAAGCACCTGATCGGGTTCTTCGGCTCTGTTTAGGCAGCATAGGCAAAAGAAAGTGATGTGGAGTAAAATTCGGTAAGTTATATCCACATGAGTCCTCTTATAGCAGTACTGAGTGTGGTCATCTTGGCTTGCCGGCTCTGTTCCCCGTGAAATGAGGTTTTATATTGCAAAAAGTGAAACTGGGAAATGTGTCTCCATCCCCAATACCTGGTCCTCCACCATATCACACTCCCACTGTGAGTCCTCCATGGCGTGACTATGTCCCTTTCCCATTCTTTGTCCCCCACCATGTCCCACCCAATCACCAAATTGCAGCTGCTTAAGCCTGAAGTAGCTGCATTGATGTTTAGTAACATGAGAGCGGACTCACCTACAGTAGAGCAGCAGGGTGGAGAGACTGGTGGTGGTGATAATACCCTTCAGGGTGTTATTGATAGTAGTACAAGCATGAAAGTGTCCTTGGAGGTGATAAATGAAGATTGGAAGAGAGTTCTGGTGAATGGTTATTATCACCACCACTTCCATCAGTACTGAAGAAATTATGGTGTTAGCTACAAGTTTAGTTTCTGCTGCTGAATTGTATTTAACTACCACCAATGATGATTTTATGTCCCAGCATCAATTGCAGCAGGTAGATGAGCAGGAACCTCATCAGGCTGTTGTTGATGCATCCACCCTGCCCACCATGGGTGCACATATTTGTGGTTGGAGAAGTTTTCAGCAAGATGATGATGGATTTCCACCTAGTGGTGTGGCATGGAGCAGGCAGTGGTGGAAGATGTTGTTCCACTTCCAAGTACGAACAGTAGTACCAGTGATGGAGCAGTACTTCAGCAGCACAAGAAGGTACATAATGTAGTGACTACTTACAGCTCAATCCCTCTACCCCCTTCCCTGCACTGAAATCTTGGGCAGGTGATTATTTTACTTTTGGGGCAGGAACTGTTCAAAACTCAACATCAGCTTTGTGCGCAAAGTGTGACAATGTTGTGAAGCGAGGGGAGAAGGGGTTATACCTTGACACAACTGCCCTATTAAAGCATGTCAGGCATAGCCACCTGGAAATGCACTGCAGACATGAACAGCCCCACTACTTGGCCAAAGTAAAGTACTTTTGTGCTGCAAATGTGACTGAGGCCCCTCTTCAACAAAAACAAAGGCAGGTATATTTTAAGGGCAGTGAATGCTATAGAATGTTTTGCCTTGGGATACTGTGCTTGCAGATACTGTATTTTATTTTCAAAAAAACAATGGATACCTTTCTAGTACAGAACAACATTGAGCATTATAACAGCTTAAAAGCAGATAGAATCAAGGGAAATATATGCCTGCCATTTCAGTCATGAAGGAATTGTTTTACCCACTTGGGGCTCAATTGGAAATGGATTACATTTTTTTTGCCTTTCTCTTTATCAACAGGGGAGATATGGCATAGGCTGAACTTGATGGACTCGTGTCTTTTTTCAGCCTCATCAAGCTATGTTACTATGTTACCATGCTATCCATTCTCAAAGTAGGAAATAATGCAGGTGAACATGTGGACCAAATGACAGCAAGTCAACAACCATTGTCCAGCAGTGGGCCATTGAAGGCAGTCTCCCTCCCGGCCAACAGGCAGTTTTGAGAGGTCTCACTTTATTCCGGCAAGCAATTTCAACCAGTCCCAACCAGCAGGCCAGTGCAGAACCCCGAGTTATAAGCAGCTGACTAGCCGCAAGCCAAAGTAAATCTACCACCATCACCTACAGACAGTGCCACTGCAGATGTAAGGATGTAGCAGTGTGTCTCCACTCATTGCATTGTGATGCCATGACAACACACTACAATTTTAATGACAGCAATGACAGCAATAGAATTCAAAGCATAAGGGAGCATATTCAGTTAGCACACCCTGGAAGTATACACACTAAGTCAGTCACCCACCTACCATCAAGTGACTGGATTATGTATGTTGTGGAACACACAAGTGCCTCAGTCAATGACTGACAGCATGTGATGTGATTTCTGGGGGGGAAGATTACAGCGCTTTGATGTTGATGTTGATAATTTGGATATGCATTACGAGTATTGCTGAAGTGCCAGTAGTGTGATCCCAGTCCTTGCCCCTCTTCCCAGTCTTTTCACACACTATGCACATTGCAGTAATTGAGAGCAGCAGAGTCCCCTCTGTCCTTGAGTTCAACACCCATGATTTTAGGGGAGGGGAAGGGGTAGAAGGAGTATATTGATTATGCCTGAAATGGCTTGTTCTGCTAATGCTACTGATGCCACTGCTGTCTCTACAGCACTAGGGCTAGTACTAGGAAGAACCATGAGCACCACCACCACCTGTCCCATGTCACCGCTGCTGAATAATTTCAGTCACACTGCTCCCATAACCATCACTGCCACTTATCATGGGCAAGGTGGATACAGAAACCGCTCTGGCTCTGACATATGATACAAAGACAATAACATCCGGAGCTTAATTAGCAGAAAACACCATAATGTCAAAGATGGGTGACATATGTTCCTATCTGGCACCATTGGCAAAATGCTAGCCTGCCTTGATTTCTAACATTTTTTTCAAGGCTGACTTGCCATGCAAGCCTGCTCATAATTTTTTTCACGGTTTGCAGTTTCATGAAAGCCTGGTCATCATTTTATGCATGGTTTGCATTGCTGTGTAATACTGCAAACAATCATTCTGAAGGCTTTCTCTATTATATCTAAGATTTCAAATAAAATGTGTGATGGAGTGCCTTGTTATTAGCCTGCAGATAATGTTTTTGAAAGCTATGCTTGTTAAAAGCCTGAAAATAACTTTTTGAGAAACAGGTTATGAGAAAATGTGTATTTTAATATGGCTGAAGCAGATGGTGGTGTTGTGGCACTGAAGATAAAGGATATATCTGATTATCACACTGGTCCCTTCTAGTAGCTGGCAGTGGTCTGTCTAGCAACTAAGCAAATCCTTACCTGTCATTGGTGCTGTTGTTAGACAGCCAGGTCCTATGCTCAGTAACAATAGCCAGCAGCACTGAAAGTTCTCTCTGACTATACATGTTCTAGTGGGCAATTAAGTATTCCCACTGAAATCATCACCAGTGCTGGCCACAATGATAGTTTTTTGTCAGTCAGTACTCCAGCAGGTCATCATTTCTGCCTTGAACATGTATCCTAAAGGTAAACAGTAACCATCTCACAAGCAGTGGGGCCATTTACTGGAGCTAGACTATGTTCATGGGTATCATTAACCAACCCATAGTCAGGAAGCAAGTCTCATAGAGAAGTGTCAGTACCATCATTACTGCCTCAACTATAAACTCAGTAATTGTTGATTTGTAGGAAAAGTGAATGTACTTGTTGGTGGAAGTAAAGTCATACTCCATAAACTGGTTGAATGATGATCTTCCTCCTCCTCCTGTAGAGGTTATTTATAAAGGTGACACATTCTTGTTCCACTGTCCCTCTAATAGACATATATAGAGGAGAAGAAAAAAGATTACCCACACAGGGTATATCATGTTATAACATAACTGCGGTGGCATAATTTGGCTTGCTGCATATAACATATATAGGTACAAATAGATAACATAGATTGCAAAAAAAGGGACCCTAAAATGAGTTCTATAAAAAGCTCTAAGTGAGCTCATTGGATGTATATTATGGCTTACACACAAAAAAAACCTTAATAAAATAGCTAAATATCCCCTTAGAGAATAACAAGAGAGATAAACCAATACATACTGATATGGCAATGCCACAGGAAAAAAGGAGGATGACTAATAATAGATAAATTTGGATAAAATGAGAAACCTAATGATTAGGTGCTTACGGGGACAAGAAATCACTTCCAGTGCCCAAATATCAATCCACAACTGTTGAGAAAAGACACTGATATAGAGCTATGTTCCAGGTTGCAGACTAGAAAAAAATCCACTAAGTTACAGAAAAAACACTATTAGTAATAAGGAGCAGGAAAGTGGTGAAAAAAAGAAAAATGAAGATTCAAGTTGCAAATCACCTGACAAGCATCATCAAAGGCACAAAGTAAGATGCATAGGCTGTATGGAAGTCTCTTTTTAAATCAGTATAACTACTGGTTAATCCTGTGGGAGTTGTCTCCCTAAGTCAATTAATTCAAAATAGAGATCTCCTACACTGGTTACTGAACATATGGTTAATCCCTTGGTTAATATAATATAAAATATATAGAAAACTAGAAAGCAACACATCTCAAAATATGCTGGTTAGAAAAAGTATCAGTTAATGAGACAGTCGACATACACCAAACATCTGCATGATACTGTACGGTTCTTATGAGAAAAAATCATATGACTGATAATTTGAGAAAACAGCAAAAATAGACAGTGACTGAATCTATATTGTTTGTATCCAAAAAGGGTAATAGATCATAATGGCTTAGATGAAGAAAGTTCTTAAGAACTATAATACAATACAGTGTATACACTGATGATTGAAAAAAAAAAAACTGCCTACACTGACATTGCAAAACATAAAGGAAGCCAAAAAAACAATGTTCTGCACATATACACATTGACAGTACACCATAAACACATGTATTAAGATGCTAATAATCATAGTGTGCTAAAAAAGTATGCTAAAGAAGTTGTATGTAATCTAAGAAAATAGTATCTCAGGATGTGAACACAAGAACTGTTACTATGGGCGAGATGTTCAAAAAGTCATCATAATTAAAAACTTGTCGGATCATGAGTTGGTGGTAAAAGAAGGACCATATTTTCAGAAGTAAATCCGTCACGTTTGAAAATTCATCTAAAGAATTAAAAATGACGGTAAGATCATCTCATTGAACATTTTGATCTTAAAATTGTCTTTGATTTTGACTTTCATTTCAAAGAGACAAAGACATTTTTTGTCTTTAAAACAAAACTTTTCAAAGAAACAAAATTAAAATTCAAGGAAACAAGGACTTTTTTTGTCTTTGAAACAAAACTTTGCAGAAACAAAGACATTTTTTTGTCCTTGAAACGAAAAATTGCTTCTAAGTACTTTCATTTTTCTTCTCCAAGTTTAGACCTTTTTTATTATGTTGGGAAAAAATGACGTTAATCAGACAAAAAAATGATGTTCAAACAAATATTTTTTTCTGAAAATACCTTACATTATGACGGAAAATTAAACCACACCCACTTTTAAGATGGCTTTTTCCCTTTGACGGAGATGGTGGAATTGGATTAAAAAAATAACAGAAACATGTCTGAGAATTGAAGGATCATGGTGTAAGAACTTTTTTATTATGATTACAGACAATTTCAGTTACCACCACTTTCTGAACATCTCGTCCTATGTGTATATAACTACCATTGAGAAAACATCCTGTCTTCTAAAACATTGCAGCGCTGTAGTCTTGCATCATAGCATATCTTGAAATGTGTAAACTAGTCATGAAATAGATATCTAAAGTAAAGTTCATGCCAAAAAGTCAAAAATCCAGAAAAGAGGAAGTGGGAAATACAAAATTTGTAAACTGGCATAACATTTCTGATGCAAGTCACACTGCTAGACTAGGTCGAAAAATAATGGGCTAAATCATCAAACACTGATCAACATGCACTTTACCAGTGTGCAGTGATTAGCTGTGATATGATAGACTACAGAGCCTAATGCTGCTTGTCACTGTACTCCTGTATTTCAAATGGCTAGAATATTTCTAAATGTGATTAACACCTTAAGGACCAGGTGAATCAGGGGTGGTTTGTACTTAAGGACCGAAGTAATTTTGACCTTCTTCAGTATGGCTTTGTTCAGTCATATTTTCCCTCTAATTCCTATCGTATACCCACACAAATGATATTCTGTTTTTTAAGCACAAGTAAAACTGTCTTTTGATATCACATTTTTTTAAGGATAGCCCATCTTTTGAACTTTTTGCATGGGTTTTTTGTGTTTCTCACATATCCAGACATACACTGCCTGACATCTCAGCAATGTTTCATTGTCTCACTGGTTGTCACAGAACTGTATATGCATTAACACCCCAGAATTGTTTCACTATCCACTGGTAGTCCTGCATAATGATAAGTGTTGCCTCCCACACAAAGAGATCAGATAGGCAGAACCTACATGAATAAATTATCTATTTGAAGGAGAAGGGCGAGAGATAATCAGGAGGGAGATGAAGAAGAGGTGATAAGGAGGTGATAAAGTGGAGATGACTTCTCCAGTGATATTGCTTCTTCAGTTCCTAAGTTATTCTATGATGCTTATGCACTTAGATTTCTCAAGTTAGAGAGATCTTATTGCTAGGATCCATAGAATAACATATAAATTGGAGAAATTGTATCCCTGGAGTCATCTCCACTTTGTTACTCCTTACTGCATCCCCCTTCGACTCAGAGGCTTATTATTATTGAGTACATACTAATGTAATGCTAGTCATTGGTGGATAATAAACCTTTAGATTGCCTTTACTACTTCCCACTTTGAGCACTTATTCATGTCATTGCTGCCTCTTTGGTCTCTCCAAACCCACTGGTGCACATCATGGGGAACACAAAACCTTTCCCTGTCATGGAAAATACTTGTACTTTGGGCTGTACTACATTAATGTTTTGATGGCCAGAGGGGTGTTGCAATATGTTTGACCCCTGTCGGGCACTGAGAATGTTAAAACTGGGAAAGCTGCAGAAGGCCGCAGATTATCAGAGAAGAGGCTGCTTGTTTGAAATGCCTGTTGTAGAGGATAACATTATAACTGGCTACTGGCTATATTGCCTTTTCTTTATTGATTAACCCTTTCTATTTTGTGGTGAGTATTGCAATATGTATATGTATTATAAAGACCAATTTTTTTTATCAAGATACTGTGAACTCATACTGTGTGTATATATATATCAGAAGAATATACATTTTTATAGTTTTTTCTTGATAAGCAAATACTACATAATTTGATCTACAGCTCTGTAGTCCAATGGATATATTGTGTTGCCTTTCAGATTAAAGGGATAGTAATACTTCTTTTTATCTTTATTTTATTTTGTAGGCATTAAAAAAAACATGAAAAAAGATATAAGTCTTATCTCTCAAACCTTTATGGTTTGACAGATATTCACAAGTAAAGTTTTCCCCTCCCGCCCCTTTTACCTAGTGTAAGCAATCTCTTCTCAGATGTGGAATTCAGTCCATAGATGTGGAATTCAGTCCATAGACTGAAGTGAACAACTATACCCATTATTCTTGTGTTACTTTAACCCCTTAAGGACCCATGACAGTCCTGGACCATCATGGGTTGTTATACCCTTAAGGACCCATGACGGTCCTGGACCGTCACGGAAGTTCAGGCTCCCTGCGCGGCTGCATGCCGTTCGGGTGTATGGAATCGGATGCAGAAAAAAAAATGGTCCATGGTCCTTAAGTGACCACAACATGTGTGTGCGGCCGATCCTTAAGGGGTTAATTTACAAAAAAAGTCCAAGTATATTTACTGTTCAGACTTAAGAGCACATCCACACAAAAACAGGCACTAGTGTTCATGTGCAGTGTTCCAGAATCCAGAAACGCCACTGGTGTCTCCAGCAACTACATCTATTTTTCATACAGAGTGTGTTATTTTCAAAAAAAAGTCCAATTAGCTGGTGAGATGACTTATTTGGTTAAGGCACTAGCTGTAGAATCTGTTCAAACTGCAAGATCACAGGTTCTAGTCCCAGCAGGGTCGACTCAGCCTTTCATCCTTCCGAGGTAGATAAAATGAATACCATTAAATTGGGTAATAATATCAATACCCCCAGGACATACTTGAAAATGAGAGACAATCTCAGTGTATCCAGTATTATATCTAGTATTATATTTACTGTTAAACTTCAGTAGATAACTGTTCACAAATAGGCACTGTGTAAGCACAGTATCCCAGATCAAGGCACCACACTGCTGTCTCAAGCAGCTACGCCTGTTATTAATCCTCAGTGTGTTAATTTTTAAATAAGTCCAATTATATTTACTATTCAAATGGTCTAATGCTGGTTCTGCTACTGGTGTTACTGCAATGCCAACATTCGCCTCCTCATTAATCACCTGAAGTACATGCTGTGCTTGTAACAGTCACAGATGATGCTGATGGTCTTACTATTATGACTAGTCTTGCTTTTTCTATCACTTCCTAACACTTATACCGTGCTCATAATCAGAGATGCTGCATCTATACACTTCGATCTTAGTTCATGTTTGGGGTTGGGGTTGTTGTTTGACAGCCTCCATCACTACTTCCTCAGTAAATAGACTTCTGTTTTATGTGTCTATCCAGACTGGACTAATGCTGGTTCTGCTGCTGGTGATACAGCAGTGCCAACACTCACCTCTTCTATCATCTCCTAAATGCCATAATGTGCTTGTATCACAGTCACAGATTATGCTAATGGTCTTCCTACAATGATCAGTCTCACCTCCTCTATCACCTCCTGATGCTCATACCGTGCTTGTAATTAGAGTCAAAGATTCTGTTTCTTCCTTTCTTGGTACTGTCAGAGAGAGACAGACAACCCCTCATCTATATAATTGTGTAGGAGTGTGATTATGTATGTTTAAAATTGTCATATGTACGTATGTGAACTTGTGCCTGTTTGTGAGAATGATTATGTGTCTATTTGAGGGGTGCCTAAATTTCTGTGAATGGGTGTGTGTGTGCCTGAGAGTGTATGTGTGTGGTCTTGCACCTAAGAGTATGTGTCTGTGTAAGAGTATGTGTGGGTGTGTCTGAGAGTTTGTGTGCTTACATGTCTGTTTATGTATGAGTAAATGTGTCTGTAAGTGTCAAAATGTGTATGAATGTGTATATTTGTGAAAGTCAACAGGTGGGCAAGTGTGTATATTCATATGTGTGAGACTATGAGACTGAGTGTGACACTGTATGTGTGAGCTGGGGAGTTTGTTCCTGTATAAAAACAAAATACTTCAACATGATTCTGAAGCCAGATACCACTCTTTCCTCTCATTTCCTTCACCAAGGATGGGTAAAAAGTCACATTTTCTTTTTGTGGCAATTTATCTCTACACTACAATCCATTACAATTTCCAGCTTTTAACTACTACCCAATAAAATCCTTATGATAATTTGTCAATTTTCTCTTTATGCTTTCTATGGCTTCAAATATTTTCACTGCAATACTACTTCTGCTGAGTGCTGAAGAGGATATTCCATAGAGGAAAGTAACAAGAAGCAGTAGTAGAGGAAGCTCAGTCCCAGCAGATGGTACTGCTGCCAAGTCATCCTCAGGTAACTGAGGTATGTTTCTAAATGGGGATTTTTTTATTTTCCCTAGGTGGCTGTTTGCTTTAGTGCACAGAGGTGCAGTTGTCTGAGCCATCTGTGAGTGGGACACCAAGTGCACCACCAATGTCACCACAAAGAGAGGAAGAAGAGTTTGGTGCTGGTGATTTTAATGATGAAGTGATACTGTTGATGGTGACAGTAAAATATGAGCTTTCCCATCTCAAACAAATGAATAGTGAGAGAGAGAGAGATAGGAGAGAGAGAGAGGGGTGAATGGGTATCACCACCAGAGATGACATTATGATGTTTGCTAATGTAATTCCTGCTGTAATTCCTCTGAGCACCAACCCTCACAGGATTAGGCTTATTTTACCTTAGACCTTAGCTAACAATTTTGTCAAGGCTGAGCCCTAAGGCAAGGTAAGCCTTGATCAGATTTGTAGCATGCTTACTACAATGCAAGCCTTAAACTACTAACAGGCTGAGTCTGATGGCAATGACAGACTTCAGGAAATTGTTAGCAGGCTGAGGCCTAGGGCAATGCAAATCTTGAAATAACTGACATTTAGAGCAGGCCTACAGCAAGGCAAGCCTTCAAAAACTTTCAATTCTTTGTGGTGGTGATCTGGTGGCCTGAAAACTGACAGCAGCAAGTGGGTGACATTAATACTGGTAGTAGTGGTAGGTGACTGACACCTCCTATGGATCATGATTCATTACCAATTACTAAAAATAATTGACCCTCTCTGCAATGAGCCACATGTATTCTACAGGTTGAACAGTCAGTAAGTGCTCCCTTAATCCCTGTGTTTCCACAACACAAACGTATTGCAACACACAATGTGTACTGTGTATGGACATATCGCCATAGTCTCACAGTTGAAGAATCTCTCTTCAGGTGGCACTGGTAGTGAATTTCCAGTGCCATGAAGGACCATGGAGGATTTCATTCTGGGCTGGTGGGCTGTTGCCAGAACTGGCATTTCAGTGTGAGATTTGGGGGCAGTTCCTCATTGTTAGGGACAGACAATATGAGGAGTGACAAAAACTGATTTCTTGGGAGATGGTTTAAGACTGCCAACATAATCCTTAGGGTATTTATATTGAATATGAGTAATTAGGCAATCTAAGATGTGATCCCCCTCCCCCACTTTGTAAGTTTTTCACGCATACATACACTATGCACATTGTAGTTGTGGGTAATTGCACAGTCCCTGCTGACAAGGACAAATATTCCCACATTCATGATTTCAAAAACTGGCTAGGCTACTACCAATATTCATTAAACAATGAAACCCCAGCTTCCTCTCTTTGCCTGTTTTCCTGCACTAGATAGAATCAGATCTCAAGTAGTGTTGAGCGAGCATGCTCGGCCGATGCTCGGATCGGCTCGAGCATCGCTCTGCTCGGCACATGGCGGTACTCGTACGAGTACCGCATGTGCTCGCCCGCCATGTTCGGGTCTCCTCCCCGCACGTTTTGCGGCTGCTGCGCAGCCAATAAACGTGCAGGGAGGCTCTGACATCGGTGTAATGCCAGCAGCCATGTTGGCTGCTGGCATTACACTGATTGGCTGGCCAGAACCCGTGGTCAGGTGCTGTATAGCACCTGACCAGCGAGTTCGGCTCAGTCTGAGCCAGGGAGAGCTGAGGATAGGAAGGGAAAGGCAGTGTAGGGAGGAAAAAAACAAAAATTGTGAAAAAAAAAGAACCAAAAGTCCTTTTTAGGACTACTGTGTGTGGGGGCAGCAGGTTATTTGGTGTGGGGGGAAAAAAACAAAAAAAAAAAAAAAAAAATATATATATTCTGTTTAGTGTGCAAAGTTGCAGATTAGAGCACATTCTGTTTAGTGTGCACAGTTGCAGATTAGAGCACATTCTGTTTAGTGTGCAAAGTTGCAGATTAGAGCACATTCTGTTTAGTGTGCAAAGTTGCAGATTAGAGCACATTCTGTTAAGTCTTCAAACTAAAATATCAAAGTCACGTATTCCATTCAGTGTGCGTCGCCGCAGTTTAGCAGCACATTCTGAGTACTGTGCAGAGTTGCAGAATAGGAAGAAATACTGTTAAGTCTTCAAACTAAAATATCAAAGTCACATATTCCATTCAGTGTGCTTCGCCGCAGTTTAGCAGCACATTCTGTGTACTGTGCAGAGTTGCAGAATAGGAAGAAATACTGTTAAGTCTTCAAACTCAAATATCAAAGTCACATATTCCATTCAGTGTGCTTCGCCGCAGTTTAGCAGCACATTCTGTGTACTGTGCAGAGTTGCAGAATAGGAAGAAATACTGTTAAGTCTTCAAACTAAAATATCAAAGTCACATATTCCATTCAGTGTGCTTCGCCGCAGTGTAGCAGCACATTCTGTGTACTGTGCAGAGTTGCAGAATAGGAAGAAATACTGTTAAGTCTTCAAACTAAAATATCAAAGTCACATATTCCATTCAGTGTGCTTCGCCGCAGTGTAGCAGCACATTCTGTGTACTGTGCAGAGTTGCAGAATAGGAAGAAATACTGTTAAGTCTTCAAACTAAAATATCAAAGTCACATATTCCATTCAGTGTGCTTCGCCGCAGTTTAGCAGCACATTCTGTGTACTGTGCAGAGTTGCAGAATAGGAAGAAATACTGTTAAGTCTTCAAACTAAAATATCAAAGTCACATATTCCATTCAGTGTGCTTCGCCGCAGTGTAGCAGCACATTCTGTGTACTGTGCAGAGTTGCAGAATAGGAAGAAATACTGTTAAGTCTTCAAACTAAAATATCAAAGTCACATATTCCATTCAGTGTGCTTCGCCGCAGTGTAGCAGCACATTCTGTGTACTGTGCAGAGTTGCAGAATAGGAAGAAATACTGTTAAGTCTTCAAACTAAAATATCAAAGTCACATATTCCATTCAGTGTGCTTCGCCGCAGTTTAGCAGCACATTCTGTGTACTGTGCAGAGTTGCAGAATAGGAAGAAATACTGTTAAGTCTTCAAACTAAAATATCAAAGTCACATATTCCATTCAGTGTGCTTCGCCGCAGTGTAGCAGCACATTCTGTGTACTGTGCAGAGTTGCAGAATAGGAAGAAATACTGTTAAGTCTTCAAACTAAAATATCAAAGTCACATATTCCATTCAGTGTCTTTCACCGCCGTTTAACAGCCTATTCTGTGTACTCTGCAGAGTTGCAGAATTATAAGAAATACTGTTAAGTTTTCAAACTCAAATATTAAAGTCACATATTCCATTCAGTGTCTTTCACCGCCGTTTAACAGCCTATTCTGTGTACTCTGTACAGTTGCAGAATTATAAGAAATACTGTTAAGTTTTCAAACTCAAATATTAAAGTCACATATTCCATTCAGTGTCTTTCACCGCCGTTTAACAGCCTATTCTGTGTACTCTGTACAGTTCCAGAATTATAAGAAATACTGTTAAGTTTTCAAACTCAAATATTAAAGTCACATATTCCATTCAGTGTCTTTCACCGCCGTTTAACAGCCTATTCTGTGTACTCTGTACAGTTCCAGAATTATAAGAAATACTGTTAATTTTTCAAACTCAAATATTAAAGTCACATATTCCATTCAGTGTCTTTCACCGCCGTTTAACAGCCTATTCTGTGTACTCTGTACAGTTGCAGAATTATAAGAAATACTGTTAAGTTTTCAAACTCAAATATTAAAGTCACATATTCCATTCAGTGTCTTTCACCGCCGTTTAACAGCCTATTCTGTGTACTCTGTACAGTTCCAGAATTATAAGAAATACTGTTAAGTTTTCAAACTCAAATATTAAAGTCACATATTCCATTCAGTGTCTTTCACCGCCGTTTAACAGCCTATTCTGTGTACTCTGTACAGTTCCAGAATTATAAGAAATACTGTTAAGTTTTCAAACTCAAATATTAAAGTCACATATTCCATTCAGTGTGTTTCAACGCCGTTTAACAGCCTATTCTGTGTACTCTGTACAGTTCCAGAATTATAAGAAATACTGTTAATTTTTCAAACTCAAATATTAAAGTCACATATTCCATTCAGTGTCTTTCACCGCCGTTTAACAGCCTATTCTGTGTACTCTGTACAGTTGCAGAATTATAAGAAATACTGTTAAGTTTTCAAACTCAAATATTAAAGTCACATATTCCATTCAGTGTCTTTCACCGCCGTTTAACAGCCTATTCTGTGTACTCTGTACAGTTCCAGAATTATAAGAAATACTGTTAAGTTTTCAAACTCAAATATTAAAGTCACATATTCCATTCAGTGTCTTTCACCGCCGTTTAACAGCCTATTCTGTGTACTCTGTACAGTTCCAGAATTATAAGAAATACTGTTAAGTTTTCAAACTCAAATATTAAAGTCACATATTCCATTCAGTGTCTTTCACCGCCGTTTAACAGCCTATTCTGTGTACTCTGTACAGTTCCAGAATTATAAGAAATACTGTTAAGTTTTCAAACTCAAATATTAAAGTCACATATTCCATTCAGTGTGTTTCAACGCCGTTTAACAGCCTATTCTGTGTACTCTGCAGAGTTGCAGAATAGTAAGAAATACTGTTAAGTTTTCAAACTCAAATATTAAAGTCACATATTCCATTCAGTGTGTGTCACCGCAGTTTAGCAGCCTATTCTGTGTACTCTGCAGAGTTGCAGAATAGTAAGAAATACTGTTAATTTTTCAAACTCAAATATTAAAGTCACATATTCCATTCAGTGTCTTTCACCGCCGTTTAACAGCCTATTCTGTGTACTCTGTACAGTTCCAGAATTATAAGAAATACTGTTAAGTTTTCAAACTCAAATATTAAAGTCACATATTCCATTCAGTGTGTTTCAACGCCGTTTAACAGCCTATTCTGTGTACTCTGTACAGTTCCAGAATTATAAGAAATACTGTTAAGTTTTCAAACTCAAATATTAAAGTCACATATTCCATTCAGTGTGTTTCAACGCCGTTTAACAGCCTATTCTGTGTACTCTGCAGAGTTGCAGAATAGTAAGAAATACTGTTAAGTTTTCAAACTCAAATATTAAAGTCACATATTCCATTCAGTGTGTTTCAACGCCGTTTAACAGCCTATTCTGTGTACTCTGCAGAGTTGCAGAATAGTAAGAAATACTGTTAAGTTTTCAAACTCAAATATTAAAGTCACATATTCCATTCAGTGTGTGTCACCGCAGTTTAGCAGCCTATTCTGTGTACTCTGCAGAGTTGCAGAATAGTAAGAAATACTGTTAATTTTTCAAACTCAAATATTAAAGTCACTTATTCCATTCAGTGTGTGTCACCGCAGTTTAGCAGCCTATTCTGTGTACTCTGCAGAGTTGCAGAATAGTAAGAAATACTGTTAAGTTTTCAAACTCATATATATTAAAGTCATATATATCGTGTAAGATGAAGAAGGCGGGTAAAAAGGGACGGGGAAGTGGACGTGATCCTGAAAGTTCAGGGCGCGGGTCAGGACGCGGAGAAACTGTGCCTGGTGCCAGAGCACAAGAAAGAAAGACATCCACCATACCTAGCTTCATGTCTGATTTCACAGGGCGTCGCAGGACATCACTCTCGAGGTCCGACCAGTGCGAACAGGTGGTCGGTTGGATGACAGCTGATACTGCTTCCAGTCGGTTAAGCACCACCCTGTCTTCCACCAAGTCCACTCTCAGTAGCCAAGAGTCTGGTCAACATAATCCTCACTCTGATCATCCTTCCTCCCACCATACACGGTCTGGTCAAAGAAGTGATCCCACACTGGGATATAGTGATGAGCTCGTCTCATCACCAATCCTTCATTTGACCCTCTCTCCAAGCACGCTTGCAGAGGAACATGACATCTTGTGCCCTGATTCACAACCTCTAGAGGCTACCCAATCACAAGAAGATGACAGATGTGAACGGCATTTAAGGTCAAAGGAAGTAGTGGATGATGATGATGATGATGATGAGACACAGTTGCCATTAAATCAACCACTATTTCCGTCTCAAGACCTTGTTGAGGAGAATGTTATACAGTTGTCAATGACTGAGTATGTGGTGGGATCAAGACTTGAGGAGGATGATCAGAGTGAGGAAGTGGAGGAGGACTTGGTGGACGATGAGGTGACTGACCCCACCTGGGAAGGTGTAGAGCCGAGCGATGACAGCAGTCCTGAGGGTGAGCCATCTGCAGCACCGCAACAGGCTGGAAGAGGCAGTGGTGTGGCTACAGAAAGAAGGCGGACCGCACCAAACCGGCCCGCAAATGTTCCACGGAGCACCCCCTTGCGTAAATCTACCTTGCCAAGGGGTAGGTGTTCCGCGGTATGGCGTTTTTTTAAGGAAAGTGCGGACGACAAAAGAATTGTAGTTTGCAACCTGTGCCACACCAGAATGAGCCGAGGCATGAACACTAGAAACCTCACCACCACCAGCATGATCCGACACATGGCATCCAAGCACCGTAGTAAGTGGGAGGAACGCCTGGATCGCCCATCTGTGTCTGCAGGCCACACCACTGCCTCCTCTTCCCCTGTTTTCGGTGCCGGCCAATCGCCTGTCGAAGGCGCAGGCCCGCATACCTCCCGCCCTGCACCTGTACCATCTGAAGCACCATCAGCGACCACATCCACTTCCCTGTCCCAGCACAGCGTCCAAATGTCGTTACCCCAGGCATTTGAGCGCAAGAGAAAGTACCCAGCCACCCACCCACAGGCCATAGCACTAACCTCACACCTTTCAAAATTACTGGCCATCGAAATGCTGCCATTTAGGCTTGTGGACACTGAGTCCTTCCGCAGCCTGATGGCAGCAGCTGTCCCTCGGTACGCGGTCCCCAGCCGCCACTACTTTTCCCGGTGTGCCATCCCCGCATTACACCACCATGTGTCCCGTAACATCACCCGTGCCCTGACCAACGCAGTTACTGGGAAGGTCCACTTAACGACTGACACATGGACAAGTGCTTGTGGCCAGGGACGCTACATTTCCCTGACGGCACACTGGGTGAATGTCGTGGAGGCTGGGAGCGACTCGGACCCTGGGATGGCACGGGTGCTACCCACGCCGAGGATTGCGGGCCCTACCTCCATCAGGGTTTCCACCAGCACCTACGTTATTGGCTCCTCCTCCTCCGTTTCCACCTCCGAATTCTCTACACACACCGCCACTCCCCCATCAGCCAGTAGCTGGAAGCAGTGTAGCACTGCAGTGGGGAAGCGTCAACAGGCCGTGCTGAAGCTGATCTGCCTTGGGGACAAACAGCACACGGCCTCAGAGCTGTTGCAGGGGATTAGTCACCAGACCGAGCAGTGGCTCTCGCCACTCAACCTGCAACCAGGCATGGTTGTGTGTGATAATGGGCGTAACTTGGTGGCGGCTTTGGAGCTCGGCAAGCTCACACACGTACCATGCCTAGCGCATGTATTTAATTTAGTGGTGCAGCGATTTCTAAAAACCTACCCCAATGTGCATGATCTCTTGACCAAGGTGCGCCGCGTGTGTGCACATTTCCGTAAGTCATCTACAGCTTCGGCCGGCCTGTTGAAGCTGCAGCAGCGCTTACAATTGCCAGCTCACCGGCTGCTGTGTGACGTGAGCACGCGCTGGAACTCCACCTTCCACATGTTGGCCCGGCTTTGTGAGCAGCAGAGGGCAGTAGTGGAGTACCAGCTGTTACACGGTCGTCGCCTCTCCGTTCAACTTCCTGTAATCAGAAGTGAGGAGTGGGAATGGATGTCAGACCTCTGCGAGGTTTTACGCAATTTTGAGGAATCGACACAGATGGTGAGCGGCGATAACGCTATTATCAGTGTAACCATCCCACTTCTGTGTCTACTGAAACGCTCGCTGCTCACAATTAAAACCGACGCTTTGCATGTGGAAGAGGTGGAAATGGGGGAGGAAGAGCTTACACAAGGTGATAGCCAGAGCACCCTCACTTCGTCTTCTCAGCGACAATTGGAGGAGGCGGAGGAGGAGGAGGAGGAGGAGGAGGAAGACACGGTTGCCTCCGCTACAGAGGGTAGCCATGGAACTTTAGTTCCATCTCTTCAGCGTGGGTGGGCAGAAGAGGAGGAAGAGGATGAGGATATTGAGAGTCATCCTCCTGGTGAGGACAGCGAAATCTTGACTGTTGGTACTCTGGCACACATGGCTGACTTTATGTTAGGCTGCCTTTCCCGTGACCCACGCGTTATATGCATTTTAAACAACACGGATTACTGGGTGTTCACCCTTCTGGACCCCCGCTACAAAGAGAATTTCTCATCTCTCATTCCTCCGGTGGAGAGGACAAGCAAAATGGTGCAATACCAGAAGGTTCTTGTCGAAAAATTGCTCCAAAATTTTCCATCTGACAACGCTGGCGGCAGAGTACGTGCTACCTTGGCCAACAGAGAAGGGGAGAAAAGGGGAGCACACAGCAGTTCCGAGAAAGGCAGGGCAACACTCTCCAAGGCGTGGGACACCTTCATGACACCCCGCCAGCACCCTCACCCTGATGCGCAGCCTAGTGTCACAAGGAGGGAAAAGTTTTGGAAGATGGTGAAGGAGTACGTAGCAGACCGTGTCAGCGTCCTCAATGATCCCTCTGTGCCTTACAACTACTGGGTGTCCAAGCTGGACACGTGGTATGAACTGGCACTCTACGCCTTGGAGGTGCTGGCCTGCCCTGCCGCCAGCGTTCTGTCTGAGCGGGTATTTAGTGCTGCTGGTGGCATCATAACAGATAAGCGTATCCGCCTTTCCACCGACAATGCTGATAGGTTGACACTTATAAAAATGAACAAGGCCTGGATTTCCCCTGACTTCTCCACTCCACTGGAGGAAAGCCCCGGGGGAACATAAACTCACTTTATATATGTTATTTACAATGATGGGAATACTCTGTATTCCCATTCACCCCTTCCACCCAAAAAACGGGTATATGGTTGACTCTTAATCTTCTCATCCTCCTCCTCCTCTTCCATATGCCCTGTGCTATAATTTTTATATAGGGCCAGCTCACCAGCGGGCCCTGTGATATAATTTTTATATAGGGTCAGCTCACCAGCGGGCCCTGTTTGACAATTTTTATATAGGTCAGCTCACCAGCGGGCCTTCTCATATAATGTTTTATTGGGTCAGCTCTCTAGCGGGCCCTCTCATATAATGTTTTATAGCGTCAGCTCACTAGCGGGCCTTCGCATATAATGTTTAGGATGGTCAGCTCTGCAGCAGACCCTCACCCATAATGTTTTAGATGGTCAGCTCAGCGCACGTTTCCCTCTTAATCATGGCCTCAGTTCTGAAAATCAAGGAAATTTTTGGGAGAATTTGCCTCTGCGCACGTTTCCCTCTTAATCATGGCCTCAGTTCTGAAAATCAAGGAAATTTTTGGGAGAATTTGCCTCTGCGCACGTTTCCCTCTTAATCATGGCCTCAGTTCTGAAAATCAAGGAAATTTTTGGGAGAATTTGCCTCTGCGCACGTTTCCCTCTTAATCATGGCCTCAGTTCTGAAAATCAAGGAAATTTTTGGGAGAATTTGCCTCTGCGCACGTTTCCCTCTTAATCATGGCCTCAGTTCTGAAAATCAAGGAAATTTTTGGGATAATTTGCCTCTGCGCACGTTTCCCTCTTAATCATGGCCTCACTTCAGAAAATCGATGAAATTTTTGGGAGAATTTGCAGATGATATACAAGTAAATATACAGCAAATACTGTTTGGTAACAATTTTTCGCCTAAAGTCGTTTTTATTTTCCTTTTTGTGTGTTTTACGGTCAGTCTGTAAAAATGGCGTACTACGGGCGAAAGATCGTTCCCAGCAGCGATGTTGGAGTCCAAGGTGCATCCAGACATCCTCCCTATGCTGTCCCTGAACCATTTCTGTAGTGTTTCCATCTTTTTCTGCCCTTTTCCTATGGACCAGGCACCCTCCCCTCATCAGAGCAGGGGGTGCCTGGTGTAATGCTCGAGTCCTCCCATTGACTTCAATGGGGCTCGGGTGCTCGGCCGAGCACTCGAGCCTCAGGGGGTGCTCGGTCAGAGCACCCGAACATCCGAGCATTGGGGTGCTCGCTCATCACTAATCTCAAGCACTGGCAGACAACATGCAGTAAACTGCCCCCCCCCCCCTTATATTGTTAAGTTAGCACTGAGGGAATACATGGAGAGAAGTCTTCATATGAGGAGAAATTACATTATGATCATTAATATCAATTAAATGATTTCATCCATTTCCATTATTAAACCTATAAAGATATGTTTTACCACCATGAAGAACTACTGTTTGAAACAACATTTGGAAGAAATAAAACTGTGAAAAAAATAAATATACAAGAGTGTGTGTATTAGTGTGTTCAACAGTTAGTTTGTCTATGGCCTTTGTGTGTGAGAGTGTGTGAGCATGTGTGTCTGCATCAGAGAAAGTGTAAATGTCTATGTGAGAATTTGTGCCTGTGTTATTAATATCAATGTCTGCCCCTTTTCAAGTGATATGATAGGATTTAGTGTTGAGCGAGCACCCCGATGCTCGGGTGCTCTGACCGAGCACCCCCTGAGGCTCGAGTGCTCGGCCGAGCACCCGAGCCCCATTGAATACAATGGGGCGACACGAGCATTACACCAGGCACCCCCTGCTCTGATGAGGGGAGGGTGCCTGGTCAATGCCCCCCTTCATCTCCGCAATGTCCCCCTTCATCTCCGCAATGTCCCCCTTCATCTCCTCTATGCCCCTCTTCCACAATGTCCCCCTTCATCTCCGCTATGCCCCTCTTCCACAATGTCCCCCTTCATCTCCTCTATGGCATAGAGGAGATGAAGGGGGACATTGTGGAAGAGGGGCATAGCGGAGATGAAGGGGGACATTGTGGAAGAGGGGCATAGCGGAGATGAAGGGGGACATTGTGGAAGAGGGGCATAGAGTCTATGCCCCTCTTCCACAATGTCCCCCTTCATCTCCGCTATGCCCCTCTTCCACAATGTCCCCCTTCATCTCCGCAATGCCCCCTTCATCTCCGCAATGCCCCCGTACCTCCAGTCCCTGGTGGTCCAGCGGAGCGTCTTCAGATCTGTGCCTCCTCTGGCACAGATCCCCGCCACCCGAACATGGCGGGCGAGCACATGGCGGTACTCGACGAGTACCGCCATGTGCCGAGCAGAGCGATGCTCGAGCCGATCCGAGCATCGGCTGAGCACGCTCGCTCAACACTAGATAGGATGTTACTAGTTTGTACACATTCAGTATTATTCAAATGAGTATTATGGTACTTATGGAAATGTTTACAACTCAAGTGATACTCATCACTGAAAAGGTTCAGAGCCATTGAAAGTATTGATTGAACTACCTTTCAATCAGTTTATAGGGTGCTAAGGACAATTAAGATATCAACTGGCGGAGGTGGAAGATGTAAATTAACCAGTTAGACTTTGAAAAATAAAAATCCGGGACCATATTGTGGTAATACAGTGATGATGCAGACAATGGCCAGCGTTGTTTAGAGTTTCACAGTGATTTCCTTTTAGCTATTGTGTTCAAACTCAAAACTGATTGTAATTCAGCTATTTAAATTAATTTTCTTCCTTTGTGGAATTGTACCAAATCCTGGACCACATTTATTCAGGCCATGTAGCTTGTCTTTTTATTTTGCTTCTTTAATCACATTCCTTATATTCTCTGCCTTACATAAACCCTCTTGTATTTAATTGATTTTAACATTTCTATTATTTTATCTTGATTATTATGTGTATTTTATAACTTTATTTTCCTTACCATTAATTTTATAGATAACCAGCTAGACTTGACCTTTAAATCAACACAAAATTTGTTCTTTGCTAATATATTTAATATTTAAATCATGTGATTTTTTTGCCTTATCTAATAGTGACCACATTGTTAATATATGATACTTAAAACTGATCTACTTATTGCTAACCAGACACACAAGGTAAAGTACCCAGAATGCATTTCTTGCAACTATATAAGCATAAGTATTTAGGATTTAATGAAAAGCCCTAAAATGTATCTACAGTTATGGTATGGTGTGGCCTTGATATCTCTAATAAGTATGGAAAATACTGCACGTGCTATGATTAGCATATGACAAAATGGACACTGACACATTTGGTACACAGGTGATGACAACCTTTCATGTCATGCAATTGCTTGGTTTTTTATAACATTTTGGTTTATAACAACCTTCAGGGGATCAGTCTAAAAGACACATATAAGTAATAACATCAGAGTAGGGGTTTAACTACAATAGGGCCTGTATGGCTCACCCAATTTGAACCCTGGCCCATCCACCCAATTTCTAATTTCAAAGTGAACAGGCCAACACTAGCTGTATATAGTCAGCTGGGAATATAAGAAACTAAATAGCCTGGTGCTCTCTGGAACAAACAGTCATACAAACTTATATGAAAACATTTAAATATATACATTTTTTTGCCTTTATTTGTTGTTATTTTGGGCCTATTTCAAATATGTGGTTTTGTGCCATGGGGGAGTATTCCACATAATCTTGTGCATAATTATTTGTTAATATTTACATATATTAATTTTTTCACAATTATTTGTTTCAGCATTGATCTAATATAAATTTACATATCTACTTTGATGATATGTATGTCTAGCACTTAATCTGCATTTGGATAATACCAACTATTCTGTTGGGATTCGTTGTATTAACCACACTGTCATAATTAACTTATTTTTGAGTATTTGCTCTCTTTTTTATCTATTGCCTTTACTTTATTTGTATATGCGACAACTACTTACCATAATCTATAAGTATAATTCTTTATCTACTTTTCATTAAAATATCAGATACATCCTTACTTCTTTTATGGATAATTTGTATTGTTCTTTTACTAACTTTATCATACAATGGATATCTTTGAGTGTGATACATGTGTATCTACTTTGTGGACTCAGCATATATTTCGTAGTATCGCTTGTATAATCTATTTACTTAATATTTTCTGAATATATTATTATTCTTTATTTTGTTGCCTTTAGCAAACCTCGCTTTATTGTATGGTGCATTTGGACATAAGGAATATCTCCTTGGCACACCCACTTTTTAATCTCCCGAGAGATTTACTGTCACTCTCAGAGCTGCTAGGCTGTCTCGGTTGCTTGTTCCGCATTCCATCTTCTACAGGTCATGTGACAGATGTCATGTGGTCCTCGTTTCATGGGTTACAAGCTTGAAATAGATGACACCACTTGAGTTTTTGGAGAGATCAGATTGGCCCTTTAAAGGGATAGTAATACTTCATTTTATCTTTATTTTATTTTGTAGGCATTAAAAAAACATGAAGAACGATATGTCTTATCTCTCAAACCTTTATGGTTTGAGAGATATTCACAAGCAAAGTTTCCCCTCCCGCCCATTTTACCTAGTGTAAGCCATCTCTTCTCAGATGTGGAATGCAGTCCATAGACCAGACAGATAACAGCAGGGGACAAGCTTCTTCCTATGAGAACAATGAAGGCCTTGCCCCTCCTTGACAAGTTTTTCAGGTTTTTCCCTTATCTTAATAAAAGATTGTCCCTCTCTACAATCTACCTGGGCACCTCCCTTCTGATCTGGTTGAACAGTGTTACATGAGTAAAAGGGGAGGGAGGGGGATACTTTGTCATTGAATTACTCTTGAACTACAACTCTGACAGAATTGAAATAACACTCTCCAAAGTCCAAATACTATGATGATTAATTGGAGCTGCTTTTATTATGAAACATTACTATCCCTTTAAATGGATAGTAATACTTAATTTTATCTTGTAGGCATTAAAAAACATGAAGAACGATATAAGTCTTATCTCTCAAACCTTTATGGTTTGAGAGATATTCACAAGTAAAGTTTTCCCTCATTGACCAAAACGGTCAAGTCTGCCAGCTAGCTGTCAGATTTGAAATCCGGTCCATGGACAGGCAGTGGCTCTACAGCAGAGCCTAGATTGAGAGATATAAGAAGAACTACTTCATTTGAATAGTCTACAAAGTATGCCTGGTTTGCAAGAACACTTTTTAGACCCTTCCAATGAAATAGTTATTTTTATATCTTGCAATCTCGGCTCTGCTTAAGAGCCAGTGGTTGATCTGCGGACCTGATTCCAAATCTGACAACTAGATGGCAGACTTGACTGTTTTGGTCAGAGAGGGGAAACTTTGCTGGTGAATATCTCTCAAACCATAAAGGTTTGAGAGATAAGACTTATATTGTTCTTCATTTTTTTAATGCCTACAAAGTAAAATAAAAATAAAACAAAGTATTACTATCCCTTTAACTATATTTCAACTGAGTTATGCCACTAAACATTGCATCCCCTGATGAAGCCTTGCGTTGATATGAATTGGGAAATTAGAGGGGTGCCCGCTAGTGTGTTTTCTATAGATCAAGTGATTTTGATTTTTCTAATTTTTCCTGTTCTTTCTGTGGCAACTTCTGTATGTTAAGTATTCACTCCTCCACTTTTATGTTTTTGACCACTTTAGCACTTATATGCTTATTTGTTGGCACTTTATACACCAATGATTTGGTGACTACTTGGGACTTCTTTGGTACTGTATTGGGGGTATGACAAGAATTGTTTTCTCATGACAACAGTAGTTGCTACAGACATATTATTGTTATTTGATCTTTGTCACTTCATAATGTGATTACACTTAAATTCTGTGCATTATATATGCATTATATATGAGTATCCCCCTCTGTTATCTGTTTTTACTTATATTTTAAATGTGAGTCATTATGTGTTTTGTTTATTAATAAAATATACAATTGTTGTATTATTGGTAATTCTGGGTTGAGTGCCTCATTAATGAGTCATCCACCCAATTTATCCATAAATTATGTTATTAAATACACTTAAACAAACCATGCCAAAAAAGAAAAAAAATCCTGACACTGCACCAAAGTAAGCATATTAAGCTAATAATAAAGCATAAAATAGGCAGAGGGTCCCAGAAGAAAATGGTACAAAACATATTAAAGGGGAACATTCATCTCATAAAATTTTTTAACCACAGGCTTAGTTAATAAAGTAGTATTAGGAAGGGTTTTTTTTTCTAAATGTACATACTTTTATTTATCTTCAAGCTGTGCCAGTCAGCATAATTCTGCATGCTGAATCTTTGGCACAGCTCTTCTTCACTTACTAATTCTCCTCCTACCTCCCTCCCAGCTGCCCTAGAGAGTGCGGTCACGTTTCCCTTCGGTGTCGTGTGAATGACTTCTACAACCTTAGTATAATGCTAACCGGAGCTTGATGTAACGATAGAAGGTATTCACACCACACCGAAGAGAAACATGAATGCACTCCCAGGGGCAGCTGGGAGGGAGGTGGGAGGAGAAGAAGAACTGTGCCAAAGATTCAGTGTGCCGCATTATGTGGAATTGCACAGCTTGAAGATGAAATATCTTTAAAAGTATGTACATTTAGAAAAAAAAACCTTTCCTAATACTACTTTATTAACTAAACCTATGATAAAAAAAATTATGAGGTGAATGTTCCCCTTTAATAACACAATTCCTCATTCAAAGTATTTGTTGAAACATCTGAAGGCAACAGTGTCTGGAATATACATGATCTTCCAGAAACAAGATATGGAATATGTTTAATAGTTTATATCGTTTCTAGTATTTGCAGATATGTTATTAAATGCATGTATGCATGAAAAACTGATAAATACAATGTTGTTCTCTCTGAAGTTCCTTGCCTGCCAAAATCTGGTTATGCAGGATTAAATAAAAGGTGCCATTTCCACTAAAATTGAGTGCTAGATTATGTATGATGTTTATTTAACACAATGTTTAGATATTTGTTAAAACAGATTTGTTTCTTTTGGAGATATAAGTAAAGAGGCTATGTACCTGGAAGAGATCAATGTCAGGATTAATACACATAATTTGTAAGTATTTAAAAGAAGAACTATCCCATTAAAGATCATGTAAAACATATCCCTAAAGATAACATGTTAGGAACCAAGAAAAAAAACAGGAAAATTATAATAATTACTTTTGTAACAACTAATGATGGAAATTCTACAAAAATTAAAAGCATTGGATTTGGAGATTAAATACTATAGACAATGAGTAAATAAGAAATTATTTATGGACTGCTTTTTATATTATGTTTGCTTGTATTCTAGGTAATGCTTCCACTGCAAGCTGGAGTTTTACTGTACACCACACAATAATATGGATATTTATAGAATATATGGTTAATTAATGTATGGTAGTGATGAGCGAGCACCCCAATGCTCGGGTGTTCGGGTGCTCTGACCGAGCACCCCCTGAGGCTCGAGTGCTCGGCCGAGCACCCGAGCCCCATTGAAGTCAATGGGAGGACTCGAGCATTACACCAGGCACCCCCTGCTCTGATGAGGGGAGGGTGCCTGGTCCATAGGAAAAGGGCAGAAAATGATGGAAACACCACAGAAATGGTTCAGGGACAGCATAGGGAGGATGTCTGGATGCATCTTGGACTCCAACATCGCTGCTGGGAACGATCTTTCGCCCGTAGTACGCCATTTTTACAGACTGACCATAAAACACACAAAAAGGAAAATAAAAACGACTTTAGGCGAAAAATTGTTACCAAACAATATTTGCTGTATATTTACTTGTATATCATCTGCAAATTCTCCCAAAAATTTCCTTGGTTTTCGGAAGTGAGGCCATGATTAAGAGGGAAACGTGCGCAGAGGCAAATTCTCCCAAAAATTTCCTTGATTTTCTGAAGTGAGGCCATGATTAAGAGGGAAACGTGCGCAGAGGCAAATTATCCCAAAAATTTCCTTGATTTTATTGAACTGAGGCCATGATTAAGAGGGAAACGTGCGCTGAGCTGACCATCTAAAACATTATGGGTGAGGGTCTGCTGCAGAGCTGACCATCCTAAACATTATATGCGAAGGCCCGCTAGTGAGCTGACGCTATAAAACATTATATGCGAAGGCCCGCTAGTGAGCTGACGCTATAAAACATTATATGAGAGGGCCCGCTAGAGAGCTGACCCAATAAAACATTATATGAGAAGGCCCGCTGGTGAGCTGACCTATATAAAAATTGGCAAACAGGGCCCGCTGGTGAGCTGGCCCTATATAAAAATTATATCACAGGGCCCGCTGGTGAGCTGGCCCTATATAAAAATTATAGCACAGGGCATATGGAAGAGGAGGAGGAGGATGAGAAGATTAAGAGTCAACCATATACCTGTTTTTTGGGTGGAAGGGGTGAATGGGAATACAGAGTATTCCCATCATTGTAAATAATATATGTAAAGTGAGTTTATGTTCCCCCGGGGCTTTCCTCCAGTGGAGTGGAGAAGTCAGGGGAAATCCAGGCCTTGTTCATTTTTATAAGTGTCAACCTATCAGCATTGTCGGTGGAAAGGCGGATACGCTTATCTGTTATGATGCCACCAGCAGCACTAAATACCCGCTCAGACAGAACGCTGGCGGCAGGGCAGGCCAGCACCTCCAAGGCGTAGAGTGCCAGTTCATACCACGTGTCCAGCTTGGACACCCAGTAGTTGTAAGGCACAGAGGGATCATTGAGGACGCTGACACGGTCTGCTACGTACTCCTTCACCATCTTCCAAAACTTTTCCCTCCTTGTGACACTAGGCTGCGCATCAGGGTGAGGGTGCTGGCGGGGTGTCATGAAGGTGTCCCACGCCTTGGAGAGTGTTGCCCTGCCTTTCTCGGAACTGCTGTGTGCTCCCCTTTTCTCCCCTTCTCGGTTGGCCAAGGTAGCACGTACTCTGCCGCCAGCGTTGTCAGATGGAAAATTTTGGAGCAATTTTTCAACAAGAACCTTCTGGTATTGCACCATTTTGCTTGTCCTCTCCACCGGAGGAATGAGAGATGAGAAATTCTCTTTGTAGCGGGGGTCCAGAAGGGTGAACACCCAGTAATCCGTGTTGTCTAAAATACGTACAACGCGTGGGTCACGGGAAAGGCAGCCTAACATAAAGTCAGCCATGTGTGCCAGAGTACCAACAGTCAAGATTTCACTGTCCTCACCAGGAGGATGACTCTCAATATCCTCATCCTCTTCCTCCTCTTCTGCCCACCCACGCTGAAGAGATGGAACTAAAGTTCCATGGCTACCCTCTGTAGCGGAGGCAACCGTGTCTTCCGCCTCCTCCAATTGTCGCTGAGAAGACGAAGTGAGGGTGCTCTGGCTATCACCTTGTGTAAGCTCTTCCTCCCCCATTTCCACCTCTTCCACATGCAAAGCGTCGGTTTTAATTGTCAGCAGCGAGCGTTTCAGTAGACACAGAAGTGGGATGGTTACACTGATAATAGCGTTATCGCCGCTCACCATCTGTGTCGATTCCTCAAAATTGCGTAAAACCTCGCAGAGGTCTGACATCCATTCCCACTCCTCACTTCTGATTACAGGAAGTTGAACGGAGAGGCGACGACCGTGTAACAGCTGGTACTCCACTACTGCCCTCTGCTGCTCACAAAGCCGGGCCAACATGTGGAAGGTGGAGTTCCAGCGCGTGCTCACGTCACACAGTAGCCGGTGAGCTGGCAATTGTAAGCGCTGCTGCAGCTTCAACAGGCCGGCCGAAGCTGTAGATGACTTACGGAAATGTGCACACACGCGGCGCACCTTGGTCAAGAGATCATGCACATTGGGGTAGGTTTTTAGAAATCGCTGAACCACTAAATTAAATACATGCGCTAGGCATGGTACGTGTGTGAGCTTGCCGAGCTCCAAAGCCGCCACCAAGTTACGCCCATTATCACACACAACCATGCCTGGTTGCAGGTTGAGTGGCGAGAGCCATTGCTCGGTCTGGTGACTAATCCCCTGCAACAGCTCTGAGGCCGTGTGCTGTTTGTCCCTAAGGCAGATCAGCTTCAGCACGGCCTGTTGACGCTTCCCCACTGCAGTGCTACACTGCTTCCAGCTACTGGCTGATGGGGGAGTGGCGCTGCGTGTAGAGAATTCGGAGGTGGAAACGGAGGAGGAGGAGCCAATAACGTAGGTGCTGGCGGAAACCCTGATGGAGGTAGGGCCCGCAATCCTCGGCGTGGGTAGCACCCGTGCCATCCCAGGGTCCGAGTCGCTCCCAGCCTCCACGACATTCACCCAGTGTGCCGTCAGGGAAATGTAGCGTCCCTGGCCACAAGCACTTGTCCATGTGTCAGTCGTTAAGTGGACCTTCCCAGTAACTGCGTTGGTCAGGGCACGGGTGATGTTACGGGACACATGGTGGTGTAATGCGGGGATGGCACACCGGGAAAAGTAGTGGCAGCTGGGGACCGCGTACCGAGGGACAGCTGCTGCCATCAGGCTGCGGAAGGACTCAGTGTCCACAAGCCTAAATGGCAGCATTTCGATGGCAAGTAATTTGGAAAGGTGTGAGGTTAGTGCTATGGCCTGTGGGTGGGTGGCTGGGTATTTTCTCTTGCGCTCAAATGCCTGGGGTAACGACATTTGGACGCTGTGCTGGGACAGGGAAGTGGATGTGGTCGCTGATGGTGCTTCAGATGGTACAGGTGCAGGGCGGGAGGTATGCGGGCCTGCGCCTTCGACAGGCGATTGGCCGGCACCAAAAACAGGGGAAGAGGAGGCAGTGGTGTGGCCTGCAGACACAGATGGGCGATCCAGGCGTTCCTCCCACTTACTACGGTGCTTGGATGCCATGTGTCGGATCATGCTGGTGGTGGTGAGGTTTCTAGTGTTCATGCCTCGGCTCATTCTGGTGTGGCACAGGTTGCAAACTACAATTCTTTTGTCGTCCGCACTTTCCTTAAAAAAACGCCATACCGCGGAACACCTACCCTTTGGCAAGGTAGATTTACGCAAGGGGGTGCTCCGTGGAACATTTGCGGGCCGGTTTGGTGCGGTCCGCCTTCTTTCTGTAGCCATACCACTGCCTCTTCCAGCCTGTTGCGGTGCTGCAGATGGCTCACCCTCAGGACTGCTGTCATCGCTCGGCTCTACACCTTCCCAGGTGGGGTCAGTCACCTCATCGTCCACCAAGTCCTCCTCCACTTCCTCACTCTGATCATCCTCCTCATGTCTTGATCCCACCACATACTCAGTCATTGACAACTGTATAACATTCTCCTCAACAAGGTCTTGAGACGGAAATAGTGGTTGATTTAATGGCAACTGTGTCTCATCATCATCATCATCATCCACTACTTCCTTTGACCTTAAATGCCGTTCACATCTGTCATCTTCTTGTGATTGGGTACCCTCTAGAGGTTGTGAATCAGGGCACAAGATGTCATGTTCCTCTGCAAGCGTGCTTGGAGAGAGGGTCAAATGAAGGATTGGTGATGAGACGAGCTCCTCACTATATCCCAGTGTGGGATCACTTCTTTGACCAGACCGTGTATGGTGGGAGGAAGGATGATCAGAGTGAGGATTATGTTGACCAGACTCTTGGCTACTGAGAGTGGACTTGGTGGAAGACAGGGTGGTGCTTAACCGACTGGAAGCAGTATCAGCTGACATCCAACCGACCACCTGTTCGCAGTGGTCGGACCTCGAGAGTGATGTCCTGCGATGCCCTGTGAAATGAGACATGAAGCTAGGTATGGTGGATGTCTTTCTTTCTTGTGCTCTGGCACCAGGCACAGTTTCTCCGCGTCCTGACCCGCGCCCTGAACTATCAGGATCACGTCCACTTCCCCGTCCCTTTTTACCCGCCTTCTTCATCTTACACGGAATATGTGACTTTAATATTTGAGTTTGAAAACTTAACAGCATTTCTTCCTATTCTGCAACTGTGCAGAGTACACAGAATAGGCTGCTAAACGGCGGTGACACACACTGAATGGAATATGTGACTTTAATATTTGAGTTTGAAAACTTAACAGTATTTCTTCCTATTCTGCAACTGTGCAGAGTACACAGAATAGGCTGCTAAACGGCGGTGACACACACTGAATGGAATATGTGACTTTAATATTTGAGTTTGAAAACTTAACAGTATTTCTTCCTATTCTGCAACTGTGCAGAGTACACAGAATAGGCTGCTAAACGGCGGTGACACACACTGAATGGAATATGTGACTTTAATATTTGAGTTTGAAAACTTAACAGTATTTCTTCCTATTCTGCAACTGTGCAGAGTACACAGAATAGGCTGCTAAACGGCGGTGACACACACTGAATGGAATATGTGACTTTAATATTTGAGTTTGAAAACTTAACAGTATTTCTTCCTATTCTGCAACTGTGCAGAGTACACAGAATAGGCTGCTAAACGGCGGTGACACACACTGAATGGAATATGTGGCTTTAATATTTGAGTTTGAAAACTTAACAGTATTTCTTCCTATTCTACAACTGTGCAGAGTACACAGAATAGGCTGCTAAACGGCGGTGACACACACTGAATGGAATATGTGACTTTAATATTTGAGTTTGAAAACTTAACAGTATTTCTTCCTATTCTGCAACTGTGCAGAGTACACAGAATAGGCTGCTAAACGGCGGTGACACACACTGAATGGAATATGTGGCTTTAATATTTGAGTTTGAAAACTTAACAGTATTTCTTCCTATTCTGCAACTGTGCAGAGTACACAGAATAGGCTGCTAAACGGCGGTGACACACACTGAATGGAATATGTGACTTTAATATTTGAGTTTGAAAACTTAACAGTATTTCTTCCTATTCTGCAACTGTGCAGAGTACACAGAATAGGCTGCTAAACGGCGGTGACACACACTGAATGGAATATGTGACTTTAATATTTGAGTTTGAAAACTTAACAGTATTTCTTCCTATTCTGCAACTGTGCAGAGTACACAGAATAGGCTGCTAAACGGCGGTGACACACACTGAATGGAATATGTGACTTTAATATTTGAGTTTGAAAACTTAACAGTATTTCTTCCTATTCTGCAACTGTGCAGAGTACACAGAATAGGCTGCTAAACGGCGGTGACACACACTGAATGGAATATGTGACTTTAATATTTGAGTTTGAAAACTTAACAGTATTTCTTCCTATTCTGCAACTGTGCAGAGTACACAGAATAGGCTGCTAAACGGCGGTGACACACACTGAATGGAATATGTGACTTTAATATTTGAGTTTGAAAACTTAACAGTATTTCTTCCTATTCTGCAACTCTGCACAGTACACAGAATGTGCTGCTAAACTGCGGCGAAGCAAACTGAATGGAATATGTGACTTTGATATTTTAGTTTGAAGACTTAACAGTATTTCTTCCTATTCTGCAACTCTGCACAGTACACAGAATGTGCTGCTAAACTGCGGCGACGCACACTGAATGGAATATGTGACTTTGATATTTTAGTTTGAAGACTTAACAGTATTTCTTCCTATTCTGCAACTCTGCACAGTACACAGAATGTGCTGCTAAACTGCGGCGACGCACACTGAATGGAATATGTGACTTTGATATTTTAGTTTGAAGACTTAACAGTATTTCTTCCTATTCTGCAACTCTGCACAGTACACAGAATGTGCTGCTAAACTGCGGCGACGCACACTGAATGGAATATGTGACTTTGATATTTTAGTTTGAAGACTTAACAGAATGTGCTCTAATCTGCAACTTTGCACACTAAACAGAATGTGCTCTAATCTGCAACTTTGCACACTAAACAGAATGTGCTCTAATCTGCAACTTTGCACACTAAACAGAATGTGCTCTAATCTGCAACTGTGCACACTAAACAGAATGTGCTCTAATCTGCAACTTTGCACACTAAACAGAATATATATTTTTTTTTTTTTTTTTTTTTTCCCCCCCACACAAAATAACCTGCTGCCCCCACACACAGTAGTCCTAAAAAGGACTTTTGGTTCTTTTTTTTCACAATTTTGCTTTTTTTCCTCCCTACACTGACTTTCCCTTCCTATCCTCAGCTCTCCCTGGCTAAGACTGAGCCGAACTCGCTGGTCAGGTGCTATACAGCACCCGACCACGGGTTCTGGCCAGCCAATCAGTGTAATGCCAGCAGCCAACATGGCTGCTGGCATTACACCAATGTCAGAGCCTCCCTGCACGTTTATTGGCTGCGCAGCAGCCGCAAAACGTGCGGGGAGGAGACCCGAACATGGCGGGCGAGCACATGCGGTACTCGTACGAGTACCGCCATGTGCCGAGCAGAGCGATGCTCGAGCCGATCCGAGCATCGGCCGAGCATGCTCGCTCAACACTAATGTATGGTTTAAGCCTTATAATTTTGTTTGCTTACTGAGGTCTGATAAAGTTATTTCTAGGTATGATTGTCATGTATAATTTAAAAGTAATTATATACTTGGCCTTTCAGTTTAAATTACTCTTTAGAAATCCTTCATTAACTTTAACGCAATATAGGGGGAGACAAAACATTATGTTTACACTTTGGTGGTCCTTTATGGATGAAGGAAGACTCCACACCCTGAAATGTTGTGTTTATTCACTGAGTACAATGAGGTGGTTATAACTCCCTAGTGAATATGAGTGTGTCCCACTTATGTATTGAAAATGTGTACTTCAAAATTGGGATAGTCAAGTCCATGTGAAGATTTAGAGCACCAGAGGTAACTATATTTGCTCATTTAGAGCTACAGAGAGTACCTAGCTCAAACTGGTTTAAATCCTCTCTAAAGTTCAAGAGGTTAGAAGACCCAGCTAAATCAATTGGAATGGGTATTCTTCCATAGTACAGCTGGTTTGCTTCAGAATTGCTTATCTAGGGCTCAATCCAATTGTCCCCGGTGGAAAAAAAAAAGTAGACAGTAGTTTTTCAAGCACACTTTTTTGGCACACAGTCTCCTAATAAATGTTTTAAAATACCAATGTTGGAAATGAGATGAAAAAAAGCTAAAAAAAAAAAAAACTAGGTGATCAGTGGATATATTCATGGGGCCTAAGCCCCGTATCACTACATCCAAAGTACTGAAATAATATGTATACTGTAAGAAAAATGAACCCTTTGAGTTGCAGTGGGGTAGGCAATGCATTACAGAGCATTGCATACCCCACTGGCACTCGCAGGGTTAATCACACTAAAACTAACACCATCCCCTGAAAATAAACACTTACTTGTAAGTCTGATGTACATTGGGTCTTCAGCACCCTGGTCATCTAGTTCAAGTCTTATGTCTTATGTCTGTAAAGAAGTCGTTCAAAAACTGACTGCAGCAATGGTTGCTGCAGCATGTGCAATCAATGATGATGATCCCTGTACTCCAAGGGATGATGCAGTCTGTCAAGGTCTCAGCAAAACTAGTTCCAAGCAGCTCTCACAGAAGGCCATTCTGTGTTTGTGAGGAGGAGAGAGCAGCATGTTTTTGAGCTAGATAAGATAGGCAAATAAAGGGGAATTTAAGCTTAGTTTTAGGGAGTCATTTATTTGGACATTTGTTCTCTGTAGTAGGGGAGTCTGGGGGTACAATGGGAAGAAGAAGGGAGGAAGGAGATTGACCCAAAATACCCCAAAATTTGGTGTGACTGACTGGCAAGACACAGGCAGCTAGGGTCCAAAGAAAGAAAGAAGGTTTTTTTTTAGTTTTATATATATATATATATATATATATATATTTAGGGGACCAACTAGTACCATAGTACATTAGGTTGAGTAAAGACACAAGTCCATCAAGTTCAACCTTCTCCTCATACCCCAGTAATTTTATAGCTTTCCTGTTACCAAATAAGTTAGTCTTTATCAGACCTTCCTGATCTGCCTTCTAATAAACAGTAAAACTCTGGAAAGAAATGTATCTAATCTTCTCTTGGATGTATCCATTGTATCTGCCATAACCACCTCCTTGGGCAAAGAATTCCACAATTTAACAGACCTCACTGTAAAAAAACCTGTCTGTATAATTTCCAGAGCAGTTGTGAAGCATTAGGCAAGCTTTTTCTTTCACTAATATTTGGCAAGCCATTATGTGCCCTGGCACCCTTTAGGAACTTAGTTAATTCCGACTATATGTGTCTTACTATATAGAGCACTCAGCCTCTGGTCATTAAGCAGACACAGTGATTCATTCGCTCCTGGAACAGCTGTGAGATTCAGTAATCAGCGACTCACTTTAGATATGTTAACTTTGGCAAGCCGGTTTATGCCCTGGCACTTCTAAGGTTATCCTATTTAGAAAACATCGATTCGCTTTAGATAGGTTAACTTTGGCAAGCCGGTTTTTGCCCCACACTGCTAGGGTTATTTTGAGTCATTTTACTCCTTGCTATTTAGTATAGCAGTTTATAACCTTTTAGTTTCAGTGTGTGATCTCAGCAAATACAGCTCTAGGAATTTAGCTACTCACACAGATTTTGTTAAATCCGTTTTTCCAGGATATATCTGTCGACTCTGCATTCCTAGGGTTAAGTCTGTTTTTTGGCAAGCTGGTATATGCCCCAGTGCTTTTAGGCAATTAGAGTATGATCTCTTCCTAGCACTGTGAGACATATAATTTATCCATTTGGTGTGTCCTTCGTTCTTTGCTACAGTTTGATATACAGTACAAAGTGCTGATTGTTCCAAGAACGATTTATTAACCCTATTGTTCTCATTGCCATTACTTAATGTTTTTTTCGCTATATCTTTCGTTCTTGCTACAAATACCAGAGTGCTACACTGTTTTTCAGCACTAGGTATCTGCAAAATGAATCATTAGCTTAATCAGTGTGTTTTTTACATTGTTATATATATGTGGCAAACCAGATCAAGCCCCGGTATGAGTTTTTACTAAGAACTAATAAAAGTTCATTTTTAAACAATTAATGTCCTTTTATACCTACTTCTTCTTAGGGATTGGGAATTCTTAGGTGAGCTAGTACTGCAGGGTTTCCTGTTGCTCTCTCTGTATATATTATAACACTAAATGTAACTAGGTGCAAATAAATTAAACTACAGCTCTAGGTCACAAACCACAATAAAGTAACATATTACACACTTCCAGAAGAATAAACCCATATATTCACATTGTTACAATTACTCCAAAAAAGAAAAAAGATCACTATACGAATATTGTCAATATTAACTTATAATAATAAATCAAAGGATCATGTGGGAGACAATGCCACTCAAATGAGAATCTGAGCTCCAAAAATAACTTGACACAACAACACATAATTACCTGAGCCAAGAATGGCAGACATAAAAGCATTAAATAATCTGTTATGACAAATACATATATGCATACAAAATATTTAGAACATAGAGATACGGGAACAACCACAGGTCATTTGATCATTTTCACATAATAACTGTTGAGCCTTACATACATTAAACCAAAGAGAGCCCTCATGTAGCAATCCCAAAGCATGCCATTGTCTTAATGAAAAATAATACCCTTAAATTGACATACAAAGGGAAGTCCTCATTCAAAATAGAGTCACTCCTCCACAAATCAACATGGGATCAAGATTTATAAGTTCCAATAGTGTCATTGATCTTGAACTAAGACCGAAACTGTCGGTCTTCTTAGATCAACTCTTGCTCCCAAATTGACTTAAATTATTATATGCCAATGCTGTCTTGATAAAAGAATTCAATCTACCAATACATGGTAAGTAGACTCATTTCTTGTGAACATCATCCACTGAAAGACAGAATAATACATCCTCTGTGTTCATCAATCATTGTAAAGTCCACTCAAGGATGCAATGATACCTTATCTGTATTGCATCACCTCTTACAAATTATCCAGAGGATATAGTGGTTCTTTATCTCTAACAGGTTCTCCAAAGGGGATAATAATTCTTCATCCCAAAATGTAGTGGAGGAAGCAAAACAGCATCCCTTCTTACAAATTTTCCAGAGGGTATAATGATTGTTTATCTCTTACAAGTTCTCCAGGTGCTGTAGTAATTCTTTATCTCTTACAAATTATCCAGAAGGTATAATAATTCTTCAGCCCAAGGTTTAATGAAGAAAAAATGACAGCATCACATCTTGCAAATTCTCCAGAGAGTATAACAAGTATTCGTCTCTGGCAAGTTCTCGAGGGGGTATATCGATTCTTCGTCTCTTGCAAAATCTCCAGACAGTATAACGATTCTTCGTCTCTTGCAAATTCTCCAGAGGGTATAACAATTCTTCGTCTAAATGAAACAAACAAATATCATGAGTAAATCTATATTCCATGATAGATCTAAATAACATCCTAATAGATCACAAAATATATATATATATATATATATATATACCCTCAATAGACATATATTCAAGTCAAAGTATAACAAGTGGATGATCTCATTGATCCCATTACCCCTTATCCATAAAATAAAAATCTAAAAGAATGATTCCACTTACCCTAAGATTTAACAAAGAAAGCAAGAAAACAACATATCCTCATTCATGCCGTTTGGAAAAACACTGTGTAGCATAAAATACATAGTGTAATAAAAGTTTTGAAATGTTACCTCTGTGGATGCAAGTATCTATTCTTTCCAAACCAGCCCCCTTACTCAGATCAGTCCTTGCATTGTGAATCAATGACAAATGTTTTTACAATTTCACTTTTAACATTTGTTTTAACATAGTCTGTCCCACATAAAGTTGTTTACATGGGCATTGAATAGCATATATACAGTACCTCGTACAACAGTTTATAAAATGTTGTAGATTAAGTGCCTTACCTGCAACCAGGCTGTATATTGTTCTTGTTGGATTAATGTACTGATAAATGGAGCAATAACCACGTGGGTAGGTCCTCATACACTTGGCTCCAATTGTATGTTTTTTAGTTGATTGAAAATGACTGTGAACCAATCTATCCAAGAGTTTTTTAGCTCAGAGTGCTATAATCAAAGGTCTTGGTGAGATATGTTGTTTCAAGATGTTGACAGTCTGCAAAATATGCCAGTGTTTATTAAAAAGGCCTTGGATATTAGACCACTGGGCATTAAAAGTAGTAATCTGCTGAATGTATTGTTTTCTTTTGTCATTTACCTCTTTCTTTGATGTCAATAGGTCATTCCTTGGTGTTGCTTTTGCTTTTTGATAACTTTTCTTAATACAACCTAGAGGGTAACCTTTATCTTGGAACCTTTGTTGTAAATCATCCGCATAATTCTGAAATGAATCCTTCGTGGAACAGTTGCGTCTTATTCAGAGATACTGCCCCATCGGGATAGCCTTCTTTACATGCATGGGATGTGCACTAGAAAAACGTAACAGAGTTAACAGATGTTGGCTTTCTATACACTTCTGTTTGAATTTGAAAGGCATGATCAATCTTTATTGAGATGTCCAGGAATTCCACTTTTTTAGAGGAAACGTGTGGTGAGATGCATTTTCACATCATTCTGGTTAAGTCTAGAAATAAAGTCTTGGCACAGTTGTTCTGATCCTTGCCACATGATAAGAATATCATTAATAAAGCAATACCATAAAAGCACTTGCTCAGTAAACTCTACCAAGGATTCTGAAAAAAACGTGTTGATTTTGTATATTTTTTGTACTATTAATAAACACTATATATATTTTTGTTATTTTGTTGCCTCTGTGTGCCTCATTTAGGGGACTACTTTCCCTTTAAAGGGATAGTAATACTTAAAATGTAAAAAAAAATATGTTGTAGGGTTTATCCCCCTGAGTAAAACAAGAGTACTCCCACTGCTGAGAGGTGTTTCATTCAAAAGTTATTAATTTTCAAAGTTGAATTTTTTAGGTGCAATATCACAGTGGCCTGAAATTGTACAGTGGCGCTGTTGCTACACCATCCTATGGAGATTTATGGTCAACTGACCAGAGTTGTCCATAGGATCGTGTAGCAACAGCGCCACTGTACAATTTCAGGCCACTGTGATATTGCACCTAAAAAATTCAAATTTGAAAATTAATAACTTTTGAATAAAACACCTCTCAGCAGTGGGAGTACCCTTGTTTTACTCAGGGGGATAAACCCTACAACATATTTTTTTTTACATTTTAAGTATTACTATCCCTTTAAGTGTCAGTGTTGAGTGCACTGATTTAAACACTGAGAGTTAGCTTCTTTTGATGTTTCCATTTCTCACGCTATTTAGAGTGAGTTTGGGGAACAAAATACCCATGATGAATGTTGGGCCAAAAGTCTTGTTATGTGTCCTAACGTTTGTTGTGGTTCCTTTTGGTAGGGCAATTGAATTCTGATGGTAACAAAGTGTGTGCACCATTCAGTATACATTTTTGCCCAATCAACAGTTTTACCAGCGGTGACTATTAAATCAAGCCCCTAATGTTTTCTGCTTTTGGCCCTTGAAATTTAAATAGTATTTCTATTGATTGCTTTGCATACATGGAGTTAAAAGTCCTGTATAAATATTTGTCCCCAATTGTGCATTTGATTTTGTCCCAGAATAGTTCCATTTCTTTGTAGTACATCACTACACACTGTGTTGTGTTCTTGCAATGTTTTGTTTAACTTTTGATACATTATAATTATACTCCACCTGTACAGTAATGCCTTATATTTTGGCACTTTAAAAATAATAGTAATAATCATAACCATAATAATAATAAATACGATTGAATTTCTAAACAAATACAGTATGAGTTAAATGAATTATATAAAAAAGTATGTTCACTAGATACTGGAGGAATGTAAAAATGCCACCAACTTAATTCATTGTTTTGGGACGTGGGCTCCATTCTTGCACCTGAAATTTGGGGTATGTATGAGCTTAGGATTTCTTTACTGCTTATAAGTGTGCATACCACAGTCATTAAGATTTTAATGCGATCAAGTCCCAAATGTCTTCCCAACAGAGTATCCTATGGAAATGTCGCCCTCTATTTGGCGATCATCAAAAGGGTGACATTCTGATGTTTCTCACTTAAGGGTCTCCATGTAGGCAATCTGTGAGCACTGCCATGTAGACGCAAAGAAAATATAGACTTCATCACAGGGGGTATATAAGATCCAATGCATTAACATCAGCTCACATTCTGAAATGTAATGGTATAGCTACCTAGTGAAGGTGCTAAGAGCTCCATGCACAAGTGAGTAACCCCAGATGAAGCCCCTCTGCCACAACTTTCCTCCCTTCTGGGAGCTCAACCACCAGGATATATATATCATGTGCAAGACCTCCACAGTAGGAATGGGAGAATATTTTAGCCTCAAACTGAAATCAGCAAATAATGGCACTTCCAGCCTGGCGAATTATTTCCCATTTTTTTCCACTTTTTTTGCCTAGCTCATTCTATTGAAATCAATGGGAACATGGAATTTACACACAACACATAACAAATATTATTTTACTTCCCAAACGCATATTATAAAAGGGGCATGAGGGTGTCTGTGTTGGAGGGGTGTGAAAAAGGAATCAGTTAAAAATGGAATGTTTTTTGGGGGGTTTGTTTACTGGGATTGGGGGGGCAGTTAATAAAAAATAAATCCTAAATACAATTATATAACTAAAAAAGCCCATAAGACATGGTATAAAAAGGGTCTAAGTAGGGTGTCTGTGTTGGTGGTTGGAGTCTGAGGAATGTATCAGTTGAACAGGGAATTTGTTTTTGGGGGTTCTTGACTGGTAATGGGGGGACAGTTAATACAAAATAAATAAAATAAGAAAATTATATGTAAAGTGATAGAGACAGGAACACCCTGATATAAGCTGCCACTGGTGTAGACTGATACTTAACGTGGTAGAGAATTTTGTAAAGGATGATTTGTTAGATTTGTTGTTAGAGGCCCAAGCCCTAAGGAAACATTGATTTGTAGGACTTAGACTTATTAGAGGAACAAGCCCTGAAGAAACATTGATTTGTAGGACTTAGGCTTGTTTGGCACAAGCCCTAAGGAAACATTGATTTGTAGGACTTAGGCTTGTTAGAAACAAACTCCCAAAAATTGTTTATTTTTTGTAGGGCTATGTTTTTTTTAAATAATTTTCTTTGTATTTTTTAAATCACAAGCCCTGAGAAAAAAACAAATGCCCTACTGTCCTAGTGCCAGCAGGTCATGTTGTGTTGGGCAGTGGCCACTGGCCATTGTCAAATGTCCTGAGTCCATAATTACAGAATTTGCAGCTGCTGTTCTTGCTGCTACTGCTGAGTTGTTTAAGCAACAGGATGATTAGACAGCTCAAAGGGAATGGGATCAACAACAGCAGTAATATGGGTTATGGCTGATGAAGGTTCCACTTGCCACGACTAGCTCCAGTGATGTGCCTGAGGCAGTACTAGCAAAATAAGTAGCCCCCAGTATATGTGGAGAAAAGAAAAGTTGGCCAATAATTCTTCTCCACCTGCCCCTCCTCCAAAATCATGGTTGTATTTTTATAGAATAGAAAGGTTTCCCTTGACAGCAGGAACTGTGCCTCTCATCAGCAACTGCACACAGTGTGTGTGGTAAATAACCCCAGGGAGAACAACTGTATCCAAACACCATGACGCCAGAACCCATCTTCTGTGGGATGGAATCTCCTCAGATGCCGCCTGATGCCCTGCTTGCGATTCTCTTCCACCACACTGCCATGTGTGGTCAGTGCACCACACAGTGTGCAATGGGTGACACAAACTGCCACATTCAAACATCTGCAGAGTGGCTATCATTTGTGGGGGTTAATGATGAACACTGTGGATTGGCAGAAGATGTAGTTACCCTAGAGGAAGAAAGTGACAATGAGCTAGTTGTTTCACTCATCATGAAACTTCCAGTCTCTGCCTGGTTTACTCTATTCTTCCTCCTCTTTGATCTATGCCTTGCCTCTTGTTGCCTTTCTGGAGAGTCAGCGGGTACAGCAACAGTAGTACTTGATTTCTGTAGTGGGTGTTTGGCTTTAACATGTTTGACATAAATGTTATGGTGTCTGTGTTTCATGTGTGTTATCAGGGTAGTTGTGCCAAGGTGTGTTCCCTCCTTTCCTCTTCTCACTGACTTGCCACAAATTGTGCACAGTGCAGATGGTGATGACTGCACTGTGCCTGCCCACACCCATGACTCAGGGGATAGGCATAGGGAACAGGTGGAGAAGAATGGCCTCTTTCTTCTTGTCCTCCACATTCCCCTTCACTGTTTGTGGCAGATGATTATGTTGCCTCTGAATCAGCACTGCAACTAGGACCAGGAGTATTGCTGCCACTGGCAAGTGGAACCTGTCCTAGTCCTGCATTACTTGTTGACCCCATTGTCACTGTGTCCATAGTGGTCTGTGGCACACTAGCTTGCTCCTCAGCATCCTGCTGCCCTTGCAACTCAGTAGCAGCAGGAATTAGAGCAGTTGCAAATTCCAAAAGCTCACTGCTGTCATCCCTGTCTCCCATTCCTTCGCAGTTTGGGCTAAAAAGGCCATCAATGTCTCTTCCACACCAACTTCTCCACCATCATCATCGCCACCACCACTAGTCCCTATGTGCTGCTGCTGCTCTGTTACAGACATCTCTGGTTGGAGGAGGTGATGAGCACTGTGACAGAGGGTCACCTAATGTCACACTTGCCATTTCTTGGTGACGTAAAGAAGGCAAACTGGCAGCAATAGCAGCAGGCACAGGCAGCTGATCTGTGCTCCTGGTGGTGGTGGTGGTGGTATTATTTCTGCGCCTGCTGTCCACTACCAGTTCTGGCTTCTTCAGGATCATGTTCCACTTGGACATTGTAAGGAAGGGAAGGGGACTCCCAGGACCAAAGTAATGGTGTGGGCTCCCTTGACCGCTAGTCTGGATGCTCTGAAATGCTTCCCCTACCACTCTCCTAACACTAGTCCCACCAGCTGCTTCACCGTTACAGTTACTACTACTAACACCAACCACATCAAGTTCAGTCCCAGAGTCTTCCTCCTCACAGTCAATAGTAATATGAGGATATTGATTACCCCCTCCTTTACTCCTATCACTAACAAGCTGCTGACTTCTTAGTAGTAGTAGCATTAGCACTGGCAGCATAGCTTGGGGATGGCAAGTGTGACATAGGGTCCCCTGCTATCACACTTGGCATCATCTTCTCCCCACTGAGTATTACAAGACACACTAGCAGTAGGTTCAGCACTGGTGGCAGCAGGTTCAGCACTGGCAGCAGGCACAGCACTAGTGGCAGCAGGGGCAGCATGTCTGGCAGCAGGTTTAGCACTGGTGGCAGCAGGTTAAGCACTGGCAGCAGACACAGCACTGGTGGCAGAAGGGACAGCATGTCTCACAGCAGTAGGCACAGTACTGGTGGAGCAGGTTCAGCACTAGCAGAAGGCACAGAACTGGTTGCAGCAGGGGCAGCATATCTGACAGCAGGCACAGTAATAGCGACAGTAGGGGCAGCATTGGCAGCAGGCACAGCACTGGTGACAGCAGGGGCAACTCGTCTGACAGCACTGTTGGCAGTAGGGGCAGCATGTCTGTCTGCAGGCACAGCAATGGTGTTAGCAGGGGCAGCACATCTGGCAGCAAGCACAGCAATTGTGGCAGCAGGGGCAGCACGTTTGGCAGCAGGGAAAAAATGGTGGCAGCAGGGGCAGCACGTCTGGCAGCAGACACAGGCAGCTGGCTTTTCCTGCTCTCACTACTACCCTTTTCTCCCTCCCTTCCCATTCATTTCTCCAAGATCCCTAGGGGTGATTTAGGGGGCACTGGACAGCATTGGTTCTGTAGTGTTCACTTCCTCCTCCTCCTCAGACTCAGTGGACACATAAGGGTCCTTCCAGTTCCTCCTTTTATTATTTTAAAATGTTCTCATGATATCAGCCACTATAAGCCTCTCCTGCCTCAATTACCTGAAAAGATCACATCAGAACTTCACAGCACGTCTACCTCTCTCTGTAGCTGCTTCTATTGTGTTTCACTTCCTCGAATATGTCATGTTTTTATAGCGAAAAAGCGAAAAATATGTAAATTAAGTAGGCGGAAACTTTTGGCCAGTGGGCAAAAAATGTGAAGATTTTAATAACTGGTTTTAAAGCAGATTTTCCCACGAAAAAGCGAACAAGAACGTGGTTTTCTTGGAATTTCTTGTGGGAACACAACATAAAAAGTTCTTACACTATGGTCCGTCATTTCTCACAAGTTTTGCTGACAGTTTTTGACTTCAGTTCTACTGTTTATGTCAAAGGGAAAATGTAGTCTATAAAGTAGATGGCTTTAACACTTTGAGTGCCAGAAGGGTATCCAGTGCATTACTTTGCAATATGTTGGATACCACTCTGGCACTCAAAGGGTTAATTTACCATCATATTATAAATAGGCTGACCATACCTCACCTTTAAAAAGGGACACACATGAAAAATGCATACTACAGGGTTGCTTTGATTTTGGTGCACTCCTGAAATATGTCTATTTCCTATGTGTCCCTTTTTAAAGGTGAGGTATGGGCAGCCTAATTATAAGATACTTCACAATACAATTTTCTTCTAGCTGTCACTATTTTGTCTTAATTCCACTCATTTTTAAAAAATAAAAATTGGCTAAACTTGAAGAAGACTGTGTAAAGTAATACTGGCAAATAGAAGTCTGAAGTAGTAATATGAAATTAACTAGAACAAAATAAATAGCCTTTATCATTATGAACATTTTCATTCTAAAGAAAAACATTCTGATGCTATAAATTTCTTTTAAAGTGATAGTAATGTTTCAGAATAAATACAGCTCTGGTTATTTTTTTATAGTATTTGGGCCATGTAGAGCAGTATTATCATTCTCTAAGTAATTGAATCATAAAGTCTCTGCATCACCCCAACTCACCTATGTAAAGCAGCACAGCAAGACCATCCAGATGGATAGCAGCAAGGGACAATCTTCTGTGAGAATCAGGAAAAAGCTGCCCTCCTCCTTCAAGGGGAACAGGATTTTCCTTATGCTCACAACCAGATTGTCCCTTGTTGTGAGCTGTCCGGTCAAGTGACCAGATTCCACAACTGAGGGGAGGCGGCTTACAATAGGTAAAAAGGATGGGAGGGGGATACTTTATAACTCAATTACTCTTGAACTACACATCATAAATACCACTCTACAAGGCCCAAAAACTATAAAGAATAACTGGAGCTGCATTTATTTTGAAACATTACTGTCCCTTTAAGGGAAATATTCATCATGCTCATGTTACAGTTATCTTTAATTACTTATGAAACATATTCAAAAGTGACAGATTTACTTCTAAAAATGCCATTGTTCTTTAAACACCAATACACAGTCCGACATTATTTTAATTGCAACTTTTTGAAAATTGGACCAGTAGTGTTATGTAAACACTAAGGTAATACTTGTCCTTAATCACTCCTATGTATAACTTGAATATATCTGAGAAAGCTACAGATATAATGGAACAGTATGTATATTATAAGCCATTCCATAGTAGTAGGTAGGAGATGATAAGCTTAGTTTTGTACCATTTATCACAATAGATAACATTCTTATATAATGGGGGAGGGGATGTACAAATATAATTTATAGCTAAGACAGGGGCTGGAATTGATTTTCTATTCCTGTGTCTGTCTAACACCAATTTATTAAGCTATATTCCTAAAATGGTCAAAGCCACTTGGGTCCAGAGAGGGTAGTAAGGGTGTGTATGGGTGTATTGGGATGTGCCTTTCTTCTGTGCATTCTTTTATTTGATGTACTAAAAAGGCATAGAAGACATTGCTGTAACTTTGCACCATATTCCTAATCTTTGTTTGAGGACAGACTTAAGGGGCTTGCTGACATATACAACATATACAACAAACAGTCTTGGGTCACTGTCAAGTGTCAAAAAAGTATCTTGTTTTGTTAAGTGCCTGTATTCATTGCTAAAATACAAATCCTGTAAATTGGTTGGATTTGGCAGAGGAACAAACTATTTCTGCACACTCTTCTAATTGCCCATTGTAGTATTTGGTGTGCTTCCAAATACGTTTTCCATTGATTAAATTCTCTTGGCTGAAGGCACAGCCATTCACCACCAATAATGCAATTCTCTTGTTGCTTTCAATGAATTCTAAAGCCATAGTGAAGCTGTGATCCTCTTTGGTACTCTCTGATACTCTGTGCTGCTGTATTGGCGCTTGCTTCTAAAATGGTGCTTGAAAGAGTCTCAAGCTTAAATAATGTGTGCTTAAAACAATAGAGCGGTAACTACATAAGACCTTAAAATGTCACCTTAATGAAGCACACCTTTGTAAACAATTTAGGAACATGCAATAATGATGCAAGCTTATCATAGCTGTAATGACAATCATACTTAAAATGTCCCCATAAAAATGATACCCTTTAAAGACACACATTCAGCTATGCAGACAAACTTATTAATTTGAAGCACCCTCACAAATCAGACACATTTCAAACCTATCCCTCAACCCCCCTTTTTGTTCTGCATTTGTTCAACATATTTGAGACCATAGTAGAACAAAATTGATATGGGATTTTGAATGGTGCATATAGTAATCCTATTTCTTTCATGACTTAAATTAAGGTCTAAAAAAATGAAAGTTTTTCTATGAATTTGATATGTAAAAATATGGCCGCTATCATTGTCATTGAAGGTATCTAAATCCTCAATCATTTGAGTGCCTTAATAAATTATACCACTCTCATGTTGATGTAGTAAGAAGAATTGGAACAATTATGAGGCAAGTCAACTGCACCATAGGGAAGAAATAAAAATTCCCAATATATCTATTTATTTAAATAGGGCTTTTAACAGCTTGGATTCTAGAAAGGTCTCCAATGCACTGTAAAGAAATGCAGTGGAACCATCTCTACCATTCAGGAGCTTAAAAGCCTAGAATATATCAATGGGAATTTGTATTTGTCAGACACACACAATAGAATTGGTGGCTTCAATTGCCAAAGGATATACGTCCAGGCTATTAGCACCAAACAGTTTAGTCATGCAATATTTGGTGTGGTGTACCAACCAAAGTTATCTTCACACTTACAATTCGAACCCAACCATTCCTAATGCATAGAAATGCAGTAAAGATAAAAATAACAGTTTATTTATTTAAAACAAAATATTAAAGCACTTATACAAATAAAGACTCATTGAGCTGTATAATGAGAGTGATTTACATATCTAGGGGGGACACTGGGCACATACAGCAGGTGTTATAGCTGGTCGATCAAAGAAATTTGAGTATGAAAATACTTAATCTTTTTATACAGCTTAGTGAGTTTTTGTTAATATACTTGCTTTTAATTATTGTTTTCAATAAAGAAGTTGTTGTTTTTGTTTTTACTACATCTGTATGGGTATGGATTTTTTTTTTGGTACGACTGGGAATTTGTATTTGTCTTCTATGGTGCTGTTGGTTTGTCTCAAAAATGTTTCAGTACCTCTTAGTACATCAGCCCCACTATCATTTGTAAGGTCTCTTTACCCCTTTTGCCATACGTAAATGGCACAAATTGCTGTGATTTTAGCCGGTACATTATTTATACTTGACATTGGCTGCAGGCATCCCCAGCCTGTCTAAAGGAGACCATAGTGGGCAGCGGCCTGACAGTCCAGGTCTCTTGCAAGTGGCTCTCTGCACTTTTTTCTTAAAATTAACCCATTGGGATTCTAAGAAGATGCTGTCACCTATGATAGAATGCTTCTATGAGCATGGCCAGGAAGGGGATCATGATGAAAGTAACAGCATGGTCCCCTTCTATATACTGGGAACTGATTCATTCAGTTCCCAGTAGAGAAATCTCTGCAGGAGATCTCTATGTCTAATGTCACAGATTGCACAGTCCCTGAAGAAGTACTGTTTGAGTAGGAAACACATTGGAGATCATGTTTTAAGTACACAGATATTGGCTGTATGCTATTACAGTTATTACTGGGAATAATAGCTGTCTTGAATATCCTGCAAAAAACAATATTGTAGGTGCACTAACATCATATACTAAGTACACCTGAAGATCATCTGTACTAGTGACATATAGCCTTCAGAAGACCACAGCATGTGTGGACCTATACTGCCCTCAGGAAGTACCAACATTTGTAAGACCATTGCCGTCTGTGCAGAATCTTGTAGTGCCAGCTGCTCCACTGCTAAGAGGTGTATTGGAAAGCCTTATCTCATCTCACAGATTGCCTTTGTCAACAAGGAGGGGCACTCATCTCCATCAATCATTGAGGACAATAGACAGGAGAGGTAATACCATTTTTCCCCTATCTTAAGTCTTTTTGTCTACCTGTATGGAACTTTTTAAAGACTTATACCACATTAGAGAACTCTTAACTATTTGTAGCACCTCTTTATTCATTGTTATTGTAGCATTTTTACACATGGGTTGTAGTCAGCCTATACTATGTTTCTATGTCATAAACATTTTGCAGATGTTTTTATTAAAGTAGTTGCAGGGTAAGTGCAAATTTGCCCTACACTATACAAATAAACCTAATGTGAAAGGCATATATCATAACAAATGTGTTTATTTACTTATTTGAAAATAATATGGGTTTTGCTACATAATTTGGCCAAAGTATGCTTAACCTTTTAAGGACCCATGGCGGTCCTGGACCTTCATGGGTTGTTATACCCTTAAAGGCTCCGTGTGCACTTACTGGAACTTCATTGGATTAGAAAAAGTAGGGATATACTATCCAATATCTACATTCTGAGGAATTTAATGGGTTAATATTTTAAAGGTGTCAAGGTCAGCCTATTTTGGAAAAAAAAAGGACAAACTGATTATACTTGCTCCACACACCCTCCTCCCTGCGAAGTGGCCACCATTAGGTACAAGTGATAATATGATACAGATTATACAGTATTTTATAACCCATCTGTTTTAAGGAACGTTTTCAGATATATTTTGCATGTAACTTTTCCCATGTAAATCGTTAAGAACATATATATGCAAATAGTTGTAGGTATTAATCATCACAGGAAGAATTTATTTTGTTATCTGGTATCCTGGCAGGAATGACAAGTATAATAGCAACTAATGTTTCAGAGTAAAGTGCATACTTTCAACAATATCACAGAGGAAATTCCAATACAATTCCTCAAGTCATGTACTTATTAATCATTAAAATAGAGTACTTGATGGTATAACTCTTAATTATTATGCTGTACTGGCAGGATAAAGTTGAACGGAGTAATAGTCCATTAAAAGATGAATAGCCACAAGTTGCACACCACTGATATCGACTGACAGTTTGAATGTGAACAGATGGACAATGAGAATGCAGAGTAAAGAAAGGAAATTAGTCTGGATATACACAAGAGGTTAGATGTTAAATCATTTTGAACCTGGTTGTTATCCAACTAAAATAACAAGCCTTTCAACAAATCAAATATACAATAATCCACACTAATAACTAATATGTCAAATTAAACAAAAGTAATACAGCAATCAAATTGTTGTTTGTGCTCGAGAGGGAACAGAGATTGCAGACAGATAACAAAAAATACTTCATGATTGAATCTGAATTTGGTTTAAGACTTTCACAAGTGATCTTCCCTTTTTCAAGTCAAAAGCATACTGGTTTTAAAACAAGGAATCCTTAAAAGCACCAACTGATAACTAAGGAAAGCACCAACTGATAAGTAATAAATCACCTAAAATTATCAACAGAGGAATGTGTGGGGGGGTGAGTATGAGAGACAGAGGGAGAAAAGAGAATAATACAAATCTATAGTACATAGAAATAAATAGCAAAATAATATAAGAAAGGTGTTAAAGTTACTAAAACAAAATTAATAGAAGGAAATATTATACAAAGTTTTGGTAATATATGAGGAATCCCAAATCCTTATTAAGGCTAGTGTGTTTAGTGTTGAAAAAAGTCTGAGCATCTTAATTCCAAATGTCTTTCTATCCTGTGTATTTTTGAAATTCCCTGTAATTTTGATTTTAAGGTTACGGATGGAGGGGCTTCTCTGAGTAAAATGATGACCACCTGGGGTATGGTTGTTTGTTTTATGGTACAGTTAGGGAAAAAATTATTTGATCCCCTGATGATTTTGTATGTTTGCCCACTGACAAAGAAATGATCAGTCTATAATTTTAATGGTAGGTTTATCTCAACAGTGAGAGACAGAATAACAACAACAAAAATCCAGAAAAACGCATTTAAAAAAAGTTATAAATTGATTTGCATTTTACTGAGTAAATAAGTATTTGACCCCCTATCAATCAGCAAGATTTCTGGATCCCAGGTGTCTTTTATACCGGTAAAAAGCTGAGATTAGGAGCACTCCCTTAAAGAGAGTGCTTCTAATCTCAGCTTGTTAACTGTATAAAAGACACCTGTCCACAGAAGCAATCAATCAATCAAATTCCAAACTCTCCACCATGGCCAAGACCAAAGAGCTGTCCAAGGATGTCAGGGATAAGATTGTAGACCTACACAAGGCTGGAATGGGCTACAAGACCAGCACCAAGCAGCTTGGTGAGAAGGTGACAACAGTTGGTGTGATTATTCACAAATGGAAGAAACACAAAATAACTGTCAATCTCCCTCGGACTGGGGCTCCATGCAAGATCTCACCTCATGGAGTTTCAGTGATCATGAGAATGGTGAGGAATCAGCCCAGAACTACAAGGGAGGATCTTGTCAATGATCTCAAGGCAGCTGAGATCATAGTAACCAAGAAAACAACTGGTAACACACTACGCCGTGAAGGACTGAAATCCTGCAGCACCTGTAAGGTCTCCCTATTCAAGAAAACACTTGTACAGGCCCATCTGAAGTCTTCCAATGACCATCTGAATGATACAGAGGAGAACTGGGTGAAAGTGTTGGGGTCAGATGAGACCAAAATCGAGCGCATGAAAGGCCCTAGTTAGCCTAGGTGCATGAAGGTCCGTACTATCCACCCATGATCGATCCTCAGGACCATACCCTTTCCAATGTACCAGGTACTGTACCCTTCCTCTAAGCCTACGGGAATCAATAATGCTCTGAACCTCGTACTCCTCCTGGCCCTCGACCTCAACAGGTCCTGGCACCACAGGTGTGGTAGTATAGCGATTGCAAACCAGAGGCTTAAGAAGGGACACATGGAACACATTATGGATACGCATGGATGCAGGTAGGTCTAGTGCATAGGAGACAGGGTTAATTTTGCGAATAACTCTGTATTGACCAATAAACCGGGGAGCCAACTTATTAGATGGAACCTGCAGCTTGAGATTTCTGGAGGAAAGCCATACTCTATCCCCAACCTGAAAGGAAACCGCTGGAAGCCTTCTGCGATTAGCATGGCGCTGATGACGCTGAAATGACTGACCAAGTGCCCTCTGAACTTGTGCCCATGTGGAACGGAGTTGCTCGATATGCTCATCCAGAGCTGGAATCTGTTGCGTCTGAAATGAGTCTGGAAGCAAACAGGGCTGGAACCCATAATTAATCAGAAATGGAGAGCTCCCAGATGAAGAATTGACTGCACAGTTCCTGGAGAACTCTGCCCAAGGCAACAAGTCGGACCAATTATCATGATGGTCAGTAACGAAACAACTGAGAAATTGTTCCAAGCCCTGATTAGCTCGTTCAGCGGCTCCATTGGTCTGGGGATGGTAGGCAGAGGAGAAGGACAGCTGTATGCCCATCTGTTGGCAAAATGCCCTCCAAAATCTAGACACAAACTGGCTCCCCCTGTCAGACACCAGTACCCTAGGCACTCCATGCAACCGGAATACTTCTCTGGCGAACACCATTGCCAATTCCTTCGCTGAAGGAAGACCACGGAGGGGCATGAAATGAGCCATTTTAGAAAACCTGTCCACCACCATGAATATAAAGGAGTACCCCTTGGACATAGGCAACTCTCCCATAAAATCAATGGAAACATGTGACCAGGGGCGTTCGCCATTAGGCACCGGTTGAAGCAAGCCCACAGGGAGATGTCTCTGGGTCTTAGCGCGGGCACAGGTGGCATAGGCATTCGTAAATTCGGCACAATTGTTTCTCATGGAGGGTCACCAAAATAACTGAGAAAGGGACCATAACAATTGGTCTCTACCAATATGTCCCACAGCCTTAGAGGAATGGTAGGTTTCAAGCAGCCTAGTATGAAATGGTTCATCGACAAAACATTTGCCCACTGGAGTTTCATGGGGAGCGGACCCCTGAGAGGCCAGGATCTCCTCCCCTAAAGGAGAAGTGATACTCGTGCGTATAGTAGCCAGTATTCTATCAGGTTGGATGATGGGTGCTGGTGCTTCCACTCTGTCACTGTCGGCCTCAAATTGTCTTGACAGTGCATCCGCCCTGATATTCTTTGACCCCGGTAAGTATGATACAATGAAATTAAATCGAGACAGGAACAGTGCCCACCTGGCCTGACGGGAGGACAATCTCTTGGCCTCCGAGAGATAAGTCAGATTTTTATGATCTGTTAGGATTAATACGGGAGTTTTGGTACCTTCAAGCAAATGACGCCACTCCTTATGAGCGAGGATAATGGCCAATAATTCTTTGTCACCTATCTCATAGTGGCCTTGAGTGACAGTCAACTTCTTAGAGAAAAACCCACAAGGTCTGAGAGTACCACCTTTCTCGTGTCGTTGCGAAAGTACTGCCCCAACCCCAATATCTGAGGCATCCACCTCTAACGTAAATGGAAGTAGAGGATTGGGGTGGGATAACACAGGAGCCGCAGCAAATGCCAGCTTCAAATTCCCAAAGGCATTCTCAGCAGATACCGGCCAACAAGAGGGATTAGCGCCCTTGTGCGTAAGATCGGACAAAGGTTTAACAATGGAAGAAAAGTTCTTAATAAACCGCCTATAATAATTAGCGAAACCCAGGAAACGCTGTATGGCTTTAAGCCCCTTGGGTTTTGGCCATTGTAAGACAGCTGACAACTTATCCTTGTCCATGGCAATGCCATCATTGCCAATTATGAACCCCAAGAATGGCACACTGGTTCTATGAAAGTCACATTTTTCCAGTTTACAAAATAATTTGTTCTCACGGAGTCGTAGCAATACTGCGGATACATCTTTGATGTGCTGTGCCATGTCTTGAGAGTAAATCAATATATCGTCCAGATAAACCACAACACATGTCTGTAACATATCTCTCAGAACATCGTTTATCAGTTCCTGGAAAATTGCGGGGGCATTACATAGCCCAAATGGCATTACAAGATACTCGTAGTGCCCAGCTCGAGTATTAAAGGCAGTTTTCCACTCATCACCTGCTCGAATGCGCACCAGATTGTAAGCGGTCCGTAGGTCCAATTTGGTAAAAATCGAAGCGCCCTTAAGCCTGTCAAAAAGCTCGGTGATGAGTGGTATGGGGTATGCGTTTTTTGCCATTAGTTTATTCAAGCCCCGGTAGTCAATGCATGGTCTTAATTCGCCATTTTTCTTTTTTACAAAAAAGAACCCAGCCCCAGCTGGAGAGGTAGATTTTCGTATGATCCCTCTAGCAAGGGCATCAGAAATGTAATCCTCCATAGCCTTATTTTCCTCACAAGATAATGGATAAGTGCGTCCTTTCGGAGGTACTGCCCCAGGCTGCAATTCGATGCAACAATCATAAGGTCTATGCTGAGGTAGCAAACTGGCCTCTCCTTTGCTAAAAACATCGCCAAACTGTTGGTACACATCCGGTATAGCCGAGGTGGTGCACAGGACCTTAACAGGCTGGATGACGCACTTGTCCATACAAAACTGGGACCAAGCAGCAATTTCACACTTTTTCCAATCAAATTGTGGGTTATGTAACTGTAACCACGGAAAGCCCAATATTACCGCATGGTGCGGAGAATTAATCAGTTGAAACTGCTGCTCTTCTCTGTGAAGTGCCCCAATAGTCATAGACAGTGGCATAGTTTCAAACATAACCTGAGGCGGTTCTAAGGGTCTGCCATCAATCGCTTCAATAGTCAAGGGATTTTCTCTTTCAATGCGTGGAACTCCGTGCAATTCAGCAAAGGTATTATCCATAAAATACCCTGCTGCACCAGAGTCAACCAAGGCCAAAACCTCCACAGAGCGTTGTGCCCAAGATAATACCACCTGTATGGTGGGTTTCATTGTGCCCAACACTGGGGACGATTGTACACCACCTAGGGCCTGTCCCCCAAGGTACCCTAGGTGTGTGCGTTTCCCGGACGTACCGGACAGGAATTTAGCAAATGCCCTTTTTTACCGCAGTATAAACACAACCCTTGTCTTCTGCGATAAAGTCTCTCAGCCTTGGTTAGTCTAGTGAAGCCTATTTGCATAGGTTCACTTGTCTCCCGTACAGGTTCACAAGACTTCAATGCCAGGGGAGGGATGGGTGGGCAAAACATGCCACTAGACTCATTATTCTTTGACCGTAACTTACGATCTCTGGCAATTGATCTCTCACGTATTCTGGAGTCAGTTATCATAACATATTCAATGTAGTCATCTAGATCAATAGGTAGATCTTTAGCAGCGATTTCGTCCTTAATGTGGTCATTCAGGCCTTGAGAAAAAGCTGCCAATAATGCCTCATTATTCCAACCTACCTCTGCTGCCAATGTGCGGAATTCGATGGCGTAGTCGCCTACTGTACGCCTGCCCTGATGTATCTCCATCAGGCGTTTGGCAGCAGAGGTGGTTCTACCAGGAGGCTCAAACACTCTTCGAAAGGATTGCACAAATTCTCTAAAGTTTTTAGTACAAGGTTTAGCATTCTCCCACAAGGGGTTAGCCCAAGCCAAGGCTCTGCCAGTGAGCAAAGATATTGTAAACCCCACCTTACTATGATCATTGGGAAATGCGTGTGCCGTCAATTCCATAAAAATCTCGAGTTGGTTGATGAACCCTCTGCAGAGACTAGGGTCACCATCGTATCTTAGCAGCAAGGGTGCAGAAGCCGTTAACCCTTTAACAGTGCCCCCTAGGGGTCTGGTATCACTCTCCGGTGTCTGACTTGGCGAGACCACCGGGCTAGAGCTAGATTTGTCAGCAAGTACCGTGCGTTCAAGGATCGTTTGAATTGCAACTGCCAACTGATCCAAACGTTGCTCGTGCACATCCATCCTCCAATGGATATTCTGTGCATTACCTTCACCTTTGCTGTCTGAGGTCATGGCCCTTTCGTACTGTCACGGTTTATTATGACTCTCAGACACAAGTTTAGGTAAAAATCAATTTTATTGAAATAATAAAATGATAACGTAGGATGGCAATCACATACATTCAGATATATTCAGAATATAACACGACAGAAGGCAGACTCTACCGGTCCTGTCAATATACCGGACAGGACAGTCTGAAGTAATAGAATGTTAGGCTCTACCGGCCTTGCCAATACCGGGTAAGGCAACCTGCAGATGGAATCGCATAACGGTTCTACCGGCCTTACCAAATTACCGGGCAAGGCAGCCTCAATAGATTCATAATGTAGGCTCTACCGGCCCTGCCAATACCGGGTAAGGCAACCTCAGATGGAATGTGGCAAAAGGTTCTACCGGCCTTACCAATACCGGGCAGGGCAGCCCAGAGATAGTAGCAGCAGTCAGATGGTAATGGCAAATTGACGGGATCGTAAGCAACCCAGTGTACACACACTGAGACTAACAGGGGAATCGTAAAGCCGCAAGGCTTTGGAGCAAACCAGCGTCCGCACGCTGGGACCAACACTGAATTGTATAGCCGATAGGCTTAGGAGCAAACCAGTGACCGCACACTGGTGTAACAAGCGAGTTTGTATAGCCGTAAGGCTTAGGAGCAAACCAGCGTCCGCACGCTGGGACCAACACAGAATTGTATAGCTGATAGGTTTTGGAGCAAACCAGTGACCGCACACTGGTGTAACAAGCGAGTTTGTATAGCCGCCAGGCTTTGGAGCAAACCAGCGTCCACATGCTGGGACCAACACAGAATTGTATAGCTGATAGGCTTTGGAGCAAACCAGTGACTGCACACTGGTGTAACAAGCGAGTCTGTATAGACGCAAGGCTTTGGAGCAAACCAGCGTCCGCACGCTGGGACCAACACAGAATTGTATAGCTGATAGGCTTTGGAGCAAACCAGTGACCGCACACTGGTGTAACAAGCGAGTTTGTGTAGCCGCAAGGCTTTGGAGCAAACCAGCGTCCGCACGCTGGGACCAACACAGAATTGTATAACTGATAGGCTTTAGAGCAAACCAGTGACAGCACACTGGTGTAACAAGCGAGTTTGTGTAGCCGCAAGGCTTTGGAGCAAACCAGCGTCCGCACGCTGGGACCAACACAGAATTGTATAGCCGATAGGCTTTGGAGCAAACCAGTGACCGCACACTGGTGTAATAAGCGAGTTTGTCTAACCGCAAGGCTTTGGAGTAAACCAAAGTCCGCACGCTGGGACTAACACAGAATTGTATAGCCGATAGGCTTTGGAGCAAACCAGTGACCGCACACTGGTGTAACAAGCGAGTTTGTGTAGCCGCAAGGCTTTGGAGCAAACCAGCGTCCGCACGCTGGGACCAACACAGAATTGTATAGCCGATAGGCTTTGGAGCAAACCAGTGACCGCACACTGGTGTAATAAGCGAGTTTGTCTAGCCGCAAGGCTTTGGAGCAAACCAACATCCGCACGCTGGGACTAACACAGAATTGTATAGCCGATAGGCTTTGGAGCAAACCAGTGACCGCACACTGGTGTAACAAGCAAGTTTGTCTAGCCGCAAGGCTTTGGAGCAAACCAGCGTCCGCACGCTGGGACCAACACAGAATTGTATAGCCGATAGGCTGTGGAGCAAACCAGTGACCGCACACTGGAGTAACGAGCAATGTCGCCGACGCGACCAGGCAGGAGGTCGCCAGGATACAGGAGACAGGCGATGCGATGACAGGAACCAGCAACGATCAGTCAGGTCAGGAAACAGCAGAGAAGAAGTTCAGCAGGAACTGCAACACCAGAGACTAGGCCGGAACCAGGACTGGAAGTACTTCAGCATGCAGGAAACACTGGAACAGTAGAGATCAGGAACTCAGGAACATATGAGATCAGGAACTCAGGAACACTGGAACAGAGGCCCAGCTATCACTGGCATAGTGATAGCAAGAAGGTCAGAAACAACACGAAAGGGCAACCAAAGGGTGCCCAATCCAGGATTAAATAGGCAATGAAAGGCGGGCTATCAGCAGACAGCCAATAGCAGCCCCCTACTGGTGACAGACAAGGAACTGCAGCAATCACGGGCACCGTGATAGTACCTCACCTGTTCGTAGAGGCCGGAGGTCATCTCAGGTACATACCACCACATCTCTTCCACATCGAAGTTTCACTGATAACCTTTTGATTCTCGCTGATCCAATGAGTTTAGTCATCTCACTTAGGACCATAGGTCTCTTAAGTAAGGTACACTCAAGCTCCTCTCCTTCCCTTTCCCATTATACATATTTACTTACACTTACATATTTAACCTCTGTTACTCTGTTCAGGCGATTCAGGTCTAGATTCAGGTTCGTCTCGACCAACCCCTGCTCATTAACCTCATTTCCCTCAGGTACCTCCTCTCCCAGTCCCTACTTAATCCTATATTATAAATTTACAACCTCCCCTCACATCTCCATTTTCATTTCAGTTAATTATATGGCCTCAGATCATTTGCAGCTCGGTGGGATCCCTTCAGTACCACTCTCAAGGTATTATTTGTCTCATTTCCCCTTGCCTCTCCGTATGTCACTAATCAGTTACCCCCCCCCCATTCATCTTTGCTACATTCTCAGTCAGATCATCGGTCAGCAAGTCAAGGCAGCTCATTATTCACATTTCCAGGGACTCCATTCATGTTCTGGCACGAGCACGTTCAGAAGAACACACTCATCTCTTGTACACTCCTCCACTCTCTAGCCAGGTAGAGATTAGCGATTCTGGCGTGCCACCTCACCGGGAACCCCCTCTTCGGTGGAGCTATCAGGTCTTAGGGTTCGTCTCCCCTTCGAATATCTCTACTTTAGTCATACTCCACACCCGATGAGCTAGCCGTTCAGGTCACAGGACTCCCCCGATCCAGACTCTGAGTGGCTTTCTTTGGTTCCTACCACTGGATCTCCCTGCACCAGTTGCTCACCCCCCCACGTCACAGAGTATATAATTGTAATAGTTTTTCAAGACACTCAGACCAGCAGGTTAGAATAAAACACAGTTATATTAAAAATAAATAGAAAGATCGCCCTCTATAGGCAACACAGAATAATAGCGAGATATTGGCTTACAGATGCCTTCTCAGGCCCAGTATACAGATGGAAGAACTATACATATACTGTCACCGGACAGGCCCAGAATAGTAAGGGTACTCAAGGGTTAAGTACAAGTAATCAATCAGTCTCTGTTGTGGTGTTTGGCATTCCCAAGGTGGTAATGAGGCAGCAAGTGGTGTTAGATGATACAACACCTTAAGTCCATAAGGCATAGATAGCTGCTTAGGCAGAACAGGACTGAGGCCAGAATACTGCAGAGTAGTTTGAGCCAATAGTCCCCACAGGCATAGTAACGGAGATAAATTACACTGCAAGAGCTTGAGCCAATAGCCCCCACGGGTGTAGTAATGGAGACAACAACACTGAAAGAGCTTGAGCCAGTAGCCCCCATGGGTGTAGTACCGGAGACAAACTGTACTGCAAGAGCTTGAGCCAATAGCCCCCATGGGTGTAGTAACGGAGACAACTACACTACAAGAGCTTGAGCCAGTAGCCCCCACTGGCGTAGTAACGGAGACTAATAGTACTGCAAGAGCTTGAGCCAATAGCCCCCACGGGCGTAGTAACGGAGACAAATTGCACTGCAAGAGCTTGAGCCAATAGCCCCACCGGGCGTGTAACGGAGAGTTAACACTGAACGAGCTAGAGCCAATAGCGCCTCCCGCGGGCGCGGTAACGGAGACCGACTACACTGCAAGATGACAAGATGAGCTGCTGCTTAAACAAGTCACTAAACGAGACCAGCTCAGCAGATGTAGCGGATGATCAGCAATGGCTCTGCAAGTGTTAAAGGAGGCTCAGATAATGGAGACAACCGCTCTGCACGTGTAAATGGAAGCTCAGGGAATGGACACACAGCTCTGCAAGTACAACCAGTGGCTCAACAAACGTAGGCACAGCTCTGCAAGTGTTAATGGAGACTCAGCAAATGGAGACACGGCTCTGCAAGTGTTAATGGAGGCAATCAAGATCAGCCCTGCCACAGGCACAGCGGAAGTCAGAATGTCGCCTTGGCGACACCAAGCAGCAGGAAGCTGGAAGGATGGCAGGGTTAGTAGCAAGCCGGTTCAGGTCACGGAGCAGGAAGTCAGCCTGGCCGGGTCAGATCACGGAGCAGGGTTCTCAGACAATCCGGATCAAGTCACAAGCAGGAACGTCAGCCGGGCCGGGTCAGATCACGGAGCAGGATTCTCAGACAAGCCAGATCAGGTCACAAGTAGGAACGTCAGCCAAACCGGGTCAGATCACAGAGCAGGAACTCAGGAGCGTAGTCAAAACAGGCCAAATCGGTACACAGGAAGCAGGAACACTGGAACACAGCAACAGCAACACTGGCTCAGGAACACCATGAAAGGGCACCTGGCAGGTGCCAAAGGCCAGGCATAAAAAGGTCATAATGGGCAGGCCAAACAGGCTCAGCCAATAGGAGTGCACCACAAGCGAGAGTGACAGAAAAAGATCACAGGCACCGTGATAATACTCCTATTAAACCTCCCTATTTTACCATCCTACCTGGTTCTGCGATCCACGTCATCCTCACTTCCCCACATCCTCACCCCTCACAAACTTATCTCCTCTAAAGAACCAAAGGTTATCTTTAGCTACCACACCTCTTAGTAGAGGCTGAATGTCACCCATAATAGGTGCCTTCCCTTTTTGTAGTGGCCCGAAGTTCACCTCAGTGGCATACCTTACCCCTTCATAGAGGCCGAAGGTTACACTATACAGGTCCCTTACCTCTTCATGGAGGCTGAAGGTCCGCTCAGATACTTACCTTTACCTCTTTGTAGCGGCCGAAGGTTACTATAAGTAGGTTTCTCACCTCTTTGGGGAGGCCGAGAGTTGCTAGATTCCGATACCCTGCCTCTTCACAGAGGTTGCCCAGGTCTGCCCAGGCAAGTCTCCTGTCATCAAGGACGATGTCTTTACACGAAGGGACCAACCAGTTTGGCACACCTACCACTTCACCTTAATCATTTAAAATGGACCAAGCACGAGTAGGCCATCACATTCCTTACTTTGCTACCCATGATTCCTGGTGTCCTTGTAAAGCTCTAGTTCTCACTTCCATTCACCAGCATCACTCGGCCATCAGCCTCGTCTCCCTCTTTGATCCGGTCCCCTCTCTACTTCCGAATTCATTTATTACATTCGCACTCGTCTAAGTCTGAATCCTAACCAATTCTCCGGACACTCATTCAGAATAGGCGCGGCATCCTCCACTTCTAAGAATAATGTACCAGTACATATCATATTACAACTCAGCAGAAGGCAAACTCTATGTTTCTCACTTTCATCCGAATCCTTCTGCTGTGCTTTGCAAAACCTTACAGACTTACCCAAGTAATGTCATCTTTGTGCAAGTTCTATAAACATTTGACTCAACTGTCTTTTTGACTCCATTCAGGCCTACCACGTCGATCTTCACCTGTGCTTCCAGTGAGCTCAGGGTTATGGCACACCTCTCCTACATATCAATCTCTGGAAGTCAAGACAACAAATAGAAGGATGGGCCTGCATTTGTGGGAGGGGCTGCAAGTCTTAAATATCAACTGCAGACTCGCTCACGGGGCGCATCATCATTGTGCCCCCTACCTCTATCACCCCTCTTTTTCATATCATTATCCTAAGGTGGCACTCCATTCAGGCCTACCACTTCGATCTTCACCCGAGCTTCCGGTGAGCTCAGGTTATAGCACACCTCTCCTACATATCAGTCGCTGGAAGCCCAGACCAAAAGTGGTATACGTGTAGAGACTACATTCTCTTTGTAGTGTAACAGGTATCCACTTGGTGTTTTCAATGCAATATATAATATCCAGGGCAAAAATGGATACCGGCCGACAAAAGAAAATGTCTAAGTTGGTATTCAAATGCCATACCAGCTAAAAGAACAACAGACATTAGGCCACAGAAATGGTCTTCTGGCCAAATGTCCGTTTTGTGTGTTAATTTCCCAAAACAGCACTAAATAGTGGCAATAATGGGAACATCAAAGGAAAAAACCTAATGATCGGTACCAGACACTGTCAAGCACCGATCGTTAACTTATCTGTGTTACACTTTCCTGCCATCCACTGTCTGGCTTCTTCTCTCTTCCTGCTTTCTGTTTTCTTCTCTTCCTTCTTCTCTCTTCCTTCTTCTTTAAATTAAACATGTAATAAAAAGAGATAGCCATAAATAAATGTTCCTTGCAAATAACCCACACATCTCTGCATGGTTTAACCCCTTGAATGTCAGAGGGCAGTTCCTGCTGCATTTTGCAGCCACCAAAAGCAGCAGAAAAGTTACATTTATTTTTTTTTGGGTAATATTTCACAGATATGCTAAATGATGTTTGTATATTTATATATATATATATATATATATATATATATATATATATATATATATATATATAGCCATTGCTACTGGGAACTTGATATTATTGCAAATGAATGCTTTTACATTATCTACTCGAACATCTCTGCATATCTTAACCCTCTGAGCCCCAGAGAGGGGCTCTCAAGGGTTAAACTATGCAGAGATCTTTTTAAGAAACATTAATTTATGGCTATCTCTTTTCATTACAGGTTTAATGTAAAGAAGAAAGAAGAGACAAGAAAGAAGATGGACAGTAGATGACCAGGGTGCTGAAGACTCCACTGGACATCAGGATTAATGGTGTTAATATGCAGGGGCTGTTGCTTTGTCACTTAGTTGAGATAATCCTATGAGTGCTGGTGGGGTAATCATACCCCACTGGCACTCATAGGGTTAATTCTACAACTCTGGACACATTTTGGGAATGTTTGGGTGTATTGATATGGGGTTTAGGGTCCCATATCAATACATCCACTTGGGACCTTTTTTCAGTTTAATTGCTGTTTTGAGAACCGATAAGGGATGCTAGTAAAAAAAACCCAAAAAACTGGGTATGAAATTTCAGCAATAAAGTAAGTTCCTTATCGTATCTTAAGGGTTAACACATGAAACTGAATTGAATCTTGTGACATTTTTTATTTAGAATAGACTGAAACACCTTCAACTATAGCATCCGGCAGTTTGTTTGTTTTTTGCAGGCGTTTTTTTCTAGCTCAGGTAATTGAATTGCTTACCATGCTTGAAAAAATGCCATTGGCTGTTTTTTTGTTTTTTTTTGAGTTGGAGGTTATTGAACCAAGCCCATAGTACGTATTGTCATTTGTCCCTTCATCCCTCAATGGATGCTAGAGAGAATGAGATTATTTTTACTTACCCACCCTGAAAGAACTCTGCCTTGGAGTGGGGTGTGCTTCTTATTTCCTTTCTGTCCCCTGGCTTTTCTATACGTAAACTAAACTAGCTGGCTGCTTGAAAGTCTATATAGGGCAGTGTTTCTCAACTCCTGTCCTTAGTACCCACTAACAGGCCAGGACTTAGGGATTTCTCTGCTAGAGCACAGGTGTGGTGATCAGAGGCTCATTCACATTGATTAACTCACCTGTGCTCTAACAAGGAAATCATTAAATCCTGGCCTGTTAGTGGGTCCTGAGGACAGGAGTTGAGAAACACTTGTATAGGTCAAATGTGAGAGAGGTTTCATCACTGAGTATCTTGCCTCTTAAAGGAGGTCTCTATACCCCATTGGTCCCTGAATCCCTCTAAGAGAAAATGATTATCTGTAAATAAAAATTCTCTTATTTTAATCCCCATTGATTTAAATGTTCCTTTAAACCCGTGAATACTAGAGAGGTCACTAATGCATTGCTTCACAATAGGAATTAGGAAAATGTGTATTTGCCCTCTATGGCAAACTTTGTTTACTCCACAATTAATCCAGTTCTACTCAATACTCATTAATACCTCGCTTCATAGAACTTCTGCTGGTATGGCTAATAAGCATAACTGGGAACTTTTTCTTCTGGATTCCCTGGAGGGGGAGCCCTGTGGTGCTGTTGGGTACAATATATTATGCAATTCATGTCAAAATTGGGTGGGGCTTCAGAAACTAGTAAAAAATAGGTAGAATAGGCTGGGGAAGGAGGAGAAGTGGGAGGGAAATGGGAGGAACAGATAGGGAAGGTGCAGAAGTGGGCAGAGTGGGCAGAGTTTGAATATAAACTCCCTCATCCTGAGAATCAGCCTCTGACATGGAAACCTGGTAATGCAGAGTGAAAACTGGAGTCTCCAGGGCAAATGCGGAGAATACCCAGCTATGCTAATAAGATAGTAAATTTGTCTTATATAACTTCACCACTTCTGAAATCAAACCAAGAAATAAAGGTGTATCCTGTACTGGAGAAAATTTGGCATGCTACTCTTCTACAATCAACACCAAATGTGGCCCGTTGTTTTTAATCCCATCCTACTTTAACTTCTGTGGCACATGAATGGATGATTTCTTAAAGGGATAGTAATACTTTATTATTACTATCCCCCATATTGTAGGTATTTCCAAAATAATTTAATAGGCCCCAGGTTCATCTCTCAAACCTTTATGGTTTGAGAGATAACCGAAGGCAAAGTTCCCCCCTCCCTCCCTCTTCACTGAAGTCAGTGTTGTACTGACTGCAGGGATATCCGGTCTGACTTTAATCATGCGGCTCTGCTACAGAGCCGAGATCGCGTTAGTGATAAAGAATAATTTCACTGAAACGGTCTTCTACATGTGCTTCAAACCAAGCACATGTAGAAGACTGTTTCAGTGAAATAATTATTTGCCACTAACTGGATCTTGGCTCAGCTGCAGAGCCACAAGCCTGTCGTACGACTTCCCCTGCAGTCAGTACAATGCTGATTTCAGGGATGAGGGAGGGAGGGGGGAACTTTGTCTTCGGTTCTCTCTCAAACCATAAAGGTTTGAGAGATGAACCTGGGGGCTATTAAATTATTTTACAAATACCTACAATATGGGGGCTAGTAATAATAAAGTATTACTATCCCTTTAAATTATGACATGCAGAACCAAAATGAATAACAAATCCCATATTATTCACAAAAACAGTATATTGGTTGTTGCTCCTATAGAGGCATTTCTGTTAATAAAGATAATATGAATCACAATAAAATGTAAAGATGTATTTTGAATCTTTCATTCAAATCTTTTTTATCATTTACAATATTTGATTACTCATATCAATTAAAATTCTAATCCAATTTTATCATTGAAAAGTTAATTTCCAGTAGAATTCAATAGTGCACAACTTATTACAAAGCAATGAGTTGCACAACCCACTGGTCCTTAAAGGGTTAACTAACAGGAAGTTACATCGAAAGGCAAGGAAAGATAGTGGCAGACATGTACATTGGTTTTTAAATTATGCATGCCATTGATCTATAAAATTTAAACTTAAGTTTACATACATCAAATATATAATATTTGCAAAATGTTAATACGAATTTAGTAAATCAATTATCATTGATAAAATGTTATTGAAATTTAGTGAGCTTCTAAATGAGTGAAAATATGCTTATCTCTAATCTTTTAAAATAGTAATAAGCATTTTCTCTATTATCAGTTATTGTTTAATGAAAACAAAATATGATGCTTAATTTTATCTTTATGGCCAAAGGTTATGACTGGATATATGCTATAGCAAACACAAGTAGGCTTATCATGCTTTTGATAGATTGCATATAAGAGAGATCAAAAAATGATGTATACTGTGACATTTTTCTTTTGGAAATTATTATAGTAGTTGTTGACCCTATGTTCTCATGCTTCTGAAATAACTGAACCATCTGGAATTTTAACATTTTTGAACAAGAGCCTAGTATTCAATTTGTATAAATAACATCACAATATTTTATCCTAAAAACAAGTATAGCTATCTTGTACTAAAAATCCAAAGCTAAGCAGTTGATTTATGTTTTGTGCTAAAGCTTTAAATAGATATCATACCAAATAAGTAGATGCGTAAACTATTTAATGCATACCAAAGTTTTATATGAACTGTATCATATTGCAGATGAGAAATGTATTGCTTTGTAGTGGAATACTAGTCCGGTGTATTTTTTTAAACAACCTTTTAAATGACAGAGGTATCCAACGCATTGAGTTGCAGTGCAAGAGGTATCGAACACACTGAGTTGCACTGCGTTGGATACCTCTCTGTCACTCTGAGGGTTTAAAAACCATCCCACTATCAGGTATTCCTTTCTGTGTATATATATATATATATATATATATATATATATATATATATATATATAAAGACAAACCTGCACTCGTCTATGTAAAATTAAATATGTGCCCTGTAATGTGTATATGTAATATTATTGGCCAAGTCGTGGATAAGCTTGCCACCGCATCACGGTATCTCACTTCCGGCAGATCCTACTCTAATGCAACTTAAAAAAACCCTATCTAAATTTAAAATTCCCTGAAGAGATGTTATAAGAAACGCATTGGAAAGGGACCCTTTACATACTTTCTTTGCAATGCTTGTGGGTCCCAGTGTTGTTCAGTTAACCCCTTAACAACCCATGATGTATATGTACATCAAGAGTTGGCTGTCCCTAAAGTACCACGGACGTACACATACGTCATAGAATTCAGGGCTCCCCACATGGCCGTACAGCATTCGGGGAGCCCTGAATCGGATGGGTAAAAAAATATGGTCCATGGTCACTAAGTGCCAGTCTCGTGTGTGGCAGGTCCTCAAGGGGTTAAAAACAGAAGACATACAATGTAAAAAACAATATGGATCCACAACCCTCTCATACATTCACTTTGCAGACATATTGAGGTTTTTGCACCAGGTAAATCCATTATCTATGCACCATATTACCTATTTTCAAAGCAGCGTTTATATTGAAATCAAGCCTTGGCAGCCCTGAGCTGCCAAAAATTGGGAAGGCCTGTCTGGCCACAAAAGGGGTCTCACAAAGGCATCCTTCTACAATATGATAACATTTGTTCCTTCTATACATTTTCAATGTATATCAAATTTCAAATAGAATGTAATGGAAAGCCAGCTTTAGTGAGAGTTAGAGATCCTCAACTGAGAAAAGTCTGTCAAATACTATTTCCCACTCAGGATACATTCTCTTAGCTCAGTCATTCATAAAGAAGAAATATCCTGCAGCACATCAATCTTAATTAATTTCAGCACATCACTCTTAATTAATACAAAAAGGACAAAACAACCCTGAAGTACAAGGTAATTTTACCCTGAACAAGAGAGGCAACACACCCCAGACATATGGGTCAGCTTTCTTTGAATCTGCTGTGAAGTGTTTCTGTTCTTCTAGGCACCAAAGAGCCAAAACATATGTTTTTCAAAACATATGTGTGCTGATTCTCTCATTCAGATGATATTTGCCTGGTACTTCATGAATGGGTTTAACTGATGTGCTACACGATAACTTTTTTTTTTTTGTGTATGGCACAATTGAGCATCCTCAATGTGAAAAAAATCCCATAGGTCACAAGGCAGATGCATACTCAGTTGAACATCCCTGACTGACATTACGTATGCAAATAACATGTGGGGTTTATAGGGAGTGCACATGTAGATCCCTTACTTTCTGGTATAGGACAGTTACAGAGACACAAAGCTGAACTTAATGATGCACAAGAAATCCAAAATGTACATCTGCTCTTTTTCAGATGAGAATTACCTGGTACTTTGGGACTGAAATGTCATTTTGTGCTGGATGAGGCTGCGCCAGGATATTTACTTGGGTATGGCAATTGTAAGCTAAGAGACATTTCATCCTAAGTGTCAAGAGCTTTGCTTCTGGTAAATAATCCAACAGCCAGAACAGAAGATCTTCACCCATATACCCTATTGTCTCCAGAAGTTATGAACATGTTTTAAAAGGCCATGGGAACTTTAATGGGCAAATTTAAAGTAAGTAACAAGAAGAAAATAGGTCAAGAGCTTTGCTTCTGGTAAATAATCCAGCAGACAGAACTGCAGATCTTCACCCATATACCCTATTGTCCCCAGAAGTTATGAACAAGTTTTTAAAGGCCATGGGAACTTTAATTGGCAAATTTAAAGTAAGTAACAAGAAGAAAATAGGTATAGTCAAATGTAGCAGAGGTCTTATCACCTTGAATCAAAGATTAACCTAGCTAGGCTGGGACTTGTGAGTAGAAATAAAGCTCAAGTATATTTATATATTTATATAATTTTGGCATACTACAAGTTTAATACAGGCTTACAAAGAAATTCAGGGTGGAGCAAGAAAATGTTACAATGCCAGCAGGCACCATCTAGAATCCAAAATAGCTTAGTGAGCAGATCTGTTGCTCAAAAGCCAGCTGTTCCAGGAAAAAGTCCTTAAAAGCCATGTTACAGTATTTGGCAGGGTATTCTCCACAGTTTACCAGAGAGAATAAGACATGGCTGACCTGGAGATAATGCAAACAAATAATCCTGCTGTATATGGCATGTCCTGTAACAAAATATGTAAAGGAGTTGAATTCACCACAAATCTTATATTAGGAGAAGGCTCCAAGGGCTAGATTCTATCACAGGTGCTATTTTTTTTTTTTTTTTGCTTTTACCTCCAGTTTTCTCCATAGACTTCAATAGAAAAATGTTTGAAAAAACAGGTGTTACAATTTAGCACCTGCAATAGAATCCAGCCCCAAGGCATTTCTTCAGGTCTCCAACTTCAGATTTATTATAGATACATTCTCTAAAGAATCAGCACTATGAAAAAATGATATACTCCATGAAGTAAAATCAATCTATTTAATTATTTAAAAAAATAAAAGTATAAGAGGGCACATGTAAAAAAGTTGGCTGCAATAGTTGCTGCAAAGCAGCTTAATGTGTTTCTGTCATTTTTGCAGTATTTGCCTATGATTAAGTTCTGAAAGGAACATGAGGTGCTGATTGCTTTTCTACATGCTACTCTCCATATAGTTTTATTTTTCGAGTAATAATATGGATTTATTATACTGCATGGATGAATTATATTTGCACTGTGCTGATTCTTCAGAAAGTGGCTGCCTTTCATGTATATATAACTAGACAGAACAACTATCCTGTCACCCTGTATTGCTAGACCAGTGGTTCTCAACTCCTGTCCTCAGGACCCACTAACAGGCCAGGATTTGATGATTTCCTTGTTAGAGCACAGGTGAGTTAATCAATGTAAATGAGCCTCTGTGGTGCTCACCACACCTGTGCTCTAGCAGAGAAATTCCTAAGTCCTGGCCTGTTAGTGGGTCCTGAGGCCAGGAGTTGAGAAACATTGTGCTAGATAGTAGACTTGTGCATGGTAAACATTTTCGGTAAAATTCGATTTCGGACAATTTTTTTTTTTCCATTCAGAGGATCAGAATTTTGGACTGGACCTCTTCGACTCGGACGAAATTCAGCAATAGTCCGAATTATTCAGCCAAATTTTAAAAAAACTAAAATATTCAATAAAAAAATTAAAATTAAAAATAAAAAATACATTAAAACGAAATTAATAATAATATTAAATCTCTAATGAGACAGGAAGAGGTATTTTATAAACCCCTACACACTTATTAACCCTTAATAGGGCAAATATGGGGTGAGTGGCAGCAATGTAACAATGTAGCAATGTGTGATACAAATGAATATACAACAAACACACAAAATAAAGCCCTGCACTCAAACTCCCAGTACTCCTGGGCAGCAGCAATGGCTATAGTATACATCAGCCCAAAATACATAGTACAAAAAACAAAGAGTTACCTGTGTTCTGTCCCAAATCCCTATGCACATTTAGATAATTGGAGGCTTTTAGTTTCATTCCAATGGCCATTGGAATGTAAGCTCACCTGCCGTGCCAAGACAAGCCTCATAGGTGAGTCCATCAGGGCAATTAAATTGTTTTTAATTACTTTTCTTAAGCTGCACCCATTATGTAACACATTATTACTGTTTTTTTTATTTTGTAATATTTTAATGTTTTTAATAATAAATGAGAACTTATATATGTATATGTCACATCAAATTAAAGCCCTTTCTGCCCTTTAAAAGTGGTATATAATATGTGTTTGTGCAATAAATTAGAAAGATAGTAATTATGGTTGAACACACACATAGCAAAAATGCCAAAATTGTTTGTGTCCTTATGTAGTTAATATCTGCACTTTGCATGTACTGTAAAGCACCTGTTTTACCAGATCTATTTTTAGCATTATGTAGCAACATTGTAATAGTTTCAGGCAGGAAAGCGCTGTGCTGTCTATTTTAGTAGCATGTAGCAACATTGTAATAGTTTGAAAGCGCCATCCGAATTTCCAAAATTTACACTGAAATTTCGGACTAGGTCCGTTTTGAATTCTGAAATTTTTTTGTGGGCGGACCTTGGCTTTCGGAAGGTCCGAATGATGACGAATACGCCTTATTCGTCCAAATTCCAAAAAAGGGTCGAACCGAATCACACAAGTCTACTAGATAGACCCACAGGGCAGAGGAGGGATTCTATATACTAACCATACAACCTGAGGTGTGAATCCTGAAAAAGCCTGACTGCATAGTAGTAACAATAGTTAGTGCCACTACATACAAGTTAGTAGGACAGCACTCAATCTGAGATTGTATTCTGACAGGAGGAAGATGCAGACAAAACTTTGGAAGGATATTGGACAAGACACAGATGATAGCACTGTCCTAGCAAGACCAAAACGATAGAACACAGCTAGCCAGCAAAGCCCATCTATATACTATTGGATACTAAAATGGAGAAAGTGGATGTCAGAGGGCAAGGATGAACCATAAATTATATAAGGATCTTGGGAGAAAATGTGGTTAATGATACCCTGGCTAATGCTTGAGAGAGAAGCTGATGTTAAGGACTATAATGAAAAAGGATGAAAATAATAATGGAAATAGCAGAAAAATAACAGTGGTCAAACAACTTTTGGACAAATACTGGTGGCAGAAATAGCAATTATATTTAAAAGGTTGAAGCTGGTGGAAGGGAGTAACAGTGGTAATTTAACATGCTGAGATCATGGGCTGGTAGCAGAAAGTAGCCATATTCATTTAACAGGCTGAGACTATGAACAGGACAAGGCAACTCTTGAGGAACACAGAGGTGGTGAGGTGATCCAACAAAGCAAAGTCATACATGTTAATCAGGATAGAATGCTCAGTAAATCTACTCAGTATAGGCATTTCCAGATGAGCAACCAGAACTTAGTTAATTGAATAGTAGCACTACGGAGCACAGATATTCACAGCAACTCATTAATGGGGCTCAAGGAGGCCAAATATGTCTATGCTCACTGTGTCTCTCATTCCAAAAAGGACTACATGGGATTGTCAAGATGGACTGCCATTTTTAGACAGAATCAAATTGATGGGATATTTCATCAGCTGAGCATGTCTGACTCTTATCATCAGGAAACAGTGACGCTGTGGTCCGGGTAGAAAACTGTTACCAGTGCAGTCTCAGCGTATGTTGAGGCACCAGGCCAAATTTAGCATCTCCCAATAGAGACTGAGAATTGGTGTTGCTTATTGGCCTAAATACAAATAAATAAAATAAAGACAAAAAAAACTAAATTGCATGTTCAAAATATTAATATATAAAATGTTTATCAAAAATATGGGTGAGTAATTATCTCTAAAAGATATCCAAAACCACTAACACCCACATTAAGAACACTAAATAGTGTATATAGAAAATAGGCATTTATTCTAAAAGGGGAAACGAGATAGGAGCATCACAGAGAGAGAGAGACAGAGAAAGGTGGTATCTATCTATCTATATTATCACCTTCAGCCATTGTTGATGCATTGCAGGATGAATCCCTCCTCAGCCAGCCTCCAATAACTTTGATCCTGTGGCTTTTGTTGCCACTGCCTACCAACAAATTTGCTAATTTCATCTATCCATCTAGTCTTTGGTCATTTCTTGGGCATTTAGTATCGAGTGGAATCCATTGCAAAATGTGTTTGGTCCATCTAGCATCAAGTATTTTTGCTATGTGACCCGCCCATTTCCATTTCAGACACTTTACTCTTTCATTGATGTCATACACCTTTTTTTTTTCTCCATATTCTTACATTTTTGTGTGACTTTAGCATTCAGTGTCCATGATTTATAATCCAGGACTGGGAGGACACATAGATCAAAAACCTTTCACTTGAGGCAGAGTAGTAAATTTGTCTTAAAACAGTATTACTAAGTTTTCCAAACTCTTGTCCATCCCAATTTTATTTGTCGTTCAATTTCCATCATGGTGTTTCCATCTGTTGACATTTTCTGTCCGAGGTAAACATACCTGTCAACTTCTTCTAGTTTTTGTCCATCTATTGTGATTTTCCTTGGAATGTTAAATTTGTAAACCCCTTAAGGACTGGGAAAATCTGTGGTGGATTGCAATTAAGGACTGAAGCAATTCTGACCTTTTTGACTATGTCTTTGTTCAACAGTGTTTTCCCTCTAAGGTTTTTATTCCATCCACATAAATTATATATTGTTTTTTTAAACATAAATAGGGATTTCTTTTGATACAACATTTACATGGATAAATCACCATTTACTTTATTAAAATAAAATAAAGCCAGGACCGTCATGGGTTCTTCTTATGGGACGTTTACCCATGAGAGTCCTGGCACGTCATAGGTCGTTACCAGGTTAAACATGTATTGCATTTTGTTGATGATCATCTTCAGACCAAATATTTTGGCCTGTTGTAACTCTTCAATATGTTCTTGCAGTTCTTCAGGTATATGAGCAAAGAGTATGATACAGTGTGAAAAACATAAGAGATCTTGTCCTTTTTTGTGCCAATTCCTATGTTGATCAAGACTTTATTATTGTTAACCCATATTGATGCAGTTGCATTTTCATATATTGATTGCAGGATATTGATGTTAGTTCTGTCTATTCTTTGGTTGATCAGGGCATCAGTTATTGTTTGCTTTTACACTGAGACTATGAATAATGGAAGGTTGTAGTCATTATGCCATTATATAACTTCTTGTACAGTTTGGGTATGGTCCATTGTGCTGAATTCACTTCTGAAGCCAGCTTGTTCTTTAGTTTAGCTATGGCTTTGAATAAGTGTTGACCTCAGGCTTTCAACATTTCAATAGTGGCTTTATGATCTCCAGCTGCTTTGCCATTATTCATTGATTTTATTGTGGCTTCTACTTCATCTGCCAAAATTTCTGGCACAGCTTCAGCCTTTGGCACTGCATTCAGTTGTTGTCCTTCATCCTTATAAACATTTGAATAACATTATTCCACTCATTTTAGTATTTGTTGTTGACTTTTTGATGTTGTACCATCTTCAATTTTTAATGCAAGCTTTACACCATCTGGATGAGGACCAGGGAGACCTCAGTAAATCTATGCCCGGACAACAGTGATAATATGGAGCCCCTCCTTGGGCCAAACCAGTGCATGCTGTGCGTTCACAGTAAGACAAAGAGGCTGAAGAGGTTAGCACTTTGCAATACAGCACCAGTCGGAAAAGAGAGACTTGACGACAGGTATTTCTTGTTTGAAATCTGACAGAACCAAGCTGTGGCCTAGAAGAATCTTCGAGGTAAAATGGATTCAGGCCATTCTTACTTCCGTATGCACGGAAGCTGTAACAATCTATATACCATCTATACAATACATTTCTACTGCAATGTACTGCTACTGAGAGTCCTCATATTTCAACAACTATATCTTGCATAAGCGGAAAACCTAAACCTCCAAGACAGATGTAAGAAAAAAGGAAGTGCAGAGAAGGGAGATATATAGAAGAGGGAAAGAGAGATATATGTTTGATTAAGTTAAATTACTTATGACCCAATGTATCCATTCTGGCACAGTTTATTACTGTTATCTTATCATTTTGAGAGTTAAGGAGAGCAATGGAATGAAGTAATTATCTGAGAGATTTGTAGGTGATGTCTGGACACGGTGGGGGGGAGATGGGAGACAGAGAAAAGAGACAAGCTGGTTATGTATACTTTTTTCATAAATGAGGATTTGAGGTCTTTACCATCTAGGAGGACCTCCAGTCTCTTTTGCTTACAATGGGAGATTCTATAAAGAAAGAGATAAAACATGCTATAGCTGACATAAGGAGCCTTGGTCTTAGAGTAAAGTGTTTGGAGGAAACCCAAGAGACAATGGTAAATTATCAAAATAGTATGCAGTAGCAACTATTTTCCGAAGAGGAACTGATATTCAATTGAAGCTTCAAATAAATGACCAAATAAATTGCAGTAGGCAAAACAATATTAGGGTCAGAGGTCTCACTGAATCTGTTTCACTTAAGAATCTCCGAACGACATTGCAATCAATATTCGCTAAGATACTGCTACTACCTACAGACAATATGATTAAAGTTGAACAGGCCTATAAAACCTTAAGACCAAACACTTTACAAAGTAAAAAGCCCCATGATATTATGTGCCTCCTGTATTATTTATATATTAATGAGGAAATAATGAGAAAAGCAAGACTTTATGAAAGCAATAATCTTCAATTTTTTAATGACCTCTCAGTTTGCACTCTCTAAATGCGGATAAAATGTAAGCCTCTTACTGATGCTCTATGAGATCAATGCATTTTCTACAGATGGGGATACCCCTTCTCCTTGAAAGTAACTTATGAAGGATGCTCTATTATAATCAGAAATGAAATGGAGGTGAATAGGGAATATAAACTTTTACGGGGACAGATAAGCCTGATTCAAGAAACTCATTATTAGGGATGGGCGAAAATTTCTGTCTCAAACTGAAATCGGCAAAAAATGGCACTTTCTGTTTGGCAAAAAATTCCCCGCAAAAAGTGCCAATTTTCTGCTTTTTTTCACCTAGCTCATTCCATTGAAATCCATGGGAACATTGAAGTTTCACAGAACACATAGCAAATATTATTTTATTTCCCAAAGGCATAGTATTAAAGGGGCATGAGGGTGCCTGTGTTGGTGGGGTGTGGGGAAAGAATCAGTTGAACAAGGGATGATTTTGGGGGGGTTGTTTACTGGGATTGGGGGGCACTTAATATAAAAGAAATCCTAAATAAAATAAAACTAAAACCAAAGACATTGTATAAAGGGTTCTGAGGAGGGTGCCTGTGTTGGTGAATGAATGAATGAATCATTCAAACAGGGAATTTGTTTTGGGGGTGTTTCTTGACTGCTATTGGGGGGGACAGTTAATAAAAAAAATCAATAAAATAAAATAAGACATTTGTATGTAAAGTGATAGAGACAGGAACCTCCTGACATAAGCTGCCACTGGGGTGGACTGATACTTGACTTATTTTGTAGAGGATGATTTGTTTGATTTGTTGTTAGAGGCCTTTGTAGGGCTTAAACTTATTAGAGACCAAGCCCTGAAGAAACATTGATTTGTAGGACTTAAGCTTGTTTGGCACAAGCCCTAAGGAAACACTGATTTGTAGGACTTAGGGTTGTTAGAAACAAACCCCCAAAAAATTGTGTATTTTTTGTAGGACTAGTTTTTTTTTTTTTTTCAAAACACAAGCCCTGAGAAAAAAATAAAAATGCCCTACTGGCCTAATGCCAGCAGGTCATGTTGGCCAGTGGCCACTGTCAAATGTCCTCCTGTGTCCTGAGCTGCAACTTCTGTTCGTACTGCTGCTGATTAGTTGTTTAAGCAGCAGGATGTTTAGGCAGCTGAAAGGGAATGGGATCAACAACAGCAGTAACATGGAAGATGGATGATGAAGGTTCCACTTGCCACGCCTGGCTCCAATGATGTGCCTAAGGCAGTAGCAGAAGAATTAATAGCCCCCAGTATATGTGGAGAAAATAAGAAGTTGGCCATTAAATCTTCTCCACTTGCCCCTCCTCCAAAATCATGTGTGTGTGTTGTTATTAGAATATATATTTTTCCCTTGAGAACAGGAACTGTGGCTTCCATCAGCAACTGCAATATGTACAGTGTGTGTGTGGTAAATAAAATCTGGGGGCAGAACTGTATCCAAACACCATGACACCCGAAATCAAGTACTGCCGCTGTCACTGTACCCCTTGTCCAGACCCCGCTAAGGACACATGACAACTTGCTGACAGATTAATAGTAATGATGAACCCTCCCTGCCAGAATCTTAGCATATTCTGCGGGATGGATTCTCCTCAGATGCAACCTGATGACCTGGTATCAATTCTCCCCCACACACTGTCATGTGTGGTCAGTGCACCACACAGTGTGCAATGGGTAGAGATGAACTGCCAAATCCTAACATTAACAGAGTGGCTATCATTTGGTGGGGGAGGTAATGATGAACGAGGTGAATTGGCAGAAGATGTACTTGTTAACCTAGAGGAAGTAGGTGATGTTGATGGCGAGCTAGTTGTTTCACTCGTCATGGAACTTCCAGTGTCTGTCTGGGTTTCTTTATTCTTCCTCCTCTTTGATCTCCACCTTTCTGGAGAGTCAGGGGGTACAGTAACAGCGGTGCTAGATTTCTGTAATGGGTGTTTGGCTTTAACATGTTTGACATAAATTTCATGGTGTCTATGTTTCATGTGTGTTATCAGGGATATTGTGCCAAGGTGTGTTGCCTCCTTTCCCCTTCTCACTAAATTGTCACAAATTTTGCACTGTACCATCGTTGATGATGACTGCACTGTGCCTGCCTGAAGAGAAAAATAGTCCCACACCCATGAATTCTGGGGGAAGGGATAGGGAATAGGTGGAGAAGAATGCCCTCTTTCTTCCTCTCCTCCACATTCCCCTTCACTTTCTGTGGCAGCGGATAATGTTGCCGATGTTGCTGCTACTGCCTCAGATTTAGCACTGCAACTAGGATTGAAAGAAATGGTGAAAAATTTTGGCCAATGGGCGATTTTCCCATGAAAAAGCGGATAACAAGGTGGTTTTTGTGAAATTTCCCTCTGTAACACGGCGACAAGTTTCGCCCACCCCTATTCTTGACGACAAACTTTTGGAAGCATGGAGAGTTTCATATGGAGATGAAAAAGATTATACTTTTTTACTCAGTGCCACATAATATGTACACTAAGATAGATTATATTTTTCTCAGTCAACCATTCATACATTACTTGAATAACACAACAATACATCCTATTGCATGGTTGGATCATGTCCCAATCACCTTAGAGCTATATCTACCTACGCAATTCAGTAGGCCCAACATGTGGAGATTAAATACTACCCTTTTGAAAGATGAGAAAGTAATACAATGTATAAAAAATAGTTTCTGAATTTTTAATGAAAACTATACATTAATAATATATGGGAGACCTTATAATGTGTGATCCAGGAATGCATCATAATAGGATCATATAAGAAAAATACCTCTGAAAAAATAATTGGATGAGATATTAGATATCTTAATCTTAGAGTCTCTCCATAACAGACATTGTGATGACTCAAAATTGAAAGAACTGAAAGATCTTAAACTGAAAGCAAACACTTTGCTCTTTCCAGATATTGACAAATTCTTTTTGCAGACAAGAAGTAAGTACTACAAACATGGTAACAAATGTCGAAGAGTTTCGAGTCAAATACAAAAACCATTTTAAACTAACCTCCATGTTAACCAAATTTTAAATTCTAATGGCCAGTTAGTTAAAGATTAACCTGAAATAGCAGATACCTTCAACATTTTTATAGCTATCTTTATTACATTGAATTCTCGGGAAATACCTCCAGTTTTCTGACATATCTGGCTATGTTGCTAGCCCAGACATCCCCAGACTATCAGCCTAACAACCGGATGACCCTGAGATAGAAATATGGAGGAAGAGGTTTATGAAGCCTTAAGACACATGCCACAAGGGAAAAACCCTGGTCCAGATGGTCTTCCTCTTTTGTTTTATTAGATTTCTTTCAAGAGATTAAAGATTTAATGCTAATAATGCTCAGTGCAATGTGCGATTGCACTCAAGGATATCTGTAGCATTTATCACAGTTCTCCCGAAAGAAGGAAAAGATCCAAAATTATGTACTAGTTATAGACCTATCTTGCTTTTGAATCTGTACATACATATTTATGCCAAAATATTAGCAAATAGCATAAAACCGTATCTTCCCAATGTAATCTATACAAATCAATCAGGGTTTTGTACTGGGGCGTGAAGAGTATCCTTTTAAACGGTCACCCACAAAAGAGTGTGTGACCATTTAACACAGTAACCATGTTGCCATAATAAAAATGGCAACATGAGAATCTCAGATATATACAGAGAGGAGGGTGCTACCACGCCAAATGTGCCTTCTTAACTCTTCATAATTTCAATTGAGAATATCCAAAAGCACTCACCATCAAGTCTGCGTTTTTGATGCTATCACGGTTTTCAGGCAAAGAAGGACAGACACGAATATAAAATATAAATCCACCTTTATTTAATAAGTACGGTAATAATAATATAACCCACACAGAACCCCAGACATATGTAAATAGAACCCAAGGTCCCTCCGGAGCTGCACACTGTGCTGTGCACTGCACTACTCAAGATCTCGAGACTAGGGAAGTGGCTCAAGTGGGTCAACAGAAGAATGGAAGAATATGTGTAAGTCACCACGTGGTCTGCGAACAGAGACAACAGAGAGCAGACCAGAGCCAGAAGGCATGGAGACTACAGGTCAGGAAAGCAGGTAGTGTAGGGAGCGAGTAGGCAGCCAGAGTCACAGGTTAGACAAGCCAGGGACTACACGGAGGAAAAATAACCAGGCCACGGGTCAGGCAACCAGAGACTATGCTGAGCGAGTAGGAGCCAGGGCCACTGGTCAGGCAAACTGAGGACTACAAGGAGCGAAATTAACCAGGCCCTCAGGGAAGGCAGCCAGTGGCTACACTGCACGGGTAGTAGCCATTGTCACTGGTTAGGAAAGCCGGGGTCATACACAGAGCAAGTAGCCACCCAGAGCCACAGGTCAGAACTGATATGGGTAGTCAGACAAGCCGGGGTCATACACAGAGTGAGTAGTCAGCCAGAGCCACAGGTCAGAACCAATGTGGGTAGTCAGACAAGCCGGGGTCATACACAGAGAAAATACTCATACAGGCACAGATCACAACGGAGCAAGCAGAAGCTATCAGGAACACCATGTAAGGGCCATGACTCCCAGGCCTAGGGAGGTTATAAAGGAGCAGCAGAAGGTGGGACCCAATTAGGCCACACAGAATAGGCCCATAAACAGGAGTCCTAACCAGTGCCTGTTTCATGATATAGCAATGCAGAGGTGGCCACAACTGCCTGACTACTCTCCAGTGATCGTTCCTGTGTATTGACCCGGCCTGGCTGACGTTCCTGCTACCGTGTACCAACCCGGATTGGCTGACGTTCCTGCTCCTGTATCCTGACCTGGCCTGGCTGACGTTTCTGCTACCGTGTACCGACCTGGATTGGCTGACGTTCCTGCTCCTGTATCCTGACCCGGCCTGGCTGACGTTCCTGCTCCTGGATTCCAACTCGGCAGTCTCCCGTTGTGGTCCTGGTCGCCTTGGCGACATTCTGACTTCCAGTGCCTTACCTTGTTTGGCACCTCTGCCCCGCAGGCTTGCCTAGTATTCCCACTTGGCTCTACAGAGCTCCTCTCCATTCCGCATAACCGGTTGCAAGTGTTGCCTCCGTGATAGCACCAGTACATTGCCATTGGCTACGCTCCACTCTGTCAAAACCGGTTGCAAGTGTTGCCTCCGTGATAGCACCGGTACATTGCCATTGGTTACGCTCCACTCTGTCAAAACCAGTTGCAAGTGTTGCCTCTGTGATTGCACCGGTATACTGCCATTGGTTCGCTCCACTCTGTCAAAACCGGTTGCAAGTGTTGCCACCGTGATAGCACCGGTACATTGCCATTGGTTACGCTCCACTCTGTCAAAACCGGTTGCAAGTGTTGCCTCTGTGATTGCACCGGTATACTGCCATTGGTTCGCTCCACTCTGTCAAAACCGGTTGCAAGTGTTGCCACCGTGATAGCACCGGTACATTGCCATTGGTTACGCTCCACTCTGTTAAAACCGGTTGCAAGTGTTACCTCCGTGATTGCACCAGTACATTGCCATTGGTTACGCTCCACTCTGTCATAACCGGTTGCAAGTGTTGCCTCCGTGTCAGCACCGGTAGCGCTCCTGTTTACTTCAGTGGACTGGTACTCGCTGTGTACTCAGTCTTTGGCGTTTTCAAGAAGCAGCCTGTTGCCAGCACATATGGGACTGTTTTCATTTCTGGATGAACGTTAACTTCTGCATTGCTGTAACCTGGAAACCTTATCATCCGCCTGACCCGTGTCAGCATAAACTGTTTGTCTTCTATACTTGTGCTGGACCTGTGTGGGCCTAATGAACCTGTCGTGTGTCTGTACCTGTCGTGTGCCTGTGAGGGTTCTTTATGTATTATTGTATTTAGTAAAACTGTGTTTTTATCCTAACTCTGTGTCTTTGAGTCAAACAAACCGTTACACAGGGGCAGACTGGCCCAGGGGGGCAGAGAGAGGGCAATCATGAAAAGAGGTGGGGTATAAGTAGGCGGGGTATAAAGGGGTGGGACACAAGGGGCAGAGCCAAATGGGCTGCAAAATTAGGTTTTGCCTAGGGTGGCAAAAATCCTTGCACCAGCCCTGACAGCACCTCTCCAAACAATAGTACCACCACTATACGGCATAGGACAGTATATCCCCCTAGTTTGAATAGTGCCTCAAACATGCTCCACAAAATCTACAATAAACTGTTGTGCTCCCAGCACAGGTACACATTATAGCACCCCAAAGCAGACACTGTAATTCCTAATGTCCCTCATAAAATACATTAATAAGGGAGATAAGTAGCCTCACAGTCTGTCATATATGTAAACAACCAGATATGTCATATCTACCCCCTGCTGTAAAATAAGCCATATAGTGAAACATTATCACCCAAAAACTACTTTGGTGATTTTGAAACAACTTTTAAAATCACCCAAATGTTGTATTAGCTATTTTATATTTTAAATCACGTATACACGGGCCAAACTGGCGGCACTGCAGTCATGCACAGTACTGACTGCCCAAATGTGCCGCGACTGATACGGAGCGGGGTGCTCTGAATTCAGACCGTAGTCCTCTCTGCACACCTCCTGTCTCTACTCTACATACTTAGCAAATTATAATATAGGATACGCACAGAAATACTAGTATTATCCAGAATAAGTCCAGCGTTAAAAGGGAACTACCACCCCAACACAATGTATTCACTAAGTTTTTGTCTTCCTATCGTTATTAGCAATCCATAGTTAGTTTTCTCCAAAAAAGCGTTGTAAGAGCACAATCTTTATACTAAATCTCTACCTGATGACGTCTTGCCCCTTGAATCCGTTCTGCGCATGACCGCTATGGAACCACTTGGCTCCACTGTACCTCCCTCCGTCTTGCCCATCACTCGTACATCACTGTCCTCAGCAACATGTGATCTGCCACGCTCCTGGCATCAAGCGCGGTCAGGTTGTTTCAGCCTAGTGGAAACAGACCGGTGGTTTATATATAGCGGGTGCATGCCAGGAGCGTGGCAGGTCACGTGGTGCTGAGGACAATGTATGAGTGATGGGCAAGACGGAGGGAGGTACAATGGAGCCAAGTGGCTCTAGCGGTCATGTGCAGAACGGATTCAAGGGGCAAGACGTCATCAGGATAGAGATTTAGTATAAAGATAGTGCTCTTACAACACTTTTTTGGAGAAAACTAACTATGGATTGCTAATAACGATAGGAAGAAAAAGACTTGGAGAGTACATTGTGTTGGGGTGGTAGTTCCCCTTTAATAAGAAATTCTTAACGCTCCCCTTCGAAGCTGGATTTCTGTGGTGTAGCATTACAGCAAACTCTGTTTCAATGCTACCGAGGTTGCGACCTCAGTAGCATTGTAAACAGAGTTTGCAGTAACACTACACCACAGAAATGCAGCTTCGAAGGGGAGTGTGAACACACTCCCTGGGGCAGCTGGGAAGTCCTGAGACGTCATGGAGTCCCGCAGAATGCGGAAGTGCCTGATTTTGCAGGGCAAATATCTCCACTACCAGGCAACTTGAAGAACACACACAGCTTTAATGTCGGGTTAAACATTAAAATGCATGGTAAAACTTTGGTTTTAGGTGATAGTTCCACTTTAAGTTTTATGTTTCAACCCCAGATCGGTTAGGTGTTATTTTTCCTTTAAATGCTAGACTTGTGCGATTTGGTTCAGCTAATTTCGGAATTCGGATGAATAAGGTGTATTCAGCATCGTTCGGACCTTCCGAAAGCCAAGGTCCACCCACAAAAAAATATCAGAATCCGAAACGGACCTATTCCAAAATTTCGGTGTAAATTTCGGAAATTCGGACGGCGCTTTCCCACCTGAAACTATTACAGTTTTGCTACATGCTACTAAAAATAGACGTCACAACGATTTCCCGTCTGAAACTGTTACAATGTTGCTACATACTGCTAAAAATAGATCTGGTAAAACAGGCACTTTACAGTTTATGCAAAGTGCAGATATTAACCACATAAGGACACAAGCAATTTTGGCATTTTTGCTATGTGTGTGTGTTCAACCATAATTTCTATCTTTCTCATTTATTGCACAAGCACATATTATATACCATTTTTTAAAGGGAAGAAAGGGCTTTTAATTTGGTGTGACATATACATATATAAGTGTATACATATATAAGCGTATAGAGGTTTATAAAATACCCCTTCCTGTCTCATTAGAGATTTAATATTATTATTTAGTTTAATGTATTTTTTATTTTTGTTTGTTTAATTTTAATTTTTTATTGAATATTTCACTTTTTTTTTTTTTAATTTGCCCGAATAATTCGGACTATCGCCTAATTTTGTCAGAGTTGAACAGGTCCGGTATCCTCCAAATGGGAAAAAAAATTATTCCGAAATAGAATTTCACCGAAAATTTTTGCTGTGCACAAGTCTATTAAATGCTCCATTAGAATTAAATGGTATTTGGGGAATTTGTTCCCTCACATTGGATTTGCCCCTAAATTGCTTCATTTCGTTTTTTTAATTTGTTTTAGCCGGTGTTACTGTCAGAGCAAATGGGTTTTTGAGAGAGCTTTTATGTTACTATATAAGACCTTCTGACACCTCGTTATGTAACTGAATACATTATTTAGAACACATTTTTATTTAAGCATACTAATTTATAAACACATACTTGTAAACAAATGTGAAGCAATATGATACACATATACATACCACACATTCCAATCTCCTAAAAAGAGGGACACCAAGGTAGAAAAGAGGGACAGAGGGATCTGGTGGATGCTGGTGGGTGTGGGGGGCATGTTTCACTGTACCAACATAACTACCACCCAAGAAAGGGGCAATACTTACATCCTGCTTTCTTTACAGTAAAATGTATTGTTTATATTTCCCATCCATACTTGATATCAATACTTACCTTACTACCATATTGAACTTGCCCTAGGCAAGGAACAAATTTGGGGCCCCACATCTATTGATCCAACACAAGATGTTAATAACAGCAATAGTAGGGTATCTGTCTGAGGCCCATCACCTGTGGCTAGGGCCCCTCATATTGCCATGGGCCCTAGGCACAAGCCTAGGTTGCCATAATAGATGATCCGGCACTGGAACTGAACACATATACATGAGCACGCATATTATTATATGTATATATCAAAACAATTGTGTGTCTAGATACAATTTATTAAACGTATGTCTTGTCTGTGTTACTTATCAATTCATAATTTTACAACGCTACACCAAACTTTTCGGGTCGCATACAGATAGTTAAAAGTGGATACTTTCTGGGACAGACCAAATCATCCATAGGGATCAAAGAAACATTTCCATGGATTTAAAAATATTTTAACCCATTTAATGACAGAGGTGTTTCCAACGCATTATTGCCTCGCGATGAGTTGGAGTGATCTCTGACATTCAATGAGTTTAAATACCAATTTAAACATATTAGTATATGTTCCTTATAGTGCACCTAATTTGCCCCAGAATTGCTCCACTGCTTATTTTTCCATATGGTTATTCGTGTTCAACCCTTTTAATGCTCCCCTGACAGTCAAATAGATAACTGCACATAATCGATATCTGTAGAAGACAGCTTAGAGGTGAAAAAACATTGAAGTGCAAGGGTTAAGCAACAATCTCCTTCCGTACGATATGAGCCCTCGGTCTCTGCCTTGATGATGTCATACGTGGAAGAGGAAGTATGTAATTGGATGCAGTGTGGCTGGTGGAACGCTTGCATGCGTGCCAGCAGACTGCATGTTCCCATCAGGCAGGTAACTGGACTTCTAGCATGTGCTTGTTTTATATTTTCTCTGGGTAGACAAATTAATACTAGGGTTGCACCGATACCAGCATTTGCGTGAGTACTTGTACTCACGCAAATGCGCCCGATGCCAGCACCAATACCCTGTGTCAGGGTCGGTGCTGCAAAGAGGGAGCCCGGGGAGCTGCTCAAAATGCTCCCGGTCACCTCTCTCACTCCTGTAGCGTCTGATCGTTGCCTCGGGTTACTATGGGAACGCTCCGACGCTGACCTCTGACTGGTGCTCACTGTTCTCTCACGAGCCCCGGCAGAGGTCAGAGTAAGGGAGGCAAGATGGGGCAGCGGGTGGTGAAAGAGGCGGAGAGTGGGGTCAAGAGGGAGAAAAAGAGGCAAAAGGAGGGGGGGCCAAGAAGAGGCAAAAGGAGGGGGGAACAGGAGGGAGAGAGAGGCAAAAGGGTGAGACAAGGAGAAGGAGGGGAAAAAGGGGGATCAGAAGGGAGAGAAAAAGCCAAGGCAAAAGAAGGGGGCTCAAGAGGGGTAGAATGAAGCAAAAGGTGGGAATCAAGAGGGGGAGAAAGAGGTGGTGTGTATGTGTATGTATGTATGTATGTATGTATGTGTGTGTGTGTGTATATATATATTTCAAGTACTCACCAATACCAATTACCAATACTTTTTTTGCAGTCATTTGCCAGTTTTCCAAGTACCTAAAGCATATAGGTACTTAGAAAACTGGCAAATGACCGCAAAAAAAAGGTATCGGTAATTGGTATTGGTGAGTACTTGAAAAAAGTATCGGTACTCGTACTCGGTCTTAAAAAATCGGTATCGGTGCATCTCTAATTAATACCTAAAGTCGTGGAAAGAAAATTGCATACAGTATTAGTTTAACGAAACTAAGAGCCCTGGGTGTGGATTAGTACGTGCGATTGCTTCAATTAGTATTCATATTTAGTCTGCAGAAATGCTTTTACACGCTCTCTCATTCAGAGGGTGAATGCTTACTTACATCGCTTTTTAAAGTGGACCTGTCACTTTGGGTCGCAAAACCAATTGAAGGAGTTCAGGGGCAAAGTATTTGCACTACCGGGAAGAACTAAAAATAATACAAATTCCAGTTTGGTTTTTTTTTAAATATCGAGCATTCATGGGGTTAAAGTCCAGTTGAAATCAATCCTTAACCGTGCATATGGTTTGCCCCCAGAACAACCCCGCTTTTATTTTGAACATATTTGAAAGCTTCATCCAAAACTATCTAAGTATTAACCAAAGGTCCCCCAGATGTGTAGTTTATGAAATATTGACACCTATGTCTCGCAGAAAGTTAAATGTCCTATGCAGCACAGAGCTTAAATAGCACATGAAACATCGCTGAAAAGCTTCATTAGCGTATGAAACCACATAGGTACCACAATTAGCGTATTGTACAAAGTATGAATGTCAACTTAAAGGGATAGTAATACTTAAGTATTACTAATCCCTATAGTAAAGTCCTATTAAAATAAATGTATTGCCCACAGTGCCATCTCTCAAACCTTTATGGTTTGAGAGATGATAGCTCTTAAAGTTGCCCTCTCCCTCCCCCTTCCCCAAAGTCAGCGTTGTAGCTGACTGAAGGTAAATCCGGTCATAGATCATCAGGCGGCTCTGCAGCAGAGCCGCGATCGTGTTAATAAAAAAAAAAAAAAAATCTTTCACTAAAACGGTCTTCTACGTGTGCTTGCAAACCAAGCACATGTAGAAGACCATTTCAGCGAAAGTTTTCTTTTTTTATTAACGCGATAGCGGCTGTGCTGCAGAGCCGCCTGAATGTCGTACAACTGGCTTCCCTGCAGTCAGCTAGAACACTGACTACAGGGAAGGGGGAGGAGAGGGCAGCTTTAGGAGCTATCATCTCTCAAACCATAAAGGTTGAGAGATGACACTGGGGGCAATATATTTATTTTTAATGGGACTTTAATATAGGGATTAGCAATACTTAAAGGGATAGTAATACTTCATTTTAACTTTATTTTATTTTGTAGGCATTAAAAAAAACATGAAGAATGATATAAGTCTTATCTCTCAAACCTTTATGGTTTAAGAGATATTCACAAGCAAAGTGTCCCCCTCCCGCCCCTTTTACTGACGTAACACTTCTTAGCCAGGGCAGAAGGGAGCTGCCCAGGTAGACTGCAGAAAGGGAAATCTTCAATTAAGATAAGGGAAAAACCTTAAAAGCTTGTCAAGGGGGGCAGGGATTTCATTGTTTTCACAGGAAAAAGAGTGTCCCCTTCTGTTATCTGTCCAGTCTATGGGCTGCATTCCACATCTGAGAAGAGATTGTTTACAGTAGGTAAAAGGGGCGGGAGGGGAAACTTTGCTTGTGAATATCTCATAAACCATAAAGGTTTGAGAGATAAGACTTATATCATTCTTCATGTTTTTTTAATGCCTACAAAACAAAATAAAGTTAAAACGAAGTATTATTATCCCTTTAAGTATTACTATCCCTTTAATTGCATGTTTTTGTTGTCTTTTTGTCTCACATGACACACAGGCAGTTTTTAGTTACGTTTTCAGATGCACAAACTTGAATCAAGGTGACAGGTCCACTTTAAAGAGATGGTAATGTTATAATGTAAACAAACGTGAGAACGTTCAGTTTACTTTTATATAATGCATAGCATCCTTTGTACTGCCTGTACCTTTGTATTCTTGAAAATAGATTTAAAAGTTTCACCCTCCTGCCCCTTTTCATCACGCCACTGGACATCACGGGAATTGGACAATCATATAGATGGGCCAAAGGACCATTATTCTCAGATACAGTCCAGCAACCCTACCACAATGACTTTATAGCAACCATCAGGATGGAAGAGCAAAGCAGCATGGGTGAAGAATTGAAGAGTTTCAAGTGGGAAGAAATTAATGTCCCAGCCATCTCAGCAGTATATATTCCAGGTTTACTAAATGGGAAAACAGATTCTCAGTTGTAAGACATTAGATCTAAGCAAATGGGAACTCAACCAGGAGATATTCAAAGATCTAGTGAAGAGATGGGGGTCATCCAGACATAGACCTCATGGTACCCAGATAAAATGTAAAACTACCAGTATTTTTCTAAATGTCAAAATATCCCAAGGCAGCAGTAGATGCAATAGTTATTCCTTGGGACTACAAACTTGCATATCTGTTCCCTCTGGTGGCTATGATTTCCAGAATCTGTGTACAAATCAAACTTGGATTAACACACATCATTATAATGTCGAAGAATGCGAAACTCCCTGTGTGCTTAACACGCACATGCACAGACTGCCCGAACGATACAGTCATGCGCAGTAGAGACTGGCCGAATGCGCCGGCCTCCAGTCAGAGTGGCAGCACGGCTGATCCAGAGTAGGATGCTCCGAACGGCCCACCACCTGTCTCCGGAGCAGCAGCCGAGGCCGCTGGGTGGCACTTTGGACTGTGCACACGGGCCTTCAATACTAGTATTATAAAAATTATCCATATCACCAGAATTTAATTGCATGACAGTAATAGTGTTGATCCCAAGCCCATACCTTTTTGGGAGATTCACTCCAATAATGATGGTACTTCCTCAACCACACTCTATCATGGCGCTTGCCTCAGTGAACTAGTGAGACAACCATAGTGAACTGTAGAAGACTACTCTGAAGTCATGGGACATAAGAGGATGTTGATTCCAACACTGGAGGCCTGAAGACTCTTAGATGGACATAATACAGTGGTTAGAAAAGAGAGTTCTCCTTTAAAGCCCAGCCCAGGAAGTAGATGGAAGGAGAATCAGCTGTACATCGTAAAACAAGGGCCTGCATCATTCTACAGCTTTGAGCCCATGAATGACGCATCTCTCTGTGATGCGTCAAACCAGCGGCCTGCACCTGCATCAAATCGAGCACCAAACCCGGCTGGCAAGAGGACAAGGACGGCCAGTAGCGCCGCCAAGCATGCCCAAACCCATCGCCATCAGCGATGTCTGGGAGGAAGTGACAGCGACAGATCAACGCCTCCTGCATCATCGTCGATAGTGGAGCTGGAACTAGGTAACTGTAACACCACTACAGTGGAGGAGATACATGCAGCGATCTGCACCCTACCGCTGGGGAAAAGCCCTGCCCCTGATGGCCTGTTGCAGGTCTATTACTGCTCCTTTTCACATCTCTTGACCCCTCTTCTTGCTTCATCGTTCACCCAGATGATATTTGCAAGCACCTTTCCATCACAGAAGCTCAACATTTCAATTTTGCCCAAAAAGGTAAGGATCCAACGTTGTGTGATATCTATAGGCCAATGTCATCGAACTTCATGCCAAAATTCTGGCAGATAGATTAAAACCCAAATGCCCTCCCTGGTTCACTTGGATCAAAAAGTTTTTGTTGTTGGTTTGAGAGATGAGATAACACAAGAGATTTTCTCCCTTCTATACCACATCTCTGCAACTTAGACCCCTGCCATTCTGCTCTCTGCAGCTGCTGGAAAGACTTTCAATAGAATTGGGCCTTCCTAACATGGGTCTTACAAGCCTTTGGAATAGGTCTTAGGTTTATGAAGAGGGTAATGGCCCTATATACTAATCCGGGTGAGAAAATAAAGGTCACTGGATTTTTATCTGATGCTTTTAATATTACCTGTGGCACCTGGCAGGGAAGCCCTTTATCCCCCTTCTCCTTTTGTTGATTATGGAAACTTTTGCCCAACAAATATGTCAGAATGAAATGATTGCAGGTATTCGAGTACATTGATGGATTATAAGCAATCAATGTTTGCAGATGACATCCTGGTTTCTATTGCTCATCCGGTCTTCTCCATGCCAGCTGTCATGTCAGAATTTTTTTGAACTTTCTTATTTCAAAATCAGTTTTGCTAAATCTTCTGCTATCTATGGATCTGTTCACCATCCATAGTCTTTACCCTTTTTGCTGGTCTGCCACCTCCCTCTCTTATCTGGGCATTCATCTTTCTCCTTTTGTATCTTCAGTCTATGCTGCCAACTTTCCTGCCCTTCTCACAAACTTGCAACAGGATTTACCAAATTGTATCTCTTGTATAACTCCTGGATTGAATGCATTGGGGTTGTTTAGATGAATATATTCCAAACCCTATTGATTTGGTTACAGAGTGCATTCTTTAAACACATGAATGCATTAGTTCAGCAATTTCGATAGTGCTCTAAGCACCAATGGGTCAAACAGGCCACACCCACTAGATAAAAACCTCAAGGTGGCTTGGGAGTTCCAAACTTCCAGCGCTATCGCCATACTGCATTCTCACCCCCATTCCGGATTGGGTTGGGAATGACCATAACAAGTCTTGGGTTTTAACGGACAGACATTTTCACCCAGGTATAGATGCCCTTACTGAATTGCTCATTCACAGCTCTGTCAGAACCACTTCACTTAGACCGCAGCCACTTCTTCCACCCATACTACAGGTGTGGCTACTGTATGCGTCCAATGCTCTGTTCATATCCCTCCTCTCTCTCTTGATTATTCTACAACATACTCCTTTTGCTTACTGGCATTAGATTTCCCATCCTGGGCATCCATTCTGTACCTCTACGTTCGGGATGTCTCATTACACAACTCTCTTCAATCATATAGGATCCTCCAGGAGAGTTTCCCCACAGCATCTTCTGATCTTTGAAAATATTTTAGAACCAAACATTTTCTGGAGATGCCAGCATTCAGATGATGCCTGACCCACTCCTACATCCCTATCACGGTGCCCATGATTCGTGCTATCTGGTGTCTATCACTTGCTGGGAAATACTCATTGGCTGTCTGCTATTAGTCCTCCTCACTTTGCCTTTTTAAACCCTGGTTGGGCACTCCCAGGTTGCCCTTTCGTGATGTCTCTGACCTCACCTGTCCTGACCAGTTGTCAGGCTTCTGGGCCTGCTGTTCCTATGTTCCGGTGTTCCAGCGTTCCAGTGATCCTGTGTTCCGGTGTTCCTGTGCACTATCGTTCCAGTGTTCCGGTGTTCCCGGGTTCCAGCACCTCGCGGGTTAATCCTCCTGAGTTCCTGAGTCTCCAATCTACCTCCTCGCCTACCGGTTGCTCCCTGTCATCGGTTCCTGTGTTCCGGTCTCCTGTCACCGCTTAGGTCTCGCTTCGGTGGATACCCGCTGAGTACAGGGCTCTCGCACTTTGCTTTGTCGCTCCGGCGACATTGTTACCTTCCGCTTCAGCTTTAGTGGCTGATTCCAGCAAGCGGACGCTAGTTTACTCCATATTACCTGGTTGCGAGAATCACTGTTGGTCCCAGCATGCGGACGCTGGTTTACTCCACCTTTACCTGGTTGCGAGAATCACTGTTGGTCCCAGCGTGCGGACACTGGTTTACTCCATATTACCTGGTTGCGAGAATCACTGTTGGTTTCAGCGTGCGGACGCTGGTTTACTCCAGATTACCTGGTTGCGACAATCACTGTTGGTCCCAGCGTGCGGACGCTGGTTTACTCCATATTACCTGGTTGTGAGAATCACTGTTGGTCCCAGCGTGCGGATGCTGGTTTACTCCACATTAACCTGGTTGCAAGAATCACTGTTGGTCCCAGCGTGCGGACGCTGGTTTACTCCATATTACCTGGTTGCAAGAATCACTGTTGGTCCCAGCGTGCGGACGCTGGTTTACTCCACATTATCCTGGTTGCGAGAATTACTGTTGGTCCCAGCGTGCGGACGCTGGTTTACTCCACATTAACCTGGTTGCGAGAATTACTGTTGGTCCCAGCGTGCGGACGCTGGTTTACTCCATATTACCTGGTTGCGAGAATCACTGTTGGTCCCAGCGTGCGGACGCTGGTTTACTCCACATTATCCTGGTTGCGAGAATTACTGTTGGTCCCAGCGTGCGGACGCTGGTTTACTCCACATTAACCTGGTTGCAAGAATCACTGTTGGTCCCAGCGTGCGGACACTGGTTTACTCCATTCAACCTGGTTGCGCTTATACCGTTGGTCCAATGCTAGGACGTTGGTTGCTCCTGTACTCTAGTCCTGTGGACAGTTAGTTGTATGCTTCCTATGCAGTTGTCTGATACTTCCTGGCAATAGACTTCTGCTGAGATTAGGCCATTGTATCTATTCCTAGCTGCTGTCATAGTTATCTGACAGCTGGCCTACGCTTTGGGCTGCCCTGCCCGGTATTGGTAAGGCCGGTAGAACCTTTGCACGTTACCATCTTGAGGGTTGCCTTACCCGGTATTGGCAGGGCCGGTAGAGCCTATACTCAGCCTCCCTTGGGCTGCCTTGCCCGGTATTGGTAAGGCCGGTAGAACCGGTACATTTCACCTCACGGTTGCCTTACCCGGTATAGGCAAGGCCGGTAGAGCCTATTGTTATTGTGCTATCCCTTGGGCTGCCTTGCCCGGTATTGGTAAGGCTGGTAGAACCGGTACATGTCATCTCACGGTTGCCTTACCCGGTATAGGCAAGGCCGGTAGAGCCTATTGTATATACTACTGTCACTTGGGTTGCCTTGCCCGGTATCATTGGCAAGGCCGGTAGAACCTATTCTACTACTATTGTTGTTGTATTGTTATGTATGAATAACCCTACGGGGATTGCCTTAATTTTTAATAAAGTTAAGTTTTTACCAAAACCTTAAGTCTGAGAGTCTTCAAAACCGTGACAGTACGAAAGGGCCATGACCTCAGACACTAAGGGCGACGGTAATACGCAGAATATCCATTGGAGGATGGATATGCATGAGCAACGTTTGGATCAGCTGGCGGTTGCTATCCAAACCATTCTTGAATGCACGGTAGTGGCTGATAAGTCCGGTTCTAGTCCGGTGGTCTCGCCAGTTCAGACACCGGAGAATGAATCTAGGCCCTCAGGGGTCGCAGTCAAAGGGTTAACGGCTTCTGCACCATTGCCACTAAGATATGACGGTGACCCTCAGCTATGCAGAGGGTTTATTAATCAGCTTGAAATCTTTATGGAATTAACGGCACATACATTTCCGAGTGACCGCAGCAAGGTTGGGTTCATGATATCCCTGCTGACTGGTAGAGCATTGGCCTGGGCTAACCCACTGTGGGAGAACGCTAAACCTTGCACAAAAAATTTCAGTGATTTTGTACAATCCTTTCGGAGAGTATTCGAGCCTCCTGGCAGAACCACCTCTGCTGCTAAACGTCTCATGGAGATACATCAGGGCAGGCGCACGGTTGGCGATTATGCCATTGAATTCCGCACCTTGGCAGCAGAGGTAGGATGGAATAACGAGGCCCTCTTGGCAGCCTTTGCCCAAGGCCTGAGTGACCAGATTAAAGACGAGATTGCTGCAAAAGATTTACCTACTGACCTAGATGATTATATCGAATACATGATTCTAATTGATTCCAGAATACGTGAAAGATTAACCGCCAGAGAACAACGGGCACGGTTAAAAAACAATGGGTCCAGTAGCACATTTTGCCCACCCAACCTCCCTTGGCATCCAAACCTAGTGAACTGATACAGGAACCAGTTGAACTCATGCAGGTGGGTTTCACTAGGTTAACCAAGGAGCAGAGAAAGTATCGCAAGATACAGGGATTATGTCTGTATTGCGGTAAAAGTGGTCACTTGTTAAAATCTTGCCCGGTGCGTCCGGGAAACGAACACACCTAGGGTACCTTGGGGGACAGGCCCTAGGTGGTGTCCAATCGTCCCCAATGTTGCGCACAGTTAAACCCACCATACAGGTGGTATTGTCATGGGCACAACGCTCGGTTGAGGTTTTGGCCTTGGTTGATTCTGGTGCAGCTGGGTATTTTATGGAAAATACCTTTGCTGAATTGCATGGGGTACCACGTATTCAGAGAGAAACCCCTCTTGCTATTGAAGCAATTGATGGCAGACCTTTGCAACCCCCTCAGGTCATCTTTGAAACTATGTCCTTGTCCATGACTCTTGGGGCTCTTCATAAAGAAGAGCAGCAGTTCCAATTAATCAATTCTCCCCACCATGCCGTGATTTTGGGCTTTCCTTGGTTACTGTTGCACAACCCACAATTCGATTGGCAAAAGTGTGAGATTGCTGCGTGGTCCCAGTTATGTATGGATAAGTGCGTTACCCACCCTGTTAAGGTCTTGTGCACCTCCCCTTTGCTACCTGATGTCTACCAGTAGTTTAGCGATGTTTTTAGTAAAGGGGAGTCTGGCACTTTACCTCACACAGACCATACGATTGTCGTATTGAACTGAATCCTGGAGCAGTACCACCAAGGGGACGCACGTATCCATTGTCTTGTGAGGAGAACCAAGCTATGAAGGAGTACATAGCCGATGCCCTCAGTAGAGGGATCATAAGGAAATCTACTTCCCCGGCTGGGGACAGATTCTTTTTTGTTAAGAAAAAGAGTGGTGAACTGCGCCCATGCATAGACTATCGTGGGCTGAATAAGTTGATGGCAAAGAATGCCTACCCTATACCACTCATCACTGAGCTGTTTGATAGACTGAAGGGGACCTCGATCTTCACCAAATTGGACCTAAGGGCAGCCTACAATTTGATATGTATCAGAGCCGGTGATGAGTGGAAAACTGCCTTCAATAAGAGATCAGGGCATTACGAATACCTAGTTATGCCATTTGGTCTATGTAATGCTCCTGCAGTATTTCAAGAACTGATCAATGACGTTCTGAGAGATATGTTACAATCATGTGTCGTGGTCTATCTCGACGACACACTCATCCACTCCAAAGACTTGTCTCAACACATCAAGGATGTGTCTGAAGTATTACTGCGATTACGCAAAAACAGATTGTTTTGTAAACTGGAGAAATGCGAGTTCCACAAAACCAGTGTACCGTTCCTGGGATTTATAATCGGCAAAGACAGCATTGCCATGGATAAAGAAAAATTGACGGCAGTCCTACAGTGGCCTAAACCCAGTGTCTTAAAGCCATTCAATGATTTTTGGGATTCGCCAATTATTACAGAAAGTTTATTAAAAACTTCTCTTCTATCGTGAAACCTCTGTCTGACCTCACTCATAAGGGCGCTAATGCATCTCTCTGGCCGGTGGCTGCGGAAGAGGCCTTTGAGAAATTAAAGTTAGCCTTTGCTGAAGCTCCTGTGTTATCCCACCCCAATCCACTACTTCCATTTACACTAGAGATGGATGCCTCAGATATTGGGGTTGGGGCTGTACTTTCTCAGCGACAAGTTAAGGGCGGTACACTCAGACCCTGTGGGTTCTTTTCTAAGAAACAGACTAGTGCGCAAAGCCATTATGAGATTGGCGATAGAGAATTACTGGCCATTATTCTTGCTCTCAAAGAATGGCGTCATTTACTTGAAGGCACTAAAAACCCCATTTTGATTCTGACCGATCACAAGAATCTGACTTATTTCTCTGAGGCCAAGAGATTGTCTTCTCGCCAGGCCAGATGGGCACTGTTTCTATCCCGATTCAATTTCATTGTATCATATTTGCCTGGATCAAAAAATGTTAGGGCTGACGCTCTGTCTAGACAATTTGAGGTGGAGATTGACAGAGAAGAAGTACCAGCACCTATCGTTCAACCTGATCGAATACTGGCTACCATACGTACTAGTATCACTTCACCATTAGGGGAGGAGATTTTGGCTTCCCAAGCTTCTGCCCCTCATGAAACTCAAGCAGGCAAATGTTTTGTCGCTGAACCATTCCGTACTCGGTTACTTGAAACCTACCACTCCTCTAAGCCTGCGGGACATATTGGTAGAGACCAATTGTTTTGGTCCCTCTCTCAGTTATTCTGGTGGCCTTCTATGAGAACGGATTGTGCCAATTTTACGAATGCCTGTGCCAAAACCCCTAGACATCTTCCGGTGGGCTTGCTTCAGCCGGTACCTAATGGGGAACGCCCTTGGTCTCATGTCTCGATAGACTTTATGGGAGAGTTGCCAAGGTCTTGAGGGTATTCCTTCATATTGATGGTGGTAGACAGGTTTTCTAAAATGGCTCACTTTGTACCTCTCCGTGGTCTTCCTTCAGCTAAAGAACTGGCAACTGTTTGCCCGAGAGGTGTTTCGGTTGCATGGAGTACCTAGGGTGCTGGTGTCTGACAGGGGGAGCCAGTTTGTGTCCAGATTCTGGAGGGCATTCTGCGAACAGATGGGTATACAGCTATCATTTTCCTCTGCATATCATCCCCAGACTAATGGGGCCGCTGAGAGGGCCAATCAAGGGCTTGAACAGTTTCTGCGATGTTTTGTGACTGACCATCATGACAATTGGTCCGACTTGTTGCCATGGGCAGAGTTCGCCAGGAACTGCGCAATTAATTCGTCCTCTGGGAGCTCTCCGTTTTTGATCAATTATGGGTTCCAACCCTGTTAGCTCCCGGATTCCTTCCAGACACAGCAGATTCCAGCTCTGGATGAGAATATATAGACCAACTCCGCTCCACATGGGCACAAGTTCAGAGGGCATTGGGTCAGTCTTTTCAGCGACATCAGCGTCATGCCGCTTCCAGCGGTTTCCTTTCAAGTTGGGGATAGAGTATGGCTGTCCTCCAAGAATCTGAAGCTTAAGGTTCCATCTAATAAGCTGGCACCTCGATTCATTGGCCCGTACAGAATAATCTGCAAGATTAACCCGGTTTCCTATGCTTTGGAACTACCTGCATCCATGCGTATTCATAATGTATTCCATGTGTCTCTCCTTAAACCTCTGGTTTGTAACCGTTACACTACCACACCTGTGTTGCCAGGTCCCGTTGAGGTTGAGGGGCAGGAGGAGTATGAAGTACAAAGTATTATTGATTCCCGTAGGCATAGAGGAGGGGTACAGTATCTGGTGCATTGGAAAGGTTATGGTCCGGAGGATCATTCCTGGGTAGACAGTAAGGACCTTCATGCACCCAAGTTACTACGAATATTTCACACCAAATACCCTCAGAAGCCCAGACCCTACTCTAGGAGAGGGGGTCTTTGAAAGGGGGGTACTATCACGGTGCCCGTGATTCGTGCTATCTGGTGTCTATCACTTGCTGGGAAATACTCATTGGCTGACTGCTATTAGCCCTCCTCACTTTGCCTTTTTAAACCCTGGTTGGGCACTCCCAGGTTGCCCTTTCGTGATGTTTCTGACCTCACCTGTCCTGACCAGTTGTCAGGCTTCTGGGCCTGCTGTTCCTACGTTCCGGTGTTCCAGTCATCCTGTGTTCCTGTGCACTATCATTCCAGTGTTCCGGTGTTCCCGGGTTCCAGCACCTCGCGGGTTAATCCTCCTGAGTTCCTGAGTCTCCAATCTACCTCCTCGCCTACCGGTTGCTCCCTGTCATCGGTTCCTGTGTTCCAGTCTCCTGTCACCGCTTATGTCTTGGTCCGGTGGATACCCGCTGAGTACAGGGCTCTCGCTCTTTGCTTTGTCGCTCCGGCGACATTGTTACCTTCCGCTTCAGCTTTAGTGGCTGATTCCAGCAAGCGGACGCTAGTTTACTCCATATTACCTGGTTGCGAGAATCACTGTTGGTCCCAGCGTGCGGACGCTGGTATACTCCACATTTACCTGGTTGCGAGAATCACTGTTGGTCCCAGCGTGCGGACGCTGGTTTACTTCATATTACCTGGTTGTGAGAATCACTGTTGGTTTCAGCGTGCGGACACTGGTTTACTCCAGATTACCTGGTTGCGAGAATCACTGTTGGTCCCAGCGTGCGGACGCTGATTTACTCCATATTACCTGGTTGCGAGAATCACTGTTGGTCCCAGCGTGGGGACGCTGGTTTACTCCATATTACCTGGTTGCGAGAATCACTGTTGGTCCCAGCGTGCGGACGCTGGTTTACTCCACATTAACCCGGTTGCGAGAATCACTGTTGGTCCCAGCGTGCGGACGCTGGTTTACTCCACATTATCCTGGTTGCGAGAATTACTGTTGGTCCCAGCGTGCGGACGCTGGTTTACTCCACATTAACCTGGTTGCGAGAATTACTGTTGGTCCCAGCGTGCGGTCGCTGGTTTACTCCATATTAACCTGGTTGTGAGAATTATTGTTGGTCCCAGCGTGCGGATGCTGGTTTACTCCATTCAGCCTGGTTGCGCTTATACCGTTGGTCCAACGCTAGGACGTTGGTTGCTCCTGTACTCTAGTCCTGTGGACAGTTAGCTGTATGCTTCCTATGCAGTTGTCTGATACTTCCTGGCAATAGACTTCTGCTGAGATTAGGCCATTGTATCTATTCCTAGCTGCTGTCATAGTTATCTGACAGCTGGCCTACGCTTTGGGCTGCCCTGCCCGGTATTGGTAAGGCCGGTAGAACCTTTGCACGTTACCATCTTGAGGGTTGCCTTACCCGGTATTGGCAGGGCCGGTAGAGCCTATACTCAGCCTCCCTTGGGCTGCCTTGCCCGGTATTGGTAAGGCCGGTAGAACCGGTACATTTCACCTCACGGTTGCCTTACCCGGTATAGGCAAGGCCGGTAGAGCCTATTGTTATTGTGCTGTCCCTTGGGCTGCCTTGCCCGGTATTGGTAAGGCCGGTAGAACCGGTACATGTCATCTCACGGTTGCCTTACCCGGTATAGGCAAGGCCGGTAGAGCCTATTGTATATACTACTGTCACTTGGGTTGCCTTGCCCGGTATCATTGGCAAGGCCGGTAGAACCTATTCTACTACTATTGTTGTTGTATTGTTATGTATGAATAACCCTACGGAGATTGCCTTAACTTTTAATAAAGTTACGTTTTTACCAAAACCTTAAGTCTGAGAGTCTTCAAAACCGTGACAATCCCCTTTCAGAAGCTTGCTATGAATGATCAATGTCTTATAGGTTACTGAGCAAAATCTATTGTTTTCTTTTTCTCCACCACTCTCCGCTTAAACCAGATTATGCCAGGGCTTGGGAAAGGGAGCTTGGGGTCATTCTATCAGGGCATGATTGGACTAACATTTGGCGCATTATGTGCTCTTTCTATGTTGTTTCTTAAAATTAATTACAAGGTTCTTTTTCACTGGTACTATACTCTGCCTCGTTTACATGCTATCTGTTCAACTAACAGTGGCCTATGAAGGAGCTGCAAATCTCATAAAAGGATGATTAGTCATCTTTGGTATTGCACACTCATTCAGCCTCTTTGTTCTCTCTGCTTGTCATATATTGAATTATTTTTACAAATCTCTTTATTGAAAGACCCCTGGCAGATCCTTCTTTTTAAAGATTTACCCATATTACTTTAGAATAAAAGGGTAATCCTCCTGACTAGGCTAAATGTCATCAAAGCTTTCGTCTAATCATATTGGAAGGCATCTACTACCCCGTTGGCAACTGGAGTGCAAGACCAAGGGGTACTACTGCAACTTTGTGGAGTGGTGAGACTATTCTACACAGCTGGTGCGGACCTATTTGTATTTCAGGTTGGCAGGTGGGGTTGCCCCTTGGGCCTCCCTGCTGGAGCCTCCACTGACCATCATCCTCTTCATATTTATCTTCTTCATCTTTTTCTTTCTTTTCTTCCTGTTCCTTTTGTTCTCCTGCTTTCCTCTCACTTTTGTCACTTTTCCCAATTTCTAGCATCTTGACATTTCCTGTTCTTCTCCCCTTCTTTCTCCTTTCCTTTCCTCCCTTTATACTCATATCCAGCACCTCACCTCCTAATGCTGTATCATACATGTTATCCTATTTTTTCGTGGTGTGGTCTGTTTTCTGTCCTACCATGGGTTGTTATCCACTTTGCTTGTTGACACTACTTTTAGAATGCCATTTACTTGTTTGATTATATTGTTTATCTCCTTGCTGTTTTTATCCTCATATAGTATGCTAACATTTGCTTTTTAAATATCAATAAAAATTAATTCATAAAAAAATACTACTACTACTACTAATAATAATACTGATCAGTATAGTAAGAGTGTAATTAGATGGTACAAATATAAATAAATGAACTCTTCTGGTTAGACTGTGTGGTGAAATCTGTAATGTTCTTGAAGATGTAAATTTGTGAATGGGTTTCCGCTCTGATTACTTGGCAGTGGTGTTTGTGTGTGTGTGTCTTGTCCTCCCCTATCTCTTGTCCTCCGCTGTCCCCTGATGGATGTTTAGGGCAACAGTAGTTGATAACAAGCAGATATATTGTCTAGAGTCATTCCATGATGAAGTATCTGTAGATTTGAAATGCGATGGACAGATTGTCTACATTTCACACCTTATCATGATCTATTATTTTGTTTGTTCTGAGGCATTTGTGAACAATCACCTGAGGAATTGTTCTGTGGAGGACTATCTATCACGGTGCCCGTGATTGCTGCTTTGCTATGTCTATCACCTATAGGGGGCTCCCATTGGCTGCCTGCCTTTGGCCCGCCTCATATTGCCTATTTAAACCTAGCTTGGGCACCCTTTAGTTGCCCTTTCGTGGTGTCTCTGAGTATTTAATCTCCACCATGCTACAGAAGCTTTATTGGCCATTCTGCTGTTCCTGAGTACCTGCGTTCCTGAGTTCGTGCTGTTCCAGTACCGCTGTCTGCTGTGTTGGTTCCAGTCCTGTTCTGGTTGAAGTTTCCTGTAGTTGCTGTTTCCTGCTACTGATCTCCGTTACCATTCCTGATCCGGTTGGACGTCCTTGCTGGTTCCTGTTTCTTCCTGAGCCTGGTTCCTACAGCGGTGGCGACATTGTTCTTCGGTCGCTTGGTGACATTCCAGTCAGTTGGTTCCCAGCGCGCGGGCGCTGGTTTGCTCCACTTCTCACAACACTATTGACTGAGAGTTGGTTGCTCCCAGCGTGCGGACGCTGGTTCGCTCCAAAGCCTTGCGGCTATATCACACAAAACTCTGTTGGTTCCCAGCGTGCAGACGCTGGTTCGCTCCAAAGCCTTGCGGCTATATATTACAAAACTGTGTTGGTTCCCAGCGTGCGGACGCTGGTTCGCTCCAAAGCCTTGTGGCTATATTATACAAAACTCTGTTGGTTCCCAGCGTGCGGACGCTGATTCGCTCCTAAGCTTTGCGGCTATATATTACAAAACTCGGTTGGTTCCCAGGGTGCGGACGCTGGTTCGCTCCAAAGCCTTGCGGCTATATCACACAAAACTCTGTTGGTTCCCAGCGTGCGGACGCTGGTTCGCTCCAAAGCCTTGCGGCTATGTTATACAAAACTCTGTTGGTTCCCAGCGTGCGGACGCTAGTTCGCTCCCAAGTCTTGCGGCTATATATTGCAAAACTGTGTTAGTTCCCAGCGTGCGGACGCTGGTTCGCTCCTGGCCCTCGTGGCTCACTACTCAGTTATATTGTTGGCAATTAGTGTGCGGTCCAGTCTCTGACTGTCTTACTCCATCTATACCCTGTCATAGGGTCACATATTATCTGTAGTATTTGGGCTATGCATTTGTTTACATCTTAGACTGTCATTTTCTTCTGACAGTAATTGGGGCCACTCTGGTTGACACCTTTTCCTTTGGGTTGCCCTGCCCGGTATATTGGTAAGGCCGGTAGAACCTATTACACTCCATCTTATGGTTTCCGGTAGAACCTAGCCTTTCTGTGTTCCTTCAGGCTGCCTTGCTTGGTATATTGGTAGTGCCGGTAGAGTCTGTTTTGCTGGTTATCCGTTAGGCTGCCTTGCCCGGTATTTTGGCAGGGCCGGTAGAGCCTGTATTATCCTGACTATCGTTAGGCTGCCTTGCCCGGTATATTGGCAGGGCCGGTAGAGCCTGTACCATCCTGACTATTGTCTGGCTGCCTTGCCCGGTATATTGGCAGGGCCGGTAGAGCCACCTTTATAGTGTTTGCCCAGGCTGCCCGGCCCGGTATATTGGCAGGGCCGGTAGAGTCTGATTCCATATTACCATTCTACTTACTATTTTATGTATTGTATGTACGTGTATGAAATCCTATGGGATTATTTTAAATTTTCTCAATAAAGTTGTGTTTTTACCTAACCTTACGTCTGAGAGTCGTAACAAACCGTGACACTATCACTATAGTATATTCCATTATACAGTGCTCCATCAACTCCAGCCTTTATATCGTTCCAGTTGAAGGGACCTCTGCCCGCTAGCAAGTTCATTTGGAATTAAGAGTGGTGAGTTCTTGTGAAACTTCTGCCTGCAGTTCATTAACACCACAATAAAGCTGACTACTAGCTGGGATCCATTATATGAGGGAATACCCATTGATCTACACATTGCATTTACTTGTTACCAGTGTCTGTTACCCTAAACATCCATCAGGGGACAGAGGAGGACAAGCCACACACACCATTGCCAAGTAATGGGACAGGTAACCCATTCACAAATTTACATCTTGAAGAGAATTATGGATTTCACTACACAGTCTAAAAGGAAGAGTAAGCCTTATTACATAATTTATCAGCAGACACGCACACATACAAGAGAATGGATCATTACATAATTTATGTCTCCTCAGGAGACACACACACAGGGTAAGGAGGAGTTACTGCTCCCATTGGCAAATTCAATGGGGGCATGATTTTCACAGGACTATCCAGCCTGCCCACTACTATCCAGCTGAGAGAAAAAAACAAATTGGCTGAGACTTGCTCCTACACCACAGACACACACACATGCCCACTCACACATCACCAAATATATACACATAAGTCCCACTCACACACACAGCATCACACACACACACACACACAATATGGCTGACACACACACACACACAGTCACGCACTCTGACTCCCATTGGCCTCAGCAGGACCTGTAGTACAGCCACGGAAGGGAAGCTGCAGCACAAGGGGAACAAAATGCCACTCAAAGGGTTAAGGTAGGCCCTCATTGCTGAATTATTTCTTGACTATCATCATTTGCCATGCAAGACACAGGACAGGCAGCCATCACGTTAACACTTAACCCACTTGATTGCCACAGGGTTGTGTATCAAGTTTTACCTCTCAGGGAGTCTGTTCAAAACCCTCACACTGTAAACTTTCATTTCCCTCCCACTTCTCCTCCTTCCCAAGCCTATTACTAACACTTTTTCAAAGTTATGTTAAGCTCTGCTCCCTACTCGAGATTATGCCCCACCCACTTTTAACTCAGATTGCCCCATTGCTCTTTCCACATCAGCACCACATGAGGTACTCCACAAGTAGAAGTTCCCATGTATGAATACACTCCCCACTGCCCACCGCTATCTAACTGAGGAAAAAAAAAAGTCTGCCACTTGCTCCTACACCACAGACACACACGCGTGACCCACTCACACAGCACCAAACACACTCACACACACAACCAGAAAGAAATATGGCTGACACACATACACAGTCACTTACTCTGACTCCCAGTGGCCTAAACAGAACCTGTAGTACAACCACTGAAGGGAAGTTGCAGCAACAGGGGAACAAAATGGCACTCAAAGGGTTAAGGTAGGCCTTCATTGCTGAATTATTTCTTGACTATCATCATTTGCCATGCAAGACACAGGACAGGCAGCCATCAGGTTAACACTTAACCCTAGGGTGACTACACATCCAGGAATGCCCGGGACTGTCCCTTATTTGGGGGTCTGTGTCCCGCGTCATCCCCCACCAGGACAACAAAGATTCCCAGAATGGAGCAACACGCACCAGTCCAGCCAGCCGATGAAATGTATTTGCTATATGCCCCTCATTGGCTGGACTGGTGAGTGCGAGACAGCTGGGATAAAGCAGGTATGCTGGTGCTGCAAGTGAGACCCGCGGCTGAGGCTCCCGCCGGTGCTGACCATCTTTCTGAGGCTGACACAGAGAAAGAGTTCCCACTGGGAACTCTTACTCTGTGTCAGCCTCAGAAAGATGGTCAGTGCCGGTGGGAGCCTCAGCCGCGGGACTAGGGTGACCACATGTCCTGGAATGGCAGAATGGAAATGTGGTCACCCTACTTAACCCACTGACTGCTACAGGGTTGTGTATCAAGTTTTACCCTTCAAGGAGTGTGTTCAAACCCCTAACACTGTAAACTTGTATTTCCCTCCCACTTCTTCTTCTTCCCCAGCCTATTCCTAACACTTTTTCACATTTATGTTAAGCCCTGCTCCTACTCACAATTAAGCCCCTCCCACTTTTAACCTAAATTGCTCCATTTGTCTCTCCACATCAGCACCACATAAGTTCCCTCCAGGGACTCCACAAGTCAAAGTTCCCAGGTATGAATACACTTCCCACTGCTATTTAACTCTCATATGTGCCTCTATACCTTAATCCCTTAAATGCCAGAGGGGTGCACAACACATTGCAACGCCCTCTGGCATTCAAAGGGTTAACATGCTGGTATAACGCTCCTTTTATTTTCTGCTTTCCATTTACACAACCCAAACACACACAGGCACAATACTGCAATTCTGTAGTGTCAGTGTATCTGTTGCGCACGTGTGTGCGTGCATATGTCAGTTGCATGCAACTGTAGCGTGCGTGTTTGTGTCTGTAGCGTGTTTGTTTGTCTGTAGCGTGACTGTGTGTGTATGTCTGTTGCATGTGTCTGCGCGTGCATGTTGCGTGTGTGTACATCTGTTACATATGTGTCCATGTGTATCTCCGGTGTGTCTGTGTGTGCGCATGTCTTTTGCATGTCACTGCGGCTCATTGTGTGTATGTGTATGCCTGTGTGTTGCATAGGTCTGTGTTTATCAGTGTATCTACATTTCACACACGTACGCCCAACGGTCATAACATGATGGGCAACGCTGCCCCACATTGCTAAGTATATATATATAATTTGTACCATCTAATAACAATTTCTTAACCCCTTAACGACCCTTGATGGTCATAGTAGGTCAAGGGACGATATGATTGAATGACCCATGGCGTACTATGACCGTCATGGAATTCCGGGCTCCCCCCGCGGCTGCACGCCGTTCAGGGAGCCCGGAAGCGGAATAACGAAAAAAAAAATGCTCCGTGGTCCTTAACTCGCCGCGCCAATAGGCCGGTCGTTAAGTGGTTAATATATTGATCAGCATTAATATTTTACTACATTGAACTTGTATTCTCTCCTAGTTAGTGTCATTCGGACAATTACTGATCCAATACATTTTATTCAGTACATGATATGGTGTTTTATATAGTTATATATTTTGTATATTAGATCCTTAATAAAGTTTATATATTTATATTTGACTTGTCCCTTTGTATTTGTTGTTTGTTTTAATTGCCTCTATGTCCTATTGTTTTAGTTTTAGTTGTATAGATTTTAGCACACTAATCTTTTCTTGGATTGTAGCTAGCTTACATTTGGGAGCCTGAGGGTATATTTGTGCCTTTTATATTTTATTTCAGCTGAGCGCCTTGTTATCCACTATTTTTGTCGCTGCAATATAACTTGTTTTATGTCTTGCTTTATATGTGTTTTGATTTATTGCTATTTAATACATTAACTGTTATATATATATATAATCTCAGCAATTATCAAACTGCAGTATAAGTGGTTTTATTTACAGCTATTTTATACTTTAAAAGTGTGTAATCATGGTCTGGGAATTTTCTACTTCTACAAAATAATGAGTCAACCCATTAAGAATCAGAGTTTTGTGCAATATGGAATGCGCCTTCTGGTCCTTAAGGGTTAATGTATATAATTTTATCAGTGTTTTATACTTTAACTGCTTTGCAATAAGCATTTTATGGAAAAAGTATTCTATGAAATAGCTACTGTATACACATTTTAACTATCATGTCCCATTATTTAATGATAAAACAAAGTATTTAATGAGATAAGGGAAGTATTCACTTTAACTGTAAAATATACAAAAGTCCCCATAGACTTCATTGGGAATCTCTTAGCTAAATCAACTTAACATAGTTGATAGTAACATAGTTGATAGTTTGGCCCATGCAAAAACACCCCTGTTGATCCAGAGGAAGGCAAAAAAAGCACTCTGGAGCCATTTCCAATCTATCCCCAAGTTGGAAAAAAAAATCCTTCCTGACTCCAAATGGCAGTCAGAGAGTTCACTGGATCAACAGCCTATCTGCTTTGAAGCAATCTGTCATAATTTTCAATATTGTGCTAGATAGGCATCCATTGCTTTCCATAGCTTTACCACCCTTACTGTAAATAATCCCTGCCTTTGTTTTAGTTGAAAGTGCCTTTCCTCTAGTCCTAATGGATGACCGCTTGTTCTTAGCTCAGCTCTTTGCGTAAATAATTAATTGGATAGTTTTTTGTATTGACCTTGAATGTATTTGTAAATGGTAATCATATCAGCCCTTAGATGTCTCTTCTCTAATGTAAACAAACCCAGTTTGGCTAGTCTCTCTCTATAACTCAGATCCTCAAACCCCTTTATCAGTTTTGTGTATGTCTCTACACCTTTTCCAGTTCAACAATGTATTTTTTTAAGAACTGGCACCCAAAATTGTACTCCATATTCTAGATGAGGCCTAACCAAGGATTTTTACAATGATAGGGTAATATTAGCACCCTTGCATCTACACCTCTTCTTATGCAGGTTAGTGTGTTGGCGACGTGGGTGGGGGGAGTACCCTCTCCCCTGTTTCTGTTGCTATGCCCATCTTGGCGGTTGGATAACTATGAGAAGTTTGGCACTAGGGGATGCGCTTAACAGCTTGCAGGGGCAAATAGGAGATCTTTTGGGCCTCTGCTCCTGGTGGGTGGTCGACAGGAATGGGGGGGAGATTCTCTCTAGGATGGGGCCCTTCGGGTTTCCTATGGTTGTAGGGCACGCTATCCCAGGGAAGATCCTATTTGGGCTGTGGGAATATGTGTTATTGTAGCTGGGGAGGCTCTGCCAACACTCAGGTACAATTTAACGGGGCTATTGCAATTTGCTCAGAGTTTGGTTGTACATCTATGTTTTGCTATTCCCCCCATTCATAACTACAGATATATGTCATTGTTTCTATGGGTACTTTTGATCAATAATAGTGAAGTTGCTCCTTTCATCAGTTTCTACTGTTGATTTATAATTACTGTTGAGCTTGGCCACTCCTGTTTTGTGGGCAGTCAACCACTTCAAGTCTGTTCTTGCTCGGGCTCTACTTCTTACTACTTCCACTGATTTTCTTCTCTCCCTTTTCATCTAAATTTCTTCTTCTTGGAGGCCGGTCTGATAGTGCTGGTACTGGATCTAAATATTGGGAGCTACTATGGTGTCTGTATCGTTACACCGGGGAACCTGATTATGCATTTTATCCATTATACCCATTACAATGGCTACTTTCCAAATAAGAGCTACCTCAAAGAGCCTAAATTCTCCCCCATAACTGAGTATGTTATTCTATGAATGTAGGCAACTTAAAGCTCACATATACTTTCTTCAGGAAACACACTTTTCCTGCATACACACACCTTCTACTGCATACCCCCAGGAATTTTTTTTAGTTTTTCCCAGGATAAAATAGGAGTGGGCATATTAATACATAGCTGTATCCCTTTTCAGACTCAGGATACCATGTGGGATGAGGATGGCAGGTATCTATTTATCAGGGGCAACATAGGGGGCATATGCATTACTCTAGCTTCAGTCTATGACCCCAGTGTTAAACAATGTCCATTTGTGTCAGCAGCACTGCGCAAGCTCTCGGATTTCCGATATGTGATGGTACTGATTGGGGGAGATCTAAACACCCTGCTAAATCCTTCCCTAGAGTGCAATTCCGGCCGCTCCACTGTCTCGTCCTCACATCTTACCATCCTCAACTAAACTCTATATTTCTTGTGCCTCACAGATGTCTGGTGACTCTGCAACCCCTTGTCCCTAGACTACACACATTTTCTTCCCCCTTTCAAAACACATTCTCTGACATATTATTTACGTCTCTCCAATCTCATATACAACACCTCATCATGAATTCTATTATGCAGATAACATGGTCTGAACATGTCTAGCTAGAACTTGTGTTGAAAGTCCCTTTAACTTAACCCGAGGCGTTCTTCTTGGAGGCTACAGCCCTATCTTATTGATGAACCTGCAGCCTACTCATATATAGAAAGTCACAACAGGCACTTCATCACTCATAACCTTTCTTCTGTGTGTTCTACGCTTAGTGTCTTGGAGGCTTTAAAATGCTATATTAGAGGCCTTAAATATTAAGATTGTCACACAAGAAGAGACAGAGGGATGCTAAACTAAATTCTCTCCTTGGAACTATCACGTCCTTGGAACAACACCACCTTATACATAACAATGACAAATCACTGTCTCAATTAACAAAAATGTTGGCATCAAGTAACAGAACTTTTGAGCTTTCAGATTTCTAAGTTCTTTGAGAGATCACAAAGGTACCACTATGAATTTGATGATAAATGTGGCAAATTACTGGCATATCAAGCTAGACCTTCTAGCACTCAGTCCCATATCTTACAACTAATGACACCTACAGGTTCCACTGCTTGAGATTTCCCATCGATTACAGATACTTTTGCATCTTTTTATGAGTCTCTTTACAATTTGCCTTTGGATCTTCCACAATTCCATATTGAGGAGGTGAAAAAATATATTTGTCATTCGAATATGCCTAAAAGTATGCAATCTCAATCATTAGTATTAGAACAGGAGACCAAAGTGAGGCTATCCAGTCCGCCGTTAAGCAAATGCCCACGGCAAAGCACCTGGCCCAGATGGCTTTGTGATAGCTTTTTATAAATACATTTTCTCATGTCTTATCTCCGCTCCTTACCCAAGTATTCAACAACCTTCCAAACTCAATACTCCGAAAAAGGCAGAATTACCGCAAAATGTAAATCCACCATGTCATCCGGTCTAACCGACTGGCTGATACAAGAATGAAGGCCATATCCATTACATAGAAATCAGGCAATGTACATGGCGATATTGGGTCCCTGGATACATTTCTTTGATCAATAATAAGCACCTCATACTGCTTCTTGAGATGGACCCGCTGGCATAGGTGGTAAAGACACACTATTGGCTGTGGAAATTGTCTCCCCAGTGCTGCAACCTTTTGCTTTCTATCCTAAGGCAGATGTCCTTTGTTCTCCAATCTTCTTCTCTGGTCTTCTTGATGTACTGATAATCACAAGTAGCTTGCACTGGCTTATTACCCACTCCGCACATTTATGTGCTGATTGTGGTTATTTGCCTTGATATATTATTTATCAATGAATTTGAAGCCCTGCTTCATTATGTTTGTTTACATCTCCTTGGATGACCTGCAATATCTGGGTTATTCTTGTGCACTTGCTTGGGTCATTTGGGTATGTATCTATAACTTTTTAATGCTACATCTGTACTGTGCTTGTTTCATATTGCTACTTCATATGCTGTATCATATCTGTATGTCTCCTGTTTATATTTTCTCAATAAAAAAACGACTTTATTTTATTCTGTCTCAGTGTGCTTTAGTCACATTGTCAACATCTTGGCAACCTTGCCATTCCACATGCGTATTTTGGGATCGTTTTTGTGACGTTTTTGACTCCTTCCCAATAAGTGTGGTTTGGCAGTACATGCAGAAGGACCTTGTAACTTTATTGCTTAAACAACGTGACTACAGGAGGTGGTGAAAGTAGAGGCAGCGTGTGTGGACAGTCTATGTCTCTATGTGCCCCACATGCCCAGGAACTTAGGTGTCAAAACTAGCAGATGTACTCAACAAAAAACATGTTGATGATGTGTCTCCCAGCCAGACCTCTGGTTGTGTGTCAGTTGTGAGCCTGCTTCCCCCCTACTCACATGCTTTTTTACACAGACAACAGATAGCAACATGCTTAGCTTTTGTATCATGAGTAAAGTTTCTCCATACTGTGGACTTCATTGATGTGAGGCTGCCGAGGAGCTGTTACTAATACTGGGGCCAGATGTTGCTGCAATTGTACTACTACTAGGTGACATGGGTGCTGCAATTCCAACAACAGCAGAGGCACTCGTCATAGCTAAGGTTGTGGATGTTAATAACCTGTTTTGTTGCTGCTGGTTACTCAACACTAATAGTGTGTGTGGCTGAGTGGGACTTGGATTTGGAATGATGCTGATCATGACTGACAGAATGACTTTGTATTTCTGGCCATCTTTGCTTGTCAGACTTTCCAATTGTTGTGTCAAGCACTTTTTAGACAGGCACAGTGCTCCTTTTCAATGGTGGAAGATTGAGTCTTTGACTTTCAGTTAATTTTCTGGCAATATCTTCATCTCTTTCACTCTCAACTTCAACTGTATCCGAAGAAGATGAGTGTGCTGGATGAATATATTCTAGATCTATATAATTATCATCAGTCTTTAGGTCATCCTCAGCATCGACTGCCTCTTCTTCTCCACTGCTTTTATATTCCTGTAGACTAGTCTCAAACATTATCTATTTACTTTTCCCCTTTGATGGATGTTCACAATATTCACTATTACTTTCAGGCCATGTGTTTTTGTGCTTGTTTTGTCTCACTGTCAGATGCAGCATTTGGTTGAGCTGTTACACCTTCTTTATTAATAGTACTAGTGCTGGTGGAATGTTTGGTGGGACTACTGTGTGTATTTTTACTGTAAAGTGCAAAATAGAGCTGAATGCGTGATGTCTTGCATTCGCCTTCTATAAAATACTCATCAAGTATCAGTATTCCTCAGTCACAGCTGACATCCCTGTCTTCTATTTTTTTGGCTTTTTAATTTAATTTTTTTTTAAATTAATTGTCTCCCCCATCTCTATCACTATCAACAAAAAACACACAATTCCTATTCAGCTGCTGCTTTCCCTAGACTCCTTTAGCACAGAGATAACATCCAGATCACGATCACAGAATTTTGGGGTGTTTGGAGTAAATCTTTGCTCCTATCACAGTCTACCTTTTGAGGTCTAGTTAGCCTATGCTTCCTCCCTCTGTGGTGTGTCGAATGGCATCCTTGCAGCCACCTCTGCATTACTATGTCTGAAACAGGCACTGGCTAGGACGCCTGTTTGAGTCTATTCTGTGTGGCCTAATTTGGTCCCGCCTTTTCCTGCTCCTTTATTAACCTCCCTGGGCCTGGGAGTTATTGCCCTTATGTGGTGTTTCTGATAGCTTCTCCTTGTTCCGTTGTGATCTTTGCCTTTCTGAGTATTAGCTCTGTGTATGACCCTGGCTTGTCTGACTACCCACACTGGTTCTGACCTGTGGCTCTGGCTGACTACTCACTCTGTGTATGATCCAGGCTTTTCTGACTACCCACATCAGTTCTGACCTGTGGCTCTGTCTGACTACTCGATCTGTGTATGACCCCGGCTTGCCTGACCAGTGGCCCTGGCTACTACCTGCTCACTGTAGCCTCCTGTTGCCTTTCCTGATGGCCTGGTTACTTTCGCTCCATGTAGTCCTCTGTTTGCCTGACCAGTGGCCCTGGCTCCTATTCGCTTAGCATAGTCTCCAGTTGCCTGACCAGTGGCCTGGTTTCTCTAGCTCTGTGTAGTCCCCGGCTTGTCTGACCTGTGACTCTGGCTGCCTACTCGCTCCCTACACTACCTGCTTGCCTGACCTGTAGCCTCAGTGCCTCCTGGCTCTGGTCTGCGCTCACTCTCTGTTGCCTCCATTCCAAGTGGTGACTTACACATATTCTACCATTCTTCTGTTGTTCCACTTGAGCCACTTCCCTAGTCTAGAGATCTTGAGTAGTGCAGTGCACAGCACAGTGTGCAGCTCCGGAGGGACCTTGGGTCCTATGTACATATGTCTGGGGTTCTGTGTGGGCTCTACCATTATTGTTGTTATAATAAATAAAGGTGGTTAGATTTTATCTTTGTGTTTGTCATTATTTGCCTGAATACCATGACAGCTCCCTTCTCACATCCCTAGAATCTCCGAACAGAGAATTGCCAACAGAAAGGCGGTGTGTGCGTGTGTTCCCAGTCAGTCACACATAATTTTAGGATAAAATCTCTTTGCTCCCTTCGCTTACCACCACAGGAAGGAACTTGGATCACGGCCTGTGCCATCCCAGTCACACTAAATTTTTGTGTATTTGGAGATCACCTTCTTTTTTCCTTCCGTTTCTCACAGTGTCCCCAGACTACCATAATACAGAGAACAAATGTCTTGCCTACAAGAACTAAGCTTCAGCTCCACTTTATTAGTACTTTCTAGGTCAATGTTCTCCTTTCTCTTTCTATCACAAACACAGAAAGGCATGCGTTTGGAACCTGACACCCCTATTATACTATACCTTCAGCAAAATAAGGAAAACTTGCCACGTGATGGGGAGAAATGCAGTCTGTCTTTTGATTTCAATGCTTAGGTGAAAAAAGGTGAAAATCTGCCCTTTCCGTGTAAAATTTGACACTCAGTGAAAAGTGCCATTTATCTCTTGTTTCTTTTTTGAGGCAAAAACTTTGAACCATCCAGAATCATTACCCATAGGTACTTCTGAATGACAGGATGAACTAAAAATATGCATCCCAGTGGTATAATGTAGCCATCCAATCCCCTTGTTGTAGGATACTCACTGCTGATATTAGACCTTCCATTTTGAATTTTTATGCCACGATGAACTGATTGACAAAGGTTAGACTGGCAACCAGTCTGAAATCTCCTGAAGACTTAGGAACCAGAAAAACTGTTGAATTAGAGCTTTCCAAAACCCAAGAATCTAATGTAACAATCTTCCATTGGGAAAGGAAATGTTGAAACCTTCCTCCCAATGGCACCTCCATACTTGTGTCAGAATTGTTTGGGCAAATGACCCTGGGAAGATCTTCTTGAAGATCTGCCACCCTTGACATAACTGGACTTGGTTGTCGGCTCCTTGTATTTTCAGTATATCTTGCTACCTTTGAATGGAAGAAAAAAGGTTTCTGAGCATAATATCTACGATGATGACACAGAGCACTTGTATACTCTGAAACAAATTGCAGCAGAGAATCTGTATTTAAAAAAAATAATTTTATTAGTGCTACTACTGTTTGGGGAGAAGTAGTTTCCTTTGATGCGGAATCCTCAAGCAGAAATGGGGTTATTATCGCTGCAATCTGTTCATGTCGGTGTGTGTAAATAGATGAGTGTATTCTAATCTTGGATTCACAATTATTGTGGGATACTACACTATTTGGCACTCTCTTTTGTCTTCTTTCTCTATATATGTTTGGATTTCTATCTGGGGATTTTGAAGAGGATCAGTCAAGCCAGCTTGCCAAAGAATTTTACACTGCGTGTTGGTGCAGTTTAAAAAGACCATAAGCGTGTGATCTGGGACACACATATGTGTTGGAGCCCAGAAACTTTCCTTGTGAGAATTATTCTTCACAAGTGTGTTGTGCTGGCGATTTGTACATTTATCATTTATGAAATTGCACTAGGAGAGCTTCCTGTTTTCTACTTCTTTTTTGCAGTACAGTTAATTTGATTATTTTAGTTTTTAGAGACAGATAATTACTTTATCTGAAAGACTTTTTATTCTTCTTTAAAGAAAGAAGAATTAAAGAAGAATTAAAGAGGAATACAGGGGAAGACCTGAGTGCAGAAGACCTTCTGGACCTCAAACCTCAAGGTGAGCATTGTTAATGTTGTGGGGAATGGACCATGGGCTGGTGTTAGTTTTAGGGGGATTATTCCTTTGAGTGCCGGAGGGATATGCAGCACTCTGCATTGTGTTCCGAACCCATCAGGCACTCAAAGGGTTATTTATTGTTTGGTGTCAATCCTGTTTTTGGTAACTTGGATGTATTGATATGGGGCTTAGGGTCCCATATCAAAACATCAGTGGGTCACTAATGTAGGGATGACTAGTTGCACATGCCTGTATTGTTCGTTTTACTATTTTCAATTACACATCAGTGGTTTTTATCACGGGTTAAGGACTCAAAACCATTTTAGGAGCTAAAATAAAGCAAAAAAACAGTGTCCCTTAAAGCATGTTACTAGCCACTGCATGTAACTGAATAGCAAATTTATATTTATATGTTAATGGTCGGTAGTTTGCCACAGTGCAGGTAATAGAATACCAAACTGTGACAAAACTACCACCATTAGTTTAGTTTTACTAATGGAGATCTTAGTGTCTATTTGATTTGCAAACCCTCTTGTCTTTTTATCATCTCTGTCCTACAGTATGTGGTCTTACTGTTAGGGGTGCACCGAAATGAAAATTTTGAACCGAAACCGAAACCGAAATGTCAGGATGCACTTGGCCGAAAACCGAAACCGAAAATTACTTTAATGCATATTTTAAAACCGTAACCCTGACTAAAAAGTTTTCATAAACTTAGCCTGTTATATTATGTTTTTGTTTGTAAAAAGGAAAAAAAATATTTTGGCCAGGGTTGGGCAAACATAAGAATCTCATTTCTGGTAGTGGAGAAATGAGATTCTTATGACTGCCCAGCAATGGCCAAGATGTTTCTATTTTACAAACAAAAACAAGTTTTAAAAGATAATTTTGTCAAAACCGGTTCAAAGTCAGAGATAGGGTTTTAAAATATGCATTATGAATGTATTTAAACCTTGACTTTGAAAAAGGTTTTTATAAAATTATCCTTTTACATCTAGTGTGGCTTTTTATTATTATTATTTATTTTTTCTATAGCTTTTAGTTCTTCTAAATAGTTTTGGTATTTTGGATGTGTGTTACCAATACCTCTTCTATGGTCCAGCAGAGGAATGCAGGCTGGGCATCAACAGCAGCCACTCAGGGTCTCCTGTCACTCTCGGCACGGAAAATGTCCAAAAGCAGCAGCAGGGGAGCACTGTGGTAACAGCTTACCACCTAGCTGTTTTTTTTGTGTCTGTTGATTTTAAGCAGCCCGCGCTAGCTACGTTGTGACGTAGCGCGGCTGCTCAGTACTAGGATTACTAGGGCTGTAACTAACGATTATTTTGATAATCGATTAGTTGGCCGATTATTTTTTCGATTAATTGGATAAAAAAAAAATATGCTAATTTTTCATTATTTAATGAACAAACTGAGTGTTAAAAACAAACAGTAGAATAAAAAACTTTACACAGTTAACATGCATCATTGTTATTATTTTACTATGGGGTCTATGCACCTCTCTTTCTCCCCCATGTACTTCTTTGTCCCCCCATGTACTTCTTTCTACCCCTTGTGCCTCTCTTTCTCCCCCTTGTACTTCTTTCTCCCCCTTGTGCCTCTCTTTCTCCCCCATGTACTTCTTTCTCCCCCTTGTGCCTCTTTCTCCCCCATGTACTTCTTTCTCCCCCTTGTGCCTCTCTTTCTCCCCCTTGTACTTCTTTCTACCCCTTGTGCCTCTTTCTACCCCTAGTGACTCTCTTTCTCCCCCATGTACTTCTTTCTCCCCCTTGTGCCTCTCTTTCTCCCCCATGTACTTCTTTCTCTCCCTTGTGCCTCTCTTTCTCCCCCTTGTGCCTCACTTTCTCCCCCATGTACTTCTTTATGCCTCTCTTTCTCCTCCTTGTGCCTCTTTCTCCCCCTTGTGCCTCTTTCTCCCCCATGTACTTTTCTCTCCCTTGTGCCTCACTTTCTCCCCCTTGTGCCTCTCTTTCTCCCCCATGTACTTTTCTCTCCCTTGTGCCTCACTTTCTCTCCCTTGTGCCTCACTTTCTCCCCCTAGTGCCTCTTTCTCCCCCATGTGCTTCTTTCTCCCCCATGTGCCTCTTTCTCCCCCATGTACTTCTTTCTCCCCCATGTGCCTCTTTCTCCCCCTTGTACTTCTTTCTACCCCTTGTGCCTCTTTCTCCCCCATGTACTTCTTTCTACCCCTTGTGCCTCTCTTTCTCCCCCATGTACTTCTTTCTCCCACTTGTGCATCTCTTTCTCCCCTATGTACTTTCTCCCCCTTTGTACCTCTCTTTCTCCCGGTCCCCTGCGGCTGGCTGGCTCTGAGCTCCCTCCTGCCCGCCCGCATCATCACGCGCCCCTGCGGGCCGTGATGACATACAGACAGAGAAGAGGGCAGAGGCACCGGAAGAGAAGCGCTTGCTGCCAGACAGTAACGATCAGTCTGCTGGCAGCAAGCGCTTCTCTTCCGGTGCCTCTGCCCTCTTCTCTGTCTGTATGTCATCACGGCCCGCAGGGGCACGTGATGATGCGGGCTGACAAGGATTTTCGGCCATTTTTTTTATTTCGGCTTTTTGCCGAAAAGGCCATTTTCGGCCGAAACATTTCGGCCACCGAAATTTCGGTGCACCCCTACTTACTGTAAATCATTCACTCAGTTACACATACAGGTGTCAACAGGACATGAAAAACCTAAAAACTCTTGGTAATGCTCCACTCACCTGCAACAACTAAAATAAGTGTCCCTATTTGAAACGTTGGGAGGTATGCACTCGTAAATCCTATATAATAATTCGCTAAAACGTGTGTAACGACACAGTCATGTGCAGTAGAGACTGCCCGAAGGAGCGTCCAGCTCTGTATCAGCCACGGCGCGGGCAGTCTCTACTGCGCATGACTGTCTGCGACCGGATGGCACTATATCAGCTGCAGCACGGGCAGTCTCTACTGCAAATGACTGCCCCGAGACTGGCTGCCAGTGGCACTGTGGCCCGTGTAACGGGCTCTTCGACTAGTCTATATATATTTGCCACTTTTGTAGTCAGGGGTTTGAATGCTTAACCCCTTGATGAATTGTGTACCTCTCTGGCACTTAAAAGGTTAAAAAATACTTAAGAAAAACCCAGAACCTTTCCCAACCAACACGTTTGGAATATAGTGTATGATATTAGACAAGTGTGTGTGTATATGATATGTGTGTATATATATATATATATATATATATATATATAATATTAAATTACTTCGATTATTGGCATGTCACACTCACAACAAGAAGAAAATACACCGCGACCCTTATTGGTATGTCCTCACATTTACAGAATTCTACTGTAACGTGCATCTACAATGTAAAAGTTATGAGCGTGCCTGTTATATCTGACCTCATCCCATTGACTTGCAATAGAAATACTAGCCAATCACAAAGAAAAGGGAAGTTTCCTCAGAATGAGGCTTGATACGCAAAGCTAAGCAGCATGTGAGAATGGATTTGGTGAACGCGTGTTTCTTCGTGGTTTTGAAGTGTGTTGTCTAGTTCTGTTTATACATTGTCGCTTTTTGCTTAGGGTAAGTGTGTAAAAACGTAGTAATATAGCAGAGGTCGTATGTTCCTAGTCAATAGAAATATAATTAACATTTTGAGTTCCAGAGAAATACCGTATCCAAAGCATTGCGTTGAATACATTTCTGGCCCTCGAGTTAAGTGCTTTAAAACACACATCTGCAATCATGGTTATACTTGTGTTTTTGTGTTTAATAAATTTCAACCTCTTTCATACAGGTCTTTCTTACGTTTTGATTGTGCATGCATATCGTATATGAGGGGAACACGCTCTAATGTGAGACATGGGTATTGACTGTCTCACTTTCAACCATTAAGTCTCATACAAACAAACAAGTTACAAACATATTTTTATTGCTTCAGGAATTTGGATAGAGGCAGTAATATATCCTCCACAGTCCTAACTGGACAATAAGCATTTATGCTTTATGACTGCTTCGGATGTGGAGCCCTTCTCCCACTGTCTTTGTTTATACTGCATTAATTCCAGTTGGTGTGGTTTGTTTGTAGTTTAAATATCAAACATGCATTGGTTGGCATTATTTTAATACCAATATATCAGACTTTTTCCAAACTGTATTTAGGTCTGTTGTTGTTGTTGCATATACTTTCAACTTCTCCCCTTGATCGGTGGTTGCGGTCCCTGAAAATGATGCTGGTCTGGGTCTGCAGCCTGTGTAACCATCATTGTATTGTCTACTTCCTATATTAACATACAGAGTCCTCTTTTTTTGTGCATAGAGAAGCATAAACACAATTATACATAAGCTTCCCAATTTCCTTTCACATACTCTCCCTTCTTGCATTTTCTCTTGTTCACTTTTTTTTTTACTCTCCGCCCCTTCAATCATTCTGTGGCTCATCATTTTTTTTTTTATTACAGCTCTTAAAGCCAGCCAGTGGCATCTGAGAATGCTGGTAGTTTTTATTCAACAACTGGAGAGTTACAGGTTTCTCCGCCACGCTATCACAAACATACCACTCCAAACATTGCATAACTGTTTGTACATTTTGTCAAAATTAAAGTAACACTAACACATGAAAATAAGCCAGGTATGCATACTTTGATACCTTATACTTCATTCTAGCCTGTGTAAATATTCTTTGTATTCATGGGCCTTAAATCTAGTCTTACAAATGTTTTCTGTGAAATGTAATTTCTAGCTTTTCCAGGGCTCCCATTACAATAGCAGTCTTGATAGGTGTTAGAAAATATTTTATGTTATAGTCTTTTAATGGGCTTGAGCTATGACATGTTGAATAGGATAGCAGTGGTTACTAATCTCAATACATTAACAGCATTAGCTAGGTTCAAACAATAAACAAAATTGTCTATAAGTTTAGGATTAGATTTTGAGTTTGTCAACAATAACAACACTTTGCAGATACTAGCTGTGGTAGTACATGATATAAAAAAAATTAAATAGGGTTATTTAATTTTAAATATTAGTTTTCCTTAAAATGTTGCATTTTTAAGGTGGCATAGCATTGTCTCAGAAATGTTCTTACAATTTTGCTGTTGTTTCATTTTAAAGGACAGTAAATGATCATTATAATTGCTTGGGAACCAAGCATCCATAGCTAAAAACTCCCCCATTTTGCTCTTAAAGGGATAGTAATACTTCGTTTTATCTTTATTTTATTTTGTAGGCATTAAAAAAAACATGAAGAACGATATAAGTCTTGTCTCTAAAACCTTTATGGTTTAAGAGATATTCACAAGCAAAGTATCCCCCCCCCCCCCCCCGTTCAGCCACATCAGAAGGGAGGTGCCTAGGTAGACTGCAGAGAGGGACAATCTTCAATTAAGATAAGGAAAAAAGCTGAAAAACCTGTCAAGGGGGGAAGGGCTTTTATTCTTTTCATACAAAGAAGATTGTCCCCTGCTGTTATCTGTCTGGTCTTACAACCAGATTCACATCTGAGAAGAGATGGCTTACACTAGGAAAAAGGGGCGGGAGGGGCAAACTTTGCTTGTGAATATATCTTAAACCATAAAGGTTGTCCCTCTCTGCAGTCTACCTGGGCACCTTCCTTCTGATCTGGTTGAACGGGGGGGGGGGGATACTTTGTGAATATCTCTTAAACCATAAAGGTTTCAGAGATAAGACTTATATCATTTTTCATGTTTTTTTAATGCCTACAAAATAAAATAAAGTTAAAACGAAGTATTACTATCCCTTTAAAGTCTTTGTGATCTACTTGCCTGGGTGACATCACCACCCCTCTTGGCACCTAAGGGAGAGCAATCTGCTCATTCCAAAAAAATCTCTGTGTTGGTGAATTTGCTGTCAATGAGCTTGAATGGATAGGAAAAAGATTTTCAATAAGTCCTGAGTGAGATAATGTTACCTAAACCTGCTGATGGTAGAGAACAAATGGTTGAGTTTAAGTTATGGAAACTTGGTTCCTATGACAGTCAGAACATAACATAGTTAAAAGGCTTATATACTGATCCTTTTCGTCCCTTTAAAGGGAAACTACCACCCTGCAATAACTTAACATGAAATCAGTCTTCATCTGGCGACTAGCTGCTTAGTAGCGCTCGTCGCCAGAAATATTACCCAGTTCCAAAGATTTTGGCGTTTTTCCGAGGCTCACAGGAGCACTTGGCTCCAAAAGGGACTGACGGCGCAGGCACACGGACGTCACTGTGACGAGATGTCCGTGCTTCCTGCTCCTGTGAGCCTCGGAAAAACTCCAAAATCTTTGGAACCGGGTAATATTTCTGGCAACGAGCGCTACTAAGCAGCTAGTCGCCAGATGAAGACTGATTTCATGTTAAGTTATTGCGGGGTGGTAGTTTCCCTTTAAATATAGGATATGGAACACTACTCAGGAACTCAGAACTACAAGTTCCAGTTTGCATTGCTTGAACTCAGTGTCTGAATGTTTTTATCACTTACATCTGATTGTGAGTGTGCATGCGCCCACATGCATACACCATATTAAAATTGAGTCTTGACATTGAAAAGGTGTCTGTGTTGAAAATAACCTGTTGCTAGACTGTCAGAGGAAATTACTTTCCCAGCTAAGGAAAGCCACTTTTTCTGTTTCTCACGTTGAAAGTGTCTGTCTGTAAACTGTTGTTGGACTGGAAGAGAGTTAGTGGGAGGGAAAGAGATTGTGCCTGGTATTGAGCGTGTATATGAGTCTGTTGGTCTGACAGAAGTAGTGGGATTAGGAATCATCCATGTTATGGAGCAAGATGCTTAATTGTGTGGAAGGAAGTGGGTCTCTTTTACTGCTTTAGAAACACATTGGCTTCTCTTACAATTATATCTGTCTAGGTAAATCTATTTAAATACCAACTCTTTAAAATGTCTCCATGTTTTCAGAACCATGGAAGCAAAGGCCGAAGCAGAGCTGGCTCAAGACAAATTATCAGATGACACCAATGTCTCTTTAAGAGAAGATAAATCTATTTTAACAGATTCCATTGAAGATGGTCTACATGCAAAATTAGGACAGGAGTCAAATGTTGAAGTCAAAGTGGAAGAAGTGCATCAAAATGAACACTTCACTGAAACTGAAGAAAGCATTTGTGGCAGTCATGAAAATGAGGAAAAATCTTCATCATTTCAAACGTTAATGCATGATTTAGATCCAGAGGAGCAAATGGAAGTGGCTACACAGCTGGGAAGCCTCAATTTTGAAACTGACTCCATGGTTGGCAGTGATAAAGATGCAGTGGAGAATGAAACAATATGCCCACAGACTTGTGTTATAGTGAAAACTGAAGATAATGATATTGAAGAAAGTTCTTCAGAAGACTCTTCTTCTGATAGGTAAGGCTTTGTGTTTTTACTTTAGGCAAAAGGAATGTTTGATAAGTATGCAGCATTTGACTTACCAAATACACAATGTTTAATTACCCTTTTGTTATCACTATGCTAGTTAAAAGGGATAGTAATGTTTCATAATAAAAGCACCTCAGAGCAGTAAGACTGTCCGGATGGTTCGCGGAAAGGAACAATCTTCAGTTAGCATAATGGGAAAACCTGTTAAGGGGGTGTCACGGTTTGTTAAGACTCTCAGACAGAAGGTTTAGGTAAAAACATAACTTTATTGAAAAATTAAGGCAATCCCAGAGGGTTTTCATACACATACAAACAATACATATAAGCAAATGACCATAGAAATAGGTTCTACCGGCCTTGCCAATAATACCGGGCAAGGCAACCCAGGCGACTCAGACGAAATAGCAGTAGCAGGCTTTACTGGCCTTGCCAATACTGGGTAAGGCAACCATAAGATGGTACGTACCGGTTCTACCAGCTTTACCAATACTGGGCAAGGCAGCCTGAGGGAATACTAGGAGTAGGCTCTACCGGCCCTGCCAATACCGGGTAAGGCAACCAAGGATGGCAACGTGAATAGGTTCTACAGGCCTTACCAATACCGGGCAGAGCAGCCCAAGAGAGGAGACACTACTGAGACCAACTGACTGCAGAAGACAATGACAGTAGGATGGATATAATAGGGACATGGTCAAGTGATCTCACTCAAGCAGAAGTCTCATGCCATAAAACTACAGGACTAACTGCTGTTAGGACTTTACAGCAACTCGGGACCTCCAAGTACCTGCCTGCAGTCAGGCAGTAAACCAGCGTCTGCACGCTGGAACCAACTGACAATAATGTGAGCCGCAAGGCTTAATGGAGTAAACCAGCGTCCGCACGCTGGGACCAACATCAATAATGAACCACCAGACTTAAAGGGATAGTAACACTTCGTTTTAACTTTATTTTATTTTGTAGGCATTAAAAAAACATGAAGAATGATATAAGTCTTATCTCTCAAACCTTTATGGTTTATGAGATATTCACAAGCAAAGTTCCCCCTCCCGCCCCTTTTTCCTAGTGTAAGCCATCTCTTCTCAGATGTGAATCTGGTTGTAAGACCAGACAGATAACAGAAGGGGACAATTTTCTTTGTATGAAAACAATGAAAGCCCTTCCCCCCCCTTGACAAGTTTTTCAGCTTTTTCCCTTATCTTAATTGAAGATTGTCCCTCTCTGCAGTCTACCTGGGCACCTTCCTTCTGATCTGGTTGAACATGGGGGGGATACTTTGTTTGTGAATATCTCTTAAACCATAAAGGTTTGAGAGATAAGACTTATATCAGTCTTCATGTTTTTTTAATGCCTACAAAATAAAATAAAGTTAAAACGAAGTATTACTATCCCTTTAATGGAGTAAACCAGTGTCCGCACGCTGGGACCAACATCAGTAATGAACCACCAGACTTAATGGAGTAAACCAGCGTCCGCACGCTGGAACCAACAGTAGTAAAGAGCCACAAGGCTTAATGGAGTAAACCAGCGTCCGCACGCTGGAACCAACAGTAGTAAAGAGCCACAAGGCTTAATGGAGTAAACCAGCGTCCGCACGCTGGAACCAACAGTAGAATGAGCCACTGGGTTTAATGGAGTAAACCAGCGTCCGCACGCTGGGACCAACAGTAGTAATATCGCCGGAGCAAAAGGAGAGCAATGCCACCTCAGCGACTGAAGACAGGAAACGGCTGAGACCAGGCAGAGGATCAACTGGAACGAGCACCGCTGAGCCAACAGGCAACCGGAACATCAGCAACCACAAAGAACAACCGGAACCGGCTGGAAAGACAAGCAGGCAGGAACACAGGAACAGGTAGACTCAGGTACTCTGGAACTCAGGCCCAATCAGCATAGCAGACAGGACAGGTAAGATGCTGTCAGAGACACCACGAAAGGGCAACCAGAGGGTGCCCGGACTGAGTTTAAAAAGGCAATGTGAGGCGGGCTGACAGCAGACAGCCAATGGGAGCCCCCTGCAGGTGATAGACATTGGATAGCACAAATCACGGGCACCGTGATAGAGGGGCATGGTTTTCATTGTTCACAGTAAGAAGATTGTCTCTTGCTGTAATCTGTCTTGTCCCAGGACCAGATTCCACATCTGAGGGGAGGTGGCTTACACTAGGAAAAAGGGGTGTAAGGGGGATACTTTATCATTCAATTACTCTTGAACTACAAGTATTGAAATAACACTCTCCATGCCCCAAATACTATGAAGATTAATTGGAGCTGCTGTTTTTGTAAAACATTACTATCCCTTTAAACTTCTGTATATTGCTGATGTTGAAACGTTCTCTGTACTATAATAATAATTCTTTATTTATATAGCTCACACAGATTATGCAGCGCTTTACACTCATATTGGTCCCTGTCCCCATTGGGGCTCACAATCTAAATTCACCTATCAGTATGTTTTTTGGAGTGTGGGAGGAAACCTGAGTACCCGGAGGAAACCTACGCAAACACAGTGAGAACATACAAACTCATTACAGATGTTGTCCTTGGTGGGATTTGAACCCAGGACCCCAGCGCTGCAAGGCAACAGTGCTAACCACTGAGCCACCGTGCTGCCACAATGGGGCACATGGGGCACATCGTCTACTGTTGCTTTCCACTGTGAATAATGCATTTTTTTGTTAGTTTCTTCCAAACACATGTTTCTTTGTGGTACTTAAGTGTTGTCTGGTTCTACGTATACGTTGTAGTTTTTTGCTTAGGGTAAGTGTTCCTAGTCAATAGAAATATATAATTAACGTTTTGAGTGCCAGAGAAATATCCCAAGCATTGCGTTGAATACTTCTCTGGCACTCGAAGATTTAAGTGCTTTAAAACACACACCTGCAAATACGGTTATACTTGTGTTTTTGGATTTCATAAACTTTAACTCTATCATACAGGTCTTTCTTACGTTTATGCTTGTGCATGCAGAACGTATATGAGAGAGATGGGTGAGATCTCTAATGTGAGCTATGGGTATTGACTGTCACACTTTCAACCACTGAGTCTCTTATTTACATAAAATGTACACATATGTAGCTTACTATGTACTGGTAGAAGGTTCCTAGGAAAAAAATATGTACTGGGTGAAATAAGCCTCTTTCAAGTTAGAATAAAAACAAATCTCAAAAAATGTAATAAAACATTAACAAGTTCCAAACATATTTTTATTGCTTCAGGAATTTTGATAGAGGCAGTAATATATCCTCCACAGGCCTAACTGGACAATAAGCATGAATGCTTTATGACTGCTGAGGATGGGGAGGCCCCCCTGTCTTTGTTTATATTGCATTAATTCCAGTTGATATGGTTTTGTTTGTAGTTTAAATATCGAACATGCATAGGTTGGCACTATTTTAATGCCAATATATCAAACTTTTTCCAAACTATATTTAGGTCTGTTGTTGTTGGCATTGCATATACTTTCAACTCCACCCCTTGATCGATGGTTGCAGTTCCAGAAAATGATGCTGGTCTGGGTCTGCAGCCTGTGTAATCATCCTTGAATTGTCTACTACCTATATTAACATACACAATCCTCTTTCTATGGCGATGGAGATGACTGGGTATACATCAGCGCCCCCCAGCTGGCGTAGGACCAAACTTAAAATAGAAAAGGAAGCCCCCAGCTTCTTTTGGCAGTCATTTTTTTGGTCCTACGTCAGCTTGGGTAGGTCGTGTAGCAGTTGGCTCCTACGTTCTTTTTATTTTATGCCATTTGAGGGCCTCATTCTCTTGCTGCTCAGTCCGAGGGAAGGATCACCTGATGCCCTTGTTTCGCTGTAGCCGGCAAGGCAGATGTGGATCCACTTGGCACCTTGAGTCTCCCTTGGTGGGTAGAGATTCAGTGCTGAAGAAGATGCGTTCCAGTGATGTCATTTGCAGACGTCCGACTGGGTGATAGCAGATACCACTAGAGAGGAGCACTGGGACCATGGATTTGGCTCCCTTCCACCAGCATGCTTGCTACGGGGGAAAAAGGTAAGGGACTATGAGCCAACCCCTATTTGTCAATTTGCTTGATTCTAATGGGCTGTGCCTATGCGTTCCAAGGTGAAACACACACCCAGGGCCTATACTATTTAAACAAGCTATGCTGTGTGTGTTTTCCCTGGCTATAGAGGGTTTATGTTTTATTTAAGCTAATTAAAGGTCAAGTTTTAAAGTTTTATTGCCTCAAGAAATGTCCTCCTCTGCTAAGAGTATAACTATTAAGGATAATGAAAAAGATAAGGATAAGGGAAATATGGAGAAAGACAAAAATCCCCTGAAAGTATGCATGGGTTGTGATAAAAGATTGTCTACAGAAATTCCTTCCAAATTATGTACAGAGTGTTTAAAGAAAGTTGCTAATCCTGAGATACCATCCCAGTTCCAAGATTTCCTGTCTTGGATGAGAAATTCAATGCAGGAAACTTTCTCATCCCTTCAGGCATCTTCAGTTTCTAAAAAGAGACCCAGAACTGATGACTCTGGGGAGGGTACGTCATCCAGACACATTGACGTGGATGAATCCAGCCTCTTTGAAGATCTTTCAGACTACCCTTCAGACGAGGAAGGGGAGATACTGGAAGAAGATGTAGGTATTTTTAGCCTTGATTAGATGGAACCTTTCCTTAAAAGTAAAACCCTGGGGTTAACAGAAGAAACCAAAGAACAGGGCATATTGGACGTGGCCTTCCTAGGCAAAAAGAGAGAGGCGCCAGTCTTTTCTGTGCATCATGCAGTATCGGATCTGATAAAGACAGAGTGGATAAAGGGGGATTAAAGGGTAACAGAATCCAGGAGATTTCACAAGATGTACCCCTTTAAAGGGATAGTAATACTTAAAATGTAAAGACAAATATGTTGTAGAGTTTATCCCCCTGAGTAAAACAAGAGTACTCCCACTGCTGAAAGGTGTTTCATTCAAAAGTTATTAATTTTCAAAGTTTAATTTTTTAGGTGCAATATCACAGTGGCCTGAAATTGTACACTGGCGCTGTTGCTACACCATCCTATGGAGATTTATGGTCAACTGACCAGAGCTGTCCATAGGATCGTGTAGCAACAGCGCCACTGTACAATTTCAGGCCACTGTGATATTGCACCTAAAAAATTCAACTTTGAAAATTAATAACTTTTGAATGAAACACCTTTCAGCAGTGGGAGTACTCTTGTTTTACTCCGGGGGATAAACCCTACAACATATATTTTTTTACATTTTAAGTATTACTATCCCTTTAAAGAAGTCGTCTCCTCAACATGGACAACACCTCCCAAGGTAGATATGCCAATTGCCCAGTTAACAAAGAAGACGACTCTCCTCATGGAAGATGGGTCTTCACTAAGAGACCCTATGGACAGGAGATTGGAGGCCACCCTAAAGAAACCGTTTTCAATTCTGGGACAAAACATGAAAGTGGCAACAGCTCTCACATGTTTGTCAAGAACAATAAGAATTTGGTTGTCTGAACTAGAAGAGAAAATTGAATCTTCAATGTCCAGATCAAAGTTGATGAATGAATTAGCCTTCATAAAGGATGCAGTTGGATACTCATGTGACGCATCCTGGGATATGATAAGGTTAGCTGCCCAATCCTCCTCCCCTTTCCATCACAGCCAGAAGAGCTCTGTGGATGAGACTGTGGGGAGCTGACCCCTCCTCAAAAAAAAAAAAAAAAAAAAAAAAAAAAAAAAAAATATAGATTGGTATCTTTGCCATTCTCTGGATCCACTCTTTTCGGTGAGCAATTAGAAGAAATCATTAGTCACTGGGGGGGGGGGGGGAACTCTTTCCTCCCACAGGATAGGAAAGTATTTCCCCATCAAGGGCATCTTTCAGACACCGAAGATCCTTTTGCGAGTCAAGACTCTTTCAATCTTCAAGATCATATGAACAAAAAAAAGGGTAATTTTGGCCAGTCCTCGAGGTTCCTTTAAAAGATCTGGACGCAGAGGTAGCCAATTTAATAAAGAAGTCTCATGAAGTACAGAGGACCCTTCCTCTAATTCCATTCGGCGGTCGTATCACGGCACCCTTGATCAGGCGACATTCTGACAATCTTGTTACTGCTGCCTTCCCATTGGCTGCGCTGTACAGCTCCTCCCAGTGACAGCCTTTTTATACCCTGGGCTGTCACTTAGCAATTGCCCTTTCGTGGTGTACCTGATGCCTAGCGCTAGTTTTGTCTACTTGATACCAGTGTATGACCCCGGACTGCCTGACTACTCTCTTGTTACTGTTCCTGATTATGTGTACCAATTCGGATTGGCTGACGACCCTGCTTCCTGTTCTGACCTGGCGAGACCCACGACCCTGCTCCGTTTACCGACCCGGCTTGTCGGTGGTTCCTGCTTTCTCCATGCACGGCTGGGCGAAGACCTGGCAGTTCCTGCTGCTGTATCTTTGCACATCTCTCACGTTACTGTGCCTTTCTGTGTTACGGTACTCCGGTACCGTGTACAATCCAGTCCGTGGGTTTTGAGTCTGTGTGTCAGTGCTCCTCCACACCGTACTAGTGATCGCTTGGTCTTCCGCTTTGGGTTCAGTTGGGCGCATCCGGTAGTCTGCCTTGTCCTTCGGGGGTGGTGCCTCGTTCTACTCTTGCTACACCAGTCCCAAAAGCATCTGGCTAGGTTCAGAACAATTCTAGATTTAAAGACCATGAATTCATCCATAAGGCCAAAACACTTCAAAATGGAGACATCATCGTTAGTAATTCAGACTGTCCGCCCACAAAAATTATTTTACAATGGTGGATCTCATGGATGCATACTACCATATCAAGATAGCTCCATGTCATCGCAGATTCCTGAGGTTCTGCTTCATTGAACAGCTTTAGCAATTCGGAGCTCTACCACTTGGTCTGTCTTCAGCTCCGAGAATCTTTTCAAAGATACTAGCGATTGCTCTAGAACCTCTGAGGTGAAGGGGAATAACAATCCTCCCATATCTAGATGACCTTCTCATTGTGTCTCAATCAATGACCCAATCAGAGTTGAACACCCAGATAACCTTGCAACATTTACAGAATTTGGGTTGGTTGGTGAACTACCAAAAGAGCCAGATACAGCCTTCTCAGCTTCTAAACTTCCTGGGCATGACCTTCAACACCAAGAAGAATTTAGTGACATTATCCTCTTCAAGGATGCAAGGGATTATCAATCAGGTCAGGACCTTCAGGAACACACAAGGTACACACGGCCCACGAGTATATGAAAATATTAGGATTAATGATCTCCTCCATTCACATTGTGCCATGGGCCAGGATTCACATAAGCTTTCTTCAGAACCTGTTCCTATCCCATTGGAACAAAAATCCAGCAAACACTTCTCAAAGGATTCATCTAACTCCACGAGTAAAGTTCGATCTATTATGGTGGATGGATCCAAAAAAATCTGAAGAAGGGAACCTCTCTCCAGGATCTGCAGTAGCAAAGAATCTTGACAGACGCAAGTCAGTCAGGATGGGGGGATGCTGAAACAACACCTCCCTTCAAAGGGGTATGGTCTCGGCAAGAAAAAACCCTCCACATAAATCTTCTAGAGCTCAGGGCGATACGTCTCTCCCTAGAGGGTCTGAAAAAATGTATCAAGTATCAACTAGTACAGATCGTATTCGACAGCATGGTGGCTGTACTCTACATCCAAAAACCAGGGAGGGACAAGAAGCAAAGCCCTAAATTTGGAATCGGAAAAGATACTGAAGTGGTCCAAAAAAACTTAGAGGCGATATCGGCTATTCACATAGCAGGAGTTCAAAACGTTGAAGCAGACTACCTAAGCAGGAACAGGCTGCACCCAGGAGAGTGTTCACTCAACGAGGAAATATACAATCAGATTGTCAACAGATGGGGAAATTCCGTGATAGACCTTATGGCAACCTGGGAGAACATGAAGTGCAACAACTTCTTCTCTAGGACAAGACATCCAAAAGCTCAGGCAGTGGATGCCATGGCTCAGTCATGGAACTTTCCCCTATCATATATATTTCCTACAACCCCAATGATTCCGAAGGTTCTAAGGAAGATCAGATCCGAGGGAGCAAATGTCATTCTCATAGCTCCAGAATGGCCGATAAGAGTGTGGTTCTCGGAATTGATCAAACTAGCAATAGGGGATCCATGGCCCCTTCCTAAAAGGTTAGACCTTCTCATTATTGATGGAAGAAAAAAGTCCACCTCCAAAATATATTGCAGAATTTGGAGAACCTTCTCAGGGTGGTGCAAAAGTGAGAATGTACATAGATCCTTCATTAAGACAACTCATATCTTGAGGTTTTTTACAACAAGGATTTGAAAAGAGTTTACGTCCAACTATAAAGGTTAATTTTTCCACATTGTCAGCAAAACAGTTTGCCGAGGAAGATTTGGTCAAAAGATATCTAAAGGTCATAACCAAGGTCGGGCCAAGAGTAAGTGTGATTCCTCCCTGGGACCTAAATACGGTATTAAAACAATTATCTTCATCTAGGTTTGAACCTCTAGAGGATATACCTCCTGAAGATGCTTATCCTAAAGACAGCTTTTATCACTGCGGTGACCTCCGCGAGAAGAGTATCTGAAATCCAGGCATTATCAGCAAAACCACCTTATACGGTTTTTCATCAGGATAGGATAGTTCTGAGACCTAAGCCTGCTTTCATATATCAAAAGTGGTATCTGATTTCCATCTGAAACAAGACATCCTATTACCATCTTTCTGTCCAAATCCAAAAGGAGAGAGGAAAAACTGCACAGACTGGATTTAGTCAGATGTGTTTCAGTGTATCTCAATAGAACCCAAGGGTTTAGAAAAGCGTATTCACTTTTCGTACATTTCCAAGTAAAGTACAAAGGAACACAAGCATCGAAGTCCTCCCTCTCAAGGTGGATAACTCAATGCATAAGAATGGAAGCAGGAAAAGTTCCTCCAAAAATCCTTAAGGCACATTCTACCCGTGCAGTTGCTACCTCTTGGGCGCCAAGAGCGTCTGCATCCCCGGAGGAAATTTGCAGAGCAGCAACCTGGTCTTCAGTTTTCACTTTCATCAAACATTATCAGATTGATGTACATGCCTCAGCAGAGGCAAAATTCGGAAGGAAGGTCCTTGAGGCAGCAGTCCACTCAGGATCGGTAAGACTAGCTAGTAGTTTTTTTTTTTCCCCTAAGAGAAACGAAAAAATTTGCCTACAGAATCATGTGGATGGGCAGGCACATGATGATGATTTTCAATTTCTCTAATACTGAGGGACACTTTATTTTATACCCACCCTTTTGTCTACTGCTTGAGTATGTCACATTCGTCTCTATCGCTATGAATAGGGACACAGAAGAAAGGGAGAAATTTTCTTTACTGATATTTCCATTTCCTCTGTGTCCCTCCATGGTGCTGCCTGCCCATTAACCATCTCTATATTATATTTTTCAGCTATGACAATAGATGACTGTCGAAGCAGGGGGCTTCCTTTTGTATTTTAAGTTTGGTCCTATGCAAGCTGGGAGGCGCTGATGTATACCCATTCATCTCTATCACCATGGAGTGACACAGAAGAAAAGGAAATATCGGTATGAAAAATTTCTCCCTTTTTTGTGCATAGAGAAGTGTAAACACAATTATACATAAACATCCCACTTTCCTTTCACAAACTCTCCCTTCTTGCATTTTATCTTGTTCACTTTTTTTTTTTTTTTTTTTTTTTTGTTACTCTCCGCCCCTTCAATCATTCTGTGGCTCATCAGTTTTTTTTTTTTTATTGCAGCTCTTAAAGCCAGCCAGTGGCATCTGAGAATGATGGTAGTTGTTGTTCAACAACTGGAGAGTTACAGGTTTCTCCTCCACACTATCACAAACATACCACTCCAAACACTGCATAACTGTTTGTACATTTTGTCAAAATTAAAGTAACACTAACACATGAAAATAAACCAAGTATGCATATTTTGATACCTTGTCCTTCATGCTAGCCTGTGTAAAAATTCTTTGTATTCAGGGGCCTAAAATCTAGTTTTACAAATGCTTTCTGTGAAATTTAATGTCTAGCTTTTCCAGGGCTCCCATTACAATAGCAATCCTGATAGGTGTTAGACGTTTTTATATAATAGTCTCTTAATGGGCTTGAGCTATGATATGTTCAATACATTAGAAACACATTAAATACATTAGAAACACATTGGCTTCTCTTACAATTATATCAGTCTACGTAAATCTATTTAAATACCAACTCTTTAAAATGTCTGTGTTTTCAGAACCGTGGAAGCAAAGGCCGAAGCAGAGCTGGCTCAAGACAAATTATCAGAAGACCCCAATGTCTCTTTAAGAGAAGATAAAAAATCTATTTTAACAGATTCCATTGAAGATGGTCTACATGCAAAATTAGGACAGGAGTCAAATGTTGAAGTCAAAGTTGAAGAAGTGCCTCAAAATGAACACTTTACTGAAACTGAAGAAAGTGTTTGTGTTAGTCATGAAAGTGCAGAAAAATATGCCTTATTTCAAACATTAACGTATGATTTAGATCCAGAGGAGCAAATGGAAGTGGCTACACAGCTGGGAAGCCTCAATTTTGAAACTGATTCCATGGTTTTCAGTGATAAAGATGTAGTGGAGAATGAAACCATATGCCCACAGACTTGTGTTATAGTAAAAACTGAGAAAACTGAAGATAATATTGAAAAAAGTTCTTCAGAAGACTCTTCTTCTGATAGGTAAGGCTTTGTATTTTTACTTTAGGCATAAGGAATATTTGAAAAGTATTCAGCATTTGGCTTACCAAATACACAATGTTTAATTACCCTTTTGTTATCACTATGCTAGTTAAAGGGATATTAATGTTTCATAATAAAAGCATCTCCAATTAATCTACTGTCAAAGTTGTAGTTCAAGAGTAATTGCTAAAGAATCCCCCTCCCACCCCTTTCACTGATGTAACACTTCTCATCTCAGAGCAGTAAGTCTGTCCGGATGGTTCGCGAAGAGGGACAATCTTCAGTTAGCATAAGGGAAAAACCTGTCATGGGGGGGAAGGGGTTTCATTGTTCTCACAGTAAGAAGATTGTCCCTTGCTGTGATCTGTCTGATCCCAGGACCAGATTTCACATCTGAGGGGAGGTTGCTTACACTAGGAAAAAGGGGTGGGAGGGGGATACTTTATCATTCAATTACTCTTAAACTACAACTCTGACAGTATTGAAGTAACACTCTCCATGCCCCAAATACTATGATGATTAATTGGAGCTGCTGCTTCTGTGAAACATTACTATCCCTTTAAACTTCTGTACATTGCTGAAGTTGAATCATTCTCTGCCCTATGGGTCACATCTTTCTTCTGTTGCTTTCTACTGTGAATAATGCCTTTCTCTTTTGTTTCCCTTGCCACGGCATAGAACAAATGGGTAAGGTGTCTCCTCCCCCTAGCTGGCGTAGGACCAATGAAAACATCAAAGACTGCACGCCGAGTATCCCTTCAGTCTTTTTGGTCCTATGCCCCGCTGGGGTAGGAGAGCGATAGTCGCTCATCTTTTTTTATCTTTAAAATGTGTTTTCCTACCATGGAGGTTTGGGGATATTAGCCGCATTCATTGCCGTCCAGATTCAGAGCATGCGACTTGGGAGGCTACCGGCAGCAGCAATAAGCTTGAATGTGGCTGGAACAACGTGAAGCAGAGCCGCGTGGAAGAAATAGGAAGCATGTTCTCTCCCCAGTGGTAGCAGCGGTCCTCTCCGGCGGAGACCCTGCGGCCCTGACTGCAAGGGAATCAAGAATGGTGCGTTTTCCCTCTATTTGATATGCCTGGTTATGACTGCATCCGGTAGGCCTCTGCGTTACAAGGTGGAATGCACTCTGTTTATGGGCCTATTTAAACCTCCAGGGCTGCTTGACAGGATAAGTCATTGTTTTAATTACTTTTTTAGAGTATATTTATTAAAGGTTATATTTTAATACAGTATAGGGAGGCTACCTCCTTTTTTGCTTTATGCATTATGGCTACTACTCCAAAACCTAGCACTTCTAAAGAAAAGCCTGTTACAGAATCTAAAGAAGATAAGGCCCCTCAGAAAAGTAAAGATTGTGCAGGATGCAACAATAAACTAGCTTCATCAGATCCAGCTAAACTATGTGAGGAATGCTTAAAGAAAATTGCAGGCTCTGAAGTACCAAATCAAATACCTGATTTCCTATCATGGATGAAGTCATCCATGCAAGAAACCTTCTCTTCTATTCAATCATCCATTCTAAGAAAAGACAGAGGCTAGAGGACCCGGAGGAAGGAACCTCTAGCAGGATGGGTAATGTGGAAGATATCAGTTTTGAGGATATTTTATCCCAATGTTCCTCAGAAGAAGAAGAATGGGAAATTATTTAAAAAGATGAAGGCACTTTCTGCCTGGAAAAAATAGACTCTTTTTTTAAAGCTAATGAGAAAAACATTAGGCTTAGTAGAAGATACTAAGGAACAAGACATCTTGGACACAACATTTCTAAGAAAAAGAAAAGATTGTCCAGTATTTCCAGTCCATCAATCTTTATCTGACCTAGTAAAAACTGAATGGTCAAAAGGAGACAAGAGAATCTCTACATCTAAAAGATTCATTAAAATGTACCCTTTTAGGGATGAGCATACAGCGGCCTGGATATCCCCAACTAAGATAGATGCTGCCATAGCACAAATATCCAAGAAAACTACTATATCCATTGAGGATGGATTATCACTAAGGGATCCCATGGATAGAAGAATAGAAAATTCCTTAAAGAAACAATTCTCTGTTTTAGGACAAACTATGACAGCTATGGCGTGTGTAACCAGAACTATCTGGATTTGGTTGTCAGAGCTGGAACAAAAGATTGAGTCCAATGTATCCAGATCAAAACTGCTGAAGGACGTGGCGAATATAAAAGAAGCAGTAGCATTTTCATGTGATGCATCCTTAGACAGTCTAAGATTATCAGCAAGATCATCCTCCCTTTCTGTTATCTCCAGAAGGACCTTATGGCTAAAATCTTGGGGAGCAGAAGCTTCTTCAAAATATAAGTTGGTCTCTCTTCCTTTCTCTGGAACTCTTCTTTTTGGAGAACACCTTGAAGAAATTATGAGAGATCACAGGGGATAAGAGTTCCTTCCCCAAGACAAAAGACCTAGAGCTTCTCCTCAACACCCTTCCTTTTGGAACAGACGGCAGTCCTTTCAAGACGCTACCAGCAATCAAGATCCTTTGATACCAGAAAACAAGCTGCCTTTCAGCCAAAAGGTTCTTTCAGGAAGGAGAGAATACGGAGGAACCAATTTAAGAGGGAATAACAGTGAGGATCGGTGGACCCTGTTTCCGGTTTCAGCAGAGGGTCGATTGGAACTATTCAGCCAAGCAGGGAAGACCTTGACAGTCCTAGATAAATGGGTCATTCATCCAGGGTGCCCGCTGGAATTCGACTTCTTTCCCTGCAAAAGAATATTCAAAATGTAAAAAGCTCCAAGGAATACTATGAGAGCCCTAGAATTGAGGAAGGCAGTTCAAGAATTACTTCTGAAGAAGGTGATAGAGCCAGTGCCAAACGAAGACAGAAGACCAGGTTGATACTCTGTGATCCTCACAATTCCAAAAGCAACAGGAGGATCCAGAGCTATAGTGAATCTAAAACTCCTCAACACTATGATAAAACAAAGATCATTCACGATAGAATCTGTAGCCTCAGTCATTCAGGCTATTCACCCAGGGTAATACCAATCGAAGATCGACCTCCAGGATGTATACTTCCACATTCCAGTGAGAGCCGGGTACAGAAGATTCCTGAGATTCTTTTACGAGGGTCAGCTTTGGAAATTCAGGGCACAGCCATTTGGTCTGACTTCTGCTCCAAGGATCTTCTCCAAGATGTTAATAGCCCTAGAGCCCCTAAGAATTATGGGCATAAACATTCTGCCATACTTGGACAACCTACGATTAGTAGCAGAATTCAGAAAATCTGGCAAGAAAATGGGTCACTCAGACCCTTCTTCATCTGAAACAGTTGAGGCGGATTATAAACCGAAGAGGTGCCTAGATCCAACCCTAAAACTAATATTTCTGGGTCTATCCATAGACACCAAGGAGAGGTTAATTACACTATCTCCAGAGAGGATAAAGAACAAAATCAAAAAGACATCATGTTTCAAGAAAGACAGTATACACAGCTCAGGATTACATGGAAGTGCAGAGATCTATGACATCATCCATTCAGGTTGTACCCTGGGCAAGACTACATATGAGGCCCCTACAGTGTTGGTTCCTGGGGAAATGGAACAAGACAGCAAATCCAAACCAAAGAATCACTTTGTCCCCCAGAATAAAGAAACAATTATCATGGTGGACAAACAGACACAAAATCTTCAAAAAGGATTAAGCCTAAAAGACCCTGGTGGAGGGAGAGTCTTCACAGATGCGAGTCTCAAAGGATGGGGAGGATGTTTGAAATACAGGACAGCACAGGGAAAATGGTCAAGTCAGGAAAGCACTTTTCATATAAACCAATTAGAGCTCAAAGCACTAGCCAAGAGCTTAGAGCAATTCAAAGTTTACCTGAAAAACAAGTCTGTGTAGATCATCTCAGACAGCATGGTGGCTGTTCTCTACCTGAAGAACCAAGGAGGAACAAGAAACAGCCAGCTGAACAAAGAAGCAAGCCAGATTCTAGGCTGGGCAGAGAAAAATCTGAGGGCAATATCGGCCATTCACATTGCAGGCAGCAAGAACAGGCAGTCAGATTTCTAGAGTCGAACCAGTTTGGACCAAGGAGAGTAGTGTGGTCCTTCAACAACAAGATTTTCAACATGATTGTGGCCAGATGGGGAATACCAGAAATAGATCTAATGGCGACATTCCACAACAAGAAATGCCAAAAGTTCTTCTCCCGCTCATATCCTCAAACTCTGGAGATAGATGCCATGAGTCTACGATGGATGTTCAGTCTGGTGTATATTTTTCCTCCTATCCCGATGATACCAAGGGTTATAAGAAAGATCAGACAGGACAGGGTCACATTGATTCTAATAGCCCCTTACTGGCCCAGGAGAGCATGGTTGGCAGAAGTAGTGAAGCTATTAATAGAACATCCATGGGCTCTGCCAGTCTGTCCAGACCTGCTGACTCGGGGACCAGTCTTGCATCAAAATCCAGGATTTTTGTAGCTGACGGCTGGAAGCTGAAAGAAACTCGCTGAGGGAAAGAGGACTTTCAGATGCCGTTATTGATACCATATTCCTAGGAAGAAAATCTTCCACCTCAAAGATTTATGGCAGAATCTGGAGGGTATTTGCAGACCGGTGCAAGAAAAATAGAGCGGATCATAATAACGCCTCTCCACACATTCTTAATTTCTTACAAAAAAGGATTTGAAGAAGGATTGCATCCTGCTTCCCTGAAAGTTCAACTTTCTGCCATTTCAGCATGTCTAGCAAGACAATGTGCAGAAGAAGATATTGTAAAGAAATATCTGAGAGCAATTGATAAGACAAACCCAGGATAAAAGACGTTATTGCTCCATGGGACTTGAATCTAGTTCTTGACCAGTGGATCTCAACCTGTGCACTCAGTGGCTACTAACAGGCCAGGATTTGAGGATTCCCTTGTTTAGAGCACAGGTGAGTTAATCAATATGAATGAGCCTCTGATCAGCATACCTGTGTTCTAGCAGGAAAATTCCTAAGTCCTGGCCTGTTAGTGGCCACTGAGGGCATGGGTTGAGAACCACTGTTCTAGACCAACTAGCCAGTTCTTCAAAATTTGAACCTTTAGAGGAAATTCCTATAAAGTTTATTACCTTAAAAGTGATCCTTTTAACAGCTAGAACATCTACTAGAAGAGTTGGTGAACTGCAAGCATTGTCCTGTAAAGAACCCTATACATCCTTTCATCAGGATAAGGTGGTTCTACGTACTAAGTCAGAGTTTGGATCCAAGGTAGTCTCTTTTTTTTTTCCACCTGAATCAAGAGATTGTGTTGCCCTCCTTTTTTCCCCATCCTCAGGGGAAAAGAGAATGTCACCTGCATGACTTAGATTTAGTAAGAGGTCTTTCCATTTATCTCCAGAAGACAGAGCCATTCAGAAAATCAGACTCCTTGTTCATACATTTTGCAGGAAGATTCAAGGGTTCATCTGCATCAAAACAATCCATTTCCAGATGGATTACAGAATGTATAAGAATATGCTTTCAGTTGGCAGGAAAAGACCCTCCTAAGATTATTAGAGTACACTCTACCAGAGCAGTGTCATCATCATCATGGGCAGCAAAGGGGTCAGCTTCCACTGAGGATCTGTGCAAAGCAGCTACGTGGTCCTCTATATCTACTTTTATCAAACATTACAAGATTGATGTTATGTCAGATTTGGAAGAAAAGACCTCAAATCGGTTACATCAAGGTCTGGGTAAGAATTGTAAGATTGTGTATATATTCATATAACGTTATAAAGGTATGTTTGGCATTTACCATTAAATTTCTATATCTAGGCTGCCATATCCTATTTTATGTACAATTATATTTTCTTAAACCAAGGTACACATTAGGGCAGATGTGTACCCATATTAAATTAATTTTTCTTCCCACCCGGGATTATGAGCTTGGGTATATCCCATTTGTTCTATGCCGTGGCTAGGGATACAGAAGAAAGGGAGAAATTTATCTTACCAATATTTCCTCTTCTTCTTTGTCCCTCCACGGCACACCCTGCCCTCTAATTTGTCTATATTGTAATTTTTTTACTTTGGATAAAAGTTGACTGAAGGGATACTCGGAGTGCAGCCTTTTATGTTTTCATTGGTCCTACGCCAGCTAGGGGGGAGGAGACACCTTACCCATTTGTTCTATGCCGTGGAGGGACACAGAAGAAAAGGAAATATCGGTAAGATAAATTTCTCCCTTTTGTTCGTTTCCTCTAACCAAATGTTTCTTCATGGTTTTGAAGTGTGTTATCTGGTTCTATGTATACATTGTCACTTTTTGCTTAGGGTAAGTGTGTAAAAACGCAGTAATAAAGCAGAGGTCGTATGTTCCTAGATATATAATTAACGTTTTGAGTGCCAGAGAAATATCCCAAGCATTGCGTTCAATAACTTTCTGGCACTCGAAGAGTCAATTGCTTTAAAACGCACATCTGCAATGACGGTTATACTTTTGTTTTTGTGTTTAATAAACTTTAACCTCTTTCATACAGGTCTTTCTTACGTTTATGATTGTGCATGCATAGCGTATATGAGGGGAACACGCTCTAATGTGAGATATGGGTATTGACTGTCTCACTTTCAACCATTAAGTCTCATACTTACATAAAATGTACACATACCTAACTTACAATGTACTGGTAGAAGGCTCCTGGGAAAAAATATGTACTGGGTGAAATAAGCCTCTTTCAGGTTAGAATAAAAACAATTCTCAAAAAATGTAATAAAACATTAACAAGTTCCAAACATATTTTTATTGCTTCAGGAATTTTGATAGAGGCAGTAATATATCCTCCACAGGCCTAACTGGACAATAAGCATGAATGCTTTATGACTGCTGAGGATGGGGAGGCCCCCCTGTCTTTGTTTATATTGCATTAATTCCAGTTGATATGGTTTTGTTTGTAGTTTAAATATCGAACATGCATAGGTTGGCACTATTTTAATGCCAATATATCAAACTTTTTCCAAACTATATTTAGGTCTGTTGTTGGCATTGCATATACTTTCAACTCCACCCCTTGATCGATGGTTGCAGTTCCAGAAAATGATGCTGGTCTGTGTAATCATCCTTGAATTGTCTACTTCCTATATTAACATACAGTCCTCTCTTTTTGTTCATAGAGAAGCATAAACACAATTATACATAAGCTTCCCACTTTCCTTTCACATACTCTCCCTTCTTGCATTTTCTCTTGTTCACTTTTTTTTTACTCTCCGCCCCTTCAATCATTCTGTGGCTCATCAGTTTTTTATTACAGCTCTTAAAGCCAGCCAGTGGCATCTGAGAATGATGGTAGTTGTTGTTCAACAACTGGAGAGTTACAGGTTTCTCCTCCACACTATCTCAAACATACCACTCCAAACACTGCATAACTGTTAGTACATTTTGTCAAAATTAAAGTAACACTAACACATGAAAATAAACCAGGTATGCATACTTTGATACCTTATACTTCATGCTAGCCTGTGTAAATATTCTTTGTATTCAGGGGCCTAAAATCTAGTCTTACAGATGTTTTCTGTGAAATGTAATTTCTAGCTTTTCCAGGGCTCCCATTACAATAGCAATCCTGATAGGTGTTAGAAAATATTTTATGTTATAGTCTTTTAATGGGCTTGAGCTATGATATGTTGACTAGAATAGCAGTGGTTACTAATCTCAATAGATTAACAGCATTAACCCAATTTAATTTTTTGATATTAGTTTTCCTTAAAATGTTGCATTTTTTAAGGTGGCATAGCCAGGTCTCAGAAATGTTCTTACAATTTTGCTGGTGTGTCATTTTAAAGGACAGTAAATTATCATTATCATTGCTTGGGAACCAAGCATCCATAGCTAAAAACTCCCCCGTTTTACTCTGAAAGTCTTTGTGATCTACTCGTCTGGGTGACATCACCACCCCTCTTGGCACCTAAGGGAGAGCAATCTGCTCATTCCAAAATAATCTCTGTGTTGGTGAATTTGCTGTCAATGAGCTTGAATGGATAGGAGAAAGATTTTCAATAAGTCCTGAGTGAGATAATGTTACCTAACCCTGCTGATGGTAGAGAACAAATGGTTGAGTTTAAGTTATGGAAACTTGGTTCCTATGACTGTTAGAACATAACATAGTTAAAAGGCTTATATACTGATCCTTTACGTCCCTTTAAATATGGGATATGGAACACTACTTAGGAACTCAGAACTACAAGTTCCAGTTTGCATTACTTTAACTCATCCTCAGTGTCTGAATGTTTTTATCACTTACATCTAATTGTGAGTGTGCACGTGCCCACATGCATACACCATATTAAAATTAATGAGTCTTGACATCTGTGTTGAAACTAACCTGTTGCTAGACTGTCAGAGGAAATTAGTTTCACAGCTAAGGAAAGCCACTTTTTCTGTTTCTCACGTTGAAAGTGTCTGTCTGTAAACTGTTGGACTGGAAGAGAGTTAGTGGGAGGGAAAGAGATGGGGGCCTGGTATTGAGCGTGTATATGAGTCTGTTGGTCTGACAGAAGTAGTGGGATTAGAAATCATCCATGTTATGGAGCAAGATACTTAATTGTGTGGAAGGAAGTGGGTCTCTTTTACTGCATTAGAAACACATTGGCTTCTCTTACAATTATATCGGTCTAGGTAAATCTATTTAAATACCAACTCTTTAAAATCTCTCCATGTTTTCAGAACCATGGAAGCAAAGGCTGAAGCAGAGCTGGCTCAAGACAAATTATCAGAAGACACCAATGTCTCTTTAAGAGAAGATACATCTACTTTAACAGATTCCATTGAAGATGGTCTACATGCAAAATTAGGACAGGAGTCAAATGTTGAAGTCAAAGTTGAAGAAGTGCATCAAAATGAACACTTCACTGAAACTGAAGAAAGCATTTGTGGCAGTCATGAAAATGAGGAAAAATCTGCATCATTTCAAACGTTAATGCATGATTTAGATCCAGAGGAGCAAATGGAAGTGGCTACACAGCTGGGAAGCCTCAATTTTGAAACTGATTCCATGGTTGGCAGTGATAAAGATGTAGTGGAGAATGAAACAATATGCCCACAGACTTGTGTTTTAGTGAAAACTGAAGATAATGATATTGCAGAAAGTTCTTCAGAAGACTCTTCTTCTGATAGGTAAGGCTTTGTGTTTTTACTTTAGGCAAAAGGAATGTTTGATAAGTATGCAGCATTTGACTTACCAAATACACAATGTTTAATTACCCTTTTGTTATCACTATGCTAGTTAAAGGGATAGTAATGATTCATAATAAAAGCAGCTCAAATTAATCTTCATAGTATTTGGGCCATGGAGAGTGTTGTTTCAATAATGTCAGAATTGTAGTTCAAGAGTAACTGAATGATAAAGAATCCCCCTCCTACCCCTTTTACTGATGTAACGCTTCTCACCTCAAAGCAGTAAGAATGTCCAGATGGTTCACAGAGAGGGACAATCTTCAATTAGCATAAGGGAAAAACCTGTCAAGGGAGGCAGGGTTTGTTCTCACAGTAAGAAGCTTGTCCCTTTCTGTGATCTGTCTGATCCCAGGACCAGATTCCACATCTGAGTGGAGGTGGCTTACACTAGGAAAAAGGGGTGGGAGGGGGATACTTTATCATTCAATTACTCTTAAACTACAAGTATTGAAATAACACTCTCCATGCCCCAAATACTATGATGATTAATTAGAGCTGCTGTTTCTGTGAAACATTACTATCCCTTTAAACTTCTGTACATTGCTGAAGTTGAAATGTTCTCTGTCCTATGGGTCACATCTTTCTTCTGTTGCTTTCCACTGTGAATAATGCATTTTTTTGTTAGTTTCCTCCAAACTGCCACATCACTTTTTCTCTATCAGCAACTGGTATATACTGTGATTTTCATTATTATTTTGTAGGTACTCATACAATTTGGGGTGCTCATTTTAAATGTACAAATCTTTGCAAATACAAATTTCATTTAATTTAACTATTTATATGTAGCATCATTACAGCTTCTGGTATATATTATCAGAGTAAGGCAGGACTTATCACTTGGTGGCTCGTTTTAAAGTGGACCTGTTACCTGTGCATATTTTAGTTTCATTAAATGTCTATTTCTAACAGCCTATAACTTCTGCTCTTTGCTTTACAAACTGGTTAATAATTTTAGAGAGATTTGATTGAGCAGTTGGGAAATCTCAGCAGTGCTTTGTATATAATTGCATGTTCAGACAATCACCTCTTTACCATAAAATATATTTATTTAGCATACTTCCCAACATTTCAAATGGCCAAAGAGGGACACTTGTATTTTAGGTGGTGTTTCTGGGGGCGTGGCTAGTGTGCGGGACATTAGTGAGAATTTTTAGGTTACTTTGTGACCTACTGACACATCTTTGTGTAAATGAATAAAAGATTTTGAGCACGATCAAAGTATTTTATTTACACAGATTAATTTACAAACACATGTACTGAAGATTAACTAAACATTTATTTGAGTTTTATTGCGGTGGAACAATGTGATACAATTATATACACACCACACAGTCTGATATCCTAAAAAAGGGACACCAGGTAGAAATGAGGGACAGGAGGATTTGGGTCTTAGAGGGTCTGTCACTCCTAAAGAGGGAGACTTGGGAGGTATTATTTAGTAACTGTTTTACCAGGAACGAGATTTCTCCTGTTTACAATTTTTTCCTGGACAGCATTTACAATACATTGTTACACATTTATACACAAATAGAAACAGCACATTGTATTTTAAAATTGTTACATGTTAAATACAAAGGAATAAGCATTTTCAGGGATTTTAAAGGGAAACTTTTACCGAAAAGACACTTTGTCTTATTAGATCTATCTACTAAAATTGACAGAATTTAGGTTTATCTATTTTTGTAGCCTCGTTAATTATGCTTTGCAGTGCGATGGAGTGACGCTACTCCATCATATTGGCACTCAACGCGTTAAGCTTTGCAGTGCATTCCGTACCCCTCTGGCACTCAAAGGGTTAAAGCAAGTGAAATGTATTTGTCCCATGAGGTGGATTTAAAGGAATAGTAAAGTTTCATAATGAAAGCAGTTCCAATTAATCTTCATAGTATTTGGGCCACGGAGAGTGTTATTTTACACTGTCAGATTTGTAGTTTAAGAGTAATTCAATGATAGAGTATTCCCCTCCCACCCCTTTTACTGATGTAACACTGCTCAGCTCAGAGCAGCAAGACTGTCCACATGGATCGCAGAGAGGGACAATCTTCAGTGAGCATAAGGAAAAACCTGCCCTCCTTTGTCAAGGGGGGCAGGGTTTTCCTTATGCTCACAGAAAGATGATTATCCCTTGCTGTTAGCTGTCCGGTCAAGTGACCAGATTCCACATCTGAGGAGAGGTGGCATAGGTAAAAGGGGCGGGAGCAGTATATTTTATCATTCAATTACTCTTGAACTACAACTCTGACAGTACTGAAATAAAACTCTCCATGGCACAAATACTATGAAGATTAATCGTAGCTGCTTTTTTTTTTTTTTTTATAAACATTACTATCCTTTTATGTTTCAAAACCTGCCAAAGTATAGTCCTTATTCTTGACTCTGTCCCATAGTTTTCTGTCCCCTGCTGCTCAAGTAATATGATGTAGACATGTACAATCCCAGAGACGCCCAGCTTTCTTCTGACTTTTACAAACTGAAGTGAACCTGTCACTCTAAAATACATATTGATATAGCAGACAGTGACACTTGTCAAACTATCCACTTCACCAATATGCATTTATCCTTGGTCACAATGTGATGGAGCGATGCTACTAGCATCACTCCATCGCATTGCAACAATTAGTGATCAAGGTTAAATACATATTAGTGAAGTGGATAGTGTGTCAAATATCACTTTTTGCTTCACCAATATGTAATTGGAGAACAAGTTCTCCAGTGTGTACTACATTGTGAATGGAAGAAAATGGAGTCAGGCACCCTATACCCTGCCGTCAGTTTCTGGAAATACTGGAATCTGAAGGGGTACTTTACAGAGACAAACATCCTTTTAATGATAGAGGTTTTTAATAAAGTAGGTCTTTGCCATTATCGGTGTTGGTTATGGTGTAATTCATTATCTGTTTGGCGGATTCCACTTCTACCCGTTAGTGGAGCTGGAAGTGCTTTGATTCATCCGTTCGATTGTCAAGAAAGGACATTGTGCTAGGGTGTGAGCTAGTGAAAGCAAGTACACCAGGAGGCAGATTATAGCCTTTGAAAAATGTGTGTAGTTATCTGAGTGTTGGTGAAGGATTGCACTGGATTGACATACTTCACTTACAAAAATCCTCTGCGCCGCTCTGTTTTCTCTTTGCCAGTTGAGGAAGAAGCAAGGTTATCATCAGATGAGATTAAATAAGGATCCAGAATTTGAATGTCAGTCTGATTTTAGGGATATTTTGCAAGAGGTAGATAATTGGGAATATTACACAGTCAATTTATTTACTTTAATAATCCACAAAAACATTTTTTTTTTTTTTTTTTTTTTTTACTCTATACCAAAAATATATATAAATCTAAGGAAACCACCAGGGTGCCCTATAGTGTCTTGAATAGGATCTCTCAATGTAACTTGAGAAGGCAGACAATTTCTTGCAGGAACCAGTCATAAATTTACAAGCGTATGTGAAGAAAACCATACATATCATTAACTTGTGTGGCTGGAAGGTGATAGTTTAGTTACGGTAGATGTATCTTATTATCCACAATAACTGATCATACTATAGGGTGTAAAGTGGCACATTCTTTCTTGAATAAGCATGGAAACTTAAAGGAGAAACCTTATTTTATATCATGTTGTTCATTTTACAGCACAGTTATTTTTGAGATGCAGATGAGTTTTACTTTTGCAATTACAGGGTTCGGCCATGGGCACAAAATTCACACTTGGCTATGAAAATTTGTATATGGTCTATTGAGAGGAGTTACTCATCTGGCACATTAACCGGTATAGTGCAAACCTGGTGCTCTGACATAGGTACATTTTTTTTTTCTCCTATGTAGAGGATTATTTCAAATCCATTTCATTGGGTCACTGCCATTTTTCTCCACAATTAAGGAATATTCCCAAGAGTGATTTCAGATGTATTAGTAGAAATTGTATAGATAATGAACATATGAGGAATAAGCAGATTTATGAAGTAGTAGTATGATGGTCTGGGGGTGAAGCAGGATAATCAAAACACAAAAAAATAAATAAATAGAGAGGAATTTTTGGTACAGAAAGTTTCCAAATATGTATGTCATTTGGATTTAGTAATCAATAGCCCATATAATTCAGATCACAATATTTACAAAACAATTAAAAACTACATGTGCCATTATTGACTTTTAGTATATAGCGATCACTAGTTTCTGTGATACTTTGTGAGTGACTTATATGTTCTCGCCACTGCGGATCTCCTCCGCATTACCCAGCATTATTTTTATAACTAGTTCATAATGCCTTGTATAGATTTCACTTAATGTCTTGTTGCCATAGATCTATGGTTTAAAAGTAACACTGTGTAGTGCTGATGTATATGACCTCCTTAGGCTTCACAGCATTGCACAGCACTTGCGTCTTTGATTACAGCGATCTTCTTTAGTATCTTTGTACCATATATCCCATTCAGTGAGTTGCTATTATAGCTGTACTGGTTCTGTGTAAACACTGTAAGATGTAGATGACCCTGTTGGTCTCCCTCGCATCGCACATCAGTTGTTGCATTGTCCCTGTGAGCTGTGCGAAAGACTTGGTTTTTCTTGGATACCGCGGATCTCCTCCACATTGCACAGCACCACTGTTAAGATGTGCCACAATTGTATTTGCCACATATTGAGCTGTGCACTACCGATATAGAAGACCCGCTAGGTCTCCATTACATTGCACAGCATCCAATACTTCGACCACAATGATCTCCTATAGTAACATCACAATACACATTTGATGAACTAAGCTGATGCCAGTGCTGGATTGATATGTAGCGCAGTGGGTGTATGATGCATTAGACCACTTTGGTCTCCATTGCATTCCACAGCGCTCGCTGTATTTACCACAGCGATCTTTTTCAGTTACTTTGTATCTTTATCACCATATCTTCCCCTATATGCAAGGTGTGTGTGCTTGTCTTCATGTTGTTCGCTGTTGCATGGTGCACACGAAGCGGCACACTGGGATGGCATACCGTGTGCCGCCGCAGGTTCACCTTGGTTGTAGATTTGACTATGAAACAGCTTCAACATGAATCAGCAACTTTGACTCCGTTTTACAATATAATACATTTATTATCACTTGTTAACATATGTACCGTTATCTGTCATAGTGTTTGTTATGACACTGTCACTAAGGTTTTAAATGCACCAATCACTAGCGCTAATTTTGGCGCTAAGTAGGAGCGAGGGGTTTAAATGGGGAAGTTTGTTTGCTTCACGTTTATCCTGACAAAGGCTGCTATAATGCACCCGAAACGTTGATATAATAAAGATCCACTGTTTGTCACTACTGAAGTCAAGACATGTGAGTGCTGTTGTTCAATTTTGGACTTATACTGCGACTCTAACACGAGCACCCAGGCTGTTGTCTTTGTCAAAAACGTGAGTGCCTCTGTCTGGGAACATACACACATATGGATATATGTACAGTTTATGTATGTTTTCTTTAGATTCTTTTTAAAGGGATAGTAATGTTTCATAATAAAAGCAGCTCTAATTACTCATCATAGTATTTGGACTTTGGAGAGTGTTATTTCAATTCTGTCAGAGTTGTAGTTCAAGAGTAATTCAATGACAGTGTCCCCCTCCCGTCCCTTTTACTGATGTAACACTTTTCAGCCAGAGCAGAAGGGAGGAGCCCAGGTAAATTGCAGAGAAGGACAATCTTCAATTAAGATAAGGGAAAAACCTGAAAAGCTTGTCAAGGGGGGCAGGGCTTTCATTGTTTTCACTGTAAGAAGATTGTCCCCTGTTGTTATCTGTCTGGTCTTACAACCAGATCCCCATCTGAGAAGAGATAGCTTACACTAGGTAAAAGGGGCGGGAGGGGGAAACTTTGCTTGTGAATATCTCTAAAACCATAAAGGTTTGAGAGATTACTTATATCATTCTTCATATTTTTTTAATGCCTACAAAATAAAATAAAGTTAAAATGAAGTATTACTATCCCTTTAAATAAGTCCTCAATACTGTTAATATCAACTTTTAATAAAGTATAGGCAAAGTACATAGATATCAAGGCACAAAACGTTAGTCATACAAATCTCACACTGACAAGATAACAGAAGTAAAATCAAGTCATAACATACAATCGTCCTGTGATTGAGTGGAGGATGTAATAAAACTTGGTGCAGTTGTACAGGACAAAATCATAATACTGGTTTGTTTCCAAATGGCAATGTTGGGCCCATGGAGCATGTCAAAGAAGAAAAAATGTAAAGTTACCTCCAAAGTGAGAGAGTGTGTGGCTCAATTGTAAGAAAGAGAAGCAAAGGGATGTTAATAGAAGACTAGAGAAGCCACAGTTGCCGAGACTTCAAGCATAGAGAGATTCAATTTCCAGACGGAATGCCTGGATAAGCCATAGGGACAGATCTAGTATGTTCCACTAGGACATGATCAGACCACATCTTGCATAAGATTTCCGTGGACCAGGCATAGTGAATATGGGGCTGGCTAATCCTGAAGTAACCAATACACGAGTGAGTTTTAAATGGATGGGGTATCATTAGTGTAGTGCGTTGTAGCGGCATGCAGGAAGGCATCAATAAGACCCAGGTAAAGCACTGTTTTGGTAAGTTTGGGAATACTAGTTTGGGGGACATTGTATTTTTTTTTTTTTTTTTGAGGAGCAGGCCAGGGAGGGGTTCAGAGGGATATTTAGATCACCATCCAGAATTGGGAAACCCTGTTGAAAGTCCTTCAATTTGTCTTTTACTGTAGTGAGCAAACTGGTCAGAGTTAGGGTGTTCCTTTCAAAATTTGACAAAGTATGGAGTTTGTGGGTATCCAAAGTTTTCAAGTATTGATGCAGGTAAATGTGCCCTGTGACTGTGATCAGAAAATTGTAATTCCAATTGGAGGAGAGAAATATAAGTAGCCATGGTAGGTGGAGAGGGGGAGCCTCCTGCATGCAGTTGGTGGATGGTGGGAAGTAGGTGTTATTTTGTTGTCTATTTAGTAGGATCGTAGTTTACTAAATAAAGTAAAATTACACTACATGGTATGTTTGCTTCTCAATATTGTTTGAAGTTTTTATGTATCTGATTTATCACACTATTTGAATTGTAACCTGATCATTATGTTTGTTGGATACTCTGTCAACCAGATGTGTTTACTTCAATAACCGTTTTCAAAAAGGAGGTGGAAAAGAGCAGGAAGAAGACTTAAACATACCCTTCTTAAAGCTAAGAATACAAGAAAGGAAATGAGACACCTACAGCAAAAAAATAGCATTTGGGCACCAATATTAGATAAACACTGACCAGTACTTTGACAACGACTTAAAGGGATAGTAATGTCTAGCAAAAATGTGCACTAGTTTGATTAAGTAAAGTTTTTAGAAGGTATGACCCTGGTTTTAATGTCTGTGTCTCTACCGTTCATCCAAAAATCGTTGTTGAAGTCTTCCCCTCCCTCATTTGCTTCCTGTGTGAGTGACGTAGGGAGGACGTATGGAGCACTTCACCCCCTCCCATCGGGTATTTCTGTGGAGTGCGCATAGGAGAGACAGATTTCACGAGCACACACAGGATCAGAAGATTTTTAAAGATGGCAGATGGACTTCCAATGCTAGTAAACTATGAAGGGTAATGAATGAAATCTGAGCAAAACAAATCTTAGCGATAAGCTTTATTAAGCAAGGAGAATCATATATGGAGTTTAAATATGAGGACATTACTATCACTTTAAGATCTGTAGTCTAGTAGAGGATACAAACCCATTGTAAGTGCTCACTGAACCTCAGGACTGGTTAGTAATAAGCCACTATATAAGTAACATAAAAAGACCAACACTTTGTTAGGACATTTGCATGGAAATTGCTTAAACAGATTGACACATTTGACAGTGTACATTTCAAATATTTTATAAATTGTGATACAATTGGGGTTATATATATATATGTCGCTATAAGTAGGTGGATAAAATATAGTGCACAAGAACATTTGACCAATGTGAGTAATGAAAAAAGAGAACCTGCAGTAAAAAAAAAAACTACATATAGTGAGGAACATGGTGATTACAAAAATTTGCAGATATCTGGTATGGATAGAATATGCAAGCGAGCTGCTTCCTGGGAGAAAATATGCGGATCGTTCTGTTGAACTGCATGACACTCAAAGGGTTAAATGAAAGGATGAGACAGCAGTAGATATTTTAATCGGATCGCTGGTAAGAGTACTATTCTGTACACAGTAATGACTAAATTATTATATGAAGGAATGACTATGTATAGGATGGAATTGATTGCCAGTTGAGACATTTTGGAGAGTATGATCTATCTACTTAGGCACATGTAGCACTATATATATATATATATATATATATATATAAGATATATATATATATATATATATATATAAGATATATATATAAGATATATATATATATATAAGATATATATATATAAGATATATATATATATATATATATAATAAGATATATATATATATATATATATATATCTATATATATAATAAGATATATATATATATATCTATATATATAATAAGATATATATATATATATCTATATATATAATAAGATATATATATATATATCTATATATATAATAAGATATATATATATATATATAGATATATATATATATAGATAGATAGAGATAGATAGATAGATAGATATAGATAGATAGATAGATATATATATGATATATATGAGATCAGTTACAATCATGGGAATAACTATTACATAGTGGTATAATAGAGAATGAGTATGAGGATACATTTTAATTCATATTCCATAGCGAACAATCTTCTTAGTATGAAACTAACATTAATTTGGAATAATCTGTGTTCAAGAATAGATGTAATGCTATGCTAGAGTGCATGCAGTGGAGAGTAGAACATGAGCATAGTGATATGTTGGACTTTAAATGTTTTCTGTATTGCATTAGATGCATTTGGATACAGAAGCAATCTCCTAGTGTATATGACTGTGTTCTAAGAGAGCTTGGTTTGGCTATGCTGCTTTTAAAGGAGAAGTATTTATCCTGTATTATCTGGATAGTAACTCAGTAAATCAGATGAATTAACTTCCAGCATGGTTGGATTGATTATATATTTTTGTATCTCCTCCTTTGTTTATGGCAACTGATGCTGATGACAACAGTTAACTACCAGTCAAAAAGGGCTGTGTTTTTGGATTCTGTCACAGAGGGGGTTGTGGTTCTTGGGGCATACAACTGTCAAGGAGGTGGTGTTCAGTTCCTTTTTGAAAAAGCTCACTATAAAAATGTACGCCAGGGCTTTTTTGTTTCCTACAAATATGTTTTTTTCAGAGATGATTTTTCTTCTACCCAGTGATTTTGATGGCAGAGTAAATCTTTAATACGCTTTGAATTTTAGTAGTCTAAATATTTTTGGAGAACTCATAAGCACACCAAATGAAATGTTACTGCTGGAAACGCTGAGATATAAGACATTACTTAACGTCCGAATTTTATATCTGTGTATCCACTGAATAAATTATCTTAATTATTACCACCAATTTATGAACCTCTGTACTTTAGTATGAGCTTAATTTGTGATACAGGCAGAACATAAAATTGCAATACTCACATATATATTTCTAAGTAATTTTAATTTCTTAATATTTTTATTGTTTTAAAAACATAATTATTTGAATTGTGTGTTTTTTGCCATCACATCTGTTGCTCATCTGCTCTAATTAACTATTTGAAGGCCTTAGTGCTTAGTGCTATGCAGGTTTTCTTTTCTTTCTTTCATTCAGTTTTTAAGTAAACTTAACCACATTGTAGCTCCACCTTCACTCCGTTTTCGATTATAGAAACCAAGGCCAGAGGCTTTATTAATATGATAACCAAAATAGCCTAAACCATCATTCTAGAGGTAACAGCTGGGAGTGCACACCTGCCAGAGAACTCAAGGCAAAAAATGTTTTTGCAAAGGATGCCCTGTGTCTCCTATGGACTTAAGAAATTAATTCATCAGTAATTAACCTAAAAATCCTTTTTGTCTGCTACTTTTATCCCTCATAGGGTGAGCAAGTTTAAAGGGGAGCGATCACCTATTTATTTATTGCTCACATATGAAAATGGAAGGGAAAAAAACACTAAGAAGTCATGTAATTTTTTTCAAATTGCCTAGGTTGTGAGAAAATAGATTTACTAAAAGCCAATGTGATGTCACCATTCAGCTTGCCTGCGGCACAAGTGATGCTGAAGACATAGAGTTGTACTGCCGGCAGTCCCCCTGTGGCAGCATATACCCATTCACCACCTTCCCCTTTTCCTCACGGAGTATCTAAACAGCTGCCTGCAGGAAGTATCGAAATGAAGGAGCAAGCCAGGCAAAAAGCAACGCTGCTTTTATTAGTGTATTTATTGCCTGACTTGCTCCTACATGTTGCTTCTACCTGCAGACAGCCGTTTAGACACACTCTGGTAGGAAAAGGGGAAGGCAAATGACAAGGAGAGTGCTGCCAATCATCTTAAACAGAGGTGTGTGAGGTATGTTTTCACCTACGTTGAAGCTGCTTAGCAGTTGAAACGGGCCGTTTTGATCTTATCGATTTATTGAACCTATTAGTAATTGATTTAGGGGTGGGGGTGGTTTATGGTTGGTCTCTGCCTGCTGGGAATGAGATGGGTGGTGCTGGACTGTGAGTTTCTGCCTTCAGACACCTCTCAGGCCCAGAATTCCTAATTGATTTATGGTCCCATCCCCTTAACTATACTTTAAAGGGATAGTAATACTTCATTTTAACTTTATTTTATTTTGTAGGCATTAAAAATACATGAAGAACGATATAAGCCTTATCTCTTAAACCTTTATGGTTTAAGATATATTCACAAGCAAATTTTCCCCTCCCTGCCCTTTTTACTTAGTGTAAGCCATCTCTTCTCAGGTGTGAATCTGGTTGTAAGACCAGACAGATAACAGCAGGGGACAATCTTCTTTATATGAAAACAATGAAAGCCCTGCCCCCTTGACAAGTTTTTCAGGTTTTTCCCTTATCTTAATTGAAGATTGTCCCTCTGTTCAATCTACCTGGGCACCTCCCTTCTGCTCTGGCTGAACAGTGTTACATCAGTAAAAGGGGCGGGAGGGGGACACTTTGTCATTGAATTACTCTTGAACTACAACTCTGACAGAATTGAAATAACACTCTCCAAAGTCCAAATACTATGATGGTTAATTAGAGCTGTTTTTATTATGAAACATTACTATCCCTTTAAGTTCTTCCCTACTGTTACCGTTCTTGGCATCTGCTCTCACCAGTATCCAAATGCAGCTGCAGAGCTGAGGTGGGAGATTTGTAGAACAGGGGATGTCCTGCAGAGCAATGTGGTACAGCTTGTACTGCCGAAAAGGGAAATTTTGACATCAGTGGGAAATTTTAAAAGCAAATTTCTCATAAAATATTGTGATTTAAAAAAAAAAAAAATAAGCAACCTATAGACAATTTAAATAGCTAAATCCAATTACATAAAGTGTCTTCAGGGTGAAATTGCCCCTTTGTTTATTAAAGTTTCATTCCTATTTCATATAAAATGTGTTAGCGAGTACAGTTTCTTAAAGAAAATGGTTAAATAAAATAGTATGTTAATATTGTTCCACTGTTCTGTTGCAGTGATACAGACACTGACTCATCATCCTCGTCCTCTTCCTCTTTGTTTTCAATGCCTCCAGCAAATGAAGATGAACCAGTTGAAAACAGTGATGTTCCACTGAAGACTAAAGATGAGGTTCTTTTTAATGTGAGTGTAATTTCTATAGCTAAATTAGTGTCTGCATATCAAACTGCATTATTTCAATGCTTCACAGATGCAACTAAGTGAAGGAAATGCTCTACTTATTATACTGTATTAATGGGTGCTGCTGCAATTTTGTTTTCAATTCCAACTTAATTTAGTTGTTGAAATGTCAGTTATGTGTAAGGAAATAGGAAACAAGAAGCCATTCCTGTACATGTGTATATTATAGTGTTTTAGACCTGAGTTTTTTCCTTTATCCTACAAGATGTTTTTCTCATTCTAGATGATTTTTCACCATGTTTCAGTACATTTTACTATAATAAATGGCAACGATGGTATATAATGAAGTGCAGTAAAAAAAAACCAAAACAAACTGTTATATATGTACCATTGCCGATCATTGAAAGAGTTGTTTTTAAAGGTATAGTACGTGGTATTATTTTAACTAGCTTGCCTAATTTATGGTAGCTTGTAATCACACCAAGTAATTTGAGTAAATGAAAATGTATATATTGGAAAGATGTATTATACAGGCTTCATGCAGTTTGTTAGTGGGTGGGGCAGACTTCTGTATAAATGGACTGGCAGAAATGTTCATGAGGTCCCCACATACATGTAGGAGAACAAGTAAATCTAGAGCCGCGCCTCATGTGACTGGAAATTGCCTTCTGTATTGAATTTTTCTACTTAAAATGGAACTATTACCTCAAATAAAGTCCCTCACCCCTATAATTGGTCATATAGCGATAAGCTTAGAAATAGTACTGTTATCCAGCATAAGTACAGCGTTACTAAGAAATCCTACTTCTTCTGTTGTGTTTTTATAGCCATTAAATACACGAGATGCCTCTTTCTTTAGTGCTTGCTTTGCCCATGATGTTTAGGGGGGGGACTCTATCTAGCCCATGTATACTGAGTGCTTTGTAGGGCTCTCATGCTGCACATCAGTTGTTTTTTAAAGGCTTTTAATACAGTTTTATTGGAAAAAAAAAAAAGTTATGTTTTAAGCGTTTCAATCACCCACTATTGTTAAGTTATAGGGTAACAGTAATGTGTAATATTAAGGGGAATTAAGTGTGCTGTTTAAGTAGTTACACTAGTAGTTATTGTAGTTATACTACAAGAACCTTCACTTTAATTAGTGTTCAGTACCCCATAATTCTTGACAGGTGGTGCCGTTTTGTGTTCAAAATCTACAACTGGGGGAAGATATTTTGGTGTAACTTAATGTTATGGTTAAGTCTAGGATTACATTTGGTACAGTAGGTCAAAAAAGAGTGAGAAAAGTGCTTTATTTTTTACTAGCAAAAGGGGCACAACATTGCCTGTGGGATTAAGTCCTTTCAGGGCTTGAGAGTTATTGAATGCAGTGATTGACAATGGTTTGGGTACGTTTGTGGCAGGGAAAATATTAATTGTTTAGGAGCCAAAGAGGTATGCATGCAGTGAAATGTGTTTGATAGCTGAATGGGTTTAAAGAAACCAAAGAAAATGTGCAATGTGTAGGGTTCCTTCATTGCCAAAGAGGTATCCAACACATTCCACTGAATGGATAGCTCTCTGGCTGTCAAACACAAACCTTTCACTGCCGAAAATGTGGCCAAACCATTTTTAATCAATGTGTTGAATAACCCTCAAGCATTCAAAGGGCTTAGGGCTCGATCCAGATGTTGGCGCTGGCAGAAAAAACTGGCAACGGTGGGGTTTTTTTTTTTAAGTCAAGTAAGCAATGCAAATATTCCCACTAGTAAGACATAACAGCAGTTTTGAAACGTACTATGTCCGTCGCCAAAATATTGCCCATTGAGGACAATGTAAAAGCTAAGCCCAGAGCCATTCAAATGTTGGAGTTAGGGCTAATGCGAGTTAAATTGAAACATTTTCCTCCAGAAATCAAACACATACTTTTTTTGGCAAACATCACACAACACAGAGTAGAAAACCGTTGTCGAGGGAAACAAAACAGAGAAGCAGGTCATTAAAGGACACAATCCAAGCATACAGAGGTCAGATATTAACCCCTGCAATGCCTATCAAATGCAATAACAAGGCCTACAACAGTGGTTCTCAATCCCTCCATCTAAGACACCCCTAACATACAATCTGGATGTTCAAGGGTACCCCTTGAAGTTGTTGGGAAGGGCTCAGTGAAAGGAACACTCAATGGATACATACTTATTAGTAGGTCTCACAGTGGGGATGACAAGAAGATTATTGAACAGAATGACCACTACAAACATACATCACAGAACACGTCTACAAAGCGGTTGTAACCTCTATGGGAATAGTCAGGCAAACTGAGCATGCACTCATAGCACACTAAAGAGCCAGGAACAAATGTTGTGAAACACCGGCCTAAACCATACAAACAAGTCACAGACAAACAACAAGAATCCAGCAACCCCACAAGGACAAGGGGAACACAAAGCAGAACAACATAAGCCATCCCAACACACCTTTGAACAACAGGGGTTAACACACAACACAATATGGACACCTGTCACTCCAAAAACAAATCAAGCTCATGTAGGTAACCTCAGCAATGTAGACAAAACACACACCTGACAGGTGCATACCAATTACAAATAATCACACCACTAACCACAGACACACCAGCAAACAATTACCTGGATAACACATACCTTACAATTAGTCCATTATGACCACATGATACAGAAAAAAGGGAAGAAAGGAAGGGGGAAACCAACCGGAAAAGAACCACCAGGCGGTGCCCCCCCCCCCCCAAAAAAAAAAAAAAAAAAAGAAACCTAATAATTGAGGCACACTCCAGGAGTATACAAAAATAGAAATAAGCTTCATTAGACAATACAAAATCAATCAAGTGAATACATAAAATCAATTAAAAACCATCCAGCACGGGAATATAAAGTCATTAAAATATTTTCCTTTAGAATAATGCCCCCATAGACTGAGAGCAAATATATGTAAAGCAAACGTGCAATACCATGTACCTACAAAAAATCTTAAGTGGACTATTAGCAAGGTGCAGTATTATCATACATATAAAGTAAAAAGTGATAAAAAAACGAAGTATGAATACACATATACCTATCTATCTCTATGACTCCAGGAGTCACACTGTTTGATCTTTCCCTTGCACTCTCACTTACATTCATAGAGATAAGTATATGTGTATTCATACTTTATCATTATCACTTTGTACTTCATATGTATGATAATATTGCACATTGCTAATAGTCCACTTTGGATTTTTTTTTAGGTACTTGGTATTGCACGTTTGCTTTACATATTCTTGCTCTTAGTCTATGGGGGCATTATTCTATAGGAAAATATCTTTATGACTTTATTCCTGTGCTGGGTGGTTTTTAGTTTATTTCATGTATTCAATTTTGTGTAGTCTAAAGAAGCTTATTTCTATTTTTTGTATACTCCTGGTGTGTGCCTCAGTTATTAGGTTTCTTTTTTTTTGGGTGGGGAGGGGGGGCACCGCCTGGTGGTTCTCTTCTGGTGGGATTCCCCCTTCCTTTCTTCCCTTTCTTCTGTATCATCGTATATTCCAAAGAGTGCACCTCAGCTGATTACAGTTTTTTATCTTGAGTAAGGAGTTATGTACAGAGTTGGTGAGATTCCTCCCCTTTGTTTCGGTTTCATCATTATGACCACATGAACAATACCTTACTGCTGTTTAACACCCTCCTTAGATGTAGTGTGAGAGAGACACTGACAGAGACAGACCAACACCAGTATGTGTGCATGCTTGTACCCAATACGACAGTGGAGGTGAAGGTGTGGGAGGGCTAGGGCTCATCATTCTCCTCCTCCAAGCACCCCTGTCCAACAGCTGTCACCTGGTGCAACTATTCATGCTCCGGCTGAAGGCCTACCATGCTGACTTGTTTGTGTCTGTGTGTAGCACAGTGGATTGCAGGTGTGATGACACTGCAGTTGTCATGTACACATTGTCACCTCTTTCTGACACCCTAGGGAATGTCTCCCCCATCATGATTGAGCCTTGTGAATCACATATGTCCTGCAGAGTGGTGATGGTGGTGAATGCCCCCTGGCCATCCACACTCTACAGGCTACATATAATGCAGCAAGCTGAACCTTGACTATTCCACTTGGACTAACTACCTACATGTACAGTGCCTAGCCTTGACATGCAGTAACAGTACAATAGGAAACATACCAATTCCCCTACTTGCTATTCTGTGGTAACCCTTTGGGTGCCAGGGGACTAGCCAATGTATTGTCGAACAATGCATTACTTATCCCTGTGGCATTCAAGGGGTTGTGTGCTTACCTCTTTGTCATTCTATGTATGACATTGTGATACACATAACAGTTAGATCTGTGACTGACACATGACGGTGTTCATTGTTTTTGTGCTGTGCATGATGCTGTTGTCAACATCGTGAAGGGGGTTCAACAGGGACTTGACCATTACCATTCAGGCTGGGTTTGTCAAGTATTCTATCCTTGTTTGACGTCCCTCCAAGCTGTGTTGCTGAATTGTGGTGTGGAATGCTGTCCATGTGTTCAGGTGTCACTGTGTTGGCCTCTGTCTGGTAGGTGTCAAGATTTGTGTGATGTGTGTTGGCCTTGATGCACGTACCTGTGGACTGGAGGCTACTTTCATCCCCGGTGTCACTCCACACAGGGATCCCGTGCACTGATATAGAGGAGATCCTCTTGCGCACAGCCTCCTCCCACTGGCTGTACTCCATGCGCAGGGGAGGACCACCCCTTGTGCAGGCAGCATGCAAAGCCTGCTCTCCCATCTTCTTCTTCACCTTCACGATGGTAAACAGGAATAGGAAAAGGGTTGAACTAGATGCACGCAAGTCTTTTTTTTTTTTTTTTTTTTCTTTTTTTTTTCCCCCCAACCTAAATTACTATGCTACTATGTTACCTTGGCCTTGCAGACTGTCCACCTCTGCTCTGCTCCTCTCTACCTGTCTCTCTTATACTAGCCTCCACGCCTGAGATCTAGCTCTTTGAACTCGATAACAGACAAAGGTGCATATGTGATTTTGGGTCTATATATATATATATATATATATATATATATATATATATATATATATATATATATATATATATATATATTTTATTCGACTCAACTTGATACTTTGGGGTGCTGTGATTGGCTGGGGCACTAAGTAACGTCAGATGTTTTGCTTGTGTTTTTTTTTTTTTTTTTTTTGTTTTTTTTTTAATATATATTTTTTTAATTGAGACGTTTCTCACGTTTATAGTGTGTGTTGCGGTGACGATAAGGTCAGATTTTAGGCAACTCCAGTTTTGTAGTTTTCGCATGTTTTGTAGGCCGTTGCACGTTAACCCTTCTGGGTAAGGAACATTTGAATCTCATGTTACCAAGTCTTGGTTAACCCACGAAGACAGTTTTTTTTCTTCACACTGGTTTTAACTCTAACATTTGGATTAAGCTCTTAATCCCCACGGCAACGGCATGCTCTTTTTCTAGTTATAACCATACTTTTGCAAATCACAAAGACTGTAACACATTTTTGCCTTGCAGAGAGGCTTTGGATACCTCTGTCACGCAGAGGGCCAAGCCAGCCTTATTCTGTTTATATCAACAGCCTCAGAAGTGATTAGTATGTATTTCCCCAGAAGTAGTACCACCCTGGCCCGGACACTTGTTCCCTGCAGGTTAGCTGCTTATTGCACTGGTGCTTTCAGGATGTGTTCCTCACATAATTTGTGAAGGGAAGACATGATTAGTTGCCTCCATATGTATATAGCTCTCCTGCGTTGACGGTGCACATGCTGGATTCAGGTCCCCGGCTTGTTGAAGAGGCTGCATCAGGCAAGAGGCTGTTAAATTGTGGCCAATGATCACATAAGTTGCTTTCTGCCACTGTGGTGGAAGTAACTTACATGACCATTGTCCCCTGTGAAACAGCATCCAGTATAAACCCTGTGAGTGCCAGAAAGGTGGTCAAATAGGCCCCCCTGTGGTACTGTCATTAATAGTATTCCTAATGGATCTGTGTAACCATTGAGTTGCCAGAGGCAAAAGCATTGACTGGAATGGTGGCCCCAGTGGCAGTAGGTTGGATTAACAGACACCAGCGTGACACCTGAATGGGCCTATTTTCCTACCCCTTTGAGTTATTGTCCTGGATAAAGACTATTAAGAGGTCAGAGGGTGCAAAGTTCTATAGTTTGGGTTGGAAAGTGGTGTGTGCGCAGCATGCAGAGGGTTAATATGTGGGAGAATGAATGAACACTTTGTGCTTTGCAGTGGCTGCCCTGGCTGTATGTACTGGGGAAGGAGGAGGTGTGAGATAGGAAGCCATTAAATATCGCTACTTTGTGCTGGGGAAAAGGTTTCCTGAATTACAGTTACAACAGCTGGCAGGAGAGTAATGCAATGCATTAAAGAGAGATTTATGAGGAATAAGAGAATAGGTTACACCCTAATTAACATTGAATTTAATCTTAGGAAGCACATGGTAAGCACGTGTAGAATTTAACATGGGAAGTAACACCGTGTGATACACACAGGGTGCCGTAAAGATCATAATCTACATATACAAAAAGAAAGAAAAGATGATCATAACTTGAACGTCTCCTAATTAACCCCTTAAGGACCCATGATGGTCCTGGACCGTCATGGAATTCTGGGATCCCCGCGTGGCTGCACGCCGTTTGGGGAATCCGGAATCGGATTAACCAAAAAAAAAAAAATGGTCCCTGGTCCTTAAGTGACTGTTTCATGCGCAGCCAGTTCTTAAGGGGTTAATGAAAAAAATAAATATATCAAGCAACATATCAAAAAAGAATATAATATAATAGTACATCACATGAAATAATGATGACCCATGTGTCCATCCAATCCCAAAGACCTCCCACATCCCCCCCCATAACAGACCCCCCCCTACAGAAAAAAACATAAAAAAAATCAATCCATGTATCCCATAGTCACTCATCTAAGAAATATATAACTAACTAGCTGGGCCCAGCAACTGTAGGGTTAATAAGCTTGTAAGCAAAAGACAGATTAGTGGACATCGGCAAACATCCTCTTGAGTAGCATATAAAGTTCCGACCCTTTAAGGATAGAATATTTCCAGCCAGTTAGTAAATCAACATAGTGTCGTTTCATACACAGCACCAGCAACATACGGCAAAGCACAGTTCAAAGGCATAAAGCAATCTTGTGTATCAGCTGTGAAGATAAATCTCTCACTTCAGCCAAATTCAACACATTTTTATAAAGAGCATACCGGTAACTAGACACACACAGAAAACTTATGCATTTAGAAACATTGTATTGATGTCAGTGTGGCCATGTGTCATACGTCTGAACTGTGCGTGTGATATGATCTCGTTGCCCATGTGACCAGGAGGAAGATCCAGTACCCGCAATGAATGATGGGAGGGGGTGCAACCATTAGAACATATAGAGTGTATGAAGTCTTTATAAAAATGTGTTTAATTTGGCTGAAGTGAAAGATCTATCTACACAGCTGATACACAAGATTGCTTTATGCCTTTTGAAGTGTGCTTCGCCATATATTGCTAGCGTTGCGTATGAAAAGATACTACCATAAAATCTCAGGTATAATATGCACCTGTGTATAATACGCAGTTGTACATTATACCCAAGACTTTAGGGGAAAACAAGAGTGCCTATATATAATATGCACCCTTATTTTCCCGTCGCACAAAAAAACTGCAATTTCTGCACTGCTTCCCTCCCACCCCACTTACCCATGGCCATCTCTCCCGCTCCGTAGTCCAATTCTGGCATCCTGACAGGGTCCCAGCAAGCGGCATACTGCATCTTCCACTCACTTCCAGCATTGCCCTGTCAGGACCTCTTCTGCCTAACCAATGGTATTGTCTTCTCAGGACTGCAAAGGTCCTCGCAGGGCAATACCATAGATCCAATATGCATATCTATGTCAATTTTGTGATAAGTCATCCCACAGTAGTGTCTGTGTTAGGTGCCTTTTCTTCTCCTTTCTACTACTAACTTTCCTTCTTTTACACAGTAATTCAGCATGATGTCCGTTGACAACTGAGGTTTGTGGTTGTATTTGGTTTGTCTCTGAGACTGGATCTGTTGTGATTTTTTTCCTCCTCCCTGGAATTCTAGTTGAGGCAGCTTTGGTATTTCCCCATGTTTCCTGTGTTCCACAAAGGACGAAAGAGAAAACGGAATATTTGTGTACTTACAGATGAATACTTTCCTCTTATTCCTTGTGGAACACAGGACTTCCCACCCAGAGAAAAAACTGTTCTCCTTAGTGTTTTCGGGTGCGGTGACTGTCTTCCTGACCCACTTTTTTAACTTCATCTTTCCTATGAGTAAAATTAAAGACTGCTACTCCTGGATAGGGTTTAAGTGGAGCTGGGAGGGTGACTTATCCTTCGGAGAGCTTTAATTTGCAAATGTCCCCACCACCACCATGGTTCCTGTGTTCCACAAACAAAGAGAAAAGGGCTGATTGGTAAATACACAAAAATCCCCTTTTAAGTGTAGTATACAATTCAAAGGCTGTGCCTTATAAGTCATTATAAACCATCTGCATTTTATTGTGGCACAAACAAACCTCAGAAATAATTTTAAAATCTGCTCTTTCTTAAATGCCCAAATGCAGAGCATTTGGTATTTTATTTTTTTTTTTCTGCTGTAACATTTTCTTTCCTAATCAGTCTGTGACTGCACAAGGAGCAGGTGTTAATTTTAAACTGCCATATTTCCACGTTAGATAGAAACAATCAGAATAGTTAATTACCTTAGAAACCTTCATCAAGTTACTAAATGAGTTGACACATAGTGTTGATTGCTTGGATATAGAATATTATATTTGAATGTTTACTAGCGAAATATAATATTAAGAGCTTGGCTATAGAATAAAGCATAAATTCATAGCCTAAAGACCACATCATGACTATAACTGAGACAAAGAAAATGGCTAGATTCAAAGTGTGTTTTTTTTTTTTTTTTTTTTTTTTTTTTAAGATACGAGTAATTTCAAAAGTGGTGTTACCTGTTTTTTCTAAATACAGAGAATGGCTTAATATAAAACCTGGTTAAAAAGTAATTGTTCCAAGATTTGGAATGAATAGGAAAATAGTTTCCTGTCCATGGTAGTCAGCCTTTTTTTTTTTTTTTTTTCCTGTTAGATTATTAGAGGTATTGCACTCTCTTGCAGCTTCTTATGTGTGCGATGGATCCTGATCTGGCATCTAAAACACTACATCCCAAGACTAACAGGTAATGATATATTTTTCTGGAAAGTTTGGGCCTTCCTTCCAGAGGGCAAGGTATGGGCTTTGTCCATGTGTGTTTCTCAGGCGCTCGCCAGTAAGTCCGCACCACTTAGAAAATTCAGGAAGGTGTTGGGAATGATGGGCTGTCTACTGGAAGCTGTGATTTATGCTCAATTTTACATGCAGCCCCTTCAGCTGGATATTCAGAGGAAGTGATCCAGAAAATGGTGTCATCTGTCCCAAATAATGTCTTCGTCTCGCCAAATGAGGATGGATCTGCATAGGTGGTTGCAGGAAAACCACCTGATAATAATTTGCTGTTGTGAAGTTGTCTGCATTGCCAAAGGAGTCCAGCCTGTCAGGTTGGCAGGGGGCAGCCTTCGATCAAGATGTGGCTCAGGGTCCTTGATCCAGCCCCGAGAGCAAGCTTTCTGTCATTGTGCTGGAACTTCAACCACCCAGTTGCTTAGTGGGTGACTGGTTCGGATCCAGATCATTAATGCAGTGATGATGGTTTATGTTCACCGGGAAAGATGAAACAGAAGTGTGGCATCATGGAAAGAGGTCTGGTCCATAGTATCCTGGTTGGAGGCTAGTGTTCCAGAGCTATTAGCAATTAATATCAGTAGTGGACTGTTGACAATGCCTCACTCCTGGAGAATGGGAACTAAAGCAGTTTGTTTGCAATTCTATAAGTTTGGAAGAGGGTCTTGTGGTTATGGACCTTCTCACATCTTGAGCAAATTGCAATATGCTATGCTATGCTGAACCTGTCATTGTGAATATGCTTGAAGTCCATAAGTCTGCTTCATCCAAGATTTTACTGTAGAGTCCTTGTTCTTCAAGTGATGTGTAGAACATGGTTTGCTTCCACATTTGTTTCGCTTTCCAGTAGTTTTGTATTTTTTCTCTCAAGAATGTCCGGTGCAGTGGTCATTGACTTCTGTTATATGAAGAAAAAGGGGAGGAGGTTAATCATTAAAAACTTTTGAAATTGTTCTCACCTGCTGCTAATGCACCACACTTGCCTCAGAGTTAGAAGAAACCTACTCAATAAAGGTTTTTCTCATTTACAGTGCCTCTGTTGAGAACATAATTCTTTATTTTTACTTTTTGATCCCATGATAGAGGTGCACTTTCAGACTCTGAATGTGGGTTCAGAGACTACACGTACAGTCCTTCTAGCCAGCAAGGAACACTAAATCTTGATCTCAAATAGAAACTTTCACTATGGGTGAAATCCATGGCTTAACTCAATCCCTTTCCAGCTATGAGGTTTTTCTGACACCCTTCCACCAGAAGTAATAATACTAAACTATGATAATACTCCATTGTTGAAATCATAAATGTATAGCCAGTGCCCCCATACTTATTCACAGATCAAAAAAAACCCAGACCTGACGTATCTGCAATTTCTCTGTCGTCCAATATAGCTTACAGGTAACTCTGGGAATGTGATCACCCCTTTAAGTAGGCAGGGTGGAGCCTTCCTTCCCTACTTAGCTGGTCAGCAGCCAATCCCTCTCCAGTTTATTTGTTCCTTGAACAAGATAGGCAAGAGAACAGTTCTGCTTAGTTTTTAGCTTATTTTTATTGTTTTCTGTTAGCTATGGGGTGTAGAAATCTCCCATTTGGTGGATTACCATTACTGACTTCCCAATGATGGATTGCTTGGTTAACGTGCTGTTTGTGGACCTTCCAGCCCTGGGGGAAAACCTTGCGTGCCATGTCTTTTCCCTAGGAGAAGCTCACTGAGGCGGCTTCTTTCCTCACTGGTAATCTGAAGACAGAAGACCTGCAAAAAAGGTGAGCAACCATTTGAGTGCTGAAGTCCACTTGTCCCACTGCCTCCCCTCCTCACAGGGGTCTACTTTAGGAGTTCCTACACATACTCGTGCACTCATTTGGGTTTATATGTTTGTCTGTTTGGGGTCCTTGGAGCATTTTGGGGTCTCTGTGGTAATTTAACCCCTTATTTGCCATGTTGGGTGCTTTGGGGGACTTTTTAACCCTTTGAGTGCCAGAGTGGTATCACTCTGGCACTCAAAGGTTTAACACATTTCCTTTGGGGGGATAAGTGTTTTCCTCTAACGTGCCTGTGTTTTACTATACTTTTTTCCAATTTTTGGTACACTTCTCAAAAATGTTGTTCATTTGATTTACCGCATGGCCACAATGCTCCATTGCTCTCTATGTGACACTTTATTTGGGACATATCTCTGCAACCACTCCACGTACCGAGTTCAGAGATGGCTCATTCTTCTTGTCTGCCCTTGTCCTACAATATGGTGCATGTTCTGCAGGTCTTGGGGGGGCTCAGGGGGCTTAGGGCACTGTTTTTGGGTGCTTTTAGGGGAACTACATTTCCCATGAATGCCCGTTTCACTGGCTATTTTCTGATTGGCTCCCGGTGCAGATACCATTTTCTTTCTTTGCTTCCTCTCATGACTATCCTATGCAGGGCTTGGATTCTTCCCATCTCCTCAGCAGATTAACCCTTAGCTTGCCAGATAAGTGTATTTTAGCTCTTTCTGGGGTGAATTATTAATCTGGGACACCATATTTGGTTTATTCCTTATACTTTCAGATGTTATCTCCTGTCAGGATTTCAGAACCGTTGGGACCTGGGGCTAGACCTAAGACTAAGGATACTGGGGTGTCCATGACCCCCATTGCGCTACTGCTCCTCATGTAAATCAGGACTCCCTAGAGAATACTCAGGTCATTTATGTCCTTCATTTGCCTTGGCCACTGCATCTCTGCCAGGGCCTACCAGTCATGATCAAGAGCCACCTTGGGTACAAGAGTTAAAACCTACTGTCACAATTTCCTATGCTCCTTCAGGGGGTCCTCCAGGCTTGGCAGCCCCCTGCATTATTTAGTTCTCTGGCACCTAGAGCTCTGGGTTTCTCTGATGTGTCTCATTCCTCTGAGGAATTGTTTGTGGACTCTGATGAGGGTGAATGTTCTGAGGGGGTTTACTCTTAATTTTTGGGGGATCCTTTTGAGGCTGACCCTGAGCCCTCTGCTGAGGGTCTTATCAAGGGAGTCCTGGATACAGTGAACATTCCTCTGTTTCTGAGGATACTCAGACTACTACTGACATCTTCCAAAGGAGCAAGAAGCACTGTACTGTTTTTCCATCTAATCCCACTCTTGACCAGGTTGTCCTAGATGAGTGGAAGACCCCGACAAACATCTTTCTCTGCCTAAGATACTTGCTAAGTTGTACCCCTTCTCTGAGGTAGCCTTGGCTCAGTAGCCCCCCACCTCCTAAGGTTGATGACCCTATCTCTAGACTTTCCAAGTCCACGGCTTTGCCAGTGGCGGATGCTTCTGCTCTCAAGGATTTGACCGACAGGAAGCTTGAGTCTATTCTGAAGGCCACATTTGCGACCATTGGTGCATCTCTGCAACCTACCTTTGCTTCAGCTTGGGTGACTAGGGCCATTGCTGTATGGACTGAACAGCTTACTGAAGCTGTTTGATAGGGTACTCCCGCAGCTGACTTGCTGCGACTTTTGACTAACACTTCTGAAGCTCAGCATTACGTTACTGATGCTATCTTTGACATTATCCAGCTAAAGGCCAAGGCCTCTGCCCTGTCTGTGCCTTCCAGATGTTCCCATTGGCTTAAGATCTGGTCTGTTGATTCAGTTTCCAAGAAGTCCTTGGTTTCTCTTCCTTTCTTGGGCACTTCCCTCTTTGGCCCAGAGTTGAAGACTCTCGTCAGTGAGGCTACTGGAGGCAAGATCACCTTGTTGCCCTTGGTTCCCAAGAAGAAGCCTCGGCTTCGCTGGCACAGTCTCTTTCACACCTATCACTCCTCCACCAAGCCCACACAGTGGAGGCCCAAGTAGTCCTCCACCAAGGCCAAATCCAACAAACCTTCTTTGACATGACTGTGCAAACCCTGTACCAAGTGCCAGTGGATGGCTGTCTGCACTATTTTCTCAGTGTCTGGACAGACACTGTGGCAGATCCGTGGATTTTACAGGTGGTTTCCGAAGGGTACAGGATTCCGTTCACTTCTCTTCCTCCCTTCAGGTTCTTCCGTTCTTCCGACTTTATAAGACCGGATCTCCTCCTGCAGGGCTACCTGTGGAAAGAGAACGTGGAGCATCTGGGTTTGATGGCTTGGCGGTTGAATCCTCAATTTTGAGGAAGAAGGGTTTCTCTCCTGCAGCGGTAGCCACTATGATTCAGGCCCGGAAGCCTGTTTCCTCCAAGGCCTACCATAGGATTTGGTCTATCATCTGCTCTTGGTGTGTGGACAGGGATCTGCCCTCACCATTCCTCTTCATCCCTTTACTTGGAAGATGGCTTTTCTCTTGGCAATTGTCTGTTTGCAGAGTTGCTGGGCTGCCGGCCTTGTCCTGCAAGCCACCTTTTACTGGTGTTTCACAAGGACAAGACGGTTCTTTCTTCCGTGTCCTCCACCCAGCACTAAAAGGGTTAATCCCCGCCCTCCAGCTGGTAGGACCAATCGTTAAAAAGTCCGCGTCTGCAACTCCCGTCAGTTTTTTTTTCTTGGTCCTGATCAGCTGGAAGGACGGAGGGGGTGTTTTCCCTCCTACATACTCTTTCTTAAATTTGGGCAATCCCGTTTATTTATGCAAGTGTGTTGCTTGTCTGGCATCTTAATCGGATTGCATTCTTGCACTCCCATTATCTAAGTTTTTTTTGTTGTGGCTAATTTCCCCTATAGCGGTGGTAAATTGAGCAGTGCAGGGAACTGTTTCACATACCGGATGACTCCGATGGCGTGGCCAGTCCGGTAGAGCGCAGTATTGCATGTTCCACTGAAACGGGAAGCAGGAAACCGGATGCCTTTGTCAACTCTGTTGGAACCGGAAGCGGATGTGCGCCTGCGTTCCACCTGTGGAACGCACGCTGTCTTCAATGCAGATGGATCCACATATATAAGAGCAGGAGGCACCAGAAGCATGGCATTAAGGTTAGTGTACTCTAAGCTCCTCATGGCACACTTGCATTGTTGTTATGGCTCACAAAGCATCTAAGGGGAAGGAGAAATCTGGCATGGAAGATATTAAGGGATGCTCTGCATGTGGCAAGGAATTGTCTGAATCAGATACTACAAATTTATGTTCAGACTGTTTGAAGCAGGCTGCAGGGCAGGATATGACCTCTCATTTTCAAAGTTTTATAGAATGGATGAAGGAATCCATGAAGCAGACCTTTAATGCTATGCAGGATTCTGGTCCACCTAGAAAGAGGCAAAGGCAGGATGACCCTGATGAAGGACCCTCTGTCAGATCTCAAAACCCTGAGGATCGTTTTAGTATCCAGGACTTAGATTCTCCCTACTCTTCTGAGGAAGAAGGTGAGGGAATTGAGGATTCTGGTTCTTTTAATATAGACAAGATAGACTCCTTAGTAAGATCCATGAGGAAGTCCTTAGGTCTTATGGAGTCTCCCATACAGCTGGATGTTATAGATACAGCTTTTTTAGGGAATAAAAAATCAGTCCCGATTTTTCCTATCCACAGTTCAGTCCAAGAGTTAATAAAGACAGAATGGAACAAGACGGATAGGCGTTTTACCCTGTCCAAAAAGTTTTTAAAAATGTATCCTTTTGAAGAGTCCGAGGTACTGTCTTGGGTTACGCCACCTAAGGTAGACATAGCCATATCCCAATTAGCAAAGAAAACCACTCTTCCTATGGAGGATGGTTCGTCTTTGAAGGACCCTATGGAAAGAAAGATAGATTCAGTTTTAAAAAAAACTGTTTGCTTTATTAGGTCAGAATTTAAAGGTGGCTACAGCTTTAGCTTGTATGTCTAGAACAATGAGAATTTGGTTAACTAGTTTGGAAGAGAAAATAGACTCCTCAGTATCTAGGTCTAAACTCCTGAAGGAAGTAGCTCATCTTAAGTAAGCAACTAATTTTTCCTGTGATTCTTCCTTAGATATGGTGAAATTGTTAGCTAAATCATCAGCTTTTTCTGTAGTAGCCAGGCGATCTCTATGGCTTAGATCATGGGGGGCAGATTCCTCTTCCAAGGCAAAATTAGTTTCTCTCCCTTTTTCAGGTGATTTCCTATTTGGATCCCAGCTTGATGAGCTGGTTAAGAAAATTTCAGGTGGGAAGAGTTCTTTTCTTCCTCAGGATAGGAGAACTAGGTCTCCACAGAGTTCCTTTCGGAATCAGGGATTCCGCTCCCAAAGACTATCTTTTAAGGAAGCCAGGAGATATCAACATCAGAGGCAATTTCATCAGTCCAGATTCAGCAGAGGGTTCAGAAGAGATTTCCCTAAGAAATCTCAGTCAAGAAAGGAATTCCAATGACATTCAGCGGGTTCCTTCTCTAGAGTCAGTAGGGGGCAGGCTGACTCCGTTTGCGCACAAATAGACAATGCCTTTTTGCGCAGACAAATGGGTAGTGCAGACTGTAGAGACGGGATATCCGCTAGAATTCATTTCTGTCCCAAGAATAAACTATTTCAGACGGACCAGGCTGCCAAGCAACCCTTAGAAGGCGAAAGCTATGCTCAGTTCAGTACAGAGTTTAGTGAGAGAAGAGGTAGTAGAGAGAGTTCTGGTAGATCAGCAATTTCAGGGTCTGTATTCAGTGCTGTTCTTGGTTCCCAAGTCGTCAGGAGGTTTCAGGACTATTCTGGACTTGAAGCGTTTGAACAGTTTTATCAGGCCAGCTTCATTCAGGATGGAGATGGTAGCATCAGTGTTTAAGGTTATCCCTCCTCAAGGATTTCTAGCATCAATAGACCTGAAAGATGCTTATCACCATACCACGATAAGGCAGTCTCACAGACTATTCCTGCGGTTTGTAATAAAATCTCAGCATTACCAGTTCAGAGCTATTCATTTTGGCCTATCTTCTGCACCAAGAGTTTTTACCAAGGTGCTAGCAGCATGTTTGCAAAATCTAAGGAAGCAGGGAATCTTGATAGTGCCTGATCTAGAAGATATCTTGATAGTAGCAGATTCACTACATCAGGCATCCATTTCCATCAAGAGGACTCTAGAACACCTCAGGGGAGTAGGGTGGATAGTGAACCAGCAGAAAAGTCAGTTGGTTCCAGTGCAGCAATTGGTGTTTTTGGGTATCCAATTGGACACACAACAAATGATGGCATGTCTGTGTGCAGACAGAATAAAGAGATTGAGACAGAGGGTCCAGAAGTTCAGAACTCAGGTAGCAGTATCAGCACAGGAGTTCATGCAATTACTAGGGACCTTAACCTCCACCATTCAGATCCTTCCTTGGTCTCGTTTCCATCTGCACAGTCTACAGAGCAATTTTCGGACTTTTTGGAATCGGAATCCGTACAGTCCCAACCAGAGAATCCATCTGCTACCGAGAAAAAGGAAGGATCTAGCATGGTGGTTGAAGACGGAAAATTTGCAGAAGGGTCAGTCTCTTCTTCCCCTAGTTTGGAAAGTTCTAACTTCGGATGCCAGTCTCAGTGGCTGGGGAAGAACTTGGAACTCCCACACTGTTCAGGGAAGAAGATGGTCAAGTGTGGAGACAAGACTGCACATAAACATTCTAGAAATGAGGGCTGTGAGGAAGTGTCTTCAAAGGTTGCCCTTCCTCAGAGGAAAGGCTGTGATGGTGAGATCCGACAATCGTGCAGTGGTCAGTTATATCAGGAATCAAGGAGGCACAAGGAGAAGAGCTCTGATGAGCGAAGCTCGCAGGTTATTGGCATGGGCAGAAATCAATTTGGTGGCCTTAACAGCAACTTACATTTCAGGGAATCTAAATGTAGTAGCAGATTATTTAAGCAGAACAAGGATAGATCAAACAGAATGGTCTCTCAAGACAGCAGTCTTTCTTCAGATTTCAGAAAGATGGGGTCCTCCAGAAATAGATCTAATGGCGTCCCACCTCAATTTCAAGTGCAGGAAGTTCTTTTCAAGATGGAGGGACCCGAAAGCACTGGGTCAGGACGCACTGAGGCAAAGGTGGGAGTTCAGCCTAGCTTACATATTCCCTCCAATATCTATGTTGCTGGAGGTTCTAAGGAAGGTGAGAAAGGAGAAAGCGGAGGTTGTACTAATTGCCCCGAACTGGCCAAGGAGGGTGTGGTATCCTCTCTTAATCCAAATGGCGATAGAGCCGCCATGATCACTTCCATTTTGCGAGGATTTACTAACTCAGGGGCCACTTTGTCATCCCAACCCAGCATTTTTATAGCTGATGGCATGGAAGCTGAGCGGAGGTCTTTGCTTGCAAAGGGTATCTCATCAGCAGTAGCAGAAACCATTATTGCAGGGAGGAAACCATAAACGGCTAAAGTTTATGGTCGAGTATGGAAAGTCTTTAAGACCTGGTGCATAAAGAATAATATTTCAGCTCAGGAGATATCCAGTTATAAGGTTTTGGATTTCCTTCAGCATGGGTTTGATTTAGGCCTTAAGCCAGCATCTTTGAAGGTACAGCTGTCAGCACTATTTGCTATTCTGGCAGTCCAGTTTATTGATGACCCCTTAGTAAAGAGATTTGTTAAGCGCTAGGGAAGGTTACACCTACCATTAAAAAGGTTTTTCCCCCATGGGATCTTAACCTAGTCCTAGATCAGTTATCTAGGTCAAACGTTTTTGAACCAATGCATAGCATTTCTATTAAAAATCTGACTATCAAGACAGTATTTGTAACTGCAATTACGTCAGCCCGCAGAGTGGGAGAAATTCAGGCATTGTCATGTAGGCCTCCCTATATGGTGTTTCATAAAGATAAAGTAGTACTAAGAACTAAGCCATCATTTAGATCTAAGGTTGTGACGGATTTTCACCTTAACCAAGAAATTGTTCGACCTTCTTTTTGTCCATCCCCTCAAAATGACAATGAGCGAATTTTTCATAATTTGGACTTGGTTAGATGTCTATCCTACTATCTAGACCGAACCAAAGAATTCAGACAAACAGAAGCATTATTTATTCACTTCTTTGGTAAATACAAGGGAAAACCTGCTTCTAAGGCATCCATATCCCGTTGGATTAAGGAGTGCATTAAATTGGCTTATGAGGAGGCAAAGGTGAAGGTTCCAGAAAATATAACTGCTCACTCTACAAGATCTCTGTCTACATCCTGGGCAGCAAAGGCTGAAGCTTCTGCTACAGAAATCTGTAAAGCAGCTACTTGGGCTTCCATATCCACCTTCATTAGACATTATAAAGTGGATGTTTTAGCATCAGCAGATGCAAAGTTTGGAAGGAAGGTCCTGGAAGCAGTGGTGCCATCATGATGGTAGGGTATTTTATGCTTACTAGCTTGTTTGGACTTGTATGTTTCTTTTTAAAGATGTATATTATGTTCTATGGTTCTAGAAATTCCCTCCCTTCTTGTTCACTGCTTTGGTATGTCCCTTTTAGTGCCAGGTGGAGGACACGGAAGAAAGAGGGAAATTTACTTACCGATATTTCTTTTTCTTCCGTTCCTCCACACGGCACACCCTACCCTATTATTTTCACCTATTCTGGTTACTTTTACAGCTTGTCCAATACGGATAACTGACGGGAGTTGCAGACGCAGGCTTTTTAACGATTGGTCCTACCAACTGGATGGTGGGGATTAACTCTTTTACTTCCGTGTGGAGGACACTGAAGAAAAAGAAATATCTGTAAGTAAAATTCCCTCTTTATACCTCCCAGGAATTTCTTCCTAAGGTGGTCTCTGTGTTCCACATCAACCAGGACATTGTTGTGCCTTTTTGTCCTGACCCTCAATCTGACATGGAGAGGGATCTCCACTTGTTGGATTGTTGTGCTGCCTTAAGTTCTGTGTGCACCTCATGGAGTCTGTTTGCCAGACTGATGCACTCTTTGTCATCACTGAGGGCACCAGGGCTGGTAAGGCTGCATCCAAGGTAACTATTGCATCTTGGCTCAAGTCTACCATTCGTAATGCCTACGAACTCAGGAAGAAACCTGCTTCTTTTCATTTCACGGCTCATTCCACCAGGTCCGTTGGCGCCTTCTGGACCTATAAGAATCAGGCCACTTGGTCGTCTGTGCACTCCTTCACTAATCACTACCGTGTTGATGTTCTGGCTTTGGATGAAGCCAGCTTTGGCAGGAAAGTCCTGGAGGCATTTCTGCCTGTCTAGGACTTTATTTCCTGTGTCTTGGTGAGCCCAGTTGGCTCTTGTTTTGTGTTCTTTGTTAGTTACTGGTGTTCTGTTTGCAGTTCAGTGTCCGTTGGCCCAGTTTGTTAAGGGCTATTCTGTGATCTGATTAGTCCATATGAGCTCTGGTAACTTGGGGGACCGGCGCTTGGTCCTTGCCTTATTTCACACCATTGGGAAACTCCGTTTTAGACTTACCTGTTAAATCCTCTAAGTCCATATAGTTTACAGGTCTCCCACCCAGTCAGTGGACCATGCTTGGTTCTCCTGTGGCTGAACGTGGGAGTCCTTTTCCTTTTAGCTATCTAGTCAGATAGGTTAGTGTCTGAAATCTAACTGGAGAGGGATTGGCTGGTGACCAGCTAAGGAGAGAAGGAAGGCTCCACCCTGCATTTCTTTCCAAGAGTTGTTCCTGCCTAGTTAAAGGGGATGTATCACCTTACTAAAAGTGTGCCTTGATCTTTCTTTTAGCTACTCTAACAATGCTGTGCTGTTGTTGTTGTTTAAAAAAAAAAAAAAAAATAAATATATCTATATATATAGAAATGTAGTTTGACAGCTTAGTTTTATCCAGTGACGTCTTCTCCTCATTCTGATCGGCACCACATGTGCTGACGAGAATACAGGAGAGATCCTCCTCCATGCAGGTCTGTCTGTAAACTGCAGCACTCTCATTGGCAGAGATCAATATCTAGCCAATGAGAGTGCGCCAGTTTACAGACAGACCAGCGGGGAGGAGGATCTCTCCTATATTCTCGTCGGCATGCGTGGTGCCGATCAGAATGAGGAGAAGACACCACTGCATTTCTTTAGCGTTTCATAAAACAAAACAACAACAAAAACCCCCCACAGCATTGCCGGAGTAGCTAAAAGAAAGACTAACCCCTTAAGGACCGGGGAATCCGCGCCACGACCCGACTGAACGACCACGGAGCAATAAAAAAACGGCGTGCAGCCGCGGGGGGAGCCTGGAATTCGATGACGGTCATAGTACGTCATCGGTCTTTAAGTCAAATCAACCCTTGACGTACTATGACCGTTAAGGGGTTAAAGGGATAGTAATACTTCGTTTTAGCTTTATTTTATTTTGTAGGCATTAAAAAAACATGAAGAATGATATAAGTCTTATCTCTCAAACCTTTATGGTTTGAGAGATATTCACAAGCAACGTTTCCCCTCCTGCCCCTTTTACCTAGTGTAAGCCATCTCTTCTCAGATGTGGAATCTGGTGGTAAGACCAGACAGATAACAGCAGGGGACAGTCTTCTTCCTATGAGAACAATAAAAACCCTGCCCTCCTTGACAAGTTTTTCAGGTTTTTCCCTTATCTTAGTTGAAGATTGTCCCTCTCTGCAATCTACATGGGAACCTCCCTTCTGCTTTGGCTGAAGTGTGACATCAGTAAAAGGGGCGGGAGGGGGACACTTTGTCATTGAATTACTCATGAACTACAACTCTGATAGAATTGAAATAACACTCTCCAGGGTCCAAATACTATGATGATTAGTTAGAGCTGCTTTTATTATGAAACATTACTATCCCTTTAAGGCAAAACTTTTAGGAAGGTGATATATCCCCTTTAAAGGGGGCGATCTCCTTTCCAGAGTTAACTGTAAGCTATATGGAGTAAGAGAAAAGGATTTAACAGGTAAGACTAAAATCCTCTCTTGTAGCAAACACTATGGCAAGAAGGGGATCTGCATTAACCTTTTGAGTGCCAGACAGTTTAATGGCTAACTTTATGGAGCACCTAAAGAGGGATATAAACACTTGGAAGTTGGAACTGTTTTTCTTTTCAGTGTGTAGAATCTGTGATTCTTTCCATATGGTAGTGCTTATCCAAATGGTGTTGAAAGACTTAAAGTGATAGTAATACTTCATTTTAGCTTTATTAAATATTGTATCCATTAAAAAACTAAGAACGATGTAACCTTTATGGTTTGAGAGATATTTGCAAGTAAATTTTCCCCCTGATTGATCTCAGCGCTCTAGCTGACAGACTTGGAATCCGGTCCGCAGACCGGCTGGCGGCTCTTCAGCAGAGCCGATGTCGCAAGATATAAAAATAGCTACTTCATTGGAGTGGTCTACAAACTGTGCCTGGTGTGCAAGCAGAATTTGTAGATCGTTCCAATGATCTAGTTATTTTTATAATAGGCGTATAATAGGCAAAAAGAGGCTGGAGAGGGACACTTTATAATTCAATTACTCTGGAACTACACATTGTAGAGAGTGATAATACTGCTCTACATGGCCCAAAAACTATAAAGAATAATTGGAGCTGCATTTATTTTGAAACATTACTATACCTTTACCCTTTGAGTGCCAGAGAGGTACACAACGCATTGAGTTGTGTACCCCTCTGGCATTCAAAGGGTTAATCAATAAAAGTTAATTCTTGAATATGGTTGCCTCTGTTATCATTGTACCTTCTAATGCAAACCGAGATTTCCCTACTTTATTTACTCAATTATGACTGCATCATCCAGAAGTAGCTGCCTAATGCATCTTCCCTCAGTTGTATCTGAGTGTGCGTGACTGTGTGTGATGTGTGCGCATTTGAATGTTGGTAAGTTTGTGTATTTGTAAATAAGGTGTGTATGGTACATTTAGCGTGGTGTGCAGTCTACATTTTTTTCACTGTCTCATGATGGGCTGTATACAGTACTTGTGGATGGATAAATTTAAAAATAATAAGAACCAAATTAAGCCATTATCATTCAATGATGCCATTAAAATGTTTACTAAGAAAATCCATTGCTTGAGCTCTGAGAACATTTGAGAATAGAAAAAAGGCATAGATTCCTACTTGTTGAAAAATTAGATGCTATATCAGGGAACATTTTCCACTTGGCTTTATCAATTTTACTGAGAGAGGGTAGTCATTTGTGGGGTAATTATATCAAGTATTTCATTTTCTAGCTTAAGTCTATTATTTTAAAAATATATTTTGTTTTAGAAGTGTAAAGAAAGTTGAAAAATATTTTGTTCCATTTATTTATTTTTTTTATTTGTAAAAGTCTAAATGTTAGAATTGGTTCATGGGTTGCTGTAGTGCCTTCAAATATAACTGAATCATTATGCAAAAAGGTGTATTACTTCTATTGTATTACCTTTTGATATTATGTAGTTATAAATATTTTTCTCTAGGTTTCATTTATTCAGCTAAATTGAGTATGAATGTATATTTTTACTGTTGCTAAGCAGTTTTGTACTTCTATTTACTTGTTGATATTAAATACAGATTACTTACTTTGTTTATAATTTACGTTTTTTCAAGAAGCAATATAAAATACAAAAAGAAAAGGGATTGAACGGGGGTGTGTGTGTGGAGGGGATGTCCGTGTTCGATACGTTTATATTTGTTTTAACATACCTGAAATAAGGACATAAATGTGTAAGGTATCATCTGAGAAAAAAAAAGTGGTTATTTTATCCAACTTCAAATGAAATTCTATTCACTATATGAGCTGAACCTAATTTCAATATCATTTATTGAGCAACATTTTGTTCAAAAAAATAATCAAAATCTCAGATGTTACTTTACTATTTCTGCCAACTTAAAGGAACAGTGCATTTATTTTCCTGTTGAATAAATGTGTTTCATGTTACTGACATGTTTGAATTCAGAATGTAATTGAAACAATTTTTTTTTATTTATTAGTAAATGCCAATTTTCCTTTCTGTTGCCAGATGGTACTGTTAAAAGAAACCTGTTCCTTTCAAGGTCACAGCACATACCACTAGGTCAGTGGGGGCCTTTTGGGCCTATAAGAATCAGGCCTCAGCTGAGCAGTTGTGCAAGGCAGTGACTTGGTCCTCTTTGCACACCTTTGCTAAGCACTACCATGTCAATGTTCTGGCTTCAGCTGAAACAAGCTTTGGGCAGAAAGTCCTGTAGGTAGCTTTGTTGGATTTTGCTCTTGTGTGCTGTGTAAGTTCAGTGTCCTTTGACACTTACTGTTTGGGCTATTCTGATACTAGATAGTCATGTAGAACTCTGGTATCATGGGGACAGGAGTTACGTCCTTTCTCCTTTTTTACCACCTCTGGGAGCTTATAGTTGGTATATCCCCATAGAACCTGTGTTCCATATCCTATATAATAATTCTCTAACAATGTTTGTAAGAAGCAGTCATGCGCAGTAGAGACGGCTGCTCTCGCTGCAGCCATGCACAGTACTGACTGCCAGAATGCGCCGCAGCTGATACGGAGAGGGGCGCTCCGAATTCAGACCGGAGTCCTCTCTGCGTACCGTCCTGGGACCAAGATGTCCCAGGAAGGGGTGCAGAGAGGACCACTGTCTAAATTCGGTGCGCCCTGTTCCGTATCAGGCGCAGCTCGTTACGACAGTCAGTAATGCACGTGACTGCAGCACCGCCAGGCCCCCATGTACACGGGCTTTAAAAACTAGTATGACATAAGAGAAAATAGGTTTTTAGTTTTTTACCTGTTAAATCCTTTTCTCTTTAGTCCATTTGGAATACAGGTCTCCCACACCAAAGAGAAGAGCCCCTTTTCCTCGACGCATAGTCAGGGGAGGGCATGACTGCTGGGTGCGTACCATCGTTTGGCAATATTTTGCCGGAGGATGGTCTTTACTGGCTGGCAAGGTTAGTGGGTTGGTAGGGGGGCTTTTGTTTATAAATATTGCCCGTGCTGCTGTCTGCGCACTTGAATTTAACAGTGTGGGTACCCAAAGGGTTAAATGATAATGAATTATTAAGGATATTTCTCTCTTCTTGTACATTGCTTATATCGTTTCATAGACATAATGTATATTTTTCCATTTATATATAAAGTATTGCATATGTTTTTGTTTGGTGTGCTGTGACTACATAAATTTCAAGTGACATGGAATTTAGCCACAGGGTGACATATGCTATTTTTATAACAATCTGCTCAGAGCCTAGAGGCAAAGCATGAATAATAATCATGTTTTTGCTCAACTTAACATTTCTGTAAAAGAAATTGGAGTTTTTGATTTGTTGTAAAAGTTATCTTTGCCACTGTGAAATTATTTTAATCTGTCTAAATTTAATATAAATAGCAAGTTCTTCACCTTTGTTACCGTAGAACATTAAGTGATCGCAACCTGGTAGGCCATACGGTGCTCAGTTCATGGACCCATGAAGTGCCAGGACTGTCATGGGTAAACTTCCCTTAAAGGGATAGTAATGTTTCATAATAAAAGCAGCTCTAATTAATCATCATAGTATTTGGACTTTGGAGAGTGTTATTTCAATTCTGTCAGAGTTGTAGTTCAAGAGTAATTCAATGACAAAATGTCCCCCTCCCGCCCCTTTTACTGATGTAACACTTTTCAACCAGAGCAGAAGGGAGGGCCCAGGTAGATTGCAGAGAGGGACAATCTTCAATTAAGATAAAGGAAAAACCTGAAAAACTTGTCAAGGGGGGCAGGGCTTTCATTGTTCTCATAGGAAGAAGATTGTCCCCTTCTGTTATCTGTCTGGTCTATGGACTGGATTCCACATCTGAGAAGAGATGGTTTACACTAGGTAAAAGGGGCGGGAGGGGAAACTTTGCTTGTGAATATCTCTCAAACCATAAAGGTTTGAGCGATAAGACTTATATTGTTCATGTTTTTTTTTTTTTTTTTTAATGCCTACAAAATAAAATAAAGATAAAACAAAGTATTACTATCCCTTTAAAGACCAGCAATGGTCCTGACACATCATGAGTTAAATGCTAGCCCCTCAGGTGAGCTTCATCATGCTGGGGAGGATGAAACTGAGTGCTCCAGCACTCTTTCATTCATTCCATGTTTTGTAGGTACATGTGATCTCTACTACAGCAGTTATGTGTACTGGCTTTTTCATTCACAAAGAAATGTGTCTTACACTTTCTTTTGTCACTGTTCTCTGCCTCTCCCTTACTGTTGAGTAGAAAGAAACAAAGAGTTGTGGGGGTATTAACCCCTTCACTGTTGGTGCTGGGAGCATATGAGGTGTAGGAGGTCACATTGTAACCTATGGACACCTCTCTGTCTAAAAATAAAATGTTATTTCACATATTTCACATACACTAAACATTAAATAAACATTATAGTGAGATGTATTGCTGTGTAGCAATGTAATACACCTATATACACATTATAAACGATACATTCAAAAAAGGTGAAAATCAGGGAAGGAAAAAGGGACATGGGGATTTTTGCCCCAGAGGGACACTGTACATTTGAAAGGTACAAATGACCATTCATACCATTTATCCAGTATTAATTGGTGCCCACCTTGTTAATTTTTTTTTTTTTTTTTATCACTGGAGAACCTATAAAAAGTTGATTTCCCCCCCCCCATTTTTTTTTTATCTTTTAGTTTATTATAAATCAAGGGTTGTAAAGCAAAAAGTAATGTTAGCTCCGTTTTTGTTTTTACTTGCCCAACAGTGGAGATATCGTCTTCTAAACGGGCACTTCTGCAATGTGTGGCATACCTCCTCAGGACTTCCCACCTCCCTCCCATCTGTCCTAGGGAGCTCATTCACTCTACTCTTCGTAGCGGTCTTTCTGTGGTGTAGCATTACAGCAAGCTCCGTTTACCATGCTACTGAGATTGCAAGCTCAGTAGCATGGTAAACTGAGTATGCTGTAACGTTACACCACAGAAAGACCACTATGAAGGGAAGCGCACAAGCACGTTTTGTAGACCATTCCAATGAAGTATCTATGTTTAGATCTCACGTTTTCTGCTCTGCTGAAGAGCCTCCATCCGTTCAAATGACCGGATTCTGCAACTGTCAGCTAGAGGGCTGACTTCTCTCACGAGGTAACTTTAGCAAGGTATATCTCTCAAACCATAACAGTTGTTTGTATTTTTTGATGCCTACAATATTAAATAAACATAAAATTAACTATATTGACCTTTTTGACTGTCTTTGTTCAACAGTGGCTTTCCTCTAAGGCTTTTATTTCAGCCACACAAATTATAGAAAATTGTTTTGCACACAATTAGGGCTTTCTTTTGATTCTACACTTATATAGATAACCCTACATTTATTTTATTAAAATTAAAGAAAACTGTGAAGGAAAAAAAAAAACACCATTTTTATGGAGACTGCATGAAAGGTATGACTGGTCATTCATACCTATAAAATGGTCCTTTTTAAGTGTCCACTGTCCCACTGGGGTTAAAATCCCCATGCCCCTCTTTCCCACGCTATTTTCCCACTTTTTTTTTTTCTTAGACTCCCATTATTTTTTATTTAAACTTGGCAGTAGTATGTTTAAATAACACATTTTCTCCATTTTTAAACACTGAAGGTGTTAATACCCCCCAACTATTGTATGATTTTATTTGATGTTATGTCTGCTCTCTCATAGTAAGGAAGAGACGCATTGCCTTTATGAATGAAAATGCCGGTACATGTGATCACACCTGGAATGTGTTCCGGCAGAAGAGAGTAGTACTGAAACTGAGCTCTCCATTCCTGGAGTGCTCAGTTTCAACTTGTACATCATGATAGCAGCATGCACTGAGTTGCGCTGCTAACATTTAACCCATGACATGCTAGGACAGTCATGGGTCCTTATGGGAACTTTACCCATGACTGTTCTGGCACGTCATAGGTCTTTAAGGGGTTAAAGATATTATAAATTGAAAAATTGATTGACACAAAACAGTACACTTTAGGAGTGTTATTTATTTTCTCGTACCATCATTTGTCATTTTAATGCATAGGTCCATGGATCCAATTGTAAAAATTATGAATTGGGGGAAAAAAATTAAGAAAAATATTTTTTACTTGCATTCAATATGGGAAAACGGGACCACAGGTTTGAGCTTCCCTCCTGCAGAGGTCAGGGAACTTCCAGAACTACAGGGTCTTTTAGGCGGAGACTCCCTCCTCCTTTAGATCAACCCCACCTTAATTCATAGATTTAGTTAACTTCTCTTGTTTTAAGTCCAGTTTGTTTTATTTTTCCGTCATTAGTTAGGTTCTTGGATTACCCAGTTAACAATCGTTTTTATTTGGTCCGTTTCTGTTCCTCAAGATAAGTCTGTTCCTCATTGCTGGACCTCTTAAGGTTCTGCTCTTTCTGAATGGGAACCTATAGACTACTCTTAACCCTTTCAATGCCATGGTCCTGTGTCTTATGTCCTACTATTCTCTAGTCCTTGCACTCTGTGATCATAATGCAATCATTCTTCATCCGGTTTCCTTTCCTATATGTGAGTGTTTGGTAAAGGTGACTGCTCTGTTTTGGTTTTCCAGAAGTAACCCTTTCAGAGCCAATTAGTACACTGGAGGCTATTCAATACTTTATCTCTATTTTTGAATATCTAAGACTCAGTGTAATATTTAATTGTGACCTATCTCAGTAATTTTTTTTTTTTTTTTTTTTTTTTTTTTTTTTTTTTTTTTAACGTTTTATTTTGCTGGCTCATACGAGAACCTGGAGACTGAACTACAGTCATCTTTTTCCTCATAGGCCTAACTCTACATCCATTTAGGCTTTCTTCTTCGATCATGCTCTGTCTCATGATCAATATTGTGACTGTGCAGCAAGGTGAGTTTTGCTTCAGTCTGTAGCTAGGGAGCCATGAGTTGCTTAGTGTACCGTAAAGGGCTGCTTCCTGGACTTTTTTTTCTAAATGGTTCAGTGCCTGTTTTGGCTGCCACCTTACTCCTCCATTACTATTCTATGCAGAAGCTACCTCTTCTGCTATCTGTCCAGTGGGGACTTTTTATCATACTGCTTATACATTAAACTAATTTTACTCTAGTTTAACCTACCTACCTTTGGAAATATCTGGCCCTAAGGGTCATATGAAGAAAACATAACCACCCTAGCTCATTTGATCCTCATGCCATGCTGGGCTTCCAAGGGAATATTCTGGTCCTCTATGTCCCTTCTGTATAGTGGCCCCCACTACAACCCTGGGGCCATCCATCACTGATCAAGGTTGGGATAAAACCCTGATGCCTTCCATTTAAGGGGTTCTACATTTGTGGTGACCCATCCCCCCCATCAGACAAATTGATCTTGTTTTTAGGGGTCGCTCTTGGCTAGCTGGGGAAATGTATGATGAAGTTGACTCAGAGGAAGAAAATATGGGCTGTTCCTTGACCTTTGATGATCCCTATGAGGCTTACCCTCACTGCTTGTTGGAGGGCTCATCAGACTGGTGTTGCAAAAACCATTCAGGCCTCTGGGGGATCTTACTTTCTGGATATCTTCAAGAGATGCAAGAAAGAGTTCCCAGTCTTTCCTCCTAACAGCAACTTAGACCACATCCTGTTGGAGGAATGAAAAACACCAGATAAGCAACTTTTGTGTAATAAGCACATCTCAAATACCCCTTTACTGCTGAGGCTATAGTGGGTTTCTCCCCCTGTGATTTACCCCTCCTCCATATCTCTATATGGCCAAGAATACGGCTCTTCTGTTGGCAGATGCTGCAGGTCTCAATAATCAGCCTGACAAAAAGCCTTGATTCTCTCTTAAAGGTAAACTTTTGCAGCCACAGGGGCAGCTCTGTGACCAATTTTTACTTCTGCTTTTGTCAGCAGGGTAAATGCTGTCTGGGGTGAGCAGCTTTCTGAAGTCCTGCTCTTTGATACTCCCTCAGAGGACTTTTTATAATGCTTGCCAATTTCTTGGAGTCGAATATAATAACCTATATCTTTGTGAAGCAGCCTTTGATGCTGCCATGCTTTCTGGTAAGTCCTCAGCCCTATCTGTTGCCGTGATTAACACCTCATGGTTGAAGAATTACTATGCGGATCAATCTTCCATGGAATCACTGGCCTCTCCCCCAGGTATGGAAGATAGATGTGGAAAATCAGGATGGAGAAGGTCTTAGTCGTTCTAATTCCTCTGTTCTTGTCCTGTCAGGCCTGGTTTGCAGTCTGTCCATTGAGGAACCATTTAGTCTAACTCCGAGACTGGTTCTTCAATCCAGGGTCCCATCTGGTATCCGGAAATGGAAAGGTTAGCTCTGACAGCATGTTTCTTGAAGCCAACACCCTGGTACAGAAGGGATTCTCAAATGATGACATTTGTACCATGGTCCAGGCTAGTAAGCATATTTTTTGCAAAGCATACTATAGGATCTTGTCCATCTTTTACTAGTGCTGCACTGATAAGGACGTATCTGCTCAGACCTTTAATCTCCGTATAGTTTTTTTTTTTTTTTTTCTCGTCAAAATCGTGGTAACAAGGGTCTCAGTTTGAGAGCTATTTAGTCTTCTTCCACAAGGGTATTGCTATTATTACAGATTTTAAAACTTTTGTTCAAGGGGTTGCTCTTGCCTTCCACTCCTTAGAGGGATATAAATAGTTCACAATAAAAGCAGCTCCAGTTACTCTTCGTAGTATTTGGGCCCTAGAGAGTCTTATTTCAATCCTATTGTAGTTCAAGAGTAATTAAATTATAGATTTCCCCTCCTGCCTCTTTTTCTGATGTAACACTGCTCACAAAACAGAAAAAAAAAAGGAAGACAGAAAGAATGAATGTGTCAATATTCTGTCCCAATATTTTATTTAAACTAGGACATTAGACACATTGTTAGATAGGAGACTCGTTCAGTGCTATATACATCCAGGAGGTATAGCTTAAAATGTAACCTTTATTCATGATTAATTAAAACTTAAATTAAAATATACTCTAAAACAATTGACCAGGGGAATTAGATCGGGCTAGACATATCCACCCTTAACACTGCTCACCTCAGAATGGAAAGGTGGTGTCCAGATGGCGTGCAGAGAGGGACAATGTTCAATTAGCATAAGGGGAAAAAAATGAATAACCTATCAAGGGGGCAGGGCTTTCATTGTTATCGCAGTAAGAAAATTGTCCCTTGCTTTGAACTGTGTGGTCTGTGGACCGGATTACAAATCTGAGGGAAGGCGGTTTACACTAGGCAAAAGGAGAGTGAGGGGGAAACTTTATCATTCAATTACTCTTGAACTACAGCTCTGACAGTATTGAAACAACACTCTCTATGGCTCAAATACTATGAACATTAATCGGAGCAGCTGTTTTTGTGAAACATTGCTATCCCTTTAAGGGATCCCCCATGAACAAGAAGAAACCTGTTCCCTCCAGAGTCACGGAGCACTCCATTAGGTCTGTGGGTGCTTCCTGGGCCTGCAAAAATCAGACCTTTGCTGAACAGCTGTGCATAGTTGCTTACTGGGCCTCCTTGCATACTTTGGCCTTGGCTGAGGGCAGCTTTGGCTGGACGGTCCTACAGGGCGGTAGAGCCTATTTAAGGACTTCTCTTTTTTTTTTTTTTTTTCCTTATAGTTCTCCTACATGTTGTTAAATAGTCTGAGCCTAGTTGGCTCGTCTTGAACACAATGTCCGTATCATGAACTTTTCTTTTAGCATGTGTGTTTCCACCAATCCTCCTGATTCCCAGGGTACTCCATTCTGGACCCATCAGGCCTGTTTTTTTGGCTTTTCTCAGTCTGTCCTTAGCTGAGCCTTTTCCCCTCCCCTTAAGGCCAGACTTTCTCACTCAGGGTCCTCTATTCCACTCACAGGTGGAGAAGTTCACTTTCACTGTCGTCCAATACAGGTCACTGGTACTCTGGGAGGCGTAAGTCCCCTTTAATAGGCAGGAACAACTATGCAAATGGTTTGCAAGGGACGGAGCCTCCCCTCTTACTTAAGCCACCTTCTGGCCAGAGCCACTTTAGATTGATTTGTTCCTGGTGTGCTTGCACACCAGGTAGAGAACAAAGGAAGGTGAGTCACCCATTGAGTGCTGAAGGTCCACTTGTCCCCACAGTGTCCCTTTGATGGGCTTGTATTTGGGAGTTTTAATACACTCCAGCACTCATAGGGTGTTTTTATTGCATTATTACTGTTTTATGCAATTTCTGTGGTATTCTCTGGGTTTTGGAGCTTTGGGTATTCATTTATTTATGTTTCTCATGTGTTTCATGCTTGTTTGGGCACTTTTTAATGTTTTACTAAACTTTATTAAAAATGGTGTTCCGCGCCTTTAAGCGCGGCTTTTTCCCGCTCAGACGCAAGGGCTCCTTTACTCTCTATGAGAATTCACAGTGTGGGACATATCTCTGGAACCGCTTGTCACAGCAACTTCAGAGAGGGCTCATTTTAATGCTAGGCTCCTGCTCTATCATCCAGAATGTGTTTTATTTATGTGGGGTGTTCAGGGGGGCTTCGGGCACTGTTTGGGGTACTTGTAAGGGGAAACTACATTTCCCATGAGCGCTTGGTTCGCGCTCGTTTCTGATTGGCTGTCATGACGGCCGCCATTTTGTGGTACTTTTCCTAGGCGAGTACACTACGCAGGGACCGAGCCTTCTCTCTCCTCAACAGATTAACCCTTCGCTGGCCAGATAAGTCCGAATTTAGACATTTCTGGGGTGAAACTTTAATATTTTACACTTTTTCTGGGTGATAGTGTTATTAGTGGGGTATATTGACGCTGTGAGCATGTCTACTTCACTGGAGCTAGGGGCTAGACCCAAGTCTAAGGAGGATGGGGGGTCTGCTACCCCCATGGCGTTTTGCTCCTCTTGCCACATTGGGCTGGATGGCGATAATGTGGGGGATCTATGCCCTAATTTTACTGGTCAAGATAGCAACCCTGGGCTTCCCAGCCACGCTATTGAGCCATCTTGGGTGAGGGAGTTTAAAGCTGCCACTAGGGATCTCAGATCCACGCTTCAACTCTTTCCCTCTCAGATACAGGGGGCTCTCCAGGTCTGGCAGACCCCCTCTACTATCAGGACCTCCCTGCCTAAGCCACAGGGAGTTCCTGATATCACTGATTCTTCTGAAGAAGAACTCTTACAGGATTCTGATGCTGAGGAACGTACTGTTATTGAATCTAACAGGTCCATTGGGGACCCCTATGAGTGTGACCCTGAAGTCTCGGCTGAGGGTCTGATCAGAGCGGTTCTGAATACGCTCAACCTTCCTCTGACTCAGGAATCCACTTATGATCCTACTGATGTTTTTCAGAAAAAGCCATCTAAGCCAGTTGTTTGTTTTCCAACTAACCCTACTCTTGCCCGTCTGGTCTCTGAGGCATGGAAGAATCCTGATAGATCTTCCTCTGTCTCCAAAAAGTTTGCTAAACTTTACCCTTTTCCTGAGGCGGAGCTGGCAAAATGGGTTCATCCTCCCAAGGTGGATGCTCCTGTGTCTAGACTATCCAAATCTACCGCTTTGGCTGTCTCAGATGCCTCTGCCCTGCAGGACTGGACGGATAAGAAGCTAGAGCTCTCTCTTAAGTCTATTTTTGCCTCCATTGGCACGGCCATGCGCCCAACCTTTGCTGTGGCATGGGTTAATAGAGCTATTGCGGCCTGGACTGAACGACTGACTGAAGCAGTTCGCCAGGATGCGCCGGTATCTGAACAGTTGCAGCTACTTGCTAATATCACTGAAGCTCAGAACTATGTTGCTGACGCTGCTTTTGATGCTGTGCGCATGATGGCGAGGGCCTCCACTTCTTCTGTGGTGGCTAGACGCGCTCTTTGGCTGAAAATTTGGTCTGCTGATACAGCCTCTAAGAAAGCCTTGCTTTCCTTGCCCTTTCAGGGGAATTTGCTTTTTGGGTCTGAACTCAAAGAAATGATCAGTGAGGCTACTGGCGGTAAAAGTACTCTTCTACCCTCAGTTTTTAAGAAAAAGTTTCCAGCCAAACGCAATCGGTCCTTTCGTTCCTTTCAGACTGAGACACGTTCCTCGGCCCAAACGGGTCCTCCCACTACGCGCTCCTCCTCCAAGCCCAAACAGTCCTGGAAGCCCAAAGTTGCCTCCAAGGCCAAGACCTCCAAGACTGCTTCGGCATGACTCGCCGAACCCGGGTCCGCATCCGGCTGTAGGCGGTCGTCTCCGCATCTTTCGCCGGACTTGGGAGGAGTCAGTGGCGGACCCATGGGTTCTTCAGGAGGTGTCAGAGGGATACAGGATCCCTTTCTCTTCCCTTCCTCCTTTTCGGTTCCATTTTACTCGTCCTTCTCAGGAACCCACAAAAAGGCGTCTGTTCGACGACGCTATTCAGGATCTCTTGGACAAAGAGGTCCTGGAGGCGGTTCCTCAAGGGGACACAGGTTCAGGATTTTATTCCAACCTGTTTGTGGTAGCCAAAAAGGACGGAGGAGCTCGTCCCATTTTGGATCTCAAAGATCTCAATGCCTATGTGGTGACTTCCCACTTCCGCCAGGAGTCCCTGCGCTCTGTGATTGCAGCAATGTCTCCAGGGGAGTTTCTTGCCTCCCTGGACCTTCAGGATGCTTATCTTCACATCCCTATTCATCCAGAGAGCAGGCGGTATCTCAGGATTGCCTGCCACAGGGGACACTTTCAGTTTGCAGCGCTCCCCTTTGGGCTGACTTCAGCCCCTCAGGTCTTCCAGAGGGTGTTGGGCTCCTTGATAGCGGTGCTCCATCAGGATGGGATCAGAGTGACCCCCTACATGGACGATCTCCTACTGAAGGCCTCCTCAGCGGAGCTTCTCCATCAGCAATTACAGATGTGCATGCACACCCTGAACCTTCATGGCTGGATCCTGAATCTGGACAAGTCGGACTTGATTCCATCTCAGAGGCTTCTGTTCCTGGGTCTCCTGTTCGACACTCGCCAATGCATGGTGTTTCTTCCGGAGGACGTGGCTCACCAGATAGCCGTCAGAGTGGCTGGGATTCTGGACATGGACGAAATTCCAGTACCGAAGTTGTCGTCCTTAGTGGGGAAGTTCATTTCCACAATCGAAGCAGTACCATTTGCCATGGCCCACTCCAGGGATCTTCAGAGATTTGTGATCCAGACGTGCAAGAATCATCCAGATCATCAACATCTGTCTGTTTCTCTTCCTCCTCATGTCGAGTCGAGTCTGCACTGGTGGTTAGATCTCTCTCATCTCCTGAAAGGGAGATCCTTTCTAGTTCCTCATTGGACCACAGTCACTACGGATGCCATCCTTCGGGGCTGGGGTGCAGTCTGGGGTCGCTTCAGTGCTCAGGGGAAATGGGGTCTGGAGGAATCCATGCTCTCCATCAATGTTCTGGAACTTCGAGCTGTCCGGCTGGCCCTGAGGCACTGGGAGTCTCAATTGACCGGTCTTCCGATCAGAGTGGAGTCCGACAACGCCACGGCGGTGGCTTACATCAACAGGCAAGGCGGCACAAGAAGCGGTTCCGCCTGGTGGGAGGTCAAGGATATTTTGTCTTGGGCAGAAGATCACGTGCCTGTCATCTCTGCAGTTCATATTCCAGGCGTGGACAACGTCATGGCAGACTTCCTCAGTCGTCACACCGTCGACAGCGGAGAATGGGCTCTTCACCCAGAGGTGTTTCACATGCTCACTCAACGGTGGGGGATGCCTGTGGTGGATCTGATGGCTACCAGACACAACAGGAAGGTTCCGGTGTTTTGCTCCCGGTTGAGGGACTCCCTTGCTCTAGCAGTGGATGCCTTGTCGATCCCTTGGGACTTCCCCCTGGCTTACATCTTCCCTCCTCTTCCTCTATTGGTCAGAGTTATCCAGAAGTTGAAGAGAGACCGTTGTCCTGTCATCCTGATTGCTCCAAACTGGCCTCGCCAGTCCTGGTTTCCGGAGTTGATGGCCATGTCAGTGAAGGATCCGATCCCACTTCCCGCCCGTCCGGACCTACTTCTTCAAGGGTATCTGTGGAAGGAGGATGTTCACTCTCTCCATTTGATGGCATGGCGGTTGAATCCTCGATTCTAGCAAAGAAAGGATTTTCTCCTTCTGTGGTATCGACTATGCTCAGTGCTCGTAAACCTGTGTCTTCCAAGATCTATCATCGCATATGGTCAACTTTCGTGACATGGTGTTCTGACAAGAAGTTATCCCTTGACTTCCATCTTCCCACTGTCCTGGCCTTCTTGCAGGACGGTGTGGATAAGGGGCTCAGTCTGAGTTCCCTCAAAGTTCAGACTTCTGCCTTGTCTGTGTTTTTCCAGGAAAGGATTGCTATCCTTCCTGATGTGAAAGTCTTCTTCCAAGGTGTGACTCATGTTCGACCTGCCTTCAAGAGTCCTGCTTCCCAGTGGGATCTCAATTTGGTGCTGGGAGTTCTACAGCTACCACCGTTTGAATCCTTGGCTTCCATTCCATTACGTCTTGTGACTTGGAAGATGGCCTTCCTTTTGGCTATTGTGTCAGTGCGCCGGGTGGCAGAGTTACAGGCCTTGTCTTGTAAACCTCCTTACCTGGTGTTCCACAAGGATAAGGCTGTGCTTCGCACTACCAAGGAATTCTTACCCAAGGTTGTGTCCGAGTTTCACATCAATCAGGAGATTGTGGTTCCCTCTTTCTGCCCTAATCCTTCATCTGACAAGGAAAGAGATCTCCATCTGTTGGATGTGGTGCGTTGCCTCAAGTTTTATGTTCATCGCACCGAGTCTATCAGGAAGTCTGACGCTCTATTCGTCATTCCTGAGGGGCCTAGGGCAGGGAGACCGGCTTCCAAAGTTACCATTGCCTCTTGGATTAAGGCTACCATCCGTGAAGCCTATAAGTTGAGGAATAAGCATGTTCCCTTCCGGGTGACTGCCCATTCCACCAGATCTATTGGGGCCTCTTGGGCCTACAAGAATCAAGCTTCTGCTGATCAACTGTGCAGAGCGGCCACTTGGTCCTCTGTGCACACCTTTTCAAAGCACTACCGAGTTGATGTACTGGCGTCGGCTGATGCCAGTTTTGGAAGGAAGGTCCTGGAGGCAGTCTTGCCTGTGTAGGTCTTCCGCTCTGTGATCCTTAGTGCTTCCTTACTGTTGAGCCCTGTTGGCTCTAGTTCCGTGTGCTGTGTTAGTTCAGGGATTGTTCCCTTGGTTGGTGTCCGTTGACACTTACAGTTTGGGCTATGTTATTAACTGGGTCATAGCAGTTCTAGTGACTTGGGCCTTGCGCCTGGTCCTTGCCTTACTTCCCGCCTCTGGATCAGCTCAATGTTTGTACATCCCAGAGTACCAGTGACCTGTATTGGACGACAGTGAAAATAGGATTTTAGTCTTACCTGTTAAATCCTTTTCACTTAGTCCATACAGGTCACTGGTCTCCCACCCTGTCAAGGGACCAGTCTTGGCTCTCCTGTGGCATCCAGTGGGAGACCGTTCGGGCATGCTCACAGGAGTCTTTCTTTTTGCTTACCTGAGGTCAGTTTTAGGGTCTCAAATCAATCTAAAGTGGCTCTGGCCAGAAGGTGGCTTAAGTAAGAGGGGAGGCTCCGCCCCTTGCAAATCATTTGCATAGTTGTTCCTGCCTATTAAAGGGGACTTACGCCTCCCAGAGTACCAGTGACCTGTATGGACTAAGTGAAAAGGATTTAACAGGTAAGACTAAAATCCTATTTTTCAGCGGCTTGGCTCATAAAGCAAACAAACATACTGTACGTTGTCATTTCAGCAGTGCTTCAAGCTAGAATGTCTACATCATACAAGGCTTATCATATGATTTTCTGCCTGTTTCACCTTTGGTGTCCCAGTTGTGGTTCACGTCCATGGCCTTTCAAGCTTCCAGTGATTTTTGCCTTTCTTAAAGGTGGTGATCAGAAATAACTTGGCCTTTGCTGCATCAAGGTGCAGATCTTGTCTCTCTCCCTCCTTTTCTAACAAAGCATTGCTTTGTTTCCAGATGCAAAGACCTTTTTTCAGGAGTAGCTCATGCATACCCTGTCTTGCATGCTCCTACTCTTCCATATGACTTGAACTTGGTATTATGAGTGCTCCAGAAGCCTCCCTTTAAGCCTCCTTCAGCTGTTTCTATGTGTCTCCTGATGCTCAAGACTGTCTTTCTTCTAGCTACTGTGTCTGTTCTGCAGGTGATCGAAGTCCACCCCTTGTCCTGTTAATCCCCTTAAACACTCCTAGTGGCTTTTTGCTTATGTTGTTTAAGTTTAACATTAACCAGGAAATTATATTTCATTCTTTCAACCCAGCTCCTTACAATATGATTTGTATGTGGTACATTGCTTGAAGTACTGCATTCATTGCACGCTACCATTTTGGTATTCTTACGCTCTTTGTCATCCCTGAGGGCCTGCATGCTTTCCAGACTGCCTCTAAGTTTACTGTTGCCTCTTGGATCAATGCCACCATCCTCCAGACTCGTCCTCAGGAAAAAAAAACTGTTCCTTTTTGAGTCATAGTGCACCAGATCTATGGGCACCTATTGGATCTTCAAGAATCAGGCCACTGCTGAGCAGCTATGTGGGGGAGCTACATGGTCATTTATGCACACTTTCACCAAACACTACCAAGGAAATGTCTTGGCCTTGGCTGAGGCTAGCTTTGGACAGAAGATTCTTCTGGTTGCGATGACTGTTTGAGGATCCTTCTAATTACCTTTTTTTCTCTATAGAGATCAGAAACATGTTGGTTCCTGTTATTTACTGTTGTTTGGTGTGCAAGTTCAGTGTCCATTGATACCTGAGGTTCAGGTTGTACCAGTTTAATCCTGTGAAACCTGATTTCCAGTGGAGGGAATTTTACCCCATGGTCCCTGTGTTCCACATGGGCTAAGAGAAAACAATTTAATGATAAATTCTCTTTTCAATGCCCCTACCCACACCGGGGTCTTAACTTCACATTTATACCTGATAACTGAGGCATGAAGACCCAAAACTTCTATATACGAAGGCCTGGGAACACTTTTTCTTTAGCTTTTAACTGCCTACAGGATGAATGAGCTGAACCAACAGAACTTGTTTGTTTTTTGAGGATGTGAGAGAATAGGGACTCTCTTCCACTACTCCCAGGTGTTCAAATTGCAACAATTCTGGACTAATTTCATATAACTGATCTCTGATTGTTTTTTCCAGTCCTTGTCTGATTCCAGACATTAAATATTACCAGAATAAGTTTTTTGCTTTAGTGGAACTGGCATCCCACAAAATATCTAAATTATAGAAACAACCCTACAATCTAACAATTCAGAAGGTCTTTTCCAAATATGGTTCAGTTATAATGGATCCAATCTCAAACATAGAGTGCAACAGAACAAGAACAAAAGGGGAAAACCCTAAGTGTAGTATTAAAAAAAAAATGATAATACAATAAAATCACATAGAAACCCCCCTTCTCCCATTGCAATCATTTGATACCCATCTTGGGCTTTGTGCATCTCAGGGGTCCCTTCATCTTATATTGCCATAATACTGTGCCCGTCTTTAATGTCTTTTCTTCTCTGCTAGTGATACCAACTCTTAATCTGAATAGGATGAAACGTAGCAAAAATGTGATAAAGATTTAATGGTTAAAAAAGCTAGGCTAGTAATGGAATACTGTATACTTGCAGGATAAATGGTCCCTTCAGTTGGAAAAACACAGCAATGTATTGTCACATGGAGCCGGTGAACACTAATGTCTTGTGGACAAGCCACTGACCTCACAAGGGTGGGAAGAGATCCAGAACAAAAAAAGAGTGCCTACTATGGGGAATAAATTCCCTACATGTATCGTGAAATCTATATTGAATGGAAGTCTTTGGTCCTTAGAAAAGAGATGGGGGACTTGGAGTGACTGTATAGAGAATCCATGCAGTATAAAACCAGGGACACACTGGCAACACTCAAGTCTCAATACAGTGATGATAATATCTCTTTCAACCTACTCCTATATACCTACACTCCTCTGTTTATTTTTCTGTCTGTCTCCCTCTTTTCAAACATTTTAATAAAAATAAGTTGGAGAAAAACCTGACATAAATGTGGATATCCAGTGCCTTTTTGTTTTTTTTTTTGTTTTTTTTTGGTTTTTAAATTGTATAGAAATGTTTGCATACAATTAATTTGAGCTGCATATCCTCCAATATAATAATTCGCTAAATGTGTTTGTCAGAAGCCATCATGCGCAGTAGAGACTGCTGCACACGCTGCAGTCATGCGCAGTACAGACTGCCCGATCTGCAATCATGCACAGTAGAGACTGCCCGCGCCATGGCTGATGACGGAGCGGGGCTCCGAATTCAGACCATAGTCATGTGCAGAGAGGACTACGGTCTAAATTCGGAGCGACCCGCTCCATATCGGCCATGGCCGTTGCTGGGTGGCACTGTGGCTCGTGTACACAGGCTCTTCAACTAGTAATTATATATTCCGTATAATACATATGCTTTTGTTTAATTTTTACCTTCCTCTATTGCATTGGAGTACTTTATTTGCATAAGTATACACCCTTCCTTGATTAAGGTTTTTTTTTTATTTTTTTTTATTTTGTCATATTTTGTTTTAGACGTGTGTATATTAGTAGTATAAATGGGACCTTGTGTATATTAGTAGTGTAAATGGGACCTTTTCTTCTACTACATTTAACCCTTTGAGTGCTAGAGGGGTACACAACGCATTGCTCTTCACTGCGTTGTTACACATCTGGCTCTCAAAGGGTTAAATTACTTAAGATGTTTATATTTCTGTCTGAGAAATATGAAGTGGTTTTGATGTTTTTTTTTTTTTCTTTCGTAGGAGCTGCCTGCAGTTGAGCAGTTGTCAATTCATGTTCCTGACGATGTTGAATTGAAGCCATTTGGAGTTGTGTCAAGCATTATTGAACAACTAGGTGAGCGATATACATTTTGTTTTGTAGATTCTCTGATCACACAGCAACTAGCCCTAGATGATCAGTAAAGGTGACCCAAATGTCTGGATTGCTGCATCATCAGTGATGTACATATGCACGCGGTTTCTCCAAGCCTCTCAAACAACCCAAAAGGTATGGGTAGTAGTGAGAGGCAGTGACAGACGATGGCAAGCAGCTCCTGCCTGTGGTCACCTTTACTGAACTTGCTTACATTTAGTTGCCAGGAAATCATTAGTGGGGGTGCATCAGTAGCATTTTGCTGCCCTCCTGGGGGTTTGATTGCTTTGGGTACCTTGATCAGTATCCAAGACTCTCTAATTGTGCTTTCAAGTTGTGATCAGCTCTGAGAGATTATTTACAAGCAAAAAAGTGAGATTGCTAGTCATGTCATTTCATGGGGAGCAATGCTTCGGGTCCCTTCAAACCCAGCATAGCTCCCATGAATAGAATAACCCTAGTGCTTCCTAACATCTCAGTATTAAAAATAAAATAAAGCAAAAGTACTAAATAATTATAGTTTGCTTTTATTATATATTTCGCAAAGATGAATGTGTCACTGTGATGCCAGATGGTAACTTTACTGAAAGCAAAAGCTTTGCAGGATGTGAGAAATATATCCCTACAACAGAAACTTCAAAATTATGACAAGTCTGTATTAAAAGGGCTGCTGGACAAGAAATGCCCTTACAGTTCCTACATTTTCTGTCCTGGATGAAGGTCTCCATGCAGCTATGCAGGAGGCAGCTGTTCCCAGAAAGAGGCAAAAAGTGGATTACTGTAGAAGAGGGTACCTCATCCAGAGTTTAAGATGCCAAAGAAGTCATGAGCTTGCGAGATTCAGTATCAGAATACTCCTCAGAGGAAGCAGGTTCTTTTTATTTAGACAAAATGGATATATTCTTAAAATACTTAGACCCTAGGATTGGTAGAATAGAAAAAAGAATAGGGTATTTTAGATACCACCTTCTTGGTGAATAAAAAAGAATCTCCAAATTTCCAGGTGTTTTTATTCCATTACAGATATTAAAGAAAAAAAGAACCAAAACAAAAGAATGGACTAGTAAGAGGCAATAAAAATAATACCCACATATATATCACAAATATATCAAAATATATTATGACACAATGTTATCATATCAATAAAACATATATAGTGGTGAGCCGATTCCCCCCCACCTCTTACCCAGGATGACCACCCCACCTCCCAAGACACACCCAAATATATATAATGCTACCAAAAAAACAACCCAAAATCAATAAAAAGAAAAGAAGAAACAGAAACTGATTTCAGCCCTCTATTTCAAATCATTGCTACATATATGTAAATATAAGTATCTCTCTAATACTGTGGCCATATGAAAAATATATATATAAACAGTGTACCAAAAGAAAAAAAATAAATAAATAAAAAAAAAATTATTAAAAAAAAAAAAAAAAAAAAAAAAAAAGGCCATCGTCTTTAATAAGAGACCGCAAAATCATTCATCCAAATAGCATGACGATATGCTATAATGGAATGGAGATGAGATGACATGGAAATGAGGAGTTAATGGAGATGAGATGACATGATGACATAAAGATACATAGATCCATAATAATTATTTCGCAACCAAGTCTGGCTATTCAATGAGTAAGTATGGTAGGCTTAAACATATATAGGGGATACTCTCACCTATCTTCACCCATCTCACGGGTAATCCGTAAAGTTCCACCTGCAAATACTTAAAATAGTCACCACTCAGAGATTTCAGAAATTTCAATAGGATCCAAATGTAGTCGCCAACCTCCTTCATAATATCAGATGATATGAGACTCCAAGCTATCACTACTCATATATTGCAAAGAATACAATGATATCAAAATGTGATTAGGCCACCTCCAAATCCATTAGTGTAATGAAGCAACATCAGTTAAAGTTCCTCCATGATTGTCTCAACTTGTTTCACCCACCTATACATGAGCTTTATCAAGACAAACAATTCAAAAGATTCCTGCTACATGGGTGGTTTTTAAACTTCCAGACCGGAAGTCGTCATACAGTAACCTTAGTAACTATATCAACATAATAACTATCAACATTGTCACTTCCTGAGAATAAAGCTCTGTTAAAAGATCAGAACATACCTTTTCAGAGTTTTTTCTTAAGGCTATTATCCTTACATAAAAATAATATGTGTTGATCTCTGTGTTCTACATCTGATCATCTAGGCCACCTCTCGACCAATGTTGGCAAGTACACGCGCCACAGCAGGCCCCCCCCCCCTCAACCAATACCAGTGAGCTCGTCAGCCCCAGTGCGCACCACCGCTCAACAAATATCTGCGGTCATACACACCAAGGCAGGCCCACCCCCACAATCATCAGCAAGCTTGTCACGTACAGTGCGCATCATGTAATCACATTGAGCCATGGACATAGAAAACCAAGATCATAAAGACCATAGCTTAATCAAAGATCTAATTAAACAAAGAAAACTCTGAAACAGAAATTTGCCATAATGTACATACTTTTACTAAACAAAGACGTCACAAAATCACAGTCTAAATCGAGACTCTCCTGTTTCACGATACCAATTTTATCAGCATAATATCTTACTCCATCTATTGGATGTATTCATACCAGCGATACAACATCTACCAGCATCGACCACAGACTAATCCACCTACTGTGGACAGTCCTAGTCAATCACTGGATATGTTCCACCACAAATATTAGAACAACAGAAACAGATGGATGTGTGATGATATCCCTATACAGCTATAAATTTTAATACAGCGACTATTGTGACACACAAATATAAGTATGACATTGTAAAGAGCCCAATCTACCCAAGTGCCAAAACTGATTATTTTTTAAAAAAAAGCATTAAATTGGATTTCCTGATTCAGTCTCTTGGGATATAGGGATTTCAAGGTGTATATCCATCTACTTTCCCGCTGCATCAATTTTTTTTTTTTTTTTTTATCAATATCTCCACCTCTAAGAATGTACACAACATGCTCAATACATACTGCTTTTAATCCTTCTGATTTCCCCTCATGAAATTCTAAAAAATGTCTCGCTATTGCACTTTTGATAGACCTCTTCTCAATGTCACACTTGTGTTCCAACACACGTCATCGAAATTCTCTAATTGTCTTGCCCACATACATTTTACCACATGGGAAAGACAATTGATATATCACCCCCTTAGTACGACAATTGAGTCTTTGTTTCATTCTACACATTTTCGTTGAATCAAAGTTAACAAAGACATCTGAGTTAGACTGAGTTATTATACCTCAGTTATTAATTTTATTTTATTAATTTTCAACCACTTACGATTATCTTGGAATAACATCTCTGGCCTGTTTGTGGATTGTAACCTTCTGCTTCTCTGTCCAGGTAAATGGCTCTCTTCCTGCTGTGCTTTTCTCATTGCTCTCTCTCTCTAATGTTCTAATTTGCTTGAACTAGCTTTAGCTGTATAGACTGACATGGTATGGATTTCCCTGTATAAGAGCTCTATCCTAGCAGTGTGTCTGCTGCAGTGTGCCTGGTTCCAAAGTCCTGATTCTCAAGTCTCCATAAGAGTTAGACTGAGTTGGACAGAGGATGGACTGAGGACAGCCTGCTTTCTACAAAAAAACAACTCACACTGGATTCAGAGCATGGAAACATCCATCTAAACAAAGCACTAACATTGCACCTTCTATCAACTGCTGAACACCTGACGCAATTAACCAGAATTAGCAGGACTGACTTTGCAAACAGCACAGTTAACCACCTAACTGCTGAAGCGAAAAAACCTCTGATTCTTCTCCAACCAAAATTAACCTCTACAACATCTACCTCTACTGATCTACTGACTTTGCAAACAGCACAGTTAAACACCTAACCGCTGAGGTGAAAAAACATATTTCTCCAACCAGCATTAACCTCTTCAACATCTACCTCTACTGATCATCATCATACTTCATTTAACCCTATATTGACTCCTACCCTCATCAAATACTTCACAACCCTGCAACTGTCTCTCTACATCCTGGATTGACCCTTGAATGCCAAGTCAAGCCCTGGACTACAATCTGTTGCTCAAACTCCAATTCCGCCCCACACATTAACCCTACTATGGCCAAATTGGCTCCTTGCTTTTTCATTGCCATTCTCTCCTGCTTTAGAATCTCCTCCTCCTGTGTCCACATTAAGTGCCACTCCATCCACATTGCACCCTCACTTCTTCCCTCACCACTTCTCTGCGCTCATGAACTTTTCTCATTCCTCCAGACCCTATCACTACCATCTCCTTCAGCTGCTGCCAAAAAGCCCCACTGCTTCAAATCTCACTCCCTTCTTACTTCCCTGTTCCTTCTCCTCCTGCTTGCTGCAGGTGACATCTCACCTAACCCAGGCCCCCCTTCCATTCTCTCCTGTAAACCAACACCCACTCAAACACGCAACATCCATAACCTAATAACTGTACCAAGTCACCTAACCTCCTCCCCCCCTTTTTGTTTTGGTCTCTGGAACGCCCGCTCTGTGTGTAACAAACTAACAGCTGTTCATGACCTATTTATTTCTCACTCTTTAAACCTCCTAGCCATCACTGAAACCTGGCTCACATCATCAGACACTGCCTCCACAGCCGCACTCTCACATGGCGGCCTGCACTTCACCCACACACCTAGGCCTGGCAACAATAAGGGGGGTGGAGTGGGCATCCTTTTGTCCCTTAACCATACATTTCCTGGCTCCCTCATTTCATATCCTCTGACGTCCCCACTCTCATCCTGGGAGACTTCAACATCCCTGTTGATAACCATAACACCCCCCTGCCATCAAACTCCTTTCTTTAACAGCTTCCTTTGGCCTATCACAATGGACCTGCACTCCCACACACAGTGATGGTCACTCTCTTGACTTGATCTTCACTAACCCCTGTTTGGTCTCTAATTTTTCTAATGCTCCCTGTCCCCTCTCTGACCACCACCTCCTCACTGGAAACCTCATCATACCACGTAAATCCATCCCCTCCACCGGGATCAAGAGCATGCGGAGAAATCTGCATATGCTTGACCTCCAACAATTTTCTACTTCCCTGCAACCTCTTCTCAACCCCATCCTCACACTTGCTTGCCCAGAACAAACTACTACTCTCTACAACAGCACTCTCACAAAAGCCCTTGACACAGCTGCACCTGCAACTCCACGACACCCCCGCACAATCGCACTACAACCCTGGCACAAACGCGATACCTCCAAAGGTGCTCATGCACTGCCGAAAGGCACTGAAGGAAATCACACTCCACAGCTGACTTCATACACTACAAATTCATTCTACGTTCTTATAGCTCTGCACTCTCCCTGGCCAAACAGTCATACTTCGCTCTAATTTCTAATCTTTCTTCAAACCCAAAATGCCTTTTCTCAACCTTCAAGTCACTTCTACGCCCACCAATGCAAACCCCTGCCACCAACTTCTCCGCCCAAGATCTCGCCACCCACTTCAAGGACAAGATCGACTCCATCAGACATGACATCTCATCACTTCCACTCCCACCCAGCCAGCCTAGCCCCCCCACACACACACACTCACTAAGCTTCTTCTCACCAGTCACAGAGGACAAAGTTTCCCTTCTCCTCACTTGCTCAAACCTAACCACATGCCCTCTTGACTCAATCCCATCTCAACTCACTCAAGAACTTTTACCTTTACTAACGCCACCCCTTAGTCACTTATTCAACCTCTCTCTATCACCTGGCACCTTCCCATCCTCTTTCAAACATGCACTAATCACGCCCATTCTAAAGAAACCCTCCCTGGACCCAAACTCACTGTCAAACTACCGGCCCATTTCCCTACTCCCGTTTGCCTCCAAACTCCTTGAGCGTCTTGCATATAACCAGCTCACTAAATTCCTCTGCTCCCATTCCCTGCTAGACCCCTTGCAATCTGGATTCCGTCCTCATCACACCACCGAGACTGCCCTCACTAAAGTGGCCAATGACTTTCTCACTGCCAAGTCAAAAGGCCACTACTCCGTACTCATTCTCTTGGACCTGTCAGCTGCCTTTGACACAGTAGATCACCCACTCCTCCTCCAAGCCCTCCACTCTCTAGGTCTCTGTGACACTGCCCTCTTTTGGTTTTCATCATTTTTCTTCAACTGCTCCTTCAGTGTGTCCTACTCTGGCTCCACCTCCGCACCCCTCCCACTGTCTACTGGAGTGCCTCAGGGCTCAGTCCTGGGCCCCTTGCTCTTCTCAATTTACATTTCATCCCTGGGTAAACTAATAAACTCCTTTGGGTTTCACCATCATCTCTATGCTGATGACACTCAAATCTATCTTTCCTCCCCAGACCTCTCCCCCTCCCTCCTGTCCCAGGTATCTGACTGTCTGTCCGCTGTGTCTTCCTGGATGTCCTCCCGTCAACTCAAACTTAACCTTGGCAAAACCGAACTAATTATCTTCCCTCCCCCCCTCTCCTAACAGTCCTACTCCAGATATTACCCTCACTGTCAACAACACTATCATCAAACCAACCCCTACAGCATGTTGCCTGGGGGTCACATTCGACTCCGCCCTATCATTTATTCCTCACATCCAGTCAATCTCCAAATCATGCCACCTCCACCTCTGCAACATCTCTAGAATCCGACCCTTCCTTAACGAAGACGCTACTAAAATTCTAATCCAAACACTCATGTCCCGTCTTGACTACTGTAACTCACTACTAATTGGCCTTCCTCTTGCCCGCCTAATCCCACTACAGTCCATAATGAACTCAGCAGCACGACTAATCTACCTAACCAACCGCTTCTCTAACACCAGTCCCCTCTGTCAGTCCCTACACTGGCTCAAATTCAAAATCCAGGTGCTCACCTATAGAGCCCTTACTAACACCTCACCCCCCTATATCTCATCTCTCATTTCCAAATACACTCCCACTCGCCATCTTCGTTCTGCACATGACCTTCTCCTCTCAACATCTCTCATTACATCCTCCCACTCCCGCCTACAGGACTTCTCCCATGCTGCACCCGAGCTCTGGAATTCCCTCCCCTGCCCCATCAGACTGTCCCTCAGCCTTCAGACCTTCAGACGCTCCCTGAAAACTCACCTCTTCAGGGAAGCCTATCAACTACCTCCATAAATATTATCACCAAGAACCAACCATTCCCTGGACCACTACACTCACTAGCACTTCTCTCTCCCACCCACTGACTGGCAGCTCATGTGGCAGAAGGCACTTACACCTTCTGTGTCCTACCCGCCTTCCTCTAGACTGTAAGCTCTCACGAGCAGGGCCCTCTGATCCTTCTGTTCTCCACATATGATTTATACTATTTAATATCTCTGTATGTCTATCCCCTATTGTAAAGAGCTGCGGAATAAGTTGGCGCTATATAAATAAAGATTATTATTAACATATTTACATGCGCTACAAGAACCACAGCGATAAGTTCCTAAGATCTGACTTCTCCCTAACCAATTACTCTTATCATCTTTTTCAAAATAACTGAACCAATTTATCTCTCAAATCCGGAGACCTTTTGGCAATGAATGCAAGGGAATCTCCAAATACTTTCTTTAATGATTCATTCTGGGTAAATCATCCGTAAAATATGAGGATCATAATTTGTCTAGCTCTGGTAATCAAGATGAGGAATTAATTGAGATCTTAAATTAATTAAAAGCTGAGTGGAAATAGTACTTGAGAATGACTGGAGATCCTGTGATTCCAAATTTACAGATCTGAAATTTAAATCTATGGCAGTGTCCCCTTTGTCACGTAATCCATATAAATTCAGGCTTTTACACAAGCAGTACAAAGAGATCTAAGATGCATTGATTTTGGATATGTTCGTTTTGATAATTTGGCCCCCTGTGTATGAGAAGCTTTGAAAGATTTGCAGGAACATAGTGAAATAATAATCAAGCCAAGTGGCAAGGGGGGTAATGTTTTATTGATGTGCAAGGATAAATATTGTAAGGAAATATTACAGCAATTAAGAGAGAGAACCTGTTCTGTCCCTTTAGATAAAGATCCAACATTTGAAATTCAGACTAAATTGAAACAAATTACAGTTGATTTTGATGAAAATATTATTTTAAAACAGGAGATGAAATATGTTAGTTGAGAATCCAGTTGTATCAACGATGTACATTTTACCCAAAGTGCATAAATCTTTGAGTGACCTTCCCGGCCGACCGGTAGTGTCCGGCATAGGGAGTGTTTCTGAGAATGTTGGCAGTTATGTAGTTAAGCGTTTAAAGCCTTTTCTTAAGACTTTGCTTTCATACGTAGAGGAATCTAGAGATGTGATATGCCGCCTGATGGGGGTGAAGGTGGGGAGGGATTCATATCTGTTGACTCTGGATGTGCAGTCCCTCTACACCTCCATCCCTAACCAGGTGGGATTGAGAGCATGTCAGTCTTTTTTGTACTCCAGAAGTAGTGTGTTTGCTTATCTAAATGAATTCATCATTTATTTGGTGGACTTGGTCCTTAGTAATAACTACTTTTGTTTTTGGGAATAAGTTTTTTATAGACCGTGTAGAGGTGTGGCATTGGGGGCCATGTGTGCCCCCACCTACATGTGTCTGCACCTGGGCTGGTGGGGGCAGTTCATGGTGGCGGACACGCATAGGTTTGGGGAACACGTGGCACATTGGATCAGATATATCAATGATATATTTGATTTGGGAGGGTACGGTTTTGGATTTGTAAACATTTATTAAAGATCTCAATAATAACAATATGAATATCAAATTGACATGGTATAGTAGGGAAGAGGTGGATTTTCTAGACTTGAAAATTTATAGAGAGTAATGTTCTAAAAATTAAAGGATATTGGAAAATAACTGCATGCAATACTTTATTGCATGTTTCGAATAATCTACTTCTCTCAGATCAAGGGGATTCCATATGGACAGTATCTCCAGTTAAGGAGAAACTGTTCTAATATTGATGAATATAAAATTCAATCGAAGGAATTGACTAAGCGTTTCCTTGATACTTTAATAACATCTTGAGAAAAGGATATTGGAGAGCATTAGCACAAGATAGAGAGAGGGTTAGTTTTGGCCCAAAAGATAAAATTGAAGATGATAGAAGAGTTCAGTTCATATCGCCATATGGACCCCATTGGCAGGCGTTACGGGGGATACTTGTAAAACATTGGGGTCTTTTAACCCAGAATGAATCATTAAAGAAAATAGTTGGAGATTCACCTGCATTAGTTGCCAAAAGGACTCCGAATTTGAGAGAAATTGGTTTGCAGTTATTTTGAAAGAAAATAACATGAGTAATTGGTTAGGAAGAAGTCAGATCTTAGAAACTTATCCCTGCGGTTCTTTTAACACATGTAAATATGTTAAGAGATCATATATATATAATATACAAACATTGTACAAAAAAGTACAAAAAAAGTCCATAGTCTTTAATAAGAGAAGCCAAAATCATTCATCCAAGTAGCATGAGGATATGATGGAATGGAATGGAGATGAAATGAGGAGTTAATGGAGATGAGATGACATGAAGATACATATATATATATCTCGAATACTATGTATATATGAAGATATATATATATAGATATATATGCTACATATATATGTATGCTACATATAGTATATAATATATATATTATATATAATATATATATAGCATTGATTTGATATAGAGGGCTGACGTCCACTTCTGTTTCTTCTTTACTTTTTATTGATTTTGGATTGTTTTTTTCATAGTATTATATATATATTTGGGCGTGACTTGGGAGGTGGGGGTCATCCTGGGGAAGAGGGGGGATCATATCACCACCATATATGTTTTATTGATATGATGACATGTCATAATACATTTTGATATATTTTTTATATGTGGGTATTATTATTTTTATTGGTTGAGTGTCTCTTATTAGTCCATTCTTTTGTTTTGGTTCTTTTTCTTTAATTTTAATATGTATTGGATTGAGTGTACCCCACACTAGGTTTGTGTGGAATACCATTTAGTTAATTAATGAGAGTGCTCCTATTTTACTTTTGTGTTTTTTGGTAATTCTATTAGATATTTTTAAAGAAGAACAGAGTAGAGGCAAACATCTGTGCTTACAAAAAGATTCTCTAGGATGGATCCATTTGAAGGAGGAGAGGTTAAATCTAGCCAGTCATACAAAGATTTATATGGAGGACTGGTTCACCCTCAGGGATCTAATGAATTGGAGAATGGAGTCCACATTAAACAAACAATATTCCTTCATATGGCAGAATAATAAAGTATCCACAGCTTTAGCCTAAAAAACAGAAGGGGGAGAGCATCATAGTGTAACACTCTATAGATACACAATATTTATAATCAACACAATATATCCACTCACATTTCACAAGTGCTACTCTTGATACAAGGTAGCATGTTGGCCTGTGGAGGATATTATCACTGCCTCCACACAGATAACCTCCATGGAAAACATTCAATCTCTCCGTATACACTCCGTCACACTGGACGCCGGGGAACAACAGAGCAAAAAAATACAGCTTCACAACTGAATGCGTATTTAAAAGTAATCCATGTAATGTAGAGTACTTGCATTAAATCTTCCCACCAGTCTGTTGGTGATCAAAACGGGTGTAAATGCCAGCGGGGAAAAGTTGCCAGTCCTCCCTGCAAGTGGACCTATTAAAGCTGATCGTAGTAGGCAAAAATGGACTGGATACAAACGGACCAATGAAGAATAAAAAGTACTTAATTTTTAATAAAAATATCATATAATATGTTATCTTGACATTCTGATCTCCAACAGACCAGTGGGATGATTTAATGTAAGTACTCTACATTACGTGGATTACTCTTAAATACACACATTCAGTTGTGAAGCTCTTCTCCTGTGTGTGTATTCTTTTACAGCTTTAGCCTACATCCCTAGAACATTGCATATTTGGCTATCTTGCCTGCAAGAAAAGATTGAGTCTTCCATCTCAAGATCCAAATTGCTTATGGATATTGCCATTATTAAAAAACAACAACTTGTGACGTATCACTTGATTTGATAAGGTTATGGTTAGGTCTCGTCAGCCCTTTCAGTAGTTTGTAGAAGGCCTTTATGGTTAAGAACATGGGAGGTAGATGCCTTATACAAAAGCTGGTTGCATTGTCATGAAATGTGATGTGCTTTTCGGAGAACAATAAGAAGAGATTATTAAAAAAAACATGACTGGCAGCAGAAGAATAGATGATCAGAAGCTTCTCCATCTGGTCGTTCTTTATTGTTAAGATCAAGAAACTATTCCTTTCGAGAATCCAGAGGAATCCAGTCGGGTAGATTTGGGCAGACAGTCAACTCTTTCACAATCCAATAAAAAGGGGGTTACAAGGAGGATTACCTCCAAAAAATGCATTTTAATAAGGAATTCTTATAAACAGTGGACCCTGTCTGCAGCACAGGTAGGGGGTTGCCGGCAGCATTTTCGGAAGACCTGCCAGTTCTCAACAACATACAGCACTGTTAGTATGTTACATCTTCTGATAGGCCAAATAATTGTATTTTTATTAATTTTATTACTTTGACATATATTGGGTACAGTCAAAGACCCACAGCCTGTCCTTTCTGTCTAGACAATGCACTGGAGTGTGTTCCTCCCCCTACAGCTTGACCATTGTAACTGCCAATTACAGTGTTAACATTTATGCCTGTATTTTATAACTTATTTCTGTGTTCATAGAAGTAAGAAGGGTCAAACCGGCTGTAGCTGATTTCTATCTTTCTCACCTGGGTCACTCATTGAGTATGCTATAGGTTTGTTTGTATATACTGTTTGTATATACACTGCTGGGGGGTGATCCGATACATATAGTGATAATAGATAGTGATGTCAGAGAGAAGCCCGCCCATTTCCTGATGTTGGACATGGAAACCACTGCTTAACCACATTTGCTTCCATTTAATCTGTTATGCTGTATATAAAGGGACATTGTGTGAATGTGTATAAAATTATGGTGTTTGTTGTATGATGTGAAGGTATAATTTCATTTAATATGAATTTTAACAAGTTTATGATATTGTATTTGTTGTGGTATGAGCTATTTTTACTTGCTATTCACAAAACTAAGTGAATGCAGATACTAACTGCTTTGGTGTGTGTGATTATTCTTCCATCCAATCAGTTAAGGAGAAACTGCCTTCATATGAACACCCTGCCTCAAGATGGTGAAATCACATTAATAGTGCAATAGTAATAGCATTAGTTTTAAGTAGTGATATGTTCGCTACATCCCACCATCAGTTGTGCACACCTAACAAGTATGAAGTAGAAATAAATGTTAAAGGTATAGTAATGTTTCACAATACAAGCAGCTCCAATTAATCTTCATAGTATTTGGGCCTTGAAGAGTGTTATTTCAATACTGTTAGAGTTGTAGTTCAAGAGTAATTGAATAATCAACTATCCCACTCCTGCCCCTTTTACTTATGTAACACTGCTCACCTCAGAACAGAAAGGTGGTGTCCAGGTAGATCGCAGAGAGGGACAGTCTTCAATTAGCATAGGGGAAAAACCTGTCTTTTGAGGCAGGGTTTTCATTGTTCTCACAGTAAGAAGATTTTCCCTTGCTGTGAGCTGCCTGGTCTGTGGACTGGATTCCACATCTGAGGGGAGGTGGCTTACACTAGGTAAAAGGGGCACGAAGGGGAAACTTTATCATTCAATTACTCTTGAACTACAACTCTGACAGTATTGAAATAACACACTCTATGGCTCAAATACTATGAAGATTAACTGAATCTGCTGTTTTTGTGAAACATTACTATCCCTTTAAGCTTACTCAAGATGCTTTACAACAAACAAAATACGTGTCCTTAAGCAAAATATGCCATATGGTTATACAACATCTGTTCAACCTTAGCAATTGTTTCTTAGCAACAGTGACTTGCACACAAGAATCCTTTTGAAATAGACACCTTCACTATGACAGTTGAGATGTAAGATATGATTATTTGTGGCACATGCTAATTGATTGTGCTTGCAAATATTAGCTGACAGAGCTTATTTTCTTTTTCTTATAACATCACATTTTGTTCTTTGTTTAAATCTTTCAAAAGGCACCTAGTGTCTGCACATTGCATCTAAGTGCTAACATATATATATATATATATATATATATATGTATAAAATCCTCCACTTATAACTGCGATCTACAAATAGCAATAATAGCCATCAACAAGCAGTGACCATTTTATGTTTGTTAGCCATAGTGCAGTCTCACATTGCTTTAATGCTTGACTCATTTTATTTCAAATAGATCACAATAAATCTGAAATGCTTCATTTTGTTCTTTTCATGGTATTTGGAGCTTTCCTTAATTATGTATAGTTTATGTTCCATTAGAGTGGTCAAGTGGTTTGACTGTTATTTATTTGGGAGTACCTGGGACAAGAAAGTCCTTGATCAGTTGTAGCAAATATATTATGTATTTTTGTTGTACAGTTCAATTTTCCACCGAACTAATACTTAAACGGAAAAACATTGCTTGTTTGTTTTATATGCTTCTATAGCACTGATTCTCTGGTACAGCTCCCTTTATGTAGAATTATGTTTTCAAATTTAAGCCAAATCTTTCAACAGTATGTATATTACAGAATACAGTTCCCTGAACATAATACTCCCTCATTTACAGTAAAATTGTTCAGTGGTGGTGACTAAATGACCTCCTGGGTTTGAACAGCTCCCTTAGATAGCGGCACCAAGTTGAGATAATGTGGCTTCTTGCTATATCTACCATATGATATAGAATGAGTCCTGTGGGTAGAAAAATTATTTTTTGCCATATGTTTGGGTATAAAAACATAGCATATTAAAACATATGTATACATTTAAGCCGCAACACTGTGTTTTGCTGTATTGGTTTCTAAATTGCACATATCCATGGATAACTTTAGTGATTTAATTCTCCATTCTATGGAGGGCAGTTATTTTATAACCCAACTAACTTTCTCACATGATTATTCTGTTTACTTCAAGTTAGTGGGATAGATGTGAACTTGTTACAATTCTGTCGTAGCGTGTATCGGTATCCAATAACTATGTACCTATACATTTCAGGTAGAAATAACAATAAGTGTCTGTTTTTTGCTTATAAAGAAATTTTTTTTTCCTCCAGTAATTATTGAATCGTTGAAAGATATTCCCGCACTGAATGAAGACAGTGTAGTTTTTAAAGAAGATAGACATGCTGTTGGAAAGGTACGTTAATTGGCATTTTTATATTTCTCTTTTGTCCAGTGTGTAACGCTGGAACCATGGGACAAAGTTTCTTCATGCCAGAAGGGCAGCACACTTTCCTTAAAAGGCTGTCTGGAGGTAGAGACTCCCCTCCCTTTTCCACTTTAACCTCACCAGTGTAGTTTATTTTATGTATTTTTATATATATATAGATATATTTATATATAATATATATAATATTTTTTTTTTATTGAAGACAGCAGAGGGTGACATACACCATATACATTGTTATACATCAAGGGCAGGAACATCAATATGGAACCATATTATACATCAAATGAAATTAAGTGAACAAAGTCCCCACTGCTTCCAAGCATAATTTTTTCCTATCTCGCCCCACCCAACCCCTTTACCCTCATCCCTCCCCCATAAACTAGTCCAAACATCCCAGACCTAAGTGCTCTGTCCTCCTCCCTCCCTGAATGTCGCGTTAGCCAGTTATAAAGAAAGGATACCATTTTAAGTGGAGGTTGTCAGGCTAATCCCAGTCAACAGAAGGAATTCTGAGATTGTAGGGGTCTTGCCCCCCCCCCACCCCCCCTGTGTACCTGAATGCATGGCTGAAGTCTGAGGAAGAAAAAGAATAGTCCATTAGGGATGCCAAATTCAAGATGTAATTGTTCAAAAAAAAATTAATTTACCATTGCGGTAAAGCTGTCCCTGTGTACCGATACCATGTCTGACCCAAGAGGATCCAAAATCCAGGCCTCGTAATGGTGCAGCACCACCTCTCCCCCCCCCCTCCATAAGGGCGTGGACGGGACCACCCCACCGAAACCAGTCAGGTGCTGCATGTCAATCCATGCCCCACCAGTATATTTGGTAATTGGATTCCTGTTGATGAGCGGACCCAGACATAGGAAGTGAGAATTGTTAAAAAGGATGACAAGAAAGAGCATCCAGGTGAACAAACCCAAAGGAAGTATCAAGATTGGCATAAGCCATACCACGCAGTGCCAGGTAGTATTTATGGAAGTTTGACAGTGAGATGCCACCCTTGTTGCAGGTCTTTTTTTAAGAGTTACCAGTCTGATCCTGGATCCGCTCCAGTTAAATTATGTATTTATTTATTTATTTATTTTTTTTACAAAATGTTTGAAATAACATTTCGTAATAGTAACTGGTGTAATTTGAAGAATGTAGAGAAATTTTGTGAGAAAAATCAGGAGCCTATAATATTGAGAGGAAATGTAAGCCACATTCTGGATTTTTCCCAGAGAAATCAGCAGTTCTAGCTTGTGTTTTAGGAATAGGTTGTGGTCTAGTGAGATGTCAGCCCCAAGATATTTAATCCTTTTCATACAAGACATGTGGTGCAGAGACTCCACTATAGGCTGTGGCAGTTGGTCGATCGGGAGCAGGAACAATTTGGACCAATTGATAGGCCTGAAAATGAACCAAAATAATCTACCTGGGATAAGACAGTGGGCAGAGAACCATGTGCATCTCCCAAAAACAACAGGATGTAATCTGTATACAATGCAACCTTGTCTTCTTTGGGACCCAGGCAGAGCCCTTTGATTCGGACATCCCTCCGAAGACTAATCGTCAAAGGCTGTAGTGCCAGAGCAAACAAATCTGGTGAAAGGGAACATCCCTGTCTCATACCCTGGGACAGGGAGAAGTTAGCAGAGGTAGTCATACCTGTAGCAACTTAATCATATGTGGCCACGTATAATGCCCTGATCCACTGGATAAAGTTGGGACCAAAGCCACTCAGAACCCTCCATAGGTAGTTCTACTCAGTTGAATTGAATGCCTTGGTCGCTTCCTCTGATTATCTTGAGGCATCTGTAAGTGTTTATACAGTCTGTAAAGATTGTGCAATGTTTATTTGTTAGGCATGAAGCCCGTTTGATCAGGATGTATGATGGTGGAGATTACATGCTCAGTCTGTTGGCCAGCATCTTAGCCAATATTTTTGCATCCATTGTAAGGCGAGAAATGGGCCTATATGAGTCTGTTTTTTGAGGGTCCTTGACTGGCTTTGGAATTACAATAATAGGTTCTTTGAGTGATTGAGGAAGGGAGCAGTTATCATATGCTGAGTAGTACATATTCAGTTGGTGAGGGATGAGAATTTTAGCATATGTCTAGTACCACTCTGCCGGGGGACCTTCCCCTCTCCGCGCTTTGTCGTTCGATAAGTCCCTGATAACCTTGTGCATCTCTTGATGCAATGGACGAGTCAAGCATGAGACTATCATCGACAGACAACTGGGGAAGGTCACACAAGCTCAAGTAGTTATTAAGTTTAGTCTTTGAATTATTGCCACCTTTAAACTACAGCCATAAAACTACAGCAGTAAAAATCGGGGAAAGCATTATTTCACTGTCGTCCAATACAGGTCACTGGTACTTCTACTTCTGGGAGGCGATTCGCCCCTTTAATAGGCAGGAACAATTATGCAAATGATTGCAGGGGGCGGAGCCTCCCCTCCTACTTAAGCCACCTTCAGGCCAGAGCCACTAGATTGATTTGTTCCTGGGTGCTGTGCACACCAGGTAGAGAACATCTATGCATTCAACTTAGTATTTTGTTATTTTTTTATTCAAATATGGAATACCACCATTAGGAGGGTGATCATGGCTGTGAATTGCCCTCTTTAAAGTGGCTGGTGCAGCTTCCAGGGATTTTCTCTGGACCTTATGCCCTGAAGAGGGAACAGCTTGAGTTAAGCAGCTTCCCTACTGGGGAATTTACCTCTGGTCTATTCCCACTTCATCATGGTCACCTGAAGACAGAAGTCCTGCAGGAAAGGTGAGCCACCCATTGAGTGCTGAAGGTCCACTTGTCCCCACAGTGTCCCTTTGCTGGGCTTGTATTTGGGAGTTTGCTTTGCACTCCAGCACTCATAGGGTGTTTTTATTTGCATTCAATGTTTTAATGCAGTTTCTGTGGTATTCTCTGGGTTTGGAGCCTTGATTAGTGTTTATTTATGTGTTTTATATATGTTTGGGCACTTTTTAATGTTTTGTTAAACTTTATTAAAATTGGTGTTCCGCGCCTTTAACCGCGGCTTTTCCCGCTTAGACGCTATGGCTCCTTTACTCTCTATGAGATTTTACAGTGTGGGACATATCTCTGGAACCGCTTGTCACAGCAACTCCAGAGAGGGCTCATTTTAATGCTAGGCTCTTGCTCTATCATCCGGTGTGTGTTTTCTTAGTGTGGGGTGTTCAGGGGGGCTTCGGGCACTGTTTGGGGTACTTGTATGGGGAAAACTACATTTCCCATGAGCGCCCGGTTCGCGCTCGTTTCTGATTGGCTATCCTGACGGCCGCCATTTTGTGGAGCTCTTCCTCAGCGAGTACACTACGCAGGGACCGAGCCTTCTCTCCCCTCAACAGATTAACCCTTCGCTGGCCAAATAAGTCCAAATTTAGGCATTTCTGGGGTGAAACTTTAATCTTCCACACTTTTACTGGGTGATAGAGTTTAAAGTGGGGTATATTGACGCTGTGAGCATGTCTACTTCACTGGAGCTAGGGGCTAGACCCAAGTCAAAGGAGGATGGGGGGTCTGCTCCCCCCATGGCGTTTTGCTCCTCTTGTCACACTGGGCTATCTAGTGATAATGTGGGGGATCTATGCCCTAACTGCACTGGTCAAGATAGCAACCCTGGGCTTCCCAGCCATGCTATTGAGCCATCTTGGGTGAGGGAGTTTAAAGCTGCCACTAGGGATCTCAGATCCACTCTTCAACTCTTTCCCTCTCAGGTACAGGGGGCTCTCCAGGTCTGGCAGACCCCCGCTACAATCAGGACCTCCCTGCCTAAGCCACAGGGTGCTCCTGATGTGTCTGATTCTTCTGAGGAAGAACTCTTGCAGGATTCTGATGCTGAGGAACGCACTGTTATTGAGTCTAACAGGTCCATTGGGGACCCTTATGAATGTGACCCTGAAGTCTCGGCTGAGGGTCTGATTAGAGCTGTACTGAATACGCTCAACCTTCCTCTGAGTCAGGAATCCACTTATGATCCTACTGACGTTTTTCAAAAGAAAACATCTAAGCCTGTTGTTTGTTTTCCAACTAACCCTACCCTTGCCCATCTAGTCTCTGAGGCATGGAAGAATCCTGATAGATCCTCCTCTGTCTCCAAAAAGTTTGCTAAACTGTACCCTTTTCCTGAGACTGAGCTGGCAAAATGGGTTCATCCCCCCAAGGTGGATGCTCCTGTTTCCAGGCTATCCAAGTCTACCGCCTTGGCTGTCTCTGATGCCTCTGCCCTGCCGGATTGGACGGATAAAAAGCTAGAGCTTTCTCTTAAGTCTATTTTTGCCTCCATTGGCACTGCCATGCGTCCAACCTTTGCAGTGGCATGGGTTAATAGAGCCATTGCGGCCTGGACTGAACGACTGACTGACGCAGTTCGCCAGGATGCACCAGTATCTGAACAGTTGCAGCTTCTTGCTAATATCACTGAAGCTCAGAATTATGTTGCTGACGCTGCCTTTGATGCTGTGCGCATGATGGCGAGGGCCTCCACTGCTTCTGTGGTGGCTAGACGTGCCCTTTGGCTGAAAATTTGGTCTGCTGATACAGCCTCTAAGAAAGCCTTGCTTTCCTTGCCCTTTCAGGGGAATTTGCTATTTGGGTCTGAACTCAAAGAAATGATCAGTGAGGCTACTGGCGGTAAAAGTACTCTTCTACCCTCAGTCTTTAAGAAAAAGTTTCCAGCCAAACGCAATCGGTCCTTTCGTTCCTTTCAGACTGAGACACGCTCCTCGGCCCAAACGGGTCCTCCAGCTACACGCTCCTCCTCCAAGCCCAAACAGTCCTGGAAGCCCAAAGTGGCCCCCAAGGCCAAGACTGCTTCGGCATGACTCGCCGAACCCGGGTCCGCATCCGGCTGTAGGTGGACGTCTCCGCATCTTTCGCCGGACTTGGGAGGAGTCAGTGGCGGACCCATGGGTTCTTCAGGTGGTGTCAGAGGGATACAGGATCCCTTTCTCCTCCCTTCCTCCCTTCCTCCTTTTCGGTTCCATTTTACTCGTCCTTCTCAGGAACCCACAAAAAGGCGTCTGTTCGACGCTATTCAGGATCTCTTGGACAAAGAGGTCCTGGAAGTGGTTCCTCCGGAGGACACAGGTTCAGGATTTTATTCCAACCTGTTTGTGGTGGCCAAAAAGGACGGAGGGGCTCGTCCTATTTTGGATCTCAAAGATCTCAATGTCTATGTGGTGACTTCCCACTTCCGCCAGGAGTCCCTGCGCTCTGTGATTGCCGCTATGTCTCCAGGGGAATTTCTGGCTTCCCTGGACCTTCAGGATGCATATCTTCACATCCCTATCCATCCAGAGAGCAGGCGGTATCTCCGGATTGCCTGCCACAGGGGACACTTTCAGTTTTCAGCTCTTCCCTTTGGGCTGACTTCAGCTCCTCAGGTCTTCCAGAGGGTGTTGGGCTCCTTGATAGCTGTGCTTCATCAGGACGGGGTCAGGGTAACCCCCTACATGGACGATCTCCTCCTCAAAGCTTCCTCGGCGGAGCTTCTTCACCAGCAACTGCAGAGGTGTATACACACTCTGACCCGCCATGGCTGGATCCTGAATCTGGACAAGTCGGACTTGGTCCCATCTCAGAGGCTTCTGTTCCTGGGTCTCCTGTTCGACACTCGCCAGTGCATGGTGTTTCTGCCGGAGGATGTGGCTCATCAGATAGCCATCCGAGTGGCTGGGATTCTGGAACTGGACTTAGTGCCGGTACCGAAGTTGACGTCTCTGGTGGGGAAGTTCATTTCCACAATCGAAGCGGTACCATTTGCCATGGCCCACTCCAGGGAACTTCAGAGATTTGTGATCCAGACGTGCAAGAATCATCCAGATCATCAGCATCTGTCAGTCTCTCTACCTCCTCATGTGGAATCGAGTCTGCACTGGTGGTTGGATCTCTCACATCTCCTGAAAGGGAGATCCTTTCAAGTTCCTTGTTGGACCACGATCACAACGGATGCCAGCCTTCGGGGCTGGGGTGCTGTGTTGGGTCGCTTCAGTGCTCAGGGGAAATGGGGTCTGGAGGAATCTCTTCTCTCCATCAATGTTCTGGAACTACGTGCCATCCGGCTTGCCCTGAGACACTGGGAATCTCAACTGACCGGTCGTCCGATCAGAGTGGAATCCGACAACGCCACTGCGGTGGCTTACATCAACAGGCAAGGCGGCACAAGAAGCGGCACCTCCTGGTTGGAGGTCAAGGATATTTTGTCTTGGGCAGAAGATCACGTACCTGTCATCCCTGCAGTTCATATTCCAGGCGTGGACAACGTCATGGCGGACTTCCTCAGTCATCATACCATCGACAGCGGAGAATGGGCTCTTCATCCAGAGGTGTTTCACTTGCTCACCCAGAGGTGGGGGATGCCGGAGGTGGACCTGATGGCCTCCAGACACAACAAGAAGGTTCCGGTGTTTTGCTCCTGGCGGAGGGACTCCCTTGCTCTGGCAGTGGATGCCTTATCGATTCCTTGGGATTTTTCTCTGGCTTACATCTTTCCTCCTCTTCCTCTATTGATCAGAGTCATCCAGAAACTGAAGCAGGAGCGTTGTCCTGTTATCCTGATCGCTCCAAACTGGCCTCGCCAGTCCTGGTATCCGGAGTTGATGGCCATGTCAGTGGCGGATCCGTTCCCACTTCCTGCCCGTCCGGACCTACTTCTTCAGGGATATCTGTGGAAGGAGGATGTTCACTCTCTCCATTTGATGGCATGGCGGTTGAATCCTCGATTCTAGCAAAGAAAGGATTTTCTCCTTCTGTGGTGTCGACCATGCTTAGTGCTCGTAAGCCTGTGTCTTCCAAGATCTATCATCACATTTGGTCAACTTTTGTGGCATGGTGCTCTGATAAAAAATTATCCCTTGAGTTTCATCTTCCCACTGTCCTGGCCTTCTTGCAGGACAGTGTTGATAAGGGGCTCAGTCTGAGTTCCCTCAAAGTTCAGACTTCTGCCTTGTCTGTGTTTTTCCACGAAAGGATCGCTATCCTTCCTGATGTGAAAGTTTTCTTCCAAGGTGTGACTCATGTTCGACCTGCCTTCAAGAGTCCTGCTCCCCAGTGGGACCTCAATTTGGTGCTGGGAGTTCTCCAGCGACCACCGTTTGAATCCTTGGCTTCCATTCCTTTACGTCTCTTGACTTGGAAGATGGCCTTCCTTTTGGCTATTGTTTCAGTTCGCCGGGTAGCAGAGTTACAGGCGCTGTCTTGTAAACCTCCTTACCTGGTGTTCCACAGGGATAAGGCTGTGCTTCGCACTACCAAGGAATTCTTACCAAAGGTTGTGTCTGAGTTTCACATCAATCAGGAGATTGTGGTTCCCTCTTTCTGCCCTAATCCTTCATCTGACAAGGAAAGAGATCTCCATTTGTTGGATGTGGTGCGTTGCCTCAAGTTTTATGTGCATCGCACCGAGTCTATCAGGAAGTCTGACGCTCTATTCGTCATTCCTGAGGGGCCTAGGGCAGGGAGACCGGCTTCCAAAGTTACCATTGCCTCTTGAATTAAGGCTACTATCCGTGAAGCCTATAAGTTGCGGAATAAGCACGTTCCCTTCCAGGTGACTGCCCATTCCACCAGATCTATTGGGGCCTCTTGGGCCTATAAGAATCAGGCTTCTGCTGATCAACTGTGCAGAGCGGCCACTTGGTCCTCTGTGCACACCTTTGCTAAGCACTATCGAGTTGATGTACTGGCTTCGGCTGATGCCAGTTTTGGAAGGAAGGTCCTGGAGGCAGTTTTGCCTGTGTAGGTCTTCCGCTCTGTGATCCTTAGTGCTTCCTTACTGTTGAGCCCAGTTGGCTCTAGTTCCGTGTGCTGTGTTAGTTCAGGGATTGTTCCCTTGATTGGTGTCCGTTGACACTTACAGTTTGGGCTATGTAATTAACTGGTTCATAGCAGTTTTAATGACTTGGACCTTGTTCTGGTCCTTGCCTTATTCCCACCTCTGGATCAGCTCAATGTTTGTACATCCCAGAAGTACCAGTGACCTGTATTGGACGACAGTGAAAATAGGATTTTAGTCTTACCTGTTAAATCCTTTTTGACTTAGTCCATACAGGTCACTGGTCTCCCACCCTGTCAAGGGACCAGACCTGGCTCTCCTGTGGCATTCAGTGGGAGACCTTGGGGCATGCTCACAGGAGTCTTTCTTCTTGCTTACCTGGGATCAGTTTTAGGGTCTCAAATCAATCTAGTGGCTCTGGCCTGAAGGTGGCTTAAGTAGGAGGGGAGGCTCCGCCCCCTGCAATCATTTGCATAATTGTTCCTGCCTATTAAAGGGGCGAATCGCCTCCCAGAAGTAGAAGTACCAGTGACCTGTATGGACTAAGTGAAAAGGATTTAACAGGTAAGACTAAAATCCTATTTTATGTCCCTTGCCTCCCAGATAAGATTTCACCTTCATGCCTGATACAAAGTATGTCTTAATTGCCTCTGTTTTGATTAACCAAAGCAGCCATCATCCTACCAGCCTTGTCCCGTTTTCAAACATAATTTGGAGTCTAAAAAACATGTTGGCGGTAGATCAAGATTGATAGGGCATTTGGTGTGTATGTATTTCCCTCAGCCACTGTTTCCACCTCCCTGGTTCCCATGCGTTAATACACATTAATATGTGCCATAAGCGATCCATTGGCTTTTGCTGCCTCCCAGACAGTGTCGTCTGCCGCTGCTACAGCATTGAGAATTAAATATGTATTCAGATATCCAGCCCACCAAACATCTATAAAGCACATCTTCAACGCATCCTTAAGTTGGTCAGAGGGTGTAACTGTTTCAGGAGGGCATCCCCAGTCTGTCTAATGAGGAGTCCATAAAGAAGTTAATCGCTCATGGCTACTATCATATGATTAGTTTTCAGTCAGGTAAGTCATAGCGTCCTGGAGCACCTCCTGTGAGAAGGGCGGTGGCACGTAGATATTAAGCAGTATAGCTGGGATATTAAAAATGTTGCATCTTAAGAAGATTTATGTGCCTAATGCATCAGTTTTTAGGTCTAACAAGTCAAAGCCAAGGGATTTGTTTATAAGGATGGACACCCGTCAGGAATGAGTGGCATGGATAGAGTGGTAGAGGCCTCCCACCCAGTGTTTAAGTGTTAAGACCTTACCTCTGTAAAGTTGCATTTCCTGCAGCATAACAATATCCGGTTTATGCTTCCTTACATGTTTAAGAACTAGCGAGCGCTTTAACAGGTCATTCAAGCCTCAGACATTCCAGGAAAGAATCCAACAACTGTCAATCGTCATTGTGGAAGCTTAGAAAAAAAGGAGAGGTTGACGTGTGAAAATGAATCAAATAACCTCCAGACTTTATGGGCAGTGGAGGCCAACCCTGTGAGAGCCAAGTACCAGTCCAGCAAATAGAACAGTAACAAAGCCCTCCCTCCCTATATCTATCTCTTCCAACCTGACACATTCCAATCTAACAAGAGAAACCGTTTCACCCTGGAGACAACCCCATCCCCTTTAACAGGATGAACCTGATGTACTCTCATAAACAATAAAGCTAGGCAACCCTATCTGCAACAGCAATATATATAGGACACAACGGCAAGATGGAGCAAGTAGTATGACCCATCAAGGTCTACCCTTCTCTTCCTTCGTCTGAAGGCCACCTGTAACATTTTAGCATGGTGCACTGAAAGGTGATTGCATTCCATCCAGTTCTGGGCATCCAGATCTGAAGTAAAGAACATTCTATTACCGTCATGTACTGCTCTCAGTTTAACTGGGTATATCATGGAGTAAGGTATATTTTTTTTCCCTCCATAGCTTTCGCTTCACATCAACAAATGTGCGCAGCTTACTTTGTATCTCAGCAGAGAAGTCAGGGTAAAATGAGATGCATTGCTTCTTGAATTCCACTGTGCCTTTCACTCAGATCTGTCATGGAAATTAAGTAGTCATGGGACAGCTCCCGACTGTCTTGGGCTGGTAGGTATGCGGTGGGTTCTTTCTATTGTAAATGATGGGGAGGCTCTCAGAACCCACATGCTCTCTAAGCCAAGTTTCCATGTATGCTTCAGAGTTGTGACCCTCAGTCCCCTCCGGCAGGCCAATAATGCGGACATTGCAACTTCTCAATTTGTTTTCTAAGTTGTATACCTTCGATTGTAGTGATTTGACTTAAAGTTTCCGCAAATCAACCAATGTGGTAACTGGTGTAAGTGTGTCTTCAACAGTTGAGACCCTATGTTGAATGTCTGACAACTCCCCTCTTATATTTGCTTATCCACTCTCAGGAGGTTGAGCTTCATCTGTACCAAATCTATTTTGTTGGTTAGTACAGCTTGGCAATTGGTAATCGCCAACATGATTTCTGTAAATTGTGAAGAATTAGTTTCCTCTGACTCAGACGAGTGTGTAGGAGATGCTGAGGTTGAGGGAGATTCCAGTGGGGTCGCCACTTCCTCATGCCCCATGGACTTCCTGGTGAACTTGCTTAGTTTTTTCTTAAATTCTACAGACTTTTTTACCCATGGTCTTGATTGAATACAAATGAGAGTAAACAAGTAGCTTTCAGACGGGGTTGAATCTCTTGACTAGTAGTTACATTCTAATAATGCTTGTAGTGTGTTTCAATGAAAGCCCATCACTCTCAGGGGAAAAGAGACCAGCAGGCCATGATAATGTGAAAGGGACCGATAATGAGAGGCAGAAGAGGCTATGACCAAGACTGCACCGGCTTGGCAGATACCAGGTATGGCCCTCTGAATGGACAGTAGCAATGCCCAGTGTCTCCCCGACATCTCAGGCAGTGTTAAACCTTGAAGGACCAAATGCTAGTGGGGGGAGGCACACCCAGGGGGTAACAAACAAACAAACAGGACGATGAGGGGACAAAGGTTGTATCCCAGTGAATTCAGGATCCAGTGAGTGTGCCCATCAAGGTTATAATGTAGGGGCCTTTCAAACAATGAAAGAGAGGGGCCCAGTTACTCCCTGGATATGGGCCAACCGTAGTCTAGGTGCAGTGCAGCTGCAAACCATGGGCGTGTGGAAGGGTCCAGTAAAAACCACAGGTGACCAGTGACTTGATTAGTAATAACAACTGAGCCAGCAATACTGTTTCTTCTGTGTCCAATCCAACGGCAGTTGACTGTGGGTATTGACTCCGCCCTTCAGCTGGTAGGACCAATAAAATTATAAAAGCGTCAGTTCCTCCCCTCAGTTATTTGGTATTTAGTCCTACCAAGCTGGAGGATGGAGGTCTTATACCTCTCTTTAGCTCATTCTTGCTAGTTACACATAAAGATACTAGGAGCTATGGCAGCGTTTTATATTGCTATTAGCCAGACATTGGAATATTTCTCAGAAAAAAGGTTTTTTATTTTACTTTATGTAATCTGCCTGCATCGCGGTTTGCATTATCTGCCTCAAAGCTACCTGAGCATCCAGACCCTTACACACTAAGGGTGGCATGGTTCCGTTTTATGTGGCCATAATGTTACCTTGCAAAAGTTTGTGCCACTATGGATGCCTCCCCGCGCGTTCCATTAGGCTCCCGCTTGTTTCCCGATTCTGCCGTGCGAAGGACATGGGCCCCGTCATGATGCGTGCCTTATCTGGTCTCAACTGGAAGTTGGCGCGTGTGCGTTAAATCAGTGGAACACAGAGGCAGGAAGCACCTGAACGCCAGCCCAGACACGAGTGGAGAAGCGGAGAAGCAATAGAAGATGAAGAACAGTCGACCCCTTCCTTTTCTCCAGTAAGGGGGCAGGCTGGAGAAATTCAGGAGCACATGGGAAGATCTAAACCCAGACACATGGGTAAGTCAGATCCTGGAGAGGGGGGTACTACTTGGAATTTACAACTGTCCCAATCAGACACAGATTCAGGGCAACCAAAATCAGGAATCACAAGACAGCAGTCCTTATGAAACAGGCAGTACAGGAGCTTCTTATCAACAGGGAGATTGAGTTTGTTCCGAAGGCTCAAGAGTACCGTGGCTATTTTTCAAGTTTTCTCAGTTCCCAAGCCTTCCACAGATTTGCGCATCATTTTAGACCTGAAAGAGATAAATTCATATCTCAAACTCCAAAGGCTCAAAATGGAGAGAGCAATGACTGCTCTAAAGATCGTGCGACCTGAGTCATTCCAAACCAGGATAGACCTCAAGGACGCCTATTATTATGTACTGATACAGCCTACACACAGACGTTTCCTGAGATTCCATGTGTTTCAAAGACATTATCAATAGAGTACTGTCGTTCGAGCACTCATCAGCGCTAAGAGCCTTCACGAAGATATTAGCGGTAGCCATGGCAGCGTTAACACAGCAACGGATAAAAATATTGCCATACCTGGATTATCTTCTCATTGTAGAGGATTCAAGAGAAATAGCAAGAGACAGCACAGTAAAGTGTCTACAGCTCCTTTGAAGCTTAGGTTGGCTAGTAAACGAAGACAAGAGTCAGCTCATACCATCACAGAACCTAACATTTCTCGGAGTTCAATTCAATACAAAACTGGGACTCGCAACTCTATCCCAGGAGAAACAGGGACGTCTTCATCTGCAAATATCTCGATTCCTGAGACAACAGGTGCAGGCAGCAAAGGAATTCTCAGTAGTATTGGGGAATCTAGCCTCTACTCATCAGATTGTCCCTTGGGCCAGATCTCAGTCGCTGGACCCAGCTCAGTTATCTCTTATAATACAAGCTGGAGCCATCCAACACAGCCCTAAAGATCCCAGTTCTCCCGTCTACAAGAAGAGAGCTAAAATGGTGGTGTCAGCCACACCACATAGTGCAAAGGAAAAGCCTAATGCCCATTCAGTGGGAAACCATATGCACAGATGCAAGCAAGACAGGCTGGGGAGGTGTGTGGAAACGAAACTCAGCCCAGGGAAGATGAATAGCAAAACAGACAAAACTTCATATAAACATCTTAGAACTCCAGGCAGTTTGGAATGCTCTCAGGAAATTTCAGTCAAAACTCACACAGGCATGCGATCGGACAACACAACGGCCATACAATACCTGTTGAACCAGGGTGGGACAAGAAGCCAAACTCTTAATCAGTTGGCACTCGAGATCTTACACTGGGCGGAAGTACATCTTGCCGCACTGACGGCTTCATGTCTATCTGGAAACCTAAATGTCCGGGCGGACTATCTCAGCAGGAGTCGTATAGACCCAGGGGAATGGTCCCTAGAAAACCAGATCTTTCAGAACATCATAAGAGTATGGCAAACCTCTGATAAGACCTCATGGCATCAGACAAAAACACAAAATGCAGGATATTCTTCTCCAGATGGAAGACTCCGAAAAGCAGCAGGCCAGGATGCCCTACACCGGTGCTAGAAATATCACCTGGCCTATCTATTTCCACCCCTTCCGCTCCGTATGGAAGTAATTCAGAAGATCAAGAGAGCGAGAGCAGAAGTGATACTCATAGCTCCGGACTGGCCCTGGAATGTTTGGTATACAGATCTCAGGAGGATGCTCATCAGACCCCCTATCTCTGCCATGGTTCCTCCTGTCTCAGGGGCTTATATTCCATCCGGATCCAGCATGCTTGAGGCTACAGGCTTGGAGGCTGAGCGGTGCTTATTACGCTTAAAAGGCCTTTCAGAGTCTGTCATACAGACTGTCTTGTCTGGACGCAAGCCATCCTCTACCAGAATTTATTATAGATTTTGGACAACTTTTTACAACTGGTGCAGGAGCAGGAAGATGGATCGTACCAACATCTCCCCAGGGAAAATACTAGATTTTCTGCAGGAGGGGTTCCAGAAAGGTCTCAAACCTTCCTCTCTCAAAGTCCAGTTATCTGCCATTTCGGCTATTTTAGCTACTCCTTTTGCAGATCAGTATGTTTTTCGGAGATTTCTCACAGCCATAACTAAAATCAATACAACCATCAGAGATATCATACATCCATGGGATCTTAATCTAGTACTTCACCAACTCGGTACTCATGTATATTTTGAGCCTCTGGATTCCATCTCATTAAAACATTTAACCCTGAAGACTATCCTACTCACTGCAGTGACCTCTGCTCATAGGGTAGGAGATCTACAGGCCTTATTATGCATTTCTCCATATATGGCATTTCACCAAGATAAAGTAGTTCTTCATCTAAAACCATAATTCAGATCAAAGGTTGTATCTACGTTTCACCTCAGTCAGGAAATCATTCTTCCTTCTTTCTGCGCTAATCCCTCCAACAAAAAAGTGGAATTTTATAATCTGGATTTGGTGTGCTGTTTACAGATCTAGCTCCGTAGAACAAAGTCCTTCCATAAGACGGGTACTCAGTTCATTTTTCAGGAAAATACAAAGGCACTGCTCCCTCTAAGGCCTCTATCGCTAGGTGGATAAAAGACTGCGTTCACGTAGCCTATGCTTCTGTGAAGCTGGCTCCTCCAGCTGGCATTAAGGCCCATTCTATGAGAGCTATTTCTACATCCTGGGCTCAGAAAGCAGTAGGCACCCCAGATGAAATCTGTAGGGCTGCTACTTGGGCATCTGTATCCACTTTCATAAAACACTATAAGTTGGATATTCAAGCATCTGCGGATGCAAAATTAGTTAGGAAGGTGCTTGAAGTGGCCATTCCTGCCTCTAACCAAGATTTCCCACCCAGGACGATGAGGTACTGCTTTGGTAAGTCCCACAGTCCATTGCCGTTGGATTGGACACAGAGGAAAAGGTGAAATTTACTCACCGATATTTTGTTTTCCTCTGTCCTTCCACGGCAACCCACATCTTCTTTTAGTCTGGTTATACGTATCGTTCCATGACTTGATTTCCATTATGTTCATGAAACCTCTATTTGGCTTGCTCATGTCTAACATCTCTCTCTATGTATTCACAGCTTGGTTAAAAGAATAACTGAGTAAAGAGGGAGGCTTTTATAATTTTGTTCCTCCTACCAGCTGAGGGGCGGAGTCAGTACCCACAGTCTATTGCTATGGAAGGACACAGAGGAAAACAAAATATTGGTGACTAAATTTCATCTTTTTTCAGTGGCAAAAGGTAGTTAAGAGAAGAAAGACTTCCTCAGGAAGTTTTTTTACTGCAGGTAATTCAGGGATTCCCAGACTGTGCTCATGCAGATTTAACTCCAGAGAGGAACGTGGTATTTCAGGCCCACAAGGACAGCATACAGCACTGCTAACACCAGGTAGGCACCGCACCAAAGTAAGCCAGCACAGAAAGGCCCTGAAATAACAACCCTCCGGACCGCTCCAACACCTCATACACCATTCCTTCAGGGGATCCACTGAGTGTCCAGTATGTGTCTAACAGTGGTGGGTAAAGAGATGGGAAAGGGAGCACACACCAGGGGGAAAATAACAAAACGAATGATAGAGACCAGGGCTGTCAAACAGGCAGGGGCTACTCCAACAATCAGGTCACTCACGGTGGAACTTAGTGAGATTTATCCCATGAGAGCAGGCCCTAGGACACGTTTTGCTCCCCGTCACAATGTAGAGTTATAATGTGTGCCCCTTTGTGCTAGTACTGTAAGTAACTTGTAGCCAGTTTAGGTCCACTGGATATGGGCTACTTATAGTGGCGCCAGTGGTGTGATATTAGGCCCAAGCGTATCAGCTGGCTCCTGCAGATGTGTAGGGAGAATCCTCTGCGTGGAGGTGTTTAATCTGGCAGCTTATTGAGCAGCATGTCAGGGAATAGGGACTAGCCAGTACTGATGCGTCAGATGTAAGATCCGTTCCAAGGAGTTCTCCAAACATGGGTATCCAAAGTCCACAGAGGCGGCAAGTGAGGCCGTAGCTATGCAGCCTAGGCCATGGCTCCTGCAGGCCCGGTCGACCAGCTCCGGAGCCCCGTATTCCTTCGAGGAGGTATCCAGCTGCAGTGTATGGTGTGGGGAGAGTCAATCCCCAGGCCAGTTGAGCCTCCATGACAGTATTAGAAAAGCATGAAAGGGGATTTAAGTTAAAAAAGCTTGGAGAGCCTTTCAGATGCGTTTTCTCGCCATGCCAGTCAGGCCATACCCTGTGTAGTTTATCTTTAAAAGATTCTTGGCTAGCCGTCACTTCTTCTGTAGGAATGGGGTTGAAGATAGAGACTAGAGCAGTTTAACTTACACCCACCCCAATCCAAATGAAAAGAGTCACATGTTGCAGGTGAGTGAAGAGAGTTTTTCACCTGGAGTTTTAAATCATTCAGCGGACTAATTCACAAACTAGTACATTGTAGTCCAGATTAAAAAAAAAAAAACTATTATATGAAATATCCAGGAAAGTATTTTCAATAAGAATGATAAAAATGCGCCCTTCCATAACTGTCTTTAATAGTATATGGGTCTTGCTTCTCACAGTGATGAAAATTCTCCAGTAGATCAAAATGCTTGAATCTATATAGTAGTTATACAGTCTCATCTCTTCCCTCTTCTCAAGTTTCGTCATTCATTTTTTGGAACATGGTTCTTTGTGGAGCTGGGTGCCATCGTTGTTTAAGTAAAGCTGTTGCTGTCTTACAACAGTTGCAAAAATGCATTCAAATGGTTACTATGATACAGCTTGTTGGCAATTAAGATGGATCGTGGGAGACTTCTGAATGGTGTGTAGGGATCTATAGTTTAGTGATAAAAAAAAAAGCTGTACTTTATTGATTAAAAGATTAAAAACAATGACGACAAGCTTCATGAATAATAGTTGTTGAGCAATGCCCTCTCTCAACCCTACCATTCATTTGTTTCTAGTATAGCCACTAAACTTCCACCTTATGTTCTGACACCAATTTATTTCTTGATTGTGTGCTACACTGAAGGTATTCTTGACACACTGTGTAGAGCTTTTGAATTTATGGCTCCTGAGTTAACATAATCATGTTATTTTCCAGATCTTCTTAGAAGCATGGCAGCCTAAACTCTTACGATCTGATTCTAGTTAAAAGTCCCCTTGTGCCCTGGTGGCTGTAGTGACTACAGGGTGGGAGTGTTGTGCACAGGGTCACATGGTTTATATGCACACAACCTTGCAACTGTACAGCACTAGAGATGCAAGAGGAAATTTGTGAGAATAGTTAGCACTAATATTACTTTATTATAGACCACTTGGACTATAGTCCCTGATGAAGCCGTTGTAGCAGCGGCGAAACATGTTGAGCGATAGGTTGGTGTAAACCTGTCCACCCTAATGTTTAAGTTAAGTACCACTCACTCACAGCAACCATAGCAGAGGTGTAATTACAGTTACAGACTTACAATGTGCAATTCCACTTGTGGTTTTCTACGAGGGAACTAGACTAAGGGATCCTCTGCAGTAGGAATTGCTGTATCAGTATGGCGTTCACAAAAATATTTGAACTAACTGATCCAGTTTTATAAAACTGTAAATCTAAAGCAACTAGGGTCAAGAGATGTGTGAGAAATAAACTTAGGTGCTTGAGTCAGGAGTAGACTGCGGCCTGAGAACGCTGTTAGGAAATTTAACCACGAGACAGATCAAACCGCTACAGTAACTTTGAGAATAGCGATCGGAGAAAGAGAGAATATATGTGAATGATTGTGTTAACAATGACAAGGAATTTTAGGAAGCTATAGAGCTACATTAGAACGTAATGCTTTTGTAGACTCAAAGCAATTTAATTAATAATACAGTTCCGAACTTCGATAAAGCACTGCATGTGTTAACACAAGCCAATACTTTAAGAATAATGCTTTTGAGGTTTAGAAATTCTCCGCAATAATTTAGCAATAGTTAAATCCCAGCCTGAATTACCAATTCACTCGTTCAACACGTTTGATATACAGATGACAATAAAGTAACAGCATATAATTTACCTAACTAGTGGATATTATAATAAAGTGACATGTGAATTCTAGCTCTATAAAGAGTTTATATTAGGAAAGGAAGTGCAAATTAGTTTAATCACCAGAGATACATTAACTACTAGTGAGAGAATTACAAAACTATACAACATTACCTCTCAACTAGTATCCCGTGAATGAGAAGCAACGCAGTTAATGAGCCAGGTTCCTTCTAAACTATCTGAGAATAAACTCGAAAGAAATAACGGAGTTATCAGGGGTCTTTCTGGCATGAGATTTTTATTAACTACATTCTAACTGTTAAGCACTTCTCCACTGTGTCCTGAGATATCTTACAGTGATCATTACTGTGACATTTTATCCATACGAGAGAGAGAATCAGATTGGTTAAGCTAGGTTGCAACGAAAGGAGTGGCATAGGATACTGATTGGGAGGAAGGTTTTGGTTTTAATGTTCCCTGATATGTGGCAACTAATGCTACTCTGGCATCTCTCAAGTACCATCATTTATAAAGGGTCCATTTGGATAATTTTACTAGCACCAATAAGAGTTGTCTTAAGGGTTAACAATGGCAGATGACAAGTTGTATTGAACTGGTCTCTGTGAGAATGGTGAGTTCACTGAACCTGTCAAGGAGAAAAATAAAGTAATATTAGCGCTCACTGTTTATTCTTGTATTTTGTCTCTAGTTGCATTATTCTATAGACCTGCGGTACTAATATCACAGTATTTTTTGTACAGAGGAATTTTGTGTGTAACTGTACAGCACTGTCAGGTACATGATTTCAGTGCCATTTACAACATTTAGAAGAAATATGCATGAGAAAAAACCGAGGACTTTACACATACATGATTCCTGCTGCAGCAAAATGCTTTTAAATGCTTCCCAAATCCTCTTTAGACCTATTTTCAATACATTTTAGAAGTAACAGCTAAAGATTTTGGATTTTAAGCTGATGTACTATTAATAATAGTAACAAAAGCAAAGTTAATCTGGCGTAGTATATCCTATGCAGAATAGAAACAGGACCTTATTTGGCAAAGGGGACTTATCACAAAACAAACCCAAACAAAAACTGCAAGATCATGAATCAGAAAGCAAAACATATTTATGACCGCATATATTTCAGAAAATGTTTTTATTAAGATTACTTTATTTTGAAAACTGTATTATTTTAACAGTGTAATCTCAGAAGAGACATTTTTTTCCATGAAATACCAAAGTAGCTGTTTAAACATTACAGACAAGGTAATAAAACAATATTATCTTGTTGTAAATGTGAATAAATGGTTTTATGTATGCTTAAGTGAATAGATGGATGGCTTATTTATTTGAACCTCACTATTCATGGAGAAAAAAAAATGCTAAAATTTGTAGCAGTCTTAAATTATTTGTAATCCTGCATAGTTTCTGCGAAGATTTATAGTACTGTTTATCATAGTAAAATAGGGAAAGTTGTTTTGTCGATACTCTTTGGATTTTACCTACCAGCTTAAAAATATTAACCAATTGCCAGAGAGATATGCAAAGTACGGCCTCAGAATGCTTTGCACACCTTTCAGCACTGAAAGGTTTAAAAAGAGGAATTCTGTCCAGTGTGTGGCTGTATGTATGCTGTGGTGTCATTATGAATGATTAATCTTTTCTGACCTTTTCTGGAACTACCTTCCTGGACATGACATGACAAAAAGTCATCATATATTGAAGAGCTAGTAATGGAAAAAACTGTATGTAGGATTGTTACATTATATTTTATTTTTTTAATGCATAGCATCTTTTGAAATCTCTTTACCTTCATAGTCTTCTTGAAAATAGAGTTAAAGGTTTCCCCCTTCCACCCCTTTCCATCACGTCATGCAGAGTTCCCTCAGATCAGAAAGCTGGTCCGGAGGGATTGCAGCAAGGGACAATATTGTGTCAGTATAAGGAAAACCTTGCCCCCCTTTTTCAAGGGGGCAGTGCTTTCCTTATACTGACACACGCAATATTGTCCCTCGTTGCAATCTGTCCAGTCAATCTACTGCTTTCAGATTTGAGGGAACTCTCCATGACCTGATGGAAAGGGGGGGGAGGGGGACACTTTTAAATTGATTTTCAATAATAATATGAAGGTAAAGAGATTTCAAAAACTGCTATGCATTATAAAAATTAAGTTGATCAATCCAATAGCTTTTTTACATTATTATCTCTTTAACACTGATTAGAACAGATCGATAACAACCTCAAACCTGTAAAGATAAGGCATGGTTAGCATCCTCCCCTTCTTCCCATTAGTATTTTTCTGACAACTTGGCTTATATTATATACTATATTTGCTGTATAATTACTTAATGCTTTTTATTCATTAATCCAGCCATATTTTCACAGTCTTTTGGCTGTTGCAAATGTTTGCCCCCTGCCGAGTACTGTGCTCCATTAATGACAACGTTATTGGCTATGAGCTATGCATTAGTGTCACATAATAGTTACCATTTAAAATGAAAGCAAATTGTGCATCTTACAAAACAATAATAATTGCAACTTGTCATTGAGTGATGCAACAATGAATGACTGCCTCCATTGACATGATATCCAGCACTAATTAAACATTAATTTTGGTGAACCATTACACACAGAATGTGTTCAAAGTGTCCAGTAGGGTATTCTTCACAGATTAGGAGGAGTTGGTATTTCTTTAATAGGCATTTTTTTTTTTATCCTTTTGAGTGTTTTCTTGTTGATAGGCCCATTTTCAAGAGCCTGTTGGCAGAGGGCTGTATTGCAGGGTATGCCAAGCATCATCCTCAAGTACCTCCAGCAGGTCAGGTTTTGACAGTTTTCCTTCTTGAGCACACATGTGTAATTGTTCATAACCTGCATTGTTTTCGGCATTTTAGAACTGCGGCTGAGCCATTTTGTTGCTGTAAGATACAAGGGGCTATGAAATATTGTCTCAATGCTAGGGCAGTATGTAATCCATTTTTTATATAATATAGCAATGTAACCCTTCGAATGCCAGAGGGATAAGCATTTCTTTGCATTGCAATGGGTTAGCATCTGTATACATGAGAATACAAAACCCTTATTGACCCCTTGGCTACCACTACATGCCAGGACCATTATGGCAGTCCGGCACGTAAAAAATGTCAACAAAACCTGTAAAAGGCTATTAAATTAGCTAGACTGGAGAATGAAAAAAATATTGCTAAGGAGAGCAAAAGCAACCCCAAAAAATTCTTTAAATACATTAATGGCAAAAAATTAAAGTCTGATAATGTTGGGTCCTTGTTAGCTGAAACGGGTGAGATGGTCAAAGGTGACAGAGAGAAGGCAGATATTTTAAATCATTTCTTTTCTTCTGTTTTTACCAAGGAAGACCCATTGGACAAGAATCTGCAAACTACTTTTACAGAACAGTCACAGCAAGCATGGGACTGGCTAACACAAGAAAAAGTGTTAAAACAATTGAATGGTGTCAAGGTAGACAAAGCTCCGGGGCCAGATGGTATACACCCACGGGTACTTAAAGAGCTAAGCCAGACCCTGGCCAGACCGATATATCTGATTTTCAGGGATTCTTTTATTTCTGGTATGGTGCCCATGGATTGGCGTAAAGCAGATGTGGTGCCCATATTTAAAAAGGGATCAAAGTCCCAGCCAGGAAATTACAGACCTGTAAGCTTGACATCTGTGGTAGGGAAGCTGTTTGAAAGGTTGCTAAGGGAATATATTCAAGAATTCTGCTGGAACAGGAATATCATTAGCAATAGCCAACATGGCTTTGTGAAAGATAGGTCTTGTCAAACGAACTTGATCGCATTTTATGAAAAAGTAAGTAATAATATAGATGAGGGAGCGGCGGTTGACGTGATCTTTTTAGACTTTGCCAAGGCATTTGATACAGTTCCACACAAGAGGTTACTGTACAAATTGAATGAAATAGGACTAGGGGAAAATGTTTGTGTGTGGATTGGAAATTGGCTGAAAGATAGAATGCAAAGAGTGGTAGTAAATGGCAAGTTCTCCAGTTGGATAAACGTGATAAGTGGAGTGCCTCAGGGATCTGTCCTGGGTCCTCTTCTTTTTAATTTGTTTATTAATGACCTCCCAGAGGGCATAGGAAGCCATGTATCAGTGTTTGCCGATGACACAAAATTAAGTAAGGTAATAAAGTCTGAACTGGATGTGTCTTCATTACAAGAGGACTTGGACAAATTGAGTAACTGGGCAGGCAAATGGCAAATGAGATTCAATATAGACAAGTGTAAAGTTATGCATTTTGGGTATAATAATAAAAATGCAACATATAGTTTAAATGGTGTTTCTCTGGGGAAATCTACTAATGAAAAGGATTTAGGAGTAATGGTAGACAATGCAGCTGGCAGCTGCAAAGGCCAATAAGATATTGGCATGTATTAAAAGGGGTATTGACTCAAGGGAGGAAGATATAATTATGCCTCTTTACAGGTCCATGGTAAGACCCCACCTAGAATATGCTGTTCAATTCTGGGCGCCCTTTCTGAAGAAGGACATTATGGAACTAGAGAGAGTGCAGAGGAGGGCTACAAAACTAGTAAGGGAAATGGAAAGTTTTAGTTATGAAGAGAGGCTAGAAAAGTTAAACTTGTACACACTAGAGAAACGGCGTCTTAGAGGGGATATGATAACACTATATAAATATGTTCAAGGCCCATATAAAGGGCTTTCAAAAGACCTGTTCATTAACAGAACAGTACACAGGACAAGGGGCCACCCGCTTAGACTTGAGGAAAGGAGATTTAGTCTACAACAGCGGAAGGGTTTCTTTACAGTAAGGACAATAAAGGTATGGAATGCACTTCCGGAGGAGGTGGTGCTATCAAATACATTAGATGCCTTTAAAAGGGGCCTGGATACTTATTTAAAAGAGCATAATATAGAGGGCTATGCACGTTAGTACTGGGATTAATATTTAGTTAGGGCTTGTTGATCCAGGGAGAAATCTGATTGCCATTTGGAGTCAGATGCCTTCTTTTGGGTCAGCGATGGTAAACAGGAATAGGAAAAGGGTTGAACTGGATGGACGCAAGTCTTTTTTCAACCTAAATTACTATGTAACTATGACCAGTGACAGTCCTAGCACGTCATGGAGTTCAGGGCTCCTGGCGCGGCTGCACTCGGCTTTGGGAACCCTGAACTGGAAGAAAAAAAAAAAAGCCCCCTGCACTGGGAGATTATACTAGACTGTACTAGGTATAAAGGATCAGATTTTGGTGCTTCTGTTTGGCCCTCCATCCTTCTATCCAGTGTTGGTTGAAGTGAGGCTACTCTAGAGTCTCTTTATCATCAGTGGTAGTAGTGGTGAGCCTGCCATTGAAAGCATTTTTTGTGAACTAGAGCAAACCCTCTCTGCTAGGAGCTTTCTGATCCATCTTTCCAGGGCTCTTCTAGCTAATGCTTACCAAAACTGCTGTGGCAATGCCTCGGCCTTATTAGTGCTCCCTCATTACACCCTGGGCTTGATACCTGGTCAGCTGACCAATCTTCTAAGAAGTTTCTGGTTTTTCTTCCTTTTGTAGGAAAGAGGATTTCAGTCTTACCTGTTAAATCCTTTTCTCTTAGTCCACATAGCTTACAGGTACCAGGGGTAGGCGACAGCTCCTCCTAGTAAGCTGGAACAATTCTTCAAGAAGTGTACGGTGGAGCCTCCCCCTCCTCCATAGCAGGCTATCTTCTCTCCAGATAGATTTGAGACAATAAACCTACTGAGCTAGATAGTGAGAAGAAGAAGAGGAAAACTCCTGTGAGTATGGACCCAAAACAGACTTCCACCTCCAGCCACAGGAAACAAGCATCAACCCTTTACTGGTTGAGAGACCTGTAAGCTATATGGACTAAGAGAAAAGGATTTAACAGGTAAGACTAAAATCCTGTTTTCTCTATCATCCAATATAGCTTACAAGTACCATGGTGATATACCAACACTGAGCTCTCCCATGGGTGGGAAGAGAAGGAAAGGACCATGCACCAGTCCCCCATGATACCAGAGTTCCCATGGACTATCCAGAACACAGAACAGCCCAAACTAGCAAAGTGTCAGTGGACACTGAATAACAATACACAGCACAAAAGAACAAGAGCCAACAGGGCGCAAACAGTTAAAGAGCTATAAGGCACAGGAATGTAAATTCCTAAACAGGCAAGATTGCCTTCAGGATTTTCCTTTCCAAAACTGGCGTCAGCCGAAGCCAGAACAATCCACACTGTAGCGTTTGGGAAAGGTGTGCACAGAAGACCAAGTGGCCGCCTTGCACAGCTTTTCAGCAGAGGGCTGATTCTTGTAGGCCTAGGAGGCTCCAACAGACCTGGTGGAATGTGCTGTAATGTAGAAGGGAACAGTTTTCCCTCTGAGCTCATAAGCCTTGCGAATGGTTGACTTAATCCAGGATGCAATAGTCAACTTGGACGCAGCCAAACCTGCCCTGGGACCCAGAGACCACCTTAGGAAGAAATTCCTGGGAAGTACGGAGAACAACCTTATCCTTGTGGAACACCAGGAAGGCGGTTTACAGGACAGAGTGCAACTCCACTGATCAAAACCACAGCCAAAAGAAAAGCAGCATTCCACTTCAAAATATGTAAAGGAATGGTAGCCAGGGACTCAAAGGGAGGCTGCTGCAATATTCCCAAGACAAGATTAAGGTCCCACTGAGGAGTGGGAGCCTTGTACTCAGGGAAAGCATGAATGACACCCTGAAAGAAAACCTTGACATCTGGCATCATTGCGATGCGTCAAAGGTCAAAATCCTGGGAGGTCAGATCCCTGTCTACACACCAAGAATGAACGATAAACCAAACCCTGTGGTAAGCTTTAGAGGACACAGGTTTCCTGACCTGGATCATGGTGGAGACTACCTCAGGAGAAAAACCTTTCCTCCTCAAGATGGAAGCGTTAGCCGCCTAGGCTGTCCATGTCCTTCTTCCAGAGGTAACAGTGGAGGAGGAGATCAGGTCTGCGTGGCAGAGGAAACATCCTGAGCAGCCAGAGCCAGGAATTCTGGAAACTAAGGCTGTCCAGTCCAATGAGGTGCGATCAGAACAACTGGAGCACCGTCCATCCGAATCTTCCTCAGCATCCTGAGGAGGAGAGGAAGTGGAGAAAAAATGTAGGCCAGATGGAAGTGCCAAGGAATTGACAGAGCATCCACTGCAAATGCCAGAGGATCCCTCCAGCGAGAGCAAAAGAACTGAGCCTTCCGGCTGTTCCTGGTGGCCATCAAATCTATCCAAAGAAGACCCCATTTCTGCACCAGCAAGTCGAAAACCTCCTGATAGAGCTCCCACTCCCCGGGGTTCACTGTTTGGCGACTGAGAAAATCTGATAAGACGTCTTCTACTCCTGGAACGTGCACGGCGGAGATGACAGGAATGTGCACCTCTGCCCAAGCTAAAATAGCCTTTACCTCCAACCAAGTAGTTGCACTTCTGGTGCCTCCTTGATTGTTGATACAGGCAACGGCTGTCACATTGTCTGACTGGACGTGGACTGGGCAACCTCTCAGATTAGAGGTCCAATGCCTCAGAGCATGGAGAATTGCCCTGAGCTCCAAGATGTTGATGGGAAGGAGGGTTTCCTCTATTGACCAATAACCTTGAACACTAAGATGTCCCAGAACAGCTCCCCAGCCGAACAGGCTGGCATCAGTATGGTCCAATATGGAATCACAAATGGCCTCCCTTTCCTTAGGCTGGAGCTGTCCAACCACCAGATGAGATCTGCTCTCACATGGTGATCCAATAGGGCCGGATCCCCCTGACACACATGGATTACAAATCTCTGAAGCTCTTTGGTGTGAGAGCCATGGAGTATGGCACTGCCTGCATAGTAGTTATCATCTTGCCCTTCAGAGAGGAGAACTTCCTCACCGGAGCAGAAGTCCACTCCAGAGTTTGAGGTACCTTGGACGTGATCTGCTGCACAGAATCTTCCATCAGGAATACCATGCCCTGACGAGTGTCAAAGCAGAGACCAAGGAAGACCAGGTCCTGAGAAGGAACTGGAGCAGAGTTGTCCATGTTCAGTATCCACCCATGCTGGAGAAAAATCTGCGCACATTCCTGGCATAACTGTCCAGAAGGAGCCTTCAGCAGAAGGTCGTCCATGTATGGAGTCACCTGAATTCCTTTGGTGTGTAGGAAGTCAATCAATGCCCCTAAGACCCGGGCAAACATCTGAGGAGCCGCGGTGAGCCCAAAGGGTAGAGCGGTGAACTGGAAGTGCCCTAGGCTGCAAGAGAACCTGTGGTACTTCTGACTGTCTGGATGAATTGGAATGTGCAGGTATGCGTCCTGCAGATCCTACAAAGCCAGATATTTCCCTGGACACATCGCAGCAAGGACAGAGCGCAAAGTCTCCATTTGATTTGAGTACGGGCCACAAATGAATTGAGATCTTTGAGATCCAGGATAGGATGACAGCCGCCATCCTTCTTGAGAACAATGCAGAGATTGTTGTGAACAAAAGGTAGCAGCCCATGTCACAGGAAGGCTGAGAAATCAAACTCGACATTGAGACCCCCCTGGATGAGAGGTTTGAAGCTCATATATCCAATAGGATTCTCTCTGTCTAAGTCTTAGAAGTCTGTGCCGCCCCCCCCCCCCCCGTGACTCGGCTACACCTGTTCAATACCCACAACTCTGAGATTCTGATTCTCACAATTGTGTGTACTTCTACAATGATTTGAAAGGCTATGGGTTTCTAGACCTTTATGAATATTGTATGTGTTCTCCAATTCTTGTTTTTCATTTTCTTTTTGTTCGACCTACATATTGTATTCCACAACTACAGCTAAAGAGAGACTATATGTACTGGAACAGGTTTTGACATTTTTGAAAGTATATTGTTTCTTGGTGGTGTGTGAAATAAAATCAATATTCTTGGCTTTTTGGTAGAAGTGAACAGCATTTACAATTGGTATGTCCACATCTGAACATACCTTTTCTAGTAAGGAAAGATGTTTGTGGATGTTTTGAAATTTTAGAGTGTATATCGCTAGGTACAATATAACTAGCTAAATTTCTATTCTTTCTATAAATGATTCTGGGACAATCACCAATAATTGGTTTGAGAATGGGATATTCTAATAAAATATGCCAGTGTTTCTGGATTATTTTATTGATTTGTCTGGATTGCGAGTTGTATGTGGCACAGAATGCTGGTATTTTCATATCAAATTTGGTGGTTTTGGTTTTGTATTGCAACAAGTCTTGTCTATTCAGTGACATGGTTCTTTCTTGGGCATTTTTCTTCTGTTTTATATTTTGTCTTTGAATTTCTTGATGAGGATATTTGATTCCTTAATAAAATCTTCATCTCTAGAGCAACTACGTCATACCCTCTGGAATTGTCCAAAGAGTATGTTGTTTATCCATCTGCGATTATGTCCGCTAGTGGCATGTAGATAGCTGTTCCCATCTACTGTTTTTCGATTATTTTTTGACAATTTCTGAATTGGGGCATCAGAAGAGAACAACGTCTAGGAATTCTATCTGTTCTGAATGAATGTGACTAGTAAAGCTAAGATTCATATAATTATTATTCATGTAAGACAAGAATTATCTACATTGTTCCTTTGTGCCTTCCCAAATCAGAAGCAAGTCATCAGTGTATCTCTTGTAATATGATAGACTGTATACATTTTCACAGCAAATCTCCCATTTTCCCATGTAGAGATTTGCATAAGATGGAGCAAATGCAGATCCCATAGCAACACCAGATATTTGCAGATAGTATTTGTGTTCAAACAAAAAGTAATTGTTGCATAAAATGAAATGGATACAATCTAAGATGAGTTGTATTTGTATAGGAGGTAAAACTTGGTGTGTGTCTAGAAAAAAAAATATTGCAGAAATACCTGACTTTCTCCTTTAACTTTATATATGGCTAGAATATCAATCTTTTCCTTTAGGTTTTGACTTATACAATTTTTTAATCTTTCCTCTTTTTAGTGATTCAGATTTTATTTCACTCTATTTTAGAATTTTAGCCAGAACAATATGATTTGTTGTATGCACTTTCTTGTATTGAAACATGTTTCTCTGTCATCCAGTACAGGTTACTGGTAACTTTGGATAGGCGCTCAGCCCCTTTAAATAGGCAGGAACAGTTCTAAGAAGTGACTGCTGGGTAGAGCCTGTCTCCTCTCCTTAGCTTGCAGCTAGCCAATCCCCAACCAGTAAGATTTGTTCATTGGTCAAGACGCAAGCAAGAGAACAGTTCTGCTATAGTTTTAGCTTTATTATTTTTCTGTTGGATATGGAATACCACCATTAGGCAGATTACCATCACTGACAATTCCCATCACCCAAATGTGGATAGCTCAGTTTATCAGGTGCTTTTGTGGACCTAAGCCCTGGGGGAAAATCTTGGCTGCAAGTTCTTTCCCCCACTGAGGCTTCTTCTTGATATATGGCAATCTGAAGATTTAAGATCTGCTGAAAAAGGTGAGCAGCCATTGAGTGCTGAGCTCCACATGTCTCATGCTTCGCCTCCGCACAGGGGTCTCATTTGGAGTTCCTGTTACATACTCATGCACTCTTTGGGTTTATCTGTATGTCTGTGAGGTGTTTGGAGCAAGTTTCTGTGGTAACTTAACCCTTTTGCTGCTGGTTAGCACTTTTTGGGGGGTTTTGGGCACTTTCCCTACTGGGACCAGTGTTTATTGGGTCTACTGATTTATTCTAGTGGGCTTTTGAGTGGTTTTACATTTTGGTATTCACCTTATTAACTTTATGTTCTGCTCCTTTAAGGCGCGCGTTTACCGCATAGACGCCATTGCTCCATTACTGCTATGGGACTTTGCAGTTTGGGACAGATCTCTGCAACCGCTCCACATAGCGAGATCAGAGATGACTCATTTTGTTGGTTTGCCCTCGCTCTGTCATCCTGTCAATGTTCTGGGCATGTTGGGGGCTTCTGGCACCAGTGGGGTACTCCGTTAGCGAAACTACGATTCCCATGAGCGCTTCGCACACTCGTTTCTGATTGGCTCCCGTCACGGCAGCCATTTTGTGTATACGCAGGGCTTGGACTCTCCTTCACAGTTTAACCCTTCGCCTACAAGATAAGTCTTATTTAGTGTTTCTGGGGTGATTTTTATCGTACACACTTCCTTGTGGGTGTTTCTGATACTTTGACCATTTGACTCTGTGATGTATACTCCTTTAGACCTTGGGGCTAAACCTAAGACAAAGGACACTGGGGCGTCAGTGTTCCCCAATGCTCATTGCTTCTCATGTCACTCAGGGTTACCTAGAAAATACTTACGTCATGTTTGCCAAGCATGCTCTGCTGCCCCTGAATCCCCTGCAGGGGCCTCCAGCAATGCACTAGAGCCAGTATGGATGCAAGAGTTTAAGGCTACTACCTAGGACCTTGCGGTCCACCTTACAACTCCTTCCATCCACTTTACACGGGGTCTTCCACTCGTGGCAGGCCACCACCTCTATCAGATCTTCCCTGCCTAAACAGTCACGTGTACTCTGAGGAGGAATTATTGGTGGACTCTCAGTTTTTTGGGGACTCCTTTGAGGCTGACCCCATTCCCTCGGCTGAGGGCCTAATCAGAATGCTGACCACCCAGAATATTCCCTTGGGACAGGAGGTTCCTTCTGATCCATCAGATGTGTTTCAGGAGCTTATTAGTCCCTGTACTTGTTTTCCATCTAACCCCACCCTTAACCATTTGGTGTCTGAGGAGTGGAAGTTTCCAGACAAGAAACCATCTGTGTCTAGGAAGTTCACTAAACTTTATCCGTTCTCTGAAACTCCCCTCACGCAGTGGGTCCTTCCCCCCAAAGTGGATGCCCCTGTTTCTAGGCTTTCTAAGTCCACTGTCTCGCCTGTGGCTGACGCCTCTGCTCTCAAAGACTGGACTGAAGCTTGAGACCTTTCTCAAGGCTAATTTTGCGATGGCTGGCTCAGCCCTCCACCCTGCATTTGCTGCAGCATGGGTAAATAGGGCTGTCGTGGTTTGGACTGAACATCTCAATTTAAATGTCCTTCAGGGGGCCCCTACTGCTGACCTGTTGAGGCTTCTCGCTAACATTGATGAGTCTCAGCATTATGTCTCTGCTGCCCTGTTTGACGCTGTGCATATGGTAGCCAGGGCATCTACCATGTCTGTGGTAGCCAGACGTGCTCTTTGGCTCAAGATCTGGTCTGCTGACACGGCCTCCAAGAAGGCTCTCCTGTATTTGCCTTTTCATGGCTCCTCCCTGTTTGGGACTGAGCGCAAGGATCTCATCTGCAAGGCCACTGGATGGAAGAATACTCACCTGCCATTGGTCCTGAGGAAGAAGGCGTCTGTCAAAAGGAATCTGCTTTTTCGTCCCTTTCAAGCAGACTCGCGCCAAGCGACCCAGACAGTCCCTCAGGCTCCGCGCTCCTCATCCAAACCTAAGCAGCCATGGGAAACCTAAGTCCTTCACAAAGCCCAAAGCTTCCAAACCTCCTTCTGCATGACTTGCCGAATCCGGGTCCCCACCCGCAGGTAGGCGACCGCTTATGCCGCTACCTCTCTGCTTGGGAGGCCTCTGTGACTGACCTGTGAGTTTTACAGGTGGTAGCTACAGGGTACTGGATTCCCTTCACCTCCCGTCCTCCTTCCAGGACCTTCTCTTCTCGTTCTCCCTTGGGAGCGGAGAAGCACCATCTTTTCGAGTAAGCTATTCAGGCCCTTCTGTACAAGGCAGTCCTGGAACCATCTTCAGGATGCCTATCTGCACATCACTATTCATCCAGAGAGTCAGCAATATCTCTGCTTTGCCTGTGACCGAGGGCATTTCCAGTTTTCTGCCCTCCCCTTTGGCCTGACCATGGCTCCTCAAGTCTTCAGCAGAGTCCTAGGAGCATTGATCTCTGTCCTGTATCGGGACTGCATCAGGGTGACTCCATATATGGATGACTTCCTTCTGAAGGCCTCTTCTCCGGAACTACTTCAGCAGGTGCAGGACTACATTCATGAGCTCTCCCATCATGGGTGGATCATCAATCTGGACAAGTCAGACCTTGTTCCTTCCCAGAGGATGCTCTTTCTAGGCATCGTCTTCAACACTCAGAGAGGGGGATGGTATTTCTCACGGACGAAGTGGCTCATCAGATAGCACTGTGAAGGTCCAGGCTATCATGTCTCAGGATCCGGTTCCAGCCAAGAAGTTGTCATCTTTGGTGGGGAAGTTCATTTCCACCATAGAAGCAATCCCGTTAGCCATGGCTCATACCAGGGAACTTCAGAGGTTTCTAATCCTGACATGCAGGGGTCGACCAGCTCTCCTGGAAAGATTACTATCTCTCCCTCTTCATGTGGAGCAGAGACCCTTCCTGGTGCCCTTCTGGACAACAGTCACAAAGGATGCGAGCCTCTCCGGATGGGGAGTGGTACTTGGGGCACTTGAGTGTTCAGGGCCGGTGGTCCCAGGAGGAGAGTCTCCTTCCCATCAATGTCTTGGAGCTCCGGGCGATATTTCTTGCCCTACATCACTGGACACAGCAAATGGAGGATTGCCTGGTCAGGGTACAGTCAGACAATGCCACAGCGGTAGCCTACATCAGCAAGCAAGGCGACACAAGAAGTCTCGCAGCTTGGTTAGAGGTCAACGCTATTTTATCACTGGTAGAGGAGCATGTTCCTGCCAATTCCGCAGTTCATGTTCCTGGCGTAAACAACGTTCTGGCAGACTTCCTCAGTCGGCACAGAGTGGGCAGCGGAGAGTAGGAGCTACATCCATAGGTGTTCAACCTCATCATGCGGCAGTGGGGTCTTCCATGCATGGACCTGATGGCAACCAGGCATAGCAGGAAGGTTCCAACGTTCTGCTCTCGCTTGGCGGATCCCCTGGCTCTGGCAGTGGATGCCTTGTTGATCCCGTGGACAATTCCTCTGGCATACATCTTTCCTCCCATTCCCCTGTTGAACAGGGTGCTACGGAAACTGAGACTGGAGCGCTGCCCAGTCATTCTGATTGTTCTCCATTACTTTCACTCTATGCTCATCACTAACATATATCCTCTAGTAGAGTATTTTGGTTCTCACTGCCCCTAAATACTCAGTTTTTTCTCATCCGGAATCACACAAATGAATCTTTCACGATCCCAATACCCATTCACATTATCACTTCAAATCACACACATTAATTTTTCACCATTTTAACTCCCATTCTCATAAACCTAACTCGGACACCAACAAACAGTTTTCTCTAATGTAATTTTAATCTATTTAAGCTTAAATGGACTTCTTATACATTTATCATAAAAATTATCAAATTTTGAATCAAGAATCAATGCCAGCAAATGTGATCTTTCCAAGTGCATCAATGTTACACATACCCATTCTTCCTTATTAGCAACATGTTTCTCACGCATTGGAATAAACAGCCCATTTCAGTGGCTAAACTTATACAGAAAATTCAAATGAACGATATCCATGGTGGTTAGAATTTCATTTCTACTTTTTATCCACACGGACCTTTATTGTTTTTTCATGAATTAACTCATTTTTCATTTATTTTACTGTTTATCATTTTATTTCCACCTTATTTTCTCATCATCCATTAACACTACTTTTTAATATGTGTTTTTTATCCATGTGTATTTGGGAACTTGTATATAAAAAATGAAAATTCTGCGATTTTGAAACATGTGGCTCCTTCAATTGAACGGATCAATATATTCAAAAAGAATATTATAACATGTTCTCACTGTCTGTCAACACATTCCACTCCAACTACATGGATAACCGGTTTTTAGCCCCCACTTTCACTCATTCGTGTTCTTTCCCATTATTGGCACTAAGCACATTATTTAATAATAAAATAAATATTAAAATTAAAATAAGTTATTTGTATTATGCGTATGCACTTATCAGCTTGGACTCGAGTCTATAAATAGTACTTAGGACCTCTTAGAGTTCATTCTTACAATCCCCTGAAGAAGCAGAGTGTCTGCGATAACGTTGGGTGGATGGCTTATTGCCTTGATCAAACCGGGACTCCTCTACCCCCCCCCCCCCCGTGATTTTCCACCTCCCCTGTCAGACCCAAAATTGGTTCTCTAGCGTCCTAATTGTACTCTGCCATGAGGTAACATACTTGCCATCAGGCCCCTTAGCTTGTAGTGGACAATAAATCACAAGGACCTGCAGGAACTTGGACCAGTAACAACCCAAAAGATAATGGATAACATCTGGGAGCAGAGAACAGGAGAGACTGAGGACGCAGTACTCTGGCTACAAGGGATAGAGACCCGCTAGATACACATAAAGCCCAAGAAGGGCCTTTATGAGTGCATTTTTATCGTTTTTGGTTATCTTACTTATTAAACATATTACACTTAGATTATCTTTTTGTCTTGTTTTGTGCCCTGTCTTGGTGAGTGTATTTAGATCCAGTTCTCAATATATAGTGGACAAGGCCATTAATAACTTAATTCTACAGCACTTTCAAGTGAATCATTATCATTTCTTCATCATTATTGAACCATCCATTTCAGCATTCCATTGAACTTTTTCATCCATTCCATCACCATACTCAATATCCTTTTGGAATTCCCATTTAAGTTGAGGTTATTTTTTACTGTTTCTCATTTTTAATTTTGGATTCACTTTATTTTCAGTAGATTTTTATATTTCATTATATTTCACTCATTTTTGTACTATTGTTCATAGTATTATTTTTGTGTAATACATTTTCGACTACTTCTAATTATCATTACCAATACAGTCCTTTAGCCTATTATCATTTGATCACCACTCAGTTAGGGATTTTCTTTCTTTCATTCCCTAATTGTTTTATTATTTATGTTCTATTTTTTGTTCTAGGTCAGGTTCTTCCAGAATTAGAGCGCTCCCCATAGAGGATATTTCCTTTCTTTCCTTTATTTTACCTACAGGCACTATATTATATATAAAGGGATTCTTTTGATATTTTGGTGCAACATCACTTTAAATCACTTTGGTTGAGATATTATTTTAAGTTCCTCTGCATAAAGTGGTTTAGGATGTATTGTACGGATCAGATGCACACTCATGTGTTGACTTTTTTTTTTACATCTTATAAGTGTATACATATGGGTGTTATCCACACAATTACATAATGTCCCTATGTAGTATATAGGGATCTTTTTGAAATTTCTGTGTGATATCACTTTAATTTTTTCTTTATGAGATGTAATGATGGTATACCCAAAAGACAAAAATCAAGGGGCGCCAATAGTGCTTAATCCAACAAACAATATGTCAAAATTGTAAATGAAATAATATACACTCACATTTATATATGACTGTTTGTACACTTATGCATACATACAGCAAACCAGGCTTGCAAGGATATCTTACCGCCCTTGCTCGGTAACTTCTCAACCTCCAACCTCTCAGGAAACTATCTTCCAGATTCAGTGGGATCCGCTTGGAAAAAAGAAGTGCCGCTCCAGCCGATAATTAGCAAAATCCCAGTTTATTCAGGAGTGTTTAAATACAAGTATAAAACATACTACCATAATAAAATTCCTATTTAAAAACGCGTTTCGCAGTGTTAACACACTGCTTCTTCAGTAATATAGGTCATAAATGAAAAAGAAAATAGGTCATTTTCATTTATGACCTATATTACTGAAGAAGCAGTTACCGAGCAAGTTACCGAGCAAGGGCGGTAAGATATCCTTGCAAGCCTGGTTTGCTGTATGTATGCATAAGTGTACAAACAGTCATATATAAATGTGACATATTGTTTGTTGGATTAAGCACTATTGGCGCCCCTTGATTTTTATCTTTTGGGTATATCTGTATCCTTCGTGAGTGGAGGTGAAGGTTGGCAGCCAAAATCTTGGAAGTGGAAAGAGCTGGATAAGGGACAGCATAAACATCCCTGATCTTTATTGCTGGTTTTCATATATGTGTATTTCCAGCAAGTGATTTTGTGAGTACCATTTTAATAGGTGGTGGTGAGGTGTCCATTAACTCCAAGGATATTACACCAAGAAGCGCCTCGTTCTTTTCTTTTTTGTCTTCTATACATATAATGATGGTATGACATTACTTTAAATTCCTCTGCATGATGTGGTTTAGGATGTGTTGTGTGGATCAGATGCACACTAATGCCTTACAGGTGTATGCATATGGGCGTTATCGATCCAAACAGTTCTATATTGATGTAGATGATGATATATAAAGCAGGGGATATGATCTATAATTGTGGTAGAGCTGTCAGATTTGAGGCTTTAATTAAACATATGGGAGGATTTATTTGTTGGTAAATTGTATGCTATAAGAGGATTTATTTGATGTTAAATTTATAATAACAGGTATATTATTAGAAAGGTGCGTTTTTAATTTAGCATTTTTATATTTTATTTGCCATATATGAGTACTCTCTGTGAGGCTGGCTAGGTAAGAGTTAATAGTACAAAGGTGGATTATACAGTCATCTACAATATAGACTAACACATATATGATTGGATAAGATAACTCCCGGAAACGGATATAACCACTTCAATATTATGGGATTACAGTGGGGCAAAAAAGCATTTAGTCAGCCACCAATTGTGCAAGTTCTCCCACTTAAAAAGATGAGAGAGGCCTGTAATTTTCATCATAGGTACACTTCAACTATGAGAGACAGAATGAGACAAAAAAATCCATAAAATCACATTGTCTGATTTTTAAAGAATTTATTTGCAAATTATGGTGGAAAATAAGTATTTGGTCACCTACAAACATGCAAGATTTCTGGCTCTCACAGACCTGTAATTTCTTCTTTAAGAGTCTCCTCTGTCCTCCACTCGTTACCTGTATTAATGGCACCTGTTTGAACTTGTTATCAGTATAAAAGACACCTGTCCACAACCTCAAACAGTCACACTCTAAACTCCACTATGGCCAAGACCAAAGAGCTGTCAAAGGACACCAGAAACAAAACTGTAGACCTGCACCAGGCTGGGAAGACTGAATCTGCAATAGTCAAGCAGCTTGGTGTGAAGAAATCAACTGTGGGAGCAATTATTCGTAAATAGAAGACATACAAGACCACTGATAATCTCCCTCGATATGGGGCTCCACGCAAGATCTCACCCCGTGGTGTCAAAATGATCACAAGAACGGTGAGCAAAAATCCCAGAACCACAAGGGGGGACCTAGTGAATGACCTACGGTGAAGCATGGTGGTGGAAACATCATGCTTTGGGGCTGATTTTCTGCAAAGGGACCAGGACGACTGATCCATGTAAAGGAAAGAATGAATGGGGCCATGTATCGTGAGATTTTGAGTGAAAACCTCCTTCCATCAGCAAGGGCATTGAAGATGAAACGTGGCTGGGTCTTTCAGCATGACAATGATCCCATACACACCGCCCGGGCAACAAAGGAGTGGCTTCGTAAGAAGCATTTCAAGGTCCTGGAGTGGCCTAGCCAGTCTCCAGATCTCAACCCCATAGAAAACATTTGGAGGGAGTTGAAAGTCCGTGTTGCCCAGCGACAGCCCCAAAACATCACTGCTCTAGAGGAGATCTGCATGGAGGAATGGTCCAAAATACCAGCAACAGTGTGTGAAAACCTTGTGAAGACTTACAGAAAGCATTTGACCTCTGTCATTGCCAACAAAGGGTATATAACAAAGTATTGATATGAACTTTTGTTATTGACCAAATACTAATTTTCCACCATAATTTGCAAATAAATTATTTAAAAATCACACAATGTGATTTTATGGATTTTTTTTGTCTCATTCTGTCTCTCATAGTTGAAGTGTACCTATGATGAAAATTACAGGCCTCTCATCTTTTTAAGTGGGAGAACTTGCACAATTGCTGGCTGACTAAATACTTTTTGGCCCCACTGTATATGCCTGTCTATTCTTGAGGAAGAAGTGAGTTTCACTTCGAAACACATTAAATGTCATCTAGAATGCTATTTGTACCATCTATGTAAGCAAAATTGATACGGCTATACGAGTTGAGAGGAGGCTGAAGAATCACTTTGGAAATCTGACCATCAGTGAAAAGATACAAGCTCTGAAAGAGGATGTAAATTATAACATTGTACCCATAAAGTTTGAGACTGATGTACATCTGACAGTCTGATTAAGAAACACATCCATGTTTAACATCCCAGGTTCATCTAAATATTATAAGTTAATGAAAGGAAATGACAATACATGGACTTTATATTTTGTATCTTTAGTCTAATTAGTATTAGCTAGATAGTTTCATTTTATCACTGAGAGATTGGTGACTTTGCTATTTGCAGGTTATAGTAGTTTCTTAAATTTTAATTTTATTAATTTTGTTTATTAGACTGCTATTTTGGTACAGTATTTATTTTTGAAGGTTTTTTTTTTAATTTTGCTTATATATTCTCATGATATGGGGGACTATCTCTGATGGGGGGGTGCGGCATGTCTAGGGTGACCACATTTCCCTTCTGCCATTCCGGGACGTGGTCACCCTATTGCCTTACCTTGAGTCCCTGGTGGTCTAGCGGCGTGTCAAGAGGGAGCTCTGTGCCTCCTCCGGCACAGAGCTGAAGCTCCCGCGCGCTGTGCTCAGTAATGCAGAGCGCTGGGAGATGATGTCATCTCCCAGCGCTCTGTATTACTAGAGCGCTTACCTCCAGGAGATCAGGTAAGCTGCATTGCCGCCCTGGATGTCAGCCTGCAAGCGGCGTCCATGATGTGACACACCGCTTGCAGGCTGACATTCAGGGCGGCTTGGCTTCATTCCGGGACACTTCATTGTCCCGGTTGAAGGGGACCCGGGACGCGGGACATGTCCCTGAAATAAGGGACAGTCCCGGACGTTCCGGGACCCGTGGTCACCCTAGGCATGTCTGTGCATTATTAACCTTACGGGGGTTGATTATTATTTTTTTTTCTTTTATACCGGGTATGTATAGCCAACTAGTGTATGCGAAGATACGTACTGTGTCCCATCTATGGTCAAGTCCAAACTATATTTCTATATGTTCTGTGTTTCGGAATCCCACACCTTTGCGGGATTTGAACATGATGTTGGGAATGCTTCAGAAGCCTCCTTTTGAACCTATTTTTTTTTGTCTTTCTCTGCTTTTCCTGATGCTTAAAACCGTTTTTCTTCTGGCTATTGTTTGTTTTGCGTGTAATCAAGCTTCATGTCTTGTCTTGTAAACCTGCATTTCTGGTGTTTCACTGGGATCATGTGGTTTTCAGCCCAATGTTGTTTCGGAATTTCTCATCAAACAGGGAACTGTTGCTTCTTTCTGTACGGCTTCTTTTTTCAGGTAGGAGTAGGAACTTCATGTGTTGGATGTGGTCAGGTGCTTGATGTACTATGTTCATCGCATGCAGCCTTTTCTGAAATCTGATTCTCTTTTTCATTCCTGAGGTTACAGCGCATTCCGCCAGGTCAGTGGCTGTGTCTTGTGCCTAAAACAATTAGGTCACTGCTGATCAGATGTGTAAGGCAACAGTGTGATCATTTCTGCACACCATGTTAATGTGCAGGCTTTGTCTGAAGCCAGTTTTGTCTCAGAGTCTTTAGGCTAAAATGGTATTCAGGACTAAACCCTCAGAACCAAGAAGAAATCATTCTCCCTTCCTTCTGTCCAAACCCCAAAGGAAACCAAGGCAATTTTACAACCTAGACTTAGCCAGACACTGCACTTTAACTTAAGTGAACAGGACAGTTCAGAAATACAGCTTATTTAACTACTTTCAAATAAGATACGTGGTCCTTGCAGCCTCAGTTTCCTCCATCTTAATATGGCTTACTTACTTTATAAGCACAACACAGAGGAAGGCAGGCCTTAAGGCTCCCCTTAAAATGAAAGTACATTCCAGCAGAGCAGTCTTTACTTCTTGATCAAAGAAGGTAGCAGCCATATATATATAGTGTATATAGTTTTGTGTATTTCTCTGTTTTGAACTACACTAAAACTTATATCCGAAAATTTCCATGCTCATATAACTTCTGCTTTGCAAAGTTTAGTGTGCAGCATACTAGTTTCCTGATGATACTATTCTAGGTAGAGCTACCTGGCTCATATTGACAGATGCTTCGTAATTGTATTTTTTCCTTGCTAACAAGTTGATGATTATTTGTTGTGTGAAAATTATACAGTCAAATCCGCTTACGATAAGGATGTAGAATTTTGTTCCCCTCTTATCAAGTACATAACAACAAAAGGTATACTTGTCATGACAGTTATTCTTGTTAATGTATGTTTTAATCTTCTAAAACAGTGCCAGATGGTTGGCTTCAAATCTTTATTAGTAATATGATTTATGTTTACACTTAATGAATTTCATAATTATTATTTCTGTATATTTTTTTCATTGATCTGCATTGCACTATTTTTGCCTTGTGTTTGTGTATATAACATTCGTTTTTTTTATCTTTACTCCAAAGATATTTGAGGTATTTGGACCAGTTCCACATCCGTTCTATGTGATTCGGTTTAATTCTGAGGGTCACATTGAAACCAGCGGTATCAGGATAAAAGACACTATGTTTTTTGTACCCAATGTTGAGGACTTCACACAGTATATCATTCCAGATAAGTTAAAGTCGTAAGTATTCCAGAGATGTTTGTGCATGCAGCTGTTCAAATGTAGATTGTTCCTACGTACACTCGAGGGAATTTCCTTGTTCATATGTAGATGTATTTAGCTTGCTGATATGTATCTACAGATAATTGCCAGTCTACACATCCAATTGAATGCCAAATTTAATACCAGATATTAAGTTACACAAAATACAGATGAACAGCCATATCTAAAGAGTTGTTCCCTGGTTTGTAGTCAGGCATTTACATGTTTTCAAAATGTTCTTTATTTTAAATCTTTTGTGGTGGCATTTTCCAGTCCAGATAAAAGATCATTTAAACTTTTAATTTATGTTTAGCTTTTCGTAGGAGATTGTGTGCTTGCTAGTAAATGTGTCTGAAGTTGGTGTTGCCATTTTTGTTATATACTGAATGCCATTGTACATTGATTTTGAATCCATGTATGTCGGGATTATATTTTTAAGTGTTAGTATTAAAACTACTTTAGGAATATATTGGTTACCCCATTGGCATGTTTTTACCTGTTTTGTTTTATTTTAATGTATAGCCACATGATTAGATAATCATTATTGTGCATAATGGATTATGGTATTTACTAAATTTAATTTTATCCCATAGTACATAGAGGCTCTTTTGGGGGCTATAGTTTGTGTATATTCTTCATAAAACCATGTTGATTCTTCTCAATAATGTGGTTTGTTGTCACATTGTTCTGTAAAGTATCGGTTAGAAATCCATCTCAGATCTTAGCTACTATGAAAGTTAAACTCCCTGGTCTATAATATTCAAGTGTCGATGTTGCCCCTTTTGAATTAACGGTACTACATCTGCTTTCTTTCAATCACGAGGTGCTATTCCTGCCACTTTGTTTCAATTGACGTTCCAGTAGAGCCCTAAAAAAATCAAATGTCTTAACCCCTTGAATGTGAGTGTAAGGTCTCCAACACATTGTGCTTATTCTTAAGTTCAGTAATTAGCAAAAATATGAATACAGGATATTTGGCTTCCTTATTAATTATTAAAAATGATAGTAATTAATTTGGGGACCATAGCCCCCTTAATGCAAAATTGTAATTAAGGAACTTTTTTTTGTTTTAGTTTTTCTCTCCTGTCATGAGAAATCTCTTGGAGCCTCAGTCCACTCAGATCCAAAAATAAATTAAGGGGAAAAAAAACTGCTGCATACCACCTGTAGAAATATAAATTACTCCTAGCCAATCAGCATCTGGGAGTAAGAGATCATACCTGGCTTAATGCACGCCACTGAGTGATGTCTTACTTCGAGCCAAACAGTGAGCTTCGAGGAAGCATTCACACATGGGCATGCATAAATCCATGCATGACCTCTTACTCCCAGTCACGGAATGGCTTGGAGTTTTTTCCACCATGCCTTGTCTTAGAACCATATGATATAAACTGAGGGGTGCAATGAAATAGTAATAATATATTTGGTTACCGCAAGTCTCATATAAACATATGCCAAACATAAAAATCCAGGTAGAGAAAATGTCCTACTGGCTACAGGTATTGTCTTTCTCCTGTAAGATACCAGTTTGGTGTAATATAGAGGGACTAGGACTCCTAAAATATATATATTTAATTAATTACAGATTAAAAACTATGACAAACACAAAATCACACTGAAAGTATCATGTGCCCTTAAAAACACAGTACAACACGATTGCCTACAAATCTACTTATAATGAAGCCAGTTATAACAAAGTCCTATATCCGATAAACAGAACCTCATATATCCTTTGGGTAACACACTTTGCAATTCATGCATGTGTCTATTATGGGAAGACTCCTTTTAGTTACATTTGCAAAGACTAAGGAACAAACGTAGCGATAAATAAACAGTAAATGATCTAGGGTTCGCTGCAGGTGCCCTGCTCGCTCACCACTATAACCCTATCACTGCCGTGTTACAATTAAAGTGACAATAGGTTAGTGGATTTTTAATATAACACACTACTATTTACACACAGTGAAAGTATTACAAAGGAAATGATTCAGTGCTGCTTCTTCACCGTACAATATTTAATGTGCACTTTTTAATCGCCTATCAGATGTATGCTTACAAAGAAGCACTCCTATAGTGTGACTGCAGGTGCCCTGCTTCCCTTTACTTCAAGGTACTACTGAAATGATTCTCTGCTTGTTACATTTGTCCTCAAAGAGCAATAAAGTATCCAAAATCTATTTTGGTAATCACTGGTCTACTAATAATATAGAGTGTGAGAATATCACACTGAACCTACTTCCTCATGGTTTAAGCCACATTCTAACCCTGTTACTGCGGCCTGGAGGAAAGGTAGTGCGCTTTTTAATTGATTTGGGAGTTCTGGATTCAAGTTTAATTACGGAATACATTTCCTGTCCCAGTGACAGAGTAGAGGAAGAGGTCCACAGATTATTTCCTTGTGCAGTTTTGGAATTAAGAAAAATAAACGTTAGAACTATAGCAAATTAAATTAGCATGAGATATGTACCCTTGTTTAAAATAATAATTATTTGGGATGAATGGACACCATGTTATTTTTAACACACTCCGTGGTAAACATCACACACTTTATCAAAAGGGAAGCAAACCTACGCCATGATAGTGGGAACCACACATACAGAACTGATGTTCTCACCCTCTCTTTCTCTTTCAAATACTCAGCAGTTGGACCCAAATATTTCAAATTTTAACTCCTCAGTCCAAAAAGACCAACATCCACATTCAGTTTCTGCATTATTTGTCCCTCTGAACAGTTGATGTTGATTTTTGGCCTACCTGACCTTGTTTAGTCCTCATGTACCATTCAAATCATTTGTTGGCTACAGGATTTACACACACTTGCAAAGATCTTGTGGCATGTCTTAAAGGGATAATAACACTTAATAATATAAAAAAAAAGTGTGTGTATATGTGTGTGTATGTATATTATATATAATGTGTGTGTGTGTGAGTGCAAAAGTTTTAAGAAGGTGTGAAATAATGATGTAAAGTAAGAATGCTTTAAAAAATAAACATGTTAACAGTTTATCAATTAACAAAATGCATAGTTGGTGAACAGAAGAAAAATCTAAATGAAATCAGTTTTAATTGACAAATATAAACTATTAACATGTCTATTTCTGAAAGCATTATTAATTTGTAGCATTTTTTTTTTCACATACCTGTTTAAGACTTTTGCACATTACTGTATTCACTTGATTTTTTTTTTGTACTGGAAGGAAGATTGCCAAGAGGGATATACCAGAAAGAAGCTCAGGGGTAGGTCGCCACAACTTCAAGGTGAGAGGATAATAGCAGGACAGTAGCTCTGAGGAACAAATAACAACATGGAACTACATTTGAGGATTAACCAACGCAGAATAGAATAGTAGACATGACAGCAGCAGGAGTTAGGCGAAGGGGCAGGGATGAGGCTCGGTTATGTAAGGTCGACCCCAGACATGCAGTCGGAAAACCCATCTGAGCAGGGCACACAGTGGGAACCCGTGGAGAGTCGCTCTGAAGCAAGATTGTACTAGGAACAGTAGCCTGGATGATGGATATACTCCCACTTATTAGGCTAAGTGTAATACGACCCAAGGGGAGGTAAGGTCTGGATAGGCAGTACTCCTGTCACCCATGCGGCAGCAAGATCATATACAGATCCAGGACCATAACCTATTGGGAGGCAAGGAACTGGGACAATAAAAAATAATAGAAGTGGGGGAGGGAGAAGCAGGTAAGCCCTCCGCAGGGTTGGGACACAGGTATATATGCAGATATAGACCCCCTGCCGGAGTGACAGGGCCCCAGGATGGAAAGGACCAGGGTAGGAAAAGGGGGGGCCAAGATCCTATGGGGGGAGGGAAGGGAACTGGGGGTAAAAAAGAAAAACATACAAACAGGAGGGTGCTGTAATGGGAATATGGAAGATGTAGTCTGGAAATCCACTCCACATGATTAAGAATATACAGCCTGGATTATATCTTCTATGGCTCTAGTAGTGTGAGGGGTGGCAGGTGTGGTATGCAGTACAGGCTCAGAGGACATACCCTACTAGTAGGCATAGGACCAGTACCTGAAGGCCAGCGTCTAATGCCGGTATCACCAGGAAGGCACCAACCTCAGACCGATTTACTCCTGCCGGGCGCAGTAAAAGAGTAGCGATGCACTGTATTCTCCTCACAGCCTCTGTCGGGGAATGCACTGTGTGGCAAACGCTGTCACTCCCTAAGGCCTTCAGCAATGAGGATGTCTGTATAGACACTGGCCACTCTCACTGCGCAGGGTTGAAACACATTCCAAGAGTGGTGCTCCATATTCCTCACTCTTCATCACCCGCTCCCACGTGTGTGTGGGGGGGGGGGGGCATAAACAGAGCCGCAGGATGTGCAGCATAACTCAATGTCAGCTCCTCCTCACTCCTGTGTTCGAACAGGACCATGTATCTTTAATCAGGCAGTGTTTCTCTCCATACCACAGCTGCTGCATTCAGTGTAACTAATACTTGGTCCCAGTCACAAGTACCATCCTTATTAGGCCTAGGCCCATTCAGCCAAGTAGGATTCACGTGTCGTGGCTTTGCAATACGCCTGTCTATCATAGAAGCCTTTGCCCATCTTTAAACAGGTTGCCACTGTATTTAGAAGTCATTCTCAGATTATTGGGGTTTCCTCTGAGGAAGAATTGCCCTCAGAGGATGATGATACACGAGGACATGGATTCTTCTTACAATTATGTAAATTCCTATGAGGCCAAGGGGGACTCATCAAGGCAGTCCTGGAGACCCTTCAGGTCTCTGTCGCCTCTGTTGGGGGAACTCACTCTTTGGATATCTTCCGCAGTCATAGAAAATTGTCTCCTGTGTTTCCACCCAATCGCACTTTTGATCAGATCCTTATGGATGAGTGGAAAACTCTTTATAAGAGCCTTTTTCCTTTACAAGCGCTTTAAGTTATACCCTTTTTCGGCTTAGGCTTTGATGCTATGGGTTTCTCCTCTGCTATGGATACCCCTGTATTGCAGCTGGCGAAGAACACTGACCTCCCCCATACTGCCACCATGGGCCTTAAAGGGATAGTAATACTTCATTTTATCTTTATTTTATTTTGTAGGCATTAAAAAAACATGAAGAACGATATAAGTCTTATCTCTCAAACCTTTATGGTTTAAGAGATATTCACAAGCAAAGTTTCCCCCTCCCACCCCTTTTTCCTAGTGTAAGCCATCTCTTCTCAGATGTGAATCTGGTTGTAAGACCAGACAGATAACAGCAGGGGACACTCTTCTTTGTATGAAAACAATGAAAGCCCTTCCCCCCCCTTGACAAGTTTTTCAGCTTTTTCCCTTATCTTAATTGAAGATTGTCCCTCTCTGCAGTCTACCTGGGCACCTCCCTTCTGATCTGGGTGAACAGAGAGGGAGATACTTTGCTTGTGAATATCTCTTAAACCGTAAAGGTTTGAGAGAAAAGACTTATATCGTTCTTCATATTTTTTTTTAATGCCTACAAAATAAAATTAAGATAAAATTAAGTATTACTATCCCTTTAAGGATCAAGAGGCTAAGAGGCTTGATTCCCTTCTCAAAGCCTCCTTTGCGGCTACCAGAGCAGCACTGAGGCCTATTTTTTGCCTCTGCCTGGGTCAACATGGCTGTAGCCGTTTGGGGGTGAGCAACTCTCTGATGATCTGTCTGTGGCTGTTGCCAAAGAGAATTTATTGGTTCTGATGACCAACATCACAGAAGCCAATGCCTGTGTTTCTGAGGCAATGTTTGACGCCACCAGGTTCTCTGTGAAGGCCTCCGATTTAACAGTTACTGCACCCAGTGGCTTAATATCTGGTCTGCATACCATTCAGTATGAAGTTACTGGTGTCTTTGCCTTTTCAGGGTAAGTTACTTGGGCCTGAAGTGAAACAGATCAGTGATGCTACAGGTGGTAAAAGCACCTTGCTGACTCAGATCTTCTTCAAGTGTTCCTTTCTGGTGAGTAAGGCGCATATATTTTAGTCTCCCCAACAAATGGGGAGCAGAGGGCTCAAAGTCTGCAAACCTCTCAATTGTGCCCTACTGCAAAATTCAGACAAGCCTGGCAGCCCAAGAGATCAGATGCAAAGGCCAAGTCTGAAATATCCACTTCCGCATGACTTGCAGAATGCTGGACCATTGTTGCCTATAGCGGGCTTTCTCTTCCTTTTTCAAGATGCTTGGAAATGTTCAGTGATGGACCAGTGGATTTTGCAGGTCGTTTCTGAAGGGTACCTCATGGATTTAAAATCCCTTTTTCTGTATTGTTTTTTTTTTATCAAATGTTACAAAGGATCTGGACAAAGCAAGACTGTTCCAAGAGGCTGTGGACTCTCTGTTGGAAAAACAAGGGCTGATGCCAGTCCCAGCCACTGAGCGCTCTTCAGGTTTCTATTCCAACCTGTTTGTGGTTCCCAAGAAGGGCTGCTGCTGCTGCCCCATTCTGGACTTTAAATGCCTCAGCATGTGGGTGTTTGCTACAAGCTTTAAGATGGAATCCATCATTCAGTTCCAAGACTCTTTACAAAGATAATGGAGGCCCTGGCCACATTTATTCACACCCATGGCATCTCTCTGACACCGTATCTGGACAAGAGTCTTGACTCACCATGTCCAAGACTGCGCCCACATTATGGTGCACTACAGCTGGATCATAAACCTGCAGAAGTCTTCTCCAGTTCCCTCCCAGGTTGTGGTTTTCCTGCACATGAAGTTTAGCACCCTTCAGGGGAAGGACTTTCTCCTGGAGGAGATTATTCAGGTTCATCTGCCTCCCAGGCCGGATCTGTTGTTTCAGGGTCACCTTTGATATGAGGATGTGGAGAGGCTGACTTTAGCGGCATGGCTCTTGAAGCCAACATCCTAAAGAGGAAGTGTTTTTCTTTTGAGTCCATATCCACCTTGATCCAGGCTCGGAAGCTGGTCTTTTCCAAGTCATACCATAGGGTATGGTCTTTTTTCCATAAGTGGTGCGGGACCGGAATGTGTTTCCACAGATCTTTGACCTTCCCTTGGTGCTGTCTTTTCTTTGAGATGGAGTGAACAATGACCTCAGTTTGAGTTCTCTTAAGGTTCAGATTTCAAACTCTGTTCTCTTCCAGAGACAAACTGCTGTCTTCCCAGATGTCTCCTTCAAGGATCCCACTCTGCTATGGGATTTTAACCTGGTGCTTGGTGTCTTGCAGAGGCCTCCTTTTGTGAGCCCCTTGCTTTCATCTTTTTTGTGTCAATTGTTGCTCAGGCTTGCTTTCCTCTTGGCAGCTGCCTCTGTACAGTGGGCCACTGTCTTGTAAACATCCCTTCCTGGTGTTTCATCAGGATAGGGCAGTAGTTTGTAATTCTCTGGAGTTTCTTTCCAATGTGGTCTCAGAGTTTCACATCAATAAGAAGATTGTCATACCTTCTTTCTGTCCTGACCCTGAGTCCGATAAAGAGAGAGATCTCCATCTGTTGGACGTGGTACACTGTCTTAAATTGTATGTGCACCGTACTAAGCCTTTTAGCAAGGCTGGCTCTCTGTCATCCCTGAAGGTCCCAGAGCTGGTCAGGCTGCTTCCAAGGTCACCATTGCCTAATGGATCAAGGGTACCATACGGCAAGCGTATGAGATTAGGAAGGAACTGGTTTCCTTTAAGATCACAGTGTATTCCATCAGATCTGTGGGTTCTTCCTGGGCCTACAAGAACCATGCCTTGGCTGAACAGCTGTGCAAATTTGCGACTTGGTCCTCCTTGCATACCTTCACCAAACACTACCATGTCAACGTCTTGGCTTCTATTGAGGCCAGTTTTAACCTGAAAGTCCTGCAGGCAGTTCTGCCTGTTTAAGGATCTGCCTTTTTTTTTTCTTACTACCAGTTGTTGTTCAGTAGTTTCTGAGCACCGTTGTTTCTAGTTTAGTGTGCTCTACTAGTTCATTGTCTTTTGACACTTGCTTTTTTTCTGGGTTATTCAGATCCTGAATAGTCCTAGGGAACTCTGGTGTCCTGGGCACTTGAGATGTCTTTTCTCCTTTCCAGCCCCGGGAATCCTAGAGTTGGTATATCTCCATGCTACCTATGTTCCATGTTGGATATAAGAGAAAATAGGATTTTAGTGTTCTTGCCTGTTAAATCCTTTTCTCTTCAGTCCTTATGGACCATAAATCTCTAATCCAGTGAAAAAGACCTCTGTGGTGTTACTTTTCTGGGTAAAGTCATCCTCTTGGGAGATTTTTTTTTTCTTCTCTTCTCTCCCACTTACTACTATTTTCTGTGGCATTAGTCACATGAAATCTGGGAGTTAGTAGGCAGGGGGGTTGAGCTGAAGGACGAGGGAGTCTGTTCCCCAAAGACCCTGTGTTTTGTGATGTGCCTTGCCCTCAAGGAGGAGGGATTCAACCCCCATGGTACCCGTGTTCCATACAAACTAAAATTAATAGGATTTAACAGGTAAGAACACTAAAATCGTATTATATAACTAATTATAAAAGCACATGAAGCTACAGTATTTCCATACTGAGAAGGTCCTATAATTTGTATCACATAAACTTTTAGCACTATATAGTTTAGCAGTTTTTGAAAAAAAATTAAAATGTTGCCTTCTGTTTCCCAATTGCTAGTTTTTATAGAAAAACCTAAATGTAAAAGATTACTTTTGTTTTTTGGAAGTGTGACAAATGCAAGCCATGTTTATTTGCCAGCAGAATGTAGAAAAAGCCAATTTGCACACAGTAGGAGGTGATTGCAATATGATAACCTTTTAAAGTTAAGAAGTTAGCTTAATATTCATGACTAGAAATGGATGTTAGTGGAAATTACTCCTTTGTGGGTACCTACCAATAAAGCAAGACAATGGTTGTGCTTTAGTCAGATTAGAAATAAGATGATGTAGTTGTGTGCTTGTGTCACTTGTGTTTTTTCAAAGAGCAATAACAGACAGTCAACCCTCTATGCTAGTTGCTGAGTGCATGCTGCAGTAAGAAACACAGTTGCTCTGCTCCTATGTGGTAATGGCAGAAGGATAAGAGTGCTTTGATTGTTTTACTTGTAATAGCAAGGGACTGATAGGGTTAGATTGTGATCTGGCTTCACATTTGTAATCTTTGTATAACTTACATGCATGGAACAGCACTGTGGTTCCTAAACAGATAAATTTAGAACCCATATGATAAACGATGCCTGATTGTTTGAAACAGTGTCTATTTGCTCAACTAAGCCACATGAATGAGAAGGGATACAATAAACTCTGTGCCCAATCTAATGAACAACAACAAGCTTAAGACTGGTGCAGCTAATTATCTTATATCCAAATTTGTGAACAGCAATAAACCTATCCCATTGTGTTCCTGTACTTTCTAGCCCTACTACACTTTAATAAATGTAACCACCATGTGACAGACTTTAGTTATATTAATGGTTTTATTATTTTAATTGTTTTAAACACATTTCTCTTAGCATTTTAATCAAGGTTGTGTTTTCTTTTTCAAAATGTTATTTTTGGTGAGGAGTTAATATGTGGAATGCATACCTTAAAGGGGCAGTAAACTTTTTTTTTTTTTTTTTAATGAAAATCTGTATTGTATAGGTCAACTTGTCAGGAGGATAGTACTTACTGAAAGTTCCAACTGTCTGTCACATTCATTGGAAAACTGTCAGCGACTCACCTCTCCCATAGAATTTAACTGAATAACTAATTGAAATATGGCTTCTAGAGGGTGCAGTTTAAACTGTAATAACTCTGGAAAGAGGAAATCAATCCTGATATTTAACTCAACAAGAAAAGCTCTACAATATTTTGCATCTCTCCATAAAAAAGTTTACTGGTCCTTTAAATGTATGACTTTGTTTTCATGCCCAGTTCTTCTTTAGTATCTGCTTATAATGTTTTAAATGTGTAACTCCTTTTTCAAATTTCCCATTTAATTTCTTGGTTTCAAATCTTGTCTGACCTATAAAGGTTTACATTCAAGCATTAAAGCCCCATTTTAATCAATGAAAATTGTTATTTGTCCCCTGTGGTATAGTTTTTCTCGAAGATTGTTTCACTATATCGGGCACACCGTTTTGTCAAAGAAAAGCTAAATGTTTTCTTTCAGTAATTCTTTGGCGTTATGGAGCACTCACAAGAGGAGATTTAATTTAGTTGAAAAGAAGTGTATGATTTCCTTTTGATTTATTTTCTAGGGACAAGGGCTCTGATGCTTCATGGACAAATGATCAGGAGCCACCAATGGAAGTAAGTTTGTGTATATATTTCCAAGTTTTTTTTTTTTTTTGTAGCTTGGATACATTGCCTTATTTACTCACTTTCCATGTCTCACGATCACTCTCCAGCTCCCATCATCACACATTCCAGCCACTCTTTGTTCAGCCCATTCCTTCTCCTAGGATCCTCTTTCACTTCCACTTCCTTCATAGCTCTCCATTGTAAACACAATAATCCTGTGCTATTGTCCCCAGTACTCTTTAGACAATTTCCTCGTAATTTTGTCTCTTGAGTGGCCCAGACACCATGTTTTTTCCTGGATACCACTTTTTTTTTTTTCTCATAGTCTTCTGCTAGCATGTACAGAGAGAGCACACACTGAGAGAATCCTGCCTTCCTTGGTAGGACAAGAAAAATATTGAAAGGACTTTCCACTCTCGCCATCCCCAGTGTTTTCTTTGTCATACACAGGTCAGGATGAGTGGTATTTCCATTCCTGGTTTATTTTCTTTAGGTCTTTACCTTGGCAACCCAGGTCGGTCTTCTCAGAGGCTGTTCCTGAAGAAGGGCATAGATCCTTAAGTCATCTCCTATCCAGTTAGGCCCCTGTTGGAGAGGCTTTTTGCCACCATGTCAAATTCTAAAGACAGGTTTTTGGAGCAAGATATATCCTGGTTTGCTTCATTCTTAGTGGGCTCTACCCTGGAGCTCAGTGGTTGCTGATCTCAAAATGACATAGTGGTGCTTCGTGTCTGCAGAGAACTCTCCTGTGATGGCAGTGACTGCTTTAGCATTCCCTGGCCTGGAAGGTGTTGTTATGACAAGCCTGGCATTTCCTGAATGCAGTGCTGCATATAGTGGGGTGACATTTTATATAACATTATTTCACTGTCGTCCAATACAGGTCACTGGTACTCTGGGAGGCGTAAGTCCCCTTTAATAGGCAGGAACAACTATGCAAATGATTTGCAAGGGGCGGAGCCTCCCCTCTCACTTAAGCCACCTTCTGGCCAGAGCCACTTAGATTGATTTGTTCCTGGGTGCTATGCACACCAGGTAGAGAACATCTATGCTTTCAACTTAGTCATTTGTTATTTTTTTTATTCAATATGGAATACCACCATTAGGAGGGTGACCATGGCTGTGAATGCCCTCACCCGAAGTGGCTAGTGCAGCTCCCAGGGATTTCTGTGGACCTTATGCCCTGAAGAGGGAACAGCTTGAGTTAAGCAGCTTCCCTGCTGGGGAATTTGCCTCTGGGTTATTCCTCCTCTATCATGGTCACCTGAAGACAGAAGTCCTGCAAGAGAGGTGAGTCACCCATTGAGTGCTGAAGGTCCACTTGTCCCCACAGTGTCCCTTTGCTGGGCTTGTATTTGGGAGTTTGCAATGCACTCCTGCACTCATAGGGTGTTTTTATTTGCATTTCAATGTTTAATGCAATTTCTGTGGTATTCTCTGGGTTTTGGAGCTTTGGGTATTAGTTTACTTATGTTTATTATGTGTTTTATACTTGTTTGGGCTATTTTTAATGTTTTATTAAATTTCCCGCTCAAACGCTATGGCTCCTTTACTCTCTATGGGAATTCACAGTGTGGGACATATCTCTGGAACCGCTTGTCTCAGCAACTTCAGAGATGGCTCATTTTAATGCTAGGCTCCTGCTCTATCATCCAGAATGTGTTTTATTTATGTGGGGTGTTCAGAGGGGCTTCGGGCACTGTTTGGGGTACTTGTAAAGGGAAAACTACATTTCCCATGAGCGCCTGGTTCGTGCTCGTTTCTGATTGGCTGTCATATCGGCCGCCATTTTGTGGAACTTTTCCTAAGCGAGTACACTACGCAGGGACCGAGCCTTCTCTCTCCTCAACAGATTAACCCTTCGCTGGCCAGATAAGTCCGAATTTAGACATTTCTGGGGTGAAACTTTAATCCTTTGCACTTTTTCTGGGTGATAGTGTCATTAGTGGGGTATATTGACGCTGTGAGCATGTCTACTTCACTGGAGCTAGGGGCTAGACCCAAGTCTAAGGAGGATGGGGGGTCTGCTACCCCCATGGCGTTTTGCTCCTCTTGCCACATTGGGCTGTCTAGCGATAATGTGGGGGATCTATGCCCTAATTGTACTGGTCAAGATAGCAACCCTGGGCCTCCCAGCTACGCTATTGAGCCATCTTGGGTGAGGGAGTTTAAAGCTGCCACTAGGGATCTCAGATCCGCTCTTCAACTCTTTCCCTCTCAGGTACAGGGGGCTCTCCAGGTCTGGCAGACCCCCTCTACCATCAGGACCTCCCTGCCTAAGCCACAGGGGGCTCCTGATGTGACTGATTCTTCTGAGGAAGAACTCTTGCAGGATTCTGATGCTGAGGAACGGACTGTTATTGAATCTACCAGGTCCATTGGGGACCCCTATGAATGTGACCCTGAAGTTTCGGCTGAGGGGCTGATTAGAGCTGTTCTGAATACGCTCAACCTTCCTCTGACTCAGGAATCCACTTATGATCCTACTGATGTTTTTCAGAAGAAGCCATCTAAGCCTGTTGTTTGTTTTCCAACTAATCCTACTCTTGCCCGTCTAGTCTCTGAGGCATGGAAGAATCCTGATAGATCATCCTCTGTCTCTAAAAAGTTTGCTAAGCTGTACCCTTTTCCTGAGACTGAGCTGGCTAAATGGGTGCATCCTCCCAAGGTGGATGCCCCTGTTTCCAGGCTATCCAAGTCTACCGCTTTGGCTGTATCTGATGCCTCTGCCCTGCAGGATTGGACGGATAAGAAACTGGAACTTTCTCTTAAGTCCATTTTTGCCTCTATTGGCACTGCCATGCGTCCAACCTTTGCAGTGGCGTGGGTTAACAGGGCTATCGCGGCCTGGACTGAACGACTGACTGAAGCAGTTCGCCAGGATGCACCAGTGTCTGAACAGTTGCAGCTTCTTGCTAATATTACTGAAGCTCAGAATTATGTTGCTGACGCTGCTTTTGATGCTGTGCGCATGATGGCGAGGGCCTCCACTTCTTCTGTGGTGGCTAGACGCGCTCTTTGGCTGAAAATTTGGTCTGCTGATACAGCCTCTAAGAAAGCCTTGCTTTCCTTGCCCTTTCAGGGGAATTTGCTTTTTGGGTCTGAACTCAAAGAAATGATCAGTGAGGCTACTGGAGGTAAAAGTACTCTTCTATCCTCAGTCTTTAAGAAAAAGTTTCCAGCCAAACGCAATCGGTCCTTTCGTTCCTTTCAGACTGAGACACGCTCCTCGGCCCAAACGGGTCCTCCCACTACGCGCTCCTCCTCCAAGCCCAAACAGTCCTGGAAGCCCAAAGTTGCCCCCAAGGCCAAGACCTCCAAGACTGCTTCGGCATGACTCGCCGAACCCGGGTCCGCATCCGGCTGTAGGCGGTCATCTCCGCATCTTTCGCCGGACTTGGGAGGAGTCAGTGGCGGACCCATGGGTTCTTCAGGTGGTGTCAGAGGGATACAGGATCCCTTTCTCTTCCCTTCCTCCTTTTCGGTTCCATTTTACTCGTCCTTCTCAGGAACCCACAAAAAGGCGTCTGTTCAACGACGCTATTCTGGATCTCTTGGACAAAGAGGTCCTGGAGGCGGTTCCTCAAGGGGACACAGGTTCAGGATTTTTTTCCAACCTGTTTGTGGTAGCCAAAAAGGATGGAGGAGCTCGTCCCATTTTGGATCTCAAAGATCTCAATGCCTATGTGGTGACTTCCCACTTCCGCCAGGAGTCCCTGCGTTCTGTGATTGCAGCAATGTCTCCAGGGGAGTTTCTTGCCTCCCTGGACCTTCAGGATGCTTATCTTCACATCCCTATTCATCCAGAGAGCAGGCGGTATCTCAGGATTGCCTGCCACAGGGGACACTTTCAGTTTGCAGCGCTCCCCTTTGGGCTGACTTCAGCCCCTCAGGTCTTCCAGAGGGTGTTAGGCTCCTTGATAGCGGTGCTCCATCAGGATGGGATCAGAGTGACCCCCTACATGGACGATCTCCTACTGAAGGCCTCCTCAGCGGAGCTTCTCCGTCAGCAATTACAGATGTGCATGCACACCCTGAACCGTCATGGCTGGATCCTGAATCTGGACAAGTCGGACTTGATTCCATCTCAGAGGCTTCTGTTCCTGGGTCTCCTGTTCGACACTCGCCAATGCATGGTGTTTCTTCCAGAGGTCGTGGCTCACCAGATAGCCGTCAGAGTGGCTGGGATTCTGGACATGGACGAAATTCCAGTTCCACGATCGACGCAGTCCCATTTGCCATGGCCCACTCCAGGGAACTTCAGAGATTTGTGATCCAGACGTGCAAGAATCATCCAGATCATCAACATCTGTCTGTTTCTCTTCCTCCTCATGTCGAGTCGAGTCTGCAAATGTGGTTAGATCTCTCTCATCTCCTGAAAGGGAGATCCTTTCTAGTTCCTCATTGGACCACAGTCACAACGGATGCCAGTCTTCGGGGCTGGGGTGCAGTCTGGGGTCGCTTCAGTGCTCAGGGGAAATGGGGTCTGGAGGAATCCATGCTCTCCATCAATGTTCTGGAACTTCGAGCTGTCCGGCTTGCCCTGAGGCACTGGGAGTCTCAATTGACCGGTCTTCCGATCAGAGTGGAGTCCGACAACGCCACGGCAGTGGCTTACATCAACAGGCAAGGCGGCACAAGAAGCGGTTCCGCCTGGTGGGAGGTCAAGGATATTTTGTCTTGGGCAGAAGATCACGTGCCTGTCATATCTGCAGTTCATATTCCAGGCGTGGACAACGTCATGGCAGACTTCCTCAGTCGTCACACCGTCGACAGCGGAGAATGGGCTCTTCATCCAGAGGTGTTTCACATTCTCATTCATCGGTGGGGGATGCCTGTGGTGGACCTGATGGCTACCAGACACAACAGGAAGGTTCCGGTGTTTTGCTCCTGGTTGAGGGACTCCCTTGCTCTAGCAGTGGATGCCTTGTCGATCCCTTGGGACTTCTCCCTGGCTTACATCTTCCCTCCTCTTCCTCTATTGATCAGAGTTATCCAGAAGTTGAAGAGGGAGCGTTGTCCTGTCATCCTGATCGCTCCAAACTGGCCTCGCCAGTCCTGGTATCTGGAGTTGATGGCCATGTCAGTGACGGATCCGATTCCGCTTCCTGCCCGTCCGGACCTACTTCTTCAGGGGTATCTGTGGAAGGAGGGTGTTCACTCTCTCCATTTGATGGCATGGCGGTTGAATCCTCGATTCTAGCAATGAAAGGATTTTCTCCTTCTGTGGTGTCGACTATGCTCAGTGCTCGTAAGCCTGTGTCTTCCAAGATCTATCATCGCATATGGTCAACTTTTGTGACATGGTGTTCTGATAAGAAGTTATCCCTTGAATTCCATCTTCCCACTGTCCTGGCCTTCTTGCAGGATGGTGTGGATAAGGGGCTCAGTCTGAGTTCCCTCAAAGTTCAGACTTCTGCCTTGTCTGTGTTTTTCCAGGAAAGGATTGCTATCCTTCCTGATGTGAAAGTTTTCTTCCAAGGTGTGACTCATGTTCGACCTGCCTTCAAGAGTCCTGCTCCCCAGTAGGACCTCAATTTGGTGCTGGGAGTTCTCCAGCGGCCACCGTTTGAATCCTTGGCTTCCATTCCATTACGTCTCTTGACTTGGAAGATGGCCTTCCTTTTGGCTGTTGTTTCAGTGCGCCGGGTAGCAGAGTTACAGGCTTTGTCTTGTAAACCTCCTTACCTGGTGTTCCACAAGGATAAGGCTGTGCTTCGCACTACCAAGGAATTCTTACCCAAGGTTGTGTCCGAGTTTCACATCAGTCAGGAGATTGTGGTTCCCTCTTTCTGCCCTAATCCTTCATCTGACAAGGAAAGAGATCTCCATCTGTTGGATGTGGTGCGTTGCCTCAAGTTTTATGTTCATCGCACCGAGTCTATCAGGAAGTCTGACGCTCTATTCGTCATTCCTGAGGGGCCTAGGGCAGGGAGACCGGCTTCCAAAGTTACCATTGCCTCTTGGATTAAGGCTGCTATCCGTGAAGCCTATATGTTGAGGAATAAGCATGTTCCCTTCCGGGTGACTGCCCATTCCACCAGATCTATTGGGGCCTCTTGGGCCTACAAGAATCAAGCTTCTGCTGATCAACTGTGCAGAGCGGCCACTTGGTCCTCTGTGCACACTTTTTCTAAGCACTATCGAGTTGATGTACTGGCTTCGGCTGATGCCAGTTTTGCAAGGAAGGTCCTGGAGGCAGTCTTGCCTGTGTAGGTCTTCCGCTCTGTGATCCTTAGTGCTTCCTTACTATTGAGCCCTGTTGGCTCTGGTTTCGTGTGCTGTGTTAGTTCAGGGATTGTTCCCTTGGTTGGTGTCCGTTGACACTTACAGTTTGGGCTATGTGATTAACTGGGTCATAGCAGTTCCAGTGACTTGGGCCTTGCGCCTGGTCCTTGCCTTACTTCCCGCCTCTGGATCAGCTCAATGTTTGTACATCCCAGAGTACCAGTGACCTGTATTGGACGACAGTGAAAATAGGATTTTAGTCTTACCTGTTAAATCCTTTTCACTTAGTCCATACAGGTCACTGGTCTCCCACCCTGTCAAGGGACCAGTCTTGGCTCTCCTGTGGCATTCAGTGGGAGACCGTCAGGGCATGCTCACAGGAGTCTTTCTTTTTGCTTACCTGTGGTCAGTTTTTAGGGTCTCAAATCAATCTAAGTGGCTCTGGCCAGAAGGTGGCTTAAGTGAGAGGGGAGGCTCCGCCCCTTGCAAATCATTTGCATAGTTGTTCCTGCCTATTAAAGGGGACTTACGCCTCCCAGAGTACCAGTGACCTGTATGGACTAAGTGAAAAGGATTTAACAGGTAAGACTAAAATCCTATTTTTATGTTATTGCGAAGATTATCATTTTTATACACCTCAGAGTCTAACTTTTTTTTTTTTTTTCCCCCCATTACCTCGTAATCTAAGTCCTGGGATGTTTTCTCACTAACGCAGTGGTTCCTAACACTATCCTCAGGGCTGCCTAACAGGTCAGGAATTAGGAATTATCTGCTTGAGTACAGAATCGGAGGCTCTGTCGTTTAATTAATTCATCTTTGTACAAGCAGGGCGATACTAAAAGCCATGGGCTGTTATGTGCTCTGAGAACCAATACTCTAGTGTGATACAGCATACCTGTCACAGTTCATCCGCTATTTACTGAGAAGTATTTTGAGGAAGCCTATTGTAGATTCCCTATTGGCTCCATTGTCATCACAACATGTATGTGGGAGAGAAACTGATTTAGTTATCTTGTGAAGGTTTTCAGTTCCACATTTTCAACAGTGAGGCTTACAAGTTCATAAACTTAAAAGAACCCTAACACCTAAAGTCATCTGGGGTTATATACTTGCTAAAAAAAAAAAAAAAAAAAAAAAAAAAATATCTATTCTTATATATTCTCCGTGGGGTCTGCCATTCCTGCCTTTTGCAAGGCTCCCATTACAATAGCAAACTTGATAAGTGTCTCAGAAGTTATATTTCTTGATTATAGACCTGATGCAAGAAATCAGTTTTTCTAAATAGAAAAGTGGTGAGGGCTAATCTCAATACAATGCATTAGCTGTGTTGTACCAATATAGGGTAATCTACACATACATTACATTGTAAGTTTATGATTAGATTTTAGGGCTTTAATATAAAAGCACTGCATTTTATAGATGCTAGCTGCAAGTACATGAGATTTAAAATTATATAGCCCGGTTTAATTTTTTGGTCTTTAACTAGTGTTGGAAGAATCCTTGGTGCCAGGGCTCCTAATATACATTTTGGATCATTATGTATGTACACCTGTGTACATACACCCCTTCTGGTTCTAGAAGTGTTTGCATTTTTTCCATCCCCTAGTCCAACAAATATTACCTTCAAAAGTCGATGTTTGTATAGTTAGACTTTACAAGAATTTCTGTTCTGGATGAGCTTCGTGCAGGACATAAGATTCCTTGGATATTAAATCTCATTCAGGCCTTGTGGGCTTCTGTTCAAGACTTGTTCCTCTGACTATGGCTAGTACTGCTGAAGGTAGATATGATCAATTAATTGCTAAGTGTATGACTGGAAAATAAACTGAATTTATTCCTCTTTGGCAGTATTAGATTTATTACCAGTTACTGATTTCTTCTACATGTCCCTGAGGCTTATGGTTGAAACATAGGCAAATGACGATGCATCGGTTTGTGAGTACTCTGAAAAGGGTCTTTCATAAGTGATGGATTAGATTCCTGAGAAGACTGTATCTTCAACTTTGATATGCACTTTCCTTCACATAAAGCCATAATTCCTACAGGAATTATAAGGAGTTTCAGAAAATGAATCTGCCAGCATCCCTGATATAGAGAAATGCAATTTTTTCCCCAAAATAATTCTCTAACAATGCAATCTTTCTGAAGTCAGGGCTTTTGTTTGTGATAAGAAACGTGTTTCTTATTTATTCATTAGTGGGAAACACTTCCTCAGTTCCATGGGTCTTATGTATCCAAGTCAGATGCTACGCTGTGCTTCTCTTATTCCTTACACATTGTTTACCACTGAGTACTTCACTGTAGCCTTCAAGATCATTTCCTCTTCAAGCCATACAAGACACATGTGGCTTTCACCGTACTGGTTCTAGTTCTAAGATTCTGCAGCAGTATCCATGATTACAAAACATACACACAATGGCTTCTGGCTGGTCACCAAATTTATCTTTCTGAATACATTCTTTCAGACAGAACATTTTGAAATGGCAGGCAGCAAGTTAGCAGTTCCAAAACACCCCTGTTGAGCCAGAGGAAGGCAGAAAAACCCACTGAAGCCATTTCCAATTAAGCCCCAAGTGGGTAAAAAAATTCTCTCCTGATTCCAAATGGCATTCGTATAGTTCCCTGGGTTTTGAAGCCATCTGTCATATTCTTAATATTGTTCTGTGTTAGATAGGTATCCATTGCCTTTTTGGAAGCAGTTACAGTATCTTCAAGCACAACATCCCGAGTTAAATAATTCCATAGCTTTACCACCTTTACTGTAAAATAAAAAAAAAAAACCCTTCCTTTGTTTTTGTCAAAAGCATGTTTCCTCTAGTCTTAATGGATGACCTCTAGTTCTTAGCTCCGTACTTTGTGCAAATAATTAATTGGATAATTCTTTGTATTTACCTTGAATATATTTGTAAATGGCAATTATATCACTCCTTAAATGTCTTCTCTCTACTGTAAATAAACCCAGTTTGTTATAAATGTAACAAAACTATAGTTTTGTTGTACGTCTCTGCAGTTTTTTCAGTTCAGTAATGTATTTTTTAAGAACTGGCACCCAAAACTGTACTCCATATTCTAGGTGAGGCCTAACCACTGGTTAATATAGAGGTATATTAGATTGTAAGATCCTTGGGGCAGGGTCCCTTTCCCAGTGTATGATTCCTTTGCTGCACTTTCCCCCACAAATAATGCAATCGTTGCACTTTAGCCTAATGCTCTTAATCCTGTTCTGTATTTTTGTATTGAACTATTACAACTTATGTAAAGCGCTGTATACATGTATGGTGCTATATAAATAAAGATACATACATACATACATGTAGAATATTATTAGCATCCCGTGCATTTACTCCTCTTTTTATGCAGGCTAGTACCTTATTTGCTCTTGCAGCAGCTGAGTGACTCTTCACACTGCTGTGAAGTCTATGGTCTCTCATACTCCTAAATCTTTCTCTAATGAGGATTCCCCAACTTGTTTCCCATTTAGAGTACATGTAGCATGTTTGTTTCTACAGCCCAAATGCATAAACTTACATTTATCTATGTTAAATGTAATCTGCCACTTTTCTGCCCATTCACTCGGTTTAGCTAAATCCTTCTGCAGAGAAAAAAGATACAGCCCTGTATATATTTCCTTGCACAGCAGAGATTGAGACGCTACTTTCAATTTCCACTTCTAGATCATTAATAAGCAAATTAAAAAACCTTGGGTCTAGGACTTAATTCTGTGGCACTCCACTCCAAGTATACTATATCGACAGCATTTCCCTTGTCCAAATTACTACTTACCCTTTTGTAAAATGCAAGTAAGTTATTGTGACGTGATCTATTCTTCATACAACCATGCTAACTACTACTAATATTGTTTGTCTTCATATCATTATGAATACTGTCAGTAACCCTTCTAATATCTTACCCACTAAGTAAGCCATGGGAGTTCTTAGTCTCCTTATAGTATAATTCCAGTTGAGAAAAAAAAGGCTTCTTCCAGTACTGGGATGCATATCTCTCAAGTTATTACAACTCAAACTTTTCTCAACTCTCAGTATTTGCGTTGAAATTATTTTATTACCATTCCATTTTATGTTATGTTTTTACATTTAGGTCTGATGATTAATACACATCCATATAAAGTACCGACATAAATTGGAATGCCTACAAAAATATGAAATTCAGAGAGTTTGTGTGACTAATGTCATCTACTTACACTCTATTACAGCCACCATATTTGTGTATTTTTTCTTCCTGTCCCTTTAAGTGTAACACTATAATACAGTACTTTCTGAAAATCTTGTCTGAGCACAAGCACTGTCCACCCAATGGCTGCATCTGTAATCCTGTATAAATAGATGATACAATGTATTTGGTTTCATTTCAAGCTTAGTGAGTTCAGTTGCTGTTAGAGGGTCATCTAACATTTCCTTGCAGATCCCTCTGGCAAGTAAGGGATTAAATGTATACTTTTTGCTGTCTTTTGTAAAATATGAATGACTTGTTACCATTGTTTCTTTTTTATAATGCAGTTACATGTCTTCCTTTAGGCATTGGATTACAGTGATGATGAAAAGGAACGGGAAGCAAAGCAGAAGAAAAAAACACAAAATCCAGGAAAAACGAAAAACAAATTTGATCAGGATGAATCTTGTAAGTTTTGTATTGAACTAACATGTGAATAATGTCCTTTTCCCAGTGTTCAGAGCCTATTCTAATATATGAAGGGTTGATTGTTTTCTTTAACCCGTTACGGACCCATGACGGTCTTGGACCGTCATGGGTAGATTCCACTTAAGGACCCATGATGGTCCAGGACCGTCATGGTATAAATAATAGCAGCGTACCTCTGTGCACACTGCTCTCATTTATTCCAGGCTGAGAGTGAATGCATTCAGTCTCAGCCCTTCTCAGTTGTGCTGGGACATGTGATCGCTGAAGCAGCAATCACATGTACCAGCATTCTCAGTGAATGAGACAGTGCGATTCACACACTGTCTCTGAGTCTCTCCTCAATCCGTCTGTCCCTTACCAGCAAAGTAATGGACAGAGAAACAGAGAGGAGACACCTACTAGTCTAAAAAAAAAAAAAAAAAAAAAAAAAAAAAAAAAAAAAAAAAAATTAGCAGCTGGGGGTATTAACCTCTTCACTGCTGTGCTGGAGACTGTCTGTTAGCAGGTCAATTTTTGATCTGCTAAAATCTCCTTGTCTTTTAAAAAAAAAAATGTCTTCTCTTGGGATCATTTGGGCGCAATGGGTTACATTTTTATGGAGACTGCACGAAAGGTATAACCGGTCAGTCAAACCTATAAAATGGGCAGTTTTAAGTGGGCACTGTCCCCCTGGGTGAAAATCCCCATGGCCTTTTTCCCACCTTATTTTCCCACTTTTATCATTGATTAAATTTGGCAGTGTATATAAATGTATTACATGGCTCCACAACAATCACATTTCCACTTTTGGTAACTGCTGTTTTTTTTTAAATAAATTTTTTTTTTTTTTTTTTTTTTTGCAAAAAAAAAAAAAAAAAAAAAAGGTATTTAAAAAAAAAAAAAACAATGTCAGTTACCAAAAGTGGAAATGTGATTGTTGTGGAGCCATGTAATACATTTATATACACTGCCAAATTTAATCAATAATAAAAGTGGGAAAATGGGGTGGGAAAAAGGCCATGAGGATTTTCACCCAGGGGGACAGTGCCCACTTAAAACTGCCCATTTTATAGGTTTGACTGACCGGTTATACCTTTCGTGCAGTCTCCATAAAAATGTAACCCATTGCGCCCAAGTGATCCCAAGAGAAGAAAAATTTATTTATTTATTTTTATTTTTTTTACCATTTTCTTTAATTTTACTAAAATAAATGCTGGGCTATCCATATAAGTGTGGTATCAAAAGAAATCCCTATTTGTGCGTAAAAAAAGGGATATCATTTTCATGGGTAAAATATAGTACTTTGAAGGAAAACACTGTTGAACAAAGACATAGTCAAAAAGGTCAGAATTGCTCCGGACCTTAAGTGAAATCCACCTCAGGTTTTCCTGGTCCTTAAGGGGTTAAAGGACCATAAGGCCAACAGAAACAATGTAATTTTCAGTCATTCCAAATACTGTGGTCTACGTGGCATCCCACACTTTCTGTAAACTATAGTTTTTGTGTTCCAAATGTGGCAATTCTACAGCAACACTCTGAATACGGCAGGTCTTTGGATATTTAACCACACTTTATGTTGCTCTGATAATAGTAAGCAAATAAAATTAGTATCTTAACTTGGAAGATGGTTGAGTAGTTACATGTTCTAGATGAGGCTGAAAAAGGTATGAATCCTGTCATAATTTTTAATGTTCTGTGGCAAAGATTTCCATAACTTACTCTAAAAACAAAAAAGAAATAACACTGTGCCTTTCCTCTCATTTTAATGGATGACCTCTTGTCTTTTGCTCAGCTGTTTCAATACATAGTTTCTCAGAGAGTTATTTGTATTGGCCTTGCATGTGTTTTTGTAAATGGTAGTCATATAACCCCCTTAGGTGTGTCTTCTGTAATGTAAACACACCCAGTTTGACTAGTCTCATCTTAATAAATATAATTTTACAAAGTTTTGTTGCATGTCTAGTTTTCCAGTTCATTAATGGCTTTTTGTAAGAACTGGTGCCCAAAACTGTAGTTCATATGCTAGATGAGGCCTTCACAAGGATTAATAGAATTACATTCCCATACCTACCCCTTTTTATGCCTGCTAGTACCCTCTTGGCTCTTTCAGAGACTGAGTGACAGTGCATACTGTTGTAAAGTAGGTTGTTTATCGATACTCTTAAATCTTTCTCTAAAGAATCCCCAAGTCCATTTGGGCTATATGCATCATGCTTGTATCTTCAACCCAAATGTGTAACCTTCTCCAGATGGTTCCATAGAGGGAAAAAAAAAACTTCCTACTCTGTATGAATTTCTTTACACAGTATAGTATAATCAGCAGTGATTGCGATACAATTTTCAATGCACACTTCAAGATCCTTAATAAACAAATAAAAAAAACACTGGACCCAGGACTGCACCCTGAAGCACGTCACTTACAGCTTTATACCAGCTTGAAAATGTTTTATTTACAACTGTCTGCTTTCTAGCATTCCGCCAGTTTTCTGTCTATTAGCAGATTTCACCTTCCAGGCTGAAGCCTTTTCATTTATTTGTCTCAGTTTTAACCCTTTGAATGCCAGAGAGCTATCCAGTGCATTTCTATGCAATACTTCTCTGGCACTCATAGGGTTAAGGATGTCAGTATCAACCTCTCTATCCTTTTTGTTTAACCTTAACCCCTTAAGGAGCAGGAAAATCTGAGGTCGTTTTCCCTTAAGGACCGGAGCAATGCTGACCTTTTTGACTATGTCTTTGTTCAACAGTGTTTTCCCTCTTAGGCTTTTTTTCCACCCCCATAAATTATATACTGTTTTTAAGCACAAACAGGGCTTTCATTTGATACCCTACTTATATGGATAATCCACCATTTACTTTATTAAAATTAAAAAAAAAAAAAGGTAAAAAAAAAAGTAAAAAACCACCATTTTTGTTTTATCTCTTGGGATCAATTTGGCACAAAGGGTTAAATTTTTATGGCAACTGCATGAAAGGTATGACCAGTCAGTCATACCTACAAACTGTGCAGTTTAAAGTGGCCACTGCCCCCCCCCCCGGGTGAAAATCCCCATGTCCCTTTTTCCCACTTTTATATCCCTGATATTTGGCGGTGTGTATAAGTGTATTACATAGCTCCACAACAATCACACTTCCAAAATTGTTTAATGAGATATTTTATTAAGGGGAAAAAAAAAAAAGTATCATTGCAGGTCAGAAATTGACCTGCATTTAGGAAGCCTCCAGCACCAACAGTGAAGGGGTTAATACCCCAGCTGCTGTATTTTCATTTGCCACTAGGTGTCTCCTCTCTACTTCTGTCTCCCTTACTTTGATAGCAAGGGAGACAGAGGCAGAAGAGACACACAGAGACAGCATGATTTCTGTGCTGCCTCTGTCTCTCACTATGCAGGTACATGTGATCGCTGCTACGGCGATCACATGAACTGGCACAAGCAAGACGGCCTGAGTCTGAACGCCCCAGTCTCGGAGCATTCAGTCTCAGCCTGGAATTAATGATAGCAGCATGCACGGAGGCACGCTGCTATCATTTAAGTCATGACGGTCCAGGACCGTCATGGGTCCTTAAGGGGTTAAGGACTGGGGAAATCTGAGGTTGATTTCACTTAAGGACCAGAGCAATTTTGACTTTTTTGGCTCTGTGTTCAACAATATTTTCTCTGCAATTCCTTTAATACACCCACACAAATGATATACTGTTTTTTAAGCACAAGTAGGGCTTTCTTTTTATACCACAATTATATGAATACCTCATCGTTTAATTTGATTATAATAAAAAAAAAAAAAAAAAAAAAAAAAAAAAGAAAAGAGGAGGGGAAAAAAAAATTGCTTAAATTTTCCTGTCAGGATTTGCTTACTATTAGTTCATTAAAAAAAAATACCCCTAAATATATTCATTTGCTTCTCCTGAATATGAGAATACCCCATATGCCTAGTATTTCAATCCCTTTCTCACATTTACAAGGTAAACATTACAAGATGGACACCATTATTTCCAACCTGTAATTTTTCAGTTGGCATGTGAGCATCATAGCTTAGCTGACTGTTCCAGAACCAAAAATGTCCCACAAAGGTATGTTTCTGAAAAGCAGACAACATGATGTAAATAATCAGGAGAATTTTGGAGGTTTTTATCCAGCTATTTTTCCAGAAATATTTTTCAAAATTGTGGTAATAGTTTGATTTTTTTTTTTTTTTTCTTCTCTCATTTGGGGCTGTGTACCAGTGCTCCACTTTAAAATGTCCCCCCAAAAGTGTATATTTTTGGAAAGTAGACACCCCAGGCTTTCATTTTTTGTATGTTTTCACATTTTTACGCAGCCATTTTACAACCAATCCCTCGTAAAACTTCATGCAAGTAAAAAATTCAGCTTTTTTCACACTTATGTTTCAATGTTGATGTGAATTTCAAGCACAGAATTGGTGAAGATTTTATAAACTGCATAGATTATTATTCAGCTCCTTCTTCTGAGTACGGCAATGCCCCATATGCATAGGTTTCTCAAGGTTTGGGGGAGCTACAGGGCCCAAATTGGAACATGCGCTTTTCCAGGTTCACACTTTGAATTTTCACAGCTTGCATTAACTGGTACCATTCCTCATTTGGGGCTGTGTAACAGTGCTCCACTTTAAGATTTCCTCCTAAAAGTGTATATTTTTGGAAAGTAGACACCCCAGGCTTTCGTTTCAGGTGTGTTTTCAAATTTTTTACACAGCCATTTTACCACCAATCCCTCGTAAAACTTGACATAAGTAATAAATGAAGCGGTTTTCACACTTAGATTTCAATGTTGATGTGAATTTCAAGCACAGGATAGGTGAAGATTTTATAAACTGCATTGATTAGTGTTCAGCTCCTTCTTCTGAGTATGGCAATGCCCCATATGGATAGGTTTGTCAGGGTTTGGGGGAGCTACTGGGCCCAGTTGGAACATGTTCTCCGGCTGATCAGTTGTGCAAGGCGGCCACTTGGTCGTCTGTGCACACCTTCTCTGAACACTACCATGTTGATGTCCTGGCATTGGCCGATCCCAGCCTTGGTAGGAAGATCCTAGAAATTGTCTTGCCTTTCTAGGGTTTTCTTCATTACCTTTTGGTACTCCTTAACTGTTGAGCCTCGTTGGCTCTAGTTCTGTGTGCTGTGTCAGTTTCTGGTGTGTTATACTCCAGTTTTGTGTCCATTGACACTCTATTCTTTATATGGGCTGTTTTCTGATTTGATTAGTTCATATATGCTCTGGTGACTTTGGGGACCAGCGCCTGGTCCTTGCCGTTATTCCTGCCTCTGAGAAACTCAATGTTGGTATATCCCAAAGTTACCTGTAACCTATATTGGATGAAAAAGAGGATTTTAGTCTTACCTGTTAAATCCTTTTCTCTTAGTCCATATAGGTTACAGGTCTCCCACCCTGTAAAGGGACCATGCTTGGTTCTCCTGTGACAGAACATGGGAGTCCTTTCGGGTTCATGCTCACAGGAGTCTTCTTTTCCCTTCTTGCTACCTAGTCAGTACTAGCATTTCAAATCTTACTGGTTGGGGATTGGCTGGGAACCAGCTAAGTAGAGAGGAAGGCTCCACCCTGCACTTCTTTTCAAGAATTGTTCCTGCCTATTTAAAGGGGTTGTTGCCTTCCCAAAGTTACCTGTAACCTATATGGACTAAGAGAAAAGGATTTAACAGGTAAGACTAAAATACTCTTATTTTAATGACACCAAAGCAGTCTCAAGAGAGAATATACTGAGAGAACAAAATATAAATTAGGGATTAGTGATGAAAAAGAATAATAAGAACAACGTGCTATCTTTTATTACACAATATAATATGCCATATAAGGAGATACAATTAATTTGTGAAACACACAGACCAATTTTTACCAAGGGATCCTTTACTCAAAACTTTGTTTGCCAAATAACCCTGGATCATATTTAGAAGAGTGAAAAATCTAAAGAATAGTGTAGCCCTGGTAAATTAAGGATGGTCACAGAATAAGCTATTTTACATCCCAGGCAACAGGTGACACCTGGAAATTAAACACAAGACCTGTGAAAACTCACATGCAGTGTATCAAATAAACTACATATGTGTTTTATAATACATTGGCAGGACCACACATAAATTGCAAAGTAGATTTGGCTAGCATAGGCAAAATGTTGAAAATGCCTATAATTTGCATGGTGTCTCTGGACACTGTGCAATAATATATCATTAAGAGCATTCTGTACTGACGATAATACCAATTACAACTGACTTTCTCTGTACGTTATAACAGGATACAGACTAATTAATTGTGAATCCTATTGGTTTTTAAAATGGACACTATAACCCCATTGTGATTAAATGAATGTCTGGAGAGCACAAGATAAATAACAATAAATTATTTTTCTTTCCTGGCACAGGGGAGATAGGTTAATCATATACATTTTTGAGTTTTTAATATATACGCATAGATAGACATAGATAGAAGTATGGCTCCTTGGGTGTATGTTTAAATTTCATAGTGAGACACACAATATACACACATAACCTAGTATTTAGATTTAGAATATATTTTATTTCAAATTAGGTATTCATAACATAGTTTATTTCTTAATGGAATTGGCTACCCGAGTTCCTTCAATCCTCCAATTGATCCAGTTGATGAAGATTTTCTGAGGAATGCAGTTTAATAGTGTGCTTATGTTAACCATATGTATGATATATGGTAGCTATTTGGGAGATTTGGCACCATTGTTTCTTTGATCTTGTCAGTGGTCGAAGGTGTGTGTCTAGACCACAGAATATTGGAATTCAAAAGCCACCCTCCACTGGAAGGATCATTTGTAATTATGATATCGTAACTCGGGTTGTGTGCCATGGTTTTCCGATGGTTGGAGGTGTACACTGCACCTCATAGTAAGGCGATGTGTGACCCTCCTTCTATTTGGGCAATTAGATGATTAATACCAACATGACAGTTTGATTTGTCTTATGATTGTTTTGTAAAATGTTCTCCTTATATACTTTGGATGGTTGGTACCAAGGAACTTTTTAAGTGAAAAAAGAGGGTATCCTTTTTGGCCTATCTGGGTATTAGGGGTGACAACCAGCTAATTGTTTTTAGAAGTGCTTTTGATTTCCCTCCAGTGCTTGGTGGGATCAAATAACTTTGTTTAGTAAAGGGAGGAAGTTTCTAATGTGGAGAATTTAGTTGCATTTAAATCCTTTCTCTATTTACTAAGTAACGACACACCAATTCTTTTTTTTGGCCCATTGGTAAGAGAGTTGTTTGTAAGAGATGCGAAGCAATAGGCTAGTTCCGTTTTATTAATCAGAACGATTTAAGCTATTTACTGTGTTTATTGTGGAGACTGGTGATACCAGTAGTTTAGAAGGGTATAAAGAAAAGAGCTGCTGTTCTGTCTGTTCACCCAGTCTTGAAAAAGTAGCGGGCTGAATGTGAATGAACATTACCCGTGGTTTTAAGCATATTAATGATATGTTATTTTTATATACTTTTTATTAAACAAAATATTATTCCAGCTCATTTTACCCTTCTACATTTTTCCATTTATATACTAGTAGATTTTTTATGAGTACAAAGGATTGACAATAGCTTGAATAGAGACAAGCTCCCATACACTTCCCTGCATGATGTATTAATGCCGGTGTAGATCTAAACACTGGTAGGATAAACTCCGTGAGTACCAGTCTAATATATCATTTTGAATGGTGTTTGAGCTCTCTCATTATCTGGAATTGCTACTTGCACTTTTTTCTTTATTCTCTGCATTTTCTGTTCGTGTGTGCCATACCTTTTGGCTCAAGATTTGGTCCACATTGCAATCTTCTAAGAAGTCACTGGTGTCCTTGCCTTTTCAGGGCAAGGCCCTCTTTTGCCCTGACCTGAAACAAATAATTAGTGATGCTGCTGGTGGTAAGAGCACTTTGTTGCCTCAATTTGGCATCCTGGGAAATTCTCAGTTTCACTGGTCCTACCAAGCTGGGAGGTCAGATGCTTGCTTTGCTCTACGGCCCTGTTGTATGCCACCTAACCAGGGCATCCACTGAAGCCTCCAGGAGTTTTTTCACTCACCCATTTTAGAGCCCTCTGTCCCCTCCCCTTGTGTAAGCGGGCATGTGTAGAAAGAACTCTTTCTATCCTCTCTGCACTCATTGAGTTTGTTGGAGTCCTGTTTTGCTGGCACCACTTCCTTTGTTGGCTTCCTTGCATAATAGAAGCGCGTCTCAGAGACACTTTTTTTATACCTGCTAGCACTTAGGGTGTGTTCCACACTGGAAAGCAAACACAAATTATTTAAAGGAGTGGCTTCCATTTTTTCCCTTGGGATATATTATAGTGTTTGGTTACGGGGCCCATGCTTGTCCTGTTCCTGTGATTTCCACAGCATTTCTCTTTCTTTATGGCTACTCCTCAGAAATCCCAGTCCTCTAAGGATAACAGAACGACTGATCCTTCTAATAGCAAGGAGGATAAGAACTGGTGAATAATTTCCCGCAAAAAAGTGCAGTTGTTCAGCTTTTTCCCCCCTTTTTCGCCTAGCTCATTCTGCACTGAAATCAGCCGGCAGGTGTTCCATACATCTAAGGATTTTATGGAATTCTGGGAAGCCTGGTTTCAGCCACTCACATACATAGTTCCATGGTCCAAGTTCCATCTGAGACCTCTACAGTGGAATTTCCTCAAATAGTGGAATGGAAATTCTGGGAACAGGTCTCAGAGGATTCCTCTCTTGGCAGGTACAAGGAGAGAGTTAAAGTGGTGGATGTTTCGGCCAAAAGTAAAAAAGGGAAAATACCTGAGCACAGCCCATTGGGAATATCTAACCACAGACACCTTCATCCTTGGCTGGGGAGGAATCTGGAGAGACAAAAAGACACAAGGCAATTTGGAAGACATTAGATATGTGTTTACACATCAACATTCTGGAGCTGATAGCAGTATGGAACTCTTTAAGAGACTTTGGTACTCCTCTTCGAGGAAAGTCTGTGATGGTTCTGGCAGACAACATGGCTACTGTAATGTACCCGAAAAAAAGAAAAACAGGGAAGTACAACGAGCAAGCTTCTATCCAAGGAGGTAAGAAAAATGCTACTCTGGGCAGAAGCAAACGTCTCCGCCTCTCACAATTCAGGAATCCTGAACAAAAAATACCTTTCTTGCATTGCTTCCATGGGTGGAGGAGTTCCCTTAGGAGATTTTCGTTTCTTCTTACCTGCTTAGTTCTTTTGCTGTTGCTATTATCATACAAATTCTGGGAAGTGGGGGGGTTGAGCTGCAGGAAGAGGATGGAGCCTCCTCCCCAAAGACCCTGTCTTTTGTGATGTGTGCTGCCCTCCAGGATGAAGGACTCAACCCCATGGTAGCTTTGTTTCATATGGACTAAAGAGAAAATTACTTAAAGGGTTAGAAATGTCTTGCATTAATAAAAAGTAATATTGTAGATATTAAAAAAAAAAAAAATCAATTGATGCCAGTCCAATCTCTCAGACCTTTATAGTTTGAGAGATATACGTGATAAAGTTCCCCCCTTCCGCCACTCTTAACAGATGTCAGCTGTAAAGCTGGCAGAAGTAGATTCGAGGCTGCTCTTCAGCGCTATCTAAAAAGAAATACTTCATTGGTTAGCACACGTTGTAGACCGTTCCAATGAAGTATTTCTTTTTTGAAATATATTTTATTATCAGATCGCTCCATACATATCACAGATACAGAAAAATACATGTAAAATCGTTCAGATACAGGAAAAATATGTAGACAGATGTAACAATGAAAAGAACATCGACATATCAATAGGGTGTAGTACAGAGCCAACCTGAGGTTTTATTGTTATGTAAAAATCAAAACTCCCAAAAGAACTAACCTAGCTTAACTTTTGCTAAACTCTCCTACCCCAATTCCGATTCCTCTCTCTCCCAAATCTGCAGCACCACCCGCCCACCAACCAGCAAAGCCACAAGATCTCAATAATTACAGGGTTCAAACACAACACAACGCCACGCATCGACCATGCCTCACCACCATCCACGCGACCAGCAAGCATGACCCAAATCGACCAGCGCCGTCAAGTTGCACAGCATCAAGCGCCACGTTTGCATCAGCTCTATGTGTCCACCAGTCCTGCCATCTTCCCCAAACCTTGTCAAACTTGTTTGGGGTTCCTCGATATAAACATACCAATCTACAGTGTGGGATGCACTGTAAAGCTAATTTAATCCACTCCCTGCAATTGGGAGCTCTGTTTGACATCCAGTTCAAGGCCACCACCTTTCTCGCCAACACCAAGAGTTCTCTCAGCAGGGATCTGTTGGCTGCATCCTCAGTCTCATCAGGGAAAATAGACAATAAACACATTTTTGGAGTCACAGGAACAGGTCTCCCCAGCACCAGGGCCGCAATACGCATTATTTCTTTCCAAAACCTCCCAACCCCAGGACAATCCCAGATCATATGGAAGTATGTGCCTGGAACCTTATCACACCGGAGACAACTGTCACTACCAGAGTTCCCCATTCGATACAGTCTGACCGGCGTATAATAAATTTGATGTAGGATATTCAACTGTATCATCTGGTGTCTAGTCAACGTTGCCACCAGTGCTGGTCCTGCCTTGGCCATATCCCATTCCCAGTTGAAGTATTTCTTTTTAGATTGTGGTATTTCAGCTCTGCTGAAGAGCAGTCAGCCGGTCCAGGGACCAGGATCTTCTATCAACTAGAAGGTGATGTCAGTGAAAGTGAAAGGAGGGGGGACCTTTATCATTGTATATCTCTCAAACTATAAGGGTTTGAGAGATCGGACTGGCATCAATTGATTTCTTTTTTGAATATGTACAATATTACTTTTTATTAATACAAGACATTACTAAACTTTTAACAGATAAGAACACTGAAATCCTATCTTTAAGAACTGGCACCCAAAACTGTACTCCTTATTCTACATAAGACTTTACCAAGAATTTATATATAGAGGTAGAATTATACTCCTTCTTTGCAGTACGGTACACTGTTCTTTCAGCTGCTGAGTGACACTGCACACTGCTGTGAAATCTTTAATCTATCAGTACTCTTAACTCTCCCTCTAATGAGGATTCCCCAATAAGTTTCCCATTTAGTGTATATGTATTTGTTTCTGCAGCCCAAATGCATAACCTTACAATTATCTACATTAAACCTCATCTGCCACGTGTCCACCCATTCACTCAGTTTTTCCAAATTTTTCTGCAAAGAAAAAACATCCTGAATGTATTTCCTTACACAGCTTAGTTAAAAAAGCATTGAGCCCCGGACTGAACATTTCCACCCCGCTTACATTTTTAGACCAACTTGAAAAAGTTCCATTTACAACTCTCTGCCATCTATCATTTAACACATTCTCTCTCCATGCACTGATATCACCTCCCAAACCAAAGCCTTTTAATTTATTCAGGAACCTGTTGTGAGGCACAGTATGAAAGGGTTTTGCAAAATTCAAGTATACTACATCAATTCCCTTGTCCAAATTAGGACTTACCCTTTTATAAAATGCAAGTAAATTAGTCTAACATGATCTATTCCTCATAAAACCAAGCTAGTTCTTACTGATAATATTGTTGGTTATCACTTAGTCCTGAATACTGTCAGGAAGTAACCCTTTAAATATCTTGCCCAACTACGGATGTCAGACTTTAGATCTTGCACCCTTTTTGAATAATGCTACTACATCAGCTTTCCTCCAGTCACAGGGCACAATGTCTGATGAAAGTGAATAAATATTTATTTATTAGTATTGTCATGCTATTACTGAATTAACCCTTTGAGTGCCAGAGGGGTACGCAACGCATTGCAGTACCCTTGGGTGTGTGCTTTCAGGTTCAGGTGCTTTATTCACCATATAACCTTTTTTCCAGTCTCTTGGACTTTTCCTCAGTAAGCCATGTACATGATGGAGGAAATTCTGTGGTTTTGTCTGTTTGCCCATAGCCTGCCATTGTTGCTTCCTCTGTATATACAGTAGAAATGTATGTGTTTAAGGTGTTAGCCATGGCATTATCCTCACTCAGTCAATTCCTCTCTGCCTCAGAAGACCAACATCAGCCTTAATCTGTTTTAACTAGGTCACATTAATATTGATTTTTTTTTACAAAACAAAAACTTTGAGTTTGAAAATTACCCTTTAACATTATCTTTTACAGCAAGCAGTTTCCAAGAACAGAACCAGAACCGCAGCTACAGGGGGCAGAATCGTTCAAGGCCACATCCAAGAAATAATTATGGACCACGATTTTCAAGGGGCAGAGCTACAAATCCGCAACATAATGCACATGGACTGCACCATGGAACACTTATCCCAACAGGCTTCCCTGGACAAAATGTGATGCAACAATCCTACTCCTTCCACAGAGCAGAATCCCAAGATTATTCTGTAGCATTACCAAATAATGGTCATGGGCCTCCTATGTCACCTTATTTTGGTTCTCACTTTGGAAATGTACATCACTTTCCACCACCGCCACCTCCACCACCACCACCACCACCTCCAGATATAGTTTGGTCAGGGCAAAACCCTCATATTCCTTATATGCACAATTCACAGTTTTTACTTGCTCCACCACCACCACCACCACCTCCTCCTCCTCCCCCTCCTCCTCCCCCTGCTCCAGAAAACCTCAGCTATTCTTCTTTTGGCCATAATTTTTAAATTTATCCCTGTATATCTAGTTAATATGGGCTGTCAAAACAAAGACAAAAAAAAAAAGGATTGTCTTGATTTAAATGGACACTAATGCTTAACCCTTTGCATGCCAGACGGGTATGCAACCCATTTCAAAGCAATGCGTTGCGTACCCCTCAGGCATTCACTTCTGTTGAAGAGCTCATATAACCAATTACATGTAAAAGTACCATTAGTATACGAATAGCCTTTGTAACTTGCAGTTTTTCCTTTTCTACCTACACAACATACTCTAAAGGGAGCAGGGAAACGTATAATAAAAATGTATAGATTTTGATGTACTTAGGAATGGTGAAGTTCTGGGAAAGAACAACTCTACCATTATGAACAAAAACAATGTTCATTAACTGAAATTGGGGCTTTTAAATGCTTGAATTTCCATTTTTCATATATAGTTAATTTTGTTTGCCCCAGTATTGTTCATGTTGCTTTATACAATTGGCCAGAAAGGCCTTATTTATCATTTGAGTAACCCACATGCACAGTAGGGTTGGAATGAAAATGTGTAAAATTCCCATTGATTGAAATGGGGCTTTTAACCCACTAAATGTTTCAGAGGTCTCTATTGTATTTATTTACTATGTTGGGAGACCTCTTTCATTCAAGAGGTTCACAACCTCTATGTAAATGCATGGACATTTTTTCACTAGGGTGCATTTGTTTTACTCCAGAATTGCACCACTGTCTGTTAGTATATCAGGCTCACTGTTGTAGTCTGGGTGTTGTACTAGTCACTAAAAAAGACCATCCGTGGTGATTGTCAGATAGCAGCTTTGACTTCATTTATTTCACAAAAAGTAAAGAGAACTATGAAACTTAGGAAGGTTTTACAGATTTAACTGTTAACCCTTTGATGCGTGGCACACCACTCTGGTCTTTAAAGGGATAGTAATACTTAAAATGTAAAAAATAATATGTTGTAAGTTATATCCCCCTGCGTAAATCACAGGTACTCCCAAAGCTGAAAGGTGCTTTATTCAAAAGATATTACAGCTCAAACTTGAATATTTTAGGTGCAGTGTCACAGTGGCCTGAAATTGTACAGTGACGCTGTTGTTGCACCATCCTATGAATAGATCTGGTTAGTTGAACATAAACTTCCATAGGATGGTGTAGCAACAGTGCCACTGTACAATTTCAGGCAACTGTGATACTGCACCTAAAAATGCCATGTTTGAGCTGCAATAACTTTTGAACAGAACAGCTCTCAGCAGTGGGAGTGCCTTTGTTTTACTCAGGGGAATAATCCCTACAATATATACTTTTTTACACATAAAGTATTACTATCTTTTTAAAGGTTTAAACTGAGCTTTTCGAAATGAATATTCTGTTTTTAACCCTTTGGGTTTGAGAGGGGTATGCAATGCGTTGCAAACCAATGTGTTACTAACCCCTCTAGCATTCAAAGGGTTAATCATTAGTCTCTCTTTAAACAGTATTTTTTAAAATAAAAATAGTGATAGTTCTGTTATGTCCACCTAAATTTAAATATATTTGAAAAGGAGTATATTTGTAATGGATTTTATTTCCTTATGCTGGATTGACAAAAAAAGTTGTACAAATAAAGGGTATAACTTCCAGTTATGTGCATGTTTTATGAAATGAGTAATAAGAATTAAGCACTATATTTATTTACTATTTTATTTTTGTGTATGTTCAAAAAAAATGCACCATGTTTATTTACTGTTTTTATATACTTGAGTATGTTCCAAAAAAAAGGCAGCCTCCCATCACAAACACACATGTGCAAGATAGTGACATAAGAAGGAAGGGATTCTCTTCAAAACCCGATTAATCCTTGATTGCTGGAGAGATCTCCAACACATTGCAAACCTATAGCATTCAAGGGATTAAAAGTGTAAACTAAAATATGTATTTGCTTTTGTTTCTGTACTTTCAGGTTTATATCATGCCTACCTGTCTCAGCTAGAGGGTAAAAGCTTCAAAATAAGATCTGGAATGTTGTGTGGCCGAAGGAATACAAATGTTCTGACAAACAATTATAGTTCATATAATATATATAGCAGAGACAAAAATAGATTAATTCTGGGACAACCTAATCACCAAAGGAAATAAAATCCATTTGATTTTAGTGGAATTCTTAACTCTCTGAAATGCTCATAAATGTATTTTGATGCATATCTATGAACACCTTTTCTTTGGGCAGAAGTATGTGTTCCCATTTTCATGTTAGTTTTTAATTTATTTTTTTTTTGTACGCGAACTAAAGGTACTAATATCCCTCCATATAGATATGTATAGACAGTCGGAAATAAGACTAATAATCCGAAACAGAGGTTATGGAAACAAAGGATAACAGGTCATGTGAGTGTGTCCTATCTGTATTTTCTGATACAATCTGTGGTCTGTGGTTTTTGGCCTTTCCTTGCACTCTGGCACCTGATTTCTATTCCTTTCCCCTTGCCCCTCAGACTGAATCAGAGGTGCTTTTCATGTTTAGGACATATTTTGCCGTTTTTGTGGTATGACACCTTTCACAGTGGCGATTGCGGCTGCATCTTCAGCTTTTTCTTGTGGTATTAGGTGGGCTTACGGACCTTGGCAGTGGGTTGAAGGGGCAGAGGCTAAACTTTTTTTGCGTGAGAGATCCCGATAACGGATCCCTTTCTATTAGGTGTAGGTGTCTAGAAAACCACCTTGCGATCTTGCTGCATGAGCGAATACTTTTATGACTATAACCTTAGGCCAAGTTTTTCCCATTCCTCAGGGCAAGGATCTGACTAAGCACCCTATGGTTAGAGTCTGTGAAGTAGATTCCCCACAAAGAGGTGACAGATTTCTGTTTGATGAAATATGATAAGAGCACAACAGATGATACAGGTATACTGCAAAGCAGGCCTCAGTGGGCAAGATGCTTAGGAGCGAAAACTAGAGTACATAGTTAGCTGGTGGTGGATGCTTTGTAGGTTATCTTGCTGTGGCTAAGACCGAGTTGGAGATGCTGGCTGCAAGGCAAGATTAGTGCCAGCCCACACCCTGGATGACAACCCATGGAACAGCAGCTACCCACTGAGGTTAAAAAGGATATTGAACAAATGAGCCACCTGCAGTATAGCTGTACAGAAACCTGAGGCCTGGAGCTCAATGAGAAGACAGAGAACAGGAAAGTCAAAGTCCAGCTGGAGGAAGAGGAGATGGAAGCCCACCAGGGTCGAGACAGATGGGAAGTCAGACAAACCATATCAGAAATGGGCTACCAACGCAGTACAAGGCAGATGTCGGAGGAATGGTCAGATCAACAGAGCCAATGTTGGTAATTGGATATCAGATGACAATGGTACCAAATCACAGAACAGGAGGGAAGTCGCAGGATCAGCCATGTCAGTACACGAGAACACTCGGGAACAAGACAGGAAACTCCGTGTCATGACCTGGAAGTCTTTGATCGTGCTCCGTTCAAAAGCACAGAGGCTATATAAAGGCTTAGAGCAAACAAGACAAGGCTGGGAACTAGGATCTGGATAACAAGGGAAAACAAATGAAAAAGGGGCAGCGCATGACAGGTTTTTACAGTATGAAAAATGGGTACACTAGATGGGCTGAATGGTTCTTATCTGCTATTAAATTCTATGGTCCCATGTCCTTCCAAAAAGAAGGGTCTATTCTTTTGGTTAAGGGGGATTTCATCCAGTGAAGGGGGAATTCTGTATGGAATAGTGGGGAGAAAACTGTTGATTACTCCCTTACTTCTGGGAGTTCATTATAGGAAGACTCTGGGTCTTCAAAGGAGGATCTTATTCTCTCAGAGAGCCCTTCTACATTCCCGAAGATCTTCCTCTGTGCAACAATTTAACTGCCTTCTTTAATACTGTATCATTTTAAACATAGTTGTTATTCTTATTGTAATATTGATTAAGTTCTAACAGAAATCTAATAAAAAATGTCCTGTTTAAAAAAACCTTTTTCAGGCAAAGTTGGAGATTAAGGTCTTTGGGTGCTCAGAATCAGGTTTTTAATTTACAGACATTTTTAAAGAGTGCAAATGACGTTCAATCCTTTTTCCTTCGTATAATTCCCTTGACCAAGTGGCATTCGAGAAGTGGAAATTACCTGATAGGAATCTGTTCCCCCTGCTGTACTGCAGCAGTGGGATACTCCTCTGACAGTTGACCCTGCTATTTATTACCTTTATAATCACACAGCTTTTGCAGGTGCAGATGCAGCTTTATTTAAGGAACAGGCAAATAAATGCCTGGATTCTCTTCTTAAGGCATATGTTTCCGGCTCTGGCATTGCCTTATGCCTAGCATCTGCTGTAACATGAGTGACTAGAGCATGGCTCTTTGGTGCAAACATTTGTTAAAGAGGTGCTTTGAGGTGCTCGAAAAGGTCATATTGTCCTCTCCATCTCTAAGATTCTTGAGGCCAATGCAGATCGTAGTGAAGAAACCGTATGCACTGTCAAATTAATTGTCAAGTCCTTGGCACGGTCCGTCACAGAGCTTTGTTTGACTTTCATCTTTTTTTTTTTTTTTTTTTATGAGCAAGCATTTTTTTTTTTGGCTCAGAACTAGTGATGGCCATTAGCCATGCTACTGGGGCAAAAGTGTTATGTTGCCCCATATTACTGAAAATTGTCTGGCTTTTCCACAGAAATGTTGAGTTTAACATTCCCGCCATCAATACAGGTATGTGCCCAGGGCTCCAAACTCCTCTGTGAGTCAGTTGTGTCCATCCCTAAACCCAAGAACGTTTGAGCAGGTAAGAAACCTTACCAGAATCCTGACAAGTATTTCTCTGCATGACTTGTAGAAGTCTGGACCAGTGAATTTGATCCCTGGACCAGGGATTTTGAATATTACAACTGTAATGTAATGCAGTGTAGTATCCTTAAGGAACAAACAGCTGTTGCTATTATTTAGACTTTCATTTGGATAAATAATCAATTTATTGTTATTCTAATATATTTTCTATTGTTAAACACTTGTAACCCTGTATTGTCTAAACACTTAAATTATAAAGCACTGCATATGCTTGTAGACCTATATAAATAAGCATATTCATTTTTTATTATGTCCGTTATCATGGGCACATTAGATATAGGTGTTGGTGTTTTTTGTGAGACAGCCCTGCCTGTTGTTTGTTCCTAATATAAACTATGTTTGAAACACCGTTTTATGTCAGAAGAACTCCTAATTAGGATAGACAGGTTTGACTTATTACACTATAGAATGCGTGAGGTGTTTCCAAGTTTGTATTTAATACTGTAAGCATCACCTAAGGGTAACAGTAGAGAAACCAGAAGTCTGTTTTGCCACATCTTGTAAGCATTAACCATCTGTTTTCTGAGTACCAAACGATATATACTATATCACAAGATTGTCAGAATGTGCTGCTTTGTAGTAAAATGTGTCCTTTTGATAGATATATTATTTCTGCCTTTTAATTATAAATTGTACAGAGCAGGCTATCATCATTGCAATTGTATAATTAAACCAAAGAAAAGCCCAGAGCACATTTCATAAATTAATTGCAGTTCTTTCAAATGTTTTCATAATCCTCTGTCTTACTGCAACATTAAAAATGGTAAATGTAATCAGCACAGAATGTTTTAGGAAAGTAGCAATTACAGTACAATAAAATAATACTAATTTCATAACTCGGTGTTTAGAAATCCACAGCTGGAACATTGTGAGTAAAATTATGCATTTTACTTTTTGTGTAATAAAAAGGTATTTTCTGAAAGCGCGAACATTAATCAAGTAATTGAACTTGTGCTACTAGAATGAAGATTTCTCTGTCGTCCAATACAGGTTACTGGATAAATGTATGCAGGGGGTGGAGCCTCCCTTCCCTCCTCAGCTGCATCCTAGCCAGCTATCTCCAGAATGATTTGTTCCTGGGTGTCACAACACCAGGTGGAGAACATTTGTCTTTAGTTTTAGTTTCTTTTTTATTTTTCAGATATGGAATACCACTATTAGGCAGGTTACCATGACTGACAAATGCCCTTCAATGTGGCTAACTCGGTATCCAGGTGCTTTTTGGTGGACCTTAAGCCCGGAGGGTGAAAATCTTGGGTACAAGTGCTTCCCCATGGATTACTGTCTGAGGTAATTCATACTGCATGGTAACCTGAAGACAGAAGATCTGCAGGAGAGGTGAGCTACCCTTTGAGTGCTGCAGGTCCACTTGTCCTACAGTGCCCCTTCGCTGGGCTTGTATTTGGGAGTTCTCATTGTGCACTCCTGCACTCATTGGCTATATATATGTGTGTCTGTTGGGTATTTGGAGCAGGTTTAAGTGGTAACTTAACCCGTTTTCCTCTGGTTTGACACGTTTTGTGGGGTTTTCTGACACTTTTCTTACTAGGTTAGTGTTTTCACACATTCCCTGTATATTTCTCATGTTTTTACCTAATTTTAATTGTCTACCCTTGCTCTATCATCTGGTTTATAGTTCGTGTGTTGGGGGTCTTCGGGCACTGCTTTGGGGTACTTTTTGGGAAAAATTACATTTCCCATGAGCGCCTTTTTTCTTATTGGCTCCCGTCGCGGCAGCCATTTTGCGAGCTTTTCTCAGCGAGTATCCTACACAGGGCTTGGACTCTCCTTCTCTCCTCTGCAGATTAACCCTTCACCTGCCAGATAAGTCTATATTTATCACTTCTGGGGTGAAATATTAATCTAACACACTACAATTGGGTGATTTATTGTACAGTTGGTTATTTTGACACTGTGAGAATGTCTATACCGCTGAAGCTGGGGGCTAGACCTAAGACTAAGGAGGCTTGGGGTATCAGTATCCCCCATTGTGCATTGCTCTTCCTGTCACACAGGGCTACCTAGAGAGTTCTCTGGTCATTTATGCCCAGCATGTTCTGAAGTCCCTGACAGCAACCCAGGGCCTTCCAGCCATGCTACTGAGACAGCTTGGGTGCAAGTGTTTAAGGCTGCGACTAGGGACCTTAGGTCCACTCTACAACTCTTTCCATCCCAGGTACAGGGGGCTCTTCAATTATGGCAGACCCGCTCTACTATCAGATTCTCCCTGCCTAAACCGCAGGGGGCACCTGATGTGTCAGATTCTTCTGAGGAAGAATTGTTGCAAGATTCAGATGTTGAAGATGGTACTGTTTTAGAGTCTTCTAGGTCCCTTGGGGACCCTTTTGAGTCTGATCCTGAACCCTCTGCTTGAGGGCCTGATCAGGGCTGTATTGTCCACACTCAACATTCCCTTGGTTCAGGAGGTCCCTTCTGATCCCTCTGATGTTTTTCAGGAGCCTGCAAAGCCCATTACTTATTTTCCTCCTAACCCAACTCTTGACCATTTGGTTTCTGACGCATGGGAGAATCAGGACAAGTCCTCTTCTGCGTCCAGGAAATTTGCTAAACTTTATCCCTTTTCTGAAACAGAACTGGCTAAATGGGTTCACCCCCCCCAAGGTGGACGCACCCATATCTAGACTGTCTAAATCTACCACCTTACCTGTTTCTGATGCTTCTGCTCTGCAAGATTGGACTGACAAGAAACTTGAAGTTTCCCTCAAGTCCATTTTCGCCTCTGTTGGCACTGCTATGCGTCCAGCTTTTGCTGTTGCGTGAGTTAACCGGGCTATTGCAGTCTGGACTGAACAACTCCCTGCGGCTGTCCGTCAGGATGTGCCTACTTCGGAGAAATTGAGTCTTCTTGCTAATATCTCTGAAGCTTAACAGTATGTTTCTGCTGCTGCTTTTGATGCCATTCACATGATGACAAGAGCCTCCACTACCTCTGTGGTGGCCAGGCGTGCGCTTTGGCTTAAGACTTGGTCTGCTGAAACGGCTTCCAAGAAAGTCTGCTTTCCTTGCCTTTTCAGGGTACTTCCTTGTTTAGATCTGAACTTAAGGAACTAATTAGCGAGGCCACAGGGGGTAAGAGTACACTTCTACCCTTGGTCTTTAAGAAAAAGTTGCCGTTTAAGCGTAACCAGTCCTTTAGTTCCTTTCAAACTGAGACACTTTCGACGAACCAGGCGGTTCTATCAGCTCTGCGTCCCTCCTACAAGCCCAAGCAGCAATGGAAGCCCAAGGCCACATCCAAGCCCAAGGCTCCCAAGACTGCTTCGGAATAACTCACCGAACCCGGGTCCGCATCCCACTGTGGGTGGTAGTCTCCGCCTCTTTCTGCGGGCCTTGATATCCGTTCTCCATCGGAATGGCATCAGAGTGACTCCCTACATTGACGACTTGCTTTTGAAAGCCCATTCTGCGGACCTTCTTCATCAGCAGGTCCAGACCTGCATTCAAATCCTTACCCATCACGGTTGGATTGTCAACTTGGACAAGTCAGACCTTGTCCCGTCCCAGCAACTGATCTTCCTGGGTCTTCTATTCAATACTCAGAAGTGCATGGTGTTTCTACGGGACGAGGTAGCCCATCAAATTGCCCAAAGAGTCTCAACGATTCTATCCCAGGATCGGATCCCGGTTCCGAAGTGGTCTCTGATGGGGAAGATCATTTCCACGATAGAGGCGTTACGATTTGCCATGGCACACACCAGGGAACTTCAGAGATTTGTGATACAGACATGCAGGGACCGACCAGATCATCAGAAGCTATCGGTCTTCCTCCTCATGTAGAGTTGAGCTTGGATCTTTCCAATCTCCTGAAGGGGAGATCATTCCTGATTCCCTACTGGACCAAGGTCACGACAGATGCCAGCCTCTTGGGCTGGGGAGCCGTTCTGGGTCACTTCAGCGCTCAGGGGAAATGGTCCATGCAGGACTCCCTTCTCCCCATCAACATCCTGGAACTTGTAGTGGTCTCATGAAAATCATTACCACTAATTAAACTAAACTTTTTCAGCCAACAAAACTAATTCAGAAGTATGTTGAAGGAACAATATGAAACTCATATTTGTCCCAATTACATAATGGACAAACAACTGAGAATTCTTTTCTAAGTTCTTTCTTTAACTAACCTTTATCATGACTACATATGCCATGTAATATAAATGCTTTATTGAAATAAAATGAAAGTATGCATTCAAAGAAATTGTAACCATTATTGGTTTTTAAAGTATTACAAAGTATCTGTAAAATTTTCTTAAAATTAAGAAGAGGTTAAGCCTTCGAGTACCAGAGGGGTACGGAATGCATTGTTTTTGCATTCTGTATCCCTCTGGCACTCAAAGGGTTAACAGAATAAAATTAAACTCTTAATATCCTATATAATAATTTGCTAGGATGTTTGTCAGAAGCCGTGATGCGCAGTAGAGAGTGCCCGAAATCACAGAATGCTGGGAGCATTCTGTGCTTTCAGGCACTCTACAGTGCATGACTGCGTCGGCAGCAGGATGCAGAGCAGGGCCAGCCTCTTAACCAATGGCGTAACAATAGGGGCCGCCCTCTGCGACCCCATTGCCACACGCCCGCAGCAACTCAGCTGATCTCCCGGCACTCTGGTAATGCAGTGCGCTGGAAGATAACATCATCTCCCAGCGCTCTGCATTACTGAGAACCGTGCGGGGAAGGTGATGGAGGTAGGAGGTGAACGCGGGTCAATGTGATGGTTTGCAGGGGGAGGGGCACAATGTGGAGACAATGTGGTCGGTGGGGGGGGGCCTAAGGCAATTTCTGCACCAGGGCCCAGTGACTTCTAGTTACACCACTGGCCTTTGAGTGCCAGAGTGGTACGCAACGCATTGCAAAGCAATGCATTGCGTACCTGTCTGGCACTCAAAGGGTTAACATCACCCGGACCTTGGCCTGTGTACACGGGCTTTTACACTAGTAATAATATAAACCACTTACAAGCTACATGAAACTGTAAAAGAAAACAAAAGAATATAGAGTAATGTTTAAGTAGTTTTCATATAGTCACAAACACACATGCATCACGTAGTGTACATTCTCAGGAGTTTTCACCATCTTCATTACCTCAGTTGACCTTAGTGCCATGTAGACATACTTCTTAGTAGGCTAGCCATAGTTGAAACAAACTGTGTCCAAAAGGGTACAATAGTTGCTTTTGTGCATTCATTGTGCTGATACAGCAGCATACCTATTGCAAACAAGTAGATATTTTATAAATGGCCCAACTAAAATAATTATGCCCTTGCTAACATTATCATGTCTTTGTGCTTATATAACTGTTACCATGGAAACTAAAACTGTAACCCTTATCTTTTCTGTATGAGTAATGTAACACCGCCTTTAAATTATTTAATGAATCATCTAGTTGTGAATTTTATCTTTAGGCAACATTTGCTATTAAGGACAGTTTGCATTTTGCTTAGAAATTAAGATTTTTGCAAGATATTTTTTGTGTGATTTTAATGTAAAACATTCATATGTTTTCATTGTTAATCATATACAAAGTGTTGTGTTGCCAGGTTACTAAAACTCTATTCACTGCATAGATGATGGTAGAGGGGCAAGAGCAGGCACTTGCCCTCCCAGGATAGGATTAACAGAGAGGTTGTCTCTGGGAGCACAGTATTACTTTGTCCCCCCTGGAAAAATTACTGCAAATTCTCATGTTTCGCTGATCTTTACTCAGAAACAAAATAATCAGAAAATGATGTCATATCTAATAATATATATCAATATGTATAAAGATGCAACATCCTCTTGATAATCAATATCTTGAAGGAATTACTGTCAATTAAATGTCCATTTTCTAAATATTGGGTTTTATTTGCTCTTTTAAATGCAACTCATTACCTTCTAGAACATTCAATTTTGTGCGGAACAATATGGCACAATATTAAAACCATATTTTATATATTGTAACTCATCAAAGATAATGGCCTTCTGTCAGATTAACATATTCACTTTGTTTTAGATTATATTTTATCTATAAATGTTTATAGCCATAAAACATATTTATAAGAGATAAGCACATTTGTTTTGAGAGAAAAAACAAAACAATGTATTGTACTTGTTAATATAGTTAGTCTAGCTTTCAACAAAAGTGGTAAATCCTTAGTTCCTTTAAAGAGATAGTAATGTTTCAAAAGAAAAGCCGCTACAATTAATTGTCATAGTATTTGGGCCACGGAGAGTGTTATTTCAATACTGTCAGAGTTGTAGTCCAAGAGTAATTAATAAAGTATCCCCTCCTGCCCCTTTTACCTAGTGTAAGCCACCTTCCCTCAGATGTGTAATCTGGTCTTATGACCAGACAGATCACAGCAAGGGACAATCTTCTTACTGTGAGAACAATTAAAACCCTGCCCCCCTTGACAGTTTTTTCCCTTATGCTAACTGAAGTTTGTCCCTCTCTGCGATCCACCTGGACACCACCTTGCTACTCTGAGGTGTGCAGTGTTACATCAGTAAAAGGGGCGGGAGATGGATAATTTATCATTCAGTTACTCTTGAACTACAACTCTGTCAGTATTGAAATAACCCTCTCCATGGCCCAAATACTATGAAGATTAATTGGAGCTGATTTTATTTTGAAACATTACTATCTATTTAAAACTGTTACATAAAGGTAAATAATAAAAATTGTCAATAAAAATGTGAAAGCGTATCATTGATTAAAAGAAAATACTGAATTTAAAATGTGTATAGTACACTTATATGAGGTAGAGAATGTTGTAGTTAATTTCATAAATACAAGTTTGCAAAATTATTCAAATTTATTTCAAAATTTATTACAATCTCTCATTTTTAAAATATATGCAAAGACCAGAGAAGTAAACACCTTTAAATTATATATCTATTATTCTTATTCTTTATATACCTCCAACTTATTCCGCAGCACTGTACAATAGGGAATAGACATACAGAGATATTACATAGTACAAATTGAATATGGAGAACAGAAGGGTTAAATGGCCCTGTTCGTTAGAGCTTACAGTCTAGAAGAAGGTATGTTGGACACAGAAGGAGTAAGGGCTGTTGGGTGTAAGTGCATCCTGCCACATAAACTGCTGGTCAGTGGATGGGAGATTGAACTGCTACTGAGTGCAGTGGTTCAGTGAAGGGATGGTTCTTGGTGATAACGGTTATGGCGGTAGTTGATAGGCTTTCCTGAAGAGGTGCGTTTTCGGGGAGCATCTGAAGGCTGGGGGGGGAAAGAGTCTGATGGGGAGGGAGTTCCATATCTATCTATCTATATATCTATCATAGATCCAAAGTATACATATATCTACACCTAACAATGCAAGGACAAAAGCTTAATTGGCATTCAAACTCTAAGCAAGGGTGTTCCAGGTCAGTAGGACTTTCATTATAATTTTTTGGGGATGAAAAGCAGTATCACAGCAAAACAATTTAATCTCATAAAACATGTATTGCATATTGCAATTGAGCTCTGTTACAATGTATTTTGCTATCTGTTATTTGTGTAAAAAGCATGTGAGCAAGGGAAAGCAGGATTCCATTTTGACACATCCTCACTGATATCCCACGTTAAGCACAACCACAGGACATAAGGGAGACAACCCAGCAGTGGTATCCTTTTAAAAGGTTGCATGCTCTTTCGCATGCAACCACATAACCCATTAACCATGTCACCATAATAAAAACGGCAACATGAGAATCTCGCACTGCATGACAGCACGAGATTCTCATGTCACCTACTTAAAGATCACATCCCAGACTTTCTGCCCGGCTCTATCTCCCCTTCTCTGCCATTTTTTTTTTTTTCTTATTTTTTTAAATTATGTGCCTACTGAAAGATTGCATCCCAGTCTTGCTGCCCTGCTCTATCTCCCCTTCTCTGCTATTTTAAAGTGGAACTTTCACCTTATTTAAAGTCACCCTGCAATAGTTAAGCAGATGGAGACTAGCTTAATAGTCATCATACCTCTCTGAACTAGCCGATTCGAAAGAGATCCTTAATCTTCGTAGACCGGAAGCCAAGCATCAGTGCAGACATCTTGTCTGCACTCCTGCGCTGTCAGTCCTGGTCTCCATTAAAAAGCATTGCACTGTGCCACAAGGTAAATGGAAGGGACTGACAGCACAGGCTTGCAGACTGCACTAACCTGGCCGTCACTCTCCGGAGATTAAGAATTACTTTAGAATCGTCTAGTTCTGAGAGGTAAGAGAACTATTATTAAGCTAGTCAACATCTTCCTAACTATTGCAGGGCTGCTTTAAATAATGTGAGAGTTCTGCATTAAAGCAGGTGTTCCTGGAGGCGGTGTGCTGCCCCTGCTCTATCTCAAAATGTTGTGCCTCTTGATAAAATGGAAACTTTTTGTATCAGGCCGAAGGATAGAGATCCACTTGCTCTCTGCATTCAGAATTTTGCAAAGAGCAGTAACCACTCCTCTATTCACTCATCGGCAGGCGGCTCAGTATACATTGATGTAGGGAGAGCAACTTTTCACAGGGCTGAACACAGGACACTCTGGTGATGTGGGAAGAAGAGGAGCAATGAAATGAGTTTGCTATAGGTCAGTTTTATGCAGTATATTCTTAATAAAAAAAAGCAGAGAAGGGGAGATAGAGCCGGGGCAGCACACCACCTTCAGGAACACCCACTTTAAAATAGTAGAGAAGGGGAGATAGAGCTGGGCAGCAAGACTGGGATCTGATCTTTCAGTCTCACAGAATTTTGAACTTGAGCCAGCCAGGAGAACAGGCCAGTAGTCAAAATAAAACCAGACTTGATATTAATACCAAAAAAAAAAAAAAAAATTGCGGAGAAGGTGAGAGAGAGCTGGGCAGCAAGACAGGGATGCGATCTTTCAGTAGGTGACATCAGAATCTCGCGCTGTTATGCAGTGTGAGATTCTCATGTTGACATTTTTATTATGGCAGCATGGTTAATGGGTTATGTGGTCACACTCTCTTTTGCGTGCAGCCTTTTAAAAGTAAACCCTAGCAGCAGCAGCATGTCAGACATGCAACACCTACCACCATCACAAACCATGTTGTTAAAACAATAAAGTTACCTTCATCCACTATATACTGCCAAGGCACACTTACTGAGTTCTTAGAGAGGAGTCCAAAACTGCTCAAAAATAAAACAAAAGTGTTCATGTGAAATGGCAAAGTTGCTAAAATGTCAGTTGACATGCTGCTATTTTCTTGTGTAGAACTGGTTTTGCACCCCACTGGCATATCTCAAGAAGGCAATTATTTTTCAAGGACATCTGTGCCAGCGTTGTAAACGCAAGTGGTCAGTGTGTTGAGAAAAGGTCTGTAACGATCATATGGCAAGAAAATTGTATGTATATTTTATAGCACAAACAGATGTACTTAGCACTTTACAGTTTACATTTAGTATGGAGTGGATACAATAAGTGCAGCAATTAAGTGATTTTATAAACAATTATCATAAGGGGAACACTAGGTGAGCATATATTAGGATAAGATGTCCCTGCCCTGTAGAGCTTACAATCTAATTATAAGATGGGTGACATAAAGACACAAGCAGGTAGAGGAGGAAGTGCAATTTTTCACAGTGCGTATGAGATATGGCTTAAATATTACTGTAGTGCAATATTTAAAAGGTGCTCTTTTAGCTTGTTGAGGCTTGGTAAATGCTGAGGGAGCAGCAAGGGAAAAAAACTTTGTCATGATACATTGATAGAGGTTAAAGAAGCTGAGAGTTGTGCACCATTTGTGGTTTTTAGTGGACATGCAGGTATATGGCGGCAGGGCTCAAAATTTCCACTCGCCAATAGCCAATGGCGAGTGAAAATTTAGCCCTGGCGAGTAGAAATTTAGCCCTATTGGGTATGTTTTGGCTTGCGGTGGTGAGTAACTTTTCAGGTCTGGCTATTAGCAAAGGACTTAAAATTATAAGCCCTGTATGGCGGGATATGAATGATGAAAAATATAGTGAGACGAGTGTTGGAGAGCCTTGAAGATAATGTGGAGGCTTTTGAATGTAATACATTGCTTTATGAGAAGTCATGACAATGATTTGAAAAGTGTAGGGTTAAGTACTGTTCTGGAGGAGAGGAAGAGTATTTTGGTGGTTAAATTGAAAGTCAGTTGGAGAGAAGAGATATGTATAGCAGGCAGGTCAATAAGAAAAGAGTTGCAGTAATCAAGGCAGGAGTGTTTCTATTGTAGATCGAGAAAAGTGAGTGGATATATATTGCTGTATTTTGAAGAAAGAAGCAATAGGCTTTTGTTACTTCATTAAATTGGGTGGTTAAAAGATAAGAGTCCAAAGTTACCGTGAGGCAGCATGCCTTATCCACAGGGTAAATTGTAAAGCCCTCAATAGTTATAGAAAACTTTGGTATTATTGAGCAGGATAAAGGAGGAAGGATAAATTGCTCAATCTTAGACACATTAAGTTTTAATCACCAATGATCCATCCAGCAAGACACAGCAGTAAGGCATTCTGAGACCTGCTGCTGTATTTCAGGTGATAGTGAGTGTGTGGAGAGATATTTGTGTATCATCTGCATAAAGATGGTAATTAAAGTTGAAGGACTTTTTCAGTTTCGCCAGAGAAATGGTATATAGCGAGGAGGGGGCCCAGTACAGTGCCTTAGGTTACACCTACTGAGGGGGGAATAGGAGTGAAAGAAGCATTGGCATATGGCACCAATATAGGTCATTGAAAGAGAGAGGATAGAAACCAGGAATGTGCTAGGCTACAGATGCCAAGGGATTGGGCAAACTGGGAGAGGAGGGTATGGTCGACTGTATCGAATGCAGCTGATGGGGTGGTAGTTTAATCGGGAGGTGGGGATCTAATAAGCTTTTCTTGAGAATTGGAGATACTCTTGAATGTTTGAAGGAGGAGGGGAAGGGTTGACAATTGTGGTGGTAGTGGTGATGGATGCACATGCAATGATGTAATGGCACATCACTATGGGACTTGCTTAAAGAGTAAATGTTTGTAATGGACACAAGAATACTGTCTAGCTCCTTGAGGTGGCTCTATTGCTTGTGTGATGATTAACTGCATAATTGAAGGATAGCTATGTTCTAAGCCAAAACAATGGCCCAATTGACTACTGGAAAACAAAACAGTATGTGTGGCCACTGGCCAGCACTGATGCATACTGATGTAGAAAACCTTAGTTGTCTACCAGTAAGTGTGCAGTCAGAGCAAGTTTTCAGTAAATGACCATAGGACATGGCTATCAAGCAACAGCGTTGATAGATGGTATCTCATTTTTTTGAACTCTAATACCATCTGTGTATCAGAAATAATCAAACCCACAAAAGATAGAGAAGCCCATTGTACATGCTTTGCAATGCATTGCGTACCACTCTGGCACTCAAAGGGTTAGTAATGTCCTACTTACTGTGTCCCATTGTAGGGGTTCTGCCTTTGTGGGGTTCCTGCCCCAATGGGAGACCATTAAAGAGATTTCCATCATTTAGGGTCCGGCCGGGGTGATTAACCAATAACTATTCTGGTGGGTCTCACTGGTGGACCTTTATCATGCCACTGGGGTATCCTGTGACACTGACTTTCTATAGATGTTACATTACCCTGCAAGGCATTTTTTCTGTTATTTTTGTGTACTCATGCATAACCTGTACAGAGCTGCTGTTCATTGTATTTATGTTGAAAACATAACATGACAGTAACACCTCCTCACTAGTCAGCTTCCAGTTGGTCAAGTTTATCCGGATTGACCCGATGGAAGGCTCTTACGAAAGTGGGTAGATGAACATCCATGGCAGGTATCCAGATGCGCTCCTTCAGACCAGAAAAGCTTCCAGTCGACCAAATACAGAACAACATGACCCATCAGTAGCTAGGACTGAGTCTTGGGCTACTAAACTTTTAACCAATGTGAGAATGTTCAATTTATAACAGCTTTTTGAACTAAATACTTCAATTAGCTTTTCATCTAAGTATACAAGTCATTTCCTCTTGGCCTATATCTTTTCATTTAGAGAACAACCTTCTCAATGTTATGGCTCTGTACATAGATCTAATGAACTAGAGCAGGGGTAGCCAACCCTTACCCTCAAGATCTACCAGTAGTGCATGTTTTTGGGATATCCCTGCTTAATACTGTGTTTTAATGAGCCTCAGATTATTTCACCTGATCTCAAGCTGAGATATCCTGAAAACATGCACTGTTGGTAGCTCATCCTGAGGACCAGGATTTGCTACCCCTTAACTAAAGTTATTTAATGAACATTTACTTACAAAATGTTCTCTCCTTCTCATTCCAGCAACTTTTTCTCCATATTTCAGTGAATGTCACTGTTATGAATTACAATTGTGATATATAATGAAGTGCTCTCAAAAATGTTTAAATATGCAAATTTGCAGATTATTGCAAGAGAGATTTTTACAGGCATAGTATATGGCATTATTTTAACTAGCTTATGTTTACCTACGATCGCTCCAACTTATCTGACTAAATGAAAATGCAGTTTATAGTAGTGAGTGGGACAGATTTCTGTCTGAGTGGACTGGTGGAAATCTTCCAGTTTTTGACATCCCCACCCTCTCACTACAAATGATCAGTGTTTGAATGCAGTTTAGTTCAGCCATGAGGGCATTAGACAGATTTAGGTTTAATATAAAGCATTTTTGTAAGCCATAAAGATGGCAATACTTATTAGATAGGACTTGATTAAAATGGGATCCCTCTGCCAAGGTAGCCAAGCTTAAAGGGGAACTATCACCCCTATACAAGTTTGGCTAATAAGTTATTAAATAGAGCAACTAACATGAATAATTGTGTAATTGCTTTTTTAAAATTCATGGTTTGGCTAAAATTAAATGTTTAAAAATGATCTGTACCCTTACTTCTGGACAGGCTGGGGGTACAGCTCTGCACCACAGTCTGTCACTCTTCCTCTGCTTTCCTCCCAAATAGGATCTTCATACAGCCTCCTCTGATGTTTCCTTGTATGCTGGAGTGCTCTCTGGCCAATTATAAATCCTCTGCCTTTGGAGGAGGCTGGATCGAGACGCTATGTTGGAGGGGAGCAGAGGAAGAGTGACAGACTGCGGTTCAGAGCTGTACACACAGTCTGTCCGGAAGTAATGGCGCAGATTATTTTTAAATGTTTCATTTTAGCCAAATCACGAATTATAAAAAAAAAATTACACAATTACCGTAAAATCTCAGGTATAATACTCCCCCGTGTATAATATGCAGGTGTATATTATACCCAAGATGTAGGGGAAAACAATAGTGCCTATGTATAATACGCACCCTTGTTTTTCCCCATTCCAAAAGCAATGATATGTCTGGCAGCTATCTTACCTCCCTCCCCCAGCGCTATTCACCTTCAAAATAATGCTTTCCATGCTCCACTCAGGTCCCCATTGTAGCAAATAGAATAGAAGGCAAACTTCATCTGTGTAAATGTTCTCTGCGGGCGGCATGCTTGAATTTGCTGCCCGCTTCCTTCAAAGGGCTGAAGGATCTCCCGCCTGTGGTATTGCCCTGTGAGGACCTTGATATCCTCACAGCGCATTACCATTGGCTGGAGGCAGAAGGTCCTGAAAGCCAATTGAAGGAAGTGGGCATCAAATGCAAGCATGCCGTCCGCAGAGAACACTTACACAGATGAAGTTTGCCTTCTATTCTATTTGCTACAATAGGAACCTCAATGGACCATGGTAAGCATTATTTTGAAAGTGGATAACACTGGGGGAGGGAGGGAAGATAGCTGCCAGACATAACTTTTTTTTTTTTTTTTTTTAATAGAAAAAAACCTTGTGTATAATATGCACCTCCCACTTCACATAAGGTGAAGTGGGGTAAAATTGTATTATACCCGAGAATTTACGGTATTCATGCTAGTCGCTTTGTTTAGTAACTTGTTAGCCAAACTTTTATAGTTGTGATAGTTCCCCTTTAGGCATATTTTGGCAGTGCAGCATTGTCTTCTGTCTGAGACATGTACTTCAGTTTTACCTTTAAAGTGGAACTTTCAGATGAATTCAAACCATATTAAAACTGCTTATATGTCATGTTAGCCAAAAGACCAGCAAATGTACAGTTAAGGAGATATTAAGCTTTACAGTCATGTTTCATACAGTAATGAAACAATTTCGTGACTTATCATATGTTAATGAAGGTTTCAGTGGTGTGTAATATGCTAATGATGCTCTGTTCTATGGCAGGAAATTTTCACTAACACTTTTCCCAGAAATAAAAGTGTGAATATCTTCAAAACTAGACATCTGCTGGAATTTTAGTTAACATGACACATAGGCGGTTTTGAATGAAGGTTTCAGATATATAAAGAAAATTCAAGATGATAGGTCCACTTTAAACCTTTGACTGCCAGTGTGTTGTGCAACTCATTGCTCTGCAGTGGGTTGCACATCTCACAGGCAGTCAAATGTTTCAACACATATCCTTTTTGAATGATGTTTTGAATTACATTTTCAAATATATACAGAAAATTCAAGGTGATAGGTCTCCTTTAAGTGCTGAGTTTGTAACCCTACATTCACAATTCATATGCACCTCATGGTAATGAAATCACTTTACCTAATGAGACATCTGCCCCTGTCTTTTGTATATTGCACATTAATGAAGAACCAGAAACAGATCATACAGTTTAAATTTATAATAAGCTCAAAATACATTTTTTCAGATTAGAACTTATCTGGAAAAGGATGTTTTCATAATAAATGTAGTTGTAAAAGCTTATTCAAGTAGTCTCTTGGCTTTATATAGCAAATATATATATATATATATATATATATATATATATATATATATAAATATAATATATTAAAAATATGCTATGATGAAACGTATCTCCTTTATGCATTCAATCCATCACATATTTGATACGGTTGCTATAAATAGTACAGTATGTAATCTGGCAATCTAAAATGTGTCAATCTAAAAGCAATTTCTGCTCATCTTGTAACAGTATTGTGAGATTTAGAAATATTGTATATTTTCCCTGAGACAACTGCAGCCTTTAAAAATTTTTTTAAAAAACAGCACCAATAAGAAAATGACATGCAAAAATGATTGCTTTTTATAATGCTTTTGCAAGGAGATACATACAAATTTGCACAGTTCATGTCATTTTAGCCACATCTCCCTCCAGATCTTGTCTCACCTGATGACAGCGTTTCTCAGTGTCTAAAACCCTTTGAATGCCAGAGTGGTACGGAATGCATTGCAAAGCAATGCATTCCGTACCACTCTGGCACTCAAAGGGTTAGTCCGGCAGGGAGGGGAGACGTGGCCTAAACTCACTTGGCAGGCTATAATTTTCTATTTTTCCCTTGCAAGAGCATAAAAATAAAAGCACCTCATTAAGATTTCTCTTTTTTGCTCTTGTGTTTTGTGTGGATATTTTCTGTTTATTCCAGAGCAGCATCAAAGAATAATGGAAGTGCATTTTAAACATTTCATTGGGTATATTAGTTGTGTGATTATACTTGATTCATCCAAATAGATCATCATCATATTTTTATCATTTCAATGGTCAGATAAGAGATTCTTAAAGACATTTCTCATCCATTGCAGTATTATAGTGTTCATTCTCTCTTTTATAAATATCATCTACAGATTGATGTTTTTTACGGAACGTGTGTTTTTATTGGTTGAATTGTAAAATCAGTTTGGTATTTTTATTGTTCCCTTGTGTTTTATCATCAAATATTTATAGATTTTCTTTTTCTGTATCTTTGTATAATAAGGAATATTTGAACACGTGACTCATAAGTTATTTCTATTACGCATATTTTATTTTTATTTCAACATAAGAAAAGATAATCGGTTCACAGAAAGTATCAACCTTATATAAAAAAAAAAAAAAAAAAAAACACATACACATATATGTTGCATTCCAGAGGCAGAGACATTAGACTTTTGAAGAAACAAAATATCATAGATTCATTCCTTGTTGCCTCTAACAATCAGTATTACAAGCTTGGATAATAGAGATGTCTCCATCACATTGCTTCACAGTGCTCTGAAGACATCTCTAGCATCAAAGGGGTTAAATGAACAAGTATTCTTTGTAGTTGTGCAAGAAATATTAAGGAGGCTGTACTAATACAATTTTGCTCTGAGTTAGGCACTGGAACCAATTGCTTTGTGCTACGCCTGCCAAACACCAATTTACTATGTTTTATCTAGCCAGGTTCGTAGTGTTGTGGGATTAGATCTACTCCGCTTAAGCAAAATGCATTTTATGGCTATTATGGTAAGGATGTCAACATATTTTTTCAGAGGTGTGATGCAAGAGAACAGCAGTGTTATAATGTCCTATGAGGAATGACGGGGAGTTTGTGCATAAACGCATATTCATTGTTGCCTGGATGTAGTTGAAGAATATGTCCCAAAAATGTATTATCTCAGGGCATTGCCATAATATGTGTATTAGGTAGGCATGAGGAGTTTTACATTTAGGGCAGGAATGCAAGGACACTTGTCCTATTTTATAGGAAATGTCTGGATGAACATAAGCTCTTGACAAGAACATATCCTACTTCTTAAAAATAGGAGGTGTGCATTTCAATTGTCTTTGAAAGTTAGTCAACAGTGTTGCAATGGTGACTTTTGGTATGTCTGTTAGCCAAGCACCTAAACCATGTTCTGATTGGGTGTATTGGACAGTAGGTAGACTATATTTGTATATATTAGAAATACTAATGCATATAGTGTCAGAGCTTCTCAAATAGGAATCGAATGTACCTGAAAAGCGTTTTTTCGTAGCACCCAAAGCGTTTTAGTGACATAGGTGAGCTCATTCTAAGTATTTGGCCTGTTTGGAAGTCACAGGGTCAATCATGTGTCTTACCATGGTTATTCTTTGTTTTTCATACTTAAGAAACTATGTATCCTCACACCGGTTTTGGAAATTACATTTTTTGGTTAGTGGGAGGAATGTGGCATGGTATTTATCACGGAACAGTGAGCACTGGTCATGTTTCCATGCCTTGATGGCATAAAAGATCAGGGGACTGGCCAAGGTGGTGGGTGAAAATTGGGAGAGGCGCCCATGTAGTAAGAACTGAAGATTCTAAGCTCCAGTCTGAAAAGATAGTTGTATGTGCTAACCGGTAGGGATGGGTGAAAGTTCCCATCATATCCCCATGAAAAACTGGTGGCAGGGAGGGTTCATCATTATTAAATTGTCTGCTGTTGTCACGTGTCCTTAGCGGGGACTGGACAAGTGGCATAGTGACAGAAGCAGTACTTGGTTTCTGGTGGGATGATATCACATTGGGGACCCTAAGTGTCATTATGTTTGGTTACAGTTATGAGGGGCCATTGGAGAAGCATTATTGGATAACTTCCTCTTTTCTCCACATATAACTGAAGTGGTGGGGGCTAGTTATGGTGGTGCTACTGTCTCAGATGCATCACTGGAGCTAGTAATGGCAAGTGGAACCTTCATCAACCATCACCCACATTACTGCTGTTTATTGATCCCATTCCCTTTGAGCTGTTTAAACAACTCAGCAGCAGCAGTAAGAACAGCAGTTGCAAATTCCGCAATTACATCAGGGCATTTGACAATGGCAAGTGGCCACTAGCCAACACAACATGACCTGCTGGCAATAGGCCAGAATGGATTTTTTTTTTCCAGGGGCCTAGAAAAAAAAAAAATAAATAAATAAATAAATATTTGTGGGCTTGTTTCTAACAAGCCTAATTCCTACAAATCAATGTTTCTTTAGGGCCTGTCCCTAACACGTCTATGTTCTACAAATCAATGCTTCCTCAGGGTTTTGGCCTAATACAAGTCTAATTTCCTACAAGTAATCAATGTTTCCTTAGGGCTTGTGCCTCTAATAAGTCTAAGTCCTACTTAGTTAAATGCTTAGGCATCTAACAACAATTCCTGCAAATCATCCTCTACAAAATCTCATCAAGTATCCCTCTCCCCCAGTTGCAGGATATGTCAGGAGATCCTGTCTCTGTCACGTTATGTATAAATTTCTTATTTTTCATTTTATTTGTATATTTTTTATTAACTGTCCCCCCACCCATACCAGTCAACAACCCCCCCAAAAAAAATACCTGTTCAACTGATGTTTTTTTCCCCAGACTACACCAACCAACACAGGCACCCTCTTCAGACTCCTTTTATACCATGTCTTGTGTTTTTTTTAATTGTTTTTATTTTTTATCATTTTATTAACTGTCCCCCCCAATCCAGGTCAACAACTCCCCCCCCAAAAAAAATTCCCTGTTTAAAGATTGTTTCAACCCAACTCTTTGCGGACTGGGCACAAACACAGGCTATTTGTCTGTGTCCGAGCTTATCCAATTTGGGTGCGCTACCAGTCACTTTCTTGGCAAATAAAAAAGCACTTTTACCATATGTTGTACCACTCAGTCCCAGAAAGAGTCCTTGCTTCCACTTGGCAATCCCCTCTGGGTTCTTTACTTCCAATCCGTCCTGCTGCTGTGTCTTGGTTACCTGATCACGTGACCCTTTTGATCACCAAATGGAAACACTACAGAAAAAACAAACACAGTGCAATGGCACTCATCTAAGAGCAAACTGTGGAGCAAAATTGTTTAGCTGTTTTCAGACAATCCAGTCCCCCCGAAGATGGGTACTCACTAGAGAAAGAGGCTTTATCCAGCCTGGCTATGGCTTTTTCTTCTCCACGCCTTTTCTGGATCTCTTCTACTTCGCCTGCTGGTGCTGGTTTCTTTTTCGTAAAAAAGAGAAATGGCGAATTAAGATGTTGCATTGACTACCGCGGACTGAATAAACGCATGTCCAAAAATGCCTACCCCATACCACTTATTACGGAACTATTTGACAGGTTAAAAGGTTCCTCTGTTTTTACTAAACTTGATCTACGGGCTGCCTATAACCTGATCAGAATAAAAGCTGGGGATGAGTGGAAAACGGCATTTAATACCAGATCTGGGCATTATAAATAACTAGTTATGCCATTTGACCTCTGTAACGCACCTGCAGTATTTCAAGAATTTATTAATGACATCCTCCGTGACATGCTTCAGTCCTGTCTTGTCGTGTACCTTGATGACATACTTATACACTCAGCTAATCTAGCCTAAAACATCAAGGATGTGTCTGAGGTCTTGCTTCGCTTACACAAGAATAAACTATTCTGTAAATTGGAAAAATGCGAGTTTCACAGGTCCAAAGTGCCTTTCCTGGGTTTCGTGATCTCGAATGATGGCATTGCCATGGACCAGGAGAAACTCGCAGCTGTGTTACAATGGCCACGACCCAAGGGGTTAAAAGCTATTCAGCGCTTTCTTGGCTTTGCCAATTATTATAGGAAATTTATCCAGAACTTTTCCACGATTGTTAAACCTCTGTCTGACCTTACGCACAAGGGTGCTAATTCATCCCAATGGTCTGAGCCAGCCGAAAACACTTTTGAGACATTAAAGTCTGCTTTCACATCTGCTCCTGTACTGTCCCACCCCAACCCTGCTCTGCCATTTACACTGGAAGTTGATGCCTCCGAAATAGGGGTAAGGGCAGTACTGTTTCAGCGCCCAGTTGGGGGAGACACCTTGAGACCTTGTGGGTTCTTCTCAAAGAAACTTTCTAGTGCCCAAAGCCACTATGAAATTGGTGTCAGAGAACTCCTGGCTATTATTCTCGCTTTGAAGGAATGGCGTCACCTACTGAAGAGTACTAGAACTCCCGTATTAATTTTAACTGACCACAAGAATCTGACTTATCTCTCAGAAGCGAAAAGGTTGTCCTCTCGTCAGGCTAGATGGGCACTGTTTTTATCCCGCTTTAACTTTGTAGTATCCTACCTGCCGGGCTCTAAAAATGTTAGGGTGGATGCCCTGTCCAGACAATTTGGGCCAGAGGTAGAGAAGGATGAGCCTCCCGTGCCTATCATTCAGCCTGATCGTATTCTGGCTACAGTACGTACTAGTATCACTTCGCCACTGGGGGAGGAGATTTTGGCTACCCAGGCTACGGCACCTCCAGAAACCCCAGTAGGCAAGTGTTTTGTTGATGAGCAATTCCGTACCCGTCTGCTTGAGACATATCACCCTTCTAAGGCTGCTGGGCATATTGGAAGGGATCAACTAATATGGTCTCTTTCACAAGTATTTTGGTGGTCCTCCCTTAGAGCCAATTTCTCCGCCTTCACTACAGCCTGTACCACCTGTGCTCATGCCAAAACCCCCAGACACCTCCCAGTGTGCTTACTCCAACCTGTACCTAATGACGAACACCCGTGGTCCCACATATCCATTGATTTCCTGGGAGAACTGCCAGTGTCCAGGGGGTACTCATTTATTTTGATGGTGGTTGACAGATTTTCAAAAATGGCTCATTTCGTACCCCTTTCTGGTCTTCCTTCAGCCCAGGAGCTGGCAGTGGTCTTTGCTAGAGAGGTGTTCCGGTTGCATGGGGTTCCTAGAGTTGTTGTGTCTGACTGGGGGAGCCAATTCGTGTCCAGATTTTGGAGGGCATTCTGTAGCCAGATGGGCATTCAATTGTCCTTTTCCTCCTCCTACCATCCCCAGACCAATGGGGCCACTGAGCGTGCCAATAAGGGACTGGAGCAGTTTCTGCTCTGCTTCGTGACTGATCATCACAACAATTGGGCTGACCTGTTGGCATGGGCAGAGTTCGCCAGGAATTATGCAGTTAATTCATAGTCCGGGAGCTCCCCGTTCCTCATCAACTACGGGTTTCAGCCATGCCTGCTCCCGCACTCATTCCAGTCGCAACAGATTCCAGCTCAGGACGAGCATATTGAGCAGCTCCGCTCCACCTGGACACAGGTTCAGAGGGCCATCAGACAGTCATTCCAGCGCCATCAGCGACATGCCAATCGTAGATGGCTGCCAGCGGTCTCCTTTCAGGTTGGGGACAGGGTATGGCTCTCCTCCAGAAGCCTCAATTTGCAAGTTCCATCCAATAAGTTGGCTTCCCGATTCATTGGCCCTTTCAGGGTGATCTGTAAAGTTAATCCGGTCTCATATGCCTTGGAACTCCTGGCATCTATGCATGTACATAATGTGTTCCATGTATCTCTGTTAAAACCTCTGGTATGTAACCGCTACACTACCACTCCTGTGGACATTCAGGGCCAAGAGGAGTACGAAGTTCAAAGCATAATTGATTCACGTAGATTTAGAGGAAAATTGCAATACTTGATCCACTGGAAGGGCTATGGCCTTGAAGAGCGTTCATGGGTTGATCAGAAGGACCTCCATGCTCCTAGATTGTTGCTCAATTTTCACTCCAAATATCCCCAGAAACCAGGACTCTCTTCCAGGAGAGGGGGTCTTTGAGAGGGGGGTACTATCACGGTGCCCGTGCTTTCTGCAAGTCTCTGTATGATGCGCTCCTATTGGCTGAGCTATGTTTGGCCCGCCCAGTATGGCCTTTTTATACTGGGCTCTGGCACCTGTCTGGTGCCCTTTTGTGGTGTTCCTGTACCAGTGCTGACTTGAGTTGCTGTGTTCCCATGTACCAACTTGGCCCGTTAGACTACTCTGCTTCTGGTTCCTGCTCTGTGATTCGACCTGGCCTGGCTGACGTTCCTGCTCCGTGACCTGACCCGGCTTGTCTGACATTCCTGCTCCGTGATTCAACCCGGCCTGGCTGACATTCCTGCTCCTTGACCTGACCCGGCTTGTCTGACATTCCTGCTCCATGATCCGGCCTGGCTCTCCTGTTCCTGCTTCGTTGTGTTGCTTGGGTGACATTCTGACTTTCGCTTTGACTGGGCCTACCTGGCAGAGTGTTCTGTGTTGCTGCTACGGCAGTGTACCTATTACTGAGCATCCCGTTAGCTCTTGCAGAGCTTACTGTTGCCTCCGTTACTGCTACGGCGGTGTACCTATTGCTGAGCCTTCCGTTAACTCTTGCAGAGCTTACTGTTGCCTCCGTTACTGCTGTGGCAGTGTACCTATTGCTGAGCCTTCCGTTAATTCTTGCAGAGCTTACTGTTGCCTCCATTACTGCTACTGCAGTGTGCCATTGGCTGGGCCTCCCGTTGACTCTTGCAGAGCTTCAATGTTGCCTCCGTTACTGCTATGGCAGTGTGCCATTGGTTGAGCATTCCGTTAACCCTTGCAGTACTCCTTGTTGCCTCCATTACTGCTGCGACTGCGCCAACAGACTGATTATATCTATTGGGACTTTAACTCATGCTGTGCTGCTACTCTGGGTATTCACCCTATCATTCCTGACCTGTGACAGTATATGAACTCTCTTGCTTCCTATTATACTGGGCCTGTGTAGGCTTATGTATCTAAGTCCTGTATTGCACCTGTATAATTCTGCTGAGATACGCTATAGCCTGTTAAGGGTAATTATCATTGTGTTTGTTTCAATAAAACTGTGTTTTATCCTAAACCACTGTGTCTGAGTGCTGAACAAACAGTTACATATTTACCTGGTTCTCATGCATCAGAAACAGAACAGAGAAACACTACCTGGGCTAAATATATTGGCAGTACACAAATTAAAAAAAATATAATATTTAAAAACTCAACAGAACACCACCCTACGCATTTCGTTACGGGTGTAACTTCATTATTCATAATATTTGCTTTATTGCCTATTTCTTCCCTAAGAAGAGGGCCTTGTACCAGACTATTCCAATGACGATTTATTGCATTTTTAATTTTTTTGGCATGTGAACTATATTGGGTTAAAAAGGAAATTTCTGTTTTATTTTTTATTTTGCTTTCAATTAGTTTATCATCGTACGTTCCAGGAAAGATATCTACAAAACAGCTACCAATATCCGCTCGCATATTGCAAGAAGTAGACCAAAAGTAGAACTAAAAAGTCAGTCAAAACAATCAGAAATATTTACAGTCTCTAAAGAAGGTGAACAACCAAGATTGGCTATAGGTGATAAAATATATGGTAATTGTAGTTGCGGCTCTAAAAGATGTCAAACACCCAAACAGAAAAGATCTTTACAATGAATAGTTTTATTAACTGTAATACTCATTTTACAATATATCTTATTGAATGTTGGTGTAAGGTACAGTACTTTGGGAGAACCATCAGGTCCCTTAGGGACAGAATAGGTGAGCACCGTAGGAGTATAATTAAAAAAGATATAAAACACTCTGTTTCAAGACATTTTAGCAGATGCCCATTAGGGGGCATAGCTAATTTTATAGTGATGGGATTGAAAACAGTACCAGTACAATCGCATAATAGATTCAAGATTTTATGTAAAAAGGAAGCAGAATGGATCTACAGATTAGAAACTTTAACACCTCAAGGGTTAAATGAGAATATTTAAATTAATAATATAGTATAAGGAAAAAAATATATGTAAAAAAATATAAAATAATATAAAGACCCTGGATGAGATATAAATATATGGCTTATTGATTAGAAATTAGACATATAACTATGGAGATGTAGGTTCAGAATGCTCCTAGTAGTTAGGAAAACCTGTATGCAAGGTAGATGTAGTTTTTAAGAAGGTATATACTAATTAAGTATATATTCTACATATATATATATATCTGCTCCAAGAAATAAAGGGAACACTTAAACAACACAATGTAACTCGAAGTTAATCACACGTCTGTGAAATCACACTGGCTACTCAGGAAGCAGCACTGACTGACAATCAATTCCACATGCTGTTGTGCAAATGGAACAAACAGGTGGAAATTATAGGCAATTAGCAAGACACCCCTAATAAAGGCGTGGTTCTGCAGGTGGTTTTCTGTCAGGGATTGTCAAATCATCTATAGTAATACAATAGAAGAGAAATGCAATTTAAAAAAGATAACAAGTAGAACCCTCTGTGCTGCAGAAACAGTTTTACATTGTATCACTGTCCTGTGTTGATGGCCAACTGACCAGAAAGCTCTATGGAAACAGAAATATAGGGAGCTTACTGCCAGAAACATTACAATGAAAAAAACAAACAAACAAACAAGCTAGAAAGTATACACAATATTACTTAACATATTATGCATTTGAAGAATATGTCAGATCAAAATAAAGGGTTGCTATCCCTTTAATCACTCTTGAGGATCCTCTGGGAGTAGCACTATTATAAACATATACCTAGAATTGTAAATGTCTTGCTGAAGCTTCATGTACCACTTCCTGTAATTGTTGATTTTGTGTATGAATAGTAAACCCTTCAGAAGAAATGCATTGGAGATGCCTATGACATCCAAGGGGTTATTGTTTTAGTGGAACTTAAGGAAAGTTTAGATCAAGGATGTCCAAATCATCAAGAATTGCAAACAAAAAGATGTTCTAAAACAATGGTAGTCAATGTTACAACTCCTGCAATTTCATTCATTCCCAACCAGCCCATGGCTGAATGCAGATGGTGTAAGTTGTGTTCTCCAACAGCTGGAGGGTTTAAGTTTGACTAAAACTGTCCTAAACTAAACACAAGTTAGTCAGAGACTTGTTCAGTTTGACTAAACCACCTGTGCTGAAGAAGTTAAGTTCTGGCTTAAAGGGATAGTAATGTTTCACATAAACAGCAGCTCCAATTAATCTTCATAGAATTTGAACCATGAAGAGTGTTATTTCAATAGTCAGAGTTGTAGTTCAAGAGTACTTGAATGATAAAGTATCCCCCTCCTGCACCTTTTACTGATGTAACACTGCTCACCTCACAGCAGCAAGACTCTCTGGATGGATCACAGAGAGGGACAATCTTCAATTAGCATAAGGGAAAAACCTGTCAAGGGGGGCAGAGTTTTCCTTATGTTCACAGTAAGAAGATTGTCCCTTGCTGTGAGCTGTCTGTCTCCCTCCCCTTTTACCTAGTGTAAGCCACCTCCCCTCAGATGTGGAATATGGTCTTGAGACCAGACAGTTCACAGCAAGGGACAATCTTCTTACTGTGAATATAAGGAAAATCCTTCAGGTTTTCTCTTATGCCAATTGAAGATTGTCCCTCTCTGAGATCCATCTGGACAGTCTTGCTGCTCTGAGGTGTTACATCAGTAAAAAGGGTGGGAGGGGGATAATTTATCATTCAATTACTCTTGAACTACAACTCTGACAGTTTTGAAATAACACCCTCCGTGGCCCAATTACTATGAAGATTAATTAGAGCTGCTTTTATTTTGAAACATTACTATCCCTTTAAGGACATATTGTGACAACCTGTACTAAAAAAATGTTAAGTCTGGGGTAAACCCAGTAGTAGCCTTTCTGAATAAAGCCATCTAGATATGATAGCAATTTCCATTGACTTGCATCTTTCCTTACTTAACACAGAAAATTACAAATAAGAGAGAAATATTATGGACACTGGTTAGGTTTTGACTGGGCTAAATTTTACAAAGCCTGACTGGGATCAGGTACCATCTATAAAGTATCTTGCAATGCTCATTCTTTATTGGTGATGCAAATGGAACTCCTGGCAGCACTGGCCCAAATCTTAGACCAAGGTTCTAGAGATAGCTCTTCCCCCCCTGAACCACGTCAGATAGAATATGGAGGTGTTGAATTAAGTAAATACCGATAAGGTTCGCAAGAACAAAGTTGTTCCTATCAGTCAGAGCTGAGAAGGAGATGATTCAGTCTCTTTCAATGCAATTACCTAATCTAAGAGTATATAGATGGGAACAGGAGAGGAAATTGGCATTATTAAAACCTTGGGGTAAATATGGGTTGTCGAGGATTTGTATTGTTTTGGAGACCTTAGAGGGTAGTGACTTTCTGAATTGAAATGAATCCCACCGTTTGAGGAAATGAAGAACTGTTGATGCCGTAAGTATCGTCTAGGGTTAAGCAAGTTTGGCGATCAATAGAATAGAAGAAATATAAATCTCTTCTTTCTTAACTCAAGGAAGGTGTTTGCCTGTGAGATGCTGCTGCAGAAGGTGGGCTACTTGAGCTTTGAAGTAGAAGCAGTATAGGTGGGGAAGGCCTAAGCCGACCTGATTTTTTGACATGGAAAAAAAATCTTGGGATAAACTCTTGAGGTGTCCCTACCCAGATGAATTTGATAATTTTTTATTGTAGGCTGACACAGACACACCTGGAAGCCTGAAGAAGACAGGTGGCTTGATTCTATTACCCGTGCTAAAACCAGACTTACAAGAAAATGTGTATTTTGTAACACAAAACCAGAGTAGACAGCATATTTTTGCTCTGTAACAAAACTGGTGCTATATGCTTTTATTCAACTACCGCCTATAAAACATGCAAAATATCAAAGACCAAGGAAATAGGCGTACGTTTGACAACAGAAAGATCAAGTTTAGCGTTAGATGTGTTCCCCACATTATTAAAATCTGACATAGAGTGCCCCCCTTTGACAGATTAATCCCCCTTTGAAATTCAACTTATAGTGATTTCTTTCCCCATTTTAATTCAACAAATATTGTTCACATTCGACATTTTACCCCTTCCCCTTTCAAATTTGACTTACAGTGCTTTCTTTCACCATTTTAATTCGACAAATATTGTTCACAGTTGACATTTTAACCATTTCCCTTTAAAATTCGACTTATAGGGCTTTCTTTCACCATTTTAATTCAATAAATATTGTTCACATTCAACATTTTAACCCCTTCCCTTTAAAATTCGACTTATAGTGCTTTCTTACACCATTTTAATTCAACAAATATCATTCACAATCAACATTTTAACCATCCCCCTTTAAAATTAAACTTATAATGTTCCTATGACCTATTCTCCAGTTTTACTGCAAAATACAGACTCTTAATGTGTCACAGTGATTCCTGTGCAACAATGTATAACTTTGCCATGCTACTTTTGAAAGACCTCTCACTCCTATTATTTGCTGGCTAAACCTGTTTGATGTGTTAATACTACAATAAGAAGTGATATTAACTCCTCCTTTACTGTTGGGAGGAAGGTTGCCGAATAAGTATAATCCAATTTAGATAACAATACCTGAAACTGTTACCAAAAAGAAGAAAAACTAGCCATTCACATCAGACTCTCATCCTGTATGAGGATCATGGTGTGAATGCTGAAAAAAGACCAGCTCTGCACTTTCCAAAAGGCCTTCAAGTACAGAGTCAGAATAAAAATTAACCTTTATTAGTTTATTTAAAATGGTAACCAACCAAAATGAAACTCCTGTTTGTTGGAGATCCACAAAATATAAAAATAAAAGTGGAACTAAGTCCACTGGATAAATGGGGAAATGATATTACAGAATGGATACCCTATTAATTCATTTGCAGCCAACTAGGCTTTATTTATGTAATGGTGTGCCATTGTATGCTTCAGTGTAAGCAACTGAATAGGATCATTAAATCAATGAGAATCCACAATAGCACATACAAATTATTTGTCTTGTCTTTCTTGTTGTTTTGACTAATAACAAAGTGTTCATTAAACTTAATATGTATTGAATTTGGCAAACAAGGGGTTAATATGAGTGAATCCCTCTGTTAATCGCCAATGATCCAAATGAATAGAGTAAAATAAGAGACAGCAAATCCTCTAATACTCCAACTTTATTATGTGAGAGTGTAACAGACCCCTATGCCAAAGATCAAGTGGCTTTTTGGAAAGGGGAGATCAATTGAGATTGAGAGCTTGGGATTTCACAGTATTGATCTTGAACCCTAAAAGCCTCTGGTAATAATATAATGGTGACTTGATGTTTGGGAGTTATATGAACACTGTCATAAGACTGCATCTGCAAAGAGAGGTTTGTATGTCCATTCACTTATTTGAATGCCAGAGATATCAGCAGAGATGGGCGAAAAACACTGAATTTATACATAACACATAGGAAATATTTTTTTACTTCCCAAAGGCCTAGTATAAAAGGGGAATGAGGGTGCCTGTGTTGGTGGAATGTGGGGAAAGAATCAGTTGAACAGGGAATGTTTTTTTTTTTTGGGGGGGGGGTTGTTTACTGGGATTGGGGAGCAGTTAATACAAAATAAATGCTAAATACAAATAAAATACCTCATAAAAGGGGTCTGAGGAGGGTGTCTGTGTTGGTGGGTGGAGTCTGGGGAATGAATTTGAACAGGGAATTTGTTTTGGGGGGTTTCTTGACTGGTATTGGGGGACAGTTAATAAAAAAGACAATAAAATAAGAAATTTGTATGTGTTACAATTAGAGGTCTTGAATTTCAGAATAAAAATAAGGACAAACACACTGCAGTGAAAATTATAAAACTACAGTTTATTAAAACATGCAGTAATTAAATAGGTTATAAAATAAACATCCTGCCAGAGTTCACAAGCGTATGAGAGACATACCTCTAACAGGTGATAAAAAGTACAAGAAAACTATTGCCAGAGCTTAACCAACTCTACAATACGCAAGATAGGACAGATAAGAAATAACAAAGGGTACTTATCAACGAGAGAGCCTGGTTACACGAAACCTCATAATAAGACACAGGTGCACGGACAGAGGTGAAAATCAAGTTGCCCTCATTCGTCCCAAAAATGGCTCTCTAGATCTATTGTGTTGATTACAGGTTAAAATACAGATGTCTAATACTATGCATGCATATGTGCTTTGTTACAGAAGGCTGAATAGTGGAGACATCACTGCCTGTCTCTCATAAAAGCTACATAAGTTAGCATCGCCCGCCCCTCTGCTGCTGCCAGCCAAACTGCAGATAATTAACCCCCAACTAACCATGAGGAGATCACCAAAAAAAAAAAATCCCTTACAGTATGTAAAGTGAAAGAGACAGGAACCACCTAGCATAAGCTGCAGCTGGGGTGGACTGATACTTGACTTGATAGAGTATTTTGTAGAGGATGATTTGTTAGATTTGTTGTTTGAAACCCAAGCCCTGAGGAAACATTGATATGTAGGACTTAGACTTATTAGAGGCACAACCCTGAAAAAACACTGATTTGGAAGACTTAAGCTTGTTTGCCACAAGCCCTAAGGAAACATTGATATATAGGACTTAGGCTTGTTAGAAACAAACCGCCCAAAATTGCTTTTGTTGTATTGTAGGACTATGATTTTTTTTGCACTTTTTTAAAGCACAATCCCTGAGAAAAAAAACAGTTCCCTGCTGACCTAGAACCAGCAGGTGATGTTCTGTTGGCCAATGGCCATTGTCAAATGCCCTGATGTAGCTGCTGAATTTGCGATTGCCAAGATCATCCATCAACAGCAGTAACATGGTTGATGGATGATTACGGTTCCACTCATTCCCACTGTGTCCATGGTGGTCTGTGGTACATTAGCTTGCTCCTCAGCATCCTGCTGCCCTTGCAACTCATCAGCAGCAGGAATTAGAGAAGTTGCAAATTCTGCAAATTACAAAAGCTCATTGCTACTGGTGGTAGTGGTGATGCCTATCCTCATCCATGTCTCCCATTCCTTCTCAGTTTCAGCTAAAAAGGCCATAAATGTCTCTTCCACCTCAGCTTTTGCACCACCACCATCATCATCATCACCACTACCACCACCACCACTAGTCCCTACATGCTGCTGCTGCTTGGAGTAGGTGACGAGCAATGTGACAGAGGGTCCCCATATGTCACACTTGGCATTTCTCTTTGACCTGAAGAAGGCAGACTGGCAGCAGTAGCAGCAGGCACAAGCAGCTGATCTATTATTATTATTTATTATTATTTCTGTGCCTGCTATCCCCAACACTTCTGGCATCTTCAGGATCATGTTCCACTTGGACACTGTAGTGAAGGGAATGGGACTCCCAGGGCCAGAATAGTGTGTGTTCCCTTGACTGCTAGTCTGGATGCTCTCAAATGCTTCCCCTACCACTCCCCTAACACGAGTTCCACCAGCTGCTTCGCCAATACTCTTACTACTACTAACACCAACTACGTTAAGTCCAGCCCCAGAGTCTTCCTCCTCACAGTCACTATTAATATGAGGATACTGATTTCCTTCATTCCTAACGCTAACAAGCTGCTGGACCTTAGTAGCAGTAGTAGTAGTAGTAGTGTGACTTAGGGTCCCCTGCTGTCACACTTGGCATCATCTTCTCCTCCCCCCCCCTCCTGAGTATTAGAAGACACACTAACAGCTTGAGAACTGGTGTCAGCATCTTCAACACTGGCAGCAGGCATAGCACTGGTGGCACTGACAACAGGGGCAGCATATCTGACAGCACACACAGCACTAGCAGCAGGTTCAGCTCTGGCAACAGGCATAGCACAGGATGCAACAGGGGCAGCATGTGTGACAGCAGGCACAGTATTGGTGGCAGCAGGTTCAGCACTGGCAGCAGACACAGCAATGTGATGTAATTTTAAGACTGATAACCTTAATAAAATGAAATATTACAGAAGCTCGCTTTAATATCTCTGCCACACTGAAACCTGTATTGAAGGAACATTAAAAGATACCTTTGATTGCTTGAGCAGGCTTATATTCCCTTCATGTGATTACTAACACTGGTATGGCGCTAACACCGGTCTGACCAACACTGAGTACTGATTTCATGTGTTGTATACAACAATTCTAGTGTTCCCTTACTGTAGATTCTCTACTGTCACTTTGTTTTTTTTAATTTAGAGTCATACTTCTGTACTAAGAGCCATAGGTGTTATTTCAAATGAACAAAATCTTGGCACACTTTCTGACACATCAACGTCACTTCTATTATGTGCTTCAGAGCCCTGGAACTTTCAGGACTGATTCTGCTGCTGCTGGTTGTGGCACCTGTGAGATGTTGATAGTGTGTCTCCCAGTCATACCTGTGGTTGTGCTTCAGGTGGAATCTCAGTGAAGATGCACCTAGATATGAACCTGGTTTCTCCCCCTGTTCACATGCTTCTTACTCAGACAACAGATAGCAATATGCTTAGATTTTGGATATATCCATACTGTGGACTTCATAGACTGAGAGGTTACTGAGGGGCTACTATCACTACTGGGGCTAGATGCTGCAATTTTACTACTTACTGGCTGTCAAAGGTGCTGCAAGTCCAACAGTAGCAGAGATATTCATCATCATTACTAGGCTGGATGTTGATAATATCTGTTGCTGCTGGTTAATCAACACTGTTGTGTGTGTTGCTGAGCTGAGGCTGGACTTGGATGCAGTGACGATGATGATGATGACTGGCAGGATGATTGTGCAATTTATGACATTTTTACTTGTCCAGAGTCTGACTTTCCAATTGATTTCTCAAACAGTTTATAAACAGGCACAGTGATTCATCTATTCTCTACGTAATTTATCGTATCTATCTTTCCTCTGCTCCAATTTCTTTCTCCATTACTCACTATCCTACTATGTTTTCTTTATCCTTCCACATCATTCTTCATTTTCTCTGTTCTTTCCTCTCTCCTTCCTTTTCTATGTCTGCTTGTGTCATTCTTCTTCTTTACTTTCATCTTTCTTATTCTCTTTTCTCCATTCTTCCACTTTTCTAATCCCATCACTTTTCATTGTTTTATCATTGCTTCTGGATGTAAAACTAGTTAAATGGATAAAGCAATGACTGGGTGACAGGAGACAGATGGTGGTAGTCAATGGAGAATATTTGGATGAAGGGAGTGTTACTAGTGAGGTACCTCAGGGATCTGTACTGGGGCCCATTCTTTTCAATATATTTTTATTAGTGATATTGCAAAAGGTCTTGCAATATGCATTTTTGCAGATGATGCAAAGATCTTCAACAGGGTAGACATTCCTGGGGAATAAGCCAAATGACAAATGATTTAGGCAAATTAGAAGAATGGATAAGAGTGTGTCAGCTGCAGTTGCTAAATGTAAAATAATGCTCACGGGATGTAAAAATCCAAAGGAAAAATATAGTATTATGGGTACTGTGCTGTCAGAGACAACAGAGGAAAGGGATTTGGAGAAATTATTTCTAATGACTTAAAGGAAGGCAGGCAATGTAACAAAGTGGAGGGGAATGCAAGCAGGGTGCTGGATTGTATAGCTAGGGGCATTAGAAGCAAAAAAAGGGAAGTGGTCATACCATGCTACAGATCTCTGGATAGACCTCACCTAGAGTATTGTGTACAACACTGGAGACCCCATCTCCAGAAGGATATAGATACTCTAGAGAAAATTCAGAGAAGGGGGACTACTAAAATAGTGACTGGTTTACAGGAAAAGAAATATCAGGATAGACTAAAGGATCTGAATATGTATAGCTTGGTGGAGAAAAGAGAGGGGATATGATAGAAACATTAAAATACATGAAGGGATTCAACAAAGTTCAGGAGGAAAGTACGTTTCAAAGGAGTAAAAATGTTAGGACAAGATGCCATAGTCTAAAACTAGAGGGAAATAGGTTTAGACTTAATGTAAGAAAGTTTTACTTCACTGAGAGGTTAGTGGATAAGTGGAATAGCCTACCAGCAGAAGTGGTAACAGTTAATACAGTGACATAATTTAAGCATGCATGTGATAGGCATAGGGCTGTCCTGAACATAAGACAAGACCAAGGACCAAAAAAGGTTTCAGGTTTTTACAGTAGGAAAATTGGAAGACTAGATGGGCTGAATGATTTTTATCTGCCGTCAAATTCTGTTTCTCTTCAATTTTTTCTGTTCTTTATGGTCTGTTTATCCTTCTTTCATTCATTCATATTGTTCATCCACCCATCTCCCTTTTCATCCTTGTTCCTTCACTCTTTCCATCTACTATTACCAAGTAAAGAAATTAAAAAAATACAATTAAATTATGTTAAATATCAAATAAGAATAATCACAATTGTTCCTGACCTAAATCAGCTATAGACAATCTCAGTTGGACATGCCTGATGTATTCAAAGTGGTTACATATTAAACCTTTGATATATGTACAAGCATTACAATATGTCAGTGCCTAACATTAAATAAATAAATATTTTGTATGCTGTTAGTATTTTTGATTTTTGAACATTTCCTAATGCCACCATTAGCAGTGAATTAGACAATATGAATACATTCACTAACAAATGACTCTTGTGGTTTTCATGTTCATTGTGATCTGTTCTTAAAATCAGACTTCCATTTCACCACTCAGCTAAGTGAAAAGCTTTCATCGCTGACCCATTAAAGCAGAAACCCAGCAAGAGGAGTTGAAAGCATATTGAGCCACAAGACTCATAGATTAGAAGAAAATGTTCAAAGTAATTTGCAGAATGCAACTTTGGAGAAAACCAGAGTGAATCAATTTAATAGGATAGAATATACAGCCAGATGTGTGAAATAAAACACAACACTATCTGCTATACAAATAAAAAAAAATTAGAACACAAACAGATTGAACAAAATGAATGTTATTTATGTGAATGATAAGGTTATGAAAAGATCCAGTATAGAATTAAAATAAATGAAATGCTTAAGAAAAGGTCCAATATAGAATTAAAACAAATGAAATTCTCAAATAAGTTTTCTATAATATTTGCATATGTTTGGTATACAGCTAAGTGGTATAAATAAATAACCCATCCGAATTGAGTAAATTAGAGACTCAGTTCTTTTTTATCAGACTAAAGATAATGATGAAAAACAATGGAATTCCTGTTGTGACAGAATAGCAAGGGATATATTTGTTCCTAAGTTGTTATTTAATAACAGCAAATTAAAAATTGTATTCACTTCATTTAAACCATATGTATATATGTGTTCTATTTTTATTTAAACAGCTTCTAATTATAAACTATTTATTAGGGGGTGAACTAGGTAGGCATAAGTAGTATGGCAAGTTACTTAATACCCACACCTAATTTATATATTAGCTAGTTAAACAGCCCGTGTACACGGGCCACAGTGCCAGGCAGCAACGGCCGCGGTGCAGTCATGCGCAGTACAGACTGCCCGTGCCGCAGCTGATAACGGAGCGGGAGCTCCCAAATTCAGATCGTAGTCCTCTCTGTGCACCCTTCGGTCTGAATTTGGAGTCCCCCTCTCTGTTATCATCCGTGGCATGGGTAGTCTGTACTGCTCATGACTGCAGTGGTGCGCAGCCATCTGTACTGCGCATGACAGCTTCTGACAAACATACATTAGCAAATTATTATATAGGATTTTTTACAAAAATGTCCACAGAAAGAAAAATAAATGCAAATAAATACAAAAAATACAAATGTTCTGAGAAATAATCTCACATCTGACACTCACCCCTCCTAATAATCAATTAAGCCTTCATGTTCCCTATAGTAACAGCTGCCATATGGTTCTGAAGCTTAAGTCATGGTAATGTTCTGCAAATCACTCTTGCAGAAAATGTATTAATGTACTGAAAACAATTAATTATATAATTAAATAATTTAACATATAAACTTAGTATTAGTTATGATCAACTATAAAGGGTTATATAGGAATTTATTTTCATACAGATCAGTGCTTCTCAACTCCTCAGGACCCACTAACAGGCCAGGACTTAGGGATTTCTCTGCTAGAGCACAGGTGTGGTGATCAGAGGCTCATTCACATTGATTAACTCACCTGTGCTCTAACAAGGAAATCATCAAATCCTGGCCTGTTAGTGGGTCCTGATGACGGGAGTTGAGAAGCACTGATATAGACAGACAGTTATACGCTCCCATTTTCATGGTAATGAATGAATATTGTACTTAGAGTACAATATCATCAAAAAAATGCTAAATTTGTATTTCTAGATTGTGGTATCACCAGATTCAGAAAAGAAAAGAAAACAGCACTGTGTATAAGATTCAATGGCAAGGAAGTAATTGACCCAAAATCTGACAAGCAAATGGTGTTAGACTGAAGTAAACAGTGCACCTGCGCTATACAATCATTTTATGATAACACAAAACTTAAACCTTACAGTGCCGGAGGGGTACGCAACACATTGCAAAGCAATGTGATGTGTACTCCTCTGGCATGGAAAAGAGTTAAAAGAACTCTGACATGACTTTTGAATAGTAATCTAAATTCAGTATCGTATTCTAAGCACATTGTAGACTCATCATTTACTTATCTATTGTCTATTGAAGTACTGTATGTTTTATGCAATTACAAAAGCTTCTGCAGCTGTATAAAATGAGTAAATCTGACCAAGATTATCACAGTAAACAGATGACCAAGGATTTCATAATTAAATGAAATACTCTTTTGAAATGTGGGAGTCTGAATGCTTTTTGAGTTTAAAGTACTAAAAATAACTGGGAAAAACCAGCTGCGAAATAGGGAGCAAATAAAAAGTTGTGAAATTCCCCTGATATAAATAGGGTTTTAAGCCTTTAAAGGGATAGTAATGTCAGAAAAAAAGTATTAACTATATGGAAGATACAATTCAGAGAGAGTAATTGTACTTATTTGTATCTCTCAAGCCATTTTGTTTGAGAGATATAGGAAAATAAAGTTCTCCGCTCCCTCCCCTTTCTGATTGATGTGCTGTAAAGCTGTCAGAAGCAGATTCTGGTCACTTGATCAGATGCGGCTCTTCATCAGCACAAATATAACGATATCTAAAGATAAATACTTCATTGGAATGGTCTACAACGTGTGTTTGCAAACAAAGCACACTTTGTAGACAACTCTGATTAACCCCTTAAGGACCCTTGACGTACCAGGACCGTCACGGTCCTTGAAATACTCAAGGACAGATGACGGTCATGGTACGTCACGTACTTTTTACTTACAGCGCTCTTCCGGGAGCGCTGTAAGTAAAAATAGGGCCTGAAATTGACCGCTCCAAGATCGGCGCGATCTCTATCAGGCCCCATAATGACGCGCCAATACACATGACAGGTCACGTGTACCGGCGCGTCCAAGTGCGCCTATGCGGTCATTATGGGATGGAAATGTCCCATGACCGCCAGTCCTTAAGGGGTTAAGTATTTATTTTTAGGTATCGTTATATTGGTGCTGCTGAAGAGCCGCCGTCTGATCCAGGAACCAGAATCTGCTTCTGACGGCTTTACAGCTTGTTAAGCAGAAAGGGGAGGGAGCTGAGAACTTAATTTTCCTAAATCTCTCAAACCATAACAGTACTGTTTTTTAATTGTATCTTCCATATAGTTAATACTTTTTTTACTGAAATTACTATCCCTTTAAAGATAGAGAAATTTACAGGGACACGTATGCAAGTGGTTAAACACCCCATTTATATTTGCACCTGTGATGTAGTTGGTGTGCTATAAAACTGCTGCACTTTTATTATATGTTGCAATATAACACCTTTGTTCTTGGTAAAATCCTTTGAAAAGCCTCGATGCCAACATTTAATTGTACATAATAAATAACCTGCAACTAAACAAGAGAGGTTCTGAAATGTTTACTTATTTACTATGTTCTTGTCACTTTTTAATATTTATGTAAACTAAGTGTATTATAGAAAAGACACCAACTATTCTTTTTGTAAGTCTATTGTAGATAACATAGGAATAAAAAAAACCTCTGAGGAAAGAGCCAGGCGAAACACATTGATTGTTTTATTGTTTTTTTTGTATTATAAGCAATGTGTTTTTTAAACTTGATCTACCACTTCATCTTTATGAGTTGGGTTGCATTCGCTTGTTGCTGCAGTCCAGTTTGTTGGAAATACAAGCCGGTGAAGTAACATATATTGGTTTCATTATTATGTTTTACACATTGTAATAAGAGCGCCCCTATGTGTTGCAGTTTTATAGTAATAAAAATAATGGGTTCTACTAGAGAGTAGTGAACAAGCAATCAAAACTTTTATTTATTGTAGATCATGTGAATTTTTATGTGGTGACATCACCTTTTTCATATTTAAAATTGAGGATACTTTTAGTTGACAGTCAAGTGTCTTGTGGATTTTTTTAAAATTTCCTGTTGATTTTAAATGACTGTGAAGAACCTTCCAGAATACCCAGAAAAAAACTAAGTGAATGGCTCTTTGAAATGGTTTGCACATCTCTGATAATGTTGGCTAATCCCTTATTTGTGCTAGGATTTTATTGTATAGGTCAAGAGTTGCTGCTCAGAGTACAACATATAAAGGTAGACATATAAAATAAATAATTATACAGATATTATGTAAGTTTGCTAGTCAACTAAGTGTCCTTGTGGTTTTGAGTGTGGGTGGAATAATCTGAAAGACACAATGTTCAGAGGATGCAAAACTTTCACATAAATAACGAGACATAATAGCATAGCAAGTCTACATAACATTGTTTTCAGGGGGATGCCTTTGATGATAAGATTTATAAAAACTGAGTGACCAGAACTATTGCTCACCTGATTTACTGTTAACCCACATGACTTAAATAATGAGTTCATCTTAATTTGAGATTTAAATCTGACAGTGTCTACAATTTACACAGATCTACTGTACAATTAAACCTATTCTTTCTTTCCAAACATTATTCACTGGAAGATAAAGTATATGCTACAAACCTTTTTAGTAAATAGCAATAGTGAAGCATCTGGTAAAAAGATATCCAGTTTTCACAACTATACCTTTCTTGTTCATGTCATTTTTCAAAACCTAAACATTTGAATGCTAGTATTCAAGGGATTAACCCTCTGAGTGCCAGAGAGGTATCCAACACATTGGTTTGCAATTAATTGTATACCTCTCTGTTACTCAAAGAGTTAAAGGTAATGGATCTTAATTAAATTGTTTGATGTTGAATACACTAACCCTTGCTAGTTGCTGCATCCTAACTAAGCATCTTAAAAAGGTATGGGGCTCCATATAATAAACTGTATGAATGGCAGGTATATTTCCCTCATATCAACCCTTGGAAGGCATCTCACAAATGTAGTGGTCTACCACACACATATATATGTTTGGGAAACAAAGAAGGAAACAAGAGGAAGCAATCTCCCAACTCTAGTTGGGTCTCACTGGTCTCTAGTAGATTATAGCAATTCAATGTCACTGAGTGTGGATCACAATTACAAAGAAAAAACACACAAAGAGTGCTCTGATCTGGTTTGAGATGAGCACAATATGATGTTTCATAGACAAAGATACTAGCTTTTCCTTTCACATCTGTGTTTAGATTCCCACTAGTGTTTTTGTATGAAGATGAATGTTTCAATTGTTCCTGCTCAGGTCTAATGCAACATCTTGTTTCAGAGTAACAGTTAGGGATGGGATAAACTTTTTGCCTCAAAAGTGAACCATGTGAAAGGTAGTGCTTTCTGCCTTCTGCAGGAATTCCTGTGAAAGCAATTTTTTTCCCTTTTTCCTTTGTTTGAAATCAATTATAATAATGTACAGTAATGTGCAAAAGTTTTAGGCAGGTGTGAAAAAATACAGTAAAGTAAGAATGCTTTCAAAAATAGACATGTTAATAGTTTATATTTATCAAGTAACAAAATGAACAGAAGAAAAATCTAAATCAAATCAATATTTGGCGTAACCACCCCAGACAGACTCGATGTAGGGCTTCATGGGGGCAATACCATCACTTCCTGGACTCCTTGTTCTTCTTTATGCTGAATATAGTTCTTTATGACTTTGACTAGTGTTTGGGGTCGCTGACATGCTGCAGAATACATCTGGGGTCTGTCGCATGCCTGCCTTTTGGTACTGCATGAAGGATAAGTATCTGCCTGAACTCAGTATTGAGGATACCATTAATTCTGACCAAATCCCCAACTCCATTTGCAGAAATGCAGCCCCAAACATGCAAGGAACCTCCACCATGCTTCACTTTTGCCTGAATACACTCATTCTTGTACCGCATTCCAGCATTTGGACAACAAACTGCCTTCTGCTACAGCCAAATATTTCAAATGTTGACTCATCAGTCCAGAGTACCTGCTGCCATTTTTCTGCACTCCAGTACCTTTGTTTTTGTGCATAGTTGAGTCGCTTGGCCTTGTTTCCATGTTGGAGGTATGACTTTTTGGCTGAAAGTTTTCCATGGAGACCACCTCTGAACCGACTTTTCTGGACAGTAAATGGGTGTACCAGGGTCCCAATGTTTTCTGTAAATTCTGATCTGATGGCACTGCTGGACATCTTCCGATTGTGAAGAGACATAAGCATGATGTAAGAAGAAAATACAGGGAGAGCTGTACTGTTACTCAATCACTATACATAAATCACAGTGTGGTGAAGATCAAATACTCACACCAAATGCTGAACCGGTTACAATGTTCAGCAACCAGTTTAAAAGCAAGAGGGGATTTCAGATGCTGGTTCTCCCCACAATTAAACCATTTCGGTATGCATCACTTGCCCATTTTCAATACTCCACAGTATAATCAGCAGGTATATACTACAACTACAGCAGACCAGATGAATCAGGAATATAAAATTTATTTAAACCGTATTAAAATATCCTCGACATGTTTCCTGGTTGACATACCACTTCAGTATTTTGTAATGTTCTATTCCTCTCGATGAAGTGGCGTGTCAACCACGAAACATCGAGGATATTTTAATAAGTTTTAAATACATTTTATATTACTGATTCATCTGGTCTGCTGTAGTTGGAGTACATATATCTGCTGATTACACTGTGGAGTATTGGAAACTGGCAAGTGATGCATACCGATGTGGTTTCATTGCGGGGAGAACCAGCATCTAAAATCCCCGCTTGCTTTTAAACCGGTTGCTGAACATTATAACAGGTTCAACATTTGGTGTGAGTATTTGATCTTTACCACATCCTGATTTATGTATAGTAATTGAGTAACAGTACAGCTCTCCTTGTATTTTCTTCTTGTATTATTGTTTTTAAGCCCTACCAGGAGGTGGTGGTCTGGAAAGGATTGAGCGATTGGATTTTGAATATCTGTGTGGAGGCAGTGATAATATTATCCACAAGCCTTGTCACTGGAAATTTTCCCTTGACAAATTTGATTGTGAGTATATTTCTATCTTTTGTACTCCTTAAATGATAAAGATGCATTATAAGCCTCTCCCCTCTATTTTGTGTTTTTTGTAAGCATGATGTGTCTTGGCCTACCACTGCGTCTATGGTCCTCAACGTTGCCTGTTTCTTCATGCTTCTTCAAAAGAGCTTGGATAGCACATCTGGAAACCCCTGTCTGCCTTGAAATTTCTGCCTGGGAGAGACTTTGCTGATGCAGTATAACAACCATGAGTCATGTTGCCGTGCTCAGTCTTGCCATGGTGTATGTCTTTTGACATTAAACTGGCTTCAGTAACCTCACCTTGTTAGCTGAGTTTGGCTGTTCCTCACCCAGTTTTATTCTTCCTGCACAGCTGTTTCTGTTTCACTTAATGATTGTGTTTCAATACATATGAAATTGATGATCATTAGCACTTGCTTGGTATAATTCTTTAATCATACACCTAACCGTATGCCTAGGAAATCACACCAAATATTGATCTGATTTAGATTTTTCTTCTGTTCACTCACTATGCAATATGTTAATTGAGGAATATAAACTATTAACATGTCTATTTTTATATCCCCCCACATGGCATTTCACACATGGTTTCAATCCGGCTAATATAAAAGGAGTGTCAGATTTATGCATGTTGTCAGTCTGTGCTTGGGGGTTGGGGGGAAGAGAGAGAGAAAGTAGCTGATTTTTTGTTGCTAGCTAGTATGGGTAAACAGGTAAAGAGATGGAGCTGGAGCCACTTGATACAGGTATTGGTGTTAGCCAGTTTCTATGTGTGGATGTGAAGGGAGAAAAGAGACCTTTTTGACTGATTGGCTGCAGAGGGGCAGGTGATCCAAGCTCCCACCTGTACTGACTTCTTAGACTGAGAGAGTGACAGATACTTCGCATAGAGATATAAATATGTCATACGTTCAAGACAGATTGGTAAAACTTGACATACTGTATATACCTGCACATACACTCACTCTTACAGCCACAAGAACAAGATCAATAAGTGTATACTGAAAAGCATTTTATCCTTTATTGCAAGATGATGATTCTGAAGCCAATAGATCTATCCTCATCCTGTACTTTACTGTAAAATTTAACACTGCAGTCAACTCAGGAGTGATAACAAAAAGCAGTTGCTGACATTTTGACACTAGCCTTGTGTAAAGGCAGACAGAAAAGCAAAAATTGGAAGCTGGAGTTGCTTGGGTTGCAGTGTGTGTTTGTGTGTGATTTCTGTGACCTGAGCTGAGACTCATAGTGACAGATTAGAGACAGAAAAACACATCATGTTAAATTCAGATGGGAAAAATCATCACTCAAGTTGCTACTAACAGCTCTACTGTAAAAATCAATGTTACTGTTATTAGATCCAGCAAATATGTTAAAAGCAGGGTTACAGGAAAGTAGTAGGAGGATGTGTTGGTGATTGTAAAGTCATACTACAAAATCTGACTGGGAGCATGGTTGCTGCAGCTTGTACAAAATATGATGATGATCATCCTCCATCTGAGGAGGTTGTTTAGTAGTACTTGACCTGTTAACTACTCTAAAGATGACGAGTGACATTCTAGTGTTGTTGCCATAGCTAAGAAGGATTCAGCAGTGAAACCTACTTCTGCTTCAGACAGTGAAAGTAAAATGACACCAAAACTAGTGTTCAATATTTTATAAATCCCCCCTAAGAGGAAAATAAAAATAAACATTTTTATAGACTAGTAGGGAAGAAGTAGATTCTGCTGCTGCTACTCAGGACCTAATCGTTTACGATTTTGTTGATTTAGAATATGTCACAATCCAATGCCCCCCAACAAGGTCTGAATTAAAAAAAAAAAAAAAATGAAAAAAAGTAACCCTATGTGTGCCATGGGGGTCTGCATTGAACACTCTGTGGCAAACATAGAGGGAGACAGAACAATACAGTGGACCCCCCCCGTGGGAAAAAACAGGGTTTTTTTATTTATTTATTAATTTTTATCAGACCTTGTGGGGGACATCAGGACCCTTCAGTTATTGATCTCCTAGCTGATTGTTTAGCAACATGCTCTCCTTTGTCACTCCTACCCCAACTGGTAGAAGTGAATGGGATCAAGGAAAGCCTTCTCTCATCACCGGTGACATGAGGAGGCTTTCCCTGATCCCACCCGGATGTTCAGCTAGGAGAGGAGGAGGAGGGAATGCTGCTCCCCTATATAGGGGTGGGTGAAAAGTGAGAAAAATTTCACGAATGACTTTTTTCACAAAAAAAATGAAAATTTGCTGGTACTGCTTTCTGAAAAAGTTGACATTCTGAGAATATTTTTTATGACCTCTGTGAGCATTTCATTCACCTTTTATAAACTGTTTCTTAATGTTCAGTTCTCTCTGAGATCAGACTCTGGGAGCAGTATGTAGATATCCCTGAAAGTAGACTGTATAATCTTTGTGCATGATATCTTTTTGCCTTCCACTATATAAAGAAAAACAAGGGCAATATGGCAAGGGTTGGACTTGATGGATGCAAGTCTTCTTTACAACCTTATCAGCTATATTACTATGTTATCAGGTTAGTATTAGAGATGGGTAAAAAGCACACATTTTTTCTCAAGGGAAATTTAATGAAAATAACACAATTTCTCATTTTTTCTCTGCAAAATTTCCAGAATATTGAAAATACAAAAAATGTCCTTTTCACAAATCCCAAGAAATTTCCCACAATAACTTTGATATTTTCTGCCTATTTCCAAGAATTCATTCACCTATGCAGACTCAGTGTGTGGTTTTTTGCTACAAGTGCAGTTGAACATGGGTGGGATTCCTGCGAGGTCAGCATTAGTGATTCTCTGGCTACCAATGCAGTGGGACAAGGCTGGGATGAGAGACAATGAGAAACTCTTCAGCTGTTTCCATACTACAACCCATCATCTTCCACCAACAGGTTGGTGATGGTGAATTATGGGAGTTGTAGTCTATCAGCAGCAACTGGAGGGCTGGGGATCAGTAAGTGTTTCTATGTCTACCAGTGATGTTGGACAAGGCTGAGGAGGTCAGTATGTGGTTTAATGACTACCAGTGCAGTGGAACAAGGCTGGGGGGCCATGTGTGGTTATATGGCTAACAGTGCAGTGGGACATAGTTGGGGTATGTGCCGTTCTGTAGCTATGGCTATGCTCTCTCTATGGCATGTGCATATCAATGATATCCTATGTTTTTTATGTAGTAGTGTGAGGTATGATTTGCTAAGAGAGCTTACTGTGCTGCTCTCTTTCTTTAAGTGTTCCTTGCTTTCCTGATTTTGAGCATATTGCCTTGCAATCTTGCTAAGTGCACATATAGTGATCTCAATTTAAACAATTACTGTTACTGAATATTATGTTGCACTTTTATTATAAGAACTTCTGTACTGTGTTCTGATCTCTGTTTGAGAGTTTACTGTGTTTCATTATTTCTTAATGCAAGTACCATGTTACCATCTCACTTTGAGAGCTTACTGTGGTTTAACTTTTCCTAGGAGAGTTTACTGTGTTTTGCTCTTACTAGGACAGCTTAATCTATTTTAGCTTTCACTAGACAGAGCACTGTGGTTTTTGCTCTGGCTAAAAGAAAACTTTGTGGCTTATAGAGTACTCTGGGGCTTTAGATCGTGCTAGGAGGGAGCTTGCAAATTCTAGCTCATCCAAATGGAAAGAGAACAAGTGGATTATCCACAGGCACTCAGTTCCTGAAAATGATAAAGAATTATACAAAAAATGTTAACAATATAATATTGTATAAAAAATATAAATGCCTTTAATAAATATAATTGACACATGCCTCTGAAGATAGATCACATACCCAGGTACAGATACAAATCCCCTCCCTCCACCATATAAAATAAAAACAATGTTGACTGTTTAGTGCAGTGTTTTTCAACTCCTGTCCTCAGGACCCACTAACAGGCCAGGATTTGATGATTTCCTTGTTAGAGCACAGGTGAGTTAATCAATGTGAATGAGCCTCTGATCACCACACCTGTGCTCTAGCAGATAAATCCCTAAGTCCTGGCCTGTTAGTGGGTCCTGAGGAGTTGAGAAACACTGGTTTAGATAATAAGCAGGCAGTTCAGATATAGTATGAACAGAAGTAACACCTCCACAACAGGAGAAGGAGAGGTAGGATACCAATAGCAGGACAAAGTTAGGCCCACCAAATATGTGTGTATATAAATATATATATATATATATATATATATATATATATATATATATATATGTGGGTAAATATATATAGATAAATGAGTACCTGCACTTCCTAGAGGGAGATAAAAGTCCAGACCAATTGACACCTGCCTCTGAAGATAGATCACATACAGATACAAATCCCCTCCCTCCCCTATATAAAATAAAAACAATGTTGCAATAACCACAAAAATCCAAATGCAAGATGCCGGCATCTATATGATATAATAAATGGTAGTTGTGGTACTCCAATACAACTGTGGGAATATTCACTGTGTGAAACCCCACTTAGATCAAATAAAGACTGTTCAGAGAATAATCAGGCAGCTCAGATATAGTATGAACAGAAGTAACACCCCCACAATAGGAGAAGGAGAGGTAGGATACCAATAGCAGGACAAAATAAGGCCCACCAAATATGTGTATATATGTGGGTGTAGATGGTCAAGTAACAGTAGTCAGGGCAGACAGATCAGTAGCAATGATCAAGTAACAGGCAGTAGTCAGGGCAGACATCACAGTAGCTGAGGTTGAGAAACAGGCAGTAGTTAGGGCAGGCAACACAGTAGCGATGGTCAAGTAACAGGCAGTGGTCAGGGCAGGTAGCAGGCAAAGCAAAATACAGAGTCCAGGCAAAGGTCATCTTCTCCATCTTCTATCTTTGTCCATTCTGCCTCCGTCTCTTCTGTCTACTTATCTTCCATGTTTCAAATAGTTTCCTGTAAAGAGCAAAAACTTAATATTACAACTCATACCTATTAACATACTACCCATAACTATCAAACATTCTATTATTTGTAAATTTAAAGACTTGGCAAATTCACTGACTACTAAGCTATTTTATGTGTTGATTAGGCACAAGTTCTCTGCTATTGAAGGATTTCAAGTGATAGAATGTAGCTAACAAGATCACACTGTAGGCAGGTTCATTTCTGTTAAATCATTATCAATAATCTAGCGTCACTCAACTTAGTAATATTTCCAATCTCTTTTTAGTATTTAATGTGTTTTTGCCATATGCTCCAGGATTTACACATTGAACTATTTTCTTTAATTAAGATCACAAAGCTACAGCTTATCATCATTATAGTATTCAATGTGATATAACTTTGTCACTTTGAGCATATTGAATATAGGGTTAAAACCTGCAGATCGAACCTCATGGTTACAGGACTAATGTAACGTCAACTTGATGACGTGGTAGTAAATGTCACCAAGTCATTTTTGAAAACACTATAAAACATGCTAGTACGGGGGTCATTCTTACTATAGCCCCTGATGGAACAGCCTAGACCGGCAAAATACATTGGGCGTGTACACCCCCAACAAAATAATATCAACTAAGACAAAGTAATTCATGAATGTTTACTTAAGTTTGTATCCGGTGGTAGATAATAGTGTAGCCCTAGCTTCAGGAGCAGCCTTGTGGCATCCTTTGAGGGATTTAGCATAGGGAGCTACCACCTTTTTCTTACCTACACGAAGCATTGTGAGTCTTACATCCTAGTGACAATACTGTTATTATCACCACGAGAATTTAAATGCATTTAATTAGGATTATTAAAGCAAACAACCTATCTGTTTAAGACTGTGTGGTTATGCGAGAACTAATTACTAATACATAGTAGTCACAGGATATCATTCAGAGATAATAAGTGAATGGCAATTTCATTAGACTAACTCTGTGCTACAGAGAGACGATTTCTATTTTCGCCCAGAACATTAAGTATATTAACTAAGTAGTGATCTGATCGCACTATACTAGGCACCTGTGTCTTGATTGTAAATGACACAGCATTGATCACACTGAATTCTGGTCAGGGAGATTTTTGTGATATAGGACCACTAACAATGAACCACTATCAAAGAGGTCCGTATGACTTACCACTGGAACAAATGCTGTTTTATTTGTTTTCCCTAGTATAGGTTCTGGTAATTCAGCCCTATCAGGTGAATGGTGCTACTAATGACATTGATACTAGACTATTAAACATAGCTAGTGATCTGATACCAGTAAGACCTAGGGATATTACTAAAAGTACAGCGACAGCATAGTTGTAAGGATTAAGCGAATATCATAATGATCCCTCCTTTTTTGACTGTAAAGTGTATTCTTTATATATGGTATTTTCCATTCCACGAAAGTCCTAACCTGAAAGGCATATGTGTTGGAAATAAAAGTAACATGTGTCTTTGTTTTTAGACAGTTCAGATACTGCCAGTATCTTTACTTGATTCTGTTTTTAATAATTGTGCGTTACTAACGAACAACTTACATTTAGGTTATCTTTACATCTTTTTTATTACAATACCTAATAAAAGTGTATTAATGACCCTATGACTTATCACATAGTCTAGATGCTCTGCATTGCTCCCCCTACCACTCCCCTAACACTAGTCCCACCAGCTACTTCACCATCACTGTTACTACCACTAACACCAACCACATACATTTTTTCTTCCTTACAGTCACTAGTAATATGATGATCACCATCTTCCTCACTTTTAGCACTCTGTTCAAGGCTTCTGGACCTTCTGAGTAGCAGGTTCAGCACTGGCAGCAGGCACAGAAATGGTGGCAGCAGGGGTAGCACGTCTGACAGCAGGCGCAGCCTGTCTGACAGCAGGAGCAGCATGTCTGGGAGCAAGCACAGGCACCTGACCTGTCCTGCTCTTACTACTACCCTCTTCTTCCTCCTTTGAGATTAATTTCTACAAGATCACTAGTGGTGATTTAGGGAGACTGGCCAGCATTGAGTCTGTAGTGGTCACCTCCTCCGACTCAGTGGATGTATAAGGGTCCTTCCAGCTCCTCCTTTTATTACTCTTAAACTTGCTCGTAGTTATAGCAGTCACTATGAGTCTAGCTTGCCTCAGTTTTGCTATTAACTCACAGCATAACAGCATAGAACCTCTCTCCCGCTCTGTAGCTGCTTCTATTGTGCATTACTTCCTGAAAAAAGCACGATTTTATAAGGAAAAGGCAGAAAAAAAAAAGTTAATCAAGGGGAAAAAGCATTGTAGCCATATAAAAAATGGCAAAGAACTTTTGCCAATGGGCGAAAAGGGCGACGATTTTAATCATTGTATTTAAATCGGATATTTCAATGAAAAAGTAGATTATCGTGCATTTTTCGAGGAACATGACAGAACCTTTCGCCCACCCCTAGTCAGGAGACATCACAGAAGCTGTTCAAAGTGGGATTTGCTTAACAATTTTATCCTTTCACTTTGTCTTTCTTTTTGCTTTTGCCATACAAAAACATGAACTATTTAGTAAGATTTTTATAATGCTATGGCAAATACATAGAATCAAACCTCTTAATTTCTATTCCTCCACTGCTGCTGAAATCCCACCCATCTCCTTCAGCTCAAACTGCTTCTTTATATTTCTTTCCACAATGGAATAAAAGAAAAGGGCAGGAGGAGGCAGAGGAGGAGGCATATGAAGAGTTCTGCTTAATAACATGAACAATTCTGGTGAAGAGAGAAAATCTAAAAACTACCTGTACATTTTTAAGATATGTGGGGCTCCTTGGCGACATTAAGTATAAAGTCACTAATATATTTTTCCCTAGTACAAGATACTACTCTTGGCAAAATATCACTATATGTTTAAATGTTTTACTGGTTGCATTGGGTTTTGGGTGGACAATTTGATATCCTTGTTGACAGGTTTTATAGTGGATTGTGAGTGGTGGTGCTGGGCTTGAAGGGATATTCATTTCTCTTTCATATTATGTCTGTAATGGAGTGAGGAGACATAAACCACAAGAGGCTGAAAACCTTCAGTTCATATTTATCTTCATAAGTACCTTTGTAATCACTTCTGTTACGTAGTCCGCTGTAGGAGACACTTAACCCTAATTACATAAATTCCCTCTCAAACATGTTCCTATTTGAAAAGCTGATGTTGATTTGCATTTTTGTTAATCACAAATCTAGCATTTCCTAAAAAATATCTAGCATGGATGGACATATCCACAATCACAAGGATAATCCACATCAATACCACAATGAATTAGAGGGTATAGCTGTTGTCCTCACATTTTATATAATATTATGCATTTCTATATGCATGGAGAAGACTGAAAAAGGTCTATAATATACTGCATTAAAACAGCTGTTTATTTAATATATTTCAACATGCAGTGCATCTAATTTTGCTATTTACTTTGAAATAAATATGTATAGCTGGTTAGTCACATTTTATAATTAAAGACATAACATTTATTTATTTTTGAAAGAGTTGTACCCTGAGGCTCAGTTGTGTTAAAATTGCAATTGTTTACTATTTTACCATAATGTACTTTAGCTTTGTAACATTCATATTGAATCAGTCTGAGAGCTGTGCCTTCTTATGTATAAAAAGGTGAATGTTTGTAACTTATCTTTATATGGGCAGAATATCCTAATTGCAGTCATAAAAACAATTTTTTTTTATTAATTATCTAAGATTAATCTATACTGGATATCTTGCCCATGGCAGTAAACATGTTTCTTTGGTGTAGGGTCCAATGACACCCCAAACTCCTCCCACAAAAATGTTTCCTAAGAAGCCGTCAGTAGAGATGAGTTCATGGTCCTTGAGTACTTCAGCAGAGAATCATGCCTGGCTCAGTGGACATGATATCCACTATAATAAAGATTATTCTTAGAGAATCACAGCTAAGTTTCTATACAAGACTAATATATCTATATTTAGTCTACTGGCCTCATAGTCTTCTTAAAAGATCAACAAATTGATTCAATAATATACAAAATCAAAATAGCAATCAATAAATATCTATATGCACTCATAATCTTCAAGCACAAAGATAATGCTGCTACAATCCACTGGAACTGCACAGCTCCAATTCCAAAGCCATGTATCAATTCTGTGAATGAAACAAAGACAAGAAGCGCTCCTCTAAGTGCAGTAAATTTATTAAAATAAAGTTAAAAACCCTCCAAAGAATTTCAAAACTTGACTGTGCTGGACACTTCCAGGTCTACTGGAACGCTACCCTTTCCAGTTGAAATCAGACTTTATAAAATATTTAGGGATTAAACTTAACTGTCAAGTTGTCACGGTTTGTTATGACTCTCAGACACAGAGATAGGTAAAAACATAACTTTATTGAAAAGTTAGAGAGAACCCTATTGGGTAGTATAAACATACAAGATATATATATAGAGCAGTTTACATAGCAGCATAGTAATGATATATGGAATGGGATACAGGCTCTACCGGCCCTGCAAATACCGGGTAAGGCAACTTTAGATGGCACAAGATGGTAACAGGTTCTACCTGCCTTACCATATACCTGACAGGGCAGCCTAGAGACTCATGCAAGGAATACTGAAGGCTCTACCAACCTTGCCAATATACCGGGCAAGGCAGCCAAGACACTGGAACTGTAGGAAATAAGGCTCTACTGGCCTTGACAATATACCGAGCAAGGCAGCCAAGACACTGGGACTGTAGGTAATGAGGCTCTACCGGCCTTGCCAATACCGGGTAAGGCAACCCTTTAAGGAATAGACACGACCAGGTTCTACCAGCCTTACCAATACCGGGCAAGGCAGCCAACTGCTGAAAATGAGGGCAGCAAAGATGGCCGAGGTAACTGGCTAGGTGGAGACAACCAGTCACCAATGATGACAAGCGAGGCCACAGGATATATAGATTGAAATGGACTGCCACTCATAAAAGGATGGACCAATAATGAGCAGTGTACCACAGTAACCACCGGTGTAGTCTGGAAGCACATTAGCCATCGGTTAGGCGAGGAGCAAACCAGTATCCGTGTACTGGGAGAAACCTTCAATCTGTAAGGCTGTTTAGGACTGAACAGCCTCAATCTATGGAGCGAATCAGTACCCGCGTACTGGAGTAACCAATGACACTACCGGTGCGACAGCAACCGGTTACAGTGGAGCAAACCAGTACCCGCGTACTGGAGTAACCAGTGACTTTACTGGTGCAACAACAACCGGTTACAGTGGAGCGAACCAGTACCCGCATAGCGGAATAACCAAAGGCTCATTTGGTGCATCAGCAGCCAGTTTCAGTGGAGCAAACCAGTACCCGCGTACTGGAGTAACCCATGACTCTTCTGGTGCAACAGCAGCCGGTTACATAGTTACATAGTAATTTAGGTTGAAAAAAGACTTGCGTCCATCCAGTTCAACCCTTTTCCTATTCCTGTTTACCATCGCTGACCCAAAAGAAGGCATCTGACTCCAAATGGCAATCAGATTTCTCCCTGGATCAACAAGCCCTAACTAAATATTAAACCCAATACTAACGTGCATAGCCCTCTATATTATGCTCTTTTAAATAAGTATCCAGGCCCCTTTTAAAGGCATCTAATGTATTTGATAGCACCACCTCCTCCGGAAGTGCATTCCATACCTTTATTGTCCTTACTGTAAAGAAACCCTTCCGCTGTTGTAGACTAAATCTCCTTTCCTCAAGTCTAAGCGGGTGGCCCCTTGTCCTGTGTACTGTTCTGTTAATGAACAGGTCTTTTGAAAGCCCTTTATATGGGCCTTGAACATATTTATATAGTGTTATCATATCCCCTCTAAGACGCCGTTTCTCTAGTGTGTACAAGTTTAACTTTTTTAGCCTCTCTTCATAACTAAAACATTCCATTCCCCTTACTAGTTTTGTAGCCCTCCTCTGCACTCTCTCTAGTTCCATAATGTCCTTCTTCAGAAAGGGCGCCCAGAATTGAACAGCATATTCTAGGTGGGGTCTTACCATGGACCTGTAAAGAGGCATAATTATATCTTCCTCCCTTGAGTCAATACCCCTTTTAATACATGCCAATATCTTATTGGCCTTTGCAGCTGCCAGCTGGCACTGCATGCTACTGCAAAGTCTATTGTCTACCATTACTCCTAAATCCTTTTCATTAGTAGATTTCCCCAGAGAAACACCATTTAAACTATATGTTGCATTTTTATTATTATACCCAAAATGCACAACTTTACACTTGTCTATATTGAATCTCATTTGCCATTTGCCTGCCCAGTTACTCAATTTGTCCAAGTCCTCTTGTAATGAAGACACATCCAGTTCAGACTTTATTATCTTACTTAATTTTGTATCATCGGCAAACACTGATACATGGCTTCCTATGCCCTCTGGGAGGTCATTAATAAACAAATTAAAAAGAAGAGGACCCAGGACAGATCCCTGAGGCACTCCACTTATCACGTTTATCCAACTGGAGAACTTGCCATTTACTACCACTCTTTGCATTCTATCTTTCAGCCAATTTCCAATCCACACACAAACATTTTCCCCTAGTCCTATTTCATTCAATTTGTACAGTAACCTCTTGTGTGGAACTGTATCAAATGCCTTGGCAAAGTCTAAAAAGATCACGTCAACCGCCGCTCCCTCATCTATATTATTACTTACTTTTTCATAAAATGCGATCAAGTTCGTTTGACAAGACCTATCTTTCACAAAGCCATGTTGGCTATTGCTAATGATATTCCTGTTCCAGCAGAATTCTTGAATATATTCCCTTAGCAACCTTTCAAACAGCTTCCCTACCACAGATGTCAAGCTTACGGGTCTGTAATTTCCTGGCTGGGACTTTGATCCCTTTTTAAATATGGGCACCACATCTGCTTTACGCCAATCCATGGGCACCATACCAGAAATAAAAGAATCCCTGAAAATCAGATATATCGGTCTGGCTTAGCTCTTTAAGTACCCGTGGGTGTATACCATCTGGCCCCGGAGCTTTGTCTACCTTGACACCATTCAATTGTTTTAACACTTTTTCTTGTGTTAGCCAGTCCCATGCTTGCTGTGACTGTTCTGTAAAAGTAGTTTGCAGATTCTTGTCCAATGGGTCTTCCTTGGTAAAAACAGAAGAAAAGAAATTATTTAAAATATCTGCCTTCTCTCTGTCACCTTTGACCATCTCACCCGTTTCAGCTAACAAGGACCCAACATTATCAGACTTTAATTTTTTGCCATTAATGTATTTAAAGAATTTTTTTGGGTTGCTTTTGCTCTCCTTAGCAATATTTTTTTCATTCTCCAGTCTAGCTAATTTAATAGCCTTTTTACAGGTTTTGTTGACATTTTTGTATTCTGCAAATGCCTCTGCTGATCCCTCAGCTTTGTAATGTTTAAATGCCGCTTTCTTGTTATTTATTTCATGAATTACTTTACTGGTTAGCCACATTGGTTTCAATTTGCTTCTTTTGTATTTGTTTCCAACAGGGATAAATTTATATGTGTATTTTTGCAATGTTATTTTGAAGGCATTCCACTTACCTTCTGTGCTTTTTCCTGAAAATATTTTATCCCAGTCAACGAGACCAAGGGATGAATTAAACCTGCTAAAGTTGGCCTTTTTAAAATTCAGTGTTTTGGTGGAACTCATATCAACTTGTTTTTTTGAATTAATGTCAAACGATACCATGTTATGGTCACTATTCCCCAAGTGCTCCCTTACTTGGATGTTAGAGATAAGTTCTTCATGGTCAGTTATTACCAAATCCAGACATGCATTCCCTCTGGTTGAGGTCTGCACTAGTTGTGACAAAAAATTGTCATTCAACAAGTTCAGAAACTTGCTGCTTTTAGCAGAGTTAGCTGTTCCATTTTTCCAGTCTATTTCTGGATAATTAAAATCCCCCATAATTATAGTTCTCCCTATTTGGGAAGCCTTTTCTATTTGCATTAATAGCTGTGTTTCTTCAAGGTCACCAATGTTTGGTGGTTTATAACAAATACCCACTAATATTTTCTGGGCAGTTTTATCCCCAGTGACTATTTCAACCCACAGGGATTCCACATGTTCACTACTGTCATCACATATATCTTCCCGCAATTGAGGCAATAATGCTGGTTTGATATACAGACAGACCCCACCACCTCTTTTGCTTGACCTATCTTTTCTAAATAACATGTAGCCCTCTAAATTGATTGACCAATCATGTGTGTCATCCCACCATGTTTCTGTTATGCCTATCAAGTCATAGTTTTCAATTTCAGCTACCAGCTCCAGTTCCCCTATTTTACCAGTTAAACTTCTGGCATTTGCAAGCATACAATTTATGCCACTGCTGTGTTCCATTTGTGATTTAATTTTGATGTGGCTTATAGGCTTCTCCCTATCATCTGTACTAACCCCGCCCCCAGATCCTCCCACCTGGTTATTAACTACATCACCTTCCCTTTCTATACTATCTATCCCAGTATTTATTGGCCCCTCCCCCCCCTTCCTAGTTTAAAATCTCCTCCAACCGTCTAGTAATCCTCTCCCCAAGCACTTGAGACCCTCTTGCATTCGGGTGCAATCCATCCCTGCTATAGAGATTGTACCCCAAAGCAAAATCAGCCCAGTGCTCTAAAAACCCAAAGCCCTCCTTCTTACACCAAGACTTCAGCCATGCATTGAGCTCCCTAATCTCCCGCTGTCTCTCTGGCGTAGCGCATGGCACGGGTAGTATCTCTGAGAATACTACCTTGGAGGTCCTGTTCCTAATCTTACTGCCTAAATCCCTAAAATTACCTTTTAGGACTCTCCACCTTCCTCTAACCTTGTCATTGGTACCAATATGCACCAAGACAGCTGGATCCTCTCCAGCCCCTCCCAATAATCTGTCCACCCTGTCTGCAACATGCCGAACCCGGGCACCCGGGAGACAGCAAACCATTCGGTTGCTGCGATCAGAGCCACAGATTACCCTATCTGTTCTCCTAATAATGGAGTCCCCTACCACCACAACCTGCCTAGGCTTCACTTTCCTCTGGATCCCCTCTGTGCTAGAGGAGCTGTTCTCCCGGCTGTTAGGGAGAGCAGTCTTCTCCAGCAATTCCACTTCTGGGTTTGCCTCCCCAACATCTTTACTTAAATGAGCAAATTTGTTTGGATGGAAAAACTCAGGACTGGCGGCCCTCTTCCTCTTCCCTCCCCCACTGCAACCACTTCTAACTGTCACCCAGCTATGTGCCTGGTTCCCTTCTAGCTGATCTCCTCCCTCTTTGCTAGGTGACCCAGCTAGACTCTGCTCCGTTAGCAAGAGACTCCTCTCAAGGTTGTCAATGTCTCTCAATGTTGCAATATGACTCTCTAGAGCTCCAATCTGAGCTTCTAGAAGGGCCACTTGCTCACATTTGCTACAGCGGTATGGACCCTGGAACTGCTGTTCCAAGCATGCATACATATGGCATGATGTGCACTGAGTGAGATCTCCAAACTTGCTCATCTTGTATGGTGCAAATGTGAGTTCCTAAAAATGTAAGCAATTAATTTACCTGTGTTGCACTAACTCCTCTGTTTCACCAACTGCTGTGTTTCACAAACTGTACACTTATTTCAGAGCACTTAGCAAAGAGCACGCTCTATTTGTGAGCAAGCTCTGTGAGGCCTGTACCTAGATTTATACAGGCCTACACAGGGGATTGATCACAAACCCCTCCCTTAATTAATTACACACACTCCCAGAGAAAAGCACAACCCTTTAAACTTTAACCCTTTAACCTTCTTACTGCAGGTTAGAATGTAAACACAAAAACACTTTTTCCAATGCTGGGATGTCCAACTGTTCAATTCAATTAATCCAGAGCACACCAGTTTGTGAGCAAGCTCTGTGAGGCCTGTACCTAGATTTATACAGGCCTACACAGGGGATTGATCACAAACCCCTCCCTTAATTAATTACACACACTCCCAGAGAAAAGCACAACCCTTTAAACTTTAACCCTTTAACCTTCTTACTGCAGGTTAGAATGTAAACACAAAAACACTTTTTCCAATGCTGGGATGTCCAACTGTTCAATTCAATTAATCCAGAGCACACCAGTTTGTGAGCAAGCTCTGTGAGGCCTGTACCTAGATTTATACAGGCCTACACAGGGGATTGATCACAAACCCCTCCCTTAATTAATTACACACACTCCCAGAGAAAAGCACAACCCTTTAAACTTTAACCCTTTAACCTTCTTACTGCAGGTTAGAATGTAAACACAAAAACACTTTTTCCAATGCTGGGATGTCCAACTGTTCAATTCAATTAATCCAGAGCACACCAGTTTGTGAGCAAGCTCTGTGAGGCCTGTACCTAGATTTATACAGGCCTACACAGGGGATTGATCACAAACCCCTCCCTTAATTAATTACACACACTCCCAGAGAAAAGCACAACCCTTTAAACTTTAACCCTTTAACCTTCTTACTGCAGGTTAGAATGTAAACACAAAAACACTTTTTCCAATGCTGGGATGTCCAACTGTTCAATTCAATTAATCCAGAGCACACCAGTTTGTGAGCAAGCTCTGTGAGGCCTGTACCTAGATTTATACAGGCCTACACAGGGGATTGATCACAAACCCCTCCCTTAATTAATTACACACACTCCCAGAGAAAAGCACAACCCTTTAAACTTTAACCCTTTAACCTTCTTACTGCAGGTTAGAATGTAAACACAAAAACACTTTTTCCAATGCTGGGATGTCCAACTGTTCAATTCAATTAATCCAGAGCACACCAGTTTGTGAGCAAGCTCTGTGAGGCCTGTACCTAGATTTATACAGGCCTACACAGGGGATTGATCACAAACCCCTCCCTTAATTAATTACACACACTCCCAGAGAAAAGCACAACCCTTTAAACTTTAACCCTTTAACCTTCTTACTGCAGGTTAGAATGTAAACACAAAAACACTTTTTCCAATGCTGGGATGTCCAACTGTTCAATTCAATTAATCCAGAGCACACCAGTTTGTGAGCAAGATCTGTGAGGCCTGTACCTAGATTTATACAGGCCTACACAGGGGATTGATCACAAACCCCTCCCTTAATTAATTACACACACTCCCAGAGAAAAGCACAACCCTTTAAACTTTAACCCTTTAACCTTCTTACTGCAGGTTAGAATGTAAACACAAAAACACTTTTTCCAATGCTGGGATGTCCAACTGTTCAATTCAATTAATCCAGAGCACACCAGTTTGTGAGCAAGCTCTGTGAGGCCTGTACCTAGATTTATACAGGCCTACACAGGGGATTGATCACAAACCCCTCCCTTAATTAATTACACACACTCCCAGAGAAAAGCACAACCCTTTAAACTTTAACCCTTTAACCTTCTTACTGCAGGTTAGAATGTAAACACAAAAACACTTTTTCCAATGCTGGGATGTCCAACTGTTCAATTCAATTAATCCAGAGCACACCAGTTTGTGAGCAAGCTCTGTGAGGCCTGTACCTAGATTTATACAGGCCTACACAGGGGATTGATCACAAACCCCTCCCTTAATTAATTACACACACTCCCAGAGAAAAGCACAACCCTTTAAACTTTAACCCTTTAACCTTCTTACTGCAGGTTAGAATGTAAACACAAAAACGCTTTTTCCAATGCTGGGATGTCCAACTGTTCAATTCAATTTATCCAGAGCACACCAGTTTGTGAGCAAGATCTGTGAGGCCTGTACCTAGATTTATACAGGCCTACACAGGGGATTGATCACAAACCCCTCCCTTAATTAATTACACACACTCCCAGAGAAAAGCACAACCCTTTAAACTTTAACCCTTTAACCTTCTTACTGCAGGTTAGAATGTAAACACAAAAACACTTTTTCCAATGCTGGGATGTCCAACTGTTCAATTCAATTAATCCAGAGCACACCAGTTTGTGAGCAAGCTCTGTGAGGCCTGTACCTAGATTTATACAGGCCTACACAGGGGATTGATCACAAACCCCTCCCTTAATTAATTACACACACTCCCAGAGAAAAGCACAACCCTTTAAACTTTAACCCTTTAACCTTCTTACTGCAGGTTAGAATGTAAACACAAAAACACTTTTTCCAATGCTGGGATGTCCAACTGTTCAATTCAATTAATCCAGAGCACACCAGTTTGTGAGCAAGCTCTGTGAGGCCTGTACCTAGATTTATACAGGCCTACACAGGGGATTGATCACAAACCCCTCCCTTAATTAATTACACACACTCCCAGAGAAAAGCACAACCCTTTAAACTTTAACCCTTTAACCTTCTTACTGCAGGTTAGAATGTAAACACAAAAACACTTTTTCCAATGCTGGGATGTCCAACTGTTCAATTCAATTAATCCAGAGCACACCAGTTTGTGAGCAAGCTCTGTGAGGCCTGTACCTAGATTTATACAGGCCTACACAGGGGATTGATCACAAACCCCTCCCTTAATTAATTACACACACTCCCAGAGAAAAGCACAACCCTTTAAACTTTAACCCTTTAACCTTCTTACTGCAGGTTAGAATGTAAACACAAAAACACTTTTTCCAATGCTGGGATGTCCAACTGTTCAATTCAATTAATCCAGAGCACACCAGTTTGTGAGCAAGCTCTGTGAGGCCTGTACCTAGATTTATACAGGCCTACACAGGGGATTGATCACAAACCCCTCCCTTAATTAATTACACACACTCCCAGAGAAAAGCACAACCCTTTAAACTTTAACCCTTTAACCTTCTTACTGCAGGTTAGAATGTAAACACAAAAACACTTTTTCCAATGCTGGGATGTCCAACTGTTCAATTCAATTAATCCAGAGCACACCAGTTTGTGAGCAAGCTCTGTGAGGCCTGTACCTAGATTTATACAGGCCTACACAGGGGATTGATCACAAACCCCTCCCTTAATTAATTACACACACTCCCAGAGAAAAGCACAACCCTTTAAACTTTAACCCTTTAACCTTCTTACTGCAGGTTAGAATGTAAACACAAAAACACTTTTTCCAATGCTGGGATGTCCAACTGTTCAATTCAATTAATCCAGAGCACACCAGTTTGTGAGCAAGCTCTGTGAGGCCTGTACCTAGATTTATACAGGCCTACACAGGGGATTGATCACAAACCCCTCCCTTAATTAATTACACACACTCCCAGAGAAAAGCACAACCCTTTAAACTTTAACCCTTTAACCTTCTTACTGCAGGTTAGAATGTAAACACAAAAACACTTTTTCCAATGCTGGGATGTCCAACTGTTCAATTCAATTAATCCAGAGCACACCAGTTTGTGAGCAAGCTCTGTGAGGCCTGTACCTAGATTTATACAGGCCTACACAGGGGATTGATCACAAACCCCTCCCTTAATTAATTACACACACTCCCAGAGAAAAGCACAACCCTTTAAACTTTAACCCTTTAACCTTCTTACTGCAGGTTAGAATGTAAACACAAAAACACTTTTTCCAATGCTGGGATGTCCAACTGTTCAATTCAATTAATCCAGAGCACACCAGTTTGTGAGCAAGATCTGTGAGGCCTGTACCTAGATTTATACAGGCCTACACAGGGGATTGATCACAAACCCCTCCCTTAATTAATTACACACACTCCCAGAGAAAAGCACAACCCTTTAAACTTTAACCCTTTAACCTTCTTACTGCAGGTTAGAATGTAAACACAAAAACACTTTTTCCAATGCTGGGATGTCCAACTGTTCAATTCAATTAATCCAGAGCACACCAGTTTGTGAGCAAGCTCTGTGAGGCCTGTACCTAGATTTATACAGGCCTACACAGGGGATTGATCACAAACCCCTCCCTTAATTAATTACACACACTCCCAGAGAAAAGCACAACCCTTTAAACTTTAACCCTTTAACCTTCTTACTGCAGGTTAGAATGTAAACACAAAAACACTTTTTCCAATGCTGGGATGTCCAACTGTTCAATTCAATTAATCCAGAGCACACCAGTTTGTGAGCAAGCTCTGTGAGGCCTGTACCTAGATTTATACAGGCCTACACAGGGGATTGATCACAAACCCCTCCCTTAATTAATTACACACACTCCCAGAGAAAAGCACAACCCTTTAAACTTTAACCCTTTAACCTTCTTACTGCAGGTTAGAATGTAAACACAAAAACGCTTTTTCCAATGCTGGGATGTCCAACTGTTCAATTCAATTTATCCAGAGCACACCAGTTTGTGAGCAAGATCTGTGAGGCCTGTACCTAGATTTATACAGGCCTACACAGGGGATTGATCACAAACCCCTCCCTTAATTAATTACACACACTCCCAGAGAAAAGCACAACCCTTTAAACTTTAACCCTTTAACCTTCTTACTGCAGGTTAGAATGTAAACACAAAAACACTTTTTCCAATGCTGGGATGTCCAACTGTTCAATTCAATTAATCCAGAGCACACCAGTTTGTGAGCAAGCTCTGTGAGGCCTGTACCTAGATTTATACAGGCCTACACAGGGGATTGATCACAAACCCCTCCCTTAATTAATTACACACACTCCCAGAGAAAAGCACAACCCTTTAAACTTTAACCCTTTAACCTTCTTACTGCAGGTTAGAATGTAAACACAAAAACACTTTTTCCAATGCTGGGATGTCCAACTGTTCAATTCAATTAATCCAGAGCACACCAGTTTGTGAGCAAGCTCTGTGAGGCCTGTACCTAGATTTATACAGGCCTACACAGGGGATTGATCACAAACCCCTCCCTTAATTAATTACACACACTCCCAGAGAAAAGCACAACCCTTTAAACTTTAACCCTTTAACCTTCTTACTGCAGGTTAGAATGTAAACACAAAAACACTTTTTCCAATGCTGGGATGTCCAACTGTTCAATTCAATTAATCCAGAGCACACCAGTTTGTGAGCAAGCTCTGTGAGGCCTGTACCTAGATTTATACAGGCCTACACAGGGGATTGATCACAAACCCCTCCCTTAATTAATTACACACACTCCCAGAGAAAAGCACAACCCTTTAAACTTTAACCCTTTAACCTTCTTACTGCAGGTTAGAATGTAAACACAAAAACACTTTTTCCAATGCTGGGATGTCCAACTGTTCAATTCAATTAATCCAGAGCACACCAGTTTGTGAGCAAGCTCTGTGAGGCCTGTACCTAGATTTATACAGGCCTACACAGGGGATTGATCACAAACCCCTCCCTTAATTAATTACACACACTCCCAGAGAAAAGCACAACCCTTTAAACTTTAACCCTTTAACCTTCTTACTGCAGGTTAGAATGTAAACACAAAAACACTTTTTCCAATGCTGGGATGTCCAACTGTTCAATTCAATTAATCCAGAGCACACCAGTTTGTGAGCAAGCTCTGTGAGGCCTGTACCTAGATTTATACAGGCCTACACAGGGGATTGATCACAAACCCCTCCCTTAATTAATTACACACACTCCCAGAGAAAAGCACAACCCTTTAAACTTTAACCCTTTAACCTTCTTACTGCAGGTTAGAATGTAAACACAAAAACACTTTTTCCAATGCTGGGATGTCCAACTGTTCAATTCAATTAATCCAGAGCACACCAGTTTGTGAGCAAGCTCTGTGAGGCCTGTACCTAGATTTATACAGGCCTACACAGGGGATTGATCACAAACCCCTCCCTTAATTAATTACACACACTCCCAGAGAAAAGCACAACCCTTTAAACTTTAACCCTTTAACCTTCTTACTGCAGGTTAGAATGTAAACACAAAAACACTTTTTCCAATGCTGGGATGTCCAACTGTTCAATTCAATTAATCCAGAGCACACCAGTTTGTGAGCAAGCTCTGTGAGGCCTGTACCTAGATTTATACAGGCCTACACAGGGGATTGATCACAAACCCCTCCCTTAATTAATTACACACACTCCCAGAGAAAAGCACAACCCTTTAAACTTTAACCCTTTAACCTTCTTACTGCAGGTTAGAATGTAAACACAAAAACACTTTTTCCAATGCTGGGATGTCCAACTGTTCAATTCAATTAATCCAGAGCACACCAGTTTGTGAGCAAGCTCTGTGAGGCCTGTACCTAGATTTATACAGGCCTACACAGGGGATTGATCACAAACCCCTCCCTTAATTAATTACACACACTCCCAGAGAAAAGCACAACCCTTTAAACTTTAACCCTTTAACCTTCTTACTGCAGGTTAGAATGTAAACACAAAAACACTTTTTCCAATGCTGGGATGTCCAACTGTTCAATTCAATTAATCCAGAGCACACCAGTTTGTGAGCAAGCTCTGTGAGGCCTGTACCTAGATTTATACAGGCCTACACAGGGGATTGATCACAAACCCCTCCCTTAATTAATTACACACACTCCCAGAGAAAAGCACAACCCTTTAAACTTTAACCCTTTAACCTTCTTACTGCAGGTTAGAATGTAAACACAAAAACACTTTTTCCAATGCTGGGATGTCCAACTGTTCAATTCAATTAATCCAGAGCACACCAGTTTGTGAGCAAGCTCTGTGAGGCCTGTACCTAGATTTATACAGGCCTACACAGGGGATTGATCACAAACCCCTCCCTTAATTAATTACACACACTCCCAGAGAAAAGCACAACCCTTTAAACTTTAACCCTTTAACCTTCTTACTGCAGGTTAGAATGTAAACACAAAAACACTTTTTCCAATGCTGGGATGTCCAACTGTTCAATTCAATTAATCCAGAGCACACCAGTTTGTGAGCAAGATCTGTGAGGCCTGTACCTAGATTTATACAGGCCTACACAGGGGATTGATCACAAACCCCTCCCTTAATTAATTACACACACTCCCAGAGAAAAGCACAACCCTTTAAACTTTAACCCTTTAACCTTCTTACTGCAGGTTAGAATGTAAACACAAAAACACTTTTTCCAATGCTGGGATGTCCAACTGTTCAATTCAAATTACTCCAGAGCACACTTGAGTTTGTGAGCGAACCAGTACCCGCGTACCAGGATAACCAATGACTCTTCCAGTGCAACAGCAACCGGTTACAGTGAAGCGAACCAGTACCTGCGTACTGGAATAACCAATTGCTCATATAAGTGCAATAGCAGCCAGTCTCAGTGGAGCAAACCAGTACCCGCGTACTGGAGTAACCAATGACTCTACCGGTGCAACAGCAGCCGGTTACAGTGGAGCAAACCAGTACCTGCGTACTGGAGTAACCAATTACTCTACCGGTGCAACAGCAACCGGTTACCATGGAACGAACCAGTACACGCGTACTGGAGTAACCAGTGATACCACCGGTGCAACAGCAGCCGGTTACAGTGGAGCGAACCAGTACCTGAGTACTGGAATAACCAATGAGAGAATAATAATGTCACCCAGACCACTGGGAACGACAGGCACCTGGTAGATGATGAAACAGGAACCCAGCAGAGGATGAAGAGGATCAGCACGGCAGACGGTCAACTGGATCTGGAACGGCAGCAGGAAACAACAACAGAAACAGCAACTCCAACCGGATCAGGAATAGATGCAGGAACCAGGCGACTTGGAGGCAGGAGCTAGAATACCACTGGCAATCAGGAACAGCAACAAGGACCAGGAAGCACATGAACACACTGCAGGAGCAGCAGCATAGCGATAACATGAAAGGGCAACCAAAGGGTGCCTAAGCTCAGACTAAATAGGCAGTGCAAGGCGGGCTGAAGGCAAGCAGCCAATGGAGAGCCCCCTACAGGTAACTGACATGTAAAGGCAGCAATCATGGGCACAGTGATACAAGTATATTCCACTGTTTAAATAAATCTATCTGCCTTGGTTTCCACTGTCCAAGCTGACATCTGCTCCTGGTCACATGTTTTTATCTCCAGGTTCAGCAAAATCAACTTCATCAAAATGATCATTCTCCCGAAAATGTTGTTTATTTTTTGGTCTCTTTCACTCTGTGTTCCAACACATCAGATTAGACTCCTTCAAACTCTACTCAACAATTACATTTGGAGCCATAAACCTCCCCGCCTAGGAATGCCTATTCTTTATCGACCCTCCAAAGCTGGTGGTTTGGGCCTCACCAGTTTGCTGACATTACAAAATGATAGCATTATTGTCAATTCGTAAGTTCTGCTCTCCTGATTCATCCATGGACTGGCCGATTCTACTTCGCCTCTTGTTGGGGAGAATCGAACCTCTGCAATTACTATGGACCTCTAATTTGAATGTGCAATGTACTGTCAGGAATGACCCTGTTATTTCCCACCTACTCAATACTTGGAGATCTTGTAATTCTTCACTCCATCTTGCTCCGGCCCCTTCTCCCTTATGTGCTCTGGTCGGCAACCCTGATTTCCTGCCTGGTCTAACCAGTTCTGACTTTTCCCACTGGACCAGGTGTGGCTTGGTGGACCTGGATCATCTTCTCCCTGATGGCACACTCCACCCTTTTAATGATCTATGCAGCTCTCACCAACTTCCTCCTACTGATTTCTGGAAATTTTGTCAGGTTAAACACTTCATCTCTTCTTTAAGGGACGGACCCTTTTCTCCCTGTCCTCTCTCTGCATTTGAGCTTATTCTCTTTCTCCCCTCCGCTAAACGTCATTGGCTCTCAGAGATGCTCCAGTTTTTTGTGACCCCCTACATACTCTCTCCCTCTATCTAAAAGATATGCGTGGAGTGCTGATTTACACATAGACATTCCTGTGATCTTATGGGAATCTGCATTTTGGCTACATAATAGGCTTATATCTGATGTAATTATGCAAGAACTTAGGGCTCGATCCAAATGTTGGCTGGTTTTAACATCAACTGAGCAATGCAAATGTTCCACTAGTAAGAAGCAACGCCAGTTCTGAAACACACGTCGCCAGTTGCCAGAACAGCAAGATCTCACCCATAGAGGATAATGTACAAGCGACGCCAAAAGCCATTCAAATTTTGGAGTTAGGGCTAACGCGAGTTAAATTGCAACATTTCACTCCAGAAATCTAACGCCTATTTTTTTTGTCGAACATCACACAAGTCAGAGTAGAAAACCACCATCGGGAAAATAAAACAAAGAGTTAGGGATAACATGAGTCTGCTCTTCCCTACCCAGCCAGTAGGGGAACACAGAGATGGCTTTCAGCACCATGGACAGCTTTGAATGCCATAGAGATGTGCACTGCTCACCCCTGTGGCATTCGAAGGTTTAAACAGAAACAGTACACCAAGCACTACACAATGCCCCCCCTTCTATCCCCCCCCTTAGTATGTCAACATATATTGCATATATTCGACATACTAACTCCATCCCTCATTCACCTTATTGACTCATATAGTAGTGGAACCTGTCTTTTATTGGACAATTAACCCTTTGAGTACCAGAGAGGTAGTAAAGCATTGCTTAGCATGTTTCCTACCCCTCTGGTACCCAAAGGGTTAATAGGCAAGGTATGGACTACATACCTTGCCTGTATATATGTGTGTGTGTGTTTCAAATTTTTTTTATTAAAAGACTATTATTAAACATATCTTTAGTTAGATCTCATTCATTTTTAATACCCTACCTCCTGTGTCCCATTGCTATCAGTACTTTTGCTCCACTCTCCTTCAAATGGAGAGTGGAGCAAAAGTACTAATAGCAATGGGACACAGGAGGTAGAACATTATAAATGAATGTGATCTAAGTTAAAATACAATTGAGGGAGCAGGCTGCACTCTGACTGCAGCGCTTCCCTCATCTTAATTCATTAAAGTGCCATTGCTGTGGGTGGCTGTGAAGCCCGCAGCATAAAAAAGGCTGGGTACAAGAGAGGCATTGGAGGAAGTGGGTAGAGGGGAGAGAGACATCGGAGGAAGCGGGTGGCAAGTTTGTATTTGCTGCCTGCTTCCCCCGATACCTCTTTCCCCTCCTCACTTGTCGACATGGACTCACACACTGAACAACTTTTTGCATGCAGGGGACAATGTTGAATGCCACAGGGGTGAGCAGTGCACATGCCTATGGCATTCAAAGCTGTCCATGGTGCTGAAAGCCATCTCTGTGTCCCCCTGCTGGCTGGGTAGGGAAGCACAGAGAATGCTGTTCAGAACTGTCGAGGTCGATTTTGGATTTTCTGACTGAACTTTCTATTATGGAGTGCTGTGATTGGCTGTGGTGCCAGGTAACATTTTTATCGTGTGTTTTTAGGTAAGATTTTCTATGCGACGCAGGTTTAAGGTTAACGTGTATTTTGTTGGTCATCGCTCGTTAACTTTCTGGGTAAGGAAGATTTGAATCTGAGTCTTGCTTAACTCACGAAGGCAGTTTTTTTCTTCACGTTGGTTTTAACGCCAACATTTGAATCGAGCCCTTAATTACAAAATACTAATGCGCTGGTATCACACCCCAGACAAACTTGTGGGAATCTTCCCAGGATCTTCCCCCCTTTGTTGGAGATGCGGGTTGGAGGAAGGCTCTATGATTCATGTGTGGTGGTCATGCTTCAGTTTGACAAAATTCTGGACTGATGTGGCAACTCATCTCCCAATCTTATCTGGCATTCACCTTCCCAGTTCCCCTCAGGTCTTACTCTTTACACTTCTTCCTGATATTAACCCTATCCTACCCACTTTTTCACTGACACGTTGGCTCATATTGGTCATTGCTGCTAGGGCATGTATTCCTGCTAAATGGCAATCTGCCGTCTCCCCTACTATTCAGGATTGGAGAGTGCGCATCACGATTCTAATGGCTCTCCCTTGCTTTTCCAAAACAGATATGAACAATCACTGACATATATGGACTCTTGAGATCTGGTTTCACCGAGCTTTCCCTTCACTGCTTGGACCACCTGTTCTGCTTTTTTTGCTTTGCTTAACCATCTTTTTCCTGCTCTTCTTTTCTCGTATTCTTCTTCTTCTTTTCTTTTCCCCTTTCTTTTTCTTTTTCCTTCTAAGAAGGGATTTTTCTTATTATCTAACACCATTTGAGGATAACTTATATGTCTCGTGGCCATTCATCGGTTTCTGCTTTACTGTTTATGAGAGACTTGTGATGTTCTGTTTATCCATGGACGATACTGATATTGTACTATGCTGTTTATGGACATCACTTTTTGCTGTATTGTAATATTTCTTCTCAATAAAATCTTAACCCAATGCGTTCTGTACCCCTCTGGCACTCGAAGGGTAAAAAAACAAAAACAAAAAAACCCTCCAAAGAATTACACTCACAAGCGAGGACCTGCCTTGAAGTAGTATATGTACATATTACATATAAAAGTAGTACTTATCAACCCACATTGCACCATAAAGGACACTTCTGTCAGACATAACTCTATTGAGAAAACTGTTTTTAAAAAATACTTACAGTAATATGCAAAAGTTTTGTCAGGTGTGAAAAAATGCTGTAAAGTAAGGAAGCTTTCAAAAATAGACATGCTATTATTTTATATTCACTAATTAACAAAATGCGGATAGTGAACAGAAGAAAAATCTAAATCAAATCAATATTTGGTGTGACCACCCTTTGCCTTCAAAACAGCATCAATTCTTCTAGGTACACTTGCACAAAGTCAGGGGTTTTGTAGGCATATAGTCAGGTGTATGATTAAACAATTATACCAGACAGGTGCTAATGATATTCAATTTAATATGTAGGTTGAAACACAATCTTTAACTGAAACAGAAACAGCTGTGTTGGAGGACTAAAACTGGGTGAGGAACAACTAAACTGAGCTAAGTTATACATCATGGCAAGAATGAGCACAGCAACAAGTCTCAAGGTCAAGACATCAGAAAGGTCTCTCCCAGGCAGACATTTCAAGGCAGACAGGGATTTTCAGATCTGTAGTCCAAACTCTTTTGAAGAAGTACAAAGAAACAGGCAACACTGAGGACCATAGAAGCAGTGGTCAGCCAAGCAGATGAAAGACACACCATGCTTACTTCCCTTCACAATCAGAAGATGTTCAGCAGTGTCATCAGCTCAGAATTGGCAGAAAACAGTGGGGACCTGGTACACCCATCTACTGTCTGGACAAGTGGTCTTCATGGATTACTTGTGGCCAAAAAAGCCATACCTTTGATGTGGAAGCAAGGCCAAGTGACTCAACTATGCACAAAAGCACAGAAACTGGGGAGCTGAAAAATGGCAGCAGATTCTCTGGACTGATGAGTCAAAATTTGAAATATTTGACTGTAGTAGAAGCCAGTTCTTTCGCCGAAGTCTGGGGAGTGGTACAAGAATGAGTGTCTGCAGGTAACAGTGAAGCATCGTAATGGTTCCTTGCAAGTATGGGGCTGTATTTCTGCAAATGGAGTTGGGGATTTGGTTAGAATTAATGGTCTCCTCAATGCTGAGAATTACAGGCAGATACTGATCCTTCATGCAATACCATCCGGGAGGCATCTAATTAGTGCTAAATTTATTCTGCAGCATGACAACGACCCAAAACAAATAGCCAAAGTCAAAGTAAAGAAAAACAAGGAGTCCTGGAATTTATGGTATGTCCCCCACAGAGCCCTGATCTCAACATCATATAGTCTGTCTGGGATTACATGAAGAGAGAGAAACAACTGAGGCTGCCTAAATCCACAGAAGAACTGTGGTAAGTTCTCCAAGATGTTTGGAACAACCTACCTGTCGAGTTTCTTAACAAACTGTGTGCAAGTGTATCTAGAAGAATTGATGCTATTTTGAAGGCCAAGGGTGGTCACACCAAATATTGATTTGATTTAGATTTTTCTTATGTTCACTCACTATGCATTTTGTTAATTGATAAATATGAACTATTAACATGTCTATTTTTGAAAGCATTCTTATTTTACAGCATTTTTTTACACCTGTCTAAAATGTTTTCACATTATGCCTTGTTCGTCTGAATTCCAAAATTGGCCGAACCGAATCCCACAAGTCTACTGGATAAATCGTTTGGTAAACCAATTGTACCATAGGGTACATAAACATTTTCAATTTCCCCATTGATTTAAATATGGCTTTTAACTCATTGAATGCTAAGTCTCCAATGTGTTGCAAAAGGAACCTTTCTTTATCCCCTATGTTACAGATGGTTTACCCCTAGATTGCTACAATTTGTTTTTATACATGTGTTTATTATATTATACACTATGTACAAGTTAATATACTAAGCTATGGAAATCTTTCAAGGGCTGATCATATTAAAATGTCAGAATTTTAGTTTGCAAAGAATGCATTCTGAATACTCAACACTAGCTATAAATATGTAAAAGACTTGCAACTTCATACTCATAGAATTAAGATTCTATCTCTGGCACATCTCTTGATTACAAGTGACAGTTTGACTTGTATTTGCAATTTTAAAGACATCTGCAAAATATGAACTATTTCTAACACCAAAACAAACTCAATCACATGAATTTTTTTTAGAATGTAATTCTTAACCCTTTGAGTACCAGAGGGGTACACAACACATTGCAGAGCAATGCATTGCATACCCTTTTGGCATTCGAGGGTTAAATATAACAAAAGCCTTCACAGAGTTTCTCAACCATGGTCCTCAAGTACCCCTACCAATGAAGGGGATTAACAAAAAAGTGCAATACAGGTATCTTGTGGGCGTGTATGCATGGTACTAACATAATAATTTTTCATTAGGTTCATCATATGTTGTCATTTCCTACCTTGCATATTTCAGACACTCCAGCAGTAAAGGGTTACAACACACTTCAATGTTTTACCAGCTACCATAACATTTACGGACTCGATCTCTGGAGCATTTGGGAGCATTTCTGCTCCCTTGATTATCAACCAAATATTCCAAAATAAGGATTATTTGGGAGTCCAGCTTCCATTGCTTGTGGCAATGTAATAGTTACATGTTTGCATCAGAAAATGCCAAACTCTGACCTTTTTTAATCAGGACCAAAGTCTGACATAATTACTGGCCTTTAAAATAACTCCTGGGGCTTAACTTGAGAACATGTAGGGCCACATACAATATGATAAAGATGTGCATCCAACTTAACTACAAGGTACAAATACTATTTCCCAAAATTTCCATTGATATATTCCCTTGAGGAACCGAGCGTGAGCAACACGATGTAAAGCAATGTGTTTCATGTCCTTCTGGTCCACAATGGGTTAAATGGGACTTTTAACCTCTTGAACGGGGCTAGATGTTGCTGCAATTGTACTACTATTGGGTGTCAAAGCTGCTGCAGTTCCAATAGCAGCAAAGGCACTGATCATAGCTAAGGTTGTGGATGCTGATAACTTGTTTTGTTGCAGCTGGTTACTCAAAACTAGTGTGTGTGACTGAGTAGGACATGGACTCAGAAGCAGTGGTGATGATGATGACCAACAGGATGTGTATTTTTGGGCATCTTTGCTTGTTCAGGGTCAGACTTTCCAATTGCTCTCTCAATCAGTTTATAGACAGGCACAGTGCTTCTTTTCAGTTGTGGAAGATTGAGCCTTTGCCTTTCAGCTAACTTTCTGGATATGTCATCATCTTTTGGGATGGGTGAAAATTTTCGCCTCATCTGAAGTTGGTGAATAATGACACTTTACGGCTGGAGAATAATTTTCTGCAAAAAGTGCAGTTTTTCCACTTTTTCCCGCCTTTTTCACCTAGCTCATTTTGCATTGAAATCAATGGGAAGAAAAATGTTTCTCCACCACACAAATCTTTTCTACAGCCATATAAGGTGCTAGGCTCTCACAGCATGTCATTCTGTGTTTGTGAGAGGAGAGAACAGCACCTTGTTTGAGACAGAGAAGATAGGGGAATTGAAGTTTAGTTTAGGGAATATTTTAGGTAGGACATTTGTTCTGTGTATTAGGAGAGTCAGTGGGGCACTCTGGGGAGAGGAAGGAGGTTGACCCCAATCACTCCAAGATTCCAGGTTACTGACTGGCAACGCAGGTTATTAATTTTCACAATTTTAGATATGATGAGTGCATCTGCTGCTGCTGTAAGTGCTGCACCTTTGACACCTATTAGTAGTGGTAGTAGAATCGCATCAACAACTAGCCCAGTAGTAGTATTAGCAGCAGCACCACCTCAGGAACCCCTCATTCCATGAAGTCCACAGTATATAGATACTTCACTCAGGATCATCAAGCTAAGCATGTTGTTATCTGTTGTCTGTGAAAAAGCAAATGAGCAGGGGGAAAGCAGGCTCACACCTAGGAACCTCCTCTATGAGATCCTACCTGAAACACAACTACAGGTCTGACTGGGAGACTCAATATCAGGCCAAAGGTGCCACAACTAGCAGCAGCAGAAGCACTTTAAAAAGTTTCCAGGGCTCTAGGGAAGAAAAAAGAAGTAGTGAAGTTATTTATGTGTCAGAGAGTGTGCTACTGCCAGTGCCAACAGTTGGTTCAGTCCAAATAACACCTACAGCTCCTGCTGCAGAGGAGTATGATGACTCTGGCTTTGCTTTAGGAGATGGCAAGAGTCATAGACTGCCCACATATGCTCCCTCTACAGCCACCAGCTCCTCTAGTCATGTTGTTAAAGCAATAAAGTTTCAGGTTTCTTCTGTCATGTCCTGCCAACCCACACTGACTGAGTTCCTAGGAGGGAATCAAAAACAATTCCAAGGTATGCTGGTGGAATGGCAAGGTTGCCTAGATGTTGGCAATGGACATCCTGCCATATTCTTTTGTAGAAAACTGAGATTTCAGAGAACTGATGTCATGTGTAACTCCACTATGGAATATCCCAAGCCGCAGTTATATTTCTAGGATGTCTGTGCCTGAATTGTACAAGCAGGTGGTTAGTGTGGTGGGCAAAGGGCTGAAAAGTGAATATGGCAAGAAAATCCACCTGACAACAGATATGTGGACAAGTGGTCAGAGCACAGACTATATGATTGTGACTGCTCACTGGATTTCTCTCAGAACAGCAACAGTGGACAACACTAGCTTACAGCATCAGGTGAAAGCCAGTAATCATGCTTCTAGTTCTGGCAGTGCAATTCAAAGGTGGCAGCAGCAGCAGAAGCAGGATAGCCTATACCATCCTCAGACCACCTTGTGCATGCAGAATTTCGAGAGACAGTCCCATAAAGCTGTAATTGTTTTAAGTAAGCTAGAGCAGGTGATAGAGAAACAGATTGTACCCCGCTCCTTAAAAGCTGGTTTTTCTGTCTGCTGATAACTGCTCCAACATAATCGCTGCTTTGAGAATAGGTGGTATGGTGCATGTGTCCTGCTTTGTCCATGTGCTAAATTTAGTTGCAACCAGATTCCTGGCAGAATCCTCCGAAACAGTAAGAGATGCTTACTATTGCCCGTAAAATCTGTGCCCATTTTAGTCATTCCTACAGTACCCGCAACGCTCTATATTCCATAAAAGAGCGTAACAACCTACCCCATCACCAGCTGAAAATGGAGGTCCCTACCAGGTAGACTTGCACAATGTACATGCTAGAGCATTTGCACGAGCAGAATCAGACCATTAGTGAGTACACATGCAAAACTGGAAGGCTTTGGAGGGAGCCTCTTTGTCACCTGGCCAATGACAACTAATGTGCGATGTATGTGAGCTGCTGGAACCCTTTGAGGAGGTAACCATGCTGGGAAGTCACACTGGGGCAGGAATTAGTGAACTTCTACCACTGATATTTTTATTGCATGGTTGAGGATTCTTACCAGAATGACAACACAGACATGCACTATCTGGTAAAGGACATGTAGCGTGCTTTGAACAAGATCCTCACATAGTGTCCATTAAAAGCAGTAAGGAATACATTCTTGCCACTTTGCTGGACCCCTGCTTCAAACACAAAATTTCTGAATTTCTGCCATGGGCAGTTTGTCACAACAATGAGTCATAATCAGCAGCAACTCTCTGAGGAATCTTTCAAGGAATATCGAGACATGCTTATTGATTGAGTGGAGGGTTTCATTGTGGATGATGAGAGGGAGAAAGTGAGGGCACAAAAAAACATCTAGACAGTATAGTGAAAAGGAAGGCAGCAAAGCATTTCAACCATAATATCCCATTCAGAACACAGGGCAATTCATGGGTTTCAGCAGGGGGCGGCAAAAACCCAACATTGGTGGCGGTGGTGGCAGCACATCTCTTTGGGACTGCTACCTGAGTATGGGTTGGTAACTGACATACAGGAACACCGTGTAGCTCTTAGAAGTTGTCCCACTGCATGTGAGATGGTTTCTGCATACTTGCAGTATAGTTATATCCCCATGAAATATTGCAAACAAAGTAGTGTGTGTGTGATCAACGTTGAAACCCTCAGCTGTCCTCCAGCAAGTGTTGAGAACTGGCCGGCAAGTACAGATGTGACATACTGCCACTGCTGTGAAATAAAGAAGATGGACGGACTCTGAAGCTAGTAGTGAATCTACTGTCACTATTGTCACTAACAATAGCAGTGGCACCACCTGTGCTAAAGGGATGGGAGCCCACATTCCCCAGACCACCACCAGTGTTTAAAAAAGAGAAGCTGAATGGATCCTGAGGCTAATGACTCTGGGGAGATGTGTGCCACTAATACTAGCAGTGGAATCGCTAAAGGGTCTAGAAGCCAATGAGGCAAAGCCCCCCAACATAATCCCTCTTTTGTGATTTGGGGGCAGAAGTCTTATTTGATCTAACAGCAGGGTAGTGATGAGTAGACTGGTGTGCCACAGTCTGAGCACAGTGGCCACCATGGGACTGGCTTCCTCAAACAGTGATATGGGACCAGGGCCTGCTCCTTTTGCTATCAATAATCCTGGTAGCTGCAATGATTATTTTGAGGTAGCAGCATCACCTGTCTCTATGGAGAAGAATAAAAATGGCTGTTCTTCTGCAAGTGTCATAGAATAACAAAATAGCAGGTTGCACTGTGGTAATCTAAAGCTAGAAAAGATAGTGCAGTACACGATACTTGCATAAAAACATAATTTATTGAAATAATCTTCTTTAAAATACATCCGTACGTGTAACTGCACTTTAAATCAAGATGTTAAGGGTCAATTCAACAGCAAAAGGAATAGGCAGAAACACTTATCTTTACTCCATTCGATCAACGCGTTTCACGCTTAGACCGCGCTTACTCACGATCTTGGAACAAACATTGACCACCATTGTTCACCTCTATTTGAAAACATGTTCACCAATCACTTCCCTGTAGAATCCACATTTGCAATACTATTGGATCCCGGTGAATCACCTATAATCTTTTGATAATGCTTAAAGGCAAAGCCATTAACCCCCCGTTACAAGGTATTTCACCAGTCAAGCATCTCCATCCATTAGAAATCACTTGCATACTAAATTCGCCCCTGGATTACAATATTAAAAACAGCATAAGAGATGCTAAGGCATTGCATTACATACAGTGCATTGTAATTTTGGATTCAACACAAGTTCATTTTTTGACGATACGGAGAATAGTACAAGATTTATTAGCGCTCTCCTTTTTTGTCTCTCTTCTTCAAGTTTAGACCATTTTTATTTTGCCAGGAAAAAATTATGTTAATCAGACAAAACAGTAACGTTGAAATGAATATTTTTTTCTGAAAATACCTTACAATATGGTGGTAAATTAAACCACACCCACTTTTAAGACTGTTTTTCACCTTTGACGGAGATGGGGGAATTGGATGCAAAAAATTACGGAAACATGCCTGAGAATTGACAGACCATTGCATAAGAACTTTTTTATTCTGATTACAGACAATTTCAGTTACCACCACTTTCTGAACATCTCGCCCTAAGTATATCAGCTGAGCAGTTCATGCAGCCAGAAAAGGAATAAGGCTAGCAGTCTGTTAAGTTAGGTTGAATGGTAAGCCACAGTCCAATCACTAAGTTTGCAATACTGTTCCTGATTCCTCAGGTGTAGTAGCAGGGATCTTTTTCCTAACATCTGGTATGGTAAATATGGGTAGATTATAAATGTGAAAATGGGCAAAAATAAGGGTTTTGCATTGATCCTTTGCAGATATTTTTTAGTCACAGACTGCTTTTGTAGACTGTATGCAGCGGGTGCTCAATAACTGAAAGTGGAAGAGGATATGAACTGGAAAAGCTAATTCATGTAAAATACACTTAATTAAAGCATAATAAAGGCAGCAGATAATGTATATTAATATATACTTTGCATATCACAATAGTTATGAAATATAATTATTTCTTTGATGACTTCTTACAATTATATAGAAATTGACTTTGAATTAAGTTACATTTTAATTTCCATAATCAATACTAAAATGTTCAATTAATTCTTTTGCAGCTAAAAACGGACATTAGACATTCATCAATTGCTTTACATTTCCAGTACACGTCAATAATTACTTTGTGATCAAAATAAAAGCAGCTGTTTACTGCTCATCATATCTCTATACATAGTATCAGCTGTACAAAGGCAGATGAGTCCACAAACTTGTAATAATTTCTTTGTTGAAAATGTTGCTGAATTTGGAATAAGAGTCTAACCCAAACAAAATTTTATCAGACTTGAAATATAATTTCACATGTTGATAATGTTTAAAGTATGGTATGCTTCAAATTGTAAAGTCATGCATATGGTATTCAAAGTTTCCTCATACCTCTAACCCAGTGGTTCTCAACTCCGGTCCTCGGGACCCACTAACAGGCCAGGATTTGATGATTTCCTTGTTAGAGCACAGGTCAGTTAATCAATATGAATGAGCCTCTGATCACCATACCTGTGCTCTAGCAGAGAAATTCCTAAGTCCTGGCCTGTTAGTGGGTCCCGAGGACCTGAGCTGAGAACCACTGCTCTAACCTCTTAAAGATATTGTCAAGTTTGTGATTACATTTTGTTTTATTAAAACTATAGTTGTACTATATCCAGTGTAACACTTTATAATTACAAAGAAAATTGCATCTCATGGATATTTCAAGTGTGCTTATATTTTACCTGTGCATAAATGATCAATTCATAAATTCATAAGCATATAATTAATAAATCTCTATCCTCTTTAACAATTATATATTTATAAAAAAGAATATAATATAAATAAGTGGATATTTAAATTAACCCCTTAATGACGGGCCGCACACGCACCTTGCTGTCCGTTAAGGACCACGGAGCTTCTTTTTTTTTTTGCGGCCGAGTTCCGGACACCCCGAACGGCGTGCAGCCGCGAGGGGAGCCTGGAATTCCATGACGGTCCAGTTCCGTCATGGGTCGTTAAGTGTATAACAACCCATGACCGAACAGGACCGCCATGGGTCCTAAAGGTGTTAATGCAGTGTTTTATAAATCCCCTGTGATTCATGTCTCCAAAAACTGGGAGCACACCTGAAATGCTTATACTTAGTTACCAAGTGGTGCCCTAAGACTCTAGCAGTAGCTGTGAGAGGATTAAATTCCATCAGACTGGGCATTACATAATTACATTTCACATGAGGATGTGTGTCAGTTCAACGCATGTATTGGTATTATTGTAAGGACTTAGGGCTAGATTTAAAGGCTCACGTTAAACCAGCCGCTAAGTGAAAAAGGCACATCGCTCACAAATAATACATGAGTTACGGCAGATTCAATAGGTACTCTACGAGAATAGCTATCGAGCGTAGGCACACACAAAACACGTAACACAAAAGCCGTTGTCGCTCATGTTAATGCACAACGGACGGCCAAATCACACGATAACATCGCTCAAAACAACATGTAGCATAACGGCTGCCTTTGTCTAGCAACCATGATTGATGCAAAAACAAATTCAAACACACAGCCAATCACAAAGCCCCAATGTATCAAAAAAATTCAAATACACCTATATATATACCCAAAAATAACCGCCATACACTGTCTGTTATCAAGTTCTTCAGAGCCAGATATCAGGACCCAGGAGCGGAGGATAGTGATTAGAGAGAGGGAGACAGGAGCGTTCATTGAAGGTAGAGGAGTTTTGGAGTTTGGAGAGAGGAGAGCATTGCACAGAATATGACACATAGCACACCTTTGTACATATTACATATACACATACAAACACATACACATACATACACATAGCCCTTTTATTTTATAACACCTTACACATTTTACATTTTATTTTGACAGTGTGAATCTGTGAGTGAAAGTGTGTGACAGAGAGTGAGTGGATTGAGTGTGTCTGTGAGGGCCTGTGGGAGTGCCTGGGTGTGAGTGGGTGAGTGATGGCCAGGAGAGGAGGACAGGAGAGAGGGATGGGGAGAGTAGTGGAGGAGGAGGAAGGTCAAGAGGGTATCCCTCAGCAGAGCAGGGGTGGGAGAGGGAGATCTGCAGGGTGGAGGGGGACCCGGCCAACAAGAGCCGGCACACAAAGGACAGGGACAGAACCTGCAGTGGGGCGAGGGGTAGTTGCTGGGGAGCAACACACGCAGTCAGGGTCAGACCAGGCAGGGCACTCCGTCTCAGAATCATCCCATACCGGAGGTGAAGAGGGCAGGATCAGGGACCCCAAATACACAGAGGAGGAGAACACGGCTCTCGTGGAAGCTGTCCTGGAGAGGCAGCGTGTTCTCCACCCAACAGCGAAGGTCCCTGGCCTGTCAGCGAGGAGGAAGGCAGCCTGGAACCAGATCTGCAGCCGGGTCAAAGCGGTGGCTCCATGAAGGCGGGACATGGAGTCCATCAAAAAGAGATGGGGCGACTGCCGGAGGGTGGTGAAAAACAAGATGACAGAGCTCGCCAAGCACGCCCGAGGCACTGGAGGTGGCCCACCCGTCCCTATCACATTCTGCGGCTTGGAGGAGATGGTGTGGCAGACCATGTCCCCAACCCTGATCGAGGGGGTCGTTGGAGGAGCTGACACTGGGGATGAGAGGAGCCTCCACACTACCGGTAAGTGCAACACTACAGAACAACACACTACAGCAACCAACAGCAGCTGCACACACAGTCACACCTCAACACATGTCCATCACTCAGCCATACAACTGCACTGCACCCTGAGGGTTAAAAAAAGGACACAACACCAGGACAAATGGCAAGGTCCAACTTGGGACAAACCTGTCAAAGTCCTACTTCAACCCTCCTGTCTCTGTGCTCATCACACACAATACACAAACCGTTATGTTCAAAATGTCGTCTGTCATATATCATCACTGTTCACACACAGTGTCACCCATGTCCCCACAGGGAAGTCAGCACTTAACCCCTTGAGTGCTAGAAGGATCATCAATGCATCGATCAATAATGCGTTGGCAACACCTCTGGGACTCAAAGGGTTAACCAGAAAACAAACAAGTCAATAGGCCAATGATCACATGCTACACAGGGGGCATTCACTAAGCGGTGACAAAGAGATGGTGGACACAAAGTAACCCTCACACACCCTCACTTCACCAATACCAGTGTTAGTCTATGGAGAATATGCAAAAACAAGAATCAAGTTCATAGGGTCCCATTGTACAGACTCCATGGAAAACACTGGAAATGGGGAAAGGAGATCACTGGAGAAGTCACCATCATGTTCACTTCATCAGTTAAACATCACTGCTTACTGAATCACAAAAAGGGTGGATCAGGTCACACATCACAGTGTCCCAGAGAATAAATGCTTGTATGTGCAACACACAGGCTGAAAACTATTCCACAGAATTAAAGGTGGATGAAGTAGGCCTTGGTGTTGTGGCTGCAATCATTTACTCTAACTTGAAATGACATATCCCACATCTGATTCCCACATGGGTCCACAGAGGTGCTGATGCCATGGATGGATGGTACACCAGCCGCTGTTTGCAGAATACACATGGGAAACAAATAGCAAACATTGTACCATGGTCACCAACAGGCCATGACTGACGGATATCTAGGATTGAGTACGGTTGCCTCACACAGAAGGATGGATGGGCTCATACACAGGGAAAAACAAGCCTCAATCAAAGATATTCCTCAATACTAGCTTGATTGTTGCCCTTAGGATTCAAATGTTTCTAAATATGTCCCAACACGATGTGAACACAGAGATCAGTTCATTGGATGTGATTGCCTTACTGGCCAGATATGTGCACCCATCACAAATCAACCTACATTGCTTCCATCCAAATACACATACATAGTATATCACACTCTACATAGATGGGATATACGGGGTATGTTCATATCCATCATATCAATACAATGTATTGTTGGATGGGTGCACATATATAGCCAGTAAGGCAATCACACCTACTGAACTGCTCTCTGGCTTCACATCTTGTAAGGATATTACTGTATCCATATGAAGGGTACATATCCACATACATATATGACCATTCCTACTTGTGTGTGACTGTAATGGGATAGCTATGGGTAATGTCATCATGATGTCATATCATTGCCATCGTAAAAAGATGTGTCTCGATCTAAGCCCTATCCCTCCAACACTCATGGTTATACAGATATTGCTCTATGTGACAGGTGGAGGTATCTGTCATTTAACCACACGGAGGCTCTTCAGCAGAGCCAAAGTCGCCACATTTTGAGATAAATACCTCTTTGGAGTGGTCCACAGAGTGTGCTTGCAAACCATGCACACTCTGTACACTATTCCAATTAAGTATTGTTCTCTAAATGGGGCGATTTGGGCTCTGCTGAAAAGCTCTCTTGTGGACAAATGACTGAAATCTACATCTCTCACATAGAGCAATATCTGAACAACCATGAGGGTAGGAGGGATAGGACTAACAGCGAACAACATATGTTTTCACAATGTCTACAATCTGACATCAATGTGGACTTAACCTTTGCCATCCCCCTTGAGAGATAGCCATCCCTACAAGTTGCAAAGACAAATATATGTTGTTGGATCCCCCCCCCCCCGAGTTAAACAATGGTGTCCTACTGCTGAAAGGTGTGTTGATTCAAAAGGTATCACAGCTCAGACATGGATATGTCAGGGGCAATATCCCAGTGGCCTGAAATTGTACAGTGGTGCTGTTTCTACACAATCATATGGACAGCTCTGGTACAGGGACCAGATATCTACATGGGAGGGTGTTGCAACAGCCCCACTGTACTATTTCGGGCCACTGTGATATTGCACCTCAAAATGAAACCTTCACCCGTAATAACTCAAACAACACCTTTCAGCAGTGGGAGTACCCTTGTTTACCCAGGGGGATTAACCCAAACACATATATTTTTCTTCACCACATATCAAAGTATAACTGTCTCCACAAACATATGGCTAAGGTAACTAATCACAACTTCTTATTTCTCCACACAGCTTACGGCCCTCAAGCCCAGCGGGAGCCAGTGGAGGAGGCAATGTCACCCCCCAGTGAGGAGTACACAGAGGAGTGGACCAGCCGGTGGTCACCGTATCCACCATCACCATCCCCTCCAACACAGGCTGCACCACCACCTACTGCACCCCTTCAAGCTGGACCACCACCTTCTGCACCCTTACAAGCTGGACCACCACAGGCTGCACCCCTACAAGCTGGAGCACCACAGGCTGCACCCCTTCAGTCTGCACCTCCCCAGTACAGTGGCTGGATGCACTACCACCAGCTACTACCCTCCAGCAGCAGCACCACTACCGCCAGGGAGACAATGGCTGCCAGGGACAGTGGCCACCACCCAATATGGGCCATATGCCTCCCAGATCAACCCACCCTCCTGGATGGCTCCACAGCATGCCCCAAGGTATGAGGTGGGGTCCCAGCACCTATCAGTGGCCACCATATGATCCTTGGCCACTGGACTACCCACACCTGGGCCTGATTGGTGAGCCCCAGCGCCCCCTACCCAGGGACATTTTCACACCTCCACCAGCACACACATCATTGGGCAGCTCAGGATCACTTGATGTGGTGGGCATATGCCCATCATCTGCACCAGCCACTCCAACAGCTCTCACAGCAGACACAGCACCTCCAGCAGCAGCAGAGGAAACAGCACCTCCAGCAGCAGAGGAAAGAGCACCCTCAGCAGCAGCAGATGAAAGAGCATCCTCAGCAGCAGAAGAAAGCGCACCCTTAGAAGAAGAGGAAACAGCACCCTCAGCAGCAGAGGAAACAGCACCCTCGGCAGCAGAAGAATCAGCACCCTCAGCAGCAGAGGAAACAGCACCCTCAGCAGCAGAAGAAACAGCAGCACCAGGGACACTGGGCACATCCACCTCCAGCACTGCATGCCTCACAGGGATGGAGGCAGAGTGTATGGCCCTTCAGAGGAGACTACACTGGTCGAGCAGGAGTACAGACAGCAACATCACCAGGAGCAGGAGGCAATCCAGGAGGAACATAGCCCAATTGGAGACCAGAATCCAAGCCCTGGAGTCCGAGGTGGCCAGGGGGAACACACTACTCCACCAGCTCAGGACTGGTCTAATGGACATGTCGACACAAGTACTTGTGGAGTTGAGGGAGATCAACAGCAGGGAGAAACTGAGGATGGAGAGGGAGAACTTGCGTTCCACCGAGGGGTCTACTGCAACCACCACCCCCTCCAGTGTTACCCCTGAAGCCACATCTAGGGGGCAGAGGATTACCAGGAGATCTACAAGGGCATCCACCTCTGGCACCCAGGCTAAGGTCCCCCACCCAAAAAGGAAAAAATGAAAGGCCCAACCTGTTAAATTTTCCCTCAATAAAGAAACCTTTTTTTTGCATTCCTGTCTGATCTGTTGTGTCTTCAGTTATGGATTGGGTGGCAGGATTGTCTCCAATGCATTGCCATACAATGCAGTGAACACAACCTCTGCCTGGGTGAAATGTTTGTGGGATGCTACAACATGGGTTCACACACACACACACACACACACACACACACCGTTGTACAAATTCAACTGGAAATACATCCCTGGAGCCATATTATACAACTGTGTTATATGGCGATGTTGTGTGTTGAATTTGAACAACAAAACATACCCCTTAGCACAACAAATGGTACAACATTGATCATTCGTCTACATCAAATGTTGTGTTTAACCCTTTGAGTGCCAGAGTGGTAGGCAACGCATTGCAAAGAAATGCGTTGGAGACCACTCTTGCACTCAGTGGGTTAATGGGATAACCAAACAAACAGCTATGTGACTTAGCGGGGACATAACAAGCAGGACAGATAAATGGGACATGCATCAATATTGTCTTGGATTCAAACACTCATTGTGCAACTGACTTACTGGGAAGCCATTGTTTTTAACCTAGGATTTCAATGTGTAGCACACACATTGATATCCTGGGGTGATCATTGGGGTCTCCAGTAAGTTGAGTTGCTGTTTCCCTAAGGGTGTAACAGACTTCACCAGTGATAACACATGTCCACTTAGTCTGGTTGTTCGTTGATGTAGCCCATGTACTGAGATATGTCAAAGTGGAGCAAAATCTCAGAACATTGATTATACTGAACAACACAGATACTGTGGACAAGAATTCACTGTTGAAGTATGTCCCCTGTATCAACACTTTATCACTCCCACAACACATTAGCGTATCACTGCCACCATCATCTGTTTGCATTGATACATCACAGAGTCCACTCACTGGCAAACAAGTGGTGGACTCCTGTGATGTGGGTGATGCCTTTCCATGTATGGGGGATACTCTATCCTGGGTGTGGTTACACATTGACAAATGTGTTATCAAATATATCCTCCTTATTATTAAATTCCCCAAGATTCCTTGGGGTGATTTAGGGGGACTGGACAGCATTGATTGAGTACTTCAAGTCACTTCCTCCTCCACCTCCTCAGACTCAGTGGACACATAAGGGTCCTTCCAGTTCCTCTTTTTGCTCTCATAGTGATAGGAGCCACTATGAGCCTTTCCTGCCTCAATGTTTGCTAAATATCACAAGAGAACAGCATAACACGTCTTTCTCACTCTGTAGCTGCTTCTATTTGTCTACCTTAACCAAAAAGTCATGTTTTTATAGCGGAAGTGCGAAAACAATGTAAATCAAAGGGTGAAAACTTTTTAGCCATTGAAAAAATGGCAAAAGATTATGGCCAATGGGTGAAAGATGCAAACATTTTAACCACTAGTTTTAAAGCGGATTTTCCCGCAAAAAAGTGACAACTTTTGCCCATCCCTAGAGATAAAGTAATCAGGCTAAATAAATGACCATAAGCTAGTTAAAAACGTTAAAAACTATATTTAAATATGAGAGTTTTGCCCCTGTTCTTTGTGCCCTTGGGGAGGAACAAGGGGCACAGAGAGAGTGGCTCTTAATTTATATTTTGAGGTTTGACTTTCACAAGCTTAACATAAACATCATGGTGTCTATGTTCCATGTGCTTTATGAGGGCATTTGTGCCAAGGTGTGCACCCACCTTTCCCTTTTCACTACCTTATCACATATAGTGGACAGTGCAGTCACTGATGTCTGCACTGTGTCTGCCCTGAGAGAAAAATATTCCTACACCCATCATTGTGACAGTTTAGACTGTGTTTAAGAACAATTTGTTCCTTGCTATCCATCTTTCAACCTCGCAGAAATCATGTTGTAATATGGCCTCAAGGTGTGATATGTTTGAGTTTTTAGTATAGAGAATGGTGTCGTCTGCATACATGTGTACTGAAGATGATTTGCAATCCTTGGGCAGATCATTTATAAAAAGAGAAAATAGAAGCGGGCCAAGAATGGAGCCTTGAGGAACTCCACTTGTTACTTTGAGCGGAAGGGAGTCATTGCCAGCAACTGACACATACTGCATTCTGTCTGATAAATAGGATCGGAACCAGTTTAGAGAATTATTACCCAGTCCTGATCTTTGGAGTTTATTTATAAGAATATTATGGTCTACTGTGTCAAAGGCCTTGGCAAAATCTAGGAAAATGGCTCCTGTGAGGTCACCATTTTCCATTCCCGTCTGGATATCGTTGGTTACTTTTAGGAGGGCCGTGACTGTTGAATGATTTGGTCGAAAGCCTGATTGAAGAGGGGTGAAAAAACTAGTCTGTTGGTAATATTTATTTAGTTACACGTGTACACATTTCTCTAGGATTTTGGATAAAGTGGGGAGTAGGGATATTGGTCTGTAGTTTGATACTACATTTTTATCCCCACTTTTGTGGATAGGCACAACTCTAGCCACCTTCCAGGACTTGGGCATGTACCCTGTTGCCAAAGAGGTATTAATTAAAGAAGCAATTGGTTTGGCCATTACCATAGCACTGAGCTTTAATAGCATTGCTGGTAGTTTGTCAGGGCTAGATTGGCATTTCATTTTTGGATTGAGGAGGTGATCATATATTTCTCTTTCATTTACTGGCATGAAATTGAATTCATTTTCAGAACTGGACCGGGTAACAGGTGCCAGTGAATCTTCTGTAGATGGCTGAACTTCTGAGTTATCTTTGTTTTGTGTAATCAGGGTGGTGGCACATCCAATAAAGTAGCTGTTAAATGCATTGGCTATGGCTATGAGGCATTGTATTGTTTCATTATCTATGATTATAGTTGATGGGTGAGTATGATTAGGAGGGTTATAAAGGTTTTTAATAACCTTCCAAAAGTTGGCTGGCTTTGAAATGTTACTGTTTAAGTTGTCAGTAAAATATTGTGCTTTTGCTAATTTTGTTTGTTTTGTACATGTATTCCTTAATTGTCTGTATGCAGTGTGATTATCATACTTGGGAACTTTTGAAACAGGGTTACCCGGAGGGTAACCCTGTCAGTTCCGACATAGGAAGAAAATGACGCGATTTGCGTCATAAAAGGGGCGGGGCTTAGGCGCGGAGGGGGGCGGGACAGAAAAAAAAAAAAACCCTGTAAAAAGGTCTCTAAGAGGGCGGGGAGTGGGAGGAATCGGGCGGGACAGAGCACAAGTGGGCAGAGTTTCTATTTAAACTCTGCCCACCCGGTAATCCACACATTGCCCCGGAGACCCGGTAATTCAGGCTGAAATCCGGAGTCTCCGGGGCAAAACCGGAGAGTTCCCAGGTATGGTGATTATATGCGGAGCCGGTTTGTTTAAATTTTGTCCATAAGGCATCTCTGAGACTGTATAATTGAATCAAATCAGCTGATACCCAGGGTAGATGTGCCCCCCTAACCCTGACCTTTCTTAGTGGAGTATGTGTATTACAGACCTGTAAGAATTCAGAGTTAAAGAATTCTATCGCTGAGTCTAGGTCTGGAATGAGCTGTATTCTCTGCCATGAGCAATTTCTTAAATCATTTAGGAAGGACTGAAGATTAAAATTTCTAAATGATCTTGTGAGTATGACTTTGGTTTTATTTTGCGGACACAGTAAACCATGGAGTGATCACTAAACACATTTGCTAGTACACCTGAGTCTTGGATTCGGCTTGTGCAGGATGAAAGGATCCAGTCTAGCAGAGCATGGTTGGATGTTTTAAAATTTATGCGAGTAGGGGAGGAGATTAGTTGTGATAAGTTCAATGTTTTAAAAAATGAACAAAATTTTTCATTCCTGGAGTCTAGCCAATTAATATTAAAGTCTCCAAGAACCACCAGCTTGCTTTTCTTATTTTGAGTGGCAATCTCCTTTAGGTGTTGCACTATGTCTGAAAGGGTATGTGCTGGGGTATTTGGTGGTCTGCAGATGCCTACAATTATGATTTGTTTTGAATATGGAATACAAATTTTGCCAGCAATGTATTCATAAGAATCAGAGTTATGAGAGTCATTTAGAAGAGTAAAGTTTACTGATTCCTGTATGTATATGATTACCACTGCAACAGCAGAATCTCTCCTTTCTCTCCACCATTTATTGCACAAGCAGTGTTGTGCTTGTTTTGCTAGTTCTATCTATCTATCTATCTATCTATCTATCTATCTATCTATCTATCTATCTATCTATCTACCTATACTTCTATCTACATATATTTCTGTCCTTAACTTAGGGTATCTGTGTTAGCCCAGTGGTGTAGAAGTAAAATGAATGAGCATTGCAATATGTGATAATTTTTTTATTGGTCTTTCAGGATGATTTTTAGAGAGCAACTACCTCCATTTATGAAATCAAAAGCTTTTGACTTAAAGGGAGGTTGTTACTCTCAAAAGCTTATCCTGAAAATGTTATGTTAGTCCAGTCAACTGTATTATCATGTATTGTAATACCCATTCATTTTTTACAGGCTATAAGCCTCCATTCTTCTGTTAAGACTTTCCTCTAGATGTTGGAACATTACTTCAGAAATTTGCTTACATTCAGCCACAAGAGCATTAGTGAGGTAGCGCATTGATGTTCGGAGATTAGGCATGACTCATAGTTGGTGTTCCAGTTCATGTCAAAAGTGTTCAGTAGGGTTCAGATCAAACTCAGGGAGCTGGGGAGGCAGTCAAGTTCTTCAACACTGCTCTCAACAAACCATTTCTGTATGGACCTAATTTTATGCAAGGGGACAGGAATTTATACACAATACATAGCAAATGTTATTTTATTTCCCAAAGGCATAGTATAAAAGGGGTATGATGATGCCTGTGTTGGTGGAGTGTGGGAAAACAATCAGGTGAACAGGAAATTTTTGGAGGAGGTTTGTTTTCTGGGATTGGGGGGCAATTAATAATAAAAATAAATAAATAAATACATGAGGGTGCCTGTGTTGGTTGGTGGAGTCTGGGGAAAGAATAGTTTGAACAGGGACTTTGTTTTTGGGGGGTTGTTCACTGGTATTGGGGGAACAGTTAATAAAAAAGCTGCTTGCTCACGTTTTTAAAGCACAATACTAGATAAGAACAGAGCTATGTTAGCTTCTGACAACAGATTGCAATAAATGATAAAATATACCTCCAGTATCTGATACAGGCATTCAGCACAGCCACACTTCAGTATATGCTAATTCATCTTATTCTTGAGAATGTAGAATGTGTGTATAGGTTCACTCAGTATAACATGTTATATTTGTATGTTTGTGTTGAATATATGATGTTTTATGTCTTCTTTGAAGTAGAGGCTCAGCCAGCTCATTTAGGAAACAGGACCACCTGTCTGTCACTTATCAGTAAAAAAGTATTTTTAATGCAATTATTTTTATCTTTTCTCCCTTCACAGCAACATTCAGAGACCAACTGGGTACCACCAATATTACTGTCAATATCAAGCAAGTCCAGCTCCTTCTCATTGCCCATTTGCCTCTAGGATAAAAATGTCATCTGCTTTCTCAAGTTCTCTCTCTCTCTCTCTCAGATTGATAACATTTGGGAAACTGACAACTCGTTTATCGTTGCCATGATGGAAATACACATGGGAAATGCCACGTGGAGAAGAAATATATTATTACAATTGATTTCAATGCACTGAATTGCAAAACAAAATACACTCATACACTCTTCAAGTAAATAACCTAGACCTCTTAGTAAACACAGTCTGCTAAGTAGGGTGCTTCAGGGGAATTAAATTACAAACACAAAAGCAGAACAATAGAAAGAAACCCTGCTATAACAGCACACCTACACATGCTAATTACTGTGTTATCATGGTCACATAATGATTAAAAAATCCTATACCATCAAGTTATTGGAAATACCACAATAGATAAAACCTAACTTTTATTCAATAGTAATTAAAAACAAACAGAATTTTCAGATACTCGTCGTGTGTTGTCCCAATCACCCAAGTATAATAGACAGGGAATTAACTAGTGTACTGCCAGATAGTTTTCCTGATTGCTATATATGTATACTGCTTTCAATATTACCAAATCATTTATTAGAGTTATCTCAACATTTATGTTTGTAATACTGAATCCAACAGGATCTAGTTACTAAAATAAAAGAGTTATTTAGTGTACCGCCGGGGCATTATCCGGCTTGCCAGAACCATTACCAAGTTTTATCGTGCTAATTGCCACATTATAATAACCTGATATCATGATACCATATCTCACAATGAAAACAATAGACAGGAAATTAACCAGTATGCTACCGGATCGTTATCCTGGTTATTATATGCATTTAAATACTGCAATCAGCACTACCGGATCATTTATCAAAGTTGTCTCGACGTATATGTTTATAATGCTGAATCAAAAAGATCTAACTACTTAGTAGCAAAGAGTTTGTCAGTGTACTGCCGGGGCATTGTCCGGCTTGCCAGAAACGTTACAAAGTTTTATCATATATCAATACTTCAGAATCTATGCACTGAATTAAATGGAAAATAGTGGGAAAATAGCATTTTTATGAGAATTCCCATGCAAGGCAAAAAGTGGCATTTTTTTCCAGGATTCTCTTCTGTAATGAAAATGTGTACCCATTGCTATTTATAGGAACTGTTAATAATTCATAGATTCCAAAATATTAGCTTAATTCATCATTGCAATCCAAATGTTATAACCCTTTGAAAATCATCATATAACATTGAAGTCTTGTTGGAACTTTAACTATGGCAGAACAACTGAAAACCACAATATGCAATTGTTAACATTCAAAGAAATCCTAAAATATTTCCAATGTATAAGATATTAACAATTTGAATTCGCTCAAAAGATCATCTAATAATATAATATATAACAATATTTAAGGTATGTTAGACACTTTAGGCCTGGGTTGTAAAAATAATCCTAATTAGAATTGTGTTTCCATATATTTAATATAGATGGATAAGAAGACAGTTTGACTAAAATGCTTTATGAACTTCATAAGGTGAAATAAATCATCAGTTTATTTAATGGTTTGCTATTATGAAATATATAAATAAAAAGAAATGTAGTGACATCAATTATAATACCATGTCTTTTCAAGCAATATATTTGGACACACATTTTGCATGAGGCTTTCCAAAGCATGAGACTGTCAATTATGTAAATTTACTAGGAAGCAAAACATCAATTCTCAAAGATTTCCTGTCTGTCTGGATTTGTTTTTTTCATTTTCGTCCTCATGAAATTGACATAAACATGAGTTCAAGCCAAACAGATGTTTTCATTTTGTCTGATTTGTATAGACTAAAAGTTAATTTGTGGATATTTCAGATGCTATATAATGTATTTTGTTGAAGTAAACATTGTGGAAATATGCAATGCTTCTGCTAATGAAGGAGATATATTTTATAAGAATAAAAGAACAACCTCTTCTGACAGAAATACATTTAATGATAAACACTATGATTAAATTACCCTTGCTTAAATAAAAAGACCATCACTGAAGCTACCATATACGATGCATACATTCAATATAGGTATGTGAGTCCAGGTTAATGGGCTGTTACACTTTTAAATTCTGACTGTGGGGCAATGTCACACTTTGAACATTCTTTTAGGGGTAATAGTTTAGACAAACTCTAATGTTATATACAAATAGGTTCTAATGCAAACAAATATTTAGGGCTCCATTCAAGTGTCCTCGTTAGGCCAAAAAAACCCTGCCAGCATTTTATCAAGAATGGTAAGTGATTCAATTACCTGTGCTATAAAAAAATGCCGGCAAAAAAAAGCCCTGCCTGGTTATTAGATCTTTAATCATCCGACACGGCAATTGAAATGATAAAAAACTGAAAAAAAAACAAAGTCCACAGTGGATGTATTGATATGGGGCCTTATGTTAGTAGAATTAACCCTATGAGTGCCAGTGTTGTGAAGTTACCCAGCTGGCACGCATAGGGTTAACCTGACTAAGTAACAAAGCAACAGCCCCTAAGAACAAACACTTACCATTCATCCAGATGTCCAGCGGAGTCTTCAGTATACTGGTCAGCTACTGTCCATCTTCTTTCTACCTCTGTCTTCTTTTCTTGTAGCTGTTAAAAAAACAAGATCCATGAATAAATGTTCCCTGACAATAACCTGCACATCTATGCAGGCCACTGATATTTTTATTTTAAAAAATTAGGATTTCTAAAAAAAACATGGGCACAAGTTCTTCATCACTTGGGGCATGTTATGTACTATTTAACCGCACACGTATACACAGTTTAGCCCTTTGAGCCCCAGAGAGGAATGCAATCCATTGCTCTGCAATGTGTTGCATACCACTCTGGCACTCAAGGAGTTAAACTATGCATAGGTGTGTGGGTTATTGTCAGGGAACATTTATTCATGTATCTTGTTTTTTTTAAAAGAAGAAGGACAGTGGATGTCAGGTAAGTGTAACACGGATAAGCTAACCATCGGTGCTTGACAGTATGTCAGGAACCAATCGTTAGCTTATTTTCCTTTGTTGTTCCCAGTGTTGCTGCTATTTATTGGTGTTTAGGGAACTTAACACACAAAAACTAATGTTTGGTCACAAGACCTTTTCTGTGGCTCGACTGTTGTGCTTTCAGCTGGTAGAGTAATTGAATGGCTTGTTAGCACTTTTTGCTAACGGGCCACTATCCAATTTTGCCCTACCACCTGTTTTACCGGGCTTAATTGAATTGAGCCCTGTCTTTCAGGAAAAAACACATTGAATTTAAATATTGCAAATTGGCAATGAAGTAAAACTTGGTTATATTAAATAATAGACCCAAAGTAATAAAGCCATCAAAATATGTGCATTTGCATTCTATAGGATATAGGTGAGTTACAGAAGGCTTTTCTGAAATCCAGAACCCATCTTGCATTGTGTTTTAGGCTAGAAGATATTCATGCCTCATCCACAACCACAAAGACTTTAGAGTGGGACATGCTCAATATTTTGCAGAGAAGAGTTGCGGATTCAGAAAAGCATTTCCCACCATGCAGAGTAAGCAAAAGCTTTATGCAAAGTGCTGGTACAATTTATATGTATTGTGGTCAAACCCATTACAAGCATCTGCTCCCTACATACAAGTTCCATTAAAAAAAAAAAAATCCTACAATAGTGATGTGGGTGGAGATCTCAGAAGAATTGTCCTATTGTGTTCCCATGAGAAATGCCATGAAAACCATGTGGCTGTCTGCTTTTTTACTAGAAAATCCGCCCTCAGCAAAACCTGTAGAATTTTCTCATTTTCGTCTACATCAAAAGGGATATTTGCTATGTTTTCCAATTGCTACAAACTTCCTACCTGTTTACTATGTGTACTTTGCATTTTTGCACCAAAAACATGGCATCACCAGGAAGTAAAATAGAAACATAAGTTACTAGAGAGATAGAAAGGTTGAAAAGCAAATTCCTAGCATTGTATTTAGAGAAATAAGGCTAGCAGAGGCCCATAGTGTTAGCCAAAACTATGAGCATTCTGATTACAAAAGAAAAAAAAAAAGGAGGAGCTGAAAGGAATGTGATGCATACAGTGAGTCAGAGGAGGAGAAAGTGAACACCATCATGGAAGGGTATGGGAACCCTGATTCCTCAGACCCAATGATGCCCAGTTTTCATTTTGTCTGATTTGTATATACAAAGTTAAGTTGGGGAGATTTCAGGTGCTATATAATGTATTTTGGTGATGTAAAGATTCTTGAGCTAATCAATGCATTTACTAATGAAGAAGATATAATTTATAAGGATAAAAGAACAACCTTTTCTGACAGAAGTACTTCTTATGTAAAATACTTTGATATTACCCTTGCTTGAATAAAAAGGCCATCACTGAAGGTACCCTATATAATAATTCGCTAAAACATGTGTAATGACGCAGTCATGCCAGTAGAAACTGTTGCACGTGCTGCAGTCATGCGCAGTAGAGACTGCCCGTGATGAGGCTGATACAGAGCGGAACGCTCCAAAGGAGCGTCCAGCTCTGTATCAGCCACGGAGCAAGCAGTCTCTACTGAGCATGACTGCACCGCGACCGGCTGGCACTGTATCACCCACGGCGTGGGCAGTCTCTACTGCATATGAATGCCCCGCGACCGGCTGGCAGAGGCACTGTGGCCCATGTAACGGGCTCTTCAACTAGTATACCATATAATATGCATACATTCAGTGTAGCTAACATTCCCAGTCTGTTTATTTTAATATAATTAGTGATATGTGAGACCAGGTTAATGGGATGCTACATTTTTAAATTATGTCTGAGTGGCAAGTTCACACATCTTTTAGAAGTACTAGTATAGACAAACTCTAATTTAATATATAAATAGATTCTAATGCAAATACATCTCAAGCCTTTCAGAAAAACACATCATATTTAAATAATGTAAATTGTCAATGAAAAAAAATTGATTATATTAAATACGTAAATAGTCCCAAAGTAACAAATCCCTTAACGTGTGTGTGTATGTGTGTGTTTTAGGACAGATGATGTATACATAGGGAGTAGGACATGCTCAATATTGTGCAGAGAAAAGCTGCAGATTCAGGACAGCATTTCCCATTATGCAGCATAAGCAAATGCCTAGAATACCTTTTTGAACCTGTTACAATTCATATTCATTGTGGTCAAATCCACTATCTGCATCTGCTCCCTATATACAAGATCAATAATAAAAAAATTGCTACAGGAGTGATGTTGGTGGAGGTCTCAGGAGATGCACAGCTTATTTTTAGGGATGGGAGAAAGATGCTGTTGTATTCCCATGAGAAATGCAGTGAAAACCAGGTGGTTGCCTGCATTTTTGTAGAATCTGCCCTCAGAGGCACATAATGTTTGCTAACACTATAAGTAACTGTATTAAAAAAAAGGAGGAGTTAGAAGGACCGTGATGCACACAGTGAGTCAGAGGAGTGTAATGGTATGTTTGACACACAGACACAGTAAGTTTTGGATGAAACACAATTTTATTGAACAATGATAATAACAATAACCCTCACGGGTCTTGTAATATATATACAATATAGTACAGACACAAGTCAGGTTATAAAGAGGTAGGCCCACACGGGTACAGTATATGCAGGTAATCCAGAATTTAATATACTGACACAGGTCAGGCAGTTCTCGTGTGATTCTCAGTTGGACAGTAGTGAATGGGTTACTATTAGGCCGGGAGTACTGACAGGCCGTAATAGTGCAAGGCCTTTTAAGAAGCTCAATTTTGAAGAGAGAGCACAAACTGAGTAATGCCCAAAAGTAATGGAAACCAGAACAACTGGTGGACTGCTGTAGCAGTAACTGAGACTAAGCAACTTGTGGACTGCCGTAGCAGTAACGGAGACTGCACAACTTGTAAACTGATGTAGCAGTAACGAAGACTGAGCAACTTGTGGACTGCCGTAGCAGTAACGGAGACTGAGCAACTTGTAAACTGACGTAGCAGTAACGGAGACTGAGCAACTTGTAAACTGACGTAGCAGTAACGGAGACTGAGCAACTTGTGGACTGCCATAGCACTAATGGAGACTGAGCAACTAGTGAACTGCCGTAGCAGTAACGGAAACTAAGCAACTAGTGGACTGCTGTAGCAGTAACCTAACCGAGCAACTTGCCCTGAGAGGCACCCAACCGAGGACTGCACAGAAGTGAGGACACACAGAAATGTTGCCTGGGTGACACTGAGGCATGGAGACCAGACTGCAGTGAACTGTCCGGAGACAGAGAGGATCCTAACACTGCCTCCACCGGAGACCAGATAAGGTGTGCAGGAGGGATACGCAACCAGAGTAGCCCAGCCGTGCCGGGACCACACACAGAGCAGGAATGTCAGCCAATCCGAGTCAGTACACCAAGCAGGAACGTCAGCTGGGCCGGGTCAGTACACAGAGCAGGAAACTTCAGCCAATCCGAGTTGGTACACAGAGCAGGAACGTTAGCCAATCCGGGTAGGTATACAGGCAGGTACGAGATGCAGAATAGTCAGACAGTCCGGGTCGGTACACAGGCAGGAGCAAGATGCAGATTTATCAGGCAGGCTGGGTCAGTACACAGAGATCACAAGAATGACAGGAACAAACGCTGGTACGGAAACACCACGAAAGGGCACTGGGGAAGTGCCAGAACCCAGTATTTAAGGACAAATACTGGGTGGGACAATGACAGTGCAAACAATGGGTGTAGGCAGGAGTGGAAACTGACAGAATGTCGCCAAATAGCGCGGGCACCGTGATAAGGAGGAAGTGACCACCACCAGCATGGAAGGGTCTGGGAGCCCTGATTCCCCAGATCCAATGATGCCCAGTCCCCCTAAATCGTCCCTTGGTATCTGGGGGAAAATACTGTTATCATCAGAAAAGACCAACAAAGAAGTGGGAAAACGATGTGAGCAGGACGTGTCTGCTGCCTGTGTCTGCTGTTACTGCTGCCAGTGTGCTTTCTGATACTAGGGAGGAAGAGGAGGAAATGTTGGAAAGTGTGAAAGCTAGGGACCCTAAGTCAGACTTGTAATCTGCAACCAGTCCCACTGTTACCATACAGCAGTTATAGAGTGGTGGGGATGAGGGTGGGGATGGTGGTGATTGTGAAGCAGCTGCTGGGACTGTTTGAAGTGTTAGTCCTTCTAATGCTGAGATGGAAAAAGAAGTGATAACCAACCAGACTAGTGGTCAGGGCAGTCCACAATATTCCCCTGACCCTGTGATTCCCATTCCCACAGCATTGTCTCCTTGAGAGGTGATGATGAAGAAGGCAGAACTGGCTAGCAGTATTAGCATGAGCACGCATCAGCTGCCTGTGTCTGCTGCTAGTGATGCCAGTGTGCCTTATTCACCTTAAGAGGAGATGGCAAGTGACAGTAGGGGACCTTCTGTCACATGTGTCATCATCGCCAACCCGTCCCATTCTGTAGAGCAGCAGCAAGAGACTGGTGGTGGTGATGAGAGTGGTGGTGATGGTAGTGCATCTGGGGTGGAGGAGAGAATGAGTGCCTTTTTAGATTAAAACAAAAAAGAATGTGAGACAAATATGCAAATGGGAGTGGGCATTACATCACTACCAGCAGTGACATTTTCAGATTTTGCTGCTGCTGTAATGCAGGCTGCTGCTGAGTTGCAAGGGCCATGTTGATCTTTCTCAGCAGCAGGGTGATGATGAGCAGGCTAGTCTGCCACAGACCAATATGGCCACAGTGGGACTGGGTTCCGGCAGTAGATATGTGGGAGTAGGACAAGTTCCACTTGCCAGCAATAATCCTGGTCCTAGTTTTAGTGCTGATTCTGACAGAGCAACTCATCATCTTCCATGCCACCCAGTGAATAGCATTGTGGAGAAGATGAAAGAGGCAATTCTTCTCCACCTTTCTTCCTCCCCCTGAGGTCATGGATGTGGGACTACTTTTTTTCTTGGGGCAGGCACAGTGCAGTCATCAGCATTGGCACTGTGCACTATATAGGACAAATCATTGAAAAGGCAAAAGGAAGGGACACACTTTAGCACAGCCGCCATCATAACACAGATGAAATACAGACACCATGATATTTATGATAATCATGTTAAAGCCAAACCCCCACAAAAGAAATCGGGAGCTGCTGTTGCTGTACTTCCTGTCTCTCCCCAAGCATGCCAAGAATGTATGCGGAAATCAAAGTGGAAGAATAATAGAGAAACACAGCCTGAAAGTTTGATGGCAAGTGAAACACCTGCCTGGTCATCTGCTTCTTGCATCTTCTGTTGTACCACCTCAGTCATTGTTAGCTCCCTGTTTCACAAGCTCCGCTAGAAATAAGTAGACTCACGCAATGTAAGTAAACAAATTAAAAAAAGCTATTTATCTTCCACTAGATTCCTCAGTATGGGAGAGCCCTCCTCACGAATTCTCACAGTGTGTCTTTAGATGGACACGCTTCTGTTCTACAAAATGGCTCTGAAGAGCAGAGGTGTGTCCCGTACTCATAAGAAGGAGGTGAACACTAAACAATGTATTTTTAAAAGTCTTCACCTATCGTGCTTGAAATTCACATCAACATTGAAAGTGTGAAAAACACTGATTTTTTTACTTACATCAAGTTTTACGAGGGATTGGTGGTAAAATTGGATGAGTGAAAAATTGAAACCACACCTAAAATGAAAGCCTGAGGTGTCTACTTTTTAAAAATATACACTTTGGCAAATGTTAAAAAATTACAGGTTGGAAATAATGGTATCCATCTTGTAATTTTTACCTTGTAAATGTGAGAAAGGGATTGAAATACTAGGCAGCAATGATGCTGTTGCTACACCATCATATGGACTTCTCTGGTCTGTAGACCATAAATTTCCATAGGATGGTGTAGCAACAGTGCCACTGTAAATTTTCAGGCCACTTTTAATAAAATATATCTCTCAGCAGTAGGAGTACTCTTGTTTATTTTAAGTATCACTATCTCTTTAAGGGGTTAACATGAGGATATTGATTACCCCATCCCTTCACTCCTAATGCTAACATGCTGCTGGACTTTAGTAGTAGTACTAGTACTGGTGGTACTGCTTGGTAATGGAAAGTGTGACTTAGGGTCTCCTGCTGTCAAGCGTGGTATCATCTTCTCCTTCCCCCCTCTTGATTATTGCAAGACACACTAGCAGCTGCTTCAGCACTAATGGAAACAGATTCAGTACTGGCATCAGGGGCAGCACGTCTGACAGCAGGCACAGCACTGGTGGCACCAGGGAAGTACTGGTAGCAGGCACAACACTCATAGTGGCACTGGCAGCAAGCACAGCACATCTGGCAGCAGGAGCAGCACGTCTGGGAGCAGTCACAGGCAGCTGACTTGTCCTGCTCTCACTACTACCCGTTTGTTCCTCCCTTGACATTAATTTCCCCAGAAACCCGAGTGGTGATTTAGGGGGACTGGCCAGCATTACTTCTGTAGTGCTTACTTCCTCCTCAGATTCAGTCTCAGTGGTCAGAAAATGGTCCTTCCAGTTCCTACTTTTATTATTTTTTAACCTGCTCATAGTTATAGTAGGGACTATGAGCCTCTCCTTCCTCAATTTTGCCTCAAGATCACAGCAGAACAGCACAGGGCATCTTCCTCGCTCTGTAGCTGCTTCTATTGTGTTTCACTTTCTCGAATACATCACGTTTTTATAGCGAAAATGTGAAAACACGTAAATCAATGGACATAAACTTTCTAGACATAGAAAAAATGGTGAGCAATTTTGACCAATGGGTGAAAATGCAAAGATTTTAATCACAGGTTTTAAAGAGGATTTCCCCGAGAAAATATGGACAACAATGTGGTTTTTACAGGATTTCTCACGGGAGCACGGCTAGAGTTTTCACCCACCCCTATCCTTGATGACAGCTATTGTTAATTTCCAAGCTACTGACCCTGGCTTGGTTCATACTACACCTTACTCCTGGTCCAGTCCAGTTCCTATCTAGTCTCCCTAATCCTGGTCCTTCACGGTTCCCAGCTATTCGCATCCTGGTTGCACCCCAGCTCAACTGAGGTGGAACAATCTGATTTTGTGAGCAGCACCTTTACCCAGCTTCAGCTGCAGTGAAAGAGTACCTGGCAATGCATACCATCACTGAACCCAAGCTTCACCCCCACTAGCAGTGCACCCTAGCTATGAACCAGTATTAGGACTATGTGGGTCCCTACTCCCCACATAGTTACATTTAAAGAATGGACAAGAGTGTTACAGCTGCATTTTAATGTTGATAAATCTAGAATAATACACTTGGGATGTAAAGCCCAAAGGAAAAATATATTATTAATGGCATTGTAATGTCAGAGACAACAGGGGATCTGGGACTAATTCTTTCTAATGACTTAAAGGGATAGTAATGTGTCAAAATAAAAGCAGCTCCAATTAATTTTCATAGTATTTGGGCCATGGAGATTGCTATTTCAATACTGTTGCAGTTGTAGTTCAAGAGTAATTGAAAGATAAAGTATCCCCCTCCCGCCCCTTTTACCTAGTGTAAGCCTTCTCCCTTTAGATGTGGAATCTGATCTTAAGACCAGACAGCTCACAGCAGGGGACAATCTTTTTACTGTGAGAACAATGAAAACTCTGCCTCCCTTGACAGGTTTTTCAGTTTTTTGCCTTATGCTAATTAAAGACTGTTCCTCTCTGCAAGCCATTTGGACATCACCTTTCTGTTCTGAGGTGAGCAGTGTTACATCAGTAAAAGGGGGGGGGGTAATTTATCATTCAATTACTCTTAAACTACAACTCTGAAAATATTGAAATAACACTCTCCATGGCCAAAATACTATGAAGATTAATTGGAGCTTCTTTTAGTTTGAAACATTATGATCCCTATAAAGGTAGGCAGGCATGTGATGGGGACTGCATAGGGGCATAAGTAGCAGAAAAAGGGAAGTGATAATACCACTCTAAAGATCTCTGGTTAGACTTCACCTTGAGTATTGTGTACATTACTGGAGACCCCATCTATGGAAACATATAGATACTCTAGAGAGAATTTAAAGAAGGGCTACGAAAATGGTAAATGGTTTACAGGACATGAAATATCAGGATAGACTAAAGGATCTGAACATGTATAGCTTGGAGGAGATAAGAGAGAGAGAGGAAATATGACAGAAACATTCAGATACATGAAAGGAATCAACAAAGGAGTGAAAATGTTAGTAAAAGAAGCCATAGTCCAAAACTAGAGGGACAGAGGTTTTGATGTAATGTAAGATAGCTTTACTTAATTGAGAGGGTAGTAGATAAGTGGAATAGCCAGCAGAAATGGTAGAAGTTAATAAAGTAAATAATGTAAGCATGCATGGTATAGGCATAAGGCTGTCCTGAACATAAGATAAGCCCAAGGACCAAATAAGGTTTGAGGTTTTTAAAATAGGAACAATGGACAGACTAGATGGGCCAAATGGTATTTATTTATTTATTTTTTATTACATTTTTATTGAAGTCAGCAGTGTACAACAATATACAGTAGGAACAAAGAAAATGGAACACTGTTTTTGTAACAGTAAGCAATATGAAGATTAAGTACATCAATAAAGGCAACCTTTGGATAAATGGTTATTCATACCTGTTGCACGAGTGTTCGATGGTTCACCGCTGACCTATATAAATTTAACCGGTGTAGGAAGGGGTAAAAGTGGTAGGGGATGGATGGAAGGACAGGTGAAGAGGGGGAAGGGAGGACAGAAAAGAGGAAAAAGAAAGAAGAATGAAAGAGGGGAAGAGAAAAGAGAGAGTAAAAGGAAGGAGAAAGGAGAGAGTCAAGCGTTTCCCTTGCACCACGAAAAAGGCTATACCACTGCCAAGTTTACACAGGAAGATCTCCACCTTGACAAAAAGGAGGTGATGGGGGCTGAATTATGTCCCCATTTAAGTCTGATAAGTCTTGTGAGTAGTAAGTAATCTCCCAGTTTCTAGAACCATTCAGAATAATAAGGGGAAGTTTTGTCTAGCCGGTGTAGAGGGATCAATAATTTGGCTGCCATAAACATGGACAGTAATAAGTTTTTCTATACGAGAAGAAGTTGAGGGAGACCCAAGAAAAACAAAAGTGGTAGAGGTTCACAGGGAAGGGAAAGATCCAGAAAGGATTCTATATGAGATCTGCACTGTGCCCAGATAGGCTGGATCTTGGGGCAAGACCACCATAGATGGAGGTATGTACTTTTTTGGAGTAAACAACTCTAACAAAGAGCAGTTGTGTATTGAGAAATAGTATACAGTCTAGAGTGTGTGTAATACCATCTGTATAAAAATGTATAGTTCGATTCCAAAACCTGGGTTGAAATATTTCCAAATACATAAAAATCATCACAGATAGCAGTTCATGTGTCTCAGGCGTGGCAGACTTATATTGGTGATGATGGTGGTGGCATATCTCTATGTGACTTACTCCTTTGCAGAATAGTTACATTCAAGGCAGGAACTATGACCCCGCTGATTGGCAAACAAAACAGCACCTGTGGACAGCACTGATGCGTACTGCTGTGGAAACCTGTGTTGCCCACCATCAAGCATGCAGCTTTAGCTGGTTTTCAATGCAGCTTTTATATGACCAAAGCAGTGTTGGGAGGCTTGCATTTGCAAAAAGGATTCCCTTATTGATCACCGAAGAGTTACTGGTAGGAATCTGTACTCAATTTAGTACAGGCAGGGGAAACTGGTTTCAGCTCGGAGACTGGTCTCCACATGTCCCTAAGCCTGATCGTTTCCTGGAAAATTCAGACAAGCACAAAGGAGATGTCCTTTTTGGTTGCAATGCATTGACAAGCCTAACATTTCTTCTCCTTTTCTTTTCAGTCTCCAACAACTTAGACAAAGTATTGACTTCATAGGTTACTGAAATTCAGAGGGGTGTTAACAGGAAGGTTTTGAGTGACAGAGAGTGTCCAACTATTTATTTTGATTTTTCTATTTCCAATTACCATTCCTCCAAATTACTAAGCAAATCAAATGAAAAGTCCTGTTGATTAACTGTGTGTTTATGCCTCTTGAATACTGGAGACATCTCCATCTCATTCATTTACAGAGCACTGGAGACCTCTCTAGTAGTCAAAGAAATAAAATCTCAGTTTAAATCATGGATAATATGTGAAATATGTATTTGTGGCACAATTCTTTTTCTTCCTAATTGCTCCTCCTTTTCATTGTACTACTGCCTATAATTTGTGTGTGTAGGCTGTTATCTTTGAGTTTTAGTGGGTGTCTAACACCATCCCTCTGGCACTCATAGGATTAAATTATGCCCTTCATATCCTTTGTATTCTTCTATATAATGTGCACATGAATAAAGTTTCTGATATCCATAATAACAATTTATCTATTAATCTAACACCACCTAGTCTAAATGGAACAATTCTACTTATAGTACTATCAGTCAGAAAAAAGTTATTTTAGTTTGCTTTTTAAATTAAATCTAGTGCATTTGGGTTTGTTTGTTTGTTTGTTTGTTTGTTCAGATCCTGTCCCCCAGGATTTCTCTTTCCACTTTGATTTAAAGAAATTACCAGCCTGCATGAATCAAGAGCTGACCTAGATAAAGTAACACACTTAAATGAGAAAATCCAAATACCATGTTGGCCTAAAACCCTAAATGCCCAATTTCATGGAATTTTAACCCTGTGGGTGCCAAATGTGTATAAAATTTTGCATTGCAATGAGTTGTACACTCCACAGGCACCCAAAGGGTTAGTAGGCTGATTTACTTAAAAGAATTGAAATAATTCTGGAGAAAACCAACTGCACCATAGAGGACAATAATTTCTCAAATTGTCAGGGGATTTTTAACTAACTGAATGCTAGACAGGTATCCAAAAATACCCATCCAAAAATACCTGTTCAACAGATATCCTTTTATCATCCCTGCCTGAAATATGGGAAAAACTGAAAGTGGCAAATACACTCAGGTTCATGTTACATTCGTATTTGCAAATACTTTTAACCTATCTGTGTTAGTAATGTATTGGCAGCCTTCCTGGCATTCAAGGGAATAACTCTTTGCGTGCCAGAGGGGTATCCAATGCATTGTGTAAAGGGTTAACCCTTTTGGGAGCCAGAGGGGTACGCAAAGCATTGCTTTGCAATAAGTACCCCTCTGGCATTCAAATGGTTAAAGTCATTTTTATTTGATCTCTATGGAGCCGTTGATTTGCCACAGAATTGCTCCACTTTATATACATGACCTTCGAAAGGCTCTGTATTCAAAACAGACAGAAGTAATTCAGGACAGGGTGGATTTACATCCCAGGCACCCCTAGGAAAGGCACTCTAGGTGTCCTTAGCTCCACCCATGGAGTTTTGGCAATCTCTGTATCATCCACGGGGTTAAATAATAGTCTGTAAAGGAGTATAAAACTGGTTCAGGGACACTGAGATTATTCTGGCCACATCCACATTTCCGAATCTGGGTATGGCCAATACAGCTGCGGTGCCCCGAAATATTTGGAGCTCTAGACTGTTGCCTAATCTGCATGTTGGGAAGTCCGGCTCCGATTTTAGGGCTGATCATCTGTACCATAGGGGATACATAAAACATCTCTCTTTTAAATGGGACTTTTAACACCTTGAATGGTGTTGCAAATAAATATGTTGGAGACCTCTCTAGAGGGCAGAGAGTTAAAAGACCCATTTACGTTAGTGGAAATAGTAAGAATTTTTATGTTGTCTATGGTGCAGTTGGCTTTCCCTAGAATCACTCCAGCTTATTTTTTTTTAACACAGGGCCTAGAGTTTCCACTTAATTATACTGATATTTTCTTCATGTCATGAAATGTAAAAAGAAAAACTTTCTTAAGAACTCTCTACAGTTTAGTGAGGAGGATCAAACAGAATTTTAAGTTAGTTGTGACAGAATGGGGACATAGCCACAATGCTTCACTGCTTTTCAGAAGGAAAACGTTTATACTAAATTATTTTGCAACTGCATTATATTTTATTTAAAAGGACAATTACTTTTATAGTACAGAAATGAACATGTATTATTAGCAGTGATTATGAACCCAGATATTAGCAAAGTGATTAACCCAGTAGAGAGTGGAATGTTATTTATCACACTGTATTGCAATAGATTTAACTCTGAGTGCCAGAGGGGTATCTAACAAAATGAGAGGTTATATACTTAATACTCCCCCCCAGCATTCAAAGGATTAAAATAGTGGTGCAGAAAGGTGGCTATATCATCTAGTGCACTGCATGGTTTTCCCTACTTAAAATACTTTCCTCATCCATTTTTGCACTATCTATCTATCTATCTATCTATCTATCTATCTATCTATCTATCTATCTATCTAGAACAGAGGACAAGCATTCTTTCTCTAAATGCTTACATAACCCTGTGTACCGATGTTGCCATCTAGTGGATGTTAGGTAAAATCATCAGTGAGAAAACTGGCATGTTCTGTGAGAACTCTAACAACATGATTGTGTACTCCGATCAGCACAGTAAAGGACAGCAACAGTTCACTATATGCAGTGGGAACTAACTGAATAGGGATGGGTGAAAATGTTGTGCTTCAATAGAGAAAATGTGTGAAAAAAGACGCTTCCTGCTGAGCAGGAATTTTTTTGTGAAAAGAGACAATTTTCCACTTTTTTTTCAACCTTTCTCGTTGCATTGAAACCAATGATAAGAATGAATTCCCTCCCCACGTGGAACATTTCCCTTCTTTTTTCTGCTAGGATGGTATATAAGGGTTGTCCGTTTCCTGCATCATGTAATTCTGTGTTTGTTAGCGAAATAAAGCAGCATGATTATGGTGCTAGAGAATTCAGGCAAATAAAGGGGAGATGGACCTTAGTTTAGGGAGACTTGTGGGCAAGCAATTTGTTCTCTGTGTTAGGGTAACCTTGGGGACTCTGGAGGAGTGTGAAGGGAGAAAGAAGATTTACCCAAAATACCCCCAAATCTTGTGTGGCTGAGAAGAGACAGGCAGGTTATCCAAGTTCCTTCCTGAGCTGTCTGAGCCTCTGTCACTGACAGATATACTTTGCTGACTGACACCCAAGAGCCAGACAATTATAAATGACATTGACATCTACAACAGACAGAAGAAGTAGGATCAGCATACTGAGTGAAATCTGTTCTCATCCCATAATGTAAAATAATTAAGACTGTAGTGACATTTTAGAGAGAGAAAAAGTAGCAGATGAAATCCTGCTGAAGGAGTATTGATAGGGACACTTAAAAACATTGAAAATATTTTCACTGATAGGAGACAGATACAGGCACCCTGAGGGGAGTTGTGACTGAGGCTGACTGTGACAGATAATGGAGAAAGATACACAGTATTGTGAAAACATCACACACAAACAGTTCTGTTGTGTACTTTACTCTTAATATCCACACTACTTTGATAATGTCCAGCAAACATAATAGAGACAGTGGTAAAGGAAAAGAAGTAGGAGCAATGTAGGGATGTGTTGATAAAGGCAATGGCAAATAGATTTCCTTCACCATCAGTAATATTAATAAACCCTTTAAAAACACTGAAGACAACAATGAGTTTCATTCTAGTGTTGATGGCATAACGGAGGAATCTGTAACAGTTCATCTAACTGCTCTGTGTGTAACAGTGAGAGTAACAAGTAAGGAACTGTACATTTTTTCCCTAAAATGAAATAATGAGGAAAATGGCAAATTTCACCTTCCATGGGGACTCCTGAAGGAACCTCTAAAATTCTGCTTTTCTTCCAATTTTCTTACCAGTGCTAAAATTTCACGAAAAGCCAAAAATATTTACAAAACCATGTTAAAGGCTGATTTCCTACATTTTTAATATTTCTGCCCAATTTTCTCCTCCTCACCTTAGTAAATGGGTGTCATTGGAAGGCAGTGTTGTCATTCAATATGTGATAAGAAAAGGAGAGAACTAGTGGTGTGATAGCTAGAGATGGGAGAAAGGTCCCATTGTGTTGCCATAAGAAATGCCGCAAAAACACATGGTTGTCTGCCTTTTTGCTACAAATTCCACCCTCTGCAAAACCCTTAACATGTTAACTTTTTGCCTACACCAAAAAAGTTTTTGCTATGTTTTTAAATAGCTACAAACTTCCTGCCTGTGTACTTCACATTTTTGCACCAAAAAACATGATATTACCAGGAAGTAAAACAGAAAATTAAGCAGCTAAAGAGATTGAAAGGTGATTTCCTAGCATTAAAGAAGTATTGAAAAAACAAAAGACACAGGGTGCCCAATGGTATAATAAAATTTTTTTCTTGAAATTATTTATTTAAAAATTCAAAACATACAAATGCATAACATACATGTTTCAACAGCATACAAAATATCAATCAAATTTTACAAGCATAAATCACATCAAACAATAACATTTTTGCCTCAAAAATGCCTAGAGGGGAATGGACCAAAAAGAAAAAACAACCTACTCTGTTTCCATCCAAAAAGGCCCAAATCAGAATTACAAGATTTAGCATTTCAGGGTCTACAATTTCTCATTCAGCACAATATTCAGAGCTCTTTCTTTCATTGAAATTTTATTAATAGAGGAAGTCAAAGACCAACTTATACCTTTTTCCATTTTTAATTGCCAAATCAATTGGCTCTTCCATTTGGCTCCACAAAACTCTCCAAACTTCTTCCACTCTCTTGAGATCAAGATTTTAGCTGCCACCATGCAATGGACCACCAAATAATATTGACCAATATTCAATCTAGGCCAGCCCAGGTTTAACAAAACCATCTCTGGCCTCAACCGCAAATGCACAATATCTGCCCACTCCACCACTGAATGCCATAACTTCTACACACATTCACACCTCCACTATATATATATATATATATATATATATATATATATAAGTAAAGTGGGCACTCCAAAAATGTTCTATTAAAGTAAATGCCTGGTGCTGCTTGAAAAATTGTGTATATAGGTATATGGAATGAGATATCCCCATCCAAATACAAGTGCACTCATAGGTCTCTGAATGATTCTTTTATTTCCAAACACGGATCAACGTTTTGAACCCCTTAGGGGCCTTTATCAAGACCGTCTTGATAAAGGCCCCTGAGGGGGTTGAAACGTTGATCCGTGTTTGGAAATAAAAGAATCATTCAGAGACCTATGAGTGCACTTGTATTTGGATGGGGATATCTCATTCCATATACCATATATATATATATATCTCCTTGCCACATCTCCAACAGACTTCATAGGTCTGGTTATATATTTTTGCCAATCTGGTTGGAACCATATACTGTCTATTACTTATGTTATAGTAGTTTTGGACCAATGACACATCATATATTACCCTGTTGAGATTGCTAAAGGCTAAAAACCATTCCTGACTAAGTAGTTCAATATTTAAATCTTTTTCTCATTTCGTAATAAAGGACCTACACTCTACTAATAAATCTTGCATCCTCACCAGGCCAACACATTTGGACATCACTCATTTCCCTTCCATGCTTGAAAAAATATTTACTAATGCCTTTCTTTTATTCTTCCGCCCATTCCACAAATACCTTGTAATAAAACAATTTACTCTCAAAAACTGAATAACTCTGCTGTGGGTAACTGAAACTGCGATACCAGCTGAGAAAAGGTTTCACCTCTTGTTTTACTAAGAGATCATCTACCCTTCTAATACCACTTTATTTCCAATTTCTCAGTGTTAAATTCTCTATATTGTATTCATTTGCATTGATCTGAACAAATGCTGGTATTTTAATTCTAATCTCTTTTTTGATTTTCAACCAAACTGGAAGAATCTGATCCAGAATTATAAATTTTTCCTTAACCCTTCTCAAAACACCTTGTTCTTTTATACTCCATGTCAATTTAGACAAATCACTGACACCACATGCATCAGCCTCCAACCAGTACCATGGTTCTGTTGTAACCCCTTCCACTTGCATTCTATAAACGTGGTAGAGCTTAGATACATCAAAATAGTTCTCTATCAAAGGAAAACCTAATCCACCCTGTTTTATATTATTAGAGAGTCTTTGTGAGACAATCTTTGGTCTTTTACCCCTCCAAACAAAACTTCTAAAACTCACCAGCTTTTTGGGATTTTTAAAGGCAGCATCTTAAACAAATATGTCCATTTCAGAAGTATATATGCCTTCAGTGTATTAACCCTTTGAGTGTCAGAGGGATATGCACCACATTGCTTTGCAATGTGTTGCATATCCTGCTAGCATTCAAAAGGTTACTCCTACCTCCCCATAATATATCCTTATTCTCCCATTCTTTTAAGGATTTATTAGTTGTTTTTATTAATTTCAAACAGTTCGCTTCAATAATTTTGCTAATATCGGCTGTGATCGTGATCCCTAAATACGGCATTTCTTTATTACCACATTCAAAGAAACTTTTGTTTCATGTGATCCACCAATACTACTCCCAAATTGTTACACAATCCAACTGATTTATCTAAATTTAGTTTACAATTTGAAACTTTTCCATATCTTCCTACTTCTTCCATAAAATATATCATAAAAGACATTGGATTTGCTATTGATAACAAAATGTCATCCCCGTAAAACATATTTTGAGCACCTGGTCTCTCACTTGAAAACCTATTATACCTTTATTTTTCCTAATATTAATAGCAAAGGGTTTAAGCGACAAAATATATAGCATGGGAGAAAGGGGGCAGCCTGCCTTGTGCTGTTATTTAAGATAAACCATCCTGAACAAAGACTATTCTCCACCACTTTTGCTGTTGAACCATCATAAAGAGCTTAAATACCACTCATTATCCACCCTCCTATTCCATATGTATGCAACACCTGAAACATATACCTCCACCCGACCCGGTCAAAGGCCTTTTCTGCATCCAACAACTGGGTCAGGGGGGGAGGGTTCCATTCCTATTAGCAGCATCAATTATGTCTATCACTTTTTTTGTCGCAAGCTATTCTCCCTGGTACAAAACCAATTTGATCTGAATGAGCAATTCCTAGTAAAATCCCCTTAATCCTTTCCCCAATATCGAAGAGAAAATCTTTGTATCTACATTTTTTACAGATATAGGACAATAGTTTGCAATCTCTGATGGTGTTTTTCCTTGTTTAAATATTGGTAATACATTAGCTCATAACATCTCTGATGGAAAGTTGCCCGGGCTAGCAATTTCATTAAAAGTTTTAACCAAATGATCTGCAAGTTTTTATTTATATAATTTATAAAACAAATTACCATACCCATCCGGGCCTGATGTTTTATATTTCTCAGATTTATCTATCTCTCTCACTACCTCCTCCTTTGTTATGTCTTTATTTAAACCTTCCATTTTCTCAACTGTTAATTTGGGAATATCTGTCATCTCCAGGTATTTTACCCACATTCTCCAAATTAAAATTTTCATATGAAAGCTTATAATAGGAGATATAAAGTTGTGATAATGAGGCAGTCTTCATATCCTTAATTTAATATTTAAGCTTAATAAAATAACACCTCATCACTGATTTAAAAGCACATCATATAATTGACGGGGACATATCCTCTACTCAGTTTTCACTAAAGTAAAAATTAATCATTTGGGCTATAAATTCTCTATTTTTTTTATTATACAACAAAAAATAATCTAATCTCCAGGTGATAGCTGACTGTCTTCAAACACCATCAGAGATTTTCATCACCATACTATGATCTGACCACATGTTATGCTTTATATATACCTTCTCTGTTCTTTTAACCACACCTATGTCTCCTAAGATCAAATCTATCTTGGAGAACAAAATATGTATCCTAGAAAAGTGTGTATAATCTTTCTCCTCTGGGTAGTTTATGCGCGATATGTCATATAATTATGATGTTATAACCGTATTAATCAACCGCCTAGCCAATTTATTTACTCCTTTATCATTTTAACCTGGGTCCTTACATTTCTTAACTAAACCTGGATCTAATACACAATTAAAATTTCCCGCGATTATCAGATTACCTAATTTAACCTTCTCTACCTTCTCTTATATTTTTATTAGATAATTCACCGGGGGCTCATTTGATAGATATACATTAACTTGAGTATATACATGATTATTCACCTGTCCCATCACAATCACATACCTACTCTCGATAGCTACTTCTTAATACAAAACCTCCAAGTCTAAGCTGTTATAAAAAAAATATAGCAACCCCCCTTTTCATTTTGGGATACAGAGAATACGCAGAATGTTTAAAACATGTATTACTCTGAAAATCTACATTGCAACAGCGAGTCTCCTGGATAAAAGCAATATCTATTTTATCCTCCCTGAAACACCTATATACCATCTGTCTCTTATACTGGGTATTTAGACCCTGCAAATTCATTGAGACTAATTTAAGCATATGTTATACCCCTCTAGGTTGTCTGTGCTCCTTCCCCCCACCGGCACTGAGAGACTAACAACATACATATATTAAACTCTGCACATTAACACAAACCATATATTCCCAACCCTCTGACTAAAAACCCGGCACCCCGCCAGGAAATCAGCTCTGCATATCATGTGATAATTATATTATAACCCACAGACTGTTTATATCAAACATCATCTTTCATGTGCTCTAAAATGTATCCCACATTTCCATACATATCTTATGATGGATATTTCCAATATCTTCCATCATAATAATAACTTTATCCTATCCAATTCCTCCCCCATCAAGGTAAACCACCCATATTCATAAAAAAAATAATATATATTTTCTGTTCCACCTTCCAATGCTAGGAGGGACACATATACCATCAAAGCAATGTGCCATATGTCCTCCCTATTCTATCAGGGCCACCACAGATAATATCAACTTATAACTATACCCCTACCTTCACAATATCCCCTTCTGGATATTTAATTATACAGTACCCTTCATAATAAGCTTAAGCCTCCTTCTATACATACCCTTTTTCTCTTTTTTCCTTCTTTTTCTCTTTCCCTTTTCCTACCTCCCCCTCCCCCTTCCCCCTTCATCACACCTCTTCATTACTATTCTGAGTACAACTAGCTTAAAAAGCAATATCCTCATTTCCCCTTTCTTTCAATTCTACTCTATTTTGCCTTTCAACGAGTCCACCACCTGCTCAATGCAATCAAACCTATACATCCTACCCTCCCAGCTAATTTTGAAACAAATCGGGAAACACCAGCGGTATTTAATATTATGTTGTCACAAAGTTCTAATAACTGGAGAAAATGTTTAGCTTCGTGATCTCGTGATGAAGGAAAGATCTTGAAAAACCCAAAAATATTTGAATGACTCATCTGTTGGAGTAGAGTCTCTCATATTTTTCCTAATATGCTCTTTACATTGATATAACTGAAAATTCACCATACCATCCCTGGGCACTCTTTCAGGTATATTCCCTGGTTTGGGCAACCGATGGATCCTTTCAGTATCGGTGCTGTACTCTGCTTTCTCCATACCCAATACCCTTAATAACCTCTGTATAAATGACTTAAGCTGATCTTGCCCAATTTCTTCTGGAATATTCCTAAAATGTAGATGACACCTCCTTGACCTATCCTCCATATCACTTAGTTTCAGATCCAAGTTGTCTACCCATTGTTCTAAGTCTGCATTCTGATCTTTTATTTTTGCATATTGCTGATCCAAAAAAGTCATTTTGTCTTCTACAGACTTAACCTTGTTCACCGGTTCATTAATCTCTACTTCAATCTCTATAGACCTATCATTGATCACCTGCTTTATAATAAGTTGTTGGGCAGCCAGACACTCCTTCAAAAACCCTTGAGTGATCTTAGCTAAATCACTACTGATGTTACTACACAGTCTCCCACTTGACTAACACTCATTTCTTTAACCTGTGAACCGCCTACATCTCTAGGAGGTTGGGAGAAAAAAACAATTTCTTGTTTATTATCTTTTTTTTCTTTTTCCCTTTTTTGGTTCCGTTTCGTAGCCATAATGAATAACTCATTAAAAGGTTTACACTCGTTTTGAGCACATCCTCATTTACTAGTTCCTTATATCATTACCATCAATCAAGCATTGCATACAAACAGACGAACCCTAGGCCTCTGCATACAGAGAGATATAGCATCAAAAAGTCATTAACAGTCCTAAGCCCAGTCCACCTTTAAGGAAAATCCCAAAGAGAGTCATGTACATTTTATCATTCCTTTATGTTAAATCCTTTTAAATACATTCAATATTTCACATTTTGTATGGCTCTATTCTCTCCTTTGAAAAGTAACCTTATTAATGGACTGTTTCAGGCATACCTGTCCTTAAAGGGAAATCAACAAATTCATATAACAATTTAGTGTTTTTCAAGGCTTACACACAACCATACGGCATGAAACTGGTACCCAACCACTCTCTGGATGACAAACTGTACCTCCTTATTCAGTCACCCGGCCTCCATGTCCATGCACCTTACTTTAATAGCTGATCATTTCCCCTGGATACTGTATGCTCTGTCCACTCTGTAGAGGGTTTTCCTACACCAAGATGCTACCTTAGGTCCACCGAAGCTTCAGCATCACTCTCCACATCAAGACCCAACTGGCTACATTTATTTTCTCCTCTCATTTGCCAGTACTGCGGCAAAATTATGGGCCTTTGAGCTCCTGATCCCTCCAAATCTAAACCGCTGCTCTGCTGCAGTACATACTGGACCACCGCTGTGCTCTGGAAAGGTTTGGACGTCCACTCTGCTCCAATGTAAGACTGCTCACTGCAGGCTCAGGCACCACTCCACCTCTCTTATAGCATCAGCATCCTCCTCTTCTTTCCCACTCGGCGGCTTTATGGTCCATGCCCTCTCTAGCAGCTTGCTCTGCCCACTCCAGCACCCTACTCACAGCATCCTCCACCATTCACATGCCCATGTGTCCTTTGGTCCCACATCTCCTACAGCATGCATGTGTGTATCACATTATCATGCTGTCCCGGTATAATAACGTGAAGTATAAGTCTGACTTACCGAGCAGGTGGAGACATTCACCTGTCTCCACTCGGATAGCTAGGGCAATGAGGTGTGTTAAATGGTATCTAAAAGCAGCTTCACAATCTCCTCACAGGTAGCTGATACTCTCCAGAGACCAATTGCAATGCCTAAATCGCTGAGAACATATAACAAAAGAAACAGAAAAAAATGGCTCCAGCAGTAAAAAATATTAAATTTATTAATGGGGAACATTTACATCGGAAAAACTTTTGAGCACTTGTTTAATCAGCTAAGAAGCATTAAGCAAACATGCTCTCTTTTTTTTTGTAACTTACTTTTTAAGATATTCAACTTCAAAGTTATCCACTTCTGCATACTGCGGCATGATGTAGCTGCGGCACGACTCTCAGGACTTCCCAGCAGTCTGTCATTCTCCTCCCAGCTGCCCCCGGGAGCGCAGTCACAAGTCACTTCTGTGTGGTGTGAACGGCTCCTAGCGTTACAGGAAGTGGCGATTAGCATTATACTGAGGTTGCAACCTCAGTATAATGCTAATCGCCACTTCCTGTAATGCTAGGAGCCGTTCACACCACACCGAAGTGAAGCATGAACGCGCTCCCGGTGGCAGCTGGGAGGTAGGTGGGAGGAGAATGCCGCAGCTACATTTTGCGGTAGTTGATAACTTTGAAGTTGAATATCTTACAAAGTAAGTTATAAAAAAAGAGAGATCACATTTGCCTAATGCTTCTTGGCTAATTAAACAAGTGCTCAAAAGTTTTGCTGATGTGAATGTTCCCCTTTAATAATAACAAATGATTAAATCATATATATGGCAATAAAAATCACAGGTTTAACCCGTTTCGCAGTGCACGCCCACTACTTCATCAGAAACAAAAATATCACAAATGCCATCACTTCTTGAAGTGAAGAAGGCAGACTGACAACACTAGCATCAATAAATATTGTACTAGTTCTATTGCTGATTCTGATGGAGTAGCAGCAGCAGCAGCAGCAGCAGCAGCATCTTCTGCCCCAGTCAGTGAAGGGTACTGTGGAGAAGAAAAAAGAGACCACCTTTCTCTTCCCCTGAGGGTGGCACTATTTTTTTCTTGAGGCAGGCACAGTGCAGTCATCAGCGATGGCATTGTGCACTATATGTGACAGTGAAAAGGAGAAAGAAGGGGACTCATCTTAGCACAACCTCTCTCATAACAGACACCATGACATTTATGAGAAGCACATTAAGCCAAACCCTCAAAAAGAAATTGGGAGCCATTGTTGCTGTACCCTCTGTCTCTCCCCAAGAAAGAAGAATAGAGAAACCCAGCCTGAACCTGAAAGTTCGATGACGACTGAAACACCTACCTTGTCATCAGCTTCTTGCTGTAGGGTCCAGGTGCAGGAAGATGTAGCAAAGTCTTCTGGTGTATCACCTTGGTTATCGTTACCTCCCCACCAACTGATAACGATTCTGTAGATGCAAGATGTGGCAGTTTGTATCCACACATTGCAGATTGTGTACTGCGTTGACCACACAGGGCATCGTGGTGTAGGATAACCGTATGCAGGGAACCAAGCAGCATCTAAGGAAATTCTGTCCCACAGAATATGCTAATCTGGTGGCATGGAGGATTCATCATCATTATTAAGTCTGCTAGTTGTCACGTGTCCTTAGTGGAGCTGACAAGGGGCATAGTGACAGAGAGGTCAATACAAGGATCTCTCTGACAAGCTATTCATCCTAAGGCCTGGCCAAATAAGGTCTGTTAAATTATGGAAACCATTGCCCAAGGATGTGGTTATGGCAGATAAAATGGATACTTGTAAGAGAATATTAGATACATTTCTTTCAAAAGGTAAAACAGGGTTTTACTTTGTGTTAGTAGGCAAAACAGGAAGATCTTATAAAAACTAATTTATTTGGCAGCTGGAAAACTATATAATTGTCATGTCTCTGGGTTATGAGGCAAAGGCTGAACTTGATGGACTTGTGTATTTTTTCAACCTAATTACTATGTTACTATATTACTACCTCAGGCCCATCACTGGAGCTAGTGGCAAATTGAACCATCATCACATGTCTCATATTACTAATGTTCATCCCATTCCCCTGGAGTTGTCTAATCGTGATGCTGCTTAGACAACTCACCAACAATAACAGCATAGCAGCAAATTTGGATAAGGTTGTTCCCCCAGATATTATGTACCACACACACTGTGCACATTGCAGTTGCTGATGAGAGGCACAGTTACTACTCCAAAGGGAACAATTTATATTCTAATAACAACACACCCACGATTTTGGAGGAGGGGCAGGTGAAAAAGAATTAGTGGCCAACTTCTTCTTTTCTCTGCATATACTGGGGGTTACTTTTTGTGCTGCTACTGCCTCAGGCTCATCACTGGAGCTAGTCATGGCAAGTGGAACTTTCATCATCCATCACCCATGTTACTGTTATTGTTGATCCCATTCCCTTTCAGCTGACTAATCATCCTGCTGCTTAAACAACTCAGCAGCAGCAGCAGCAGCAGCAGCAGCAGCAAGAACAGCAGTTGCAAATCCCACAATTATGGACTCAGGAGGACATTTGACAATGGCCAGTGGCCAACATGACCTGCTGGCACTAGTCTAGTAGGGCATTTTTTTTCTCAGAGCTTGTGCTTAAAAAAAATAAATAAAAACAAAGTCCTAGAAACAAAATAATGTTTGGGGGTTTGTTTCTACAAATTAATGTTTCTATAGTGTTAGAAATCCTTTTCTTCTAATAACTCTAGGACACATCTACTTTATAGAGGTTTTAAATTATGTGGTTTAACAGGCAGATACAGCTCCTCAGTCTATCTCAGCATCATTGTCTCTCATTATAGACTGGAATCAGGCATACAAGTATGAAACAAAATGGAGACTCTTTTATACTGTTTCGAGACAAAGTATTACATGCTGAACACTCCTATCTACACACCTGGTCATATATGGACACTTGAATACACTAACCCTCTGAGTGCCAGAGAGGGATCCAGTGCATTGTAGCACAATGCATTGGATGCCTTTCTGGCACTAAAAGAGTTACAGTGAGAGAAAAAATTATTTGATCCCCTGCTGATTTTGTATGTTTGCCCACTGACAAAGAATTGATCAGTCTATAATTTTAATGGTAGGTTTATTTGAACAGTGAGAAACAGAATAACAACAAAAAAATCCAGAAAAATGCACTTCAAAAAAGTTATAAATTGATTTGTATTTTACTGAGTGAAATAAATATTTGACCCCTTTGCAAAACATGACTTAGTACTTGGTGGCAAAACCCTTGTTGGCAATCACAGAGGTCAGACGTTTCTTGTAGATGGCCACTAGGTTTGCACACATATCAAGAGGGATTTTGTCCCATTCCTCTTTGCAGATCCTCTCCAAGTTATTAAGGTTTCGAGGCTGACATTTGGCAACTCAAACCATCAGCTCCCTCCACAAATTTTCTGTGGCATTAAGTAGACTTGTGCACGGGCAAAATTTTCGGTAAAATTCAAATTCGGACAAATTTTTTTTTTTTCTAATTCGGATGATCCTAATTTCGGACCGGGCCTATTTGATTCGGACGAAATTCTGATCCATTCCGAATTATTCGGCCGAATTTAACATGGGTTAAATTATAGCAGTGCGCCTCCGTGCACGCTGCTATCATTATTTGCAGACAGGGTGTGCATTTAGAAAAAAATATCCATCCCAAAAACGGACATTGTCGTACATTGAAAGTCTGTGCATGTCACCTCTACTCTAGCATGGGATGCCAGTCACAATGCAAACGTCGAACATCGAAAACCCATGCCTGTCATTCAATTTAGCATGTTCGAACATCGAAACCCCATGCCTGTCCTTCAATCTAGCATATGTTCGAACATCGAAACCTCATGCCTGTCATTCAATTTAGCATATGCTCGACATCGAAAACCCATGCCTGTCACATCCTACTCAACATAAGTGGTCGACTCGAACATGGACAAACTACATGTCACATTCTATGTTAGTACATGGGTAAAGATTAAGGTTTCATTTTCTGGTACCAGCCTCCTACCCTACTGTCCCTCTTTAGTACCCAAATTCCTCTCTCTCTTTTTCCTATCCTGATTTCCCCTCATATCAGATAACTCTATGTGTATATACATTGTAGAGTTTCATACTACATCAAAAATAAACATCAATGATTGTAATGTGATAGATGTAATGTGTTAAAAAGAAAAATTGAGACATTCTGTTGTGAACAAACTGCAACACAGGAGAGAAATAAAAAAAAAATGCTTGACATCTATACTGAAGAGGGATCCACAGCATTGTCTTAGTATAGCAATATCACCGTTTTCCGTGAGTGTTCAATACAGGGCTCTACGGTAATTGCTGGGCATTTCCCAATGTCATAATCAGGGGATGATGGGAGTTGTATTCTAACTACTGTTAGGAAACACATAAGTGATGCACATTCATCTCCCTCCTAGAAATTAATTTACACACGAGGCAACTCCCCAAAGTAATACCTAGCCCCTTTCCAAGTGAAAGGACTTCCAGAAAGGCTTCAGATCTCTTAGTGACTCACCTGTTATTGCCAGTCAGCGGGACCCGGAGAGTAGGAGGGGGTGATGCTACGGCTGCACGGCACGGTACTCTTAGTTGGTCACTTATCGCAATGTTGAAGCTCAGCCCGGCCAGCACCTTCTGGGTGGAGACACCTCACAGCAATCCTGTTCAGGACACATCATGCACTGTTGTGCACTCATACTAGGGATCCCAAATGTTTAGACTCATTTCGTACAGGGGGCACCCTCCTGTATTTGTAAAACCTCTCTAGCAAATCTGGGACGGTAGACCTATTTACTCAAGTCTTGACTTTAGGTGGGCGATAAACAATACAAAATAGGCATAATGTTTCACTATCACATAATTCACATCACTGAAGCAGCCAGTAGGCATCGCCACTGAGTGAGCATAGGGCTGCCCGGCTGCTGACAGTCACACTGATGGGACACCCTGCAACACAGAAATGGCGGAAGAGCACAAAATAAACATGCTATGGGACGGCAAATTGCCGCCCCTGTCAAAGTGCCGCCTGGGTCCATGGACCCACTGGGACCCATGTAAGGGCCGGCCCTGTATTCGAACAAATACCTAATATTTTTTTATATTTTGCACAGGAACAAATATTACTTGCTCTTGCAGTGGCAATAACTGGAACTAATGCTGGCTGCCTACCTATGCCTAGCCTAATGCTACCTGCCTGCCTGCACAACAACTGTACACTCTCTAATCTCTTCTCTCTCTGAGCTCCAACAACCCAATGAGGAAATGCAGGCTGTCTGTCTGTGTGACTGTGTCATTAGTCCAACCCCCATCATGAAACGAAGAAGGCTATTTGAATACAGACAAAAGAGGGAAGTAGTGCATGAAACGGAGAATGGAATTGGACTACAGACATGGAGGGAAAATTATGGAGGGAAAGTAATTGAGCGCGCACAGGAAGTACAAAAAAGTCCTGGTCAAAAGTAGTCAAAACTTTTGGAAATGTGTCGATTGCCGAAACTTCCGACAGTTTCGACGAATTTCGGACCTGGGCTGTTCGGAGTCGGATCATTTTTTCCGAATGACCCTTGAGTTTCGGATTGGCCGAATGTCTCCGAATGACCCCATTTTCAACCAAATCCGAATGTCTCCGAATGAATTCGCACATGCCTAGCATTAAGGTCTGGAGACTGGCTAGACCACTCCAGGACCTTTATGTGCTACTTCTTGAGCCACTCCTTTGTTGCCTTTGCAGTGTGTTTTGGGTCATTGTCATGCTGGAATACCCATCCACAACCCATTTTCAATGCCCTGGCTGAGGGAATGAGATTCCCACCCAAGATTTGATGGTACATGGCCCAGTCTATCGTCCCTTTGATGTGGTGAAGTTGTCCTGTCCCCTTAGCAGAAAAACACCCCCAAAACATAATGTTTCCACCTTCATGTTTGAAGCTATGGATGGTGTTCTTGGGGGCAGCATTCTCCTCTTCTAAACATGGCAAGTTGAGCTGATGCCAAAGAGCTCAATTTTGGTCTCATCTGGCCACAACACTTTCACCCAGTTCTCCTCTGAATCATTCAGATGTTCATTGGCAAACTTCAGACAGGCCTGTACATGTGCTTTCTTGAGCAGGGAGACCTTGTGGGCGCTGCAGGATTTCAGCCCTTCACAGAGTAGTGTGTTACCAGTTGTTTTCTTGGTGACTATGGTCCAAGCTACCTTGAGATCATTGACAAGATCTTCTCGTGTAATTCTGGGCTGATTCCTCACAGTTCTTATGATCATTGAAACTCCACGAGGTGAGATCTTGCATGGAGCCCCAGACTGAGGGAGATTTACAGTTATTTTGTGTTTATTTATTTATTTTGTCTTCTTACCAAGCTGTTTGGCGATGGTCTTGTAGCCCATTCCAGCCTTGTGTAGGTCTACAATCTTGTTCCTGACATCCTTGGACAGCTCTTTGGTCTTAGCCATGGTGGAAAGTTTGGAATCGGATTCATTGATTGTTTCTGTGAAAAGGTATCTTTTATACAGGTAACAAGCTGAGATTAGGAGTACTCCCTTTAAGAGAGTGCCCCTAATCTCAGGTTGTTACCTGTATAAAAGACACTTGGGAGACAGAAATCTTGCTGATTGATAGGGGGTCAATGCGTTTTTCTGGATTTTTTTGTTTTTATTCTGTATCTCACTGTTCAAATAAACCTACCAGATCTTGCATGGAGCCCCAGACTGAGGGAGATTTACAGTTATTTTGTGTTTATTTATTTATTTTGTCTTCTTACCAAGCTGTTTGGCGATGGTCTTGTAGCCCATTCCAGTCTTGTGTAGGTCTACAATCGTGTTCCTGACATCCTTGGACAGCTCTTTGGTCTTAGCCATGGTGGAAAGTTTGGAATCGGATTGATTGACTGTTTCTGTGAAAAGGTATCTTTTATACAGGTAACAAGCTGAGATTAGGAGTACTCCCTTTAAGAGAGTGCCCCTAATCTCAGGTTGTTACCTGTATGAAAGACACTTGGGAGACAGAAATCTTGCTGATTGATAGGGGGTCAATGCGTTTTTCTGGATTTTTTTGTTTTTATTCTGTATCTCACTGTTCATATAAACCTACCATTAAAATTATAGGCTGATCATTTCTTTGTCAGTGGGCAAACATACAAAATCAGCAGGGGATCAAATTATTTTTTCCCTCACTGTAAGAAAAGAAGCTGTTTGGAAAAGCAATTCCTTTTTTGGAAACATTCCAGTAGCATGAGTTCACTTAGCCACCATTACAGACATACATACTGAAATTTTCCAACAAAGCCTTACATTACATCCATTTTGTATAACTGCAGCCCTAATGTATAATACAATTCATCACTTAGGGCTTGTGCCAAACAAGTCCTACAAATCAATGTTTCCTCAGGGCTTTGGCCTCTAACAACAGGCCTAACAAATCATATTTTACAAAATACTCTATCACATCAAGTATCAGTCTACCCCAGTGGTAGCTTATGTCGGAGGGTTCCTGTCTCTATCACTTTACATACAAATGCATTATTTTATATTATTTATTTATTTTTTATTAACTGTCCACCCAAAACCAGTCAAGAACCCCCCCAAAACAAGTTCAATGTTCAGCTGATTCATTCCCCAGTCTCCCCCCACCAAAAACAGGAACCCTCCTCAGACCCCCTTTTATACCATGTCTTATGTTTTTTTTTTTTTAAATTGTATTTCGTTTTTTTTAACTGCTCCCAATTCCAGTAAACAAACCCCCCCAAAATCCCCTGTTCAGTTGATTCTTTCTCCACACCCCATCAGCACATGCACCCTCATGACCCTTTTGTACTATGTCTTTGTGAAATAAAATAATATGTGCTATGTATTGTGGGTAAATTCATTGTTCCCATTGTCTTCAATGAAATGCACTTTTTGTTGGAAATTATTTACCAAGCAGGAAGTGCCATTATTTGCCGATTTCAGTTTGAGGTGAAAATTTTCTGCCATCCCTAGTCACATTTTCATCATCTCCTCCAACCAGTGAGAGGTCTGTAATAGAGTAGCAGCATCAGCACAAAGGGACTGGTGGTGGTGGTGATGAGGATGATGGTGGAGAAGCTGGGGTAGAAGAGACATTAATGGCCTTTTTAGCCCACACTGAGATGGAATGGGAGACAGGGAATTTGTAGAGTTTGCTACTGCTTTAATTCATACTGCTGCTAAGTTGCAAGGGCAGCAAGATTCTGAGGAGCAGGCTATTGTGCCACAGGCCACCTTGGACACAGTGGGAATGGGGTCAACAAGTGATGCAGGACTAGGACAGGTTCCACTTGACAGCAGAAATACTCCTGGTCCTAGGTGCAGTGCTGATTCTGAGGCAGTTGCAGCAACAGCAGCAACATCATCCTCTGCCCCAGACAGTGAAGGGGAATGTGAAGGAGAACAAGAAAGAGGCCATTCTTCTCCTCCTCCCCCCCTGAAGTCCTGGGTGTGGGACTATTTTACTTATTGGGCAGGCAAAGTGCAGTCATCAGTGACAGCATAGTGCACAGTTTATGACAAGTCAGTGAAAAGAGGAAAGGAGGGAACGTGCCTTGGCACAACCACCCTGATAACACACATGAAGCACAGATACCATGACATTTATGTCAAACATGTTAAAGCCAAACACCCACCACAGAAATTGGGCACTGCTGTTGCATTACCCCCTGACTCTCTCCAAAGGCAACATGATGTGAGGTGGAGATCAAAGAGGTGGAAGACTATAGAAACCCAGCCACAGGCTGAAAGTTTAATTATAAGCAAAACACCTGGCTCACCATCACCTTCTTGCTCTCATCTTCTGCCAGTCCACCTTGTTCATCATTACCTCTCCTACCAAGTGATAGCCATTCTGTAGATGTCAGGATATGGCAGTTCATGTCCACCCATTGCACACTGTGTTGTTCACAGACCGCACATGGCAGTGTGGTGGAGGATAATCACAACCAGGGCATAAAGCACCATCTGAGGAGATTCCATCCCTCAGGATTTGCTAAGCTAGTGGCAGGGACTATTCATCATTACTATTAAATTGTCTGCAAGTTGTCATGTGTCATTAGTGAGGAGAAGACAAGGGGCACAGTGACAGCAGCAGTGCTTGGCTTCTGGTGGGGTGATTTCACTATGGGCACTCTAAGTATCATGGTGTTTGGATAGATTTGTGCTAGGTGTTTGATTTGAGTCCATATGTACCCATTGTTCTCTTTCCTTCCCTTATTTAGCACACACACTGTGCACATTGCAGTTGCTGATGTGAGATGCACAGTTCATGCTCTAAAGGGAAAAAATGTTATTCTAGTAACAACACACCCATGATTTTGGAGGACGGGAAGGTGGTGGGGGCTAGTTAAGGTGCTGCCTCAGACTCATTACTGGAGCTGTTAGTGGCAAGTGGAACCTTTATCATCTATCACCCATGTTACTGCTGCTGTTTATCCCATTCCATTTGAGCTGCCTACTCAAAAAAAGAAACACATTTAGGGGGCTTGTTTCTAACAAGCCTAAGTCCTACATATCAATGTTACTTTAGGGCTTGGGCCAAACAAGTCTAAGTCCTACAAATCAATGCTTTCTCTGGGCTAGGACCGAACAAGTCTAAATCCTACAAATCAATGTTTTCTCTGGGCTTGTGCCAAACAAGTCTAAGTCCAGCAAATCAATGTTTTCTCAGGACTTGGGCCTAACACAAATTTAAGTCCTACAAATCTTCCTCTACAAAATACTCTATCCTGTCAAGTATCAGTCTACTCCAGTTGCAGCTTACATCAGAGAGTTCCTGTCTCTGTTACATTATGTAACAATTTATTTTATTATTTTTAATTTTATTTATTTATTTGTTTTATTAACTGCCCCCGAATACCAGTCAACAAACCCCACTCAAAACAAATTCCCTGTACAACTGATTCTTTCCCCAGACTCCACCTGCCAACACAGGCACCCTCCTCAGACCCCTTTTTATACCATGTCTTATGGGGTTTCTGTAATTGTATTTATTTAATTTTTTTAACTGTTTCCCTAATCACCCCAAAAACATTCCCTGTTTGAGTCTTTCCCCCCACTCTACCAACAGAGTCATACTCATATCCATTTTATACTATGCCTTTGTGAAATAAAATAAAATTTGCTATGTTTTGTGTGTAAATTCAATGTTCCTATTGATTTCAATGGAAGGAGCTAGGCAAAAAAAGCAGAAAAACAGCACTTCTCTCAGGAAATTGTTCATCAAGTGCCATTATTCACCAATTTTGGTTTGAGATGAAAATTTGCTTCCATCCCTATTAGTAAGGAACTATTTCATCGACATTTCAACTGGTTAATATACCTTTTACAATACATTTTATTTCTAAAATTACATAAAATAAGTTGCCTGTTCTCCCTTATGTGTACTCATTAGACAACCAGAGTGAGGCTGATATACTAAGAAGAACTAAAGCAATGCTGGACTAAAATACTAATCCCCAGAATTCCCATTAATGTAAATGTGGCTCCTAAATACTAGAAAGTATCCAGTGCAATGTGTAGAAGGTATGGCTACCATTCAATACTTAAAATCCTATTATACCTTCCTTATTGTTATTTTCTCAATTTTCAGCACCAGATTTCCATCAGATTCACAGTCTGTTATCCTTATTATTCAATAATATTGTATATGGTAATGGTTGATATGGAAACTGGATACAGCTTAGACACTGAATAAATCATATGAAACATTTAGGAATATGTACTGTTTAAATATAAAAAGGAACAATTATGTGGAAAAAGCAGCTGCAACACAGGGGATTAATAAAATATAAATTAATGAAGTCAATATTTTTTCCACAGGAATTTTCAAAGAAAGAAATGCAATTTGTCTCTTTTCCCAAGAAAATCCACACACATAGAAAATACAAAACATTTTCCCGGACAATAATATATTTCTCACAAGAACTTTGACAGTTTCCAACTATGCTGTCTTACAGCCTTCAAGAAGTCTTGTTGCAACACCACAGCCGTTTAATCCCGAACTGGAGCATTACACAGCTGATAGTAAAAGATATAAGCAGGCTGAGTCCTATAGGAATGTAAGGTTTGAAAAAAAGCACTAAACACCTGCTTGCACAACTGTAGCACAGTCAATCTTGAAAGACAACAGTGGTTTGTGAAATGCCTTTGGAGTGTAACATTTTGGCAAATTTGATATTCCACAGGTATACTTCTTTTACTTTTTTCTATGAACTCTGTAATAGGGGGTTGGCAGTATAAAGCAGAAGAACTGTATACATTAATAGAAAAAAAATGACTAATGGTGGGGGTGGAGGGTGTGTTGGTAAGTGTGGGGACTCTGTGACTTTTATTATATCCAACTAACTCTGAATTATCCTCCATTTGCATCTTCACAGCAGTAGGGCACATGGGGACACTGAGGAAAATGATATCTCACTCCATGAGAAATCGGCAACACTGATATTATATAAACTTTGTCCCCATTTACTTTTAGAAGTGCTTCAAATGCTGCTAGCCATCTCACCTCTGACTTGATCCTGGTGTGCATTGTCTTCTAGTGGGATCTCTTTGAAGATGTACCTAGATGTGATCCTACCTTCTCCCTGCTCGCATTTTTTATGGAGAAAAGAGATGGCAACATGTTTAGCTTTTGGATCGTTAGTGAAGTACCTGCTCAATACTGGGGATTTCTTCAACTGAAAAATTAATAAGGGTCTATTTCTATAACTACAGTAGCTAGATCAGTGGTTCTCAAAAAGGTATCATTTCATTTTGAGGGGCCCTGGGTACTCCAGCTTTTTCTGTGATGCCTGATACAAATGTAAATGCAATGTTTATTGTTTCATATAAATATGCTTGTTTTTGCCATTTTGATTTTGTATTTGTCAGTTACTCCTTCACATCCTTGACAAATGACCTGTAAGATATTAGGGGTGCCCTGAAAATTCCAGGGTGCATATTAAGGGCACCCTCAGCAAAATAGAGACTGAGAATCACTGAGTTAAATGTTGCAGTAGTATTAGCAGAGGGTATCAGTGGCACTGCACCTCAAAGAGCAGCAGAAGAAGTCATAGCTAGGGTTGTGCCTGTTGGCCTATGTTACTGCTTCAATCAGTAATAGTGAGTGTGACTGGGCAAAGTTGGACTTTAAAGTCTTAATGGTGAAGATGATGATTGAGATGATTTGTTGGTCATAATAACATTAGTGTTGATTTTTTTTGCTGTAAAGTACACAGCAGAGCTGTTTTCACATGGGAAGGATCATTTCACCAGCCTGTCTGACTGTCAATTATCAAGGTTTTTCTTATTTTAGTTTTTTTAAAACTCATTTCTCCCTTCATATCCATACCCAGAGAACACGTGTTAATGGGTACCATCAATACTCATATGAAGCAGCTACAGCTCTCTCTGTGTCTTTACGCTAGCAAAAAAGAGTTTAGCTGCTTTCTTTTCCAACCATAGACTGATGATACAGTAAATATACACCCCAGATCTTTTTTACTTCAGGAAGACAACAATACTCTGGAGAAACACTTCATGTGGGGCAAAATACATTATTATCATTGTTTTCCATGCAATGAAAAAAATAGAAAATCTGCACTTTTTGCAGGGATTTCAGCAGAAGGTTCAAAGTGTTGTTTTTTTTGTTCTTCACTTTTGAGGTGAAAAGTTTCACCAATCCCTAATAAATATCATCATTCACTTAAATGGGGCTTTTATCTACTTGAATGCGAGAGTGGTCCTCAAGAGATCGCTTTGCATGATTGAGAAAAGAAATAGGTTAAAAATGTAGACAATTGTTATTTGTGCTAATGAAGCAAGGTTGAATGTGACTGAATAAAACCTTATCATTTAAAAAAAAAATTGAAAAAATTAAATTAAGGTTTCAAATAACGTGCAATATAAATAACTCATTATAAAAGAGATGTATCACTCTTCTCATAAAGGCTTTATCATTATCTGAAAAAAAAAGAAAAAAAACAATAACAAAAACAGTACAGTATGTGCAGAGATCCTTCTATTTTAGAATGTTGTTTCTTATGAACTATCTAATATTGCCATCTTGTGGCAAACTTTGGTTTTGACCTGTAATACACAACTTTATCCATGGTAGGTGTATATGATTAGAAAAGAAACTGGATTATTTTTGTAACACTTATGCCAGTAATAATAAAATTCAGCTTTTTTGCATTGCATAAGGATAAATAGCAGGTAATGTGTGAATGTAGTGTCATAAAAGAGTGTATATTGTTTTTTGTTTAATTTGGTCGGTTTCCTCTTTTACTTTCCATATTCTGCAGTTGCAAAATATGTAAAGTTAAATTGTCTATACTTAACTTTTTTAATCTTTTTTGTTCTTTTATGCCCCTAACAATCAACTCTCTGAATCTCTTTCCAAGGAGCTTTCTGTCAAGGACTGTAACAGCAGGGATAAATCAACAATATAAAAATACAATATAAAAAGTAGTGATATATTGTACAAAAGTCTGCCTCTACATGATCCAGAGTACTGAAGGGATACACTATTCTACCATCACAGCTTTCAATGTCCCTGACAAAATGCTCTCTGATAACAGACTCTCAGGGAGCTCACTGTCAAGGACATAAACATGTAGCTAAATAGGTGAAGATGAAAGACAATGATAAAATTAAAGCCAGTTTTACCTTACATATCATGCATTTGTAGGATATGTTAAGTCAAAAAGGAGGTTAAATGTCCCTTTAACAGTAGAATGAATAGCAGTAGTTAAAGTGACCTGTACACCATTCTAATGTGAGTGCAAATGAAACACACAACTTGCAGGATTGTAACCCCCCCCCCGAAACCACTCCTGTGAAAATCTTTGCCTCTTGGAAACTAGATGAAGTGATTTAGACAGGCTTCACCCCACTAGCCACTCCTGTGAAGATCACTGTCCCAGGCTGTGTATCTTGGTGCAGTGATTTTGACAGGAGTGGCCAGGGGGAGCAACACCCCTGCCAAAATCACTGCTCTGTGGCAATTCACTGGTGTGGTGGGGCGAACTCTGTTCCCTTCTTCCCCAGGTAGGAGTGGACAATGACCAGAAACAGATTATTATATTTGTAAAGACAGGGCAATGAATGCAATATAATGACATCATTTACATCTATGATAGATTAATAAAATAGACAGGTAGTCTCACAATATACAAAATGTGTGAAATAAGTGAAATAAATGTTCAGACCTCAATGGGGGCATCAGGACCCCTCCTGACATCCCCTGGCATTGATGTGAAATAATGAATTAATGAACTCTTGAACATTCAAGGGGCTAAACGCACTATTTTGATTAATATGAATTTAGGGATTTATTATTTGTCTCCCGTAATGTAGTTAGTCTGCCCTAGAATTGTTCCAATTTTTTCTTCATACAATAGGGCCTATGGGAATATACAACTCCATCAAAGCAGCCCATTTTCTGCAGTAAGATGTTGGTTTTTGCTGTAGTTAAGGCTATATATTAGAACATATGATTCCCTTAGAGAATAACAGTACACATACACTTCTGTGATTAAGTACTTCATGTGAACAATCCCACAACACCTCGCCTATAGTATATGCAGGAAATGGAGTAAAGTTACATGAATGTTCTCAGAGTCTTGTTTACTACATAGTATTAAATAATGTATAGAGGAATGGAACACCCAGAAATGCCAAATAAACACCCATACTACACTTACCTTGACTCAAGCAAAGTTAAAAAATGTGTAACCTTTTATATGAAACTAGCAATGTGGGATGGCACTGCCCGTCAGGATATAAAGGGAATTAATGCACACACATGGATGCAAGACAAACACACACAGAGACACACACGCAAATGCACACGCATGCACTGAGATGCATAAAGAGCAACACAGTCATACACACATACATGCAATGCACAACATGCAGACACATAGAGTGTGATACAGACATGCAACACACACAGTGAGGAACACTCAGGCACACACAGAGACACACACACACACAGAAGTGAGTCATAAGGTGGTGACTTATGTGTCATTGTAATGAGTTCGTGTTTGTACTTATGCCTCCACTGTGGCATTCATTCATGTAGTTGAATTGCATGTGGTAATTGCACATACTATAGTGGAAGGTGGATCGTGCTGGCTCCCAGGGTGTGAGTGAGTGTGAATGAGACTATGATGGAAGGTGGATCGTGCTGGCTCCTGAGGTGTGAGTGACTGAGTGTGAGTGAGTGCTTGTGAGTGCGAGAGTGAGTGATTCCGTGTGAGTGATTGCGTGAGTGTGTTAGTGAGTGAGTGTGTGTGTGATTGAGTGAGAGTGTGTGAGAGGGTGTGAGTGAGAGGGTGTATGAGAGTGAGAGAGTGTGAGTGAGAGAGTATGAGTGAGAAAGTGTGAGTGAGAGAGTGTGTGTGATTGAGTGAGTGTGTTATTAAGTGAGAGTGTGTGTGATTGAGTGAGTGAGAGTGTGAGTGTGTTTGATTGAGTGTGTGTGATTGAGTGTGTGTGATTGAGTGTGAGTGAATGTGTGAGTGAGAGAGTGTGTGTGATTGAGTGTGAGTGAATGTGTGAGTGAGAGAGTGTGAGAATTATGGTGAGTGTGATTGAGTGTGTGTGATTGAGTGTGAGTGAATGTGTGAGTGAGCGTATGTGAGTGAGAGAGTGTGAGAATTATTGTGAGTGTGTATGATTGAGTGTGTATGATTGAGTGTGTGTGACAGTGTGAGTGTGTGATTGAGTGTGTGTGTGTGTGTGTGTGTGTTTTTTGTCTGATGTGTTTGTGTCTGTGGTGTAGGAGTGAGTGGCAGCCATTTTGTTTTTTCAGTTACTGGTGGGAGGGCTGGATAGTGGGGGCAGGCCAACTCCCTGCATGATTTAACTCACTCCCCCCATTGAATCCCCCAATGGGAGCAGTAACCCCTCCTTACTTAACCCTTTGAGTGCCAGAGGGTTTGCTTTGCAATGTGTTGCGTACCCCTCTGGCACTCAAAGGGTTAAGTTATGGTAACATAGCAATATAACACACGGTGGATCTTCAGTTGAGGCAGCGTAGCAATATGCTGAGGGAACAAATAGAAAGTGGTGTTTGAGGCTTGCCCTCTGTAACATACAGCAAAGCATCTCTGTCCCTTTAAGGAGAAAGGGCGGGAATCAGGAAGCAGGAAGTGGAGGAATGACAGTTGAAAACAGACAGTGAGGTGACTGAAGAGATGAAAAGAGTTAAATAAAATTGTTGTTATTACGTTTATCCCTGAGTTTGTATTTTATGGAAACATTACACCCTCGTACTGAAACAGAGTATATGGAGGGTTACAGTTGTCTGTGGGTGGTGACACAGAGTGTATGGAGGGTTACAGTTATCTGTGGGAGGTGAAACAGTGAATGGAGGGTTACAGTTATCTGTGGGAGGTGACACAGAGTGTATGGAGGGTTACGATTATCTGTGGGAGGTGAAACAGTGTATGGAGGGTTACATTTATCAGTGGGAGGTGAAACAGAGTATATGGAGGGTTACAATTATGTGTGGGAGGTGAAACAGTGAGTTTGTGGGGTCATGATCCTGAGTGACAGTGTGAGTGGACCAGGAGAAGTTATTGATATCACCTACTTCAGGAGCGAGTGGCAGCTATATTTTTTTTGTCAGTTGGATAGCGGTGGGTGGGCTGGAGGGGGCGTTCCAACTCCCTGTATGATAAACATGCTCCCATTGAATCACCCAATGGAAGTAGTAGAGTCCCCATTGAATCACCCAATGTGAGTTGTGTCTCCTAATGAGACATAAATTATGTAATGAGGCATTCTGTTCAATGTGTATTTGTTTTCTGAGGAGACATAAATTATGTTCTGTGTGTGAGGTACCATAAATTATGCAATGAGGCTTATTCTTTTATATATAGATAGATAGAAGAAGCACATATTGCAGGGATTTCCTGCTTAACAAATCAAAAATACTCCGACTGATTGCTGGAAAATACAAAATACAACCTCAACAGTGCCCTCTAGTATCCACAAAGTAGGTAGGTAGTCTTCTTTTATCCTTGCAGGAAATTTCAAGAAAAAAAGCATGATTTTCCTCTTTTCTTATGGAATTTCAAGCCCATAGAGAAACACACAGATTTCTGCTGTTTTGCTAAGACCACACAAACCGTTCCATTTCCCACCTATGTGTTTTAATGACAGCAAAACTTCCAGCCCCATACTACAAAAACCCAGAATTTCCTGCCATGCATCATAGAGTAGAATAGACAGGAAAGACTGTGGAAGGATACAGAAACAGAGAGAAAATAATAAATGTAAAATAAATCTTGAAATAAAATTATTGTTGCTTCAAGGGCTTGCTAGCACTATGACTGCTAGAAGCTGGATGGACCCTGAAGATACTAATACAGAGGAGAAGGAGCAAGCAGCACCAGTGCCAAAGATAGTCGGCATTTCCCAGACCCAATGATGCTCAGTCCTGATGCTCAGTCCCCTGATATTATCCTTTGGGTTCTAGGGGAAATATTGACGACAGAAGAACTGACTAGCAGTATGAACATCACATCTCAATTGTCCCTGCCTGCTGCTACTGCTACCAGTGTGCCTGGGGACCCTCTGTCATATTTGTCATCAACACCAAGAAGCTGGATGGACCCTGAAGATACTAATACAGAGGAGAAGGAGCAAGCAGCACCAGTGCCAAAGATAGTAGGCATTTCCCAGACCCATGATGCTCAGTTCTGATGCTCAGTCCCCTGATATTATCCTTTGGGTTCTAGGGGAAATATTGACGACAGAAAAACTGACTAGCAGTATGAACATCACATCTCAGTTGTCTGTGCCTGCTGCTACTGCTACCAGTGTGCCTGGGGACCCTCTGTCATATTTGTCATCAACACCAACTAGTCCCACTCCCATAGATCAGCAAGAGACTGGTGGGGGTGATGGTAATGAGAGTAAACTGGTGTGGAGCAGTGTATGAGAGAATTTCTGTCAGAAAACAATAGGGAGAGAGAAGCAAATGGGGATGGGCATCATCTCCACTACCAGCAGAGACAATCTTGAGTTTGCTGCTGCCATAAACCCTGCTGGTCCTAGCTATAATGCTGATGCTTAGGCAGCAGCAGCAGCTTCACCTACCCCAGCCAGTAAATGTAATTCTTATTCACCTCTCCCCTCACTGAAATCATGAGTGTGAGAATATTTCTCCCTTGGGACAAGCACAGTGCAGTGACTGCACTGTACGTGACCAGGTAGAGAAAAGGGGAAAGGAGGTGTCACATCACATCTTGACATTCCTGCCCTCATTAAGCACATGCAACATAAATACCATAATGTTGGTGTTAAGGTTGTGAAAGCCAACCCCCCAAAAAAGAGAGCTGCTGTCACACTTTCATCAACATTGTCTTCTTGTGCTAGGGTCTGAAAAAATGAACCCTTTGTCCCCACCACTGCACCCTCAGGGTAGTCTTCCTCCTCTGGTTTTGCCTCTGTTACCTCCTCAACAAGTTAATAACTAATTTGTAGATGTGAGAATCTGCCAGTTTGTGTCCACCCATTGCACAATGACTAGAAAGTTTTTACCCCTTTAATCACATTTTCACCTTTTCTCTATAAAAACGTGCCATTTTCCAGGAAGTGAAACACAATACAAGCAGCTACAGAGTGAGAGAGAGGTGCTAGGCTGTTGTGCTGTGAGTTGGTTTGCAAAATTGATGACTGCTATCACTATGAGCAAATTTAATAATAATAAAAGGAGGAGCTGGAAGGGCTGTAATGCATCCAGTGAGTCTGAGGAGCCAAAAGTTACTACTACAACCAACATGAAAGGGACTGGTTGCTCTGGTTCACAGTGATGGCCAGTCCACCTACATCCCTTCTAGGGATCTTGGGGAAATTTGTCTCACGGGAGGAAGAAGAAGGTAGTAGTAGTGTGAGCAGGACAGGTCAACTACCTGTGCCTGCTGCCAGTGCTGCACCTGCTGCCAGTGCTGTGACTGCTGTCAGTGTGTCTTGTAATTCTCCGGAAGAGGGGATAGAAGAAGTTGATGCCATATGTGACAGCAGGGGACCCTGAGTCACTTGACATCCCCAAGCAGTCCTGCCAGTAGTACTACTACTAAGAAGGTCCAGAAGCTTGTACAGAGTTTTAGGAGTGAGGGAGAGGGTGATCATATTACTAGTGAGGAGGAAGACTCAGGGACTTAAACTGATGTGGCCGGTGTTAGTAGTTGTAACAGTGATGGCAAAGCAGCTGGCGGGATTAACGTTAGGGGGGTAGTAGGGAAAGTAATGCAGTGGCCAGATTAGCAGTCAAGGGAGCCTACAGCATTCCCCTGACCCAGAGTCCCCTTCCCCCCATGGCATTATCCTGGTGGAACATAATCCTTAAGAAGGCAGAATTGATGCCTAGCAGCAATAATACTGCCTGCTGCTAGTGCTATCAGCCTGTCTTCTTCAGGTGAACAATAAATTGCAAGAGAGATTAGGGACCCTCTGTCACATTTCTCATCACCTCCTCCAACTGGCGAGACATCTGTAATAGAACAACAGCAAAAAAGGAGGGAATGTGGTGGTGATGATGATGGTGGAGAAGCTGGGATGTAAGAGACATTAATAGTCCAAAATGAAAAGGAATGGGAGACAGGGATGGGGAAGGGCATCACCACCACCAGCAGTGAGGTTTTGGAATTTGTGGAGTCAAGTGATGCAGGACTAGGACAGGTTCCACTTGCCATCAGCAATATTCCTGATCCTAGTTGTAGTACTGATTCTGACGCAGTAGCAGCAACATCATCCTCTGTGCCAGTCAAGGTGGAGGAAGAACAGAGAAACCCAACCAGAGGCTGAAAGTTCTATGGTGAGTGAAACACCTGGCTCGCCATCACCTTCTTGCTCTAGTGTAACTACATCTTCTGTTGATCCCTCTCATTCATCTTTACCTCCCCCACTGGTTGATAACCTTTCTGTAAATGTCAGGATGTGGCAGTTCACATCTACCCATTGCACACTCTGTAGTGCACTGACCATACGTTGAAGTGGGGTGGAGAATAATCACAAGCAGGGCATAAAGCGGCATCTGAGGAAATTCCATCTGGCAGAATATGCTAAGCTGGACTCATGGAGGGTTCATTATTATTATTAAACTGTCTGCAAATTGTCATGTGTCCCTTGCGGAGAATGGACAAGGGGCATAGTGACAGCAGCAGTACTTGGTTGTGTAACGGTTATTCAGACTCTCAGACCAGAGGTAAAAAATAAAACACAGTTTTATTTAGAATAAATGAGGAACACGGCCCCCTAAGGGCAGAAATAGGTAATTACACGTAACTGAAGGCAATATGGTAATATAGCAGACACAGTATGGATAAAGAGCAATGCATACCAGCAATGGAACTGAGAAGGCTAGGGTTAAGTCCAATGTAAATAATCAGTCTCTGATGTGGTGTGTAAGACAACGCCCAGTAGTTCTCAAGGACTGGTGATAAGCAAGACCAACACTGGTGCTAGAGCTAAATAATACCAGAGCCAAGGGCACACTGCGTGAGCTGAATGGGACCGGAGCCATGGCACTCTGCGGTGCTGAAAGGGTTAATGACACTGCGTGAGCTGAATGGAACCTGAGCCAGTAGCACCCCTTGGTGCGTCAACGGATACCCACACTGCCAGAGCTGAAAGGGACCAGAGCCAGTAGCACCTAGTGGTGCGTAAACGGACACCCCAACACTGCTAGAGCTTTGTAAGACCAGAGCCAGTAGTACCCTTCCTGTGCGCCAAAGGAGAGTGACGTTGCAAGAGCTTACGGTAGATGGTAACGGAAACCCACTGCTCTGCAAATGTAGTGGATGGCTCGTTAATGAAGGTGGTGAGCTCAGCAAGTGTTAATGGAGAGGCTTGGTATCTGAGGCAACAAGCTCTGCAAGTGTAAACGGACAGGCTCGGCAACGGAGGCAACAAGCTGAGCAAGTGTTAACTGATGGCCCAGAATCGGAGGCAACAAGTACTGCAAGAGTCAGCAGACAGGCTCTGTAATGGAGGCAACAAGCTCAGCTAGTGTTAACGGATGCCCAGTATCAGAGACAACAAGCACAGCAAGTGGGAGGTCAGCTTTAAGAAGCACAAGTCTGACAGTGCACAATGTCGCCAAGCGACATAGACTAAGCCACACTGGAAGCTGGATACCAAGCAGGAAAGTCAGCCAGGCCGGGTCATACACGGAGCAGGAATGTCAGGCAAGCCGGATCAATCACGGAGCAGGAACGTCAGCCAGGCCGGGTCATATAAGGAGCAAGAACCAGAAGAATAGTCAGACAAGCCGAATTGGTACACAGGAATGCAGGAACACAGCAACGGAAGCACTGGTACAGGAACACCACAAACGGGCACCTAACAGGTGCCAGAGGCCCGGTATAAGAAGGCCATACTGGGCGGGCATAATAAGCACTGCCAATAGGGAACACACCACCGCAGAGAGTGACAGGTAATCACGGGAACCGTGATAGGTTGCTGGTGGGACGATTTAACATTAGGGACCCTAAGTGTCATGGAGTTTTATTACAGTTATGCCAGGTGTTTGATGTGAGTCCAAATGTGCCCGTTGTTCCTAGTTCTTCCCTTATTTATCACACACAATGTGCACATTCCAGATGCTGATGAGAGGTACAGTTCCTGCTCTCAACAGAAAAATTTATTTTCTAACAACACACCCATGATTTTAGAGGAGGGGCATGTGGAGGAGCATTATTGACCAACTTCTTTCTACACATACACCTGAAGTGGTGGGGGCTAGTTATGGTGCTGTTACTCCCTCAGGTGCATCACTGGAGCTAGTAGTGGCAAGTGGAACCTTCATCATCCATCATCCATATTATTGTTGTTGTTGATACCATTCCCTTTGAGCTGCCTAATCATGTTACTGTTTAACCCTTTGAGTGCCAGAGTGGTGCGCAACGCATTGCAAAGCAATGCCTTGTATACCCCCCTGAAACTCAAAGGGTTATAAAACTCAGCAGCCACAGAAAGAACAGCAGTCTCAAAATCCGCAATTACACCAGAGCATTTGACAATGGCCTGAAATAAAAAACTATTTTTGGGGATTGTTTCTAACAAGCTTAAGTCCTACAAATCAATGTTTCATCAAGGTTTGAGCCCAATACAAGTCTAATTTCCTACAACTAATTAAGGGGAACTATCACCTGTATTAAAGTTGCCTTGATTTGAATGCTCCTTGTAATCCTTTTATTTTTTAACTGCCTAATCATGTTACTGTTTAACCCTTTTAACCCTTTGAGTGCCAGAGTGGTGCGCAACGCATTGCAAAGCAATGCCTTGTATACCCCCTGAAACTCAAAGGGTTATAAAACTCAGCAGCCACAGAAAGAACAGCAGTCTCAAAATCCGTAATTACACCAGAGCATTTGACAATGGCCTGAAAAAAAAAAACTATTTTTGGGGATTGTTTCTAACAAGCCTAAGTCCTACAAATCAATGTTTCATCAAGGTTTGAGCCCAATACAAGTCTAATTTCCTACAACTAATTAAAGGGGAACTATCACCTGTATTAAAGTTGCCTTGATTTGAATGCTCCTTGTAATCCTTTTATTTTTTAACTATAAAATGTTATTCTCTGAGATCCTGACTTTTAAATTTAAGCCGGTTATGACACTTCAGGACAGGCTGTGGTTGTAATGGTTTAGGACACTCAGACACAGAAGGTTTAGGTAAAAACACAGTTTTATTGAAAACACAGAAATTAAAGTAACCCACACGGGTCCAGTATATACAGACAGAAATAATACTGACACAGGTCAGGTTACAAATAGATGTAGTAACCCACACGGGTCCAGTGAAACACAAAGGTACAACACTGCCACAGGTCAGGTTACACTTCATGTGAATCCTAGAAGAGACAGTGGAGAGACGGGTGCTATTAGGCCAGGAGGCATGGACAGGCCCTAATAGGACTGAGGCCCACAGGACACTCTCTCTCCGCAGAGAGTGACATAAAGCGACAGAGGCCACACGGAGGTATATGAAGGCCCTGGAAGTGACAGACTGCCAGAACAGCCAAGGGTGACTGATACTGTATAGCAAGGAGTAACGCCAATGTAACCTGCAGTACACTGTGACCCAAAGTGCAACCGCACCAACCCCAAGGGGTTAAACGAACACTCAAATCTGAATATGGATGCAAGGCTGTGGGGACAACCGAGGCACGCAGGGAACAAACCAACCTCGGGTAATAGCAATGAACAGATCAAGTGTACCATGGTGCAACCTGATTGATCTCAACCACCGGTGTGAAAGACTCACGAGGCACAATAACCGGACACTGGTTCACAGTAAGCAGGACTGCCAGAGCAGAGTATACAAGACTGGGTCAAAGTAAAGAGGACTGCCAGAGCAGAGTATACGGGGCAACTAAGGACTGTCAGAAGACAGTACGAGCACTGGAGGCACATACTCCAACAGGACCACCAGATGGAGCGGGAAATCAGGTCAAATCGGTACACAGAGCAGGAACGTCAGCCAATCCGGGTCGGTACACAGAGTAGGAACGTCTGCCAGTCCGGGTCAGTACACAGAGCAGGAACATTGGCCATGCTGGGTCGGTACACAGAGCAGGAACGTAATCAGGTCTAGTAGTCAGGCAGTCTGGGCCATACACAGGATTCATACAGAAGTCTGGAACAAGTGCTAGCTACAGGAACACCACGAAAGGGCATTGCAGCAGTGACAGGGCTCAGTATTTAAGGGCTAGCACTGGGTGAAGCAAAGCCACAATAGCCAATAAAAAGAATCAGGAAGTAGCACTGAGTCACAATGTCACCAGCAATAACACCGTGATAGTGGGCCAACTCTCCCCTACAACCTGTCAGTCTTTGTCTGTTCCCCTCCCCAAGTAGCTCCTCATTCCAACCTCCTTCAATGATGAATAATTCCTCTATATGAGATGTAACAGTCTCACTGGCAAAATAAAAGGATTACAGATTCAGTGCAAAGGAGCATTCATATAAAGACAACTTTAACCCCTTAAGGACCCATGACGGTCCTGCACCGTCATGGGTTGTTATACCCTTAACGACCCATGACGGTCCAGGACCGTCATGGCTTAAATGATAGCAGCGTGCCTCTGTGCACGCTGCTATCATTAAATCCAGGCTGAGACTGAGCACTCAGAGACCGGGGCATTCAGTCTCAGCCCTTCTTCCTTCTTCCGGTTCATGCGATCGCCATATCAGCGATCACATGTACCGGCATAGTGACAGACAGAGGCAGCATGCAAAGCATGCTGTCTGTGCCTGTCTCATCTGCCTCTGTCTCCCTTGCCCTCAAATTAAGGGAGACAGAAGTAGACGGGAGACACCTAGTGGTTAAAAAAAATACAGCAGTTGGGGGTATTAACCCCTTCACTGCTGGTGCAGGAGGCTGGCTAAATGCAGGTCAATTTTTGACCTGCAATTTTACACTTTTTTTTTTTTTTTTTTTTTTTTTTAAAAACACAACACACTTTTTTTTTTTTTTTTACAAAAACATATTTTTATTTTAAAAAAATATATATAATTAAACAATAATGCAAGTGTGATTGTTGTGGAGCCATATAATACACTTATATACACCACCAAATGCCAGGGACAAAAAAGTGTCAAAATAGGGTGGGAAAAAGGGACATGGGGATTTTCACCCAGGGGGGACAGTGGCCACTTTAAACTGCGCATTTTGTAGGTATGACTGACCGGTCATACCTTTCATGCAGTCTCCATAAAAATGTAACCCTTTGTGGCCAATTGATCCCAAGAGAAAAATCAAAAATGGTGTTTTTTTTACATTTTTTTAACCTTTTTTTTTAATTTTAATAAAGTGAATGGTGGGTTATTCATATAAATAGGGTATCAAAGGAAAGCCCTATTTATGCTTAAAAAAACAGTATATAATTTATGGGGGTGGAATAAAAGGCTAAGAGGGAAAACACTTGAACAAAGACATAGTCAAAAAGGTCAGAATTGCTCCGGTCCATAAGGGAAAACGACCTCAGATTTTCCCGGTCCTTAAGGGGTTAATACAGGTGATAGTTTCCTTGTAATGTTTTCTCATGGCTTGTACCTCAATTAAGTGTAAGTCCTACAAATCAATGTTTCCTTGGGGCTTGGGCTTCTAACAGCAAGTCTAAGTTCTACAAACCATCCTCTTCAAAATACTTTATCCCATCAAGTATCTGCCCTAGTTGCAGTTTCAGTCAGGGGGTTCCTGGCTCTGTCACTTTACATACCAATATTTTAATTTTATTTTTTGAATTAACTGTCCCCCCAATACCAGTCAACAATACTACCTCCCGCTAAAAAAAATTCCCTGTCCAACTGATTCTTTCCCTAGACTCCACCCACTAACACAGGCCTCTTTTATACCATGTCTTATGGGGGGGGGTTATTACTTTTTTATTAAGTGTCAACCCAATCTTAGTCAGCAAACCCCCCAAAAAATTCCCTCTTCAACTGATTTTTTTCCCCACACTCCACCAACACAGGCACCCTCATACCTCTTTTATACTATGCAATTGGGAAATCAAATAACATTTGCCATGTATTGTGTGTAAATTAAAATTTCCTTTGATTTCAATGGAATTACCTAAGAGAAAAAAGTAGAAAAACTGCATTTTTTGTAGGAAATTGTTTGCCAAGCGGGAAGTAACATTTTTCACCAAATCTGATTTGAGGAAAAAATGTTCACCCATCCTTAATATTGTGTTAACACAAGAAGGAAAGATGGACAAAATTAAGACTAACAAAGCAGCTGGTCCTGATGGTATACATCCGAGGGAGCTCAGGGCAGTGTTAGCAAGACCACTCTTTTTACTCTTTAACCCCTTAAGGACCCTTGACGTACCAGGACCGTCACAGTCCTTGAACTACTCAAGGACCGATGACGGTCATGGTACGTCACGTACTTTTTACTTACAGCGCTCTACCGGGAGCGCTGTAAGTAAAAATAGGGCCTGAAATAGACCGCTCCATGATCGGAGCGATCTCTTTCAAGCCCCATAATGACGCGCCGATACACGTGACAGGTCACGTGTACCGGCGCGTCCAAGTGGGCCTATGCGGTCATTATGGGACGGAAATGTCCCATGACAGCCGGTCCTTAAGGGGTTAAAGACTATCACCACAGGTTCAGTGTCACAAGACTGTTGTAGAATGTGGTGCCTTTATTTAAGAACGGAACTAAAACAGAACATGGTAATTATAGACCTTTGAGTTGGATCTCTCTAGTGGCTAAACTCCTAGAATGGATAATAAGGAAATATATTCAGGATTACACTATAGCAAATAAGATTATTTGCAGCAATCAATGTGGTTTTATTATGAGAAAAACTTGCCAGACTAATATTTTGAGCTCCTAAGAAGCTACCTAGATAATTGTAAAGCAATAGATGTAGTATATCTAGATTTTGCAAAAACTGTATCAAATGACTCACAGGAAGATGGTGTATAAAACAAGGAATTTGGGGCTAGGGGATAACCTTTACAGTTGGATAGAACATGGTTAAAGGATAGGGATCAGTATTAGGGATGGGCAAACATTTTCTCCTCAGACCAAAATAGGAGAATAATGGCACTTTCCACTTGGCGAATTATTTTCTGCATTTTTTGCCTAGCTCATTGCATTGAAATCAATGAACACTGAATTTACACTTAACCCACAGCAAGTGTTATTTTATTTCCCAAAGGTATACAGTAGTATAAAAGGGTCTAACATTAATGATGAGCGAGCACCCCGATGCTCGGGTGCTCGGGTGCTCTGACCGAGCACCCCCTGAGGCTCGAGTGCTCGGCCGAGCACCCGAGCCACATTGAAAAGCATGGGAGCACTCGAGCATTAAACCAGGCACCCCCTGCTCTGATGAGCGGAGGGTGCCTGGTCAATGTCCCCCTTCATCTCCGCTATGCCCCTCTTCCACAATGTCCCCCTTCATCTCCTATGCCATAGAGGAGATGAAGGGGGACATTGTGGAAGAGGGGCATAGCGGAGATGAAGGGGGACATTGTGGAAGAGGGGCATAGACTCTATGCCCCTCTTCCACAATGTCCCCCTTCATCTCCGCTATGCCCCTCTTCCACAATGTCCCCCTTCATCTCCTCTATGGCATAGGAGATGAAGGGGGACATTGTGGAAGAGAGGCATAGCGGAGATGAAGGGGGACATTGTGGAAGAGGGGCATAGCGGAGATGAAGGGGGACATTGTGGAAGAGGGGCATAGAGTCTATGCCCCTCTTCCACAATGTCCCCCTTCATCTCCGCAATGCCCCCTTCATCTCCGCAATGCCCCCGTACCTCCAGTCCCTGGTGGTCCAGCGGAGCGTCTTCGGATCTGTGCCTCTTCCGGCACAGATCCCCTTCACCCGAACATGTCGGGCGAGCACATGGCGGTACTCGACGAGTACCGCCATGTGCCGAGCAGAGCGATGCTCGAGCCGATCCGAGCATCGGCCGAGCACGCTCGCTCATCACTATCTAACATGCCTTTTTAATTGGAGTGTGGGGAAAGAATCAGTTGAACAGGGAATTTTTTTTTGGTGTGGGTGTTGTTGACTGGAATTGAGGGGACAGTAAAAATAAATAATAAATACAAAAAAAAATAAAATAAAATAAGAAATTGGTACCAAACCTGACAGGGACCCCCTGACGTAAACTGTGACTGGGGCAGACTGATACTTGATGGGATAGAGTATTTTGAAGGGAATGATTTGTAGACTTAATATGTAACATGGCTGACACAGGAACCCCCTGAAGTAAGCTGCAACTGAGGCAGACTGATACTTGATGGCATAGAGTATTTTGTAGAGGATGATTTGTAAGACTTCTTGTTAGTGATTAGTTGTAGGAAATTAGACTTGTGTTAGGTTCAAGCTCTGAAGAAACATTGATTTGTAGGATGTAGACTTGTCTGGCACAAGCCCTATGGAAACATTAATTTGTAAATAAATAAATAAATAAATACAATAAAAATAAATAACTAAATAAGTAAAATAAGAAATTGGTACCTAATGTCATCGGGACCCCCTGACGTTAGCTGTGACTGGGAATTGTTTTTGGTGGGGGTTGGTTGACTTAGATGGGGGGGTAGTTAATAATAAAAAAAAAATAATAAACTCAATAAATACTTTCCCCCCATAAAACATGGTATAAAAGGGGCCTGTGTTGGTGGGTGGAGTCTTGGGAAAGAATCAGTTGAACAGGGAATTTTTTTGTGTGTGGGGGGGTGATTGTTGACTGGTATTGGGGGGCACTTAATTAAAAAAACAAAAATAAAATATGAAATTGGTATGTAACGTGACAGAGATAGGGACCCCCAAGCAAACTGCAACTGGTGCAGAGACTTCACAGGATATTTTTGTAGAAGATGATTTGTAGGACTTAGACTTGTCATGTGAGGCCCACGCCCCTGAGGAAACTTTGATCTGTAGAACTTTGGCTTGTTAGCATCATTGGCCCTGATTAAACATTGATTTGTAGGAGTAAGGCTTTTTAGAAACAAGCCCCCAAAATTGTTTTCTTTTTGTAGGCTTCTGGTTTGTGTTGAAAGAACAAGCCCTGAGGAAAAAATATGCTCTACGGGCCTTTGGCAAAGACCATGATGTCATTGCAGCATTTCCAACTGCTGTTCTTGCTGCTACTACTGCTGAGTTGATTAAGCAGCAGGATGATTATGCATCTCCATGGGAATGGGATCAACAACGGCAGTGATATGGGTTATGGGTGATCATGGTTCCACTTGCCACTACTAGCTCCAGTGATGCATCTGAGGTGGTAGCTAGGAATGGGCTAAAATTTTCATCTCAAATCAAAATCGCCCAAAATTACTCTTCCTGCAAAAAGTGCCATTTTTTCGGCTGTTTTTCATCTAGCTCATTCCATTGAAATAAATAGGAACAATAAAAGTACACACTATGCATAGCAAATGTTATTTTATTACCCAAAGGCATGGAATAAAAGGGGTATGAGGGTGCCTGTGTTAGTGCAGTATGGGAAAACAATCATTTGAAAAGGATATTATTTTTGGGGTGCTTGTTTACTGGGATTGGGGGGACGGGTAATAAAAAAAATAAAAATAAAATACAATTAAACAGAAAACCATAACACATGGTATAAAAGGGATCCAAGGAGGATGCATGTGTTGGTGGGTGGAGTCTGGGGAAAGAATCAGTTGAACAGGGAATTTTGGGGGGTTTGTTGACTGGTATTGGGGGTACAGTTAATAAAAAATAAATAAATAAAATTAAAAATAAAATAAGAATTTATAGGTAACGTTATAGAGACAGGGACCCCCTGGAGTAAGATTTGACTGGGGCATACTGATAATTGACAGGATATAGATTTTTTTGTAGAGGATGATTTGCAGGATTTGTTGTTAAGGGCCCAAGCCCTGAGGATTTGTAGGACATGGACTTATTAGAAGCACAATGACTGAGGAAACATTGATTTGTTGTAGGACAGACTTATGTTAGGCTCAAGCCCTGAGGAATCATTAATTTATCAGCTGCTGCTGGAAGTGCTGAACCTTTGTCACCTAGCAGTAATAGCAGTAGAATTGCATCAGCATTTAGCCCCAGTAGGAGAAACAGCCCCTCAGGAACCCTGCAGTCCATGAAGTCCACAGTAGGGATGGGCGAAAGTTGCCGCAGTGTTCCTGTGAGAAATCCCACAAAAATCACGTCACTGTCCACTTTTTCTTGTGAAAAATCCGCTTTTAAAACAGTGAGTAAAATTTCCGCATTTTTCGCCCATTGGTCAAAATTCCCTGCCAATTTTTCAGTGGCTAAAAAGTTTCCACATGTTGATTTATGCTGTTTTCGCTTTTTTTGCTATAAAAATGTGATGTATTCGAGGAAGTGAAATACAATAGAAACAGCTACAGAGTGAGGTAGACTTGCTGTGCTGTTCTGCTGTTATTTGTTTGTTAAATTGAGGTAGGAGAGGCTCATAATGATTGCTATCACTATGAGCAGTAAAAAGAGGAACTCGAAGGACCCTTATTATGTGTCCACTGAGTCTGAAGAGGAAGTGAACAATACTGAACCAATGCTGTCCAGTCCCCCTAAATCACCCCGAGGAATCTTGGGGAAATTAATGGGAAGGGAGGAAGAGCAGGGTAGTACTAGTGAGATCAGGTCAGGTCAGCTGCCTGTGCCTGCTACAAGACGTGCTGGCGCTGCTGCCAGTGCCACCATTTCTGTACCTACAGCCACCATTGCTGCCCATACTGCCACTAGGCTGTACCTGCTGCCAGATGTGCTGCCCATGCTACTGCTACCAGCATTGCTGTGCCTGCTGTCAGACGTGCTGCCCCTGCTGCCACCAGTGCTGTACCTGCTGCCAGTGCTGATCCTGCTGCCACCAATACATTGCCTGCTGCTATCGTGTCTTGTAGTACCCGGGGGGGGGGATGATGCCAAATGTGACAGCAAGGGACCCTAAGTAACACTTGCCATTCCCAAGCAGTCCAGCCAATGCTAGTACTACTACTACTAAAGTACAGCAGCTTGTTAGTGTTAGGAGTGAAGAAGGGGGTAATCAACAACAATATCCTCGTATTACTAGTGACTGTGAGACTGAGAAGGAAGACACTGCGGCTGAACTTGATGTGGTTGGTGTTAGTAGTAGTAGCAGTAATGATGAAGCAGCCGGAGTGGTAGGGGAAACATTTGAAAGTGTCCAGGCTAGCGGTCAAGGGAGCCCACACCATTCCTCTGACCCTGGGAGACCTCCCCTTCCATATACTATATTTTCCAAGTGCAACAGGATCCTGAAGACTAAGAGGTCAGAACTGTTGTTGGGGGAGAGCAGGCACACAATTAATACTACCACCACCACCAGCAGGAGCACAGATTAGCTGCCTGTGCCTGCTGCTACTGTTGCCAGTCTGCCTTCTTCAGGTCAAAAGGAAATGCCAAGTGTGACATTAGGGGACCATCTGTCACTTTGCTCGTCACCTCCTCCAAGCAGCAGTAAGATGTCTGTATTAGAGTAGCAGCAGCAGTTGAAGACTAGTGGAGATGGTTACTGGGGTGGAAGAGACATTGATAGCTTTTTAGCAGAAACTGAGAAGGAATGTGAGACAGGGGTGAGGATGGGCATCACCACCACCACTAGCAGTGACATTTTGGAATTTGAAGCTGCTCTAATTCCTTCTGATGCTGAGATGCAAGGGCAGCAGGATGCTGATGAGCAAGCTAGTGTGCCACAGGCCACCGTGGACAAAGTGGGAATCGGGTCAACAAGTGATGTGGGACTAGAACAGGTTCCACTTGGCAGCACCAGCAATACTTCTGGTCCTAGTTGGAGTGCTGAATCTGCAGCAGCAGCAATATTATCCACTGCGACAGACAGTGAAGGGAAATGTGGAGGACAAGAAGAAAGAGGCCATTCTTCTCCATCTGTTCCCTCCCCCCTGAAGTCATGGGTGTGGGACTATTTTTCTCTTGGGGCAGGCACAGTGCAGTCATCAGTGATGGCACTGTGCACAATCTGACAAGTCAGTGAGAAAAGGAAAAAAGGGATCACACCTTGGCACAAGTGCCCTGATATCACACATGAAACATATTATTAAGATTATTTTTCCCATGGGACAGGCACAGTGCAATCTTCAACAACTGCACTAAGCACAGTGTGCTGTGTGGCAGTGAAAATGGGAAAGGAGGGCACACCTTGGCACATTTGCCCTCATTAAACCCATGCAATTTAATCACATTCAAGAGTATGTAAAGCATGGGAAACCTTCTCCAAAAAAAAGAAAATGAGTCCTGATGTAAGCGTGCCCCTTGTCCCTCTCCAAGGACACAAATAATACGGGAGAAAAGTTCATAGAAAGTCAAATTTAAGCCCCACCAGCCAGGAAATCTGACTATGACAACAACTCTTGCACCATCATTGTCATCTTTGGTTGGATCTCGGTGTGGGAAAATATCACTGTTGTCCCTCAGCACCCTCAGAGTCCTCTTCCTGCTCCTGTTCATCCTAGGCAGTACCACCAATGCTGTCATTACCACCACCACCACCACCAGCTTTTAGCAAGTAAGTTGACATTTAATCTCCAATCATTGCACTTTGTGTGGTACATGTACCGCACCTGGCAATGTAGTGAAGAGCAATCTAAAGCAGAAATCATCGAGCATCTGCAGACAGTCCATCAAGAAGAAGGTTCCATGCTAATAGCAGAGAGGGTTCATTATTTCTATTGAGTCTTGTGTCACTCACCACCACCACCATCCATTCACTTGCATTTAACAGAGTGGAGAATGGCCATAGTGACTGAGACAGCAACACCTGATTTCTTGGTGATAGTTTAACATTGTCAACTAAATATTAAGGTAGTGATTATAGCTTTGTTTAGTGTTTAATATGAGAGCAGATGTGCAAAGTGTGATTCTTTTCAGTCCTTCCCTTCTTTCACAGTGTTTCCACACACACGGTGTACAGTTCTATCCTGCTCTGTATATGTTTCACATAGTAGGCAAGCAGTGAGGAGACAAAATCAAATATTTTGCAATTATTAAATGATCAACAGTTTGGAGTGATAGGGACATTTTGAATACATACATGCATAAACAATTGAACATATACATACCTCATCTCAAAATATATTGCAATATGTGCAAATATGCAGTATATATATATATATATATATATATATATATATATATATATATATATAAATAAATGCAGTGATTCATGTGGGCATGTGAGCCACAATGTCTAAATGTATGTTGCTGCTGCACATCAAATCATAGTTGTATTGTAGATGTTGATGACCTGGGCTGCTGATTACTCAATAATAGTGTGTGGATTGGTGGTGTTTGGACTTGGAAGCGATGATGATGACCATGACAACTGACAGGATTATCCACCACCTCCACAACTTTCATCTTCCTGTAGATTTTGTGAAGTATCAAACAACTTTACTTTCTCCTTAGGAAGATTTTCAGAACATTCGATATTACTTTGAGGACAGGTGTTGTGCTTGTTACTATCACAGTGAGACATAGCATTTAGACTAACTATTAAACCCTCATCAGCTATACCATCAACACCAGAATGTGACTCGTTGTCTTCAGTGCTCCTAAATGGTTTATAATTTCTCCTGGTGGTGGTGGTGGAACTTTTCATGCCTTTATAAACAGCCTCCTCAGGAGAAGGAGAATCATAATCATTGATAGCACATACTGCAGCAACCATAGCCACAGTCAGTTTTTGGACTACCACTTTAATAACATGTCCCTGCACTGATCCTACTCCTGTCCCCTTGTGCTTTAGCTGGACATAATCAAAGTAGTGTTAATTTTTACAGTACTGTATACAACAGACATATTTGCATGTAGAATAGTTTCATGTCCAGCCACCCTTTAGCTTTTATTATAATACAGAGGATTAAAGAGGTGCCATCATTGAGTACCAGTGGGCAGCATTAGAAAGAAAAGTCTTGCTAAAATTCATTTAGTAAAGCATCTGGTCAGGATGCATTACCAAACAAAGGGATGCAAGGACTGCAATCAGAATTACTTCCTGTGCCCTAGCATTTTATAATGACACTTCCTGCCTACTGGGAAATTTCCAACAAATAGTGCTGTTTTTCCTAATTTGTTTCCTAACTCATTGCATTGAAATCAATGAGAAGACTGAACTTTTCACCAAACACATAGCACATTTTTGTGTATTTTCCACAGGCATAGTATAAAAGAGTTCACTGTGTAGTTAGAAATGGCTGGCTGAGCTGGTTTTCCAATTAAAAAAAATTGAGTCAAAAAGTGCTGATATAAATATTACAGGATTAGACTTAACACAGGTAAGTGTAAATTTGTCTTCATCCACACCAAGTCTATCTGGTGCACCTGGCCCTTAGTAGCTTAACAACAAAATTTCACATAATAGAAGAAAAAGAGAGCCGGCACTCACCCATTAAATATATTTTAATGTGTACTCAGTACAACAGATGGGGTAAAATTAAAATATATTTTAACCATTTGAGACACCATGACATTTATGTCAAACACGTTAAAGCCAAACACCTACCACAGAAATCAAGCACCGCTGTTTCTGTACCCCTTGACTCTCCAGAAAGGTAACAAGAGGTGAGGGAGAGATCAAAGAGGAGGAAGAATAGAGAAACCCAGACAGAGACTGGAAGTTTCATGATGAGTGAAACAAATAGCTTGCCATCACCTTCTAGGGTAACTACAACTTCTGCCTATCCACCTCATTCATCGTTACCTCTGCAGCCAAGTGATAGCCACTCTGTTGATGTTAGGATGTGGCAGTTCTTCTCTACCTATTACACACTGTGCAGTGCATTGACCACACATGCCAGTGTGGTGGAGAAAAATCGCAAGCAGTGCATCAAGTGGCATTTGAGGAGATTCCATCCTGCAGAATATGGTAAGATGGTGGCAGGGAGGATTTATCATTGCTATTAAACTATCAGTAAGTTGTCATTTGTCCTTAGCGGGGTCTGGACAAGGGGTATAGTGACAGCGGCAGTACTTGGGTTCTGCGTCATGATGTTTGGATACAGTTGTTCCCCCATATGTTACTTACCACACACAATGGGCACATTGCAGTTGTTGATAAGAGCCACAGTTCCTGCTCTCAATAGAAACATTTCTATTCTAATAACAACACGCCAATGATTTTGGAGGAGGGACAGGTGGAGAAGAATTACTGGCCAACTTCTTCATTTTTCCCTATAGTCTAGGGGCTACTTATTGTGCTGCTACTGCCTCAGATGCATCGCTGGAGATAGTCGTGGTAATGGAACCTTCATTATCCATCACCTATGTTACTGCTATTGTTGATTTCATTCCCTTTCAGCTGCTTAATTATCCTGCTGCTTAAACATCTCTGCAGCAGCAGCAAGAACAACAGCTGCAAATTCCATAATTATGGACTCAGACTCAGGAGGAGGAAATCTGAAAATGGCCAGTGGCCACTGGCTAACATGACCTGCTGGCACTTGCCCAGTAGGGCATTTTTATTTTTTTCTCAGTGCTTGTGCTTTGAAAAAAATAAAAATTAAAAAAACATAGTCCTATGAAAAAAATAAACAATTTTTTGGAGTCCTACAAATCAATGTTTCTTCAGGGCTTGGGCCTCTAACAACAAATCTAACAAATCATGCTCTACAAAATACTCTATCAAGTATCAGTCCACCCCAGTGGCAGTTTATGTCAGCTTTATTTTATTGATTTATTTTATTAACCGTCCTCCTTATACCAGTCAAGAACTCCCACAAAACAAATTCCCTGTTCAACCGATTCATTCATTTAACAACACAGCAGGCACCCTCCACAGACCCCTATGATACCATGTCTTATGGGGGTTTTGTTAATTGTATTTATGATTTATCTTGTATTAAGTGCCCCCCAATCCCAGTGAACAATCTGCCCCAAAAAATTCCCTGTTCAACTGATTCTTTCCCCACACCCCACCAACACAGACAACCTCGTGTACCTTTTATATTATGCCTTTGGGAAATAAAATATTTGCTATGTGTTGTGTGTAACTTAAATTTTCCCATTGATTTTGACAGAATGAGCTTGGTGAAAAAAGAGGAAAAAAGTGTAAAATCTGCACTTTTTACGGGAAATTATTCATCAAGCGGAAAGTGCCATATTTTGCCAATTTCAGTTTGAGGTGAACATTTTTACCCATCCCTGTTCCACAGTATTGAGATACTTCACTCAGGATCCAAAAGCTAAGCATGTTACTATCTGTTTTCTATTTAAAAAGCATGTTTGCAGTGAGAAAGCAGACTCACACCTAAGCACCTCCTCACCTGAAGCACAACAGGTTTTACTTGGAGGAACACCATGAACATGTCACAGCTGCCACAACTAGCAACAGAAGCACTCCAAAATGTTTCCAGAACTCTGGGGCATATAAGTGAAGTAGTGTTGTTATTGATGTGTCAGAGAGTGTGCCATTGCAAACAGCTAGTTCATTCCAAATAACACCTATGGCTTCTGTTGCAGAGGAGTATGGTTTTCTGAAGTAGGTGACAGTCATAGAGTGCTTACACATACCACCACCACCTCCACAAGTGATTGCGTTAAAGCAATAATGTTACATAGTTCTTCTACTATGTACTACCATCCCACACTTACTAAGTTCTTAGTTCTTGCAAACCAGGCACACTTTGTAGACTGTTCTAATGAAGTATTAATGTTGAGATTGCATGTTTTCCCCTCTGCTGAAGAGCCTCCATCTGGTCAAATGACCAGATTCTGCAGCTGTCAGCTAGAGTGCTGACTTCGTTCAAACAGGCAAGAAGAGGTAACTTTAGAGAGGCATATCTCTCAAACCATAAAGGTTTGAGAAATAAGCTTTTCATCATTTTTTTTATATATTTTTTTTAGGCCTACAATATTAAATAAATGTAAATTTAAGTATTACTATCCCTTTAAAGTAAATCTTTTCCATGTAAAAATGTATTAAGTAGGCAACATGACAATTAAATTGATCCAAATGCCTGCTTTTCTCAGTCTAGAGCAGGGGTACGCAACCTTTAACTCTCCAGCTGTTGGGAACTATGTTTGAATTCAATTAATTACTAATAAAAGTGATTACTTATAAGTTATTTATCCATATTTTAAAAATTCCTCACATATAAGGGACTTAGTGAATCATGCAATTGCTTGGAAGAGATATTATTAAACAAAGAACAGCTCCCATGTGCCAAATAATATGCTTCTTCTCTTTTTGTACATTTCTCACAGTGTGATGATAACAAGTACATTACAGCTGCTTCTGCTTCCCCTGGTTGCAATTGAAGACATAAAAAACAAGGAAAGAAAACTCCAGCAGGAAAACCACATATGCCTGCTGCGATATAAAATGTAACTTCAGAAGTTTTTGATGTAATTATTGAAGAAGAAGAAGGCATCAAATTAAATTATAGTGTTTTGTCACAATCAAACTTTTCCATATATATTGTATACTTAAGACATAAAATTGGCGTACTTTTTAATTTTATTTTTGATGTTATCCAGATAGCAACACTTTAAGGCTTCCACAATTTTAGATAAAAAAAGTCCCACGCTCGAAAAATAAAAGCAGAAAATATTTTTTTGGGATATAGGCTTCACACCCCCACTCACTGCCTGTGGTTGGCTGAAATAGCCAAACAGAAAGCTTAGCAGGGCCTGTATATGTAAACAACTGAAGAATTGAACTCAGTTTTGCCTTAGAATGAAATGTAATTACCTGGTCATATTTTTTTTTTTAACTAGAAAAACATACATTTCCTGCTGATTAAAGCAAGAGTACTCCCAGTGCTGGAAAATAAGTCATTTAAAAGTTATTACAGTTTAAACAGTTTTTTTTTTTTTTTATATTGTGTCCAGAAAGTTCATCTACAGTTCACCTTGGGTATGACGCACTAAGGTTTTATGTTATGGCGATGTATTCGCTAGAAACTATAGAGACTCACATCAGAATATGCAATAAGAATTAGTGATGCAAGGGGAAGGGGTCCATATTCAATAATTAGCATATCATCCGGTCAAACTTCTGGCAATGAGGAAGGCATGCCATCCCTTACTTATCGCCAGAAGTTGAAAAACCCTGAAGCCTGAGTGCATTCTCTTTGCTACCCTACTTGGGAAGTGGAGAGGATGTGCTCAGACTTCAGCACCACAAACAGACCCACATACCCTTTCAGTGCCATGGATAGAAAGTTGTGTAAAATATGCTTAGGGAACAGGGTCACAATTAATATTCAGAATGTACTACACTTGTGTGCATTTTATTATTCAAAAAACCTAAAAGAGAAACAGAAGACTACTTCTAGAGCTTGATTCTATTATCAGCACAAAAAAAACCTGGTATTGTGTTTTTTTAAGTCCGGTTTTAGTATCCGATTAACCGACTTGAGAAAACAAAATCAGCAGTAATTATAAGCACCACCAGTCCAAAAAAATCCCATAGGAAACAAATAAAAACAATGTGCAAATAGCATTCTATTACCCACACTCAGTATTACCTCCTGTTTTGTGGTTACATTTTCTGTCAGTGATTCTGCGCCTTAGAGTTGAGGCGTAGAAGCCAAAACGATGGTTTCAAAACCATCGTTGTTCAAACAAAAGCAGTGCAGAATACAGTATAGAAATCCGACATAGAGTGCCCCCCTTCTGCATATTAACCCCCTTTTGAAATTCGACTTATAGGGCTTTCAGTCACCATTTTAATTCAACAATGTTCACATTTGACATTTTAACCCTTCCCCTTTAAAATCTAACTTATAATGCTTTCTTTCACCATTTTAATTTGATAGATATTGTTCACATTCAACATTTTAACCCTCCCCCTTTAAAATTTAATTTATAAATCTTTCTTTCACCATTTTAATTCAAGAAATACTGTTCTCATTCAACATTTTAACCCTTCTCCTTCACCCTCTCTGGCACTCAAAGGGTTAACCCTTCCCCTTTAAAATTCTACTTAGAGTGCTCCCATGACCTTCTTTCTCCATTTTAATTTGACAACTATTGTTCACATTCAACATATTAACCCCCCCTTAGAAATTCGACTTATCATGCTCCTATGACTTTCTTTCACCATTTTAATTTTCAATAATATTGCTCCCATTCCACATTGTGTATTCTCCAATTTTACCACAAAATAAAGACTCTTGATATGTCACAGTGATTCCTGTGCAGCAATGTATAACCTGCCGTGCTAAGTATGAAAGATCTCTCACTTCTACTATTTGTTGGGTAAACCTGTTTGATGTGTTAATGCTACAGTAAGAAGTGATATTAACTGCTCCTTTACTTTTGTGAGGAAGGTTACTGAATAAGTTTGATCCAATTTACCTAACAATAAGTGAAACTATTATAAAAAGTTGAATTTCAAAAGGGGGGTTAATATGTCGAAGGGGGGCACTCTGTGTCTGATTTTGATAATGTGGGGAACACATCTAACACTAAACTTGATCTTTCTGATACAAAGCGTACACCTATTTCCTTGGTCTTTGACATTTTGTGCAGGTTTTTTTAGGTGGTAGTTGAATAAAAGCAGCTCATCAAAAAGAAATTGGAATGGCACTCGTTTTCAGACTTGTAGTAAATAATAAAAGCAATTTTATTGAAACTACTGTTGGCAAACAGACACGATATATACACCTTAACTCACATCTAACGCGTTTCGCACCACATGGTGCTTACTCATAGATAGAATCTTTGACAATGCCGCGGCTGCTATATAGTCCAAAAAGTAACGTCTTCTATTCAAATTGACCAATCAAAAGTCTGCAGCAGTCCGTCCCATGAGCCAAATGAAAAGGCAATTAAATATTAACCCTAACATATCTCTGCTTCCCGGGATATTCAGCTGCCAACACAACCGGTCATCATAAAGAAGTTATCACCTATCTCACAGTCTGACAATACAGCAGCCGCTGCTCCGCCAACACTCATCTCTTAAAAAACATATAAATCTTCAAAATATTTTAAAACCAATATCAATCCAAAGTATATCCTGTATATATGAAATTGGCAATCTTCATAACAACAACTATATCGTTATTTAACATCAAAAAGACTGTGAGATAGGTGATAACTTCTTTATGATGACCGGTTGTGTCGGCAGCTGAATATCCCGGGAAGCAGAGATATGTTAGGGTTAATATTTAATTGCCTTTTCATTTGGCTCATGGGACGGACTGCTGCAGACTTTTGATTGGTCAATTTGAATAGAAGACGTTACTTTTTGGACTATATAGCAGCCGCGGCATTGTCAAAGATTCTATCTATGAGTAAGCACCATGTGGTGCGAAACGCGTTAGATGTGAGTTAAGGTGTATATATCGTGTCTGTTTGCCAACAGTAGTTTCAATAAAATTGCTTTTATTATTTACTACAAGTCTGAAAACGAGTGCCATTCCAATTTCTTTTTGATGAGCTGTTTAACTATGGAGAGACATACTGGAAGTCTGCTGGAGATCGGCACCGAGTGGAGACAATAGAGAGATCGGTGAGATGCAACATTGTTGTTTATACTGTTACAGAGTAACATCACATTATATATATTGATATAAGTGCTGTGAAGTTTGTGATCATGTTGAATAAAAGCAGACAGTGCCAGTTTTGTTAGTTTTGGGATTGAAGTGATTCTCTTTCTCTAATTCTTTTGCTCCAAAGAAAGCAGAAGTAACATTAATCAAAGGAGACATAACAAATCATATTGTGAGCAGATGCTTTGCCAAGCTGCTCTTCTCGCATCTGAGCAGATTCAGCGTTGCAGCTTGGCTTTTCACATCAGGTCACTTCTCCAGACAGTGTCATTGAATGAGGTGGTAAAGTCCTTTAAGCTTGGAATTAAGGAACATTTAATGTAAGTTTAATAACATATGAAATGCCAAGGGGGATTTGATAAAACAAAAAGAATGGAGAGTTCACATAAACTTTATTTGCCTAAATTAAATACATTTACAAGATTGTTTTTAATCTCTTTGCCTCAGCCCATATTTTCTTAGTGTCTCCTCTTTCAGACTTGCCTTGGACTTTCTCAAACATTTCCTAGTGTGCTTATGTTTTCTCTGGTTGCTATTAATTCCCACTCCCACCATGCAGCATGTTGTAAAATAGGCAGGAATAACACAGGAAGCAAAGAGACCATGCAAGAGGAAATGTTAAAACAAAGTTCTGATTTGGTGTGCTGTCTTGTACAATATGAACAATATGAACAGACTCTGGATGGCAGACACTGCTGCTGTTGAATCAGTGCTGGTGGAATCCAGCAATACCAGCTGTGATGGTACCAGCAGACACCCAGAGCTGGTGTCACTGTCAAGGATCACTTCTTCCCAGAATCCACCAGCAAAGGCTCCCGCAGCATATCGCAATGTACTCTGAATCACCATGCAGAACCAGTGTCAGAGTAACCAGGAGCACACTCTGAATACAGCAAGCTTACCCCACCAGACAACACCAGTGTAGGTAAGACAAAAACTCTCTTTATTGAAACAAACCACACATACTTATACTCAAACCTTGCATTAAAATACCTGGACAAAGCAGATAAAATAGGGACATAATCCAATCACCATACAGTAAACAGATGGTCTAACAAGTACAATGACTTAGACATGATTACATTTCACACACAAAAGGGTTGCTGAACTCAGACAATGGACACAAAGACTTGAGGGGCTTGAATGAATGAACACACGGCAGGGGGTCTCAGTACAGATCACAATACATTGATTGAGAGACTACAATACACATTGCAAGTAACTTTAGGTAAACTCAAATAATTAACTTCTAACAGCCCAGTCCCCTGAAAGCAGGTTATTATTTTTAGTCCTTTTGGCATAGTTGTCCGTCAATATAACATCCAAAAGTTCTACATAGCAATATTAACTCCAATAGTCTTAAAACTGGTTAAAACAGTCCACAGAGTCTGTAGGAAGGGGCTGGCCCCCAGGCCCTGCCAAAAGCCAAGGGCCCGGTGGTTCCTGTGACACCAGCAACAGCATCAGTTGTGAAGGGAGTCTTCTAAACATGTGAATCCCAGACCCCAAACATTCTCCTTAGGATTCTGTGGAAGCATATTAAAAAGAGTGTTAATGAATTGTAGCAGCAGCACAGTTCTTGTCAGTATGCCATCTGAGATGATGAAAAGTGTGACAACAGGGGCTCTTCTGTCATATATGTCATTGTCATCAAGCAGAGAGCAACAAGAGTATGGGGTGATGAGTCAGAGGCTGATAGAGCCAGTGGTGTAAAAGAGAGATAGATGCAATTGGGAATGGGCAGCAGCAGCACCGCCACCACCAGAAATAAGATTATGGCATTTGCTGTTAGTGTACCTCCTGCTGCTGAGTCATCACTCACATCTGTCTCAACGGAAGAGAAAGCAGTCTAGTGTATCAGTTTCCCTCATGGCTACCATGGGTTTGGGTAGTAGCATAGATATAATCATAGGACAAGTAGATGTGGTTTCATTTCCAACTACTCCTGATCCTAAAGCTGCTACTGAGGCAGTAGCACCAGCCTCAGCCTCAGCCATTGCAACTGCATCTGTATAAAAAAGAAGAGGAAGTCCATTCTTCTCCACCCCTCCCCAACTAAAATTATGGGTGTGAGATTATTTTTCCCATGGGACAGGCACAGTGTAATCTTCAACAACTGCACTGAGCACAGTGTGCTGTGTGGCAGTGAAAATGGGAAAGGAGGGCACACCTTGGCACATTTGCCCTCATTAAACCCATGCAATTTAATCACATTCAAGAGTATGTAAAGCATGGGAAACCTCCAAAAAAAGGAAAATGAGTCCTGCTGTAAGCGTGCCCCTTGTCCCTCTCCAAGGACACAAATAATACGGGAGAAAAGTTCATAGAAAGTCAAATTTAAGCCCCACCAGCCAGGAAATCTGAAGATGACAACAACTCTTGCACCATCATTGTCATCTTTGGTTGGATCTTGGTGTGGGAAAATATCACTGTTGTCCCTCAGCACCCTCAGAGTCCTCTTCCTGCTCCTGTTCATCCTAGGCAGTACCACCAATGCTGTCATTACCACCACCACCAGCAGCTTTTAGCGAATAAGTTGACATTTAATCTCCAATCATTGCAGTTTGTGTGGTAAATGTACCGCATCTGGCAATGTAGTGAAGAGCAATCTAAAGCGGAAATCATTGAACATCTGCAGACAGTCCATCCAGAAGAATGTTCCATGCTAACAGCAGAGAGGGTTCATTATTTCTATTGAGTCTTGTGTCACTCACCACCACCATCCATTCACTTGCATTTAACAGAGTGGAGAATGGCCATAGTGACTGAGACAGCAACACCTGATTTCTTGGTGATAGTTTGACACTGTCAACTAAATATTAAGGTAGTGATTATAGTTTTGTTTAGTGTTTAATATGAGAGCAGATGTGCAAAGTGTGATTCTTTTCAGTCCTTCCCTTCTTTCACAGTATTTCCACACACACGGTGTACAGTTCTATCCTGCTCTGTATATGTTTCACATAGTAGGCAAGCAGTGAGGAGACAAAATCAAATATTTTGTAATTATTAAATGATCAACAGTTTGGAGTGATAGGGACATTTTGAATACATACATGCATAAACAATTGAACATATACATACCTCATCTCGAAATATATTGCAATATGTGCAAATATGCAGTATATATATATATATATATATATATATATATATATATATATAAATGCAGTGATTCATGTGGGCATGTGAGCCACAATGTCTAAATGTATATTGCTGCTGCACATCAAATCATAGTTGTATTGTAGATGTTGATGACCTGTGCTGCTGATTACTCAATAATAGTGTGTGGATTGGTGGTGTTTGGACATGGAAGCGATGATGATGACCATGACAACTGACAGGATTATCCACCACCTCCACAACTTTCATCTTCCTGTAGGTTTTGTGAAGTATCCAACAACTTTACTTTCTCCTTAGGAAGATTTTCAGAACATTCGATATTACTTTGAGGACAGGTGTTGTGCTTGTTACTATCACAGTGAGACACAGCATTTAGACTAACTATTAAACCCTCATCAGCTATACCATCAACACCAGAATGTGACTCGTTGTCTTCAGTGTTCCTAAATGGTTTATAATTTCTCCTGGTGGTGGTAGTGGAACTTTTCATGCCTTTATAAACAGCCTCCTCAGGAGAATCATAATCATTGATAGCACATACTGCAGCAACCATAGCCACAGTCAGTTTTTGGACTACCACTTTAATAACATGTCCCTGCACTGATCCTACTCCTGTCCCCTTGTGCTTTAGCTGGACATAATCAAAGTAGTGTTAATTTTTACAGTACTGTATACAACAGACATATTTGCATGTAGAATAGTTTCATGTCCAGCCACCCTTTAGCTTTTATTATAATACAGAGGATTAAAGAGGTGCCATCATTGAGTACCAGTGGGCAGCATTAGAAAGAAAAGTCTTGCTAAAATTCATTTAGTAAAGCATCTGGTCAGGATGCATTACCAAACAAAGGGATGCAAGGACTGCAATCAGAATTACTTCCTGTGCCCTAGCATTTTATAATGACACTTCCTGCCTACTGGGAAATTTCCAACAAATAGTGCTGTTTTTCCTAATTTGTTGCCTAACTCATTGCATTGAAATCAATGAGAAGACTGAACTTTTCACAAAACACATATCACATTTTTGTGTATTTTCCACAGGCATAGTATAAAAGAGTTCACTGTATAGTTAGAGACGGCTGGCTAAGCTGGTTTTCCAATTAAAAAAAAATTGAGTCAAAAAGTGCTGATATAAATATTACAGGATTAGACTTAACACAGGTGCGTGTAAATTTGTCTTCATCCACACCAAGTCTGTCTGGTGCACCTGGCCCTTAGTAGCTTAACAAAAAAATTTCACATAATAGAAGAAAAAGAGAGCCGGCACTCACCCATTAAATATATTTTAATGTGTACTCAGTACACCAGATGGGGTAAAATGAAAATATATTTTAACCATTTGAGTGCCAGAGGGCTTTGCAATACGTTGCTTACCACTCTGGCACTCAAAGGGTGAACAGGGGAGTGCTGCACTCTTTTCTTCTATTATGTGAAGTCTAGTTTAAAAGGGGTCTGAGGATCCCTATGCTGGTGGAGTCTGGGGAAAGAATCAGCTGAACAGGGAATTTTTTTTTTTTGACTGGGAAAGAGGGAGGGTAGTTAATAAAACAATAAAAATAAAAACATACAATAAAAAAACAAATAGAATAAAAAATTGGTACATAACGTGACAGGATCTCCCTGATGTAAGCTGTGATTGGGGCAGACTGATACTTGATGGGATAGAGTATTTTGTAGAGGACTAAACTTACACTTTTTAGGCAAAAGTCCTGAGGAAACAGTGATGATTTGTTGGGCTCAGGTTTGTTAGAGGCACAAGCCCTAGGGGAAACACTGATATGTAGGACTCAGGCTTATTAGAAACATTGATTTTGCAAGCCTCTGGTTTATAAATACAAGTCCTAAGACAAAACAGCAGGTCATGTTATGGTGGCCAGTGGCCACTGGCAAATGTCATGGTGACATTGCAACATTTGTGACTGCTGTTCTTGTGTTGCTGCTGAGTTATTTAAAGTGATAGTAATGTTTCACAAAAAATGCAGCTCCAATTAATCTTCATAGTATTTGGGCCATGGAGAGTGTTAGTTCAATACTGTCAGAGTTGTAGTTCAAGAGTAATTGAATGATAAAATATCCCCCTCCTGCCCCTTTTACATAGTGTAAGCCGCCTCTCCTCAGATGTGGATTCTGGTCTCTTGACTGGACAGGTCGCAGCAAGGACCAATCTCCTTACTGTGAGCATATGGAGAACCCAGCCCCCCTTGACGGGTTTTTCAGGTTTTTCCTTATGCTCATTGAAGATTGTCCCTTGTTTTGATCCACCTGGACAGTCTTCCTGCTCTGAGGTGAGCAGTGTTACATCAGTAAAAGGGGCAGGAGGGGGATACTTTATCATTCAATTACTCTTGAACTACAATTCAGACAGTATTGAAATAACGCTATCCATGACCCACATACTATGAAGATTAATTGGAGCTGCTTTATTATGAACCAACACTATCCTTTAAAGCAGCAGGGTGATTAGGCAGCGCCAAGGGAATGGTATCGACTGAAGTGATATGGATTATAATGATCATGGGTCTACTTGTCACTAGATCCAGTGATGCACCTGAGGCACTAGCAGCACCACAACTAGCCTCCCACCACTAAAGGTATATGTGGAGAAAAGAAGTTGTACGATAATGCCTCTCCACCTGCAATTCCTCCAAAATCATAGGTGTGCTGGAAAACTATTTGTTTCTCTTGACAGCTGGAAGGAACTGTGCCTTTCATCAGCAGCTGCAATATACACAATGTGTGTAGGAAATGGGGAAGGACTGGGAACAATGGACACATCTACACTCATATCAAACATCTAGCACAGCTGAAAGCAAATACCTTGATGCTTGGGTCCACAAATCAATAATTCCCCAGAAACCAAGTATTGCTGCTGTTACTATGCTCCTTATCTGCTATGCTAAGGACATGTGACAACTTGAAGAATTAATAGTAACAATGAATCCTCTCTGCCACCAACTTAGTGTATTCTGCATGATGGAATCTCTTCAGATGCTGCTTGATTCCATGCCTGCGGTGGTACTCCACCACATTTGTCAGCACACCACACAATGTGCAATGGGTAGAAATTAACTACCACATCCTAGCATCTACATAATAGCTATCAGCTGGTTGGGTAGGTAACGATAACAGAGGTGGATCACCAGAAGACATTACTATGTCATCTTGCACAATAGTCATAGCGAGACAGGTGTTTTGTTTGACATTTAACTTTCAGGCTCGGGCTATGTTTCACTATTCTTCTTCCTCTTTGATTTCCGCCTTGATTCTTGGTACGCTTGGGGAGAGACAGGGGAGACAGCAACAGTGGATTTCTATTACTTTTGTGGGGGTTTGGCTTGGTTTGTCATGGTGTCTGTATTTCTTGTATGTCATCAGGGAATTTGTGTGACGGTGCATTCCCTCCTTTCCATTTTCCATCACCCTCATGACTACCACCACCACCAGTCCCTCCATAATTCTGCTGCTTCTGTTCCATGAGAGTTGGACTGTTTGACAATGATGACAAATGTGACAGAGGGTCCCCTACTTTCACACTTCCTATCTCTTCTTGAGGTAAAGAAGGCAGACTGGCAGCACTAGCAGCAGACACAGGTAGCTGATCTGTGCTTATGTTAATAATTCTAGCCAGTTCTGCCTTCCTCAGCATCATGTCCTAGAGGCACAATATCAAGGGAAGGGAAATCACAGGGTCATGGGGATGTTGTTGGCTCCCTTGACTGCTAGTATGGCTGCTCATCATCATAATTTCCACGCCAAGCTCAGCATGAGGATAAACATTCATGCTTGACCTATCAATAGCTGCTTCATCACGATTATCATCACCTTCACAATCACCCCCTCCCTCACCCCAACACTCTCTAACTGCTGTGTGGTGGTAGTCGTGGGACTGCTTGTAGAAGTCACAGTGGAAGTAGTAGTAGAAGACTCAGGCAGCTGACCTGTGCTGCTCACATTGCTACCCATTTCTACCTTGCTCACAAATTTCCCCCAGATCCCAAGGGAAGATTTTTGAAGGACTGGGCATCATTGGGTTTGGGGAATTAGGGCTCCCAGTCCCTTCCATGCTGATGTTGGTCACTTTGTTCTTCTCTTCTGGCTCACTGGATACATCAGGGTCCTTTCAACTCCTCCTTTTTAATTGCCCCACTTTTACCTTGTGCATATGGAGGAAACAATCCTGTCTCACTGAGATGATACATATATACAGGTACGAAGATAGATGCTCTTTCATAAGTCAATGAAAATAGGATGCTGAAGAAATATTTGATAGCATTTTGTCATAGTCTTAATAATTTAGTTAGCTTACAGGTCTGTGATGTAATTATTTATTATATTTCTCAAAATAAATTACAAGTCAGCATCAGAAAATTCTATTTCTTGCAGCAGTAAAAGTTTCATTTTTTATTGCAATGTTTTCTAACTTTCAAGTTGATTAAAATTACCATCACTAGTTAATAAACAGCTCAATCCACATTTGTCTGGCACAAAAATATACTTACAGTGGAACGAAAATTTTATGTATTTATTTTTAGAAAGTGTTAACACTGAAGAATACAATAAGCTGTCCCTTGTTTTCAGGTATGCCCTGGAGAGCCTCTACAATATAATATTACAGATATTTAGAAAACAGGAAAATAAAAATTACACATTAACATTTATGTACAGTTTCATGTTGTTTTTTTTTTTTTTTACAACAAAATTATTTATGGATTTTAAACTATCACAAGGTTTGGTTTTTTGAATAGCTTATCCCACTCTTTCAGAGACTAAGGACAATGCAGAATGGTTTATTTCCTTGTAATATGGGCAAGTAATTTAATTATTATTAGTGAACTAGAGGCTAGTGTGGAGAACTAAACGTGGAGAGTTTTCATATCTACCATCAGTGATAAAAATAGGCAATAAATCAGTACAATGTCCCGTATCAATGGTTAATACATTCAACAACTACTGGATGTGCCACTGATTACACAAAACAAAATTAATAGGGAAATAGAAGCATGCATTGAGCAGTCTCTGTTACCTTTCCCCTGGTCCAACAGCACTGCTGAATTCAGTTTGCTAGTATCCAATAGTGAAATATATGACCACCTCCACAGTCCAATAATGAAAACATAATCCAGGCCTGACCAACTGCCAGCAATGTTACTAAAGCTCAGTGCCTCGGTCACTGCCCATCCCATTGTATCTCTAATTATTTATTTATTTTTTATTTATTTAGAAAATGTTTTACCAGGAATAATACATTGAGATTTCTCTTGTTTTCAAGTATGTCCTGGATAGTTTTCAGTAAAAGGTTACATATTTACACAAATTGAGAAACATTAGATATTACATATTATATATACATACACATATAAATATACATACATGTAAAATTTTAAAATGATATACAGTTACACACTGTTTTTAGCTATAAAGAAGCATTTACTTTTAAGGATTTTAGACTGGGAGCAGATTTGATTATTTCAGGCAGATTGTTCCCAGCCTTTGGAGCTTTGAAGGAGAAGGCAGATCTTCCTGCTTCTTTCTTGTATTGTGGTATACCTTGAGAGTTGTTAGCAGTGGAATAGAGGTTATAGTTAGTATAGATAACAGGAGTGAGCATATTGCTCAGGTAGTCCGGTAGTTTACCAGATAAGTGGTTGTGTACTAATCAAGACAGGTGAAGGGCACGTCTAGATTTGAGTGTTAACCAATTTAGGGCTTGATCCAAATGTTGACGTTGGCAGAACAAACTGGCGACGGTGGTTTTGTATGTCAAGTAAGCAATGCAAATGTTCCCACTAGTAAGAAATAATGGCAGTTCTGAAACACACATCTCCTGTCTCCAAAACAGAGAGTGGAGCAAACGTAGTAAAAGCAATGGGACACAGGAGGTAGGACATTATAAATTAATGAAATATAACTAAAGAACCAATTGAGGAGGCAGCCCTATTCTCTGACAGCAGTGCTCCCTTCACATGTTGTCATTCATATCCCGGTGGGGGCATCAAGAAGGCTGGGGACATTGGAGTGGAGAGAGGCATTGGAGGAAGCAGGTGGAGGAGAGAGAGGCAATGGAGGAAGCGGGTGGCAAGCTTATATTTGCCACCCGCTTCCTCCGATACCTCTCTCCCCTCCTCACTCGTCGGCATTGTCCCCTGCCTGGTGTTGCACACTCTACAACTTTGTCCCTTCTCAATCAGGAGGGACGAAGTTGTTCAGTGTGCAACGCCAGGCAGGGGACAATGCCGACCAGTGAGGAGGGGAGGTAGCGGGCGGCAAGTACAAAGGGCCTTCTCCAACAGTTGCCATAAAGTTGGAAGCATACAACTGTCTAAAATGTCATTGTATTCTGTAGCATTAACATTACCTTTCACTGTAACTAAGGAGCCTTGCCCAAACCCTGAAAAACAGCCTCAGACCATTATCCCTCCTCCATCAAACTTTACATTATGCACTATGCATTCTGATAGGTAACGTTCGCCTGTTATCCACCAAACCCAGATTCGTACTGCCACATAGTGAAGCCTGATTCATCACTCCGTTTAGAGTCCAGTGGTGGTGTGCTTTTACAACACTCCAGCCGATGCTTGGCATTGCGCATAGTTATATTAGGCTTGTGTGCAGCTGCTAGGCCATGGAAACCCATTTCATGAAGCTCCTGATGCACAGTGCTTATGCTGATGTTGCTTCCAGAGGCAGTTTGGAACTCTGTAGTGAGTGATGCTACAGAGGATAGATGATTTTGTTGTGCTGCCCTGCTTTTTGAGTGTGCACGGTCTACCTCTTTGTGGCTGAGCAGTTGTTACTCCTTGACACTTCCACTTCAAAATAAAGGGAAGCACTCTCACCAAAATATTCATATGGCCTGGGTTCTATACTTGTGGGAGAAAAAGATGAGTCAGCACGCACAGGACTTGTATTGAAATGAATTTTTACTCAGTGTCGATGTTTCAATGTGTGATACACATCTTCTACTATATATGCACTATTGAATAAACAAGCGACCACGTCATGAGTGACGTACAACTGTGGAACTGGCGTTTTTTTAATCACTCAGTATATATAGAAGGGGGATGGGGTCTTTTTCCTTTGTGATGAGGAAGATGTGTATCACACATTGAAACGTTGACACCGAGTAAAAATTCACTTCAATACAAGTCCCATGCGTGTAGAAATAATATTTTCACTTGATGTGGTCTATGTATCACACAATATAAAGTGATTCCATTTTTCAGCTATGCTTTAAATTAATTTCTCCAGTCTATCTATCTTTGATATACCATATTTCATCTGTCTTGGCTTTTGTTCTTATAAAAAGGTCCACTGTACAGATAGCCATAACTCTGGTTTGTTACATAAATCAAGATATGAGCTACCTGTCTATTCATTCTGTGAATGATGAAGACAATTTATACACCAAAAAAGCAAGCAAATAAAAAACTGGTACATCTTTGTGCAGCAAAAACTAAGATTTAATCCATTAATTCATTATCTATTGCACATTTTAGATCAGCTGTTAACCCTTTGAATGCCAGTGGGGTACACAAAACATTGCACATGAACCAAAATTGATCCTTAAGATCTCGTTTTTGAAGATGCAGTTGTTTTTTTAACACTTTGTCACAATAAAAACATTGCATTTTTTTGAGGAATAACAAAAGATAGAAGAAGAAAGTATTTTGTCCTTTTTATTTATTGATGAAATGTGTCTTAATGAGGACATCAGGAAACATGTAGTAGTTCCCACATATATTACACTCTGTAACCAATGCACGTTTGGAAAGCTCAGTTTGCCCTAGTAGACCTATGAACAAGGCCTACTATGCTTCTTGGCATATAGGCACTAAGTAGGAAGCAGCATTAGTTACACATCTCATTTGGAAGTGCAGGCAGCCCTTCCTTAGTACATGGTTTTGCTGATGTAACACTGCTCACCTCAGAGCAGCAAGACTGCACGGATGGATCACAGCAAGGGACAACCTTCAGTGAGGATAAGGAAAAACCTGAAAAACCTGTCGAGGGGGCAGGGCTTTCCTTATGCTCACAATAAGAAGATTGTCCTTTGCTGTTACCTGTCCGGTCAAGAGACCAGATTCCACATCTGTCTTACACTAGTTAAAAGGGGAGGGAGGGGGATACTTTACCACTCAATTACTCTTGAACTACAACTCTGACAGTATTTATTTATTGATGAAATGTGTCTTAATGAGGACATCAGGAAACATGTAGTAGTTCCCACATATATTACACTCTGTAACCAATGCATGTTTGGAAAGCTCAGTTTGCCCTAGTAGACCTATGAACAAGGCCTACTATGCTTCTTGGCATATAGGCACTAACTAGGAAGCAGCATTAGTTACACATCTCATTTGGAAGTGCAGGCAGCCCTTCCTTAGTACATGGTTCTGCTGGTGTAACACTGCTCACCTCAGAGCAGCAAGACTGCACGGATGGATCACAGCAAGGGACAACCTTCAATGAGGATACAGAAAAACCTGAAAAACCTGTCAAGGGGGCAGGGTTTTCCTTATGCTCACAATAAGAAGATTGTCCTTTGCTGTTACCTGTCCGGTCAAGAGAATAGATTCCACATCTGTCTTACACTAGTTAAAAGGAGAGGAAGGGGGATACTTTACCACTCAATTACTCCTGAACTACAACTTTGACAGTATTTAAAGAACACTCTCCATGGTCCAATGATTAATCGGAGCTGCTTTTTTTTTTTAGATCAGTAATTTTTATTCAGAATAAAAGGAGTACAATGATAAAAGACGATAGAACTATGTAATGGAGTACAATATCTCTTTGTTAACAAAAGTAAGGCAGGCTTAATTAAATATACACTGTACATTACAATAGCATCTACTGTTATTTGTATAAATGATAATGCCCAATTAAAGTAGGATGGACTAGGGCCACCTCTCACAGGAATGGAGTAGTGGACAGGATAAGAGTGTATATTAAAACATGAGGCAAATATTGCCTTTTAGCATAAGGGTGGTATTGTAGATCCAAAGAATGTGGCTGAGAAGGAAGAAAAGTAGAAAGAAAAAGACAGAAAAGGAGGAAAAGGTAAGGTAAAATAGGGGGAAGGAGGCGGGTGGGGATAGACGCTCTAGTTGCAATGGACAGCAACTCGTACTAGAATTTAAGGGCCTGGTAATTTTTAATTAAGTAGGTGGAATGAGTTTTTGATAACATGTTTTCCACGTGTCCCATATAACCTCAAAAGATTCACTATTTCCTAATTTGATAGCTACCAGTCTTTCCAAGCTCATAATTTTGTTTGCCCTAGTCTGCCAGTGATTAATCGTGGGGGCTGAAGCATGTTTCCAAAGGGCCGGAATACATAATTTAGCATTTGTCGGTAAAGAAATACTTCAATCTCCATATGGGGTGATTGAAGTGAGGAAGGTAGGAGATTCAAGCATATAGACAGGGGGCTCGGCAACAAGGAGCTGCTTTTTTTGTGAAACATTACTATCACTTTAAGACCTAGTATAACATCCCATCACCCAAAGAAGACCCAGTTATACAGGGAACCCAAAGGGATAAGAGCTCTATAGGGAGTCTCAATTAAGGGCGTGTGAACTGGACAGCAAAAGCTGAAGAATGATAAAAATTATCTGTAAGCAAAGCTGGTGCGCCCAGTGTAAGCTGCCTGATATACGCTTAAGAAAAAGCCCAACAGAGAGGTGACAGACTGCTAAGTTGATATAAAATAACAGGAAACCCAGCTACTAAAACAACACTAGGTTATATTGCAGAGAAGACCCCAGAAGCTAGAGGGTGAGGAGTAGTGTACATAGCTGACAGGTATTGGCTAATCACTAGCCTAAGCTGGGTTAAAGATGCTGGCCACAAGGCTAGATTAGTGCTGACTGGAGGAGCCATCCCACAACCCAGATGGCAGCTTAGAGAAGACCTACTACCCACTGAGGTCAGGGAAGAAGACAGAACACCATTGAATACCTGCAGTACCTGCCAATAGTTGCTGAGCAGGAATGTAGGAAATAACAGAGGATGAAGAAGTTTGACTGCAGAGACCGAACAGGAGCAGACAGGCAGTATCAGTGAGTTTCGACCAACAAGGTGAAGATCCCCAAATCCAAAGTACGACTGGTGGTCAAAATGCGATTAAGGGGACTTGTAATTGTGATCTGGTTAAGGAGACTGGTGGTCGGAATCCAACTAAGAAGATGCCAGTCGGGATCTGACTAAGGAGACTGGTGGTCGGGATCCAACTAAGGAGACTGGTGGTCAGGATCCGAATAAGAAGATTGGTGGTCGGGATCCGAATAAGGAGACTGGTGGTCAGTATTTGAATAAGGAAACTGGTGGATGAACAATGAAGACTAGTTCAGTAACAGGTGGGCAAAGCAGTAAAAGGCAGCAGACAGGAGAATGATTGAACAACCATATAGTTTTTTGGAGGTGGGAATTCTGCCTCATAGAAAAACACCCCTTAATTTCCCACTGGCTTCTAATATAAAAGCCAAAAAATGTTTGTACTTTAGTGTGGGTTTTGTTATTAGAGAGAGAAAGGAGTAGAAATGTTTTAAGAGAGGAAATAAGAACATTTGTGATGTCTGAGATTTGTGCAGTATGTGTGACTTAGTGTTAGTGCATTGAGGGATATTTAATTGGTGTAGGCACTGAATTGGAGCCCCAGCCACATGCTTCCACAGTGTGGGGGGGGACACCAGATGAGTCTTTCAGTGCACTCTGAAGCTTTCTTAACCAGACAAGCATGGAGTGGCACCCAGAGAGAATAGAATTGGGTGATAATGAGGAAGACAGACTACATTTTGAGGCAGGATCAGTCCAGAGAGATCCTCTTCTGAGTGGGCAGCAGGGGTTTATAGTGGAATATTTTGTAATTGGGACATGACCCTGTGAATGGTCAGGAGGAAGAGGGGCAAGTTCTGGCTGTGAGTGTGCAGAAAGAGGGTCAGGTTCCTGTGATTGAGCCTGAAGAGGGGCAGGCCCCTTTGAGTGGACATGAAAATGTAGTTGTGGGACTGGTGACAGGCTGCAGCTGTAGAGGTTTTGCCCAATATTCATAGCATGCTGGGTCAGACTCAGGCTCTGAAGCATGTATTTCAACAACATAATCTCCTTCTCCTGCACTGTAGTCCTGGGTGTGGCAATATCTCTTACTGGGATCTGGAACAGTGCAGGAAACTGCAAATTCTTATTGCACCCTGTGTGATCAAACATTAAAGAAGGGAAGGCAAGTATACCACCTTGGAGAATCTACATTACTTAAGCATACACTGTACAGACATACCGACATGTATGCCACTCCTATGCCCCTACTTATAGTGCTGACCTTGCTTGTACCTTTACTACCACTCTTCAAAAAACATGAATGCAAAAAAACCTCCAGTAAATTGGCAGCATAAACCACCCCATCAGCCAGCAGCAATCCCCCACCAGCCTTTGCAGCCACCACCACCAGTGACTCCCCTTCCAACCTCAACACCCATCCAAAGAGTTCCCACTCAGTCTCAAATCCCTCCACCAATGACATTACCCCCCTCCAGACAGAAATTCTGTGCAGGTACATATATATATGGCAATGTGTACACACATTGCACTCAATGTGGCACAATGAATAAACATGGTAATGTGGTGGAGACAAGAAGAATGTCTTGATAAAGGGTCTTGATAAAGGTCCCCTATAGGGACCGAAACGTTGACCAGTATTTTTTTCCATCTAATAGAATTATCTTAACTAAGTCCCACTGGTGCTGCATTTCATTCAATACATTTTATATATATATATATATATATATATATATATATATATATATATATATATGCATATATATATATATATATATATATATATATATATATATATATACCTTAATTGTCATTGTGCAGACCATTTGCCCCGAGGAAGATCCCAAGAGGACTGAAATTGTTTGTCAGAAATGGATGCAATAAATTGAATCACTAAATTTCTTCACTCTAAGTGCCGTCTATGCCATAGAGGAGATGAAGGGGGACATTGTGGAAGAGGGGCATAGCGGAGATGAAGGGGCACATTGTGGAAGAGGGGCATAGCGGAGATGAAGGGGCACATTGTGGAAGACGGGCATAGCGGAGATGAAGGGGGACATTGTGGAAGAGGGGCATAGAGTCTATGCCCCTCTTCCACAATGTCCCCCTTCATCTCCGCAATGCCCCCTTCATCTCCGCAATGCCCCCGTACCTCCAGTCCCTGGTGGTCCAGCGGAGCGTCTTCGGATCTGTGCCTCTTCCGGCACAGATCCCCGCCACCCGAACATGGCGGGAGAGCACATGGCGGTACTCGACGAGTACCGCCATGTGCCGAGCAGAGCGATGCTCGAGCCGATCCGAGCATCGGCCGAGCACGCTCGCTCATCACTACTCAACACTAAAGGTTGAAGATAATGGTCCATCCCTTCTCCCATGATCTAACTCAGCATGGGCAGAGAATGGAAATCTACTTCTCTAGAAATCTTTGGTAAGACCTCATGTTGGGCTCTGGTTCTCAAAAATTACATTACTGATTTAGAAAGATTAGAAGATTTCAGATATTAAAAGAGACTATCCAAATTGGGTTTACTTACACTGGGAAAGCATACATTTGAGTGTCATAGAGGTATTCAATACATTGTATACTCAAATTGTGTCACTCAAAGGGTATGGCATCTGCATTGGTAAAAGTAGGTGCACTCCACTGAAACGGCATTCTTCAATGTAATGGCTGTCATGGTTACAGGTATATGTCCTGCCAGCATGCTATGTTACTTTAGCGCTGCCAACAACATTGTCTTAAATGGATGAGGAAACAAGGGTCTATTTTTATTCTATTTTCATAATGAGGGCTTTACGTGTTATGCAGATAGAATTTTTCATAAATGCTAAAGGTTTAAAGGGATAGTAATACTTTAAAATTACTAATCACAATATTGTAGGAGTAAAAATAAAATTATTTGCCCCCAGTGATATCTCTCAAACCTTTATGGTTTGAGAGATATTAACTCGCAAAGTTCCCCCCTCCCTCCCCTTTCCGTGAAGTCAGCATTTTAGCTGACTGCAGGGGAACTATGTCCTATGATCATCCAGCGGCTCTGCAGCTGAGCTGCGATCTTGTTAATAAAAAAGAAATAATTCACTTAAAAGGTCTTCTACGTGTGCTTGCAAACATAGCTATCACTTTAAGCCAATAAATGTGTCAATATTCTTCTCTTTATAATATATGTCCTCCAAAAATGATGATCTCTCAACTCTCAAAACATGCATATATTTGCATAAATCCAGGGATTGCAACTATGTAAAAATAATGTTGATTGATTTTTATGATGCAAGCCTAATGAAGCTAAATAAGAATTTGTCAACAAGTTGTTTGACAATACTTTGCCAAGAATCTTGTTGTGTTAATTAACATGCAACTATGTATTCACTGTATTACAGAGAACATCTAAACTAATGGAATTTGTTTGCATTTAAAATTGGCATTAACACCCCTGACAAATAAATTCAATAAGTCCTTCTTTTCCACGTCTGGTAATAAAAGGTCCAAATAAGATTTATTTGCAATTTCTTGCATTTCCAGACATTTTGTTCTTAGCAACTATCAATATAATGAATACATGGCAAAACAACCTTATCCATTTCATATGTCTGAACTAATGTAGTGATTTTGACATTGCAATACAATTGAAGAAAATGTTTTGCTCGAAGCAAAGATTTTACTTTTGTGCTCAGTTTTTCTAATCTTGACATACACATCAGTTTATTAAAACGTTCCTTAAAGGGATAGTAATATTTCATAATAAAAGCAGCTCTAATTAATCATCATAGTATTTGGACTTTGGAGAGTGTTATTTCAATTCTGTCAGAGTTGTAGTTCAAGAGTAATTCAATTACAAAGTATCCCCCTCCCGCCCCTTCTACTGATGTAACATTGCTCAGCCAGATCAGAAGGGAGCTGCCCAGGTAGACTGCAGAGAGGGACAATCTTCAATTAAGATAATGGAAAAAACCTGAAAAACTTGTCAATGGGGGCAGGGTTTTTATTGTTTTCATAGGAAGAAGATTGTTCACTTCTGTTATCTGTCTGGTCTTACAACCAGATTCCACATATGAGAAGAGATGGCTTACTCTAGGTAAAAGGGGTGGGAGGGGAAACTTTGCTTGTGAATATCTCTCAAACCTTTATGGTAAGACTTATATCATTCTTCATGTTTTTTTAATGCCTAGAAAATAAAATAAAGAAAAAACAAAGTATTACTATCCCTTTAATATTAACAACGTTATATTAGTTTATATGAATAAACTAATTTTGATGTTAGGTGTGGCAGCCAAGCAAATAATAGGTCAATGTGAAACATAGGAAGTGTTAAAAATACAGACTATATATCATAATCATCTTAAAATGTTTTGGCAAATATTTTGTAAGAAGAAAATGAAGAAACAGAGGTTATTACTTCAGAACATTGCATTCTAGTGTCCTTGTAGTTCAAAAGAAACCCTATTGTGTTGTAAATATACAACTAAGAGAAATGCTAAGACTAGTAATAAAGTTTGCATTCCCAGAATAAGAATGCTTACGTGTTTTGCCTATCTTAGCAACATTCACAATACTTCTCCTTCAATTTTCTATTGATATGTTTTTCTGAGTTTCAATATTTTAGTTCTATCTGTACTTGAAACTATGTATTTTATTCTATTTTATTTTGTGGTTACTGTCTGGAAGTCTGTTTTGCATGGGTGATATAGATTTTGCAAATATGAAGAAAAAAGCAGCAGTGACTATAAAAATGGAACGTGCATAAGGAAGATAAACTTATTAGTATCTTTTGTCTCTCAAAGACAGTCATTATAGTGGATTGACATTAGTGATAATTGGATGTTTTGTATCTTGTTTTGACACATACAAGTTAATGAATCTGAATCAGGGCTGAATCAGGGCTCTCTCAATCCGTGCCATTATTAACCCTTTGATTGCCAGAGGGGTGTGCAACATATTGGCACTCAAAGGGTTAAAAGATAACTAATACATCTCAATTATAATCCTCTACGTATTTTACTAAAATCCTGTTGGCTACTATAAATGTTGCCCTTGTGTCCTTGTTCAACCGATGGCATCTTTAATCAGTCCTTAATGTCACATCCATGGAGCCAGACATGACAGTTACTGAAGCAGCAGTGTATGAGCATACTTAACTATTTAAGAACCAAAGGTTAATAAGATTGCTATGTGCAGTGAGCTTGTATCCTGTTGTATTGCTAGCATCTCTCATGTCCGCCTCCATGGACATGACATCCAGGACTGATTGAATATATCTCTTGGAGCAAGGGCAAACTTCATAGAGGCAATTCAAATTTTCTGGCCACAGCAAGGTAAGTGGGGGTTATTAGGTGGTCTTAATTCTATTTTAATATGAAAAGTTTACTATAGGTAGACCTCATTTACTTGCTGTGTCAGCAGATGCAAGTAAAACGAGATTCAAAAGAAACAGCTGCTGGACTTTGGTCAAAGTAACAAATCCATCCTTCATGGACCCACAACCAGACATTACATATGAGTTCTGGGGCAAAGCAGTTAATTACTTATAGGCCCAGGTCTGCCATCTCAAGTATAAATATTGTACCTGCCCCCCCTCCGCACACACACACACACTTACTCACATCGGGCCCTATGTATAAAAGCAAACTGGAGAAATTCTGAGGCAAGCCAACTGCACACTAAGGGACATTCTGAATATTCCAATTATTTTAACCCTCCAAGGACCAAAGTGATGTGCAACATATTTTGAAGCAATGTGTTGCACACCCCTATTTTTCTTTATGGGTTACACAGGTTTTTAATTCCTTGAACGCCATTGCAATATTCTACGCATTGCTTTGCAATGCAGTGGATATCTTATCTTATGTCTTTGCTGTGGCGCAGTTAGTTAGTCACAGAATTGCTGCAGTTTATTTTATATAGCAGTTTGTAAGAAAAAATAAAACATTACTATTCCTTAACATTTTTAGGCAGCACCCCTATTATCAAATATCAAGAACAATGAAATACAGTATGTTAGCACTTTCAAATAAAGGTTGCTAATAAGAATGTGCATTATATCCTCTTTTGATATCATCCTACAGGCCAGCAGTTAGTCAAGTGTTCACTACTGTGGCCCAATTACTCTTTTCTTACATAATAGTCACAAAGACACGCAGAGATACAATTACACACATACAAACAGGCACACATAGGGCTAGATTTAAAGGCAGCCGTTAAACCAGCCGCTAAGTGAAAAAGGCACATCGCTCGCAAATAATACAGGAGTTACGACAGATTCAATAGCTACTCTACGAGAATAGCTATCGAGCGTAGGCACACAAAAAACACGTAACACAAAAGCCGTTGTCGCTCATGTTAATGCACAACGGGTGGCCAAATCACACGATAACTGCGCTCAAAACAACATCTAACATAACGGCTGCCGTTGTCTAGCAACCCTGATTGATGCCAAAACAAATTCAAACACACAGCAAATCACAAAGCCCCAATGTATCAAATAACTTCAAATACACCTATATATACGCAAAAATAACCGTCACACACTGTTTGTTATCGAGTTCTTCAGAGCCAGATATCAGGACCCAGGAGCAGAGGATAGTGATTAGAGAGAGGGAGACAGGCGCGTTCATTGGAGGTAGAGGAGTTTTGCAGTTTGGAGAGAGGAGAGAGGTGCACTAAATATACACATATCACACTTTTGCACATATCACATACACACATACAAACACAAACACATACACATACATACACATAGTCCTTTTATTTTATAACACCTCACACATTTTACTTTTTATTTTGACAGTGTGAATCTGTGAGTGAAAGTGTGTGACAGAGAGTGAGTGGATCGAGTGTGTCTGTGAGGGCCTGTGGGAGTGCCTGGGTGTGACTGGGTGAGTGATGGCCAGGAGAGGAGGACAGGAGAGAGGGATGGGGAGAGTAGTGGAGGAGGAGGAAGCTCAGGAGGGGATCCCTCAGCAGAGCAGGGGTGGGAGAGGGAGATCCGCAGGGCGGAGGGGGACCCTGCCCACAAGAGCAGGCACACAAAGAAGAGGGACAGAACCTGCAGTGGGACGAGGGGTAGTTCCTGGGGACCACCACACACACAGGCAGGGTCAGACCAGGCAGGGCACTCCGTCTCTCAGAATCCTCCCATGCCGGAGCTTATGAGGGCAGGATCAGGGATCCCAGATATACTGAGGAGGAGAACACGGCTCTCGTGGAAGCTGTCCTGGAGAGGCAGAGTGTTGTCCACCCGACGGCAAAGGTCCCTGGCCTGGCAGCAAGGAGGAAGGCAGCCTGGAATCAGATCTGCAGCCGGGTGAACGCGGTGGCTACATGCAGGCGGGACGTGGAGTCTGTGAAGAAGAGATGGGGCGACTGCCGGAGGGTGGTCAAGAACAAGATGTCTGACATGGCCAAGCAAGCCCGAGGCACCGGAGGTGGCCCATCTGTGCCCATCACATTCTGTGGCTGGGAGGAGATGGTGCGGCAGAACATGTCCCCAACCATGATCGAGGGGGTCATGGGAGGAACTGACACTGGGGATGAGAGGAGCCTCCACACTACCGGTAAGTGCAACACTACATAACCACACACTACAGCAACCAACACCAGCTGCACACACAGTCATACCTCAACACATGTCCATCACTCAGCCATACAACTGCACTAACACAGCACCATGAGGGTTAAAAAAAGGACACAACACCTGGACAAATGGCAACGTCCAACTTGGGACAAACCTGTCAAAGTCCTACTTCAACCCTCCTGTCGCTGTGCTCATTACACACAATACACAAACCATCATGTTCAAAATGTCGACTGTCATAGATCATCACTGTTCACACACAATGTCACCCATGTCCCCACCCCCACCCTAACCCCGTGAGTGCTAGAGGGATCATCAATGCATCGATCAACAATGCACTGGCAACCCCTCTGGGACTCAAGGGGTTAACCTTACAACAAACAAGTCAATAGGACAACGATCACATGCTACACAGGGGACATTCACTAAGCGGTGACAAACAGATGGTGGACACAAAGTAACCCTCACACACCCTCACTTCACCAGTACCAGTGTTAGTCCATGGAGAATATGCCAAAACAAGAATCAAGTTCATAGGGTCCCATTGTACAGACTCCATGGAAAACACTGGAAATGGGGAAAGGACATCACTGGAGAAGTCACCATCATGTTCACTTCATCAGTTCTACATCACCGCTTACTGAATCACAAAAAGGGGGCATCAGGTCACACATCACAGTGTCACACAGAATAAATGCTTGTAGGTGCAACACACAGGCCGAAAACTATTTTACAGAATTCAAGCTGGAAAAAGTAGGCATTGGTGTTGTGGCTGCAATCATTTACTCTGACTTGAAATTACATATCCCATATCTGATTCCCACATGGATCCACAGGGGTGCTGATGCCATGGATGGATGGTACACCAGCATCTCTATGCAGGATACACATGGGAAACAAATAGCAAACATTGTACCTTGGTCACCAACAGGCCATGACTGATGGATATCTAGGACTGAGAACAGTTGCCTCACACAGAAGGATGGATGGGCTCATACACAGAGAAAAAAAGGCCTCAATCAAAGATATCCCTCACTACTGGCTGGATTGTTGCCCTTAGGATTCAAATGTTACTAAATATGTTCCAACATGATGTGAACACAGAGATCACTTCACTGGATGTGATTGCCTTACTGGCCAGATATGTGCACCCATCACAAATCAACCTACATTGCTACCATCCAAATACACATACATAGTATATCACACTCTACGTAGATGGTATATACAAGGTATGTTCATATCCATCATATCAATACAATGTATTGTTGGATGGGTGCACATATATAGCCAGTAAGGCAATCACACCTAATGAAATGCTCTCTGGCATCACATCTTGGAAGGATATTACAGTATCCATATGAAGGGTACATATCCACATACATATATGACCATTTCTACTTGTGTGTCACTGTAATGGGATAGCAATGGGTAATGTCATCATGATGTCATATCTTTGCCATCGTAAAAAGATGTGTCTCGATCTAAGCCCTATCCCTCCAACACTCATGGTTATACAGATATTGCTCTATGTGACAGGTGGAGGTATCTGTCATTTAACCACACGGAGGCTCTTCAGCAGAGCCAAAGTCGCCACATTTTGAGATAAATACCTCTTTGGAATGGTCCACAGAGTGTGCTTGTAAACCATGCACACCCTGTACACCATTCCAATTAAGTATTGTTCTCTAAATGGGTCAATTTTGGCTCTGCTAAAAAGCCCTCGTGTGGACAAATGACTGAAATCTCCATCTGTCACACAGAGCAATATCTGAACAACCATGAGGGTAGGAGGGATAAGACTAACAGAGAACAACATCTGATCCCACAATGTCTACAATCTGACATCAAGGTGGACTTAACCTTTGCCATCCCCCTGGAGGGATAGCCATCCCTACAAGTTGTGAAGACAAATATATGTTGTTGGATTCCCCCCCCCCCAGTTAAACAATGGTATTCCTACTGCTGAAAGGTGTGTTGATTCAAAAGGTATCACAGCTCAGACATGGATATGTCAGGGGCAATATCCCAGTTGCCTGATATTGTACAGTGGTGCTGTTACTACACAATCATATGGACAGCTCTGGTACAGGGACCAGATATCTACATGGGAGGGTGTAGCATCAGCCCCACTGTACTATTTCTGGACACTGTGATATTGCACCTCAAAATGAAACCTTCACCCGTAATAATTCAAACAACACCTTTCAGCAGTGGGAGTACCCTTGTTTACCCAGGGGGATTAACACAAACACAAACACAAACACATATATTTTTCTTCAACACATATCAAAGTATAACTGTCTTCACAAACATATGGCTAAGGTCACTAATCACAACATCTTCTTCCTCCACACAGCTTACGGCCATCAAGCCCAGAGGGAGACAGTGGAGGAGGCTATGTCACCCCCCCAGTGAGGAGGACACAGAGGAGGGGACCAGCCAGTGGTCACCTTACCCACCATCACCATCCCCTCCAACACAGGCTGCACCACCACCTACTGCACCCCTTCAAGCTGCACCACCACAGGCTGTACCACCCCTTCAAGCTGCACCACCACAGGCTGCACCACCCCTTCAAGCTGCACCACCCCTTCAAGCTGCACCTCCCCAGTACAGTGGCTGGATGCCATAGGAGGAGAGGTGGACATATCCATCCACCTCCACCAGCTACTACCCTCCATCAGCAGCACAACCACCACCAGGGAGAAAATGGCTGCCAGGGACAGTGGCCACCAACCAATATGGGCCATATTCTTCACACATCAACCCACCCTCCTGGATGGCTCCACAACATGCCCCAAGGTATGATCCCAGGTGGGGTCCCAGCACCTATCAGTGGCCACCATATGAGCCTTGGCCACTGGACTACCCACACCTGGGCCTGATTGGTGAGCCCCAGCGCCCCCTACCCAGGGACATTTTCACACTTCCACCAGCACACACATCTTTGGGCAGCTCTGCATCACTTGATGTGGTGGGCATATGCCCATCATCTGCACCAGCCACTCCAACAGCAGCCACAGCACCCTCAACAGCAGCAGAGGAGGAAAGAGCACCCTCAGCAGCAGAGGAGGAAAGAGCACCCTCAACAGCAGCAGAGGAAACAGCAGCACCAGGGACACCGGGCACATCCACCTCCAGCACCACACGCCTCACAGGCATTGAGGCGGAGTGTATGGCCCTTCAAAGAAGACTACTCCAGTCAAGCAGAAGTACAGACAGCAACATCACCAGGAGCAGGAGGCAATCCAGGAGGAACATTGCCCAATTGGAGACCAGAATCCAAGCCCTGGAGTCGGAGGTGGCCAGGGGGAACACACTACTCCACCAGCTCAGGACTGGTCTCATGGACATGTTGACACAGGTCCTTGTGAAGTTAAGGGAGATCAACCGCAGGGAGAACCTGAGGATGGAGAGGGAGAACTTGCGTTCCACCGAGGGGTCTACTGCAACCACCACCCCCTCCAGTGTTACCCCTGAAGCAACACCTAGGGGGCAGAGGGTTACCAGGAGATCCACAAGGGCATCCACCTCTGGCACCCAGGATAAGGCCCCCCACCCAAAGAAGAAAAAATGAAAGGCCCAACCTGTTAAGTTTCCCCTCAATAAAGAAACCATTTTTTTTTATTCCAGTCTGATCTGTTGTGTCTTCAGTTATGGATTGGGTGGCAGGGTTGTCTCCAATGCATTGCCATACAATGCAGTGAACACAACCTCTGCCTGGGTGAAATGTTTGTGGGATGCTACAGCATGGGTTCACACACACACACACACACACACACACACACACACACACACACACACACACACACACTATTGTACAAATTCAACTGGAAATACATCCCTGGAGCCATATAACACCACTGTGTTATATGGCGATGTTGTGTGTTGAATTTGAACAACAAAACATACCCCTTAGCACAAGAAATGGTACAACATTGAACATTCGTCTACATCATATGTTGTGTTTAACCCTTAGAGTGCCAGAGTGGTAGGCAACGCATTGCAAAGAAATGCATTAATACCACTCTTGCACTCAGTGGGTTAATGGGATAACCAGACAAACAGCTCTGTGACTTAGCAGGGACATTACAAGCAGGACAGATAAATGGGACATGTATCCATATTGTCTTGGATTCACACACTCATTGTGCAACTGACTTATTGGGGAAGCCAATGTTTTTAACCTAGGATTTCAATGTGTAGCACACACATTGATATCCTGGGGTGAGCATTGGGGTCTCCAGTAAGTTGAGTTGCTTTTTCCCTAAGGGTGTAACAGACTTCAACAGTGATAACACATGTCCACTTAGTCTGTTTGTTGATATAGCCCATGTACTGAGATATGTCAAAGTGGAGCAAAATCTCAGAACATGGATTATACTGAGCAATACAGATACTGTGGACAGGTATTCACTGTGGAAGTATGTCCCCTGTATCACCTCTTTATCACTCCCACTACACATTGGTGCATCACTGCCACCATCATCTGTTTGCATGGATACATCACAGAGTCCACTCACTGGCAAACAAGTGGTGGACTCCTGTGATGTGCGTGATGCCTTTCCATGTATGGGGGATACTCTACCCTGGATGTGGCTACGCATTGACAAATGTGTTCTCAAATATATCCTCCTACAGACACAGATAGAATGGTGATGGTTCATCTTTATTGTGTCTCAAAGTACATTAGAATGTACATGTGTTTTCTGTGTGTATTGCCTATATGCATTGAACACCTGTATGAGAACACTAAATGTACTTTGAAACTAAATCGTAAACACCTGTATGAGAACACTAAATGTACTTTGAAACTAAATCGTACTACTTCAGTAACACTGCTGCCCTGCTCATGTGTTGTCCACAAGGTTTGACAACTCTGTAGCTGAGCATCCTAACTGTACAGGTTATAACACTCAAGAATTAGTGTTTTCTGTGTCTATATGAGAATGTTCCAGTAGAGGTTTGTGTGAACCTCAGGTCAAACTTTGCATCACCAACAACATCACCATAAACAGCAAGGGGTGATCTTCATGAAGGTGTTGTCAAGACATCAATCCAGTCACATGGAAGATCTTCAGTTCAAGGATGGATCATGTTACGGATGCCTGTGGGAGAAGAGGACAGGATTTGGAGCAGTAGACCTGAACTGATCATCAAGCAACAACAATTTAGTCTTTTTAATCCCCTCAATTTTCACAGTTACAGGTGAGTACACAAACCATTGCTTGACAATGTGTTGTGTACTCATCTGTAACCAATTCTGTGGAGAACTAAGAACATTTGCACCAGCCCTGTGGATATGTGCCCCTGACATGTATACACACATTAACAAGTGTTCTGAGAGCTCCATGGAAGTAATGACATTGTGCTGCCACTGTGAAAGTGACAGTGGCAGCCCAATGTCATTTGTTCCATGGAACTGTTAGGACATATTTGTTGATATGTGTATTCATGTCAGGGGCACATATGTCTGAACACTCACAGGTCAGCATGGAGTCCCTGGTAATCTGATCTACGTCTTCATGACCTCTACATTGTGTGAAAATACCACTGTACATCCACCCCTCTGCTGCTCTTCTCAGCTCTAGCACAGTACAGGTCCCATATTGAGTCTAATGTCCCTTTAACCCCTGATGTGCCTGAGTATTATCCAATGCATATCATTAGATAATACTCTTTCGCTACTGGGCTAGCATGGTTGTTCAGGCTATAATCATGGCATATCCAGTTAGTTGCTGTCAATCAAGCCGTGTAAGGTGATGAACATGGGTAATATGTTGTACCTTGTTTCTCCTGGGGGTGTGCGTGATATCCTTGGGGTCTGTATGTCAATGTGGAGAGTGGAATGGAGGATGGTTTTTGAGTCCACACACACAATTTGCCAAGTCCACTGCCAGTGCAGTGCTTTGTCACTGTTCCTGTGGGGTGAGACAGAACAAAATGTGCAGTGTGGTTAGTGTCACAGGACTGATGGGGGACTTGCATGGATTGTTTGCATGCGTGTGTTATACTCACAGGTGAAGTGTTTCGTGATGAGCCTGTCTCTGATCTGTGCTCCAGCAGCCTGGTGTCCACTGCGATGTTATGCAGTATTGCGCACGCCACAATGATGTCACACACCTTAGCCGGTGCATACTGCAGTGCTCCCCCAGAGTGGTCCAGACATCGGAATCTTGACTTGAGGAGCCCAAACGTTCGCTCATTGGCATTCCTCGTTCTGGCATGAGCCTGGTTGTATCTTTCCTGGGCATGTGTTTGGGGATTGGCCAGAGGGGTCAGTAGCCAGGACTTGCATCCATAGCCAGCATCACCTGTGTAATGTGAGTGACATGGTGAGACAGGGAGCACATGTTGTGTGAATGATGTTTTGTGTGGTGGACGTAGTAGCTGTGGGTCAGGTGCATGCTGAGCAGCGTGGTGTGTATGCCCGTGTATGTGGTGTGATTTTGTTTTGTGAACTCACCCACTAGCCATTCCCCTGTAAAGGTTCCATTCTCAAAATCTCTGTGGACTGAGGAGTTTTGTAGAATGTATGCATCATGTGAGCTGCCAGGATATTTTGCACAGACATTCATGATCCTCATGTTGCTGTCACACACCATCTGCACGTCGATGGAGTGGAAGTTCTTCCTGTTGATGAATAGCTGTGCGTCACGTGCTGGGGCCTTAATCCGGACATGGGTGCAATCTATAGCACCCATGACCCTGGGCATGCCTCCCCTTGCGTAAAAGGCCTGCTTGACGTGTATCCAGTCCATGTCGGTGGTGGGAAAATGTATATAGGTACTGGCCTTGCTTTTGAGGGCTGGCAGGACCTGGGCCAGCACTCTGGAGAATGTGGCCTGTGACATGCCAGATGCGTAACCCTCAGTGGCCTGGAAGGCCCCGCTTGCCATGAAGTGTATGGCACAGAGTAGTTTCTGCAGGCCAGTTAGGGCATGGTTGTGGATGTAGATGGGATCCACCTGCTCCTTGATGACCTCATACAAGGCAATGATGCTGTCAGGCCTCAACCTGTAGCGATCAATGACCTCGTCATCAGTCATTCCAAAGAGGGTGACCCTTGGGCGGTATACCCTGGGCCTTGGTGGTCGTCTATACATCCTCTGCCCTCCAGGTGGGCATGGACTCCTGTGTGGCTGCTGAGCCAGAGCCTCCTCACTTGCAACAGGTGAAGGCTGTTGATGAGGTGTGCTTGGAGGTTGCTGATGTTCCCTAGCTCTCTCCCTTGCACGCCTTCTCCGCAGTCTTCACAACAATATGTAACCCAACATACTGTTTGCTCTCTCTATCTGTCTCTATCTGTCTCTCTCTCTCTATCTCTCTCACACAAGTGAGTGTGTTGAGTTGTCCCTTTAAGTACTTGCTAGGGCGTTGTGTAGGTGTGGTGATGAGGTGAGTGCTGACCAATGGTGAGTTGTTTTTGTCCAGGTAAGTGTTTGCAGGTGTGTGTGTGTTATAAGATGTGGTGTGTTGTGCTTGTTCTGTGTGTGCCATTTGAGGGTGTGCAGTTGTGGGGTGCAGGTCACGTGTTGATGTTGCCCAGGTGAGCTTATATTTGCAGGTGTCCGCTTTGTGTGATAACCCCCATTGTTCCGTGCCATGTTGTGCTGGTGTTTTTTTGTGTGTCGTTGTCCCTGTGGTGTTGGTTGTTGTTGTGTGTGTAGTGATTTGTGTTGTGTGTGCATGTTTTTGTGTTGTTTTGGCATTGCACGGGTTAATTTTCCCATTTACATGGTTGTGCGGTAAGCATTTTGTGTATTTTCCTATGTAACGGGTGTTTTGTTTTGCCCGTTAAGTGTCTAACGTGTGAGAAAAGTGGGTCTTAACTTTTAGCCGTTAGGTGTGTCTTTTTTTCAGCCGTTATCAGTACCGCAAGCCTTTGAATAGCTCTGGGGTATGTTGTTCCATGCATCTGAATGCACGTAAGTGTATCGGCCGTAAGGATTCTGCAACTGCCGTTAGCTGTTCTTTAGACGGATCTTTGAATTGCAACATGACTCTTAACGCACCCGTTAGTGATTTTTTTTTACTAGCGGCTGCCTTTAAATCGAGCCCATACTTTCTCTTTCCCTCTCATAGCTGACTTTTCTCCAGTTTTTCCTTACTAAGAATGTGGTGTTTTGCAGATCCAGTGCAGTGCAAATCCTTGGATGCTAGATATGTCTGTAACATATTTGCATGGGCTCCAAAGGAGAAAGTTCCCAGGTATGCATGTTTGTATTGGAGACATATCTTGAATCTCAAGTGTTAACTCATGTTTTCAGCCTGGCTCTCACTTTGTAAAGCATCCTCCACCTCCAGCCCCTGATAGGTCTGACTCACCCCGCCCACTGTCTCTGACTGCCAGTCCAGGATTAAGGCACCCGCAATGACCACACTTCTGCTTATAATATTAATTGGCTTGAGTGGTGTTATGGACATGAAAAATGTGCAACATTTTGAAGTTATATTTGTGCTTTTACAACCATAAGTCACTAAGTTATAGACTTTTATTTTAACCACAAATGCCAGTTTTCAGCACTGGAAGGGTTAATTTCAAACAAAGGAAATTTACTCCAACAGGTCTTCAGAGCCAGCATGGCCAAAGGCCTGGGGGGCTGGAAATGGGTTGGAATGTGTGAATCTAGGAGGGGCTTGTATCTATTAGATTCCTGTGGAGCTAGCTTGTGAGAGGCATTTTTGGAGTGCAGCAGTTGAGTGATTGATGTAAGGGGAGATGTGACCACCAGCCAGCCCGGCTGTCTGAGGACCAAAATCCTGCCAGGCTACCATGTGGTGCGTAGGTCCAGGAACTTTCTCATAATCATCAGGCACCAATTTGATCCACGAGAGGAGAACTGTTCCAGAAGCCAGAGTGGACTCCTGACCTCTAGTGGAAGCAGCCAATGCATTGTGCAAATGTACCCAGTTATTCTTGCTTGCCTTCTTTCCTGCTGCACTGTCCTCATAAGATTTTCCCAGGATTAGCTAAGTATAAAACTTTATCACTCTCTCTTTCTCTCTCTCTGCTTTATTTTTTGTATACTATATATATTTCTAGGAAAAACACCCTAGTAACCAACGTATGGGGACCTTTGCCATAACTGTTGTATATTTTGCTTTATTTGAACTGCAGTAAGTAATTGTCCAGTTAATATTATTAGGTGTTTAGCTAGAATATATTTGATAACATACAGTGTATTGTTCTCATTATAATATTATTGTTATTAAATATTATTGCTAATTGCTAGTACTGGGGTGTTATTGTTTTAATTGTGGTATTGGTCATTAGAACAAACTTCTCTGGGTATACCTAGGGGCCTCAGCCACGCATCGTACAAGAGCTGTTTTGGGCCGTGACCGCGTGGACTTATGCACATATATTAATCAGTTGGCTTATGAGGTATTATGCAATTGCATTTGTTTCCAATAACTGTGCTAGTGTTTGTTTGTGTGAGCATTCTGTAAGCTACTCTGCTTGTGCTAGACCACTGTCTGTGCCTTTGTTCATAGACTCCATTTTTGATTTCAGTACATGTACATTGACTCCGTCTTGGAGTAAACATATGGTCTGACTCCATCTTGGAAATCTCAAGCCACACTGTTAAAGACTCCATTTTGGATTTCAGTACATGTACATTGACTCCATCTTTAATCAAACACATGGTATGATTCCATCTTGGAAATCTCAAGCTACATAGTTAAAGACTCCATTTTGGAATTAAGCACATGTATAAGGGTTTGCAGTTCTTTTCACACTCAGCTGTTATTGTGGAAACCCTTTGCATCAATTAATGCACCCAAAGCCACCAACCACAACAAGTGGCCTGCAAATAATTGCTGGACTGGACCTGCATACTTATACCTCCCTCTGCTTTATAGCAGCAAGAGGTAGGTGAAACGAGGCAGCTGTCCACTGGGCCAAACTAATTACCAGCTCTGGGTACAACTGTCCCTTGCCTCCTGGGCCAACCCACCCCTGTCTCTGAAACAGATGAAGGTCTATTTTCACATTCCTTGTTGCCCTATCACCTTAAAACAACTTTGATGATAATGCAAGATATTTCAAGATCTTATAGTCGTCTTTTTTTTAATTGTTTTAGAGATGCCGCGCTCAAGCTACTACCCCTAAACCTGCTGTAAGAATATGCTGTGTTTTTGTCTTCACAATTTTTTCACATTACCTTCCCACCCTCCCTAAGAGGCCTATCACTTCACAAGAGTACTTCACAGGTCCTCTCTTTCCCTTTCTGCTTAGCTGGGCATGGGCAACCTGCAGCCATATATAATTGTTTGAGACTACAGCTTCCAACATCCACAAGGATTAAATGGTTAGCAGAAGATGAAGGAACAGAAAAGCTAAAGTTAAATGACTTTTAACTGCCCACACCTGTACTAAACAGCTTATCTTCATTATATGTGATAGAAAAAGACCCCAACCCCTCACTCTAAAGTACATTGATTATGTGTCTACCATGCCATTAATGTTATGATAAAAGGGTCCCTCGTGATGTCAGCTCAGCCAGCATCTGAAAAATGGAGAAAGAGGACTAGGAGACTCCCAGAATCAAAGAAGAGAGAGAGAGCTCTTGAGGAGAGGAGCCCATGTTCAGTCCACGGCTCCTTATGTAATTGTGATGGAAATAAAAGATAACTCAATAGGAACAAATATCTATGACACATAGGCTCCATGAAAACCTCCCAGCATCACTCTTTATGTAGTGCTGATTTCCAAGTTGCTTGGTGTGCTTCAAGAGACAACACAAAATATTGCTGGGTAAAATAAAATGTAGCATTTATTCCATGTTCAAAAGCATAAACCATGTACACAGATAAAAACTGGCACTATGGTTCCTTTACATGTTTCGCCCTTCTACAGGTTTAGTCATACATACAACAGACAAGACATAACTGACATATATACATATATGACATATATATTGTGGACATGCCAAATTATGCCAGTAGAACTGGAAATAAAAAGGGTGAAACAATGGAGCATGACCATTTCACAAGGACTAACCATAAAAAAGAAGAGAAGTTTCCAAGTTGTAACCAACTCATGAAAAACCAGAAAGTAAACAATGACCCACTGATGAAAGACAGTTCTTCCAATATCATCTATAATAACTTGCTCATTTACACACATATTTACCGTATGGTGTCATATGGCAATTGCAGTTTTCACAAAAGAATGCAATTACCTAAAATAGTGACAGTAAAGCTTCTATACATCTATCCATTTGTTAACATTGTGAGATTAAGGATGAACATACAGTTATGAATGAGGGGTGTATAAAGAGTGAGAACCAAGGAGATGCTTAGTTGGGGGAGGGAGGAGAAAGAGGGAAAGAAGGGTAAAACAAGAAAAATATAAAACATAAAATTGACTTGGTTGAAAAGTATTATTTACTGAAAGGCTGAGCATTAGAATATGGAAGCCAAGGTGACCAGATTTTCTAGCACTTTGAAATTCTTTCTCTAGAATTTTTCTCTATATGGACAACTTTGTTCAAAATAAGCAGGACTGACTTCCATCATGGGGGGTCAATAAGCTTCCAGTTTCTAAATATTACTACCCCAGAGGCCGAGAGGAAATGTATAATTAAAAATTGTGCATGTTTGGAAAGGTCATTAAGATCCAAGAGAAGAACAACAATTTTTTTTGGTGGGGGGGGGGAGAAAGAGAGAAAGGTAAGGTATTATTGAAACATCTTCTCCAAAAGTCATGGATTCTGGGACAACTCCACCAGATATACCTTGGTTTATCTATTAACTTTGTTCCAGGTTATGGATATAGAGATGGAGGAATATTAGGGGCAATGGGTACCAAACGGTATATTTTTAGTACCAAAAAGTATATTAATGCCTTGGGTTCAGATTCTATGAGCTGGAAGGCAAGAGGAAAAAAGGGTAAGAGGAAGGGGAAGGTACATAACAGGAAGGCTTTGATAATTTATTTATGTTATTTATGTGTCTCGTGTCATGCCCAGAACTTTGGCATTGTATTCCACACTTAACCCTTATGTCTGTATGTCTCCCTTTACCACTTTAGATGGTAAACTTTCCAGCAGGGACCCCACTTACAGTGTTTCACTTTGCAAAGAACTTACATTGTCTAAATCCTTTAATTATAAAGGGCTGTGTACACTTGGGGTGCTATATAAATAAACATATTCATTCCTTAGGGAACCAGATGGTTATGTTAAGTGGGATTTGTTAGAGAACAGATGTCTATCTGAATCCATTGTTTGCTTTGGGTTTTAATGGAACTCACCATAAAAGAAGACTGGAAGACAGATTTGTTTGAAAAGGAAAGTACGCTTTTATTCAACTAGAAACTGAAAGACAAATACCTTTAAGCAAAATTAAATGTCCACTTTTTTCTCTCAGGCAAGGAGAAGCAAACACAACAGTAAGTTCAGGTCAATCACAGTTTGTAGGATGTAATTTGAGTGCTGGCAGGATTGGAAACATTTTCTCCCTAACATGGCCAAACACAGACTAAGTTCTCAAACAATTGATTAATGCACAGATGCTGCAGCTCATTAATCCAGCATGGTTGCAAATAGGTTTTAACTCTGCTGTAACCAGTAATCCTGTTACACTTAACCTAATCTGGTAACACCCTGTAAATAACCAGACATTGAATTACACCACAAGGTTTCAAACCTAGACCAAATACACCCATGGGTGTGTCTATATGTCAATTATTTGGCCTAGGTTTGAAACCTTGTGGTGTAATTCAATGTCTGGGATAACTAGACCTTGTGGAGATGTGGAGTCCATTCATTTGTTTTTCCAAATGTAAGAGAGGAACACATTTGAGAAATACATTGAATGAATATGGATGGAAACAACTCTAAAAAGATAGAGTATTTTCAGTTGCATGTTTATTTTAGCCACTATAACATTGGCAAACAAGGACAGAATGGGTTATGCCAGTTTTTAATATACTACTGTAGAGCAAGAAGCAATGACTCAAAGCTGTTAGCTAGGTCTGTAGCATTTTTGGAAGTCTGATACCCAAATACTTATTTTTGTTGTCCCCCATATATAAGGAAAGAGCAGGCACTAGTTGTGAGTGGGGGAATAAAGAGAAAACGTCAGACTTTCATTGTATAACTTTCTAAAAAGATACTGCACAATACTTATAGAGTATTAACTGAAAATGAGAGTGAAATGGTAGAATGTGCTTTTGTTGACCTCTGTTAATACTGGATTCATTAAGAGAATCTCTGACAATGCAAGAGGCACCATTATAACAGCAGACATGAAAGGATACAGAACTGTCTTGTATTGCACCCTGCTGGCAAATCCAAAACCACAATTATTTTTCAAGGATGGCCATGCCAGAGTTGTACAAGCAGGTATAAGTGTTGTGGGCTTTTACTTTCTGTTGTTGATTTCTCCACTTCAGCCGTCAGCTGTGGTAGTACAGTAGTGGAAAATCTTGTAGCCATAGAAAGCATAAATGTAAAAACAAAACATTCTTAGGAAATTAATTTGCAGTGAAAAAGAGGATATTTAATGCATTTTCTATTGGAAGACATTTTCATGGAAAAAGAGTGAAATTGTTGGTTTCTACACAGGTTGGAGGGGATAATTAAATGTGGTTCTATGGCTACCAGTGCAGTTGGTCAAGGCTCGGGGTTGACTATGTGTAGTTTTATGACTACCATGTGACAGATATTTGTTGTTCTATATCTACTATTGCATAAGGCTGGGCGTCAGTATGTGTGTGCAGCAGAAAAAAATTCACTTTTCACTTTTTGATCAGTTTTAATGTTTACAGAAGTCCCTTCACATGGCATGTCCTAAGGTGGTAGAGGACAACAGGTGGCTATCAGCAGTTTCCTAAGGTTGTGGTGCATTGTGGAAAGGAAAGAGGTTTGTGTCAGGTTGGTCCACTTTTGACTCTCTTGGTTTAACTGGAAAGTAGTGGATGACTTTGCTAGACTTCTCACTCCTCCTATGCCAGGGAGGTCTTGTGCAGCAGGATAAAATGCTGATAAATCATCAGGGTAATATGCGGCAGACCTATCAGCCTTCTTTTGTTCAGCCTCCTAACTTTTATTGGATGACTAGCCTTTTTATAGGGACTGAGCCTGCTAGGCTCTGCCAGATTATTTTCAAGTTCTTGTACTTTGTTGCTTGTTTATTGACCTTGCCTTTGCCTGCCCCTTATCTGTACCTCGCTTTGTTGTTTTCCCAGATTTGACTTGGCTAGTCTCCAACTATTCTGCAGCTTGACCCACATTCTCTGACTGTGTATGACCCAGCTTACCCTTTGACTACTCTTTTTGATTACTCCTTAAAAATTGTACTACTGTTTCCAATGTGTCCAGCTTGTTGGACTATGATATTACTCAATCTGGAATCCTCTCTAGTTGGCTTCTCCTGATCCCTTCCTACCAGTTGTTCCAGTTTGCTTGCAGGGAGTTAGTTGTTACTGACTCATCAGAGTCTTCCGGGAAGGAGCATTGTGCGGCTCCATGCTATATTACATTGTGGCCTTTCTCACGGCTCCACTGCCAGCACAGTTTCTAGTTTCCATTGTCAGCAGCCTTGTTCATTGTTCTGAGGGCCACTGAGGGAATCTCACTTTGAGATCTGGTAAGGCTCCCATCCTACTGGATTGCCTTACAGGCCATTGTTTTCAGTGCTGCATTCTATGGAAGGAAAACAGAGCTGGATATATAAGATCCATTAGGACCATTAAGTGGGTAAGAATTTTGGGGTCTTTTTGAGGTCTTAGCCCACTGAAGTATCCCCTGGTAGAACTGCACTACCAATCTTACTGTTCTAGCATCATCTACCCACAGACTTGTCCTATCTCTGGCTGAGAGTGGACGGTTGGCTCCCTGTGGTCCAGTGGTATTGGACCAAATCACATGCTGATAGAACTTCTATTGTAGGGGGTGTAAACCCACTAGCACTACCTCTTGGTAGTCTCAGTTGTTCCTCATTGCTCGGTGGGTAGCTTCTTGTACCCTGCAAGTGTGGAAGGTTGGCCCCTGTGGTGCAATGGTATTGGACCAAATCACTTGCTGATACACTTCTATTGTAGGTGGTCTAAACCCACTAGCACTACCTCACATGGTAGTCTCTGTTGTTCCTCTTATCTTGGTGGGTAGCTTCTTGTAGCCTGAGAGAGTGGAAGTGGTTAGAACCCACTCTTCTTACCATCCATGGTAGGATTTGTTATAGGTATTTGCACTTTGGAAGCTACTATAGTACCAATTGTCGTGTTGGTGATCTGATCCCACCTTCTACTCTGCATCTGTTTAGAGTGTGTCTTTGTATTAGCCCAGAGGAAACTCTTATTTTAACTTCTAGACATTGCAGGTGGTCTCAACCCACTCTTCTCTACATTCCTGGCAGAGTCTAGATTTGGTATTAGCCCCTTGAATGCTACTAGAGTACTATTGACTTTGGAAGTTGACCTCACCCACTCTTGCTACTCTATGAGGTGGAGGAGGCATTCGGTATTAGCCCACTGGAGGCAGTTGAATACTTGAGAGACAACATAGGTGGTCCTACCAACCTTCCTGCTACCTTCCCAATGGTAGACTATCACTAGTTGGCCTCCTCTTTTCTGCCTTGGCACTCATGCATAACAGAAGGGGTATCAGATCCTTAGGATCTTTGGTTACTGTATCCTGACCATCATTCTCTACTTCCTCTGCATCTGGAGTCACACTCATAGACCTTCTGTCAGTGACTTTGATATCCTATCATGGCCAGGGCCCCGGCTCAACTGGGGTTGGGTAAGTGGCTAGCAACTTTAAATCCGGTCCTAATCTCAGCTCTAGCTTCGGTCTCTAGCATCTGATATCCATGACAATATGCATTCCTCTAGAATGTAGTTCTACATTATGCTTTACAGCTGGCATGCTTCTAGCCATGCACCTTTAAACATGCATTTTATGTGTATAATGAAATTAATATTTAATCATTTTAATTATGTTTTCCTAAGATATTTTTGATTTCTAAGTTATGTGTACAGATTTAGAAGTCTAGCAGTAATCAAAAGATTTGACAACAGAACAAAAAAAGTATGCGACTGGCTAATTGATTCTACTGTTTAACAGGTCATAAAATGTTTATAAATATGATATATAATTGATATGGTTTTAGCCAATAAAAGACTATTTATTTCCATATTGTAATTACAGCAGTATTATGACTTTTTGAATATATAAAAATCCTGAAGATCCAACATGCACCAGCTGACAAGTATGTTTTATGTAATGAGATTATTGAGACTAATAGACACCATCATTTAAATGTATTTATCCTCCATACACTAAAGGCAACAGGGCTGTAGAAGACAGGTCAGTTGGTAAATATACCTCAACAACTTAACTCACCACAATACCCACCTTAACTAATAAATTATTAACACTCCCCATTCTACAACCAAAGTAGTAGGTCATCAACATGTATAGTAGATTCATTTTTCATATATTATACCCCCACAACAATGGGAATTGTAGGGGACTAATGATGGTGGAAGAGTCATAGGTTGCTCAGCTTTATTTTATAATTTTTTTTTTTTGGATAACAGCACAGATATTTTATTAAAATACACAGCCTTTTTATTTTAAATGTTCTTTTTATTCATGTATTAGATTGTTCCATTTTTTGTTTTCAGTAGAGACACAAGGGAAAAATTGTTTACTAGTCACTGTCAACAAATTGTTTCCATTCTAAAATACGCTGATAAAATTGAATAGGGTATCCCAGAATTTGTATGGTCTTGTGGGCAAATAAGTTATTTTCCTGACTGGAATGATTTTCCTGATGGACAGAGTCGTAAGGTTGCAAACATGTCTCCTTCCCTCAAAATAAATAAATAAATAAACAAAATAAAACTGTCTCATATGTTAAGGGGCTTTTTTTAAAGCCATTGTGTCTTGTGCGTGTGTGTGTGCTGTATAAGTGCTATGCTTGTTTACATTTTCATCAGCGATTTAATGAAAGACATACTGATTTTTAGAGTGTTCTCTGCTCCATAATAGGTTACTGTGGAATTTTATTAATAGAAGCATGTTGTTTATCGTTTCTCTAAAATTTACTGCAATTTGTATTTTCATTCTGTTTTTATTATGTTTATCCAGCCAGAACCAGGTGCTTTTTAATATGTTTATAGATAGAAAAAATTATCTCTGAAGGCACTGAATTATGTTTTTCTGTGCCTGTTTACCAAAATCCTGTTTCCCTGCAATCCTGAATAAAGTAAAAAATAGTATCTTGACAAAGGCACAAATTGGGGCTGAAACACCGAAATACTGAAGAAAACACCCTGCTCCAAGGAGGCAGCAGTACCAAATGGCCCAATCTAATAACTCCAAAGACAAGGCCCAACTCAAGGAACATGAGTGGGCTAGGACTGCACACCACCTGGCTAGAGAAAGTCTCAACCTGGGAGGCACAGCCAACTTCGACCCAGGTACCTCACAGGCTTTCAGGTCACAAACTTGACTATGGATGGAAGGTAGAAACCATCTCCCAAGCCATGGAACCTCACCTAGTGGTGTAACTACCCAGTGGCTATGATCCACCCTGGCAGTATATAAGAGCCAAAGAACCTCCAGGTAAGAGGGAATAAATTGGGATGCCAGTCTGAAAGGGTTAGGTCTTCCCTCTGGATACTGCTCCTGAATCAGGAGCGAAGTCGGGCAGGCTGAGTCACCGGGAGAAGATGGGACAAAACAGACAAGCAAACCAAGGTTCAGGGAGCCAGAGTTACCAGGAACACTTGGTTAAAGAGAGATGCTGCAACTCATCAACCCAGAATGGTTATAAACAGGTTTTAATTCTGTTGCAAAATGTAATCCTGTTACACTTAACCTAACCTGGTAACACCCAGTTAGTAACCCTGTTACATGGGTGTGTCTATAGGATAATGATTTGATCTAGATTTGACACGGCGTGGTCTAATTCAATGTCTATGATAACTAGACCTTGTTCTCTGTGGTTTTGTAAGACAGGGAGAGAGATTAGGAGTCCTTTGCTTTGTTTTGCCAAATGAAAGATATGAACAGATTAAAATTTGAGAAATACATTGAATGAATATGGATGGAAACAGCTCTAAAAGGAAAGAGGATTTTCAGTTATAGATGTATTTTAGCTACTGTAACATTGCCAAACAAGGACAGAAAGTGTTATGCCAGTTCTTAAAATACTACAGTAGAGCAAGAAGCAATGACTCAGAGTTGTTAGGTGGGTCTGTAGTATTTTTGGAAGTCTGATACCAAAATATTTATTGTTGTGGTCCCTCCATATGTGAGGAAAGTTCACTCACTAGTTGTGAGTGGAGGCATAAAGAGAAAACTTCAGAATTTCATTGGATAAACTTTCACCTATGTTAACACTGGATACATTAACCCTTTGAGTGCTAGAGGGTTAAGGGAATCTCTGACAATGCAAGAGGCTACATTATAACAGCAAACATGAAAGGATACAGAACTGTTTTCTATTACGCCCTGCTGGAATATCCAGAACTACAATTATTTTTCAAGGAATGGCCATGCCAGAGTTGTACAAGCAGGTGTATGTGTTGTGGGCTTTTACTTTCAGCTATTTATTTCTCCATTTCAGCCATCAGCAGCCTTAGTACAGTAGTGGAAAATCTTGCAGCCATAGAAAGCACAGATGAAAAAATACAACATTCTCAGGAAATTCATTTGTGGTGGAGAAAAGGAGGACCTTTCTTTTTTTCTATGGGCAGAAATTTTCATGGAAAAAGAGTGAAATTTTAGTTTCTTCACAGGTTGCAGGGGATAATTATATGTGGCTCTATGGCTACCAGTGCAGTGGGTCAAGGCTGGGGTTTAAGTATGTTTAGTTCTATGGCTACCATGGGACAGTTATGGGGTCAGTATCTGTGGTTCTATATCTACCACTGCAGTGGGACAAGGCTGGGGGTCAGTATTTCAGTATTTTTTTAAATCCATTGTGTGTTTTGTGTGTTCTGTATAAGTGCTATGCTTGTTTACATTTTCATCAGCAATTTAATGAAAGACATTCTGATTTTTAGAGTCCATATTGCCCCATAATAGGTTACTGTGGAGTTTTATTAAGAGAAGGATGTTGTTTATTGTTTCTCTAGAATTTACTGCAATTTGTATTTTCATTCTGTTTTTATTATGTTTATCCAGCCAGTGCCAGGTGTTTTTTTTATTATGTTTATAGATGGAAAAAAAAGTATCTCTGAATGCACTGAATTATGTTTTTCTGTGTCAGGTTACCAAAATCCTATTTCCCTGCAATCTGGAATAAAGTAAAATTAAGTATCTTGACAAAAGCCCAAATATGGAGGAAAACAACCTGCAACAAGAAGGCAGCAGGCCCAAATAGCCCAAATTAATGACTCCAAAAGACAAGGTCCAACTCAAGGAACATGAGTGGGTTAGGACTGCACACCACCTGGCTAGAGAAAGTCTGAACCTGGGAGGCATGGCCAACTTTGACCCCGGTACTCCATTACTCTGTTCCCTGCACAGAAGGAGGCTCTAACTCTCAGACCAACAACTTCCCAGGTCCCAAACTTGCCTATGGATGGAAGGTAGAAACCACCTCCCGAGCAGTGGAAACTCCTCCTGTTAGTATAATGACCCAGTGGCTAGAATCCACCCTGGCAGTATATGGCACCCATCTGACAGGTCTTAGTCATACCTCTGGATACCAGAGCTTGAGGTCAAGAGTAGGACCAGATAAAAGGAGATATCACGATACTGCTCCTGGAGCAGGAGCAAAGTCAGGCAGGCCGAATCACTGGAGAAGAAGGGGCAAACCAGACAAGCAAGCCACAGTTAAGGAAGCCAGAGTTACCAGGAACAACAGGAACCTCAGAGGTATGCTGAAAATTGTAGTCCAATACCAAAGCCAAGGGCGTCAGAGTCAGGGAAGTCAAAAAACAAGCTAATTTGATACACAAAGAACACTCCAAGAACAAGCTAAATAATTGGATGCTAGACTCTAGCACCCAGCTTCCTTAATAACCCAAACACACCAATAAGCATTCGAGGAATAGCAACGTGCCACACCACCTCTGTTAGTAGTAGCAAAGTACAGCCATTGTGTAGCCCATACCATTGGAATGCCTCTTTATGTATGGAGAACTTTGAGATACAGTGATTCACAAAGTTATAGATGTTTTAAAGAAACTGCAGTAAGTGAGAGATGAAGGGCTTGTATGACACTGCTTGAAAGCTGGTGTTGTGACTGCTGACAATGACTAACATAGCCAACATGAAAATGTCAGATGGGGGTGCATATACCCTGCTTTGCCTAAGACCTCTATATAGTACTCAATTTCTGTCAGAATTCAAAACATCCATAGATTCATAGATTATCGTACACAAAATCCATGCATATTTTAGCTGGCCCTAGAGTGCTCACAATGTGTTATATTTCATAGAAGGGTGAAACCACCTTCGCAATCACCAAATGAAAATGGAGGTCCCTACTTGTGAAACTCCACATTTTACATTCTAGAATGTCTGTATAAGCAGAACAGTAAGTATGCAATGCTTTACTGGAAGGCTTCGGTGGGGGTCTCCTTGTTACCTGGTCAATAGCATGATAATGTTCTTGTAGGTATCAAGTTAAGATTGAAGGAGAGATCGGGAGGGACAGGGTACCATTACATGTCAACACCAACACTACTGAAATTACACAGTTAGTTGCATGTTTTATTCCCTCTACTGAATTGTCTTTTGGTAAAATTGCCCTACATGATGCCCATCAGGTTGTTGATTATGTATCCACTTTGCCCACCATGGCAGAATAGTGTTGAAGAAGGTTCTGTAAGATGTCAACCTAATGGTGGTAACATGGGGCAGGCAGTGGTGGAAGACGTTGCTAGAACTAGCAGTTGTACTAGTGAAGCAGCAGCAGCCAGAGCAGTGTCAGCAAGTGCAGCAGCAAGAGCACAAGAAGGCACAATGTATGACAAAGTTTTGAAATACTGAATAAGGGGGTTACACATTAGCACAGCTTCCCTAATAAAACACGTAAAGGGCTTGAACAGTCCAACCCCTTATAAGAAATGTATATAAAAGACTGAGCTCTTGATCAGGTAAGATAAAATAATTGAACAAGGATGGGGCAAGACAGCGCATAAGACGCATCTAAGTGTAGTATTTATTAGCAAGCAATACAATATTTAAAATCACAAAATCACATATAAAACCCTACAAGACATAAAACTATCTTAAAATCACAAAATGATAGATCTTCAATGTATAATAAATATAAGCGATAAGATGAGCATAAAAAAGTAGAGAGGCTGAACTGTCGGCACGAAAGGAACGCTGAGAGTGAGAGAATCAAAGAAAGAAAATTGGATTGCACGACACTTGAAGGAGGGGAGTTTTTGGAGGACGATACAAGCAGAGCGAGAGCAGGACGGAGATAAGTTCGTGGTTTGAATATGATATGCGGAGACCCATCATAGATACCAGGTAAGCGGCCACCTATACCGGGCACCCGGATTGTACACAGTTTTTTGTTTGCTGGTACATTTACCGCTCTGAAGTAAGCGGACATCTATACCAGGCATCCAGTTCATTAATCTCTTGGATACTATGTATATCTCTTTTATCTTGTGGATACAAGGTTAACAGAGTTATCTCGGACACTGTGTTTATATTTGTATCACTTAGAGTAACTCCGCGTACACATAACCATATTAGCATTTACTCTGTCCCAACAATATCGTACTGACTTGTTCACCATTACCCTTACAATTAAGGTCTCTCCAGTGCTACACCATTTTTCCAATTTGATAACCACTTGTTTACAAACTATTCAAGTATTTGGACTATTTGTTTTGTATGCTCATCTTATCGCTTATATTTATTATACATTGAAGATCTATCATTTTGTGATTTTAAGATAGTTTTATGTCTTGTAGGGTTTTATATGTGATTTTGTGATTTTAAATATTGTATTGCTTGCTAATAAATACTACACTTAGATGCGTCTTATGCGCTGTCTTGCCCCATCCTTGTTCTGTTTTTTCCGGTCTGCATGCGAATCACCTGTTGAAATCGTATTGGGACCTTACTCTTAAGACAAGCGCAATCAAGACTTGGAGCTGTGGGGCCCAAATGAAATGACAATTGCTTATCTTATAGGGATAGAAAAATATTATGGACTCTTTAAGTGTGTACTGGTGTGATTACTAAGTACAGACGAAGATAGAGGTCATATATTAACAATTATTATTGTAAGGTATTAATTATACTTACATTTGTAGTGGTGAGACGATCACCACATGATATATTTATATCTCATTAAATAAGGTCTTGTTAGAGGATCAATCTGCTACACACCATTAAATAATTTTTTATAGAGTGGTGGTGGCACCCTGTCCCTCTATTTCCCCATAAGATCCAATACATCAAGTCTTAAAAAGATAGAGAATTCTTATAAGGCGCAGTACTTTCGTTTCTTTCCTTCAAGATAAAATAATTAATTTGTTAAAGCACAGACATACCAACAGAGAAAAGGCTAGGGTATCAGATGGTCTACTGCTGGTTGCAAAGAGCTTTTTTCTGGAATGAGTGAAGATATCATTCCAACCATATTAATTTTGACTAAATAATTTCAAAATCTAGTTGATTATTTAACCAGATAAATTAAAGTATGGTGGGAAGTCACCACCTTCCACAAGTAGACCATCTCATCCCCTAACCTGGTGTCTGTCTGTATGTCTATTCTTCAATAAATTAGTTACTTTATCATACAGGTGTGTGTGCCTTGTTCCAGAGTGTGGTCTTCTATTATATAAGTAGACTACCTTGTTACATAGTTACATAGTTACATAGTAATTTAGGTTGAAAAAAGACTTGCGTCCATCCAGTTCAACCCTTGTTGTCCAGCACCATAAGGTTCTAGAGCAACAAAAAATGCAGGTGACGATCTGGGACATCTTAAAGCAAGGCAAAAACTGTTGCCCAGCAGATGATTGCAGATGGTCCTCCTGTCAGCCAGTAGGCAATTGCATGTGATGCTACACCCAGCCAGTAGGCAAGATTATCCATTCCACCACTAATAGGCCAGCGACAGCAGAGTTATCACAAGCTGCAGACCAGAGTAATGCTACCATCACCGGCAGGCAATGCCTCTGCAGATGTGTGTGGCAGGATATGTAAGCTGGGAGGGTACACTATTTTATGTTTTGTCTCTATATTGTGTGATCTATGACACAGTTACAGTCAATCTCTGTCACTGTTAATCCAAGAAGAAAAAAACAAACAAGAGGGCACCCAATAGTGTGATACACTATACACAAGGTGAAGTCCCAAAATATATAGTCGTTCTACTCACATTTACACATGGTTGGCTAAGGGGATAGTCAAAGCTGACTAATACGCCGGTGGAGATCTCTCACCATCTCCACTCAGTGTTCCCTGCTAGCTGCTACTGCTGCTGCTGTTCACCAATCCATAAACAAAATGTCAGCTCCAAAGTAGTTTGCATAAGTATTTCATATTATATAATAATATATATAATATATTCCCGAAATATAAAAACATTGACTTTCACAAATTGGTACCTGGTATCGGCTTAACCATTTTGTAGGTAAACCGCTTTGTCAAAGCTACTAGATCAAATTTACATCTATAACGAGCATTTCCTCTCTAACGGCTATTTAAGCAATAGCCTGCTTAGGTGATTTGACCAAAGGAAACCGATTACCTCGCAATACTTCCGCTTCTAAATAGGTATTCCAGCCACAGTCCAAATACTCATCTACCAATCCCATCCAAAACAGTGATTGAGCTCACAGTGACATCAACATGTCATAAGGTCCTTGATCTCCAATCGGATTGGAATAGCGGTCCAGCCCTCCAGGCTGATTGGTAGAACACCCAAAACTCAGATACAAATAAAGCACTGCCATCTGACTCAAAAATATTGGTCACAAATAACCCCAGGCCTCTCATAATGCCAAAAGGAGGAGCACAATCGTTGTATAATAAAAATCTCAAAGTGGACAAAAATAAAAAATACAAATATTTTTGTGTTTTCCGTCACTGTTAATGTCACTTGTCATTGCTCACATCAAAAACAATCCTGCTTGCCTCTTTACCAGTCAAAAGTTATTTTTATTTCAATTTTACTTTTTAATTATCTTTGTCTGTCAAGTCACTCAGACATACCATCACTCCTTGCAACCACAAGCATTTAGCTCCTCTATTGCTTCAACACCACTAGATAGTGACACAATTCATTTTATCTCCCAAGATCTACTGATGTTGTATTTTTACAGAATTATATAGGATAGAATTGGGTTGGATTTAGAAATCACAATCTTTACAGCCGCAGTAAAATAATACAGAGCAAAGCAATAACTGGTTCACCAGTGTAGAACCAAACCTCAGTATATTCTTCCTTGACCCTCGAGTGTACATATTGGAGTGCAGCTGTGTATATATGGTACACACAAAATATCAAGCTAGACTACTTGTCTAGATCTGTTCTGATTATCATGTCAGATGTATTATTTGGTATCTGTAGGTGTTGCAGGCTGATTGGCTGCCTGCCACTTACATTAACACATTTCTTGTTTTATTTTTGGGGGGTAACTTTTCCTTCTTCTCACTCACCCCCAGAAAACAACTAGCAGTGTCTATTTCCAACAACACTCTAACACCTCCACAGACATCTAATTTGACTTATTTTACTAAGAATCACAATCTGGCCCTTTTCTCTCAATCCCAATCCCAAGAACAGATGTATTGTCTGGTATCTATCAGTACTGTCACAATACTCACTCACTTTAACTCTTTTTTGTGAAGGTGTTAATTCTCCCTTCTTCTCACCCACACCAAGTCACCTACACCCAGTAAACAACTAGCAGGGTCTAACCCCAGCTCTCCTCTAAAACCTCCACAAGCAGTTCAACTTCTTTTGTTTATTTGGATAAAGTTGTTAGAAATCACAGGATGCTGCTTTCTCTCTCACTAGAAAATAGTAAAGAGGGATAGGGGTGGTCAAAAGGTCCCTTTGTGTTCCTGTGAAAAAAATCAGTGAAAACCACACCATTATCTGTTTTTTTGCTGGAATATTCGCATTAAATAAAGACCTTAAAATTGTTGCTGTTTTCACACATTGTCAAAAATGTTTGGCTATGTTTTCAATGGCTACAAACTTTTTGCCCCTTTAATTACATGTTCTTCACGTTTTCACACAATACAAGCAAGAGAGAGAGATAGAACTAATCTGTTGCTCTGTGATTTATTTATTGAAATTGAGGCAGGAGAGGCTCATAGTGTGTGCAATCACTATGAGCACTTGGAATACAAAGAAAAGGAGGAGCTGGAAGGACCATTATGTGTCCAGTGAGTCTGAGGAGGAAGAGGAATTTGCCAATACCATTACTGAAGGGTCTGGATGCCCTTATTCCCCAGACCTAATGTTGAACAGTCCCACTACATCACCCCTAGGGATCTTGGGGAAAATAGTGTCACAGGCAGAGTAAGAAGATGGTAGAACTGTGAGCAGGACAGGACAGCTGCTTGTGCATGCTGCTAGTGCTATCAGTTTGCCTTGTGATTCTCAGGAGGTGGGGGTAGGAGGAGATGATGGAAAGAGTGACAGCAGAGGACCCCAAGTCACACTGTCCATCCCCAAGCAGTTCCACTACTATTACTACTACTACTACTACTACTACTAAGATTCAGCAGCTAGAGACTCAAAGTGTTGGGCGTAAGGGAGGTTGTTGAAGAATCTGAGACTGAAATCAATGTTGTTACTGTTCGTGAAGCAGCTGTGGGACTAGTGTGACTGCAGTAGATCCTCATGCTAATGCTGAGGTGGAAGGGGAGGTGATGGGGAACAGCCAGACTAGTGGTCAAGGAAGCCCACAATATCCCCCTGACCCTGTGATTCCCCTTTCCCCTAGAATTGTACCTTTGGGACATGATACTGAGGAAGGCAGAACTGGTGGCTAGCAGCAGTAACACCAGCGTCAGCACAGATCAGCTGCCTGTGCCTGATGTTAGTGCTGCTAGTCTGCCTTCTTCACCTCAAGTGATGGCAAGTGTGACAGTAGGAGACTCTTTGCAACATTTGTCATCACCTCCAACCAGTGAGACTCTAATAAATCAGCAGCAAGGAGGAAATGGTGTTGGTGATGATGATGACAGTGATGATGGAGCAGCTGGGGGGGAAGAGACAATAATGACCTTTTTATCTCAAACTGAGAAGGAATGGGAGACCAGGATGCAAATGGAGATAGGCATCACCACTCCCACCAGCAGTGAGATTGCAGAACTGCTGTATAGCAGGAATAAAACTAGGTGAGGAACAGCCAAATTCAGCTAAAAAGGTAAGGTTGCTGAAGACAGTCAAAAGTCAAACACCATGGCAAGACTGAGCCCAGCAACAAGACTCAAGGTAGTTATACTGCATCAGCAAGGTCTCTCCCAGGCAGACATTTCATGGTACACAGGGGTTTCCAGATGTGCTGTCCAAGCTCTTTTGAAAAAGCACAAAGAAATGGGCAATGTTGAGGACAGCGGTTGGCCTGTTCCTCACCCAGTTTTATTCATCTTTCACAGCTGTTTCTGTTAATGGTTGTGTTTCAACCTTCATATTATATTGATGATCATTAGCACCTGTTTGGTATAATTGTTTAATCATACACCTGACTATATGCCTAAAAAATCACTGACTTTAGGCAAGTGTACCTAGAAGAGTTGATGCTGTTTTGAAGGCAAAGGGTCGTCACACCAAATATTGTTTTGATTTAGATTTTTCTTCTGTTCACTCACTATATTTTGTTAATTGATGAATATAAAATACTTACATTTTTAACACCTGTGCAGTCTAGTTTATCTATTTATAAATATGTTTATCATTATCTACAGAAGACTTCTGCTGTTACCTACAGCATCAATTTTGCATGCTGCTCATGGCCTGTATGTATTTCATATCTCTAGTAGATCATGAGGAGGCATGAACTAAATAAAGGCAGCCAGATGGAGGTCTGCTCTGCAGCAAGAGACTGATTCAGAGATTACGGATTAACTCTATTTTAGCTGTAACCTTATTTTTTTTTTTTTACAGCCACATTTGTTTTTTGCACCCAAAACAGCCTCACTCTTTCCTAAGCATGAGATTAAATTGATTCCTTCCTGTGAAACTGGGACTGTTGGGAATAACATGTAGGGCCCCCTGAGACTGGATGCCCTTATGAATGTGGGTATTCCCTTGCATGAAAAGGACAGAGAATAGATAGAACTTTAACTCAATGTGTTTTTTTAATAATAAAAAGAGACACCATTAAAGCCTTATGATTTCTTTTAAAACAAACGTAACCTTTTGAGTACAGAAGGGTGCTCAACATATCCCCTCTGATATCAAAATGATTAACCACTGGAGGACCAAAGGGGTGCACAATGCATTAAAAAGAAATGAAATGCACACCCTCTTGTCCTAAAAGCATGCATAATCTAATAATATATATTTATCCTAGAAGATTTTTGCTTCTATATAAACACAGAAAAACTCATCAGTGCTTTTCTTGATTATTATAAGTAACAAAATCAAGTGATTGGATGTTAGAAAAATCTCAACATATTGTGAAGCAAAGTGTAATTGTCTATACTATCAAAACCTCATTAATTTGAAGAAAAGGTGCATAAAGTTATAAAAAAATAGTCTATTTGACTCATCCCTGTTCATGAGACAAAGATTAAGTTCTAATTTAAATCCTACTTTTATTACACGGTCATTCATTTTTCTGAACAGTGATTGATGAAATGTGCAAAAAACCCTACATGTTTTTGAACATTGTACTTTTTCTTAACAGTAGATGGCGACAACAATCTCTTGTAAGCATATAGTCAAATGCTACATCCTGCATAGAGAATTATTATAGGTTATTGTAAAAAATATTTAAAATATTAATTGGCTACAACAGAGCTACATCTGAAAAGCACTAAAATATAATTTATATATTTAATGGCCAAATATTGTGTTATTCAGTTTCATTACAGATCCTTGTTTTTATAATGTTTAATCCTTTATGGACAATAAGTGTGTGCAGTTTGCACCCATCTGCTCTTTAAAAGGTTAAAATAAATTACTAAATAGTATGTTAAAAAGTAAATGAAAAAATGTATCTTGTTTATTTTGTTTGTTCATGAATATATTTATACATTTTCATATCAACATGGTTATGTCTAGTTCTTGTATAATATAAATAAGAATGTGATTTATCAACATTCGATATTTGTAGAAATAGGGGAAAATATTAAAAGTGCTAAAAAGAAAAAGGTAAATATATACATATATATATATATATATATATATATATATATATATATATATATATATATATATACACACACACACACACACACATATTATATATATACATATATATATAACCTTGTGTGTTTTTTAAATCCTTTGAGTGCCAGAGAGATAACTTCTGTGGCCCTGAAAGGGATAAACTGGTGGGGCATCAGGACCCCTCCTGATCACCCCCAGCTACTGATCTCTCAATCGATTCATCACCTGTGATGCAAGGGAGCAAGAGAGCTCCCCTGATTCCATTTTAATCATTGATGTAAGAGGGTTTTCAATCCCGCTGTCACGGTTTTGTACGAACACTAAGGCAATTTAGGTAAGGTTAAGATCAGCTCTATTGAAAATAAATAAACAGCAAGGGAAGATCACCCTACTCAGGCCCAGATAAGGACAGTACCGTGGTACTTCCCAATTCTGTCACAGGTCAGGATGAACTGAGTAAATGTGCAAAGAACAACAATTCAACAGGAACTAAGTAGGCTTGATCCATCGACTGGATACCGGAACAGAGTTAACCACAACAGTACCAAAACACGGAAAGGCACACCAAGCCTAGCGGCAGGTAACTGCAGATCAAATCCCTAAAATGCTAGGGATAGCGGAGGCAACACGGATAGGACACTGACAAGTGACCGAGTCCCTAGAACGCTAGGGATAGCGGAGCCAACACAGTTGGGACACTGGCAAGTGACCGAGTCCCTAGAATGCTAGGGATAGAAGAGGTAACCCAGGTAGGACACTGGCAAGTGACCGAGTCCCTAGACCACTAGGGATAGCGGAGGCAACACATATAGGACACTGGCAAGTGACCAGGTCCCTATAACGCTAGGGATAGCAGAGGCAACACAGATAGGACACTGGCAAATGACCGAGTCCCTAGAACACTAGAGATAGTGGAGGCAACACAGATAGGATACTGGCAAGTGACCGGATCCCTAGTACGCTAGGGAATAGCAGTAATGGATCTACTCATAACTCAGTCTCCCAGGTGACCTAAGGAGTGACAGGCCAAGCAGGCACTGTAGTGGAAGTCACTGAGTAATGACAGCGAGAGTAGCGGAGCTCAAGGTACACACACACAGAAGGGTCAGAAGCCAGAATGCCAGATCGGTACACATGGAGTTAGTAGCCAGTCCTAGTCAGCAACGGAAGCGGGTTCTCAGCCAAAGCCAGTTCAGTACACACGGAGGTAGTCAGCCAGTCCTAGTCAGCAACGGAAGTAATAACACAGGAGTGGCAGAAGCAAAGTCAGGCGAGCTGGGTCATACACGGAGCAGGAACATGCAACATCTCAAACGCTAGGTACAGGTACACCACGAAAGGGTGCTGAAAGACTGACAGGACCCAGTATAAAAAGGCTAGCCCTGGGTGGAGCCAGAACCCAATGGCCAATAAGAACCGTGCAAGGAGAAACCAAGAAGTAGCAATGTTGCCCTGCAGCTAGGATCACGGGCACCGTGATACCCACCCACTCCTACCCAGGTAATATGGGTAGAATGGAAGCTCCTCTGCGTTGCCTCTGTTGATCTCCCAGCTGAATCTACTGGGAGATCATAGCTGGAAGGCATCAGTAGGGGTCCCGATGCCCCACTATGAGGTCTGACTTTTTGTTTCTTCCTCCAATGACAACTTTAACAGTGGTAGCAGAGGTTGGCTGAGGAGGTAACCAGTCAGCATTTTCCAGCCATGCCCACCTGACAGCAAACTATATGTATCAGGTATGGATTTATATCAAACATCCTCACAATTAGGGATGAGTGAAATGTCAGAAAAATAAGCCGCTAGAATAGTTTTGAAAAACAACAATGATCTTCTTTTAACATGAAAATCCCTACCTATAGAAGTGGAAGTGGGCGGGGGGGAACTCTATTACTCTTTGTCATCTCCAAAAACAAATGCAAGTTTATAGTATAGTCACCAATAGTATTTGGTTTTATTTATTTATTATTGGCCCCCATCCTTTCTTATTGCAACAAAAAAATTCTCCTTGGCTCCCTTCTCACACCACCAGACTCCACTACCACAGAGATAACAGCCAGATCAGGAAGGAACCTGGATCATAGATAACTGTGTTTTCCCAGTTAATCACACAATATTTTTGGGCTCAACCTCCCTTCCTGTCCCCCAGAGTGCCCCCAGATTCCCCTAATACAGAGAACAAATGTCCTGCCTACAAGACTCCCAAAATTAAACTTCCACTTCACTTTATTAGCCTGTGTTCTTTAGCTCAAAATGTGCTGCTTTCTCTTCCTCTCACAAACACACTACATACTATGCCTGAGAGAAAAGAAGGGACACTTACCAATGTGGTGCTGAGAATTTCCCAAAGATTTCACTGTAATGAGCTAGGATAAATATGACAGTTTTAGAGAAAAATTTGCAGCTCTGAAAAAAAGTGGCATTTTTCTCCTGTTTCTCTTTTGAAGTAAAAACTTTCGCCCATCCCTTCTCAAAATAGTCTGAGTATGTTTCGTCATCAGGCCTGGATTTCCCAATAGGCAGAGTAGGCAATTGCCTAGATCTCCGTAGTTTGAAGGGTCCCTCAGCTGTGCTGGGCACACCCACATTCTGAATTGTGGGTATGGCCAACGTAAGCTCAATGTCACTATACTGGTTTTATAAGCCTTTACAGGATATTATTGTAGCAATGCTTTTCAGATCTCTCTAGCAACCAAGGCGTTACATGCTATACACTGGCAGCGACATGACCTGTGATTTAAATATGAGACCTGGGGCTTTAGTCCCCTCGGTCAGTGGGGATGGGTGAAAGTTTTCACCTCAAAAGAGAAACAGGGAAAAATATGGCACTTTTCACTGTGTAGTATTTTTTCCTGAAAAGTGCCTTTTTTTTCTCCTAGCTCATTGCATTAAAATCAGTGGGAAGACTGAATTCCTCCCCATCACATGGCAATTTTAGTTCTTTTCCTAAAGGTATAAAAGTGGTGTCAGATTCCCTAGAATGTCATTCTGTGTTTGTGAGAGGAAGAAAAAGCAGAATATTTTTGAGCTAGAGAAGACTAATAAAGTGAAGTTTACTTTAAGGAGCCCTGTAGACAGGACATTTGTCCTCTGCATTAGGGGAGTCTGGGGGACTCTGGGGAATAGGAAGGAAGAAAGTAGCTTGAACCCCTAATACGCCAACATTTTTGTGACTGGCTGGGAAGACACAGGCAGCCGTGATCCAGGTTCCTTCCTGATGAAGCTATTATTTCCGTGCTAAGTGAGTCTGGTTGTGTGAGAAGGGAGCAGGATATACCAAATAACCAACATTTTGTGTGACTGAGTAGACACAAGCAGCTGCAGTAGACATGCTACTGTATTATTTGGTTGAACACCAAGGATTTTGAAAACTGATGTCATGTGTAACTCCTTGCTGTTATATCCAAAGCCACATTTATTTTTCATGGACAGCTGTGCCAGAATTGTACAAGCAGTTGGGTATTGTAGTGGGCAAAGGGCTGGAAAGCTCATATGGTAAGAAAATCAACTTGTCAACAGATATGCTGACTGCTCACTGGATTTCCCTCTAACTACCTCCTGTGGGCTTACAGCCTCGGGTGACAGCCAGTAATGTTGCCTCTAGTTCTGGCAGTGTGATTAAAGGGCAATAGCAGGATAGCCCATGCCATTGACAGTCCACCTTGTACATGCAGAGGTTTGGGAGACAAGCCATTGATGTATTAAGTAAACTGAAACAGGTGATCTGTGTAACACTTATCTGTTATCCACTGTCCATCTTCTTCATCTTCTATCTTTTGTATTCTCCAATCTTCTGTCTTCTTTTCTATAAAATAAAATGTCAAAGTATGTGTTTTTATTAAAATAAATTCCCCAAAGATATGCCATAGTTAACCCTTTGAGTGCTGAAGTGTAAGCTTCCAAGGCTCAAAGGGTTAATGAATTATGGCATATTCTTTATAAACAAAATGCAGCAAGTCTTTTTCCCAAAAATAAGTAAATTCCTTTTAGTCAAAATAAACAAGGAAAGTCCATGGTTAAATAACATTCCTCTGTCTCCACCTCCATGGACATACCTTGTTTATTATGGATAAAAGGAATTTACTTATTTTTGGCTGCAATTTTTTTTAAAGAATATGCTACAATGAATTTAACCCTTTGAGGGCCAGAGGGTTACAGCTCCGGCACTCAAAGGGTTAACTATCTTTGTGCATTAAAAAAAAAAAAAAAACGTTGAAATTGTATTTTATTTTATAGAAAATGAGAAAGAAGACAGAAGATAGAAGAAGACGGACAGTAGCTGACCAGGGTGCTGAAGACTTGCTGGACATCAGAATTATTGTTAGGTGTTTATTGTCAATGGCTGATTTTTTTTTTTTAACTTAGTCGGCTTAACTTTGTGAGTGCCAGTGGGGTAATTATACGCCACTGGCACTCATTTTCACCCATTGTTTTTTTCAATGGGCAAAAATGCCAGAACATTTATCTGCCAACGTGTTTTTTTTTTTTAGCTGGTATTTAGTCATAGCACAGGCAATTGAACAGATTACCATGCTTGAAAAAAAATACAATTTCTTGTTTTTTTTGGAGTCGGACGTAATAGAATCAAGGCCTTAGTTCCCACCAGCAAGTGCTGAGTCTTAGTGAGCTTTCAATGTAGTGGGTTATATTGCAAATGACTGCAGGACACGGGCGGCTATCAAGTAGCAGTGAAGGGAGACCAAAATTCTTTAAAATGAACCAACAAAAAATGGCTCAAATGTTCTGACCACCAATTAACATGTGTCAATAATCTAGAATTACATTAGGCTCAAAAATGATAATGCTAAGATTGAGATAAAAAAGAATGAGAAAAAGCAAGCTTGCAGAGAGAAAAACCTTAGATTTATCTGTGTGTGTGCATGACTCAAGCTAGCCAAACGAAAACCCTGAGTAACTAATTTTTTGCAGATTTAGGGTTGCCAAAAACATGTCCAGAGTAAATATTTGCTTTTGCAGGACTCCAGCTTGCAACACACAAGGCCAAAGAAAAATTTTTTTGCTTAATCAGGACTGTTGGGCCAAGGTGTGTCCCCTCCTTTCCTCTTTTCACAAATAGTGCACAATACAGTCGTTGATGACTACACTGTGCCTGCTCCAAGGGAAAAATATTCTCATACTTGTGATTTCAGTGAGGGGACATGTGGAGAAGAATGGCCACCTTTTTCTAAACAATTTCACCTTCACTGGCTGGGGCAGGTGCTAGCACCGGGATTATTGGTGGCAAGTGGAATAGGCATTGGTCCCATATCACTGCTAGAAGACAGTCTCATAGTGGCCATGGAGGTCAGCCTGTGGCACACTAGCCCTCTGATCACCATCCTGCTGCTGAGACAAATGAAAGTCTGAAGCAAACTCAACAATGTCACTGCTGGTGGTGGTGATCATCATCCCCAATTGTATCTCTTTCTCCCATTCCTTTTGCTTTACATCAAAAACACCTCATGCTCTCCTCCACACCAGCTTCTCCACCACCACCACCATTGCAGTTATAAAGAACCCCCAGACTCTAGCTTCTCTGTGGTGGTGGGTCTGCTTGGAGATGATGAATTGTGACTGAGGGTTCCTTGCTGTCACACTTGTCATCTACTCCTTATAAGAAGAAAGTGGTACACAGTCAGAAGCAGCAGCAGCAGGAGCAGACAGCTGATGTGTGCTGCTCACACAGCTACCAAATCCTGTATTCTTCAAATATCCCCAGACCCAAAGGGGTTGGAGGATTCCACCTGATTGGGTCTGGGCAATGTGGGCTCACAGTCCCTTTAGCACTGGTGGTACCACTGCTAGAGTTAGTGACTTCCTCAGAGTCACTAGCCTCATGATCCATCTAGCTTCTCTCTTTCTTTTTATACAACCGTGGTGGTGGTCATAGTGTGACCCAGCAATATTAACCATTAAGTAACCACTTTTCTTCTAATTTTTGGTTTATTTAGAAAATGGGAGAGAGGTTTTGCCCCATTGAATAACATAGGTGGGAAATGGAACCATTGGCATAATATTTTCTGTGGTCTTAGTCAAATGCTGGCAAACCTATAGCTTTCTCTTTGTTAAAAATTTTCCACTGGAACAAAAAAGGACTTTTTGCCCATCCCTTCTAATGACTTCTGGTGACTGGTGGTGGTCATAATGTCAGTCAGCACTATGAACCACTAAGTAACCATTTCATTTGTTTAATATTTGATTTAATTTTATTTTTTTTTCTCTTACTGTCTTCTACTTTGGTTTTCTCCCAAAATATACCACATTACAGTTCAGGAAATTATAGGTATAGACACTATATGGGCAAGAAGTTTTGCCTCATTAAATAACATAGGTGATAAATGGAATTATTTTTGATAGATTTTCTGTGCTCTTAGTGAAAAGCCAAAAAACTATGGGTTTGTCTATGGGGGAAATTTCCCACCAGAAATGAGGAAAACCATGTGTTTTCTGCAAAATTTTCCAGTGGAAGAAAATGGGACTTTTCTCCCATCCCATCCCTATTGGTCAGTACTTAGCAATACATCTGGTATTGCTAATGCCATCTTCTTTTACAAAGAAGGGTCTAACCTAGTTAACCAATTACTGGAGCTGGGGTTGCCAAGGGAACCCTACCAGGAAATCACATGAGGGAAACATATCCTGATGTGTGAAACCAAAAAAAAAAAATAACAAATAGGGGGTGCCAATAGTGCCTTATCAGACAAATAATAAAACAATGTCTAAAGTAATAAATTGCACTCACATTTGTAATATGCTGTGCAAATGCATATGCACAAGCACAGCAAATATTGCATGCAGGGGTCTCTTAGTATAAAACAAGCATTACTATCTCTTTAACGTAATGAGAGAGGATGCATAATATCATAATTCAAATGAACTGAAACATAACCTGTTTGTAGAAGGATAAAAAGTAAATATTTGGAATTTGAAATAAAAACGTAATAGAAATACTTCACATTATTTCATTGTATAAAACCATGATTAACAAATGTATATTGAAGTACTACTCTTGAGCCTTTTTATGAATATTTTCAAATCAGCAATTAAGTGCAAATGTATTAGGTCACATCTGCGTCCTTTATCAAGACAAACAAAATATGCAAAAGACCCCCTATTTATAGTATATCCTTCCCAATGTTGAAAACAAAAAGGTGGTAACAGCCTGGTTATCATCTCCAGAAAGCATAACTAAACAGATGAGACTGTGAAAAGTGTATAATACATATGTAAAATAGAAACATTTTAAGCGACACCCTGAAACAATTCTACAAAATCCTAGTGATACAATAAGTATATACAAAGTACTACATCTAAAGGCACATTTTATTCATCAACACTCCTTCGACAAAAAAAAAAATGCCATAAAGACACAAATATAAATGAATAGTAGGAGCTGATGTACAAACATCGAAAAAAAAAATCAAATATACATCAGAGCTGATAAGTGTTGACAGAAAAGTATTGAAATGTTGCAACCGTGGGGCCATGATACAGTGTCACTCAGCATCACTCTCTGAGATGTGTACTAGCCCACCAGGCACATCCAGATTGTGTCAAGCATACTGATATAAATATAGGGTTAGACTAAATACCTCTTACTGTATTGAAAAGATCCCCTCTCTAAGCCAAAGAAATCAGTAGAAGACCAATGGAAGATGCTGCAGTGACAGTTATCATAGCAACCATCATGATCACAGTACAAAGTCAGCCACATAAGTGTTAAATGCCACCCAACATCAGACCACAAATCGGCGATTAATGGCACTTTCCACTTGCCGAATGATTTCCCCCCAAAAAGTGCTGCTTTTCTGCTTTTTTGCATAGCTCATTCCATTGAAATCAATGGGAGCATTGAATTTACACACAACACATAGCATGTTATTTTATTTCACAAAGGCATAGTATAAAAGGGGTATGAGGGTGTCTGTGTTGGTGGAGTGTGGGGAAAGAATCAGTTGAACAGGGAATTTTTTTGGGGGGGTGTTTACTGGGATTGGGGGGACAGTTAATAAAAAAAAAACTAAATTCAATTAAAACCCCCCCATAAGACATGGTATAAAAGGGGTCTGAGGAGGGTGTCTGTGTTGATGGATGGAGTCTGAGGAAAGAATCAATTGAACAGGAAATTTGTTTTGGGGGGGTTGTTGACTGGAATTGGGGGACCGTTAATAAAAAATAAATAAAATAAAAAAAGAAATTTGTATGTAACGTGATAGAGACAAGGACCCCCTGATGTAAGCTACCACTGGGTTAGACTGATACTTGACATTATAGAGTATTTTGTAGAGGATGATTTGTAAAATTTATTGTTTGAGGCCCAAGCCCTGAGGAAGCATTGATTTGTAGGACTTAGGCTTGTTAGAAACAAGCACACAAAAATTGTTTATTTTTTTGTTTTGGGTTTTCTTGTGTTTTTTTTTTAAACACAAGCCTTGAGAGAAAAAAATGCCCTATTGGCCTAGTGGTAGCAGGTCATGTATTGTTGGCCAGTGACCACTGTCAAATGCCCTGATATAATTACGGCATTTGAGACTGCTGTTCTTTCTGCTGCTACTGCTGAGTTGTTTAAGCAGCAAAATGATTAGGCAGCTCAAAGGAAATGGGATCAATAACAGCAGTAACATGATTGATGAAGGTTCCACTTGCCATGACTAGCTTCAGTGATGAGTCTGAGGCAGTAGCAGCACCATAGATAGCCTCCACCACTTCAGGTATATGTGGAGAAATGAAGAAGTTGGCCACTAATGCTTCTCCACCTCCACCTCCTCCAAAATCATGTGTGTGTTGAGAATAGAAATGTTTCCCTTGAGAGCAGGAACTGTGCCTCTCACATCAGTGACTGCAATGTGTGCAATGTAAATAAGAGAAGTACTGGGAACAATGGGTACATCTGCATTCACATGAAACAACAGACACAACGCTATCCAAAACACCATGACACTCTGGGTCCCCAATTTAAAATCCCCACAACCAGAAACCAAGAACTGCTGCTGTCACTATGCCCCTTATCCACTCCCAACTAAGAACACATGATAACTTTCTGACAGTTTAGTTGTAACGATGAACCCTCCCTGCCCCCAGTTTAGCATATTCTGCAGGATGGAATCTCCTCAGATGCTGCTTGATGCCCTGCTTGTGATTCTCCTCCACCACTGTGGTCAGTGCAGTGTAGTTACCCTAGAGCAAGAAGGAGCCAGTGAGCTAGTTGTTTCACTCATCATTGAACTTTCAGCCTCTGGCTGGGTTTCTCTATTTTTCCTCATCTTTGATCTCTGCCTCACCTCATGTTGCCTTTCTGGAGAGGCAGGGGGTACAACAACATTGCTCGAATTCTGTGGTGGGTGTTTGGCTTTAACATGTTTCAAATAAATGTCATGGTGTCTGTGTTTCTCACTGACTTGTCACAAATTGTGCACTGTGCCGTTGTTGATGACTGCACTGTGCCTGCCCCTAGAGAAAAATAGACCCACACCCATGACTTCAGAGGGGAGGAGAAAGGTGGGGAAGAATGTCCTCTTTCTTGTTCTCCTCCACATTCCCCTTAACTAGCTGGGGCAGAGGATGATGCTGCTGCCTTTGCTGCGACTCCCTCAAAATAAGCAACTAGGACCAGGAGTATTGCTGCTGCTGGCAAGTAGAACCTGTGCTAGTCCCGCATCACTTGTTGACCCCATTTCCACTGTGTCCATGGTGGTCTGTTGCACACTAACCTGCTCCTCAGCATCCTGCTGCCCTTGCAACTCAGCAGCAGCAGGTATTAGATCAAACGCTCACTGCTGGTAGTGGTGGTGATGCCCATCCTCATCCCTTTCTCCTATTCCTTCTCAGTTTGGTCTAAAAAGACCATCAATGTCTTCCACTCCAGCTTCTTCACCATCATCACCACCACCACCAGTCCCTATGTGCTGCTGCTCTATTATAGACAGCTCACTGGTTGGAGGAGGTGATGGGAAATGTGATAGAGGGTCCCCTAAGGTCACACTTGCCATTTCTAGGTGACCTGAAGAAGCCAGACAGGCAGCTGACCTTTGCTCCTGGTGGTGGTGGTATTATTGCTACTAGGCAACTTATTCTGCCTTCTTCAGGATCATGTTCCCCCTGGACAATGCCAAGAGGGGAAGGAGATTCCCAGGGTCAGGGAAATGGTGTGGGCTCCCTGGACATTCTGAATTGCTTCCCCTACCAATCACCTAACACTAGACCCACCAACTGCTTCACCATCACTGTTACTAGCACTAACACCAACCACATCAATTTCAGTCCCTGGGTCTTTCACCTCATCACAGTCACTAGTAATATGATGATCAACCCCTCCTTCACTCCTAACACTAACAAGCTGCTAGAACTTCTTAATAGTAATACTAGTGGAGGGACTGGTTGGGGATGACAAGTGTCCCCTGATGTCACACTTGGCATCATCTTCTCCTCCCCCCCTACTGAGAATTACAAGACACAATGGCAGCACATTCAGCACTGGCAGCAGGTTAACCACTGACAGCAGGTTCAGAACTGGCAGCAGGCACATCACTGATGGCAGCAGGGGCAGCACTGGCAGCAGGTACAGCACGTCTGGCAGCAGGCACAGGCAGCTGACCTGTCCTGCTCTCACTACTACCCTCTTCTTCCTCTTGTGAGATTAATTTCCCCAAGATCCCTAGAGGTGATTTAGGGGGACTGGCCAGCATTGGGTCTGTAGTGGTCACTTCCTCCTCCTCCTCCTCAGACTCAATGCACGCATAAAGGTCCTTCCAGCTCCTCCCTTTATGATTCTTAAACCTGCTCATAGTGATAGCAGTCACTATGAGCCTCTCCTCCCTCAATTTTTGCTATAAATATCACATCAGAACAGCACATCACCTCTCTCTCATTCTGCAGCTTCTTCTATTCTGCTTCACGTCCTGGAAAATGGCACATTTTTATAGTGAAAGGGGTGAAAACTTTCTAGCCATTGAAAAAAATGGTGAAGAATTTTTACCAGTGGGTGAAAATGGCAAATATTTTAATCACAGTATTTAAAGTGGATTTTCCTTTGGAAAAAGCTGATGTGATTTCTGCAGATTTTTTCATGGGGACACGATGGGACCTTTCACCCACCCCTAGAAAAGATTACAAATAGAGGTAAATAAGAGTTCTGGATGGCCTACTGTAAATAACAGGTGGTGCTCCATGCAATAGTCGTTGCAAACAAACAAGCAAAAAAAAAGAAATTGATTAAAATAGAGCACTCTACAACCTATACCATACAAAAGTAGAAAAACTGTGCTTGGCATAAAACAGTTATAATTTAATTTAGCACATATCTGTCCACCAGTGAAGAACAGTATACACACAGTGCTTCCTACAGTGAAGTCAAACAACAGACAGCATGCAATAAAAACAAAGCAAACCTCTAATTTTAAAGTATTCCTGCATATTTAATCCCTAAATGTAAACAACATGGCCCACTATATCTAAACTACAGTCTAAGTAAAATTATTATCTTCCGTTACAGTGAGGTTACCATACAAATATTACCTTCATGAGCAATTATACTATTTCAAGAAACAGAGTCAGAGTCACTCATCAAATACACAAGCACCCCAGATCCCATGGAGCCATCTAAGAGACACAGCTATATGTAAAAGCCAAGCAATAACTGGATTGATCATGGCAACCTACAAAAAACAATTTAACTGAAAACCTGATGTTCTAATGGAATCAACAGGGTAATGCTGTTTTTTTAGTCTCTAAACCACACAAACACGCACACATACACAAACATACACATATATATATATTATATACAAACACACTTTTTGGTGGGGCATTATAGATAAGGATCCTTTCATTCTTTCTTGTGTTTTCTGGATCTGATCAGGTGTTTTTATAAGCAGAGCTCATTTGACTTCATTATGGGGGGGCAATGTGTTTATACTTTTATTGACTGGGGAAGAGTGTTGCACTAAATTAAATTATTTTTATGGTATAAGCAGAAAAGTCCACTTGTTCATGCATTTTTTATTTATTTATTTATTTTTTTAACAGACATCAGATCACTGTCTCCGTGTGGGACATTTCTAATAAAAGTCAGGCATGTGTGCTAATCCAGAGAGGGACAACATCCACCATAAAACAATTCTGGATTTATATCCTCCACAATAAACACAAAGCTTATTGTGTGTGGACATAGTGTAAAGTCATACTGATTGTTTGCCACAGGGACTATATGAATCAATTTGGGATACAGGAGGAAAATCTTTAAATGCAAAAGCTGATATTACATATGCAGTGCATAGTCCTAACGGAAATAAAAAATCAGCTGTCTTTTAGTCTGTAATACATCTCCTCTCTTATTGCAGCAAACTCATTCCTCTATCTCCAACACTGGTAAGAGCAGGTTCTTGATCTATCAGCATACATCTCACAGAGGCCAGAGTATATTTACCTATAGCCTAGTGTCTCAGTACCAGCTTCTCAATATTGCCATAATCCAAGTTCCAAAGCTGCGATGATTGCGCATCTGTGATTAGACATCTTGCAATGAAATGAAGGTATGGTTTTGACAGCATAATATAAGCTACACACATATACTAATGTAAATATCATAGGAAGAGGTACCCTGAATTCTCTGTTTAATAGATATACTGTAGTCTTGCCTGTGTGAGGATATTTAAAATAGGTACTTTGTTATCATGCTCTACTGTTAATCATATGTTGTAACAAGAAAAAAACAAACATAAATTAGTATTTTTCTGCTGGGAGATTTTTGATTCAACAAAAATGTAAATCTTTAGTTCTCAAACCTTTCAAGAAGTTCAGGTCTTTGGGATACCCCCACCTGATAATATGTAGCTCGTTCAATTAATATTTTCAATCTGTTAGGCTATGTTTCATGTGACCCACTCCCCACTGTAAAGAGGAAATTTTTGCATGATATCACTGGTTCCTGCAAAGTCCTGTGGAATAACACTTTTATTATCATGCCTTATTAAAATGGTGATCTTTTCACATTAGCCATGTTAATATAAGCTACTTTATTGCAACAGTGTTTGACATATTTCCATGAGGCAAGATGCATTTTTATGGGCTTTTACATGAAATGTTACAGCAAGGTTTGTTCTCCCAGCATTCCTTGATCTAAATATAAACAGCTGAAAAAACTTACATGGAAAACACATATACTGGTAATGTATGCATGATTTAACTGTGATTCCACTGAAACACATACTACAAATGTATAGATGGATTAATGCATTCACACCAGAGCTAAATCATGTTGCATCTCCTGAGGGTAGATGCATTAAGATCACTGCTGTGGTGACATGATTTTGTCAGTGTGTTCAAAGCACTTTGACTTTTAGCTGTAGAAACACATCTCCATATGCATTAAAATGTGGGATGCAAGGGGAGGGGAAGAGATAGACCCCATTAGCGTACAGGATTGTTGAACTTCTGTTGATGTGGAAAGGATGCCCTCCTTTGAACATCACTAACAGTACAAAAAATCCTGAAGTCGGAGGCCATTCTTTCTGCTACCCCACTTGGTCAGTAGGGGAGTGGACAGGATACTTTCAGCACCATGGACAGTATCACTCCCTTAACCATTTGAGTGCCATGGGTATGTGCATCATACATCCCTGTGGCACTCAAAGGCTTAAAAAAAGTACATCAAACAGTAAACAATCATCCTCTCAGCTCTGTATCATATTTCATATTTGTTATGCAATCCTAAGGGAATAAAGCTGGGAGTCAGGCAGCGTCCGTGGGATTTGTGTCTACCAGCTGCCCTCCATCTTTGTTCCCTTGCCCACTGGTAGCCAAAGATCGCCATGTACACTGTTTGAGCCCTTGCCTTGTTCCCTTGCCTACTAACCACAAATCCCCATGGATGCTGCATGATCCCATCTTTGTTCCCCTGGGAGTGTGCAACAGGTATGAAATATGATACAGGAGGGATAATTCTGTACTGCTCAGTGTACTTTTTTTTAACTCTGAGTGCTACAGAGGTGCGCAATTCACATCCCTATGGCACTGAAAGGGTTATGGGATTGGTGCTAATTGTGGTGCTGAAAAAATCCTCTCCACTTCCCCTACTGAACAAGTGGGGCAGCAGAGAGAATGCCCACAGACTTCACAGTTGTCTACTGCTGGTGATTTGTGAGGAAGAGCATCCTTTCCACATAAACAGTTCACAACCCTCCTTGCTTTTGATTCATTGAGGGCTTTTACTGCATATGAAACTACAGGGAGATCCCACCTTCACCAGGCTCAGGTAGGCAAACACTTTGCAACTGTGCTTGCTATAATACCATGAGGCAAGATGCATTTTTATGGGCTTTTACATGAACTATTACAGAAAGGTTTTTTCCTCCCAGCATCCCTTGATCTAAATATAAAGAGCTGAAAAACTTACGTGGAAAACACATATACTGGTAATGCATGCATGATTTAATTGTGCATCCATTGAAACACATGCTACTACAAGTGGAGCAGCAGAGAGAATGCCCTCAGACTTCATGGTTGTCTACTGCTGGTGATTTGTGAGGAAGAGCATCCTTTCCACATCAATAGTTCTCAACCCTCCATGCTTATGACTGACTGAGGGCTGATACTACATAGGAAACTACAGGAAGATCCCAACTTCACCAGCCTCAGTTAGGCAAAGTTGAGAATTAAATCTGTGCCATCTGAGTTTAGTACATGTGGTGATGTGCCATATTAATATATAAACACACCTCCTTGAATAATGGCTTATTACCCTGCATTTCCATATGAAAATGACTCTATATGCTTCATTTCCATATGGAAATAGGCCATTGTCAATGTGATGAGTGAAAATTCATGAACCTGTCGAAAGCATATCCGATGGATGACGAGTTGGACGGATTTTTGTCGGATTGATGTCAAATACACTTTAGTGCATACTGTCGATGTGCCTTCATCACGGTGCCCGTGATCCTTTTCTGTCACTCTTGCTTATGGTGCTTTCCTACTGGCTGAGGCTGTTTGGCCCTCCCCTGGTTACCTTTTTATGCCCAGCCATTGACACCTGTCAGTTGCCCTTTCGTGGTGTTCCAGAGCCAGTGTTGCTGTTGATATCGTCGATTGATCCTGATTCCTGTGTACCAAATTGGCCTGTCTTGACTACGGTTCTGTTTTCCTGCTCCGTGATCCGACCCGGCCTGGCTGACGTTCCTGCTTGTGACTGATCTGGCTTGTCTGAGAACCTCCTCCGTGTACCGATCGGGCCTGGCTGACTTTCCTGCTTGTGACTGATCTGGCTTGTCTGAGAATCACCTCTGTGTACCGATCCAGCTCAGCTGACTTCCTTCTCCGTGACCTGAACCGGCTTGTTCCAGTGATCTGCGTGTACTGCTTCCTGCTACTACTGTCGCCGTTGCGACATTCTGACTTCTGCTAAGGCCGAGTACCGGACTGTTTGCCTCTTGCCACAGTACTCCTTCAGTGTTGTGCCTCCAGTGCTGAGTCTCCGTTACTGGGTGCAGAGCTGTGCTTCCATACTGAGCCTTCCTGACACTTGCAGAGCACTTTCCATTACTGCTGAGCCTGAGTTCCATGAGCTGCTTAACCTGTTCAGTGCTGGCATATCTCTGTTGATATCACGGTGCCCGTGATTTGCTGCAGTTACTTGTCTGTCACCAGTAGGGGGCTTCTATTGGCTGTCTGCAGATAGCCCGCCTCTTATTGACTATTTAAACCTGGATTGGGCACCCTTTGAGTGCCCTTTCGTGTTGTTTCTGACCTTCTTGCTATCACTATGCTAGTGATAGCTGGGCCTCTGTTCCAGTGTTCCTGAGTTCCTGATCTCATGTGTTCCTGAGTTCCTGATCTCTACTGTTCCAGTGTTTCCTGCATACTGAAGTACTTCCAGTCCTGGTTCCGGCCTAGTCTCTGGTGTTGCAGTTCCTGCTGAACTTCTCTGCTGTTTTCTGACCTGACTGATCGTTGCTGGTTCCTGTCATCTCATCACCTGTCTTCAGTATCCTGGCGACCTTCTGCCTGGTCGCGTTGGTGACATTGCTACAATTCCGTGTTGGTCCCAGCGTGCGGACGCTGGTTTGCTCCCAAGCCTTGCGGCTATACAAACTCGCTTGTTACACCAGTGTGCGGTCACTGGTTTGCTCCAAAGCCTATCAGCTATACAATTCTGTGTTGGTCCCAGCGTGCGGACGCTGGTTTGTTCCTAAGCCTTGCGGCTATACAACTCACTTGTTACACCAGTGTGCGGTCACTGGTTTGCTCCAAAGCCTTTCAGCTATACAAATCTGTGTTGGTCCCAGCGTGCGGACGCTGGTTTGCTCCTAAGCCTTGCGGCTATACAAACTCGCTTGTTACACCAGTGTGCGGTCACTGGTTTGCTCCAAAGCCTTTCAGCTATACAAATCTGTGTTGGTCCCAGCGTGCGGACGCTGGTTTGCTCCTAAGCCTTGCGGCTATACTAACTCGCTTGTTACACCAGTGTGCGGTCACTGGTTTGCTCCAAAGCCTATCAGCTATACAATTCTGTGTTGGTCCCAGCGTGCGGACGCTGGTTTGCTCCTAAGCCTTGCGGCTATACAAACTCACTTGTTACACCAGTGTGCGGTCACTGGTTTGCTCCAAAGCCTTTCAGCTATACAAATCTGTGTTGGTCCCAGCGTGCGGACGCTGGTTTGCTCCTAAGCCTTGCGGCTATACTACTCGCTTGTTACTCCAGTGTGCGGTCACTGGTTTGCTCGCTAAGCCTAACGGCTATACTATTCAGTGTTGTTTCCAGCGTGCGGACGCTGGTTTGCTCCAAAGCCTTGCTGCTTAACGATTCTGCTAATTTGCCAGTTCCGTCTGACTGCTGCTATTATCTCTGGGCTGCCCTGCCCGGTATTGGTAAGGCCGGTAGAACCTTTTGCCACATTCCATCTGAGGTTGCCTTACCCGGTATTGGCAGGGCCGGTAGAGCCTACATTGTGTATCTATTGAGGCTGCCTTGCCCGGTAATTTGGTAAGGCCGGTAAAACCGTTATGCTATTCCATCTGCAGGTTGCCTTACCCGGTATTGGCAAGGCCGGTAGAGCCTAAAGACTGTCCTGTCCGGTATATTGACAGGACCGGTAGAGTCTGCCTTCTGTCTGTGCTATATTCTGTATATATATATATGTATGTTATTGCCATCCTAAGTTATCATTTATTATTTCAATAAAATTGATTTTTTTTACCTAAAACTTGTGTCTGAGAGTCATAATAAACCGTGACAGTACGAAAGGGCCATGACCTCAGACAGCAAGGGTGAAGGTAACGCACAGAATATCCATTGGAGGATGGATGTGCTCGAGCAACGTTTGGATCAGTTGGCAGTTGCAATTCAAACGATCCTTGAACTCACGGTACCTGCTGACCAATCTAGCTCTAGCCCGGTGGTCTCGCCAAGTCAGACACCGGAAAGTGATACCAGACCCCTAGGGGGTACTGTTAAAGGGTTAACGGCTTCTGCACCCTTGCCGCTAAGATATGATGGTGACCCTAGTCTCTGCAGAGGGTTCATCAATCAACTCGAAATCTTTATGGAATTGACGGCACACGCATTTCCCAATGATCGTAGTAAAGTGGGGTTCATGATATCACTGCTCACTGGCAGAGCATTGGCTTGGGCTAACCCATTGTGGGAGAATGCTAAACCTTGTACTAAGAACTTTAGTGAATTTGTGCGTTCCTTTCGAAGAGTGTTTGAGCCTCCTGGTAGAACCACCTCTGCTGCCAAACGCCTTATGGAGATACAACAGGGCAGGCGTACAGTGGGCGACTATGCCATCGAATTCCGCACATTGGCAGCAGAGGTAGGTTGGAATAACGAGGCATTATTGGCAGCCTTCTCTCAAGGCCTGAATGACCACATTAAAGACGAAATCGCTGCTAAAGATCTACCTATTGATCTAGATGATTACATTGAGTATGTTATGATAATTGACTCCAGAATACGTGAGAGATCAATTGCCAGAGATCGTAAGTTACGGTCAAAAAATAATGAGCCTAGTAGCATGTTTTGCCCACCCATCCCTCCCTTGGCATTGAAGTCTAGTGAACCAGTACGGGAAACAAGTGAACCTATGGAAATAGGCTTCACTAGACTATCCAAGGCAGAGAGACTATATCGCAAAAAACAAGGGTTATGTTTATACTGCGGTAAAAAAGGGCACTTGCTAAATTCCTGTCCGGTACGTCCGGGAAACGCACACACCTAGGGTATCTTGGGGGACAGGCCCTAGGTGGTGTACAATCGTCCCCAGTGTCGGGCATAATGAAACCCACCATACAGGTGGTATTGTCTTGGGCACAACGCTCTGTGGAGGTTTTGGCCTTGGTTGACTCCGGTGCAGCAGGGTATTTTATGGATAATACCTTTGCTGAATTGCACGGAGTTCCACGCATTGAAAGAGAAAACCCCTTGACTATTGAAGCGATTGATGGTAGACCCTTAGAACCGCCTCAGGTTATATTTGAAACTATGCCATTGTCTATGACTATTGGGGCACTTCACAGAGAAGAGCAGCAGTTTCAACTGATTAATTCCCCGCACCATGCGGTGATATTGGGATTTCCGTGGTTACAGTTACATAACCCACAATTCGATTGGAAAAAGTGTGAAATTGCTGCTTGGTCCCAGTTTTGTATGGACAAGTGCGTCATCCAGCCTATTAAGGTCATGTGCACCTCCTCTGCTATGCCGGATGTGTACCAACAGTTTGGCGATGTTTTTAGCAAAGGAGAGGCTAGTATGCTACCCCAGCATAGACCTTATGATTGTTGCATTGAATTGCAGCCTGGTGCAGTACCTCCGAAAGGACGCACTTATCCATTATCTTGTGATGAAAATAAGGCTATGGAGGATTACATTTCTGATGCCCTTGCTAGAGGGATCATACGTAAATCTACCTCTCCAGCTGGGGCTGGGTTCTTTTTTGTAAAAAAGAAAAATGGCGAATTAAGACCATGCATTGACTACCGGGGCTTGAATAAACTAATGGCAAAAAACGCATACCCAATACCACTCATCACCGAGCTTTTTGACAGGCTTAAGGGCGCTTCGATATTTACCAAGTTGGACCTACGGGCCGCTTACAATCTGGTTCGCATTCGAGCAGGTGATGAGTGGAAAACTGCCTTTAATACTCGAGCTGGGCACTACGAGTATCTAGTAATGCCTTTTGGGCTGTGTAATGCACCCGCAGTTTTCCAGGAACTGATAAATGATGTTCTGAGAGATATGTTACAGACATGTGTTGTGGTGTACCTCGATGATATACTGATTTACTCCCAAAACATGGCACAGCACATCAAAGATGTATCCACAGTATTGCTACGACTCCGTGAGAACAAATTATTTTGTAAAATGGAAAAATGTGAGTTTCATAGAACCAGTGTGCCATTCTTGGGGTTCATAATTGGCAATGATGGCATTGCCATGGACAAAGAAAAGTTGTCAGCTGTCCTACAATGGCCAAAACCCAAGGGTCTTAAAGCCATACAGCGTTTCCTGGGTTTCGCTAATTATTATAGGAGGTTTATTAAGAACTTTTCTTCCATTGTCAAACCTCTGTCCGATCTTACGCACAAGGGTGCTAATCCTTCTTGTTGGCCGGTATCTGCTGAGAAAGCCTTTGAGAATTTGAAGCTGGCATTTGCTGCGGCTCCTGTGTTATCCCACCCCAATCCTTTACTTCCATTTACGTTAGAGGTTGATGCCTCAGATATTGGGGTCGGGGCAGTACTTTCGCAGCGACACGAGAAAGGTGGAACTCTCAGACCTTGTGGGTTTTTCTCTAAAAAGTTGACTGTCACTCAAAGCCACTATGAGATAGGTGACAGAGAATTATTGGCCATTATCCTTGCTCTTAAGGAATGGCGTCATTTGCTTGAAGGTACTAAGAATCCTGTCTTAATCCTAACAGATCATAAGAATCTGACCTATCTCTCGGAGGCCAAGAGATTGTCCTCTCGCCAGGCCAGGTGGGCACTGTTCCTGTCTCGATTTAATTTCATTGTATCATATTTACCAGGGTCAAAAAATATCAGGGCTGATGCACTGTCAAGACAATTTGAGGCCGACAGTGACAGAGTGGAAGCACCAGCTCCTATCATCCAACCTGATAGAATACTGGCTACTATACGCACGAGTATCACTTCTCCTCTAGGGGAGGAGATCCTGGCCTCTCAGGGGTCCGCTCCCCATGAAACCCCAGTGGGCAAATGTTTTGTCGCTGAATCATTTCGTACTAGGCTGCTCGAAACCTACCATTCCTCTAAGGCTGCGGGACATATTGGTAGAGACCAATTGTTATGGTCCCTTTCTCAGTTATTTTGGTGGCCTTCCATGAGAAACGATTGTGCCGAATTTACGAATGCCTGTGCCACCTGCGCCCGCGCTAAGACCCCGAGACATCTCCCTGTGGGCTTGCTTCAACCGGTGCCTAATGGCGAACGCCCCTGGTCTCATGTTTCCATTGATTTTATGGGAGAGTTGCCTATGTCGAAGGGGTACTCCTTTATATTCATGGTGGTGGACAGGTTTTCTAAAATGGCTCATTTCGTGCCCCTCCGTGGTCTTCCTTCAGCGAAGGAATTGGCAATGGTGTTCGCCAGAGAAGTATTCCGGTTGCATGGAGTGCCTAGGGTACTGGTGTCTGACAGGGGGAGCCAGTTTGTGTCTAGATTTTGGAGGGCATTTTGCCAACAGATGGGCATACAGCTGTCCTTCTCCTCTGCCTACCATCCCCAGACCAATGGAGCCGCTGAACGAGCTAATCAGGGCTTGGAACAATTTCTCCGTTGTTTCGTTACTGACCATCATGATAATTGGTCCGACTTGTTGCCTTGGGCAGAGTTCGCCAGGAACTGTGCGGTCAATTCTTCATCTGGGAGCTCTCCGTTTCTGATTAATTATGGGTTCCAGCCCTGTTTGCTTCCAGACTCATTTCAGACGCAACAGATTCCAGCTCTGGATGAGCATATCGAGCAACTCCGTTCCACATGGGCACAAGTTCAGAGGGCACTTGGTCAGTCATTTCAGCGTCATCAGCGCCATGCTAATCGCAGAAGGCTTCCAGCGGTTTCCTTTCAGGTTGGGGATAGAGTATGGCTTTCCTCCAGAAATCTCAAGTTGCAGGTTCCGTCTAATAAGTTGGCTCCTCGGTTTATTGGTCCATACAGAGTTATTCGCAAAATTAACCCTGTCTCCTATGCACTAGACCTACCTGCATCCATGCGTATCCATAATGTGTTCCATGTGTCCCTTCTTAAGCCTCTGGTTTGCAATCGCTATACTACCACACCTGTGGTGCCAGGACCTGTTGAGGTCGAGGGCCAGGAGGAGTACGAGGTTCAGAGCATTATTGATTCCCGTAGGCTTAGAGGAAGGGTGCAGTACCTGGTACATTGGAAAGGGTATGGTCCTGAGGATCGATCATGGGTGGATAGTACGGACCTTCATGCACCTAGGTTAACTAGGGCCTTTCATGCCAATTACCCGCAGAAACCTAAACCCTATTCTAGGAGAGGGGGTCTTTGAAAGGGGGGTACTATCACGGTGCCCGTGATTTGCTGCAGTTACTTGTCTGTCACCAGTAGGGGGCTTCTATTGGCTGTCTGCAGATAGCCCGCCTCTTATTGACTATTTAAACCTGGATTGGGCACCCTTTGAGTGCCCTTTCGTGTTGTTTCTGACCTTCTTGCTATCACTATGCTAGTGATAGCTGGGCCTCTGTTCCAGTGTTCCTGAGTTCCTGATCTCATGTGTTCCTGAGTTCCTGATCTCTACTGTTCCAGTGTTTCCTGCATACTGAAGTACTTCCAGTCCTGGTTCCGGCCTAGTCTCTGGTGTTGCAGTTCCTGCTGAACTTCTCTGCTGTTTTCTGACCTGACTGATCGTTGCTGGTTCCTGTCATCTCATCACCTGTCTTCAGTATCCTGGCGACCTTCTGCCTGGTCGCGTTGGTGACATTGCTACAATTCCGTGTTGGTCCCAGCGTGCGGACGCTGGTTTGCTCCCAAGCCTTGCGGCTATACAAACTCGCTTGTTACACCAGTGTGCGGTCACTGGTTTGCTCCAAAGCCTATCAGCTATACAATTCTGTGTTGGTCCCAGCGTGCGGACGCTGGTTTGCTCCCAAGCCTTGCGGCTATACAACTCACTTGTTACACCAGTGTGCGGTCACTGGTTTGCTCCAAAGCCTTTCAGCTATACAAATCTGTGTTGGTCCCAGCGTGCGGACGCTGGTTTGCTCCTAAGCCTTGCGGCTATACAAACTCGCTTGTTACACCAGTGTGCGGTCACTGGTTTGCTCCAAAGCCTTTCAGCTATACAAATCTGTGTTGGTCCCAGCGTGCGGACGCTGGTTTGCTCCTAAGCCTTGCGGCTATACTAACTCGCTTGTTACACCAGTGTGCGGTCACTGGTTTGCTCCAAAGCCTATCAGCTATACAATTCTGTGTTGGTCCCAGCGTGCGGACGCTGGTTTGCTCCTAAGCCTTGCGGCTATACAAACTCACTTGTTACACCAGTGTGCGGTCACTGGTTTGCTCCAAAGCCTTTCAGCTATACAAATCTGTGTTGGTCCCAGCGTGCGGACGCTGGTTTGCTCCTAAGCCTTGCGGCTATACTACTCGCTTGTTACTCCAGTGTGCGGTCACTGGTTTGCTCGCTAAGCCTAACGGCTATACTATTCAGTGTTGTTTCCAGCGTGCGGACGCTGGTTTGCTCCAAAGCCTTGCTGCTTAACGATTCTGCTAATTTGCCAGTTCCGTCTGACTGCTGCTATTATCTCTGGGCTGCCCTGCCCGGTATTGGTAAGGCCGGTAGAACCTTTTGCCACATTCCATCTGAGGTTGCCTTACCCGGTATTGGCAGGGCCGGTAGAGCCTACATTGTGTATCTATTGAGGCTGCCTTGCCCGGTAATTTGGTAAGGCCGGTAAAACCGTTATGCTATTCCATCTGCAGGTTGCCTTACCCGGTATTGGCAAGGCCGGTAGAGCCTAAAGACTGTCCTGTCCGGTATATTGACAGGACCGGTAGAGTCTGCCTTCTGTCTGTGCTATATTCTGTATATATATATATGTATGTTATTGCCATCCTAAGTTATCATTTATTATTTCAATAAAATTGATTTTTTTTACCTAAAACTTGTGTCTGAGAGTCATAATAAACCGTGACAGTTGAGCCTTTACGTTACTGGCTGAGCCTATTCCTGTCTAGCTGCTACTTCTGCAGAGCTGGCCGCTTTATAAGATTGATCTGGACGGCAGCTCAGTCTTCCACCAGCAGAGTAGTCGGTATACGCTTACTGCGCCCGGTAGTGACGCTATTGGCTCCTGCAGGTTGTCTCCGGTATACGCCCGTGGGGGCTATTGCCTCATCTCTCGTGCACCACAGAGTGGTCTCCGTTATACGCCCGCGGGGACTATTGGCCATCTCTTGCATTATAGCAGTCTTTGTTATTACGCCCGTGGGGGCTACTGGCTTAAGCTCTTGCAGGTGGACTCCGGTATAAACCCGTGGGGGCTATTGGCTTAAATTGCACTGTACAAGCTGGTCTCCGTTATTACGCCCGTGGGGGCTATTGGCAAGCTCTTGCTCCTCACCATCAGTTGTTTCAATTTGGGAGGCTGTCTGAAGGAGAGTAAGGGAGGCTGTGGGAATATGTTCTTAAGTATTTCATCCGTATGTAATTTCTTTTGAAGTTCTCTTGATATTTTGCGTAGCACTTCAACCTGGGGGTGGTAAGTGACCACCAGTGGCACCCGGTTTCCCTTATGTTGTTCTGTGTAGAGCAACAGATTTTCTCTTGGTATTTGGGTAGCCTTCTGTATCTGACTGTCAATAATAGTTGCGCTGTAACCGTGTTTTATAAAGTCTCCTCTGAGTTTCTGGAGGTGCTTGTCACAGTCCATCATGTCAGAACAGATGCGGTGGTATCTGATGGCCTGGCTGTTTATGATGGAGTTCTTTGTGTGTTTTGGATGTAAGCTATTGCTTTTCAGGTAGTTTGGTCTGTCTGTTGGTTTGCGGTATAGGGATGTGTGGATGGAGTTTTTCTGAATACTGATAGTTGTGTCAAGGAACTTAATGTTTGTGCGTGAGTGACTGAGTGTTAGGTTGATATTGGGGTGGAATGTATTATAATTCTCATGGAATTTGAGAAGTTCCTCTTCACTGGAGGTCCAGATTATAAGAATATCATCTATGTAGCGGAGATAGACCAGGGGCTTTATCTGGCAGGTGGACAGGAAGTCCTCTTCCAATTTTGCCATAAACAGGTTGGCATATTGTGGTGCCATTTGGGTACCAATTGCAGTCCCCATTTTCTGAAGGTAGAGGTCCTGTCCAAACTTGAAGTAATTGTGGGTGAGAATAAACTGTATGAGTTTTGCTCCATGGGTGTGTTATTTTGTTCCAGATATCCCTGGCATGCTGCTATGCCATCCGTGTGTGGAATGTTGTTGTAAAGGGATTCTACATCCACAGTGGCCAGGATTGTGCTCTCTGGAATTGGCCCCAAGTCAGCTAATTTGTTTAACAGATCTGTGGTGTCCTGAAGGAAGCTGGGTGTTTGTTTTACCAAGGGTTTCAGGGTATTTTTTACCCAGCCAGATATATTCTCTGTGAGTGTACCAATCCCTGAAATCATGGGTCTTCCTGGGTTTCCTTCTTTGTGTATTTTTGGTAGCATGTAGAAGGAGCCTATTTTTGGATCTGCTGGTATTAGGGGTCTTATCTATTCTTCAGTGTTGGAGGATAGTTCTTTTATGATCCTGTTAAGTTGTTTTGTATAAGTTTTTGTGGGATCTTCTTGTAATTTTGCATAATATCTTTCATCAGAGAGTTGCCTATTTGCTTCTTGAATGTAGTCCACAGTGTTCATTATAACAACAGCTCCTCCCTTGCCTGCAGGCTTAATAATAATGTCCTGGTTATTCTTAAGTGACTGTATGGCTTTCTGTTCCTTTTGGGTTAGGTTGGGTGTTGGTTCACATTGTCTTTCCAGTATTTCTGTAGTGACTCTGTTCCTGAAACTCTCTATGTATCTGTCCAGTGTAGGGTTGCTTCCTGGTTTTGGAGTCCAGGTGGATCTTTTTGTGGGTGCATTGACATTGTGATGTAGCTCTGTGGTGTTGTTATAATTATTATCCATTCTGTCATGGAAGAATTCCTGAGTCTGAGTTTTCTGAAAAACTTCTCCACTGCAGAGTGTTATCCTCTCCACAGGTTTAGTGGGACAGAATGACAGGCCCTTTGAAAGTACAGATATTTCCTCTCTGCTTGGCTTATGTTTGGAAAGGTTCACAACGCAGTTCTGTTCTGGTTGATTTACAGATTCTGCTGGTAAACCTGCTCTGCACCTCAGTCTCTGTAGTTTCTTCCTCTTGGTGTTGATGAGGAGTGTTAGTAGTTTCTTGTAGTATATTGTTTAAGCGCCTGTTGTATGTCCTCAGTGTCTGGTCCAAGCTGTTCCTTTACAGCGGATATTTCTGCTTGTATCTTTGATTTCCTGTTGTAGCAGATCCCAATAAGGTTGTTGCGTAGCCTCTGGGAAGTCCTGGTACATAGTTGCTTTGCAAACCTGCTGTTGTATGTGTCCAGTGTAGTATTTTTCAGCATGAGGCCTTTAGGTATTACATTTTCCTTTTTGCATGTAGTCAGGAAGAAGATGGCACTATCCAGTTGTGCAAGTTTCTTTAGGAGGTTTCTCATATTCATTTGACAAAAATGTTCTCCCAGTGATATCTCTATCTTTTTGTTATTAACACTGGATCTGTGGGAATTAAATCTCCTATGTATTGCTTGTCCGGTTTCTCCCACATACAGAGCTTACATACCTTATCATGTGTGCAAAATGCCCAACAGCTCTGTATGTGGGAGAAACTGGACAAGCACTACATAGGAGATTTCATTCCCACAGATCCAGTGTTAATAACAAAAAGACAGAGACACCAGTGGGAGAAAATTTTTGTCAAAATGGGCACAGTGTCAAGGATATTAAGTTAACTGTATTGATGGGACTGTTCCGCACTCAGAGGGACAGAAAGGTATGGGAGGTAAAATTAATGTTAAAATGTCATGCAATTTGTAGTGGTTTACATAGAGATAAAGAATTCTTATCAAAATACAATTTAGTTGATTGATCTTTCCAACAGACCCAAGCGCATCATAAATACCTCTAAAGCCTCAGAGGAAGAGTGCAATTTACCATTGACTGATCAAAGATATCTGGATCTGGATTGCGTTCTCTTATATGATTTCCATGCTAAACAATGTGATGTGTGCTTGTATTTAAGAGAGATGTTTTCATATTTATCTGTATAACATGCCTGAGGAAGAGACCTAAGGTCTTGAAAGCTTGCATTTAAATCTGCTTAGTTAGCCAATAAAAGGTATCAAAAACTTTATTTGCCTCCTGATAGTACATTGACATTATTAGCCCTCTTGGACCTTTAGTATACCTCAGCCCTGGAGTTAATAAAATTACCATTGTGAACAGCCACACACAATGCAATGTTTCCAAACTCATGCATTTTTTATGCACTTTTATCACTGACCTAATGTTGTCAGTGTGAACAAGTCTTGAATTTGAATGAATCATTTATTAATTCAACTGAGCTAAAGATATCCTTGACACCTGCACACAGGACCTATGGCGTTAAATGTTGTGAGAAATTAAACTTTTAAAATCTGAAAAGCTGTAACTATTCTGATGTCATAGAGTCATATGCCTTAAAACATACATTAATATAAAAAAATAGTAATTTGTCAATGTTGTTTGATTTCCCTCTGGCATAGCTTGGTAGATAAATTGTATTTATTTCTATTATCTGGTAAAGATTTACTTTTTGTTTTAGTCATAAGCAACTAAGGCGGAATGAAAGAAACAAGTGCAATCACTATTTACAGTGTTCTCACTGCAAAATGATTAGCACCAAAATGTTACTGAATGGTGCATGTTTTTTCCCCTGGTGCAAGAATTACCATGGCCCCCCTGATGACATTGCCCCCCCTCAACCACATTGGCCATCTCCATTGGTCACTGCCACATTGTCCCCAATCTCCACATTGGCCCCATCTCCACATTCCTACCACACTGCCCTCCATCTCCATGTTGCCCTCACATTGCCCATCTCCTGCCTCCCTGGTGGTCCAGTGGCCTGGCAGGAGAGGTCTGTGCCTCCTTCCACATAGACCTCTATGCAGATTGAGCTCCTGTGCGGTCCTCTCATAATGCAGAGCGCTGGGAGATGATGTCATCTGGAGATGGGGGGCAATGTGGAGCCAATGTGGAGATTGGGGACAATGTGGCAGTGACTAATGGAGATGGCCAATGTGGTTGAGGGGGGGCAATGTCATCAGGGGGGCCATGGTAATTCTTGCACCAGGATGGTGATGTCATCTCCCAGCGCTCTGCATTACTAGAGTGCCAAGGGAGATCAGATAGCAGAATGTTGAGGGTGCCAGGCGGTGGGGTTACAGGGGGCGTCCAGGCCCATGGAGTGACAGTCCTGGTTGCAGGTGCAACCCCTATTGTTACTCCACTGTTTTTTTCTCAATTAGCGAACATTTGCTCATTTTTTAGCAAATGTATTTCAAAATCTAGGCATGGCTAAAACTACTTCCATTTTCATACGTCTATCTAACTTTGCCAGTAATTTAGGAGCATTTGCTAACTTTGCTGTTAATTTAAGAGCATGTGCTATTCAGTATTAAGGAGCATGTTTCTCTAATCAAAACAAGAGCAATCACAAAAAGCTCATCAGTTTTATAAAATAGTGAATGCTCCAATTTCTTGCATTCCACCTTAAGGGTCTTATGCAAAAAGCATGAGAATTTCTGAAGCAAACCAAGTGGGAAGAAATTCCCATTGATTTTAATTAGGTATTTTACGCAGCTAAATGCTAAATAGGTCCCCAATATATTATTAGCAATGTGTTAGAGACCTTTCTTGCATTCAATGAGTTAAAAATCAAAATTAAATCAGTGAAAAATTGTGAAATTTCTGTTTGCTCCTATGGTGCAGATGGTTTATGTATCAGTGGTTACTATCATAACATTCCATTTATATTGTTAGATATGTCAGTATGATGTGTAAATTCAGCCTGTGGCTTTTCTCAGATTACAAAATCAAACCAATAAAACAAAAAAAGAAAAAGAAAGGTAAAGTAACACTTCATCTCTGTGTAGAGTTAACCAGAATTATAGCCGCAGTGCTTCTGATTCACTTCTGAATGCACTGTTTCCTGCAAGCTTTCCTTGACTCTGCTAATATATCTTTTTATGCCACCATCTGTGCCTAAGAATGTACAGATAATAATGTTGGTTATACATGCACCATGTAGATCAGTGGTTCTTGAACTTGTCTTTGGGGACCAATAACAGGACAGGACATAATAATTTTCCTGCCTGACTGAAACATCCAGTCATTTTGATTAATTGACCTGTATTCAAGCAGTGAATCCTTAGGTTTAAATTTATTACTTGTCCCTCAGGAAACATTTGAGAGCCACTGATCTAGAACCAGACTGAAGTAATTTAGTCCTGAGGGGCTAAATCAAGTAAAGTATAAAACGCTTGAGTGTCAGGCTTCACTAACACATTGCAATTCATAACATAGGATATCCTTGCTTGAGTGATTTTGTCAATTCATAGAAATATTTGTTCTGATTGACCAACCCGTGCTCAAGCACTAACCTTAAAATCCAGCCAGCTAGCTACACTTAGAGCAGTCATGGATAACAGACAGCCCTTAGGCTTCACGCTGCTCTCAAAGGCTACTCCTGAAGACCCAGTCTGTTCTCTGGTACAGTGAAAAGAGAAGATAATTTCCCACTATGACATCAAAAAAACTTTGTTTTCACATCATAAAGTTCACATTCTTTTAATTTTCTCTCGAAGAATGCGTCCTTTTATAATTATTCTGTTCCAACTTAACAAAGGTAACAAGATATCCCTTTCTTCGTCTGATGCTTATGAAAGTTGCATTCTGCAGGACTTCAGAGAAATCAGGGCAACCCTGCATTGTGCAGTTTTCATAAGCCTTCTCAATTTAAAGAGCTATCTAGTCACATTCATTTTAACCCCTTAGCTGCTAAAGGTGCCCTAGACCTCTCTAGCTTCCAAGCTAGGATTTTGTAACTACAATATGTGGCTCTTGGGATGACTGATTGTCTGACACTGTCCAAGAGGATAAAATGTGCATACCTTCTGTATTTGAAGCATAAAGAGTATATGTAATGTAAACCTGCACTGATACATACAAATACTATAAATCGTGAGCCCTGTGATAGACATAATCCATAACAGGGTGCTAAATATTACTGACTAAAAAATAATTAAGTATTTAGTTGCACAGTTTGGTCAAAATATGTTTAAGGTCGCTCACCCCACCAAGGTACCCTGTTTAGAGTGAGTCCTAATCCTAACCTATACATGTTACAATTAAAAACATTTTCACTTAAAATATTCTTCTAATGAATGTTTGAGGAAAAGCGTTAGAGAACCTAGTTAAAAGCACTTAAAATAAAATCTGTAATATCCCCCTAGATTAGACTCATCTGCTATCCAGCAGGCACCATTCACAGTAGGTAAGTGAGCCAGGATCCAAAAAGGACCAGTACTCCATCAGTCCCTTTTACAGACCTAGTCCTCCCTCCCCACTATGAGAAACATAAACTCTTCTGAGAAAACCATAATTAAAGGCAATACCAAGGTCAGTCAAGTGAAGCAAACAATAAGACTATGTACTATGCCTTTAAAGTAAACTTTTTTTGCCATGATTGTGTTGATTGGGACTTTAGACTACATTTTATCATAAGTGTTGTTTATAACTGTGAAATTAAGTGAAGTGTTATGGTGAAAAGCAGCTAGAATGAGAAGAACGTGTGCAAACCTCACAGCGTTGGAACACAATCATTAATACATGTTTTATATCCAAAAATGAGACGTTTCTGTGAGTAAAGCATGGAGTGCAGCAAGGAATGGAGGGGATTCTTCAAGTCTCCCAAACTTAGGAAAAGCGAAAAAAAGAACAAAGAAACAAAACAAATCTCTACTGCTCTATATAGATTGTGAGCGCTGTGATAGGCATATATCATAAAAGCGTTCTAAATATTACTGAATACAAAATAATTAGGGGTTTAGCTGCATAGTTTGGCCAAAATATGTTTAAGATTGCTCATCCCGCCAAGGTACCCTATTTAGAACGAGTCCTAATCCTAACCTATACATGTTAGAATCAGAAACATTTAACCTTCAAATATTATTCTAATGACATTTTTTTATGGAAACGCGTTAGAGAGCCTAGATAAAAAGCACCAAAAACTTAAAAGAAAACCTGTAATTTCCCCTGTATTAGACTCACCTGATATCCAGCAGGCACCATTCACAGTGGGCAAGTGAGCCAGGATCCAGAAAGGACCAGTACTCCACAATAACATGTACAGGTTAGGTATAGGACTTCCTCTAAATAAGGTTTATTGGCAGGGTGAGCGAGCTTAAACAGATTTTGACAAAAATATGCAACTAAAACCCTAATTATTTTTTATTCAGTAATATTTAGCAAACTTTTATTACAGATGCCTATCACAAGGCTCACAATCTATACTATTTGTGTGCAGCAGCTCAGGTTTGTTTTGTTTCTTTGTTCTTGTTCTAGGTTTTTTCATAAGTTTGGGGGACTGGGAGACGTCTCATTTTTGTATATAAAACATGTATTAATCATGGTGTTCTAGTGCTGTGAGTTTTTCTTTCATGGTTTATAAAAGGCTTTTGTTCATCAAGTAACATGTTCAACTTTTGCAGTATTTCCCTCGTTCATGCAGAGGAAAGAAAATAAAATTACCAGTTATGGCCATAATGGGTAAACAAAAATGTCTGTCTCCAGAAGGCAACTGGATTTTTCCCTTGATCAAATTTCTACCTGCATTAAATACAATTGTCACAATTCTCTATATAGTTGCAAAGTGATAGATTGTACAGCACTCTGGCACTCAGATTGAACATGCTGAGCAATTCTGAAGCCAACCAACACACCACAGAAGACAAATAAAAATGTTTAGTGCACAGTCATACCTAACACTGGTGTGCCAAAGTTGTGCTGAATGTATTACAAAGTATTGATGCCTCTGACACTAAAACAATTAAATATGCATAAATAAGTGTTAAAACCATTGAAACACTTCCATCAACAAGTTACATTTCAATGTGATGGCATTGAATTAAACAAACAGTGCTTTTCCCCTTACGATCAATTTATTTACTGTATGCATCTCTAAACAATAAAAGAAAAAACATCCATACTGCAAAATAAGGTATCTGTGTGCATTTTCCTATAATGCAAAGCAGAGTTAACCAACCTTTGCCACTTCAGTGGGGAGAACAGCTGAGGATAAATAAAAACAACATTGACAATATGCTAGCATACGTGCTTTGATTACATCTCAACATATTCACTAAGATGTCTTCACCATTATAGTCACGTCAATAAACAGCAAATACGGCAACACTGCCATGACTTTACCAAGTTTCCGATTTTCTAGTGAATAATTTGACAATGCCTTATTTGCATTTTGAATTGCAGCTTACTGAGCCATTGTCTTATTCCTGTGGGTATGTTTATATTTTCTGTGTCACACTTCGACATATGCACTAAGATTCTCTGCTGGTTCTGTCCTTACATGATACAACTGATCAGTTGTTTCTAGCTCACAGCAGGCTGAGAATCAGCTGATTCATGTAAACAGAAGATTCACAAGGCACTCCACAAGGCAAAGAGTGTGGCTTGAGAGTCTACTGTTTACATGAATCAGCTGTCTATATTAATTTATAGCAGTGTGTGTATATACAGTGTGTGGTAATATATTGGTCTAGCACAGAAACTAATTACCATATAGTGACATGTTGTGCTACCAACAATTAAAGGTAAATTTCTCAAAACATATTAATATAAAAACTATTTTTTTTCTTCAAACTATATATTCATATTTACAGTAAAAGGTTCACTTTAAGAATGACTGATTCTTAATATGGATGGGTGAAACTTTCCGTCTCAAACTGAAATCGGCAAAAAATGGCACTTTTCTCTTGGTGAAAAATTTCCCACAAATAGTGCCGATCGTCTGCTTTTTTCCACTTTTTTGCCCACTGAAATCAAGGAGAACATAGAAGTTACACACAACACATTACAAATAATATTTTATTTCCCAAAGGCACAGAAAGAGGGTGCCTGTGTTGGTGGGGTGTGGGGAAAGAATCAGTTGAACAGGGGATGCTTTTTGGGGGGTTGTTTACTGGGATTGAGGGGCACTTAATAAAAAAGAAATGCTAAATAAAATAAAATAAAATAAAAGTAAAAACCTAAGACATGGTATAAAGCGGTCTGAGGAGGATGCCTGTGTTGGTGAATGAATTAATCATTTGAACAGGGAATTTGTTTTATAGGGCTTTCTTGACTGTTATTGGAGGGACAGTCAATAAAAAAATAAATCAATAAAATAAAATAAGACATTTGTATTCAAAGGGGTAATAATACTTTGTTTTATCTTTATTTTATTTTGTAGGCATTAAAAAAAACATGAAGAACGATATAAGTGTTCTCTCTCAAACCTTTATGGTTTGAGAGATATTCACAAGCAAAGTTTCCCCTCCCACCCCTTTTACCTTGTGTAAGCCATCTCTTCTCAGATGTGGAATCCAGTCCATAGAGCAGACAGATAACAGAATGGGGACAATCTTCTTCTTATGAGAACAATGAAAGCCCTGCCCCCCTTGACAAGTTTTTCTGTTTTTTCCCTTATCTTAATTGAAGATTGTCCCTCTCTGCAGTCTACCTGGGCACCTCCCTTCTGATCTGGCTGAACAGTGTTACAACAGTAAAAGGGGCGGGAGGGGGATACTTTGTCATTGAATTACTCTTGAAATACAACTATGACAGAATTGAAATAACACTCTCCAAAGTCCAAATACTATGATGATTAATTATAGATGCTTTTATTATGAAACATTACTATCCCTTTAAAGTGACAGAGACAGGAACTCCCTGACATAAGCTGCCACTGGGGTGGACTGATACTTGACTTGAAAGAATATTTTGTAGAGGATGATTTGTTTAATTTGTTGTTAGAGGCCTTTGTAGGACTTAGACTTATTAGAGCCCCAAGCCCTGAAGAAACATTGATTTGTTGGACTTAAGTTTGTTTGGCACAAATCCTAAGGAATAGTGTTGAGCGAGCATGCTCGGCCGATGCTCGGATCGGCTCGAGCATCGCTCTGCTCGGCACATGGCGGTACTCGTACGAGTACCGCCATGTGCTCGCCCGGCATGTTCGGGTGGCGGGGATCTGTGCCGAAGGAGGCACAGATCTGAAGATGCTCCGCTGGACCACCAGGGACTGGAGGTAGGGGGCATTGCGGAGATGAAGGGGGCATTGCGGAGATGAAGGGGGCATAGCGGAGATGAAGGGGGACATTGCGGAGATGAAGGGGGCATTGCGGAGATGAAGGGGGACATTGTGGAAGGGGGGCATTGCGGAGATGAAGGGGGCATTGCGGAGATGAAGGGGGTATAGCGGAGATGAAGGGGGACATTGCGGAGATGAAGGGGGCATTGCGGAGATGAAGGGGGCATTGCGGAGATGAAGGGGGCATATCGGAGATGAAGGGGGCATTGCGGAGATGAAGGGGGACATTGTGGAAGGGGGGCATTGCGGAGATGAAGGGGGCATAGCGGAGATGAAGGGGGCATAGCGGAGATGAAGGGGGACATTGCGGAGATGAAGGGGGCATTGCGGAGATGAAGGGGGACATTGTGGAAGGGGGGCATTGCGGAGATGAAGGGGGCATTGCGGAGATGAAGGGGGCATAGCGGAGATGAAGGGGGACATTGCGGAGATGAAGGGGGCATTGCGGAGATGAAGGGGGCATAGCGGAGATGAAGGGGGACATTGCGGAGATGAAGGGGGACATTGTGGAAGAGGGGCATTGTGGAGATGAAGGGGGGCATTGACCAGGCACCCTCCCCTCATCAGAGCAGGGGGTGCCTGGTGTAATGCTCGTGTCGCCCCATTCAATTCAATGGGGCTCGGGTGCTCGGCCGAGCACTCGAGCCTCCGGCGGTGCTCGGTCAGAGCACCCGAGCACCCGAGCATCGGGGTACTCGCTCAACACTACTAAGGAAACATTGATTTGTAGGACTTAGGCTTGTTAGAAACAAACCCCCCAAAATTGTTTATTTTTTTGTAGGGCTAGTTTTTATTTATTTATTTATTTTAAACACTGAGAAAAAAAATAAAAATGCCATACTGGTCTAATGCCAGCAGGTCATGTTGGCCAGTGGCCAGCTTCAAATGTCCGCCTGAGTTGCAACTGCTGTTCATACTGCTGCTGCTGAGTTGTTTAAGCAGCAGGATGAATAGACAGCTGAAAAGGAATGGGATCGACAATAGCAGTAACATGGAAGATGGATGATGGAGGTTCCATTTGCCACGACTGGCTCCAGTGATGCGCCTAAGGCAGTAGCAGCAGAATAAGTAGCCTCCAGTATTTGTGGAGAAAAGAACAAGTTGGCCATTAAATATTCTCCACCTGCCCCTCCTCTAAAATCATCATGGTTGTGTTGTTATTAGAATATATTTTTTCCCTTGATAGCAGGATCAGTGGGTCTCCTCAGCAACTGCAATGTGCACAGTATGTGTGTGGTAAATAACACATATCCAAACACCATGACGCCCGAAACAAAGTACTGCCGCTGTCACTGTACCCCTTTTCCACAACCGCTAAGGACACATGACAACTTGCTGACAGTTTAATAGTAGTGATAATCCCTCCCTGCCACCATCTTAGCATATTCTACAGGATGAAATCTCCTCTGATGCCGCTTGATGCACTGATTGTGATTCTCCTCCACCACACTGGCATGTGTGGTCAGTGCACCACACAGTGTGCAATGGGTAGATCCTAACATCAACAGAGTGGCTATCATTTGGCGGGGGAAGTAATGAACAAGGAGGATTGGCAGAAGATGTAGTTACCCTAGAAGGTGATTGCGAGCTAGTTGTTTCACTCATCCTGGAACTTCCAGTCTCTGCCTGGTTGTTCTATTCCTCCTCTTTGATCTCTGCCTCACTTCTTGTTGCCTTATTGGCAAGTCAGGGACAGCAAAAGCAGTGCTTGATTTCTATGGTGAGTGTTTGGCTTTAACATATTTGGAATAAATGTCATAGTGTCTGTTTTTCAGGTGTGATATGAGGAAGCTTGTGTCAAGGTGTGTTCGCTCCTTTCCTCTTTTCACTGACTTGTCACAAATTGTGCACAGTGCCTTTGCTGATGACTGTACTGTGCCTGCCCCAACAGAAAAATAGTCCCACACCCATGATGACTTCAGAGGGAGGGGAAAGGTGGAGAAGAATGGCCTCTTTCTTGTGGTCCTCCACATTCCCCTTCATTGACTGTGGCAGCGGATAATGTTGCTGCTGTTGTTGCTACTGCCTCAGAGTCAGCACTGCAACTAGGATCAGGAGTTTTGCTACTGCTGGTAAGTGGAACCTGTCCTAGTCCCGTATCGCTTGTTGACCCCATTTCCACTGTGTCCACTGTGGTCTGTGGCACACTAACCTGCTCCTCAGCATCCTGCTGCCCTTGCCTCAGCATCAGAAGGAATTAGAGCAGTTGCAAATTCCTCTAATTCCAAGATGTCCTTGCTAGTGGTGGTGGTGATGCCCATCCTCATTCCTGTCTCCCATTCCTTCTCAGTTTCTGCTAAAAAGGCCATCAATGTCTCTTCCACCCCAGCTTCTCCAGCATCATCACCACCACCACTAGTCCCTACATGCTGTTGTTGCTGCTGCTGCTGCTCTATTCCAGACATCTCACTGCTGCTTGGAGGAGGTGACGAGCCATGTGACAGAGGGTCCCCTAATGTCACACTTGCCATTGCCTTTTGACCTGAAGAAGAAGGCAGCCTAGCCCTAGCAGAAATAGCAACCAGACACAGGAAGCTGATCTGTGCTCCTGCTGGTGGTGGTGGTATTAATTCTCAGCCTGTTCTCCTCCCCCAACACCAGTTCTGGCCTCTTCAGGTTCATGTTCCACCTGAACACTGTAGTGAAGTGAAGGGGAGGACTCCCAGTCCCAGGGTCAGGAGAATGGTGTGGGCTCCCTTGACCACTAGTCTGGATGCTGTAAAATGTTTCCCCTACCACTCCGGCTGCTTCACCATTACTGCTACTACTAGCACCAACCACATCAAGTTAAGCCGCAGAGTCTTCCTCCTCAGTCTCACAGTCACTAGTAATATCAGGATATTGTTGATTACCCCCTCCTTCACTCCTAAGGCTAAATAGCTGCTGAACCTTAGTAGCAATAAGTAGTACTAGCACTGGCAGGACTGCTTGGGAATGGCAAGTGTGATTTAGGGTCCCTTGCTGTCACACTTGGCATAGTTTTCTCCTTCCCCCCCTGAGTACTACAAGAAACACTAGCAGCAGGCAGAGTATTGGTGCAGCAAGTTCAGCACTGGCAGCAGGTTCAGTACTAGCAGCAGGTTCAGCACTGGTAGCAGGTTCAGTACTGGCAGCAGGTACAACACTAGTGGCTGCAGGATCAGAAATGGGGGCACTGGCAGTAGGGGCAGCAAGTCTGGCAACAGGTACAACACTAGTGGCTGCAGGTTCAGAAATGGTGACACTGGCAGCAGGGGCAGTACATCTGGCAACAGGTACACACTAGTGGCTGCAGGATCAGAAATGGTGGCACTGGCAGCAGGGGCAGCACATCTGGCAACAGGTGCAACACTAGTGGCTGCAGTTACAGAAATGGTGGCACTTCCCCCCCTGAGTACTACAAGAAACACGAGCAGCAGGCAAAGTATTGGTGCAGCAGGTTCAGCACTGGCAGCAGGTTCAGTGCTAGCAGCAGGTTCAGCACTGGCAGCAGGTTCAGTACTGGCAGCAGGTTCAGTACTGGCAACAGGTACATCACTAGTGGCTACAGGATCATAAATGGTGGCACTGGCAGCAGGGGCAGCACATCTGGCAACAGGTATAACACTAGTGGCTGCAGTTACAGAAATGGTGACACTGGCAGCAGGGGCAGCACGTCTGGCAACAGGTACAACACTAGTGGCTGTAGGATCAGAAATGGTGTCACTGGCAGCATGGGCAGCACATTTGGCAACAGATACAACACTAGTGGCTGCAGAAACAGAAATGGTGGCACCGGCAGCAGGGGCAGCATGTCTGGCAACAGGTACAACACTAGTGGCTGCAGGATCAGAAATGGTGACACTGGCAGCAGGGGCAGCACGTCTGGCAACAGGTACAACACTAGTGGTTGCAGGATCAGAAATGGGGGCACTGGCAGCAGGGGCAGCAAGTCTGGCAACAGGTACAACACTAGTGGCTGCAGGATCAGAAATGGTGGCACTGACAACAGAAGCAGCACGTCTGGCAACAGGTACAACACTAGTGGCTGCAGGATCAGAAATGGTGGCACTGACAACAGAGGCAGCACGTCTGGCAACAGGTACAACACTAGTGGCTGCAGGATCAGAAATGGTAGCACTGGCAGCAGGGGCAGCACGTCTGGCAACAGGCACCACATTAGTGGCTGCAGGATCAGAAATGGTGGCACTGGCAGCAGGGGCAGTACATCTGGCAACAGGTACAGAACTAGTGGCTGCAGGATCAGAAATGGTGGCACTGGCAGCAGGGGCAGCACATCTGGCAACAGGTGCAACACTAGTGGCTGCACTTACAGAAATGGTGGCACCAGCAGCAGGGGCAGCATGTCAAGCAACAGGTACAACACTAGTGGCTGCAGGATCAGAAATGGTGACACTGGCAGCAGGGGCAGCACGTCTGGCAACAGGTACAACACTAGTGGCTGCAGGATCAGAAATGGGGGCACTGGCAGCAGGGGCAGCAAGTCTGGCAACAGGTACAACACTAGTGGCTGCAGGATCAGAAATGGTGGCACTGGCAGCAGGGGCAGCAAGTCTGGCAACAGGTACAACACTAGTGGCTGCAGGATCAGAAATGGTGGCACTGGCAACAGAGGCAGCACGTCTGGCAACAGGTACAACACTAGTGGCTGCAGGATCAGAAATGGTAGCACTGGCAGCAGGGGCAGCACGTCTGGCAACAGGTACAACACTAGTGGATGCAGTTACAGAAATGGTGACACTGGCATCAGGGGCAGCACATCTTACAGCAGGCACAGGCAGCTGACCTGTCCTGCTCTCACTATTCTTTTCTCCCTTCCTTCCCATTCCTTTTTCTCCCTTCCTTTCCTTTTCTCCCTTCCTTCCCATTCCCTTTTCTCCCTCCCTTCTTATTAAATTCCCCAAGATCCCTTGGGGTGATTTAGGGGTATTGGACAGCATTGGTTCAGTACTGCTAGTCACTTCCTCCTCCACCTCCTCCTCAGACTCAGTGGACACATAATAAGGGTCCTTCCAGTTGCTCTTTTTGCTGATATTTAGCAATTTTTGCTAAATATCACAAGAGAACAGCACAGCACGTCTATCTCGCTCTGCAGCTGCTTCTATTGTGTCTGCCTTCAGCGAAAATGTCACGTTTTTATAGCGGAAGTGCGAAAACAATGTAAATCAATGGGCGAAAACATTTTAGCCATTGAAAAAATGGCAAAAGATTTTGGCAAATGGGAGAAAGATGCGAAAATTTTAACCGTTAGTTTTAAAGCGGATTTTCCCACGAAAAAGCAGATAAAGTGGTTTTCGAGAAATTTCCCACTGGAGCATGGCGACAACTTTCGCCCCACCCCTAATTCTTAATAAACATGATACCATGGAATAATGTTTAATATGACACATATTTAAAAAAGGTTAACCACTTATATCTTATCACGGTGCCCCGTGATTGCCTGTGACTGACATTGCCCTGGAGCGACATTGTTTACTATCTAGCTGTCGCTCTCGCTGAGTCACTATTCTTATAGGGCACCACGCTGATGAGGTCATTGCTCCACCTACCCGTCAGGGTTTTTAAACCTCAACCTGTGTCACTTCCAGTGCCCTTTCGTGGTGTACCTAAGCTTATTACTGTGTTTGTGCATTACCGTTCCTGTGTATTACCTGGCTACGTCTGACTACCCGTTCCAGTTCTGACTCCTGGCTCGTCTGACTACCTGTTTCAGTTCTGACTCTTGGCTCGTCTGACTACCCGTTCCGGTTCTGACTACTGGCTCGTCTGATTACCTGTCCCTGTTACGACCATTGGCGACTTCTGACTATCTGATCTGGTTTTGAGCTTTGGCTGCCTCCTGGTTTACCCTCTGTGTTGCGCTCCGTGACCATTCTGTTTATCAGTTTGGTTCCCGTGATTCCCTGTGTCTTCCGCTTTGCACTCGCTTCCGTTAAGCGGCGCTTGTTGGTCACTCTGTGTGTCTGACCTCCCGTGGCCGTACCAGTCTGTGCTGTCTAGCCTATTCTCCATCTGGCTACTGCCTGTCTGATACTGGTCTACTCCACATATTTGCCGACTTTGTTGTATGGGAGTGCTCTACACTGCCCTCACATCTACCGTGTAGTCCCAGGGCCATTCTGTTTCTGACCACCTGTCCTATGGAGAGTGAGGAACGTGCCTACACTGTTCCTCTCTGGTCTCGTGAAGGTGTGCCATCCTATCTGGGTACTGGAGTGCTCTGCACTGTGCCCACATCTACCGTGTAGTCCAAGGGCCATTCCGTTTCTGACCACCTGTCCTGTGAAGGGTGAGGAAAGTGCCTGCACTGTTCCTCTCTGGTCTTGTGAAGGTGTGCCATTCCATCTGTGTATGGGAGTGCTCTGCACTGCCCTCACATCTATCGTGTAGTCCCAGGGCCATTCCGTTGCTGACCACCTGCCTGGTGAAGGGTAAGGAAAGTGTCTCCACTGTACCTACCTGGTTTTGTGAAGGTGTGCCACTATCTCCTGCCACTTGTGTCATTGTGAAGGTGTGCCACTATCTACTGCCACTTGTGTCATTACCATAACTACTGTGAGTCATTTATTGCCATCTGCCTCTTGCCTTATCTCCTGCCTTTCATTGTATTTAATAAAGTTTTATATTAAGTTCATCTGTACTTGTAAGTGTGTTCAATTCCTAGTCACTCCGTGACATATCTTAGATAACAGTACACTGCAAGTATGCAAGATGAGGACATATTGTTGGTTTACTTGTTAGATAATGTTGCACAACAAGACTAAAGTCTAGATCACACTGGAAACTGAATTGCATAGAGTAAAAAAATGAATTAAACGGTTATAATTGTGTCATATAGGACTGTTTACATTGCTAAAAATGCACTGCATCAAAGTAATGCATACTGATGCAAGCATTGTTATCAAAAGTATATGTGTTTTTTTTTTTTGTGAAAGTATTTTACCAGGAAAAATACAATGAGATTGTCTCTCGTTTTCAAGTATGTCCTGGACTCATTTTATCTACCTTAGAAAGATGAAAGGCTGAGCTGACCTTGCCGGGACTAGAACCTGTAACCTCACATTCTGAGCAGATTCTACAGCTGGTGCCTTAACCAACTGAGCAGATTTGTATTTGTATTGATTTCAATGGTATTGCAACAAATATTGCAGGTTGCAATGAGCTATTGAAGCTGCAATATTGAATTTGAAGAGAACCATTAAGAGTGAAAAAGTTTTCTTCAAATGAATCAAATAACATTGGAAAATGCATGAGAAGCACATATTTAACATGATTTAATGTGCAATTTCATTGCATGAAACAAATTGCCTGTATGAATAACCTAAGGGATAGTGGGAACCTAATAACATATAGTGCTATGACCAGTGAACTATATAATACTAGTGTAAAAGCCCATGTACACGGGATTAGGTCTGGGTGATGTTAACCCTTTGAGTGCCAGAGGGGTATGCAACGCATTGCTTTGCAATGCATTGCACACCCCTTTGTCACTCAAAGGGTTAAGAGGCCGGTCCTGCTCTGCGTCCTGCCGCTGACGCAGTCATGCACTGTAGAGACTGCTCCCAGCACAGAACTCCCAGCATTCTGTGCTCCCAGCACAGAACTCCCAGCATTCTGTGCTCCCACCACAGAACTCCCAGCATTCTGTGCTCCCACCACAGAACTCCCAGCATTCTGTGCTCCCAGCATTCTCTACTGTCCATGACAGCTTCTGACAAACATCCTAGCAAATTATTATATAGGATATGTGGTAGAATGAACAAGGATTACTTTAATGCGAGTGATAGGAGACATTTTAAATCAACCACACAATTCCTTTGAGGTTAATTAACTCCTTTCAGGTGATTAGGGATGTTTGCATGAAACAATTTGCCACTGTGAACTTAACCTAAGGGATAGTGGGAAACCTAATAACATACAGTGCTATAACCAGTGAACTACATAATATATATGGTAGCATGTACGAGGATTACATTCATGTGTGCATTGTGATATTTGACACCTGTGCTACTAGAAAGTAATAAGAGCCATTCTAAATGAACCAAACAATTCCCTTGAGTTTAATTAATTTCTTTCAGTTGATTAGGGATGTTTGTTGCTGATGGTATTAAACTTACCCACACACAAGGAAATAATCACTACTCCAATGTTACCTTTGCTAATGCACTTTGGACCATGTAGATAAGGTGGGGTAGGCAACGTATTCAGCATTGTGGAATAAGTTGCGCTATATAAATAAAGTATAATAATAATAACGCGTATTTATATAGTTCCTTTCTCCCAGTGGGACTCAAAGCGTTTTCAGCGCACGCTCTCGGAATTAACCAAATTGGCAGCTGAAATAATAGATGTTATTATTACCCAATCAATGGTACTCATTTATCGACCTCAGAAGGATGAAGGGCTGAGTTGACCCTGCTGGGATTTGAACCTGCAACCTTGAGGTTTGAACATAATAATAAAGAATAATAATTTGGTATTAAAACTGTTGGGGACTCCAACTCTCATCATCTCCAACCAGCTGTTGTCTCGTTTGGGATAAATGGTGTTGTAGTGTCTATTGGCTGGAGTGTTAAAGTTTGCTTACCAATATAAATAAGGTGATCAGATGATCCTTGAGTTATGAAAATTCCATTCTGCAGGGCTGCACTGGAATTAGCATAACCTGGGGGGATCATAAGCACCCTGCATTCAAAGGGATTTGTGGTCACCTTCCACATAGAAAACAGGAGCAAAATTGGGGCAAACCAACTACATCATAGGACACAAATTGCATTGTGCTTGTAAATCCCTTGAATGTTAGAAAGATCTCCAACACAATGCAAAACAATGTGCTGAAGACTTCTCCAGCATTCAAGGGGTTGAAAGTCTAATTAACTGAGTGGAAGTTTGATGTGTTTTTATTTCTCACTTACGAAGAAGCTGGTTTGTCCAAAATTGCTCTCTCTTTTGGTTTGTGTATATGGTTCACTCAGTTAAACTCAGCAAAAGTGCTCTAAATTGGCTTTAATTTAGACCTCCACACTGGAAGGGAAAGGTAAGTAATTTCTAACAAAAGTAGAGAAGTGAACTCAAAGTCTACTAAAGAAGACTATTGCTACACATGCAAACACTTAACCTCTTGCCAGCTGAGATCTCCAATATACATATACATATATATGTGCAAAGTCTTAGGCAGGTGCAAAAATATGCTATAAAGTAATAGACATGTTAATCGTATATTTTTATCATTTAACAAAATCATAGTGAGAGAACACAAGAAAAATCTAGATCAAATCAATATTTGGTGTGACCATCCTTTGCCTTCAAAACAGTATCAATTATTCCAGGTACATTTGCACATAGTTCTTTTAGGGAAATCTGCAGGTAGGTTGTTCCAAACATCTTGTAGAGCTAACCACAGTTTTTCTGTGGATTTAGGCAGCCTCAGTTGCTTTTCTCTCTTCTTGTGATCCCAGCCACACTCAATGATGTTGAAATCAGGGCACTGGTGGGGGGGGGGCATACAATCACTTCCAGTACTCCTTGTTCACTATCATGCTGCAGAATAAATATGGGGCCAATCAGATGCCTCCCTGATGGCTAAGTATCTGCCTGTACTTCTCAACATTGAGGAGACCATTCATTCTGACCAAATCCCCAACTCCATTTGCAGAAATGCAGCCCCAAACTTGCAAGGAACCTCCACCATTGCCTGCAGACACTCATTCTTGTACCACTCTCCAGCCCTTCGGCAAACAAACTGCCTTCTGCTACAGCCATATATTTAAAATTTTGACTCATCAGTACAGAGCACCTGCTGCCATTTTTCTGCACCCCAGTTTCTTTGTTTTTGTGTATTGTTGAGTCGTTTGGCCTTGTTTCCACTTCGGAGGTATGGTTTTTTGGCAGCAAGTCTTCCATGAAGACTGCTTCTGACCAGACTGCTCCAGACAATAGATTGTGTACATGGATCCCACTGTTTTCTGCCAATTCTGATCTGATAGCACTGCTGGACATCTTCCAATTGTGAAAGGAAGTAAGCATGATGTGTCTTTCATCTGCTGCACTAAGTTTCCTTGGCAGACGACTGCATCTACGATCCTCAAAGTTGCCTGTTTCTTTGTATTTCTTCAAAAGAGCTTGGACAGCACATCTGGAAATCCCTGTCTGCCTTTAAATTTCTGCCTGGGAGAGACCTTGCTGATGCAGTATAACTACTTTGTGTCTTGTTGCTGTGCACGGTCTTGCCATAGAGTATGACTTTTGACATTAAACTGTCTTTAGCAACCTCACATTGTTAGCTGAGTTTGGCTGTTCCTTACCCAGTTTCATTCTTCCTACACAGCTGTTTCTGTTTCAGTTAATGATTGTGTTTCAACCCACATATTTAATTGATGATCATTGGTACCTGTTTGGTATAACTGTTTAATGATACACCGGACTATATTCCTACAAAATCCCTGACTTTTTTGCAAGTGTACCACCAAAGGGTGGTCACACCAAATATTGATTTGGTTTAGATTTTTCTTTTATTCACTCATTATCATTTTGTTAATTTATAAAAATTATTGAACTATTAACATATCTGTTTTTGAAAGCATTCTTACTTTACAGCATTTTTCACACCTGCCTAAGACTTTTGCACATATATGTAAGTGTGTATATATATATATATATATATATATATATATATATATATATGAGATCTCCTTAATGCACAAGGAATTAAGTGTGCATGTGTAGCAACAGTCTTATTTTGTAGACTTTGAGTCCACTTCTCTACCTTTGTTAGACATTACTTACCTTTCCCTTCCAGTATGGGGGTCTAAATTATATATAATTTAGAGCACTGCATTAACATGTCTATTCTGAAAGCATTCTTACTTTACTGCATTTTTAACACCTGCCTAAGACTTTTGCACAGTACTATACACAAATATATATATATATATATATATATATATATATATGTATATATATATATATATTTGCATTGCATTATAACCCATGTTAGGATTTAAGGGGATAAAGTGGTACATCTAACACAGTGTTTCTTTCAAGGACAAGGGGACCTATGTTTAAGCTGGAGCACAACTGCACCCATGTGAGGGTGTAAAATCCCCATTAATTGGAATGGCACTTTTAATGGCTGGAATGTATCAAACACATTGTGCAGCAGTCCACTGAGGAGATTTATCTAACACTGACGGAGTTAAAGGCCTCATTTAAATCAGTAGATATGAACATACAGCCCTATGACCTGCTTAGTACTTTTCAAAAACATTCCACCAACTGTGAGGAATTGGGATCTATGGATTTCAGTGCAGCCCTGAAATATGCATAATGCATAATTCCTGTATTTCCCTGGTTAACTCTTTGAGTGCCAGGATGGTATCCAATGCATTGAGCTGCAATACATTAGATACCTCACTGGCACTCAAAGGGTTAAAGGAGAGGTCTGGTCAACTTACCCAAGTCTATGTTGTTCTAGATTATGAATTGTCTTTTAGCGTGGTTTGGGACTTTGTTTAAACAGGCATAACTGCAGTGTTCTGATCCATAAAGGATGCAGGCAAGGTGAGTTACCTTTCAGAATATCAATCTATCTCTCTGCTAGTGAAATGTTTGTTAGGTCTGACTGTTTTTCAGTCTAAAAAAATTCAGCTGTCCTCTATACTGTTACTTCCAACCACTGTAACTCCAATAAGCCATTGTGGAAACAAAATATTTTTTTAAAATTTAATCCTGTGCATGTCCCTTTACCCGTGTAAGCTCTGCTACTGGGTCCCAGTGATTGCACTGACATGATACAGATTAATACAATATATATGTAGATGAATGCTGATGGGGCTTTCTGATGCATTCATTGACCCATTGCCTTTATAAGGCTAGCACAACAGACAAGATGTATTAAAATGATCTAAGGCAACAAATGGGTTCAGTGAGCTCTTTGCACTATATCATATGTATACATATCTGTGCATATGTTTTATATATATGCTAAGCTCAACAGAAAAAAAATCGACTTGTCTGCAACATTTCTTCCACCATTGTACACATCATTTTTGCACAGATTAACAGTCCTGTAACTATGCCAAGGACCTGGTGGTGGGCAAATTAGTGTTAGTTCTTAGGGCACACCAGCAAGTAAGCTTTTCATGATATCCCTGCCTAATAGCAGGTGAGTAATCAATGGCTCAGCACTCAGTTATTTTGCTTGCTCTACCTATCCTTAATTAGCAATATCATGAAAACAGCTGTTGCTATGCCCTGAGGACTGGAGCTGCCTGACAGTCACTGCCTTAACAGTTGGTGTTATTGGGTTACACCTGTTAAGGAAGGTATTAAGCATCATCAGTCTTTTGCATGTAAAATACATTTCACCTTTTGCTGAGTTCTTTTTACATCTGCCTGAATAAGTCCTCCCATACTAACCAAATAATAACCTTCTCATTGTCACAATCTTCTACTTTAGATTTAACACACGTATGTTTCGTTTCCTGAACTTTACATAATTCACCCCCTCTCTTTTTTACCTGCTACAACAGAATAAAAATATTTTTCTTTGCTGTCTTTTCCTTTATCTGAAGTTATTTGGTGATTTTTACACCACCCTCCATATAATAATGTTATATAAAAAGCTCTGTAGTTCTTTATATCTCATTTATCTCCTCTTACAGGATAATAACACCTCCTAATAACCTCACTAACCTTACTACGAATAGAAAATCCCATTGGCCACTGTCATGTTTTGCCTTTGCCCCTTGGTTCAGGAAATAACATCTTCAGTCCAACCTGATGTCATATTCATGGAAGTGGCAATCACAGTTGCAAGCAGAACTACATGATCTCAATCTTTACTCGCTGCACATGGAAATCTTAACCCTTTAGGAACCAGAGGGGAATGCATGCCTTGCTTTGCAATGTGGTTCACATCAGGGGCGGACTGACAGGACCCAGGGCCTCTGGTTCAAAAAGAGGTCTGGGCCCCCTGACCAATGACATCACTGGCCCCTCCCTATGACATAATGGCCTGGTGGCTCTGCCTGCAGAGAGTTTGTATAAATAATTTGCAGAAGAGGGTATTAACCCTTTGAGTGCCAGAAATGTACACATCAAATAGCTTTGCAATGCGTTGCGTACTGCTCTGATACTCAAAGGGTTAAAAATATATAAATATTAAAAATATAAATAAAACTAACCTTACGCTGCTGGCTAGCTTCTTGCTGGTTGGCTGGAGGCTGCTTGGCAACTGGTTGGATAGCTTGAGGGTGTGCTGGTTGGCTGGCCTGGTGGCTGTGCCTGGAGCGATTATAATGTTTAATTTATAATTTGCAAATGTGTGGTGGCCTGGGGTACTGGATGTCCTGGGGTTACTGGACCAGGTCCAGTAAACCCCCCAGGACATCAATTACCCATTACCCCCCCAGGCCATCAAGTACCCCCAGGCCATCCAATAACTCCCAAGCCATCCAGTACCCCCAGGCCATCCAATAACCCCCCAAGCCATCCGGTACCCCCAGGCCATCCAATAACCCCCCCAAGCCATCCAGTACCCCCAGGCCATCCAATGACCCCCCAGGCCATCCAATAACCCCCCAAGCCATCCAGTACCCCCAGGCATCCAAACAAAAACATCCAGTAACCCCCTCCAGGCCATACCCACCCAGGCCATCCAGTACGCCCCTCCAGGCCATCCAGTATCCCCCCAGGCCATCTAGTACCCCCCATAACATCCAGTACCTCCACCCCAGGCTTACCTGTACTGTGTGGTTGAGGTGGTGGGCCTTTGTGCTAATGCTGTGCTGTCAGTGTCACTGTTGCTGTTGTGCTGGTCCTTGCATTAGTCCTCCTGGCAAGTTGAGTCCCCACTCCCAGTAGTCCATCCTCCTGTGACCTGCTGTCCTCTCCTGATCCTGCTGAGTGTCCTGTCCTCCTTGTCGCCGGTGGGCTCATGTGATGTCCTGACTCCTGTCTGCAGACTGAGTCCCCACCCCATCAATTTGCATGCTGCGGTCACATAGGAAGAAGAGGCTGAGTGAGGCACAGAGAGAGAAGCCATCAGAAGAGCTTGCTGCCAGCAGCTGCCAGACTAACAACTCCAGCGGTGAGTCTGGACTCTGGCAGACTGGCAGCAAGCGGTGGATAAGATCTTCTGACAATCCAATCTAATTCTGAGCCCTGGGCAATGTTGTGCAGGCGGCAGCTGCAGTACCGGTTCCGTGACCGCACTGCACATATACTGCTGAGCCTGCGCGGCTGCCTTAAGTTAAGCATGGCAGTCCAGGCAACAACTACGGCATCAAGGCAGTAGTTTAATACTGAGGCCTCAGTGCCTTAAGGAGCACAGTGCAGCCGGCAGCTGCTTTAAATAAGCGCACACGGGCCCCTACAGCAAGCATACAGGAGTCCAACAGCGACATGTCATACATAACATAATTATTATAATTGGCGGACCCCTCGCTCCGTGCCTGAATGCCTGAATGGTCAGTCCGCCCCTGGTTCACATACATCTGGGGCTCGATTCTATTACCGGAGCTAAAACCAGCGTTACAAGAAAAACAAGTAGCGCAAATTTTGCAAAACATGTGTTACGTCCGTATTCTATTGTAGAACCATGGTAAAACAAAACTGGTGTAGACAGCACTTTTCAGAGTAGTAACAAAGCTGGCGCTGTCTACTTTTTTCTGACTACTGCCTACAAAAAACGTGCAAAATGTAAAAGTCCAAGGAAACAGGCGTACATTTGACGACAGAAAGATCAAGTTCAGTGTTAGATGTGTTCTCCACATAACAAAATCTGACAGAGTGTCCCCCCTTGACTTATTAACCCCCACTTTTAAAAGTCAACTTGCAGTGCTTTATTTCACCACATTAATCTGACAAATATTGTTCATAGTCGACAATTAACCCTTCCCCTTCCAAAGTCGACTTATAATGCTTTCTTTCACCACATTAATCCAACAAATATTGTTCATAGTCGACAATTAACCCTTCCCCTTCCAAAGATGACTTACAGTGCTTTCTTTCACCATATTAATTTGATGAATATTGTTCATCCGACATTTTAACCCCCTTCCCCCTTGAAAGGTTGACTACAGTGCAACCATGATTTTCTTTCACCATTTGTATCCGACATTTTTCTTCTCCTATTATACTCAACATGCCCTTGTATTTTCTATTGCAAGATTAACCCTATGAGTACCAGAAAGGTACTGTAATGTGTTTGCTACCCCTCTGGTACTCATAGGGTTAATAGGCAACCTGTATATGTATAAAAAAAACTGTTTGTTTTTATTATAGATGTAATTTGTGTGAAAATGTAATTAAATATTTAAAGGGATAGTAATACTTGAAAATAAGTTCATTTTATATTGTAGCCCTTAAAAAAACATGAAAAATGATATAAGTCTTATCTCCCAAACCTTTATGGTTTGGGAGATATTCAGAAGTAAAGTTTCCCCTGGAGTGACGTCATTGCTCCACCCTTCAGATTTGAAATCCGGTCCCGGTACCGGCTGTGCCTCTCCAGAAGTGCTGAGATCACCATCTTTAAAAATAATTTCTTAATTGGAATGGTCTACAAAGTGTGCTTTCAAGCCAGGCACGCTTTGTAGATAGTTCCAATTAAGTAGTTCTTTTCAAAGATCATGATCTCTGCAATGCTAAAGAGCTGCCTGTTGCTCTGAGGACCGAATTCCAAATCTGTCCACTAGATGGCAGACTTGGCTGAAACAGCCAGGAAAAGAGAACTTCACTATATTTTACATGTAAATATCTCCCAAACCATAAAGGTTTGGGAGATAAGACTTATATCATTTTTCATGTGTTTTTAAGGGCTACAATATAAAATAAAATTATTTTCAAGTATTACTATCCCTTTAATTTATGTGTAACAATGATTTTCTTTTTCTAAATAATATATATATAATATTTGTCGGATTAATGTGGTGAAAGAAAGCATTGCAAGTCGACTTTTAAAAGGGAGGTTAATATGTTGAGGGGGCACTTTATGTCGGATTTCTATGCTGTATACTTTATTATACACTGCTTTTGTTCGAAAAACGATGGTTTTGAAACTGTCATTATAGCGTCTACGCCTCAACCTCTGAGGCGCAGAATTTCTGACTTAAATTTAAGCACAAAACAGGTGGTAATACTGAGCGTGGGTAATAGGATACCAGTTGCAAGTTGTTTTTAGTTGTTTCCTATGGGCTTTTTTAGACTGGCGGTAAGTATAATTACCACTGATTTTGTTTTCACAAGTCAGGTAATAGGATATCAAAAACTAACTTAAAAAAACCACCTGTTTTATTTTTAGCACTGGTGATAGAATCGAGCCCCTGATGTGTAAATGGTTAAGTAAGCTCATACCCTTTGTGTGCTTCATTTTAAAAACATGACAACCAAGATCCCCTATATATGTTATATTTTGAACAAAGGCACAAGGGCAAGAATCGTGGGGTGTGTGTGTGAGGGGGGGGCACTAGGATTTTCTGGTCATGATAAGCTAATTTGGGGTGCTCATTAGGAGGTTTTAGTTCTCATTTAGCCTGTTGCGTGTTTTGCAATGCCTTGGATACCTCTCTGGCACTCAAAGGTTTAACCCTTTGAATACCAGAGGGTTAACCCTTTGAGAGCCAGAGGGGTACGCAACGCATTGCGTTGCGTATCCCCAGGGCCGGCGCTAGCATAAGGTGGCTTAGGCAGCCGCCTTAGGGCGCCGCAGCTGAAGGGCGCCGAAACGGGAAGATTTTTTTTTAATCGATTTAGTTACGTTGTGTCTCCCCACTGCCTGCAATGATGACAGCCGGCTCCCGCGGGGCCACGTGTAGCATGCTGGTGTCTTCCTTCCTCTGTCCGGATGCCAGTGCAGCTTTAAAACTGGTGCCCAGACTGAGGAAGAAAACCCCAGCATGCACCACGCAGCGTCTCCACGTGTGATGCGGTCTCGGCTGTCATCAGTGTGGGCAGTGTGGAGAAGAAGAGAAAGGCATAAGGAGGTACATAGGGGGAAGACAGAGAGGTACAAGGTGGGGGGAGCGGTACAGAGGAGAGAAAGAGGCAAAGTTTGGGGGGAGGGCGAAAGAAGTACATAGGGGGAGGAAAGAGAGGTGCAAGAGGGAGGAAGAGGTACAAAGGGTGGGGGAGAGGTACAGAGGGTAGAAAGAGGTACAAGAGGGAGAAAGAGGCACAGAGGGTGAAAGTACAGGGGGGGTGCAAGGGGGTGCAAGAGAGGTGCAAGGGGGTGAAAGAAGTACAAGTGGGGTGAAAGAAGTACATGGGGAGAAAGAGGCACAAGGTGGGGTGAAAGAAGTACGTGGGGGAGAAAGAGGCACAGAGGGGTGAAAGAGGCACAAGGCGGGGTGAAAGAAGTACGTGGGGGAGAAAGAGGCACAGAGGGGTGAAAGAGGCACAAGGCGGGGTGAAAGAAGTACATGGGGGATAAAGAGGCACAAGGTGGGGTGAAAGAGGCACAAGGTGGGGTGAAAGAAGTACATGGGGGAGAAAGAGGCACAGGTGGGGTGAAAGAAGTACATAGGGGAGAAAGAGAGGTGCAAAGGGGAGGAAGAGGTACAAGGGGGGGAGAGGTACAAGTGGGAGAAAGAGGTGCAGAGAGTGAAAGAAGTACAAGGGGGGAGAAAGAGAGCTGCAAGGGTGAGAAGGCACAAGGGTGTGAAAGAAGTACATGGGATGGGAACGAGTTGCAAGGGAGTGAAAGAAGTACATTGGGTGAGAAAGAGAGGTGCAAGGGGAGAAAGAGGCACAAAAGGGTCTAAGAAGTACAAGGGAGGCAAGATGCAGATAAATATATTATTCCTCCCCCTCTTGCCTCTTTAGCCCACCCCCTGCCTCTTTCTTCCCCCATTGTCTCTTTCTCTTTATTCCATTCTTAACTCTTCCTCCCTCTTTCCCCTTTATCTTTTTACCCCCTTGCCTCTTTATTCCACTTGTTATCCCTTATTTTCCTCCCTCTTTATCCCCCTATTGCTTTTGTCTCTCCTCTTGCATCCTTCACTTGCCTCTTTATCCCTCAACTTGCCCCTTTCTCTTTATCCCCCCTTCTTGCCTATTCCCCCCTTCTTGCCTCTTTCCCCCTTGTGTCTTTCTCCCCCTTCTTTCTCCCCCTCTTTCCTTTCTCTTTATCCCTTCTCTTGCATCCTCTTCATCCCCCTCTTGTCTTTCTATCCCTCATCTTGCATCCTCTCTATCCCCTCTTGCTCCTTTATCCTTCCTCTTGCATCCTCTCTCTTTCTCCCCTTCTTGCCTCTCTCCCCTTCTTTCCTCTCTATTTCTCCCCTTCTTGCCTCTCTCCCCTTCTTTCCTCTCTATTTCTCTCCTTCTTTCCTATTTCTCTCCTTCTTGCCTCTCTCTTTCTCCTCTTCTTGCCTTTCTCTTTTCTCCCTCTCTTGTGTCAATGTGGAGGGTAATGAGGGAGAGAGCAGGTGGCAATGTGTAGGCCTGTGAGGGAGAGAAGAGGCAGTGAGAGGCGTCCAAGAGAAAGTCCCCACACACCAATTGTGCTGTGACATCCCTGTGTCACCACGCTGGACTTGTTTGAATTTTCAGCAGCAGTTAAGCACCTAGTGCTCAGTGCTCATGGAGGAGCTGTGCCAGGAAGAAGAGGAGCACAATATCAGCAGCAGCCAAGTCAGCACATAGCTATTTTATTTGTGTGCATAGAGGGCAGATTATGACAGTGCTTAGCTTTGCGAGACACAATCTTTCAGTGATTGTCATGGTATTAATTGTAATATCTGGCAACCTGTAATTTGATTACATGTAATATTAGAATAAGAGTGATATGTTTTCATACTACACTGCATAAGGGGTAATCACCAATAATGTTTAAGCCGGTCAGTTGTGTAAAATTTTGTGACAGGGCCATTTTTAGGGTAGGGCACAATGAGCACCATGAACAAGGGGGTATTATCATGCCTCCATCATTACCCATGCTGAGGGAAGGGACATTTAGTGTTAGAGAGGCAAACTGGCAGGCCTGGAGATCATTTTCTGTGAGAGGTGTGCTCACACAGATTAGAGATGCAGTACAAAGTCTGGAACCCAGATCACGAGAGGGTCCTGGATTGCCCCCTACTGCATACATTTGTCCCAAAAACGGTATGCGTTCCCAGGGTACCCAGGCTGCTACTGTTAGGCTGCTGAAGACTCCAGGGCAGGAGTCTGTTCTCCTTGTGATGTGACCTTCATTGCGTCCATTGGAAAACCTGACCGTGTGTGAATCCAAAAGGAATTATATTATATATGAATTGCACACATTCAATGGAGGGGACTGGTGGCGGGGGGCACCAAAATGCACCTTCGCCTATGTAGACAAAAATCCTTGCACCGGCCCTGCGTATCCCTCTGGCACTCAATGGGTTAATATATCTGTTGACTAGATTGCTAAAACATATGAAACGAAAAGTCGAGGGTTAAAGGAAAGTGGCAATGAAACTGAATTATAAAATTATTTAAAAACATGAAGTCTTGAAAACTGGCAGCAGTAAGGTTAAATCATTTCAGTGACTAAATTCACATAGAATAAAAATGAATTTCAGCACCGTGGACAGCAGCTCCCGTCGCTTTTATGAATTAGGACCCAGCAGATTTTCCCTGCTGGTCGACATGCATCATATACATAGCCAATACATTACTTTCGTGCACGTATACAGTTGGTCTTATTGCACATATTCACATGCTCTGCAGGGAATAGATGAAGATGGGCTATAAATACTTAATGGAAGAATTAAAGAAGGTCATACTTAGATTAACCTTTGAACGCTAAAGCGGTTTCTAATGTATCGCGAAGCAATGAATTGCAGACCTTCCTTGCAGCCAATGGTTAAACGTTTTGCAGAGATGAAAATCAGATAAATGCATTTACTAACACTTGTACGAATAAACATAATGAGAGCAAAGTCGACGGTACAATCTGTCCACGGATCACTGGGGCCGATGTAGCAAGAAGAATTTGAGTAGTTCTAGTGCATACCGGCTGTGCCACGGGGAAAAATTCCCCCAAATCTTCACTGATTTAAATTGGCTTAAACGCCTTTGAATGTAAGAGACGCCTCCAACACATTGCTTTTAAGCATTCAAATGGTTAAAAGCACAATTTTAATGAATCTGGAATTTTATTTGCCCTCTATAGTGCAATAGGTTTGCCCAAGTTCCACCAAGTACATCAGCCTCTCTCTTTTATCTTCCCAGCTTCATTCCGATTGTCACAGATAGCTCCTCCATTCCTTTATCAGCCTCTGTGTCAGCAAATAGCTGTAGAACTCGGAGATCAAGCACTTGCCTTTGTGTAACACAGACAAGTCAGGGGAGTGCTGAACTGCGCTTATAAATAACAGATCTGAGGGTTTCACGTTATAGAGTGGAAAAGTGAATGTCTGGCTACCGAAACTTTTAGGATTTTAACCAGTCTTCCTTTCCCTTTAAATCATATACTGTACTTTGCCTTGTTTAGTTAATCTATCTCATTTTTCTTGTACAGGCAAGGGTGGCTTATAGCCAAGGGCTTACATCAACATGAAAAATAGTGAAGCAAACAGATGGACTGACAGCTCAAGTGACGTTTCCATTATAGAGGGGAGGTCTCTCAGAGCCTGAAGAGCAAAACTGGAAGAGTAGGCGTGGGTCTTAGCCTGGCTCAGGGACTAGGAAAAACAGGGGAGTTGCGATGAGCGGGCGCTGTCCACTTATCTGCTGGTGCTGAACCCTGGACCCACGCCAGCTATACTCAAGCTCCTCTATGGGAATACATGAACGGAGCCGTACAAAGGTGTTGCTGTGCTGATTTGAACCGTTGTGTTGCACGCAGCTCAACTTGAGGATAAGAAGGATACAGAGGTGTCAGCAGCAAGCGCCCAGATTGCTCTGGATATTCTTTTATCACTTGTCGTTGGGGATTTTATCGGGTTTCATTCACATTTCCACCTATTTTTCTCCCTCTGGATTGGGTTCACAGTTTTGAATACCAGTTTGGAAATTAATTAGATATTTTTACGTGAAGACGCTGTGTTATATGCAGGTGAGATATCTGGCTTCTGTATATTGTTCTTAATAACATTTTTATGTGCTGTAGGTCACCCCCCCCCAGATAATTGTATATTTGAAAGTGCTGTTTTGGATTGTGGAGCCTTTAAGTGCGAGAGGTGTGTGCGCAGCGCGTTGCTTTGCAATGCGTTACACACCTTTCTAGTACTCGAACAGTAAAATGGTACAATAAAATGTTTGGAATATATAACTGTATCGTATTTCAATAACATTATTTGTATTGCTTGAGAATGGTAATGGCTTATTTAACAACAAAAATAAATATACAGAGAACCCTGTATTGTGTAAGAACACATAAGAAATTGTATTTCACAAACTACTGGGAGGCAAAGTAGAAGTGCTTTAATCTTTTAAATGCCAGAGAAACAACTAAAGCCAGTGTGCTGTACATCACTTTGGCCCCCAAAAGGTTAACTTTAAGAAGTTAATCTTAAAGTTATTTGTCTTTTAAAGCCTCTAGAACATGCCTGGAATTGAGATAGACAGCGCTGGTGAGGTCCTTTTTTAAAATGATTATTCAAAGCAGGAGAACTCAGTTCATTCTATTCAACTGCTAATTTATGCGGATCTTGTTGGCACATGTCAAGTTGGGGGTATTTACAGACCTGAACAGCTAATTGTTCTATGCCAGAGATGCATTCTTATAAAAAATAACATGTGAACAATGCAGCACTGCAAAGTGGTTTCCCACAGTAACATTAATCCAAGGGCTCTAAAAGAAATAAGAGCCAGAGTTTAGTTATAATTAGAACTTTGCACTCTATTCACAAGCAGTTTTATAGTAATTTATAAGTGAACCAGTTTAGTTGTCAAAAATATATTATGACACTTTATGACATATTAGTTGTGAAACTTAACGAACTTCATATATACCTGTATACTTTGGATAAGTGGTTTTCAGGTTGCCCATTTATGCTAATACAGTGCTACAGCACTATTCATGTAATTACATTACAATTTGTATGCATTCTAATTTAATGGAAGATTTGCACTAATCCTGTTGATCTAGCTAGATGCCATCTACGTGATCAACTCATTTGCTAGCTAAATTAGAACTGCTTGATGGCAAAGAAACCTACAACTCAAATCAGTGCCAATGCCCCAATTGCATATTTTCTGAACTATTGCTGAAATAAATATGTGATGATTACATCAAATGTTCGATTTTCCAGTTTTTGTTTTGTTAAATGTCTCATAACTAACTATGGGCTCTATTTTATTTGTGTATGTTGTCTGGTGCTAAAATTAATTGATTAAAATTCCCCAATACTAGCATCATGTTTAAAAGGTGCCTGTGATGATATTATTTCTTTTGAGTACATATTTAACACCATAGTCATATTCATTAAGACAAAGAGGTGGAATTCTTGAGAAAGCAAACTGCCCCATTAGGGGTAAATCAATATTCCAAAATGTTCCATTCATTTTAATAGGACTTTAAACCCCTTCAGTGATAGAGAGGTTTCCAAGCACTGTGTTTCAGATCTCACTAGCAATCAAGCAGTTGCATTACAGGCCCCATTTAAACCATTGAGGTTTTTAATCTCTACCCTATAGTGCAGTTCTTTCTCTTCATAATTTAATCTCTTTAATTTACTGAATATCATCCTATGATGGTAAATTTGCACTCATAAAGCAATGCTGTCAACACACACACACACACACCTTTTAAACCCGCTGAATGCCAGACAGGTCATTTTAAAACACAAACTTTAATATAAGCCATCATATATAAAATAAATAATATATATCAGTTTGTTATGTGAAAATATAGGTGCATTTTACATTTTATAATCACAGTTTAACTTCTTGATAAAACATTTACTCCAGAATAAATCATTGTGAAAATTAACCCTTTGAGTGCCAGTGGGGTACGGAACACATTGCTTTGCAATGTGTTCCGTACCCCTCTGGCACTCAAAGGGTTAATAGCAAAGAAAACTATAAATTGCACATCTAAGTTGCAGCAATTAAGTTACTTGCTGATTCAAACAGATGTCACAATACACTGACATATACTTATCATTGATGGACAAGCTGTGGCTGCTAATCTGTTGAACTACAAAGCCCCCCGTGCTCAAGAGTCCATAGGCCAGCTGAGAATGATGGGAGTTGTATTCCAACACCAGATGGAGAGCCATATGTTGCCACCCTTGCTCAATATTTAATCCTTTTAGGACCAGATTGTAATGCAATGCATTGATTGGCAATGCTCTGAATACCACTTTGGTCCTCCAGGGATTTAAAAAAGGTACTTTTCTGTATACCCATAGTGTAAAAAACAGTGTCTTTATTTTATTTTAACTTAGGTACTATACAAATAAATTATCCTAAACAACTTTTAACAAGATTGTTAGGTACTGGGCTACTGACATTTAAAATCTAATAATTACTTAAATGAGGTATGCGTGTAGCTATAGATGGAATTTCTTTTTAACTACATATCCTAGTTCCTGTTTGTTTTCCTGTGAGTGGTCATCACAAGACTTGTTTACTGAGAAGAACTGAAGCATCTTTGGGACAAAACAAGTTCAATGTAGGGGACCAATACAAATTTACATTGATTTATATGGGATTTTAACACTTTTAGTGTGAGGTTTTGAATGCATTGCTTTGCAGTGCATTGGAGACGTCTCTAGTATTCAAGGGGTTAAAGCCCCATCTAAATTAATCAATTTGTATTTGTGGTCTGCTTCGGAATTGCCCCAGTTCCTCTCAGTATGCCAGCCTTAATGTATTTACTTTAGATCAAACAATAATGATGTATGCATTTGTTCTGTTTTGTTACTTGTATACCATGGATATACAGTATTTTTATGACAGCAAAACAACATTATGCTAGAATTCACTGTTCCTGCTGACAGTTCTGTTTTATTGTAAAAGAAATATGGATCCTGACTTCTGAAGAACTTTCTGTAATACAATTCATCAACTAATAATATACTAATAAAACAGATGGATTTGGGTTTATTTTATAGAATGGTAGAATGGCACAGTAACTACTAATACATCTGGGATATGACAGTCTGATTTTATTTTTATAATTGAAAATGTTGGATTTACATTTCCAGCATCTTCTCATAAAAGAGCCAGTGCAATGACACTTTGTTTTGCATTTTAATTTGCTAGATTCCTTATTAACTCCCTGCATGGTAGAGTCATCTCAAAAATAGCACACCAGTTGCACAATGTGCTCTCCAGGCTGGATTTCCCTTTACATAGTGTAGGTAGTATCCTAGGTCAAATTATAAGAGGTAACTTAGATTTGCTGACTACACCTTACATGCCGAATTGTTGGCATGGCCAACATAATTCCAATGCATTTAAACCAAAAATATACTTCTGGATTATGGTGGATGTTTTATCAGTTTATATATATTACTGCAATGTCCACTTTATATACTAATTCGTATAGCTTATACACCACTGTGTAAGACAGTTAAACAGCTTTTTTGTTTTGATGTATTTTATAGCCTAAGGGTATTTCCTATGGCAGTAGTTAGGTTTTAATTTGTAAAATGTGCAGCAACAGACCTGAGTAAGATTTTGGTGAGCCAGTGCTTGTAGTCAATCTACTGGCAAAACATGATTATTCATTTCAGGATTCATACTCTTACTGTGTATTTAGAAATTCAACCACTAATTATGCAATACAATTGCACGTTGGGGGAGAGTCACTAAGCAGTGATAAAGAGGTGATAAAGTGGAGATGACTTCTCCAGTGTATCATTTCTCCAGTGTCTATGTTATTCTATGGAGCCTATGCACTAAGATTTATCCTGCTTTGGAGATCTTACTGCATTGGCTCTACAGAATAGCATAGATACTGGAGAAGTCATCTCCACTTTATCACCACATTGTGATCGCTTAGTGAATCTCCCCCCATTATATCTTGTTATGTGATAAACTTTGGCTACAACCTATCCTGCTCATCCATATCTTAACAATAAGAATAGAATGGGTATAGTCAATCATTTGCTGTTTTTGAGGTCAGAAGAAATGTTATTAGTTTGTTATTCGTAAGTTAAAGTTTGATTCCTTTAGGTAATTTTCTGTCTGCAAATGTCTGGTTCAGGACTGAAGCACTGACCTTATACATTTTCTGTTTCCTTGCATTGAAGTTCCAAGAGTACTACCTTCCATTCATGTCCATTTCCCAAAGTAGGCAAGGTTATGGCAATACATGTGAGTGTTTCCAATACATAATACTATATACTACATACCAGTAACAGTTCATTTAGGAGTAATCACTAAATAAACAATAGAATCATAGATGGGAACAAGGAGGGCACTCATAGATATTAAACATGGAATTAAGGTTTATTGGAGGTGACTGATATTTTGGTCTTGATGATGACTCTATGGGAACATTTGTTTCATAGTTTTTCTGTCTATCGCTCCATCTTTACAGTGAATTGAGCTTTTATAATGGTAACTCAGTTTAGGTGGACTTTGTATCATGTGAAAAAAATACTGTATTTTCTTGAAGTTATTCAGAACTTCTCTCAAAAATTAATCCATGAATATGAAAGTGAAATATGTATTAAAATTCACAAGTCGCTTTACTATTCTAGTACCAGAAATTCATAATGTTACATGCTTGACCTGATCCAAATTAACAAGAGAAGAGAATGTTCTTTCAACTTCAGTGGTTTAAAAGATAAACTTTTGCATCCTATGAAACTCAACAAAATCATACAGTTCTCTAAAGAAAATACCACAGGTAATCCATAAATGGCATACACATCAGATAACAATATGAATGCCATTTCCCACTATATATATATATATATATATATATATATATATATATATATATGTATATAAATCCTATATAATAATTCACTAAAATGTTTGTCAGAAGCTGTCATGCGCAGTACAGTTGGCTGCGCGTGCTGCAGTCATGTGCAGTACAGACTGCCCGTGCTGCGGCTGATAACGGAGCGTGCCGCTCCAAATTCAGACTGTAGTCCTCTCTGCGCACCGACTAAGGTGTGAATTTGGAATGGCCTGCTCCATTATCAGCCACAGCGTGGGCAGTCTCTACTGTGCATGACTGCACCGCGGCCGTTACTGGGTGGCACTGTGGTCCGTGTACATGGGCTCTTCAGCTAGTATATATATATTTGGTATGATGAGCACTTCTATTACTTTGGGTCAACAAAATGGATATGGTGCCTGGGTGCTACTTAGAAGTATATAGAAAGAAAGGGTCTATAGCTATGAAAAATAAGTGCACTCACAGTACTTGCTAGTAGCATGAAAATGTTGCATTTATTGCCCACGTTTCAGCCCACTCATGGGGCTGAAACATTTCCAATGAATGCAACATTTTCATACTACTAGCCAGTCCTGTGAATGCACTTATTTTTCTTGTCTATATAATATTTCTTTCTTTATAATGATAACACATATGATATGCCATGACCACAGAGAGTGACCTATGTTCCTAATCCTTACATTTTTATATTCACCTCCTGTTTGTTTTGCATTTCAACATAATTATTCTAATTTTGGCACTGTGGCAATCATCTATTGTGCATTCTTGCATTGGGATTTTCTGAAAAATGTTAATACAACTTTCTCAAGACATATGAGTCTTTATTAAGTTGTCATTGATGAGTCATTAAGTTGACATTGATGAAAACCGTTGCTTCTAGAGGACCACTTATTTAGATCCTCTTTATGATTCTGTATCAGTCTGCAGTAATTGCAACCCTATTCCAAAATACGACTGGAAGTATAGCTACAGGCAGATCTTCTATTGAGTTTGAATATTTTCTTTCAATCTTAGCATATAGCTGGATTCCCACTATTGCTTTAGATGAAGGTTAGGAGAATATTCTCTGCTTCACTACAAAATTAAAAATGCTTCATCACTCAGCTCTTGTCCCTATCCACCTCACCATAAGCACATAGAAATAGGTTTCTGCACAGCTTTCCTTTGACAGCAATTTTCATGTAGACAAACTGGAAATAGGAGCTAAGCTGTTTATTCTGCAGAGGAAGTAAGGTAATAGCTTGTTACTATAAGTGGTCATAGCAGCTAGCAGAGAGGTGGACAATTTGCCATATTCCAGTTACTATAGGTCTACAGCACTTAACATCATCAGCCAGCCAACTAGAAATGAGGTGACTTATAGTCCAAGAACAACTGCAGAGCCACAAATTGTCCTCCTCTGAATTAGAATGCAGAATATATATATATATATATATATATATATATATATATAAAACAAATGTGAAAGCACTGGACACACTCACAGTCTGGGATAAAGAAATTTGAATGTACTTCATAGCATCTCAAGGAACAATATGCAGCACAAACAGTGACGTTTCGATCCTCTCCACGGGATCTTTCTCAAGCCATATGTGTACATTGCAAAACAAATATTTAAATAGTGATTTACTCACCATGTGAATATCACAAACCCCATGAAACCCATTCCGCTTACATGAAACCACCGCTACTGTGATGGACAGACGCACCCAACATGACGTGAACTATCCGTATATCGTGATTGGTGGAGTAATCAACTTGCGTTTCACAAGCTCGCTGCTTGAGTATCAAGCTGTTGCTATAGACTCATATCACATTACTCAACATATGTATTGATTCTATATTACAAGAGTATTCAAACTGATGAAATAAAAGCTTAACACCATATATATGGTGAATGCTTACCCCTCTTATCCTTACACTCGATACCAAAAGATAAACTACACAATTATAGTGCCAGTGAAAAACATGATCATACAACACAAAAACCACAACCCTATTAAAAACAAAAGAGGATAAAAATGGAAAGCTTATAAAAAGCACTGGAACCAATCTCTAGAAAGAGGTCAAACTATATAGGTTAGTAACAACCCACAATCACCATGAGAAACATATTAGATACAAAGTTCCTATATATTGCATAAATTCACACATCAATATCAAAAAGGATATTGTGAAGCTGTCATCTCTCCATATAGGGGATACGAGACATCAGAAATATAGAAAAGTACAAACAAAAAATAATGAATACAAATAAAAATAAAAATGAAAAATATATATATATATAAAAAAAAGAAAATGTAATAAACAATCAAAAAAGTCAAAAAAATATTTTAAGTGTAACATCTCTATTGTATAGAGTCTTGCATAATAAAAAATACAAAACAAAAAATAAAAAAGATAGAAAAAATAGAAAAAATCTCCATCACTGCAAAAAATCCAACAAAGAATGAACAAAAAAAAAAAATATGTAACAAAAATATGTAACAGAAATATGCTAAAAACTCTGGATGTAGTTCAATTCTTCATTAGTTAATGGCCAATATCCTAAATGAAGTACATCCTTCTCTTCATATAATATTCTTCCATTATCTCTAATTCTCTCATCAGTGATGGTCCAGTCCCAGTATTTCTCTGTCTATCTATCAAAAAACAAGAAAAAATATTATTCTCATTTAATGCTTTAGGATATAGTGTGTTCAATTCATGTATCCAAAAGCATTCCTTCTGCAAAAGTAACTTAGAACAATCTCCTCCCCTGTTGAGACTGGGTACATGATCTATTACAATAAATGATAGATTTGTAGGCTTATGTTTCATAGCCAAGTAATGTTTTGCCACAGGCTTATCTGTTCTACCGTCACAGAACTCTGTGTTTATAGCAGATCTATGTCCCGCCATCCTTTCTCTTATCGGTATGTCGGTTTTTCCAATGTAACTCAATATCACGGCGCCCGTGATCTGGGCGACATTCTGTCCATCTTGTTGATACTGCTTTTCCATTGGCTGCTCTGTTCTGCTCCTCCTAGTGACGAGCCTTTTTATATCCTAGGCTGTCATACCGCTAGTGCCCTTTCGTGGTGTACCTGATGCCTGGCGCTAGTTGTTGTTGTTCTGATCCCCGGACTGCCTGACCACGCTATTGTCTCGTTCCTGATTCTGTGTACCGATTTGGATTGGCTGACGTTCCTGCTTCCTGTTCTGACCCGGCCTGGCTGACGTTCCTGCTCTGTGTACCGACGCAGCGCGTCTGAGGATCCTGCTCCGTGTACCGACTTGGCCTGGCTGACGTTCCTGCACTGTCTACCGATTGAGAAAGATGATACATTACCATCTATTTTTAAAAACAGACCAAGGTTTGGATACAAAAGAGGAACCAATCTTAAAGACCTTTTGGTAAATACAAACCCTGAATTGAGTTACAAGTTTACACAGAAGAAAACGTGGCTCCAAGAAGCACCAAAGGGTTGTTTTAGATGTGCAGGATGTGTTACATGTGGCTCCATGTGGATGTCTAAAACATTCACACATCCACATAAGAATAAAATCTATCAAATTAAACATCACATTACATGTAAAACGGATCATGTGGTCTACATGATAACATGTCCATGTGGATTGAGTTACACTGGAAAAACCGACAGACCGATAAGAGAAAGGATGGTGGGACATAGATCTGCTATAAACACAGAGTTCTGTGACGGTAGAACAGATAAGCCTGTGGCAAAACATTAGTTGGCTATGAAACATAAGCCTACAAATTTATCATTTATTGTAATAGATCATGTACCCAGTCTCAAAAGGGGAGGAGATTGTTCTAATTTACTTTTGCAGAAGGAATGCTTTTGGATACATGAATTGAACACACTATATCCTAAATGATTAAATGAGAATAATAATTTTTTCTTGTTTTTTGATGGATAGTTAGAGAAAAACTGGATTTGGACCATCACTGACGAGAGAATTAGAGATAATGGAAGAATATTATATGAAGAGAAGGATGTACTTCATTTAGGATATTGACCATTGACTAATGAGGAATTGAACTACATCAAGAGTTTTTAGCATATTTTTGTTATATATTTCTGTTACATATTTTTGTTGTTTTTTTGTTCATTGTTTGTTGGATTGTTTGCAGTGATGGATATTTTTCTATTTTTTGTTTTGTATTTTTTATTATGCAAGACTCTATACAATAGAGATGTTGCCCTTGAAATATTTTTTTGACTTTTTTGATTATTACATTTTTCATTTTTTATTTTTTTAAATATTTTTGTGATTTTTATCTTTATTCATTATTTTTTGTTTGTACTTTATCATTTCTTTTTTCTATATTTGTGATCTGTCATGTCCCCTATATGGTGAGATGACAGCTTCACAATATCCTTTTTGATATTGATGTGTGAATTTATGCCATAAGGAACTTTGTATCTAATATGTTTCTCATGGTGATTGTGGGTTTTTACTAACCTATATAGTTTGACCTCTTTCTAGAGATTCGTTCCAGTGCTTTTTATAAGCTTCCCATTTTTATCCTCTTTTGTTTTTAATAGGGTTGTGGTTTTTGTGTTGTATGATCACGTTTTTCACTGGCACTATATTTGTGTAGTTTATCTTTTGGTATTGAGTATAAGGATAAGAGGGTTAAGCATTCACCATATATATATATATATATATATATATATATATATATATATATATATATATATATATATATATATATATATATTTATGGTGTTAAGCTTTTATTTCATCAGTTTGAATACTCGTGTGATATAGAATTAATACATATGTTGAGTAATGTGATATGAGTCTATAGCAACCGCTTGATACTCAAGCGGCGAGCTTGAGGAACGCAAGTTGATTACTCCACCAATCACGATATAAGATAGTTCACGTCATGTTGGGTGCATCTGTCCATCACAGTAGCGGTGGTTTCATGTAAGCGGAATGGGTTTCGTGGGGTTTGTGATATTCACATGGTGAGTAAATCACTATTTAAATATTTGTTTTGCAATGTAAACATATGGCTTGAAAAAGATCCCGTGGAGAGGATCGAAACATCGTTTTTTTGTGCTGCATATTGTTCCTTGAGATGCTATGAAGTAGTTTTAAATACATTCAAATTTCTGTATCCCAGAACGTGAGTGTGTAGTTGAAGAGCCCATAACACAGGCCACAGTTCCACTGCCAGTTGGTCGCGGGGCAGTCATACACAGTGGCGACTGCCCACTCCGCGGCTGATACAGTGCCAGCCGGTCACGTGCAGTTATGCTCAGTAAAGACTGCCCTTGCTGCGGCTGACACAGAGCGGGATGCTCCTTTGGAGCGCCCCGCTCTGTATCAGCCTCATCATGGGCAGTCTCTGCTGCGCATGACTGTAGCACGCGCAGCAGTCTCTACTGCACATGACTGCGTCGTTACACATGTTTTAGCAAATTATTGTATAGGATATATATAGGAGCCTGCAGGATGCTTATTTCCTTTAAATAAGGTAATATGGCCTCCTTTGGCTTTGTGTTAGTGTCCGTTTCTATATACTGCTATATTTAGTAACTAAGCATTGTTGTCAGGTATGGAACAGTGATAGACATGAATGCATTGGTTGCTTGTTACCAGTGCAAAATGGTTTGTAGAAGCATTTGGCTATTTTACATGATTCTGGTTTGTTGAATGTAAAAGAAGGTACTGAGAATATTTTTGTGTGGTGTGCAGTAACTATTTATCCTACTACAATTCTCAGCCGAAGAAATGCCTCTGTTCATCACCTGGTTTTAAATGTAAGGGAGCAGAAAAGCCTTTGTAATCTAAAATAAATTTCCTCTTCCTCTTTCTTTTTATCCCTGTTGTTTTCATTGTTTTTCCGGATCTGGTGTTTATTAAAGGAACAATAAACTTTTTTATGAAAAAAAAAAAAAAAAACATATGTTGCAAAGTTTTTCCTGCTTAGTAAATCAAGGGTACTCACGCTGCTGGTTAGATGTTTTTCCAGAGTTGTTGTTGTTATTTTTTTCACATTAAAAGTGCACCCTAATGGACAGTTTTCAGATAATCTATGGCTTTCTATGGGAGAAGTGAGACACCACTAACAGTCCTCAAAAGAATGATATAGTAACAGTTTTATTACATCCCCTCTGTTTCATCTATCAGGAGGTGTTGAAGCTATTCCTCCCTGAAAGTTTGAATTGTTATAAGATTTGAATAAAACAGTTCCCAGTATTGGGTGTACCCTAGTACCCTAGTTTTTAGAAGTTAATGTACTGCTTCTTTAAGTTTGAGGGCTCTTTACTGCTTGAGGATGGAGGGTTGAGCAATGCTATGTGATGCAAATTCTGTTAAAGTTTGCCTGGGCATGCTTTTTAAACTGTTCATTATTCTTGCACATAAGTAGTAAGAGGTAATAAGTTACTGAGTGACAATACAAATACAAAGAATAACATCCACTAAGTTACTGTTGTAATGCCCAGGTGCAATCCTAAGATATAGAGACTGATATATTAAAGGGATAGTAATGATTCATAATAAAAGCAGCTCTAATTAATCATCATAGTATTCGGACTTTGGAGAGTGTTATTTCAATTCTGTCAGAGTTGTAGTTCAAGAGTAATTCAATGACAAAGTATCCCCCTCCCGACCCTTTTACTGTTGTAACACTGTTCAGCCAGAGCAGAAGGGAGGTGCCCAGTTAGACTGCAGAGAGGGACAATCTTCAATTAAGATAAGGGAAAAACCTGAAAAACTTGTCAAGGGGGGCAGGGCTTTCATTGTTTTCATACAAAGAAGATTGTCCCCTGCTGTTATCTGTCTGGTCTATGGACTGCATCCCACATCTGAGAAGAGGTGGCTTACATTAGGTAAAAGGGGCAGGAGGGGAAACTTTGCTTGTGAATATCTCTTAAACCATAAAGGTTTGAGAGATAAGACTTATATCATTCTTCATGTTTTTTTAATGCCTACAAAATAAAATGAAGTTAAAATGAAGTATTACTATCCCTTTAAACAGAACTGGAGAATGTCCAGAGCAAACTAAATGTACAATAAATAAAAATGACAATATGTTTATCTATGTGTGGCGTTTAACTTGTTTAATTCTAGAAAGTTTACAACCCATTTTCTTTGTGACTGTTTTAGCATTACAGGAGGCAAATATAGTCGTTGATACCTTTATTGGCTAACTAAACAGATTTAGGATTCAAGCTTTCAAGACCTTTCTGGTCTCTTCCTCAGGCAGAGACCTGAGATGTCTTGAAAGCTTGTATCCTAAATCTGTTTAGTTAGCCAATAAAGGTATCAACGACTATATTTGCCTCCTGTATTTCTACGGCTAACAGGGTACCAACTCTCATCTGTTTTAGCATTAACATTGTTAAAGCCCCATTTAAATCCATGGGAAGTTTGGGCATTTTTTGTTATCTATGTCACAGATGGTTTGCTCCAGAATTGCTTCAATTATTTTTAGTACATTAGCCATTAGAGTGTTTAGTTGTCCTATGGACAGATCTGCTTCCCTGACAGTAAACCTGACAATTAAACCGTGGCTGCACTGTGAGCTCTTAATACAAAACAGGGGTCTGAAAGTATCTATGCTGCATAACTTAGGACAGTTTCCTATCTTGTCTGATGCAGATCCTCAAACACCCCAAGGTTCAGGCTTGAAATCAAAACACAGAATGCACAAGTAGCCCTGGAGGTTGTAACTGTGAGGCACAAATTTCCAACTTGCATGCCAGACAAAGGGGTCAGTTTTCTGATCCCCTATACAGCTGCTAGGATAAGGTTTGGGACTGTGCAGAGCAGTTCCATGTTGTTTTTTTTTTTTTTTTAAACTATGTAGGCTCCTAAATGGAATTTGCTTGGTAACCCACAATAATAGACATCTAAACTCACTTTATAAGAAAGAAGACAGCAAATACATTTTGAAACCTTTATCAACATGCTAGTATGAAAACTCAAACACAATATAAATTAAAATCACAGCAGTGAGGTACGCATTGCATTGCTTTGCCATGTGTTGCGTATCCCTCTGCCACTCACAGGGTTAAAGAACAGCAGCAGCCCTTTGCGTGCCAGTGGGGTAAGCAACACATTGCAGAGAAATACATTACTCACCCCTTTTACGTTCAAAGGGTTAAGGTGCTTCTTCCCGCTTTAAAGTAAGCAGCCAAGTGGGTGCTCATAAATGCCACAAATCCCACTATTTAACTCCTTGAAAGCTGTAAGGATGTGCAAAGAAGTCAAATGGAGTAACTCTGCTGGCCTTGTGCAGTGTGTCTGAGTGTCTGTTTACATCAGTCAGCTTTCAGAGACCGACTTTTCTGCGAACTGTTAACAGCTGATAGGAATATTGCATAGGAGACCCTCTGTATAACTTATAACCTTTGAATACTAGAGGTATGTGCAATACATCTCTGTGACACTCAAGGGGTTGGTCAATGGAATTTGTATTTGTATTATTCGTGAGCAGCCACTTAACTTTTTGTTTGCCACAGGGTTGAGCAGTGCATTACTGTGCAGTGTGTTGCAACTGGACCTTAAAGGGTTAAGAGAGGGTTACGACCATAGCTGTGCCTGTGTAGAAAGCTATGGGGAGATCACAGATTCACCAGCTCCAGGTTAGAGAAGTTGGGTATGTGAACTCAAACAGCGTAGGCAGCTATCGAAGCTTAGTGCATATGGTGAATAGCCACATTAACATGCAAAACTACCCACATATCCAAGCTCCTTCCAGCTGGCTGTTTTCTCTCTGTGTTAGGGGAGTCTAAGGGAAGAAGCAGTTGCTCAAGGAGTATGTGTTTTTTATCAACTATGGTAGAGAAACTAATTTAAAAAAAAGAGCCTGGGACCCTGACGTGAGCTGTGTCTGAGGCAGACTGATGATAATCGAGAGAGAGAGTATTTTGTAAAGGCAAAACATCATAGACAATCTGTTCTGTTGTGTACTTAACTGTTAAAATACACAAACTTGTTTAATAATGTCCAGCAAATCTAAAAGGGGCAGGGGGAGGGTGAAAGGAGTAAGAGCAGCGTAGGGACATGTATCACGGTGCCCGCGCTTTTTCCTGTCAGTCTCTGTGTGCTGCACTCCCATTGGCTGAGCCTGGTTTGGCCCGCCCAGTATGGCCTTTTTATACTGGGCCTCTGGCACCTGTCTGGTGCCCTTTCATGGTGTTCCTGTACCAGTGCTTACTTGTGTTGCTGTGTTCCCGTGTACTGAATTGGCCTGTCTGACATTCCTGCTCCGTGATTCGACCCAGCCTGGCTGACGTTCCTGCTCCTTGACCTGACCTGGCTTGTCTAACGTTCCTGCTCCGTGATTCGACCCGGCCTGGCTGACGTTCCTGCTCCGTGACCTGAACCGGCTTGTCTGACGTTCCTGCTCCGAGATCCGGCCCAGCTCTCCAGTTCCTGCTCATTGTGTCACCTGGGCGACATTTTGACTTCCGCCTAGTCTGGGCCTGCCAGACAGAGAGCCACTGTTGCCTCCGTTACTGCTGAGCCTTCCGTTGACTCTTGCAGAGCTATTGTTGCCTCTGTTACTGCTGAGCCTTTCATTAACTCTTGCAGAGCCACTGTTGCCTCTGTTACTGCTGAGCCTTCGGTTAACTCCTACAGAGCTATTGTTGCCTCTGTTACTGCTCCGGCAGTGTGCCCGTGGTTGCGTTCTGTTCAGCTCTTGCAGAGTACTGTTGCCAACGTTACTGCACCAGCAGGGTGCCATTGGCTCATTTCTATCCGCTCTCGCAGAGTACTGTTGCCTCTGTGACGGCACCGGTCGGGTGCCATTGGCTCAACTCAGCTAAGCTTGTGCAGAGTACTGTTGCCTCCGTGACAGCACCGGTCGGGTGTCATTGGCTCAACTTAACTAAGCTCGTGCAGAGTACTGTTGCCTCCGTTACTGCACCTGTCGGTGCTCGTGGCTCAAGTCCATTCAGCTCTTGCAGAGTATTGTGGTCTCCATTACTGCTATGGCAGAGGGTATAAGTCTCAGCTCTGCTCTGCAGATCTAGGTGGTTGTCTCCATTCTTGCACCACAGTCTCCTGATAGCTGTTATCCATCGTACTGGGCGTTACTGAACACACCACATCAGAGACTGATTATATCATTGGACTTTAACCCATGCTGTGCTGAGTTTGCCTTGTTATGCCTGACCTGTGACAGTATCTGTACCATCCAACTCATTGTAATACCGGGCCTGTGTGGGCATATGTCTATGACCTATATTTTCCTGTCTATTCCGCTGTGATACGCTATAGCCCGCTAAGGGTATTTTCATTGTGTCTTTTAATAGAACTGTGTTTTATTCTAACCTACTGTGTCTGAGTGTTGTACAAACCGTTACAACGTTAGTAACGTGGTAGTCCAAAAACTGACTTCAGCCATGGTTTCTGTAGCTTTTATAATAAATTATGATGATGGTCCTTTTCCTTTTGAGGAGGCTGTTTGTCAAAGTCCCATAAAAAGTTCACCACTAGTAATATTAAAAACTAAATACTGAAGATGACAAGTCACATTGTAGTGTTGGTAACAAAATGGAAGAAGGTCTAGCAGTTCAACCAACTTCTGCATCTGACAGTAAGATGAGCCTATCCTGCAAGTACTCTCAAATGTTATAAAAATCCCTGTAAAGGGAAAAGTAAAAAGAAATGTTTGAGACTTCAGAAAGCGCAGAGGAATATAAAAGTAGTGGGGAAGAAGCTGTGTGTGATGCTGATGATGGCCTAATTACTGATGATGATGTTGATCTAGAATATATCCCTCCCACGACTGGTGTGGCTACTCTAATAATTGTTTTGTACGCAACCCTATCTACTATGGATGGATGGGACTTTTGATGCATTTGATTGCTGTCCACAACATTTCCATGTGTGATCCTGAATCTACAGACTCTCTATCGGCTGGTGGGGGAGGTAACAGAAGCAAAGGGGGTACACCAGAGGAGGAGGAGGAGGAAGAGGACACTGAGGATGCTGTGGAAGGGACAGTGGATACATCTTCTCATACGTGGAACCTAGCATAAGAGTATGATAACAGATGTTATAGTTTTCATCAAACATCCAGGATGCATTTCTCTTGTCCTTGTCTGTAATTTTTACCCACTTTCTTTGTGCTGTTGGAGAGGGACAGGGGGCACAGTGGTAGGAGCTCTCAATTTCTTTTTTGAGGTTAGACTTGCTCATGCTTAGCATAAATCTTGTGGTGCATGTGCTTTATGATTGCATATGTGCCAAGGTGTGTCTCCTGGGACAAGATTGTGGAGACAGTGTTGGGTTCTGTAGTTATAATGGGACAAAGCTGTGAGGACAAGTGCATTGTTCTTTGGACGACAGGGGTCATTGTGGCAAAATATTTCACCCATCCCTATTAATTACTATATAGCTGTTTTTTTCTAACTTTATATTTGTGTTCAGAATTTATAACAAAATGAATGGATATTTCATATTCTGTCAATTATTTATACAATTCTTAATCCACTAATCATTGGCATCCTCAGTCATGAAAATCATCATCATCAATATATTATTATTTCACCTTTTAGGTAAGATGTGCCTACATCTGAGTTTTCTCTATTCACTTTTTTGTGTATTTTTATTTCAATGCAGACTGCCTCTGTATGATATATGTCAATAACTGTTTAGATAATGTCATCATTAATAGCTTAAATTTGTCTTGTTTTTCTTTTCTGTTACATAAGTAATACTACAAAATGTTTAATAGTGAATTTCAGTCACTGTTTGATTATGCATTTTTTGAGTGAGGGATGTGGGTTGAAGTTAAGAGCTTAGTTTTATTTAAATTGATTGAGACGTGTCCAGCAGAGACATCTACAAAAGACTGTGCTATAATATTATATTTCTAAATATATCAAAGCAATTTTGCAGACTTTCACATGTTTAATTCTTTAGAACATATACTTTATGTACTTTTACTAATCCTTTTTGTGATTTTAATCCTAATAAAAGAAACTAAGCATTATGTGTACAATTATTGATATATTATAATGTACCATCTTTATAGCATGTCATTTCTGTTAAAATACAGTTTAAAATGTATTCAAAAGCATTATCTGTATAAAGAAAATTCATTTTTGTCAAGTAAGTGCAAAATTGTGATTCTTTATGTGTGCATTGCATTTCTTAACAGTGTACCACAAATGCCTCTGGTACTTAAAATTTTAATAGAATTTTCCTGTGTTTAGATTTTTTACTACATAGAGGTTTATTTACTAAACACTGAATATTACTGTTGAACACATTCAGTTCACATCCCTTGTTCTTATATGAATTCATATATAATTGTTTTTTTGTATTTATTAATGGCTGAAGGTAGTAAACCATCTGGTACATATAGGCAGAAAAACAGGTAAAATACTTAAAAATGTAAGTGAATGACAAATATATCAAATTAACTAAAATACAATTATGAAAATTACATAAAATACAAGTGAATGTGTATGGTCAGTTAAACCAATTTTAAAATAGAATTAGCATATTTTCTAAATTATTTAAATGTAAACTTGCATTTTAGTAAGTGTTCTACACTTGAACCCTTTGAGTGCCAGAGAGGAATCCAGTGCATTGCGTTGCAATACGCTGGATGCCCCTTCCGCATTCTAAGGGTTAAGTATCTTACCATTGTTGGGAAAAGAGATAAATAACACAAAACAGAAAGAGTAAGATCATCAATTAAGCTTTATTATTCAAAGGGATTTAACCATTTTATTTGGAATAATTTGTTATTATGATACAATGCACTCCTGGTTAGTTAATCATATGCCTACTGAATTCATCTCCTTCATAAAAAAACATTCTATTTAAATAGTAATATAATCTGAACTGAGTGTAGAGATATCTTTAATGGACACAGAAGAAGTAGCTTCCCTTGTTGGCAGCTACTGTATTTTATAAAAACGCACACATGCACACGTATATTCACACTGGTACATCCTTATCATGTCCTATTTTATCTTTGCAGTGATATTGTATACAAGCCATATCAGCAATATACTCCATGAGTGTTTGGGCAGGTAGTGGTTAGAAAAGTAGTGGACTATATATACACATACAGAAGTTGTTCAGGAGAGGGGTAGCAGGATCCACTGGAAAAAACAACACTTCGCAAACCAATTCTTCAAAGAGAGAATAAGAGCACGGACATTTATGGGAATGCTGTAATCCTCTTAAATTTCTAGCTTCACACCAGCTCATGGAGAATTATCAAAACTAAAGTGGACTCTGATCAAAACACAAAGGTGCTTCTGGCCCATTCTGATTTTTGTTTTTACCCCTCACACTACAGTAACAATGCTGAAATACCTCCTGTTCTTTTTTCTGTCTGCTCTCCTCACTAAAATGTCCTTCTACCTTCCACCCTCTTCTCCTTTCTCCGTCCACATTTATCCTTCACTTCTCTCATCTCTCTCACCTCTACACATCATCTCCTAATTTTTCTCCATTTTCTCCACTCCTGTTCTCCCCCCTCCCTTCACTTAAAGGAATAGTAATACTTAAAATGTAAAAAAAAATATGTTGTAGGATTTATCCCCCTGAGTAAAACAAGAGTACTCCCACTGCTGAAAGGTGTTTCATTCAAAAGTTATTAATTTTCAAAGTTGAATTTTTTAGGTGCAATATCTCAGTGGCCTGAAATTGTACAGTGGTGCTGTTGCTACACGATCCTATGGACAGCTCTGGTCCCGGGACCATAAATCTCCATAGGCTGGTGTAGCAACAGCGCCACTGTACAATTTCAGGCCACTGTGATATTGCACCTAAAAAATTCAACTTTGAAAATTAATACCTTTTGAATTAAACACCTTTCAGCAGTGGGAGTACTCTTGTTTTACTCAGGGGGATAACCCCTACAACATATTTTTTTTACATTTTAAGTATTACTATCCCTTTAATCTCCTTTCACGAACCTTCTACCTCACGTCAATATAAGAACAATTCAAAACTGATCACCATTCCCTGTCTTCAACCACAATGTCTTGCTTTTCCTTGTGTCTTCTGGAATATTTGCTACCTTATTAACAAATATAACACTGTGCATGATCTCTTTTTCTCCCCCTGCCTACACTTATTGGCTCTAACTGAGACCTGGCTGTCTCTGTCTAACTCTGGTTTAGAGGCAGCAATCTCCTATCATGGTCTCTCATCTCACACTCCACACCAGACGAGACATGGGGAAGGTGTGGGACTGCTTCTCTCAAAATACTGCAGTTACAAACCACTTTCTGTCTCCACCTCACCCTGCTTCTCCTCTTTTGAGTTGAATGCTGTCTGTATTTTCACTCTTGTCTCTCTTTATTGGTTGCAGTTATCTACCTCTACATGTATAATGTCAAATTTCCTTTCTAACTTTGAATCATGGCTTTATTTTTTCCAGTCTGCAAACACACCTTCCATTCTTCTGTAGGACTTTTTGATTGCCATCATGTGGATGATCCCTAGGTATCCTGGACAGTCTGCTTTTTAATTTTTTTTTTTTTTTTTTTAACAAAGGTTTTATTGAGTATTCAGCAAATACAGTAAGTAAGTTGAAAACAATCCAGAATCTTACAGAGATGATACATTGCATAAACATAGGCATATGAACAGGTTCAAAGTACAGTAGATATTAACTGGTCGAGCATTCTAAATGAATGAGAATATAACACAGTGATTCCTTTGACTTAAGCAGTAATAACAGAGAGATTGCAAAAGATATACATTTATAACACGGAAAGCACAAACATGGGAGAACACCGCAGGAATGCAGTGTAGGAAATGTGCATAAACAAGAATAGTAGTATAAAAACATTACAAATCTTGCCAAATATACCTAATGAGGAAACAACCGAAATTCCTACTAGTAGAGTAACTGAGACATAGAAGAAAAAGGGAGGAGAAGAGAGAAAAAAAAAAAAAAGGAATAAGTCTCCAGAGGACCTGTACTCCACCACACCCGACATCCCGGAAAGGTGAATGACCATTGAGGGTTAGGAAGAAATGCATCGACAAACTTTGTCACACTCAATGCGATCTCAATTAGAGGGGTTGTGATCATAATTGATCCATAAACTCCATGACTCCAAATAAGTATCTAACAGTCCGTGTGTAACCGCATAACAACGCTCCAATGAGAGAACCCGATCGACCCTGGTCTGCCATGTGGAAACTGAAGGGTTCATAGTTGTCTTCCAATAAGATGGAATTATCACCTTGGCTACATTAAAAAGTAGTTCAACACAACTCCAAGTAGAAGTTGGTAATTGTGGAAAATCCGGAGGTCTGTATAGAAAAAGGCAAAGCAGTGGATCCATAGGCAAGGATATGTTATAGATATCTTGGATCCTACGAATAATCTGGGACCAATATGTCTGAATGAGTGGGCAATACCACCAAATATGAGCCATATCTCCAACAGCTCCCTGACAACGCCAACATATAGGGGATCTGTGTACCGAAAATCTAGCAATTTTAGAAGGAGTCATGTACCACCGAGTAATTAGTTTAAAATTCAACAAGGCAGTATGGGAGTCTCTAGATGAGCGGAGTAATTTATAAACAAGTGAGTGCCATACAGAAGTTTCCAGGGAAACTGAGAGTTTGGTTTCCCATTGCCTAAGAAAGTAATATTTAGTAGGGGATGATGAGGTATTGATCAAAGAATAGCAAAAGGAGTGAGTTTTAAGGTTAGGAGGGGACAGGATCAGACGTGATTCAAAAAACGTTCGGTTTCTAAGAGGCAAGGCAGAGCTTAATTCAGATCTTTTCCAAGCAGTAATCTGCAGAGAGGTCCACCAGGGGATAGAACTGAACAATGTAGCGTGTTGAGGAAAAGAAATCGGATTCAAGAGATCCACGTGGGATAGTGCCTCAAGGGTATCTAAACCCTGATGCCGGAGTGAAAGGAAGGAGGGGTTATTCCACCCTTGGGCAAAATCCGGATTACCAAGGAGAGATTTCAACAGGGAGGGATGTGGCGCCAAATGGTGGCGGTCATTAATAAGGATCCAAAAGCGCAGAATATGACCCAGAATTATATGATCCAGACAGATTGACGGGATGGATGACGTAGTACACCAGCAAAGTTGTAGAGGATCTATGGGGCCCAAGACGTCATCTAGAGTACCAATCCATCTAGGTTGGGGAAGCGTAGTAAAATCAAATAGTTTCGCGACAGCCGAAGCTCTGTAATATGTATCAAAATCAGGTAATCCTAATCTGCCTCTGCGTCTAGGTTGTGATAAAACGGAATGACTAAGTCTGGTGCGTTTGCCCAAATGAAGGATAGGACCAGGTATTTGAGAGAATCCAGAAATTGTCTAGGGAGAGAGATAGGCAATGCATTAAAGACTTATAAGAATTTAGTAAGGATAGCCATTTTAATCAAGTTGATTCTACCTAGCCAAGAAATACGGAGAGAGTTCCAGGAGTTCAGGTCCTTCCGAACCATCTCAAGAAGAGGTTGAAAGTTCAGTGAAAATAGAAGGTCCGGAGAGGTCGCAATATGGACACCTATATAGAGAATGGAAGTTGAAGAATTTTTTAATTTGAATTTATCTGCGAATGCTGAGGTGACCGAGTCTGGAATGCCGATGTTCAAAGTTTCCGATTTGTTATAATTAATTAATGTTTGGGATAAATAACAGTATTCCTCCAATTTATCGATCAAGAGAGGTAGAGAAGTGACCGGATTAGAAACAAAAAACAAGACATTATCATCATATGCTGCAACTTTGTATGTTTGAGATCTGGTACTGAGTCCGGTTATTTGACGAAGCTCCAACAAGATTTAGCAGGGGTTCTAAGGCTAATATGAAAAATAATGGGGACAGTGGGCAGCTTTTTCTTGTCCCGTTGGTTATGGGAAAGTCCTCCGATAGGGTACCATTCACCAAGACCCATGCACTTGGCGAGGAGTAAAGATTAAAAATTCCAGTAAGCATCTTTTGACCCAAACCGATATGCTTTAATATCTCTCGAATGTAATCCCAGTGTACCCTGTTGAAGGCCTTTTCGGCATCAGTTGAGAGGAAAGTAACGGGAATGTTATTTTTAACTGCAAGGAAGGCCAGAGATGTAGCCGTCATTGTGTCGTGCCTAGTTTGTATACATGGCACAAATCCACATTGGTCAGGATGAATGAGAGAAGGTAGGATAGTATGCAGTCTTGAAGCTAGGATTTTAGCAAATATTTTAAGATCGAGGTTTAATAGGGAGATAGGTCGGTAATTTGCACACAGAGAATCGTCCTTCCCTGATTTTGGAAGAACCACAATATGGGCTTCCAGGGTTTGATGGGGAAAAGGAGTGCCTTCCAAAATGGCATTAAAAGAGTTAGTCATGTGGGAGAAGTAAGGGTAGAAACTTCTTGTAATATAAGAGAGAAAAGCCATCTGGTCCTGGGCTTTTCCCAAATGTCATGGATCGAATTGTCTTTTCAATTTCAAGATGTGTTATAGGGTATTCCAAAGCTTGGGATTCCGTGATAGACAAAGTTTTGAGATGAGCTTCCTGTAGAAAAGATGTAAGTCTGGTCAACCAATCTGTCGGTAGAGGACCAGAAATGTTGGAGATGTTATATAGCCTGGAGTAGAAGTCTCGGAAGGCCGAGGCTATGGAAGAAAAGGAGGTAACTGAAGTGTTTGACGACGTTACTATCCGTTGCATCACATTGGCCCTACGTTTCTGTTTAATGAGACGAGCGAGTGCATTACCACATTTGTCACCCCCCAGATAAAGACGATATTTATACCACATGTGAGTTTTAAGTGCAGTTTCACGTAAGAGAGAGTTAAGGTCGGAGTGAAGTTGAGTCAAATTCTGGAATGTATTTGAATCTGGGGAACGTTTATGTGTCATCTCCAAAGCTTGAATCTCCTTCAACAAAGAGCCAATGTGCTCCCGTCGCTTCCTAACTTTAATAGCACCATATTTAATTAAGAGCCCTCGGATTACGCTTTTATGCGCCTCCCAGCTAATGGGATCAGAGACATCCGGGGTGGAGTTTAGGGAAAAGTATTCCACAATATGTTTCTCCAGGTGCGCAACAATCTCTGCATCCTTCAGAAGAGACTCGTTCAATCTCCAGATGTTACTTGCAGGTGGGGCGTCAGGACAATGTAGGGAAAAACCGTAACAGCTGAGTGATCAGACCAAGAAATAGATTGTATGGAGGCCTTTGTTAGCTATTGGATTAGAAAAGAGGAAATAAATATGTAATCAATTCTGCTGTAAGACAGATGAGGGTGTGAGTAAAAGGTAAAGTCTTTGCAGGTAGGATTACTATGTCTCCAGGCGTCCAAAATTTGAAGGTCAGTTAGTCTAGAGCGTAAACGTTTCAAATGCGAGAGTTTAAAGGTTGATTTTCCTGAGGAAGTGTCAATGACTGGATCAAGAGCAATGTTCCAATCACCCCCTATTATAAGTCTACTAGTTAAATCCAGATCAAGTAAGGAAAGGGTTTTGAGTAAAAAGGTTATCTGGTTCGTATTTGGAGCATATATATTTAAAATAATATAAGGTTTATTATATAAGAGACCTTTAAGAAGAATGTATCTCCCGTATGGATCTGCGGTAAGAGAAATGAAAGTCCACAGGAGAGTGCACGTAACAGTATCCCCACCCCTCTTTTCTTTTCATTGGCGGAAGCCCAATATGAGGCTGGGTATTTGCGGTTACTACATTTTGGTGCTTTAGAATTCAAAAAATGTGTTTCCTGAATCAAAGCTATGTCAGTATTACGTCTCTCAAGTTTTCTCAGAGCAATTGAGCGTTTTTCAGGCAAATTGAGACCCTTTACTTTGAGTGTGGTAATATTGAGATTAGGCATTGTTAAAACAAGTCAGGGGGTCTTCCAAGCGCGGGTGGATGTAAGAGACAGGCCCACCGGAGAAGAAAGAGAGAAGGGAAAAAAAACCCCACATATACTTGTAGGACAGAAGAACTGCATGGTATAGTAAGGCATAGTGAATAATGCCGAGTAAAAAGGAGGAGAAACAAAGACATACAGATTCATAGGATATAAAACACTGCAAGTGCCCCGAGCCTACGGGGGTAGTTTAGTATATAGGGCAGATTAACGGCCGAGAGACCCAGAAGCTCCGAGAACCAAGTATGTAGATGGGAAATGGGCAAAATGTCTCAAAAGGTTTTGTGGGTTGTGGGGAAACGTGTTTTTAAAAAAAAAAAAAAAAAAAAAAAAAGATCCAATGATATATAATAGCTGTCACTTCATTAAAGTATAGGAAAACCTAGGCAATATCAGGATGACTTGTACTCAGTGCAAGGGGGAAATAACAAATAAGGACATTGTGGATGAACAACCATATACACTTTAATCAGGGAAAAACATCAAGATCAAGCAGGATATAAAATAAAATATACAGACATTTTATACGTTTGGGTCATAAGTAGTGATATATTGTCAGCAGAGGCCAAAGTGAACATAAAGTAGTCGAGGAAAATCCTGACATTATCCATATTAACCACATTCCTAGGAGGGAATATATATAGGTTGTAAAGTGAAATATACAAATACATGTAGGAGTTTTAGCCTTCGCAGCTCTGGTTAAGACAAAATGGAATGTCAGCACCTTCTGTATGAAAGGGGACCTCAAGTCGTTATGGGAAATCCGCAGCCAATAATGAGCAGGGTTTGGTCATGCAAATCAACCTGGGGATTGTAGGGACTGAAGGAAAATACATGAGGCTGCAATACTAAGGACCAATAATGAAAAAACCTCCTAACTAAGGTAACAGTATAGTGCACTGATGTGTGGGCAAGACAAGTGTCTCAAAGAGAACAAAAAAAAAAAAAAGAAAAAAAAAGAAAAAACAACAACTGTGTCTGACTCAAGGGCGTAGTAATTGGGAATGAGTGATATCAACCACTTAAGACATGGGGGACGAGTTCCCTCTGGAAGCACAGTTCCCGTCGCCACTCCCATGCGGGAGGGGGGAAAAGGACCACCCAATCTGGGAGTCTCTGTAGGCATATATAGACATATGAGATCAATAATGATATTGTGGTGACTATAAAAGAGAGCTAATACAAATACAATACTAAATGGAAACCCTGCAAGGATAAGCCCTGCCAACAACATGTAATGAACATGAGCACCACTCAAGGTGGTCATAGAACCATGAAGATCACACGAGCCCCACGATCCCGGACCTGAGCCCCCGGCCATAGTCGGGAGCTTGCCCAACAACCAAGTAAAACGTGAAAAACAGTAAAACTTAAGCATGTAGTCCACAAACACATCACATTGAATAATAAAGTGGTAACCTCATGTTAACCAGTAGACATGAATGTAGTGGAGTGTCTCTACAGACAATGGAATGGGATTCAGCGAAAAGTTCTGTCCTGACCCAGGTGGGTTGTAACAAGGAAGACTGAGGAGAAAGTTCAGGCCCAGGAAGATGAGGCAGATGTATCAGCTGCAGTTGTAGGCTCCGATCTGCGCTGTTTCTTCTTGCGTTCTGGGGATCCGGGAGACCATTCCAGTCTTCTCTGGGATTTGATTGAAGTTTCCTGTGCCTCTGAGGGTGATTGAGAAGGTGGTGGAACATTTATCGACATACAAAAAGCCGGGATTTCCTCAGGGTAGCGAATTGTGTGCACCGTACCATTCTGTGTAACCTGAAGAGCGAAAGGAAAGGACCATCTGTATTTTTTCTGCAAGTGCCAGAGATGTTCAGCTAGCGGCCTTAAAGAGCGCCTAAGAGCAAGAGTGTGGGGCGATAGGTCTTGATATATTTGGATTGTGGCACTCTAGCAAGCAGATAATATACCCTCTCTGCTTTTCGTCAAAGTTTGTTCTTTAATCTCATAACGATGAAAGCAGATAACTATGTCTTGGGGTTTTCCATCATCCCTCTGTTTTAATGCTCGGTGAATCCTCTCCAACAAAATCGGTGAAGATGGATCAGTTGCCAGTAATCCAGCAAAGTATTTCTGCATCGTGGCACGCAGTTTAGTAGGTGTAACCGACTCTGGCATGTTTTTTATCCGTAAATTAGATCTTCTGGTGCGATTTTCTAAATCATCCAGTTTTAATGTTTGATGCGATATAGTGTTTTGTTGGTGAGCTAACACATTTTCCAAGTGAGTAGCGTGTTCTGCAGCGACACGATGGTCTTCCACAAGAGAAGACACCTTCTGGGTAAGTTGTTTGATTTCATCTTTAAAAATGGTGAAGTCCGCCATGATCACCGTTTTCATTTCTTCCATGATACCATGAATGTCATCTCTTGTGTGGATACCCGCCACAAATGCCGCCAGATCTTCTTTTTATAGTGGCGTTGTCATCCTAAAAGGATCGGGGACTGCACTCAGGGTTTCTGCAGGGTATTGTTCTGAGATGTGCTCCTCTGCTGTAGAGCTGAGAGGGACATCAAACTCGATAGCAGGAGAGTGCATCACAGCTTCTGTAAGCAAGGGAATGAAGGGAGATCAGAGGCCTCAGTGCAGAAGTAGTGGGTTATTTGCGATGCCGTGTGGCTAGGTCTCTTCTTCCTCCCTTTCATCCATAGCTGGCAGGATATAAGAGGTAACACAATCACCCAGAGTAAAAGAACAGTGTTCTAGAGCCCTGAAAAAGCATTATATAACTTGGTATAAGCCGGAGCTGGAGAATCACGCGTCCGTCTTCATCTCCAGTTAGGCCATGCCCCCCTTTGCTTTTTAATTTTGATATTGGACTACACCAATGGATGGCTGCTTCTTAGATCTTGTGTTCACTAAAAAGGCTGTGTGCTTTCTGATTTTAATATTTCCCCTTTTCCACTATCCAATCACTATCTTGTAACATTCAGTACCATATATACTTCTTCTTCAATACCAATTTCCTCTCCCTGCTTCACATGTAAGCTCAAGTCACTTAATCTCACTGTTTTCCAGTCCTCCCGGCTACTGGACTTTCATCCATTCCCATTAATCCTGACATGAACACCTTGTCAAAGCCTGTGACTCAGTCCTCTCTTCCTATTTGAACCTACATGCACCTCTTTCTCTCTCTCTCCCCCCCGTTCCTGTAAATTTAATCCATGGCCTTGGCTTAATAAAAACAAAAGCTTCCTCCACTCCTGTACCCATTTGTAATAATATGACAGACTAAGCGCCCAATGTAAGCTGCCTAGTAGACTCTGTCTATAATAAAAGAACAACAACAGACAATACAGGTATACTGCAAGGTAGGCCCCAGTGGGCCAGATGCTAAGGAGCAAAGACTAGAGTATGAAGCTGGCAGTGGCTGCTATTTGGGTTGCCTTGCTGCTGTCTTAGCCGAGTTAGAGATGCTGGATGCAAGACCAGATTAATGCCAACTGGAGGAGCCTGTTCTCTACCCAGATGACAACCCATATAACAGCAGCAAACCACTGGGATCGAAGAGGATACTGAACAAATAACCTACCTGCAGTAAAGTTGTAGTTGTTGTACAGGAACATAGAGGCCTGGATCTTGGCTGAAAAGATGGAGAACAGGATAGTTGAAGTACCGCAGGGTGGTCGAGGTGGAAGAAGCCCACCAGGGTCAAGGCAAGGAAGTCAGACAAGCCAGATCAGGAATGGGCATGGAATGCAGTACAAGGCAGCAGATGGAAGAATGGTCAAACCAGCGGAGCCAAGGTCAGTAACAGGCTATCAGATGAGCATGGTACCAAATCACAAAACAGGAGGTTGTCTCAGGAAAAGCCAGGTCAATACACAAGATAACACTCAAGAACAGGAGAGAAAACCCAGGTTCACCACCTGGAATGCTCTGATCAACCATAGGACAAGGCAGAAAACCAGGATCCGGATACCAAGGAAAAACAAATGGAAAACCAGACAAGGAACCACAAAAGACAAAGAAAATTGGGCAAAATATAACACCATTCAGCTGAATGACTCTGGAGAAAGTTGGACTCACTGGCAGACTCTCTCCAGTACAAATTCATCCCTTCCTGCTTTAATACTGCTCAGTCCCAGGCTAAAAAAACTAAACTTTTCACAACTCATCCAACCCCTACCGTCTCTTGTCTACCTTTTGACTCCTTCTTCTTCTCTCCATCTGCCTCCCTCCCAAACTGTATATAACTGCAAGATGTTCCTGAGTTCTTCAAAGCCAACGTAGACTTCACTTCAGAAAATATCCCCCTTTGTAAATACCCTCCTATCCTCACTCATTTCCATCCTGCCACACTGGACTCTTTTTTTTTTTTTTACCAGTCACAGGTGGAAGAATTGACTAACCTGCTATCCTTCTCTCCCTCTACTACATGCGCACTCAATCCACTTCCCTCTGACCTCATCTAGTCCCTCTCCCCCACAATAATGCCTGTACTATTGCAGATATTTAATTCCTCCTTTGCCTTTGCTACTTTTTCTGATGACTTCTAACAAACCATACTGAAAATTGTCCTCAAGAACAATACTTAATAGTTATTGACTGTTTCTCTCCTGCCTTTTGCCTCTACGCTCTTTTAATGCCTAGCCTACTCCTGCCTGCTTGACTTCTTTAACACACTCAACCTGCTCAACCTATTACAGCCTGGCTTTCTCACTGATCTTTCCACAGAAAATGCTCTCACGAGTGGTCAATGATCTTCAAATTGCCAAATCACAAGGTCATTATGTTATCCTCCTCCGAATTCTGCACTCCTTAGACATCTGAAACTTAGCACTGGACTGGCTGTCCTCTTATCTGACTAACCAGTAGTGTTGAGCGAGCATGCTCGGCCGATGCTCGGATCGGCTCGAGCATCGCTCTGCTCGTCACATGGCGGTACTCGTACGAGTACCGCATGTGCTCGCCCGCCATGTTCGGGTCTCCTCCCCGCACGTTTTGCGGCTGCTGCGCAGCCAATAAACGTGCAGGGAGGCTCTGACATCGGTGTAATGCCAGCAGCCATGTTGGCTGCTGGCATTACACTGATTGGCTGGCCAGAACCCGTGGTCGGGTGCTGTATAGCACCTGACCAGCGAGTTCGGCTCAGTCTTAGCCAGGGAGAGATGAGGATAGGAAGGGAAAGTCAGTGTAGGGAGAAAAAAAGCAAAATTGTGAAAAAAAAAGAACCAAAAGTCCTTTTTAGGACTACTGTGTGTGGGGGCAGCAGGTTATTTTGTGTGGGGGGAAAAAAACAAACAAAAAAAAAATTTATATATTCTGTTTAGTGTGCAAAGTTGCAGATTAGAGCACATTCTGTTTAGTGTGCAAAGTTGCAGATTAGAGCACATTCTGTTTAGTGTGCAAAGTTGAAGATTAGAGCACATTCTGTTTAGTGTGCAAAGTTGCAGATTAGAGCACATTCTGTTAAGTCTTCAAACTAAAATATCAAAGTCACATATTCCATTCAGTGTGCGTCGCCGCAGTTTAGCAGCACATTCTGTGTACTGTGCAGAGTTGCAGAATAGGAAGAAATACTGTTAAGTCTTCAAACTAAAATATCAAAGTCACATATTCCATTCAGTGTGCTTCGCCGCAGTTTAGCAGCACATTCTGTGGACTGTGCAGAGTTGCAGAATAGGAAGAAATACTGTTAAGTCTTCAAACTGTAAAATATCAAAGTCACATATTCCATTCAGTGTGCGTCGCCGCAGTTTAGCAGCACATTCTGTGTACTGTGCACAGTTGCAGAATAGGAAGAAATACTGTTAAGTCTTCAAACTAAAATATCAAAGTCACATATTCCATTCAGTGTGCGTCACCGCAGTTTAGCAGCACATTCTGTGTACTGTGCACAGTTGCAGAATAGGAAGAAATACTGTTAAGTTTTCAAACTCAAATATTAAAGTCACATATTCCATTCAGTGTGCGTCACCGCAGTTTAGCAGCCTATTCTGTGTACTCTGCACAGTTGCAGAATAGGAAGAAATACTGTTAAGTTTTCAAACTCAAATATTAAAGTCACATATTCCATTCAGTGTGTGTCACCGCAGTTTAGCAGCCTATTCTGTGAACTCTGCACAGTTGCAGAATAGGAAGAAATACTGTTAAGTCTTCAAAGTAAAATATTAAAGTCACATATTCCATTCAGTGTGTGTCACCGCAGTTTAGCAGCCTATTCTGTGTACTCTGCACAGTTGCAGAATAGGAAGAAATACTGTTAAGTTTTCAAACTCAAATATTAAAGTCACATATTCCATTCAGTGTGTGTCACCGCAGTTTAGCAGCCTATTCTGTGTACTCTGCACAGTTGCAGAATAGGAAGAAATACTGTTAAGTCTTCAAAGTAAAATATTAAAGTCACATATTCCATTCAGTGTGTGTCACCGCAGTTTAGCAGCCTATTCTGTGTACTCTGCACAGTTGCAGAATAGGAAGAAATACTGTTAAGTTTTCAAACTCAAATATTAAAGTCACATATTCCATTCAGTGTGTGTCACCGCAGTTTAGCAGCCTATTCTGTGTACTCTGCACAGTTGCAGAATAGGAAGAAATACTGTTAAGTTTTCAAACTCAAATATTAAAGTCACATATTCCATTCAGTGTGCGTCACCGCAGTTTAGCAGCCTATTCTGTGTACTCTGCACAGTTGCAGAATAGGAAGAAATACTGTTAAGTTTTCAAACTCAAATATTAAAGTCACATATTCCATTCAGTGTGCGTCACCGCAGTTTAGCAGCCTATTCTGTGTACTCTGCACAGTTGCAGAATAGGAAGAAATACTGTTAAGTTTTCAAACTCAAATATTAAAGTCACATATTCCGTGTAAGATGAAGAAGGCGGGTAAAAAGGGACGGGGAAGTGGACGTGATCCTGATAGTTCAGGGCGCGGGTCAGGACGCGGAGAAACTGTGCCTGGTGCCAGAGCACAAGAAAGAAAGACATCCACCATACCTAGCTTCATGTCTAATTTTACAGGGCGTCGCAGGACATCACTCTCGAGGTCCGACCACTGCGAACAGGTGGTCGGTTGGATGACAGCTGATACTGCTTCCAGTCGGTTAAGCACCACCCTGTCTTCCACCAAGTCCACTCTCAGTAGCCAAGAGTCTGGTCAACATAATCCTCACTCTGATCATCCTTCCTCCCACCATAGACGGTCTGGTCAAAGAAGTGATCCCACACTGGGATATAGTGAGGAGCTCGTCTCATCACCAATCCTTCATTTGACCCTCTCTCCAAGCACGCTTGCAGAGGAACATGACATCTTGTGCCCTGATTCACAACCTCTAGAGGGTACCCAATCACAAAAAGATGACAGATGTGAACGGCATTTAAGGTCAAAGGAAGTAGTGGATGATGATGATGATGATGAGACACAGTTGCCATTAAATCAACCACTATTACCGTCTCAAGACCTTGTTGAGGAGAATGTTATACAGTTGTCAATGACTGAGTATGTGGTGGGATCAAGACATGGGGAGGATGATCAGAGTGAGGAAGTGGAGGAGGACTTGGTGGACGATGAGGTGACTGACCCCACCTGGGAAGGTGTAGAGCCGAGCGATGACAGCAGTCCTTAGGGTGAGCCATCTGCAGCACCGCAACAGGCTGGAAGAGGCAGTGGTGTGGCTACAGAAAGAAGGCGGACCGCACCAAACCGGCCCGCAAATGTTCCACGGAGCACCCCCTTGCGTAAATCTCCCTTGCCAAAGGGTAGGTGTTCCGCGGTATGGCGTTTTTTTAAGGAAAGTGCGGACGACAAAAGAATTGTAGTTTGCAACCTGTGCCACACCAGAATGAGCCGAGGCATGAACACTAGAAACCTCACCACCACCAGCATGATCCGACACATGGCATCCAAGCACCGTAGTAAGTGGGAGGAACGCCTGGATCGCCCATCTGTGTCTGCAGGCCACACCACTGCCTCCTCTTCCCCTGTTTTCGGTGCCGGCCAATCGCCTGTCGAAGGCGCAGGCCCGCATACCTCCCGCCCTGCACCTGTACCATCTGAAGCACCATCAGCGACCACATCCACTTCCCTGTCCCAGCACAGCGTCCAAATGTCGTTACCCCAGGCATTTGAGCGCAAGCGAAAATACCCAGCCACCCACCCACAGGCCATAGCACTAACCTCACACCTTTCCAAATTACTGGCCATCGAAATGCTGCCATTTAGGCTTGTGGACACTGAGTCCTTCCGCAGCCTGATGGCAGCAGCTGTCCCTCGGTACGCGGTCCCCAGCCGCCACTACTTTTCCCGGTGTGCCATCCCCGCATTACACCACCATGTGTCCCGTAACATCACCCGTGCCCTGACCAACGCAGTTACTGGGAAGGTCCACTTAACGACTGACACATGGACAAGTGCTTGTGGCCAGGGACGCTACATTTCCCTGACGGCACACTGGGTGAATGTCGTGGAGGCTGGGAGCGACTCGGACCCTGGGATGGCACGGGTGCTACCCACGCCGAGGATTGCGGGCCCTACCTCCATCAGGGTTTCCGCCAGCACCTACGTTATTGGCTCCTCCTCCTCCGTTTCCACCTCCGAATTCTCTACACGCAGCGCCACTCCCCCATCAGCCAGTAGCTGGAAGCAGTGTAGCACTGCAGTGGGGAAGCGTCAACAGGCCGTGCTGAAGCTGATCTGCCTTGGGGACAAACAGCACACGGCCTCAGAGCTGTTGCAGGGGATTAGTCACCAGACCGAGCAGTGGCTCTTGCCACTCAACCTGCAACCAGGCATGGTTGTGTGTGATAATGGACGTAACTTGGTGGCGGCTTTGGAGCTCGGCAAGCTCACACACGTACCATGCCTAGCGCATGTATTTAATTTAGTGGTTCAGCGATTTCTAAAAACCTACCCCAATGTGCATGATCTCTTGACCAAGGTGCGCCGCGTGTGTGCACATTTCCGTAAGTCATCTACAGCTTCGGCCGGCCTGTTGAAGCTGCAGCAGCGCTTACAATTGCCAGCTCACCGGCTGCTGTGTGACGTGAGCACGCGCTGGAACTCCACCTTCCACATGTTGGCCCGGCTTTGTGAGCAGCAGAGGGCAGTAGTGGAGTACCAGCTGTTACACGGTCGTCGCCTCTCCGTTCAACTTCCTGTAATCAGAAGTGAGGAGTGGGAATGGATGTCAGACCTCTGCGAGGTTTTACGCAATTTTGAGGAATCGACACAGATGGTGAGCGGCGATAACGCTATTATCAGTGTAACCATCCCACTTCTGTGTCTACTGAAACGCTCGCTGCTCACAATTAAAACCGACGCTTTGCATGTGGAAGAGGTGGAAATGGGGGAGGAAGAGCTTACACAAGGTGATAGCCAGAGCACCCTCACTTCGTCTTCTCAGCGACAATTGGAGGAGGCGGAGGAGGAGGAGGAGGAGGAGGAGGAAGACACGGTTGCCTCCGCTACAGAGGGTAGCCATGGAACTTTAGTTCCATCTCTTCAGCGTGGGTGGGCAGAAGAGGAGGAAGAGGATGAGGATATTGAGAGTCATCCTCCTGGTGAGGACAGCGAAATCTTGACTGTTGGTACTCTGGCACACATGGCTGACTTTATGTTAGGCTGCCTTTCCCGTGACCCACGCGTTGTACGCATTTTAGACAACACGGATTACTGGGTGTTCACCCTTCTGGACCCCCGCTACAAAGAGAATTTCTCATCTCTCATTCCTCCGGTGGAGAGGACAAGCAAAATGGTGCAATACCAGAAGGTTCTTGTTGAAAAATTGCTCCAAAATTTTCCATCTGACAACGCTGGCGGCAGAGTACGTGCTACCTTGGCCAACCGAGAAGGGGAGAAAAGGGGAGCACACAGCAGTTCCGACAAAGGCAGGGCAACACTCTCCAAGGCGTGGGACACCTTCATGACACCCCACCAGCACCCTCACCCTGATGCGCAGCCTAGTGTCACAAGGAGGGAAAAGTTTTGGAAGATGGTGAAGGAGTACGTAGCAGACCGTGTCAGCGTCCTCAATGATCCCTCTGTGCCTTACAACTACTGGGTGTCCAAGCTGGACACGTGGTATGAACTGGCACTCTACGCTTTGGAGGTGCTGGCCTGCCCTGCCGCCAGCGTTCTGTCTGAGCGGGTATTTAGTGCTGCTGGTGGCATCATAACAGATAAGCGTATCCGCCTTTCCACCGACAATGCTGATAGGTTGACACTTATAAAAATGAACAAGGCCTGGATTTCCCCTGACTTCTCCACTCCACTGGAGGAAAGCCCCGGGGGAACATAAACTCACTTTACATATATTATTTACAATGATGGGAATACTCTGTATTCCCATTCACCCCTTCCACCCAAAAAACGGGTATATGGTTGACTCTTAATCTTCTCATCCTCCTCCTCCTCTTCCATATGCCCTGTGCTATAATTTTTATATAGGGCCAGCTCACCAGCGGGCCCTGTGATATAATTTTTATATAGGGCCAGCTCACCAGCGGGCCCTGTTTAACAATTTTTATATAGGTCAGCTCACCAGCGGGCCTTCTCATATAATGTTTTATTGGGTCAGCTCTCTAGCGGGCCCTCTCATATAATGTTTTATAGCGTCAGCTCACTAGCGGGCCTTCGCATATAATGTTTTATAGCGTCAGCTCACTAGCGGGCCTTCGCATATAATGTTTTATAGCGTCAGCTCACTAGCGGGCCTTCGCATATAATGTTTAGGATGGTCAGCTCTGCAGCAGACCCTCACCCATAATGTTTTAGATGGTCAGCTCAGCGCACGTTTCCCTCTTAATCATGGCCTCAGTTCAATAAAATCAAGGAAATTTTTGGGATAATTTGCCTCTGCGCACGTTTCCCTCTTAATCATGGCCTCACTTCAGAAAATCAAGGAAATTTTGGGGATAATTTGCCTCTGCGCACGTTTCCCTCTTAATCATGGCCTCACTTCAGAAAATCAGGGAAATTTTTGGGAGAATTTGCCTCTGCGCACGTTTCCCTCTTAATCATGGCCTCACTTCAGAAAATCAAGGAAATTTTTGGGAGAATTTGCCTCTGCGCACGTTTCCCTCTTAATCATGGCCTCACTTCAGAAAATCAAGGAAATTTTTGGGATAATTTGCCTCTGCGCACGTTTCCCTCTTAATCATGGCCTCACTTCAGAAAATCAAGGAAATTTTTGGGAGAATTTGCAGATGATATACAAGTAAATATACAGCAAATATTCTTTGGTAACAATTTTTCGCCTAAAGTCGTTTTTATTTTCCTTTTTGTGTGTTTTATGGTCAGTCTGTAAAAATGGCGTACTACGGGCGAAAGATCGTTCCCAGCAGCGATGTTGGAGTCCAAGATGCATCCAGACATCCTCCCTATGCTGTCCCTGAACCATTTCTGTGGTGTTTCCATCCTTTTCTTCCCTTTTCCTATGGACCAGGCACCCTCCCCTCATCAGAGCAGGGGGTGCCTGGTGTAATGCTCGAGTCCTCCCATTGACTTCAATGGGGCTCGGGTGCTCGGCCGAGCACTCGAGCCTCAGGGGGTGCTCGGTCAGAGCACCCGAACACCCGAGCATTGGGGTGCTCGCTCATCACTACTAACCAGTCCTTCAGTGTCTCTATTGCCATCTATCCATCCTCTACCATCCACCTCTGTTTGTGTTCCTTAAGGTTCTGTTTTGGGATCACTTCTGTTCTCTCTTTCTACAATAACACTTGGTAAACTTATTAACTCAATCGGACTCAAACATACCTCTATGAAAATGGCACACAGCTTTATTTATCTGCACTTCAAATTACTCCTGATATCCAGTCTAAGATCACAGATAGCCTCTTGGCTATTTCAGAATGGATGGCTCATAGGCCCATAAAGCTCAATATGTCTAAAACAGAGCTAATCCTCAACCCACCTAGACCTGGCCCAGTAGTGACTTCCAGGTGAAAATAAATGGCACTACCATTAATCTAGCATCAGAAGCATGGTGCCTAGGGATGATAAATGATGCTGCTCTCTCATTCACTCCTCATATCAATGTGTACCTTTCATCTAGAATTTTCATTAGATATTTGAAAACTTCATTCAAAACTGCCAACCAAAATTTCAGCAGATGTCTTGTTTAGGAGACATTCACACCTTTATTTCTGGGAAAAGCGAAAGTAAAAATGTCCTGGCACAGCACATAATTTAATTAGCATATAAATATCACTGAAAAGGCTTAATTAGCAAATGAAACATCACTGGTATCACACTTAGCATACATTAGCATATTTTTCCCTTTTTCAAAAAGCTTTATTGAGAAATTCATGGTACAATAAAATTGCATCAAGACATAATACAGAAAGTAGCATTTATGATTAATGAACAGTAGCAGTGCATTAAGAACAGCTTAGATTAGCTTAATCTTTCCCTTACATAAGACGTTTGGGATGGTTACTTTTAACTGCAATATTCATTGCATTGTAGAGAATATGGAAAAGGGAGGTTTGTGAGAGAAGCAGGAAAAGGAAGGAAAAGAAAAATAAAGACCAAGTCAGAAAGAGGATGCAAGATAGGTTTAGTAGTTCAGGAAGAAGCATTTCTAAGGGACTGTTTGGAGTGATGAGGTGTTGGTGTATGCTGTGATTGTAAGGGGAATATAGAAGTAAGAGTGGTAAGGGATTGAATGTAGAATTTACTCCAGTAATCACTTTCCAAAATGGTTGGATGTTTGAGCATGACCGCCATATGTAAAGCAGTGAGCCATCAGTGTCATTGCATGTCCATCAGGCACTGGACCTGTCCTGTACATTCTGGATAATTTATGTGAGGATCTATCCCATCTAGTCAAAATCTTATAATTAGTTTCTTTCATTGCCACACTGGTTATAAGGTGGGAGTGTAATGAGTGTGCTCATATACAAACATATAAGTTATTTTCACCAGCCTGTATGTGAGGCATAATGGGGGGATTAGATTCAGACCCTAAGATTGTGTGAATCTTTGACAGAGTCCTAGGAGGACGATCCTCCATTATCAACAATTTTTCAAATGCTGTTAGTGGTCTAGGTTGGAACTATCGGATTGGAATAGTGTTTAAAAAATGCCTGACTTGGAGGAATCTCCAAATTTCTGCACTGGAGCCCATCTGTAGCTGAAAGTTCTTGAAAAGAAGATAAATTCTGGGCAGGGAGTAAATGATCTAGATCAGTTAATCCAGCATGTTGCCAAACTCAGGATTACCTATGATAGATAAAAGGGGTGATGGGAAGGGTGATAATCTGTACTTGGAGACACATTTGAACAATGTCACAAAGAGGTGTTTAAGCATCTGTTGCAATTTGAGAATGTCTGGAATAGCTAATAGAGAGGACCTCAAAAGTTGTCATAACGCGAATGTTTGGGGATATCGATTGAAAAATACTTGCCCAATCCTTCCATGAAGGCAAACTACAGAGTTCTAAAAGAAAGGTGAGTGAGGAGGCTTCCCAGTAAGTCTGTAAGTCAGGTATATCAAAGCCTACTTGCTGAATGGGTTGGGTTAAGACTTTGAAGCATACTCTCTGTTTCCAAATAAAGCATTTTAATAAGCATTGAAGTCGGGTGATCTGAGTGGAAGAGAAGGGGAGAGGTACTGCTCGGAATAGATATAGTATAGTAAGGATTGAGGCAAGGGCCTGGAGAGAGGTTAGGGGAGATGTTATGGAAGTTAAAATGTCATCCGCAAAAGCTGAGATTTTTATTGTTCTACGACCTACTGAGATTCCTCTAATATCTCTTGAGTTATGAATTGTGGCCAGGAGGGGTTCCAATGTGTAAAGAATAGTAAAGGGGAGAGGGGCAACCCTGTCATATACCATTGATAATTTTAAATGTGATATTCATGCCGAAGGGGAGTAATAAAGAGACCATATAGGTGAAAGAAAATGGCGACCAATTACAATCCATTGAAGGACAGCCGACATATAGTCTCAGTCAACCCTATCAAAGGCCTTTTCGGCATCCAACAATAGAAGGAGTGACGGATGGTTGCTTTCTGATGCAGCTTATAATACTAGGATCACTCTTACTATGTTGTCCCTTGTTTCCCTCCTAGGTATTAAACCCGCTTGGTGTTAGGAGATTAACATGGGCATTAATGGTTTTAAGCAGTTCTCTAATATTTTGGCAAATAACTTGAGGTCATTGTTGAGTAAAGAAATTGACTTATAATTGTCGCACAAAGTCCTGTCCTTCCCTCCCATGGGGATTACTATTACATGGGCTAGAAGTGGAATGTTTGCAGTATTAAGGAAGTTCTGAATGAGGGTTGAATGTTCTGAATTAGATATTAATTGAGTGGAGTCTGTTAGATCGTAAAGTTTTTAGTAAAAATCTCAAAATGCCTCCGCTATTTTGTCATAAATTAGTAAAGAGGGGTTCCCTGGTGACGTAACCTTATGGATGTGCAAATTCAACTTAGCCTTGCAAATTCAACTTAGCCTTGCAAACCAGCTTACCCAGGGTCTTCCCACATTTATCTCCATTAAGATAGTGTTGGAATTGGATCCAGGTGTGTGATTTAATGCATTACTATTTTAGTAAAACTGATAGGGCTTCTCTTTTATTTTAGAGTTGGTCCAGGACCATAGAGGATGGGGATTATTTATGTTGTACTTCCAGAGCTGCAATTGAATGGATTAGTTGCACGTATTCACATTTTAATTAAGGTGAACGATCCACTTTAATTCTATCCTGATGCTTTCTGTTGTGTAACATGGCTAAAATCCATCCCTTCCTCTTTTCCTCCACAGCTAAAATTCTTACACAAGTAATCCTATCCTGCATGAACTAATGTAACCTTCTTCTCTCAGGTCTTCCTGCCTTCCAACTCCATACACTTCAATCCATATAGAGTATAACAGCACAAGTTACCTGAATGTCACCTAGTTTTGTCCCTGCCCCATCTCCTCCAATCCCTCCAGTGCAGGCCTATCTTGTTCCAGATATCTTATAAAATACTGCTTCTATCATTCAAGACCATTTTCTCCACTGGTCTTTCCTACATGTCCACTCTGATCTCCCGCTATGCGTCAGCTTCTTTTTTGTCTACAGCCATCTCTCTTATCAAACCTTTTTCTCTCATCGTATGCCATCTGTGGAATGTTCTACCTCCCAGCCTGCACCACTGAACTTCTCTTGCAGTCTTCAAGTCTCATTTAAAATTACATCTCCTCAATAAAGCTTCAACAAGCTAGAAGGCACTGACTTGGTGCATCTAAGGCTCTTATAATTTAGTTACATTATTTATGTGTCCGTAATCAGGGAAATCCTAATATCCTGGCCTGTTGGTGGCCCGTGAGGACTGAACTTGGACAGTCCTGGTCTAAACCTTTAAATTGTAAAACCTTGCGTACACTTGTGGTGCTATAAAATAAACATATTAACATTCATTCATAATGATGACAATGAAGGCCCTTTAAGAGAACTGGAGAATATGTTTTTTCCATGACAAAAGTGTAAATGACTGCTGTGATTATACCAGACGTAGCATTGTTGTTTCAACAGGAACATTTTTATAAGTGCCTTTAGAAATCAGTGACTGCCATTACTGATTTAACTCCATGCAGAAATTATTGTTACCGTTTTTGTGTTATTAATACTGTCAAAGCACAATACTGTAGCTTTCAGCTGTGAAATTCATTGTGACCTTTTGATTTTTAATGTTTCTCATGAAGTTATTCAGATAATAATGCAATCAGTGAACAAATATGTCATCACATTCTAAAGAAAGAAAGGCGTCAGGTGTGCATTTGTTTATTGGCTTCCCAATGGTCTCATTATTCCTCAAAGATATGCTTCTACAGCCATTGTTTTGTTTGTACTGTATTCTGATTTTACCTATTTGATCTGTTTATTTTTGAATTAATCTATTTGTTTAATTGTCATTTTTCTGTGTTTATTATTTTATTTTCTATTTCATTACCTCTTAAGGACCCATATTATTTTGGATATTAAAGGGAAACTATCACCTAAAACAACTTTGGTAATTTTGAAACTAGGGTATTTTGCAATAAAAAATAGCTAATATAAAATATAGACAACTAGCAATATGTGATGGCGTTGCCTGTCATTGTAGTAGGGTATGTGTTATGTAGCATTTTTTGTTTGAAATGTTGTAGGTGGCATGTTGAAGGTATTTTATAAGAATTTTTTTGTGTTTGTTTGTATTGTACATTTCATTTAGCTGTATTAGCTGCTGATGTTTTTTTTTTGTGTAGTGTGTGAAGCAAAAAGAATCATATTGCACACATACATAGACACACACAGATACAGTGACATATACAGACATTGATCCTACATACACACATACATACATGCATACACACACACACACACACACACACACATATTATTACGGTCCTGTAAGTGCCAGAGGGGTAGGCAAGTCATTGCCCATTGTGTTGCTTAATCCCCTGGCACTGAAAGGGTTAACCAGCTGTCCCAGTATGTAGCGAGAGTCAAGGAGTCCACAGTCCCTGAAGTGGACTCTGTACATGCACACTCAGAGGCTGCCAGACAACCGCTGGCCCGGCTCCCTGTCCAGGAAGACACCTCCTGCCCCAGGCCTCGGCCAAAAGCGTTATTAGGGAGGCAGCCCGGGCACCGAGAGCGGGAACTGAGGAGGGATGGTGTGTGTGGTTGGAGCAGGGATGGTGTGTGTGGTTGGAGCAGCTATAGTGCAGCATGTATATTTTTTGTGCCAGGGTACTTACACAGTGCAGGTGTGTGACAGCAGGCAGAGAGCGGCAGTGAAGAAGCTTGTGAGTAAGAGTGTGTACTACAGAGTGGGCCCAGCATGGTCTGTCTTCAGCCCCTCAGCCACGGGAAATAGCCGCATCCAGCTGCTGCTTGTAGAGAGCTCTTTGAAGGGCCGCATGACCGGGCTGTTGCGGGGTGAAGTGTTGTGCTTCATGAAGGGGGAACATGAAGGATTTGGTACTGGGCCTGCCTGCCTCCAAGCTACATGAAGCAGCTGGGCTTCCTGCAGCAAAAGCACATTGTGCATCAGGAGCCGAAAGCATTGTTGTGTTGCGGATACTAGAAATGAAGGTACACTGGAGCCGATCCTGCCCTCTCTTTGTTGGATCAGCTCATTGTGTGCCTCAGGTTGGTGGAGGGACATATGGGGACTCTGTGTGTGTGTGGCTTTTGTGTGTGGCTTGTGTGTGTGCATGTGGCTTGTGTGTGTGTGGCTTGTGTGTGAGTCTGTGGTGTAGGAGCGAGTGGCATCAATTTTGTTTTTTCAGTCACTTGGATAGTGGTGGGCGGGCTGGACAGTGGGGGCAGGCCAACTCCCTGAATGATTTAAATCACTCCTCCATTGAATCACCCAATGAGAACAGTAATGCCTTTCTTAAGCTGAGGTAACATAGCTATATAACACACAGTGGCTCTTCAGTTGAGGCAGCGTAGCAATATGCTGAGGGGTCAAATAGAAAGTGGTGTTTGAGGCTTGCCCTCTGTAACATACAGCAAAGCATCTCTCTCCCTTTAAGGAGAAAGGGCGGGAATCAGGAAGCAGGAAGTGGAGGAGTGACAGTTGAAAACAGTGAGGTGAGGTGACTGAAGAGATGAAAAGAGTCAACCCTTTGAGTGCCAGAGGGGAACACAACACATTGCAGAGCAATGTGTTGCATACACCTCTGGCACTGAAAGGGTTAAATAAAAGAGTTGCTATTAAGTTTATCCCTGAGTTTGTATTTTATGGAAGCATTACACCCTTGTACTGAAACAGAGTGTATGGAGGGTTACAGTTATCTGTGGGAGGTGACACAGAGTGTATGGAGGGTTACAGTTATCTGTGGGAGGCGACACACAGTGTATGGAGGGTTACAATTATCTGTGGGAGGTGAAACAGAATGTATGGAGGGTTAAAATTATCTGTGGGAGGTGAAACAGTGTGTTTGTAGGGTCATGATCCTGAGTGAGAGTGTGTGAGTGGACCAGGAGAAGTTATTGATATCCCCTACTTCAGGAGCCAGTGGCAGCTATATTTTTTTTGTCAGTTGGATAGTGGTGGGTGGGCTGGAGGGGGCGGGCCAACTCTCTGTATGATAAACATGCCCCCATTGAATCACCCAATGGGAGCAGTAATGTCCCCATTGAATCACCCAATGGGAGTTGTGTCTCCTAATGAGACATAAATTATGTAATGAGGTATTCTGTTCAATGTGTGTTTGTTTTCTGAGGAGACATAAATTATGTTTTGTGTGTGAGGTACCATAAATTATGCAATGAGGCTTATTCTTTTATATATATAGATTTGAAAAGATCTTTCAAAATCACAAGTTATTTTTAGCTGATAGTGCTCATGTGACTTACCCAAAAATGGCAATATTACTGGTGGTACAGGTGATGAAAATTAATTTTTGAAAGTTACTTTGTCCCCCATAAGTAAGACTGTTTGGGTTCATTGGGTGTTATTTAACCCCTTGAGTGCCAGATGGGTACGTAATGTATTGCTTACCTCTCTGGCACTGAAAGGGTTAACTATAATGTTCCTCCATTTCTTCAGCATGTTACTGAAATGTGATATGGGCTTCTATACCCCTTGACTATACAGACATCGCCAACATTGATTTACAGTTCATTGTAGACCTCTCTAATAATCAAGATGTTGACCCTAGATCATAAATATACATAAGTATTATATATACACAAGTATTTTAATAATAATGTATAGATATTCTTAGATATAGATCAACAAAATGTTGTACAGAACCCAATCCCAGTGAAGCTGATGGAGCAAGTCTGAGGCAAACCAGCTGCATTATAGGAAACAAAAACTCCTCATTTAAATTGGTATTTTAAATCATTCCCTGCTGGAGCAGACCTCAACATATTGCTTCACAATGCACTGGAGACCTTTTTAACATTCAAAGAGTTAAAAGCTCCATTTAAAGCAATATGATGATGTTTGGGAATTTGTATGTGTATACTGCATATGTATGTACAATTATGAGTTTGTATTCATCTTTGTTATGTGTATGTGTAAATATGCATAGAATGGTCACCAGGGCTGACAACCTCTTTATAGGAACAGAGATGCAACAGATTTATTTTATCCCTCATCTCCAAACAGGGCAAACAATACTGTCTGTATGTGTTAAAAGGAGAGAATGATACAATAAACAGACTATATAAATGTATATATTAATATACACAATGTAGAGAAGCAGAGTTAGAATTTGGCACTTTACTTCATCATTATGGACAACAGGTTCTTATGACAACTAGTCATGACATCTGTTCATTGTAGTATTTTCCTTATGCTTGCGCAGAGGCTTATGAGTTTCTCCTCAAGGAATTGGTTACCTTAGGGGTACCGATAGCAGTGTCATTGTTCTACTATTGAGGAAACTGATGTTTACACTTTTCATACTGTCTGGTTCCCTGCTCTGTATATTATACATTTGTACAGCTCATTCAGCTAGCTCACCATTTTCTCCTTTTTAGTTTTTTATTTCTGTATCTTTTACTTCAATTCTTATCTTTTAAAGAATGCTGTCCCGTATTTAGACCCATAGTTTACTGTGGTCATAAAATAAAACAAAATCATCAAAGTCATAGTTACTAGATCATTTAGTATAAAAGGAGATGTCAGGTTCAGGTTGCATGTATTTGAGAGAGAACGAAAGATAAAACAGTACTTTATTGTGCTAGAGCAGACAGACTAATAAAGTTGAAAATTAGTTTATGGCAGGAAATCTGTTCTGTATATTAGGGGGAGTCTACGGGAATATGTGGTAAAGTAAGGGAGAAAGGTGGTTGACCCCAAATACCCAAAATTTCTGTGTGACTGACTGGGAAGACACAGGCAGAAGTAATCCAGTTTTGTTCCTGATCTGGCTGTTATCTCTGTGCTAGGGGAGTCTGGGAAGTGTGAGAAGGGAGCAAGGTAGGTTTACCCCAAGAACCCCAAAAATGTTGTATGACTGAGTCGACAATTAAACTAACTAAATAAATGAAAATAAAAAAAATTAATAGGTGACAGAGACAGGGACCTTGACATGAGCTACGACTGAGGTAGACTGCTACTAAATGAGAGAGTATTTTGTAGAGATCGAAAGGAGGACATTAAACACAATCAGTTCTGTTCTGTTGTGTACTTTAAAATACAAACACACGCAATAATTGAGTAATGTTCAGCAAACCCACAAAGAGGCGAGGGATATGAGTAGGAGAAGTGCAGGGACATGCAAGTAAAGTGGTAGTCCAAAAATTGACTGCAGCCATGGTTGCTGCACTGTGTGAAATAAAAGATGATTATCCCTCTCTTCCCAAGGAGGATACAGTTTGTCAAAGTGGCACCAAAAGTTCCACCAGCACCAGTACTATTAAAAAGCCATTTAGAAATACTGATGATGACAACAAGTCACATTTCAGTGTTGACAGCTTAGTGCAGGAAGGTGTAGCAGCTCAAGTGCTGCATCTGACAGAGCAAGCACAAGCACAAAAACAATTGTCCTGATAGTAGTAGCAAATGTTGTGAAAATCCCTCTGAGGTAAAAGTAAAAAGAAATTGACTGAGACCTTTAAAAGCTTTGAGGAATATAAAAGTAGTGGGCAAGAAGTGGTGGGCTGAGGATAACCTAGTTACTGATGAAGATCTAGAATTTATCTATCTAGCATCCTCCTCCTCTTCTTCAGATACAAATGAATTTGTGAAAGAGTGATGCTGACATGGCTAGAGAGTTAGCTGAAAGGCAAAGGCTCAGTCTTCCACCACTGAAAAGGAGCACTGTGCCTTTCTACACAAAGTCTACCCCTGGACAAGCAAAGATGCCAAAAAAAACCCAGTCATTATGTCAGTTATCCTCATCATCACAGCTTCCCTGTCCAAGGTCTACTCAGCCACACACACTAGCATTGAGTAACCAGCAGCAACACCACTGGTTATTAACATCCACAACCCTAGCTATGATGAGTGACTTTGCTGTTGTTGGAAGTGAAACACCTTTGACACCTAGTAGTAGTACAATTGCAGCTCCAGTAGTAGATGCAACCTCCAAGGAACACCACAGTCTATGAAGTCTACAGTATGGAGATATTTCACTCACAATCCAAAAGCTAAGCATGTTGGCTGGCTCCTAGGCACCTCCTCAATGAGATTCCACATGAAGCACAACCAAAGGTCTGACTGGGAGACACACCATCAACAGGTCAGAAATACCACAACTATCACCAGCAGAAGTACTCCTAAACACTTTCAGGGCTCTGGGGTACACAATAAAAGTGCTGTTGATGTATCAGGATTTTCTGCTCCTGCTGCAGAAGAATATGACTCTGGGTTTGTATTTGGAGATGAGAAGAGTTATAGAGTTCCCACAAATACTTCCCCCACACCCACCACCTCCACAAATCATGTGATTAAAGCAATAGCATTACACTGGCTGGAGCTCCCAATGTAAGCTACCTGAGCTATACCTTGTGGATGAGAAACCCCACAAAGGAATAACAGACTGCTGATTAATATGTATAAAGTACAGAAAACAGAGAGCAATACAGTGATACTTACCCAGTACTCCTCAGTGAGCCAGGAGCTAGAGTTCGCAGGATGGAGATAGTAGCTAGCAAGCAGTGGCTGCTCCAAGGAAGCCTTGCTGTGGCCTAAGCCATGTAGTGGTGCAGGCAGAGAATCCTGATAGCAAGATGACAATCCAAATACACAGACAACTACACACCAAGTCTGAAATTAGCTTATTTAACCTACCAGCAGTATAGCTGTCTCTGTTGAAGGTAGGAACTGGAATAGTAGTTTAACCTAGGGTCGCAAGGTTACCGTCTGACAGAAGGGAAAATCGGAGATACTCGATAGTGTCAAACTTGGTTGGGAGGTTGACAGCATCAATCACGACACACTAGGCACAGGAGGACCTTCAGAGTCGGTAACAGATGGGCAGAGACTGTACCTGGGATGAGACAGAAGAATAGTCGAACAGGTCAGGGTAAAAAACCAGTAGAGCAAAACAGTACAAAATCAGCAGGCAGAAAAGAAATCATATAAACAGACAGAGGTCAGAACCAATACAGGAAGTTGAGGCAAAATCAGGAGACAAAAGACATAGTTGAGGAAAGCCGGGTCAAACGCTGGAAACACTGGAACAATATAAATACTAGGAACTTGATAACACAAGAGTGTTGGCACTAGATATAGGCTCAAACAAGGGTGTCACAACTAGGGATGGGCAAAAATTTTCACCTCAAACCGAAATCAGCAAAAAATGGTACTTTCCTCTTGTTGAAACATTTCCTGGGAAAAGTGCATTTTTTCTGCTTCTTACCCACTTTTTTCGCCTAGCTTATTGTGTTGAAATCAAAAGGTAGAAATATTTTTCTCCCAAAGTTTTACTACAGCCATATAAAAGGCTGTCAGGCTCTCACAGCATGCCATTCTTTGTTTGTGAGAGGGGAGAGCAGCATATTTTTGAGCTAGAGTAGATAGGCAAATAAAGGGGAATTTGTCAAGGTTTGGCTGAGCTGCTCTAACACTCTGCTGTTGATTATTGCTGCCTTGGGTCAGGCTGACTCAGCTGATGATTAACGAACTGCCTTGACCTCTCTGTTTCCATGGTTACTCATCTGACTGTTATCAGCAAACCCTTTCCAGGCTATTTAAAGCAACTATGATCACTTCCTTTTTGCCCTTGTGTTTGTCTATGGCTGCAAGTGCGTTCTCCTGTGCTCCTGATTATCTGTGTATGGCCTGGCTTCCTCTGACATCCTTTCTGGCTCCTGACTCCTGGCTTGTTCCTGACATCACTAACCTCCATATTCCTGACTCCAGCTTGTCTGAGTACGTGCCTTGGTTACTGACCCTGGCTTGTCTTTTGCTTTACTGTACTGGATCAACATTCTGCTTTGTTTGTTTTGGTTTCTTTAATAAAGGTTTTTTGCATTTTTACATGTTTTATGTCTGTCTGGTTCCTGATCCCTAATATACACAAGGGCCATGAACCCAGAAGGTGCAGCAAATCCTATGGGTCAACCCTAAGTAGTGCAGATCTTTCCTGAACCATGTCGGTATCTATCTGGAGATGGTGCCACAGGCCTTCCTGTCTGATAGGAGTAAGGTGGGCAATGTGATTTCCTTACTCTCTGACAGGGCCTTGGAATGGGCTGATTCCCTTTGGGAGACACAGAAACCTATAGTATACAATTACCCTGAGTTTGTGGTATTGTTTAAAAGGGGTATTTGTTACAGTTCAGTACACTCGGAAACGGAAGGTTTAGGTAAAAACACAATTTTATTGAAACACAATGAATAATAGTAACCCTCACGGGTCCAGCATACAGTAATATAATAAGCTGACACAAGACAGGTTACAATAGTATGATTAATCAACACGGGTCCAGTATGTAGCACAGTATTACAGTACTGACATAGGTCAGGTAAATCACAATTGATACAGTGTAAGAATGACCACAAGCAGCAATTTAGGTCAATGACTGGATTGACCTTAAAGTAGGAAGGCCCAATGTAACTCACTACGTAGGGAGTCACAACAGCAAGTGACACGTATGCAACGGGTTAAGTCAGTGCAGGTCTGGCAAGGCAATAAAGGAGGACTGCTGCAAGCGAACGCCCACCGGAGACTACAGACAGCATGAATCAATGTGAAGTGCAGCAGGAATAATATGCGCCCAACTGAGACTTCAAAATTAAACACAAAGGCCCAGCACCGCCCCGAAGGGGTTAATGTACGCTCCGGTCTGTAGCGAGGAGGCAACCTGAGGCACCCAAACATACCCAACCTCAGTAATGACACAAACAGACCAAGCGTTCGTGGTGCTAATTGGAATCACCGGAGGGTCACACAGGGCACAGTGTGCCAACGGGTAGAGACTGGACTACTATGCAAAACCGGATCACCGGTGCTCTGGCAAGCCCACAGGACTTGAACAGCAGCGTAATTGGAGAGGCTTAATGAGCAGGAACGGAACTGAAGCAGGATCTTCAACCCAGCCGGGTCGGTACACGGATCAGGAACATCAGCCAAGTCGATTCGGTACACGGAGCAGGATCGCCAAACACACCGGGTCGGTACACGGAGCAGGAACATCAGCCAGGCCGGGTAAACACAGGAACAGGAATGTCAGCCAATCCAGGTTGGTACACAGAGCAGGAACAATAAGCAAGAAGAGTAGTCAAACAGTCCGGGTCATACACTGGTATCAAATAGGAGTAAACGGAACTAGCGCTAGGCAACAGATACACCACGAAAGGGCAACCCCTAAGTGACAGCCCAAGGAATATAAAGGCTGTTACTAGGCGGGGCTATACAGCGCAGCCAATGAAAAAGCACCAGGAAGTAAATATGTCAAAATGTCGCATGAATCATGGGCACCGTGATAGTATTTGATGTACCGTCCCGCTCCACTTCGGCTGCCAAGCAACTAATGTCCATCCGGCAGGGTACAAGGATGGTTTTGGATTATGGCATAGATTTTCATACCCTGGCAGCCGAGGTTGGTTGGGGCTCCCATGGCTGCTTTCTCGAATGGGCTCTTGGATATGGTTAAAGATGTGATTGCAGCCTGGGACCTCCCCAGAGATTTAGAGGAACTGTTCTCATATTGTATCCTGATTGACTTCCGAATCCATAGGACACCTTCCTTCAGGAAGCGCCTGCAGAAGCCTCCCATCCGCTTAGCCCCGAGCTTTTCATCCCCACCCATGCCTCCCTCTCCTCCCATGCCTCCTAGTCTCGAAACCTTAGGTGATGTGGAGCCCATGCAGCTTCGGTTCACTTGCCTTTTGGTTGAGGAGAGGGCCTATAGGAGGAGGGAGGACCTGTACCTTTAATGTGAGGTAAGGCAGGGCACCTACTGCGGACTTGCCTCACACATCCGGGGAAACATCCGCACTTAAGACTCTGTAGGGGACGAACCTTAGGTGGTGTCTCGGTGTCCCCAGCTATCCATAAGAATGAACCACTAGTCTCTGTTGGGCTCTCTTGGGGCAATATTTCCATTATTACAGAGGCACTCATTGACTCCGGTGCAGCGGGCCTCTTTATCGACAATGCCTTCACCCAGAAGCACTCCACCCCATTACAGCCTCCACAGGTCACACCTTCCCATGGACTTCATAGTCTGCCTACAGCTGTTCAACGGTAACACTGTCATTCTCATGTTTGTCAAACAATTTTCTAAGACGATCCACTGCATACCATTCAAAAAATTCTCATCCGCTAAAGAGTTGATTACGGTCTTTATCAAAGAGGTCTACTGGCTACATACGGTTCCTAAAGTCACAATTTCTGACCGGGGTAGCCAGTTTGTCTCAAGAGGGCCTTCTCTGTGCAACTAGGTATCCAACTCTCCTTCTTCTTGGCCTAGCACCAGCAATCAAATGGGGCTGTGGAAAGGGCTAATCAGGCCTTGGATCAATTCCTGCAGTGCTACATCTTGGACCATCAGAATAACTGGTTGGACCTGCTAACTTGGGTGGAGTTTGCTCATAACAGTGCAGTCTCACCTGGCTCTCCCCCTTCATGGTGAATTACGGGTAGCAGCCCTCCATGATTCTACATTTGTTCGCTCCCCAGGGGATTCCAGCACTGGAGCATCATCTCCAGCAGATCCATTCCACATGGGTGCAGGTCCAAGAGTCTCTGTGATGCTCACAACAATCCCAGGAGCTCCAGGCTAATCATAAATGCCTACCCACACCCTACTACCATGTTGGGGAGAGGGTCTGGTTGTCCTCCAGAAATCTCTACCTCCAAGTGAGCTCTCAGAAACTGGCTTCAGATTTTGTGGGGCCTTTCTGTAACCTCCGACGTGTGAATCCTATGGCCTATGCCCTAGACCTCCCCCCCCAATATGCGGATACACAATGTGTTCCATGTCTCCCTGCTGAAACCACTGGTTTGTAATCATTTTACTACGGTCTCTCCTTGACCCCATTCAGTGCCTGTTGATGGCCATGAGGAGTTTGAGGTCCACTCCATAGTCGACTCTCATAGGTTCCATGGGAGGCTTCAGTATTTGGTGCATTGGAAGGGGTGAGGTCCAGAGGAGAAATTGTGGATTCCAGCCTCGGATGTGCATGCCCCCACCCTCCTCCGTGCTTTCCATGCACGCTTTCCCTTCAAACCTGGTCCTGTCCTGCGGGGGCAGAGGGTCATTGGGAGGGGTACTGTCAAGGTTTTGCTGAGCTGGTCTAACACTCTGCTGTTGATTACTGCTGCCTTTCCTTCCCTGGGTCAGGCTGACTCAGCTGATGATTAACAAACTGCCTTGACCTCTCTGTTTCCATAGTTACTCACCTGACTGTTATCATTCAACCCTTTTCAGACTATATAAAGCAGCTAGGCTCACTTCCTCTTTGCCCTTGTGTTTGTTTATGGCTGCAAGTGTGTTCTCCTGTGCTCCTGATTATATATGTATGACCTGGTTTCCTCTGACGTCCCTTATGGCTCCTGACTCCTGGCTTGTTCCTGACATTGCTGACCTCTGTATTCCTGACTCTGGCTTGTCTGAGTACTTGCCTTGGTTCCTGACCCTGGCTTGTATTTTTGTTTACGCTCCTGGATCACCATTCTGCTTTGTTTGTTTTGGTTACTCTAATAAATGTGTTTGCATTTTATATTTTTGTGTCTGTCTGGTTCCTGGTCCCTAATAGAACTGAAGCTTAGTTTCAGGGAGTCATTTAGGTAGGACATTTGTTCTTTGTAGTAGGGGAGTCTGGGGGCACAATGGAGAGAAGAAGGGAGGAAGGAGGTTGACCCAAAATACCCCAAAATTTGGTGTGACTGACTGACAAGACACCAGCAGCTGGAGTCCAAATTGCTTGCTGATTTTCTTTTATTGTCTCCCTGTGCTGGCGAAGTCTGGGGAAGAGAAGTTGTTAATTTTGTTTTTTAGTTATAGATATCTTTTTTGGGGCTAACTGTGATAAGATGTGGTGAACAATGTAAAAAAAATAAAAAAAAACATAAATAATTAAGCAAATAAATATACTAGACAGCTGACTCAGAGCTCTGTAACTAAGGCAGACTTGATAGACAGCAGACAATGTCGTTAATTTTGTTGAGGGCCAAGGCAAGACATACCACACCATCAGTTGTGTACTGTAGAGAGTAAAAACAGAGACAGTAGTTGAGTAATGTCTAACAAATGCACAAGCGAGAGGGGGAAAGGTGGAGGAAGTGCAGTGGGGTGGGAGTAAAGTGTTATTGCAAAAACTGACTACAGCAATCATTGCTGCAGCATGTGCAATAAATTATAATGATCCCTCTCCTCCTGAGGCAGATGCATTTTGACAAGTTTTCACCAATCACACCATGCCAGTCCCCCACCATCACTACCATACACATCTGCCACATTGTAGGTTGTATTTTATTTTTTTTTAATCACTTGACATCATCATGAATACGTACTGGTGTCACTTAAGCAGGAAGTAAGAGTTGTGGGCAAATGACAAAGGCACTCTACATGCTAACACATTTTTCAAGGGATATGTTGCTGTAGGACTCACAACGTTGACTTCCAGCTACTTATTTCTCCACTACAGCCCTCAGAAGAAGTAATATTGTACTGGGAAATGTTGCACCATATTAAACATAAGAAAAAAATATGTTGTAATAGGAAAAAAAGGGTTGGAATAGGCAAAAAATTTGCTGGAATAGGCGAAGAGGAGGAACATTTTGCATTAGAGAAAAAGAGAAAAGTTTTGAGGAAAAAATGGCCGTTTTTTGTGAAAAATCATGTGGAAATTTTTCTCACTTTTTGGCCACCCTTAGTCACAACAACAAGGTGGAGAAGCTAGAAAAAAATGAGAACCAGAATATCTGGTAAGAAAAGCCAGCAAAACCAGGAGAACATGACATATATATACTGTTTGCATATTTTGTTAATGGAGTGATGTCATCAATGACTGTGCTAGGATGACAATTTTGGTGCTTTTTTCCTATTAATATATTGGGGCATTTTCTCACTTTTTCATGATGGACAAACAAAAACACAAACCTATCTCACCTCCCTCTCTCTCTCTCTCTCTCTCTCTCTCTCTCTCTCTCTCTCTCTCTCTCTATATATATATATATATATATATATATATATATATATATATACAAAACAATACAAGAAAATGGCACTCACTAGAATGAAATACCAATGCAACCCATAAAAATAATAATTTGTTTTCAAGTATACTCAGCCTGGGTGGCTTTGTACGAGAGCACACTGGATCAAAAAAGGTTGAAAGAAAATGTTTCCAACCTTTTATGATCCAGTGCGCTGTCTTATACGAAGCTACCCAGGCTGGGTATACTTGAAAATGCGTCTATATATATATATATATATATATATATATATATATATATATATATATATATCATCACATTCCATTAAGTCATCTTTGACTTTTGATGGCCCAATGGACTAGAGCTCTCTACTTTGCATGGTCTGTGCAGTTCTCGCATTATGAGTCCTGTAGCCTCCTGGATTCCATCAATCCATCTCATATGCTGCCTACGTTTCTACTTGAGAGATTTGTCCAGAGAATCATGAGACTGCATCACATGCCCAAAATGTTTCAGCTTGTATTTTCACATGGTCACTTCCAGAGAGTAGTCTGGCTTGATTTGTTTCAGAATGGATTTGTTAACCTGTTTTGCTGTCCATGGGACTGCAAAAGAAATAAAAAGCATCAATCTTTATCCTTTCACTTTTTCTTGTTGTCCAGCATTCACATCCATACAAAGCAACTGGAAATACTGATGTCAATACTAATTTGATATCATTTGTCTGTGAGACATCACTGTTTTTTCATCCATAACAGATCTTGCAAGTGTCAATCTTCTTTGGATCTCATTAGAACAAAGACACTCACTTGTAATGGGTGACAACTGATTTTCTTGATATTTAGGGAAAGGATGAATTTTGTACTATTTTGTTGTACTTTCCTTAGAATCTCTTCCAAATCATGTTGTGTTTCATATTGTCTGAATATCTGATAGTATTGATGTTACATCCTGCAATCTTGACACCTACTGACATCTCATCCAGTCCCACTTTTATCATGATGTGCTCTGTGTAGCTAATCATATAGTGATAGGATATAGCCTTGTCTCACAGTTTTTTTATAATGAAGCACCCATGTTTCTTAGCACATTCCACATTCTTCCATGGTCTAAACAGTTGAAGGTCTTACTGTACTCGGTGAAACATAAGTATACAACCTTGCTTTTTCCAAAATCCATTTTATGTTACAGAGTAGACCAAAAATCACATTCCTCTTCTAAACCCAGCTTGTCATTGCTTTATGTAAGATTCCAGTCTTTTGCAATATCTCCAAAATAATGTTTCTTGCATGTGGTATTAGCGTGATTGTCCTGTGTTTTGCACAGTCCTTAACATCTCCCTTCTTTGGTATGGGGATGAACACAGAATTTTTCCATTCCTCAGACCATACTAATTTTCTTCCAAAGCTGCTGCCATATGTGGTTTGGTACTTTGATGGTCTCATCTCCCCCTTATTTGATTAACTCAATGGGTATGCTATCTGTTCTTGCAATTAACTTCATACTCGAGTGGAAGTGGTTCTTCCTTGAATTCTTGCTCTTTGAAATAGATGGCCACGGGCTCAATTCTATTACCAGCATTAAACCAGCAGTACATTAAATAAAAGCAACGTGTATTTTGAAAACATGTGTTACACCGGTATTCTATTGCAGAACCACTGTGACAAAACCAGCATAGACAGCACATTTCTACGAACTAACAAAACTGGTGCTATTTTCTTCTATTCAACTACCGCCTAAAAAAAAGAGCAAAATGTCAAAGACCAAGGAAACAGGCATATGTTTGATGACAGAAAGATCAAGCATAGCTTTAGATGTGTTCCCCGCATTATCAAAATCCTACATTGAGTGCCCCCTTCGACATATTAACCCTTCCCCTTTGAAATTCGACTTATAGTGTTCCCATGAACTTTCTCCATTTTAATTTGACAAATATTGTTCACGTTCGACATTTTAACCCTTCTCCTTTAAAATTCGACTTATAGTGCTTTCTTTCAGCATTTTAATTTGATAACTATTGTTCACATTCAACATTTTAATCCTTCCCCTTTAAAATTCAACTTATAGTGGTCCTATGACTTCCTTTCTCCATATAAATTCGACATGCAAATGATGAAAGCTGCCCAGTTTGGGCATACTATAATTATGGGATATTTTAATTATCCAGATATCAACTGGAAAAACGAGACCTGTCAGAGTGCTAAGGGTAGCAGGTTTTTGAACACACTTCATGAAAGCTACATGTCACAAATGGTGGAAGCACTGACAAGAAATAACAATGTATTGGGCCTAGTGATCACTAATAACACAGAAATGGTACCCAATATTAAGGTAAGAGAACATTTGGGAAACAGTGATCACAACATGGTTACATTTGAGATCAGTCTGGCAAAGCAAAAATGTATAGGTTCAACCAAAACTCTTAATTTTAAAAAAGCTAACTTCAAATTGTTAAGGGCTTCAATGCAACACATAGACTGGGATATTTTATTTAAAGGCAAAAATACTGAGGAAAAATGGTCAGAATTCAAATTTAGGTTGCAGAAATGTACCCAACAGTATATACCAATGAGGAACAAATGCAAAAGAAGTAAGTCACATCCAATGTGGTTAACTGCACATGTAAAGAAGGAAATGGCAAGAAAAAAAAAATGCATTCAAATTATTTAAGTCTGAAGGAACTGAACAATCTTTCTTAAAATACAGGGAGTGCAACAAAGATTGCAAAAAGGCAATTAGGGTAGCAAAAATAGATAATGAAACTCGAATTGCAAGGGAAAGCAAGAATAATCCAAAAAAGTTTTTTAAATATATAAATAGCAAAAAACTTAAGAGGGAGTGCATTGGACCATTCAAAAATGAGATGGGTGAGTTGGTTAGTGAGGATAAGGAAAAGGCCGATGTTTTAAACACTTTCTTTGCATCAGTATATACAAGGGAGCAAGGAATGGTAGAAGAGCCTCTGCAAGTAACAAATAAAACAATACAATTAATAGATATTGGGTTAACTCAAGAAGATGTCATGGGAAGACTGAACAAAATTAAGACCGACAAAGCACTGGGTCCTGATGGTATACATCCAAGGGTTCTTCAGGAACTTAGTGTAGTGTTAGCAAAACCCCTATATTTACTCTTTAAAGATTCTATTGCCACAGGCTCAGTGCCACAGGATTGGCGAAGAGCTAACATAGTGCCTCTATTTAAGAAGGGAACTAAAACAAAACCTGGGAATTATGGACCAGTGAGTTTGACCTCTGTAGTGGGAAAACTGTTAGAAGGGATAATAAGGGACTATATTCAGGATTACAACACAAAAAATAAAATCATTAGCACAAAGCAACATGGTTTTGTGAAGAATAGATCATGCCAAACTAATCTTTTCAGCTTCTATGAGGAGGTAAGCAGCAACCTTGACAATGGCAAGGCAGTAGATGTAGTATATCTAGACTTTGCAAAGACATTTGATACAGTACCACACAGAAGGCTGGTGTATAAAATAAGGAAATTGGGGCTAGGAGATAACCTTTGCAATTGGATACAAAACTGGCTGAAGGATAGGGAACTGTGTGTGGTTGTAAATGGAAAATTTTCCAGTACAGTTAAAGTGGAGAGTGGAGTACCTCAGGGTTCAGTATTAGGTCCGCTGCTTTTTAACATCTTTATAAATGACCTGGAAATAGATATAGAAAGCAAAATATCAATATTTGCAGATGATACTAAATCATGCAAGGTCATTAATTCAGAACAGGATATTTTCTCTGTATGGAGGGACATACATACAATGTCATATTGGGCAAACATGTGGAATATGAAGTTTAATGTGGGGAAGTTTAAAGTCATGCATTTGGGAGGAAACAATCCCAAGGCTACTTATAAACTTAATGGAATAATTTTAGGTGACTCATTGCTAGAGAAAGACCTGGGTATCCTTGTCAACTACAAACTTGTAAACAGTGACCAGTGTCAAACAGCAGTAGCAAAGGCAAACAAAATCCTGTCTTGCATAAAAAGAGGTATCGAAGCAAGAGTGGATAACATTATTTTGCCATTATACAAATCATTGGTAAGACCTCACCTTGAGTATGCAGTGCAATTTTGGGCACTGGTTCTGAAAAAGGATATACTAGAACTAGAAAGGGTACAGCGGAGAGTAACAAAATGAATTAAGGGAATGGAGGACTTGACATATGAGGAACGACTAAACAAACTTGATTTATTTACTCTAGAGAAAAGATGACTAAGAGGAGACCTTATCACATTATACAAGTATATGAGAGGTCAATACAGGGGTCTCTGCGGTGAGCTATTTATTCCAAGGCCTGATCAGGTGACCAGGGGACACCCCTTGAGATTAGAGGAAAGGAGGTTTAAACTTCAGCAGAGGAAGGGTTTTTTTACTGTAAGGTCTGTTAAATTGTGAATTCATTGCCCAGGGAGGTAGTTATGGCAGATACAATGGATACATTTAAGAGAAGATTAGATACATTTCTTTCAAAAGGGGACATACAGCGTTATACTGTTTATCAGTTTGCTGATCAAGAAGGTCTGATAAAGACTTATTTAATTGGTAGCAGGAAAGCTATAAAATTCTCATTTACTGGGGTATGAGGCGAAGGTTGAACTTGATGGACTTGTGTCTTTTTTCAACTTAATTTACTATGTTACTATGTGGCACAGTGATTCTTGTGCAACAATGTATAACTTGCCGTGATAAGTGTGAAAGACCTTTTACTCCTACTATTTGTTGGCTAAACCTGTTTGATGTGTTAATACTACAGTAAGAAGTGATATTAACCCTTCTTTTACTGTTGTGAGGAAGGTTACTGAATATGTGTGACCCGATTTACATAACAATATGTGAAACTATTACAAAAAGGAGACTAACACCGAACACTAGTGCTATACGTTTACAAGATCACAGTGATTGAAAATTAGGAATTTTTAATATAAAAGAAAAATCCTGCAGTAATAATACTCTATCTAGGCTAATTAAGAAAGTTCATGGTCCCTATTAGTCACAGGAAGATGACCCTAAAACATAACTTTTATTAATCCTATTTAAAAGGCATGTGAATATCTTTATGAAACAGGAGAATATCCAAAATAAAGTGCATCCAGGTGGTATGTAAGTACTGTCTATCAAAAAAACAACAAACAGCACTTCAAAAAGGGAGATGTCAGGTAAATGGTGTAACTCGCATTTCCCTATAATAAACTCTCTGAATTATAGTGATCACAGATATATCTTTATCACAGGTGTTTTAGGGATAATGTGGAATGTTTTTCATTGTCAGTACAAAAAGATGCACTGAATGGTATAGAGACTGGACATTAATCTATAATGTATGTGAGCCTCTAACATACAAAGCTAGATTGTCCAAGTCAATCACCATATAACTCAAGACCCAGTTACTTATTTGTCATATGGTCTATAGCCATAGTGCAGTGGACAAACACTGAAACTGTCTATGAGTATGTCAAGAGGAGATAGAAGAGATAGCTCTGAATTGTTGGGGCACTATCTGACTTGCTTCTGTATCACAGGAAACATCCTGTTACTGCTTATTGCTGTTGGGGCATAATTCGACTTGCCATTGACACAGAACTAGAAGGAGTTTCAGTGTAACCTTTGCTTTGTATTGTCACTGCATCTTCCAACTAGCCACACTATAGCTTTTCAGACATTTCCTGTTTTTTAATTTTAACGCTTTTAACTTTCTTCCTGCATACTTCTGCCTGCTAAGTCTTGCGAAGCAGCATGTTGAGAGGAACATACTTATCGTTTAATCATTTGGCAAGCCGGTTTGTACCCTGGCATTAAAGCAGTAATGTCAGCAATTCTAGAAGAAGTATAGCACTAAGTAATGGCTGAGAGTATTGGTCTTGCAATATAAGGTTTATGGACATACTACAGTCTCTCTTTGATAACTAAATGTGAGATCCTAGCCTAAGCATGTTGGCTAGTTGTAGTGTAGCCCGGTAATCAGAAAGGACAGTTATTTATAACTTTGCTACAGTGTGGCTAGTCAGAAGCCGCAGTGACAATACAAAGCAAAGGTTGCATTGTAACTCCTTATAGTTCTGTGTCAATGACAAGTTAGATTATGCCCCGACAGCAATAAGAAGTAATAGGATAGTGCTCCAGAAGTGCCCCAACAATTCAGAGCTATCTTTTTTATCTCCTCTTGACATACTCATAGATAGTTTCAGTATTTGTCCACTGCACTATGGCTATAGACCCTATGATAAATAAATAAATGGGTCTTGAGTTATATGGTGAATTGATTTGGACAATCTTGCTTTGTATGTTAGAGGCTCATATACATTATGGATTAATGTCCAGCCTCTATACCATTCAGTGCATCTTTTTGTACTGACAATGAAATAAATCCCACATTACCACTAGAACACCTGTGATAAAGAGATATCAGTGATCACTATCATTCAAAGAGTTTATTATAGTGAAATGCACGTTACATAATTTACCTGACATCTCTCTTTTTGAAGTGCTCTTGCTGTATTTGATAGACAGTACTTAAATACCACCTGGATGCACTTCATTTTGGATTCTCTTGTTTCGTATAGATATTCACATGCCTTTTAAATAGGATTAATAAAAGTTATGTTTTAGGTTCATCTCCCTAATAGGGACCACAAACTTTCTTAATTAGCCTAGATAGAGTACTATTACTGCAGGGTTTTTCTTTTCTTTTATATTCATAATTCCTAATTTTCAGTTACTGTGATCTTGTAAATGGATAGCACTAGTGTTCGGTGTTAGTCTCCTTTTTGTAATAGTTTCATATACTGTTATGTAAATCGGGTCACACTTATTCAGTAACCTTCCTCACAACAGTAAAGGAAAGGTTAATATCACTTCTTATTGTAGTATTAACACATTAAACTGGTTTAGCCAACACATAGTAGAAGTGAGAGGTCTTTCACACTTAGCACGGCAAGTTATACATTGTTACACAGAAATCACTGTGACACGTAAAGAATCTATATTTTGAAGTGAAATTAGAGAATAAACAATGTTGAATTTAAATGGAGAAAGAAAGTCATGGGATCACTATAAGCTGAATTTTAAAGGGGAAGGGTTAAAATGTCAAATGCGAACAATATTTATCAAATTAAAATGGTGAAAGAAAGCACTATAAGTCAAATTTTAAAGGGGAAGGGTTACAATGGCGATTGTGAACAGTATTTCTCAAATTAAAATGGTGAAAATTCTCCAGTTTTCCCCATAGACTTCAATAGGAATTTTTTTGATAAAATGGGTATTAACATTTAGCACCTACAACAGAATCTAGCCCTAGATCTCTTACTAATTATGGATTTTGATTAATGATTCTATGTCTTCTAGTCTATAATAAAAGTTAAGGCACTGTAGAAGTCCTTCATTTTAATATTATACTCTAGTGGGATGTTTTCTACTTCTAATCTTGTTGGGAGATCATTTTGTACTATATTTTTGATACTTTGACACTTATTCTTGCCACAAGCAATTTATGATCTGTTCCACAATCCACCTCTGGTAGTGCCTTTGCTGACTGAACAGCACTACTCCACGTTTTCTATCAAGGATTTAATCCTTGAAAAAGTGTTCACAATAAATTAGTTTACCTCACAGAATTTCAAGAGCTTTTCCCCTGTTTGGTTTGAGTGCCAAGACCATGATTATATGTGATCCCTGGGACCTCCAATTTGCCAAAATTAACATTCCAGTCACCTATGATGCCATGATATAGCATCAACTTTATCTTTAAAGTTCTCTTCCTTGGTAGCTGTGTTGGGTGCACAAATTTGAATTAGAGTAATGTTTACAGGATGGACTTGTATTCTTAGTGTTATCATTTGATTGTTGATTTAGTTATACTTCAATAGACTTTGCATGTTCTCTCTGGCTGAATGGCCATGGCATTCGTTTTTTGTTTCTTGGTGTCTAGAGAAGAATACTCTATAAACTTCTGTGTGGAACTGTCCCAATCACACCCACATCAGTTCTGCATTACCAGGTATACCTATATTGTTGCATTTCATCTCTGTCTTTACAATATCCACTTTTCCTGTATTCATACTAGGACTCTTTCTTTTGAATTGACCAAAATCAGTTTCAAGACTTTGTGAATGCTTTAATCCAGACATGTCATAATTCGCACCTCTACTCTAATAATTTCCTTGCTGTTCCCCAGTAGCATTGAGGGTGCCTGCAAACTCTGGGAACTCATCATCCATCACTGTATCTACTGTATGTATTTTTTTGCTGTTCTCATCAAGTTTTCTTGGCAGGATACAGCAGTAGTTTGCAATTGCTTTCTGCCACATAGTGCATTGATCATTGAAGCTGTCCTCATCATGCACATCATTGTGCGTACAGAGGTCCATATAAGTGCTTTTACTCTGGCCCTCTGTCGGTACTGGAAAGACATGCTGTCTTCTGCCAAGGTATTTCTCTTGGTCTGGCATCTATCTGTTGACCTGTTTAACTTAGGAGGCCATGCTAGTAGCTAAACTATTGCTGACATAGCTTGGAAAGGTGAAGATACATCCTGCACAATAAACTTATTTAAAAGTCCCATGGGTGCTGCCCTTCTTTTTGTCATATATATATATATATATATATATATATATATATATATATATATATATATATTTATTTATACCTTGCCTGAATAATTATACTCCTATGTCTAAAAGTGTGCCCGTGTGTGAGAGGGTGAGAGACAGAGAAAGAGAAGGAAAGACAGGGATGTGACTGAAAATTATAAAGGTTTATTCCTGGCTATCCTTGTTCTTCTGAATGATAACACTCCATGACAGCAGTTCATTGTGCTACTGCACAGATAATGAATATCTTCAAGCTCTTTGCATAGAACAAGTAATGCACTGTATTAAAGCTGTGTTTTAAAAAAAATCATCTCTCTTCCTCTGCAGAGAAATCTAGAAGTGATATGTTTCTGTATAGCAGCATTACCATATATACACCGCCAGCTAGACCCAAGTGCCAGGTTAAGTTGGGTAGCTGACCATAGTTTCATTGTAGTTAATCAAAGTGATGGCCAAGCATTTACTATGTATAATTATTGTACATAGATTCTGAGGTTGAAAATAGGACCCCAAAAAGTTTAACATTTTAAAATTTAACCTCTCTTCATGGAAAAAATGCAAAAATTAGACAAATACAAATCAAAACAAAAAGTTAATTTAAACCAAGTCAGATTGTCATTTAAAAGTGGTAAAACGCCTTACTGTCCCCAAAGAGGAAATCAAATTTCTTTTTGAATTGATATTTTAGATGGGTTTATTAATATTTTTAAATGATGCATTTTAATGTTGGTAAAAGGCTCTATTTCTTTCTATGGAAGATTCCACATAGATTCAAGTGTTTCTAAACTGCATGTCCTCATTCACCTCATACTGTAATACACAGACAACATAACAAGGCATAATGTGTAATGGATTGTTAACCCATGTTTTAATTGTGCAGCAAATTATGTAAGAAAATATCTTGGTGGATTATGTTGTACTAGTTGACGGGCCACAGTGCCACTGCCAGCCAGTCGCTGGGCAGTCATGTACAGTAGAGACTGCCCGCGCCGCGGCTGATACAGAGCTGGACGCTCCTTTGCAGCTCCCAGCTCTGTATCAGCCATGGCGCGGGCAGTGTCTACTGCGCATGACTGCAGCACACACTGCGATCTCTACTGCACGTGACTGCGGCGTTACACACGTTTTAGTGAATTATTATATAGGATTACATATTTCACTGCAAAGTGAGCCTGATGTGCTAACAAGAGTTTGCAAAATGCTTGGACAAGCCAACTGTTCTGTCGTGGACAAAAAAATAATCTCATTCATTTAAATGCGAGATATATTTAGTAGTCAAAGGGTTACAGTTCTATTTCAATCAGTGAGAATTTGGGAAATTTTATATATCCCTTATGGTGCAGATTGTTCTAGAATTACTCCATTTCTTCTTTGTTTATTAGTCTCTGTAAATGGGTTACCAATTCAAAACACCATTCCTGAGTGCCTTCTTCTGTTTCAGATCTACATTTTGTGTTACAAATGTTAAAGTAATTTTAGTATAGAACATTGTCGCTGGGGTTGATTAGCTGTTGTTTATTATTAGTAAATACTGTTACATTCATTTTTTTTTTTTTTGCATAATCACTCTCACTGGAGCTCAGCTTCACAGCTGCTCTGCTTTGACTCTTTTGCGTAGAGAGGCTTAGCAGATAAGAAGACACTAAAAATCTTCAAGAGATATTTTAAGAGACCCTGTTAGGTCATCACACCACTGGGAGTGTCTTCCTTTATTGTAGCCTAGAAGGATTCATTGCAGAGTCTGTTGGCTATCTTAAAAAATGCTACAGAGGTCCCCAATGCACTGTGTATCAATGTGTTTAAGATCTTTCTAGCATTCTGGAGGTTAGTTAAAAGTCCAATTAAATGAATGGGGATTTGGAAAAATGTAATTTGTTTCTTGTGGCGCACTTGCAGTATTCAAGAAATGCAATAAAATGTTCAATTCATGAAATATTTCAATTCCTCAACACAAATTAACTGATGGTTTTATGAGAAATTCACAGGTCATTTGCAAGTTTGCATGTAAATTATATTACCTTAGATGTGCATTAATATATGTGCCTAACATATGACAGCTTAATATTAAATTTAACCTCTTGAGGACAAGGGAGCATGTATCACATTGCCAAGCAATGTATTGCACACTACTCTGGTCCACAAGGGTTTAAAAGGATAGTAATGTTTCACATTAAAAGCAGCTCCAATTAATCATCATAGTGTTTGGGACATGGAGAGTGTTATTTCAGTACTGTAAGAGTTGTAGTTCAGGAATGATTAAGTGATAAAGTATCCCCCTACCACCCCTTTTATTAATGTAACACTTCTCATCTCAGAGCAGCAAGACTGCTCGCATGGATAGCAGAGAGGGACAATCTTCAGTGAGCATAAGGAAAAACATGAAAAACCTGTCAAGGAGGGCAGGATTTTCCTTATGTTCACAGTAAGAAGATTGTCCCTTGCTGAGATTTGTCTGATCAAGTGACCACATTCCACATCTGAGGGATGGTGGCTTACACTAGGTAAAAGGAGCAGGAGGGGGATACTTTATCATTCAATTACTCCTGAATTACAACTCTGACAGTACTGAAATAATATTCTCCATGCAGTACAGTATCACCATGTCCAGATATAGTCCAGACCTAAAACTATACTAACTCCTTAAACAACCTCCTCAAAAAACACAAAAAACCTAACCCTAACTGGTTAATCCCCCCCCTCCCGAGTACAGCCAGACCAGCACAGAACAGAATCAAGGAACATTAAGTGTCCTAGTCCGGGTCCACCCGCAAACAACAACATGATTAACATTAATACAGGGGTCCCATATGACTTGGAATTTCTTTGGAGTACCCTGTGAATGAACAGTAATTTATAGTGAGGTATATTATGGTTGACTAAATTAACCCATCTCTGATATAGGATTCTCAGCTGTCCAGGCCATAACAACCACCTTCCTCACCATTACCAGCTATTCTTTCAGCAGTCTGCCCATAGGTCTCTGACTAAGAGATCTGGGGATAGATTCTATCGCAGGTGCTAAATGTTAATACCTGTTGTATCAAACATTTTTCTGTTAAAGTCTATGGGGAAAACCAGAGATAAAATCAGTGATAAAATTAGCACCTGTAATAGAATCCAGCCCTTGGTAGGATAAACAAAGCGCAGATACTGGGAGATAGGGAAATTAGTTCTGTCATTACCCTGGATATGCCTTTCACAACTTTGAAGAACAAGACATTTTCATAGTAAGTGCCAAAAGTCGCTGTTTATCTCTGTAATATTTTTAGTTGCTGTTAATCTCTGTTGAAGACTATTTATTTTTTTTCAGTTTAAAAACTGATAAACATCAGTGACCCTTGTGAGTCATTTAAAGTCTATTGAAGGCAGTTGTGAGGAGTTGTGAATTAAAGAAAGACTTCAACAGAGTTAATTATATGCAGGAAGCATCAACATAATGAAAAAATAGACAGGCACAACTGGTATCTACATAGATAAATTAATCTATTTTCATCTAATTATTTAAAGATGTGTAACTTTACTCAAGATTTTATAAGTTAACTCTTTGAGTGCCAAAGAGGTATCCAGTGCATTGCAACACAATACATTGGATACCTCTCTGGCATTCAAAGGGTTAAAAAGCAGGATTTTTAAATGTAATTGTAAGAGATAAAAACTGAGTGTGAGGTTGTAATAACCATGATGAGCCAATACGCAAATATGTAATTACACATGCTGGGATAAAATCCGAACAAGGTATTTTTATGCTCAAAAATATGCATCAATGCAGAGAGATAATTACATGCTATTCCTCCGACTCAAAAAGCCAGAGGGATCACGGAAGGTTTCTAAAGAGAACTCGAAGTAATCCATAGAAGATAATGACTTCAGCCATTTAAAGTAAGAAATGCATGGGAAACTACAGCAATATACATCAGGAAAATAAAGTAAAATAAAGTAATTAACTAGTAAGACAGGGGAAACAAATTTAACATGGGTAAAAAAGTAGACACTTAAATACCATGAGATACAAAATGAAATAAATAAATAGTAAGCTGAAGTTTGTGGCATATGTAATGAGGAAATATGGGAAATGACATACGTGCATGACAAGGAACTAAAGTTAGGATAACAAGAATATTCCATTTTAAAGCTACTGTATGTGATTTACCTTTTCTGTTAAAGAAATAACAGACAGAAATGTTTAATGCATTAATTCTCAGCTCATGTCTTCAGCACACTAACAGAGTAGGTTTTCAGGATATCCCTTCTTAAACATGATTGAGACACTGATTACCAACCTGTGATTAAAAAAAGAAATCTTGAAAACTGATCATTTGTTGGACACTGAGGACTAACTTTGATAAAGACTGGTTTATTACCTTGGATACTAGAAATGCTCCTACACTTTGTTTTGCCTCTAGTTGGCTAATATAAGTGTTCTTGTGCAAAATAACACACATTATGTTTAAGGGGCAATTTTATTCAACATTTTAACCTATTAATTTTTGATGTGGTTTATTTAAACTGGCAGTAAAAGTGCTACTATATGTCTTTAAAGTGGAACTACCACCCATTTGAAACTTTGCCCCAGATAATTACCCATCTGGTGAGTAGCTGCTAAATAGTGCTAGTCGCCAGAATTATTACCTCATTATTGAGAATGCACACTGCTCCCGGGACTGACAGCCACAAAACAGAGCAGACATCTTTGCATAGTGACCTCTGCGAGCCTGTGCTGTCAGTCCCTTTTGGTACCCAAAGGTTAATAGCAACGCCTCCTAGAGCAGACTGGGACTGACAGCGCAGGCATTCAGACGTCACTATGGAAAGATGTCTGAGCTGGTTCCTGGCTGTCGGTTCTGGGAGCAGTAGGAATTCTCAATAATGCGGTTATAATTCTGCCGACTAGCACTATTTAGCAGCTAGTCGCCAGATGGGTAATTATTTGAGACAAGGTTTGAAATTGGTGGTAGTTCTGCTTTAATAACAGTGCATACATGTTGTAACTCATTGCTAAACCACTATTATGTTACTTAAAACATAAAGAGGCTAACACTTTGCATAGTATTTCCACATATAATCTGATACAGAGGTTTTATTGGCACTGCAGAACATTTCTATATAAAATAAAATTAATAACCATAATCAATATTTTGCAGAGACCATTTTCATATGAAAAATGCTAAGTTTAAATGTTTTCTGATAGAAATGTACATAAAGATTAATGAAAAACAACATAAAGTTTTTCAGTTGGAAATTGTCAGATTAATGCATACTTCTGGTTTCATTAATTGCAGTTTTTTTAATGTATTTTTAGAGGAAGATGTCGCATTTGCAATCAGCAGTTTTGTGTTTGGGATGCTTCCTCTTGCTTGTTGAAGGGAGACCAGCAAAAGAAGAGTATGGTTTTAAGCCATTTTCACCTTTTATACGACTGCGTCATAAGGTAAAAAATTGGAACGTTTAAATGTTTTTAGGGCCAGGTTTCTCTTTTAAAAAAGTAGGCAACTGCCTAGAGCAGCAAATTTTGCTCTTACACAGGACACATGTAACTCCAGTTATCTCATGCTGCACACCTTTCTTCTAATACTATATAACTATAATAATCCACAGGCCACCCTGCTGCAGTCTTTATACTAATACCCCAATAAGAAATATTTTTGGAATAAAATGTTCTCTTACACCACAGATAACATCAGGAGGATCCCCATATAATTTTCTACTGCAACCTTAATTTCAGGGATCTTTGAGACCCTTCCATACTGACAGGGGTTCAAGCCCCATTTAATCCTTTGAGTATCCTGTGCATAATGAAGAAATTAATTGGGCACTCCTTTGTCATTCAATTGGCTAAAGCAATGGGTATTTTGGTACACTTGGCCCGACCCAAAGTTTCTCCTCTCAACCTTTGTGGATATGACCCATGAAGGTCTGTCCTGAAGAGCATTAGCCAGGCCAAGTAACACACTGCAGAAGACAAAAGAAATAAAGAACAACCATAGATCAACAATAGGTAGAAAAATGAGGACTATGGATGTCATCAAAGTATTATTTGGGGCACATGCATCCAAAAAAGGTCTGTAAGATGAACATTCCTGTTAATGAACACATTTATAGAATACATCTAGCTCTAGGAACTTAGAACTAGAATGATGACCAGTGTGTCTTATTTAGGTAAGTTCATTGGAAATATGTCCAGGTATAGTATCAACTTCAGTCAGCATTTTTTCACACCTGCCTAAAACTTTTGCACATTACTGTATAAATAAATACCTTTTTATTGGACTAACATGTAATTTTCAGGATGAACTTACGAGAACAACATTCTCCCCTTATCAAGTCAAAAACAAAACTAAATATCAAAATGAAACATCCAAGACAGATGAGAGAGCCAATACATGGGTTAGGTAAACACTGATAAGCTACAAATCACACTAGGTTCATTGTGAAATGAATGTGGAGAAGAGGGGTAGAGAGAAAAATCAATTACACACAAACATAAATATTAAAAAAAAATGAGGAAGATATCCAAAAGAGAAAAACATTTGAAATAAAGAAGATCATCCTTTTCAGTGCCCAAGAGACTGTACTAAATAAGGAATTGTGTATTCTTCCACATTACCAACACTTTATATATCTTTCTTTATTTTCTTCTAATTCATATTGATTAAGCTTCATCATGTGATTATTTTTTTATATTTATGCATGTGTGTAATAGCTTTATCTCTCTCAATCCCTTTGCCTGACATCCATCCCCTTATCCACATTCCTTTCACAATAGTAGCATAATAACATAGTTACCCCTATTGATCCAGAGGGAGGCAAAAAAAAAAAAAAAAAAAACATTGGTGCCATTTCCATTAAAGCTCCAAGTGGGTAACAAAATCCCTTCCTGACTCCAAATGACAGTCAGATGTTTCCTGGATCAACATCTGCTTTGAAGCCAACTGTCATAATTCTCAATATTGTTCTATGGTAGGTTGGTATCCATTTTTTTTTTTAAAACAGTTATAGTATCTGTAAGCACAGCATACCAAGACAAAGAATTCCATAGCTTTACTGTCCTTTCTGTAAAAAAGGGCCTTTCTTCTAGTCTTAATGGATGACCTCTTGTTCTTCCCTCAGCTCTTCGAGTATATAGTTCTTTGAAATCTTTGAATTGACCTTGAATATATTTTTAAATGGTAATAATATCACAACCTAGACAACTCATCTCTAAAGTAAACAAACCCAGTTTGGCTAGTCTCTCTTTATAACTCAGATCATCCAATCCCTTTATCAGTTTTGTTGTATGTGTTTGCAATTTTTCCAGTTCATTAATGCCTTTTTTAACAACTGGTCCCCAAAACTGTACTCCATATTCTAGATATGGCCTTATCAAAGATTTATATAGGGGTAGAATTATATTTGTATCTCATTCATCTATATCCCTTTTTATGCAGGATACTACCCTGTTTTCTCTTGAACCAGCTGAGTGACACTGCTGCGAAGTCTATCTTCTGTCAGTACTAATAAATATTTATCTAATGAGGATTCTCCAAGTAGTTTCCCATTTAGTCTATATTAGCATGTTTGTTTCTACAACCCAAATGCATAACCTTACATTTATCTACATTAATTGTTAGCTGCCACTTTTCTGCCTATTCACTCAGTTTACCTAAATCCTTTCCGTCGAGAAGAAACCTCCTGCTCTGTATGTATTTCCTTACACAACGTATTATCAGCAAAGATTGAGACATTACTTGCAATTCTCACTTCTATATCATTAATAAACAAATTAATATCATTGGGCCCAGGACTGAATCTTGTGGTGCCCACTTGCAACTTGCAACACCAACTTGAAAATGTTCAATTTACAACTCTCTGCCATCTATCATTTTACCAGTTCCCTATCAATTCAGAGATATCATCTCCAAAATTGAAGACCTTTAATTTATGCAGTAACCTGTTGTGAGGCACTGTATGAAAGGCTTGAAACCAGTGTGATCTGTAGAGTATCAGTGTATGTTTTCTTAATCCATGCATTGCCTCTCTCATCTGACTTGGATGGTTCATTATGATATTTAGTTTTGCTTTTCGGCATAACGAAGGAAGGAAGTTTCTCCTGAAAGCTCGTCCTAAAAATTGAATGTTAGTAAAATGAAAAGGTCATTATCACATATTGAGATACTCATTCATGTGTTTGAAATACATTGTACTATATAATTTCTTTTTATTATTTTTTTTTTTAATAAATCAATGTCACCTATATGAACAATCTTTTTTGCAGTTCACAAACGAAAAATCCCAATGGGAGCCAGCTGTGGATTTCCACTTTTATATATATTATTTGATTTTTATCAAAACACAGTTTTGCACAGAAATGTATATATAATGACAGGTAAAAATAAATCCATAATTAAATAACGTAATTTTAACTGTTTTCAGTTTAGAAATCTAACTATACTATTGCAAATATTTATATTACTTACAATATATAAAAATATAATAGATCTAAGAAAGTTTTGCACATGGGAAATGAACGTTATAAACCTAGAAATTTAATTTTATTCTCTTTTTTTCTAATAGAAATGGGGAATAGAAGAATAAAAAGAAATAGACTTTAAAATAGAAAGTTGAACACGTTCAAATCATGACAAAATTCAAATGTGTTCAGATCTAGACAGAGTAGCTTGCTGTGTTCCAAAATAGCTGTTTGATTACTCAGCATGATTTTTTGTTTTTGTTGTGTGAGCAGATTCAAGAAATATATATGTAGTGTATAACAATGATCCCACAGATAATGACATGTCCATTGTGAATTTCAAACTGTTTCCATGGAATTTTATATAGAATTTCAATGCATACTCTGACATAATGTATCAAAGTAAGTCTGGCAAATAGGAAAATTCATCAGTGCTACCACAGTAGTGTCATCCTCAGACTTCAGTGGCTGAACTTCTAGTCATATGCTGCAATGCATACCTGGAGATACACTTTAATGCTAGCAAGCTTTGCATATGCATACAAACTTCATACTATACCCAGGGAAAAGGTATATACATACACCATTTCTTCTATGCCTTGATTAGTACATTGATCTAAACAAAGCATAGAGGAAAGCACAACCCAAGAATCATCACAGCTTGTCTCATAAGTCTCGCTTTGGTGCAAGTGGTGTTAAGGGGAAGAAATCAGGCTGATATAGCTAATTGACTTTTGGCAGGTGGAAAGAGTGAAAATCAATTCTTGCAGTTCATTTAGAGTGGAACAGTTTTGTACTTTTACCCTAATGTTTCATTTTATTTAGACTGAAAAATCTCACAAAATATCACTTCACTCAGAAACAGCAATATTTTATGACAGATTTGGAAATCTGTACACTAATAAAGAGGAAAAATGGTATGGGTGAGACTGGTGATTGGATCTAAAACTAGATTCACTGAAGAAATATATTCCAAAGAACAAACTTATGTCATACTGGAATGGAGTTGCAGACAGGTATGTGTGGATCTGCAGCCTTCAATGGACATTGGGAAAACTGTGCAATTCTGTTAGATTTGCATTGTACAAAAGTACTATAAACCACTGCTGAATGTGAAAACCTTCCGCTACCTATCACTAGGGATGTGCAAAAGTTTTCACCTCAGCACAGAAATAGAAGAAAAGTGGCACTTCCCACCTAGAGGGAAATTTCCTGTGAAAAGTGCAATTCTTTCCTCTTTTTGTTTAACTCATTGCATTGAAATCAATGGGAAGGCTGAATTTGCACCCAGTACATAACACATTTTTACTTTATTTCCCACAGACATGGTATAAAAGGGGTCTCAGAGTCTCTGAGTTGGTGAAGCCTGAGGTAAAAATCAGCTGAGCAGGGTTTTTTTTTTTTTGTTTTGTTTTGACTGGGATGGGGTCGACAGTTAATAGAAATAAACTAAAAAATAAAATAAAAAATTGGTAATTAATGTGACAGAGACAGAGACCCCTCCTGACGTAAGCTGTGACTGGGGGCAGGCTGATAGTTGACTGGATAGAATATTTTGTAGAGGACAAAGGCAAGACATCACACACAATCAGTTCTTTGGTGTACTTTACAGCAAAAACACACACAGTAGTTAAGTAATGTCCAGCAAACACACAAGAGGTAGGGGGATGGTGAAATGATTAGGAGCAGTGCAGGAAGTGTGAATAAAGTGGTAGTCCAAAAACTGACTGCAGCATAGTCATAGTACGTCATGGGTCGATCTGACTGAAAGGCCCATGATATACTATGACCATCATGGAGTTCCAGGCACCCCCCGCGGCTGCACGCCGTTCGGGGAGTCCGGAACTGGAAGAAAGAAAAAAAAAATGCTCCGTGGTCCTTAACTCGCCACGTTGATCAGCCGGTCGTTAAGCGGTTAAAAAAGCTGAAATATATGTGTGCATTTTGTGCATTGTGCAGTGATTTGTTAGAATCAGGTTTGTTAGAGGTACACAACATGTTATTTGTAGGACTTTGGCTTGTTAGCAACAAACCCCCAAAATTGTTTTTTATATAGGCCTCTGGTTTGAAAGAACAAGCCCTGAGACAAAAATGCCCTACTGTCCTAGTGCCAGCAGGTTATTTTTACCCTGGTAACATTGCGGCATTTGTGACTGCTGTTCATTTTGCTGCCCCTGCTGCTGCTGAATTGTCTAAGTAGCTAGCAGGATGATTAGGCAGCACCAAAAAAATGTAATCAACAGCATTGATATGAGGCAGGTGATAGTGTTTCCACTTGCCACTAGCTCCAATGGTGAGCCTGAGGCAGTATCAGCACCACAGCTATCCCCCCTCCAACACTTCAGGTATATATGGAGAAAAGAAGTTGGCCAATAAATAACTATTCTCCTCCTGTACCTCCTCCAAAATCATGGGCATGTTGTTGGAATTTAATTTTTTCCTTGAGACCAGGAAGTAACTTCTTTTCATCAGCAACTGCAAGCTGCATAGTGTGTGTGTGTGTGTGTGTGTGTAGGAAAGTTATGAAACAGGGAAAAGAATAGTACACAACTACACTCACTTCAAACAAATGTCACAATTGCGCAAACAAACATCTTGATGTCGCAATGTCAAATCCTGCCCCTTGTCTGCTAAGGACATGTGACAACTAGCAGACTTAAACATTTGAGTGCTAAAGGGGTACAGAAATCAATGCTTTTCAGTGCATTCTGTACCCCTCTGGCATTCAATGGGTTAATAATAATTATGATTGCCACCAACTTAGCATATTCTGTGGCATGGAATCTCCTCAGATGCTGCTTGATTCCATACTTGCAATTATACTCCACCACATTGGCATGTGAGGACAGCTCACCACACAATGTGCAATGGGTGGACACTAAATGCAGCATCCTCTCATCTACAGAATCTCTGTCAGCTGGAGGGGGGGGAGTTACAATGACAGAGGTGGTTCACCAGAAGACATTGCTATCTCTTAAAACTCTCAGACACTAGCACAAGAAACTGATGATGAGGAAGCTGTTTCTCTACTCTTCTTCGGCTTTCATTTCCACCTAAATTCCTGGGGGCCCTTTAAGCGAGACGGGTACAGCTATTGCAGTTTCCAATTTCTTTTGTTTGGCTTTAACAGGCTTCTCATTAATGTCATGGTATCTGTATTTCACAAATTTCACTTTTGAGTGTTAGTGCCAAGTTGTGTTTCCCTCCTTTCTCCTTTCACTGAATTGTCACAGATAATGCACAGTGCTATTGCTGATGACTGCACTGTTCCTGCCCCAAGAAAAAGATAATCCTACTGTCATGATCCTCCTCACCCACTCCATTCTTGCCAGTAGTATCTGGGGCGTCCTGTTGGTACTGCGCATGTGCAGCGTGTGTCAGATAGATGTCAGGAGTCGAGTTGTCATCATCATCCTGCGCCTCTGCCTGCCCTGACCTCTGGCCTGTTTCTGGACCTCTGCATCTGTTCTGCCTGCCCTGACCTCTGGCCTGTTTCAGGACTCTGCATCTGGTCTGACTGCCCTGACCTCTGGCTTGATTCTAGACTCTGCACCTGTTCTGCCTGCCTTGATCCTGGCCGAATGCTGGACACTCCCCGTCCTTTAGGTACGCTTCCCTATTACTTTGCATTGTGGGGTTCGAACCTGTTATTACAGACTAAACAGCTTTCTGTTAACCTCTGGGAAGCTACATCTGCTCAGAATTAAGTTCCAGCAAGCTAACAATACTAATACCCACACCCACGGTGAAGGGGAAAGTTAGAGAAGAATGACCTTTTTTTCTTCTCCACAATTCCCTTCACTGGCTGGGAGAGGATGCTACTGCTGCTGCTACTCCATCAGAATCAGCAATAGAACTAGGACCAGGATTATTGCTGGCGTTGGCAAGTGGAACCCGTTCTATTCCCGCATCACTACTGCTGAACCCTATTCCCACTGTGGACACGGTGCTCTGTGGGACATTAGCCTGCTCATCATCAGCCTGCTGATGAAACAGATCAACATCAGGCCCTTGAAATGCAGCAGCAGCATGAATTACAGCAGCAGCAGCAGCAAACTCAGCTATATAACTGCTGGTAGTGGTGGTGATGCCCATCCCCAATTGCATATCTGTCTCCCATTCCTTTTCGATTTCTGCTAAAAAAGGCACTTGTATACTGCACCCCAGCTACTCCACCATCATCCTCATCACCACCACAGCCAGTTCCTTGCTGCTGCTGCCCTATGGACTAGTTGATGATGATAGCAAATGGGACATAGCATCCCTTACTGTCACACTTGCTATTTCTTTTTCAGTTGAAGAAGGCAGACTGGCAGCATGAGCAGCAGACACAGGCAACTGATGTATGCTGGTGCAAATACTGCTAGCCAGTTCTGTCTTCTTCATCTTCATTTGCCAAAATGACAATGCCAGAGTAAGGGGTATCACAGTGCCAGGGAGAAGTTGTGGGCTCCCTTGACCACTAATCTGTCTGCTCATTATCACTTCCCCTTCCACCTCAGCATTATGAGGATCAACAATCAAACGATTGTAAGAATTTTATCTCTGAAAAAGATTTAGCATGTTTGTATCTTGACTGATTCTCCATTGTTGTTAAGGATTTAAATCAATACCGCTTTGATTATCATGTGTTCGAATCAAGATTTACTCACCATGTACCCTGAAACCACTTACTTTGCCCAAACACACACACACACACATGTTCTCATCATACTGTATGATCCTGCACTCAGCCTTGTCAACTATTACTTGTAGCAGGTGCCTGTTTCAGGAGGCAATAGCAGTAATTTACATTGTGCTTATACTGTGCAGCTTGCTACTTGTCCACATTTGGGGGGATTTTATTTTGTTTACTGATGAGTACCATAAGAAAATGCATAAAAATGTTGATGGAAGAAATATTGTCTTGTGTTCTACTCTGTAAGATAATTATTTTATTATCAGTTCTATTATTTTGCCAAAATCTTTGTTGCTTCAGGGAAAAAAGTCCACTGGATTACATTTCAATGCAAGCAAGTAAAGGAGCTTAGTGACAAAAAGGAAAACATATCAGCAATGAATTTGAGACCATAAATACCACATTTTAATAGCAACTGGGTGAATACCAGTATTAATAAATAACAGCTGTCATAAAGAACAGCAACTGTTCTGAACTGGCCCACTTTAGAAAAGTGTTAAAGTAATTATGAGTATAAAACCTTTTAATAATGTTTTTCAAGGGGAATTTATGTGCATCAGTTTGCTCCTGTATAAAAAATATTCAGTTTTAGACTTTATTGAGAAAGCTGCAATGTAGACGAAAAAATATATATCCATTAGATTGTATATAAATGGCCTCCTTTCATGTGCCTTAGTTAAAAAGGCCATTTATATGCAGCCTAATGCGTTTATATGGACTATGAGAGCTGTCAGTTGTCATAGCTTTCCCATTCAGCATCAAGGAGACTCAACCAGGCTGAGTCATCCACAGTCTCCTGGAAGTGAAAGGAGCCAATTTGGCTCTCAGCGATAAGATTTTCTGAATGCAAAGCCACAGAGTCCACATTTAAAAGGACAGGAGCACATTGTAGTGCATGTTCCAGTTTGAGGGATACAGCCTGTTGCAGACAGCCTGTAGCTCTCATTCAAATAAAGGGTAAAATAAAAAACAGTATAAAAATATGAAGATGCAATTAATGTATATTAACAGAATATGGTAATTGTTATACAGTAATAACCTGCCAATATACACCTAAATCCTACACATTTATGATATATCATAAATGGTAGAACTAGCTGACTTTATTTGGGGCTATTTTGTGACAATTAAACTAATTACATAGAACTATTAAAGGGTGGGTCCTGCATTTGTTTTGTTTTTTGCATATTTATATATTTATCAATTAAAAGTAGGGACTCTGTATTTACATGTGATGCCAAAAAAGCATATTTTATCTTAAAAAAATCAAACAAAAGTGTAGTTTGCCTAAATGTACTAAATAACAAACAAAAGAACCATCATTTAATACCCACATAGGAAGAAATGTAAAATCTGGTATGGTGTTTCAGCTGTAATATAAACCAGGATCATAATCATTTAAATCATTTTGAATGGGATTTGAGATAATTATTATTTGTCCCTGTGGTGAAGTTGGTTTGCTCCAGAATCTCACCACTTCCAGAATAAGGCCCTTTATGTGTATTACTGAAACAAAATTAAGCAAGTCCTGTGTGGAATCTTTTCTGGTAGCTGCTTGTGAAGCTAAATTTACGATATATTGATACAGCTATGATAATTCTTTATGATTAATCTGTGGGAATTATATTTTGTTACCGTGTGCTTCATAAAAACCATTATGTAATCCCATTATACTTGTCAGTAATAGAGATGAGAAGACCTGTGTCCACTTGGTTTACATATTAATTTCACAGAACATTTTGTGTGAAATCCTAGACCAAGATAGTTGGAATGTGCATAAAGGGGTAGTTATTTATGAGACTGATGTACTAAGAAGAACTTCTGGGAAATACACTAAGGGTCAATACAATGGGAAAGTATATTAGGCAATGTTTTGAGATCCCGTCACAATGCTGAATAAGACACACTTTGAGATATGCAATAAGAACTCTCTCTGCAAGGGGATGGGGAAAACATTTTAATCAATAGAATATGAGGCTGGTGTAATGCTGGAATTGTCTTAGGGAAGTGGAGAGAATGTCCTTGAACATCAACATTAAGAATTCCACCAGCCTTTGAGTACCATAAGGATTTCCAGGGCAATTGAACATTCCTACGGCACTCAAAGACTTAAAGGGATAGTAATACTTCGTTTTAACTTTATTTTATTTTGTAGGCATTAAAAAAACATGAAGAATGATATAAGTCTTATCTCTCAAACCTTTATGGTTTAATAGATATTCACAAACAAAGTATCCCCCCCCTGTTCAACCAGATCAGAAGGGAGGTGCCCAGGTAGACTGCAGAGAGGGACAATCTTCAATTAAGATAAGGGAAAAAGCTCAAAAACTTGTCAAGGGGGGAAGGGCTTTCATTGTTTTCATACAAAGAAAATTGTCCCCTTCTGTTATCTGTCTGGTCATACAACCTGATCCACATCTGAGAAGAGATGGCTTACACTAGGTAAAAGGGGCGGGGAGGGGAACTTTGCTTGTGAATATCTCATAAACCATAAAGGATTGAGAGATAAGACTTACATCATTCTTCATGTTTTTTTAATGCCTACAAAATAAAATACAGTTAAAACGAAGTATTACTATCCCTTTAAGGGAGGGAGATGCTTGCAAACTGTCCTCCATAGCTCCATAGAAAGCTATGAGAAGATCCTAACTTTGCCAACTCAGATTGGCCAAGTTGGGACTGTGCACAGACAGATAGAGTGGAGTTTAGTTTAGTGCATGTAAAATATTTCATATTAAAATAAACACAACCGGGGGGAACCCGACTTTCCCTGCTGGACAGAAACATACTTTCTTTCACTCACTTAGACAACGGAATATTGACACATTGAGATCTCTAAGCGAATCCTCTTCTCCCCCTTCTCTTGCTTATTTACAAACGACTATTGGATTAGCTTCTGCCCCTTGGTGGTGCCTCCTTCAGGTTCATCATTGGGTACATAACGAATGGAAAAAAGGTTTTAAGAATAGGAGTCTCACTAAATTTGAAGACTGTTTACTTGCAAACAGGGTTATTTCACACCCCCTTTCCTTTTGTTATAACTTACTTCACTCCTGCCCGAACCCTCGCAAACTTTACTTTATGAAACAATGGGAAATAGAGTTATCTTTCACACTAGACATGCCCAGCTGGTCACGTATTTTGAAGATGTCTTCAGATTCACTAGGAAGCTAAACTATAAGATAATTACCAGCTGGCACCTGACTCCGACACGTCTGGCCCAATTTTCCTCCACAATTCTCCGCTATGCTGGAGGTGTTCCACAGAGGTTGGCTCCCCTGCCCACATTTGGTGGTCCTGCCCACTTATTGTCCCCTTTTGGGAACAGGTCATGCTTAAGATTAATACAATACAAACAAACTCCGGCGCTGTACATATAAAGGTAAGTCCTTTCCAACAAAAGAATAGCCTGGTCCAGCTTTTCTATTTCTTTATATTCACACCTTATATTTGTACATAAAATCATAAAAAATAAAAACCATCCATTGGTTCAAAAATTAACACATTATTATATAAAAATACCAATGTAAAAAAACAATATCTAATATATTTAAATTTAAATGATGGGATATTTTCAAACTTACGTGTACACGCCAAAAACACTCAATTTTGGAGACACCAGTTTACATCCCAAATAATAACCTATATACAATACATATATATCTATATGAACATATATATATCCACTATATATACTTCAATGCCTTCAAAATAACATCACAGATATATCATCAATCTAAAGATATACACCGCAATATATACTGGACTAAAATCAAACTCTTAGATATTATATCAGTACTCCACCGCACTACCTCCCGTATAATCCCACACGTATTGAACTTGTAACCACAAAACAATGTGGCATATATAGCCTCCGACACCCTAAATCGTCTACAATAGCAGACCAGATAAGCGCCGCCCAATAGACAACCCTCCTTCGAGGGAATAGTCCACTCTGCAGCACCCTCCCCATCACGCTACACACACTTCCAGGCGTCAAAAACAACCACCATTCAATATTATGTAAACTTCTATATTAAACGGTCTGCAGTGGAGTACAAATATTTAAAATTATATACACCAATGAGCGTCCTGCAAATGGCCAAAATGCCAACGATCATTCGGTGTCTATAAGTCCAAAGTCATATATGGCAATGTCAATAAAAGACTATTCCGTACCACTCTGGCACTCAAAGGGTTAAAATAATTAAAAAAAGAAAATACAATACTAACTAAACCCTACCTATAGGGCGATTGATTGTCCAAAAACTAAAAAAAATTATATGTGTAAAAATAATAGTAATAATAATAATCAAATAAAAAGTTCCATAAAATGTTCCAAATATTGCTCTATACGTCGATTTTGGTTATATCCGTTATTTGTAACTTTAATAATCTGTAACTTCTCCGTTATAAGAAAATATGCCGGGTCAGTGCAAAAAACTGTTGCAATAATATCGTGTAGCAACAAATATCGCTTTTAAAGTCAATCAATATAAATAACTGTTGCATTAATATCGCATGGCAACAAGTATCATTATATCAAGTGATATAGTTACATTGACTCACACTTACTCCGAACCCCTCTCTAACCCTCGGGCTGCCTGTTACAAAACACGGGAGTGTCTCCACCACCGTCGGACCCCTCTCCGGTCCTCGGACTTACTAACATACAAAGAGTGTCTTCCTAGTCAACGGACCCTTTCCTGGTCCTCGGGATTTTCTTGGCACTCTGGAGTCTCCTCACTTCTGGCACTCTCCTGATCTTTTCTGGCCACGGGGTACACAATCAACTTCACATATATCTTCTTTATACAATGTAGCTTTTCCACTGTACTTATCCTTCCAGCGTTCTCTTCATAGAATTTGGTGGGTCAACTTAACTCCTTCATAGACATATTGATGTCTTTTATTTGTCCATAGATTTTTGTCTTATATATTCTTCATATAAATGGACTACAAACTATAAGGAACTTAATATTTGAAATTTAAGATTAATACAGCCTTACGCCTCTCACTCCCTACCGACCCACTCCTCTGCTTATTCTTTAGTCCACGCCACTTCCCCACCTCACTTCCAAGGACACGTAAAGTCCTACTTGCACATCTTCTGAACGTGGCAAAGTCTCTCATTCCGATGTTTTGGAAACAGACATCTACTCCTCCCATTTCTATGTGGTATGGGAAGATTGATAATATCTATAACATGGAAAGATGGCACGCTATCACATCTTCCGATTTGGTTTTCTTTCGCTCTTGCTGGGATGCCTAGTTCGACTGATTACGCCTCTGGTATTGTCACACTTGTCATTTCAGTTATGTATCTAAGACAGATAACGTGTCAGGGAACTGCTGACCCCCCTTCTCTTTCGCTCTTCCTCCCTTGTCTTTCGCTCTCTCCCTTCTCTTCTTTCTCTCTTCCCTTCGTTCTCTTCCTATATCTTCTCTCTCCTTTCTTTAATGCCTTCGTATTTCTTTCCTTCTGCCTTTCTTCAATTGTTACATTTCTCTTCATGGACGTATCTGGCGAGACTACATCAACGCTCGTTTATTTCGAGATATTTTGATTATCACTTGTCATTATGAATGCTGTCGTATGGAGAATATGCCCATTGTTTAGTTCCATCTACGAACTGTCTAGCAACAGTACTTACATAGAAATCTTTCTCAGGTAGCAACAATAGATCTCGCTCTTTTGTATACAGTATGTTTAACATTCTCACATGTTTTATGTACCTAAGCCTTGTGATATACTTTTGTATGTTCTAATTATTTTCAATAAACTTCATTATAAAAATAAATAAATAAATACATAAACACAACCACTCACATAGGAATATGAATATGGAATATGACAATGGTTAATTAAGCTACATTTTAATATAGAAATGAGTCATTATCAACTCAGATAATGCAACATCATAAAGGTGGTAAATGACATGGTGAAAGCATGACAATAATGGCATATTTGTGGGAATCTGTTTTTTTTTCCTCTTGTTTATCCCTCGGTTGCTTGGATCTGGTGTGATCCATTCCAGTTGGCCTGCCTTGTGAGTCCAGAGGCCCAGATCTCAGATGTCTTTTTGCCCCCCAGGATTTGCCTGGACTTCAGGCTCCCTGAGACTGTTGGACTTTCGCAGAGGTCGTGGGAAATCTTGGGTACATACTAAAATAACCACAGTACAGGGGACAGGGAAAATGTTGCTGCTTTATCCCAGCACCTGTGTGTCACTGTCTATCTACAATGGTTGCCTTGGAAATCCACAAAGTTGTATTCTGTTTTCCTGTCCCACCAGTGCTACATTGCCCGCAGGGCACCTCTGTCTGTTCGGCATGGGGATCCTGCCAGCTTCCTCCCAATGTCCTGAAGGACCCAAACATGACCCCTAGGCATGTGCTGGGTACAAGGCTGATGTCACCCATAGGTTCGCTTGTAATCCTAGAGGGATGTTTCACACTAGGCATCACAACTATGCCCATAGACAGTGATCTATACTTAGCTGCCACTGATCCTGCTAAGTGAAATTGTAATTTAATAGCTTCTTTCACTGAGTAGGATTTATGAATGACATTGATATAGACACTACATTAAACATTACTTTTACATTTTAGTTTACTTTAATTACAAAGGAGGCTAGATCTCAAAAGGTATATATTATTTATTTCCAGAAGCTCTATGTTTTCCCTTTCCCTTTTTACCCTCACAATAGCCATACCTCCTCCCCACACAATAACCTGAATTGCTGCTTTATCACATGTGCCCTTACCTTTGCACTAACCCTGATCTTGAAAATGTTGCCTGGCCCCTCTCTTCCACATTAGTTTCATGTAACACTTGGCTGCAGCCACATAATTCATCATACTTGGCACTCACAATACATTCCCCTTTAGTGATCTGGATACTTTTAAGTCAGTGCAGACACGGCTTTTTATCTTTACCCTCAGGAAAAAGAATTTATTCTGCATTACTTATACCCTATGTAAGGGTTTTATGGAACAGTATATCTTCTCTCCCATTCCCAGATATATTCTTTTGGTACATTATGGATAATTCTGATCCAGTTGATTAAGAACCAGCCAAGTTGTATTTCCTCCTATAACCCACCCACCAACTCATTTCTTCATCACAATTGACAATTTTGCCATTTACTCAGTAACCAAAGCACGCTGTCTTGATGTCATACTCTATTCTACGTTAACATTCTCCTCCCATATCCAAGGTGTCACAAGAACATGTCACTTCTTCCTGAAATATATTGCAAAAATACATTCTTTCCTCTGTACGTTAAATGCAAAAACTCTCACTCAGTCCCTCATTCTCTAGACTCAACTACTACAACATTCTACTCTTTGGTCTTCCTGCCTCTCATCTTTCTCCTCTTCAGTCAGTTTTCAATTCAGCTTAAAAAAATAGCTACATTTGCTCCTAGATACTTTCATTCTCAGCTGGTCCTGAAAGCTCTCTATTGGCTACCTATACAGTATTGTATTTCTTACAAGAGTTTTATCACCTTCTTTAAGTCTCTTTCTTCTTCAGAACCCTCTTTCATTTCTGCTCTTATCTCCCACTACATGCCTTCCCGTAACTTGCATTCTTCTCAAGGGTTCTTCCTGTTCTCTCCTTACACAGCTTGAGCCATCTCTCTGCTACAATCTTTTGCGCTAGCTGCCCCTCCACTATGTAATGCTCTTCCTATCACCATTCACCAATCATCCACACCCATCACTTGCAATCATGTCCTGAAAACCCACCTGCTCAAGGAGGCATCTCTGTAACAATATCCTCCTTGTGCACACTGACAGTCATACCTGAATCATTCTGCACTTCCTTCAATAAGCCTTGCACTTTCACTTATGATTTTCCTCCTATCGTCTCTGTATGTCATCATGATTTTTAATTAGATTATAAGCTCCTTGGAGGCAGGTTCCCTTTTTCAGTGTATGATTCCCTTCGTTGTACTTTTTTCCCCTCAAATAATGTAAGGATCACACTTTAACTAATGCTCTTTAAGTGAAAGTAATGTTTAAATTTTACTTTATTATTTTAGACATTAAAAAATAAGTACATCTGTGTAAGTCTTATCTCTCAAACCTTTATGGTTTGAGAGATATAACTTGCTAAAGCCCCCCCCCATGCTGCTTCAGAAAAGTCTGCCATCTAGATGACGGCAGGTGATTCCGGTCCCGGGATCAGCCTGCGGCTCTTCAGCAGAGTTGAAATTGCTTGCAAACCAGGCAGACTTTGTAGACTGTTCCAATTAAGTATTTATTTTGAAATAACACGATTTCAGCTCTGCTGAAGAGCCGCTGCTCGGTCAAATGACCGGAATCTGCTTCTGTCCCATAGATGCTGAAGTAGCCTGGAGGGAGGAAAGTTAGCGAGTTTTGTCTCTCAAACCATAACAATTTGAGAGATAAAACTTGCACAGATATACTTATTTTTTAATGCCTGCAATATTAAATAAAGTTAAATTTAAACACTACTATTCCTTTAACCCAGTCCTGTTTTTTTGTTTCATACTGTTACAACTTCTGTAAAGCACTGTGTACATGTATGGCCCATACATACATACATCCACCCAGTAGGTAGATTCTCATACAAAGGGTTTAACGGGATTGTTCCATTTATTCTACAAAAGACCCCCCGCCCCTAGTTTTCCCCTCTAATAAGTTTCTGTTGATTTTAGCATATTGTTTACCCCCTCTAAAACAAGTGCTGCATTTGGCATACACCATCAAAAAAACAACAGATGGACATCACAGTCTAAATTAACAAAGGAGCTAACAATCCATTGTATTTCCTGAATAAACCTTATACTTCAGAGACACCTCCTTTAGCAAGACAGATGGTAGTATGGTGTAAAAAAGATGTTATAATTCTCCAAGAAATAGATCAGCTTCTATTAAAACAAAAAATGGGGGATCATGCATACTCATTCATAAAATATTTCTCCAAGATACCCATGGTAGATATATTTCTACTAAAAGTGGACTAGAACACTTATGGGCCAGATTCGGGATTACCAACCTTGGACAGCTGTATCAGGATAGTGGCTGAAATCTTTTGCACAATTGCATGACGAGTACCATATACCACATACTCTTTCTTATTCATATTTGTGAATTAGACATGCTCTTAGTGCTCAGTGGGGTGATCGGACCCTGATGATCTCTACATTCTGGCTTCTTGCCAGATTGATGCTTCTCGAGCCTTCAAGACCTCTTTCTTTCATTTACCAGTGGTTGGAATCTCATGTAGGGTGTCAGGAGTTCTCTTCCCAGAATAAATAGGAAATGGACGTGGGTCCGTTAGAGGACTGGGAATGGGATATGGCCAAGGTAGGACCAGCAATGGTGGCAACGTCGTTTAGACACCAGATGATACAGTTGAATATCCTACATCAAATTTATTATACGCCGGTCAGACTGTATAGGATGGGGAACTCTGGTACCGACAGTTGTCTCCGGTATGATAATGTTCCGGGCACATACCTTCATATGATCTGGGATTGTCCTGGGGTTGGGAGGTTTTGGAAAGAAATAAAGCATATTGTGGTCCTGGTGCTGGAGAGACCTGTTCCTGTGACTCCAAAAATTTGTTTATTGTCTATTTTCCCTGATGAGATTGAGGATGCAGCTGACAGATCCCTGCTGAGAGAGCTCTTGGTGTTGGCAAGAAAGGTGGTGGCCATGAACTGGATGTCAAACGGATCTCCCAATTGCAGGGCATGGATTAATTTAGTTTTACAGTGCATCCCTCACTATAGATTGGTTCACTTGCATCGGGGCACTCCAAACAAGTTTGACAAGACCTGGGGACGATGGCAGAACTGGTGGACACTTAGAGCTGAAGCTCATGTGGCACTTAATGATGTGCAACGTGATAGCACTGGTTGATTTGGGTCATGCTTGCTGGTTGCGTGAATGGATGTGAGGCATGGCATTGTGTTTGAACTCTGTATTTATTGAGATCTTACGGCTTTGCTGGCTGGTGGGTGGGTGGGGGGGGTGCTGCGGGTTCGGGAGAGAGAGGAATCGGAAATGGGGTGGGGGAGTTTAGCAAAAGTTAAGCTAGGTTAGTTCTTTGGGGGTTTTGGTTTTTACATAACAATAAAACCTCAGGTTGGCTCTGTACACCCTATTGATATGTTTTTGTTCTTTTCATTGTCACATCTGTCTGCATATTTTTCCTGTATCTGAATGATTTTATATGTATTTTTCTGTATTTGTGATATGTATGGAGCGATCTGATAATAAAATATATTTAAAAAACAAAAAGTGGAATAGAAGACACAACAGTAACTCTTTTATGCTTATATAATACAAATCTAAGGTATTTCATATCACATTCACTAGCTGCATTGGGAATATATAAGGCATTCTCATATTATGTGGACACCTCAGTACAATTTTAATGCCATAAAAGGCACCAGGTGCTTTGCTAGGTGGCCAAGATGTCTGGGGCTAGAGTCCATGGCAAAATTCCATTGTAGCCCATGGCAAAATCCACAGCGCACCCTCTGCCCATGGTATTGACGATAAGTGAATGCATGTGGTGACAGGAATATATGGACAACAGTGTAAACAGAATTATCTTAAAATATAGGCCAAAACAAAGAACAAAATATATAATGAATAGGGCTAGACGGGCAACTGAAAATGCCCAAAAAGAATCTATGTGTGGCAGACATAGATGTCCCCATGGTGTAAATGAGGCTGATATAAATTAGAAAAATGAGAACATTTTGTGCATGTAGGCAACTGAGTGGCTGAGTGGCTACAACATTTGGGGCTGCCTACAGTTACACTGGGGGCTTCAGCCACCTTAGCCCCCCCCCAGTGAATCCCCTGATAGTCACTACCTCAGTGTATCTTGGCATGTCTACCAATGACCACAGGACCATTAACAACTTTTTTTAAGGAGCAATAATACCACAAAAATGAAAATTGAAGAAGACAGAGGTCCTGGTCAGCTGGAATGCCACTAGTAATACCATAGACCTTACAACTTAAATTAAGCTACACTAGTAATATCACAGAGCTATAGTTGAAAAGGTGCTATACTAGTGAAATGACAGCTTTCATTTGAAATGGATCTACAGTAGTAATACTAAAGAGTAGAGATGGGAGAAACTTTTCACCTCAAAGTGAAATCGGAGAAATATGGCACTTTCCACTTGGTGAAAAATTTCTCACAAAAAGTGCCAATTTTCCAAATTTTCCCGTCTTTTTCGCCTAGCTCATTCCATTGAAATCAATGGGAAATTTGAAGTTACACAAAACACATAGCAAATATATTTTATTTCCCAAAGGCATAGCATAAAAGGGGCATGAGGGTGCCTGTGTTGGTGGGCTGTGGGGAAAGAATCAGTTGAACAGGGGATTATTTTTATAGGGCTGTTTACTGGGATTGGAGGGCAGTTAATGTCAGCGTCACATGGGTCAGCTCCCTCTGCGGCTCTCTGGTATGGGGGTTAGCGGTAACTGCACAGGGGCTTCCTCCTCCTCACGTCCCAGCTGTCTCTGCACCGGTTCACATGACGCGCCGTTGCGATGATGTCATCTTGAGTCTCACTTAAAGCACCAGGTTTGCAGGCTGTTGCTTTCGTTTTAAGCTCCATATGCATTCCTGCATCCTTCCTGAAGCCATTTGAACCTGTCTATCTTCTCTTCTGATTCAAGACAAGTCTGCCTGCCCTGACCCTGGCTTGTGACCTAACTACTCTTTTGCCTGCTCCCTGGATACCTCGCTGCTGGACTGGTATTTGACCCTGACTTGTGACCTAACTACTCTTTTGCCTGCTCCCTGGATACCTCTCTGCTGGACTGGTATTTGACCCTGGCTTGTGACCTAACTACTCTTTTGCCTGCTCCCTGGATACCTCGCTGCTGGACTGGTATTTGACCCTGGCTTGTGACCTGACCATTCTCCTGCCTGCTTCCTGCATACACTGCTGTGTACGTGTATCATACCTGAACTGCCTAACCATCCTGTTGTCTGTGACATGAGGTACCACTCTTCTGTATTGGGGTCTGTTCACTGTACATTCTTCTGTATTTGGGTTTTGCCTACTTTGTCTGCCTATTGGGTTCCTACACTGCTCTGGTGTTTGCTGTGGGTTTGCTCAGCATCGTTATAGAGCAAGTAGCTCTCTGCATTTATCTACAGGGTTTGTTACAGGAAGCTTACAGTCCTTGTTTAGCTGAATGAGTCACAGGCTGGATACTCCTGATAGTTAACACAAAATAAATCCTAAATACAATTAAATGTACCCCATAAGACATGGTATAAAAGGGGTCTGAGGAGGGTGCCTGTGTTGGTGAATGACTGAATCAGTTGAACAGGGAATATGTTTTAGGGGGGTTCTTGACTGGTATTGAGGGGACAGTTAATAAAAAAATAAATCAATAAAATAAAACAAGAAATTTATATGTAAAATGATAGAGACAGGGACCCCCTGACGTAAGCTGCCATTAGGGTAGACTGATACTTGACTTGATAGAGTATTTTGTAGAGGATGATTTGTTAGATTTGTTGTTAGAGGTGCAAGCCCTGAGGAAACATTGATTTGTAGTACTTAGGTTTGTTAGAAACAAACACCCAAAAATTGTTTATTTTTTTTTTTTTTGTAGGACTATGTTTTTTTTAATTTTATTTTTAAAAAATGCCCTACTGAGTACATAATTGTGGAATTTGCAGCTGTTGTTCTTGCTGTTACTGCTGAGATGTTTAAGAAGCAGAATGATTAGGCAGCTGAAAGGGAATGGGATCAAAATTAGCAGTAACATGGGTGATGAATGATGAAGGTTCCCCTTGCCACGAATATCTCCATTGATGTGTCTGAGGCAGTAGCAGAACAATAAGTCGCCCCCAGTCTATGTTGAGAAAAGAAGTTGGCCAATAATTCTTCTCCACCTGCACCTTCTCCAAAATCATGGGTGTGTTGTTGTTATTAGAACAGAAATTTGAGAGCAGGAACTGTGGCTCAGGGGCTAGATTCTATTGCAGGTGCATTTTAACAAACAGACTATTGAAGTCTAAGGGGAAAACTGGAGATAAAAGCAGTGATAAAATTAGCACCTATAATAGAATCTAGCCCCTAATCATCAAATGCAGTGTGCACAGTGTGTGTGGTAAATAAAATCTGGAAGCACAACTGTATCCAAACACCATGACACCAAAACCCAAGTACTGCCGCTGTTACTATACCCCTGGTCCAGACCCTGCTAAAGACACATGACAACTTTCTGACAGTAATGATGAACCTCCCTGCCAGCATCCTAGCATATTCTTCAGGATGGAATCTCCTCAGATGCCGCTTGATGACCTGGTATTGATTCTGCTCCATCACACCGGCATGTGTGGTCAGTGCACCACACAGTGTGCAATGGGTAATGACGAGCTGCCATATCCTAACATTAACAGAGTGACTATCATTTGGCAGGGAAAGTAACAATGAATGAGGTGGACTGGCAGAAGATGTAGTTGTTACCCTAGAGGAAGAAGGTGATGGCGATGGCGAGCTAGTTGTTTCGCTCTTCATGGAACTTCCAGTGTCTGTCTGGGTTTCTCTATTTTTCCTCCTCTTTGATCTCTGCCTCACCTCTTGCTGCCTCTTGCTATACCTTTGTGTCAGATCTACTCACATATGATCCAATCCAGCAAAGAGTTTGTTAAGCTGTGAAGTGATTTTAATTCTCAAGCCTATACCTGATCAGGCTATAATTCCAGGATTGTACAACAAGTACTGATTATTGACAGCTCTACCACTTATTTTAATCTTGCTTTAAGAGTATTTGCAAAAAATACTTGTTGTCTTTGTGGGATAAAATATTTAAGTTACATTGTAACATAGTAACATAGTTTATGAGCTGAAAAAAGTCATGCATCCATCAAGTCCAGCCCATGCCAAATCACCCATGTTGATTCAGAGGAAGGCAACAAAAAAACCATTGAAGTCATTTTAAATTAAGCCCCAAACAAAATTCCTCCCTGACTCCAAATGGTAGTCAGATATTTCCCTGGATCAACATCCTATCTGATTTAAAACCAACTGTCATAATTCTCAATATTGTTCTGTCCTGGATAGGTATCCATTACTATTTTGAAACAGTTATAGTATCTGGAAGTACAGCATCCTGAGGCAAAGAATTTCATAACTTTATTGCCCTTTCTTTATAAAATCCATGCCTTTGTTTTTAGTCAAAAGTGCCTTTCCTCTAGTCTTTATGGATGACCTCATGTTCTTAGCTCAGCTCTTTGAGTAAATAGTTCTTTTTATTGATCTTGAATATATTTGTACATGGTAACATTATCACCCCTTAGAAGTCTCTTCTCTACTGTAAACATAAACAGTTTGGCTAGCCTCTCTTAATAACTGAGATTCTCCAATCCCTTTATCAGTTTTGTTGCATGTCTGCATTTTTTCCAGTTCAGTAATGTATTTTTAAAGAACTGGTGCCCAAATCTGTACTCTGTATTCTAGATGAGGCCTTACCAAGGAATTATATTTGCATCCAGTGCATCTATACCTCTTTTTATGCAGGTAGTAACCTATTTGCTGATGCAGCAGCTGAGCTGAGTGACCCTATTGTCTATAAGTACTCCTAAATATTTCTCTAATGAGGATTCCCCAAGCAGTTTCTCATTTAGTGTATGTGTAGCATGTTTGTTTCTACAACCCAAATGTTCAACCTTACATTTATCTACATTAAAGTGTTAGTAATGCCCAAAAAAAGTTTTTTGCATATAAAAGAGCTTAAAATGCTGAGCTATATGCAAAAAACCGTAGCTCTCGGTCGACACGGTGGTGCTTGAGAAGTGCCGCAATCTCGTTACTTACAAGGAATCCTGTCATTGGAATGGTCTAAAAGTATACCTGGTGTTCAAGCACACGTTTTAGACCATTCCAAAGACGTAATTCCTTGTAAGTAACGAGATCGCGGCACTTCTCAAGCACCACTGTGTCGACTGACACAAATCTCCTGCTGACAGGTTTACAGCTGTCAGTAGGAGTCAGCGAACTTTAAACTCCTGTATCTCTTAAACCATAGCGGTTTGAGGATACTTTTTTTGCATATAGCTCAGCTTTTTAAGCTCTTCTATATGCAAACAACTTTTTTTTGGACATTACTAACACTTTAAATGTCATCTACCACTTTTCTGCCCATTCACTCAGTTTAGCTAAATCATCAGTTTATCTAATGCTCTGTATGTATTTCCTTACACAGATGAGTGTCATCAGCAAAAATTGAGACATTACTTTCGATGCCCACTTCTAGATCATTAATAAACATATTAAAAAGCATTAGGCCCAGGACGTAAATTAGTTTGACATGATCTATTCTTCATAAAAGCATGCTGGCTCCAACTAATATTGTTGGTCTTCACATAGTTCTGAATACTATTGTTTAGTAACCCTTCCAACATCTTACACACTATGGAAGTCAAGCTCACAGGTCCATAATTTCCTGGTTTGGCTCTTGTCCCTTTGTGAACAATGGTACTACATCAGCTTTCCTCCAATCACAGGGCACTATTCCTGATGAAAGTGTATCAATACATATTAAGTATAGTGGCCTTTCTATTATTGAACTAAGTTCATCAAGTACCCTTGGATGTATACCATCAGATACAGATGCTTTATTCACCATAACCCTTTCCAGTCTCTTTTGGACCTTGTCCTCAGCAAAGCCATGTACATGATGGATGATATACTGTGGTTTTGTCTGTGTGCCCATAGTCTGCCATTGTTGCTTCCTTTGTATATAAAGAATAAATAATTTGTTTAAGTTGTTAACCATAGCCTTATCCTCATTAATTAATTCACCTGTCTAAGTGTTAAAAGGACAAATATCAGCCTTAATCTTTTTGCTTAGGATTTTACTTGCTCTGTTTTAAAAACCTCTCATTTTTAATTTTAGCTAGCCTAATTGCTTGTTTGCAAACTTCATTTCATTCTTTAAATTTCTCAAATGATGCATCTGACCCTTCTGACTTAAACACTTTAAAAGCCTGTTTTTCATTTCTTATTTCCCTGCAATCCTCTTTATTAAGCCACATTTGTCTTAATTTGCCTCTCTTGTACTTATTCCACAGTGGTGTATAATATATATATATATATATATATATATATATATATATATATATATAAAAGAGCATTTTAAACAGATTTCTTGATTCTTGTATATTTTTATCTTTGAAGATTACATTCCACTGAACATCCTTTAATATTGCTTTTAGCTTTATAAAATTAATCTTTTAAAAATTGAATGTTTTGGTTAAATCCTTGCTAATGGGTTTCTCATAACAAATGTCAAAGGATCTCATATTGTGGTCACTGCAGCCTAAATGTTCCTTTACATGTGTACTGTTTATCATGTCAGAATTATTTGGGACATTAAATTGTCATTAAGCACACTTGAAAAATAATTTCCCTTTGTTCTGCTGAAAGTCATATTTCACAAGTCAATTTCCGGATAGTTAAAATCACCCATTATGATTAAATTTCCTGACCGAATTACACGTCGACCAAGCTACACGCTCTCTCTAAGTCAATCTCCCCTCTGTGTTTGAGGTGCCTACTAGAACCAGGATCCCCGACTCATATTTGGTGGACCTGCAAAAAAATTGCCTCATTTGGGCTGCCTGTTTAGACCTTATGGAATCCATTCTCCATATTACCCTATCCAGGACCTTTTGGCAAACCTATTATACCTTCAGTTGCCTTCTCTTCCCTTCTTTAGTAAGCAAGCTCTCCTCACAATGCTTAATGCAGCCAAGGCTCTTATCTCCAACCTTCCTCTCACTTGAATCTTAATACCCCACAAATTCATACAACTTGCTGGGTACCCACTCCCAAATCTGCAATCTCTTGGCGGCATCTATATACTCAGTTATTGAGGACATGCACCTAGACCTACCTCCTGCTTCTCACTTTGGCAAACTGTTGATGGTGTCCCCCCCCACTGAAGTTTTTGAGTTTTGGCACTTCCTCCCCCCCTCCCGTCCCCCTCTACCAGGCCCTCACATTCCTCCTCCCCTTTTTATCACCCCCTTTTTTTTCTCTCCCCAGAGCTCCTGTATCTCTGTCTACACTTCTATATTTTCTTTTCTCTTTCCTTTTTCCTTTCTCCCTCTCTTCACCTCTTTTTCTTCCTCATTTCTCTTACATCTCTCTTTATCTTGTTATATCACTCGAACTTCCGCAATTGATCTGTGGATCTGTGCTGGATTGTATCCTGCTATGTTGTGGAAACTTTGCTTTAGCTCCTTATGTATTTGTTCTTATACTCAATAAAGTTATTTTGAAAAAATCCTGACCGAAAAGCCTTTTTTTCGTGTGCAGTAGCAGTTGGGTTTATTCAGACTCCCCAATATTAGGTGACTTGTAGCAAATCTCCATTAACATCTTTTTATTAAGTTTGCCCCAAGTGTGTATTTCAACCCACAGGGACTCACTCAACCCTTCATTAATATCTTGCTTTATACTAGGTTTTAAGGCATGCTTAACATGCCTTTTTATGAAACTTAGTCCTCCTAAAAAGTGAATAACCCTCTAGATTGATTGCTAAGTAATATGTATTATCTAACCAGGTTTCAGACACACCAATTAGATCATACTGTTCATACATTGCAGTTCTAGTTATACCTTCTTACTAGCCAGAGTACAATCATTTACATGCATACATTACATCTTATTGCCATTCTGAAAAATGACATTCTTTGAAGAATGTATTTGCCCTTTATTGGGCTATAACATTGGCACCTATTAGCTGAACTAGCCCATTCCCCCTCTCTACCCCCCATGCTCCTTCTCTAATCCTATTTCCTCTTTTATACTGCCTTCTCCATCCTGTGTTGTATCAACCCCCATTTCCTACTTTAAAGTCTCTTCCAACCCTCTAACCATCCTATGAATTTTATTTTTAATTATATTTTAAATCATGTAGGATTAGCATTCAGAAGCTTAATTCAGCAAGTATTTATTCACTTTGATATGCTTCATTATCATGGAATTATATATATGTATTATTTTCACTTATTTATAGTTCTTAATTCTCAGTTAATGTTGTAATTATCTTTTGTGTAAAAAGAGCATTAGTTTTATATTTTAAGACTTTCTCCATAAACTATAACTAGGTTTATGGTAGTTTATTATAGCATTTTATTTTCTATTTTTGATTAATTATATTTAACATAATCACAGGCACTTTTTTTATTTGTTTAGACAAAAAGAAGTCCAGATAGTATTTTGAATGTCACCTGTCAAAGAAGTTAAATGTAGATCGGTTGGTATTTAAGAGTGGATGTGAGATGCCACTAAATATGTTATGCTTGTCCATGGTCTTCTAGTGTTTCCTTTCAAGTGGTGTATCTGTCTGTGAGCAGAATCAAAGAACTATGGAGCAAGAGATATATGATCCTAGAGTTGTAGCCTGAGTGGGTTCATGCTTGTGAATTAACTTGCCTTGCACTTTTGTTAGCTGCTTATAAAACCCTTTTCCAGTCCTCATCAAATGTGAGCACATCTGAAATACAGTTATACAGTTATATCTTAAGGTTTTATGGTACCACAAGGCCTTCTGTTTCTTTTCATGCTTTAAACACTAAAAATTAAATAGATTTATTTAATTTTAAATTGAATGTACTTAACCCCTTAACTACCCTTGACAGTCATAGCACGTCATTGGTTGTTTTGAGTTAACGACCCATGATGTGCCAGGACCGTCATGGAATTCCAGGCTCCCTGCGTGGCTGCACGCCGTTCAGGGAACCCAGAACCGGAAAGGGGGAAAAAGAAAATCAGTGGTCCTTAAGTGCTGGTACTCGTGGTCCTTAAGGGTTAAGGCTAGCATTTGTCAAAATTATTTATTCATATGTTACATCCCTAAAATATAATACTGAACTTTTTTAATGCTTGTGTAAATTGTCTTTTTCAGATATAATGTATGTAATGTTGTTTTTATTTGTACTGAGAGATGGAATCTAAAGTCAGTTCATTGATTGTGATAGGTACTTATTCAGAAAAATTTACCTCACCATATTTATAAACAATCATGGACAATCAAAGTAGAGAATTATTACAGATCCTACCATGATGTACAGTGTATTTAAATGTATATAACAGTTCATTTTTAGATGTTAATGTTCCTTTAAGATAGCATAAGTTCATAGACAAGGAGATTATTACCCACCTAGGGCAGAGACTACACCTTTTATTCTAAAAATATGAAAACCTAATCATGAACTGACATGAATTCTTAATTGAGAAAACTAACTTGCTATAGATAGTTAATATTTTATATATAAAATCGATAGATGATATTTAACAAATAATTTGAGCTGACAGTGTTCCAATCACAGTTTCATTAAAACTCCCAACAAACTATAATATGGTATGGAAGTTACTTTACAGCCTCATTCAAGACACTGATGTAGCCCAAAATGAGGGTAAAATAACCGAATTTATGCTTAATTACAATAGGAAACTCTAAAACGTGTCCTCAGAGAAGAACTTTTACAGGGGCATCAGAATTAAAATATGAAGGACAATCACCAATGAATTCACTTCTTAATGGCCTAAACAAATTTGGAGCTGCACATAAAAAATCTCCATCAGCCACCCACCTAGAACAAATTCAGTAGGACAGAAATTGCTCCTAGATCAAAACATAAATAAATACAATACCAACATCAAACATTTACTTTATTCAACTAGAACTAAATAAGGTGAACTTTTGGCCCACTTAACTAGGACAGTCAGAAATAAATCCCACATCCATGCTCTTAAGACGTATTCAGGTAAAGTAATCCAAAACAATAAAAATAATAGCTGAAATCTTTAAGGATTATTTAGAGAATCTATAAAATTTGAAGAACACCTTTCCTCCCCAGTGACACATGGAAAACCTAATGCTATTTATATGCAGCTTATCTCCCAACAAAGGTAAAAGACAACTGCAATTTATCAAGACAATCTCTTTAAAGGAATTAAAATGGATTTAAGCGAACATGATTGGGTAAGATCCCAAGCCTGGATCAATCAATATCTTACATAAGGTTTCATGAATAAAACCCCCACTATGCTGTTGCCAGTAAATGCAGGAATCACTTTTGAAAAGACTAATAGGGATTTTTTGGAACAAACTATAATTGTGAAATACATTATGACCCTCTACTCACCCACACTCTCAGGACAGTGGTACTATATGTGACATTCTGTTTTCTCCTTTAGATTATTACTTTTGAAGACTGCACAATACATATTGGATCCATAATTTAAAGGGGTACAAGCAGAGCACAAACTAGCATTATACACATAAAACACCCTAGCTATTATGACAGATCTAATAATCTTTCTTCCACATTTCGTAATGAGATCAAAGGCTTTAGTGAGATGTCATACTTTAAACTGAATCATTTAATAACTGAACTATTATGTATAGTTTATTTCAGAATACATGAAAAAAATGCTATGCTTACTACTTAATTTTAATTGGACTAATACATCAATAACCTACTGCACATATGGACACAATTCTGTCTGCAATGTTTGGTTCACTTATTAAATCCATCAGATCAGATCTGAAAACATAAACTTAACATAACCTTTCACAGATAAGTAGATAAACCTAAATAAGCTAATATTCTTTACAATTTGGAAACGGTACCACTAAAAATCTCCCCATGTACTCTTAAACAATGGCTGCAATCTAGCTCCCATTTCATGTGGGAGAAAAACAACTAGCCCAAATCAATCAATATTAAAACATTTACTACCCTCCAAAATGAGGTGGCTTAGGTTTGATATGTATGTAGAGATATCATCACACCTCCAAAATAGCCAGAATGGTAGAATGTCTTTCTTCTTTTGGTGGTGACATAGCACTATCTGCCTGGCTGAGTGGTTTTCTACTACTACTAATACTACTATTGCTACTACTACTACCACTAGTAAATACTGCTACTGCTGCTACTACCACCTCAGCCTCTCGCCATTTCCCTTTTGCATATTATCCAAAAAAACAACAGTACTCAAATGCTAATTCTCTCTCTCACTTTCACTCTCTCTCTTTCAATCATATTGGTCTAGTTTCAAAATCATGCATCAAAGCAGAATTTTCTGGGGGTTTTTTTGTTTTGTTTTAAGCTTTATTGAGAATAGAAGACATTATAATGTAATAAAGTACAAAAGGCGAAAAGTGATGATATGGATGCAATGTCAATACAACGTTATATAGATAACATAAAAGAATAAAGTTACATAGTGGAAGCAATACAAGTGGATGCCAGTAAGTGTATAATTTGTATAGAAAGAGACTGATGAAAGAGGTAGCAATCCACGTTGTGTTCTTTGGCCATTGAGTGGTTTGAGAAAATATTGCATTTCAAAAACAGAAGCAGGAGCCATGGGCATTACTGCAAAAAGAAAGAGATCTTTGAACACTTTCTGACACATCTATTACACTACTGTTATGTGCCCCAGAGCACTGTGAACTCTTAAGAGTGCTTCTACTGCTGCTAGTTGTTATTGGCACCTCTGACATGTTGATGGTGTGTCTCCCAATTAGAGGGGTGATTATGCTTATGGTGGGATTTAAGCGAGGATGTACCTAGGTGTGATCCTGCTTTCCTCCTGCTCACATGTTTTTTACACAGACAACAGACAGCAACATGTTTAGTTTTTGGATCATGAATGAAGTATCATCATACTGCAGACTTTATACACATAGGGGTTCCTGAGGTCTACTACAGCAGCCCACCATCTCATATTTTTCTCTCTCACTCTCTCTCCCCACTTTCTTAATGCTAACTAAAACCTTGCAGCACAGTGTGAAGTTCCAGATTTTTTCTAGTATTGCAGTAGGATTTCTCATGGCCTTAGAAAGAATATGCAAAAATGGCCACAGTTCATGTAGGAATTTGACTGGCCTTAGTGAAAAATGTAACATTTCAAAGGTTTTCTATTGAAAGACTGTGGGAAAAAAAATGAGAAAAATCACATGCTAATATTCAAGTAAAAAGAAAACATGAATTTTTACCCATCTGTATCCATTAGAAGATGATCAACAGACAAATATTGCATGAGTAATTTAAAACTAAGCCTAGCACTCAGAAACAAATATCTAAGGAAGTGAACAATATGTTTTACACATAGGGTGCCTGTAATCCAATTAAATATATTAAAGAAAGGGAAAAAAGAAAAACAAATCTGGATTATAATAAAGCACTCTACTTCTTTAAAATCAGTCCAAAAATAGCAAATAAGGCAAAATTAAACTAATAAAATAATTGTATTGACAAATCCTATATAATAATTTGCTAAAATGTGTGTAACGCCATGTCATGCACAGTAGACACTGCTGCGGGTGCTGCAGTCATGTGCAGTAGAGACTGCTCGCGCCGTGGCTGATACAGAGCTGGACACTCTGTATCAGCCACGGCGCGGGCAGTCTCTACTGCGCGTGACTGCCCCGCGACCGGGTGGCAGTGGCACTGTGGCCCGTGTAATGGGCTCTTCAACTAGTATTAAATAAAGATTCCAAAGATCTCCCTACACTATCTAGCCACTCCTCCCCCCATGACCCTCCCATTAAAAACAAAGTTGTAAGATAAAAGAAAACCCTACTCTTAATCTAAAATATATCCTAATACTCCCTGTAAATGTAAATGAGGGTGTGTAGCCCCAAAAAGCTTTGAAAAGTCTGTGAACAATTACAAGCACATGCAGCAATTAAATTCCATCCAGACAAGTAGAGGTTATAAGTAGGGATCAATATATGAAAGCACATCGGGATTATTTATATTGATAGAATGTGGGAGTGATGTTTAACATAGTGTTAAAGACAAGCAGTTAATATGGCCATGGTATTCAGAAATCCCATCAATGTTGCAGAGATGCATGGTTAATAATAAGAATCATTTAGCAAGCAATGTTAATCAGAATGAGAAAGTACAGCGATTATAAACACATCCATACACTGTCCAAACATCAAAAGACTCTTTGGATTATGCTGCAATGGAGATCAGCATAATTGATGCTCACAAAGGGTTAATGCTGTAGTCTTCAACATCAATTCAAACTGTCTCTATATAACTGACATTGACTTATCTAGACAATACATGATACAATCATGATTTTGGACCAGAGATTATATTCACTGTTCCTTAATCCTTGAACTGATATTCATCACTGATGCTGTGCAAACTCTACACTGTAAACTCTTTGTAAGTCCACATATTATGATCCAGAACATTTGCTAAGTTTACAAAGTCTGTGGAGTTGAACAGAATGCTTTGATTGCTTCCCTGACCTCTGTTATTCATTCCCAAATGCATATAGTTTAGCATGTTCGTTTTCATCAGTGGAAGTGACTAGCTCAATGAAAGGCAACATAGCAAGGATTCTGGATCATAATATGTGGATTTACAAAGAGATTACAGCTGTTTCTCAATATAACTCTTTGGATTCAAGTTTAATCTGCATGGGCTTTCACATCTTGATATCTACTTATAATCTATATTTGTCTGGATGGTATGTAATTGCTTCATGTGCCCCTAATTGTTCACAACCTTTTCTACTGTTTTTTGGGCTATATACCCTTATTTATTTGCAAACATTGATCTTATTGTTATTAGGTTGTTACTATTGTTGCAAGTCTGTGGATATTATGGTATATTTTGGATTAGGTGTAGGGTTTATATTTTACAAAATTGTTTTTAATGGTAGGGTAATGGGGGAGGGGTGGCTAGATGTATGGGAGACCTTTTGGAGTCTTTATTTAATACTTGTCAATAAAATAATTTTATATGTTTCATTTTACATTATTTGTTATTTCTGGTCTAATTTTTGAGAAATGGAGTGCTGTATTATAACTGATTCTTGTTTTTCTTTTTTCTGTTTATTAAATATAACATGAGAAAGTAGGGAGGGAGAGAGATGTAGGAAGGATAGGTATGTTTGTCTGTTACCAGCATGTGAAATATTAAGATTAATAAGGGTGATCTCTAGATTAACAATAGTAATGAGCCAGGAATGGAACATTTTTGTACCCCAATCAAGGAGATATGGAAAGAGGTGCAGTTGTAGGAGACCCTGAATTAACAGTTAAAAAAGGTAAGATGAGAACCAGAAGCTGAGTGAACTTTGTAGAAGAATAGGGACAACTGCCAAAAGTTGATGACAGGTCAAATACAATTAGGACAATATTTAATTTTAGTTGTATGAGGTGTGGGATATTTTTCATGTTTCTGTACCCTTTTTCCACAAATTCTTAAGTAATACATGGCTCAGGATGACATGAAATCCACCATGTCAGAGAATCATATGATTTGTCATCAACTTTAATGTGTCAACTCTTGTTGATTCTCATTGTTAGATAAAAAAGCTGCACAATCTCACTGTTCATCACCTTATTGTGCGCACATGCATTGCTAGTAATATTACACCATGGAAACAGTAAAGATAATTACCATTTTTTTAACAATGGGTGGTACATAGTCTACTGTACATCTTTTTATCGAAGATGCAGTATGCGCAGTACAGACTACCTGTGCTGCGACTGATATGGAGCGGGGTTCTCCGAATTCAGACCGGCGTCCTCTCTGCGCACCGGAAAGTGCGCAGACAGGACTACGATCTGAATTTGGAGCGCCCCGCTCCGCATCAGCCGTGGTGCAGGCACTCTCTACTGTTCATGACTGCACAGCGGCCGTTGCTGGGTGGAACTGTGGTCAGTGTACATGGTCTCTTCAAATAGTCAATACATAATTAGCTAAAATTGGAAGGTACTGGACTTCAACTCCCTTCATCCTCAGAGAGAGAGAGAAAGAGAGAGAGAGAAAAGAGAGCTAAAGACAAAGAGGAAGACAGAGAGGGGCACACACACACACACATACACACACAGACATAAAGGAAGGCTTGACTGTGCTCAGAGAAGAAATTGGGTTCCAAATCACCCAAAATATTAAAACAGACAAGAGGAACAGAACTAAGTATAATTCGTTTTAATAGTTGATAGCTGCACATGGAAACATAAATGCACTTAAGGAACCCTAATGGGTATATACTATCTCGGGGTCCCTATGCCCCCTTGTAGTCTTGTTGCTGTATCCTCCTAAGGTTGAAGTCCCTGGTATCCTCATCCTTACGGACCGCTGGAGTTAGTCCTTCTATATGGTTGATGTTTGCTCAATGGGTTTAACCCCCAAGCAGTATGTGAACCACACACCAGCTTCAAGTTACCCCGAGACACCTTCCTGATGTATTGAAGGAGAAATAGGACTAGCCCGAATGGGCTCACCTGGCATACTGAGGTACCAGATTAAGGAAGAATATCCCTTTGGGGGTGTGGGGCAGGGTCCAGTGCTTAAAAGTGCAAGTAAATAAAATACAATGCACACACAGACATAGCGATTATGAGAGAGAGAGATATACACAGAAAGAGATAATCAGATCTGAGACAGAGAGAGAGACACACAGGATTAAAAGACAGATGGAGTAATAAAAGTAAAATAAAACAGTCAGAGACAAAGATAGGATGTCAGAGAAAAGAGACAGGTACACAAAGAGAGATGGACAATGTGTAAATGAAAAGCATGAAAAAGAGTTTCAGAGAGAGAGTACATGAGAGAGAGAAAAAAGAGAGAGTGAGACAGGCTGAAATAAATTGAACAAGTGAGAGAGACAACAAAAAGGAGAGGGAAGCATGCAGACAAAAAAGACAGATGGTAAGAAAGTGAGAAACAGCGAGAAAGAGAAAGCTAGAGACAGAGAAAGAGAGATGATGAGACTGACTGTGATGTATGTGTGTCTATATAACATGTGTAACATAATATGTTACACATACTGGGGCATTTATGTCATTAAACATACAGACACCCACACACCAAATACTCAGAGATGTTCTTCCCTTGTATTAAAGAAAAAAAAAATCTGGCAAGTACTAGTAATATTGTAAGATACTTGAAAGAGGATTTGGAAATAGAAATTCAGATTGCTCTTAGGAATTAGAAATTGGATGTAGATGAACAAGATTACAGTCTATTTACATTGAACTGTGTGAAGATGATACATTGCAGAATATATTATTAGCAGCTGTGGTGTTATATTTCCATGGAAATACAGTTGCAGAAAAATTTAAAGTGCTATGTGCTTTTAAAGAAGAGTTCTAAGGTAGATGTTTCATCAAGAGAAATTAACATTTTGATCATACAATTGTCATATAGCATATAATGGGCTCCTCACTTGATTATCCATGCACTCCTTTGACTACAAATAAAATCCTTCTATTTAAAGGGATAGTAATACTTGCAAACTACTAATCCCCATATTGTAGCTTTGTTAGAAAGAAATTTATTGCCCCCAGTGTCATCTCTCAAACCCTTACTGAACGCTGACTGCAGGGGAAGCTGTCGTACAACAGTCTTATCTGTATCAGGCGGCTCTGCAGCTGGCCGAGATTGCGTTTATAAAAAATAATTCTTTCAGTGAAACGGTCTTCTATGTGTGATTGGTTTTCAAACACACGTAGAAGACTGTTTTAGTGATTTCTTTTTTATAAACGTGATTCAGCAATGCTGCAGAGCAGCCTGATGCAAGTAATACCGGATATCCCTGCAGTCAGCATTCAGCGTTCAGTCAGGGAAGGGGGAGGGAGGATGGAACTTTGAGCGCTATAATCTCTCAAACCATAAGGGTATGAGAGATGACACTGGGGGCAATAAGTTTCTTTTTAACAAATCTACAATATGGGGATTAGTAATTTGCAAGTAAGACTTCTTCAGTATGATCTAGCCTCACATATGCCAGACTGGTAGAAGACACATTCCTTTACTTTAACCTTTAAAATTGGCCCTTATCACCACTGTATATTAACATATTCTTCCAAGCAGAAACCCATTCATCAGAGCATACATTTGCTCACAGGTAAATATGTACTAGAAGACATTGTTCATTCACTAAAGTGAACACAGGGATATAGCAAAGTATGATTTTCAAGATAGTGGCCAAGTCCAGGCCCGTGTGCAGATGCCTCCAGTAATAGGGATGGGTGAAAATTTTCGCCTAAAACAAAAATTGGTGAATAATGGCTATTCCCAATTGGTGAATAATTTCCCATGAATAGTGCAGTTTTTAATCTTTTTTCACCTAGCTCATCCCATTGAAATCAAAGGGAACATTGAATTTACACACAATACATAGCAATTGTTATTTTATTTCCCAAAAGCATAGTATAAAAAGGGTATGAGGGTGCCTGTGTTGGGGGAGTGTGGGGAAACAATCAGTTGAACAGGGATTTTTTTTGGGGGGGTTGTTTACTGGGATTGGGGGGGACAGTTAATAAAATAATAAAAAAATACAACAAAAAAAACTTCATAAGCCATGGTATAAAAGGGGTCTGATGAAGGAGGATTCTGGGGAATCAGTTGAACAGGAAATCTTTTTTTTGGGGGGACTGGCATTTTGGGGACTGTTAATAAAAAAATAAGAGTTCAAATAAAATAAAAAATTTGTGTGTAACGTTACAGAGACAAGGACCGCCTGACATAAGCTGCCACTGGGGCAGACTGATACTTGTCACAATAGAGTGTTTTGTAGAAGATTATTTAAAGGAATTGTTGTTAGAGGCCCAAGCCCTGAGGAAGGACTTAGGACTTGTAGGACTTAGACTTATTAGAGGCACAAGCCCTGAGGAAACATTGATTAGAGTAGGAAAGTAGGCCTAAGTCCTGAGTAAACATTGGTTTGTAGCACTAACACTTGTGTTAGGCCAAGCCATGAGGAGACATTGATTAATTGTAGGGAATTAGACTAGTGTTTGACACAAACCCTAAGGAAACACTGATGTGTAGGACTAAGGCTTGTTAGAAACAAGCCCCCAGAATTTGTAATTTTTTTATAGGCTTCTGTTTTTTTTTTTTTTTTTTTTAAAGAACATGCCCTGAGAAAAAATTATGCCCTAATGGCCAAGTGCCAGCAGGTCATGTGTTGGCCAGTGGCTACTGGCCTTTGTCAAATGCCCCGGTGTAAGTTTGGAATTTGCGACTGCTGTTCTTGCTGCTGCTGCTGAGTTGTTTAAACAGCAGCATGATTAGGCAGCTCCTAGGGAATGGGCTCAACAACAGAAGTAACAGGGGCAATGAATGATGAAGGTTCCACTCCAGTAATGCACCTGAGGCAGTAGCAGCGCCATAATTAGCCCCACCACTTTAGGTATATGTGGAAAAAAGAAGGCGCCCCTCCTCCAAAATCATGGGTGTGTTGTTAGAACAGACATTTTTCCCTAGAGAACAGGAACTGTGCATCTCATCAGCAACTGCAGTGTGCACCATATGTGATAAATGAGAAAAGAACTGGTAACAATGAGCACATCTGGACTCACATCAAACACCTGGCATAACTGTAAGCGAACACCATATCAATTAGGGTCTCCAAAGTGAAATCATCCCACCAGAAACCATGTACTCTTGCTGTAACTATGCCCTTTGTCCACTCCCCACTAAGGACACATGATAACTTGTAGACAGTTTAATAATGAACTCTCCCTGCCACCACCATAGCATATTCTGTGAGATGAAATCTCTTCAGATGCCACTTTATTCCATGGTTGCGACTACCCTCCACCACACTAGCATGTGTGGTCAGTGCACCACACAGTGTGCAATGGGTGAACAGGAACTTCCACATACTGACATCTACTGAATGGCTATCAACAGGTGGGGGAGGTAAAGATGAACGTGGAGGATTGCCAGAAGATGTAGTTACCCTAGAGCAAGGTGATGGTGAGTCAGGTGTTTTGCTTTCCATCAAACTTTCAGGCTCTGGTTGGGTTTCTCTATTCTTCCTCCTCTTTGATTTCCGCTTGACCTCTTGTTGGCTTTTGGAAGAGTCAGTGTAAGCGTCGCTTACCTCGCCGACCACCAGACGCGTGGGTAGCCGGTTCGTGCGACTCTCTTTGATGGAGGACTGGTGCGCTCTGGCGTCCTTCCAGGTGACCGTCCTCCTCTTGCTCCCTCTGGCGGCTCCAGCCGCATCTGAACCAGGCGCGTGTCTCAGGGATTCCCCGATGATGTCGCAACCTGGTTCTTAAAGTCACAGCGCCCGTTCTGCTCCACCTCTGGGGTGGAGCAATTAGGCTAAAAACTGCCTCGACACTACTTCAGTTGCCCGTTCGTGGTGTTCCAGTACAGTTGTGCTTTTGGGCTCTGTGTGTGATCTGGTTTTGTCTGACTATCCGTTCTGGTGTTGACCTGTGGCTCTGTCTGACTACCCGCTCTGTGTATGACCCCTTGGCCTGTCTGACATCCAATCTGGTGCAAACCTGCGGCTCTGGCTGTCCAAGCATTCCATGTTTACTCCGGTGTGTCTGACCACCACCTTGACATAGCCCGGGATTGTCCACTGTGCAACCAGCATACAAACGCTCCAGGGGATAACCTAGGGTTGTCCTTGGTGGCTTGGCAGACTTCCTCTAGCCTTTGTACCTCTGCAGCTTCCAGGTGCGGACCTGTAGCGCAGCCGGTCTATTTGGTTCGTGGTCTGTACAAGTGTGAACCTGCTAATATCCTCCGTGCGCATTTGGTCTCTGCATCCGTTGTCCGTACAGGTGCGTACCTGTAGTGTCCTCAGGTGTGGACCTGAGTCTTCCCTTCTCTGCACGCTGGATTCCGTCAGTACCATAGCACCAGCTGGATCCATCCTGAAGTCCTCTCCTGGCCTGTGTTTTGTGCTGTTTCCATTGTCCTGTCGTGTTGCTAAATAAAGATTGTGTTACCTAAGTACTGGTCCATTTTCGTTATTGAATCCGTGACAGTACGAACGGGCCATGTCTACGGACGGTACTGGTAACCCTTCTGTTCAGCACTTACTAACAGGGTTGAGGCTCAGGAGCAGCGTATAGATCAGATCACGATGGCTTTGCAAACACTGTTGAACCGCATGGCTCATCTTGACCATCCTGTTGGACAACCGGTGGCCTCCCCCAGTAGTGCATGCTTCCTCTTATGCAGGCGTGATCAGGGGCTTTCCCTGTTGAGCACCGCTTCCAGAGCGTTATGGAGGAGACCCAGCGCTGTGTCATGGGTTCCTGAATCAATTGAGCATCTATATGGCGATGGTACCACAAGCGTTCCCTAATGAACACAGTAAAGTCGGATTATTGGTCTCACTGTTGTCGGGCAAGGCCTTGGCATGGCCAAATCCACTTTGGGAGAACGACACTCCCATTATTCATGATTTTTCTGAGTTTGTGTTGGCATTCAAACGAGTGTTTGATGTACCCACCCGCTCTGCCTCTGCTGCTAAAAATCTCATGTCTATCCACCAGGACAGTCGTACGGTGGCCGAGTATGCGATTGAGTTTTGCACGTTGACAGCAGAGGTAGGTTGGAATAATGAGGCCCTGGTAGCCTCCTTCTCGCAAGGCTTGAACGACATCATCAAAGATGAGATTGCGGCCAGAGAATTGCCTTCGGACTTAGACCAACTGATCTCGTTTACCATACTGATTGACACCCGTATCAGGGAGAGACCCTCCTTTGAGGAACAAACTCAGAGGCCTCCAGCACGTCTGTCTCCGAATTTCAGTTGCCCACCCATTCCTCCCTCTCCTCCCATGCCTCCTGGGTCAGAGCAAGGAGGGGGGGAACCCATGCAGTTGGGGTTCACCCGGCTTTCCTCTCAAGAAATAGCATATCATAGAAGGGAGGGACTTTGCCTATATTGCGGCAAAGCTGGACATTTGTTACGTACTTGTCCCATACGTCCGGGAAACGAGTGCACCTAGAGTCATGTAGGGGACAGACTCTAGGTGGAGTGTCGCAGTCCCCAGGAGATTTCCAGGAGAAGTCTACTCTGGAAGTTATCCTTTCCTGGGTGAATTATTCGGTTTCTACTCCAGCTTTAATAGATTCTGGAGCTGCGGGCCATTTCATTGATACCGGCTTTGCGGAGAAACATGCAATACTTTTAGTACCTCGGGCTTCTCCATTTGTCCATTGAGGCTATTGACAGTAGACCTCTACAACCACCTCAGGTTACTCATGAGACTGTTCCGGTAACCGTGATGGTTGGAGCCCTTCATCATGAGGTACTCCAATTCCAGGTCATAAGCTCTCCTCATTTTGCAGTCATTCTGGGATTTCCGTGGCTCCAAAAACATAACCCCAGAATGGACTGGAACAGTTGTGACATTTCATCTTGGTCTCCGTATTGTACGGAATCATGCTTGACTCGTCCTATCAAAGTTTTAGCCATGACATCCTCCTCCTCCTCCTCTCCCTCCTCCGCTTTACCCGAGGAGTATCATGTCTTCCGTGACATATTTAACAAGATACAGGGCACTACCTTACCTCCTCTTAGGCCGTACGATTGCTCAGTTGATCTGGTGCCAGGGGCTGTTCCTCCTAAGGGTCGCGTATACCCTCTCTCCATGGCAGAGAGCCAGGCTATGGTGGAATATGTGACTGATGCTCTCGCCAGAGGGATTATTCGAAAATCTTCATCCCCTGCGGGGGCAGGGTTCTTCTTTGTGAAAAAGAAGGATGGCGAGTTGAGGCCATGCATTGATTTTCGAGGTCTTAACAAGCTCATGATCAAGAACGCGTACCCAATACCTCTGATCACGGAGCTGTTTGTCTGGTTATGAGGTTCTATGGTCTTTACTAAGCTAGACCTGTGGGCAGCCTATAATCTGGTGCGTATCCATAAGGGTGATGAGTAGAAGACAGCATTCAACACCAGGAGTGGCCATTATGAATACTTGGTAATGCCCTTTGGCCTATGCAATGCTCCTGCTGTCTTCCAGGAGTTCATAAATGATGTTCTGAGGGACTTGTTGTTGAGTTGTGTGGTTGTATACCTTGATGACATCCTCATCCACTCCGTAAATTTGGAACAACACCATAAGGATGTTGCGAAGGTGTTGTCTCTCTTGAGGGCCAACAATCTTTTCTGTAAACTAGAAGTGCCAATTTCACCAGTCGCAAGTAACTTTTCTAGGCTATGTGATCTCCTCGTACGGGTTGGCTATGGACCCCGGGAAGCTTTTGGCAGTACTACAATGGCCCCTTCCTTTGGGACTTAAAGCAATTCAGCGTTTCCTGGGGTTTGCCAATGACTACAGGAAATTTATAAGTCAGTTCTCCACGATTGTCAAACCCCTTACTGACATGACGCACAAGGGTGCTAACGCTTCCGTATGGTCCCCGAAGGCTTTACAAGCTTTTGAACACCTTAAGGCTGCTTTTGCCACTGCACCTGTGCTTCGGCATCCGAATCTGAAATTGCCGTTTACTTTGGAGGTTGACGCGTCTGAGTCGGGTGTAGGCGCCCTCCTGTTTCAGCGGCCCACTCCGGAGGCTCCACTTATGCCATGTGGCTTCTTCTCCCGCAAACTATCTAAGGCTGAGATTCTGTATGACATTGGGGATCGAGAGCCATTATCTTGTCCCTTCGTGAATGGCGGCATCTACTCGAAGGTACTTCTGTACATATTCTTATTCTCACTGACCGCAAGAACTTGACGTATCTTTTCGAGGCTAAACGCCTGTATCCAGCGCTCTTTCTCCTCTGCCTATCACCCTCAGTCGAATGGTGCGGCCGTGAGAGCCAACCAGGCCTTGGAACTGTTTTTGTTTTGCTATATTTTGGACCATCACAATGACTGGGCGAGCCTGTTACCCTGGGCGGAGTTTGCCCGGAATTGTGCCATGAACTCCTCTACTCAGACATCTCCATTCATGATTAACTTTGGCTTCCAGCCTTCAATGCTTCCTGAGTCATTTGTGGCACAGAACATTCCAGCTCTAGAGGAGCATTTAAGGGAACTCCTTTCCACATGGGTACAGGTTCAAAGAACCCTGCAAAGGTCCACTCTGCAGCAAAAGAGTCAGGCCGATCGTAGACGACTTCCAGCACCAGTGTTTCAGGTGGGGGAGAGAGTCTGGTTATCCATACAAAACCTGAACTTACAAGTACCATGTAGAAAACTGGCTCCTCGATTTGTAGGTCCCTTCCGTGTCTTATGGAGGATTAATCTGGTTGCTTATGCCCTGGAACTACTGGCCAATATGCGAATTCATAATGTATTCCATGTCTCCTTATTGAAACCCTTAGTTTCCAACAGGTACACCTCAGCTCTGGCACATCCGGACCCAGTGAGAGTTGCAGATCACGAGGAATATGAAGTACAAAGCATTCTCGACTCTCGTTGAGTACGGGGTCGATTACAATATCTTGTACACTGGAAAGGGTATGGACCTGAAGAACGTTCTTGGGTCTCATCCACCGATATGCATGCTCCTGTTCTCATACGGAGATTTCACTCTTGTTTTCCTTCTAAACCTCGACCACCCCCGCAGGGGAGGGGGCATTGAGGGGGAGGTACTGTAAGTTCTTTCTAGTAGTTTTACAAGATGACTCAAAAATTCTTGTAGAGGGCCTTTGTCACTCCTATATTAACAAATAAAGCAGACTCCTGATGCCAACTATTTTAAATGTAATATGACCAATTCTGATTTTCTTCGTTCCCTTTGGCTATGAGCAGATATTTGGGTCTTAAGGAAAAAGTACTGACCTTTATTACAAATATTTGTCAGGTAATTATACTCCTAAATATCTCTTGGGTATATCCCAAAGCATACTAAATATCTAATTGACAATTAGATTATATTGGCCATTAAGATCATCCTTACAAATTGGACTGTTTATACACCCCCATAGAGTAACGCTTGGTTCATTAGAGATATAGCAGACACTACTCAACATTTCGAAAAAACAAAATTTTGATGCATCATCAAATCAATAAACATTAAGGCCTCGATTCAAATGTTTGTGGTAAAACGTATACCAACCGACAAAAGGAACACGTCTAAGTCTGTATTCAATTGTCCTACCTGCTAAAAGCACAATGGACGTTAGGCCACAGAAAAGTTCTTGTGGCCAAACATCCGTTTTGTGGGTTAAGTTCCCAAAAATGTGCTAAATAGCATCAATAATGGGAATTTCAAAGTAAAAAAAAAGCTAACTATCAAGCATCGATCATTAACTTATATGTGTTACACTTACCTGTCATCCACTGTCCTTCTTTCTTCCTTTTATATTATCTTCTTTCTTTTGTGTTGTATCTTCTTTCTTTTCGTCTGTCTTCTTTCTTCCGTCTTCTAGCTGTAAAGAAAAAAGAAAAGAATAAATAAATGTTTTGTTCAAATATCCCTCACATTCATACATAGTTTAACCCCTTGAGTGACAGAAGGGTAGGCACCAAATTGCAGAGCAATGCATTGCATGCCTCCCTGGGGCTCAAAGTGTTAAATGATGTATGAGTGTGAGGGTGAAGATAAATAAAGATGCTTCCACATTGTTAAAAAAAATGGCTCCACATTGTTTTAAAGAATTCCTCCACATAGTTTAACCCTTTAACAACCCTTGATGGTCATAGCATGTCATGGGTTGTTTTAAGTTAACGACCAATGACGTGCTATGACCGTCATGGAATTACAGGCTCCCCCCGCAGCTGCACTCCATTCAGGGAGCCCAGAACCTGAAGGGAAAAAAAAAGGTCCGTTGTCCTCAATGTGCCGTCTGTGTGTGCTCGCGGCCAGTCCTTAAGGGGTTAAAGGAATGCCCCAATATTTGTACATAATAAACCAATACTTTCCTATTTCTCCATTGGTGTGTGCAGTGTGCAGCAGCGGAGGCCACCGTGGCAGAGAAATGAATGTGCACAGAGGCCCCTGTACTTCCCTTGTGGGCCGATGCCCATTCCACACTGAGGGAATTTGAACAGAGACTTCCTTTATATATGGTCAGCCTCTGTTCAAATTCCCTCACAGCATTGTGTTTACACCTGTCCAGGCCAATCAGTTTCAAGCACTGCTGCTTGAAGCTGATATGCACATCCCAGCCAATGACTGTGAGGGAATTTGAACAGAGACTGCCCATATATAAAGGCAGTCTCTGTTCAAATTCCCTCAGTGTGGAATGGGCATCTGCCCATGAGGGAAGGACAGGGGCCTCTGTGCACATTCATTTCTCCACCACTGCACCTCCATGGCCACTCACAGCAGCAGAGAAATAGGAAAAATAAGTTTATTATGTACAAATATTGGGGCATTCTTTTAACCTATGTGGAGGCATTCTTTTCAACAATGTGGAGGGATCTTTATCTTCACCCGCACACTCATACAGGTTAACTCTTTGAGCCTCAGTGAGGTGCGCAGTGCATTGCTCTGCAATGCGTTGCAATTCCTCTGGCATTCAAGGGGTTAAACTATGTGTAAGTGTGTGGGATATTTGAGCAAAAACTTTATTTATACTTTTCTTTTTTAGCTAGAAGACGGAAGAAAGAAGAGAAGACAGAAGAGAAGAACAAGGTAAAAGACAGAAGATAAGAAAGAATGTAGACAGTAGCTGACCAAGATGCTGAAGACTCTGCTGGACATCAGGATTAATGGCAAGTGTTACTTTTTATGGGATGTTGATTTGTACTTTAGTCGGGTTAACCCTATGAGTGCCGGTGGGGTAATTATACGTGAGTAGGGCCCCATATCAATATATTCACTGGGGACTTCAGTTACTGCGTTGGCTATTTTAAGTCACAAAAAAACGGGTCTTAAATCTCCTGCTATAAAGTCAGTCCCTTATTGAATCTTCATTGCTAACACAGACAATTCAGTTGGAAATTGTGGTGTTTTCATTATTTGCTATGGGTGAAAACACCTCTTACTTTTTCACCTGATGGTTTTTATTTTTGCCGGCATTTTTTCACAGCACTGGTAATTGAATAGCTTACGATGCTTGAAAAAATGCCATCAGCAGAAAAAACATCCTGGGGACACATTTGAATCGAGGCCTAAACCTTTAAGGAATAGAGGGCTGTGCAACACATTGTACACCACTGACAATTAAAGGGTTAAACATAATTCCTTTAAAAGAAACAATACACACTTTTATTAAAATAAGTGGAACTTGCTACATCTGCATAATAACATTTTAATATTAATTTCCAAATTGCAATGAGAATAGAGATTGCATGTTAACATTTTTCACAATCTTCATGATTAGAAGTTCTCTTCTGTCTGTCACTCTGGATGTGATGTCACATCAGGACTGCAGACACACAGCTTGCATTGCAAACTATTGGCAGTGATTCCAATATAACAGGATTGTGCCAGAGTGTCAGAGTGGGGGGAGGGCTGAAAAAGAAGAAGAAAAAAACAATAATTTAATATTAAATGCATTATTGTATACTATAGATGCTGAAGCTGCATTTATGGTGCTACAGATTGAACAGGGTACACTTATATGCAAAGCTATAGATAGTAGAGAGAAAACGTAATTTTAATTAATCACTATAAATACGTAAATACATGTAACTGAAATAGGAAAAACTAGGGCTGGAACTGCACACTGCAATAACTGATTTTCCCATAAAGATGTTGTTGTTTAGGATTGTGGTGCAAAGCACATATATAATAAATATATGTGTGGGAAAATTCACCATAGGATTAAATCAGTAATAAATAGGACCTTCTGCTCCACCAGTAATACCCCCAAGAAGGCCCTTTCCACTCCTGTCTTTTGCATTGGGAATGGAGGCAAGTGAATGGACATGCAAGCTTATGTGCATGATGACATATTCTTGAGTGCTTGATGATATATGCATGCATGTGTGATGATGTGATGACATGTGCACATATGCATACATATCTGAATGTGTGATGATGCTTTGGTAGGAATATGGTATGAGATTGGGAATAGCAGAATGAGACACGGGAACATGGTGCCGGAAGATTTTATTGATTGAAACTAATGTGCTTTACATTTTACCAGTAAGTTGTGACTGGTTTTCTTTCCGATGGGAATTTCTGTCAATACAAGAGTGAGGCGCAGCGTGGCGGCTGGTAAACTGAAGTCCGACAGCAGGTAGACGCTCACCCATATATGAACACCACACCCTGGGGAGGCTAGATATATGATAGCCCCCCAAGATGTAGGCCACAATACAGGGGCAGGCTGTGTGGTCCATAGGACAGCAGTGGTCAGTTTGGATAGCCAGTGGTCAGGAGTATAGATATCAGCGGAGGTCAGTTTGGATAGCCAGAGGTCAGGAATATAGATATCAGCGGAGGTTAGTTTGGATAGCCAGAGGTCAGGAGTATAGATATCAGTGGAGATCAGTTTGGATAGCCAGAGGTCAGGAGTATAGATATCAGCGGAGGTCAGTTTGATAGCCAGAGGTCAGGAGTATAGATACCAGCAGAGGACAGCTTTGATAGCCAGAGGTCAGGAGTATAGATACCAGCAGAGGACAGTTTTGATAGCCAGGGGTCAGTATAGATGTGAACAGAGGTCAATATACTGTGCCTGTGGTCAGAGGTCCAGGACAAAGCAGACTGAGCCAGAATCAGGAATCCAGTAATCTGCAGGGATACAAGGATTCCGGGAACAGAAGATGCAGCAGGTAGCAGAACACTGTCTAAATGACTGGAGCTCATAGAACAGATGAGATCACAGTTCTTCAAAATAGAGGTTTCCTCTAGTGCTGAGACTGATGTTTTCAGAAGAATGTAAACAATTGTGGACAAATCAATGACATCACAGTACAAAATAAATATTTCTATTGGTTTAAATGGAGCTTTTAACATCTACATGCTAGGGATTTCTCCAACAAATTTGAAAGAAATGGTTTTAGATTCCATCACTCAAGGAGCTAAAAACCCCATTTAATGAATGAGAATTTGAGAGTTCTATTTGTGCCCTATGGTGTCGTTGGTTGCCCAGAATTGTTCCAATTGTTTTATCTTATAACATCATCCTGATTGTGTCACAAATTGTTTTGAAAGTGGGAAAAAGTATAGCTATTGGTATACATATATACTTATAATGGAGAAAACAAATATCCATTCTCCCAAAATATCTACCCCTCCCATCCTATGTCCATTTCTCTCTGAAGGCACTAGTGATGCCACAGAGCTTAATGAACTTGAGTTACACTAGTGATACACAAAACTTACAGTTGAAATGGAGCTATACTAGTGCTATACCAAGACTATACCAAGATATAGATGTGGGAAAGTTTCTAGGTTCCCAGAAGACCAATGGCTTTACCAAAAGATCAAAGGCTTGGACAACTTCAAGCATTATTACCACACAGTCCAGCCCAAATTCACTGTTACCGGCACCATTAAATACCCCAAACTGACCAACATACCTAAGGCTTTAAGCACGAGACCTGGGGAATAAGCCCTTTCAAACAGTACCAAGCAATGTTCCTTGGTATAGATCCATCTAAATGTAGGCAGTGCACAACCGAAAGACATATCTCTCCCAGTTTCTTTTCAGAGATCTTATGTTCCATGAAGCCAGCTGCTGGGAAGGAAGCTCAAGGAAGAACTCAGCAAAAAGCTTTTCATTATTATGTAGCAAAAGTGAAATGTGCCTGCTCTGCTCTAATTAAAATGTTATATTAGCATGTCTTTGAATGCTCTATTTGTCATTGTACAGTAGTCACATCCTGAATATGTTGCCAGTGTATGCATTATAATAATATTTTAACCCTTTGTGTACCAGATGACACCCTTCTGACACTCAAAAGGGTTAAATTGTTGACACTGAAATGTTTCAGCTTAAACCGTTTGGATTCTAGATATACGGAAATGCATTGCAAAACAGTATGTTGAAGGCATATTTAGTACTGAAGAAGTTAAAAACAGTTTAAGAAGTTATATCTCAAAACTGCCCTTAAGAATTAGTACATTGTTTTACAGTTATGACAGTGTCACAGTGCTACAGGAGAATGAACGTTCCCAAAAAACATTTTGTTGGACTATTGTTAAGGACAGTGTAGTACAACTGAGGTTAATTAAGCTTAAGATACAGAGGCAAAAGATATTCAGAACAGTGTTCACCTGTGGGGTGCATCTGTGTAACTAGGTTGTCTCTGTGTTCCACTGCTCTCATTAAACTATTGAGAGGAACAGGGGACCTTTATGCCAAGATGCACGTCACACGCGGCAACATGATTGATTCATGCTGGGAATTTCCTCATGAGTCGAGGTGCCACTTTCAAACTTGCACTGGGAGTCTGTCCCTAGTGCAAGTGTGAAAGAGGCACCCCGAAAGATGAAAAAAAAAACATCATGCACCACATTGCAGCATGTTATGTGGATCTTGGCAGAGAGATCCCCTTTTCCACACATTAGTTTAACATGAGCACAGAGATGACCTAGTGAAGCCGATGCACCCATAGATGACCAGCACTGCTCTTAATATCTTTCTTTGCCTCTGTATTTTATCATTCAGGGCTGCCCTCTGACACACTAGGAGATTCAGCCCCCTTTGCCCCCCCCCCAGCAATGCCCCTGTAGCTATATAGATTTAAATATGATAGAAGAACATTTAGGCAAGAGGCATGGAACGCCAAGGAGATGGAGAATGTATATTACAAATATACACAAAGACATTTTTTAACATTTAAAAAAAAAAACACATTCATCTGGTGTCAAAACAACATTGTCAATACCCTTACATATTACTATCTGCCTCTGAGAAGCTTGCTGGATTAAATTTTTGTTTTATGATCTAATCAGACTTGCTGCAGGATTGTTTCCCTGCACTATTCTTTATACTGTGAATGAAATATTAACATTTAGTGGCATTGAAATTTAAAATCCAAGGATGTCTAACAATATATTCACCCATTCAGCAAGTGTCCTGTTGTCAAACTGACACAGTTAAAAGATGTAGAAAGTACAGAATTCACCAACCTGGGCATACTCCTAATTCAGTTAAATTGTATAAGTGCTAATGTTCCACACAGTGTGGCAAGTTATACTGAACACTGTGATGCTTCATATATTATCTATATTTAAAGTACTTATCAGAATATTAGGAAATATGATAGTGTTGCCTTTTTTTTTGCTTAGCTTTTTTGTAGCTCTAATTTAAGATTATATACATTTCAGTCATTACCCATTTTATTCAGTGATATGTTATTCATACACCTCTTTTTTATCCTATCATGCTGTATACAATAAAGCTGGCCATACATGAACATAAAAGTAAATGTGAACATAAATCCCTTCACAAAGAGGTCATAGTCTAATTGGCCTGGTATTGGTATTTTAAAAGACACAAGCCTAGAAGTATTGTATATAGTTTCAGAAGAATTAAGTATCTGTTTGTAATCTGTAGGATAGTTTAGTTGTCATGGAAATTCTACAGCATTGTAGAGCTTAATTAGAAAGAATGGTTTAATCAAGATTTGAATCTAAATTGGATAGGAAGAGATTTTGGTAGACACTGCTTATAAAGGAACAGAAGCAGTGTTACAATGTTCAGCAAGTTAGGGAAAACTACAGGAATTACCATCATTATATATTCTAATATACAAAAAGGTGCAAACATCAAAAAATGAATACTGAAATGCTCATATTCCCTTGAACATAGCAGTGTCAATATACTTAGCAAAATCTGATTACAGTTACATTATTTCTGTTACAGTGCAGAAGCAAAATGTAATCTATTTGTACTGTGGCATTCTGAAACTATCTAAATTACTAGGTATACTGTGGAGTGCGAAAATACAGAAGTTTTTTATTAACTATATTAGTCATGCTCTCTGTTCAGATAAATGTTCTGGATCCCAGTGTCACTCATTCACACCACGATGATGGCATTCTCCTCCACATGCTCCCTACCTTGTCTGGCTTGTTCTTTATAGTGGTGGTCTTATGGTTCATGTGGCTTGCCAGGGGCCTGTTATGCAAGTTATACATGTGCATGCATACTAAAGGTGAGTGAAAGTTCCCTTTAATCTCGCAAAAAAAAAAAATTTTCAAAAATCATGTAGTTGTCCTCTTTTTCTTTGGAAAATCTGCCGTAAGCAAAGCCCTTAAAATCTTCCCCATTTTGCCTACTGCCAAAATGATTTTGCTATTTTTTTCAATGGCTATAAACTTCCTGCCCCTTTAGTTACATGTACTTCATATTTTTGAGACAAAAACTTGTCTTTTGAATGAAGTGAAACACAACACAGAAAGCTAAAGAAGCTAGAGATAAAGTGTATTTTAAAATACCAATACAAGGCCAATCTGACTGTTTTCAGTGATTTATTTAGTGAAATTAAGGCAGCAGAGGCTCACAATTTTGGCTAACAAGATGAGCACCCATCTGAAAAAAAGGAAGAGCTGGAAGGACCGTGATGCATCCAGTGAGTCTTAGGAAGAAGTGACCACCACCACCAGCCTTGATTCCCTAGACCCAATGATGTCCAGTCCCCTGAAATCATCTCTTGGGATCTGGGGGAATTTGTGGGCAGGGCAGAACTGGGTAGCAGTATGAGCAGCACAGGTCAGCTACCTGTGACTACTGCTACTGCTTCCAGTGTTCCTTCTGATACTCAGGAGGAGATGATGGCAAGTGTAACAGAAGGGGACCCTAAGTCACACTTGCCATCCCCAAGCAGTCACACTACTACCACACAGCAGCTACAGATTGTTGGGGGTGAGAGAGGAGTGATGTTGAAGGTGATGGTGTTGAAGCAGCTGGTGGTGGAACTAGCGTGACAGCAGTTGATCCTCCTGCTGAGATAGAATGGGAAGTGAAGGCAAGCAGCCAGACTGTGGTCAAGGGAGTCCACAGCATACCCCTGACCCTGCAATTCTCCTCTCCCCTGCATTGTAACTCTAGGACCTGATGAGGAAGGCAGAACTGACTAGAAGCATTAATAGCATCAGCACAGATAAGCTGCCTATGACTGCTGCTAGCGCTGTCAGTTTGCCATCTTCCCTTTTAGAGTGTGACCTTAAAAGGTGACCCTCTGTCACATTTGTCATCATCATCACCAACCAGTGAAACACTCATAGAGCAGCAGCAGCAGCAGCATTGATGGCACTGTACATGATTTGTGATTCCAAAATATTCCCTCCATCAAGTAGATTTATTCTCATGTACATTCTCTAAGCTGAATCAAACTATAATGTTTGAGACTGGGAGCTTTTGGCAATCAAAGCAGCCATTGAAGAATGGAGAAATCTATTGGATGGAGAAACACACCTTGTTACTACCTATACAGATCATAAAAATGTAGAAAACCTGAATTCAGCTACATGCCTTTGTCTCAGACAAGAGAGGTAAGTTATTTTAGTGGTCAAGCATATCTGATACTTTTCTTACCGATTCATCTCCGAAGGATGTAACCACTTTTCCTATATCCAGGACATTTCATTCTGGTGGTGTCCACCTTCCTGATGGACCTCTTAGGCTCTGTTTTTATGCTTTATTCTACCATCTATACAAGAGAATGGATTGCCATCAAAATGTTCCAGCACAGGGAGACAGGTTAAGCACTTTCTTGATCAGATAGAATGCGTTTGGTCCAGGACTGGAATAGTTGTATAACAGACAAGCATCGCAATAGGAATCAAACAAAGTAATTACACAACCCTGGAATACTAACATAGAGATTATATACTCTCACACTGGGTCTCCAGTGTTGCTGCTTCAAATAGACCATACAGGTGAGTCCAGAATACTTGACACGAGAGTAGTGTGAATATATCCAGGTGAACAAACCAGATCGCAGATGATAGTTGAGCAGGATTAACTGGAGTGGTGTGTCTAGGAATAAGTTCAGAAAGGGACTGATTGGTGTGGATCCTTGCAACAATCCAGCTTTGTTTAACTGTACCATTGATAGTCACAGAACCACACACACTAACACTCCAGCCTTCTTCTACCCTCTGACATTACATAGATTTTTCCTTTCCTACATGTGACAATATGCATCAGGTTTCACACAGTGGTGCAATACCCTGATTCATTCATATGCTGCTATAAGTATCTGTTGGTCTGCTATAATGCTCTTCTCTTCTCCTCTACTTGTGTAATTCTCTGCTGATCTTGCATAATGGTGTAAAGATATACTGATATCTCTAATGATGCATATGTACTCTATGTCCTGTCTTATGTGACTTAAACACTGAAGGTGGTATTTGCTACAAGATGAGTAATATATCTCACACACACACACACACACACACACACACACACACACAGACTGACAAGGGCAGATTTTAGAATTTTGCTCTTGGCACCATATTGCATGGAACTGGCCCTGTCAATAAGTGCAATAGAATAATGCAACATGCTCAGGCTGTCCATTTGGTAGCTTGTAGAAAAAGTAAACAAAACAGAAAGTTTGTGCATCAAATTATAAACCTTACCAACAGCTGACCTGTGACTTAAATGTTAAGGTTTGGTTAAATTTTTAAAGCAATGCCTGCCAGTGTCAAGGCACCTCAGGTGGTTGAAATATTTTGCCCCAAAAGAGAAACCAGTGAAAAAACAGCACATTCTGTTGAAAAGTGCAGTTTATCTGCTTTTTTCCACCATAACCCACATTAATAATAGGACCACAACCATTTCCCTAGCCCCACCAGTAACCACATAACAACACACTGGCACCCACCCCCCAAATTTAACACACGGTATCCATAAAACCACACACTGTCCCTCCCAACCTTGTCCCACATTATCCATATATATCACACACTGTTCCCCTAGCCTTGCTCCACGTTAGCCATAAAACCACACACTTCCCCCCCAGCCTTACCCCACATTAAACATAGTACCACACACTGTCCCCCAAGCATTTTCCCAGCCAAGGTCGCCAATGATCTGCATTTTTTACTGCTGCACTGATAGCCATAAAAATGCATAACTGAGTCTCATAATCTGTGGATTCCCCTTTGGCACTCAAAGGAATAAGGTGGCTAACAAAAAGATGAATATTTTAGCTTTTATGAAGCTGAGGGATTTTTTGCAAGGAAAGCGGCAGATTGATGGTTTTCTGCAAAAATTCTGCTGAAAAAATCTTTATTACCCATTTCTAATCCCTATCTTCCTCAAATCTGAAGTGAGCATGTATTTAGTATAATTAAATTAAAAAGCAATGATACTGCCTTACCTCTCATGCACATATTTAAGTAATAATATTAATAAGCAAGGTAGAGCTCTCCCAGTTGTTGTTGTTTTTTTTACAATTTTTATGCATTTTGGGAAGTTTTGTCTACTCCTTCTTGGTTTGCAGCTCCCTGCACATAAGTGTTTTTGTAATAAGGGTATGTATAAATGTCTTCCTTATTCCTCTCACTAGGGTTTCCTCACAGAAGAGGTAATACAGAATCACTGCTTTAAATGTATTACACTAAATACACAATCCCTTCAGATTTGAGGCAGATGTGGTTTGCCCAATATTAGTAATTGGTAAAGGTTATCACTTTCAGTTTATGTAGCAAAAATGTATCTTTGCCGCTAACATAACTACACATATGTCACTATTTGAATACCATTGATAAGAATGGTACCGATCACCATTTGTCCATTCATTTTTCGATTCAAAATTACTGCTTATTCCTCCAAAGAAATTGGACAAACTTAGATTCAGATAAAAGGTGGTACCGTGTTAACCATAGAAAAAGCAGGAGACAGGTAGAATGAAAGTGATACTTTTATTGGCTAAATGGCTATAGTATGCAAGCCTTCAAAACAGCTTAGGTCTCTTATTTAGGCATATTGAGAATGAAGACTGAATACAAAATACATGACAGTTTAGTGATACCTTTATTGACTAACTGAGAGGCGCTAGACAGCAAGAGCTCATTAAGGTACATATAATATATGCTTTTAAGAGGATTTTATTTTGCAAATATTATTTCTTCTTGAAAGCCTTTTTTTTCTGCACTTTTTTCTGCAACTAGCAATAGTAATATGGTATTACCCTTTAGTGGCAGAAGGGGATCAAAAAATTGATGGCCAATGAGTTTGGTACACTTGTAACACTGAAAGAATTAAATGTTTGCATGGGAAAGACATATCCAGTGCATTGCAAGGCATGCATTCTTTTGCCCACTCAAATGTTTAACTCTATGAGTGCCAAAGATGTATGTAATGCATTGGCATTTGCTAGCCCTCTGGCACTAGAGGATCAGAGACATGTTGAACTGAGTGGGTGAGAGGGAAAGAGATTTGGGGACATGGCGAAAGTGTAAAATGGGAGGGAAAGAAAAGTGGGGACATAGCCAATGGTTATAACTTGGCTAAGGGGCTGGGTAGGAGGAAGGACAGGTGAGATAGCAGGGGGAGGTGAAGTTCCTTGCAGAGACTATGAGAGGAATGGACAGGGTGTGTCCAATTTTCATGCAAACATCATTTAGTAATGTTGTAGTCTGTTGTGTATTGGGGTACTATACATGTAATTGAAGCTGTATAGTGTTGTATATAAGTTTTATTCTGAAAACCTAAACTAAAATTAATCAAAGGAAGAATGACTAAATGTGTAAATAAATAATCAGATTCCACTGTGTATTATATCTGGTACTCTTTCCTCAGGTAGCAAATACAAGATAACGCTGCCATTTTCATCCACCAGGTTCTGGCACCAGATTTCATATGTAAGGCAGGGAAATATGACTGATCCCATTGATACTGTTTGTTAGGGATTAAAGCAAATAGCTGTGTATATCTACCAATTTGTTTGTTTTTTGTTTCAATTTGGTTGAATGACATTTTAGTGGAATGTATTTTTCTTAATATCAGTGTATATTTGTTAGAAAAAAGGTGAAAAGTATGTAGGACTTTGTTTCCATCAGTCAGCTATTCTCTGTTTTAACAGATGTGACCATATATGCTTCTCTGAGTTTGCTTCTTTTGGCAATGAATTTTTATGATTCAGTTTAAAACCTGACATTTTAGACAGCGAAACAGAAAGAAATATCAACTTACAGAAATTTATCTTAAGTAGCGTGCTTACAGACAATTTGCATTTCATTTTCACAGCTATGTTTTATTATAGTTACTAAACACCTGTTCTTGCATAATATACATGAGTAATCAGACTCAAACAGTTGCATCTATAAAGGTGAATATTGTTCATGTTCTGCAATAAAAGCCTCTTGAATGGGAGTGTCCTGGAAATGGTAATATGTTGCCAGATAATAAATGTAGGAAAATACTTGCATATATACAACCTTTTTCAAGATGCTAAAGTGCAAGTCTTCAGCAAACAAAAACTGGGGCAAGGCTTGAGGGACAGAATGTGGTTCTACGGTTACTGTGGCACAAGGCTGGGTAGACATTGTGTGGTTCTGGTTACTATAGGGTAAGGCTGGGGGAACATTGTATGGTTTTATGGTTAACATGGGTCATGGTAGAAAAAAACGGAAAAATTGCAATTTCACATTAATGCTTTCCAAAGGCAAAAAATGCTGTTTTTACATCTTTTTTTTCATTTTGGGGAAAAAATATTTCCCCTATCCCTACCAGGGAAGTATTTGATTTGTCAGTGCAGTGTTTTATCGGAATATGCTGATCACTTTTTAGTTTAATATGAAGCCGGTTTAATGTAACAGATTAAACAGACAAATACAGATGTATCCAAGCATAATATTGAGCAAAAATAAATTATGATAATACTCTTCAGAGGTTTTGCTTTACTGAGCTCCTAACTAGTCTGTGTAATTGCATCGGTTCTCATCACTGTGGGCACTCGGTGAAGCATGAACTGGACCACTGAAAACATACAGCTTAGGATCTTGCTGTGCACTTCAGTTGGTTCCATTGTTTTTCACCCTATGTGCTGGTATTAGTGCACGTAATACAATGGAGCAGATATAGTGAGTTATGGGATGCCGTGTAGATGAAAAGTAGAATGATTTACTTACTGTCTTGAGCTATACAGAAAGTGGGTAATAGAGAAAACAGTGCAATAACACCTGCTACTTCTGGCATATTTTTATGCAGCAAGTGAATGCAGCCACTCTGTCAGTACCCTGCATATATAATGATTGTTTTGGTTTCTTCATTGAGCTTAACCAGGTCAGAAATAGAGGATGGTGATCTAAAGCTTTACTTCTTTGTGTAAGTTATCTTAATATATCCCATATTAATCTTTATAGCTGTCCAGGATCAGGTGTGGAGTTGAGGGAAAGCTCAAAGGATGAACCCTCTTTGGGCATATTCATTTAATATGCTCTGTCTAGACCCCATTTTCATTATTTTCCTCTCCATCTTAATACAATTGAATTGAGATTCCTCCCAGAATCTGCAACTTTCCCACACCCCGTTGATAATGGGGAAGGGGGTAATGTTAGACTGTGGATTGTTAGATTGTGGAAATGTAACTCTCTGTTATTGGTTTGGCTGCAACACATTGTGGACCAGCACAGTAGTGGAGGAGTCAATTTGGGATTAGTGTAGGCATTGGTAGGATGTATTTCTTGATGGGGAAATATGAAGGGTTAAAAGGGACTTTTAAGTCTAATGCAATGCATTAGATTTCTCTCTGGCGCTAAAAGGGTGAAATAATTAAACCATCGCTACATAATGATTATTTAAACCCTTAATTTTTCAGGGTGTACTGCACCATATTGCTAAACAATGCACTGGTGCATGTGTAGAGTGGAAACTGCCAAATCCTAAAAGCACTGGTTAAAACATGCAAAATAACAACACAAAATATTGCAAACACATGCTCAATTAATGCAAATATAATCTTGTAAAATTTAGAGCAGTTGGACAGTACTTAACATGTCAGTAAATTAGCACATGTAAAAATGTATAAAAACATATATTGCAGTTGCTACCCACTTAAAGCAAAACAGCATAGAAAGCTCAACTTATCATGTAAATAACAGAAAATAGTTTGTTAATATAAGTTTAACCTACGGAACAGAGGTAACACCATTCACTTTGGTGTGCCCTTGGTTCTAGCTTATGATGCGACAATTTTTCCATAGACACTTTTATAAAAAATGTAAATGTTGACTTTGAAATGTATATTTATTTAAATTGTTACGCACAACTTTGCTCATTTTTTTGTAATTGTGATTGATAACCTTAACCCTTTGAGTGCCAGAGGGGTACGCAACACATATGGCACTCAAAGGGTTAAGAATAACTAACCCTATAGTTAGTATATATATATATATATATATATATATATATATATATATATATATATATATAGATAGATATGTGTGTGTGTGTGTTTCTGTATACACTTTACACCCCTAGCAAATAACTTACAGTATAAGCTATTTGGGGTGTCTTGAGAATTTCAAACCGTGTGTTAGGGATGTCCTGAGCAAAAAAAAACAAAACAGTACCACTGATATAGTAAATACATTATAAAGCAATGCATTGCAAGCTCCTCTGGTTCTTAAAAAGTTAAATGACTTTGTAACTATTGCAAAATAAAAAGAGCAACATATGAAATATACACTTGGCTTAGAAAAAGGTGAAAATTCATTTTAAGCCCTGGCAGCAAAAAAGTTAATGTTCCTGCAAGTACTTATATTAACTTCTTTCCTTGGCTACAATATAATATCTGCTTTAAATTATTTGCAGATATGTGATTTAATCATTCATGTAGAGCTCTATAATTCTTCTTACTATTTAATGAGTTTTACATTATTTAAAATTGCATCAAAAGGCATCAGTACCTTATATAATGGACATTTAGATACTTCAAAATAAACCACTTACCTATACATTGTCACTATATAGCAATTAACTGTTATCATGAAATAGAAAGCTTCAGATTAATGTTCTTTACACATTAAACCTGTATTATTGATAAATCATCAAATTACATTAACGTGCAAGACGTCACATATCAAAAGGCAGATTTACTGTGACTGTGATATTTCTATTCACTTTAACATTTTCAGTCTACTTTTATCAATTAAGTTCATATTTTGGTTAAACTAGTCTATTAGTTCTGATACAGACTATATAAGTATTGCTTTAGCTAACATTCAGTTATCATGCTTTTAAGAGGTTGCTTATGTTTTAACCGCTTAAGGACCGGCCACACTCACACTCTTGTAGTTCAAGAGTAACTGAATGATACAGTAGCCCCCACCCACCCCTTTTACTGATGTAACACTGCTAGTCACCTCAGATGTGGAATCTGGTTTCTTGACCAGACAGCTCATTGCAAGGGACAATCTTCTTACAGTGAGCATATGGAAAACCCTGCCCCCACCTTGACAGGTTATTCCTTATGCTCACTGAAGATTGTCCCTCTCTGTGATCCATCCGGACAGTCTTGCTGCTCTGAGGTGAGCAGTGCTACATAAGTAAAAGGGGCAGGAGGGGGATATTTTATCATTCAATTAGTCTTGAACTACAACTCTGACAGTATTGAAATAATACTCTCCATGGCCCAAATACTATGAAGATTAATTGGAGCTGATTTTATTTTGAAACATTACTATCCTTTTAAGTCTGAAACAATAATGACTATTTAAATGGATATAGGAATTTGAATCTAAGGCCCATTTCAAATGAGTAACCCTTAAGCAGTGTTGCTGTGTTGATTATGTCTCCAGATGAGTAAGGCTATGACACCATTCACATAGGCAACTATTGACTCTTGTGCTCACACCAAAGTCTGGAAACTTGTACCTTTACTGCATTCTCTCAGAAATTCAGTAAATATGCAATAAGAATGTCTGCATAGTGCCTGTGAATGAATAACCAATACAGGTGGCCACTAGCCAAAAATATTGTTTCAGAACTCACCTGAGCCACCTGTAAGACATATCACTACTCTGTGTGGATTATCAGTGGAATACATGAGGAGGTGAGTGAAAGTGGGCTGTAACAATGTAAAAAGGCCAAAACAGAAATGCCGTAAGGTTATAGTCAAAATAATGCAAATATATAACCCAGTGCACTCACCCAAAATTTAGAAGCAAAAAAACTCCCCAACACCTAAAAAGATCCTGACAGTTGAAGGTGCTACAGGGAAATAGAGCAAATATGTAGAAAAACAGGAAACCCTGCAAAACTAGCACTCATCAGACACTAATCAAGCAATTAGGTAAATGGAAAGTGTGAATAAAACTTGACTTTTATTAACAAAGTTAACAATTAAAATCTTAATTAGAAGAAGAGCGATTTTTAATATATCTACTGAAAAAATATATCACTAATAAAACTATAGTGTATCTACAGGGAAGTGTACTGCCGGGGCATAGATTCCGGCTTGCCTTTACTTATTTGTTGTTACAATGAGTCTCAAAGGTAATGAAATGTAACCAGTGTCAAAAGTAAGTTGGATGTCCCTAAATGCCTTTGCACAAACGAATAATATCAAAGTATTGTGGCGATTAACATATAGCACAGCACTCTATATTACTAAGAAGGCGAATAATACCGGAGCAAACCACCTACCTAACATGAAACTAAAAATGCCGGGGCATAATCCGGCTTGCCAAAAGATTGTAAAATTATCAAAGCCCTATTGTCGACTCTGCAAGGGGCTAACAACCCCTACCTGACTCAAAAATTGGAAAAAATGCCGGGGCACATACCGGCTTGCCATTACAAAAAATCCCTGCCTAACACTAATAGCTAAAATGCCGGGGCATATACCGGCTTGCCAAAGATTTAAATCCTATTACCAGCCCTAAAAAGGGCTATTGTATCAACTGACTTCGGAGACAAAGAAACTATTCTCTAGAAAACAAAGTCAGAGAGAAGATAAATTTGCCAACGCGTGTTTCGCTACAAAGCTTCTTCTTTAGGTCAAAACCAAAAAACCAATCACCATCTATCACTATTTATACTCAAACATATAATTGGCTACAAATGATTGACAGGCAACATTAGCCACTGAAAACGAAGCTGAATGTTAAACCTTAGAACTGAATGATGCGATTTGATTGCCATCTACATTGCCAAATCAAAAACCGCCACCCGATGTTAGTGTGTAGAAATCATTAAAAGAAAATAAAAATATAATGAGGACAATTATATTAATTAAGTTCAATCTTACTTAGATCTACACATAAGAAATAGCAAACATTTTAAAACGCCTCTAAGCCGTCAAAGTAATGTTATAAGTGTGCTTGCAATGTCATCTCCTCATTCAAGCCGTGTGGGTTCAATGTGCCCAATCTAAAAATCCATTTGTTCTCATTCTGGAGTAAAAGAGTATTCACATCACCTCCTCTAATGCCCAATTTCACCATTTGTATGCCCCAAGCCTGAAGCACTTTGTTGTTACTCCGATGGTGATCCAAAAAATGCCTAGCCACCGATTAAATTTTCTTATCCAAATTAGTGATATCCCTCGGAGCATTGGCTATATCATGGGCATGCTCTCGAATCCTTACTGTGAGTTTACGTATGGTCTTACCAACATATTTGAGACCATAGGGACACTGAAGACAGTATATCACCGATTTTGTCTGACACGTGATGAAATCTGTAATAACAAAAGTTTTTCCAAATCTATCTGTAATTGATTTAACGGTCTGCATGTGTTGGCACTAGGGATGAGCGAGCACCCCGATGCTCGGGTGCTCGGGTGCTCTGACCGAGCACCCCCTGATGCTCGAGTGCTCGGCCGAGCACCCGAGCCCCATTCAAATGAATGGGAGCACTCGAGCATTAAACCAGGCACCCCCTGCTCTGATGAGCGGAGGGTGCCTGGTCAATGTCCCCCTTCATCTCCGCTATGCCCCTCTTCCACAATGTCCCCCTTCATCTCCTATGCCATAGCGGAGATGAAGGGGGACATTGTGGAAGAGGGGCATAGCGGAGATGAAGGGGGACATTGTGGAAGAGGGGCATAGAGTCTATGCCCCTCTTCCACAATGTCCCCCTTCATCTCCGCTATGCCCCTCTTCCACAATGTCCCCCTTCATCTCCTCTATGGCATAGGAGATGAAGGGGGACATTGTGGAAGAGGGGCATAGCGGAGATGAAGGGGCACATTGTGGAAGACGGGCATAGCGGAGATGAAGGGGGACATTGTGGAAGAGGGGCATAGACTCTAGTCTATGCCCCTCTTCCACAATGTCCCCCTTCATCTCCGCAATGCCCCCTTCATCTCCGCAATGCCCCCGTACCTCCATTCCCTGGTGGTCCAGCGGAGCGTCTTCGGATCTGTGCCTCTTCCGGCACAGATCCTCTTCACCCGAACATGTCGGGCGAGCACATGGCGGTACTCGTACGAGTACCGCCATGTGCCGAGCAGAGCGATGCTCGAGCCGATCCGAGCATCGGCCGAGCACGCTCGCTCAACACTAGTTGGCACCCTACACAGTGGCCACATGGATGAGAACCACTAAAACTAGATGCTCTGGAAGATGTCAGATGACTATGCCCAGATTGTCCCTCAAGTTAGGTGCTCTTCTCCAACACATAGAGACTTTTTTTTTTGCTCCTAAATTTTGGGTGAGTGCACTGGGTTATATATTTGCATTTAATTCTTTACTGTTGTTCTTTAAAACATTTTTTTCTTCCAGTTTGCACCTCCCTTTTTGGAGCTATAATCATGACTACTTTACCCACATAAATGTAAAATGTTTGCTATTTCTTATGTGTAGATCTAAGTAAGATTGAACTTAATTAATATAATTGTCCTCATTATATTTTTATTTTCTTTTAATGATTTCTACACACTAACATTGGGAGGCGGGTTTTGATTTGGCAATGTAGATGGCAATCAAATTGCATCATTCAGTTCTAAGGTTTAACATTCAGCTTCGTTTTCAGTGGCTAATGTTGCCTGTCAATCATTTGTAGCCAATTATATGTTTGAGTATAAATAGTGATAGATGGTGATTGGTTTTTTTGGTTTTGACCTAAAGAAGAAGCTTTGTAGCGAAACGCGCGTTGGCAAATTTATCTTCTCTCTGACTTTGTTTTCTAGAGAATAGTTTCTTTGTCTCCGAAGTCAGTTGATACAATAGCCCTTTTTAGGGCTGGTAATAGGATTTAAATCTTTGGCAAGCCGGTATATGCCCCGGCATTTTAGCTATTAGTGTTAGGCAGGGATTTTTTGTAATGGCAAGCCGGTATGTGCCCCGGCATTTTTTCCAATTTTTGAGTCAGGTAGGGGTTGTTAGCCCCTTGCAGAGTCGACAATAGGGCTTTGATAATTTTACAATCTTTTGGCAAGCCGGATTATGCCCCGGCATTTTTAGTTTCATGTTAGGTAGGTGGTTTGCTCCGGTATTATTCGCCTTCTTAGTAATATAGAGTGCTGTGCTATATGTTAATCGGCACAATACTTTGATATTATTCGTTTGTGAAAAGGCATTTAGGGACATCCAACTTACTTTTGACACTGGTTACATTTCATTACCTTTGAGACTCATTGTAACAACAAATAAGTAAAGGCAAGCCGGAATCTATGCCCCGGCAGTACACTTCCCTGTAGATACACTATAGTTTTATTAGTGATATATTTTTTCAGTAGCTATATTAAAAATCTCTCTTCTTCTAATTAAGATTTTAATTGTTAACTTTGTTAAAAAAAGTCAAGTTTTATTCACACTTTCCATTTACCTAATTGCTTGATTAGTGTCTGATGAGTGCTAGTTTTGCAGGGTTTCCTGTTTTTCTACATATATAGTCAAAATAATGCAAGAAAACAGAATATGAGAGTTGAGTATTGAAGAACTCATATGAATTAAAGAATACAAGAGCAACCTGTACTAAAATACTTGAGTAAAATATAGAAATGATACATATGAGCTGGAATGGCTAAAAACATACATTTCAAAATCTGAGAAAATAAGAACAGAGAAAGTTTCAAAGAATAAAAACAATGTAAAAAGTAGATATTTTATAGAAAAAAGGGGGGCACGAACAGGGTAATGGAGTATGGCAAGTTGCATTTTTTAATACATAAAGATTAGCAAGTCACACATTTAGGTGGCTGAGGAAGAAGAACGAAGTGGCAATACAGGCAAGTGGGGGAAATATTATTGCTGCCCTCAACCAGATTCTTTCCTCCACCAACTATTCCCTCCAAATATAATACATCCCTCAAAGGTACAGTAGAAATAACCAGAGAGAGCTTTTGATAAGCAAGCAAACCATTACATGTTTAACTGTTGTACTGGTATTATGGGCTCGATCCAAATGTTGGCATTAAAACCAACGTGAAGAAAAAACTGCCTTCGCGAGTTAAGCAAGACCAGGTAACGTGAGATTCAAATCTTCCTTACCCAGAAAGGCTAACGAGCGATGACCAACAAAATACACGTTAACCTTAAACCTGCATTGCATAGAAAATCTTACCTAAAAACACATGACAAAAAATGTTACCTAGCACCACAGCCAATCCCAGCACTCCATAGTAGAAAGTTCAGTCAGAAAATCCCAAATCGACATAGTTCTGAACAGCAGAAGTGCAGACTCATGTTATCCTCTCTATTTTATTTTCCCAACTGTGGTTTTCTACTCTGATTTGTGTGATGTTCGACATAAAAAATAGGCGTTAGGTTTCAGGAGGAAAATGTTGCAATTTAACTTGCGTTAGCCCTAACTCCATCATATGAATGGCTTTTAGCTTCGCTTGTACATTATCCTCTTTGGGTGAGATCTTGCTGTTCTGGCGACGTGCGACGTGTGTTTCAGAACTGCCATTATTTCTTGTGGGAACATTTGCATTGCTTAGTGGCGGTACAAAACCACCGTCGCCATTTTTTTCTGCTGACGCCAACATTTGAATCGAGCCCTATATAACCAAAAATAAAAAATCAGAAAAAAAAAACAAACGCTCCAAAATTATATTAAATCAATTTATATAAACATCTATAAGTATATAAAGAGATTATGGTGTGATGAATTAAATAAGATTTATTGACAATAAAAATATGATGATATAATCATCTGATGTTAAAATAAACCTAAAATTCTATATGGCATCTCTCCTAACAAATAATGACTGAGTTACAGGCAATAAAATAAACAATGCACAATATCTGTAATATGAGCAATAAATACTGTAAGAAAAATACACGTAAGTCCAGTATTGATACTGTCAGTTATCTCTGGACCACTAGCAGTAAAGTTCTCAAACATCACATCCACTTACTGGGTCTCTAAAATATTGGTAAATTTGCAAGCAATAAACTTATAAGTGCCACAGATGGTAGATCAATATAGTAGATAATGGGCAGGATACATGTATGTCTGTCTCACCTGTGATATGTTGAAATCACTCAGATGATTTCGATATGGTGGATGAATACAGACGGGGTTCTCTTCCCCCCATCTGACCTGTGTAATGCTGCTCTTTGACTTTGATCTTGCTGGTTGCATAACGAGCCGGTAGGTGTAAAGTGTTTGCGTATGTATCTCTAGCACACTCATCTCAACTCTTGGTTTGCAGGTATAGGTGTCTGAATGGTACAGGTGCCTTAGAAAATCTTGCTGTAAGTGCTAGTATAGACCCAGCCACAGTCGCTTGAAAATGTAAAAGGAGCTAATAAAATGATCTCCAACACGTTTCTACACACACTTCCTCAGGGAATAAAAATCTAATGACTAGTATCCTAATGAATGAATAATTTATAGATCACATGGCCCTATCTTATAATTTATTAATTTATTTTTACGTTTAATGATACTATTCACATACAGATAGCCTGTGACAAACGAGCAACCAGTAATTGACACAAAACCATAGCTATTTATTGTTTTTACAGGTTTTATTTAAGTTACATTTTAGATCTGGCTTACTTATCAAAAGCACCCCGTTTCACATATATCAGAAGTTTTATGAATGTTCTGTAAATTTCATATGTGCATTATGTATCGTGTTTATTTTGTAACAGTATAGCAATTTTCATTTAAAATGCATTTCCTTCCCTGGTGTTAACATTGAGTATCTTGATTTTAACTGTTACCAGGGAATGTGTGATGAGAAACTGGCATTGTATCCACTTATCAGTGCACTAGAGAATACACTGGGGGCAGAAGAGAAATCTCCAGTGTATTCTCTTGTGCATGGAGAAGAGGATACAATTTCCCCTATCATCGTACATGCCCTATTTTTATCTACAGAAAGCACAGATAATCTTGCCTCACAGAAAATTCCTCTTCACAAATAATAATGCTTTCCTTTAACCCCTTAGGTGCTCAGTAGGTTTCAGTGTTTTGCAAATCAGTGCATTGAAGACCTCTATAGAAACCACTTATTATCTATTTAGAAATGTAAACCATAATGTTTGGCTCTTTGGAGGACTGATGGGTCACATATATGGCCTTTGGAGTAAATCAGATTACCTATCAATGATTTAAATATACAGCTTCAGAAAAAAAAGGAAGTAAGTTTTGATGGATCACGTCCAATAAACAACTGTCAGTGCTATAGTTTTAATAAAAAAATAAAATAGTTGACCCACTGATACCAATGGTCAGCAACAAACAAGCAAGTAGGGGATGTTAACACTGCCTCCCAAGCAGATTATAAATCACCACTGATCCTCTTAGGATATAACTTCTTCTCTGCAAAGAGAGAAATAGCCAAGTCATAAAACCAGTATACAAGCACACAGAAATGTTCAATGGGTGCTCGTTAGACAATTATTATACAGTAATGAAAAGGTGCTTTACTCATTACATGCATTGTTCCCCTGTATGCACTGAGATACAGACTGGCATAGAGTATCATGGGATTTGGTCGCCCCTGTTCGGGTAACTCCAGTACAAACAGCTACACACATGGAGATATATATGGCATCCAAAACCTAATCTTTCTGTTTAAAAATATATATATTAATACAAGAAGAATATGAAATGTGTTCACAAAGGGATTGCAATGTGGCAGTCTATGGACATGTTGGGGTATTCCTTTCCTTTACTTCCCCATGCATGCTTCCCTTTGCATGTATACCACATAGCTGGTAGCAATATAGGGAATAATGTTTTGTCCCTCTGATAATATTGTGTAATCTACATCATTATTACAGTCAGTCTCTGTTACAGTTACTTTCAGTTATCATAGGTTCTCTATCATTTTTTTTATAATTGTCCCTTCCTGTCATAACCACTGTATACAACGCACTCAAACACACCCACATTCCCTACAACCACAAAAAACTAGCCCTCCTCTTTGCCTCTACACTGCTATATGGTGTCACAATTTGCAGTAAAATAATAAAGCACACAGCAATTAATGGTGAATCAATGTATCACCACTTTTTCAGTATATACTTCCTTGCACCTGTAGTTCTTGAGGATGTTTTAGAGTGTTGCTGTGTATGGTTGGTACACACAGTATGTCAAGCTGAACCTCTTGTCTGGATTAGACTTGATTGTCATATCAGATGTATTGTTATCACGGTGCCTGTGAGCCTTTACTGTCACTCTCGGTTGTGGGCGCTCCCATAGGCTGAGCCTGTTTGACCCGCCCATTGTGGCCTTTTTATACCTGGCCTTTGGCACGTGTCAGGTGCCCTTTTGTGGTGTTCCTGTGCCAGTGTTGCTGTTGCTGTGTTCCAGTGTTCCTGCTTCCTGTGTACCGATTTGGCCTGTTTTGACGACGCTCCTTTTTTTCTGCTCCGTGATCTGACCCGGCCTGTCTGACGTTCCTGCTTGTGACCTGATCTGGCTTGTCTGAGAATCTTGCTCCATGATCTGACCCGGCCTGGCTGACGTTCCTGCTTGTGACTTGATCTGGCTTGTCTGAGAACCCTGCTCTGTGATCTGACCCGGCCTGGCTGACTTCCTGCTCCATGACTCAATCCGGCTTGCTACTGACCCTGCCTCCGTTCCTGCTGCTTGGTGTCGCCGAGGCGACATTCTGACTTCCGCTGTGCTTGTGGCAGGGCTGATCGTGTCATAGCCTCCGTTAACACTTGCAGAGCCGTGCCTCTGTTCGCTGAGCCTCCGTTTGTACTTGCAGAGCTGTTATCTCCATTTCCTGAGCCTCCGTTTACACTTGCAGAGCTGTGCGTCCGTTCCCTGAGTCTCCGTTAACACTTGCAGAGCCATTGCCCAGATCTTCCGCTACACTTGCTGAGCCGGTTAAGTTTCAGAGCCTTGTATAGGTGGTGGCTCATCCTGTCTATCTAGCAGTGTAGTCGGTCTCCATTACCACGCCCACGGGAGGCGCTATTGGCTCTAGCTCGTACAGTGTTTGCTCTCCGTTACACGCCCAGTAGGGCTATTGACTCAAGCTCTTGCAGTGTTTGTCTCCGTTACTATGCCCATGGGGGCTATTGCCTCAAGCTCTTGCAGTGTAGTTTGTCTCCATTACTACGCCCGTGGGGGCTATTGGCTCAAGCTCTTGCAGTATAGTTTGTCTCTGTTACTACGCCCGTGGGGGCTATTGGCTCAAGCTCTTGCAGTGAGGTTATCTCCGTTACTATGCCCGTCGGGGCTATTGGCTCTAGCTCAACTCTGCAGTGTTTTAGCCTCAGTTCCTGCTCAGCCTTAGCAGCAATCTCTGTTCTGTAGACTGACGGTGTTGTTTTATCTAGCATCACTTGCTGCTCCATTACCACCTTGGGCGTGTCAAACACCACAACAGAGACTGATTGATTTACATGTACTTTAACCATTGAGTACCCTTATGTTTCTATGCCTGTCCTGTGACAGTATATGTATATTGATTACATCTGTATACTGGGCCTGAGAAGGCATCTGTAAGCCACTAATCTCTATATTATTCTGTATTGCCTATAGAGGGCGGTCTTTCTTGTTTTGTTTTAATAAACTGTGTTTTATTCTAACCTGTTGGTCTGAGTGTCATATAAATCCGTTACAATTGTGTGGTGTCATCCATATTGTCAGCTTGTTGTCACTCAATTTAACAGTTTTTGAAGGTGTTAACTCTCCCTTCTTCCCACATATGTCCCAAAAAATAGCAGTGTCTATCTAGAACAACACTCTAACACCTCCACAGACAACTCACTTTATTTATTAAGTCAGAATAGTAACAGTTGATGAGGCAGAAAAAAGAGGCGCCAATCAGGTCCAGCCCTTGTCAAGTCACCCTGTTGATGCAGAGGAAGACAAAAAAAATCACTTGAAGCCAGGATTATTGTTGGCATGTGGAACATGTCTTATGAAAACTTATTACTGGAGGAGCCCAGTCACATGGTGGCCACAACAGTCTGTGGCACACTAGCCTGATGATCATCATCATCCTGTTCTTGAGACAGATGAAAGTCTGGCCTTGGCGACTCAGCAGCAGTAATTACATCACCCTTATACCCCCACACTCCACCACACCAGTTGCACCACCATCACCTTCACTCTCATCACCACCAACACTAGTCTCAGGCCGCTGAATGGGATGTAATATAATCTCATTTTTTTTTTTATAATTTGCTTTTTATTTAGTTTGTTGGTCTCTCTATCTTCGTCCACTCTGTTTACTGCCTATTCTACAGCATGCTGCTTGGTGGGAAACTCTTTTATAGTATGTGCTTTTATAGTATGTGAGCAGGAAGTTTCTCTCCATTGAAAGGAATAAGTGAAAAATTTACTTGTTTTTGTGAAGTATTTCTTGGTCTAAGCAAAATGGCAGAATTTTTTTTGCTATAGGCAGAATTTCCTGCAGAAAAACCAGAAAGACGTGGCTTTTCGCAAAATTTCTGAAGAGTACAAAATGGGACTTTTCACCCACCCCTTCTTATAGGTGAACGATATCTAAGAGGATCTTACCCCAGTGTGTGATGTCTTACACTTTACAAAATACTCCATCTCTTCTACTACCTGTCTGCCTCAGTCATAGGATTTCAGCTGCTGTTTCTTTCTTTCCCAATGTCCCCACAGTCTTTGTTTTTTTCAGTACAGATGATGATTGGCCTTACTAAATATGCTGGCCCTCTTCTTATGGCTGTTTAAGGAGTCTATGTAAATTGAACCTATCTATCTATTGAGTGTCAGTCTGCTAAATATTCTGTCTGTCAGCCAGTCAGTCAGTGACAGAAGCTTAGCCAGCACTGTATGGAAGCAACTTGGATCACAGCTGCCTGTGTCTTCTCAGTCACTCTGAGTCACACCCCCTCCGGTCTCCCCTAACATAAACACAGACAATAGCCATTAGAAAGGAACTTGGATCACAGCTGCAAGTCTCTTCTACATCACAAGATTTTGGGGTGCTCAGGGCAAATCTTTTTCTCCCTTTACATACCTTCAGACTTCTCTCACATAGAGAAAAATCAGCTCAGAAAAAAACTTTGATCACCTGCCTTTCTCAGTTATAGAAGATTTTTGGGTATTTTGGGTAAATCTCCTTTCTCACTTCACATTTTAACCAGAGCCCCCCAGAGAATAAATTTCTAGCAAAGAAGACTTCCTAAAATACAGTCTAACTTCATTTTATTTGCCTATCCCAAATAGCTCAAAATAGTGCTTCTTTCGCTACCTCACAACACAATGAAATTCTGCAGGATCCTGACACTCCATTTATATTATCCCTGCAGGAAAAGAAGGGAAATTTGCCACATATTCATTCTTACCATTGATTTTAATGCAATGAGCTAGGTGGAAAAAAGTATAATATTAGCACTTTTTGTGACAGTACAGTTTTCCCGTTTGTCAGAAAGTGCCATTTTTCAACTGTTGTGATTTTGAGGCAAAAATGTTTGCCCATCTCTATGTACTCTTGACTCTTAAACCTACAACTGTTTCTGTTTAGTCCTCAATATCAAGCATTCCATAGCCAAAGATGCAAATACATTTGAGCTATTATTACATATTCATGGTGTGCAAATTTTGGTAGTATGCATATTTCATCTTCACAAATTTATTTTGTAATTCCAATATATATATATATATATTTTATATAATTGCTATTGTAAGTATTAATTACCACTGCATAAATACAATTCCGTTATGAATCAACTAGCAGTCGTGTAAGTGCCTTATCATGACAAGTGGGAATCAAGTGGAAAAATGTCTCAAGGGCATGGGTTACATCTGTACATGAAAAATCCTGTTTTACAAGTGCAGACAATTTCACCATAACATGATTATAAGTGAATTCATCTTCAGAATCACTAATTGTAAAGAGCCAGTCTTTAGAACGATGCAAGATAAGATAATCTTTCAGACAAAATACTTTGCAAAGCAATATAAAAACCTTTGATTTACTGAAATAATCTCAGTATAGTTTATAGTAAAGACAAAATTAGAACTAGCCTGTGTTAGCTTTTTTTATCTACAGTCCTAATAGGGGCAGATGGGCTCAAATCTTGCTAGGCTTTTAAAATCCCTTAGGATCTATTTGCAGCCTGCTACACACAAGTCTCTATGGCCCTTAGTCATGTCATGGTGTAACAAAATAAACCCTTTCACTAGTAAATTCACATAATAGTAATGCCTTGTCATAAAAATAAGTGACAGTTTTAGTTTTTTTTTGTTTGTTTTTAAATTTCAATTACTATAGTGTAGTTTATGTAGATTTCCCTTTTTTCTTTGTACAAAATGAAAGTGAAGGACAGGATTACTGATTACAGTAGCTTCCAAACTTTTCTTTCCATAACCTTAACAATCAAACACTTGTCTCTGTCCCTGTGAAACTCTGACATTCAAACCCCTTCAGCCCCTTGGATGCTAGAGATGTATCCAACTCATTACATTCTAGCATCCAAGAGGTTAACATATCAATATTAATGTTAATTGGTACATGTAACTTAAGACTTAAATATGTTAAAAGGGATTTAGTAAGAAATTTCACTAGAAGAGACTAGCTTATAAAGCGTATCCTATATAATAATTCGCTAATGTATGTTTGTCAGAAACTGTCATGCGCAGTACAGATGGCTGCAAGCAATGCAGTCATGCACAGTAGAGACTGCCCGCACCGCTGCTGATAAAGGAGCGGGGTGCTCCTTTATTAGCCGCAGCACGGGCAGCCTCTACTGTGCATGACTGCACTGCGGCCGTTGCTGCCTGCTACTGTGGCCTGTGTACAAGTGCTGTTGAACTAGTTATATATAATCTAACAGAAAACAAAATTAGTATGTTTGTTACATCATGTACACTGGTAGTTATTGAACCAAAAAATAAAATGAAACAAGGTGTGACAGGAGCACATTGACTAAAACATTGAAATTTATTCTAGGGGATTTTGTGCCCTCATCAGGATCAGCTCAGACATTATACAGAGATGACATTTTCATATTCATCTCAATCTAGTCCAACTCACAGATGGTCTATCAATGAAATAGCTGGTAAATCCTCTTTGCATGATAGAACAAGCAAAGCCCCAGATGAGGATTTTAGACTTTAGTGGGCCTAGTAAGTAGGGATGAGCTTAAAGACCTATTTTTTTCCCACAGGAATTTTCACAAAAATAGTGTGATTGTCCACTTTTTCTCTGGCAATTACAAATTTCACTGACACCACATATTTTCCATTGAAAACAGTTCAATTTTCAACCTCTGTTTTACAATGGTGGCAAAACTTCCTGCTTTCAAACTACAAAAAAAAACAGAATTTTCTCAATGAAGTATGGTGTAGAATATGAGTGGAAGGAGAAAGTGAGAGAGAGAGATTTCAAATAAATGTTACAAATGCAATAAAATTGTTTGAAGTGCTGGCTAGCATTATGACCACTTCCAGCGATACGAGAAATTCTGGAATTTACTACTACTATAATTCTTGAGTCATCAGGGGCAGACATTCTCCTGTCACAGAAGCAGGATGATTATGAGCCGTTGCTTGCAATAGACCACACTGACCATCATGGGACTGGTTTCTTCAAGTAATGATTAGTGACTAGGACAGGCTCCACTTGCCAACAATACTAACACTCCTTAGTGCGAATGCTGAGGCAGCAGTAGCATCCCCTGCCCCAGCCAATGAAGTGATTCTGGAGAAGAAGAAGGGCATTCTTCTTCACCTTTCCCCTCATTGAAATCATGAGCATGGGAAAGTGTTTCCGTTTGGGCAGGTACAATGCAGCCATCAGTAACTGTTCACTTTGTGCAACATAGATACCATAATGTTTCTGCTAAACATGTGAAAGCCAACCCCCCAAAAATAAATTGAGAGCTACCGTCACTTTGCCCCTTGTCCCTCCCCAAGGGCACAAAGAACAGGGAAGAAAATCCCAGAGGAAGAGAAGAAAACCCAGGCTGGAGTTTTGCTGATGAGAGTAATACCTGCGTCATCATCATCTTCCTGTACTAGGGTGTGAGTGGGGCAACATGTATCCATTGTTTACACTCTAGCACCCACAAGGTTATCTTCTTCTCCTCTGTCCTACCACCTTTGCCTCTATTACCTCCCCTACTAGCTGATAGTGAATCTGTAGATGTGAGGATCTAGTAGATTGTGTCCACCCAGTGTACACTGTGTGGGGCACTGACCACATATGGCAATGTGGTGGAGAGCAAGCAAATGCATGGCATCAGGGAGCGTCTGTCGACATTCCATCACACTGACTATCTTGAGCTGGGGGCAGGAAGGATTTATTATTATTTTATTAAGTCTTCTTGTCATCACATGTCCTTAACAGAGAGGACAAAAGTCATAGTGGCAGCAGTACCTGATTTTTGGGGGATGGTTTTACATTGCTTTCAAGTTGTTCGGTTCCAGTTGTGCCTGTTTCTTAAATGAGAGCAGATGTGTCAATTGTTGAGATACTTCCCAGTTCTTTCCTATTTCACATTTCTTCCTTGTGTATACTGTGCACATTACAGTTGCTGACAGGACACAGTTTCTTTCTGCTCACAAGGGAAAAAATAATATTCCAACACACCCATTATTTTAGAGGTACAGGAGGAGGAGGAGCAAATGTCCCCAAGTTCTTCTCTCTCTCTCTATATGGTGTGGGGCTTGTTGTGGTGATGATACTGCCTCAGCCACAACACTAAGGCTACTGTCAAGTGGAAGCATCACTGTACCACTGCCTGTCTTATATAGTACTGATAATCCCAGTCCCATGCAGCAGCCTAATCATCCTGCTGCTGCATAGATGGCTCAGGGGCAGCAATTATAGCAGTGTCAAATGCCAAAATATCACAAGTGGCATTTGCCGCCACCATCTAGCACTGTTGTCACTAGGCCAGCAAAGCATGCAGTTTTTTTCAGGACTTGTTTTTTTGTAAGACTGAGGCCTTTTTTTAAGCCCTCAATCAATGTTTTCCAAGGCTAGCCTTGCCGCTGTAATAATTTTAACATTTACTCACAGTAAGCCTGTAAAACAAATGTGTTTCAGGAGTTTCTTATGTCTGCTGCTATGCTAACCATTATTTTACAGAGAAAAATAAAAATAAAATAAAATCAAGGTTACACTGAATGTGGCAGGTATGTATGGTGGTGGTGGGATTAATGTATATACATCTTCATCATTGTAAGGAATTAATACCAGACAAATTATTTGTATTATCATCTTTGAATCCAATTTAAGCTTGCATTAGTATAAGATTATTTTTAAACATTATTCAGTTTTTATAACGGTAGTCCCAACAGTGGAAGATGGTAGTAATTCTTGAAATCACCCTTTCTCATTGTCCTCAGTGCTGCTGTTAAAAGTACATGTGTTGTGGGATTTGCTGTCTTGTGTGGTTTTGTCCACGTCTGCTACCTGTATTAGATGTTTTATTGTTAGAAATGTTAAGTCTCTCAACACTACTGCTCCACTGGACTCAGACTGCACACTTATTTGTGGGCAACAAAGGGTTTCCACAGCAGTACAGATTAGTTATAGCAAACACTATTTCATTTGCCAGTAGTCAATTGGGTCATCGTTTCTGCCTAGAAGTCTTGTGACTGAGTATGCTATAATCATCTCAGATTCAGTGGGACCACTCCTAGCTACAAGATGTTCATGTGAATCAGTTACCAACCCATACTCTAGGAGAGCTGCTCCACTTCCACCACCACAAATGCTACTTTGATGTCCCAGAATTACTTGACCTGCTTTGTGTTATAATAATTACAGGTTTAAAAATATGTTGGGATGTTCTTGTTGACGTGGTTGCTGATGCTGCTGTTGGAAAAAAACTCTTTGCTGACTTCTTTTTCACTATGCTTTCAACCCTATTACTTTATCCTAACTTTTTCTCTGACCTGCCACAGTGCATCCCTCCACGCTATCTATAAACATGTGATATGCTTTGACAGGAAGAGAGATGCTGCTGATGGTCATGCCTTGGCACAAATTGTTCACGCTTTGGCAGAAATACACTATTAGAGTATCTTGCTCAAAGCGTGCTAAGATGTCCTACACTAGCTGGTTCATGTCTGTGTTGTCATTTTTGTATGAATCATCATACATGCTCCTCAGCAGGGATGGGAGAAAAACTCTTCTCCACAAAAGCGAGACAGAAAAAAATTTGCACTTCCTATCGAGAAGGAAAATTTTCATGAAAAGTGTTGATTTTCTACATTGCCCATCTAGCTCATTGCATTGAAATCAATGGTGAATTTCCCTACCACATGGCAGGTTTCCCTTCTTTTCCCACATGCATACTTTAAAGAGGTGTCCGGTTCCCGCAGAATGCCATTCTGTGTTTATTAGCAAGAGAGAAAGCAACACATTTTTTCAGCTACTTATGATAAGAATATAAAGCAAAGTTGGAGTGTATTTTAGAGAGTCGTGTAGGCAGGAAATTTGTTCCCAAAATCTTGGTTGACTAAGATAGGCGGCTGCGATCCAAGTTCCTTCCTGATCTGGCTGTTCTCTGTGTGTTAGATTAGACTGGTGGTGTAAGAAGATAATAAAGGAGATTTGCCCCAGATACCCCAACATTTTGTGTGATAGACCTAGAAGATACAGGCAGCTGTGATCCAAGATCCTTCCTCATCTGGCTGTTATTTTTGTGTCAAGGGGAAGGCATGAAGGTTAACGAAAAGGAGGGAATTTTATGGATTTTCAATATGCAGGAAATTTCACATCAAAAAGCGAGAAAACATGTTTTTTTCTCCATATATCCAGTAAGAAAAAATGGGACTTTATCATTCATCTCTAGTAGTGTTGAGCGAGCACCCCGATGCTCGGGTGCTCGGGTGCTCTGACCGAGCACCCCCTGAGGCTCGAGTGCTCGGCCGAGCACCCGAGCCCCATTGAAATGAATGGGGCGACACCAGGCACCCCCTGCTCTGATGAGGGGAGGGTGCCTGGTCAATGCCCCCTTCATCTCCGCTATGCCCCCTTCATCTCCGAATGCCCCCTTCATCTCCGCAATGTCCCCCTTCATCTCCGCTATGCCCCTCTTCCACAATGTGCCCCTTCATCTCCGCTATGCCCCTCTTCCACAATGTGCCCCTTCATCTCCGCTATGCCCCTCTTCCACAATGTCCCCCTTCATCTCCTCTATGGCATAGAGGAGATCCGAGCATCGGCCGAGCACGCTCGCTGATCACTAATCTCTAGTTATTATTAATTTGATCACTACTTTATCTCCATATTGTCCCAATGAGCTCAATAGGAATGTATTAGATAAAACCAGTGATAACATTGCAGTGGAATACAGCCACTAGTAACGTTATTCATGATTAATTCTGATTATGTAGTTATTTTCTACAGATAAAGAAATGTTAAATGTACATATGTATTTTTTCCCCACAATAGTAGTACATGTTAAGACTATTATTATACAGATGTAAACAACATTATCACTCACATTGGTTCAGTTTGATGTTTTCAGTCTGGTTCTGCACTAAAAGACAATCAAGCCCATTAACACATACTAATATCTCACTTAAAGTTCCATTAAGGCAAAACAACATATTTCTCTTTTAAGGAAGAGGATGTTATAACAGTCATAGATTTACATTTGATTCAAACTCTTAACCCTTTCAGTGCCAGAGGCATATGGAACGCATTGCAAAGAAATGCGTTCCGTACCCCTCTGGCACGGAGAGAGTTAATGCAACTTAACAGTTTGAGGATCAGAGAAGTATGCAATGCAGTGTGCTGAAATGGCTGGAAACGTCTAGCCCAGCAGTAGCTGAAGAGTCACAGGCTGCCAATTCCTTGTTTAAGATATATTAAATATTGCATGTGCTGTATTTTACCAGTCCCTTTTAAATAAGTACAATTGAAGGGATAGTAATGTTTCACAAAAACAGCAGCTCCAATCAATTTTCATAGTATTTGAGCCATAGAGAGTCTTATTTCCGTACTGTCAGAGTTGTAGTTCAGGAGTAATTGAACTATAAAATTTCCCCCTCCCTCCCATTTTACCTAGTGTAAGCCATCTCTCCTCAGATGTGGAATATGGTCCACAGACCAGACAGCTCACAGCAATGAACAATCTTCTTACTGTGATAACAATGAAAGCCCTGTCCCCGTTGACAGGTTTTTCAGGTTTTTCTCTTATATTAATTGAATATTGTCCCTCTCTGAAATCTGCTTGGACACCACTCTGCCTCTCTGAGCTGAGCAGTGTTACATCAGTAAAAGGGGCGGGAGGGGGATCATTTATCATTCAATTACTCTTGAACTACAACTCTGACAGTAGTGAAATAACACTCTCTATGGCCCAAATACTATGAAGATTAATTGGAGCTGCTTTTATTATGAAACATTACTATTCTTTTAAATATGCCCTTTCAAAGACTTTAGTGTTAATACATGAGTTGTGAGAAGCAATGAGTTGGACACATCTATAGCAACCACAGGAATTAGGAACATCACAGCATGTGTGGGCTGACTTTTAGATGTTGGGTCAGTATAGATGGGAACAGGAGCAATTTTGGAGCTAGCCAAATGCACCACACGGAACAAATAATTCCTCAAACTCTGATTGATTTAAATAGGGTGTGTAACCTCTTGAATGCTAGATAGGCCTCCAGATATCTGGTTTACATCAGCATAGTTTAATTTATTCTTAGCACATAACATTTTTGTGTTTGTGTGTGTGTGTTTCCTTTATGCAAATGATGAGTTGTATATGAATGTATCTGTTATACAACATTCAAACAATGTCTAGACATTGAATTTGTTAATGCTTTTGTAGTAAACTGCAAATAGGAATAGTAAATAGGAATTGGCATGGAAACAACTTTGTCCATGATGACATTTGTCCATTCTGTTCCTGAGATTATGAAACATGAAATGGAAATCAAAAGCGCATCAAAATTGTAATATATGAGCAATTATAACATTTCATTACCCTTTACTGATTCTGTTTTAGAGGATAAAGTTAACATACTGAAGCTGTAGATTCAAATTAATATGTATAAAATAATACAAATGAAATATATGAATAACATAAATAGATTTTATTTGTAGTTTATAAGCATACTGATTTAAAATATACCTGATAAGGAAAGAGGAGAAACATACACCATCATAAATATACGGTATCACACACTTACGAAAGAAAGAAAGAAAGAAAAAGAAAGAAAGAAAGAAAGAAAGAAAGAAAGAAAGAAAGAAATGATAAAATGTGTAGATCAACACTAGCCAGCTACTGAAAAATCATAGAAAGAGGAGAAACATACACCATCTTAAATACACAGTATCACACACTTACTAATGAAAGAAAGAAAGAAAGAAATGATAAAATGTGTAGATCAACACTAGCCAGCTATTGAAAAATCATAAAAAGAGGAGAAACATACACCATCATAAATACACAGTATCACACACTTACTTGAGCAGGAAAGAAAGAAAGAAAGAAAGAAAGAAAGAAAGAAAGAAAGAAAGAAAGAAAGAAAGAAAGAGAAATGATAAAACGTGAAGATCAACACTAGCCAGCTATTGAAAAAAATCACAAACATTTTGAGTTTGCACTGCCTAATCGCTTCAATGTGCTGTAAGGCACAAACACTGCAACCCATAATAAAAAAAGTTATTAAGACTATTGTAGACACTGTCTATGCCTTTGCACTTATTGTGAAACAAGAAAAACAACCCGAATATCAAAAGAAACAGTTGCCATGATGAAAAAGCAATGAGAAATTAACCAAAGTGGTCCTATTAGGAACAGGGGAGAATATGTAGGAATGTTTAAGACCATAAACAAGTATATAAAAGTAGAAACACGCAAGTTCAGTGTTGTGGTCATCAAAACAACACTAGAAGGAATTCAAGGAATAGCAAACGCAAAATAAAAGATGGTCACACATAGGAGCCAAATGTTGTCAATAAAACTTGAAGATGTTACAACAGCAAAAACTCAACAACAAATAGTAAAATGAGTGGAAGAATTTATTATATTACATTTTTATAAGGTTAAACTGTGCCAGACTATTTGGTAGAAGAAGTAGAAGCTGCAATAAAATCAATGAAATAAAATCACCATTGAAATGTTGAAAGCCAGAGGTCAACCCTTATTCAAAGCCCTAGCCAAACTATATTCAAAATAACTACTACACAGCAAAGTGCCTGAAATGTGGAAACATGCAGAGGTCACTATCTTTCACCAAAATATGATGTCTAGGTTCATAATCCTCTAGCAGTTGTCCATAGCAGCACCAGCAATTTAAACAAAGCTCTCTTTAAAGGACCCCCTGGTGCTGCCTTGCTTTTTTATCTTGTTCTATCTATCTATCTATCTATCTATCTATCTATCTATCTATCTATCTATCTATCTATCTATCATAAGTGTATCTCAAACACGTGTTGTTTCACCACACTGTCTGAGTTAAATATTCATTATGCAGTAAACATAGTTTGTTTGATTCAATTGTATCTATTATTCAGTGTAGTTTAGGTAAAAAATATAGTAGTTTCCCAGGGACTATGTGGGATAGTTTTGTCTAGCACCATGGCTAGCCTATGTGACAGGTAGCTAAGTTAAAATAAAATTCTCCAGATTTTCACTGCGTGTTATACTATAGGGGGTGTTCAGTTACTTGTAAAGATTGTCATTGGGTGGGGTAAAGAAGACATGGATAGCGCATGGGAGATAGCTGACTGGATATGCAAGGAATGGAAAAAATTGAAAGTTCTCTTATTGCCTTATTTGTATCTCCCAGGCATAGCTCTGCCTCTGGATTGATTGGGGGACCTCTGGAGCCTCAAGTGGAGCACCGCAGTTTTGTGGTTAAACCAAAGAATCAGGACTTTGGGTATACAGATGACAACCATGGTATAGGCTGCTGACAAGGTTTTGAATGCTCCTGCATGCTGAGCACATGCTCTGGCAGTATTCAGACACCCCATATTCCTGTTTCCTCTAAACAAAGCCTGAGTGTACCAATCCTCCAGCCTGATTCTTGTTCTTCTTGTATAAATATTGGAAACTGTGGTAGAGTCTTTGAAAAGGCCTCCTGATACTCACATATAAAGCAGGTATATAATTTCAGCACAAGCACAAACCAGAAAAGGTAGATGGTATGATTAACATATAATCATCAATAGCAAAGGAAAAATAATGTTTAGTACACTCAAGAAAATGACAGAAATAAATTAGTATGAGAGAGAGAAGAGGAGAGGATATTGAGGGAGTAGAGAGAGGAGGGGAGGAGGCTCCAGGGTCAGTTCTATTATTTGGAGCACAGTTATAAGTGGGTCTGGGTTAACCATGGCCTCAAAAGTTTGAACATCCACACATTTGTCCTTAAATTTAATTTATTGAATCATTCTTAAAAATTAAAAACTGGGTATTCATTCTACTCACTTATGCAATCATTAGGCCCAGTGCAAAATCTGTCCTGCCTATATTACTGAGTTGGGGGACCAAGGGTGAGAATTCTGTTATTCAAATTAGGAAAAAAAACTTGCCATTTTTTGGTGTAATTAAATTTTCCTCTAGTAGTAGAATATATTTAACTGGTTGAAGAGCCCGTTACACTTGCACAGTGCCACTGCCAGCCAGTCGCGGGGCAGTCATTCATAGTAGAAACTGCCCACGCTGCAGCTGATACAAAGGGTCCAGCTCTGTATCAGCTGCGGTGCGGGCAGTCTCTACTGCGCATGACTTCATCGTTACACACGTTTTAGCAAATTTTTATATAGGATATCCAGGTAGGGACATGGAAGATAATTTCACAGAAAGGGGACAGAAATATTCAGAAAGATAATGTCTTGGCCATGGAAAATAAAAGTAAAAAGTGAGAAGTTGCCTTTCGTGTCAGCTAATTTATCTTTAATCAGTGAAAATGAAGGAAATGTATTAGAGTGGTTATTTACCTTTTTAGTTTATGTATTTTTTTAATGAAAGCATTTAACAGGAAGGCTTCACTTAGATTGTTTCTTGTTTTCAGGTAAGTCCTGGGTAGTCATTTTCTCTACCTTAGAAGGGTGAAAAACTGAGTTCACTTTTCAGGACTAAAACCAGTGACCCTGAGGTTTGAAGAGATTCTAACCAACTGAGCTATCTCACCAGCTTCTTGACTCATGAACCACTAATAAAATATGTCCCAGTGCAGCACTATGTCTTATTTAATTCAGTGGTAGTTCTGCAATGCTATCTTATATTTATTGATGTGTTAAAGCCCTTATATATTTGTGTAATGACTTAGAAGTGGTTTGTTTTGAGGCTGATGTGTGTGAAGAAATACATAAATAACATTATGAGACTCTATTACTGAAGCTGACAGAGACGGGAGCAGTAAGTAATATTTGGGAGAGAGAGAAGGAAGACAATTCCATTGTACTAGGAAAGTAAAAAACTAGAGGACAGTACATTATATAGCTCACATCATACTACAGCACAATAGAAAGCATGCAACATGTAATAGTAATCTCTTTTGGAAATTATGGGAGATCCAGTATCCCCAGAATGCATTGTTTTCTCAAAAACATTTGCCAAATGGATAGTTTCTACTTTGGCAGACATTTTCTCATAGACAAGTCTGCAATCCTATTCTGAAAGTGTGTTAGCCAAATTGCATCTTTTTTTTTCCTTTTAAAGAGATAGTAATACTTCGTTTTATCATTATTTTATTTTGTAGGCATTAAAAAACAGTTGATCTGCCAGAGAGTTTATAAACAGGCACATTGTTGCTTTTCAGTGGTGGAAGACTGATACTTTTCATTTAAGCTACTTTTTGACCATATCATCATCACCACTTACTCCTAATCCTAACACCCTCTGCATCAAATGAAAGGGGAGGAGAGTGGAGGGGTGTTCTATATCAACTTAGTCATCAATTATTAATTCATCAACAGCTGCATCTGCTTCCTCCCCACTGTTTTAATTTTCTTCTAATTAAGTCTGAAACTATTTCTTTATACTTTTCCCCTTTGGTGGGTTTATAGGACATTAACCATTAGTTTGAGGTAGAGTGTTTCTGTTGCTGTATGGAAGCTGAGTCCTCTTCCACTATATTGATAAAAGATGAGAGTTGGTACTGTATTAGTCATAGAAATACAGGAGGCAAATATAAAAATCAAGTTTATACCTTTACTGGCTAACTAAACAGATTTAAAAGGATAATAATACTTCGTTTTAACTTTATTTTATTTTGTAGGCATTAAAAAACATGAAAAATGATATAAGTATTATCTCTCAAACCTTTATGGTTTGAGAGATATTCACAAGCAAAGTTTCTGCTCCTGCCCCTTTTACCTAGTGTAAGCCATCTCTTTTCAGATGTGGAATCCAGTCCATAGACCAGACAGATAACAGAAGGGGACAATCTTCTTCCTATGAGAACAATGAAAGTCCTGCCCCCCTTGACAAGTTTTTCAGGTTTTTCCCTTATCTTAATTGAAGATTGTCCCTCTCTGCAGTCTACCTGGACACTTCCTTGTGATCTGGCTGAACAGTGTTACATCAGTAAAAGGGGCGGGAGGGGGATACTTTGTCATTGAATTACTCTTGAACTACAACTCTGACAGAATTGAAATAACACTCTCCAAAGTCCAAATACTATGATGATTAATTAGAGCTGCTTTTATTATGAAACATTACTATCCCTTTAAACCATTCTTTGGAATTCTTTTGGAGCACTGAAAACACAGTTGAAGTAATTCAGAGAAGTGAAAGAATTGGCGCTGTGCAGTCAATAGGAAATAAATGTTTTGTCAATTTGAATTTATATAAAAAGTCTCAATAATACCAGCTTGATTCTGGGGCAACTTGTGATGTAATAGATCAGAGAAACAAAATGAAATTAGCAACTGGAACACAGCTCTTGCAAAGTGGCAGACTGAAGTTGTACTCAGGAGATCTGGTGAACTCACTGGAAATATTCAGGAAATAATGTGTTAAGCCATAATGGGCATACATCCAAGTTTGACTTTGAAATTCTGGACTCCAGCCAGAAATAACTGTATTCCAGCTCAACATGTGAGTATCTGGGCCTGATACAATTCTCCATATCCTCAAATCCACCACCATGTACTAGGAGAGTTTTTAGACCTTGTGATGTGTCCCTACAGTTCAGTGTGCACATGCAATATGCCAGTGGGCCCTATGCAACAGAACAAAAGTGCCTTCTAGGGACCTCATACTCATTTTGACACTCTCCATCCTGATCTAGATGGAATGATAGGTGGGATAATGTTATACCTTCAAAAACATATTTAAGACCGTTTTGGCTTAAATAAAACAGACTTCCTTTTTGACAGATTTAAGCCCTCTTTTACCAGAGGAGGTGGAAATGCATTGATTGTAATCCCAGCCAATCTGCAATGGAGAGTTTAATGGATGGCCAGTTAGGCTAGAGGGATATAGAAAGGTAGTTAGAGGGTTTTTTTTTAATTAAACCATCTAAAAAGAGTTTGTAATGTATTGATCAGCAAAGTAATCCAAATTGCCTGACAGGTTAAATGGGATGAGTGTAGGGAAGGTTATTGAGTGCAGTTGGGACATTGAGTGTGGTAATGGTGGTCTTTGCCTTTTGCATCCAAGGAGGCCTTTTTTCCCAACCTCAGCAGCTCTGAGCTGTGTATATGAAATCCCTTTCCAGTTGCAAAAGGAGTACTGCAAATGTCATTCTGTTGAATGTAATAGTAGAACTGTTTATCACAATTCTACTGTTACACATGTATCCCAATTTCCAAAATTTGGGATACATAGCAGCAGCAATGTTATTGGAAATAGGCTAAAAAACTTTTTAATTTGTTTTGCTGGCTGAAATTCCATTTTTTCCATTCTTTGTTGATAATATGAACAGAATTATCCTCCATAATCTTTTTTCTGCAAACAATAATTAAAGGGATAGTAATACTTGAAAATAACTGTATTTTATATCGTAGCCCTTAAAAAAACATGAAAAATGATATAAGTCTTATCTCCCAAACCTTTATGGTTTGGGAGATATTCACATTTAAAATATGGTAAAATGCTCTTTTCCTGGCTGTTTCAGCCAAATCTGCCATCTAGTGGACAGATTTGGAATTTGGTCCACAGAGCAACCGGCAGCTCTTTAGCAGTGCCGAGATCACAATCTTTGAAAAGAACTACTTAATTGGAACTGTGTACAAAGTGTGCCTGGCTTGAAAGCACACTTTGCAGACCATTCCAATTAGGAAATTCTTTTTAAAGATGGTGATCTCAGCACTTCTGGAGAGGCACAGCGGGTCCGGACTGGATTCCAAATCTGAAGAGTGGAGCAATGACGTCACTCCAGGGGAAACTTTACTTCTGAATATCTCCCAAACCATAAAGGTTTGGGAGATAAGACTTATATCATTTTTCAAGTTTTTGTAAGGGCTACAATATAAAAGAAACTTATTTTCAAGTATTACTATCCCTTTAAATAGAAGTGTTTCACTTATCCCTGCACCAGCATGACTAACCAACAAGGTAACTTCCTCAAAAGGCTTTAGGAGCTGTTAGAGGTCCGAAACGAGCTGCCATTGACCGACTGACAAAGAAACCCCTTCTAAACCCTTCCAGTTAAGCATTGTATATTCACTGATGGCCTTGTTCCACTCATACTGCCAATCTTGCATGTATAATGTGGAATTCTACTTTGTAGGAACCTTCCTTTTCAGCTTGTGATGGGGCAGGCGGTTACACAGTGGGGCAGGTGGTTAGGCTCTTGCATGGAATATAACAATGCAGTGGACACCTTTCTCGACCATAAAGGGTCCAAAGCTGTTAATGCCTAAAGTTGTGTGCATTATATTACTTTTCAATACATTGCACACCCTTTTGGTCCTTACAGGGATTAAAATTTAAGTAGTCTCACGCATGTTGATTGCTTTAGTCTGAAGAAGAAAAAAAAAACAGCTAACAGCTGTCAGTCTACCTCCATGGACATAACATCAAGGACTGACTAAAATTGTTATTTATTGAACAACTGCAAAGACCAATATTAATTGGGGTCACAATAAGGCAAGTGAGAGGTTTTGCTTATGATTAAAGCTAAGTGAAACAAATCTAGGGCAAACCAACAGCACCATAGGGGACAATTAAAATTCTCCAAATCCCCATTTAATTCAGCTGAGATTTTTAACCTCCATTCAAAGCAAATGGAAATTGCATTTATCCCCTACTGTACAGTAAGCATGACCCATAATTGTTTGTTTATATATGTGGGGGAATGTATTTGTTCTCATGACAACTTTTTATCATTGAAAATATGTAATATTTAATTATCAGTAGATTAAATATTGGAATAATTGGTATTCTGTGCAATTTATCAAACCTATTAACCCTTAATGTGCCACTTGAGTTGCACAGCCTTCTGGCACTCAAAGAGTTATTCATTTTCTTTTTTTCTTCCAGGAATAAAATTGAAAACTAAAATCTGATTTAATGTAAAAATTCATTTGGAAAATCCTAAACACTGTTGTCACAAAGCAGCTTAATCTTCTTTGTGTGTAGCTAAACTTATCCAAACGTCTACAATAATCTGTCCTCGTAACCTTGACCTGACCAGCCAGTTTTTATTTTAGTCAGTTTCACATACCTAGTGCTTACATGGATTTACCTATTAAACCTGATCTATTTTCTATGGATGGTGAAAATTGTACTAGCTCTTATCTAAACCCATTTTTATTCTCTTTCAGTGATAGGTTTCTTCTCCTTTGAATGTTTTCTTTTCTTTTTTAAAGCTATTTACTTTTCATTGACAGCAAAACTAATTTAAAACACTAAAGTCATTATATGCAACAAAAAGAAAAACATTTCTGGGGCAGACAAACTCCACCATGGGGGAAAAAAAGAAACATTTTTAAGATTCATATAGATATAAATGGGGCTTTTAACCCCATGAATGCTAGATATGTCGCCATTCATTGCACGGTGATACTTTTGAAACCATTTTAAACATTCAAGGGGTTAAAATTCCCATTTAAATTTAGGGGAATTTTATTTCTCCCCTATGGAGCAGTCGGTTTGTCTCAGAATACTATTGTGCATACAGCCCTGAATTCCTTTATTTAAGATTTTATAGTAATTTATTGCTTAAAGCTTTACTGAAAACACCCTTCTATACACATATTTACAAGATAATATATTATCAGGTCCATGGAAATAGATGGTAAATGGACACAGTACGCCATTTCTCAAAAAGAACATTGCTAAAAAGTCTTGCACCAGAATACATGTATCATAGTCTAACATGCTGTCAGAGTAAAAAACTAAATTACAAAATGAAATAGTGCAATCATGCAACTGTACTGAGACAATGTAGAAAAATACCTAAATGACATAATGGAATAATGCAATCTTGTACTTTTACAAAAATGATATAACAAAAAGGCTCCAGATTATTCTATCACAGAGCCAGTCCAGTATATGGCCACATATTGATTTCAGAGTTTGATGCATAGTAAAGCACAGGTGTGTGCTTCAAATTGATAGCTTGTAACCATCTGTCCTATGGTGCATGGTATCCAGTTGTTTGAAGATGGATGTTCAAGCATGCAGTATGTGTTATAAAAACATAATAAGGACTCTATTCCTAAACCTCATTTTATCCGGAGATGGGAAGAGGAATTGCAAGTTTCTTGGTCCATGTCTAAATGGTCTGATGTTTTTCAAATTTGCTCCAGGATACCCGGGACATGTCACCTAGGGAAGCAAACTTCACTGGAAATCCACTCAACCCCCAACGACTGGTGAATGGCACAGCAGGGTGGATAGCATCTGTAACTTGGAGCATATCCATGCTTCCTTTACTCACCATACTGCTTATTTCCACCACAGTTGGGACCATGGATACTCTATTGCAGTAACGTTTGAAGACATGTTCCCCTCCAAACTTTGTTCTGTTTTCCTACATAAACTACTTTGGGAATCCTTGTTAGCGAAAGATGTAGGGGTACTGATAGATGGTAGACTTCACATCAGTGTAGAGTGTCACTCAGCTGCTGAAATAACCAACAGGATACAGCATGCATAAAAAAGGGTATAGTGCACCGGATGGTAATATCTTTATAAATCCTTGGTAAGGCTTTATCTATATTAGGGAGGAGTACCATTGTGGACACAGTTCGTAAAAAACTATATTGAAATGAAAAAGAGCAGAGATGTGCAACAAAACTGATAAAGTTATAATGAGGCAATCTAATGTACAGTATATAGGGACAAATAGCCATACTTTGAGAGAAAGGACTAGAGATAGAGAACATTTAAGTAACATTGCATCTAAGCAACATAAAATAGCTGTAGCACAAAATCTTTGCCTAGAGCACAATTCAGATGTGTCTTCCTTAAAGATAACAGGGTATTGAGTGGGTCCTAAAACTTTGAGAGGAGGATATACTTCATTGAGATTGTCCCAAAGAGAGGTAATTTGGATATTTACTCTTGATACCAGGATACCAAAAGGACTTAATCAAGTTTACAGTGTCCTTTTGTATACTTAGAGTGTAGCATCTGCTCATGTTATAGGTTATTGGATGAAATATGGAAATTTATTTTATCCCTTTAATATTTTGGATGTGTTTAGGATGCTCTATGACTATGATACTGGCAATCTGAGAGCTCTATTTGCACTTCTTTATATATTTGAGTTATACTTATATCCATTTTATTTTACCAAAAAAACAATTAGGGGGTAAAATAAACCCTGAAAAGGAAAAAAGACCCTATTCAAAACTCACAGATGGATTTAAAACATGCTTAAAAACAAACATTTGATGAGCACAAGTAAGGCAATGAATAAAGGCATACATCCTGAAACAGCATAAAATATACAAAAATAATAATTTTGTAATTATGCTAAGTCAAGATATATTTTTCCCGTTCTAACTTTGAAGCAATTGTTATAATATGTTAATCTTGTGTTTTATACACTGTGTTCTGTTTTATGATACATTGAATGTTTTAAAGGCTGCTGCATACTAGCAATTTTTTAGGAATGTTATACATTGTATCTTTAATATTCCCTTTAATGGGAGTAGGGATTGGCGAAAGAAATTTTGCAAAAACCACATTGTTATCCGCTGTTTCATGGGAAAATCCTCTTTAAAACTAGTGCTTAAAATTTTCGCATCGTTCTCCCATTGGCCAAAATCTTTCTCCATTTTTTCAATGGCTAGTAAGTTTCCGCCCATTGATTTACTTTGTTTTCGCATTTCCGCTATAAAAACGTGACATTCGCAGAAGGCAGACAAAATACAAGCAGCTAAATAGCAAGATAGACGTGCTGTGCTGTTCTGCTGTGATATTTTGTCAAAATTGAAGCAAGAAAGGCTCATAGTGACAGCTATCACTATGAGTAGGGTGAAAAATAATCAATGGATGAGCTGGGTCTGAGTCTGAGTAGGAAGGGAGCACTACTGAACCAATACTGTCCAGTCCCCCTAAATCACCCCAAGGTATCTTGGGGAATTTAATGGAAAGGGATGGAGAAAAGGGAATGGGAAGGGAGGGAGAAAAGGGAATGGGAAGGGTGGGAGAAAAGGGTAGCACTAGTGATAGCAGGACAGGTCAACTGCCTGTGAATGCTGCTAGATGTGCTGCCTCTGCTGACACTGTTGCTTCCCCTGTTGAAACCAGTGCTGTGCCTGCTGCCAGTTCTGAACCTTCTGCCACCAGTGCTGAAGCTGCTAGTGTGTCTTATAATACTCAGGAGGGGGGGGGGAGGAGAAGATGATGCCAAGTGTGACAGCAGGGGACCCTCTGTCACATTGCCTGTCACCTCCTCCAAGCAGCAGTGAGATGACTGTAATAGAGCAGCAGCACATAGGGACTAGTGGTGGTGGCGATGATTGTGGAGAAGCTTGGTTGGAAGAAACATTGATGTCCTTTTTAGCAGAAACTGAGAAGGAATGGGAGACAGGGATGAGGATGGGCATCACCACCACCACCATAAGCTTCTGGAATTTGAGGAATTTGCAATTGATCTAATTCCTTCGGATGCTGAGATGCAAGGGCAGTAGGATGCTGAGGAGCAAGCTAGTGTGCCACAGACCACTGTGGGAATGGGGTCAACAAGTGATGTGGGACTAGAACAGGTTCCACTTGCCAGCGCCAGCAATACTCCTGGTCCTAGTTGCAGTGCTAAATCTGAGGCAGTAGCAGCAACATTATCCACTGCCACAGAAAGTGAAAGGGAATGTGGAGGACAAGAAAAAAGAGGCCATTCTTCTCCACCTGTTCTCTATTCCTCCCTCCAGAAGTCATGGGTGTGGGACTATTATTCTCTAGCACCAAACCCTAGCATTTTATGACTCCCAGTGGCATCCAGATCATCGCAGCCAAGCAGCATGACAACATGATTTACAGAATTACCCAAAAATAAATACATTCCTAAATATGTAATTATATATTAGCAACATAATTGTAAGCCTATATAAAGTTCTGGAATAAAAACTGTAAACAAAACCACTTAATTTGATTCTGCTATAAGCGTAAAGTAATTGGGCATTAATAATTAGCTCAATATCTATAGTACTTCTTTCAAAATTGTCATATCCCCTTTTCTGGTGATAATAATGAGTTCAGTTTGAAACCTATTGGAATAATTTTTAAATGATTATCTTCCCATTCCCGCAACTACATTTGCATGACAGAAAATGCATTGTAGTAACCTGAACATGGTAGGTGTAAGCAATGTAAACTCAATGTTTGTTTCAAGTTTAATTCATTTTCACATTAGAATGTTAATGGATAATGCACAAATGCAGTTCATGGAATTTAATCTCTTCCTTCCTCAAAATAGCATACAGGCTTCACTTTTTCTTTGGCGTATACTACTAAAATAAAGAGACTGTGATGTGTAAAATGATCTTGAGTTGTATACACGTAAATAACCTGTAGTTCATGCAGGTGTAAAATCTACTCTTTCATTTCCTTTAATCCTTTAAGTGACAGAGTGGTACACAACACATTGCAAAGCAATGCATTGTGTACTGATGTGGCACTCAAAGGGTTAATGAGCAGCCATTTTTGTAGGGCTCCCTGACTCCAATTACCATAGCAATCTGGATAGGTATAGTGATATGTTATAATACTGTACTGTATGTAAATGGACTGAGATAAGGTAAGATCATTTATAAATATGAATGGTGGATACTAATCGCAATAACATGTCTTAGTACTTGGCCTTCATTATAAGCTGCACAAACAAAATGAATGAAATATTGTGTATTTATGACAGTCCACACATACACCTAAGCATGTCAATTTTGTAAGGAATATTAGGAGTCTAACATAAAATAATACATTTTAGAAATGCTAGCTGGCAAGTGACAATGTGCATAATATTTAAAATTCATGGCTCCAGTTTCATTGTTGGAGCCGTGTTTTGGAGACCTCTCCAACATTCATTTGGTTAAAGTGATAGAGATCCACAGGGAGTTTCATTAGGGGATGGCATACATTTTGAGAACCATTGCCTTGGACAATAGTGATGTCTCCAGTGTGTTGTGTAGTGAATGTATGTTGCATTCAAAGAGTTAAACATTCACTTTGTATTAAAAAATCATTATGAATAATATATAAATTAGATATTAGAGATTACTAATTTAAAAACCAATAGATTATGTGTACCTCATATAGCTTTCATTGTATTTTAATGCAAAAAGTAATTGCTTCTAAAGATGTTTTATCTTTTTTGTTTTAGCAAGACAGAAATCATGAAGTCACAAGAAGCAAAGGTGAGATCTTCTCTTTGTTTTAAAACCCCAAAAATGTTATTGGTTGTTGTTTTACTTTGTGACTATTGAGCAAAAAGTATATATTATATTGAAATTTAACAAGAAGTGTGTTCATACAGCGATCATGTAATAGAAAAATCTTTAGTACAGTGCGACACAGGTTAGCATTTTGGTTAACTGATAGATCTTTAGGACTTGTGCCCAGAAAATACTCAATCTGACACAATGACACAGTGAGAAAGCAGGTGTTTAATTACCACTGACAGTATATGGGGTGAACAAACAGAAGCACAGAAAAAAGTTTTAAATCAGTTGATACTTATTTCTGTGTGAAAATAGCTTTATTTAACAGCACACCTGTAGATGTCAAAATATATTTTCAGTAGTTAAAATATTTGTCAGCAAACAATTAAAAATAGTTAAACAAGCACTACATGATAGCATTATGCATATTATTATATAAGCTATAGGTCTATGTTCAGAAGTACTTTTTTTTACATTATAGTGAGCCAAGTTAAATCTTAAGGTTCCCTGAACAAGTGCAAGGGGTTCCTCTGGAAAATGTAAGTAATAGCAGAGAAAGGAACAAGGCTGGAATTGCAGAAAGTGTATAGTTTGCTTAGTTTTCTTTATCCCAAGTCCCCCAACATTGTTCATAGGTATATAAGGAAATATAATTAAAAGGGGTCACTGGATAACAGTCTCAGCAGCACAGGTCAACTGCCATAGTGTGCTGCTGCTGTCAATTTGCCACCTTGTGAGGCAAGTGTGACAGCAGGGTGCACTCTGCCACATTTTTCATCACCAACTAGTCCTGCAGTCCTACAGAGCATCAAGAGACTGGCGTGGTGTGAGAGCAAGTGACACACCTGGGATTGTGCATCGCTATCACCACCAGGAGTGTCATTCTGTCCTTTTCTTCTACTGTACGTTCTGCTGCAGAGTTGTCAGAGAGAGTTATTCATCTGTCACAGTGGCAGACTGATTACCAAGCAAGTGTGTCACAGACCACCATGGCCACAATGAGACTGGTTTCAAGATATGGGACTAGGACAGGTAAATATAGTTTCACTTGACACCACTATTCTTGGTCCCTGCTCTGGTTCTGATGGTGAGGCAGTTGCAGCATCACATGCCTCATTAAACACAGGGAACATAAAACCCTTAAGTTTCTGTGACACCCAAACCCCAAAAAACAAAATAGAGTGCAGCTGTCACACTACACAAGGTCACAAAGAATGGAGGAGAAAATCCTAGAAGGTGACAAGAGAAACCCCCACCACTGGCATACCATCATTGCCTCCATTACCTCCCTCACTGGCTGATAGTGAGTCTGTAGATGGAAGGATCTGCCAGTTGGTCTCCATACATTGGGTGCCTGTGTTGGTGAGTGGAGTCTGGAGAAAGAATCAGTTGAACAGGGATTTTTTTTTGGGGGGGATTGTTGACTGGTATTTGGGGGATAGTTAATAAAAAAATAAATAAATAAATAAAATTAAAAATAAAATAAGAAATTGTTTTGTAACATGACAGAGACAGGGACCCCCTGACATAAGCTGCAACTGGGGCAGACTGATACTTGACAGGGATAAAGTATTTTGTAGAGGATGATTTGTAGGACTTAGACTTGTTGTTAGAGGTCCAAGTTACTAGGAAACTTTGATTTGTAGGACTTAGACTTATTAGAGGCAAAAGCCCTGAGGAACCATTGATTAGTTGTAGGAAAAAAGACTTGTGTTAGGCCCAAACCCTGAGGAAGTATTGATCTGTAGGCCTTAAACTTAACGGAGGCACAAGTCCTGACTCCAGAGGAAACATTGATTAGTTATAGGAAATTAGACTTGTGTTAGGCCCTAAGGAAACACTGATTTGTAGAACTTGGACTTAGAAACAAATTTGTTTAGTTTTTGGTAGGCATCTGTGTTTTTTTTGTTTTGTTTTTTAAAGAACGGGCCCTGAAAAAATAAAAGGCCCTACTACCCTAGTGCCAGCAGGTCATGTTGCGTTGGCCAGTGGCCACTTCCCATTGTCAAATGCCCCAGTATAATTGCGGAATTTGTGACTGCTATTCTTGCTGCTGCTGAGTTGTTTAAACAGCAAGATGATTAGGCAGCTCAAAGGGAATGGGATCAACAACAGCAGTAAAATGGGTGATGGATGATGAAGGTTCCATTTGCTATGACTAGCTCAATTGATGCACCTGAGGCAGGAACAGCACCATAACTAGCCCCCACCACTTCAGGTATATTTGGAGAAAAGAAGACTTTGTCCAATAATGCTTCTCTACCTGCCCCTCTTCCAAAATCATGGGTGTGTTGTTACTAGAATGAAAATGTATCCCTTAAGAGCAGGAACTGTGCCTCTCATCAGCAACTGCAATGTGCACAGTGTCTGTGGTAAATAAGGGAAAGACTGTGAACAATGGGCACATCTTCACTCACATCAAACACCTGGAACAGCTCTATGCAAATGCCATGGCGCTTAGGGTGCCCAGTGTGAACCCCCCACCCACCAGAAACCAAGTTCTGCTGCTGTCACTATGCCTGTTATCCACTCCCCACTTAAGACACATGACAACTTGCAGAGAGTTTAATAATAATGATGAACCCTCCCTGCCACCAGCTTAGCATATTCTGTGGGATGGAATATCCTCAGACGCTGTTTTATGTCCTGGTTGTGATTATCCTCCACCAGACTTCCATGTGTGGTCAATGCATCACAGAGTGTACAATGGGTGGACACAAACTGTCCCATCCTCACATCTACTGAATGGCTATCAACTGGTGAGGAAGGTAAAGATGAACATGGTGGATCACCAGAAGATTTAGTTACCCTAGAGCAAGAGGTCATGGAGAGCCAGGTGTGTTGCTTGCCACCAAACTTTCAGCCTCTGACTGGGTTTCTTTATTCTCCCTCCTCTTTGGGCTCTGCCTCACCTCTTGTTGCATTTGGTGAGAGTTAGGGATTACAGCAACAGCTATGCCCTATGGGTGGGTGTTTGGCTTTAATGTGTTTCACAAAAATGTAACGGTGTCTGTGTTTGTGTGTTATCAGGGAAGTTTTTCCAAGGTGTGTTCCCTCCTTTCTCCTTTTCTCAAACTTGTCACAATTTGTGCACAGTGCCTTTGTTGATGACTGCACCGTGTCTTCTCCAAGAGAAAAATAGTCCCACACCCAGAACCTCAGGGGGAGGAGAAGGTGGAGAAGAATGGCCTCTTTCTTCTTCTCCTCCACATTCCCCTTCACTGGCTGGGGCAGAGGATGATGTTGCTGCTGTTGCTGCTACTGTCTCAGAATCAGCACTGCAACTAGGACCAGGTGTATTGCTGCTGTCAAGTGGAACCTGTCCTAGTCCAACTTCACTTGTTCACCCCATTCCCAGTGTGTCCACAGTGGTATGTGGCACACTAGCCTGCTCCTCATCATCAGCTTCCCTTGCAACTCAGCAGCAGCAGGAATTAGAGCAACACCAGTCTCTGCAAATTCCATAAGCTCACTGCTGGTGGAAGTAGTGATGCCCATCCCCATCCCTGTCTCCAATTCCTTCTCCGTTTGGGATAAAAAGGTCATCAATGTTTCTTCCACCCCAGCTTCTCAAACATCATCATCACCACCACCACTGGATAATACTTGCTGCTGCTCTATTAGAGAAACATCTCAACGGTTGTAGGACGTTATGAGAAATATGACAGTGGGTCTCCTAATGTCACACTTGCCATCTCTTGTTGACCTAAAGAAAGCAGACTGGCAGCCCTAGCAGCAGGCACAGGCAGCTGATCTGTGCTCCTTGTGGTGGTGGTATTATTGCTGCTAGGCAACAATTCTGCCCTCTTCAGGATCATTTTCCACCTGGACAATGCCATGGGGGGAAGGGTAAAATTACAGGTAAAATAACAATTATCTGAAATATTTTACCCAGTGCATGTTAGCCTAATAATTTAGTCTTAAATTACATGTACCAGCTAGTATTAATACTGTTCAGAGTCTGATTTTCGCAGGGATTTCATTTGAAACAAAAGGGTTCAGCAGCATTGAAAAGATTGAGAACCATTGCTTTACATACTATTGAGATGGAAAGATGACATTAAATAATTCATGTTTAACCTTTGCCACATCCATTTTATCTGTTGAAGATGGAAAAACTATCTGCACTAAAGAATGTTTTCATTCTGTATCAAAAGAAAATAAATAACTCATTCCTGGTTCCAACAATAGACATTGCATGGCTAAATTACCACCTGTTTAAATGATTCATAAAAAGGTTTCAGCCTTTACTTGAAAACATTCACTGTATACACCAGTAACATTTGTGTTAGTGAAAACTTCAAAATCTATAATGCCCTCTGTTTAGACACAAATCACAATAAATAAGTGAAATCAATAATTATTTATGTAAAATACACATTTTGCCACAACATTTTTTGCCACATTTGTAGGGTTGGGCGAAACTGTTCACCTGTCACGGTAACCCAGGCAAATAATCACACAACACAGTACAAGTAAATTTAACCAGTTTATTAAAGAAAATAATAGTAACAACAGAAATAATACAAATGACAATAAGATCGAACACTTCCTCATCCTTGGGGAGACAGGCGTAAGGACAGTGTCTATTCCACTCCACAAGCTGACACTGAACTGCAATCGGGCAGTAGATAACACGGGTACAGAACCAGACTTGGCTTTCACCAACAGATAGGAACCTGGAACGCCAGGACTAGAAAATGGAGAGTACCCGGACAACCTCCTGAGAGGGATGTCAGATGATAGTGCACAGCAACGTATCAGCAAGGTACCAACAGAAGTCCACACAGCGGAGGTACTCTAGGAGTATCACGGTGCCCGTGATTTGCTGCAGTTACTTGTCTGTCACCAGTAGGGGGCTTCTATTGGCTGTCTGCAGATAGCCCGCCTCTTATTGACTATTTAAACCTGGATTGGGCACCCTTTGAGTGCCCTTTCGTGTTGTTTCTGACCTTTTTGCTATCACTATGCTAGTGATAGCTGGGCCTCTGTTCCAGTGTTCCTGAGTTCCTGATCTCATGTGTTCCTGAGTTCCTGATCTCTACTGTTCCAGTGTTTCCTGCATGCTGAAGTACTTCCAGTCCTGGTTCCGGCCTAATCTCTGGTGTTGCAGTTCCTGCTGAACTTCTCTGCTGTTTTCTGACCTGACTGATCGTTGCTGGTTCCTGTCATCTCATCACCTGTCTTCAGTATCCTGGCGACCTTCTGCCTGGTCGCGTTGGTGACATTGATACAATTCCGTGTTGGTCCCAGCGTGCGGACGCTGGTTTGCTCCCAAGCCTTGCGGCTATACAAACTCGCTTGTTACACCAGTGTGCGGTCACTGGTTTGCTCCAAAGCCTATCAGCTATACAAATCTGTGTTGGTCCCAGCGTGCGGACGCTGGTTTGCTCCTAAGCCTTGCGGCTATACAAACTCGCTTGTTACACCAGTGTGCGGTCACTGGTTTGCTCCAAAGCCTATCAGCTATACAATTCTGTGTTGGTCCCAGCGTGCGGACGCTGGTTTGCTCCTAAGCCTTGCGGCTATACAAACTCACTTGTTACACCAGTGTGCGGTCACTGGTTTGCTCCAAAGCCTTTCAGCTATACTAATCTGTGTTGGTCCCAGCGTGCGGACGCTGGTTTGCTCCTAAGCCTTGCGGCTATACAAACTCGCTTGTTACACCAGTGTGCGGTCACTGGTTTGCTCCAAAGCCTATCAGCTATACAATTCTGTGTTGGTCCCAGCGTGCGGACGCTGGTTTGCTCCTAAGCCTTGCGGCTATACAAACTCACTTGTTACACCAGTGTGCGGTCACTGGTTTGCTCCAAAGCCTTTCAGCTATACTAATCTGTGTTGGTCCCAGCGTGCGGACGCTGGTTTGCTCCTAAGCCTTGCGGCTTTACTACTCGCTTGTTACTCCAGTGTGCGGTCACTGGTTTGCTCCAAAGCCTATCAGCTATACAAATCTGTGTTGGTCCCAGCGTGCGGACGCTGGTTTGCTCCTAAGCCTTGCGGCTATACTACTCACTTGTTACTCCAGTGTGCGGTCACTGGTTTGCTCGCTAAGCCTAACGGCTATACTATTCAGTGTTGTTTCCAGCGTGCGGACGCTGGTTTGCTCCAAAGCCTTGCTGCTTAACGATTCTGCTAATTTGCCAGTTCCATCTGACTGCTGCTATTATCTCTGGGCTGCCCTGCCCGGTATTGGTAAGGCCGGTAGAACCTATTGCCACATTCCATCTGAGGTTGCCTTACCCGGTATTGGCAGGGCCGGTAGAGCCTACATTGTGTATCTATTGAGGCTGCCTTGCCCGGTAATTTGGTAAGGCCGGTAAAACCGTTATGCTATTCCATCTGCAGGTTGCCTTACCCGGTATTGGCAAGGCCGGTAGAGCCTAAAGACTGTCCTGTCCGGTATATTGACAGGACCGGTAGAGTCTGCCTTCTGTCTGTGCTATATTCTGTATATATATATATGTATGTTATTGCCATCCTAAGTTATCATTTATTATTTCAATAAAATTGATTTTTTTTACCTAAAACTTGTGTCTGAGAGTCATAATAAACCGTGACAGTACGAAAGGGACATGACCTCAGACAGCAAGGTTGAAGGTAACGCACAGAATATCCATTGGAGGATGGATGTGCTCGAGCAACGTTTGGATCAGTTGGCAGTTGCAATTCAAACGATCCTTGAACGCACGGTACCTGCTGACCAATCTAGCTCTAGCCCGGTGGTCTCGCCAAGTCAGACACCGGAAAGTGATACCAGACCCCTAAGGGGTACTGTTAAAGGGTTAACGGCTTCTGCACCCTTGCCGCTAAGATATGATGGTGACCCTAGTCTCTGCAGAGGGTTCATCAATCAACTCGAAATCTTTATGGAATTGACGGCACATGCATTTCCCAATGATCGTAGTAAAGTGGGGTTCACGATATCACTGCTCACTGGCAGAGCATTGGCTTGGGCTAACCCCTTGTGGGAGAATGCTAAACCTTGTACTAAGAACTTTAGTGAATTTGTGCGTTCCTTTCGAAGAGTGTTTGAGCCTCCTGGTAGAACCACCTCTGCTGCCAAACGCCTTATGGAGATACAACAGGGCAGTCGTACAGTGGGCGACTATGCCATCGAATTCCGCACATTGGCAGCAGAGGTAGGTTGGAATAACGAGGCATTATTGGCAGCCTTCTCTCAAGGCCTGAATGACCACATTAAAGACGAAATCGCTGCTAAAGATCTACCTATTGATCTAGATGATTACATTGAGTATGTTATGATAATTGACTCCAGAATACGTGAGAGATCAATTGCCAGAGATCGTAAGTTACGGTCAAAAAATAATGAGCCTAGTAGCATGTTTTGCCCACCCATCCCTCCCTTGGCATTGAAGTCTAGTGAACCAGTACGGGAAACAAGTGAACCTATGGAAATAGGCTTCACTAGACTATCCAAGGCAGAGAGACTATATCGCAAAAAACAAGGGTTATGTTTATACTGCGGTAAAAAAGGGCACTTGCTAAATTCCTGTCTGGTACGTCCGGGAAACGCACACACCTAGGGTATCTTGGGGGACAGGCCCTAGGTGGTGTACAATCGTCCCCAGTGTCGGGCATAATGAAACCCACCATACAGGTGGTATTGTCTTGGGCACAACGCTCTGTGGAGGTTTTGGCCTTGGTTGACTCCGGTGCAGCAGGGTATTTTATGGATAATACCTTTGCTGAATTGCACGGAGTTCCACGCATTGAAAGAGAAAACCCCTTGACTATTGAAGCGATTGATGGTAGACCCTTAGAACCGCCTCAGGTTATATTTGAAACTATGCCATTGTCTATGACTATTGGGGCACTTCACAGAGAAGAGCAGCAGTTTCAACTGATTAATTCCCCGCACCATGCGGTGATATTGGGATTTCCGTGGTTACAGTTACATAACCCACAATTCGATTGGAAAAAGTGTGAAATTGCTGCTTGGTCCCAGTTTTGTATGGACAAGTGCGTCATCCAGCCTATTAAGGTCATGTGCACCTCCTCTGCTATGCCGGATGTGTACCAACAGTTTGGCGATGTTTTTAGCAAAGGAGAGGCTAGTATGCTACCCCAGCATAGACCTTATGATTGTTGCATTGAATTGCAGCCTGGTGCAGTACCTCCGAAAGGACGCACTTATCCATTATCTTGTGATGAAAATACGGCTATGGAGGATTACATTTCTGATGCCCTTGCTAGAGGGATCATACGTAAATCTACCTCTCCAGCTGGGGCTGGGTTCTTTTTTGTAAAAAAGAAAAATGGCGAATTAAGACCATGCATTGACTACCGGGGCTTGAATAAACTAATGGCAAAAAACGCATACCCAATACCACTCATCACCGAGCTTTTTGACAGGCTTAAGGGCGCTTCGATATTTACCAAGTTGGACCTACGGGCCGCTTACAATCTGGTTCGCATTCGAGCAGGTGATGAGTGGAAAACTGCCTTTAATACTCGAGCTGGGCACTACGAGTATCTAGTAATGCCTTTTGGGCTGTGTAATGCACCCGCAGTTTTCCAGGAACTGATAAATGATGTTCTGAGAGATATGTTACAGACATGTGTTGTGGTGTACCTCGACGATATACTGATTTACTCCCAAAACATGGCACAGCACATCAAAGATGTATCCGCAGTATTGCTACGACTCCGTGAGAACAAATTATTTTGTAAAATGGAAAAATGTGAGTTTCATAGAACCAGTGTGCCATTCTTGGGGTTCATAATTGGCAATGATGGCATTGCCATGGACAAAGAAAAGTTGTCAGCTGTCCTACAATGGCCAAAACCCAAGGGTCTTAAAGCCATACAGCGTTTCCTGGGTTTCGCTAATTATTATAGGAGGTTTATTAAGAACTTTTCTTCCATTGTCAAACCTCTGTCCGATCTTACGCACAAGGGTGCTAATCCTTCTTGTTGGCCGGTATCTGCTGAGAAAGCCTTTGAGAATTTGAAGCTGGCATTTGCTGCGGCTCCTGTGTTATCCCACCCCAATCCTTTACTTCCATTTACGTTAGAGGTTGATGCCTCAGATATTGGGGTCGGGGCAGTACTTTCGCAGCGACACGAGAAAGGTGGAACTCTCAGACCTTGTGGGTTTTTCTCTAAAAAGTTGACTGTCACTCAAAGCCACTATGAGATAGGTGACAGAGAATTATTGGCCATTATCCTTGCTCTTAAGGAATGGCGTCATTTGCTTGAAGGTACTAAGAATCCTGTCTTAATCCTAACAGATCATAAGAATCTGACCTATCTCTCGGAGGCCAAGAGATTGTCCTCTCGTCAGGCCAGGTGGGCACTGTTCCTGTCTCGATTTAATTTCATTGTATCATATTTACCAGGGTCAAAAAATATCAGGGCTGATGCACTGTCAAGACAATTTGAGGCCGACAGTGACAGAGTGGAAGCACCAGCTCCTATCATCCAACCTGATAGAATACTGGCTACTATACGCACGAGTATCACTTCTCCTCTAGGGGAGGAGATCCTGGCCTCTCAGGGGTCCGCTCCCCATGAAACCCCAGTGGGCAAATGTTTTGTCGCTGAATCATTTCGTACTAGGCTGCTCGAAACCTACCATTCCTCTAAGGCTGCGGGACATATTGGTAGAGACCAATTGTTATGGTCCCTTTCTCAGTTATTTTGGTGGCCTTCCATGAGAAACGATTGTGCCGAATTTACGAATGCCTGTGCCACCTGCGCCCGCGCTAAGACCCCGAGACATCTCCCTGTGGGCTTGCTTCAACCGGTGCCTAATGGCGAACGCCCCTGGTCTCATGTTTCCATTGATTTTATGGGAGAGTTGCCTATGTCGAAGGGGTACTCCTTTATATTCATGGTGGTGGACAGGTTTTCTAAAATGGCTCATTTCGTGCCCCTCCGTGGTCTTCCTTCAGCGAAGGAATTGGCAATGGTGTTCGCCAGAGAAGTATTCCGGTTGCATGGAGTGCCTAGGGTACTGGTGTCTGACAGGGGGAGCCAGTTTGTGTCTAGATTTTGGAGGGCATTTTGCCAACAGATGGGCATACAGCTGTCCTTCTCCTCTGCCTACCATCCCCAGACCAATGGAGCCGCTGAACGAGCTAATCAGGGCTTGGAACAATTTCTCCGTTGTTTCGTTACTGACCATCATGATAATTGGTCCGACTTGTTGCCTTGGGCAGAGTTCGCCAGGAACTGTGCGGTCAATTCTTCATCTGGGAGCTCTCCGTTTCTGATTAATTATGGGTTCCAGCCCTGTTTGCTTCCAGACTCATTTCAGACGCAACAGATTCCAGCTCTGGATGAGCATATCGAGCAACTCCGTTCCACATGGGCACAAGTTCAGAGGGCACTTGGTCAGTCATTTCAGCGTCATCAGCGCCATGCTAATCGCAGAAGGCTTCCAGCGGTTTCCTTTCAGGTTGGGGATAGAGTATGGCTTTCCTCCAGAAATCTCAAGCTGCAGGTTCCGTCTAATAAGTTGGCTCCTCGGTTTATTGGTCCATACAGAGTTATTCGCAAAATTAACCCTGTCTCCTATGCACTAGACCTACCTGCATCCATGCGTATCCATAATGTGTTCCATGTGTCCCTTCTTAAGCCTCTGGTTTGCAATCGCTATACTACCACACCTGTGGTGCCAGGACCTGTTGAGGTCGAGGGCCAGGAGGAGTACGAGGTTCAGAGCATTATTGATTCCCGTAGGCTTAGAGGAAGGGTACAGTACCTGGTACATTGGAAAGGGTATGGTCCTGAGGATCGATCATGGGTGGATAGTACGGACCTTCATGCACCTAGGTTAACTAGGGCCTTTCATGCCAATTACCCGCAGAAACCTAAACCCTATTCTAGGAGAGGGGGTCTTTGAAAGGGGGGTACTATCACGGTGCCCGTGATTTGCTGCAGTTACTTGTCTGTCACCAGTAGGGGGCTTCTATTGGCTGTCTGCAGATAGCCCGCCTCTTATTGACTATTTAAACCTGGATTGGGCACCCTTTGAGTGCCCTTTCGTGTTGTTTCTGACCTTTTTGCTATCACTATGCTAGTGATAGCTGGGCCTCTGTTCCAGTGTTCCTGAGTTCCTGATCTCATGTGTTCCTGAGTTCCTGATCTCTACTGTTCCAGTGTTTCCTGCATGCTGAAGTACTTCCAGTCCTGGTTCCGGCCTAATCTCTGGTGTTGCAGTTCCTGCTGAACTTCTCTGCTGTTTTCTGACCTGACTGATCGTTGCTGGTTCCTGTCATCTCATCACCTGTCTTCAGTATCCTGGCGACCTTCTGCCTGGTCGCGTTGGTGACATTGATACAATTCCGTGTTGGTCCCAGCGTGCGGACGCTGGTTTGCTCCCAAGCCTTGCGGCTATACAAACTCGCTTGTTACACCAGTGTGCGGTCACTGGTTTGCTCCAAAGCCTATCAGCTATACAAATCTGTGTTGGTCCCAGCGTGCGGACGCTGGTTTGCTCCTAAGCCTTGCGGCTATACAAACTCGCTTGTTACACCAGTGTGCGGTCACTGGTTTGCTCCAAAGCCTATCAGCTATACAATTCTGTGTTGGTCCCAGCGTGCGGACGCTGGTTTGCTCCTAAGCCTTGCGGCTATACAAACTCACTTGTTACACCAGTGTGCGGTCACTGGTTTGCTCCAAAGCCTTTCAGCTATACTAATCTGTGTTGGTCCCAGCGTGCGGACGCTGGTTTGCTCCTAAGCCTTGCGGCTATACAAACTCGCTTGTTACACCAGTGTGCGGTCACTGGTTTGCTCCAAAGCCTATCAGCTATACAATTCTGTGTTGGTCCCAGCGTGCGGACGCTGGTTTGCTCCTAAGCCTTGCGGCTATACAAACTCACTTGTTACACCAGTGTGCGGTCACTGGTTTGCTCCAAAGCCTTTCAGCTATACTAATCTGTGTTGGTCCCAGCGTGCGGACGCTGGTTTGCTCCTAAGCCTTGCGGCTTTACTACTCGCTTGTTACTCCAGTGTGCGGTCACTGGTTTGCTCCAAAGCCTATCAGCTATACAAATCTGTGTTGGTCCCAGCGTGCGGACGCTGGTTTGCTCCTAAGCCTTGCGGCTATACTACTCACTTGTTACTCCAGTGTGCGGTCACTGGTTTGCTCGCTAAGCCTAACGGCTATACTATTCAGTGTTGTTTCCAGCGTGCGGACGCTGGTTTGCTCCAAAGCCTTGCTGCTTAACGATTCTGCTAATTTGCCAGTTCCATCTGACTGCTGCTATTATCTCTGGGCTGCCCTGCCCGGTATTGGTAAGGCCGGTAGAACCTATTGCCACATTCCATCTGAGGTTGCCTTACCCGGTATTGGCAGGGCCGGTAGAGCCTACATTGTGTATCTATTGAGGCTGCCTTGCCCGGTAATTTGGTAAGGCCGGTAAAACCGTTATGCTATTCCATCTGCAGGTTGCCTTACCCGGTATTGGCAAGGCCGGTAGAGCCTAAAGACTGTCCTGTCCGGTATATTGACAGGACCGGTAGAGTCTGCCTTCTGTCTGTGCTATATTCTGTATATATATATATGTATGTTATTGCCATCCTAAGTTATCATTTATTATTTCAATAAAATTGATTTTTTTTACCTAAAACTTGTGTCTGAGAGTCATAATAAACCGTGACAAGGAGCCTGCTAAATACTGAATTGCAGTTGCACAGTGCGTAACCCAGAGTGAGACAGAAAGAGACAGCAGTGAACACTCTAAAGTAGTGTACCAAGAGGCAACGGGTGGAGCGATACAGGTAACACTACGAGCCGGGGGCCAATGGGATTGCACAGTGTGGAGGCAACTAACAATGCTACCAGTAAGGTAGAGATGTACCAGCTAGGTAGGGCCTGGAGGCAATGGTATTGCACAGTGTGGAGGCAGCTAGCAACACTACTTGCAAGGTAGTAGTTGCACCGGATAGGTAGAGCACGCCTATAGCTATACCTGGGGACAGTGGTAGTCAGGCAGGAGCGAGAGTAGCATGGAGCGTAGGCCAGACAAGCCACAGTCAGGAAACAGATCAGGTAGTCAGTCGCATCCGGGGTCAGCACAGAGTCGGTAGTCGGACAAACCAGAGTCATACACGGATCAGTTAGTCAGATGGAGCCAAGGTCAAACACCGGATCGGATAGTCAGACAAGCCAAGGATCAAGAACCAGGAGATATCTGATGCCAAGCAAAGGTCAAAACAAGCAACACTGGAATGAGCACAGAAACACCACAAAAGGGCGATTAAGCACAGTTTGTGGGCAGATTATAAGGCCGCCGCCTGGGCTGGAGCACAATAGGCCACGCAGACAGGAAGTTACAAAATAGAGAGCATGGTGTAGAGACGTGCGCCTGCCGATAGCGGCAGAGCAGAGGATGTGTCCAGAACCCACCACCAGATAGAATAGCAGGCAAGGAAATCATGGGCACCGTGATATCACCTTAGAAGTGAAATAGGCAAAAATGGCAATTCCCGCTGAGGGGGAAATTTTTTTTGTGAAAATTTCAGATTTGCTACTTTTTCCTGCTTAGCTTATTGCATTGAAATCAATGGTAAGACAGAATTTTCCTACCATGTGGCTAGCTTTCCTTCTTTTCCTGCAGGTATAGTATAAAAAGGTGTAAAGATGCCAGAGCACATCGTTTTGTGTTTATAAGAGATAGAGAAAGCAACACAATTTTGAGATACTTAGAATTGGCAATTAAAGCAATGTTAGGGTGTAGCTTAGGACTCTTGTGGGCAGGCAATTTGTTTACTTTGTTAGGGGAGTCTGAGGTACTCTGTGGGAGTGTGTAGAAAGGAGATGTATCCAATATAAGCCAACATCTTGGATGACTGAGGCATGAAGCTGTGATCCAAGCTTCTTCCGTTTGTGGCTGCTATCTCTGTGTTAGGAGGAGCCTGGAGTTGTATGAAGCTAGCAAAGGAGATTTACCCAAAATACCCCAAAAGTTGCAAAGTACCCACACATGCTGCCTTGAAACTCTCACCACCTCCCCAAGTCATGTTACACAGTTCTTCTGCCAGGTACTGCAAAACCACACTTACTGGGTTCTTACAAAGGAGTAAAAAAATCCCAAAGTATGCCCATTGAATGACGAAGTTGCCAAGATATTGGAAATTAACATGCTGTCTTATTCGTTTGTAGAAAACCAAGGTTTTAAATAAATAATGTCATATGTTGCTCCTGTCATGGGTAATCATTGATTATGATCAGTCTGGTATATAAATAAAACTATAAATAAAACTAAGTTCTGGGTATGTAATGATTAAAACACATTTTATTATTTATCTACTTATTTTCTTTCCTTATAGCATTGTATGTTCAAGGTCATTTGCAGAATGTTAGAAACTATGTTTATACTTAGTGCTTCTAGTGTTCAAGACTGTTTAGTGCCTTATTTTTTGTTTATTTGTTTATAGAACATCCTTTGCCTAGGTAAACAAGGCATTTTTGTTTGTTTATTCTTGTTGTTGAAACTAATCTTTGTTTAACGACCGGGTTTAACATTTGTACCAAAGTGAAAAATGTATTTTGCCAGAAAAGCAAAATTTGTGCTAGAATAGTGAAAATTTGTGGTTTCATATTCTGTATCAATAGTGAAGTGTTTGCTAGAATAGAAAAAATTATGTTAGAAAAAGAGGTGTGGCAAAGCTTACTCATATATTAAATATATATGAATAATACAAATGATAAGACAATGAACTGAAGAGAGAACAGGGAGATTAATTCTAAGCCGAACTAGTATTTGTCTTTTTGCAAGCATACTTTTTAAATCTCTGTATAATACATGGTATATGAATATTAATAATAAATATATATTTAAATATGTACCTGTTTAAGTATATTTGAAACTCTTGTCCCTTTCTTTATTGTACTCACTATATTAAGGAATTGTGAGACTAATCTACATACACAAAATCAGGGGTAGTTGAACTTGTTATGAGAGTAGGGAATAACTGCACTCTGCCACTTTGTGCATGCAGAATTTTGAGACACAATCCAACAAAGCCACAGATGTGTTAAATAAACTAGAGCATGTGATAGAGGAATGGTTTCTAGCCCATTCCTTGCATACTAGTTTTGTATCTGTTGATAATGGCTCCAACATAATATCTTCCTTGAGAATATATAATATGGTGCATGTACTATCTAGTTGTATCTAGATTCCTCTCACTCTATGAAACCCTCAGAGAGATGATGAATATCGCCTTTAAAATCTGTGCCCATTTTAGCACAATGCATTCTATTCCATTCAAGAAAGTAAAAACCGGCCCCATCACCAGCTGAGAATGGAGGTCCTTACCGACTGGCATTCCACATTGAATATGCTAGAGCATTTGTACAGGCAGAAAAAGGCCATCAGTGAATATACAATGCAAGACTGGAAGACTTTGGAGAAAGCATCATTATCACTTGGGCAATAGCAACTAATAATGTGTGATGTATGGAGGCCACCCTGCCGATTAGTCTTGTAGGGGCAGGAAGTAATGAGATTCTCCCACTTATATATTTTCTGCAGAAAAACTGAGGCGCATGGCTGAAGAATCTTACAACAATGACAATACAGACATTCACCAGCTAGAGAAGCACATGCTAGCATGCTTTGAGCAGGATCCTTGCATAGTGTCCATTCAAAGAAATGAGGAATACATTCTTGTTACTTTCCTGGACCCCTGATTTAAACATAACATTTCTGAATTTTTTGCAATAACATGATCAATGGGTGCTAAATCATGATGATCACTAGCATCTGTCTGAGGAATCAGATTCTGTCAAAGAATATAAAGATATGCTTCCAGATCAAGTTGAAAGTTGAACTATGGAGGATGAGAGATAAAAATTTAAGGCCAATTAAAGTGGTCGAAAGTATAATGAAAGTGAAGTTGAAAAATGTTATAAAAGCAGCAGCATCAGCAGCAGTATCAAGAACATTCCAACATATTTAAGAACATAAAGAGAACAAACAACCAGAAGGGGCGCAGACCAATAGAATGGTATATTCTTCAGTGACAATAAATTATAGAATATATATACTCAGAAGTACCGGCCTATTATATACATAAAACCGGTATTCTCAGCATGCAGGGAACAACTGTCCACCCTGCTCGGAGATAAACCTCCTGTCGTGGATAAAATTAACTAAGTCCTCTTATAAATGTAGTCACATTTAATAAGTATAAAAACAACGCATTAACAGCCAAAACGAACGCTCAACGTGTTTCTACGCATACTGCCTTTTCTTCAGGAGCAGTCTTTGCTCTAAAGCATACAATTAAGAAACCCGTACCTGTGCTCAGGTTGCCTCTTTATACTTCTCCATATGTGTCCATAATTGAAAAATCTGCACGTCCAAACTTTCCTCCATTGGATGTATAGTGTGCATGCTCCAAAACAAATGCATCATGTCAGTGGGGAAAAGACAGAAAGTACAAGCCCCACTGAGCATGCACATGAATGGATGCAAACTATAAGAGCTAAAATTCGCACAACCGGACGTAATTTGGTCCGTACAATGGCCCAGTGTGTATATGTGGACACATAACTCACTGTAAGATCCGTGAAAAGGATATTCATGTGTGCCCACACACGTAGTGGTATCAAAATCTAGGAAAAAATAATAAACTATATTGACACATTTGGAGATAAAAAAGAGGAGAGCTGTACACAGAACTGTATGGCTATAATAACACAATATGCACATAAAATACATATAAGAACAATAAACATATATTAATATATACAAACACAAAAGACAAACAAATATATACAAAATAGCACAAGACAGTTGTTCCCTGCATGCAGAGAATACCAGTTCTATGTATAATAGACTGGTGAGTTACATCTTGTGAGTATATCTAGTCTATAATTTATTGTCACTGAAGAATATATTCTATTGGTCTGCGCCTCTTCTGGTTGTCTGTTCTCTTTTTGTTCGAGGATTACGCTTTTGGGGTCCTTGCATGTATGTCGGTGAGCTGCATTCCAAAACCATTGTATGGAATGACTGAGTGAAGGCAGTCTTGAGACCTTCACCTGTCCAGTGGACCACTTGAGTGGTCTTTTATATTGTGAGTATGCTGGTGTATTCGGTGGTAGACATCAATTTAGGAACTTATTACACTATGAAGCACCACTCTTTTTGTTTTTGTCTTATTTAAGAAAATGTCATCGTTATCACACAAAAATATTAATGTGTCTTGGGGCAGCAATCTAACATTTATGGTGGTGGTGGTCTTGGCAGAACTTCTTTATGAGACTTGCTCACAGAGTATGGGTAACTGATGCACTCCGTTACCAACCCATTCTTTGGAAGCAAGTCTCATAGAGAAGGCTAGCTACTTTGTAGGCAAAAATGAAGACTTCATTAACTGCTGGCAAACAAAACAGTGTGGGTGGCCAGCACTGACATGTACTGCTGTGGAAACCCTTAGTTGCCCAGAAGCAAGTGTTTGGACCACTGCTGCGACAACTGAATAATGTTTAAAAATAATCTGATAATAATGCAGGCTTAAATTGTAATGCTAATAATTTGTCTATTATTCATTCCGATGAATCATGATGATATACACACATTAATCACAACAACAGCACAAACACTATACACATCTGCCACATTGAGTGTTATCTTGTTTTTTATTTTGTTTATTTTTTATTGCTTTAAAATTAATTAACAGTAGGCTCAAAGAAAGAAAAGCCTGAAAAACATTTGTTATTATAAGTTAAATATTCAAAACATTACAGCAGTAAGGCTAGCCTTGGAAAAAATTGATTGTGAGCTTAACCTTCTGAGTGCCAGAGTGGTAAGAAACACATTGTTTTGCAATGCATTAAGTACCCCTCTGGCATTCAAAATGTTAAAACAAGCCCTCATTAACCCCTTAATGACCAGCCGCACACGCACACGGCCATCACTTAATGCCCACAGAACTTTTTTTTTTTCTGCTACTCTGATTGTGTACTCCTCGAACAGTGTGCAGCTGTGCAGGGACCTGGAATTCCATGACGTACGTGTACACCCTTTGTCCTTTAGGGACATCCACTTGTGACGTACATGTGAAAAACAATCCTGGAAAAAATTGTATGCCCTACTGGACTAGTGCCAGTAGTGCTAGAGGATGGTGGCAAATGCCACTTGTGACACTTTGACATTTGTTACTGATGTTATTGCTGCTGCTGAGTCATCTAAGCAGCAGGAAGATTAAGATGCTGCATGGGACTGGGCTAATCATTAGCACTGATATAAGACAGGCAGTGCTTCCACTTGACACTAGCCCTAGTGCTGATGCTAAGGCAGCAACAACACTATAAAAGTGCCCACACCACTTCAGGTGCCTCTAGAGAGAAGAAATTGTTGAAATATGCATCTCCTCCTGTACTTCCTCTAAAATAATGGACATGTTGGATTATTTTTTTCCCTTGAATGCAGGAAGAAACTGCAATGTGCACAGTGTGTGCAAAGAAGCATTTTGAAATAGCGGAAGGACTAGGAAGTATCACAACAATTGACACATGTGCTCTCATATTACAAAACAGACACAACTGCAACCAAACAACTTAGGTTGGTAATGTAAAAGCATCCCCCAAGAAATCAAGGATTTCTGTCACTATGGCCTTTGTCCTCTCTGCTAAGGACACACGATGACAAGAAGACTAAAAAAAAAAATGATGAATCCTCCTTGCCACCAGCTTGGCATATTCAGAGGGATAGAAGGTCTGTAGATGCACCATGATACCTCGTATTCAATTGTTCTCCACCACATTGCCATATGTGATCAGTGCACCACACAATGTTTAATAGGTTGACACAAACTGCTAGATCCTCACATCTGCAGAATCACTATCAGCTGGTGGTAGGACAGAATGGAGGCAATGGTTGTATGCCAGAGGAGTAGGAAGAGAACCCTGAGGTTGCTGGGTAAGAACACTGCTTACAATTTCCCACACCTGGATCTCATGACTCTGGTGTTACTCTTGTCATCAAACTTTCAGGCTTTGTTTGTCTTGTATTCCTCTGGGATTTTCTCCCCCGTTCTTTTTGCCCTTGGAGGAAGGACAAGTGGCACAGTGACAGTGGCTCTTGATTTCTTTTTTGGGGTTTTGGCTTTCATATGCATTCACCGCAACAAGGCAGAAAATCTTCACATTTCTCGAAGGGTGGCAATTTCTGTGGAAAAATTGGAAATATTTTGCTTTTTTCATAGAAATTTCTGTGGGAACAAAACTGGACTTTTCTCCCTTCCCTAAATACTAGTGCACAGACATATCTTTATTACCTACCACACTTACGCTGATAAAATAACCACCAAACACTGAACTTAGGAAGAATAGCAACAGTGTTTATTGGAATAATATTGGTGAAAAAGTATGTGGAGATTAAAGTATTATACATCCAACCAATAAATAAACAGTCCTGGCATTTATCGAACTCCATAACCAGAGATATCCCAGGTGTAAAAAATCACTGTACAGGAACTCCCTTAAGAAAATATAAGACAGTATTTCTGATGTAGAGCCCTCAGTTAATTTATATAAGTTTGTGAACATTCACAGAAAATATATAAATATGATATTTTAGCTATATTCAGTAAACAAATGAATAGCAGGGCTGCATAAGCCTCTGAAGGAAACCAGTAGTTGGATAGAGTGGTAGTTAAGGGGTGAAATAATATGTGAACTCAATATAATCACAATATATATGTCGATAGCACTCAAACCCACATTATTACTCTAACAAGGAAGACAGGTATCTGATGCACTGTCGATAAAATCCAAATGATGATCTGTATACCCAGATATATGAAGATTGTTCATCTGTGGGAAACGGGCAACACAGCAGAGTGAACAGACAGAGCCACAGGCCAGCACCAGTTAGGATAGTCAGACTGTTACAGTTTGCAAAACAAGGAGTCAGACTGAATAGTTAAGAACACCTTTATTAATAATCATAATAATAATAATAATAAGCAAATGCAAGGAAGTATGACAGTACAAGCAGAGGGTGACTGGAAAGGCTAGAGACTCTATCAGCAATAGGAGCCTGCTGATGGGTCAGCCACACTGCTGAAGACTAGGCCGAAGCCAGCTGAAAGTCTCAGGAATCGGAGAGAATGTAACACTGAACCTACAGACTTCTGTAAGGGGCAACGGAGGAGACCACTGACACATGCCTGCAGTCAGTACAGAAGAGCTCATCTCCAATAAGGATGGCAACAATGGAGACTACTGACTCACACCTGCAGTCAATAAGGCCGGAGTCTGCCAGAGCCCCAGGATTGCACAAGGATGGATGTCTGTAGGTATGGAGCCACAAGTGAAGTAAACAGACAGATCCACAGGTAGCACCAGCTAGGATAGTCAGACAAGCCAGATTCATACACGGAGCAGATAGTCAGCCATAGCCACAGGTCTGCACCAGAAAGGATGTCCACTAGGAGTAAGTTACACTGGGAGGATAGTTGGACAGAGCCCCAGGTCAGCACTAGAATGGAGACAAGCCAGGGTCATACACGGGGTGGTTAGTCAGCCAGAGCCACAGGTCTGCACAAAATAGGATGTCCACTAGGAGTAGGTAAAGACGGGAGGATAGTTCTACAGAGCCCCAGGTCAGCACCAGAATGGATAGTCAGACAAGCCAGGGTCATACACGGAGTGGGTAGTCAGCCACAGTCACAGGTCTGCACCAGATTGGATGTCTAAGACAAATGGAGCGCAGAGAGAGAATGATCAGACAGAGCCGCAGGTCAGCACCAGAATGGATAGTCAGACAAGCCGGGTCATACACAGGATACAGGACAACTGGAACTAGAACTGCACTGAACAACAACGTAAGTGCCTGATCAAAGATGCCAGTAACAAGTAACATACACGAGGAGGCCTCAGGCAAAGAGGGGTGCAGCCAGTGATGCCGGAGCGTCAGTCCAGAACCCCGCTCCTGGCAGAATGGTGCAGGCCATGGTAAGGCACTGTGACAGAGAAGGAGAAATCATCTTGTCACTTACCTTCTTAATGGCATAGTGTCCATCAGATTCCCTGTAGTCTTACAGCGCCTTGTGTTTAACTTCTAGAAAAAAATTGCTATGTATTTCAAACAAAGACTTTTCTAGTGTGCAAGAGGTTCTCCTGAATTTCTTCCCTGTGAGAATTTTAATAGAAAGGTGAATTGTCTCTCCCTTTCCAAGGACATTTCTACAAGATGGAAATGAAATCTTATACACATCCTTGTTTGTAACAATAAAGCCAACATAATATATAAATATTAATAAAAAATAAACTAGATGATAATGCCAGTGATGTAATTAGAATTTTACTGGTTGTTTATTGATAACTGTCAGGATTAGATTATTTTTTCACATTTCATAGTCAACCATTGTTCTTGCAGCTCTCCTACCTACACATGTAACTATGTTCCTACACTGTTAATACATTATTTTTGTAGAAAATGTTTTACCAGGAAGAATGCATTGTTTTCTCTCCTTGTCAAGTATGTCCTGACAATAGAAGTGTTACACATTTATACATGAATAGAAAACAATAAAATAAAAATTACTCCTTAGCATTTAACCCCTTAGTGATGCGTGACATACTAGGAACGTCACACAATTCCATCCTTTAAGGACAGGTGAAAGTCATGGCATGTTAAGACTTGCTGGCAGGGTACATCAGGGCATGCTTTGATCATCCCAGGGAGGCTGTACAAAGATCACATGTGCCGATAGAGCCACATGACAAAGATATACATTGCCTTTATTAGTGTTCTATGCCTCTCTCTCTTTCTCACTGCGTGAGGAAGAGAGAAGCAGAGAATTCACATCTCCTCAGGGAAAATGGCGAAAATGGGGGGAACACTCTTCATTTAAACATAGGTGCTGGGGGCAGGGCTAGGGGTAGAACAGGTTTGGTCACTTGATGACTGCCACCTCTTTGGTCTTGCTCTAAATCATTTATTTAGTAGCACAAAGGATTTTATTTACACAGAATAATTTTATAACATATATACTGAAGTTTAATCAATCATTATGTAAGTGTTATTACTGGTGAGCAACGTGACACACTTATATACACACACACCGTATAGTCTGAGGGAGACCAGGGAGGGAAAGAGGGACATAGGGATTTTCATCTCAGACATACAATACCCCTAAAAAAGGTACATTTGGGAGGTATGAACAACTGTTACCTTTTATCCAGTCCCTATTAAAAAGAACCAGTTGAGCACAAATTATCACAGGAAACCCTATATGGTTGTGTTTTTTTAATATTTTTTTCTTCTTTTTTATTATTATCAAATGAAGTAGTGGGATACGCATATGCATGTGATATCAAAAGAAAGCCCTATGTATGCTTAAAAAGGGTATATAATTTATGTGAGTGGACTAAATAAATTAGAGAAAAATATGGTTGAACAAAGGCATACTAAAAAGGCCAAAAATGCACTTGTCCTCTAATGTCAAATAGCCCACATGTTTACAAATAAAAAGTAGTAGTTATTTTTGGGTATTTTAAACTGCAGTAGGCTTTCAGTCATTGCAGTATGTTTAATACAATTCTCATTGTACACCACAAAAATGGAGAACAAATAACAAAGGTTAAGTTTTCAAATGAAGTAATAAAAGCTGAGTTTTCAATGGATAGTAATACTTAAAATGTAAAAACAAAATATGTTGTAGGGTTTACCCCTCTGAGTAAAACAAGGTTGCTCAAACTGCTGAAAGGTGTTTTATTCAATAGTTATTACAGCTCAAAGTTGAATTTTTTAGGTGCAATATCACAGTGGCCTGAAATTGTAGTGGCGCTGTTGCTACACCATCCTATGGACAGCTCTGGTCCCGGGACCATAAATCTCCATAGGACTGTGTAGCAACAGCACCACTGTACAATTTTAGGCCACTGTGATATTGCACCTATAAAATTCAAATTTGAGCTGTAATAACTATTGAATAAAACATCTTTCAGCAGTGAGAGGACCCTTGTTTTACTCAGAGGGATAAACCCTACAACATATTTTTTTTACATTTTAATTATTACTATCCATTTAATACTCTTTGGTAACACAGTGACACAGGGGTGTACGGGTTTGTGGCTGGCTATGTTTTGGTAGGAATAAACAGCTTCTCAGCTGTTAGCACTAACGTTCCTGTTTTGATTTATCTAAGTCACAATGTGATTACTATAATATATAGTAGGGCCCTGCCTCCTCTGTCTTGTAAAGTGGAGCTGACGACCACTCAGTGGATCTGGTGGCTATGTCTAGTGTGCTTTCCATTTTTTCACTTGAGCCGAGTGGGTTTTGGAAAGCTGGTTTGAGAAGTGATTCATGGGATAAGGTAGATGATTTTCATGAACACATTACACATTACTAGGTTGTGGACTTGTGAGGCAGCCCTTTGGTAAGCTGGAAGGGAGGTCCAGTGAATGGATCAGTGGGTGAATTAGTGGTTGACAGGCCACTGCCAGACATCCCTAAAAATCTGATGCTCTAGGCATTGTGAGCAGGTGTTAGCATAGCATTTCTGTGATAGGCGTTGTGAACAGGTGTTAGCATAGCATTTCTGTGATAGACAGTCACAAACAAAGGCAAGCCGGTTTAATGCCCCGGCAATTTAATGCAGCTTAGGATCCAGATCTTATCTGTTATTTTCTCCCTAGGATCATTAGAGATATCCGGGGTTTGTGTATGCAGTCATACTTTTTCCATCAAGATAGATAGATAGAAACAATGGCAAGCCGGTTGAATGCCCCTGTAATCTTATGCAGATAGGATCCTTATTTTTATACTAGTATGTCAGTATTTGTAGTTTATATCTTAGGATTCTACTATTAGGTATATTGGGTCATATATGCTACTACAGTTATATTTCACACGGAGACATTATAGCATATGAGTCTTCTTTTCAGGGATTATTTCTATTTCAAGGTTATTCCTCTCCAGCTCTAGTTCTAATGTAGATCAATATTATTGAGAGCCCAATAGACATATTGCTTTTTTGTTTTTATTGTATCCCTTAGCCTTAGGATTAAATATCCTTTTTATTAATTATTAAAAGTTATGTTTTATTTTGATATTCCTGCCTGGTTATATTCACGTATAAGAAGTATTATACCTGAGTGCTAGTACTGCAGGGTTATCTGTGTTTGTCTTTGTTCTATATGTTGCTTATTCCCCTGTAGCCCGGGTTTTCTTCTCATAACGGACAGTTAATGAATATTTCAGGAATTGTGTGAGGAGTAGAGTGCGTTGGGTGCTCTTTTTCTATTACCATAGCTCTAGGCAAGTGCCTAGTCTGTCTATTAATAAATCCATCCCTGTTTATTTACATATTCAAGACCTCCTGTATGAAGGAGTCCATCCACTAAACAAATCAGTCACTGGTAATCCATAAAATACTGAAATAATCAGTGTATTCAAAAAATATTTAGTGCTATTTTAGGCATTTTAATGCCTTTAGATAAATCTGTGAAACTGAAACATATTAGAATATGTGAACATAGATACTGTACAGCACTTATATTTTCAAAATGACAGACTTATTAACCCCTTAGTGATCGTCCGCATGTGCACGTGGCCGTCACTTAACTCCCGCCAACCTTTTTTCCCCATTACTTTCTATGACGTCCTGGATGTACATGTATGTCCTCTGTCACTAAGTGACAGTTTCTGCGGGATGTACGTGTACGTCCATTGTCTGGATGGGGTTAAAATCTATGATCTTTATGTGTAAGAAAATTATCTTTAATAGTACTGATAGTGTTTTAGGAAGAAAAAAGTAAAGCTTCATTGTAAATTTAAAGGATTCATCAACTAAACTGACAATATACTAACATAACCATTTAAAGTGTCCTTGAAGGGTTTAAATATTTTTTATGCAGAGAACCAATGTGTTCCAATCTAACAAAGAGGCTATTCAAGTAGTCACAAAAGCTAGTCAAACAAATCAAACTTTCTGGCAGACTTAACAATAAGCCTTAACAAAAAATGAATGAACAAGACCAATCTATTTTGTAAAAGCACATTTCCCAATAAACTGTTTACATTTTTAAAGCAAGTAAATATATTCTAGCATTATCTTTAAAAACAAAATCAAGAAACTTGGATTCACATGTCATCAGCTATTAGAATGACAAGGAAGAAAAATCATTATGAAATAATATTGTGTGGTTGTGTTAAAGAAAATATTTTGCTTATTACAATATTATCATAAAGTAAAGCTTGAATCACCAGAAAAAAAGTGAAGGAAATGGAAAACATTATCAAAACAACAAAACTGGTATAGTTTGCTCTGTTTTTGTCAGAGAAACACAGGTCTAGTCCTCAAGATCAGATAGTAAAGTAAATGATTCAACTTCATCACTTGGTCAATCAAAACTGAATTACCTTATCTTACAACAAAGACTGTAAACACATACAGGAAAAATATATGGAATCCTGATTTATAATATATCTATAACTTAGTCCATACCGCTAACATCAAAGTTTCTTAAATTCACACCTGAGACACACGCAAGAGGACTGGTATTACCACTGGCATACACTTGTCAGTGGTAACCTGAGCAAGGCTAGTCAAGTGGTATAGAGATGTAATCACTAATTAAACCCCAGTAACATCACTACAAAACACAAAAAATATAGAAGAAAAACAAATATAATCTGCAAAAAGATTACAATACGGTAACATACATAGTCATTTAGTTGATGGGCTTGGAAAAAAACATACATCCATCAAGTTCAGCAGATGCTATATCACCCCTGTTGATCCAGAGGAAGTAAAAAAACATTGAGGTCATTTTCAATTAACAAACAATGATATTAAAGCAATAGTTGCATTTAAGTGATCCCTTTCATGTAAATGATTTATTTAACAAAAATAAAGCCAAAATGGAGAAGCCATGTGTGAAAAATTATGTATACCTTATGATTCAGTAGCTTGTAGAACCACCTTTAGCAGCAATAACTTGAAGTAATCATTTTCTGTATAACTTTATCAGTTTCTCACATCGTTCAGGAGGAATTTTAGCCCACTCTTCTTTACAACGTTGCTTCAGTTCATTGAGGTTTGCGGGCATTTGTTTATTCACAGCTCTCTTAAGGTCCCTCCACAGCATTTCAATTGGGTTGAGGTTTGAACTTTGACTGGGCCATTACAACACTTGATTCTTTTCTTTTTCAGCTATTCTGTTGTAGATTTGCTGGTGTGCTTGGAATCATTGTCCTTTTGCTTGACTCAATTTCTGCCAAGTTTTAGCTGTTGGACAGATTTCCTCAAATTTGACTCTAGAATACTTTGGTATACAGAGGAGTTCATGGTAGATTCGATGACTGTAAGGTTCCCAGGTCCTATGGCTGCAAAGCAAACCCAAATCATCACCCCTCCACCACTGTATTTGACAGTTGGTAGGTGTTTGTGCTGATATGCTTTGTTTGGTTTTTGACAAACGTGACACTGTGCATTATGGCCAAATATCTCCACTTTGGTCTTGTCTGTCCAAAGGACATTGTTCTAGAAGTCTTATGGTTTGTTCAGATGCAACTTTGCAAACCTAAGCCATGCTGCCATGTTCTTTTTAGAGAGAAGAGGCAAACCCTTCCATGTAAAGCACACTTGTTCATTCTTTTTCTAATTGTACTGTCATGAACTTTAACATTTATCATGCTATCTGAGGCCTGTAGTCTGAGATGTAACTCTTGGTTTTTGCAATTTCTCTGAGCATTGCACTGTATGACCTTGGGGTGAATTTGCTGGTATGTCCACTTGAATGTTTTCCACTTTTGAATAATCTTTCTCACTGTAGAATGATGGCCTTTAAATTATTTGGAAATGGCATTATAACTCTTCCCAGATTGATGGGCAGCAGCAATTGCTCCTCTAAGATCATTGCTGATGTCTTTCCTCCTTGCCATTGTGTTAACACACACCTGAATGCTCCAGACCAGCAAACTGCTAAAACTTCAGCTTTTATAGAGGTGGTCACACTTAATGATGATCAATTAATCAAGGGCATTTGATTATCAGCACCTATCTGCTACATAGCATCTTAATTCCTGTGGAAGCAGTAGTGGTGTACTTTGTTTTGGTGTTTCACACATGGCTTTTCCATTTTGACTTTATTTTTGTTAAATAAATCATGACATGGTGTAATATGTCATGAATAGTTGTTCATCTGAGTTTGCAGCCTATCTGCGCTCCGGGCTCCGGGGGAGCAGCAGAGGCGCTCAGTGACAGTTCCTTCCGGAGCTTTCTGCTCCGGATCAGCCCGTTCTGCGAGTCCCTACTGCGCATGTGCGGCTTTGTAACTAGTGTAATTATAAAATATAATTTCAATGAAATAAATATAGCAATCTTACTTCACAAATGTGAATGAAAGAAATGCATGTTCTTTCCCAAATACCGCATTTATGGGATAGATGATAGATGGAAATTTAAGTGTACTGATATAATATTACAAAATCACATTATAAAGTGTCAATGACCTTGTGAAAGTATAAAACATAAATATGATTGCTATGAAAAGTCAGTGTTATACAGGCTAAGCTAAACCCAAAAGAACAGAGAATTAATATAATTAAATTAACTGATTTGTGATCCTTATCTAAATCACAGAGTATGTAACCTGCTGATCCAGGGACCACCTTTGGACCACCAAAGGGAGATGCACTAAAGTGTAATAAAGAGGTGATAAAGTGGAGATCACTTATCTCCTGTAATAAAATCTCCTATGTTTAATCTATGGAGACAATGCTCTAAGATTTCTCCAGCGTGAGAGAATAAATTGGACTTGGAGAGTTTATAACACTGCAGAAGTGATCTCCACTTTATCACGCCTTAGTGGATATGCTGTTAGGAACCATAACTCCTATCATCCCAACCAGAAAAGCTGAAGGATAATGAGATTCATAGTCCCCCAATAGCTGGATGTACAACCCCTTTGTTAATTTAACATCTTTTTCTAAGTAGTTTCCATGATCCTGCTCCTTCTCCTTCTTTTTAAATTAACTAATTGCAAATTAATTAAAAGTAAGTTGACAGATGTGCCGTTATATGCTATGTAAGTTATATACAACTGGGAGAACTATTGTCTCCTTTTAGAAGACGTATCTTGTATCAATATTTCCTTACATCTATAGATAGAAACTTACCTCTCTCTTTATATTTATTTGACTATGTAACATACAGGCATCAGTAGGATAAATACCCTGACTTATTCAGTGCATTGCAATATAGTTTGTTAATAATGATTGTATAGATAAATACAAGCTAAAGTAATTTAATTGTCAATAGTGCTTGCTGTTTTTGTGTATTTAAAAAGGCTGTTATCTTACCTCAGTTGTGGTGATACTTTCATGATCCTCTTGTCTTAGTATTTCTTTTTCTAGCTGAAATAAAATGACATAGATGTGTGTTGTTCAGACTCCTGTGCTCCTGCACAACACACATACAAGCTGCAATAAATTTTGTTTGAGATGGAAAGAGTGAGAGATTATAGTTTATAGTCTCTCACAATTTGAAGTAGTTGCCAGTAACTATGTCAATCCAGTGGCAATTGTGGAGGAATGGATGAATACATCAGTAATAGGTGATATCTTTTTATTTCCACTGACAGTGTTAAAGATCAGATTTGAGGAACAGCACTTTCTTTCTCCTGACACTCAGTACTGATTGAAAATAAAATATTTATATCAAGCAACAAAGAACTAAGTCAATTCTAATGAAGACTTGTGTAGAAAGCACAATTTGAGCCATTCTAAAGCAAATCAACATCACTATAGGAGACAAATAAAAATTCCTCAAATTCCAATTGATTTAAATGGGTCTTTTAACATTTTACAGCTTTAGTGTAGGAAATACTGCAGTATAAAAAACAAGAGTGTAATATCAAAGGCATATTCTGAGTAATTGTAGTTTTACCCTAATAGCCTAAGAAACGTTAACAACAGTATAAAAGATATTGAACCATATCCTAATAGAACACTAAACAAGTAACACTTTCATTTTCTTGCAAAGATATAATAAGGTAAACATCAGGATGACTGTAATCAAAGTGATGATCTTTAATAAAGATGCTGTTCAGGAATAACACATGATCTTAAAATAAACAGTGGTGGGAATGGTGGATATAATGCAACTACCTGTAGAATTAAATGAGTAATAAAGAAGATATCAGCAAAATACAAGGGGTGATAAGAATCCTCTGCATAAGGAGGTTTTCCAGTTGATCTGTCAGGGAGTTTATAAACAGGCTCATTGTTGCTTTTCAGTGGTGGAAGACTGATACTTTTCATTTAAGCTATTTTTTGACCATATCATCATCACCACTTACTCCTAATCCTAACACCCTCTGCATCAAATGAAAGGGGAGGAGAGTGGAGGGGTGTTCTATATCAACTTAGCCATCAATTATTAATTAATCAGCAGCTGCATCTGCTTCCTCCCCACTCTTTTAATTTTCTTCTAATGAAGTCTGAAACAATTTCTTTATACTTTTCCCCTTTGGTGGGTTTATAGGACATTGACCATTAGTTTGAGGTAGAGTGTTTCTGTCGCTGTATGGAAGCTGAGTTCTCTTCCACTATATTGATAAAAGATGAGAGTTGGTACTGTGTTAGTCATAGAAATACAGGAGGCAAATATAAAAATCAAGTCTATACCTTTACTGGCTAACTAAACAGATTTAAAGCAAAGTTTCCCCTCCTGCCCCTTTTACCTAGTGTAAGCCATCTCTTCTCAGATGTGGAATCTGGTTGTAAGACCAGACAGATAACAGCATGGGACAAGCTTCTTCATTGAGAACAATGAAAACCCTGCCCCCCCTTGACAAGTTTCTTAGGTTTTTCCCTTGTCTTAATTGAAGATTATCCCTCTCTGCAGTCTACCTGGGCACCTCCCTTCTGCTCTGGCTGAGCAGTGTTACATCAGTAAAAGGGGCAGGAGGGGGATTCTTTGTCATTGAATTACTCATGAACTACAACTCTGACAGAACTGAAATAACACTCTCCAAAGTCCAAATATCATGATGATTAATTAGAGCTGCTTTTATTATGAAACATTACTATGCCTTTAAGATACAAGCTTTTAAGATTTCTCATGTGTTTTCCTCAGGAATGTTATTCAGATAAATATGAAAACATCTCTCTTAAATACAAGCACATAATGCATTGTTTAGAAAAGGAAGCAGATAAAATCAGCTCAGTCCAGACCCAGATTCTTTGATCATTCAATGTTAAAGGAGTGTGATGTAAATTTTGGTCATCCTCCGGAAGTGTCAAAGGTATTTATACTTCCACAATGTAATAATGTACCAGAAATTCACTTCCCTGTTCTGACCATTATTTAAAGTATTAAACTGGAGCATTAAATGAACCTCCCATATTTTTTCTCCCTATCTGAGTGTGAAACAGTCCCATCAATATAATCAATTTGCACAGGACCCCTAGCTTCAAAAAAATGGGGACTGCAATTTGTACCAAATGGCACCACAATATGCCAAACCGTTTATGTTAAAATTAGAAGAGCACTTCCTGTCCACCTGCCAGACAAAACTCCTGGTCTATTTCAGCTACATAGATGATATTCTTATTATCTGGATTGCCAGTGAAGTGGAACATCTCAAATTCCACAAAAACTACAATGCATTCCACCCCAGTATCAAACTAACACTCAGTTACTCACACACAAACATTAACTTCCTAGACACTACTATCAGTATTAAGAACAACTCCATCCACACATCCCTATACACCGCAAACCAGTGGACTGACCATCCTACCTGAAAAACAATAGCTTCCACCCAAAACACACAAAAAAACTCCATTATCTACAGCCAGACCATCAGATGCAACTGCATCTGTTCTGACATGGCAGACCATGATGAGCACCTCCAGAAACTCACAGGAGACTTTATAAAACAGTGTTACAGTGCCAAGATTATTGACACTCAGATACAGAAAGCTACCCACATACCAAAAAAAAATCTGTTCAGGAACAAAGAACAACATAAGAGAAATTGGGTGCCACTGGTGGTCACTTACCACTCCCAAGTTGAAGTCCTAAGCAAGATTTCAAGAGAACTTCAAACAACATTACATATGGATGACAGACTTAAGAATATATTCCCACAGCCTCCCTTACTCCCCTTCAGACATCTTCCCATTTTAAAACAACTGATGGTAAGGAGTGCCCTGAATAAAAATACAAGAAATGGTACATCTCCCTGCCCACAAAGGAGGTGAGAAACCTATGTAAATATTTACACCATGGACAAGGTACCCATACCAAACTCCCAGTTACACCATAAGATCAGTGATACCTTTACCTGCAAATCATACAATGTAATGTACCTCACCATGTGTGCAAAATGCCCAACAGCTCTCTATGTGGGTGAAACATGTCAACCTCTACATAAAATATTTAAAGGGATAGTAATACTTTGTTTTATCTTTATTTTATTTTGTAGGCATTAAAAAAACATGAAGAATTATATAAGTCTTATCTCTCAAACCTTTATGGTTTAAGAGATATTCACAAGCAAAGTATCCCCCCCGTTCAGCCAGATCAGAAGGGAGGTGCCCAGGTAGACTGCAGAGAGGGACAATCTTCAATTAAGATAAGGGAAAAAGCTGAAAAACTTGTCAAGGGAGGCAGGGCTTTCATTGTTTTCATACAAAGAAGATTGTCCCCTGCAGTTATCTATCTGGTCTTACAACCAGATTCACATCTGAGAAGAGATGGCTTACACTAGGAAAAAGGGGCGGGAGGGGGAAACTTTGCTTGTGGATATCTCTTAAACCATAAAGGTTTGAGAGATAAGACTTATATCGTTCTTCATGTTTTTTAATGCCTACAAAATAAAATAAAGATAAAACGAAGTATTACTATCCCTTTAATACCCACAGATCCAGTGTTAACAACAAAAATACAGAGACACCAATGGGAGACAATTTTTGCCTAAATGGACTTAGTGTCAGGGACATTAAAACGACTATTGATGGGACTGTTTCACACTCAGAGGGAGAGACAAATATGGGAAGTTTAATTAATGCTCCAGTTTAATCCTTTAAATAATGGCCTGAACAGGCATAGGGGATTTCTGTCACATCATTACATTGTGGACTAGCCTTTTACAACAGAGTCTCAATGGAAGTGTAAATACCTTTGATACTTCCAGAGGATGGCTGCAATTACTTCACATACTTTATCATTGATTGATCAAAGAATCCGGGTCTGGACTGAGATGATCTTATCTACTTTCCATTCTAAATAATGCAATTATGTGTACTTATATTTAAAAGAGAAATGTTTTCATATTTATCTATATAACATGCCTGAGGAACAGACCTGAGAGGTCTTGAAATCTTGCATCCTAAATCTACTTAGTTAGCCAATAAAAGTCTCAATTTGAATATATTTGCCTCCTCTCTTCCACTATGGCATAAACACTAGAATGTGACCATTTGTCTTTGGTGTTAAAATGTCTTTTTCTACTATTTGTGGTGGCAACATCTGGCTTTACAAACAATCTCTCCTCAGGAGAGGATCATCATAATTTATTGCACAAGCAGCAGCAGCCATGACTACAGTTAGTTTTTGTAGCACAACTTTACTACCAACAACACTTCCATGACCTCCTCCTACTCCTAGCCTCTACCCCTAGCATGTTTGATGGGCATAATGATAGCAGCATTGATTTTTATAGTAAATACATGACAGAGCTGTTAGCATGGAATTATGTTTTGTCCATCTGAAAATAATGTGTATTGTATGTCTCTGTCATCTGTCACTGTCGCTTTCAGACACAGCTCAGGTAAAATTTCTCCTGTCACCTATCAGTCAAAAGCTTGTTTTGTTTTTTTTTGTTTTTTTTTGTTTTGTTTTTCTTTTTTAAATGTTGTGGTATGTATCATGCTCACTGCAACCACAAGCAAATATAGTTCCCCATTATTGCCTGTCTGCCTCTACATGTAACTAATATCAAAATTTCCTGTGCATTATGGGTTAGGTATATGGGGCTTGCTGGAATTAAATTTCAAAGAGCATAAGATGTGATCCAGTATGCATTAAATTAATTGCACATTGTAGTGTACTGGTTCCCAATGCTATCCCACCTAACAGTAACCGGTCATATTCTTAGGATTTCTCTGTTCATGCACAGATAACAGTTTGTTAAATAACTGAGCCATTGTTAAGCGCTCATGAGGACTCCGAAGTACAGCTACTGGAACTGGAGGCTAATGACAGAAAATATGTTCAGGTAGATTTGTACGTCCATTGTACTTTCACATGACCGTACCAGGCAATTTAAATCAGGTGGTCAGGTACTGAAAGATAGTGATAAATACCTGTAGTGATTTTGGGCCAACTAACTAGGGAAGAAATAAAAATGTTCCCAACATCAATTTATTTAAATGGAGCTTTTAATCCCCTAAATGCCGGAGAGGACCTCAGTGTATTTTGAAGGGGATAATAGCCCCATTTCAGTTACCTAGAATTTTTATTTGCTCCTTGTGGTGCAGTTGCTTTGCTCCAGAAAAGCTCCAGGACCAACATGCACAAAAGGGCAAAGAAGTCTTGGGATGACAATGTCCTGTTGGATCAGTATCGAAGACACATTGACAGTATGCACTAAAGTGTCTTTGACATCATATCCCCATAAATACAATGATAACGTACCCACGTTGACATCAATCCGACATGCCTTTGACAGGTTTATGAATTTTCACTTATCACATGGACTATGGTCTATTGCCATATGGAGATGCAGCATAAAGAGTAATTTTCATATGCAAATGCAGGATAATTTTCTGTTTATATGCTAATGTGGCTGTTCATCACATTCACTAAGCTCCGATAGCTTACTATGCTGACAACCCCCAGCCTTGTTCCCTTGCCCAGGCAGTGTCCAGGTGGATTTGTGGCTACCAGTATTCAAGAGAACAAGGCTGTGGGGCCAGATAGTATACATGAGGATCTGTGGCTACCAGTGGGCAATGGAACAAGTCTGGGGGCCCGGAAGTGTACATGGGTTCTATGGCTACCAGTGGGTAAAAGAACAAGGTTGGGAGGGAAGCTGGTAGCCACAAATCCCCATGGATGCTGCTTGACCACCCAACCTTATTTCAATGTTCACTGCATTGAAGTCGCTAGTAAGACTGAATTTCCCCCAACATATGGCAAGTTTCCTTTCTTTTCTCACATGCATAGTACAAAAGGGTGGCAGGTTCTTGCAGCATGTAATTACTGCATTTGTGAGAGATAGAGTAAGAAGCACAATTTTACAGCTAGTTAGGCTAATACTATAATTAGTGGAATGCAGTTTTGGGAGTCTTGTAGGCAGAAAACATTTTCTCTGTGTTTTGGGAGTCTGAGGGACTCTGGAGGAGAGAAAGGGCTAAAGTAGGTTTACCTCAAACACTCCAAAATTCTGTGTGACTAATTGGGAAGACAAAGGCAGCCTTGATCCAAGTTCCTCCTGATCTGGCTGATATCTGTTCTAGGGGAGCCTGGGGGTGTGAGAAGGGAGCAAAGGAGAGTTATTCAAAATACCCAAAAATTCTGTGTGACTGACAGGGTAGTGGGAAACGCAGGCAGCCGTGATCCAAGTTTCTTCCTGGTCTGGCTGTTATCGCTGTGCTAGGGGAGTCTGGCGAAAGAAGCAGCTGAACAGGGAGTGTGTTATTTCAGTTTTTTGTTAACAGTGATAGGGACAGTTAATTATAAATAGTAAAAAATAGTTTGATAAGTAAAAAATAGTTTGATAGGTGACTGATGTGAGCTGTTACTGAGGCAGTCTGGTACTAGAAGTGTTAAAATATTTTGTAAAGAGCAAATCATCACACAATCAGTTCTGTCGTGTACTTCATTGATAAATATTGTCCAGCAAATATACTAGTGACAGGGATAGGGTGAATGGAGTAGTAGCAGTGCTGGGATGTGTTAGGAAAGTAGCAGACCAACAAATGACTGCAGCCATGGTTGCTGCAGCAAGTACAATAAACAACAATGATCCTTTTTCTCCTGAGGAAGCAGTTTGTCAAAGTCCCATAAAAACTATGTAAGAACACTAAAAATGACAACAAATCATATTCTAGTGTTGATGACATGATAGAGGAAGGTGTAGCAGTTCAACTAACAGCTGCCTCTTCTGACAATGAGATTAAAAACACCAGTCCTCATAGTAGCAGCAATGTGGGGGATGAGGGTTGCTACCGTATACCACTGTTGGACCATTGCTAATATCACTGAATAATATAATTATAATGGAAGGGGAAATAGATACTTTATTATAAGTTTTATCCGTAGTAAATGCCAGGATAGATGATTGAGAACTAGGTATTTATAAAAGTGTGTAATGTTGACTAAAGTAAAATGATGGACATCTGGTACATGAGTCCAAGCTGGGTTGGCTATGGCCTTCCCAAGTTTACACGTGGCTAGGCTTCTTGTTTTAGATGAATAATGCAACACTTTTCTTATTAAACTTGTTGGATAATAACTACATATCCAAGTATTGGAAACATGACTAGTATCCAAGGAAATAAAGGATTACTAATACATCTTATTAATAATATATTCAATCTGGCATGGATGCCATGTGCATGGATTTAGATATGATAATTGTTAGGAGAACCACATGACCTCAAACTCTGCTCACCACTCATCTTTACTCTTTAAGGAGCAATAGGGTGTGCAACTCATGCAGTCTGACTGCTCCTGTTTGAAAACTACTGCCAGCAGTGGTCAGTCTAAATCCATGGACATTACATCCAAGACTGGATCTCTTAAACCAGAGCACAAAGGCAAAATTCATAGTCACCATTAGGATTTACTGGCCATAAGGTAAAAGTGGATGGGTTTATTTATACTGCATTCTTACAATTTGTTATTGCGTAATGCCAACTGGAGAAAATATTTTTTCTAATTTCTGCAATTACTTATTGATTTAGCTAAAATGTTTCAGTATATTAGTCAAAATAGAAGGTTATTGATTGGTAGAACATTAATTAAAATATATGTTGCATAGAATATTGATTCGTCTCATTTTACGCTTTCCTTAACATCTAAATGCAAAATGATTTTTCCTTAGAAATCAATTTTAGACATGTGATTCTTGATTACTTTCTACATACTCTTTCAGCTCACTCAACTCTTTCTGATTAAACTAAACAAAATCTATTTATAAGTACAGTGTCAAAAGAAAGCTTTACATTTTATTCAATGTGATAGTAATACTTTTCTATTATAAAGGTTAATCACTGAACAAGGATATATATATGAGAGAGAGAGAGAGAGAGAGAGTGAGTGTGTGCCTTTTGTGTGTCGAAATGCACTCACTGTAAATAAAGCAAGGTGACCTGGGTGCTCATCAAAAAAGGAAAAAGATACATACAGATCACAGAGAGAGACGGCACTCACAGGGTCTTTTTTCAAAGCTCAAGACGAGTTACATTTATTGGAATCAACGTTTCGGCTGTGACATCTGTTGCATCCGTGTTATGTGATTCTGTATCTCTCCACCTGTCCCCCTGGCTGCCAGTTTCCTTCTCTCCCTCTAACATTCCACATCTACTCCTTATGAGTTCTAAACTTTCCTTTACAAACTTTTTTTTTCTGTCTTTGTACTGCTCTTATTGCCAGTATAATTTAGATGTGAGGAAGGAAGAATATCTCTTGAAAGCTTGTCTTCATAAAATGTAATATTAGTCCAATAACAAGCATTATTACATACTGGTATACTCATTAATTTGACCTCTGCACCACTGGACTAGCATGGCTAAATCAAATTGTACAACTATATATCTGAAGGTAGGCGCACTCAGGTAACAGGATCAATGTCCGGGTACAGATCAGTAACAGTCCCAGAGAAAGGGATCATACTCATGTATTAATACAATATCTTTATTACATAAAGTCAACATTGCATTTCTGCAAATTGAGTTGGGAATTTGGTCAGTCTTTTTTTTCTTTTTTTTGAGATTATAAAGCTTTATTAATAGATAATGTAATTGTACAAAGCAAAATGACATTAGTGGTATGCAAAGTCAAGGACATTAGTGGTACATAAAGTCATTCCTAATATCAACAGTATCCAAACAGAGTGTTACATGACAAGCAATGGAATCAAATACCACTATTTTCAGTCATATAAATATATGTAAGCTATACTCCAATAAGACTATCATAAAATAAGAACACATCAAATAAAGTAGAAGTACAGAGTAGAGAGACTGTAGCACACAAATATGTATGTATTCACTATCAGTATCCAATCAAAATATAACAGGAAAACATTAGATTCAAATACAGGTCCATCCATACCTAGAAAACAAAAGTTAACTATATTCCGACAGAGTAACAGGGCGAGATACCTGGCACCCTGCCAGAATTTCACGCAGGAACCCCCTTAATTACCTCTTCCCTGTGGAAGAGGACCAGAACTAGAAGCAGTGCAGGAGTAGAATTCACGGAGAAGGGATTGTGCATGTATATCTCTCTTAGAGACCCAGGAAAGCTCCTCAGGTCCATATCCTTTCCAATGCACCAGATATTGTACCTGGCCTCTGACCCTATGAGTATCCAAAATACTTTGTACCGCATTCTCCTCATGGTCCCCAATTTGGACAGGTCTGGGACAGACAGGAGCAGTAGTATATCTGTTTCAGACCAATGGTTTCAGTAGCGACACATGGAAAGCACTGGAGATGCGCAGGGAGTTCAAGGTCATAGGTTACGGGGTTAATCCTGAGGGGAACCCAAAAGGGGCCCACAAATCAGGGAGCCAGCTTTTTTACAAGTCACCTGGAGATGGAGATTGCGTGAAGACAGCCATATTCTCTCTCCCACCTGGAACACTGAAGCCGGTAGCCGACTAGGGTCAGCTTATCTCTTATAGCGCAACATGGAACTCTGCAGGGATCTCTAAACCCATACTCATGTGGAGTGGAGCGCCCTCAAGTGCTCCTCCAGAGCAGGAATATTCTGAGCCTCGAAAGACTCTGGCAGCAGCAAAGGTTGGAACCCGTAGTTAATCAGAAAGAGTGAGTTCTGAGAGGAGGAATTGACTGCACTATTTCTGGCCAGCTCGCCCATGGTAACAGGTTCGCCCAGTTGTCATGATGGTCAGAAATGAAACAACGGAGAAACTGTTCCAGCGCTTGATTAGAACTCTCTGCGGCACCATTAGATTGTGGATGATAAGCGGAGGAGAACAAGAGCTGGATCCCCATCTGACCTCAAAAGGCTCTCCAGAAACATGACACAAACTGGCTCCCGTGATCCGAGACCACCACCTTGGGTATAGCATGGAGAAGAACCACCTCCTTTGCAAAGATCTCGGCCAACTCCTTGGAGGAGGGGCGTCCCTTCAGTGGTACAAAATGGGCCATTTTGGAATATCTGTCCACAATCATCAGGATGACCGTGTAACCCTCTGAGAGAGACAAATCTACTATAAAGTCTATCGACAAGGGAGACCATGGACACTCCCCATTCGGGATGGACTGCAGGCCAACTGGTAGGTGTCTAGGAATCTTGCTCCACTCACAAGTGGAACATGCGGCAACAAATGCGGAACAATCTGCCCTCAAGCTGGGCCACCAAAAGAGTCTGGTCATAGACCATATCAGCTGGTCTCTACGAACGTATCCTGCAGCCTTAGAGGAATTGTACGTCTCTAGTAATCTGGTATGGAGGGAATCGGGCATGAAACATTTCCCATTAGGCTTCTCCACTGGGGTGGAAGCTTGAGCAGCCAAAAATCTCCTCGCCCAGTGGAGATGTAATACTGGCATGTACCGTAGCCAGGATGCGGTTAGGAGGAATAATAGGCACTGGAGGAGACTTCTCCTGGGACTCAGCCCCAAATTGTCGAGAGAGAGCATCTTCTCTAATATTTTTGGTGCCAGGCAGGTAAGAACCCACAAACCTTGAAAGGAATAAGGCCCATCTGGCCTGACGTGAAGACAACCTCTTAGTCTCCGACAAATATGTGAGGTTTTTGTGATCTGTCAGTATCAGGATCGGAACAGTCATGCCCTCCAACAGATAATGCCATTCTTTCAAGGCCAGGATGATAGCGAGCAATTCATGATCACCCACATCATATACACTCTCAGCCTTTGACAGTTTCTTCAAGAAAAAACCTCAAGGCAGCAATGGTCTCCCAGGGACTGCACTCTGGGACAGCAAAGCGCTTACACCAGATTCTGAGGCATCCACCTCCAGGGTAAATGGTAGGGTTGGAAAATATCTGGGCCTTTGCAAAGGTGGACTTCAAGTCCTCGAAGGCCTGAAGCGCTTCAGGTGCCCAGACTGAAGGATTCGCACCCTTCTGAGTCATATCTGTGAGTGGTTTCACAACTGAGGAAAAGTTCATATGAACTTCCTACAATAATTAGTGAAGTTCAGGATCCTCTGTATGGATCGTAGCCCCCACGGGAATCGGCCACTGCAAGACAGCAGACAGTTTTTGTGGATCCATGGCCAGGCCAGTTGATGAAATCACGAATCCCAAGAAGGTCACCTGGGATTTGTGGACTTCACACTTCTCAAGTTTGCAGAACAACTTATTCTCTCTTAGCAGTTGTAGAACACATTCTACATCTACTCTATGTGCCTCCAAGGTGGTAGAATGGATGAGTATATCGTCCAAATATACTACAACACAACTCTGAAGTTGTTCTCTTAAAACGTCATTAATGAACTCCTGGAAGACAGCGGGTGCATTGCACAATCCAAAAGGAATTACCAAATACTCATAGTGCCTGCTCTTATTCACACAAAATTGTATGGGACCCTCAAGTCCAATTTTGTGAAAACAGCTGAGCCTTTGATGCGATTGAATAGCTCCGTGATCAACGGAATTGGATAAGCTCTCTTTACCATCAGCTTATATGGACCCCTGAAATCAGTACAAGGTCTAAGTTCCCCCACCTTCTTCTTAACGAAAAAGAAGCCTGCGCCCACAGGAGAGGAAGACTTCTGAATTATGCCCCTGGCTAGAGCGTCCTCCACATAATCTTCCATGGCCTTGTTCTCCTCCACCGACAAGGGATAAACTCTGCCCCTGGGAGGTCTGGGCCCCCGGTACCAGATCAATCATAAGGCCTGTGTGGCGGCAATATACTGACCTCTACCTTATTAAATACCTCTTTGTAGGACTGGTACTCAGTAGGTAACAAGGTAGAGGTAAACAATTTTCTCGTAGGCTGCTGGAGGCAAGATTTATTACATAGAGGTGACCATGACAGGATATCACAGGTCTGTCAGTCAATTCTAGGGTGTGAGTTTGCAACCAGGGAAAACCCAGAATGATGGCATGATGGGGAGAATGTATCACCTGGAACTGCTGTGTCTCCACATGGAGTGCCCCTACCCTTAGAGACAAGGGGTGAGTCTCATGAGTAATGTGTGCAGGCTGTAGGGGTCTGCCGTCAATAGCCTCAATAGCCAATGGAATAGAGCGAGGCAGCAAAGGAATAGCGTGTTTGACAGCGAAGTCCACATCAATGAAAACCCCCATGGTCCCTGAGTCCAGTAGTGCCGGAGCCACCACTGAAGACTTGGCCCAAGATATTACAACTTCAAGAATAGATTTGTCCAGCCGTATTGTCGTATTGTCATAAGTCGTTTGGCAGTGGATATTGTTCTCCCAGGAACATCAAAAACTCTCTGAAAGGAGGCCACAAATTCAGTGAAATTGTGGACTATGGGTTTTTCTGTCTCCCATAGTGGATTGGCCCAGGACAATGCCTTGCCAAATAGGAGAGAGATCAGGAATCCCACCTTACTTCGCTCAGTAGGAAATCCCAGCTGATTGAGGAACCCCCTACACATCGTAGGTTCCCCATCGTATCTTTGGGGTAGAGGTGCGGAGCCAGACAACCCTCTACTTATGCCAGCTTCAGAGGTAGTAGCCACAACTGGTGCAGGTGCTGGGGATTCCACCGGTTGCAGAGCAAAGCGGTCTAGGTGAGCTGCGCGATTTAACAGTGTCTACATAGCAAAAGACAATTGGTCAATTCTCTGGTCTTGAGAATCCATCCTGGACACTGTGCTGTGCATTTCACTACTCAAGATCTCGAGACTAGGCAGGCGGCTCAAGTGAGACAACAGAATAATGGTAGACTATGTGTAAGTCACCACTTGGTCTGCTAATGGAGGCAACAGAGAGTGAGAGCAGACCAAAGCCAGGAGACACAGAGACTACAGGTCAATCAAGCAGGTAGTGTAAGGAGCGAGTAGGCAGCCAAAATCACAAGTCAGACAAACTGGGGACTACAAGAAGCGAAAATAATCAGGCCACTGGTCAGGCAACTGGAGACTATGCTGAGTGAGTAGGAGCCAGGGCCACTGGTCAGGCAAACCGAGGACTACAAGGAGCGAAAGTAACCAGGCCCACATGAAAGGCAACCAGAGGCTACACTGAGAGGGTAGTAACCAGGGCCACTGGTCAGGGAAGCTGGGGTCATACACAGAGAGAGTACTCAGCCAGAGCCACAGGTCAGAACCAATGTGGGTAGTCAGACAAGCCGGAGTCATACACAGAGCAAGTAGTCAGCCAGAGCCACAGGTCAGAACCAATGTGGGTAGTCAGACAAGCCGAGGTCATACACAGAGTGAGATTCTCAGGCAAACATGGGTCACAATGGAGAGCAAGCATACAAGCAGGAACACCACGTAAGGGCAATGACTCCCAGGCCCAAGGAGGTTTATAAAGGTGCAGAAGGAGGCAGGACCCAATTAAGACACTCAAAATAGGCCCATAAACAGGCGTCCACCTAGTACCTGTTACCTGATGTCAGCAATGAGGAAGTGGCCGGCGGCCATACAGAGGTAGGAAGCACAGGAAAACTTAGCCTCTAAGGGAGACTGTGATAGTCAGAGAATTAAATAGTGAGAACAATTTTTAATCTGACTATTTTTAATACATGATTTGTTCACTCAGACTTGAATTGTATGCACTTAGAAGTACCCCACTTGATCCTTGAGAAAGGTGCAAGATACCACTATTCTTTCCTATCATAGCCAACTAGTGAAAGTGGTTGAAGACATCAATTCGTGACACCTAAAAACAAATACTAGGAGAAAGCATACACTGGGACGCCAATACATCATGGGGTACCAGAGACACAGCACAGACACATCACAGAACACTGGACACGTACTCTGAGCATCTAGATCTTGATTTGACTACATGATGAACACAAGACCAAAATCTAGTAAGGGTACACCTGTACCACTGGGTTTTGTCTACATCTATGGCAATATGACTAATTTTAATACTTGGTACTAGATTTCCTTCAAGTAAGGGCACATCTTCACTAGCTTTCACCTAATTATTGTAACTAATGCAACATTTGTAATTCTTTCATACCCTATGAATCATTGTTGCAATATACAATATATTACACTGTTTATATTGCTTATATGGCTTTACCATCATAGTACTGTGGTACAACAGAAAGTTCATCTATCCCGTTTATGTTACTCTATCAATGGCTTGCCACAGTTCCCAAAGAAGTTCAGGAGTCAGTACAGTATAGTTAAATGCAATTTATTAATAGTAGTGGTAGGCAAATATATACAATAGGAAGTAGGCAAATATATACAAAGAAACAAGCAGAGGGTTACAAGCCAGCGAGCACAGTTATCAGAAATAATAGGCTGCCAAGCTTGACCACAATGCTAGAGACTAGTCCTCAGCCACTGGTAGTCTCTACCGGAATCAGGAACAGAACAGGAGCAGGAACTGGGTCAGGAACAGGAACACAGGATCTTGATCCGAAGTAGGAGATGTACCGACGAACGCCTGCTGTCACTATGGAGAGAACTCTGGCTCAGCATGCAGTCAGAGAGGGAGTAGATAACTGACTCAAGCCTGAAGTCAGTATCAGAGCTGGTCTACCAGAGCCCCAGATCTGCACTAGGTTGGGTGTCTGCTAGATAAAGGGAGCAAATGTAAGAGTAGTCAGACAGAGCCACAAGTCAGCACCAGAGGGGGTAGTCAGACAAGCCAGGTCATGCACAGTTCAGGTAGTCAGCCAGAACCACAGGTCTGCACCAGGTTGGATATCCACTAATAGGGATACGCAAAAGAATAGTCAGACAGAGCCACAGGTCAGCACCAGGTTGGATGGAAGACTAGCCAGGTCACACACAGAGCCCAAGGTAAGAGAACTGCTAAGCACAACAACGCAAGGGCAACTGAGTCAGGACTCAGTCTGCCTTTTAAACCCCTCCACAGGAAGTAGGTAAGAGGAGCAGCTCAGCGGAAGGAAGTAGGGGAGACTACAGGAAGCAAACACATAAAACAGAGGCCTGCTGCATGTTTGAAGCCTTGCGTCTGTAGATGACGTTGAAACTAAGGTAAGCTGTAACACTGCCATATTGATTATCAATTAATTTCCTCTTGCTAAGATATAGTATCCCACCAGATTTTGTATATTTTATGATATATATGCGATTTATATATTATTTTGTGTCAGATTAAAAATTGTTCACATTATTTAATTACCTGACATACATTTTATGTTTCTTTTTTTTCTGGCTCTGTTGACCCACACTCTACCGACTATGTTCTTGTTTAACTCACTCATGTATCTGAGCATTGGAGAAGAGCAGCAACATTAAAAGTCTATCGAACTACTCTAACAGCAGGGTGCATCTATAATCACCAGCCACAATATATACATATATACACTTTCATTGTACCTATTATATTAATATACCTCTTTATATTATTGATATACATAATTTAATCCATTTGTTTTTGGTGACTCGCTGATAGTTACGGACAAAGCGATGTTTCCATTTCTATTGTTCTGTATTAGAAGAGGACAAGGAGCAAGCCAAGAGGAGCAAAGGGGAGTGGGAAAAGGTAGTGGGCCAAGGAGATGGTAATGGGGGAATGAGACAAGGAAAGAAAAGGGTAAAGGACCAAAGATAAGGAACATAGGAGTTGAGAGTGGTGGTGTGAGGGAGAAGAGGTCAGAGGAGAAGGAAACAAAGGGGGAATGGACCAAGGAAAGCATAGGAGGGTGGGCTAACAAGTTAAACAAAATTAAGTGCTTATTTCATTGCTAACTGTGTAGGCTAAAGTAGGAAGTGGTGAGATGTATCCTACCTTACTGTGATTATTATATTGGACATGAACACTGTGAATGATGTCTAAAAGTAAGTGAAATTTCCATTAATTTACTTAAAAGCAAACAGCTGTTTGAAGACATATTTTTTCGTATTGTGAAAAATCCTGCTTTGTACAAAACTTGTATTTCTCATTTATTCTTAGTTGGGAGAAGGAATGGCTCATTTGACTAATTGACTGGCTGGTTCATTTCCCATGACAGCTGTTTGTCACTTTACGCAAGTCACTTTATCTCCAAACACCCCAGGCACCAAAACATACATTGTATGCTCTACAGGAGAGTTCTGCATGCAAATTGGTAGTGCTACATAAGATTAAATAATAAAATGAATACAGGAAAATATATAGAAGCTATTATGTCATAGACAAAAAAAAATATATAGACAAACTAATTGTGTAAACAAATGTTAAGCCTTATAGCATCATTACATGTCACAAGGAAAGTCTATCACTCTATAGGCTGAATGCTGGATGAGAACATATTAAAGGGATAACAATGTCAGAGTTGTAGTTCAAGAGCAATTGAATGATAAATTAACTCCTTCTGTCCATTTTACCTAGTATAAGCCACATCCCCTCAGATGTGGACTGCTATCTTGACCAAACAGCTCAAGGGACAATATTTTTACTGTGTGCATAAGGAAAACTTTGCCCCCTGACAGGTTTTTCAGGTTTCTCCTTATGCTCATTGAAGATTGTCCTTTTCTGCGATCCATCCAGACAGTCTTGCTGCTCTGTGGTGAGTAGTGTTACATCAGTAAAAGGGGCAGGAAGGGGATACTTTATCATTCAATTACTCTTGAACTACAACTCTGACAGTATTGAAATTACACTCTCCATGGCCCAAATACTATGATGATTAATTGGTGCTGCTGTTTTTGTGAAACATTACTTTCCATTTAACTTCATTACTGGCTTCAACTCCAGATGTCTCCATTATCTACAAAAGGGAGATGAAACCAGTATTTTAATTTTTTTAACACCTTGGAAGTTAGAGAGGTCTTTGCTTTAGCATCCAATGGATCAAATTAGAAAAGTCCCCCTATTCCATTAATAATTAAAAGTGCAATTCAGTAATCTAAAGAGGTGAAATTCTAGAGCTCCACTGGGGAGAAATGAAAACTGCCATTGATTTAAATGGGTCTTTTAACCCTTTGAATGTTAGAGGTCTCCAACATATTGTAAACTTTTTTTTGCTATCTGTTATATAGATATAGTGCAGACATGTGCATAACAACTAGTAATTGTTTTCAATGAACTTTCAAGTGAGGAGGAAATATATATAATGAATGCAAAATCCTCTTCAACTGTTATTGGATTTAAGGCCTTAGAAATATCAAATTAGCCTTTTTGGAAAACTGATTTGGCATTTGCATAAATGATTGATTTTTCTGTGTGCATCTTATGCAATATGCTTTTGTATTTAAAGAAATGTAACATATTTTTATGCTAGAATACATGCTTCAATTTCCTTTCTAATTTATTGTACTTACACAAAAAACTTTGGAGGTACATTTAAAGGAACAGAAACATTTACTTATGTAAAACCTATTGTAGGGCTTTTCCTGCTGAGTACAAGAAGGATACTCCCACTGTATCCCATTTTATGCAGAACTGTAGCACTGGATCGTGCCTCCCATAGGCGACAATAGAATAACTATCAGGTGACACTGTTGCTAACATTTTTAATATAAAATTCAATGTTTTGAACTATAATAACTTTAGAATGACTTCCAGCAGCTTCAAGCCCTAAAATATGTGTTTTTTTTATAAGTTTATAAAATGTTTACTGCTCTATTCATCCATAATGGAAGACAAATGTCTTATAGGAAAATTAACTGACAACAATAAGAAGTTGTTTAGATTTAAAACAATTAGAAAAAGATGTAATAACTTTCCTTTACTCTGAAAAGAACACTTAAACAAAAGAAACAATAATGCTGTGGAATTTCAGCATTCTGTTACATCTGATAAATTGCATTGCACATCAAGCCTTTTTGATACTATAGAAATAGAAAAAGGATCATTGTTTATTTCATCTTACTGTGAAGCATTGCATTGGACGTGCCTCTTACACTCAAATGTTTAATGGTTGTTCAGAGAATTTTGAGCGAAAACAATGTTGTTGATTTAAATAAACCCAATACCTGGACCATTTTAGAACAAAATGCAATGAAGCCTAGCATTTCTGAAACAAACCATCTCCCCATTCATTTCTATTGATTTAAATTGTTTTACCACTTTAATTCTAAGAGGGAAGCAATGTATTGGTTTGTGTATCTGTAGTTGCACAACTTCTGTTTTTCTCCATATGGCCCTTCATTTGTTAAAGAAGAACTTACATCTTTTTATAATAAACTCCCACTTACCTGATTATGATCAGAAAATCCTTGCTCCTAGGTTAATGTGATAACATCTTCAATAAATCCAGAATGTCATACCCGTGGAGGACCTCAAACTCTGATTACTGCAAATCTTAACCCTTTAAAGACCAGAAAGGGTGTGCAATACATTTTTTATGGTTCTTTAATATTTAAAGGGATAGTAATACTTGAAAATAATTTTATTTTATTTTGTAGCCCTTAAAAAAACATGAAAAATGATATAAGTCTTATCTCCCAAACCTTTATGGTTTGGGAGATATTCACATGTATAATAAAGAAAAGTTCTCTTTTCCTGGCTGTTTCAGCCAAGTCTGCCATCTAGTGGACAGATTTGGAATTCGGTCCACAGAGCAACCGGCAGCTCTTTAGCCGTGCCGAGATCACGATCTTTGAAAAGAACTACTTCATTGGAACGGTCTGCAAAGTGTGCCTGGCTTGAAAGCACACTTTGTAGACAATTCCAATTAAGAAATTCTTTTTAAAGATCATGATCTCAGCACTTCTGGAGAGGCACAGCCGGTCAAGTGACCGGATTCCAAATCTGAGGGGTGGAGCAATGACATCACTCCAGGGGAAACTTTACTTCTGAATATCTCCCAAACCATAAAGGTTTGGGAGATAAGACTTATATCATTTTTCATGTTTTTTTAAGGGCTACAAAATAAAATCAACTTATTTTCAAGTATTACTATCCCTTTAAGAAAGATCTAGTACTTTGCCTACTTCAGTTTTAAAACTTAGTGCATAGATTCTATAGAATAAAATAGGAACTGGAGTAGTAATATCACTGGAGAAGGAATCTCCACCTTGTCACCTCTTTATCCCTTATAAGTGCATAACCCCCATTGTGTAACTATGTACTGCACAATCTTCTGGTCCTCAAAACAAGAGGCACAATAACCTCAGTTCTTAATGTGTTAAGTAATATTCATTTTTGTTCTTATAAAGAAATCAAAAGAAGTGCAATTCTGGAGAAAACCTATTGCACCATAGTAGACAATTGGAAATCACTATTGATTTAAATGTTGCTTTCAATACCTCAAACTCTAGAGAATTCTTCAGCACACAGAGAAGCAATATCTAGCATTATATTTATTCCTTATTCCTTTATTAGTTAGGTGGTTCATGTCTAATATATTACCATTTATATAAAATTGTATGTTTGCTGCATACTAATACATAAATATGTACCAGTAGTGAACATGCTTAGACCCTTATTGAGGAAGCAAAATTAGAGCAATTCTGATTCAAATCAATGCTGTTTTAGGGGACACTCCCTATTTAAATAATTGGAAATGTTCATTTGACATATAAGTAGTCATCTGACATCAACTGATATAGTTTTATATATGAGCCTTATTCAGGAATTAAAGCAGGAGCAATTCTGGAGCAAACCAACTACACCATAGAAGGTACAGGTATTTTTTTCCTAGCAAGTGCCTTCAGTTTATTTGACACTAGTGTAAAAGCCCGTGTACACGGGCCAAGGTCCGGTGAGGTAAAGATGACAGTCCTACTCTGCGTACTGCCGCCACCTCACTGGCAGTGCATGCGATGCAGTCATGTGCAGTAAAGACTGCCCGAACACATAGAATGCTCCCAGCATTCCGTGCGTTTGAGCAGTCTCTGCTGTGCATTCTGGTCTTTTATATTATAGGATAGTGCTGAAAAATATATTTCTGTATTAATCCATTTTGTCCTTATAACTACCTCATGTGAAGCATCTCAAAGTATGCCTTATTTTCCATGTACATGCCTCATGTTACTTTCAGTTTGATACTAAAGACCAACTATATGGTATAAGACTAAATAAAAGAAAGGTGTAAAGTGCTCCTCGGGTAAAAATTAACTCATCATTCTGCTGGGTTGGTATAGAGGCTGTAGCATCCCGTTACATGTAGACTTCATAAGCAGACTTCATTATTTGTGTTGTTCTCTCTAAAGACCTTCATAATCAATAATTTTGTTCTCTTCCCTATTCATTTGTTTTGCTCATCTAACTAATGTATCTATAACAAATGGCACAGTTTCAGAGATGCATTTACATTTCAGTCACCCCTAGACAAAGGCCCCCAAGGAATCCTTAGCCCCGCCTATGGCCAATACTCACATGACATCTCTCCCAGCCTATCCCATTGTTGCCAATCAAAGAAAATAGCCTACAATATGAAAACACAAAAATGCTCTCAACTCTTTGGTTGATAGAGATAGTAAACAAACTGGATATTATAAACCAAAGGGCACTGGGATTGCTCTGAATATACCAACAACTCAGAATGAGAGTTGCCCAGCATGTCTGAGGCACCCATCAAAACATAGAACTCTACACTAGCCTAATCTGCATTCTGTGGACCTGATATGCTGTCAACTGGTCTTAGTACATATAACTTATTTTATTTCAATTAATAATATTTCATTGTAAATTTAACTTTATCCTATGTTATAATTTGCTAAGGATGTTTGTCAGAAGCCGTCATGCTCAGTAGAGAGGGCTGTGCACGCTGCAGTCATGCAAAGTACAGACTGCCCACACCACAGCTGATACGGAGCGCTCTGAATTCAGACTGGAGTCCTCTCTGTGCACCTTCCTGGGACCGCTTGGTCCCAGGAAGGTGCACAGAGAGGACTATGGTCTGAATTCGGAGTGCCCTGCTCCATATCAGCCACAGAGCAGGCAGTCTGTACTGTGCATGACTGTAGCACTGCCAGTGTTGGCCTGTGTAGAATGGCTTTAAAACTAGTGTGTGTATATATATATATATTTATATATATAATTATGTGAAACAAAAATTATGAATTATACAAAACTCAGAAGAATAATTCACTTTACAAAAATAAGGGAACAGAAAGCTACAAAATGTCATGCAATAATCATGCATTAGCGTGTTCTAGTAATCAGGTTTCATTTCAAAACTAATTCCCATGGCAACCTTTGTGCTACCTATTCATTTAATACATTGTCATACAAATATTAACCTATAATATTAAACCCTGCAGTCAGATATATGCAAGAATAAAAAACATGACAAGAATATATTAAAGCAAAAATATGTAAGTACTTTATGAACTATTCTTTCATAACAGACCATATTGTGGAAAAATAGTTACATTGACCTTTTCAGTAATTTTATCCCAACACAAAAACTCACACTGAGTCTGATCTACAAAGACTATTAACCCCTTGACTATAAAAACAGAGATACCTGAAAATTGTTCCAGTTCTTATTATAACCTCAGTCTCAATAATACAAAATAGAAACAAAATGCATAATTGAGTACCAGGGGGTGTGCAACCCATTGATTTGCAATCCACTGAATACCTCTAGCACTTAAAAGGTTACCACGCACAGACACACACACGCATAGATTTCCTGTGAGTTTTTTTTTCAAAATGTCAGTAAGCAGTTGATTACACCATCATGATGAAAATAATGTAATGTTAACCCTTTGAGTGCCAGAAGGGTACGCAATGTGTTGCATACCCCTCTGGCACTCAAAGGGTTAAGCAGTCGCTAACTCACTGCTCCACGTGATGCAGTCTTGCGTCGCCTCACTCACGGGATTTAATCACGCGCAGTATAGACTGCCCGAATGCGGGCAGTCTCTACTGCTCATGACTGCATCGTGACAACCATCCTAGCGAATTATTATATAGGATGTACTATGCACATGCAAATTATATATTTACTTTTTCTGATATGTATTCCTATATCAACAATATCTATATATATGCAAAAAAAATAAAAGAAAAACAAATTCTACCTCAATTGCACACTGTAGGTGGACGTACTAATAGAACTTCTTCACTAAACTAGGCATTGTACTGGGTTTTTTAATGTAACAGCTGCCTAACACAAATTTACTGAGATATTTAGGCTTAAAATTCTCCTTTGTATGTAACTTGCAGCAAGGGGAGGACAGTAGGGAAGTGCCTGGGCTATTTGGGGTTTTTTCATTCTTTCATGCTATGGACTAACAAGAAGCAGGAGAAAGTGAGCAAGCAAGAGAGTGATTGATTGATTGATGGTATGTACTAGAATGTTCTTGTTCTACACTGGAATATTGTTATAGACATCTGCTAGCAGGCATCTCATACCACACAGGTGCACATAAAGACACTGTGAATATCAATTGCAGTATATAGGTTCACATGGAGACTCTAAGTAAGGCTAGGCGAAAAGTTCCATTTTGTTTCGGTGGGAATTTTCACAAAAAAAAACCATGATGTTCCACTTTTGCTGCAAGAATTTCTGCCCCTAGAGAAACCCATAGAATTTCCACAGTTTTGCTAACACCATAGATTTTCCCACTGGAATGATTCTATTTTCCATCTGTATTTTCAATGGGGGTGAAACTTGCCGCCCCCATACTATAAAAATCTGGAACTTCAACCCCATGTAGTATGTTGTAGAATAGAAAAATAACAGAACAGAAGAAGAGAGACAAAGAGGGAGAGACAAAAAAAGTTAAAGAAAAATAATGGTATTTGGAGTGCAGGCTAGCACAATGAAAAGCAGGAGATTCTTGAGGGCTGCTGCTGCTGAGTCAAAGGCAGAGGAATCCAACAGCAGCAGTGAAGGATCTGGGGAAGTACAATAAATAAGGGGTCTCTGGATAGCAGTATCAGCAGCACAGGTCAGCTGCATGTACCTGCTGCTATTGTCAGTGTGCCGTTGTCTGAGGTGATGGCAAGTGTGATAGCAAGGGATCTTCTGTCACATTTGTCATCACCAAGCAGTCTTACAAAGCAGCATAAGGCTGAATGTGATGGTGATGAGAGTGAGGGTGGTAGTGTGAAAGAGTATGAAAGTGTTAGTGGTAGTGTTGGTAGAAAGCAATAAGGAATAGGAGAAAGCTATACATTTGGGAATGTTACCACGCCCACTAGCAGTGACATTCTGGCATTTACTAATACTCTATTTCCTGGTGCTGACATCATCAGAGACAGATGTTCATCTGTCATGCAGCAGGCTGATGACCAGGCTTGTGTGCCACAGACTACCATGGCGACCATGGAATTGGGTTCAACAAGCAGTGATATAGTCACAGGTTGATTTTCACAATGGATATTTCAGGTCTTTTTATTTAATAATCTTTGAAGTTGGAACACAGATGTGTATTGTTTATACATACTGTATATGGCATTAGACACATATACTGTATATGGAATTAGACATTCTACTCACATTCACAATGTGCATTTAAATGGATGGTTAGTGTTAAATGATGAAGAAGGATGATATCGCATGAAATATTTTAATCTGTACCACCCACAGTTTATGGTGGTCAGTGAATGTTGTGGCACGAAAACAAAACAATGTATTGTTTTGCATCCTGATTAATCTAGAGTACAACACATGTTTCAAGTGTTTTTGCTGGCATTAAAGTCTTAATGATGCAGCAGGTGCTAGTGCATATCCTAAAATGCAACAGTTTAAGTTGGAGAATAGTGCAAAACCTGCTGAGTTGGCAATCTCTACCTGATATATTTACCGTCATCACTGACAGTGCATGGCCACCACTAAAAAAAGCCTTTTTAAATAATATATGACCAGAAAATATTGTTCTTTTGAAAATGTTTTTAATATGTTACCTATATTTCAACATTTCCAATTTACAGGGTAATGAAACCCACATTTATTAATAATAAGTTCATAAAATTTGCCACAAAAGAGGGTTACAACTTACAAACTATAGTTTATTCTGTAGTCAAAATGACCTTAAATAAAGGTATAGTTGCCTACATCAATGTGTTTTAACATTTATAAAATGTTTCAAAAAGAAATTCTTTGCAAAAACAAGGCCACAGGCTTTTGTTTATTACAAGCAAATTATAGCATAAAATAATGCAAATTATAAACTTAAAGTAGAGCTATCACTTATAAACTACTTGCCCCCAATCAATGTTTCTCACCAAATCCTTTAGGGAAACCACATTATATTTGTTTAATAATCATGGTAAGTCTGAAATTATCACCTTCGTTGTCAATGTTTGGTGTAGGGAGAGCGCTGCCATATTGCTGTCGTGACTCTTAAATGACAGCTCTCTCCCTCGCGTCCATGTAAACAGACATTGAAGATACTGCCCCCCTTTTTTGTTTGTCCTCTCTCAGAGCATGTGCTATAGATCAGTGAGCAGGGAGAGGAGGAACTAAGAAGCCGTGCTGTACAGCTTGTACTGCACAGAGCAAACTTTGTCTATTAGTAGAAACAGTGATGTTTTATTATTATACAAAATGTAAACCTGTTGACTCTATACCTGCCATAGACAGCCCTGTTTAACACCTTAACAGATTTGGGTCCCAGTATTGCCTTCAGTCTATTAAATATGCTATATTAAGTTAAACTGGTGAATGAATGTTTGAGTGAATTAAATTAGCATTGTAGCATAGCTACACCCAATTATGATCAAAAAATGAATGTATGTCTTTTGGCTTACAGTTCCTTCTCAATATCTTAAGAACATTTGCCACCTTTCTAGAAATCAGTATTTATACATTTCATGTAAGGGGATATACAGTGCTGACAGTTTACAGCTTCCTTTTCTAATCTAGTGGACATTTTGTAATATCTGAAATGTTGAAATAGGAAACCACATTATATTTGTTTAATAATCATGGTAAGTCTGAAATTATTACCTTCGTTATCAATGTTTGGTTTAGGGAGAGCGCTGCCATATAGCTGACGTGACTCTTAAATGACAGCTCTCTCCCTCGCGTCCATGTAAATAGGCATCGAAGATACTGCCCCCCTTTTTGTTTGTCCTCTTCCAGAGCATGTGCTATAGATCAGTGAGCAGGGAGAGGTCAAACTAAGAAGCCGTGCTGTGCAGTTTGTACCGCACAGAGCAAACTTTGTCTATTAGTAGAAACAGTGATTTTTTTGTTTGTGATAGCTTGTGAGTTAAAAAAGAATACATATATTAATTTAAGGCTCTCCAACACTTATCCCCACCTTATATTTCATCTTTGATATTCCGCCATATACCTGCATGCACACCATGCATGGTGGAAGACTCCCTGCTCCTTTGACCACTATTGCTGCATCCTGACTGAAGGCTTTTTCCTTTGCTGCTCCCTACTGCTGGAACCCCTTAACACCCAGCATTTGCCAAACCCTCAACAACTTCAATTCCAAGCTAAAAGAGCTACACTTAGTAGTACTACTGTAAAATAGAAACATTATCTCATCTGTAGAAAATTGCACTTCCTTCTCTACCTGCTTGTATCTGTATGTCACCCATCCTATACTTAGATTGTAAGCTCTATTGGGCAGGGACCTCTGTCCTAATGTATGCTCACCTAGTGTTGCCCTTATGATTGTCTATATAACCATCTAATTACTGAACTTATTTTACCCCTTCTATACAAAATGAAAACCTGTTGATGATATATAAATAAAAATATACATACATACATACATACATACATACAACTCACTGGAAAAGATTCCTCTACCTGCCACAGATAGCCCTGTTTAACACCTTAACAGACTTGGATCCCAATATTGCCTTCAGTCTATTAAATATGCTATATTAAGTTAAACTGGTAAATTAATATTTGAGTGAATTAAATTGGCATTGTGTCTTAGCTACACCCAATTATAACCAAAAAATGAATGTGTCTCTTTTGGCTTATGGTTCCATCTCAATATCTTAGGAACATTTGCCACCTTTCTAGAAATCTCCAGTATTTATACATTTTATGTAAGGGGATATACAGTGCTGACAGCTTACAGTTTCCTTTAATAATCGAGTGGACATTTTGTCATATTTGACACGTTGAAATAGGAAAACATATCCAACATTAATTAATGCAGTCACAATGCACTGTGCTTGAATTTATGTAAATTATACATGAATTAAGCCCCAAAATATAAAATATTTGTTAACCCCTTTTATCATAGTGATGTCTTTAAATTCCAGAGGGGTACCCATCACTAGAATAAATTAAAGAATACAACTTTTTTCTTTTATTAAATGTATAAAAGAACATATTTAAATATTCACATACACGCACATTCATGCAAACACATTTATACACATTTCCATACCTTGATATAATTTAAAATTCATTGCACTGTGCCTTCCATCTAAGACAGCCAGTGTGAACTGCAAAGTAAAAAGCTGTAAACCCCCAAGCTGAAAAACAGCATATCCAGCATTAAACAGCTGAAGTTCTATTAAGATGTGGGAACATTTAGATACTATATATATATATATATATAAATATGAATGATACAACATTTTCTGTTATAAAAGAGCCACATGTATATGAGCACTTGCATTCCTTTAACAGCACTATTTTGACTGCAGTCAGGAGTAATAAAGCATATTAACCTGGCTGACATTCTCCTTTACATTAATTAATTTCACAAACTGACCTATTCCAGATGCCACGTCTATTTTTTCAATTACAGCATACATTTAAAGGTTAAAAGAAGCATACATTCTAATAACATGCCAACCATATTTGAAATTAAGGTCAGTTCTGATTTAGCTCACACTATTGTATTCTTCATTACACTCTTTCAAAACAATCTCTTTTTCCCTCTGAAACGTCAATAGTTACATTTGATTGAATATTCATGCCCTAATTGTTTCTAGAAAGGGCTACCTTATAGCTATACATTCTTCACTGTACTATTCAAACCATAAAATTGCAGTTACTCTACTTATAGTTCATAAAGTTAGTAGTGTCAGTGCATATTTAGTTAGTGGAATTATTAATTTTGCAGTAATCATGTAGCCTTGGGAGGAGTTATAAACATGGCAGATAAGGGGCTACTGAAAATAGGGAGATTGGGCCTGGAGCCAGAAGTGTGCATGGGCTCCTGTTAAATGGCTTCCTAATAGCAGCTGAAGAGGATCCCCAATGTGGGTTGTCGCACTGATGAGTCTCCTCAATAGGGAATTTGTGCACTGTCTAGACAGGTAAGGTGCCAGCCACCTGTCTGGTATGCATATATCTAAGATAAGGTTACAGAAAGAACTGAAAAAAGAGTTACACTTTCCACGCAAAGCGTGTGAAAAGAAAGAAAGAGTCCACAATGAGAAATAAAGAGTCAATGGCACTGAGTTTTCTTCCAGGGGGATTCCAAGCTCTGGGTATGGCCATAGTAATGAAAGCGTTTACATTTGCAGATGAATCAATGGATAATGATGTTACATGTAATTTGGACTAAATGTTGTTTTTTTTTTTAAAGCTTTTTTTTACTGTTATTAGAAGTTGCCTTAGAAGTTGCCATAAAGCATTGCTTCTCAGCTCTGGTCCTCAAGGATCAACGTCACCAATAATGCATGTTTTAAGGGTATTCCAATCTAAAAAGAAGAGCGGAGCTCAGTTATTTATAATGTTCCATAATTAGAGATGCATCTGTTCAAACATAAACTCCTTTAACTAAAAATATTTAACTCTAATTACAATGAACAGAGTTTTTTAACTTCAGTCAACAAGCACTGCTAAAAGTGCAGGTTTTAAGAATGGCCCATAGATGACAGCTTAAAAGACCATTATTTTTTCATGAATTAATTAATGAAAAAAAATTAATTATTTTTCCTGAAGACTAAAACAAGGACATATTGCTGAAATATTTTTATTCCAAAGTTATTACAGCTCAAACTCTTTTGTAACTACATTGCAGTTTTCTATTATGGTCACCAGGTGGTGATGTTCTTATCACATAAGGATAGAAAGCCTTTATTTGGACTTTTACATGTTCTGCAAGAGCCTAATATGTGGTCAAATTGATAACGCTTTTTATTATTTTTTTCATCTTTAACTATTTTGTTTACACTTTTGTGTCTCTGACAGTAAGCTCCCTGTATATACAATTTAACACTGTATGTGCAGCACTGAGTGCACTTCATGCTGTTTGCTATCTTTTTTACATTGTATGTTTCCTACCTTGAATAAATGTATAATATACCTTCAATAAACTTTATTTCATAATCCCTAAAAGAAAGCACAGACTAGATAGCTCAATGTCAGGGACATAAAAGTATAATAAAGTCAGTGACAATTAAAACATAAATAAAAAATCAATTTGACTTGACATATTATGCACTTGACAAAATAAGCAGTTATTATGCCTTTACTATGAAACATAGTTAATGACGCAGCTCTCACACAGGGTGATTTATTGCTTTGCAATACAGTGATGACACTCTTGTCCTTAGAGTGGCAGTATAGTTTCAGTAAACCCTTGACTGTGCTCTTAGAGCTATGGAAACTACCGCTACCTGTAAGCTGACAAAGAGTGATGCTGTAGACTGGATGCAGCTGGAGGTCTTTCCATTGCCAAACACCCCAACAATACCAACCCATGGTATCATCTGAACCACCCACCTTTCCCACTACACAGGTAGTCAGAAACACACATACTGACAAGAAATAGCATCCTGGATATCATGTATATGAAGAGGGGACATGATAGTTGCTAGGAAGAATGCAGAACACAAATTCCACTCATGCATATGTCAATCTTATATAGGCTGTCTGCCTGCTTCAGTTTAAAAAAATATTACATCGTGAACATAACATGCAAGAACTATTGAGGTTGCTAACCCTTAAACAAAGGGACATGGATATAGGGATTATTAGACCTTTCTGACCAAAGTGATGTAAATGGAAGTTATTATTAGGAGGTGTATCTTCTTTGAAACAATTTTGTATATGAATGTGGATTAAACACAATTCTACTTGTCCCCCATTGTGTATTTAGTTTGCTCCAGAACGGCTCTAATTCTTCACTGAGGTGATATTCAGATCTGCACCTATAAACTTGTTATAGAATTCTATGCATCCAAAGCAATATTAATGGTCGGGTTTCTCCTACAGGATAGTGACATTTGTTTGTTGGTTAACATCCAATGAATTACATTACAATGTGTTGGATATCTCTCTGGTGCTTAAAGGGTTAAGATATAATTACAAACAAACATTTTTAGTAGATACAAATATTTATAAACTAGTATAAAATCCTGTGTACTTGGGCCAAAGTGCGTAAAGTTGTTGCTCAGGAAGCCAGCAGGGACTGAGGGATCTGCACGTTCATACAACAGGTAGGAAGCCCATAATAATAACAACAAAGCCATGCTATTGGCCCACCGATCATAGGAGCCTTGCCCAGAGCTTGCAATGAAAATGTGCAATGTACAAAATGGACAAAAACAGTACATCCCATTAACCCCGTGAATGTCAGCAAAGTATCCTTTATACCCAGGAGTGCAAGCCGTTGCAAAATCCACTGGCACTCAAAGGATTAAGCCACATAATAACAACCCTATAGCTAATTAACCCCGCAGATCAAAGTCAGTGCATGTAGCTCAGCACTTTGGTATATGATAACCCACCACTGAGACTATTTAACCCTTTGAGTGCTAGAGGGGTGTAAAACATAAGGCAAAAGAGTTATACTCCCTCTCTGGAACTCAAAGGGTTAAATCCATCCACCGTCTAAAATTGAGACATAACACATTTACACACCAATTTGCCTCCATGTTACGAGGAGAGAGATGTGGGGTAAAGGGGTTGGTTGCTGTGGAGGAGAACTCCTCACTTATAAAATTGGCAGCCTAGTTTGCATTTTGCCATAAAGGCCAGAGGTAATCATCATCATCATGCCAGATTCCGATGCAGTCATGCGCAGTAGAGACTGCCCGAACACACCGAATACTGGGAAGTGTAGTTCTGCGGCAGTACACCTGCAGTGTAGCGTTTTGTGGGTTCTGGCAGTCATTATTTCACATGACTGCATTGGGGAATCTCTGCAGTGCATGATTCCAGATTACAATGCGCAGCAGAGAATGCCCGATGCCATCATGCACAGTAGAGACTGCCGGAACACACAGAATGCTGGGAGGTGTAGTTCTGCGGTAGTACACCTTACGTTTAGCTTCTGTGCATTTGGGCAGTCTCTACTGAGCATAATTGCATCGGACAAGCATGCATCTGGCCTTTTATATTATTGTATGATGTTGCCATGTAAAGTTATATTTAATCAATATACTTGAAGTTCAAAAAATATGCTAATTAATGAGAATTTGTAATATAAAAAACACAATAATAGTTGTTTTTACCTGAATGTTTATTAGTAATAGTCATAAATGAATATGAAATACAATTCATTGCATACCCCTCTGGCACTGAAAGGATTACAATTTCTATAGTACTTTTTATTCCCACAGTTTACTGAGCTTTATTGCACGTTCCACTAGGTTTTGTCAGCTTAGTATTTTGGTACGCTCTGTGTTGTCATAAAGTTGATGCTGATAGACTACAACTCCCATCTTTTCCCATTAGCCATTGTCTAGTAGAGTACGATAGGAGTTGTATTCTGGCAGAAGCTGGACAGCCTCATGTTGCCCATCCCTGGTGCAGTTATTTAACATTTATTAATTATTTTAAACTGTGAAGCCTTTAAAGGGATAGTAATACTTAAAATGTAAAAAAAAATATGTTGTAGGGTTTATCCCCCTGAGTAAAACAATAGTACTCCCACTGTTGAAAGGTGCTTCATTCAAAAGTTATTAATTTTCAAAGTTGAATTTTTTAGGTGCAATATCACAGTGGCCTGAAATTGTACAGTGGCGCTGTTGCTACACCATCCTATGGAGATTTATGGTCCCGGGACCAGAGCTGTCCATAGGATCATGTAGCAAGCGCGCCACTGTACAATTTCAGGCCACTGTGATATTGCACCTAAAAAATTCAACTTTGAAAATTAATAACTTCTGAATTAAACACCTTTCAGCAGTGGGAGTACCATTGTTTTACTCGGGGGATAAACCCTACAACATATATTTTTTTACATTTTAAGTATTACGATCCCTTTAAAAGGAAACTAAAGCAATAAGAATATAGAGCTCTTAGTTTTTCCTGCCTGTCTAACTTTGAGCCATAATAATTTCTGAGCGATGCCTCTTCTAGTAGGGAAACTTTTGTTTTACTCAGCTAGAAGAGAACTATAACATATTTTCTCATGCCTATCACATCAATATCTATGTAATTTTAAATATTTTAAAACATATGGATAATTATTTGTGCTATTCATATGATTAAGTACTTTTTATTGCAGTTTAGCTGCTGAGCACATATTACTAAGAATTACATATATTGTTTCAAATACTCTTACCTATTTTGCTCAGAGTGCATCTCTGATTTGAAAATCTGTAAGAGTCATATTAACTACAGATCCACAAGGCACATATTTTAAATTGGAAGTATATGTTTCTAATAACTTAGAATCGTATTTGGAGGTCTCAGCTGGGTTCACACAAAGTAGTTATTCATCCTGCTGTTTGGTTTTTGAACAAAAATCAATATCTATGAAGTTCCTCCAGTTACTGTCTCAGTAATATTTTACCCTTACATAAATGTAACCCCTTTAATTAAGTGGAAAGAAAATTTCCAGTGTGCTTTAATAATGAAGTTTATTTTTTCATTTACATAACTGACACACCCAGATTTCAATGAAATCCCCAGGTTTTCTATTGTGTGTAACAAATATCAGAGGCATGCAAATGATATCCACACTTCAAAAGCTGTCGGTGACAAATAAAGCTTTGTACAGCTTTGTTAATGTTCTGTGTATGTCATATATACCATATTCTGGAATTGAGGTGCTTGATACATGTAGAGATACATTTTATATCAAACAAAGAAAACAATGGTTTGTTGTAGGCATGTTGATCTATGGTCTGTAGTAAATGGGATTTCTCTTTGGGAAGAGATGTTTGCAAAGCTTTATAGTAAATTTATAGTCCTAATTTTGCCTTTTCTGAGATAGTGTATACTAGGCTTAACTGTTATGGATGTTGTCCTCTAAGAATTATTGGAGAAATTCTGTACCAATAAGGTGCAAATACACATTCTCAAAAGTCCCATTGTTTCATAGTTTATGTATTTGTATTTGTTCCATAGTACAGTATAAATAAAATGATAGGTACATTAACCCTTTGAGTGCCAGATAGGTATGCAAAGCATTGTGAAGCAATGTGTTGCATACCCAACTGGCACTCAAAGAGTTAGGAGCCAAGAAAGAGATACAAAAATGGATTCTAAGAATGGATTCTTTAAGTTTTATTAGCTAAAGTCTGTTGATTAAATTGTCATAATATGAACAATTGCTGTTCTTAGGACACATTTATTACAGGAACACTAATACTTAAAGGGATAGTAATGTTTCACAAAAAAGCAGCTCTGATTAATCTTCATAGTATTAGGCCCATGGGGAGCAATACTGTCAGAGTTGCAGTTCAAGTGTAATTGAATGATAACATATCCCCCTCCCGCCCCTTTTACCTAGTGTAAGCCACCTCCCCTCATATGTGGAATCTGGTCTATTGACCGGACAGATTGCAGCAAGAGGCAATCTTCATACTGTGAGCATAAGGAAAACTCTGCCCCCCTTTTTCCTTATACTCAATGAAGATTGTCCCTCAATGCGATCCATCCAGTCTTGCTGCTCTGAGGTGAGCAGTGTTACATCAGTAAAAGGGGTGGGAGGGGTATACTTTATCACTCAAGTAGTCTTGAACTTCAGCTTGTACAGTATTGAAATAATGCTCTCCACGGCCCAACTACTAAGAAGATTAAACAGAGCTAATTTTTTTGTGAAACATTATTATCCCTTTAAACCTGGAGTTTCATACACTTAAATACATTGGTATCTGAAAATTTCTCTATTTGTATTCTGAGGCCTAAAATCTAATTTTACACATGCTTTGAGGGAGCAGTCATTCCTGCATTTTCCAGGGCTCCCCTTAACTGTCCAGGACATTCTGTGAATGGGCTGAGATATTTTAACAGCTCAAGAGCAGTGGACATTAATTACAGTTAAATAACTCACTTTTCTCTCTCAATACAAACTGCACAAACAAGATTAAGAAAATTATCCAAACAGGACAAATTGCTCACACATTAAAAACATGGATAACGTTACATATTTTAACTGTGAGCATGTGATTTTAAGTTATGTGAACTTATTTCATTTTTTTGGTGCTAATGTTCCTTTAAAATGTTAGTGTTCCTTTGAAATGTGTAAAAAAGTATTGAAAACATATCTCTCATCTAAAGGGTTAAATATTGAAGGTATATAGAAAAATATAATTAAAGGGCGATTATGATGTTTTACTGAATCTGGGAGCAGACTTAGTAAAAAAAAAACTGGGGCTATCATGTGCGTGCGTCCTCAACATTGCTGATATCCACTGTTTCTGGGGCTTGTACATAACCAGTAGTATGGAGGTCAACTACAAACTTTATGTGTTGTATTTCACGCTTTCAAGCCAGACACAGGAGTCTGTTGCATTGTAGAGGACAACAAGACTGAACTGAGACACGACAATCTTGCAGATCAGTGTCAAAGTTTTATTGCTATATATTCATGCATTGGCAGAGGGCTCATATGTAACTAAATGTTTATTTAAGGCCAGTTAAAAACTTTGTTAAGCTCAATTATTTGCTAGTTAACCCTTTAAGTTCCAGAGTGCTACGCAATGCATTGCGTACCACTCTGGCACTCAAAGGGTTAATTGCGAATAAACTTATTTGCCATCCATTAGGTTCAAAGCCAATTTAAATAGGTATAAATGTTTATTCACTCCATGTGGTGCAGTTGGTATGTCCAGCCACTTTATACATATGAATGCTTGAGCTAAATGAATTTGTGTATTAAATATTCCCCCAGCATCGGGAGGCCCCTTGTTATACTTATCAAAAGCCTTATAAACTAAATATATGTTTTAATCCATTTTCATAGATCTTTAATCTCTTGTGGTTTTTATTGAGAAGGTATATGTTGCTACAGCAGTACTAGAGCAACCATTAGATAAACTACTCAGTCACGAAATATAAGAGATGATTCCAGTATAGGAGAGCTTCAAGTAATGTTGTATCCAGGATAAGAGCTAGTGAAGAAATTAAGTGGAAGGAGGGGGAGACAGAAAGAGTGCACGAAGAGATGAACATGAGGAGGAAGACATAACTGAATGAAAATAGAAAGAGGGGTCAGGTGAGAAAGAAGATAATGACTGGCAAAAAGTGATAATGATAGTGAGTGCATGAAACGTTCAGAAGAATTGAAACTGTTAATATACTGCATATAAAGGAATTATTTGTACAGTTTATTTGAACACTGTACTGATCTGATAGGAGGAACTTTCATTTTCTCCAGATACACCCCATCCTATGAAATAAACTTATACAGTGATAACAGAGTCATCTCTGGTCTTTAATCGATAACAATAAAATATATGGCAAATTCCCGTATTTTAATACTTTAAAATTACAGAGTATGTCATTCCCCTTATTCTTTATATATGTTGTATGTATCTGTGCAAATGTTAGGATTGCTTACAAGATGATATGATTGTTCATAAAACAGTGGCAGTCAGAAAATCTGTAAAGTTTGTTTCAGCTGTGAAAACATATGCACCATGAACATGATAGGTTGATAATTATGTCATCCAACACATTTGACAAGAAGTCATAAAATGTTCTACATGGTTGAGGCACATCTTAGAAGTTTTCAGCAGTTCAGAAATGACAATTCCCTTCTTATATAGCTTAAACTTTGGTTGAAAGAATGTAGTAATGAACTAATTTTAGTTACTGCATTCAACTTTACTTAAATAAAGGTAAACAGAATCTAAAGTTAGTGTAAAAGTTCTATTAAATGCAAATGCATAGCATTAGCTAGAGAAACTTTAACCCCTTAACGACTCTTGGCGGTCCTGGCACGTCATGGGTAGATTTGCGTTAAGGACCCATGACATGCCAGGACCATGATGGAATTCAAGGCGCCCTGCGAGGCTGCAAGCTGTTCAGGGGAACCCTGAAACTGAATCGCGATAAAAAATGGTCCGTGGTCCTTAAGTGACGGTTGCATGTGCGATCGGCCGTCCTTAAGGGGTTAAAGGGATAGTAGAACTTAATATGAAAAAATATTGATTGCAGGATTTATCTTGGTAAATAAAACATGGATACTGTCACTGATAGAGATGGTCAAAAGTTGTCTTTTTTTGATAATTTCTTGGTACAGTATTTCCATGTCCTGAAAACATATGGTGCATTTGTTACTAAAACAGTCTATGGACAGCTATGGCAAACTGACCAGAAACCTTGATAGGATGATATAGCAATAGTTCCATTGTATAATTTCATGCCACTGAGGTACTGATCTGCAATACTTTTTGAATAAAATGTTTTCTGCAGTAGGAGTACTTTTTGTATATATTTTTTAATACTTTGTTAATATTTCTTTAATTGCATGACCTAAATGATGACTTGTCAGCCTCTCTTAATCAGAATTCATCTTTATATAAATGCAGACAGAAGAAAAGTTAAAAAAAATTCAAATTACTACTATTTACACAAACATAAAAATTAACAAAACGAATTAAATATTCTGAAATAATATGTATGAAGATCTAAAATAATCATAAATTTATCATACCATTTAAACTAGCAGAACAGATAAACCTTTTCAGGGAGCCAACAGGCCAGTCATTAATCAATTCTTAAATCGTTATTCTCTACTGGAGGAAATTTGATGCTTACCAGTTGGCACTCTTCCAGGCTGGATGATATGAGAAGATAAAACTTATCTTTTATATATTGCATTGAGATTAATTAGTATATGTTCTCAGGCGACAAATTCCATTTTAAGTCCCATGAAATAGTAAATGCTTTCTAGCAGAAAGCAAAAATAGGGCACACCATACACAAGAAGTGGATAATTTGAATATCCCCAGCTGTTGAATGTATGTATGTATAGCTTTATTTCTATGGCCCCAGCGCCACGCAGTACAAATAAAGCCTTACAACAGTAGTATGTTACAAGAAATAAATGGGGATAACATAAGTATTGCAGTCATAGAAACAATAGGAGAGAGATATCTGTCCCAAGGAGCTTACAGTTAATTAACCTTGGCAGACAAATGGCTCCAATGTTTGTCTTTCCAGGAATCTAACATTTAGTTGCTTCATAATGAATTGGTGACATCACTAGCATATGGGGGTTTAATTACAATATATATTGTGTTATCAATTTAGACAATTTTCCAAAAATCTGATCATTTGACTTTAACATCTCTTGGTGTATCTTTTTTGGGACTGCTCCTGAGTAGGGATGGGAGAAAATATTTTCCTGAAACTGAAATTGGTGAATAATGGCACTTCCGCCATGGTGAATAATTTCCTATGAATTTCCATATTTCCCCTTTTTCCCACATATTTTGCCTACCTCATTGAGTAGTAAAATCAATGGGAAGAAAAATTTTTCTCCACTACACAAAAATTTTCTCTACCTTTCTACAGCCATATAAAAGGGTCTCGGGCTCTCACAGCATGCCATTCTGTGTTTGTAAGATGAGAGAGCAGCATGTGTTTTGAGCTAGAGAAGACAGGGGGATTGAAGTTTAGTTTAGGGAATCTTATAGGTAGGATATTTGTTATCTGTATTAGGAGAGTCAGTGGGGCACTCTGGGGAGAAGAAGGGAGGAAGGTGGATAACCCAAAATACCCCAAAATTCTACATGACTGTCAAGATGTAGGCAGCTGGGGACCTATTTTCTTGTTGATCTTGCTGTTATTGTCTCTGTGATGGGGAAGTCTGGGTAAAGAGGTTGTTGATATTGTTTTTCAGTTATAATTTATTTTTTGGACAGACTGTGATAAGACAGGATGGCCAACTTAAAAAATTAAATAAATAAAAAAATAAATCAAAATAATAAAGAAATAAATAACTAAATATAATATTAAGTGACAGACAGCTAACTGGGCTAAGGCAAAACATCATATTCCATCAGTTGTGTTGTGTACTGTAGCATAAATACACACAGAGTAGTTGAGTAATGTCCAGCAAACGCACAAGGGGCAGGGGCAGGGGCAGGGGGAAGGGTGGAACATTGCAGAGACGTGAGAGTAAAGCAGTAGTTCAAAAACTGACTGCATCAATGGTTGCTGCTGCTGATGTCCCTCCTCCACGGGAGGATACAGTTTGTCAATGTCCCAGCAAAACATCCAGCACCCCCAGTGCCAGTACAAATAACCATATAAGAAGATACATAAAAAGAACACTGAAAACAACAACAAATTGCATTCAAGTGTTGATGATGGCAATAGCATAACAGAGGAAGGTGTAGCAGTTGAACCGCCTGCTGCATCGGTTAGTGTTGGTCCCAAAACAAGCTAAAACTGAAGCTAGGGGGGACCTATATACTAGGACCCATGAAACCCACTATACATATTTCTAACATGGATGTGCTGATGTTAGAAAACCTTTATGAATGAATCGCAATGCATGAGCACGTCATCATGCAGACATGCAAACCTGTGCACATACAGTCATTAGCTCCATGCGGAAGAGGTTAGCAGAAAGGACCTTCCAATAGGTTTGTAGGCCTCAGTTTTCTCCTAATGTTTTACCACTGAGAATAGCTGTGCAATCCCCTAATCAGTGCAAGAAGAGAATATCTAGAATTTATATTTCATTCATGTCTTATTATAACAGTGAGTACCTAAAAGAAGTTGCTTTATTCATAAAATTGCTAAACTTTTTATAGCAACAATAAAATAGATGCATATGATACTTGTAGGGTTGAAAGTCCCATTTTTTTTCCACTGCAATCGTCATGAAAAAAACACAACGTTGATGATTTTCTATGGAAATTCCTTCACAAAAAAATACATTTCCACCTTTTTTAAGAGCTTTGACTTTTTACATTTAGGCTTTCGAGACACACTACACACTGCTATAAGAAGCCAAAATGTCTTGCCATGCCACAAGGATTAATTTCTACAGGACAACAGAAGTAAAAGTAGAGAGAGCTAGTGTGGGAAAAGAGAAATAAGTTGGAGGAGTAGTTATTGAATTAACACCAGTACATCTGTGTTGCTACTGTACCACTGATCTGCTTTGCTGTATAGTGTATAAGCACCTGCTTGTACAAACCTGTCACATAACTGTTACTTGCAATATGTAGTCAGACTTCCAAGTGTGACATCAGTTTTTTAAAACTTCTGTTTAAAAAAAATTGGGGCAGCATGTCAACTGCCAGCATTTTCTAAAGTTTGCCATTCCACAGGAATATTTTTGGATTCTTTTTGTGAATTTGTTGGCTTCTACCTAAGTAGACAGTAATGTAAAACACAGTATATTGTAGTTATAACTTTGAGACACTATAAAATATATTTTGTTTTACCTCAATGTACTCTATAATACAATTTCACTTATTTTTTATTTTCTAAAATTGCTGATATTTTATAGCCAGAAATGTTGTATTCATTTCTTACAATGATTACAAAAATGCTGAACATACTGAATCTTTCTTCTGCTTAAATTCTCACATCTATCTTATACATATGCTGTTAATATTTATAGCTCCTTGTGTTTGCCTTCCAGAACATTACCTACACAATATAATTGAAAATGGCCATATTTATTACATGATTTGATCCTTGAAGCAAAGTATTTGTTATTTAGTGACAACAACTGTAACGCTTTTTATCATTATAAGTCAATTAAACTTTTTTGCTTTTCTCTTTTTTGGGTGATTGTTTCTGTGATATGTCTCATCAAGTGTAATATTTATATCTGTGTGTTCTGCTGAATATAACAACGGTAATTCCACTGTTAAGATACATATCATTCAAACTTTATTTTACTGCATATTTGCATTTTTATGAGAGTTTTCATAGCCATTCCATTTTATGATGGTGAAGTTATTTGTTTGCCAGTTATGATGGCCATGATGTCCAAAATAATCTGAACATACTTTGCTTTCTTTATCTCTGATTATGAGAGAAATAAATTATGGGTGCACTCACTGTGTATAAATCCCTGGTAACTAAAAAACAGGGAGGTAGGAAATCAAAGAGATAAGTGTAAGTGGGGGCTATATTCACAGGTTACACACAATGTGGTATAGTGGAATACAACAAATAAATGAAGCACATAAGGTGATACAACGCTGGTAGATAAAAAAAAAACTGTATCAGTATACAAGAAAAGACACTAAACAATACTGTGTATATCCTGAGTTGATAGTTGGATAACTTGTCAATATGAGCAATACAAATTACAATATGTCACATCATAAAAAACCTGGAGAGAAGTTTAGTCCATAGGAATACAGCAATTCTAATCGGAACAGTCAATAGAAGATGATGATGAAGATGCAGAGGATGATAATGGATGGATATGAGTCAGAGGTTAAAGGATGATTGAAGGATGATGGAGTTAGTAGGTGAAGGTAGATGGTACTACTCCTCCATGCAGCTGTCAAGTGCTCGGAGTTTCCTCGAGCGGATGCATATGAAACAAAAAAAATAGAGAGACAGCTCAAAAAAAGAACCTAAGTGTAGTGGATAGAGATAACAATGGGGTACAAAGTAATTCCCAAAACTTTATTACAAAAAGGGTAAAAAAAAAAAAAAAAAAAAAAAATATATATATATATATATATATATATATATATATATATATATATATATATATATGCTGTACAGCATATACAGCACTGTGCAAAAGTCTTAGGCATGTGTGAAAAAATGCTGTAAATTAAGAATGCTTTAAAAAATAGATATGTTAATAGTTTATTTTTATCAATTAACAAAATGATAGTGATTGAACAGTAGGGATGGGTGACAATTTCTGCCTTAAACTGAAATCGGGGAAAAATGGCACTTTCCTCTCTGCAAAAAATTTCCAGCGAAAAGTGACGATTGTCCTCTTTTTCCGCCTAACTGATTCCATTAAAATCATTGGGAACATTGAAGTTAAACACAACATAAAATAAATATTATTTAATTTCCCAAAGGCATAGTATAAAAGGGGCATAAGGGTGCCTGTGTTGGTGGAGTGTGGGGAAAGAATCAGTTGAACAGGGGATGGTTTTTTGTGGGGGGTTGTTTACTGGGATTGGGGGGGCAGTTAATAAAAAAAAAATCCTAAATAAAATAAAAACCATAGGACATGGTATAAAGGGGTCTGAGGAGGGTGTCTGTGTTAGTGAATGAATGAATCATGTGAACAGGGAATTTGTTTTGGGGGATTTGTTGACTGCTATAGGGGGACTGTTAATAAAAAAATAAAATAAGAAATTTGTATTTAAAGTAGGTCAGGGCAGGCAGCAGTGGTTTGTTGGTCAAAAAACAAAGCCAGAGGTCGGAGCAGACTGAGTAGAAGCAGGGTCATGGGCAAGCCAAGGGTCAAACCAGAACAGCCATCAAAAGTTACAGCAAAGAAGCTCAAAACACAAGTAACTGAGAACTGAGAATCATGCATGCATATAGCAACTGCTTCACCAAGAGTGTGCTTGGACTTTGACCTTCTACGTGGAACGCCGATATTGTTGTGTGACAATACACTTTTGAGTTTTATGTTTGATTTTATTTGACTAGTTAGTATTAGGTTATTTATCCCACATTCAGAACAGGAAAAAAACAAAAAAAAAAAGTACTGTTAGTATTTTAGTATACTCAATTTGACAGTGAATTACTTTGTATGTAATTTTATATTAAATATACAGAAAATAATTCACCACTCCCCCAAGCAGGAGTGATTGACAATCATAAATAAAAAGGATAGAGGGAATCAGATAGCCCTCTTTGCAACAATATCCCTGAAGGACTGGTCTGGAATATTAAAACACATTGGAGATCAGCTGAGAGCAGACCAGAGAGGACCAGAGGGATGCCAAGAATCAGCGGGAAACCAGAATGACTATATACCAGCTTCAGGATTAAAACAGAGAACAAAGTGCTGATACAATTGAACAATAATGCATATTCTCAAAAGGGTCTGTGAGAGTCTTATAAATAAGTGCATTTATAGATTCTCTAATTAACAACACCTTCTGGACATTTATCAAAACAAATACTACAATCAAATAAAGGTGCTGCTGGCCCACTGTGATTTTTGTTTTAGCATCTCGCACTGTAAAAACCATATTTAAATACCCTCCACCCTCTCATCCCCTCTCTGTTTGCATTTCTTTTTCACTTCTCTCTTCCACCTTCACCTGTACATACTCCTCATTTTTCTCCGTTCCTGCACTCCCTCACCTCCCCTGAAACCACTTACACACTAAACATTATCTCATCTCCAGTTTCTCTCTCTTCTTCTGTTACTGGCAGCTGGAGAAACCTCTCCAAACCCTGGACCCCTTCTCTCTCACAAACCCTCGACCTCCAGTAATTATAGGAACAATTCAAACCTAATCACCATTCCCTGTCTTCAGCCTCAATATAATCCCCTTTCTTGTGCGCTTTGTAATTCTTGCTCCATTATTAACAAATATAACACTCTGCATGATCTCTTTTTCTCCAGCTTCCTCAGTGTACTTGTTCTATGTGAAACCTGGCTCTCTCACTCTGACTCTGCTTTAGAGGCAGAAATCTCCTATGGTAGACTCTCCTTCTCTCACACTCCATGCCCAAGTGGACATGGGGGATGAGACTGCTAGTCTCTACTCACTGCCATTACAAAAAACACTTTCTGTCCCCTCCTCTCACTGTTTCTCCTCTTTTGAGTTGCATGCTGTCTGTATCTTTGCTTCTATCTCTCTACAGGTTGCGGTTATCTATTGACCAGCTACCAACACCTACATACATTCAAACTTTTTTTCTGACTTTGAATCATGGTTTTCCTTTTTCCTGTCATCAGACACATCTTCTCTTCTTCTGGGGGACTTCAACTGTTATGTGGATGATCTCTCAATCTCCCGATATCTTTTTCTAACATCTGCGTTTGTACTACAAAAGGGGACAGATACTAGTACTCACAAGCATGGTCACAAACATCTTAGACATTGTGTTCACAAGAGACTGTGCACTCTCGGATTTTAATATCTCCCCTCTTCCACTATCTAACCACCATCTTCTAACATTCAGTACTGCTAATACATCTTCCACAATCCCTGCTTCCTCTGCACGCTTCATGTGTAACCTCAAATCTTTTAATCTCACTGCTCTTCATTCCTCCCTGTCTACTGGACTTTCATCTTTTCCCACTAATCCTGACACTTACACCCTTGTCAAAACCTACAACTCAGTCCTGTCCTCATCTTTGAACTTGCATGCTCCTCTCTCTTTCTCTGACACACCTGTAAAACCAATCTGCGACACCAACTTCCTCCACTCTTGTACCTGTTCAGCTGAATGATTATGAAGAAGCCTAGATTGTAAGCTCCTTGGGACAGGGTCCCTTTCCTAGTGTATGATTCCCTTGCTGCACTTTCCCTCACAAATAATGTAATGATTGTACTTAACCTTAATGCTCTTAACCCCAGTTCTGTCGTTTTTGTATTATATTATTTCAACTTCTGTTAAGCGCTGTGTACATGTATGGCGCTATATAAATAAAGATACATACATACATACATGAAGAAAGTCTGGCTCTCTTGCAGACTTTCTCCATTACAGATTCCTCCTTTCTTGCTTTAACTCTGCTGTGTACTACTTTTGACAACTAATTAACACTCATAAATCCAACCTCCACCTCCTTTTCTCTATCTCTGACTCCCTTCTCTGCCCTCCATTTGCTGTCCTCTCAAACTCTAAACAACCACAAGACTTTGCTGACTTCTTTAAAGCCAAGGTAGACTCCATCTGGGATAATACTGCACCTTGTAAGCACCCTCCTTCCTAGTTCCCCTTCTGCCACTCTGGACTCTTTTTCACGAGTCACAGAGGAAGAAATGACTAACCTCCTATCCTGCTCTCCCTCCACTACATGCACACTTGATCCACTCCACTCTCACCTTATCCAGTCCCTTTCCCCCACACTAATCTCTATCCTATTATATATTTTAACTCCTCTTTTGCCACTGCTACATTTCCTGACAACTTCAAACATTCCATAGTACCCATAATAGCCTCAAGAAAAACTCCTCTGACAGTACCACACCCTCTAGCTATCAACCGGTTTCTCTGCTTCCTTTTGTATCAAAGCTCTTGGAATGCCTTACCTACCCCAGCCTGCTTGACATCCTACACACACAACTTGCTTGACCTGTTACCCGTTACACTGCTCACTCCACTGAAACTGCTCTCACAAGAGTGGTCAATGACCTCCAAATCACAAGGTCACTCTTCTATACTTATCCTTCTTGATCTGTCAGCTGCTTTTGACACTGTTGATCATGCAATTCTCCTCCAAATTCTTCACTCCTTCGAAATCCGTAACTTAGCACTGGACTGGCTATCCTCTTATCTAACTAACCGATCCTTCAGTTCTCTTCTGCCACCATTTCGATCTCACAATATTACACAATAACACCTGGTGAACTTATTAACTCATTTGGACTCAGATATCACCTCTGATAGCTTTATTTATCTACACCATGACTGACTTCTGATTTTCAATCTATAGACACAGATTGCCTCTCGGGTATCTCAGACTGGATGTCTCATAAACACCTTAAGCTCAAGTACCCTTGTTTTACTCAGGGGTATAAACCATACAACATATATTTTTTTACATTTTAAGTATTACTGTCCCTTTAAATTGTAAGTAGCTGCATACACTTGGGGATCTATGTAAATAAACATATTCATTCATTTTTTCACTAATGCACATTCTCAAAACGGTCTGTGAGGGTCATCAATGTATACTATATAATGGACATAATAAATTAAAGTGATTTTTGTCTTCTACTAGATAGTGTTATTATTCTTTAAAGGTATAGTATTGCCTGAAAATAATTTTATTTTATATTGTAGCCCTTAAAAAAAACATTAAAAATTATATAAGTCTTATCTCCCAAACCTTTACGGTTTGGGAGATATTAGCAAGTAAAGTTTCCCCTGGAGTGACGTCACTGCTCAAGCCTTCAGATTTGGAATCCGGTCCCCAAACCAGCTGCGACTCTTCAGTAGTGCCAAGATCATGATCTTTAAAAAGCCAGGCACACTTTGTAGACAGTTGTAGTGAAGTAGTTCTTTTTAAAGATCGTGATCTCGGCACTGCTAAAGAGCTGCCCACTGATCTGTGGACTGGATTCCAAATCTGTCCACTAGATGACAGACTTAGCTAAAACAGCCAGGAAACGGGAATATACTAAACTTTACTTGCTAATATCTCCCAAACCATAAAGATTTGGGAGATAAGACTTATATAATTTTTTTTTAAGGGTTACAATATAAAATAAAATTATTTTCAGGCAATACTATCCCTTTAATAGCACCATTCTTATGTATTGTTTGTTTTATTCACTAATCATCACTACACTTAGATCATTTTTCTCTGGTGGTGCTGTTTTTTAGGTTTTATACTATTTTGATATACTGCATGACATTGTTTCAGTTTGTCTTTTTATCTTTATTTTTATCTTTAACATGCAATTTTAATTTAAGGATTCATGTACTCCAATTAAATCCTTGCTTCTTTATGCTCATTTTCTTACATGAAAAAATAATACATATAATTTCTGGTAAATACTTGACAATCAAAAGTGAAATAAGGAAGAGCTCCAAGTCTTGCATTATTTTAGGCTTAGAAATTAAAATTTTCAGATTCAATTGACTACTCAAAATGTTACTTATGCTAAATATGAATCAAACCTAAATTAGTTTCAAACATACCATGTATCCACCCACCAACCTATAAATCAATGAATATTCCTAATCTTTCTCATTCCAATCTTTTAGAATTTAGAAGGTAATTTTGTCTCCATTCCACTGGATTCAAATAGCAAGTACCCCACTTGCTTTGGGCAAAATTTTAATAATATGGGGTCTAAGCTAAGTCATTCGTAGCAAATGATTGGAAAAATACCTTTTGGCAATTGAAAGGTTAACTTGCCTAGTTCACGTGTATATTTGATGATGATGACAGAGCAGAACATCAGATAAAAAGCAAACCAAAAATGAAGATATTTAGTAAAGAAGAAAACATATCTCAATTTGTCAGTGTAAATCTGCTAGCCAAATATGAAGAACTGCTTAAAGGGGAACTACCATCCCGCAATAAGTTCACATTATTCAATTCTTCATGTGGCAACTAGCTGCTTAGTAGCGCTAGTCGCCAGAAATATTATCCGGTTTACAAGATATTCCACTTTTTCTGAGGCTCACAGTAGCAGGAAGCACGGACATCTCGTCATAGTGACGTCCGTACGCCTGCGCTGCCAGTCCCTTTTGGAGCCAATAACATATAGTTATCTGTAACTGTCCAATGTGTACCATTTACTTAAGGATGGATTGAACTTGTTTGATACTGATCACCCTAATATTGCTTAACATTTATTGTAGTCCCACACCCGGTTACATGATTTAATATATTTTTAACAGATACAGGAGCGGATAACATAAAGAAACAAGGGAATAAAGAAATTAAATAGCTGGAAAAGCAAAGATGAAAAGATTAAGTTTGGTGCCGTGATAAAAAATGGTATAGAAGTATAGGTGGGTGTATTAATTTCCAAAGAAATGTATGTGTGGTTAAAAGAGAACAGTGACAAGGACTGAGGCATGGAATACCCAACCCAAACACAAAGTGAGGGAGGAATCAAAGATTGCTAAAAGGCAAGTAAAATAGATAATGAAAGTCGAATTGCAAGAGAGAGCAAGGCTAATCCAAAAATACATTTTTCAAATACATAAATAGCAAAAAAACATAAGAGGGAGTTCACTGTACCTTGAAAATGAGATGGGTGAGTTGATTAGGAAGGATAAAGAAAAAGCTGAGTTCTAAACACTTTCTTTGCATCAGTATATTCAGGGGAACATGTAATAGTAGAAGAGCCTCATCAAGTAACAAATAAAACAATACAATTATCAGATACTGGGTTAACACAAGAAGAGGTTATGGGAACACTAACTAAAATTAAGACTGGCAAAGCACCGGGTCCTGATGGTATACATTCAAGGGTTCTGCAGGAACTTAGTGCAGTGTTAGCAAGAACCCTGTTTTTACTGTTTAAAGATTATCTCTCAACAGACTCAGTGCCACAAGATTGGCATAAAGCCAATATCGTGCTGCTATTAAAGAAGGGAACTAAAACAGAACCTGGGAATTATAGACCAGTGAGTTTGACCTCTGCAGTGGGAAAACTGCTAGAAAGGATAATAATGGGTTACATTCAGGATTGCACACCAAAAAAAAAAAAAAAAAAAGATCATTAACAAAAATTAACATGGTTTTATGAGGAATAGATCATGCCAATCTAATCTTTTCAGCTTCTATGAAAAAGTATGCATTAACCTAGAAAATGGTAAGGCAGTTAATGTTGTATATCTAGATTCTGCAAAGGCACCCAGGCAGGAGGCTGAGGTATAAAATAAGGAAATTGGGGCTAGGGGATAACCTTTGCAATTGGATAAAAAATTGGTTGAAGGATAGGGAACAGTGTGTGGTTGTAAATGGACAATTTTCCAGTACAATTAAACTTGAGTACCTCTAGGTTCAGTACTAGGTCAACAGCTTTTTGACATGTTTATAAATGACCTGAAAATAGATATAGAAAGCAGAGTATCAATATTTGCAGATTACACTAAATTATTCAGGGTAATATATTCAGAACAGGATATCTGTTCTCTACAGAGGGATTTCCCTAAAATGGCAACTTGGGCAAATAAAAGAAATATGATGTTTAATGTGGGAAAGTTTAAAGTCAAAATCCCAATGCTACTAATTAACTTAATGGAATCATTTTAACAGACTCGATGCTCGAGAAAGACCTGGAAATCCTTGTAAACTACCAACTTGGAAACAGTGACTAGTGTCAGATAGCAGTAGCAAAAGCAAACTCCTGTCTTGCATAAAAAGTGGTATTGAATCAAGAGTGCATAACATAATTTTGCCATTGTACAAATTGTTAGTAAGACCTCACCTTGAATATGCAGTGTAGTTTTTGGGTACCAATTCTGAAAAAATGGATATTCTGGAACTGGAGAGGGTACAGTGAAGAGCAACAAAATTAATTAAGGGAATGGAGGACTTCACATATGAGGAATGACTAGACAAACTTGGTTTATTTACTCTAGAGAAAAGATGACTAAGAGAGATCTTATCACAATGTACAAGTATATGAGAGGTCAATACAAGGTGAGCTGTTCATTCAAAGGCCTGATCAAATAACCAGGTGCCACTCCTTGAGATTTGTGGAAAGGAGGTTTAAACTTCAGACTCCCTGAACGGTGTGCAGCCGCATGGGGAACCCAGAATTCCATGAGACAGTCCATGACTGTCATGGGTCCTTAAGGGTATAACAACACATGACGGTCTATGGCAGATACAATGGATACATTTAAGAAAAGAATAGATACATTTCTATGTACTAGAAGGCAAAACAGGAAGGTCTGATAAAGACTAACTTATTTGGCTGCAGGAAAGCTATATAATTCTTGCGTCTCTGGGTTAAGAGACAAAGGTTGAACTTGATGGACTTGTGTCTTTTTTCAACCTAATTTACTGGTACTATGTTACTAACTCAGTTGGTTATTATCTAAGAAACTGAGCTGAATTTGCGCAATGTTATTACCATAATGTTCACGTTTAATGGGATGGGGAATGCTATTGTGCATGCCCTAGACGGAAGAAGTAGTCTGTTGCTGACAATCTGCACCCCTCATAAACATAATGTTTAAAGTGTAAACAAATAAAAAAAATACAAAATAGTAAAAAAGTTATGGTCTGAGATAGTGAATATAAGATCATCCTTTTACACCCTAAATTACGAAAATGAATTGGAAACCTACACGTATAGGGAGAACTACTCAGATTTAATTAGCAAACAATAAGAGTTCTAAATATTTTGGACATATACAGAAAACTGCCTGATGATACAGTGTTAGCTGGGAAACACGTTGTGGTATTAGAAGTAATTTACATTTTGTATTACTTATTTTTGTAAGTAAACTATATTTTTTAATTAAAAAAAAAATTAAAAATCCTAAGCCAGGCCATTGTGTAATACTTCATTGTCCAAAGAAACCTAAGATAGACCTGAGCTGGAAAGGGTTGATAATTGTTCCTGCATACTCATACTAGTGGTTCGCCATGGAACAGTGTACTGGGGCAGGGAAGGATCGAGTGAAGTTTGATAAATCATACAAAATATAATAATGGAACATTCTAGTTAAATGAACCTGATTCAGCATGTTTGTATCAATATCTGCTAGGTAACTCAGAGTTTAACAGGGAACTGCCATACTCAACCTGGGATACTCCTGGCCTCGTAGGAGACAGCACTCACAGGCAACAAAGTTTCAAAAGCAGAAAATCATTTTATTGCATCCATGCCAAACGTTTTCGGTTCTTCTATGAAACTTCCTCATGGCAAATGGCAACAAACTGAAATAAGAAGATATATATATATATATATATATATATATATATATATATATATATATATATACACACACACAAAATTAATAATAAAACAAGCAATAAAGCAATTAAGTAATTAGACCCTCAGACCTACACCATCCTCATGCATTTAAGGCGCCAAAATGTGACGTTCCTAGGAACACCTAATGATGACGTCAGGCTGAGGGGCTATAGTTGCTAGGCATAAAATATATATTATTTAACACTTCAACACAATGGTATCCCTATTGTTTCCTTTCTTCCTCTGTAGTTTTGTTTTCTGTTCACCAGGTGGTCACTTACTATGTAGAGCTGTTGTTAGTAAGCTAAGTGCACAGAGTGTGAACTATGGAAACAAGGTTGCTAACCATTTGATTAAAAATATTTGAAATGAAATTATTTTGAATGAAGAGCCTCCCAGCAGTGATAAAAACATTATATACGTGATATATTACAACTAGAAGAGTCTCCACTGTATTGCAGATCAGAGTACTGGGGAACACTTTAGAATTCAAGGGGTGGAAAAAGCAACCAGGCAATAAGTACTAGACAGTAAATATTGTACAAACACCCATACAAAGAACTTCTCAAAACTAGTAAGATAATCAAGGTTCAGCAGAAGTACATTTTATTCTACTTTAATGACTTTCAAAGTCATATTTACAGATTTTGTTAGCAAATTGTGAGCTATTTAATTTTATCAAAGTGTACAACTAAATAAAAAAATATATTGCCACAAACATATATCATCACACAGCTATCTGAGCTTAGGACATTTTTTAATGCAGTAAATGTTCTAACGAGAACATTTATAGCATTTGAGGTTGCCAGCAGTAAGAGTGAAAAACTACTTTACAGTATCTGAAGTTTCGACATCAATGACACTTTAGAGAGAAAATCACAACAATCTAAAATTGTTAAAATCATCTGCTTTACTACTATTCTGACAGCAGTTGTTATCATTCCTGTTTCTAAATGAGGGAGCTAAGAGAATTCTGTTTGGAAAACAGCTTATGAATTTAATGTTTAAAATACAAAGTTATGTGCAGTGCTCCTTTCCTAGCTGCTTACAACAGCATATAATATGGAAATACAAATAATTTAACAGGTGATATTCAGCCTAATAAAGTCCCAGTCTTTCCTAGTTTGGATAGGAGCCTATATTTTCATACTCAATGATAACTGATACAGTAATTTATTATATACTAGTTTTAAAGCCTGTGTACACAGGCCAATACTGGCGGCGCTGCAGTCATGCTCAGTACTGACTTGCCCGTGACGTGACTGATACGGAGCAGGGCGCTCAAAATTCAGACCATAGTCCTCTCTGTGCACAACTCCAGTGTGAATTCAGAGCGCCTCGCTCCGTATCAGCAGCGGCACGTGCAGTCCCTACTGTGCATGACTGATTCTGACAAACATCGTTAGTGAAATATTATTTAGGATGTAAATGTTTATTAACTAATTGGATGCTAGAAATGTCTCCAATGCGTCACTTCATCAAGCATTTGTGATGTCTTTAGCATACAAACAATAAAGTAGGTTGAATTGATTATTTTAGATACTTAATGCTGTTATGCTAATTAGACATATAATTTGGACTAGAGATGTGTGGAAGTTAGCATTTCCTCTTGGTATTTTTCAAACATTTTATCTCAAAAAGTGAAACAGATTAAAATGTTACTTCCTTCCATGCAGGAAATGTATTGTGAAAAGTGCAGATTTTCCTCTTTTTTTCACCTTATTGCATCGAAGTTTATGGTAAGAATGAATTGGAAATTTTCCTTTCAGGAGTGATAATAAAAAGGGATGCCAGGTTCCTGCAGATTGTCATTCAATGTTTGTGAGACCAAGTGAGAAAGCAGCAGCATATTTGAGCTAAAATAAGATAGACACAGGGTACAACTTTTAATACAATTTAACCCTTTGAATGCCAGAGAGGTATCCAACACATTATAACTCACTGCACTGGATATACCTCTCTGACACTCAAATGGTAAATATAAATATATACATTTATGTATATACTATAAAAAGAGCATGGTCACATGACCGCAAATTCTCTGGACATGCCTGACACACCCATGGCCTCAGCAAGGAGGAGATATGGTGATCTCCTCTTCACTGCCTGTTTACAACATACAAGGGGCTTTTGGCCCCTTGGCTATTCTTCTCAAAATCTCTATTTAAAATTCAGAATCCAGAAGCAAGCTGCATTACGCTCCAACACAAAGCAAAGGTGCAATTAACCTGGAGTGGATCTCATGATGGGGAAAGGCTGACAGGAAAAGCAATTTGTTTGCAGTTCCAGAGATGCTGGCCTGGGCACTATCACAACTATAGTTATTCTCCTGCTAACAAATAATCCATGTCCAAAGTGTAACTATAGCTATGCTACTGCTAAGCTATAACAACCATTTGGCTTGTTTGTGATGAGGAGAGATTGCATTTCTTATTGTAGAATAACAAGACTGTTATTGTGGGTACGTATGTAATTACAGCTCATTAGTTAAACATGTTGCAACTACAAAGCTTTTTTAAAAATGTGTTTCTCAGGCAAGAAGAGAACCTGCATTTTCACAAAGTAAAAACGCTCAAAGAGGCTGATATTTAAAAAGAGGGTTTTGCAAGGAATTGAGAAACAAATGTGCTGCACATTCCCCCAGTTCTAAATGGGCTAATACATTTTAGTAAAGTGAGAATACAGAATGTCCACCTACCCTTTATTATGAGTGACATTTTACCAACCCTTTAAACATACTTACCTTGATCACTAATAAATCTCTTAGATGCCAGACTTCTTCAACACATTCAGAAGCAATACTTTGGCAATCACATAAAAAGTAAAAGAGAAATACTTCTAGTGCATACCAGCTGCACCATAGGTAACAATGAAAAAGTCTCCAAATCCCTGTTATTTTAAATGGGGCTAAACCAACAGGTATGTTCATTTGTCCCCAATGATACAGTTAATTTACTCTAGAATTGCTCATCTTTTGCAAATGATACTTAGGGATGAATTCACTAATTTACTTGCAATTTTTGATCAAACATATTGTAACATAGGTGAAAGAATGAAAAATCTCAGTGATTTAACCCTTCGAGTGCCAAGTACACTGTATGTTTTCCAAAATGTTTTCTCACTAGGCTAAGGATGTATGGCTAATGTCCAGTTGGCACTCTTTCTGCCACCTCCCTTCCTTCCAAACCTTTGTTAAAAATAGTTCAAATTTAATTGAGGAAGGGCATCAGGACTCTCTTGTTGACCCTGGTATTGATTGTCTATCCAAATTCTACAGGCAATCAATACTGAGACCTGAAAGGCGCTCACTGCCTTCCTTGCCTCCTTAAACCAGCATTTTCCAGAATTCTGGGATGCATTTGAAGATGTTAAAGGCCCATTTTCAATATTTTGGTATTGTAAATATACTTTCAAGGTCTTGAAACTCAACCTGGAAGTTTGGAGAATTCCAGGTTGAGGAGTGAGGTTAGAGAAGGACAGTGAGTGCCTTCCAGGTCACCTGTATTGGTAGGTGATCAATACCAGGGATCAGAAGGGGTCCTGATGCCAATCCAACAATGTATAAGTAGATTTTTTTTTTAAATACAGCACACAATGTGTGCCATAGGGATCATATTGGTTTGCAACATGATTGATATCCAACATGAACATGCACTATTTGATTTCCATGTCTTGTTACACTCTCACTGGTAGTCACAGATCATTCATTTGCTGTCTGATACCCCAGCATTGTTTTACTGCATAGTGGTAGCCATAGGATTACATGCACAATGGGGGTTATTTACTAAGGCATGATAAAGAGATGATAAAGTAGAGATGACTTCTCCAGAAATATCACTTCTCCAATTCCTATGTTATGCTGTGGAGCCAATTCACTAACATTTCTGAAGTTTTGGAGATCTTAGAGCATAGTCTCCATAGAACAGCATAATAACTGGATAAGTGATATCACCTCTTTATCACACTTTAATGAATCTCCCACATAGTCTGATTATCAAGCCCTGTTCAAGTGTCCCACTGGCAGCAACAGAACCAAATGTGCACTATCTGTTCCCCTATAGCTTTATTTTTCTTATAGCTTCCAGTTCCAGGGAATGAAAAATTATGTGAAGGTCCTAAATTAGTAGGTATATACCATGATCAGGATGGAGATGGCCCATCTTCCTTCCAACAAGATCAAACCATATGCCAACTGTGATGCCAAAAGTTGATTATAATATTTACCTTATTTCTCTCATGATCATTCAGTTGGTGCATTTAATGTTATTTAAGAATTCATCTTTTTGCCTTGCTAGGAGTGTATGTATGAAAGGTTCCCATTTCTGAATAAATATTGCCCTTGTTTTCTCCTTGTCCTGTTGGCCAAGAATCCAATGGATACTTGTAAAATGAATCATCTTTTGTTTTCACTGACTGAATGCTGGTGGTGATATGTCTAACCACATGCCCAGAATTCAATGAACTCTAGGAGGTGTTCATGCCATTTAGTTAAGTGGGCTTTAATGTCATAGTACCTAGAATGAAAGCAGACAAGGATGCCTCTAAGATCATGGACATCATAGCAGTAGTGAAGTGCAATATTTTGTTCCAGAATGAGTAAATTTGAGGACAGCTTTATAAGGCATGCAATAATGTAGAGTGTGGCAAATTTAATTTGGTGCAGAAATGTTTTTGGGTTAGTTCAATAGCATGTGCCAACACAGCAGTAATATAATCTCTATGGATCATGCTACATAAAACAACTCATAAAAATAAGGATGTCATCTAAAGTGATATCTGTGATGTCAGCAAGCCATTTGCCTGTTCCATATGGGAGGGATAAATTATCAATAGTTTTGTTGAGTGTACTATAGATTATACATTTTGAAGTGTAAATTAGATATCTTCCTTAACAGCCAAACCAGGTGATTATTTGTATGTTGATCATGTAAGTATGGCATAAGGGTATATACATAATATTTGGCCTACAGGTATGCATATATGTGGTCCAAGCATTTTGTCAAAACTGGGGGTTAGCATAGCAGATACTGATTTTGCAGTCGTGGAGGCAATAGTTGAAGTGATGGACATGGTGTCATGTAGAGTATCCTCCATGTCCGTCAGATGGGTATTCTTTATCTTATCTGATTTTTATTGCCTCAGTGAGGTTGTGAATGTTTGGTCGGACATAGGAAATGGTACATTAGTGTACAGTGTACAAAGTAAAGTATTTCTATAATATTGGTATGACAGGAGTATGTATAAGTCACATGGGTTATCTTGTTTGCAAATTACTCAGACTAATGAAAGGGAGCAATATAGTGACCACGGACTAGGTTAAATATTAGTATAGCATATTTCTAAGGATAGGTAACAGAGGAAAATTTTAAAAGCTGAGTATGCAGAAGTTTTGAAGACAAAAGGGTTGCTATACCCTTGTAGCAAGCATGGCAGCTTCAAAGGTATGCCCTGATGAGGAATATTCACATAACTTGACAGGAAGCAGACTCTGTATTAGAACTTTGAAGCACTGTGATGTTGTGAAATAAAATCTGAAAGAGTGAAATGGCAAATGTGGTGAGGCTTGGTAGGAGGACTGAGCAGCAAGCCAATTCATGCAGATGGAGAAGGCCTTCCAGGAATCACTGTTCAAAAACTGTAAAATGGGGTGTGAACAATGTCTTTTATGACATTTATAGGTTCCTCTCAAGCATTGTGATAAAGCACAACGAAATAATAGAGCTTTCATGCTTCTTCCCCCATTGAGGGGTGGAAATCAATTATAGTGCAGCAGAGCTAGCAATTTATCAAGTGGCTTCAATCATGATGGTAGGCCCAGAGACCATGAATGCACTTAATGTACCCATTGGGCACAATAAAGGTATTGTTGTGCTCCAAATGGAATGATATGGCTAATAAGTCTAGAGTTTCCTGAGGCAGAGCTTGAAAATCAGAGGATGGAAGTTGATTTAAAAATCTGTGATACAAAGTCGTGTCGCAATAAGTCTTGCCAGGATGGTTTCCATCAATTATTGAGCTGTTTTAGGGTAAAAACTATACATATTTTTGCAATGAACTCAAAGGATTTAGAGCTGTAAAACTTTCCCAACCAACATTAATGTTATTTATATAGTATATAGTATTAGCAAAATAAGTAATTTTATTTGTATTTATGACAGTTTCATAGTTACATAATTACAAAATAAATAAGGTTGAAAATGCACAAGTCCATAAAGTTCATCCTTTGCCACAGCATAACCCAGAAAATAACAATATGATAATCCTAAATAATGAGAAACAGAAAGAGAAAAAGGAGACAGCGCACCAGAGATCTAAGAATAGTCTGTTAAATAAATGGATGGGATGCACAAATATTATCGGAAAATAATAAATCAGTAATTGTATTCAATTGACATATGATAAAATGTAGAAAATAATGGGTACCGTGTCAAAGGAGAAAAGGTAATATACAGATGATAATAAAAAAAATCATAAGAATTGTAAAACATAATAGGTAATGAGGTAACAAATAAAATAGAAAATATAGACCAATATTATCTCTTTCACCTAAAGAGTTCACATTAGTTAATTCACATTTATCATTCAAGATATCTCTTGGTTACACTCCCTTATACATTATTTTATTATAGGATTATAGCTGGTCATACTCCATTATATATGATTTTATTATAGGATTATAGCTGGGTATTTTGTGATATATAGAGAATATATCTCAATCCATATATAACTCTTATCCTAAGTAGTCTCCTTATCAAATACGCTACCAGGGTATATAATACTAATTTAACCTCATATATCTATATCAACCAATTAAAGACATACACTTATGTATTAATCTTTTTTATATTCAATAATTAGGACATCATCTGAATGTTGGGCACTATCTGGACACCGTTAATTAGACAAAACACAATACACAGCCACCAACATATCCCGATATGTGCCCATCATCTAACACTGTGACAAATCCCCTCCACTTAGGGGATTTAGATCTCTTTGAAATCACATCACTAATGACACCTGTAATGTCATTTACATCTTCAATATATTTTCTCTGACATACATCTTAGCGTTCTCTGTAGATGTAATAATTATGTATCAAATAGGAGTTTTTTCCAACGAAATGATCTTAATTGTATACCATTCAAACATTGTTTTATTTTTCAGTGCTACATTGTAATTTTATTTATAAATCCTTATAATTGAAACTAGAGGTCAGTGATTTACTGAACTTTTCTCTAATTGGCCACATGGAGTTTAAATAACAGACTTGCCATATTGGCGCCCTTTTGCACTATATCACCATTTTCTTCCTGAGGAAGGAGCGGTTAGATCCGAAACGCGTTGAAGTGTCTGCGGCCCAAGAAAACATCTGCACCCCAAGACAACAAGGCTTGAGACAGAATTGTTATTAACAGACCTGAACTATATCCTAATTGGGATATTGGAATCAGACTCAGCGAGCAACGGAGAAAGATAGATATCGGGACTGACTGGAGCAGTGGCTCTACGGGCTTACCGCCTGCCAAGGTGCCATATCACAAGAGGATATCTGGTGAGCAGACAACCATTGACAATTATATGCTACTTAACAAGCATTGCTCTGCTGAGCATACTATATAAGGGGCACTTATACCCCTGGATCGAGTTACTTTTTTATATACTGTTGTTACAGACAACTCCTACTCACATCAGCTCCTCTCGTGTGAGTATTACCTTCACCCTAGTATCCACTAGGGCTTTATATTACTGCAATTCTTAGACTGCTACCCCATTTTAACATATATTTTCTATTTTATTTGTTACCTCAATACCTATTATTTTTTTACAATTCTTTTGATTTTTTATTATCATCTGTATATTACCTTTTCTTCTTTGACACGGTACCCATTATTTTCTACATTTTATCATATGCCAATTGAATAAAATTACTGATTTATTATTGTCTGATAATATTTGTGCATCCCATCCATTTATTTAATGGACTACTGTTAGATCTCTGGTGCGCAGCCTCCTTTTTTTCTTTCTGTTTCTACATGCACCGGCTCGAGGAGACTCCAAGCAACTGATAGCAGCACAGAGGACAGGAATGAATACCGTTATACATGAACACATTATCCAACTACCATTACTAACTTTCATTTCACCGCTAATACAACCATCATCCTCATCCATATCATCAACCATCATCGATCATCTTCATTTGAACTATCTCATCTGCATGAACTGTATCACTATTAGGTCTTTGTCTTCCCTTTCTTTATAATATTAATTGAGGATCTATCATTGTATTCTGCATATGTCTTAGAGCACTACGGTATGTATATTTGGCTATTATCTGCAAATCCAGGACTGTATTGCTAAGTTTATCTGTCCTTATTTTTACGAATATCAATCATTACATGTAAACTACCCTTTCCTTTTCTCACCTAGGGTTTATATACAGTTAACGCACCCAACCACTATTATATTTTATCCTAAAAAATGTATCTTGTAGCACAGTGCAAAATTTACTTCACTTGAGGAAACATGGAAAAGCTGAATTTGTTCTGAAAACAAATATTGTTTTCCATGTATAACTAAAAAGTTACTTATGAGAATCAAACCTAAAAAGATAGATAGGAAAACTGCTGAAATTATGTCAGGCCACCAGAGTATAAAAAGTGTTCCCCAAGCATCTGGCTCTGAAAAAATTAAATGGGACTTTAAACCCCTTACATACTAATGAGATCTACAATCCAATGAGGAACTATTTTATCTCTCTAATATAAAAAGCATTTAAAACTCCAGGGAATTTGGACAGATTTTATTTGTTTCCTATGGCTCAGTTTGATTGCCCCAGAAAGACACCTCTTTATTTTACTGAATACAACCCTACAGGTATAAAGAGTCTAATACTGACTATCAATACATATAGTCTTAGAATTTGATATGTGACTCAAAAATGATTGTAATCTAACATCTACTGAAACCTGTTCTTTTTCACAGTTTCCACCTTAAACAAGACTATGATTTATTTCCAACATACTGACAGATGGCATGATCTATGAGCTTGGATTTATCAAAGTGAGCAAAAGGTTAGCTAGTCTGAGGAAACAGCACCTGCTGTTAAATTAAGTATTTGTCAGTACCTGGATTATTGCCAAATGTCAGGAGATTCAGTTCTTTTACAAACTAAGTACTGCAAAAGCAGATTCTAAAATGATTTTAAATAAAGATATTTTAACAAATCTGGACAAAAGTGGTTTAACTGATGTGATGATATTGAAGCTGCAAAGGTAGCATTTCTGTATAGCCATATAAGACAACTGTGCTAGTTTTACATAAGCAAAACAAGTATGAAATATACCCTTTATCATACATTTAACATTTCATTCTAATTTAGCTATTTTTCATTGACTCCATTTTGCACACTTGGAGAAATCTAAGCTAAAGTATCACTTCCACTTAAAAATATGTAGTATAAAATAACATTTACTTTCTGGTTTTCTTGATGTCTAATTAGATCTCTTGGTATCTAGAGTGATTTTCATAAAGGAAAATATACCGGGTTAGTTAAATTTTCAATAGTTCTATGCTGTGCTGTTAGCATTTGTTTGTATAATGATGTATTGGTCATGTAATTCTGAGTATAAAGTGGTACAGTATCATCAAACTGGCATGATCTGGCTGAAAATTAGCCCTTTTTAGAATGCTGAATATTTTTTATTGCTTTATTTAATTGAATAAATAACACATTCTTATTTATCTTAATCTTGTTCTGAAAAATATAAAAAAATGCATGCAAGAGGTGCTATGGATGTCTTTTCCTCAAATTAAAACACAGAAAGAATAAATTATATATATGAAGTTTTGGATGGCAGTGAAATCTCCAACTCATTTCAATTATCTGATGAGAAAAATGTCTTACCACAAAAAAACTGATTAAATGTGCGGGCTTTTTATCTTCCAAATACAGTTAAAAAAACCCAGGCAGATAGGTAATTTTCTCAAACAAGTAATAGGCAAATGAAAACGGTCAATTTGCTTAATATGGAATGAGCATATAGCAGCTCTAGTGAGGACTATGTATACATGCAGCTATATGCAGATGATGGTATGCATATCACTGGAGCTATACAGAAATGTTGCTGAGTGATAGGTATATTAAAATAACGGTGCAAGTCTAAATTGTAATTAGATATGCCTTTTCCGCTGCACCTGCACCACTTGTGCAGCATCGCTACAAGTCATGGCTCATATTGTTTTGGTTAATTAAACAGAACTGATCATTTAATTGTGATCTATGCTGGGGTTTGTATTGTACCTAGTCTCACTTAGGAGTTAATTTACTAAATGGATAAAAATATGCTAAAAGTTAAGAACATTTCCTGGTGTTTTCATTTCCCCTATTCACCAACGAATGACCATATTCTTATATTCTCCTTTATCAATGAGCTGATGAGAGCATGCACCACTTAAAAACACCAAAAAACTGTATCTGATCTGAGCAGTAGTATATTATATGTGTTTGTGTATGCATGTATGTATGTATGTATATAGGCACATTTATATATATATACATGTCTGGTATTATAGAGTGGTTGAATAATATTTGATGGCATTTATGTTTCGTCCTTTAGTGAATCAGCCCCTAGGCATTATAATAATACTATTATTATTATTACTATTTCTAGTAGTAGTATTGTTATTATTACTATTATTTCTTTTATTGTTTTCAGTTACACTGTATTTTATTTCAGTTGGTAAATCCTGTTCAAGCTGCATTTGCAAACATTACCCAAACATTTTGTTTTGTGTTTTTAGGAGGAGGTGGTTGGGGGAGGGTGATAGAGCAGTCTGTTCAATGAAGAAAAGTACCACAAGTGCATAAAATAAGTACTTTAATGCAGCTTTTTTATTTTCTTCTTCACTTATTTTTCACTTAGTTTTCTTAAGTGTCTAAAAAGCCACAGCACAGAACTCAATATGCCATACACATCTTATTTTTGTTTTATTATTTGAAAGCAAAACCCATTTTATGGAACCTTTCCCTAAGTTACAAAGTTGTGAGACAATAGAGAATTAACTTTTGTACCTGCAGGGTATTGAGAACAAGGGTGAATAATAGCAGTCACTCATTTCATGGCCCTTTCTTAGAAAAAAGTTATTTTTTCACATCTTTCTCCAAATGTATCTGTATGTTAGCTATAAAACCTGTTTTTTATTACTTTGTTTATTCAACTCATGTTACCTCAAAATAACTATTCCCATTTATGCTTTGTGTTCACAGTAAAAAGTTAAATACTCTGATGCTTTAATTATTGTAGGTAGTACTATATTTAATTACTGCTCTTGGTCTTTGTTAAAGAAATTTCTCAGGACTTTTAATATATATGGTTATCACAAGTCATACATAATGCAGCAATGGGCCAAATTTGATTATCAGACCAATCAAACATGTATTAGCACATAAAAGATGAGATGGTCAATCCGCCTAGGCCCACTATGATGCCAACTTGCCTTAACTAGCTTTACAATTATATATTCTGACGTAAAATATTAAATGGTGTGAACATGTTTTACAGTAATATTTAACCTATAGAGTTCTGAAAAATTTGCATATTATAAGATGAAATATTAGAAATATAAGTATGATATCTTAAATATGTTAAACAATTAAAAAATAAACCACGATTTTCTCAAAGGAAATTATCTTTCTCTTTTTACAATGGATAACATTTTCCTTAATTATTTTTATTGTAGAAGGAAAAATATCATACCATGTTTAATTAGAAATACAAAGATATATCACTGTATACGATACAGCTGACAAATATATGTATGTATATATTTATGTATGTATTTATAGATCACATTGATTTTATTATAGTCTTTTAAATATTATTTTGATTTTTAGAAACTGATGAATTATGCAATTCCATTTTATATTGTCTATAAAAAGATGTTTAAACAAGTTTAAAACAAAAATAAATGTAGTTTGAATGGATGACCACAGTCTAGCAATATCACTTATAACACTTATTTTCCAGAACATATCTATATTTGCACATAGTATAAATGCACTTTTTATTTTTTTAATGAAAACTCTAACTACATTTTTTAATCATTATTCAACCTACTGTGATGTAGATAAATGATAACAAGACATTTCATATTTCAAAGTGTTTTCAAGATCACAATAGAATACCCTTTTAAAAGCATTAGTGCAATAGAAAAGGTCATACATTGAGGAATATAGAATAAAATGAATAATGGAAATTATTTCAGGTATAACAATTTCATGAGCTACTTACCTACTTAATTGAATATTTTGTTAAACAGAAAATTGACCAGTTTTCATTCAGCTACAAAAACTATACTGGTTTGAAGAAGCTTGCAGAGGGATCACTCATGGGGATCAAATTATAAACCTTTGTTGCTGTAGGTGGTTGCTCTCAATGATGATATTCTGGAGTTGCTTAGCTGTATCTAATCAGTTGCAGTCTCTGCAACATTCTTTTTTGTGAAAGTATTTTACCAGGAATAATACACTGAGGTTGTCTCTTGTTTTCAAGTTTGTTCTGGACTCATTTTATCTACCTCAGAAGGGTGAAAGGCTGATCTGACCTTTTCTGGACTAGAATCTGCAACCTTGTGGCTTGAACAGTTTCTGCAGCTGGTGCAGTAACAAACTGAGCCATCTCAATGGCAACTAAAACCATTTAAGTTAATCAGACTTTATTGTGAGATCAAAATTGATGAACATAAAACTGATTTGCTAGGATATTATGCAATGACTGAGAATGATTATGGTATGAAAGAAATCACTCACAAAATTCTACTCTAAATTTTTAATAAGTATGACTCATCTCACAGTACCTTATTTTATAGACATACACATATTAACCAGTCATACTTCACCATGATATTCCCACTTAATCTATATAAAGGTACATTATCTTACCACCGAATACTGATATACACTCAAAACCTAATCAGTTCATTTTATTATGTGTCACCTGCAGTAAATACTTTTCAATTATACTTCAAAGCTTAATCCATCAGCAGACTCCACACAATACATTCACATAACTCGTATAAAGTCATATATATGTCACTCACTCCCTTAATAATAATAATAATAATAATAATAATATAAAATAATAATAATACAATTATTTTTTCTGAGGTTTGTAAGAATATGAAGAAGGAATGATGTATATATGTGTTTTTTTTGTTTTTTGTTTTTTAAACTGTTGCTTTAGTGGGTCATTTAAAATGCCTACATATGGTTAGTGGTTAAATGCATGAAAAATACCTGTCTGTATGTTCTTGTACTGCAGAATGATGTTTTATTATAGTGGGCTGTGGGGGCTGTGGGAGCACAGATGTTTGTGGTATAAGAGCCTATGGAATGCCTATGTCTCAAACATTGATGAAAGTCTTCTTTTGTGAATCATATTTTGGAAGGTATGTTGGGTTGTGCGTTATATATTTGTTCATGTAAAATCCCATTCCTTTTTTCTGTTTTCACTTTGGGAAACACCAAAAGATGTACAGTGCCAAGCTGTGGGTATAAAGCAGATGAGAGATAACATGAATGGATTTATTCAACAGAAATTGTTGGAGAGAGAGTGCCATATGGCAAGGTGTATTGTCAAGATGGAAGATATACTCCTTCTTCCATCTGATTTCTTTTCTCAAGCATTTCAAAAGTTACGTATAGAAAGGCAAACTGATGTTAGCATTAGCACCTTAAGAAGGAAATTCTGTATGAACCATACAGCGAATAATGGCACTTCTCGCTTGGCAAATAATTTCTTGTGAAAAGTGCAGTTTTTCTGCATTTTTTTGCCAAGCTCATCCCATTGAAATCAATGGGAACATTGAATTTACACACAACACATAACAAATGTTATTTTACTTCACAAAGGCATAGTATAAAAGGGGCACAATGGTACATGTGTTTGTGGTGTGTGGAGAAATAATCAGTTGAACAGGGAATGTTTTTTATGGGGGTTGTTTACGGGAATTGGGGGCAGTTAATAAAAAAATACATTCAAAATATAATTAAAAAACCTCAATAGATATGTTATAAAAGTGGTCTGAGGATGGTGCCTGTATTGGTGGATGGAGCCTAGGGAATTAATCCGTTGAACAAGGATTTTGTTTTGGGGGTGTTCTTGACAGATATTGAGGGGACAGTTAATAAAACAATAAATAAAATAAAATAATAAATTTGTATGTAAAGTGATAGAGAGAGGAACCCCCTGACATAAGCTGCCACTGTGGTGGACTGATACTTGACGTGATAGAGTATTTTGTAGAGGATGATTTGTTAGATTTGTTGTTAAAGGCCCAAGCCCTGATGAAACATTGATTTGTAGGATTTAGGCTTGTTTGTTACAGCTTACCTTGGTTTCAGCATCATCTGCAGGCACGAGGCTTCAAGCATGCAGCAGGCCTCTGTTTTATGTGTTTGCTTCCTGTAGTCTTCTCCTACCTACTTCCTCCCTCTGAGCTGCTCCTCCTACCTACTTCCTGAGGAAGGGTTTAAAGGGCAGACTGAGTCCTAACTCAGCTGCCCTCATGTTGTTGTTCAATACAGTTCTGTTTCCCTTGGGCTCTGTACATGACCGGGTTTGTCTGACCATCCATTCTGGTGCTGACCTGTGGCTCTGTCTGACTACTCTTTTGCCTGCTCCCATTGTGTAGTGGACACCCAATCTGGTGCGGACCTGTGGCTCTGGCTGACTACCTGAATTGTATATGACCCGGCCTGTTTGCCCATCCATTCTGGTGTTGACCTCTGGCTCTGTCTGACCATTCTCCTTGTGCATTCCGATTTACCTTAGACTTCCTTTCTGGTGCAAACCTGTGGCTCTGGCTGACTACCCACTCCGTGTATGACCTGGCTTGTCTGACTACCCACTCTGGTGTTGACATGAGGTTCTGTCCACTGCACATCCAGCATACTAACACTTCAGTGGATATCTTATCTGGTGCAAACCTGTGGCTCTGGCTGACTACCCGCTCCATGTAAGACCCGGCTTGTCTGACTATCCTTTCTTTTGCTGACTAGGGGGTTCTGTTTTCTCCATGTTTAGATCCCCGCTCCACAGACACCCATCCTAGTGCGGACCTGGGGCTCTATCAGACTCCTAGACTGACTGCAGGCTGAGTCAGTGCTAGTTCTTTGGGCGTTCCGAATTACCTCGAGGCTCCAATGGGCTGAGGCCTATCTCGGACAGTGTGGTGGATCTATTGGCGGACTGCTATTTCTGATGCAGTGCTTGCCTCTTTGATCACCCTCTGTGTGTTATCTGTTTACGTGCATTACGGTAATTATTCTAATAAAAGATTGTTTTACTTTACCGTACTGACTCCTGGTTTATTCCTGGGAACCATGACATTGTTAGAAACAAACCCCTCCCAAATTTTTTTTGTAGGTCTATGGGTTTTTTATTTTTTATATTTTTTTAAAGCACAAGCCCTGAGAAAAAAAAATCACTACTGGCCTAGTGCCAGCAGGTCATGTCCTGTTGGCCAGTGGCCACTGGCCATTGTCAAATGCCCTGATGTAGATTCAGAATTTGCTGTTCATGCTACAGGATGATTAGGCAGCTGAAAGGAATGGGATCAACAACACCAGTAACATGGGTGATGGATGATGAAGGTTCAACTTGCCATGACTAGCTCCAGTGATGTGCCTGAGGCAGTAGCAGCACAATAAGTAGACCCCAGTATATGTGTAGAAAAGAAGTTGGACAATAATTTTTCTCCACCTGACCCTCCTCTAAAACATGGGTGTGTTGTTAGTAGAATAGAAATGTTTCCCTTGAGAGAAGGAACTGTGCCTCTCATCAGCAACTGCAGTGTGCACAGAGTGTGTGTGTGTGTGGTAAATATTTAACACCTGGTGGCACAACTGTATTGAAACACCATGACACCAGAAACCAAGTACTGCCTCTGTCACTATACCTCTTGTCCACACCCCACTAAGGACACATGACAACATGACAGTTTAATAGTAATTATGAAGCCCTCCCTGCCACCATCTTAGTATATTCTGCAGGATGGAATCTCCTCAGATGCAGCTTGGTGCCGTACTTGTGATTCTCCTCCACCACACTGGCATGTATGGTCAATGAACCACACAGTGTGCAATGGGTGGACACGAACTGCCACATCCTAACATCTACAGAGTGGCTATCATTTGGAGGGGGAGGTAATAATGAATGTGATGGATTGGCAGAAGATGTAGCTACCCTAGAGGAAGAAGGTGATGACAAGCTAGATGTTTCGCTCGTCATGGAACTTTCAGTCTCTGCTTGGGTTTCTCTTTTCTTCCTCCTCTTTGATCTCCACCTTTCCTCTTCTTGCCTTTCTGGAGAGTCAGGGGGTACAGAAAAAGTGGTGCTTGATTTCTGTAGTGGGTGTTTGGCTTTAACTTGTTTGATATAAATGTCATGGTGTCTGTGTTTCATGTGTGTTATCAGGGTGGTTGTGCCAAGGTGCGTTCCCTCCTTTCCCCTTCTCACTGACTTTTCACAAATTGTGCACAGTGCCATTGGTGATAACTGCACTGTGCCTGCCCCAAGAGAAAAATAGTTCCACACCCATGACTTCAGGGGATAGGGATAGGGAACAGATGGAGAAGAATGGCCTCTTTCTTGTTGTCCTCCACAATCTCTGTCACTGTCTGGACAGAGGATGATGTTTGCTGCTGTTTCTGCCTCAGAATCAGCACTGCACCCAGGACCAGTATTATTGTTGCTGCTGGCAAGTGGAACCTGCCCTAGTCCCACATCACTTGTTGACCCCATTTCCACTGTGTCCACGGTGGTCTGTGGCACATTAATCTGCTCCTCAGCATCCTGTTTCTCTGGCAACTCGGTAGAAGGAATTAGAGCAGCTGCAAATTCCAAAAGCTCACTGCTGCTGATGCTGCCCATCCTCATCCCTGTCTCCCATTCCTTCATAGCTTGGGCTAAAAAGGCCATCAATGTCTCTTCAACCCCAGCTTCTCCACCATCAGCATCACCACCACCACTAGTTCCTACATGCTGCTGCTGCTCTATTACAGACATATTACTGCTGGTTGGAGGAGGTGATGAGCAATGTGACAGTGGGTCCCCAAATACCATTGCCATTCTTGGTGACACGAAGAAGACAGTGTGGCAGCAGTAGCAACAGGCAAAGGCAGCTGATCTGTGCTATTTGTGGTGGTGGTATTATGGCTGCATCTGCTATCCACAACCAGATGTGGCTTGTTCAGGATTATGTTCCACCTGGACACTGTTGTGAAGGGAAGGGGAAGGGAGGGAAGGCTCCCTTGACCACTAGTCTGGATGCTCTCAAATGCTTCCCCTACCACTCCCCTAACACTAGTCCCACCAGCTGCTTCACCATTACTATCAAATTCAGCCCCAGAGTCTTCCTCCTCAAAGTCATTAGTAATATGAAGATATTGATTACCCCCTGCTTCACTCCTAACATTAACAAGCTGCTGGACCTTCTTAGTAGTAGTACTAGCAATGACGATACTGCTTGGGGATGGTAAGCATGACTTAGGGTCACCTGAGTATTACAAGACACACTAATAGCAGGTTCAGCACTGGCAGCAGAAACAGCACTGGTGGCAGCAGGGGCAGCACGTCTGACAGCAGGCACATTACTGGTGTCAGCAGGTGCAGCACTGGCAGCAGGTACAGCCCTAGTTGCTGCAGAGGCAGCACCCCTGACAACAGGCATAGTACTGGCCGAAGAAGGATCAGCACTGGTAGCAAGCAGAGCACTGGTGGAAGAAGGGGCAGAACGTCTGACAGCAGGCACAGTACTGGTGGCAGCAGGTTCAGCAAAAACAGCAGGCACAGCACTGGTGGCAGCAGGGGCAGATCTGGCAGTAGGCACAGCGGTGATGGCAGCAGAGGCAGCACTAGTGACAGCAGGAGCAGCACATCCGACAGCAGACACAGCAATGGTGGTAGCAGGAGCAGGGGCAGAACGTCTGACAGCGGGCACAGTCCTAGTGGTAGCAGGGGCAACATATTTGGCAGCAGGTACAACAATGGTGGAGCAAGTCTTACAGCAGGCATGGGCAATTGACCTGTCCTTTTCTCACTACTACCCTTTTCTTTCTCCCTTGGCATTAATTTCCCCAAGTTTCCTAGGAGTTATTTAGTGTCCTTCCAGTTACTCCTTTTATTATTTTAAACTTTCTCATAGTGATAGCAGTTACTATGAGCCTCTGCTGCCTCAATTTACCAAACAAATCACAGCAGAACAGCATAGCACGTCTACCTCGCTCTGTAGCTGCTTCTATTGTGTTCCACTTCCTGGAATACTTCACGTTTTTATAGTGAAAAGTCAAAAAACACATAAATCAGTTGGCAGAAACTTTCTAGCCATTAAAAAATGATAAAGAATTTTGGCCAGTAGGCGAAAAATGCTAAGATTTTAATTTTGAAGGAGGACAACAATGTGTTTTTTTGCAGAATTTCTCAAGGCAAGACCTTTCACCACCCTTAATCACCACCAGCATAACTTTCACTTGTAGCTTTACAATGCCTTGCGTACCCCTTTGGCAATCAAAGGATTAAGCACCTTTTTGAGTCATATGACACAAGTGCCTTCCACCAGGATAATTATGCTTTTGACTTTAAGCCATAACAACTTAGACAAAGTGATGACAAGTTTAGTGCATTTTGTGCGTTTCAGTAGCCATCTTGCAAAATTTAAAACAAGACTTCATGTTTGAACATTGCTCAAAATTTGTCAAGCTGTAAGTACCATAAACATGCACTCACACAAAGCAAACTCATGGCATGCCCTCACACAAACACATATATATATGAAGGGATGGACAAAATATTGTTACCGCAGGAAATTCTGATTTTTTTTTCTTGCATTTCAGGTGGGAAATCTTGCCATAAGAAAAGCTACTTTTTCCCCTTTTCCTGCTAAAGTTTAAAATGTTCTCACAGGAAGTTTGCAATTTCCCACCTTCATAGAATCAAAACCCTGAAATCTCCCCTTTGCTGTATTGTTGTGTTGCAAGCTCCATAGAGTCATTTATCTGACTTTAAAGAGACCTGAAGAGAGAGACCGTGAAAGAGAGAGATAGATCTTGGGCTTGAGTCAATTAAGTGAAACATTTTTTATGGCCAAAATGAGTGGCTGATCGACTGGGAGGAGTGTTTATTACAGGACATGTTCCGTGAACCCCACATCCCAGACAATGGGAGCCTGGAAACAAATTTGAATAGATACTGGCCTTATAAAAGCCATTCTCTGTTCAGATTTCCCTCTCTTTGTCATTTTTGGAAGTGTGAAAGGTATTTACACTTCCAGTGAGACTCTGTTGTAAAGGCTAACCCACACTGTAACAATGTGACAGAAATACCCTATCCCTGTTGTGTATTGTGAACAACAGTGTGACCAGCTCTGTGAGTACTGTAATGAAATATAAAAGATAAGTCTTAAAGTGATAATAATATTTCACAAAAACAGCAGCTCCAGTTAATCTTCATAGTACTTGAGCCATAGAGAGTGTTATTTCAGTACTGTCAGAGTTGTAGTTCAAGAATAATTGAATGATAAAGTATCCCCCTCCTGCCCCTTTTATCTAGTGTAACACTGCTTACCTCAGATGTGGAATCTGGTTGCTTGACCAGAAAGGGACAATCTTCTTACTGTGAGATCAATGAAAACCCTGGCCCCCTGACAGGTTTTTCAGCTTTTTCCCTTATCTTAATTGAAGATTGTCCCTCTCTGCAATCTACCTGGGCACCTCCCTGCTGCTCTGAGCTGAGCAGTGTTACATCAGTAAAAGGGGCAGGAGGGGGATATTTTATAATTCAATTACTCTTGAACTACAACTCTGACAGAATTGAAATACCACTCTCCAAGGCCCTAATACTATGATGATTAATTAGAGCTGCTTTTATTATAAACATTACTATCCCTTTAAGAGTGCTCCACATTATAGAATTTCTGCTTGCACTTTATTTCTTTTATTTCTGAGTCCATTTGAAGAATGATTTGTGTTATTATAGTAATAATATTTTTTTTTATTTAGGACGTTTTACCAAAAATAACGCATTGATAATTTCCAGTTTCAGCTATTTCTTAGAGAATATTTACAGTAAATTATTACATATTTGGACAAATAGAGAAACAATATATACTCACAGATATACACACATAAACATAAATATAAACATATATTCAGTTACATATTTAGGTTGCAAAGAAGCAGTCTTTTTTTCAGTGAATTATTCCAGGCTTTTGGAGCTCTGACCAGCTTCTTTCTTCTAGTGTGGCTAAGCAGCGGAGTGGAGGTTATAGTTAGTATGGAAAACTGGAGTGAGCATACTGCTCAGGTTTTCTGGTATCTTTTCAGAAAAGTCACAGTTATAAACGATGCAAGAAAGATGTAGGGCATGTCTAGATTTGAGTGTTAGCCAATTTGGTTCTTTAAACATATCACAATGAAGGGAAGTGTAATTACATTGAAGGATAAAACAACATAATTAATTATATAGAGTGTTGCATTTACTAAAATTGATTTGTGTAGAAGAAGTATATACTACATCCCCTTAGTCTATGACTGACATTAAAGGGATAGTAATACTTCAATTTTACTATCCCCCATATTGTAGCCCATAAAAAACTGAATTAAACGAGCCCAGTGGCATCTCTCAAACATTTATGGCTTGAGAGATATCCACTTTCAAACTTCCCTCTCCCCTGACATCAGCGTTCTAGCTGACAGCAGGGGAATCCGGTCCCGGGATAGTCAAAGGCTCTTCAGCAGTTATAGAAACGTTATAGAAACAGAAATCCTTCACTGAAATGGTCTTCTATGCGTGGTTGCAAACCAAGCACATGTAGAACACAGTGAAGGATTTCTTCTTCCATAACGTGATCTCGGCTCTGCTGAAGAGCCTCCGTTTGCTCAGTTTTTTAGGGGCTACAAGATGGGAGACAGCAAAATTGAAGTATTACTATCCCTTTAACACCTGTTGAACAATAAATTTTTTTACCAGGGAACAGGATTTTTTCTAAACAGGATAAATTTTGGATATTAATTTATCAATATGAAGACCAAAAGTGAGTCTGGGGTTACACCACATACCAAGATATTTGTAGGAGTTGACCAGAGCTAAGATACAATTAGACTTTATTACAATGGTTAAATGGGTATTGCAGAGTTTAAGTAGTGTGTTTTCTACCAAATAAAGTTGAAATATATAATTATAAATATATAATGGGAACAATTGATTGCATTTTCCAATAATTGTTTCAGAAAGAAAAAGACAAGACTGCCTTGATAAACAAGGCAGCAATGGATTTCATTAATAATGTATTGACAGCTCACATGCTGGCCTACTTGGAAAATAAGTACAACTATTGGGATATAAAATCTTATAGCAAAGTGTTAAAGGTATGTTATCAACGAACACAATTAAACATTTTAAATCCCTGTATCTGCTACTTGCGATCTGGAAGCAGTTTCAGTCATTTTTGTTTACAACATATTTTTATAGAAGGGAAAAAAAGAGAAAAAAATATACTCTAACAACTTTCTGGACCTCTAGGCAGTGCACAGAATAACTGCACTTCCTGAACACCAATAATTAGAACGTGTTGATATACATCTGTTGCCTGTGTCCTCTTTTGCTTGACTTCTAATGTTGTTTATGGATTATGTCTAATCAGTTCACTGCAGGTCTGTTCCTTTTCATACCTTTCCCCTACAAGCCACACAGAAGACTTCAACTGTGCTACCATGATGGTTCATCTTGGCATCTGCCATCACACATGAATCAGCCTCTCTCCTGATTATTTGTCTTTGATTCTGCTGACTTTCTTATCTAAAAATAATAAATAAATACATTAAAATAATATATGAGGAAGTAAGGCTCAACCTTTGACTTTTTTACTTTTTCATCAAACTCTTCCTTAACCCATTAACAACCCATGATGTACATGTACGTCATGAGGTTGAGGTCCCTAAAGGACCAAGGACGTACATGTATGTCATGGAATTGCAGGCTCCCCGTGCGGCTGCACGCCGTTCGGGGAATCCGGAATCGGCTGAGCTGAAAAAAAAATGCTCCGTGGTCCTTAAGTGACCGCCACGTGGTGCGCGGCTGGTTCTTAAGGGGTTAACAGTCCTGGTGTACACAGAAAAGGTGTGAAGAATTTCAGAAAGATACATTTTTTTGGAGGTCAAATAAAAATGTCTGATAAATAAAATTTGACTTTTAATACCTGCAATGATAGGGAGGTCTCAAATGCATTTTGAAGCAATGCACTGGAGACCTCTCTGGCATTCAAGGGCTTTAAAGTGCTTTTCAAGTGCATGAGAATTTTAGGAATTGTTACTTTGCCCCTTATGGTTCAACTGGTTTGCTCCAGAGTCTCATGGAAGCCTGATCAGGTGATCACTGGGTCCTATGGATAAAGAAAAAAAGCAATTCTGGTGCAAACCTACTACACAATAGGAGACAAATAAAAACTCACCATTGATGTAAATGGGACTTTTAACTGCTAGAGAGGTCTGTAACTTCTACTATTCAATGCATTAAAAGATCTACTCAAATCAATAAGCGTTTTCTTCTCAGTTGTGCAGTTGGTGTGTTTCAGAAATACACTACGTTTCAGCACATGACATGCCTTTCTGGCCAATCAGATGGCTATTATTCTCCACTTGGCTGCACTGTGTGCTCCAGATCAAGTGAGCATAAAAAAATAGAGAAATTATTAATAGGATTGAGTGAAAATTCTCGCCTAAATCCAAAATTGGGAATAATGGCTTGATGAATAATTGCCCATAAAAAGTGCAGTTCTTCTGCTTTTTTCACCTAGCTCATTCCAATGAAATCAATGGGAACATTACATAGCAAATGTTATTTTATTTCCCAAAGACAGAGTGTAAAAGGGGTATGAGGGTGCATGTGTTGGTGGAATGTGGGGAAAAAATCAGTTGAACAGAGAATTTTCATACTACAATAAGTTATGTCCACTTAATTATTAGTCACTTCTTATTCATGGAAATAGCTGTTGTTTAAGTGACAGCATAAGTTGGAATCATAACATAGTATGTAACTTAACATCAGAATGACATCACAGACATCTTAGTGAAGAGTGATCTGTGTGCTAGCATTGTCCATCCCTGCCTGTACCTTAACCCCTTAGTGACCGGCCGCGCACACACGTGGCCGTCACTTAAAGCCCGGCTAGGAAATTTTTTTTTTGTTTCCAAAGTAATCCTTTGTCCCCGAATGGCGTGCAGCCACGCGGGGACTCGGACTTCTGGGACATACATGTACGTCCTCTGTCACTAACTCTCAGTTTCTGCAGGTACGTCCATTGTCGGGAAGAGGTTAAAGTACAATACAACTCCCCCTTTGGCAAATAACCTATCAGCATGCAGGGACTGACAGTGCAGGTGACCAGATCACTCTTTGACAAGATGTCTACACTGTCTCACTGATATAAGTTGCATACGATGTTATGATTCCATCTCATGCTGGCACTTAAGCAATGTTATTATGCAAATTCCATGAATAAGAAGCTACTAACAATTAATTTGGGATAACTTATTGAAGCATGCAGGTGCATTACATTAAGTTTGATAATCAACCAGCTCGAATTTTTCTATACAGGGTATTTCTTGGAATCATGTAATATTCACTTGTTAACCCCTTGGATGCTAGGGAGGTCATTAGTGCATTACAAATCAATGCGTGGGGGACATTTCTGGCATACAAGAGGTTAAAGAACCAAGAATGAATAGAAATGTGATCTTCATTTGTACCCCTTACATTGTGTACTCTTTCCTTAGATATTCTATATTAGTATAAACCTATTACACCACAATACCATTTTCTTCTGATATTTAATGCTTCCTTCATATAACAGTATTAAGATGTATTTGGCATATGGTATATTAAAGGACTGAAAAACATGTGGAACATGTATGCGTTCCAAATCAGAGAGCATTTGTGGTTATAACCATTTATTGAAGCAAGTGTTTGCCTAGGGGTAGCATAAGTAACTATATACTTTGATAAATGCTTTGCTAAATATTTAAATGTTTTCCTTTCCAGTTTCTGAAGTGCACTATGGGTGGTCTTCACAACATTTTTTTTATTTTTTTTATTAGCTTAGAAGGTGTTTTCTAAGTGGGAACAGCTGTTTTACTGTTATTTTCTGTCTCACCTATTTACTATTACTTCATTCCTTTCATGGATTTATTTGTAAGTGAATCTATCTGAATCTTCAGGATTTTTTATCTCACAAGAAAAAACAAGAAAAGAAAAAGAAAACCTGAGACATCTTATTTCCTAAAACATCATGATCCATTCAGAATTTGTACAAAATTTACATAGTATATAGACATATTTTATATTAATGTGATATCGGTAGTTTATAATCAACTTGTATAAATCTTTTTTCCTCCCTTTGCAGTTTTTGTTTTTGAAAGTGACTGCAAAATATGTCAGTAATGGGTGTGTTTCCTTTTGATTGCTAGGTTGTAATTGGTTGTCTTCTGCTATGTAGAGCAGAATGAGAATGAATATCTGAACTTGTGAATCTTGAATAGTGTGTACAATTGCAGCACTGGGTCAAGCCCTTAGAATTTAAATATATGTTCACTTTTTTTTTTTTTTTTTTTTTTTTTTTTTACAGTTTTCAGTGGAATTGTTTTTTGGTATTTTTCTGTGAATAAGCCACCCATGTCATACACTTTTTCAGCTTACCATGCATTTTCAAAAGATACCACAGGTTTGTGAACACCCAGACATAACCAAAGAACATTTTAACCAGAAAGCAAACACATTTTTTAATTAAATTCCAATATAGTGGATGGCAAACTAATGTCCTGGTGTGCAGTGTTTCTATGTTCTAATAGCAAATGTTTATGGTCCTATGTTTAGTATTAACTTGACTTTCTAAAACACCGAACTATACTAAATCCCTTAAAACCATTGAATTACATATTAGCTAGCTAGAGGCATCCTGAGTAAAATGATACCCCATTGGTATGAACTGATATACAGTAGAGAGTGCTAGGGCTACAAAATATCACTGGCCAAAATAGGTTAAAGTTACCTTTAGCTTTTTAATGGCATTCCTGTACTTAAATGTTTGGAACAAATATAGACAAGAAGAAAAAGTAGACAATGCATACAATTTGGGAAAGAAGACAACCCCCCCACCACACACACTTTAAATGAGGGGTACTAGTGTGCACAACTTTTTTTTTTTTTTAATAATTTCCATCACTTTAGACTTTAGTTAAAGTGTTTGAAAATTATGAGATTTTCTACTGCAGTCAATAACTACTGAAAGCCCAAGAAAAATGGTACCACATTGGTATGGTTTGATATACCATAGGGAGTGTCTGGAGTAGGTATTGGAGTAAAGTCCTGTTTTGTTCCCACAGAAATGTACACAAGAAATGGACAGTGTTCTGCTTTTTCTATAGGAATTCCCACTGATAGAGAAACCTGTAGATATTCCACCATTATGCTAACATCACAGATTTTTCTGTGAAAATGGTTACATTTTCTGTCAAAATCTTTCTCTATCGAGGATTCCCCTAGTAGTTTTCTATTTAGGGAATATGTAGCATGTTTGTTTCCACAGCCCAAATACCTTACATTTATCTGTATTAAACCTCATCTGCCACTTTTCTATTCAGTCAGTAAGTTTATGCAAATCTCTACAGAGAAAAAAGTCCTGTTCTGTATGTATTTCCTTACACAGCTTAGTGTCATCAGAAAAGACTGAGACATTACTACTTCTATATAATTATCAAACAAATTAATAATCATTGGTCCCAGAACTGAACCCTGTGGCACCTCACTTATAACTTTAGACTAACTTGAAAATGTTCCATTTACAACAACTCTCTGCCATTTATCATTTAATCAGTTCTCTATCCATGCACAGATATCACCTCCCAAACAGAAGTATTTTAATTTATGCAGTAACCTTTTGTGAGGCACAGTATTAAGGGCTTTTGCAAAATCCATGTATACTAAATCAACATCAATACCCTTGTCCAAATTACTATTTAACATTTGGAAAATGCAAGTAGATTAGCTTTAGCAGGGTGGTTGTTGGGCAGAGTTTGAGATGTTCTGGCAGAAAGTGATAAGGAATAGGAGAAAGAGATGCATTTGAGAATGCATACAATCTGCCACTTGCCACTTCTGTAATTCCCATTACTGAGTTATTAGAGATAAACATCCATCTGTCACAGCAGCAGGATAATGATGACCAGGCTAGTGTGTCACAGACCACAGTGGCCACCATGGGATTGGGTTCAGCAAACAGTGATACAGGAGTAGAACAGTCACTAATCACTGGTTCTAGCATTAGTGTTGATGTTGAGGCAATAGCAGCAGCACTACCACAGTGCTTATGGAGAAGAGGGCCATCCTTCTTCACCGACGACTCCCCCTCACTAAAATCATGGCTGTGGGACTATTTTTTTCTACTGGCAGGCACAATGAAATCATCAGCAACTGTATTGTGCAATATGCGCAATGAGGTAGTAAAAAAGGGTAATGATGGGGGACACACCTTTTCACATGCAACCTAAAAACTATGATGCTGAGCAAGTGAAATTTAGTGGTACTACCACTGTGTCCCTTTTTTGTCCCTAAAGGTACAAATAAAAGGGCAAAAAATCCAAGAGAAAGACAAGAGAAATACCCACCTGCCTGGAAGTTGGTAACAATGGACTTTGCATAAATTCTGAAACTGGAAAAAGTGCAAATACATGCAACAAAACTGATAAAGGGATTAGAGTATCTGAGTTATAAAGAGAGACTAGCCAAACTGGGTTTGTTTACATAAGAGAAGAAAAGTCTCAGGGGTGATTTGATTAAGAGTTACAAAAATATTCAAGGTCAATACAAAAAAACTCTCCAATTAACTATGAGGCGGATTAGTTTAATATGTAAATGGAAATTTCTCCTCTGTAATGGCACTAGAGAGCTAAAACGTGATGCTTCTGAGTGGTGGCTAGCCATAAAAAAGACCTTTGTGATGTTTGTTCATCCTCAGAGCCTCTCATATTTTGGATATTAATTTTGAATACATTTGGAGGTCTCCCTAAGAGTGAAGACTAATCCAGATATGGACCCCTTGCTCTCTGTGCCAAGGAATCCAGCTGCACCTCACTGACGATGAGGCGCAACAAGATTGAAACATATGTCTGAGGTTAGCTGGTGTTCCCATGCAGAGGGGACTTATCCATCATTTTGTAACTAGACTGCCATTTTGGGTAGGATTATTCTAATATGAACATGGAAATGTATCCTCTGTAATGGCACTAGAGAGCTAAAATGTTGTACTTTTGAGATATGACTAGAGGTAGAACAGGCCATTGTACTGTTTGTTCATCCTGAAAGTCAAGCTCATATTAAGTTTAATTGTCTTGCTATTACTGTACTAAGTTCTTTAATACCCTTGAGTGTACGTAATTAGGTCCAGGTGCTTTATCCACCATAAACTTTTCCAGTCTCTTTTGGACTTTGTCCTCAGTAAGCCATGTACATAATGGAGGAAATGGAGAAAATACCCATAGCCTGCCGTTGTTGATTCCTTTGTATATTCAGAAGAAAAACATGTATTTATGGTATAAGCCATAGCCTTATTCTTACTAATCAAGTCACCTGTCAAAGCCTAAAGAATACCAATATCAACCTTAATCTTTTTGTTATTTATATAATTGTAGGATTGTTAAGGATTTTTCTTGCTTTCTTTTGAATACTCATTTTCAATTTTAGCTAGCCTAATTGCTTATTTGCAGATTTTATTGCATCCTTTATATTTTCTTAAATGATACACCTGTCCCTTCTCACTTAAAGACTTTAAAAGCCTGTTTCTTATTTCTCATTTCCCAGCAAACTACTTTTTTAAGCCACATTGGTTTTAATTTGTTCCTCTTGTATTCCCCAATTGTATCTATTGACATGTATGTTTATCTAAGAGCTTTTTAAGCAAATTCCATGATTCTTGTCCATTTTTATCTTTCAAGTATGCATCTCATAGAATATCCTTTAATACTGCTTTTAGTGTTGTAAAATTAGCTTTTGACAAATTGAATGTTTTGGTTTAACCCTTGCTAGTGGGTTTTTCATAACAATTTTTTTTTTTTTAAACAAATTTTATTATCAGATCGCTCTAGACACAGTTCAAGCACAGAAAAGTATATAGCGAAACAGTCAAGTACAGTAAAAAGAACATATAAGTATTTGTACAAACGAGAAGATCATGGACACAAAAGTAAGGTGTACAGAGTCAACCTGAGTTTTTTTAATTTTAACCCCAGAAAAAAACCCCAAAAAGCTAATACCTAACCTAACTAACCTAAAGCTCTCTATACCCCATTTCCCCGATTCCTCTCCCCTCCGAGCCCACAGCACCCCCACCCCGCCCCGCCCCACAGCCAAGCAGCCTCGCCAGGTCAAACCAAAGGCTGGACATCCACCATTCACCTCAATCATACGGTTACCAAACAGTCATAATCGCAGACATATAACACCAGAGGGTTATAGATCATCAGACCACAATACCTCCTGCTCCACTCATCCACCACTCTTGCCATTTTCCCCAGATTTTATCAAACTTAATAGGCATTCCCTGATGTAAATAAAACAGTTTATAATATGGACCTATCACGGTCCCCGTGATTCCCTGTCAATCTAGGTTTATAAACATTTGCATTGGTGGAGTCTGATTGGCCCGCCCAGGATGTGCCTTTATATGCTGAGGCTTGGGCACTTGTCAATTGCCCTTTCGTGGTGTTGTGTTGCTGCGCCTAGTTACTGATCTCCAGTGTCTCCTGTGTACCGACTCGGCTAGTCTGACTCTCCTTCTATTCCTGCTTCGTGATCTGACCCGGCTCTGGCTGATGACCCTGCACCGTGATCTGACCTGGCTCTGGCTGACGACCCTGCACCGTGATCTGACCCGGCTCTGGCTGACGACCCTGCACCGTGATCTGACCCGGCTCTGGCTGACGACTCCGCTCCGTGATCCGACCCGGTTCTGGCTCCTGAACCTGCTCCGTGATTGTTCCACTCTCCGGTGGTGTTCCTGCGACTCAGTCATCCGGTTCCGGCTACTGTTCCTGTCCGGTTACTGCTCCTGTCCGGTTGTTGCTCCTGTGTACTCCGGTCGTGCTGGCGACATTCTGACTGTTCTCAGTTTCCTCGCTCATTACGCTGCAGCCGAGGTTGCCTGCCTTGTTCTCGTTGAGCATTGCTCTTTTCAAATGTACCAGATTAACCCTTGCACTGCCGGTAGCCTCCGATTACGTGCCATTTTGATACATTGCCAAGCTCCGGTGATTCTCTGAGCCTTTACACTTTTGAGCCTCCGCTTTATGCTATACCAGTCCTTGCAGAGCTCCGCTTGTTCGATGCCCGGTGAGCATCGTGATCATGCTGGTTGACACTGGTAGTCCATTCGCTCTTGCAACAAGGATTCTGGGTGACACCGTGTGGGTGTCTGGGCAGTACCTCATTCGCTCAAAGTGCTTTATCCCAACTGCACTACTCTGTGCATCGGCTCTTCATAGCTTGGACAATTCCGTTCTACTGTGGCCTCCCAAGGGCTGGCATATTTCCGTGGCAGATGCAGGGTTACTCGATACTCATTCAGGGCGATTTCTATTCTGGTTACATCAAAATGGCAGTAGCAATCCTCATAAGCCCACTGTGGTGGTACGGGCTCAGCTTAGAGCAACAGGGGCTCATCCTGTTTATGCTTCAAGAGTGTTACAGCGCTTTTCCTGAGTTCCTGATCTACATTTAAAGACTGTTACCATAGACTGCTATATATCTCCTGGGCGTTGGCCAATCTAGCCTGAGCCTTACCAGTTGCTCCACTTAACCCTCTATGCACTACTGTTTGTAGTTTACTCCATCCTCTGTTCATATTGCCTGTTCTTACCTTTACTAGCCCCTAGGGACAGTGTTGTTCATTTTTATTTCAATAAACTGTGTTTTACGTTACATCCTGGTCTGAGTGTCAGAAAACCGTAACAGTACGAAAGGGCCATGACCTCAGACGGGAAGAGTGACGCTAATACACAGAACCTCCACTGGAGGATGGATGTTCACGAGCAACGCTTAGATCAGTTGGCATTGGCCATGCAGACCTTGCTTGAACGTACGGTACATCTTGATAAGCCGAATCAAAATCCGGTGGTCCCCCCAGCTATGACACCGGATAATATTTCTGGTCAATGCTTGGTCCCGCAGAGAAGTCTAACGGCGGCGGCGCCGTTACCAGTAAGATATGATGGTGAACCCACACTGTGCAGGGGTTTCCTTAATCAGCTAGAGATCTTCCTTGAACTTACACCTCATGCCTTTCCGAGTGACCGTAGCAAGGTGGGGTTCATGGTATCCCTGTTAACTGGCAAAGCCCTGGCATGGGCAAATCCGTTATGGGAACAGGCTAAACCTTGCACTTTGTGCTTTAAAGAATTTGTTAAACAGTTCCGTAGAGTCTTTGAGGTACCTGGGCGAGCTATGTCCGCGGCCAAGAAACTGTTGTCAATGCAGATGGGCGATCAGACTGCAGCCGAATATGCTATAGAATTTCGGATTCTAGCTGCAGAGGTGGCATGGAATAATGAGGCACTCCTGGCAGCATTTGCCCAAGGGCTTTCGGATGCTATCTAAAATGAAATTGCTGCCAGGGAGGTACCCACCGATCTGGATGAGTACATCGAATATGTGATACTCATTGATACTCGTATGCGCGAGAGGCGCTTGACTAAAAGGGCAACTTCCAAAATCCATGGGCATGAGAGATTGTTTAACCCACCCTCTCCTCCCATTCCTCCGGTCCGTGTACCTGATACTGGGGAACCTATGCAGATTGGTTTTACTAGGCTGACTAAGGAGGAGAGGGCGTATCGTAAAAGACAAGGATTATGCCTGTATTGTGGCAAGAGTGGGCATTTGTTGCGCACATGTCCGGTGAGGCCGGGAAACGCACGCACCTAGGGTACCTTGGGGGACAGGCCCTAGGTGGTGTACAGTCGTCCTCAGATCCTTGCTCCTTGAAACCTACTATACCTGTGAGTTTTCTTCTAGGTGACCAGGTTGTGGCTTTGGAAGAATGGCGATATCTCCTGGAAGGCACCAGGACCCCTGTCTTAATTCTCACTGACCATAAAAATCTAATTTACTTGTCTGAGGCGAAAAGGCTGTCTTCTCGCCAGGCTCGTTGGGCTCTCTTCTTGTCAAGATTTAATTTCATAGTCTCCTACTTGCCGGGGTCCAAAAATATTAGAGCAGATGCGCTTTCCAGACAATTCTGCACAGACATTGAGAGGGATGAAGCGCCAGTGCCTATAATTCAGCCAGATAAGATCCTGGCCACTATTCGTACCAACATCACTTCACCACTGGGGGAGCAAATCATGGCTTCACAAGCATGGGCACCTCCTGAAACCCCAGTTGGCAGATGTTTTGTGGACGAACCATTTCGCACACAGTTAGTCGAGACCTATCACTCATCTAAGGCAGCCGGGCACATTGGCAGGGATCAGTTGGTTTGGTCATTGGCACAAACATTCTGGTGGCCCTCCCTGAGAGCAGATTGCTTCGCATTTACCGCTGCCTGTGCTACCTGTGCCCGTGCTAAAACTCCCAGACATCTCCCCGTGGGGTTACTCCAGCCAGTACCCAATGGCGACCGTCCCTGGTCCCATATATCTATCGATTTCTTGGGAGAGCTGCCTTTGTCTAAGGGCTACACTTTCATTCTTCGTGACTGATCATCATGATAACTGGTCCGACCTGTTGCCATGGGCGGAGTTCGCCAGGAACTGTGCGGTTAATTCATCGTCTGAGAGTTCTCCGTTCCTAGTTAATTATGGGTTCCAACCCTGCCTACTCCCAGACTCATTTCAGTCCCAACAGATTCCGGCTCTGGATGAGCACATGGAGCAGCTCCGTTCCACTTGGGCACAGGTACAACGGTCCCTCAGTCAGTCCTTCCTGAGACATCAGAGGCATGCTAATCGCAGACGGCTACCAGCAGTCTCCTACCAGGTTGGGGACAGGGTATGGCTCTCCTCCAGGAATCTTAACCTGCAAGTACCTTCAAACAAACTGGCTCTCCGGTTCATTGGGCCCTTTAAGATCATTCGCAAGGTCAACCCCGTGACATACGCATTGGAGCTCCCCAGGGCTATGCGTATTCATAATGTGTTTCATGTGTCCCTTCTTAAGCCCTTGGTGTGCAACCGTTATACTACCACTCCGGTGGTTCCTGGGCCGGTGAATGTACAAGGCCAAGAGGAGTACGAAATTCAGAGCATAATTGACTCCAGGAGATTTAGAGGCAAGTTGCAATATTTGGTCCACTGGAAAGGTTATGGGCCTGAGGAGCGGTCTTGGGTTGATCATAAGGATCTTCATGCTCCACGACTGATGCGCAACTTTCACTCTAAATATCCCCTTAAACCTAGACCCTCTGGCAGGGAAGGGGGTCTTTGAGAGGGGGGTACTATCATGGTCCCCGTGATTCCCTGTCAATCTAGGTTTATATACATTTGCATTGGAGGAGTCTGATTGGCCCGCCCAGGATGTGCCTTTATATGATGAGGCTTGGGCACTTGTCAATTGCCCTTTCGTGGTGTTGTGTTGCTGCGCCTAGTTACTGATCTCCAGTGTCTCCTGTGTACCGACCCGGCTAGCCTGACTCTCCTTCTGTTCCTGCTTCGTGATCTGACCCGGCTCTGACTGACGACCCTGCACTGTGATCTGACCCGGCTCTGGCTGACGACCCTGCACCGTGATCTGACCCGGCTCTGGCTGACGACCCTGCACCATGATCTGACCCGGCTCTGGCTGACGACCCTGCACCGTGATCTGACCCGGCACTGGCTGACGACTCCGCTCCGTGATCCGACCCGGTTCTGGCTCCTGATGCTGCTCCGTGATTGTTCCACTCTCCGGTGGTGTTCCTGCGACTCAGTCATCCGGTTCCGGCTACTGTTCCTGTCCGGTTACTGCTCCTGTCCGGTTGTTGCTCCTGTGTACTCCGGTCGCGCTGGCGACATTCTGACTGTTCTCAGTTTCCTCGTTCATTACGCTGCAGCCGAGGTTGCCTGCCTTGTTCTCGTTGAGCATTGCTCTTTTCAAATGTACCAGATTAACCCTTGTACTGCCGGTAGCCTCCGATTACGTGCCATTTTGATACATTGCCAAGCTCCGGTGATTCTCTGAGCCTTTACACTTTTGAGCCTCCGCTTTATGCTATACCAGTCCTTGCAGAGCTCCGCTTGTTCGATGCCCGGTGAGCATCGTGATCACGCTGGTTGACACTGGTAGTCCATTCGCTCTTGCAACAAGGATTCTGGGTGACACCGTGTGGGTGTCTGGGCAGTACCTCATTCGCTCAAAGTGCTTTATCCCAACTGCACTACTCTGTGCATCGGCTCTTCATAGCTTGGGCAATTCCGTTCTACTGTGGCCTCCCAAGGGCTGGCATATTTCCGTGGCAGACGCAGGGTTACTCGATACTCATTCAGGGCGATTTCTATTCTGGTTACATCAAATTGGCAGTAGCAATCCTCATAAGCCCACTGTGGTGGTACGGGCTCCGCTTAGAGCAACAGGGGCTCATCCTGTTTATGCTTCAAGAGTGTTACAGCGCTTTTCCTGAGTTCCTGATCTACATTTAAAGACTGTTACCATAGACTGCTATATATCTCCTGGGCGTTGGCCAATCTAGCCTGAGCCTTACCAGTTGCTCCACTTAACCCTCTATGCACTACTGTTTGTAGTTTACTCCATCCTCTGTTCATATTGCCTGTTCTTACCTTTACTAGCCCCTAGGGACAGTGTTGTTCATTTTTATTTCAATAAACTGTGTTTTACGTTACATCCTGGTCTGAGTGTCAGAAAACCGTAACAGGACCACAGTGTGAAACTAAGTTTATCCATGCCCTGCAGCTAGGAGCTCTGTCCGACATCCAGTTCAAAGCCACCACCTTTCTCGCCATCACCAAGAGTTCACTCAATAGGGACTTGTCGGCTGCCCCATCAAGTTCATCTGGAAATATAGATAATAGACAAAGTTTCGGAGTCATAGGAATGGATCTCTCCAAGACCAGGGCCATAATACGCATTACTTCTCTCCAGAATGTTTGGACCCCTGCCCTGAATACCAACACATCCAGGGCAATGATCAGTAGAACAGTTTCTCATAACAAATTTAAAAGGATACTATACTGTGGTCACCACTGCCAAAATATTACTTTACATGAATATTGTTTATCAGGTCAGAATTGTTTGAGAGTACTAGGTCAAGCAAGGCCTCTTTTCTAGTTGGCTCCTCTACTAGTTAGGACATGAAATTGTGATTAATCATATTTAAAAAATAATTTCCCTTTGTTGTGCTGGAAGTCATATTTCTCCAGTCAGTTTCAGGATAGTTGAAATCTCTCATTATGATTACATTTCCTGACTGAGTAGAGTTTTCCTTTTGCAGTAACAGTTGGGCTTCCTCAAACTCCCCAATATTAGGTGACTTGTAGCAAATCCCCATTAACATTTTTTTTTTATCATGAATGTCCCCAGTGTGTATTTCAACCCACACAACCTCTATATTCTCACTGGACCCTTCATTAATATCTTCCTTTATTCTAGTTTTTAAGACATGCTTTATAGATAAGCATACCCCTTCCCCTTTTATTAACCCTATCCCTCCTAAAAAGTGTATAACCCTCTAGATTTACTGCCAAGTCATATGTATCATCTATCCAGGTGTCACGGAGTGACTAGGAATTGAACACACTGACAAGTACAAATGAACTTAATATAAAACTTTATTAAGTAATATGAAAGGCAGGAGATAAGGCAACAGGCAAATGGCAATAAATGACACACAGTAGTATGATAATGACACAAGTGGTAGTAGATAGTGAAACACCTTTCTGATGACAAAAGTGGCAGTAGATAGTGGAACACCTTCACGAGACCAGGTAGGAACAATGGAGGCACTTCCTTACCCTTCACCGGACAGGTGGTAAGAAACGGAATGGCCTTGGGACTACATGGTAGATGTGAGGGCAGTGCAGAGCACTCCCATACATCTTCACAAGACCAGAGAGGAACAGTGCAGGCACTTTCCTCACTCTTCACAGGACATGTGGTCAGAAACGGAATGGCCCTTGGACTACACGGTAGATGTGGGCACAGTGCAGAGCACTCCAGTACCCAGATAGGATGGCACACCTTCACGAGACCAGAGAGGAACAGTGTAGGCACTTTCCTCACCCTCCACAGGACAGGTGGTCAGAGCAGAATGGCCCTGGGACTACACGGTAGATGTGATGCAGTGCAGAGCACTCCCAAACACAAAGTCCGCAAATAAATGGAGTAGACCAGTATCCCGACAGGGGGTACACTAGGCGGTAGCCAGATGGAGATAGGCTAGGCAGCACAGACCGGTACGGCCACTGGAGGTCAGACACATGGAATGACCGACAAGCGTTGCTTAACGGAAGCGACCGCAAAGCAGAAGACACAGGGTAGCACGGAAACCAAACCGAAAAACGGAATGGTCACGGAGAGCAACACAGTGGGAAAACCAGGAGGCAGCCAAAGGTCAAAACCAGATCGGATAGTCAGACAAGCCAACAGTCAGAGCCAGAACGGGTAGTCAGACGAGGCAGGAATCAGAACCGGAACGGGTAGTCAGAGGTAGCCAGGTAATACACAGGAACGGTAATGCACCAACACAGTAATAAGCTCAGGTACACCACGAATGGGCACTGGGAGTGACACAGGCTGAGGTTTAAAAACCCTGACGGGTAGGTGGAGCAATGACCTGATCAGCGTGGTCCCCTATAAGAATAGCAACTCAGCAAGAGCGACAGCTAGATAGTAAACAATGTTGCTTCAGGACAATGTCAGTCACAGGCAATCACGGGGCACCGTGATACCAGGTTTCAGACACATCAATTAGATCATACTGCTCATACACTTCAATCAGTTCAAGTTCCCCATCTTATCAGCCAGACTACAAGCATTTATATGCATACATTTTATATAACATCCTTAAACATGTATTTGCCATTTACCAGGCTGTAATGTTGGTACCTCCCTATTAGATGAACTAACCTGTTCCCGCTCTCCACCCCCATGCCACTTCTCTAAACCCATTTCCTCATTTATACTGACTTTCTCATCCTGTGTTACATCACCCCACCTCCTCCTTTAAAATGTCAGCCAACTCTCTAACTATCCTAACCTCTAGTACAGCAGCCCCATTTCTGCTGTAGAGCAATCTCTCTCTTATATAAAGATCCCCACCCCAAAGGAAAAGATCACCCAATCCTCTTGGAACACAAACCCCTACTGCATATATCAAGTCTTTAGTCACACATTTTCTTATGTAGTTTGTGACACAGGTAGTATTCCATAAAATATTACCTTAGAAGTCCTTTACTTAAGCTTATAACCTAAATCCCTGAAAAGGACCTGCATTTTCTATTGATGTTGTTATTGGTAACAACATGCACCATGACAGTGGGTCATGGCCAGTCCCTCCAAACAATCTATCAACCCATTCTGCCACATGTCGAACCTGAGCTGCCGGGAGACAGCAAACTGTTTTATTGAAGTGATCCTGTAGATTACCCTGTTTGTTTTCCTAATTATGGAATCCCCTGCCATCACCATCTGTCTAGGTCTTCCTGAGTCCTGAATCCCATCAGTGCTAGAGTAGCTATTCTACCAGCTGTTAGAGAGAACAGTCCTCTCGAGCAAAGGCATTCCTGTGCCAACATCCCCAACTTCATCACACATATAAGAGTATATATATATATATATATATATATATATATATATATATATATATGTGTGTATATATATATATATATATATATATATATATATATATATATATATATATATATATATAGTGTTGCTTGAAGCAAAGTGGTAAGTACTGTCTTCAGGACAAATTGAAAGGTTATTGAACAATGTGTCCTCCCAGGCCTTAAGTATGACTGTGAAACATGGACCCTAAATCCAAATCCATACAAAAACCTAAGGTTACACAGAAAAGTATGGAGCGGAGAATTATGAACATAACAAGAAGACTGAAAAACATGTGCATGCATTCATCAGCTAACAAAGGTTTATGACATCACTGAAAGAGTAAAGCACCTGACCTGAAATCGAAAAAGGCTGGCCACATAGCAAGAGGACCTAGTCATAGATGGACCAAACAAATATTGTAATGGATTCCATTCAATACTAAATTCCCAAGAAGAAGACCAAAGACAAGAGGGGTAGATGAAATTACCAAAAACTATGTATAATAGAATACCATAGTGATAAATTATGATTGCAAAAACACTCATTGAAAGTACATTTATTATAGGTTATATTTAGAGAAAGAAAAAATAGTAGCAACTGCACCATAAGAGTACAAGCACAAATTCCCAAAATGCCCATTAATGGGGTTTTTTAACCCATTGAATTACAAAGAGATCTCTAACGCATTGTTAAGCAATGTGTTGAAGACCTCTCTTGTATTCAAATAGTTAAAAGCCAAATTCAAATGAAAATCAATATTAATTTGTCCTCTGTTCATTAGAGCCAGATTTTTTTCCTTATATATCCATTGGTACCTTTTCATATGTATTTTAGTTTTTAATAATTATTCATTTTGAAATGCTTCTCAGGTTTAAATGAACTAGCATGCTAATGGCTGTGGTTGTTTCTGTTTGTTTGTGAATCAGTACTATATTATTAATATAATAATCAGTTACTCATTAAGTGGTAATGTAGTTTAAAAGCACTATGCATTTAGGGAATAAAAATTACAAGCAAAATAATATACAGATGTACAATGAATTGCTAAATATTTCTCTCTTTCAAAACCATGCATGGAAAATTTCCTTAGATGTTGTGTCATTTAGGGACATCTGCTGCATTGCTGACTGTCAATGGGAAATCTCCAAAGAAACCTCAATTAGCTTATTCTGAGATTTTAGCTAATACTGAACCACATGTCATAAAACTGAGAAATTTGCTTGTGATGACTTAAATCAGAAAGTGATGAGTAGAGAAGTGGGACTTTTAATTACTGTCTAACTGTAATGACAGTTATATTAGAAAACTGGGGGTTAAGAGAATGTATTAATATAATTTTTCCACAACTGTTTTGAGTATTTTGAATCTTGTCAACAGAATGCTACAGTGCAGAGGAAAATGGAAAAAAGTATATGTTGTTAGAAAACATCAGTAGCTGTGTTTTTACTGGATGTTATGGAAAGGGGGGTACAGTGCTAGCCATAGAAAAAGCACTACTCTGGTAGAATAAAAGATACCTTTATTGGCTAACTGAAGACTTCTCTAGAATTCAGGGGTTAACAGACTTCAAAATAGTGAATATGCATTATATAAAATGTATTTAATCATAAAAGAGAATAATGATGTACTTAAAAAATTTAGTTTACTGTAGAACATAAATACTGAAAACACTTGTTTTCAATATACTGTATATATATCTCCTTGGTGCAATGCTTCTAAAACTGAGTTCTGTGGAATGCTAGGATTCTCCAGAAAAGCACATGGGTTTCATGGAGCAAATATAAGTAATGGCTGATAGGGAACAGGGATAGGGTGGCAGATAATATGTAATCCGATGACTACTTGTGCATGTGTAGAACACATATTTCATACAATGCAATTCTCTTAAATTATATTTTAATAAGCAATATAACCTAGTCCCATCTAAGAAAAGATAATTAAGATACCTGTTTGTTAATGTTAACTGAGACATTTTAATTTACAAATTATGTTCAAAATTGTCAGAACCAAGTATCAGTCAAATATGTTTGGCCTTGAGACTGCTAATCCCATGCTAGAATGGTCTCCATGAATATCAGAACAAAATGTGGGAGACTATCTAGGTCACTCCTGGGATTAAAAGCATTTGATTGCTGTGGTTCTACCACAAGGCAAAGTTTGAAAACCACTTGATTGTAAGGTGCTGTGTACACTCTGCTGAGACATACAAATATACATATATACTGCGCTAGTGAATATATGTGGAATTTTTCAGACTTTATTTTCTAACATGTAATGATTATATTCAAGAGAAGTGTATCCCGGGTTGGCAGTTTCACTTTGGCTTTCAATTTCCTTCTTCAAATCAAGACCGTCCTACATTTTAGGATATCGTTACATGTGCAATGTCATTAACCTAAATGTATCCCTCAAAATGTCATGTGATTTATAGCTTTGGATGTACTTATTTATGAATATCCTTAAAATGTCACTGAAAGTCAAGCCATTCACCAATTTTGTGAACATCTCTGGTTGAAAAGATGACTGAGTTTTGGGTGAAATTTTCTGCAGTCTAAATGGCATTTTGGCTCTCAGAGGAATTCCTGCAGAAGTGCTATTTTTACCTTCATTTTTCTCCTCAACTGAGAGTTCAGTAGAGAAGAGGGAGAGAGAGAAAACGAGAGAGAAGAATGATCCAGTAGTAAACAGTGGGGTTGCATTAATTTAATTCTGCTATCAAAAAGTCACTGAAATATATATTTTAAGTTGCTTTTGCCTAAAGCTAATATACTAAATTTCATGCACTGCAAATTTTCACTTTTAAGCCTGTTTCTCCAAGTGGAATATTTGTGTGGGAGAATATGGGCATTTTGGGACATACACTTCCACTGTGCCTAGTTTAACACCATCTACTAACAAGGTACAAAGGGAATCATTGTACGATTAGTTAATTTTCCTGTGCATGCTATAGAGGTAATTCTATAAGTGATCATATGCACTTGGTCAAAACCAAAAGTGTGGGCAGATGATTTTAGGCCAACCTTTAAGAACAGAAAATTAGTTATTCTGGTTTAAATATTCCACCTAATGTCTTTGACATTTGTACTCCACTTTTAGTAAAATGTAGGCCTTAATTTAGGTATGGTTATGTCTATAATAAAGAAGAAAACGGCCTGATTATTTCACAAGCTGCTCTTGCATAATGCTATAACAATGTGGGTGTTGCTGAGAAGTAACCTTTTCAATAGCATTTTATTGAACATTCTATGTCTATTGTGAATTGAGAAGAGTAATGGACTGGCAATCCAATCATATCTAATAACATAGAAAAAGATGCTGGGCTACTGAACATTAACAGCCACTTTTTCTTTTAGATATAGTTTCCCTTTAATGATGATGGTTTTACCAGCTGAAAAATATGAAATGAAGCATATGTGAAGTACAATTATTAAGTATAACATAAAAATGCGGGTATGCTTTCTTATACTGTGAATAAAACTGTTTTACTGAAAAGTGATGATTAGAAAAGTATGTTGAGGATGTTATACCATTATAGCTTGACATTAGGATCATGTTTGACTACAGTGAATACATTTTATAATAGTCATACATAATTACCATCAGATTACTTGTTCTTTTAGTTCATAGAATAGAGGCAAAGTTGTATTAACAGACAGTTCAAATAAGGCCATCTTCTCACATTTTTCACAGCTATAAGGTTAATTATGTGCAAATACAAAATGAGCATGTTATATGTCTTGTCTGTTTAACAGCAGGCTGTTAGAAAGCTATTAGGCACTAAATGGATATCCACATGAGCCATACTTTGTGTAACTACAACTGTATGCTGCAATAGTGAAAATGCATATTGCTTTTTGATTTTATTTCAATTAAAATGTTAATAAAATTATAGTAAATTTTAATACATTTGGGTTGTGGCACTGTTTCTGCATGCAGAGTGAATTATCTCTGTACTCCTTGGATCAGTAAACAGACTAGTTATGAAAAAAAAAGAGTATCTGCAACCAAACTGCTAAACATCAATTATGATCAGTATTACTACTACATCCAGGAATTCTACAAACTTGGGACAAAGGACAGGTGAAAAGTCCTGTTTTGTTCCTGTGGGAATTTCATCCAAAATGTGCAATTTGCAGATTTCTCTTTGGAAATTCTTGCACATAGCGAAAAAATTGAATGTCTGCCTTGTTACTAAAACCACTGATTTTGCCATGAGAACAGTTCTGATTTCTGCCTATATTTTATACTGTGACCAGAATTCACTCCCCAATAATATAAAAACCCAAGACCTTCCTGCCATGAAGCATGTTGAATGTGTAAAGGGAAAAGTAAAGAAAATGAAACAGCACACAAGTATCTAACTATAATAATATTAAAACAATTTTCTTAAAAAAAAAAAAGTACGACATTTTTTTATTAAATGAAGAATGTAGAAGAAATATAGTTTAGATTAAAATGATTAGAAAATGTTAAAATATATTAAGTTTGATATTGGAGAAATAGATAAAACATAATAATGGATGTATATGATGATGATCCAATTAGGCTGTAGTGGCTAATACTGCAATACTGCAAAGCTATTGTTGATCTAATTGAACTAGAGGAAGCAGAGTTGTAAATGGGCAATAGATTGAGGGGAAGACATTTAAGCAGTATGCCAAAAAAAAATAAATGTACAGTAATATAATCAGTTCCTCCCTCTCATGGTCATTGTGTTTACAAGATAATTAAATAATAATGCATCAGTCAGTCAACCGCAATCCTTAATAAGATGATATTATGCTCACCAGAAATATTTTTGTTATACAGCTTTCATTGGATATCACCAGCTATTGATCAGTGCATTTTGGGAATTTTCATTTTCCTTCATCAGGATAATAAGCACAGGATGCAAGTTTCGTGGGAGACCTTTATAAAGATGCTTTAACCAATCAGAACTTCACAGTAGATGAATATAGTTAAATTAAATCTGTGTATTCATTTTTCGCAAGGGGGGGCATTTTCATAGTTTAGCAGAGAATAATGATACTGTAATACTTTGAAATGATATGAGTTACATTACACATAGATGCTATACTTTAGCAGATAATGATGCTATGCATTAAAATAAAATGGGGGACATTACACTATAAGTACATATTTTCCATATATTACACACACTGATAATAAAGTGATAAATCTTAGCATAAGTTAAGATTGAATTTTACATCAACATCAGTGGGTGACCTTATGTATCTGAATTTATTTCTGATAATCCAATTAATCTGTTTCCAAATTTATGGTATCAAGATCCCAAAGATGAACCTTAATGAGACAAAGGGGTAGAGGGAAGATATTATGAACAAATAAAAAGTCATATATACCTTGTACACTATGTGGTCACATTATTGCACCTTTTCTAAACAGAAGGAACATAGAAGCCACATGTATACACACACAAATATATATATATATGTGTGTGTATATATTCTGAATTTAAGATAGTCTTGTTAGTCCAGTGGTATAGATGTAAACTGAATTAGTGTGCTTTTGACTTGATAAAGGCTGTTTCTCTTGAAAGCTTGTCATGAAAATGGAAGGTTAGTCTTATAAAATGATATACTCATTCATTTGCATATTTACAGTAATGTGCAAAAGTTTTAGGCAGGTGTGAAAAAATGCTGTAAAGTAAGAATACTTTCAAAAATAGACTTGCTAATAGTTTAAGTTTATCAATTAACAAAATGATAGTGAACAGAAGAAAAATCTAAATCAAATATTTGGTGTGACCACCCTTTGCCTTCAAAAAAGCATAAATTCTAGACACAGTTTGTTAAGAAACTCAGCAGGTAGGTTGTTCCAAACATCTTGGAGAACTAACCACACTTCTTCTGTGGATTTAGGCAGCCTCGGTTGCTTCTCTCTCTTTATGTAATCCTAGACCGACTCAATGATGTTGAAATCAGGGCTCTGTGGGGGTCATATCATCACTTCAATGACTCATTGTTCTTTACGCCAAAGATAGACCTTGATGACTCTGGCTGTATGTTTAGGGTCGTTTTCATGCTACAAAATACATTTGGGGCCAATCAGATGCCTCCTTGATGGGTTTGCATGATGGATAAGAATCTGCCAGTACTTCTCAGCATTGAGGATACCATTAATTCTGACTAAATCCCCAACTACATTTGCAGAAATGCAGCCCTAACTTGCAAGTAACCTCTACCATGCCTCACTGTTGGCTGCTGACACTCATTCATGTACCGCTCTCCAAACCTTCGGTGAATAAACTGCATTTCAAATTTTGATTCATAAATCCAGAACACCTTCTGCCAATTTTCTGCACCCCAGTTCCTGTGCTTTCATGCATAGTTGAGTCACTTGGCCTTGTTTTATCGTCAGAGGTATGGCTTTTCGACTGCAAGTCTTCCATGAAGACCACTTCTGACCAGTCTTCTCCAGACAGTAGATGTGTGTACCAGGGTCTGCCAATTCTGAGCTGATGGCACTGCTGAACATCTTCTGATTGTGAAAGGAAGTAAGCAAGATGTGTGTTTCGTATGTTGCACTGATTTCCTTGGCTGGCCACTGTGTCTGGGTCCTTAACTTTGCACGTTTCTATGTGCTTCTTAAAAGAGCTTGAACGACACTTCTGAAAACCCCTGTCTGCCTTAAAATTTCTGCCTGGGAGTGACCTTGCTGATGCAGTATAAATAATCTGTGTCTTGTTGCTGTGCTCAGTCTTGCCATGGTGTATGACTTTTGACATTAAATTGTCTTCAGAATCCTCACCTTGTTAACTGAGTTTGGCTGTTCCTCACCCAGTTTTATTAATCCTAAAAAGTTTCTGTTTCAGTGAATGATTGTGTTTCAAACTACATATTAAATTGATGTTCATTAGCACCTGTTTGTTATAATTGTTTAATCATACACCTGACTATATGCCTTCAAAATCCCTGACTTTGTGCTAGTGTACCTAGAAGAATTAATGCTGTTGTAAGGCAAAGGGTGGTCAAACCAAATATTGATTTGATTTAGATGTTTCTACTGTTCCCTCACTATGCATTTTGTTAATTGATAAATATAAACTCTACAGCATTTCTTCACACCTGCCTAAAACGTTTGCATATTATTGTATATCCGAACCCACACACTTTCTACATGCTTCCCCACCACCCACATCATCTCATCCACTCGATGTTGAGATCCAGCACAACTTTAACTCTTTTAGTGCCAGAGCAGTATGCAACTCATTGCTTTGCATTGTGTTGTGTACCTCTCTGGCACTCCAAGGGTTAACCCACTTGACAGCCTCACATCCACTGCTCCCTGGTACTAGAGCTCCAATCCAATAGGTGCCCTGGCCCCTGCTCCCTGTTGATGCTGATCCGGGCCAGATGTAACCCTTTTACTGCCATAGGGGTATGCAACGCTATGAGGATTGCTAAATATGCTTAAATTAACCCTTTGAGTGCCATAGGCCATATGCATCACATACCCCTCTGGCACTCAAAGGGTTAAGAGTCTGAAATGACACAAAAGATGTACATCATATGTACTATTATACTTAATTTATATTATCGCCTCAACACTGAATATGTATTTTTTTAATTTCCATATATTTATACTAGTTGAACAGCCCGTTACACGGGCCACAGTGCCACTGCCACCCGGTCGTGGAGCAGTCACGCGCAGCAGAGACTGCCCGCGCCACGGCTGATACGGCATGGGCAGTCTCTACTGCGCATGACTGCAGCACGCGCAGCAGTGTGTACTGCGCATGTGGTGGCGTTACACACGATTTAGCGAATTATTATATAGGAGGATAATATATTCAATAATTGTAAATATTGGTAGTATTTTAACAATATAGACATTTTTGAATCTCTGTCTCCCCTGCATGCCCAGATCTACAGGGAGGTTGTACAGAGACACATAGTGATTTACTATAGCAGTTCTTTCTTCTATTTTTACCTCTGCATAACTGTTATTCATTATCAAGCTCTGACTACATTTCCCACCATTCAGTGACCCCATCATGTATCAGTACTTGTAACATTTTCCTACTACACTTCAACATGTCAAATTTGCCAGCAGTTTCAAAACATTTCCAGGGACCCTTATCTCTTGGACAGTCATATTCTATAGTACATTCCAGCATCATACCAACAGAAAACGATTTAGAAGACACTTAAAACTAGGGGTAAGCGAAAAGTGAGAGACATTTCCTTCATGACTTGTCACGAAAAACAGACGATTTTTCTCTTTTTTCATTAAAGTTTTCGCCTTTTCTCCAATGCAAAATTTTCCACCCTTTCTCCTATTCCAACAAATTTTTCACCTATTCCAACAAATTTTTCATTCCAGCAAATGTTTTGCCTATTCTAACATATTTTTCTCTTATGTTTAAAATGGTGCAACATTTCCCACCACAATATTACTTCTTAGTAGCTAAGTAGCTTCTAAGCAGCTGGAACTTGTGAGTCCTACAGTAACATATACCTTGAAAAATGTGTTAGCATGCAGCGTTCTTTTGTCCTTTGCCTACAACACTTACTTCCTGCTTAAGTGACACATATTCATGATGATGTCAAGTGATTAAAAAAATAAAGTACAACCTACAGTGTGGCAGATGTGAGGGACTGGTGTGATGTAAATGGTGGGACCTTGACAAACCGCAGCCACCCAGGGAGGAAATGGATCATCATCATTTATTGCACATGCTGCAGCAACCAGTGCTGCAGTCAGTTTTTGTACTACCACTTTACTCCCACGTCCCTGCGCTGCTCCACCTTTTCCTCTCCCGCTTGTGCATTTGGTAGACATTACTCAACTACTGTGTGTGTTTTTACTCTCTACAGTACATACCTGATGGAGTATGATATCTTGCCTTGGGCGTCAACAAAATTCTCAGTGTCGTCTGCTGTCTATCAAGACTGCCTCAGTGACAGAGCTCCCAGTCAGCTGTCTAATATATTTGTTTAATTATTGGGTTTTTTAATTTTTATTTTTTTTATTTTTTTTTTAAGTTGTCCACTCTATCTTATTACAGTTTGTCAAAAAAAAAAAAAAATATAACTAAAAAACAAAATCAACAGCCTCTGTACTGTCACACTTGCACACTGAATACTGGCATCACTAGCAACAGGCACAGACAGCTGATGTGTGCTGATGCTAATAATGCTAGCCAGTTCTGCATGATCATGTGACAGAGAGACAGTGGCAGGGGAATGGGAATCACAGGGTTTGGGGATGTTGTGGGCTCCCTTGACCACTAGTCTGGATGCTCCTCACTTCCCCTTCCACCTCAGTATTAGGAGGATCAACATTAAAACTAGTCACAGCAGCTGCTTCACAATTACCCCACCCTCACCCCTCACCACTTTCAACCTGATGTGTGTTAGTAGTTCAACTGCTTGTGGATGACAAGTGTGAATAAGGGTCCCCTGTTGTCACACTTGCCATCATCTCCTCCTCCTACTGAGGATCAGAAAGCACACTGGCAGCAGTAGCAGCAGATACAGGCAAATGACCTGTCCTGCTCACACTGCTACCTATTTCTTCCTGTGCCTTTGCTGCTGATGATGACAGTATTTTCCCCAGGTCCCAAGGGTCAATGAAGGGGGACTGGGCATTCCCCTGACCCTTCCATGCTGGTGGCGGTCACTTCCTCCTCCTCCTCCTCTGACTCACTGGATGCATCATGGTCCTCCCAGCTCCTCAGTTTTTTATATTATGAGCCTCTGCTAAATACAATGCTAGGAAATCTCCTTACAACCTCTGAATCTCTCTAGCTACTTTTTTGTGTTTTACTTCCTGGTAGCATCACTTTTTTGGCACAAAAATGTACGATAGATGTAGGAAATGGGCGGGAAGTTTGTAGCCCTTGAAAAACAGAGCAACATCCAACATCAGCAGAAACATGCATAATAACTAGGGTTGTAGATATTGAAGATGCCCTGTGTTGCTGCTTATTCAGTCATAATGTTTGACTAGGTGTGGGGTTGAACTTGAAAACAGTGTTAATGATGACTTACTCAAGTGTGTATTTTTAGGCATCTTTACTTGTCCAGAGTCAGACTTTCCAGTTGATATTTTATAGGAATAGTGCTCCTTTTCAGTAATGCAAGATTGAGCCTTTTCATTTCGACTAATTTTATGGCCATGCCATCTTTTATCTCACTGTCTACACTATCTTTATCAGAATAAGGGGAGGATAGTGTTTTTGAAGTCTCAGATAGTTTTTCCTTTTCCTTAGGCGGATTTGCAGAATATCCAGCACTACTTTGCTGTTTTGTTACTTTCATTGTTAAAGAGAAAAAGAATGGTAGCTATGTACTACATTCAGGTGCTTACCTTTAATAAGACTAATGAACAGAAAGGGTTAAAAGGAATATTGACACTGTGTGTTATGTGTTTTGTTTAAAAATATGTATGCTGTTATTCAGTGTTTGTAAACCATACACAGGCAGTTTTGACAGCCTATCCCAATTAAGAATACATTTTCTTTTTTTATATATCCCTTTTCTTATAAGTTTTCTGAGTTTTAGTCTGTTACAGTATATTTCACATACATAATTTATGAGAGATGATACTTCAAAATATGACTACCTTATAAATACAATGAAGTGATTTGTATATAGTTCACTGCGTTCTTGTAATGTCCTGTTCTTGTAGCCTTTGATGGTAATTGTTTTTCAATAAATTTCAGTCAATGAAAGATGGGTTAGTATGTTAGATGAGGATGAAGATGGGATGATACAGATATTGTCACTTGTTCTACAGACTCCTTCCAGTAGCGCTCTGTGTTGCACCAGGACCCGTAGGTGCTACGAAAATGCAGGCATGGGAAGATTAGAAAGTGATCAGAAGAGAGGGAGGCAGAAAAAATGGAAAATATCTAAGTGCAGTATTATCACAGATTTACGTATATGGTCAAAAAATAGGGATTGACTATTAAATGATATATTCAATATTTATTGATGATAAAAAATAATGATAATAAAAGAAATATCAATGCAAAAAAATAGCAGTTTACACTCTATTGTAAAATCTTTAAAACGCTGCTATTGGTTCCAATTTAATATAGACACACTGTAATAAAATGTATGTTAAAACTTCAATATGTAGGTTTTAAATATATAGCTTCAAAGTCCTCAAGATGTGATAATTTAATATCTCCGCAACTATCCTGCGTTCTGTAGCTTTGTAATATCTATAGTGTGACCTCTATACTGAGGTAGCGAATATTATCTTGTGAACACACATATAGTGTTGCGTGCCAGTTAAAGAAATGCCATTTGTATTAGGATTGTAGTCCTAATTACCAGATGGAAATACCACTATTTTCCCTGAGGAAGAAGCCATCAGTGTTTTGAAACACGTTGGAAGGAACAACACAAGGAACTAAACCTGCCAGAGATCTCCAGTGAAACTGGACAGATTGCTGATAGATGTTACATCGTGGAAGTTCGACACCGGAGCTCTGCAGCAGGAACCTTCATGTTTAAAAGATTCTACTGGCCAAGAAACTGTAAAGTAAGTGCACAGCCATGGGTGGAGCCAGACATCTTGCGTATAAAGTGCCAAGGAGTAAAGACTCCATTATCGGGCAATAACACTAATGCTATCTGGTAATTAGGACTACAAGCCTTATACAAACAACATTTTTTTAAATGGCACCCAACACTGTATGTGTGTGTAACGGTTTTTAGGACACTCAGACCAGTATGTGAAATAAAACACAATTTATTCAGAGTAACAATAATGCAAATGTTCGCCCTGTAGTGGCGGTTGAAATAAACATACAGTGAAGACTGATATGTTACAAGTGTAAATGCACAATAAGATGACATGTACAAATACTATGAATAGAATGGAATATCTACCCCAAAGGGTTAAGAACTTGGTAAACAGTCAGTCTCAGATGTGGAGGTTTGGCACGCCCTGGGTGTTAAAGGATGCGCTGGTAGACAAAGTTCACCATGTACTGGAGACGTGACTGCCTAGCCAAAGTGACCGAGTAGTAAGCAGAACAGAGATCCCAATAGCCCCCTCGGGCGTACCTACTGGATCTGCTTCTGCGAGTGCAAGTGAGAATAGCCCCCACGGGCGTAACGGAAACCGGCCTGCAATGCAAGAACTACTAAGCCTCCTCAGACTTAACCGGATACCGGTATTGGTAGTGCTAGAGCCAATATCCCCCACGGGCGTATACACCGGATCTGCTAGCGCTGAAGCCTTCTCTCAGCCGCCACTCTGCTTAATGGATATCGCCCAGTAACCAACAATAGGAGAGAGCCTATGGCGCCCAACCGGCCCACAATACGTGACTACTCTGCAACGGAATGGATAGATTCGCCGACGGTGAGCGGCCAACTCAGCAGACGTAGCACCGAGAAAGAGGCTCTGTTCTGGGAATCGAGAGAGTGAGAGCAAGGCGGCACTGCTAGGGTTAATAAGCACATTTACTCGAGTCTTCAGCAAACAACGAGGCTCTGCAGGATAAGAGAGGCACACTGAGGCACACACAACTCTGCAAGGATAGCGGTACACTGCACTGATAAAAGGCAACACCAGGCAAGGCGGTCACACGGTGACTGGCAACAGCAGATGAGAATGTCGCGGCGGCGAAAATTGGAACGCAGGTCACTGGAACAGGCTGGAAGTCGGTCTTCGGAGCAGGAAGTCAGCCGGGCCGGGTCGGAGCACGCAGGAGGTAGTCATACAAGCCGGGTCATACACAAACAGGAACGTCAGCCAAGCCGGGTCAGGATCCAGAGGTGGTACGCAGTCAGGCCGGGTCATACACAAACAGGAACACTGGAGAGTAGTCAGGACAAGCCGAGTCGGTACACAGAAATCCGGAACACAGCAACAGCACTACTGGCTCAGAAACACCACGAAAGGGCATCTGACAGGTGTCTGGGCCAGGCATAAGAAGTAGTGTTGAGCGAGCGTGCTCGGCCGATGCTCGGATCGGCTCGAGCATCGCTCTGCTCGGCACATGGCGGTACTCGTCGAGTACCGCCATGTGCTCGCCCGCCATGTTCGGGTGGCGGGGATCTGTGCCGGAAGAGGCACAGATCTGAAGACGCTCCGCTGGACCACCAGGGACTGGAGGTACGGGGGCATTGCGGAGATGAAGGGGGCATTGCGGAGATGAAGGGGGACATTGTGGAAGAGGGGCATAGCGGAGATGAAGGGGGCATAGCGGAGATGAAGGGGGACATTGCGGAGCTGAAGGGGGCATTCGGAGATGAAGGGGGCATAGCGGAGATGAAGGGGGGCATTGACCAGGCACCCTCCCCTCATCAGAGCAGGGGGTGCCTGGTATAATGCTCGTGTCGCCCCATTGGATTCAATGGGGCTCGGGTGCTCGGCCGAGCACTCGAGCCTCAGGGGGTGCTCGGTCAGAGCACCCGAGCACCCGAGCATCGGGGTGCTCGCTCAACACTAATAAGAAGGTCACCAGGGGCGGGCCAAACTGGCTCAGCAAATCAGAGCGAACCACAAGAAAGAGTGACAAGAATCACAGGCACTGTGATAGTGTGTTCACAAGATAGTATTCGCTACATCAATATAGAGGTTCCATTATAGATATTACAGTGCTACAGAACACAGGATAGCTGCTGAGATATTAACTTATCACATCTCGAGGACTTTGAAGCTATATATTTAAAACCAACAGATTGTAGTTTTAACATACATTTTATTACCGTGTCTATATTAAATTGGAATCAATAGCAGCATTTTAAAGATTTTACAATAGAGTGTAAACTGCAATTTTTTTGCATTTATATTTATTTTATTATCATTATTTTTATCATCGATAAATATTGAATTTATCAGTTATCAGACAATCCCTTTTTTTGACTGGTTTGCCTGCTAGTGATGGACCCGCTCCTCTATCCCAACAACACTAGAATGTGACACATTGTCACCTTCATTATTCTTAAAATATTTGTTACTACTATATCTGATGGTGGACTTTTCATCTCAGTTTTACAAACATCCTCCTCAGTCAGTTTGCTTTGCCACTTTACTACTATGTCCCTGCACTCCTCCCACTCCTTTGCCCTTGTCCTTGCCCTTAGTACATATGGTGGACATAAAGTAGTGATACTTCTCAAAATACTGTATAAGGATTGTCTATGTCTCTATTATCTGTCACTGTCACCCACAGCTCAAGTCAAAGTCCCCTGCCTGTCTCTGTCACCTATCAGTCAAAACTTTTTTTTTGTTTTTTTTATATATATAAACTCTCCCTTTCTGTCACTGTCTATTGTCTACAAAAATGATCAAATGCACCCTATTCCCTTCCCTTTGCCTGTCTATTGTACTGTAAAGTAGCTAGTGTCAAAATGGTAGCAGCAGATTTCTCCCTTTCACTTTTTTTCTCTCTCTCAGTGTTACTGCAGTCCTGTTTTTACAGTATAATACAAGATGAGTGCAGGACTGTAAACTTTAGATTTGCAGTTGCCAGTAAGGGATAAATTGTGCCACACAGTAGCTGCTGCAGGTGTGCAGCACCTTCACACCTTACTATATGCTTGTCATATTTAATTAAACATTTCCCGTATGCCATTTTTTTACCTGATTCAATTATGAGGCTAAACATTTAGCTCACCCCTGCTTAGGACTGGTGAAGCATTTCTATCCTAGTTGAATAAAAACCTTTATACCACATATGTACAAATTATTGAAGCTGATATAGTAAAAGGAACTGGAGCAACTTTGGAGGAAACTGTCTGCACCATAGGGGACAATAAAAATTCCGAGCATTCCTGATGATTTTAATTGGCTTTTAACCCCTTCACTGTTAGAGAGGGCTCCAAATGCATTGTTAGTGAATGCATTGGAGATGTCTTTGTTAAAAGCTCCATTGAAATTAATGAGGACTTGTACTTGTCCCATATGGTCATTTTTCCTTTTCCCCATAATTGCTCTAGTTCTTCTTAGTACATAGGACCAATAGGGTACCCCAACAGCTGACAAAATAACAGTGCTTTCAGGAGAAAAGTCAGTACAATGAACTTTAAACTGTCTGGCTAAACATTCACTCCGTTACCTAAACCCTATTTGAAGTCTGCTAAGACATTTCTCTTCTCTGAGTTAGAATTGAATACCTGGAAGAAGAGATGGAAAAATTGGCCTACAGGGTCATCTCTTACATAAAATGAACTTCATGAGTAAACAACATTTCTATCTGACCAAAGCAAAGAGTGTTACAACATTAGTGTTACGGCTGGCAAGCAAAACCAGTCAGACGGTATAGTTAATAGAACCTTTATTATGAGAATAATGACAGTAATGCAATATATAAATAAACACACAATGGGTGATTGAAACGGCGAGCACTGTATCAGGAATAGCAGTCTCCCAATCTCTGCACCACACTGTCCGAGACTAGGCCTTAGCCCACTGAAGTCTCGTGGTAAGGTAATGCCTGAGAGATGATGACTCAGCCTGCAGTCAGTAGCTAGGAGTCTGCTAGAGCCACAGGTCAGTACTAGGAAGGATGTCTGAATAACGGAACCAACAAACTGAGCGAACAGACAGCGCCTTCTAGTAAGCACCAGATAGGATAGTCAGACGAGTCAAAGTCATACACGGAGCGGGTAGTCAGCCAGAGCCACAGGTTTGCACCAGAAAGGATATGCACTGAAGTGATGGAATGCTGGATGTGCAGTGGATAGAGCCCCAGGTAAACAACAGAGTGGGTAGTCAGACAAGCCTAGGTCATACACGGAGTGGGTGATCAGCCAGAGCCACAGGTTTGCACCAGAAAGGATATCTGAGCCAAATCGGAACGCCAAGGAGAATAGTCAGACAGATCCACAGGTCAACACCAGAATGGATGGACAGACAAGTTGGATCATACACAGGAATCAGGAATACCAGAAAATGAACTGCTCAAAACAACAGTGTAAGGGTGACTGAGTCAGGACTCAGTCTGCCCTTTAAACCCCTCCACAGAAAGTAGGTAGGAGGAGCAGCTAGAGGGAGGAAGTAGGTAGGAGGAGACTACAGGAAACAAACACACATAAAACAGAGGCCTGCAGCATGCTTGAAGCCTCTTGCCTGCAGCCTCTGAATGTTGCAGTCAGTTTACCTCAGAATTGCTCCAGAAATTCTTAGTACATCAGCCCCAGTGACAACGTAGTAAGACAGATTTTACTCACTCCAATCAATACAATATATTATGAGCTTTCAGTTAATTTATGGAAAGATGTTCCTGTTGGAAATTCAAGAGTGAACACTCCTTTCATATCGGCAGGTGTCCGCTGGAGTTTTCTCTAAGGACCTGTTTTTGTTGGACACTACACTGGATATATACATTTTCCAACATGTTGCAAAGAAGGACACATCCTTTAAATTGGAAAGGCCATATAAAGTATTGGCGATAAAGAGCAATCCATTTAAAGTTCTACTGGGTGTTTAAAAAAGCTTCACTACTTTCCAGAGATACAGTTGGTGATGAAAGCATCAAGGGACATGCCACCTATTTAATCAGAAGGTCATAATATTGCATTGTGCAACAACTTCTTCCTGCATGCTATTCTATGTATAAGAAAGCTTTGGCTAATCACAGAAGGACTTAGACATCACAAAGTCACCTGCAGGTGCATTTATCGAATAAACTTTATCACAACTATAAATGGACACACCCACCCTATATGCTTAAAAGGGAGCCTGAGATCCTTCCTTAAAAGCCTTTCGCTACAGATTTCTTATATTGCAGATAAATGGAAGACATAGTAGTCTACCCACAGATGTCAAGATGAAATACCAGCAAACAATGCAAGCTCAATTTATCAAGTGGATCTCAAATTCATTCATATTTGGAACTTGATGAGATCTGTCCATATATAATTATAAACAAGGGACTGCATTTCAGTCACTATGAGTGACTGTAATCAACCCAACTCACAACTTGCTTAACTGTTAAGTTCAGTTAAGTGTTAATTACTTATTTATAAACTACATTTTGAACTTTACAATTCTTTAAACTGTTACTGACCTATGATTGCCTGTCACTGTTGTGACCACCTGAGACTAGTTATACCCTCTTTATCCAGATTGGATGCTACATCCTTTATCTACCTGTCATGCCAACAAGTAGATGCTTGTTCTACATGCCTTTTATGTTACTGTATCCTGAGAGTTTGTTGATCTTTTGTGCTACAACCCCTCTGACCTTGACTCCAGCTTCCCCTTCTGATTCAGCTTCTGATCTCTGTTCCTGTGTACAAACCTGACTTGACTGACCTTGCTTCTTGCCTTCACCTAGACTTGCCTCAACTGCCTGTCCTCTGACCCCGGCTAGACCTCGGACTCTGTCTTGCTTCAGACTCCCTGATCAACTTCCCGTGCATTGACCTTTGCTTGGCTTCTGACTCAGATTCGGACTCTGTTCGGCTACCTGTGTTCTGACCCCAAGTAGGACTCTGATTTGTACAGTGTATGACTTCCTGAGCTTATTTCTGTCTCCTTGGCAGCCACAGTCTGTCAGTCTCGATGTCAGCCTGTTTTGGTTCTGTTCCAGTTCCTACTCCGACAATTGCTCTGCACTTGCTTCTCACAAGGCCTCCATCCTTCAGTTATCTTCTCAACTCTGCATTCTGGGATTCACCTGTACATACTAATCACAGGGGTTGCCTACCAGTGGTCACCTGGGGTAGTTCATCCTGGTCTGACTCCCACTGCCTCTGGGGTTGGATATCTGGCCTTGTGGCCAGCAACTTTACCTGGCTTATGCCACAGAAAGGACTCCTCAGGTCCACACTTGCTCTCAAGCATTGCACTCCATTCAGCACTCCCAAGTTTCTGTGGAACTCTCTCTCTCTTTTATGACAGAGGGAGGAATCTGACACTGCCAGAGTAGGTCTGCAGCCATTCTTTAGTCAAGTTTCAGCATAGCCTTAGAGAAATTACATTTTATGAAAACAGTTTATCCTGCAGATATGTATTTGAAGTTATTCCTGTGTATACTCTCTCCATTGCTTTTCTAAATAATGGTTCTGGTTAGACATTAAAATATCTCTATTATTTTCTCTACTCAAGAATAAACTATAGCAGGTCTCATGTATAAAGACAATGAGAAGCAAATTTGGGGCAAACCAACTGCACCATAGTAGTTTAAATGAAGTTTAAATGAAATTGTTTACATAATTGAAATGTACAGAAATATCCAACTATAATTTGATAATGTTTCTTTATGGTAGCAAGCAGCCAGCAACCCTGCATGGATGTTTATTTTATATGAGATTCAGAATTATAAAAAAAAAAATATAAAAAACTTACTGTAACGTCTTTGACCAAATTCCTATTAAAGCAAACAAAATTACAATAAAAATAATAGTTCAGTATAAACAAGCACATGCTTTTTTTTTTTTTTATAAATCTAAAAGAGCTGCCATGGGAAATGTGCTTTATAACACCATGCAGAAACACATTTAATAATCCCAGGATATATTTCCTCATGAATAAATTCTTATTTAAAAATAAAATGTTTTATTTTACATTGCATACATTTATGATCACACATCTTGAAACCCTGTACAGTCATTAGCTTTTGAAAAAAAAATGATTAACTATAAGCTCTCTATGATATGTAACCTATATTTCCTGTAAAAGAGTGTCAGATTAATGCCAACACAACTCAGCAGAAATAATTTCATATTTCATAATAACTCACAAATATCCATCAAGAAATGAATCAGTCTGCAAAAGTTTGTGTTTGCTGCAAAACTTGCTGATTTGAAGCTAGCAAACTGGTTTGCAAATCTAATAGCTGTCATCCAATTGCCAATTACATATCTCATTTCAACTCTTAGATGAAGGGACATACAACTAATGGTTTACCCCCCAAATTGTACCAACTTGGTATTTATACTCATGTCCCTATGACAAAGATATTTTAGTAAATGATATGTGTATTAATTAACAAAAATCTAAATTCTAAGGGGGTATGAGAGCAGGCTACTAATGCAGAAACACAGCACAGAGGCTAAATATGCACAAAGCTGTTTCGAAATTCTTATTGGTCATGTACATGTCTAGAGCTAATGTACACAGTTCATTGCATTTTGTTTTTTGAAATATAGATTTTTATTGAATTTTTAATCCAAATATCTTATAAAAGGGAAAATAACATATACAATATAAAAAGGATTGTCATATAAACCATAATTTGTTTTACAATGTGTAATTAAATCATTCACTGAAGAAAAGAAAATGAATGGGCGTATTGTACACTATAACATCAATTAAGATTATTCAGTGTTATAAAAACATTACTTCATAAAAATTGGTATTGTTTGGATATAGAAAAAGAGAAGAAAGAAGGAAAGAAGAAAGAGAAAGCAGTAAGAAGTAACAAAAGATTTAAGAAAGATAAAGAAAATCCAAATAGAGACATCTTTCTCAACCACTCACTGCTGTAAAGTAATATAGATCATGTCAACATACCTAGTTGATAAAATTAATTCTTGTATTTATACAATCAACGCTGGGATAAGAAACAAATCCATGTGGGCCATGTGTCTAGAAAATCATCTGTGTTGGATGTAGACCTATGAATCAGCATTTCCATTATCATAATATGGCAGACCCTGCATTCCCACTCTACAAGAGTAGGAACCATTTGTGATTTCCAAAGAGCAGGTATACACTGTTTTGCTTTAAGAATGGCTAATTAAGCAACCTAATTTAGAGGAGCTAGTAATATTTTTAAGAGGGAGATTAAGAAGGATATGTATTGGTTGTTTAGGTTGTTGGATGTGGGTAATCTTCTGTATGAAAGAAAATATTTGTCTCCAAAATATTTGAATCTTTGGGCAAGATTTGAGTCATGTTACCCTCACCATTTCCACATCTCCAGCACATTGATTCTATTGAACAAAGTATGAAGAACCTCCGATGTTCTATTCCACCTGATGGAAAGTTTAAAGTTAGTTTCTACAGTCAGGGTATTAATAGAAGAATGAAGAGACTTACAATTGATGCCATTCCTTTTGGGTAATTTGTCTATTCAGTTCCCATTCCCACTGTGTTTTTTGAGTATTATAGGGCAATTCCTTGTCTCTTAGTATATTGTATAGTTTGTAAATGCTGTGAGATAGAGAAGATGATTTAAGACATGAGTTTTCAAAATCTGTTAAAAGTCTAAACAGGGTATTTATATGAGTACGAAGTTTATCATAGATCAGTTAATTGGAATGTAACTCCACTTGATTTTGTAAAGCTACAAAAGACTTTGGCTTGTTTTCATGAGGCAAGTGGTAAAAAAGTAAATCACCTTCCTGTTTCCAAGGGTCAAGCTAGGAATTATCAATTCCAAGTGAAGAGGTAGATCAAGAATAAACTGTAATGGAGAATTACATATGTTTAAATATAGATGGCACAATTCTAATTTCATTCCATGTATGTGAGAGAGATCTCAAAAGCAAAGGAATATCTGGAACACTAAGACCTCCTTTGCTTTTATTTTGGGTAATATGAGAGAATCTTAAACTAGGAGGTTTTCCATTCCATATAAAACAATTAAGAAGTAATTGGATAGAATTTAAAGGGTAGTAATGTTTCAAAATAAAAGCAGCTCCAATTAATCTTCATAGTATTTGGGTCATAGAGAGTGTTGTTTCAATACTATCAGAGTTGTAGTTCAAGAGTAATTGAATGATAAAATATCCCTCTCCCGCCCCTTTAACACTGCTCACCTAAGAACAGAAAGGTGGTGTCCAGGTGCCTTGCTGAGAGGTACAATCTTCAATTAGCATAAGGGAAAAACCTGAAAAACCTGTCAAGGGGGCAGGATTTTCCTTGTTCTCACAGGAAGAAGATTGTCCCTTGATGTGACAAGGTCTTAAGACCAGATTCCGCATCTGAAGGGAGGTGGCTTACACTAGGTAAAAGGGGTAGGAGGGGGATATTTTATCATTCAATTACTCTTGAACTACAACTCTGACAGTATTGAAATAACACTCTCCATGACCCAAATACGATGAAGATTAATTGGAGCTGCTTTTTTTTTTGGAACATTACTATCCCTTTAAATGAGCATTAGAAAGAAGTATTGGAATCATCTGAAAGTAATAGAGGATTTGGGGTAGAATAGACATTTTAATTAGATTTAACCTTCCTATCCAGGAGAGGGATAAAGATGACCATGATGTTATTTCCTTATATATTGTATATTTTAATTGTTTGTAATTAAAATGAAATAATTTATTAATTTTTGGTGTCAAATGAATACCCAGATATTTAATAAAATCAGAGGACCTTCTAAAAGGGACAAGTGATTTTAAATGTGTTATTTTACATTCCAAGTATTTCTGCTTTGTTAAGATTGTTTTAACCTTTGGAGGAGCAGTTCTTTCTTCTTTCATCATTTGTATTTGTATTCTTATATTCAGAAGATCCTTTAGAGAAGTTCCTGACTGGAGACAGGCTTGAGATCTCTGTCTGCCTGTATTGTTGGGGGTCGTTGTATGGTGGTGTCTCAACCACCAATACATCTGAGTGTAATATTTTTTTTTTGTTTATTATATGTGCTATAAAGCAGCATTGGCACCCCTTCTGTCTTTTTTTTATTTTCTACATGTTCTATTCAGTGAGGTATCTTGTGAAGAGGAGCAGCATTATTTATCTGTCTTAAGGGAAGCAGTATAAATATTTCCTACAAGCGCTATTGCTGGTGGTTACAAATGTGCCCACTAGCCCATTCATTTGTGAGTATTATTTCAACAATTGTTGATGATTTGGTGATTTCCAAAGTTGTGGAAGATTAATACACTAGGAAGCGCCTCCTGTTTTTCTTTTTGTTTTTTCCTGCAGACACACAACTAGGGATGGGTAAAAATGTTTCCCTCAAACTAAAATTGGTGAAAAATGGCACTTCCTACCTGTTGAAAATTTCCTGGGCAAAGTGCTGTTTTTCCACTTTTTTCACCTAGCTCATTGCATTGAAATCAATGGGAAGACTGAATTTACACACAACACAGCAATTTTTATTTATTTCACACGCATAATATAAAAGGGTGTCTGTGATAGTGGAGTGTGGTGAAAGGATCAGTTGAACAGGGAATTTTTGATGGGGTTTGTTGAATGGGATTGGGGGGACAGTTATATATATAAAAAAATAAAAATAATTAAAAAAAACAAAATGGTATGTAATGTGACACACATGGACCCCCCCCCCCCCGACAAAATCTGTGAATGGGGCAGACTGATAATTGATGGGACAGAGAATTTTGTAGAGGATGATTGGTAGACTTGTTAGAGGCCCAAGTCCAGGCGTTTTAGCTCAGCACACTGCAACAAAATATCTGTAGAAATGAAGAGAAATATAATTTACAACTTGACACAATAGAGTTTACCAAAAATATATATATTAGTGGCGCAAAAATGGAAATTGCAGAAAAACCAATTCCTCACCTTGCTGCCTGACTAGAATTTCACTCTACAAATTCTGAAAACAATGTACACTATTTTTTATGGTCTGGCGCATAGGTGTAGGACTTAAACAATGTGTACCAAATAATCACTTACACAAGAAAAAACCACCACTATAATGGCAATCGTTATCCTTAAAATTCCAATGTTTATTGGAGCATTTATATACAACATACACTTAAAACATATATTTTCTTTCAACAATCTTTTTAATTTGTTGTAATGGGTGTATCATATAAAACTTGACATCACCAATCACCAATCTGATTGGGAAAATTCAAGCGCTATCCCAAATTATATTCTGTTATTCTCATATAATGCCTAGAAATCAATCCTTGCACTTAATGAGAAAAAAAGCACAATATTATTCACCACATATAAAAGAGAACATACTACACTATCTCTCTACCCTTTATACCCTATATCTATCTAAACGATCGATCGTTAGAAAAATAAAAATAAATATTAAAACTTTGTTCACAGCGATTGTTCACATACGTGGTCTTAAAAAAATGTATATGTATATTTTCAACGTTGTTCCTGACTAATGCGCTAACTCCTTATACAAATGTGTGGAAATATCCAATTCTTACAATCCTTTCCTCCCCTTTAAGGAGTAATTCCTAGCTTGTACATACTTATACATGTATCTGGCAACCACCGATTCTTACAATCCTTTCTTCTCCTTTAAGGAGGTCTCCTTCTTCTATGCAACAACAGGGTTGTTCACTGGCCGTTAGAAACATGCAACAATGTTGATGATACACTTCAATTCCGCTCCCAATCTCCTACTCCATACCAGACTCCAATTCTCCCAAACAAACGGAGCTATTCACTGGTTATCTATACATTTGCAGGAAAATGGAACGTCTTACCGGTAACCTCAACTTCGTATGTTTCAGACCAGACTTGTACCCCCTCTGTTCTTACAACTTGATGTTCCCTCCTCTTTCGTTTGATGTTGGTGATCTCTCCAATCACTCGATCGCCAGAGCTCCATTTTCCTCAGATAATATCTTTGTTTACAATGTTGCCATCTTCATCACAAGTATTAATATGAAGCGCATCTCTATTGGGTATTCAATCCTCTTGCCACGTTCCTCCAATGAGTTTCGAAATCACCCGATTTCTTTGTCAGGGAGATACTTTTGAAAAACAAACAAACACCTCTACCTACCTATCCCTATATATCCTCCAACTCCTCCCCCCTCATAACAGGTGTCCCAAATCAGTAACGTCTTCTCAAAATGTTTGGGAGCTTAGTTTTGAGAAGACGTTACTGATCACAATTAGCCCCACTACTTGAAGTATATGTGGAGAAGAGAAGTTGGCCAATAATGCTTCTCCTCCTGCATATCCTCCAAAATAATGGGTGTGTTGTTGGAATGTAAAGCTTTTCCCTTGAGAGCAGGAAGGAGCTGTGTCTTTTATCAGCAACTGCAATGTGCATACTGGACTTAGGAAAGTTGTGAACAATGGGCACATCTGCACTCACATCAAACTCCTGGCACAAATGTAACCAAACATTGTGATGCTTAGGTTCACCATGTCAAATCATCCTGCCAGAAACCAACTACTGCTTTGTCATTACTCACTATGCCCCTTGTCCTCTCCTGACAACTAGCATATTTAATAATAATGGTTAATTATCCCTGTCACCAGCTACTGTGGCATGGAATTCCTGGTTGCTATTATCTTCCATCACATTGCCATGTGTTGTTTGCACACCACACAGTGAGTAATAGGAAGACACAAACTGCTACATCCTGACATTTACAGAATGGCTATCAGCTGGTGGGGGAGGTAATGATGACAGTGGTGGATCATGAGAAGACATTGTTATCTTTCCGCAATCTAATGTCAGAAAGTGACAGTGACAGTGATCTAGATGTTTCACTTGCCATCAAACTTTCAGGCTCAGACTGAGTTTCTTTATTTTTCCTCCTTTTTGATGTAAGCCTTGACTCTTGGCACCCTTGGGGAGAGATGAGCTTACAGCAACAGCGACTCCCAATTTCCTTTGTGGGGATTTGGCTTTAACATGCTTCACATAAATGCCATGGTGTCTGTATTTCACATGGGTTATAAGGGCAGTTGTGCCTGGGTGTGTTCCCTCCTTTCCCCTTTCCACTGACATTTCACATCTTCTTCACAGTGCCATCACTGATGACTGCACTGTGCCTGCCCCAAGTGGAAAATAGTCCCACACCCAGGAAGTAAGGAGGGGAGGGGCCTCTTTCTTCACTCACTTCACTGGCTGGAGCACAGGATGATACTGCTGCTGCCACGGAAAAAGCACTACAACTAGGACCAGGAGGAGTACTGCTACTGGCAAGTGGAAACTGTCCTAGTCACACACCACTAGTGCTGGACCCCATTCCCACAGTGGCCATTATCACAGTGCCCGTGATATGTATGCTAGCGACATTACTACTTCCTGTGTTAACCTTGTTGGGTTCTTTTTAGCTGCTGCCGTATGTCCCTCCCAGTACTAGCCTTTTTAACCTCAGTCCTATCATTCCGTGAGCGCCCTTTCGTGGTGTTTCTGTACCTGGCGTTAGTTCTGCTGTTGGTTTCCTGCTTCGTGTATGACCCAGTTTTGCCTGACCTCACCTCTGTCTCTGACTCCGTGACCGTTGCTGAGTAGGACTGGCTGACTACCCGCATCATTGCTGACTAAGATTGGCTGACTACCATTCTGTGTACCGACTCCAGCTGTGGCTGACTACCGCTCTCTGTAGCGACTCCGGCTGTGGCTGACTACCCACTTGTTGCTGATTAGGACTGTCTGACTAACCGATCTGTGTACCGATTCTGGCTGTGGCTGACTACCCGCTCCGGTACTGACTAAGGTTTGGCTGACTCTGCTCTTGTCTTATTATCTGTGGCAGACTACCTGACCTATTACTTATTGGTCCGGTTATTATCACTCCTTGCACCATCTCGGGCAGGGGCTGTCCTCGATCCGTTGTTGCCTTTGTCCTGCCGGTATCTGCCACTGTTGCATTGCGTGAGTCTGTCAGCGATACCTATACACCTGTCAGTATTGCCGCAAAGTCCCTGCTTGCTCTGCTTCCCTTGAGCCTGTCTGAGCTGCCTCCGATACTCTAGTCCTCTGAGACTATACCTTGCCAGTGCCTGTCGTGTTGCCTCCGGTTACGCTACCTCCTGTCACTGTGCATCATCAGTGTGTGTCTTTGTTGCCTACGGTTGTGCTCTTCCCCAGACACTAGTGCTCTACCAGTACCTGTATTCTGTTGCCTCTGGTTATGGTGTCCTTGAGACTAGTGCTCTACTAGTGCCTATACTTGTGGTCTCTGCTTGCGCTCACCTCCAGATACTTGTTCTCTACCCGTGCCTGTATTCTGTTGCCTCCAGTTAAACTACCCTTGAGACTAGTGTTCTACTAGTGCCTGTACCTGTGGCCTCCACTCGTGCTCACCTCTGACACTAGTGCTCTACCGGTGCCTGTATTCTTGTTGCCTCCGGTTACGCTCCCCTTGAGACTAGTGTTCTACTAGCACCTGTATCTGTAGTCTCCACTTCTGCTCACCTCCAGACACTAGTGCTCTACCGATGTCTGTATTCTGTTGCCTCTGGTTTCGCTCCTCCTGAGACTAGTGCTCTACCTGTGCCTATACAATGTTGCCTCCAGCTTCGTTCCATCTGTGACTAGTGATCTACCTGTGCCTGTTCTCTGTTGCCTCCGGTACTCTGCTCTCTGAGACTAGCACCTTGCAATAGCTTGGCTGAGTTGCCTCCTGCTACCCTAGAGTGCTAGGGATTCTGCCCTGCAGTTACCTCCAGTCTTGCCGGTCATATCATCTGAGGCTTGGTACTGTTGAGGTTTGTTCCTGGTTCCTGACTCCTGTTCCAGTCTACTGTATTATTGTTTTGCTTTGCATCCTGACCTGTGCCAGATTTGGAAGTATCACAATACTGTCTGAATCTGGGCCTGTGAAGGATGACCTATGTCTTTATTTATTTAATAAAGCTGATTTTCCCTTACTAACTTGTCTGAGTGTTCTTACAAAACCGTGACACCATGGTGTTCTGTGGCACACTAGCCTGCTCCTCATCAGCCTGCTGCACTTGCAGCTCAGCAGCAGCAGGCATTACAGCAGTCGCAAACTCAGCAAATTCTGCAATCTCACTGCTGGTAGTGGTGGTGATGCCTATCTCCATTTGTATATCTGTCTTCCATTCCTTCCCACTTTGGGCTAAAAAGGCCATTAATGTTTCTTCCACCCCAGTTACTCCACCATTACGCTCGTCGCCACCACCACCACCAGCCCCTTCTTGCTGCTGCTGCTCTATGAAAGTCTTAATGGTTGGTGCTGGCAATGATGACAAATGTATCAGAGGGTCCCCTACTGTCACACTTTCCTTCTCTTCTTGAGTTTAAGAAAGCAGACTAGCAGCACTAGCAGCAGGCACAGGCAGCTGATCTGTGCTGATGCTATTATTGCTGACAGCTAGTTCTGCCTTCCTCAAAATCAGGTCCCCCCCAGAGGCATAATGCTGTGGGAAAGAGAATCACAATGGCAGGGGGATGCTGTGGGATCCCTTGACCGCTAGTCTGGCTAGTCATCTTCACTTCCCCTTCCACCTCAGCAGGAGGACCTTCTATAGTCACGCCAATCGCACCGCCAGCTGCTTCAATATCATCACCTTCACCATTACACCCTCCCTCACCCCTAACACTGTGTAGCTGCTGCATGGTAGTAGTAGTTGGACTGCTTGGGGATGGCAAGTGTGACACTTGCAATCATCTCCTCCTCCTGAGTATTACAAGGCACACTTGCAGCTGTAGCAGCTAGCACAGGTAGCTGACCTGAGCTGACCACACTGCTACCCACAAGAACGTCTTGTGCCTTTTCTGGTTTTCTCATAAATTTCCCCCAAATCCAAAAGGAAGATGTTGGGGGACTGGGCATTACTGGGTCTGAGGAACCAAGGCTTCCAGACATTTCTTTGCTGGTGGTGTTGTGACTTCCTTCTCCTCCTCAGACACTGTCCATTCAGCACCTCCTTTTTTTAGTAATACTTAGTTTTAACTTTATTTTTTTGTAGGCATTAAAAAAACAGGAAGAATGATATAAGTCTTATCTCTCAAACCTTTATGGTTTATGATATATTCACAAGCAAAATTCCCCCTCCCACCCCTTTTACCTAGTGTAAGCAATCTCTTCTCAGATGTGGAATGCAGTCTATAGACCAGACAGATAACAGAAGGGGACACCCTTATTCCTATGAAAACAATGAATTCCCTGCCCCCCTTGACAAGCTTTTCAGGTTTTTCCCTTATCTTAATTGAAGATTGTCCCTCTCTGCAGTCTACCTGGGCACCTCCCTTCTGCTCTAGCTGAACAGTGTGACATCAGTAAAAGGGGCGGGAGGGGGACACTTTGTCATTGAATTACTCTGGATCTACAACTGTGACAGAATTGAAATAACACTCTCCAAAGTCCAAATACTATAATGATTAATTAGAGCCAACAATCTGAGCCTCTGCTGCCTTAATTTGGCTAAATACTTCACAGGAAAACAGCCTAGCACCCTTTCTGTCTCTCTAGTTGCTTGTGTTTCACTTCCTTGATTTTTTTGTGGGAACACAACGGGACCTTTCTCTCCTATTCAGTGCTTTTTTGGACACCACTATGTCATTGGTGTTTGACTTATTTCTGTATGTGAATCACTTCAGTGGTTGCTTAGAGATGTTATTTTAGTACGCACACATCCACAATCTTGGTTAATAGGGATTGGTATTTGTGTTTGCCCAGTATTTTTAAACATGGTGATTTAACACATGGATCCAATTTTATGAGTAAGGGCCATGGTGGCCTAATAAATATGAGAAACCTGGGTCTTGAATTATGCAGGTGATCCATACTGTCACCATGCCCTCCATCATGTTTGTAATAATACTTGTTTTTAATCGAAAGCCCTCTGTTGCTATGGTGCTGGCTCAACTTACGTGTTATCTGTTTAATATTCTGCTATGAGCTGGCATCTCGGAGGCCACACTGGTTTTGTTTAGAGAGGAGGTTGAGTAAACACAGAGGAATTGGATGCAGTGAATTTTCCCTGGTATTTCTAACAAGCAATTTGGTTAGTTCAGCTGCCAAAAAGGGGTGCATTCACTAGTATGTTAATGATATAAGCAACTTAATTTTTTTAGTACTTTGTGTACTGAGGCATTCTGTACAGAAATGAGTAAGAGGTGTTGGAGGACTGCTGGTGCTGCTTATAACTACAAGATCAGCAAACAACATGATATAATGCCTGCTGGTGATACCTATTACCTTGTATTCCCACTTTTGATTGGTGTCAGCTAGGAAAGCTCTGGTCTTCAACTCTGATCCATTACTACTAATGCCACACTCTTCAGAAGCAGTGAAACTATCTTCCTCCATTCTTATTTGTGGTTGTCACACTAGTGATGATGGTGACAGTAACTTATGATAGTAACTCATTACAATTTGGCCTTCCTCTCACCCGACTAATGCCGCTACAGTCCATAATGAACTCTGCTGCAAGATTAATCTACCTCATTCATCGCTTCTCTAACACCAAACCCCTCTGTTAGTCCCTACGCTGGCTCCCATTAGCATACAGAATTAAATTCAAAATTTCTGGTGCTAACTTATAGAGCCCTCACTAACACTGCACCCCCCTATATTTCATCTATCATTTCCAAATACACTCCCACTCGCCATCTTCGCTCTGCACACGACCGCCTGCTCTCCACAGCTCTTATTACATCCTCCCACTCCCGCCTACAGGACTTCTCCCATGCTGCACCTCAGCTCTGGAATTCCCTCCCCCGCCCCATCAGACTCTCCCCCAGCCTTCAGATCTTCAGATGCTCCCTGAAGAGGTGAGCCTATCAACTGCCTCCATAAACATTATCACCAAGATTCACCCCTTGCCTGGACCACTGTACTCAACAGTACTTCTCACTCCCTCACACTGACTGGCAGTTCATGTGGCAGGAGGCACTTAAACCCAATAGCGCTTACTCCCTGTGTGTCAAACCTACCTTCCTCTAGCCTGTAAGCTCTCGTGAGCAGGGCCCTTTGATCCATCTGTTATCCACATTTGATTGTACTATTTATTACCTCTGTATGTCTATTCCCAATTGTACAGCACTGCGGAATTACTTGTTGCTATATAAATAAATAGTAATAATAATAATGAATTTGGCACATGTGCAGGTGGTTCACCTAGTAGCACACACAGCATCAGCAGGCTCTGGTTCAGGCTAAAACACTGCAGCAATGCTATGTCACTGCTGCTCAGCACCTGGAGAAACAATCAATGCTCCCATCTTCAAAATCAAAACACCAGGTCCCTGGGGATGTGGTGAAATGTAAGCACAATCTACTGGTGGCTCTGATGAGCTCTGAGACCCACTACTGGCCCTGACTGAGGAATCCTCCTCCTGATAAACTACAACTACCAGCTGTACCACATACACCTATGTCACACTCACTATAAGAGAGTAGGGACAGCCGCCACCTTTCCCATATCAACACTGGTGCTGCTGGTTCCAACACCACAGTTTGTTGGGATAATGATCCCAATTCCAATCCTGCCACCATTAAGACTACCCATGGGCATGGTGTATATATATATATATATATATATATATATATATATATATATATCAGCATAATCCTGTGATATTCTGTGCTCAGGCAACTTATCAGCAGGAACAAAACTAGGAAATACCATATGTCACTGGAGCTCAATGTAGCAGCCAGTTGGTAGCTTGCCTTGCTGTAGACTTGCTGACACTTTTTTTGAAGTCTTGACTTGCTATAAGCTAACTAGAATGTTCTTCAAGGTTTTCATTTCATAGGGACAAGGATAGATGTCAGTATAGCAGTGTGAGACAATGTGATATCCTCCAGATGCTGCCAGACTACAGCAACCATCATTGCCAGTCAAACAGTAGGAGTTTGGCAGAAGCTAGTGTGGCTCATGTTGCCCAACCCACCTATCAGGGACAATGCTAGAAGCCAGTATGTGTAGTTATATAGCTACTAGTGCGGTGGAACAAAGCTGAGAGTCAAGGTGGGAAAAAAGGAGAAAACTACACTTTACCAGAGAATTCTCCTGGAAGGCAAAATGTGCTATTTCTCACACTTTCCTCTTTCTTTGGGAGAAAGATTTTGCTCATCCCTAATTTGCTTCTTCCCACTACTTTCATATTCTTGTAGTTTGGTAGTATAAAAATATTCCTTTAACCTTTGGGGGATTTATAGAACGTTGACCACTAGTTTGTGGCAGGGTGTTATTGTCACTGTCTGAAGCAACTGTTGGTCTCACTTCTAAATCCAGATTGGCTATGACAACAACAATAGAATGTGACTTATCACTGCCTTTGATGTTGCTAAAAGGTTTAATCTTACTACTGCTGGTGGAACTCATCATGTATTGCACAAGCTGCAGCAGCCATGACCCTAGCACAACATCACTGTCACAAACATGTCAACACATTTCTCCCCCCCCCCAGCATGTATATTTTGATCAATTATAAAAATACATTTCAGAGCTGTAAGTGTACAGAGTGATTATCTCCATCACTAGAATCTGTCACTGTCAGTCTCAGTGAGTGCTTAGGTCAAGGATCTGTTGCCTGTCTTTGTCAACTATCACCTATCAGTCCAAAAACAGTGTGTGTCACTATCTAAAAGAAGCATTCATACTCCCTGCAACTGCAAGTAACTTTGGCTTCCCCTTCTTTCCCTTTCTGCATCTACATCAGTTGTTAGGGCTCGCCCTCTTTCTCTTTATATCGCTACACTAGGAGCTAGTGTTAAGAATTTATCATCTTTCTATTTGTCCAAAGAAAGTGCAGTGTTAATTTTATAGTACAGGATGGACCTGTTAATGTTAGTTTCTGAATCAGCAACTTGCAATAAAGGATAAAGTGAACAGTAGCTGTGCAGCACCAGAGCTTTTTAGAACATGCTTCTCCCTCGTATTCTTGTAGATGTAGCGGTGTGCAGCACAGAATGCCAAGTTTTACCTGTCCAATTGTCTTGAATATATGATGTATTTATGTCTGTCTGTGTAGTATTTGTCACTCAGTTTCAGTAGAGACTAGGGATGGGCTAAAATTTCCACCTCAAACTGAAATTGGCGAAAAATGGCACATTCCACTTGGTGAAAAATTTCCCTTGAAAAGTTCAGATTTTCAAATTTTTTTCCGCTTTTTCTACCTAGCTCATTCCATTGAAATCAATGGGAACATTGAAGTTACACACAACATAAAATAAATATTATTTAATTTCCCAAAGGCATAGTATAAAAGGGGAATGAGGGTGCCTCTGTTGGTGGAGTGTGGGGAAAGAATAAGTTGAACAGGGGATGATTTTTGGGGGGGTTGTTTACTGGGATTGGGGGGCACTTAATAAAAAAGAAATCCTAAATAAAATAGACACCAAAAGACATGGTATAAAGGGGTCTGAGGAGGGTGCCTGTGTTGGTGAATGAATGACTCATTTGAACAGGGAATTTGTTTTGGGGGGGTTCTTGACTGCTATTGGGGGGACAGTAAATAAAAAAATAAAATAAGAAATTTGCATTTAAAGTTATAGAGACAGGAACCCCTTGACATAAGCTGCCACTGGGGTGGACTGATACTTGACTTGATAGAGTATTTCGTAGAGGATGATTTGTTAGATTTGTTGTTAGAGGACCAAGTCCTGAGGAAACATTTATTTGTAGGACTTAAGCTTGTTTGGCACAAGACTTAATGAAACATTGATTTGTAGGACTTAGGCTTGTTAGAAACAAATATCCAAAAAATGTTTCTTTTTTTTTTTTGGACTGCGTTTTTTTTAATTTATTATTTTTTTATTTTTCAAAGCACAAGCCCTGAGAAAAAAATAAAAATGCCCTATTGGCCTAGTGCCAGCTGGTCATGTTGGCCAGTAGCCACTGGCCATTGTCAAATGTCCTCCTGAGTCCTGAATTGCAACTGCTGTTTATACTGCTGCTGCTGAGTTGTTTAAGCAGTAGGATTATTAAGCAGCTGAAAGGGAATGGGATCAACAATAGCAGTAACATGGAAGATGGATGATGAGATTCCACTTGCCACGACTATCTGCAGTGATGCACCTGAGGCAGTAGCAGCACAATAAGTAGCTCCCAGTCTATGTGGAGAAAAGAAGAAGTTGGCCATTAAATCGTCTCCACCTGCCCCTCCTCCAAAATCATGGGTGCGCTGTTATTAGAATATATATTTTTCCCTTGAGAACAGGAACTGTGGCTTCCATCAGCAAATGCAATGTGCACAGTATGTTTGTGGTAAATAACATGTGGGGGCAGAACTGTATCCAAACACCATGACACCCGAAACCAAGTACTGCTGCTGTCACTGTACCCCTTGTCCAGACCCCGCTAAGAACACATGACAACTTGCTAACAGTTTAATAGTAATGATGAACCCTCCTTGCCAGAATCCTAGCATATTCTGTGGGATAGAATCTCCTCAGATGCCACCTGATGAATCAATTCTCCTCCACCACACTGGCATGTGTGGTCAGTGCACCATACAGTGTGCAATGGGTAGAGATGAACTGCCGTATCCTAACATCAAAAGAGTGGCTATCATTTGGCGGGGGACGTAACAATGAACAAGGTGGATTGGCAGGAGATGTACTTGTTACCCTAGAGGAAGAAGGTGATGTTGATAGCGAGCTAATTGTTTTGCTCATCATGGAGCTTCCAGTGTCTGTCTGGGTTTCTATATTCTTCGTCCTCTTTGAGCTCCACCTTTCTGGAGAGTCAGGGGGTACAGTAACAGCTGTGTTAACAGCTGTGTTAGATTTCTGTAACGGGTGTTTGGCTTTAACATGTTTGATATAAATGTCATGGTGTCTGAGTTTCATGTGTGCTATCAGGGAGCTTGTGCCAAGGTGTGTTCCTCCTTTCCCCTTCTCACTAAGTTTTCACAAATTTTGCACTGTACTATTGTTGATGATGACTGCACTGTGCCTGCCGGAAGAGAATAATAGTCCCACACCCATGACTTATGGGGGGAGGGATAGGGAACAGGTGGAGAAGAATGGCCTCTTTCTTCTTGTCTTCCACATTCCCCTTCACTTTTTGTGGCAGTGGGTAATGTTGCTGCTACTGCCTCGGCTTTAGCACTGCAACTAGGACCAGGAGTATTGCTGGTGCTGGCAAGTGGAATCTGCCCTAGTCCCACAATACTTGTTGACCTCATTCCCACTGTGTCCACGGTGGTCTGTGGCATACTAGCCTGCTCCTCAGCAACCTGCTGCCCTTTCAACTCAGCAGCAGCAGAAATTAGAGCACTTCGCCCATTCCTTCTCAGTTTCTGATAAAATTGCCATCAATGTCTCTTCCACCCTAGCTTCTCCAACACCACCACCACCACTAGTCCCTACATGATGCTGCTCTATTCCAGACATCTCACTGCTGCTTGTAAGAGGTGATGATCACTGTGACAGAGGGTCCCCTGCTGTCACACTTGGCATCATTCCCCCCCCCCCGAGTACTACAAGAAACACTAGCAGCAGGCAAAGTATTGGTGACAGCAGGTTTAGCACTGGCAGCAGGTTCAGCACTGGCAGCAGGTTCAGCACTGGCAGCATGTACAACACTAGTGGCAGCACATCTGGCAGCAGGTACAACACTAGTGACTGCAGGTACAGCAATGGTGGCACTGGCAGCAGGGGAGGAACATCTTGCAGCAGGCACAGGCAGCTGACCTGTGCTACTCTCACTAGTACTACCCTTTTCTCCCTCCCTTCCCATTCCCTTTTCTCCCTCCCTTCCCATTAAATTCCCCAAGATCCCTTGGGGTGATTTAGGGGGACTGGACAGCATTGGTTCAGTACTGCTAGTCACTTCCTCCTCAGACTCAGTGGACACATAAGGGTCCTTCCAGCTCCTCCACTGATTATTTTTCACCCTGCTCATAGTGATAGCAGTCATTATGAGCCTTTCCTGCCTCAATTTTTGCAAAATATCATAGCAGAACAGCACAGCACATCTATCTCGCTCTGTAGCTGCTTCTATTGTGTCTGCCTTCAGCGGAAACATCATGTTTTTATAGCGGAAGTGCAAAAACATCGTAAATCAATGGGCAAAAACATTTTAGCCATTGGAAAAAATGGCGAAAGATTTTGGCAAATGGGCGAAAGATAAAAAAATTGTAACCGCTAGTTTTAAAGCGGATTTTCCCGCGAAAAAGGGGACAGCAACGTGGTTTTCACAAAATTTCCCACAAGAACATGGCGACAAGTTTCACCCACCCCTAGTAGAGACCCTTGTTCAGCCAGCTCACATGTGAAGAATAATCTGCCTGTGTGGAAATAGTTTTTTTTTTTTTTTTTTTACTCTCCTTTCTTACTTCACATTAAAACCCAGTGAATAATGTTCTAACACAAATCTACCATGGATTCATTTCTTCGCAGTTCCCTCATTTAGAAGTACAAGCCCTAGCACTATTGTTAAAGAATTTTTGTCACTTAGTTTTGTCAAGGAAAATATACAGTATATCAACATATTATATAGTATACTAGCAATGTTACATATACACACAGTATACATACATACATACATATACTATAAATACACACATATATATATATATATATATAAAGAATAGGAATCAATCATTAATATTAATTTATTAAACTATAATAATTTTATTTAATAATTATATGTTTGATATTTCAATCAATTAAAACTAATTATATTACGTGTTTTTCCAAAGGGTTTTTTGCTCATGAGGATGGACATTTTGGATCTTGTGAAAATAAGTACTGTGGTTTGGGAAGACAATGCACAATTCGCAGAGAGACTGGACAAGCAGAGTGTACATGCATGGATCGCTGCAAACCCCACTATAAGCCTGTCTGTGGCTCTGATGGAGAATACTATGAAAATCACTGTGAAGTACATAGAGCAGCATGTCTAAAAAAACAAAAGATCCTCATGGTCCACAATGAAGACTGCTTTTTTAAAGGTACGTGAATTGATATAATTTTTCTAAAATGTTGTCAATACAATTGTCTATTTTAAGAGATTTATGTTTTTGACAAATGTAGCTGATTTGAATTGTCTTTTTAGAAATCAAGTAAGCTATAATTCATAAACTTTTATTGGATTAAAAACCTATATTTTCTCTTCCATGAATGTGAAAGAGGGTATTTCTTGCTATTAGCTACATTCAACAGAATAGAAGACAAGGAGCTAAGTGTAAATGGATGTTTAGAAATAAAGTGGGCTGAGATCTGTTAATAAGAAAACTAGCACAGCTGGTAGAAATGTGCTTAAAGGAAAATAATTCAAGTAGTTCAAGTAGTGACAGAATAAAATAAATATGATTTCAGCCATTGCTTTCCACAACATTTATGTAGAAAGATAAAGGAAAAGCAATTCAAGGGCAAAAAAATAATAAAAATCAGCATTTCTGAGGCTGTGATTTATTAACCTATAATTTCACGCATCACAGCTTATAGTAATGTATGTCTTGGACTAACTATCAGTAAAAAGAAATTGCTGAAAATGATATGCTGATATTCTTTGAATATTCTAGAAGAGCATTATTTTCACTAAAATAATATCACATCTGCCTAAATGCATAACACATTGCCTACTGTATATAACCAATAGCTTACATGATTAAAAATAGTATAAAAAAGGGCAGTTTTCTGAGTTAATATTTTATGTTTGAATTCCAGACATATCCAACGCACTGTGTCACAATGAGTTGGATACGTATCTGTCACTCAGAGGGTTAATAGGAGATTTATATGTGCAGTAGGTATGGAAGTGTATATATTTATGCCAGTTCTTGGGGAAGTACATTTTGATTATAAAGAGGAAATGTCAGCTGACAGGATTTGCCAGGCAATTTTGAGTTAAGTCAGTAGTAATTAAGTAACTGAGTAGGATGTGCCACACAGATCAGAGAACTCTGCACTACTGGGATCAAAGTGTACCCAACTTATAAACCAAAAATCTTTAAAACCATTACACAAATTGAAGAAACCCCCCCCCCACAAAGTATAGACAGTTTAAACAGATATCTTGAGTGATACAAAAATATTTGTGGTAACAGGTTCACTTTAATAGTAACATAGTTGAATAGTTCTTGAGGCTGAAAAATATATGTGTTCAGCCCATGCAATATCACACTATTGATCCAGTGGAAGGCAGACAAAAAAAACATTGCTGTCATTTCCAAGTAAGCCCCAAGTGGGTAAATAAAGTTATTTCCTGGCTCCAAATGGCAGATATTTCCCTGGATCAATAGCTTATGTGCTGTGAAACCAACTCTCACAATTCCCAAACATGATCTGAGCTAGAAAGGTGTCCATTTCTTTTTTGAAAGCAACTACAGTATCTTTAAGCACAGCATCCTGAGGCAAAGAATTCCAGAACTTTCCTCCCCTTAAGGTAAAAATCCCTGCCTTAGTTTCAGTCTAAAGCACCTTTTCCCTATTCTTAATGGTTTACCTTGTTTTTTGCTGAGCTATTTGAGTAAATAGTTCCTTAGATAATTATTTGTACTGACTTTGAACATATTTGTAGGTAGAAATATATTCCTGTGCAGTGCATCTTTTGTCTATTAATACTCCTAAATCTTTCTCTAACAAGAATTCCCTAAGTATTTTCCTATTTTAGTATATATGTAGCATTTGTTTCTGATAACCAGATTTCTAACCTGAACCTCATCAGCCACTTTTCCGCCCTTTTACACAGTTTATCCAAATCTTTCTGCAGAGAAAAACATCCTTCTCTGTATGTTTTTCCTTGCACTGTCACCCCACATACAACTTTTGACCAACTTGAAAGGGTTCAATTTACAAAAACATAGACAACTATCATTGAACTAGTTCTCTATCCATACAAGGGATATCACCACCCAAACCAAAGCCTTTTAATTTATTCAGTAACCTGCTGTGAGACACAGTATCAAAGGTTTTTGGCAAAATCTAGATATACTATATCAGCAGTAATATCATTGTCCAAATTGCTATTTATCCTTTTATAAAATGCAAGTAAATTATTTTGACATGATCTATTCTTTATAAAACCATGCTGGCTCCTAAAAGTCATATCCTGAATACTATCAGTCACTAAGTAATATCTTACCTAATACTGTAGTCAATTTCAAAGGTCTAAACATGTCCTGGTTTAGATCTCTCTCCCTCCTTTTTGAATATTGGTACTACATCAGCTTTCCTCCAATCACAGGATACAATGCTTCACGATAGTGTATAAGGGTCCTGGTATTATTGAACTAAGTTCCTTAAGTACCCTTGGTTGTATATATTAGGTCCAGGCTTTATTCACCATAACCTTTTCCAGTCTCTTTTGAACTTTGTCCTTAGTAAGCCATGTACACAACGGAGGCAATTCTGTGATTCTCTCTGTTTGACCATAGCCTGCTATAGTTGCTTCCTTTGTATAGACAGAAAAAAAAGAATGTGTTTAAGGTGTTAGTAATAGCCTTATCCTCACTAATGAATTTGCCTATCTCAGTTTAAAGAGGACCAAGATCAACCTTAATCTAACTGTCATGTATATACTTATAGAATTGTTTAGGATTTTTCTTGCTCTCTTTTGTAAAACGTTTCTCATTCTTTTAATTTTAGCTAACCTATTTACTTGTTTACAGACCCTTACATTATTTATATTTTTTAAATGATGCATATGATACTTCTGACTTAAACACTGCTTCTTATTTCTCATTTCCCTGAAAATCTCTTTATTAAGCCACACTGGTCTTAATTTGATCCTCTTGCATTTATTCCCTTGTGATATATATTGACATATTTATTTAAGAGCATTTTAAACTAATTCCATCTTCCTTGTGTATTTTTCCTTTGACAAGTACATCCGATTGAATGTCCCTGCCTTTTTAAAGTTGAATGTTTATATTAAAACCTTACAAATGTGTTTCTCATAAAAATGTCAAAAGGATACTATATTGATGTCACCATTGCCTAAATATTCCCTCACTTGTAAATTGTGTACATTTCAGAATTGTTTGAGACCATTAGGCCCAGCAAGGCTTCTTCTCTAGGGATGGGCAAGAAGTCCTATTGTGTTCCCACAGAAAATTTTCAGCTGTTCTTGTGGGAAATGTCACCCATAGGAAACCCATAGATTTTCTGCCTTTTCACTAAGAGAATAGAAAATGTTGCAAGTATGGTACCATTTCCTGCCTATGTTTTTCAATGGGGCAAAACTACCCATCCACATACTAAATAAACCCATTATTATTTGTGGTGCAGTTTAGAAGAAAATGAGATTGGAAGGAGACACAGAGAGAGAAAACACATTTATATCAAATACAAAAGTGGTTACTTATTCATAGTGCTGACCAACAGCAATGTTAAAAAAGAGAGAAGCTGGTTGAACCCTGAGGCCAGTGACACAGAGTAGAAGGAAGAAGTCATTAACAATGACACCACCAGTGCTAAAGGGACTGGGTGCCCACATTCCCCAGACCCAGTGAGCCCCAGCCCCCCAACACTGTCTCTTGGGATGTGTAAGGGATATTTTCAAGAAGGCAGAATGGTGTAGCACTGTCAGCAACATAATCAAGCTGCCTGTGCCTTCTACTAAGAAGGAGATAGCAAGAGTGACATCATGGGACCTTCAAACACACGTATCATTCCCAAGCAGTCTTATTACCATACCACAGCTAGAGACCTGTGGGTGTCTTGATGAGAGTGAGGGTGGTGGTGGAACAGCTAAAACTAGCTGGATGGACCCTGATTCTGCTGCTGAGATGGAAGGGGAAGTCCACAAGACCAGCGGTCAAGAGAGCCCACAGATCCCTGACCATATGACTTCCATTCCCCCAGTATTGTTCCTCTCTGGAATTATGATGAAGAAGACAGAACTGGCTAGCATTATGAACAATACGAGCAGCAGCACATATCAGCAGTCTGTGCTTGCTGCTACTGCTGTTAGTATGTCCTCTTATTCTTCTAAGGAGATGGTAAATGTAACAGCAGGGAACCAACTCCCATACAGAAGCAAGAGACTTGTGTTGGTGGCATTGAGAGTGAGCATTTTTGGTGGAAAGAGAAAAGGAATGAGAGAAAGAGATGCAAATGGGGATGAACATCACCACCAGCAGTGATATTGTTGAGGTTGCTGCTGCTGGAATTCCTGCTGCTGAGTTGTCAGAGGTAGACTTCTATCATTTGTCACAGTAACATGATGATGGTGCACTGTGCACTATGTGTGTGGCAGGGTAGAGAAAAGGGGAAAGGATAGGACAGGCTTTGGCACAACAGTCCTCATAATTCACATGCAATATAAACTCCCAGACATTTCTGTTAAGCATCTGAAAGCCAAGCACCCAAAAATGAAATTGAGACAAACTGCTATTGCTGTGTTCCCTGTACCTACCCACAAGGAACATGGGCTAAAATCCCAGAGGAAAACTAGGAATACCCAGCCTAAGCCTGATTTGATGATAAGCATAACACCTGCATTGTCATCATCATCTTGTGCTAGGATCCAGGCATAAGAAGATGTACCCACTCTACTCCCTCCACTGGAATACCACCTTTGCCAATGTTACCTCCCCCACCAGCTTATAGCGAGGCTGTAGATATGACTTGAGGATATGACAGTTTGTGTCTGCCCTTTGAAAATTGTGTGGTGCACTGACCATACATGTGAATGTGGTGGAGAGTAATCAAATGCAGGGTATCAGGGAGCATCTGTGGACATGCCATCCTGCTGAATACACTAAGATGGTGGCAGGGTGGATTTATTAATGTTTTTAAGTCTTCTTGTCATCACTCATCCTTAGTGGGCCACAGTCACTGCAGTAATTGATTTCTTGGAGTATGGTTTTACATGGTTTTAGATATGTCAGTTTAGTTGCTTAATCAGATGCTTAATATGAGAACTGAAGTGTACTTTGCTGTGGTACTTCCCAGTCCTTCCCCTATTTCATGAAGGCACAGTTCCTTCCTGCTCTTCATGGAAAACATAGTATTTCTCCATACCCATGATTTTAGAGGAGGTGCAGGAGAATATTGAGAGAAGCATAGTTGGCCAACTATTCTCTCTAGAAGAACCTGAAGTGGTATGGGCCTTAGCAACACTAGAGCTAGTGGCAATTAGAAGCATCATTATACTACTGCCTGTCTTGTGTCAGTGCTGCTGAATGATCTTAATCCCATGGAGCAGCCTAGTCCTCCTACTACTTAGAAGTCTCAGCAGCTGCAATTACAGTAGTAGATAATGCCAGAATATCACAGGTGGCATTTACCAACAATACCAATACCATACCACTCATTACATATAACTGTGAACATACGCACTGAATGCCAAAGTCATACAAAAACTTAAGATTACACAAAGAAAAATGTGTGCATGGATTTGTCAGCAAACAAAGGTCTGTGACATAACTGAAGTACAGGAGGCAAATATAGTTTTTGATACCTTTTATTGGCTAATAACTGAAGTAGGCAGACCACATAACAAGAAGACCTGATGGCAGATTCCACTGCATACTAAAAGACCAAGAAGAAGACCAAAGACAAGATGGCTAGTTGAAATTACCAACTTTTTTTGGTACACAGGGGTAACAAAAGGCACAGGACCAAAGCTGTTGGAGGCTTGCTGAGGAGGCCTTCATCCTGCAAAAGACTGACAACTTCTGCTGCTGAATATATATATATATATACTAGCAATGTGAGACGGCACTGCCCGTCAGGCTATATAGAGAATTAATGCACACACACGGATGCAAGACACACACACGGAAATGCACACACATGCACTGAGATGCATAAAGAGCGACACAGTCATACACACATACATGCACTGCACAACATGCAGACACACAGAGTGTGATACAGACATGCAACACACACACAGTGAAGAACACACAGGCACACACAGAGACACACACACAGAAGTGAGTCATAAGGGGATGACTTATGTGTCATTGTAATGAGTTTGTGTTTGTACTTATGCCTCCACTGTGGCATTCATTCATATAGTTTAAGTGCATGTGGTAATTGCACATACTATGTTGAAAGGTGGATCATGCTGGTTCCCGGGGTGTGAGTGAGTGTAAATGAGTAAGTGTGAGTGAGCGCGAGAGTGAGTGATTGCGTGTGAGTGATTGCATGAGTGTGTGTGAGTGTGAGTGAGTGAGAGTGGGTGTGTGTGAGTGTGTGTGATTGAGTGAATGTGATTAAGTGAGTGTGTTTAAGTGAGTATGAGTGTGTGAGTGAGAGGGTGAGTGTGTGAGTGAGAGGGTGAGTGAGAGAGTGAGAGTGAGTGAGAGTGTGTGTGAGAGTGTGTGAGTGAGTGTGAGAGAGTGTGAGTGAGAGTGTGAGTGAGAGTGTGTATGAGTGTGAGTGAGAGTGTGAGTGTGATTGAATGTGTGTGATTGAGTGTGTGATTGAGTGAGAGTGTGAGAGTGAGTGAGAGTGTGTGAGTGAGAGGGTGTATGAGAGTGAGTGAGAGTGTGAGTGTGATTGAATGAGTGTGTGTGTGTGTGAGATTGAGTGAGTGTGTGTGTGATTGACTGAGAGTGTGAGTGAGAGTGTGTGAGTGTGAGAGTGAGAGAGTGTGAGCAAGAGAGTGTGAGTGAGAGAGTGAGTGTGTGTGAGAGTGAGTGAGAGTGTGGGTGGGTGTGATTGAGTGTGAGTGTGTATGATTGAGTGAGAGTGAGTGAGAGTGTGAGTGAGAGAGTCTGATTGAGTGTGAATGTGTGTGTGTGAGTGTGAGAGTGAGAGAGTGTGAGCAAGAGAGTGTGAGTGAGAGAGTGTGTGTGTGTGATTGAGTGTGTGTGTGAGAGAGAGTGAGTGAGAGTGTGGGTGTGTGTGATTGAGTGTGTATGATTGAGTGTGAGGGAGAGAGTGTGAGTGTGTGACTGTGTGTGTGAGTGAGTGTGTGTGATTGAGAGAGTGTGAGTAAGAGAGTGTGATTGAGAGTGAGAGTGTGAGAGTGTGAGTGAGAGAGTGTGCAAGTGTGGGTGAGAGAGTATGCGAGTGTGAGTATGTGTGTGAGAGAGTGTGTGTGAGTGTGTGGGTGAGAGAGTGTGCGAGTGTGAGTATGTGTGTGAGAGAGTGTGTGTGAGCGTGTCTGTGAGAGAGTGTGTGTGAGTGTGTGTGTGTTTGAGAGAGTGTGTGAGTGAGAGAGTGTGTGATTGAGTGTGTGTTTGTTTGTATGTGTGAGAGTGAGTGTGTTTTTTGTCTGATGTGTTTGTGTCTGTTGTGTAGGAGCGAGTGGCAGCCATTTTGTTTTCAGTCACTTGGATAGGGGTGGGCGGGCTGGATAGTGGGGGCAGCCAACTCCCTGCATGATTTAAATCACTCCCCCATTGAATCATCCAATGGGAGCAGTAACTCCTCCTTACTTAAGCTGAGGTAACATAGCAAAATAATGCACAGTGGCTCTTCAGTTGAGGCAACGTAGCAGTATGCTGAGGGAACAAATAGGAAGTGGTGTTTGAGGCTTGCCCTCTGTAACATACAGCAAAGCATCTCTCTCCCTTTAAGGAGAACGGGCGGGAATCAGGAAGCAGGAAGTGGAGGAGTGACAGCTGAAAACAGACAGTTAATGAGGTTGACTGAAGAGATGAAAAGAGTTAAATAACAGAGTTGCTATTAAGTTTATCCCTCAGTTTGTATTTTATGGAAACATTACACCTTCATACTGAAACAGAGTGGGGAGGTGAAACAGTGTGTTTGTGGGGTCATGATCCTGAGTGAGAGTGTGTGTGGACCGGCAGAAGTTATTGATATCCCCTACTTCAGCAGCGAGTGGCAGCTATATTTTTCTCAGTCGGATAGTGGTGGGTGGGCTGGAGGGGGCGGGCCAACTCCCTGTATGATAAACACTCCCCCATTGAATCACCCAATGGGAGCAGTAACATCCCCATTGAATCACCCAGTCAGAGTTGTGTCTCCTAATGAGACATAAATTATGCAATGAGGCATTCTGTGCAATGTGTCGTGCTTTCTGATCTATAAACATATCTTTATATATTTGACAGAATCCAGTTCCTCAGAGTGATGCTGCTAATCATGACTCCTTGTTGTGACAAACTGATCGTACTTTGGCAGAAACACAGAAATTTTAGGTTTAAAGTGGGGGTTCAGCAAAGTGACAAGAATGTATTCCTCGTTGTCTTTGACTAGCTGGCACATGTCTGTGTTGTCATTATAGCCATGCTTCTCAGTTTTTTCTGCAATAAATATTTCAGTGGATAAATCAATTCCTGCCCTATGCGATTAACTAGCATGGTTGCCTCCTAGGTTTCTTCAGCTCACATGCATCACATATTAGCTGCCATTGCTCACGAATGGCCTTATTCTGCTAATACATATGCTCTGGCATGTACAAAGTGGAATTCCACTTGGTAGTGACTTCTGTTTTCAGCTGGTGATGGGATAGGTTGTTACACTCTTGTATGGAATAATGCATTGCGTTCACTGCAGGAGTGCTAAAATGGGTGATATTCAGCATCTCTCTGAGGGTTTTGGATTCTGCCCTTAATCTGGTCAAAACTAAATTTAGCACATGTGCAAAGCATGGTACATGCACCATATCACATATTCTCAATGCAGCTATTATGTTGGAGTCATTATCAGCAGACACAAAACCAGTATTCATGGTACAGCACACAAGCCTTTCCTTTGTCGCCTGCTCTAGTTGATTTATAATATTTATGACTTTGTGGGACTGTCTCTCAAAACTCTACATGCACAAGGTGGCTTTCAGATGGTATGGACTATCCTGCTGCTGTCTTTTAATAATACTGCCAGAACCCAAGGCAAAATTACTGGCTGTCACCTGATGCTGCTCTTTACATTGAAATCAATAGGAATACTGAATTTTTCCCCACCACAAGGCAGTTTTCTCTTCATTTCCTGCAGGCATATTAAAGGGTGTCAGGCTGTCACAGCATGCCATTCTGTGCTTGTCAGAGAAAGCAGCACATTTTTGAGTTAGAAAAGATAGGCAAATAAAGGGAAATTGATACTTAATTTAGGAAGTATTTTAGGCAGGACATTTGTATTAGGGGAGTATGGGAGCACTCTAAGGGAGAGGAAGGGAGGAAGAAGTTGACCCCAAATATCCCAAAATTTGGTGTGTCTGACTAGCAAGACACAGGCAGGGATCCAATCTGCTTATTGATCTTGCTGTTATTGTTTCTGTGCTGGGGAAGTGTGGGGAAAGATGTTGAAATTGTTTTTTAGTTATAATTTTTTTGGACAGACAAGATAGGTGGACAACTTTAAAAAAGATAATAATAAATAAATATATTAGGTAACAGAGAGCTGACTGGGAGCCTGATGTGAGCTGTGTGACTGAGGCAGATTTGATAGACAGCACACAACACTGAGAATTTTGTTGCAGGCTAAGACAAAACATTACACTTCATCACTTGTGTGCTGTAGAGAGTAAAAACACACACATTAGTTGAGTAATGTCCAGCAAGAGTACAAGGGGGAGGATGAAAGGTGGAACAGTGCAGGGACATAAGTAATGAGATAGTTCAAAAACTGACTGCAGCAATGTTTGCTGCAGCATGTGCAAAAAATGATGATGAGCCCTCTCCTCCCAGGGCGGATTCCATTTGCCAAGGTACACCAAAATTGCCAACACCACCACCACCAGTACGAGTACTATAAAAAAAAACATATAAAAAGAACATTGAAGATGACAACAAGTTGCATTCCAGTGTTGATAATGGCATAACGGAGGAAGGTATAGCAGCTGAACCAACTGCTGCATCTGACAGTCAGACAAACAAGCACCAAAACACCTGTCCTCAAAGTAGTAGTGAATATTGTGAAAGTAAAAGTAAAAATACATTGTTTGACATCTCTAAAAGCTTAGGGGAATATGAGGGTAGTGGACAAGAGGTGGCGGGCGATGCTGAGGCTGACCTAATGATGACTGATGATGATGATGATGATTATGCTGATCTAGAATATGTCCATATATCCCTCTAGCATCTGACCATTGTTCACATACATAAGAAGCTAGGAGTGAGAGAGATGATGACATGGACAGAAAGTTAGCAGAAAGGCAAATGCTCAGCCTTCCACCACTGAAAAGGAGCAGTGTGTCTGTCTATAAACTGTTTGACAAAACCAGTGGAAACTCTTACCCTGGAAAGGCAAAGATGGCAAAAAGTATACAGTCATCCTGGCAGTCGTCATCACCATCATTGCTGCTTCCAAGTCCAAGTCCCACTCAGCCACACACACTTGTGTTAACCCTTTGAGTGCCAAAGTAGTACAGAATGCATTGCAAAGCAATGCATTCCGTACCACTCTGGCACTCAAAGGTTAAGAAACCTGCAACAGCAACACAGGTTATTAACATCCACATCCTTACCTATGACGAGTGCCTCTACTGCTGCAGTGCTTGCAAACAAAGTAGTCTGTGTGTGTGGCCATCATTGACACTTACTGCAGTGGAAACCCTTAGTTGCCCTCCAGCACGTGTTGAGACTGAGCTGGTTTGCACTGCAGCTGGTTACACAGTCAATGATAGTAGGACTCGGCTATCAAGCAGCGATGTTGGGAGAATAACATTCTTAAAAATGAATCAAAATCTCATACCATCTGAGTATCAGGTAGCAGAAACCACATATGATAACAGAGAAGGCCAGGCCAAATGTATTAACAGCAGCACAGATGATGAGGAGGAGGGTTGTGAAGGATTGCTACCATCTACCAGATTTGGAACCACTGCTATGACCAATAATTAATGTGTATCAGTAATTTGAGAAAGGATAGCTTACATTTGATACAAATTTGATCATGGTAAAAAACTGCTGTAGGAATATATATATATATATATATATATATATACATACACACATCAGTCACACCATGCCAGTCCCCCACTACCATACACATCTGCCATACTATAGGTTGTACTTTTATTTTTTTTTAATCTCTTGACATCATCATGAATATGTGCCAGTGCCACTTAAGTAGGACGTTAGTGTTGTGGGCAAAGGCACTCTGCATTCTAACACATTTTTCAAGACAGATGTTTTTGTAGGACTCACAACATTGACTTTACTTTTACTTATTTCTCCACTGAAACCCTCAGAAGAAGTAACATTGTGATGGAAATGTTGCACCATAGGAAAATTAGTTGGCATCGGTGAAAATGAAATTTTTGCATTGACAAAAAGGAAAAAACTTTTATGAAGAGTCATGCGGGAAATTTTTCACGCTTTTCGTCCCAACCCTAATTTTCATATTGTTCACTACTAATTTAAGGACAGGTGGTTTTGTGCTTGTTTGTCTGTCAGATGCAGCAGTTGGTTGAACTGCTACAACTTCTTCCACTACTCCATCAACATTAGAATTAACTCATTGCACCTTCAGTGTTTTTACAAAGTTTCTAATAGTGTAGTAGAACTTTTTGTGGGTCTGATTAACTTCCTCCACAGTAGGAGAGGTATCACCATCATTTATTGCACAGCAACAATGACTGCAGTCAGTTTTTGGACTACTGCTGTACTCACACATCAATGCACTGTTCCTGCTCCTTTCTCCGTAGCCCTGGTTTGCTTGCTGGACATAACTCAACTACTGTTTGTGTTTTTACAGTGAAATACACAAGAAAATTAATAATGTGTGATGTCTTGCCATTTACAACATACTCTTTCTTCTAGTATCAGTGTGCCTCAGTCAGAACTCATGTCAAGGTCCCTGTCACCTATGAAAGTTTTTTTTTTAAATTAACTGTCCCCCATTCCCTTTCACTGTCATAAGACAAACAAACAAACAACAACACTCCTTGTTCAACTGCTTCTTTCCCCAGACTCCACCAACACAGAGATAATTTTGGGATACTTTGGGTAGATCTCCTTGCTCCCTTCTCACACTCAGACTCCCCTAACTCAGAGATAACAGCCATATCAGGAAGGTACTTAGATCACAGCTGCCTATGTTTTCTCAGTTAGTCACCCAAAATTTTGGGGTATTAGGAGTAAATCTATTTTGCTTGCTTCTCACACCCACAGACTCCAGTGACACAGAGATATTAGCCAGATAACTGCAGATAATTTATAAGATGAACCCCTTGTCTGCTATAGATGTCCTCAGTGCATTATTTTAAAGTGATATCCATTTAGTTGTCTAATTTAAATAAATGTAAATTTGTACGTTATAGTTATTTTGCCTCAAAATTGTTCCACTTTTGTCCTTATACATATGTCCTTTACACCAGTGGTTCTCAACCCAAATCCTCAAGTTTCACTAACAGGCCTGGCTTTAAGGTTTACTTTGCTAAAACCCAGAAATGATATTCAAATTGACTAAGCCTCTGATTAACTCACCTGTTCTGTAGCAAAGAAATATTCAGATCCTGTTCTGGACTCTGAGGGCACAGTTTGAGAAACACTGATTTAGACCATTCCTTCTACCTTTCTACTAATGTAGAATGCTTGCTTGAGACAGGCTATCTGAGGAAAGAATGTTGGTGTTTATAGAATAAGATAAAGAAGTGCAGATCGAGAGAAAAAAATTTACATCAGGATACCTGAAAATGCCCAGCTATTTAAATTTACTTTTCACCCTTTGACTAATATAAGTCTGTGGTGCTTCTGGTTTGTTCCAGAATTGCACCTCTTAAGCTTATAGAACAGAGCCATTGATTTAGAATGTTGCAGTATGGTTTCAGGGCTTCAGGTGCACAGGCTACAGTAACCTGACCATCAGTCTCGGAAGCTTAAGGATAACTTTATTTGTGGGCACTTTTGAGAGGTAAAATAATGATTACAAAGCTAGTCGCCATCTTCCTAAGTATTGCAGGGTGACTTTAGTGGAGGTGGTAGTTCCACTTTAACCATTTGAGTGCCATAGGGATATCCAGTGCATTGAAAATAAAAAGGTTAAACTTTAACATTTCCAGATTATATATGGTATAGTTATTTTGGGGTTAAATAATATTTGTACATTTAAATATTTTATTAAGGACTTGTAATGAACATAAACTAAAATTAGTACTGTCATACTCACACTTTCAGCTGAGAGGATACCGGCATACCAACATACACACAATGCTATTGTGATGAATTTAATTCAAACAAACTCTAAAAGTCCCCCCATAGGATGCACAGGAAAATGAATAAAGAATTAATGGGGTAAATTTCCACTTGTCATTGTTAACACATAAAGCAAAACAAGGCTCCCACTTACCTCCTCTTGGCACAAGCAGCATGGTAAACTTTTCAACGTATCTTAGTAAATTGGCATTAGGTAAGAGGAGTTGTAGATGTGGCTTTCAGATCTTGTTATAGCAAGGAATTGTATATTACCCCTATTGATCTGTTCTGGAGACTCTGGAATATGTTAAATACCTTATAGGATATAGACCTACCAGTCCTTCGTTACATAAAGTACGGCCAATGTGAAGGCTTCCATCTGCTGCCAGACTACAACAGGATTCTGGCAGACCCATGCACTATGTACCAATTGGACCATATACTTGTTATAAACCACTGTCAGTTTAGTGCAGTTGGAGCTAATAAATATGCTTCTCTGGTCCATGTCGACTACAATTCCAAACCATGCACAAACAGAAGCAGTCTGCAGATAGAATATGTAATTTATTTAGACTTTTTGCTCATATTAATCAAAAGGAATTGCAGGAGCCTTTATATCTAGATTGAATACCTAAACATGGTATCTTGGGTGTCTTTAAACAGGGTGAACAATGTGATGCCCTCCAACTATTGCTGGGCTACAATTTACATCATCCTCCAGCAGCTGAACATCTTCTGGCATGATGTAGTAAAGTAAGAAATCGGAGGCCTCAGGTTTCCCACCACTTTATTTATTTATTTGTTTATTTATTTTAATTAAATTAGAATATAAACAGTTAACCCCAAGTAATATGTAGTAGAAGAACTTGAATATTTTTGGACAAAGCAAATCACCAGAGGGGATAACTACAATTAACCAATAATTTAAAAAAAGCAATACTATGGAAACATTTTAGCATTTAAGGGGTAAAAGCCCTAGTACATCAGCCAACTTGTGCAGATGTCCAAGCCATCTGTATAGACCAGAATCCAAATACATGGTACCTACTGTGTGTAACTGTCCACAATCTTTTTTTAACCTAGAATAAAAATAGCAAAACCGTGTGCCAACATCAAGTAAGTTGCCTGTATTTGTCTTAATGCATCAGCCTCATAGTGTATTGTTCATTTAAGGATTAATTTTGTTAGTTTGTTACTGACTGGTCCTTTGAATGATACAGAATATTTTCAATGCACAGACTCAGACAATGAAAGGGCTAACACAAGCATGTAGTATGATAAGTCTTTGGACAAAGGACTAGACCAAATTAATCAAACTGAATAATCCAGACATGACCCACTGAAGCAGTTATATGACTGGCCTTTGCTATATTTAGGATAGTTTATCGTAAATTAAGTTTATCCTTTTTTATCTGATTTGATCCATGGAACTACTGATTGAGATTGACAATGCAAAATGTAGGTCTTATTGAGCATATTGAACATGATGTCTGTGCTCATTACATATACATAAACAATTACCAAGGTCATTTGGTAATCTAAAGTTAGAAATGCTTGAAGGTACGTTAATATGATGAAATTCTTCTGCCTTTTAAAATATATATACAAAAAAAAAAAATATATATATATATATATATATATATATATATATATATATATATATATATATCTATCTATCTACACACACTACCATTTAAAAGTTTTGGGTCCTTGTTTTCTGTCAAATGAGTTGCAAAATGAATAGGCAATACAGTCAAGGCATTAGCAAGGATAGAAATAATGAGTTTGAATTTAAATAATTGTGTCCTTCAAACTTTGCTTTCATCAAAGAATCCTCCATTTGCAGCAATTAGAGCCTTGAAGACATTTGCCATTCTAATTGCGTTTGTTGAGGTAACGTGAAGAGAGTTCACCCCATGCTTCCTGAAGCACCTCCCACAATTGGATTGGCTTGATGGGCACTTCTTATGTACTATACGGTCAAGCTGCTCCCATAACAGAAGCAAGGACTTTCTAAGTGACCTCCAAACTTTTGAACAGTAGTGTATGTAATTTAACCCTTTGAGTGTCAGAAGGGTATCCATCAAACGCATTGTAAAGCAAAGCATCGGATTCCCTTCAAGCATTCAAAGGGTTAAATGGCTAATAAAAAACAATTGTTGACGGCTGACTTTATGCATTTATTATTTTGCAAACAAAAATATTTAAATATACATATATAAGTATTATTTTCTACTAGTAAGTACAAAACTGTAGACTGTAAGCTCTCACGAGCAGGGCCCTCTGACATTTTTGTTTTCTATGTTCCATTTGTAGTGTTTAATGTTTCTGTATGTCTATCCCCTACTGTAAAGTGCTGCAGAATAATGTGGTGCTATTTAGATAAAGGTTAATAATAATAATAATAACACTCAAATATCTTATAAGTGGTTAAGAATACTATTCATGAAATAGCAGTATGCAAGATACCGAAGTAAATAAATAACACAATCTTTAACTGGCAGATGAAAAAACATATTAAATCTCACAATTATTGTAATTATTATATACATGACATTTCTAATTTTACATTTTCTCTGCTTTTTCAGTGTTTTGATTTTAGAGAAGATTTCACATTTGAGGCACATACCAAATATGGTTCAAGCTTGCAGTCTATGCTTATGTGCAAAGCTGGTTTGAACCAGCTTTCCCTATGTACAAAGCAACCAGACAAAAAGCACCACCTTTGCACTTTCCATCTTTGTTCATGAACTAAATGGTAATGGAGGGGTTAACGACAATACATTAAATAAACTTAAAAATATTAAATAAACTATTCTCTTCCACTCTATCTAGCCTAACTTGCCATTCAACGATTTCTAGACTGGCTTGTATTATTATTTTTTATTTAGATTCAAAATGGTACAGAGACTCCCATGTTATGATTCCCTTCCTTAAATAACATAGAAACATAGAATTTGACAGCAGATAAGAACAATTCGGCCCATCTAGTTTGCCCATTTTCCTACTGTAAAAACTCAAAACTTGTTTGGTCCTTGGTCTTGTCTTATGCTAAGGACAGCCTTATGCCTATCCTATGCATGCTTAAATTCTGTCACTGTATTAACTTCTACCACTCCTGCTGGAAGGCTATTCCACTTATATACTACTCTCTCAGTGAAGTAAAACGTTCTTACATTACGTCTTAAACCTGTGTCCCTCTAGTTTTAGACTATGGCCTCTTGTCCTAACATTTTTTCTTCTTTGCAATGTACTTCCCTCCTGCACTTTGTTGAATCCCTTTGTGTATTTGAATGTTTCTATCATATCCCCCCTCTCTCTCTTCTCTCCTCCAGGATATACATGTTCAGATCCTTTAGTCTATCCTGATATTTCTTTCCCTGTAAACTAGTCACCATTTTAGTAGCCCTTCTCTGAATTTTATCTAGAGTATCTATATCCTTCTGGAGATGGAGTCTGCAGTACTGTACACAATACTCTAGGTGAGGTCTAACTAGAGATCTGTAGCGTGGCATGACCACTTCCCTTTTTCTGATACTAATGCCCCTAGCTACACAACCCAGCACCCTGCTTGCACTCCCCACTGCTTTATTACATTGCCTGTCTACCTTTAAGTCATTAGAAATAATTACTCCCAAATCCCTTTACTCTGTTGTCTCTGACAGCACAATACCCTTAAAAGTTTATTTTTCCTTTGGATTTTTATGCCCCTCCCAAGTGCATTATTTTACATTTATCAACATTAAACTGCAGCTGCCACACTCTTGTCCATTCTTCTAAATTACCTATATCATTTGTCATTTGGCTAATTCCCCCTGGAATGTCAACCCTATTGCAGATGTTTGTATCACCTGCAAAAAGTCATACCTTACCTTGAAGACCTTTTGCAATATCACTAATAAAATATTAAAAAAAATGGGACCCAGTACAGATCCCTGAGGTACCTCACTAGTAACAATCCTTTTGTCCGAATATTTGTCACTGACAACCACCCTCTGTCTCCTGTCACTCAGCCATTGCCTTATCCAATATATATTTATTTTAATAAAACTATATTCAGTAATATTCAATCCATATTATTTTGTGTATTTTTAACCCAAATCAGTTTATTCACAATGCTATGACACTCAAGGGTGTAAATAAATTAAACTCAATTAATGAATATGGGGTCCATTGAGACCCCATATTTATAAAAATATTTGTCATTAGAGAGAAAATGTAGTGCCAGTAATTAGTATGCAGTGCAGATCCTCCAACTCATTCCTCTAGTCCCTGAGAAGGGAGGCTGAAATTCAGTATGTTTTTGTCTCTTGTTAACAAAATTCCCTTGCTTGGCCAACTGTCGGTTGTTAAAAAAAAAATAAAAAAAGAAAGAGACAAAAAAAAATGTGCCAGCCTACATTGCCACTGTACCCATGTACATGAAAACATATACAATTCTATGCCATGTCAGATTTAAGCCCTGACTGGATGAAGATCAGCTAATTAGAGCTCAAGAAACTCCCAACTAAGAAACAAAGAACTTTTAAGTACTTTTAAAGTGTCATGGGGGAGATGCACTAAGCAGTGATATATAGGTTATAAAGTGGAGATAACTTCTCCAGTTTATCACTTCTCAAATTCCTAAGTTATTCTATGGAGCCTACGCACTAAGATTTCTTCAGCTTTGGAGATCTTAGAGCATAAGCTCTATAGAATAACATAGGAATTAGATAAATGATAAACTGGAGAAGTCATCTCAACTTTATCACCTCTTTATCACCGCTTAGTGAATCTCCCCCATGTCTATGGTTACTGAGTGCATGCAGAACTGAGAATACTGAACAATCATAAATTAACTCTCCAACCGAGAGAGCTCTGCACTTGTTAAATGCATACAATTTGTCAGGGCCAGCATAAATGCAGGGTCATGTGACTGAAATGTTTGTGAAAATATGTTTGCTTTTGTTTTTTTTACTTTACTTATCTAAGATTTCAATTAGTAATCAATAGATTTAGCATTGCCATGATTTGAAATATATACACTTTACTATGTAGGATGAGTATCTCAATATTTACAGCAAGGTTTTTATTATGTTATGTATTAATTTCAACACATCATTTGGTTTTAGTATGCAGTATAAACATTTCAGAATATCATATACTGTAATTATTTTATGATTATTTATATAACATACGCATTTTCACTATATATCATTCACTAAGTGATGTATATTTTAATGCTATATGTTTTAATTATATATATTCTTCAGTATATACATTTATGAATTGTTTAATAAGAAAACTGCATTAGCAAAACTGAATTAGGTCCCTAATGTCCCCTCATATGTGTTCCTCCATCATGCTGATAATAGGACTTTCTAATTTTCAGAAATAGTTTTTAATTTTATCATGTAGACAAGATTTTAAACCCCTGAGGCCTGACTCTAAAGCTAAATATAATATCAACATTATGTTCAACAATCAACCAAATAGATGTAATAAAATTATCTGTGCTTTCTTAGTACTTATGGATAATCTCATGAGAGTGATGAGTTGTACAAAAATGAAGTACTAGGTAATTTAAATGTTTTAAATGCATTTTATTTTCACATATTTGGTTTAGGCCCAAAGCTATTTTGTTTGGTACAAATTGACCATATTTGTGTTCATAATTATGATTGAGATTATTTGCTGAAATTGTTATGTCCCTTACTGCAAGCATTTCCCATTAGGAATAGGATCATTACCTTGTTGAAACCATAACCTGAACTAGCAGTGTCAAGATAAATTATACAATAAGAGCCATAGCCTGTTCTAACAAATAAGCAGCTTTTGCATCTGCTTGGGGACCCCCATCTGTCCCAAGTGCCTGATAGCAAATGTGCATTGCATAGCAATGAAAATGATTGATTGTGATTCTAATTATTAATAATAACCACAAGACAACCTATAGTCATCTCACAATACTAGACAGACTGAGACACTCAAGGACAAGCAGCAAAAGTTAGGTTGGAGGAATTAACCAACAGTGTGTTAAAAAAAAGTGTTTAAAAAAAGTGGAAGAACAGACTGAGATAAAAAAGAGATTAGGTGAGCATGGCATGACATTAAAATGGTATGTTTCAAAAAGAAATACAAAAGAGGGAGACACTGAAAAATTTAGTAGAAAGTGATAAAGAAAATACGATTCATTAGGAATAAAAGGAGACTGAGCAATGACACATTTTAGGTAAGGATGGTGAGTGGAAATTTAAAGGAGCAGTGCCTCCTAGGACAAAATTTAGAATTTGCATCATGTTAATGGAAGAATATGAATCATAACTGTATTTCTGTTTTTCCCTCACATCTATTATTCCATCAATAATGCTAAAAACAGTTTAGCAAGCTTCTTCTGTTGCTATAGCTTCCTTGCTTTCATCTTTCCTATACTGTTTATGCCAGCTACTAAATTCCAGGTCATTCTGCTCCTTCAAATATACTTCATTGCACTTTGTGTTGCAGTGTTAGTTTAAAGCAAAGCACCATGACACTTACGTATATGCTTGTTCCACTTATTCTTGTTTATGTACAAGAGTGGGTGTAAGTAAGTCAGTATGTCAAGTTTCACTGTTCCTAGCTATCTGTTTGTCTTTAATTTATTATGATGTCTGTCACTGATTAGTCAAAAGGATCTTTTCTGTGTTTTTATTTTTTCAACTCCCCTTACTCCCTTTACACTCACACCCAGTGAACTATCAGTCACTACCACCAATGCAACTTCAGCTACTATAGCTCCCTCTCTGCCTATCTACCTACACTACTACTAGCTAGCATCAACAAATCAGCTGATTTCACTCTTTCCCTTCCAAGACAGACTGGTAAAGTGTGGGAAACTGACACCTCTTTAATACTAGCATAGAAGAAATACATAGGTAAACTCTCTACGTGTTGGAGGGAAATGCATTACAATCACTGGTTTCAATGCAATGCAAAAGGCAGGAAAATATGAAAATGTCACTTTTCCCCAGCAGGAGGTACTTGCTATGAGGGGAAACTGTTCACAATATAGAAGAATCCAGCTATTCCCCAGCAGCATTTTTTATGGATGGGTGAAATGTCCAATTTTTTCCAGCTGGAATGTTGAAGAAAAACACACAATTTTCTGACTTTTCCCCAGAACTTCCACTCATAAATGTTCCACTGTTTCACTGATATCACAGAGTTTCCCACAACAGTGGATCCATTTTCTGCTTATGTTTTCCAATGGCAGCAACATTTCCCATCCCCATACCACAGAAACCCAGAACGTCCCTCCATGCAACATTGTGTAGAATAAGCAGGGAAGAGCGTGGGATGAGACAGAGAGAGATGAAATATATATATATATATATATATATATATATATATATATATTAAAATAAGAATAAAGTTGTTTGAAGTACTGGCTAGCACTATGACCACTGTTATCAAACAACAAGAGAAGCTGAATTGACCGAGATGCTATTTGTAGTCAGCAGCACCAGTGGTAAAGGGCACCCACATACTCCTAACCCAGTGATGCCCAGTCTCAGACATCTTCCCTTCGGTTGTTGGGAATTATATTGAAGAAGGAGGCAGAACTAGCTAGCAGTATGAACAGTACATGACAGCTGCCAATGTGCCATCTTTTAAGGAGATGGCAAGTGAGACAGTAGGGGACCCACTGTCACACTTGTCATTACCAACCAGTCCTATAAAGTGTCAAAAGACTGTGGGGTGATGAAAGTGAGAGTGATGGTGGAACAGCAAGGATGGAAAAGAGTATGAGGTTGTTTTTGGCAGAAACTGATAGGGAATGGAAGAAAGAGGTGCAAATGGGGATAGGCATCACCATCACCATCAATGATATTCTGGATATTTCTGCTGCTGTAATTTCTGCTGCTGAGTTGTCAGAAGCAGATTTTCATCATCTCAAAGCAGCAGGACAATGACAAGCAGGCTAGTGTGCCACAGACCACTTTGGCCACAATGGAACTGGGTTCAGAAAGAAATTATATGGGTCCAGGAGAGGTTCCACTTGTCACCATTACTCCTGTTCCTAGCTCCAGTGCTGATACAGAGGGAGCAGAATTACCTGACCCAGCAGGAGGAACAGAACAAGAAGGCAATTTTTCTCCACCTGTCCCCTCACTGAAATCATGGGTGTGGAAATATTTTCCCTTGGAGCAGGCACAGTGCAGTCATCTGGTATATATGCCTTCATAACCCTTTGAGTGCCAGAGAGGGTACACGCCTTGAGGATTAAAAGGGGTAAATAATCACTTGGAAAGCAAGGCTTTGCAATCCCCCTCTAGTCCTCAAAGGGTTAAAAGTGGAATACACACTGGTTGAATACAAGTTGTTTTCTTTTCCAAATAAGCATTCCTGGAGTTAAAATCCCATGTATATCTATGAAAGTTAATTTCCACTTTATGACATAGTTTGTTCCAGAATTATACCTCTTTAGCTTTATGAACAAGGCCCAATGTGGCAGAAAAAGAATAGACAAGATTTTTGTTGTTTTTCTGTATTAGTATATAACTTTCTAGATTTTTTGCTGAAATGTTACATTACCACCCTATAGGCTGGATCAGTCTGCTTCAGTGTAAGCAATAGACAGTTAATTTGCACATCTCTATGTGCCAGCAAATCAAAGCTCACTCTGTTTTTGAAGAGAGAATTGTAATAAAAGGATGAGATAGCACTTCAACTCTTTTTATAATAAAAAAAATATAATAATACATTTCTGCTGTGGGAAGCAATGTTGTCAGACTGACTCTATTCTATGCATCCGGTAGTCTCCTACATGTATATTCTGCAAACACTGACATTCTTTTCTTCTATTAAAAGGAATGTGGAGAAAAAAAAGCTATTGTAAATTTACAGATTGCAACATGTTCTCTCTCCCCTATTGTTAGATTCAGCATCAGTAACTTTGATAGTTACTATTATGTCTGTGGGTTTTCTTTGAGTGGATTGTGAATATTATAACTAAAAAAAAATATTATTACCATTCTTAAACAATTTTGGAAGAATTCAAAGACAATCTTATGGTACTGGTAATTATTACATAATCCCAAAGATAAATCTAGGGATGAGACATGCAAGGAGTAAAACTTAACTATTATTTAGAAAGTTTAATGATGCAATAAAAAGAAAATGCATGTAGTAGAAATGTGTTGCAGGGGAAAAATAATCCTGCTTACCATTTAGTGTATTGATAAATAGATTTGGGGGGCAAGTGCTTTTTTATGTGAATTTTCACTTAAATTTCTTGATTTGCTAAGATTTCTGTCTTTCTGCTAACCCCCATTGAATTTCTCTATGACTGTGATAATTTCACTACTATAAAAATACTGAACCTCCTGGCATTTTGTAAGGTGTAGTTGAGTTAGAGAGAGCTGTAGGAACAGAGAGCAAACAAGAGAAGAAAATACTTTCTGGAGTAATTGTGTAGTGAGAAAGAATTTGCAAACACCACCAGTATATTAGTTGTTTCTGTTGCTTTGGAGAATGATGCTCTGAAGTGGAATACTCTAGCAGCAGAAACAACATTCCAAGTAGGGGTGGGAAAAAAGTGTGAAAATTTTCCAGTTTGACTTTTCGCGAAAACTTGCCGATTTTTTGCTCTTTCCGCAAAAGTTTTTGCCATTCCGCCTATGCAAAAATGTCCTCCTTTTGAACTATTTTAACACAATTTTTGCCCATTTTAATCCTTTGAGTGCCAGAGGGATATGGAATGCATTGCTTTGCAATGCATTCCATACCCCTCTGGCACTCAGAGGGTTAACACATTTTTTGCCTATATTTCCTATAGGTGCTACATTTCCCACTGTAATATTACTTCTCCTGAGGGCTGTAGTAATGTGTAATGTAATGTGTAATCTTAGAAGGAGGATAGCGATTTGACACAAACCTGATAATAGTAAAAAACTATATACATACACAAATCACACCATACCAACCAGTCCCCCCACCACCACTACAATACACTCTGTCACATTGTAGATCGTACTTTATTTTTTTATTACTTGACTTGATGAATATGTGCCAGTGTCACTTAAGCAGGAAGTTAGTGTTGTGGGCAAAGGACAAATGCATTCTGCATGCTAACACATTTTCAAGCCATATGTTGCTGTAGGACTCACAATGACTTTCAGACACTTATTTCTAAACTACAGCCCTCAGAAGAAGTAATATTACAGTGGGAAATGTAGTACCTATAGGAAATATAGGCAAAAATATGTTAAAATAGGCTATATGGAGGACATTTTTGCATAGGTGAAAAGGCGAAAACTTTCACGGAAAAAGTAAAAAATCGGCAAGTTTTCACAAAAAGTAATGCGGGAAATTTTCCACACTTTTCACCCACCCCTATCTGTGAACACTGTTTCCAAGAGATATGTAAAATAACACCTTGATGTACTTGATAAATTGAAGATTGCTGTTTATTTGAATTGTTTATGAAATATTTTGATCAAATATGTTAAAGAGATAGAAATATTTCAAAATAAAAGCAGTTCCAATTAATCTTTATAGTATTTGGGCCATGGAAAGTGTTATTTCAATACTGAAGTATTCCCTTCCCGCCCCTTTTACCACGTGTAAGCCACCTCCCCTCAAATGTGGAATCTGGACTTAAGACCAGACAGCCCATAGCAAGGGACAATCTTCTATCTGTGAGAACAATGAAAACCCTGTCCCCCTTGACAAGTTTTTGGGGTTTTCCCTTATGCTAACTGAAGATTGTCCCTCTCTGCAAGACATATGGATGCCACCTTTCTGTTCTGAAGTGTGCAGTGTTACATCAGTAAAAGGGGTGGGAGGGGGCTACTTTATCATTCAATTACTCTTGAACTACAACTCTGAAAGTATTGAAATAACACTCTCCATGGTCCAAATACTATGAAGATTAATTGGAGCTGCATTTATTTTGAAACATTAATATCCCTTGAAGCATAATTCAGATGAACATATTTTGTTAAAAGTCATCAGGCTTCATGAGTGGTACCACTAGTTAGCCTTTCCTATTACAGTTTATCTACTTTGATGTTGACATACTAATGCAAAATACTTGAAAGGTACAGAGGTCTAGCATTCAAGGGAGTAGACTCCCTATTTAAAGGAGTGAGAACTTTTGGGAATTATTCTATATTCCCATGGTGCAGTTGCTCCACTTCTTAGTATATCAACCTCTATAAATATTATATCACTGCAAGATAAATCAGCTGATATGCTAGGACCCAGTATGTTTCCCTTTTACCAATAATGGTTGCTTACCTCATCCCATAAATTGGTTCTTTCTGGATAAAACACTGACATTTATAATAAAGTACACCTAGCCTTTTCAAATTAAAAATAGCTAAATCATACAATATCACTTGGCTTCATCCCTCAACTTTAGCAAATCCCTTTCTGTTGCTCAGTTACCAAATTACATTGAAATGTATTAACACTGCTAAGGTCAGTTAATCCTGCACCTTGAAATCTTCACAAAATAAGGTCTCCTAGGTTATTCTGTGCATTGGCTAGTGGGAAATGTTTAATCAAGAACATCATTTTTCCATATATGTGTTCCTCTAATACCCCAGGGTGCTTCATGGATCACTGCTACCACATGCTAGGCTAAAAGATGTTTTTTAACTCTGAATCTGAAAGGTGAATTACTAAGGCTGCAGGAAAAGCTTGCTGGATTTAGAAGTAAATGCAGCTGCAATCCAGCTTGTTTACCAATCTCTACCAGGGATTCACAGCTCCAGTAGACTTAAGCCATTATACTCTATAATAACAACATTATTTCCCCCCCACATTTCAGCCATAATAAAAATACACCATCTAATGATTGCATGATGCTAACATTTGTTTTTCAAAACAGGGAACTCATAATGCATTGTAATAAATAAACCACAAAATTAAATGGTTTTAAGTGTGTGTTTCCAGCTTTGTTTTAACTGCAGGCTTTTACAGTGCAGTGCAGTTCAATGCACTGAGTATCACTTATCATGGTAAGTAAATATGAATGCATATCCTTTAAAAAGGAGAGGAAACTCCAGGTTTCCATCCTTGAGGACAGGGCCACGGAAGCTGAACTGACATATGTTGACCAAGCAACGGAAGTGATGTATGATAATTTATAGGCTGCCACTTTGATTTTAAATCTGTGTCTCTCTGATCTTAACATGACCCATACATTCTAAAGGGCACAAAACATTGTAGAACATAGTGATAAACCAGGTAAGATGATGGCCTATTTGATTAAAACTAACCAGAGGTCTAATTGTAATGCTTGTACTTGTGATGATTTTGGACATGGCCAGGAGATTAATCATAATTTGCTAACTTCTACTCTCAACTATGTAGTTTATAGGATAGCCAAAGAGCAGTTGAAAATTTCATCCTTCCTCCATGGTTGTGGGCTACCCAACCTCACCTACCCAGACAGATGCTTGACTCCCCATCATGACTCAGGAGGTGGTGGAGACGATACAGTTGTTCCCGAACAATAAAGCTCCGGGTAGAGATGGGCTGCCAGCTGAGTTGTACAAAACCCTGTGGAAATCCTGACACCTCACATACTCAATGCTTTTCTTTCCACTTTCGATGATGTTTCTCTTCCACCCTCCATGAATTCTGCCTCCATTGTAGTGCTTACCAAGCCTGGGAAGGATCTCTCTGTTTTTGAGTCTTAGTGGCCTATTTGGTTGAACCAAGTGATATTGTAAAGTGCTGCGGAATAAGTTGGTGCTATGTAAATAAAGATTAATAATAATAATAATAATTATATCAACACAGATTCACTCGGATCAGACAGGGTTCATGCTAGGGAAAGCTTCTCTGCGTCTTTCAGAGCTCCGCTGTGGATATCCCCAAATCATATTTTCGGGAGTTGGATGGGCTTACATCCACCATCTTGTAGGGTAGCAGCAGGGCAAGGATCAAATTGGCGACCTTGCACAGACCTCATTTGGGGGGGTATAGAACTTCCAGATTTCTACTCCTACTACCTAGCCACTCAGTCACAATATGCAGCGGTGTGGGCTTACCTTAAAACCTCCAATGCCTTCTTGGCTCTGGGCAGTGCTACCCTGTGTGGTGGCATATCTCCTGCAGATACCTCTCTTGGGGCCACAGCTGGGGTCCTCACTGACCACTGCTGCAACTGCTACCCTTAGTGTCTCCTGGGTTATATTGCTGTGGATCCAATGACTCATCTCTGGGATAATGCCACCTTGGGGCACCTCCTGCAGCTGGACTTTGGATCTCTGTAGATAGACACTGTATTTCTACTGTGGGACACTTGTACTGTGGTAATATACTTAAAGGGATAATAATACTTGATTTTCACTTAAATAATATTGTTAGGCTTAAAAACCAAACAAATCATACCATCCATGTCTCACTTGCTTAACTTTTATAATTATTTAGAAGATACAGCAATACAGGTGAGGTAAGACATGTCCACTCCGTCTTGTTGCCACCATGCAGTCTTTGTAATGCACTCCCCTTTTCTCTGAGCTTCAGTAGGTCAAGTGTCACCTTTCCATAGCCATAGTGCATTACATTGGCTTGCTTTTCTGATGAACATTGAGTTTCTGAGAAGAACAATTCCAGTCTATGCTTTGTTGTAAGTTATACAAATAACCTACAACACAGCAATAGACTGAGAGGGCATGTCTTACCTCTGCTGTATTGCTGTATCTCCTCCCTGTGGACACTCCGTATGGTCCCAGGATCAGATTTATCTTCTTAGAGCTTGAGGGGTGACATACTAAAAAGGGGAGGGAGGGGAAAAATATTATTGGTAATTGCTAAATAACTATAAAAGTTAGACAAGTGAGCCAAGGATGGCATGATTTGTTTTTTAAGCTTAACAATGCTAACTAAAGGGAAAATCAAGTATTACTATCCCTTTAAATCATTCCAGCAGCTTAGGTATGAATTTGGGATTCCTAGCTCTTTATTCTACACCTACTTGTGCTTCCGTCATGTGTTTTGGTAGCAGTGGCCCTGGGGGTGCTCGGGTGGTTGAAGAGTTTCAACAACAGAACTCAAGACTCACCAACAGAGATCTATGGTTTCCCTTCTTTATGGATTAATACAGAAACACTCTCCCTCTGCCATCTCATGTCTGCGCGCTAAACGAGAGGCAGACTTGGGTGTTTTGGAAGACTGGGAGTGGGATATGGCCTTGGTGAGCTCATCTATGGTTTCTGTGCATGTCAATAACCAACTCTTGCAACTGAATATTTTACATAGAGTCTATCATATACCCTCTCTACTTATTGTGATACGGGACTCCGATTGCTGCCCACATTGTGGTGAAAAGGGGGGGTACATTTATCACGGTGCCCGTGCTCCCCTTGCTACTTTCTGTCAGTCTACACTGAGCTTTGCTCCCATTGGCTATTTTGTGTTTGTCCCGCCCAGTATGGCCATTATATACTGGGCTCTGGCACCCCTCCGGTGCCCTTTCGTGGTGTTCCTGTAGCAGTGCTTGTTTCTGCTCAGTGATTCCCAGTGTACCGACTTGGCCTGTCTGACTACTCTGCATCTCGTCTCCTGCCTGTGTACCGACCCAGATTGCTTGACCATTCTTCTGTGCCTGCTCCTGTGTACCGACCCGGCTTGGCTGACGTTCCTGCTTCTGTGTACCGACCCGGCGTGGCTGACATTCCTGCTCCTGTGTACCGACCCGCCTTGGCTGATGTTCCTGCTCTGTGATTCGACCCGGCTTGGTTTTCGTTCCTGCTCTGGCTGCCTCTGTGTCACCTTGGCGACATTCCTATCCATCAGGCATTTGGTGTAGCTTCCGGTTGGTTACGACTAGTGATGAGCGAGCATGCTCGGCCGAAGCTCGGTTCGGCTCGAGCATCGCTCTGCTCGGCACATGGCGGTACTCGTACGAGTACCGCATGTGCTCGCCCGCCATGTTCGGGTCTCCTCCCCGCACGTTTCGCGGCTGCTGCGCAGCCAATAAACGTGCAGGGAGGCTCTGACATCAGTGTAATGCCAGCAGCCATGTTGGCTGCTGGCATTACACTGATTGGCTGGCCAGAACCCGTGATCGGGTGCTGTATAGCACCTGACCAGCGAGTTCGGCTCAGTCTTAGCCAGGGAGAGATGAGGATAGGAAGGGAAAGTCAGTGTAGGGAGAAGAAAAGCGAATTTGTAAAAAAAAAGACCCAAAAGTCCTTTTTAGGACTATTGTGTGTGGGGGCAGCAGTTTATTTTGTTTGGGGGGGCAGAGATATAAAAAAAAAAACTTCACATATTCTGTTCACTGTGCCTAGCCGCAGATTAGCAGCACATTCTGTTTAGTGTGCAAAGTTGCAGATTAGAGCACATTCTGTTCAGTGTGCAAAGTTGCAGATTAGCAGCACATTCTTTTTAGTGTGCAAAGTTGCAGATTAGAGCACTTCTGTTCAGTGTGCAAAGTTGCAGATTAGCAGCACATTCTTTTTAGTGTGCAAAGTTTCATATTAGCAGCACATTCTGTTTAGTGTGCAAAGTTTCAGATTAGCAGAACATTCTGTTTAGTGTGCAAAGTGTAAAATATCAAAGTCACATATTCCATTCAATGTGCGTAGCCGCAGATAAGAAGCACATTCTGTTTAGTGTGCAAAGTTGCATATTAGGAGAACATTCTGTTAACTGTGCAAACTGTAAAATATCAAAGTCACATATTCCATTCACTGTGCGTAGCCGCAGTTAAGAAGCACATTCTGTTTAGTGTGCAAAGTTGCATATTAGGAGAACATTCTGTTAACTGTGCAAACTGTAAAATATCAAAGTCACATATTCCATTCACTGTGCCGAGCCGCAGTTAAGAAGCACATTCTGTTTAGTGTGCAAAGTTGCATATTAGGAGAACATTCTGTTAACTGTGCAAACTGTAAAATATCAAAGTCACATATTCCATTCACTGTGCCGAGCCGCAGTTAAGAAGCACATTCTGTTTAGTGTGCAAAGTTGCATATTAGGAGAACATTCTGTTAACTGTGCAAACTGTAAAATATCAAAGTCACATATTCCATTCACTGTGCCGAGCCGCAGTTAAGAAGCACATTCTGTTTAGTGTGCAAAGTTGCATATTAGGAGAACATTCTGTTAACTGTGCAAACTGTAAAATATCAAAGTCACATATTCCATTCACTGTGCGTAGCCGCAGTTAAGACGCACATTCTGTTTAGTGTGCAAAGTTGCATATTAGGAGAACATTCTGTTAACTGTGCAAACTGTAAAATATCAAAGTCACATATTCCATTCACTGTGCCGAGCCGCAGTTAAGAAGCACATTCTGTTTAGTGTGCAAAGTTGCATATTAGAAGAACATTCTGTTAACTGTGCAAACTGTAAAATATCAAAGTCACATATTCCATTCACTGTGCCGAGCCGCAGATAAGAAGCACATTCTGTTTAGTGTGCAAAGTTGCATATTAGGAGAACATTCTGTTAACTGTGCAAACTGTAAAATATCAAAGTCACATATTCCATTCACTGTGCCGAGCCGCAGTTAAGAAGCACATTCTGTTTAGTGTGCAAAGTTGCATATTAGGAGAACATTCTGTTAACTGTGCAAACTGTAAAATATCAAAGTCACATATTCCATTCACTGTGCCGAGCCGCAGTTAAGAAGCACATTCTGTTTAGTGTGCAAAGTTGCATATTAGGAGAACATTCTGTTAACTGTGCAAACTGTAAAATATCAAAGTCACATATTCCATTCACTGTGCCGAGCCGCAGTTAAGAAGCACATTCTGTTTAGTGTGCAAAGTTGCATATTAGGAGAACATTCTGTTAACTGTGCAAACTGTAAAATATCAAAGTCACATATTCCATTCACTGTGCCGAGCCGCAGATAAGAAGCACATTCTGTTTAGTGTGCAAAGTTGCATATTAGGAGAACATTCTGTTTACTGTGCAAAGTTGCAGATTTGCAGCACATATTCCGTGTAATATGAAGAAGGCGGGTAAAAAGGGACGGGGAAGTGGACGTGATCCTGATAGTTCAGGGCGCGGGTCAGGATGCGTAGAAACTGTGCCTGGTGCCAGAGCACAAGACAGAAAGACATCCACCATACCTAGCTTCATGTCTCAGTTTACAGGGTGTCGCAGGACATCACTCTCGAGGTCCGACCACTGCGAACAGGTGGTCGGTTGGATGTCAGCTGATACTGCTTCCAGTCGGTTAAGCACCACCCTGTCTTCCACCAAGTCCACTCTCAGTAGCCAAGAGTCTGGTCAACATAATCCTCACCCTGATCATCCTTCCTCCCACCATAGAGGATCTGGTCAAAGAAGTGATCCCACACTGGGATATAGTGAGGAGCTCGTCTCATCACCAATCCTTAATTTGAACCTCTCTCCAAGCACGCTTGCAGAGGAACATGACATCTTGTGCCCTGATTCACAACCTCTAGAGGGTACCCAATCACAAGAAGATGACAGAGGTGAACGGCATTTAAGGTCAAAGGAAGTGGATGATGATGATGATGAGACACAGTTGCCATTAAATCAACCACTATTACTGTCTCAAGACCTTGATGAGGAGGATGATATACAGTTGTCAATGACTGAGTATGTGGTGGGATCAAGACATGAGGAGGATGATCAGAGTGAGGAAGTGGAGGAGGACTTGGTGGACGATGAGGTGACTGACCCCACCTGGGAAGGTGTAGAGCCGAGCGATGACAGCAGTCCTGAGGGTGAGCCATCTGCAGCACCGTAACAGGCTGGAAGAGGCAGTGGTGTGGCTACAGAAAGAAGGCGGACCGCACCAAACCGGCCCGCAAATGTTCCACGGAGCACCCCCTTGCGTAAATCTCCCTTGCCAAGGGGTAGGTGTTCCGCGGTATGGCGTTTTTTTAAGGAAAGTGCGGACGACAAAAGAATTGTAGTTTGCAACCTGTGCCACACCAGAATGAGCCGAGGCATGAACACTAGAAACCTCACCACCACCAGCATGATCCGACACATGGCATCCAAGCACCGTAATAAGTGGGAGGAACGCCCGGATCGCCAATCTGTGTCTGCAGGCCACACCACTGCCTCCTCTTCCCCTGTTTTCGGTGCCGGCCAATCACCTGTCGAAGGCGCAGGCCCGCATACCTCCCGCCCTGCACCTGTACCATCTGAAGCACCATCAGCGACCACATCCACTTCCCTGTCCCAGCACAGCGTCCAAATGTCGTTACCCCAGGCATTTGAGCGCAAGCGAAAATACCCAGCCACCCACCCACAGGCCATAGCACTAACCTCACACCTTTCCAAATTACTGGCCATCGAAATGCTGCCATTTAGGCTTGTGGAGACTGAGTCCTTCCGCAGCCTGATGGCAGCAGCTGTCCCTCGGTACGCAGTCCCCAGCCGCCACTACTTTTCCCGGTGTGCCGTCCCCGCCTTACACCACCACGTGTCCCGTAACATCACCCGTGCCCTGACCAACGCAGTTACTGGGAAGGTCCACTTAACGACTGACACATGGACAAGTGCTTGTGGCCAGGGACGCTACAATTCCCTGACGGCACACTGGGTGAATGTCGTGGAGGCTGGGAGCGACTCGGACCCTGGGATGGCACAGGTGCTACCCACGCCGAGGATTGCGGGCCCTACCTCCATCAGGGTTTCCGCCAGCACCTACGTTATTGGCTCCTCCTCCTCCGTTTCCACCTCCAAATTCTCTGCACGCAGCGCCACTCACCCATCAGCCGGTAGCTGGAAGCAGTGTAGCACTGCAGTGGGGAAGCGTCAACAGGCCGTGCTGAAGCTGATCTGCCTTGGGGACAAACAGCACACGGCCTCAGAGCTGTTGCAGGGGATTAGTCACCAGACCGAGCAGTGGCTCTCGCCACTCAACCTGCAACCAGGCATGGTTGTGTGTGATAATGGGCGTAACTTGGTGGCGGCTTTGGAGCTCGGCAAGCTCACACACGTACCATGCCTAGCGCATGTATTTAATTTAGTGGTTCAGCGATTTCTAAAAACCTACCCCAATTTGCATGATCTCTTGACCAAGGTGCGCCGCGTGTGTGCACATTTCCGTAAGTCATCTACAGCTTCAGCCGGCCTGTTGAAGCTGCAGCAGCGCTTACAATTGCCAGCTCACCGGCTGCTGTGTGACGTGAGCACGCGCTGGAACTCCACCTTCCACATGTTGGCCCGGCTTTGTGAGCAGCAGAGGGCAGTAGTGGAGTACCAGCTGTTACACGGTCATCGCCTCTCCGTTCAACTTCCTGTAATCAGAAGTGAGGAGTGGGAATGGATGTCAGACCTCTGTGAGGTTTTACGCAATTTTGAGGAATCGACACAGATGGTGAGCGGCGATAACGCTATTATCAGTGTAACCATCCCACTTCTGTGTCTACTGAAACGCTCGCTGCTCACAATTAAAACTGACGCTTTGCATGTGGAAGAGGTGGAAATGCGGGAGGAAGAGCTTACACAAGGTGATAGCCAGAGCACCCTCACTTCGTCTTCTCAGCGACAATTGGAGGAGGCGGAGGAGGAGGAGGAGGAAGACACGGTTGCCTCCGCTACAGAGGGTAGCCATGGAACTTTAGTTCCATCTCTTCAGCGTGGGTGGGCAGAAGAGGAGGAAGAGGATGAGGAGATTGAGAGTCATCCTCCTGGTGAGGACAGCGAAATCTTGCCTGTTGGTACTCTGGCACACATGGCTGACTTTATGTTAGGCTGCCTTTCCCGTGACCCACGCGTTATACGCATTTTAGACAACACGGATTACTGGGTGTTCACCCTTCTGGACCCCCGCTACAAAGAGAATTTCTCATCTCTTATTCCTCCGGTGGAGAGGACAAGCAAAATGGTGCAATACCAGAAGGTTCTTGTTGAAAAATTGCTCCAAAATTTTACATCTGACAACGCTGGCGGCAGAGTACGTGCTACCTTGGCCAACCGAGAAGGGGAGAAAAGGGGAGCACACAGCAGTTCCGACAAAGGCAGGGCAACACTCTCCAAGGCGTGGGACACCTTCATGACACCCCGCCAGCACCCTCACCCTGATGCGCAGCCTAGTGTCACAAGGAGGGAAAAGTTTTGGAAGATGGTGAAGGAGTACGTAGCAGACCGTGTCAGCGTCCTCAATGATCCCTCTGTGCCTTACAACTACTGGGTGTCCAAGCTGGACACGTGGTATGAACTGGCACTCTACGCCTTGGAGGTGCTGGCCTGCCCTGCCGCCAGCGTTCTGTCTGAGCGGGTATTTAGTGCTGCTGGTGGCATCATAACAGATAAGCGTATCCGCCTTTCCACCGAAAATGCTGATAGGTTGACACTTATAAAAATGAACAAGGCCTGGATTTCCCCTGACTTCTCCACTCCACTGGAGGAAAGCCCCGGGGGAACATAAAGTACCTTTATATATGTTATTTACAATGATGGGAATACTCTGTATTCCCATTCACCCCTTCCACACAAAAAACGGGTATATGGTTGACTCTCTTCCATATGCCCAGTGATATAATTTTTATATAGGGCCAGCTCACCAGCGGGCCCAGTGATATAATTTTTATATAGGGCCAGCTCACCAGCGGGCCCTGTGATATAATTTTTATATAGGGCCAGCTCACCAGCGGGCGCAGTTTGACAATTTTTGTATAGGTCAGCTCACCAGCGGGCCTTCTCATATAATGTTTTATTGGGTCAGCTCTCTAGCGGGCCCTCTCATATAATGTTTTATAACGTCAGCTCACTAGCGGGCCTTCGCATATAATGTTTAGGATGGTCAGCTCCGCAGCAGACCCTCACCCATAATGTTTTAGATGGTCGGCTCAGCGCACGTTTCCCTCTTAATCATGGCCCCAGTTCAGAAAAATCGAGGAAATTTTTGGGAGAATTTGCCTCTGCACACGTTTCCCTCTTAATCATGACCTCAGTTCAGAAAAATCGAGAAAATTTTTGGGAGAATTTGCCTCTGCGCACGTTTCCCTCTTAATCATGGCCTCAGTTCAGAAAAATCGAGGAAATTTTTGGGAGAATTTGCCTCTGCGCACGTTTCCCTCTTAATCATGGCCCCAGTTCAGAAAAATCGATGAATTTTTTTGCAGAATTTGCAGATGATATACAAGTAAATATACAGCAAATACTGTTTGGTAACAATTTTTCGCCTAAAGTCGTTTTTATCTGCCTTTTTGTGTGTTTTACGGTCAGTCTGTAAAAATGGCGTACTACGGGCGAAAGATCGTTCCCAGCAGCGACGTTGGAGTCCAAGATGCATCCAGACATCCTCCCTATGCTGTCCCTGAACCATTTCTGTGGTGTTTCCATCATTTTCTGCCCTTTTCCTATGGACCAGGCACCCTCCCCTCATCAGAGCAGGGGGTGCCTGGTGTAATGCTCGAGTCCTCCCATTGACTTCAATGGGGCTCGGGTGCTCGGCCGAGCACTCGAGCCTCCGGGGGCGCTCGGTCAGAGCACCCGAACACCCGAGCATTGGGGTGCTCGATCATCACTAGTTACGACCTCAGGGCAAGTTGCTCGGTTGCCCAGTCAGTCCGGTCATGGCAGTGTTCAGTTGTGTCTCCGTACTGCCCCTGCAGAGTGCAATTGGCCTAGTCTCCATTACTGCTACGGCAGTGTGATATTGGCCTTGTTTCCGTTACTGCTCCTGCAGAGCACAAGTGGTCTGGTCTCTGTTACTGCTACGGCAGTGTGCCATTGGCCTTGTCTCCGTTACTGCTCCTGCAGAGCGCAAGTGGCCTAGTCTCTGTTACTGCTATGGCAGTGTGCCATTGGCCTTGTTTCCGTTACTGCTATGGCAGTGTGCTATTGGCCTTGTCTCCGTTGCTGCTCCTGCAGAGTGCAAGTGGTCTGTCTCCGTTACTGCTATGGCAGTGTGCCATTAGCCTTGTCTTTATTACTGATCCTGCAGAGCTCATGTGGCCTAGTCTCCATTCTGCTCCGGCAGTGTGCCATTGGCCTTGTCTCCTTTACTGCTCCTGCAGAGTGCAAGTGTCTGTCTCCGTTACTGCTACGGCAGTGTACCATTGGCCTTATCTACGTTACTGCTCCTGAAGAGCACAAGTGACCTAGTCTCCATTACTGCTACGGCAGCGTGCCATTGGCCTTGTTTCCGTTACTGCTATGGCAGTGTGCTATTGGCCTTGTCTCCGTTGCTGCTCCTGCAGAGTGCAAGTGGTCTGTCTCCGTTACTGCTACGGCAGTGTACCATTGGCCTTGTCTACGTTACTGCTCCTGCAGAGCACATGTGACCTAGTCTCCATTACTGCTACGGCAGCGTGCCATTGGCCTTGTCTCCATTACTGCTCCTGCAGAGTACAAGTGTCTGTCTCCGTTATTGCTACGGCAGTGTGCCATTGGCCTTGTCTCCGTTACTGCACCTGCAGATTGCAAGTGGCCTGTCTCCATTACTGCTACAGCAGTGTGCCATTGGTCTTGTCTACGTTACTGCTTCGGCAGAGTGCAAGTGGTCTGGTCTCCGTTACTGCTACGGTAGTGTCATATGTTGCTCAATTCCTGATATTACTCTGGCAGTTCATGTTTGTTCTGCTAACCTATTTCTGGGCATTACGCATCCTTAAGCTCTCTATATGGAGTGAGCGCCATCACAGACCTCTCTTCACATGGGACTGTTTACACTCATTGAAGACCATTAACCCATGCAGTACCTTTCTCCTGGGAATTCATCGTATTCTGCCTGACCTGTGTCAGTATATGCTGTTATGGACATTATGGTTATACTGGACCTGTGTAGACATATGTATATGTAACCTGTCGTGTGTCTGTATCATTCTGCTTAAATACTACAGGACCTGTGAGGGTTATTATATTACTGTGATTTCAATAAAACTGTGTTTTATCCTAAACCACAGTGTCTGTGTGTCAAACAAACCGTTACAACCTTCTTTCATATGGGCCTGTTCTGAGGCCACATCAGTTGGAAAGTTGTATTCTGCTGTCCCCAAAGCTGGCTCTCTTGTCCATTACTCCCGATGAGATACACTGTGGTTTCATGAAGAGTTTTCTTTATTAAACTCTAATTTTAGCCTCAGGGTACTTGTACCTGTTTGGATGTCAGATTGGTCCCCATTGCATACTGGCTGGTTGAACCTCATCAATCAAAATATTCCACATTATAGGCTATTCTTATTACAATAGGGTCTGTGTATCATGATTTGAGAGTATTTGGAGTCCTTGGTTGTCTCAAATGGATTAGCTGAAGGCAAGGGAGGAGCTTTCTTTTCTTTTTTTCTTTCTCTCTTGTTTTTCTTTTCCTCTCTTCCCCCCTTTTTTTCTTCTCTTGTTTGTGGGCATAGTTAGGCCTGGGTTGATCTCTGCAGACCTTGTGCCCAGGCAGACTCAGGTGAAAGTTTTCTGAATGGGGAAGACATGTGCTGCTTGTTATGTCATATGATTTTTCTCTGCCCACTCATATTGGGCTTTACGCACTTTGCACATTTTCCATTCCACACCCCCATTTTTATTTTGTATGGTTTACGGTAAAATGTGAGACTATGTTTTGACATATTTTCTTGTGATAATGTTGACTGTGTATACACTCTGAATAATCAGTTATGCCTCTGTATTTTGCAACTGTACTGCTGTGTATATCATATAGGTACACTTTTGGTCTTCAATAAAAATATTCAAAACATGAATGCATTGTTAATGCGTGAACCTTATACATAGGAATGGAAGAAAAGTCAGGAAATGTTGGCAAAAAAAAAAAAAGTCCTGCTTTTTTGCAAACATTTCCGCCTATAAAAAGTCCATAAAATGTTTGCTTTTTTCAATGAGAACTTTGCCATGTTTTCTATGACTTCAAGATTTTCCATTGCAATATTATTTCTTCTGAGTAGGGGAGGGTGAAAAGTGTGAAAAATTTCCTGCATGACATTTTGTGACAACTTGCAGATTTTTTGCTTTTTTCGCAAAAAGTTTTCTACTTCTCGCCTATACAAAAATGTCCTCCTTTTTGCCTATTTTATCAAATTTTTCACCTCTATTAACACATTTTCCCTATATTTCCTGTAGGTATTACATTTCCCACTGTAATATTACTTCTTCTGAGGGTTGTAGTTTAGAAATAAGTGGCTGAAAGTCAAAGTTGTGAGTCCTACAACAACATATGGTTTGAAAAATGTGTGAGCATGCAGAGTGCATTTGTCCTTTGCCCACAACACTAACTTCCTGCTTAAATGACACTGGCACATATTCATGATGATGTCATGAGATAAAAAAAATCTACAGTATGGCAGATGTGTATTGTAGTGGTGGTGGTGTGGTGGGGGGCTGGCTGGTATGGTGTGATTTGTGTATGTATATAGTTTTACTATTGTTTGCTTCAAATCTCTATCGTCTCTCTCAGATTATTGACACACATTACTTGTCGCTCATAGTAGTGGTCCCAAGTGGGGTAGATGGTGGAAACCCTTCTTCACATCCCTCCTTCCCCTCCTCATCTGGTGCTGCTGTTAATATATTTGTCCTGGCTCTTGTCTGTCATGTGTGGTTTCTGTTACCTGTTACTCAGATGGTATGAGATGTTGGTTCATTTTTAAGAATGTTAGTCTCCCAACATTGCTGCTTGATAGCTGTATCCTGCGGTCATTGACAATATAAACAGCTGCTCTGAAAACCCTCTCAGACTCAACGCTTGCTGGAGGACAACTGAGGGTTTCCACTGCAGTATATGTCAATTCTAGCCACACACATTGCTTTGTTTGCCAATATTCCATGGCGTCATTGTTTCTGCCTAAAATGTAGCTATCCTGCAAGTATGCATAAACCATCTCACATGCAGTGGGACCACTTCTAGGAGCTACACAGTGTTCCTGTATGTTAGTTATCAAACCATACTCAGGGAGCAAGTCCCAAAGAGATGTGCTGCCACCACCAACAACAATGTTGGGTTTTTGCCACCCCTGCTGAGATCCATGAATTGCCTTGTGTTCCAAATGGGATATTCTGGTTGATGATGTAGCTGCTTCTGCTGGTTGAAATGCTTTGCTGCCTTCCTTTTCACTATATAGTCTAGATGTTTGTTGTGCCTTCACTTTCTCCCTCTCATTCGCCACAGTGCAACCCTCCACTCGATCAATAAGCATGCCTCGATATTCCTTGACAGAATCTGATTTCTCCAAGAGTTGCTGCTGATCATCATGACTCCTTGTTGTGACAAACTGCTGATGGTCCTTTGACAGAAATTCCGAAATTTTGTGTTTGAAGTGGGGGTCCTGCAAAGTGGCAAGAATGTATTCCTCATTGCTTTTAATGAACACTATGCAAGGATCTTGTTCAAAACACGCTAACATGTCATTTACCAGCTGGTGCATGTCTATGTTGTCATTCTGGTCAGATTCCTTAGCCATGCTCCTCATTATTTTCTGCAATAAAAATATCAGTGATAGAATTTCACTAATTCCTGCTCCAGTGCGACTCACCAACAGGTTGCCTCCTCAAAGGGTTTCAGTAGCTCACATAAATTGTACATTAGTTGCCACTGGCCATGTGACAAAGAGGCTCCCTCTAAAACCTTCCAGTTTTGCATGGTGTACTCGCTAATGGCCTTATTACAAATGCTCTAGCATGTACATTGTGGAATTCCACTTGGTAGGGACCTCCATTATAAGCTGGTGATGGGGTAGGATATTACACTCTTGGAATATTGAGACTTGCATGCACTGTAGGAAGAATTACAATGGGCACAGATTTTGTGGGAAATAGTAATTATCTCTTTGAGGGTTTCAGATTCTGCCAGGCATCTGGTCACAACTAAATTTAGCTCATGGGCAAACCAAGGTACATGCACCATACCACCTATCTCCAAGAAGTGATTATGTTAGAGCCACTATCAGCAAACACAAAACCAGCTTTTAAGGAGTGGGGAACAACCCATTCCTCTGTCACCTGCTCTAGCTTACTTAGAACATCTACAGCTTTTGTGGGGCTGTATCTCAAAATTCTGCATGCACAAGATGGCGTGACAATGGTATGGGCTATCTTGCTGCTGCTGCCTTTTAATCACATTGCCACAACCAGAAGCATGATTACTGGCTTTCAGCTGATGCTTTAAGCTAGTGTTGTCCACTGTTGGTGCTGGGAGGGAAACCCAGTGAGCAGTCACAGTCATATAGTCTGTGCTCTGCCCACTTGTCCACATATCTGTTGTCAGGTGGATTTTCTTTCCATAAACACTTTTCAGCCATTTGCCCATCTCATTAACCACCTGCTTGTACAACTGAGGCACAGCCATCCCGGAAAAATAACTGCAGCTTGGGATATCCAGCATGGAGCTACACATGACATAATTTATCTGAAACTTCTATTTTCTACAAAGGAATACTGCAGCATGTCCAATATTGCCAGCATCGTGGTGACGTTGCCATTGCACGGTCATACTGTGGGATTGCTTTTGTGAAGTTTTTGACTCCTTCCCAGGAACTCAGTCAATGTGGGTTTGCAGGACATGGCAGAAGAAGCCTGAAACTGTATTGCTTTACAAACATGACTTGAGGAGGTGGTGGTGGTAGAGGCAGCATGTGTGGGCAGTCTATGACTCTTGCCATCTCCTACAGCAAACTTCAGAGTCAACATACTGCTCTTCAGCAGGAGCCATAGGTGTTATTTGGACTGAATTAACTGTTTGGGACTGGCAGTAGCACAATCTCTGACACATCAATAACTCCACTACTTCTTTTTTATGCCCTAGAGCCCTGGGAACTTGGACTTTGAAGAGGTGATGATGCTGATGATGACTGATAGGGTGACTGTATGCTTTTTGACATCTGTGCTTGTCCAGGGTCAGACTTTCCAATGGCTTTCTCAAACAGTTTATAGACAGGCACATTGATCCTTTTCGGCGGTGGAAGATTTAGGCTTTGCCTTTCTGCTAACCTTATTGCTATGTCATCCTCACTCTCAGCTTCATCTGTATCTGAACAAGAGAAGGATGCTGGATGGATATATTCTAGATATGCATCATCATCATCAATCATCATCAGCAGCATCAGAACTTGACAGTTCTTGACCACTACTATACTTATATTCCTCTAAGCTTTTAGAGGTCTCAAACAATTTGTTCTTACTTTTACTGTAACAAAGTTTGCTACTACTTTGAGGACAGGTGTTTTGGTTCTTGTTTGTCTCACTATCTGATGCAGCAGAAGGTTCAACTTCTACACCTTCCTCTATTATGCTATTGCCAGCATCATCAACACTTGAATGTGACTTGTTGTCATCTTCAGTGTTCTTCTTATATGGTTCTTTATTTCTACTGGCGGTGCCGGAAGTTTTGCTGGCACCTTGACAACTGCATCCTGCCTTGTAGGAAAGGGATCCTTATCATCATTGATTGCACACGCTGCAGCAACCATTGCTACCGTCAGTTTTTGAACTACTAATTTACTCATGCGTCCCTGCAATGCTCCACCCTTCCCCCTCCCCGTCCCTTGTGCATTTGCTAGACATTACTCAACTATTGTGTTTTTACTCTACACAATACAACTGATAGCATATGATCTCTTGCCTAAGCCCAGTCAGTTGTCTGTCACTGTCACCTAATATATTTATTATTTATTTATGTCTTATCACTGTCACAGTATGTCCAATAAAAGAATTATAACTGAAACAAAAAAGAAAAAATCAGTTTCTTCTTTCCCCAGACTTCCCCACCCAGTACAGAGACAATAACAGCAATACCAGCAAGCAAATAGGTCCCCAGCTGCCTGTGTCTTGCCTGTCAGTTAATCTGAATTATGGGGTATTATTTGGAGTCAACCTCCTTCCTCCCTTCTTCTCTGTAGAGTGCCCCACTGACCCTACTAATACAGGGAACAAATATCTTACCTAAAAGATTCCCTAAACTAAACTTCAATTCTTCTATCTTCTCTAGGTCAAACAACGTGATGCTGTCCCCTCTCACAAACACAGAATGGCATGCTTTGAGAGCCTGACACCCTTTTATATGGCTGTAGAAAAGTTTAATGTAGTGGAGAAATTTCTTTCTTTCCATTAATTTCAATGCACAATGATCTAGGTGAAAAAAGTGGGAAAAAGTGGAAAATTAGTACTTTTCACAGGAAAGTGGCATTTTTCATGGATTTCAGTTTGAGGTGAAAATTTTCACCCATCCCTACTTCTGATGATAGAGGTGGAGAAATAAATAGTTGAAAGTAAAAGATGTAAGTACTACAGCACCATATGCCTTGAAAAATCTGTTAGAAGGCCGAGTGCCTTTTGTCTTTTGCTCTCAACACTAACTTCTTGCTTAGGTAGGTAGGTGGTAGCAGACGTATATGTGTGGGTATACTCCTCTGCAGCAGGAGCAGAGAATCCTGGCACACTCTCTGACATATCAACAGCACTTCTATTATGTACCCCAGAGCCCTGGTAACGTTTATGAGTACTACTTCTGCTGTGTCACATGCAGACCAGAGCCTGCAAGAGAGGGAGTGCTCGTGTGAGAAACTGGTGACCGGAGATTATGTACTGCCAATAGAGGAACTGCGCTGCGGGAGGGCCATGAGTAGATGCCAGCAGCAAGGCCAGAAGACTACACCAGAGGAGCTGGAAGTAAGTCCTGGATAGTCCCTCGACTGACAGCACAAGCTCTCCTGCAGGGGAGAGTGAGGGCTGGGAGGCGAAGACTGGGGTACGGAGCTGGGGAGCGTAGGCTATAGTATAGTGTAAACTCTTCTGAAAGCAAGAATAAAGCTAGGACCTAGAGGCTATAGGAGGAAATAGGCCAATGCTAGCCAGAGAACATAGACTGTTCTAGAACAGTGGGATTGTCAGGAGGATAGCCAAGGGTAATACACAGTTGGGCAGTCCGGTTGTTGATCAGCAGGTTGAGGTAGTCTCAGCCGATGCCAGAAGTCATACACAGGTGATCAATACTGGGGAGACAAGAACCAGGACACAGAGTAAGCAGGGTACTAGACAGAAGAATCAGGCTAGGTATAACAGGACTCTGCTCAGAGGAATTCTCCAGTGCCAAGGACCAGGTCTGAACAAGCCTAGGAACACTGTGAAAGTGCTCTGATGAGCCTGGGAGGCAGCCTTATATACACGCTTATTGTGTGACGTCAATGGGGGAGAGACGCGTCCAAGGCCGAACCCGGAAGTGCGGCTCGTCGCTCCAAGAGGGGAAAGGCCACACAGCAAGTGGGAAGGACGCTCATAGGAAAGGGTGCATAAGACCTACGGAGGCAGCAAGGAATAGTCCGCAAAGCAAAACGGAGGTAGGAGAGGCACGGAGGGAAGGAAAGGGACCAGACGGGGTGACATGCTGCTAGTTGGGGCATCTCTGACCTGTTGATGGTGTACCTCCCAATCAGACCCATGGTTGTGCTTCAGGTGGGATCTCATTGAGGAGGTGCCTAGGTATGAGCCTGCTTTCCAACTGCTCACATGCTTCATCCTCAGACAACAGATAGCGACATGTTTACCTTTTGGCTCCTGAGTGAAGTATCTCCAAATTGTAGACTTCATAGACTGTGGGGTTCCTGAGGGGCTACTACTACTACTAGGGCTAGATGTTGCTGCATTTGTATTACTACTCGGTCACAGGTGCTGCACGTCCAAAAGCAGCAGAGGAGCTCATCATAGTTTAAGGTTGTGAATGCTGAAAAACTATGTTGTTCCTGGCTACTCAACACTAGTAGTGTGTGTAGCTGAGTGGGACTTGGATTTGGAAGCAGTGATGATACAGATGGTAACTGACAGGATTAGGGATTGGTGGAAAAATGTGATTTCAAATCAAAATCAGCGAATAATGGCACTTCCAGCTTGCTGAATAATTTTCCACAAAAAAAAGCCATGGTAATATTGAATTTACACACTACACATGGCAAAATGTATTTTATTTCCCAAGATATAGTTTAAAATGAGTCTGAGGGTGCCTGTGTTGGTGGTGTGTGGGGAATTTTTTTGGGGGTGTTGTTGACTGGGATTGGGGAGACAGTAAAAAAATAAATAAATTGGTACATAATGTGACAGGGACCCCCTGACGTAAGCTGTGACCGGACAGACTAATACTTTACAAGACAGATTATTTTGTAGAGTATAATTTGAATGACTTAGACTTGTTATTAGGGGCCCAAGCCCCTAGGAAACAATGATTTGTAGGACTTAGACTTGTGTTAGGTGCAAGCCCAGAGGAAACATTGATTTGTAGGACTTTGGCTTATTAGTGTCACAAGCCCTGAGGAACCAAAAACATGATTTTTTTTGTAGGACTTTGGTTTGTGTGGAAAGAACAAGCCCTGAGAAAAATAAATGCCCTATTAGCCTAGTGCCAGCAGATCATGTTATGCTGGCCAGTATGCTGCTGAGTTGTTTAAGCAGCATGATGATTAGTCAGCTATAAGGGAATGGGATCAAAAACAGCAGTGATATGGTTGATGGATGATCATGGTTCCACTTGCCACTACTAGCTCCAGTGATGCGCCTGAGGCAGTAGCAGCACCACAACTAGCCCCCACCACAGTTATGTGTGGTGAAAAGAAATTGGTCAATAATGCTTCTCCACCTGCCCATTCTCCAAAATCATGGTTGTATTGTTGTAATAGAAATGTTCCCTTAGAGAGCAGGGAGGAACTGTGCCTCTCAACAGCAACTGCAATGTGCACAGTGCACGTGTGGTAAATCTGCACTCATATCAAACACCTGGCACAACTTTAACCAACAGCATGATGCTTAGGGTTCCCAATGTGAAATCATTCCACTAGAAATCAAGTACTGCTGCTTTCACTTGGCCCCTTGTCCACTCCCTGCTAAGGACACAAGACAACTTGCAGTTTTAATAGTAAAGATGAATCCTGCAAAGAAAAAAAAAGATGTGGATTATAACGATTCACTATGACCAATAATAGATAATTACACCTAATTATATAAATCCCAACAAAATACCAATAAAAGCAGCCGATATAAAAAAAGAAGAAACAAAAACTGGTGCTAGAACAATATAACATTCTCAGTACTGCATAAATGCTGGTGTATATAACTACTGTTGGAACAATATAGTAGCGAAAAATCCCATTGATAAATCAAACGTAGATATACCAGAGATCTGGATATCTCACATGTGAGTCCATCTGAAATTAAATCGATATAATAAAAAAAGTCATGTTTTCAAAATATCCATACGATGACAATGAATGAAAATAGGCTGAAATATGGATATTTTATCAGAATGATACAATCACACATCCAAATATTATTGAGAGGTTATATGATGACATTGAGATGAATTGATGAAAGTGAAGTGATGATGTGATGTAATAATCATGCTTTTAATCCATACCCTCAACCAAGCAACCGAGTCTGGAACATTAACTCTTTGAGTGCCAAAGTTGTACGGAATGCATTGCAAAGCAATGCATTCCGTACCACTCTGGCAGTCAGAGTGTTAATAGATTAGTGTGATGGGCTTCAAGATTAATAGGGGGCATACTCTCACCTATCTTCAGCCAATGCAAGGGCTATCTGTATAGTTACACCTCAAACCACTTCATATAGACGGCACACATAGGTTGAAATACACGTCCATCAATACACATGTCTCTATACGTGTACATTTCATATCAGCAACAGTAGAAGCTCCTCTAAATGTGTCCTAAACATGTCTACTCATTTCACCCATCTTTCAATGGGCTTTTTCAAGATAGACAATTAAAAAAAACATTTACACAAGTGATTCAACGAGATTTGAAACATATTGATTTTGGTATTTTGTCCTGTGATCATTTAACAACTAGAGAATGGATTGCACTGAAAGATTTACAGGAATATACTGAAATAATAATAAACTTCAGCGACAAGGGGGGGCAATCTGGTTTTAATGAGTGAAGATAAGTACTGTAAGTAAATAATGTGACAATTAAAAGAGAGATGTTGCAAGCCTTTGGAGAATGATCCTATGTCTAATATTCAATCTAGATTGAGATCCAAATTACAGTTTGCTTTGGAAAGGAGATGGACAGGAGATGAAGTATATGTTAATTGATAATACAATTGTACCAACGAGCTATATTTTATCAAAAGTCCACAAAACTTTAATTGGCCCTCCAGGTCTTCTGGTTGTTTCCAGTATAGGGAGCATATCTGATATGTTGAAAGGCGTTCGAAGCCCTTCCTTAAGACTTTACCTTCGTATGTGGAGGATACTCGATACGTGATTCGTCGTCTTGTGGGGGTGGAGGTGGGGGGGAAATCATTTCTAGTTACCCTGGATGTGAAGTCCCTCTTCACCTCCATCCCCATCTGTGTGGGATTAAGGGCTTGTCATTCCTATTTGGATTCTAGGAGTAAGGATTTTGCCCATCAAAATGAATTTGTTGTTGAATTAATGGCTTTTGTTTTAAATAATAATTATTTTGTTTTGAAAAATAGATTCTATATATAGTGCAGAGAGGTTGCAATGGGGGCCACATGTGCCCCCACCTACACCTGTATCCACCTGGGCTGGTAGAAGCAGTTAGTGTTGGCGGACACGTGTGAGTTTGGGAGCATGTGGCATTCTGGATCAGATATATCAATCACATATTCATTATATGGGAGGGATCAATCTTGGATTTGGAGACATTTATTTTGGATCTCAATTATAATGAAATGAATATCAAACTTATGGTATTAGCCAGTAAGAGATGGACTTTTTAGATTTAAAAATCTATAGGGAAAATATATATCAGAAGTCAACAGCATGCAATACATTGTTGCACGTATCCAGTAATCATTTACCCTCACAAGTTAAAGGAATAGTAAAGTCGCCTGAGAAGTATTAGCTGTATTGTAGATTTAAAACAGAAAAAAGAGATTACTTGAGGTTAGTTATATCTCTCAAACCTTTATGGTTTGAGAGATATACGAGGATAAAGTTCTCCCCTCCCGCTCCTATCTCATGTGTCATCTACAAAGTGTGCTTGCAAACCAGGCACACTTTATAGAGTGTTCCAATTAAGTATTTATTTTTAGTTATTGCTATTTCGGCTCTGCTGAAGAGCCTCCATCTGGTCGCGCGACAAGAATCTAGTTCTGATGGCTTGTATGTTTAACATTGTATATCTCTCAAACCATAATGGTTTGAGAGATATAACTAACCTCAATTAATCTCTTTCTTTTATATCTACAATACAGTACAGCTAATATTTCTCAGGTGACTTTACTATCCCTTTAAGGGGATTCCATATGGACAGTATCTCAGATTAATGAGAAATTGTTCTGATTTGGAAGAATTTAAACTTCAAGCAAAGGAACTGACTAAACACTTCCTTAATAGAGGTTATTCATTCAATATCCTAAGGAAAGGATACCAAAGAGCACTTTCACAGGATAGAGATGTAATAATCTTTTGGAACTAGGAAACATGGTATAGATGATGAGATGGTACAATTCATTTCATCATCTGCATCCCACTAGCAAACTTTACGGGGATCCTAGTGAAACATTGGGACCTCTTGACAGAATGAGTCATTAAGAAAAATAGTAGGAGATTCATCAGCATTGGTGGCTAAAAAGGCTCCTAACTTAAAAGATGACTCACAGTTACTTTGAAGTAGGTAATAAAATAGTGACTGGTTAGAAGTCAGGTCTGGGGAACCTTTTCTTGTGGTTCATGTAGTGCATGCAAGTATATTTATAGATCAAATGCATTTGTAAAATTGTCAAACTAAAGGGGTTATATACCAACTTTCTTGCCCATGTAGGAAGATTTATATGGGCAAGATGATTAGGGTTTTTCGTTGCAAGTGTTGGAACACAAATGTGATATTGAGAATGGATCCATTGAAAGCCTAGTAGTGAGACATTTTTTAGAATTTCATGAGGGAAAACTAGAAGGATTAAGGACAGCAGGAATAGAATGCATTGTTTGTAATTTAAGGGGAGGGGAGGTGATATTGATAGAAAATTAATGCAAAGGGAGAGCAAATTAATTTATAGCATGGAGTCTCTATCCTCTCTCATCTTCCCTTTTTTGAGTTATCTGAGATTTGTGTGTCCTGTTGGATGTGAGTGGCAACATTTCTGGAATGTGTTATCTTGCCAGCACACAGTCCTAATGGCTGCTACACAGTGAATGTTGATACAGCAACTTGACAGGCTTTGAAATAACAACCATTTCTACAAATGACACTGAGTTACCATTTCCACACCAAAACCCTGAAGACTTCCTAGTACAATATTTATTCAGTTGTGCCATGCAACAATTAAATAGTCCCTTTGTGTACAGGCATCAGACACATAGTTCTCAATGGGAAAGAACCACTGCATGAGGTAATTCATCATGATTTCCTGTACCAAAAATGTTACACATTAGTTTTTAGGTCTTTATTATCCAACATTTGTTATTTTACTCTTCCATCTATAGATACAATTTAAACAGTACACTGCAGAGCCTATCACAGAATAGGTACTTACCAACCTAATGAGCTATTAATATAGCTTTGGAAAATGTAAGTGAATGTTTCCTGATATCAGATAAGGAGCCATGGATGTTACTTTAAATGAAGGGAATGTTGGCCTACTCTCTGAGCTATCTGCAGCACTAATATTATGTACCCCCAGAGCCCCATGAACATTTAGGAGTGCTTATATTACTGATAGAAGTTGCACATCTGACATGCTGCTGCTGGATTTTCTCCCAATCGGGCCTGTGGTTCTGCTTCAGTTTGGATATCAATAAGGATATGCCTAGATGGGATTCTGCTTTCCCCCTGTTCACAATTTTGTTTTACACATTAAACAAATAGCAACATATTTAGCTTTTGGATTACAAATGAAGTATCTCCATACTGTAGATTTCATAGATTGAGTGGTTCCTGAGGGAGTACTAGGGTTGTTGTGAATGTTGACAATGACCTGTGATGCTGCTTACACAACAGTAGTTTGTGTAATTTTGTGCACCTGGACTTGGAAGAGGTGACACACTGACAATGATGATGGCTAACTTTCTCTCAAAAGAGTTTATAAGCAGGCATAGTGCTCTTTCAATAATTAGGTCATCATCAGCAATGGCCACTTCTTCCCCCTTATTTCATATTCTTCAAGGGGGTTTTGAAGTCTCAGTTTCTTTTTATGTTGCACCTTCAGGGGATTCACAGAACAGTCACAATTACAGTTAATACTGACACTGTCAGATTCAGCCTTTGGATCAACTGCTAAACCATCCTCTAAAATGGCCACAATACTAGATTGAGACTTGTTGTTTTATTCATTTTTCTTTAAAGGTTTAGTTTTACAACTGTTGGTGGTGTAAATGTTCATGCCACATTTACAAACAGCCTTCTTAGGAGAAGGAGCATCATCATCATTTATTTCACAAACTGCAGCAACAGATGAAGTCAAGACAAAACCTGTAAGATAGAGAAAAATCTCCAATAGAATGGTTAACGACTGATCTGAGATGTAAAGCAGAATTTAGTTACAATCTGACAAGTTTCTGTACCATGAGGAGTAATGTTGAGAATCACTGGCCAATATAATTACCTATCTGTTTACCAAGCACCTATAAAAATTTTAAAAACTTTTTTTTACCTGACATTGATTGGGTTGTGTGATAACAAATATATCTGCTGTATCTAAATACTCAGGTACTTTTAAATGGATCCACTGTCCCAGGACCATTTAAACTCATTGCTGATTCCTGGGCAAAGTATAAAGAATCATAATAATTACTATTTATATAGCACCTTTCTCCCACTGGGACTCAAATTGCTTTCAGCGCACGGTCTCAGCATTAACCAGATCAGCAGTTGAATAATAGATGTTATTAATGCCCAATCAATGGTACTCATTTATTGACCTCGGAAGCATGAAGGGCTGAGTTAACCCTGAAAAGATTTCGAACCTGCAACCTTGAGGTTTGAACAGGCTCTGTAGTCAGGGCATTTACCACTGAGCTATTTCACTGAGCTATCTCAGAAGTAGACCCTCTTAGGGCATTGAAGCTATAAAGGTCAACAATGCTTTATAAAATAATAACTGTAGTTGCTATTCCTGATAAAATTAGCACTCAAGCCTTTATAATAGTTTCATACAATATTGAGCTTACATCAGATTAACTGCTATGTGGTTATACCTAACTTATCTTGAAAAAGCATATATTTTTATCAATTGATCATCACACAAATTGTATTGTGTGCTATATATCGTCGATGACAGGGAGGTCCAGATGTACTCAGACTGTGTTTTATGACTGAGTTTATGACAGTTACTCCTTGTGTGTGGGGGTCCCCTTCCAGAAGAGACCCTGGAAATCTGCTGACTTTGCCTTATAGTTAACAAAGATTTTAACTTGCAGGTATCCGATTACATAATTGCTATTTTCATATTGACCTTTTCTTATTATTCATAGATGCATTTTCATGCTCTTAAATGCAAGGATGAATTTACTTGCAAAAAAAATATGAGTATATTTATGTTATCAGGTTTGTCAATCAAATTTTAACTCCTTAGATACTATAAACTTCTCCGTAATGTAATACAATGCAGACATCATTAGCACTGAAGGGTTAAAGAGTTAATATGTCATATAAAAATATGTAGACAAGATAATAATATAAATCAAAATTTATTTGCAGACTTCGGAAAACTAATTAAGCAAAAAGTACCTGATTTATTTGTCCACTAACATTTTGTCTAGAGCCAGAAGTTTATCTCTTCCTCACGAACAGATGACACCTCCACAAAATCGTCATGCCATCTGCCATCAGTCAATAAATCCTCTTTAATTTCCATTAATTCTTCTTATAAATGTGAAGTAAATCCATTCATCTGCTTAAGAGTAGCATCAGACATGATTTATCTTGTACTTATTTAATTATTTAGAAAGTGTGTTGCAAGGAAGAATACATTGAGATTTCTCTCATATTTGTGTATGCCATGGAAAGCTTTTACAATACAAAGTTACAGAGTTATACACAAATAGAAACATTAATTAATTAAAACACTGAAATTAAATAAACATAACACAATTTATTTTATATACAGTTAGATGTTTTTAAATAAAAAGAAGCATGATGTCCAGAAGCATGTGACACAGAGACTAATGTACAATGAAGTACTGGACTAATTCAGGGGCAAATCAAATGTGCCATTTGGGAAAAATAAAAAATCCTATTAATTTACATGGGGCTTTACAGAGGTCTCCAATGTATTACTTCACTTTAGCATTCAAGTGGTAAAGAGTCACATTTAAATCAATGGAAATCTTGATTCATTTTTATATCCCCAAAGAGCAGTTGGTTGCACGTCAGTGTCTTAGCTTGCCACTGAAGAATGAACAGCATTGTTATTGAAATCTTGTATACAGAAATAAAAATGAAATGTTAGTTTACTCATAAACAGGGCTTTTGAAATCATATATATGTTGTATTTGTATTTTATAAAATTAATTTTGAGTTGTTTAGATGTATAGATAATGGTTATTCAGGCATATCCTGCTTTAGCCTTACATCACTTCCCCCACTCACTGACATGTAACCTTTTCAGTGCAAGGGAGGATGATGGGCAGTGACTTTCTGAGCAATGTCAGTGAGTGTGAGAGGGATCACTGAGCTAAGGCTGGAAGTATTTGCATGGCATGCCTTAATAAGCATTATCTAGAATTCTAAATAACTGAAAACTAGTTCTCCTAACAAAAAAATGACTAATACAACATATAGGCGATTTTGAAGGTTCTTTCAAAATTACAAAAATTGTTTTAGGTGATAGCGTCCCTTCAATTACTGTAAAACATATCACAAAGAAAGGGGGGGCAATTCTGGGGCAAACCAACTGCATTATAAGAGTTAAATAAAAATACTCAAAATCTATTCATTTAAACGTGATATTTAACCCTTTGAAAATGAGAGAGGTCTCATACACAGTTCAATGCCCTAATTAAATATGTGAGACTTTTTGGAATCTTTTTGTTCCATGTGTAACAGCTAGCTTACTTATTTAGAAAATAAAGGTGATAGAAAAGAAAGATAAATTTAAAGCAGGCACTCCAGTTTTTTTAAAATGTGTCTACAACTAGTGCCTACTAGAATAAAGCCCAGTTCAGTATGCATGGAGTATTAGCATCTCTTGAATTTAACATTTAGCCTTTATTACGTTTTATATTAATAGGTGCCATATTATCAATAAGCACAACATATGTTTCCAGTTTATAACTAACACCATTCCTCTATTCATCAGGAGAAGATATTAAATTCAAGGTTAGTTAAGTACATCTGGGGGTTAAACAATGCTAGTACTGCTCAGAAATTTACCTTTTATTTAAATACATTATAATGTAATGTATAATGCACCATGAATTCTGTACCTTATTACTCACAGAAGCTTAAGTGTACCAAATTTCTGAAGAAGCAGGCGTGGGTGGGTTGACCTGATACAACAATTGGAAACTAGGAGCCTTGCTGCTCTCCTGAAAATATTTATGAAGTTATATGTTAAAATATGGAAGCCTTGAGATTATGGGCTTGATCCAATTATTTCCACTAAAACTTGAGTTTGAGCAAAATCGTCTACCAGCCGACAAAAACAAATGTCTAAATCAGTATCCAGTTGCACTACCAACTGAAACCGCCACAGATGTGAGGCCACAGAAATGGACTTGTGGCAAAACATCTGTTTTGTGTGTTAAGTTTCCAAAATGCATGCTAAATAACGTGAATAATGGGAACATCATAGAAAAAAAGCTAATGATCGGTGCCTTACACACTGTCAAGCACCGACCATTAGCTCAAACACACAGTCACCCTCCTAAACACTAACCCTACACTACCCCTATCAGTAAAGTGCAACAAGACTACCCTTAACATTAATCTAACACCCCAATCTGTGTTACATCTACTTGTCATCCACTGTTCATATTCTTTAATCTTCTTTCTTCTGGTTTCTATAAACTTACATCTCCTATCTTCTGTCCAATCTGTACTTGAAAAAGGACAAAATTGTAAATGCAAGATTAAAAAAAAAAAAAATCACCCAAAGCTACGAGTGAATTAACCATTTGATTTCTGGAGGGATACCCCTCCGATACACAAAGTGTTAAATTCAGTCTGGAATAGCTGTTAAGAAGAATATGCTGCTTTTCCATTTAAGAAAGGTGTAGGCCATTGTTTTTGTCAATAAATAAAAGCCTTTCCAAGGGTTAAAAATGCCACTGCTGGGGGGCGTGTCCTGACTGCCAAGAAGATGGCAGCTTAATCCCTGAGCTCCGGTGCATCCACGCTATTAATTACCTTTTTCTATAGCGGAATTCTTACAGCCCTTACTTTATCCGGTCAGTACTTTCGTGAGAGGTATGCGGAATAGAAAATGCGCCTCTAACATACCAAAATCAACTTTAAAAGACTACTTCTCGTCCACCTCAGATTGCGCGCCAACTCACAGCCCGCCCTTTCCCGCCACGTCTTCTGACTCACGGGACCTTGGCGACAAACCAGACCCTACTGGAACCTGCGCCACGATGGATACACCTCAGCGTACTGAGTCTAGCCCTGGCGCAGAAATAGAGGTGGACCCTCCCGTTACCAAATATGATTTCCAGAACTTCACCGGCACTTTGCAAGCCGAATTGCGAGAGTTGATGGATGACCTAAAGTCAACGCTAAAGGCCGAAGTTGCCTCGTTACGAGAGGGTCTAACATCTCTCACCCAGAGGGCACTAAACTTGGAGAATATCCAAACCAAGCTGAAGGATCAGGTTAAGACCCTCGAGAATGTAGTGTTCTGCCAGAAGGACCACATTAATCACCTCACGACCAGACTTAATGATCTAGATAACAGGGGGAGGAGATGTAACCTCCGTATCAAGAACCTACCTGAGACGATACAACCCCAGGATTTAAAAGGGACTATGGTGGCTTTCTTTAAAACCTTGCTAGGTGAAACATTCGCCGGCCCGATATATATAGAGAGGATTCATCGTGCTCTCAAGCCCCGGGAGAACAACCTGCCCAGAGATGTTATACTCTGTTTTCTACAATTTGAGATTAAAGAGCTCATTATGAAGAAATGCAGGGAGTCCCCCACACTACATTGTGGTGGTGCCGAAATATCGGTCTTTAACGATATCTCCCCTTACACTCTACAGTTGAGGAGAGAAGTGAAGCCCATAACGGATCATCTGAGATCACTACAGATCCGATACAGATGGGGCTTCCCCTTTGCTCCACATGCTTCACTGAATGGCAAAATGGCCTCGCTTTACTCTCTGGAAGATACAGCTTCCTTTTGCTCATCATTGGGTATCTCCATGCCGTTACCTACCTCTCGACCAGCTACGCCACCCACTCATAAGTCTCAACAGCGTTTAGAATGGTTGCCGGGATCTCCGGCTCAAAGGCCCAAGCATCGCAAGATTGATGTGATTCAACCCCAGATCCACCAAGAATCGGACACTTTACCACGGTCATGAAGACAAGGTCAGCTGAACCACTTTTCTATTGACCTACCCCTTGGACACTGGTCCTATGTGATCTGGACTCATACACTCTATGGGCAGACGAACCATCCACTTTTAGAGTGCCTGCCCTGGACTTAGTTACTTGGTGACTGTTGCATCTTATTCCCTACCCAGTGGCAAATCTCTTCGATATCCTGCTCCTTACGATATGGGTAAGATCGGGCTAATACCTTCTTCTTCTGATTACACTCCCCCCACGTTGGTCCGGCCTTAGGAGATGGGGTATACTCGTTTTAGGAAACACAGACAGGGTCCCCCCCCCCTTTTTTTTTTTTTTTTTTTTATTATATATCTCCTTCCCTTTCTTCTCCCCACCCTTAGTATAAATGTATTGGTGTACATATGCTATTTGATATGTTGATGTTATATATTGCTGCTGTAGTCTACTAACCAGGGGGGGAAGTGGGTGTAATGGGATATGTTACGATGCTCTTCTGCTGTTCTTGGCTACGAAACCCTCCTCCCCATATTAGCTGAGGAGTCTTGCTTAGGGAGTTAGGGCTGGGTCCTCTGGATCAATGACCACGGCGGCGCCCTCACTATTCGGATTATTGGTTTTAAAGTGTGGATGGGATGCCTTGCTATTACAACTCTTTCATACTCTAGGGCACCATTTTAGAAATGGGGCGTCCCTCTAAAATGGGCGTCGTGGTGGTCGTTGGTTGGGGGGACAGGTTACCTTAATGTGGGGTAGTGATGTCCAACTAGTGTCCCCCAGGACGCAACAGTGCTTCCTTTACTGTAATAGATTCTTGTTGACCTATATACTCTCGAGCTCATATGTTTAGGTTATATGTATTGTCCCTTGGGCGCTGGAGTAGCGCGGGATGCCCAACAGTGGCGCATTCTGTGTAACCCTGGTGCTTGAGGGGAAGATATACTCTTTTAGATTTTGTTCTTGTATGCTATTTATCTATTGGGCTACACCATACTTTCCCCTTGATATAATCCATTGTATTTACAAAGTAAGATGAATGCGAGCTATTGCATGCTGCTAGCGGGCCCATACTACTCAAACTAATTTTCTTCCCAACATGTTTTGTGCTTTCAGACATGGTGGTCGAGAGGGGATAAGATCAAGGGGGTGTTTGGTTTGTTGCTGGGGAAGAGGAGGAAGCTAAAAGACTATGAGAAATAAGATAAGCTAGAAACTAGGCGATGCATTTCAATTGAAGTGAAATATGCTCACGCTGACGCATGTTCATGGCTCGCTTTCATCATTTTGTCTGTCTCACTTAATACATATGTGCCTGTTATTAGCTACAATGTGTTTCCTACAACTGTTGTCTATATTTAGCTTCTGAATGTCTGATATGAATAAATATATCCACTTCCCGACTGTACCCCATTCTTACTATGGTATATGTTACCCGGACTGCCAATGCCTTACTGCACATACTGACCTTGACACTCTCTTTGGCCCCACACTGTGAATTCACTTCTTATTAGGATTCTGGTTCACTCCTATAAATCATTTCTAAGCTTTAATATCTTACATGTCACTCCTTCCATTCCACATGGCCAGTCTTACACAGAACCCAACTTGCTTATATTGACCGACGGACGTTTCTGATCCGCTTAATATCACCAGTGGAACACCGGACTTCCACACCCTACGACGCCTTTCCATCCGCTATTGGACTCTACTATATACCCCCGAGACTCACTGTCACATTACCCACTGACTAACATATGCAAAGATGATCACATCTCTTCAATGGGTTATTCACCTTATGGCACTACTCTGGTGCCACTTTTTCCTTCTTCCTAGTTTGCCATCTGTCTCTATTTACTCTTTCCTACCCCTCCTGGCCCACTCTTCATTCCGGGGTACTGGGGAGTCGAGCCGGGTCTCTATGGCTATTGCTATAAGATTATTATGTATAACTTGAGGATGATGTCCCTCAACACCAAGGGGCTGAATGTACCTGAAAAGAGATCTCACTTACTACGCGACTGTAAAAGGCTTAAAGCTGATATAGTTTTCCTCCAAGAAACACACTTTAGGTCCCCCTCTCATCCTAAGTTGACGTCGCGTCAATACCCGACTATATACTTTTCTTCAACCACGGTTAAACAGCGGGGTGTGGGCATTCTTCTACACTCCAGGTTACCTTGGGTGTTGATTGATAAGATGACAGATGATGAGGGGAGGTTTATCTTCCTTAAGGGACTTATACATGGTAAACTATTCACTCTAATCAATGTCTACGGCCCTAATAGGGCTCAAATATCGTTTCTAATGACCATACTTCAAAAAGTGGATATGTGGGCAGAGGGACAGGTAATTTGGGGGGGAGACTTCAATATGGCAATGAATCCCGCTATAGATTCTTCCTCAGGTCATTCACCCTTCCGGGTTTCTCACTTAACCAGACTTTATAAACGTCTAACTGAGCTACACCTCATTGATGCATGGAGATTGCTGCACCCCACGGACCGCGACTACACCTTCTATTCCAGCCCACATGCTTCCTATAGCCGCATTGACTACTTTTACATCTCTCAGTTCTTACTCCAACACACTCATTCAGTGGATATCCACTCTATTGCGTGGTCTGACCACTCTGCGGTCACACTGTCTGTTTCAATCCCTGAAGTGCCCTTGGCTCCCAGGGCATGGAGGCTGAACGAGTCCTTACTGAAAGATAATACTATATTGTCATCACTCAGTAGCTCTATTCAGGAATATTTCCAAAACAACGACTCAGGGGAGGTAGTGGCCACATCTGTATGGGAAGCACACAAATGTGTTCTGCGTGGTCTCCTCATTAGATTTGGCTCTTTTAGGAAGAAAGAAAGAGAAAAATCTCTCAATAGACTGCTAGACAAACTTCACACCCTTGAAATATCTCATAAACAGACGCTAACTGATAATCTGAAAGAAGATATCTTGCGTATCAGACTGGAAATCAACAATCGTCTACGTGCTTCCTTCCAAAAATCCTTTATGTGGCAAAAGTACCATAGATACTTGTCTGACAATAAATGTGGTAGGGGCTTAGCCAATCTCCTTAAAATTAAACGTAGAGCGACACATGTCGCGTACATCCAGAATCCAGCAGGATCTCCTTTTTCCTCCTACCCACAAATTGCTAAAGCTTTTCGGGATTTTTATTTATAAAAAGGTTATATAATATTCCAGCTGATAAAGATTCCGCCAACCAGAATAATCTGGATATTACCAATTATCTTACTCAAGCTAAAGTCCCGAGACTCCCTGAAGATGTAAGGCAGGAATTGGAACGTCCATTCACGGAGGAAGAGGTCTCCCATGTTATCAGACACCTACCCCTGGGTAAAAGCCCGGGCCCTGATGGCTTTTCAACCATGTATTACAGGTCTTTTACTGAATCTCTAGTTCCCTACCTGACCAAAGCCTATAACGCAGTACGAGAAGGCCACTCCTTTCCTAAGCAAGCTCTGGAGGCTCACATAGTAGTCCTGCCAAAACCCCACAAGGATGCATCCCTTTGCTGTAATTACCGTCCGATATCCTTGATTAACTTGGACATGAAGATATTTGCCCGCATTATTGCGGAACGGATTAGCCAATACCTCCCCACTTTGCTCCATCCTAACCAAGGCGGGTTCGTCACAGGATGACAGGCGAGCCACAATACATTGGCGGTGATATCTTTAATACACTCCTCACTCAGGAATAAAGTTCCAGCCATCCTATTCAGTACGGATGCAGAAAAAGCCTTTGATAGGGTGAACTGGTGCTACCTTCAAGCAGTATTGCGTAATGCTGGATTTGGTCCGCTCCTTATTGCTAGTATTATGAGCCTGTACTCATCACCCTCAGCTAGGATTCTGGTCAATGGGACTTACTCTGATCCATTCCTCATTAATAATGGTACCCGACAGGGGTGCCCACTTTCGCCACTTCTCTTTAATCTGTCCTTGGAGCCCTTATTACAGTATGTTCGGAATGATCCTACTATTCGTGGAGTCAAAGTGAATAGGTCTGAACATAAAATTCTTGCCTTTGCTGATGATGTCCTCTTTGCTCTGACTTACCCAGCCTCTTCTCTCCCACGAGTACTTAGTGCTCTGGACCAATATTGTCTTCTATCTGGGGCCAAGATTAACTTTTCCAAATCCGAAATACTGAATATTAATTCGACAACTAAAGAACTGGCTCCGCTCCAGAGGAATTACCCATTCAAGTGGGTGGCATCACATGTAACGTACCTAGGCATTCGAATATCACCCAAGCTCTCTGACCTTCCACAACTGAATTTTGACCCACTCCTAGATTCGATTAGATCCAACTTCCGGAGATGGTCCCCATTGTTCATCTCATGGTTGGGACGTATAAATATTGTAAAGATGATGATCCTTCCCAAAATATTATATATTTTTAATACTATTCCTGTCCATTTCCCAAGATCCTTGATTAATGCATTACATTCAGAAATTTCAGCCTTTATCTGGGCTAAGAAGAAACCTAGATTGCGTCACTCCATACTGACTAGACACACAGCACAAGGTGGATTAGGTTTACCAGATTTCCATACATATTACCGTGCTTCGGCTATCTCCAAACTGTTCGATTTCTCCAAAGCTAGTAAGAAATGGTGGATCGATACTATCGATGCAGATATAATCAGGCTTGATCCACTACAACTTCTGTGGAGGAACGAGTATGCCACACCAATATCGTGTAGAACTCACCCGATTCTTGGACATATCCTGTCTACCTGGTTCTCTACTGAACCTTCCTCTCCTCTGTCCATCTCCCCTTCCCCTCTGATTTCGATTGTGGGAAACCCTGATTTCCCAGCAGGCAACATACCGTCTCTGTTCCAAGCATGGGAACCATTTAACCTAACTTCCTTGGGATCCCTCCTTTCCTTACCAAGGCCTCTGACTAGAGAGGTTCTCCAGGCTCAATTGGGCCAAACTCAAGTCCCCTGGTGGGCTTTCTTTCAAATCAGAAATTGACTACATCAATACTCAAGTGGGGGTGAGGGAGCGAGAGATCTCACGAAATTTGAATCCCTGCTATCCTCAGAGAGTCCCATAAGGCGCCCTTTGTCGATTACTTATAGAATCCTTTCTGATACCTCCTCCCTCCCTAAACCTTATTTTCTGACCTTGTGGGAACAAGACTTATCTCTTCCTTCTGATACACCTCTTTGGGACAAAGTATTCAGATCTAATTTTTTGTATGAACGTTCTTCTAAGCTTAGGGAGATGAATTACAAACTTTATACTAGGTGGTACCTAACTCCGCTAAAGCTTTCTCAAATATATGCTTCTACATCGCCGATGTGCTGGCGTTGCCTATCCGAAGTGGGCTCTTTATTCCACATATGGTGGACGTGTCCAAAGATTATTCCTTTTTGGACAGAAGTTTGCGCAACTCTGTCCAGAAAACTAGCATACCCCACAGGCACTCATAGGGGTTAATTCTACTAACATTTCCCACATTTTGGGATTGCTTTGGATGTATTGTTATGGGGCTTAACACCCCATATCAGTACTTCCACTGGTGACTTTTTCATGTTTATTTCCTACATCTGCATTTTTGAGATGCATTAAGGGACTCTGCACCCAAAAAAACTGTGTGCAGATTTTCACACTTTAAAGTGGGTCAATTCAGTGGAATTGAATGGCATATTTCTGTGTTTTGTTGTGTGTCAGTGGGCAAAAACACCTGTAAAATTATCGCCGAGGTGGGTTTTTTTAACAGGTGTTTCTTCATAGCCCAGGTAATTGCATTGAAGAAATGTTGTTGGCTGTTTTTTTTTTTTTTGCATCAGGGAGAATTGAATCAAGGTCTGTGGGCAATATGTTCAAAGAAGTAGTGAGATAGCTTTTGTCGTTTGTAACGACTTTTCAAAGTACAGTGTCGTTGGGATCATTAATATTTTCAGAGAGTGTCGGTTGTGATTGGAAATATGTTGTTTTTCCTGACTGAAATTGTCGTATGGAATGACAAAAAAAGTCTTAACTAACGACAAAAATGTCTTTAAAAATGTCTTAACTAATTACAAAAATGTCTTAACTAAAGACAAAAATGCTCACATTCAGAACACATTCCCTCCACTTTTTTCTTAATGTACAAATTTTGTCTTTTGAAAAACATTTTTTTGTCGTTAGTTAAGATAAATTTTCTTTTCCTCTATACGACACTGGAGAATAGTTTGCCCCACCCCTTTGCCCGTCAATTCTGGATTTGTGTCGTACACAACGGACATTACTAGTTTTTTGTCGTATACTCTATAGAAAATATGTCGTTCTTGCATTCAATGACTTATTTTTGTCTTTCTCACAATCATTTTTTGTCGTTATCCCTTTGAACATGCGGCCGTATGTGAGTAAGAAAGTAGTTGGTGGCTCAGATCTGTCTGAATTTTAATTTAATTTGTATAGAAATTGATCCAGTTGGCTGTCTTTGGACAGATTAATTTATTTAACTGAACTTACTTAGTATACTCTCCACTACTAATCATTTGGGGAATATAATGCACTACGAAAATCATGGTGAATTATATATTAGAGTAATACTTATTTAAATAAACAGTAAGTTTCCCAGTAGTACTAGCTTTGTTTAACCCGCATAACTACTCCACTATCATTGTTTTTAATACCCACACCTTATAAATACATGACTGATACTGTTTAAACTTTAAATACATTTGTGCTTAATGTGTTTAACATAAAACTTAATAAATGCTAAATTTGAAATGTAAGCACTGCTAATAGTTGAAAGTACCGAACTGGTATCTGCCATAGTGGTAGTAGACACTAGTTGTGGACAAATAATAAACAAATAGAGTGACTGCCTAATTCAATCTTTGCTTTCTATCACCTTTATCTTCTATGTAAGTATCATTAATTCTAAGACCTGCAATACATGTTTCTTCTAATTGTTCTAAAACATTTCTTTAGAACAGTTTACCGCAGAATTACTCCACTTTATGCATATTTGCTTGCTGCATAGTATTAACATTATTTTACTTTTAGGTAGATGTTAAAGATACTATTTTAATGTAGTAATAAAAAAATTACAAAATGCACATTATTATAGATTGATACTTCTTGAAACTCTCATGTCATTATCATAATGTATTAATAGAGCTCAAAAAATTCTATGGTGCTTCATAATTGTGGGTCGAAGTAAGGTCCCTGACATTTTTTATAACAGACCTAAGAATTTTCTCAGATATTGTATATGTTGCTGTTTTATACATAAATTACATACTGGGGGAAATGTATGAATCTGACAGCACAGATTATTTTGTGTTGAACTCAAACTCATGCAGCTGCTTGTCAGTGTATGCATTAGAACATGTGATATATTTAGTGCATACAAGTGATAACAATCCACCATCATTAAATCTCTAAACAGTGCAAACAATGGAATAGCATGTGTATGAAAATGGAGTAAAGTTGCACTAATTTTCTCTGTCCCTTATTAGTAGGGATGGGTGAAAAGTAAAAAAATGTTTCCACATGAAGTTTGACAGAAAATTCTCTGTTTTTGCCAGGAAAATTCCTATCCATGGAAAATACATAATATTTCCACATTTTTGCCACTGCCAATAAATTTTCCAGGAGAATTTTGCCATTTTTCTCCTAGTATTTCTTTGGCTGCAATATTTCCCACCTCGTACTACTGCTGCTGAGGGCTGAAGTGGAGAAATCAACAAATGAAAGTAAAAGTTGTAAGTTCTGCAGTAACATATGCACTGAAAAATGTATTAGCAGTCTGAGTACCTTTGTGCTGTGCCATGACACTAACCATCTGAAGATACAGCTCTGGCAAGTTTCTGGCAAATTTGCAATTCCACAGGCAAATGTTGGGATTATTTCTGTGAAGTTTTTAACTGCTTCTTAAGAACTTAAGTGTGGGATGCCATTACATAGGAGACGAGACATGTAACTTTATTGTTTTAACAACACAACTTGTGGAGTCTGAGGAGTTCCTGATGGGACACTACTATTAACAAGGCTAAATGTTAAAATTGTACTTCTAGCAGGTGTCAAAGGTCATGCACTTCCACCAGACAGTAGAAGCACTCATCATAGCTATGGATGTTGATAACCTATTCTACTGATTATTTAACCATAGTGTGTGTGGCTGGGAGGGGGTTGGTTTTGGAAGTTATGATGCTGAAGATGACTGAATTGATACTTGCGTATTTTTAGTCATCTTTACTTGTCCAGAGTCAGACTTTCCAATTTTATTTCTCAAACAGTTTATAAACAGGCATACTGCTACTTTTAATGTTGGAAGATTTAGCCGCTTCCTTTCAGCTAATTTTATGGACATGTCATCATTTCTTTCACTCTCAATTGCATCTGTATCAGAAGAAGAGAAGGATGCTGGAGGGATATATTGCAGATTAAGATTGACATCCATAATTAGATTATCGTCTGCATCACACAGTGCTTCTTCTCCATTACTTTATATTCCTCTAGGCTTTTTGAAGTATCAAACAATTTCTTTTTACTTTTCCCTTTAGAAGTATTTTCTAAATTTTCAGTTCTACTTTCAGATCAGGTGTCATGCTTGTTACTCTCACTATCAGACACAGCAACATCTTTCTTCGCTATGCCATGAACACTGGAATGTTACTTATTGTTTATTAATACCACAGGTGGTGGAGGAACTTTCTATGTCACTTTTAAAAACAGCCTTCCCAGGAATAGGGGTGAGAAAAATTCCCACATGACTTTTCATGAAAATTAGAGATGTTTCTCTTTTTTTGTGTGAAAGTTTTCTCCTTTTCTCCAATGCAAATATTTTGCTTATTTTCTCCTGTTCAATGCATGAGAGTAAAGTAGTAGTTCAAAAACTTGAAAACAATGGTTGCTGCAGTGTGTGCAATAAGTGATGATGATGCCTCTCCTCCAAGGAAGGATGCAGTTTTTCAAGGTCTCAGCACAAACTAACAGCACCACCAGTGTCAGTGCAAATAAAGAACCATATAAGAAGACATATAAGAAGATCACTGATGATGACAACAAGTCACATTCAAGTGTTGATGATGTCAATAATATAATAGAGGAAGGTGTAGTCAGCTGAACCACCGGCTGCATCAGATAGTGAGACAAACAAATACCAAAACACCTATCTTGAATGTAGTAGCGAACTTTGTTAAAGTAAATGTAAAAAAAAAAAAAAATGTTTGAGACCTTTAAAAGCTTAGAGGAATATAAGGATTTGGGGCAAGAATTGGCACTTGATGCTGATGCTGCTGAGATGACCTAATGATGAATGATGATGATGCAGACCTAGAATATACCCCTCCAGCATCCTTTTCTTGTTCAGATACAGATGAAGCTGGGAGTGAGGATGATGACATGGCCATAAAGTTAACAGAAAGGCAAAGCCTAAATCTTCCTCCACTTTTAAGAAGCACTGTACCTGTCTATAAACTGTTTGAGAAAACCACTGGAAAATCTGACCCTGGACATGCAAAGATGGCAAAAAACACACAGTCACCCTATCAGTCATCAAAAAAGTCCAAGTCCCCCTCAGTCACGCACACCTGTTTTGAGTACCCAGAAGAAACAATAACAGCAACATAAGTTATTAACATCCACAATGTTAGATATGACGAGTGAATCAGGTGCTACTGGAAGTGCTGCACCTTTGACTCCTAGTAGTAGTAACAGTAGAATTGCATCAACATCTAGCCCCTAGTAGTAATAGCAGTACCTAAGGAACCCCTCAGTCCATGAAGTTCACAGTATTGAGATACTTCACTCAGGATCCTAAAGCTAAGCATGTTGCTATATGTTGTTTGTGCAGAAAAAGCATGTGAGCTCACAGCTAGGCACCTCCTTTATGAGATCCCACCTGAAGCACAACCACAGTCTGACTGGGAGACAGACTATCAGCAGGCCAAAGGTGTCACAACTAGCAGCAACAGAATCACTCTACAGTTCCCAGGGCTCTAGGGTAGAAAAAAAGAAGTAGTGAAGTTAATTATGTGTCAGAGAGTGTGCTACTGCCACAAGTTAGTTCACTCCAAATAACACCTATGGCTTCTGTTGCAGAGGACTATGATGACTCTGGCTTTACTGTAGGAGATGGCAAGAGTCATAGACTGCCCACACATGCTACCTCTACCTCCACCACCTCCTCTAGTCATGTTGTTAAAGCAGTAAAGTTCCATCCTTCTTCTGCCATGTCCTGCCAACCCACACTTACTGGAGATGTCAAAATCTCCACAAAAGCAATCCCAAAGTACACCTGGGGAATGGCAGGGTTGCCAAGATGCTGGCAGTGGGCATGCTGCCTTATTCTTTTGTAGACAGCCGAGGTTTCAGAGAACTGATGTCATGTGTAGCTCCATGCTGGCATAACCCAAGCCACAGTTATTTTTCCAGGATGGCTGTGCCTGAATTGTACTAGCAGGTGGTTATTGTGGTGGGCAAAAGACTGAAAAGTGCATATGGCAAGAAAATCCACCTGACAACAGGTATGTGGACAAGTGGGCAGAGCACAGACTATTTGACTGTGACTGTTCAATGGGTTTCCCTCCCAGCACCAACAGCAGACAATACTAGCTTACAGCGTCAGGTGACAGACAGTAATAGTGCTTCTGGTTGTGGCAGTGTGATTAAAAGTGGCTGCAGCAGCAGGATAACCCATACAATCATCATTTCACCTTCTGCATGCAGAGTTTTGAGAGACATCCCCACAAAGCTGTAGATGTTTTAAGTAAGCTAAAAGCTGGTTTTGTGTATGCTGATAACAGCTCCAAAATAATTGCTGCTTTGCGAATAGGTAATATGGTACATGTGCCCTTCTTTGCCCATGTGCTAAATTTAGTTGTGACCAGATTCCTGGTAGAATCAAAAACCCTCAGAGAGATGCTTACTATTGCCCACAAAATCTGTGCCCATTTTAGTTGCTCCTACAGTGCATGCAACACTCTATATTCTATACAAGACCATAACAACCTTCCCCATCACCAGCTGAAAATGAAGGCCCCTACCAGGTGGAATTCCACAATGTACATGCTAGAGCATTTGTATGAGCAGAATAAGGCCAGTAGCGAGTACACCATGCAAAACTGGCTTTGGAGGGAGCCTCTTTGTCACCTGGCCAATGGCAACTAATGTGCGATGTCTGTGAGCTGCTCAAACCCTCTGAGGAGGCAACCATGCTGGTGAGTCTCTTTGGGGCAGAAATTAGTGAAATTCTACTACTGATAATTTTATTGCAGAAAAAAGCGAGGAGCATGACTGAGGAATCTTACCACAATGACAACAAAGACATGCACCAGCTGGTAAATTATGTGTTAGTGTGCTTTGAACAAGATCATCGCAAAGTGTCCATTACAAGAAATGAGAAATACATTCTTGCCACTTTGCTGGACCCCCGCTTCAAACACAAAATTTCAGAATTTCTTCCAAAGGGCCATCAGCAGTTTGTCACAACAAGGAGTCATGATGATTAGCAACGACTCTCTGAAGAATCGGAAACTGTCAAGGAATATCGAGATATGCTTGTTGATTGAGTGGAGGTTACACTATGAAAGGAAAAAGTGAGGGCACAACAAACATCTAGACTGTATAGCAAAAAGGAAGGCAGCAAAGCATTTAACCAACAGAATCAGCTAAATAATCAACCAGAATATCGCATTCTGAACACAGGGTAATTCATGGGTCTCAGCAGGGGAGGCAAACCCCACCATTGGTTGTGGTGGTGGTGGCAGCACATCTCTTTGGGACTTGCTTCCTGAGTATGGGTTGGTAACTGACACACAGGAACACGTTTAGCTCCTAAAATGGTCCCACTGCATATGAAAGGATTTAGTTCTAGGCAGAAATAATGACCCCATGGACTACTGGCAAACAAAGCAATGTGTGGCCAGCTTTGACATGTACTGCAGTGGAAACACTTAGTTGTCCTCCAGGAAGAGCTGTGTCTGAGAGGGGTTGTCAATGTGTGTCAATAATCTGAGAAGGAGGATAGCAATTTGATACAAACATGACAATGGTAAAAACCATATACATACACAAATCACACCATGCCAGTCCCCCACCACCACCATTATAATACACTTCTGCCACATTTTAGATTGTACTTTATTTATTTTTTATTACTTTACATCATCATCATGAATATGTGCCAGTGTCACATAAGCAGGAAGTTAGTGTTGGGGGGCAAAGGACAAATGCATTCTGCATGCTAATACATTTTCCAAGGCATATGTTGCTGTAGGACTCACAACTTTGACTTTCAGCCACTTATTACTAAACTATACCCCTTAGAATAAGTAATATTGTAGTGGGAAATATAGTACTTGTTAGTACATGATGGTAAAGAAGGTACAGAGGACAGATATGACTGAAAGGCCTGTATACTGCCACACTGCCCTCTCCTTCAGGCAATTGCCGTTAAAGTGACTCTGTCACCTAAAATTAACTATGGTTATTTTGAAAGCATTTTCAGAATCACCTGTATTTTATACTAACCATTTTACTAATTTGTAAAACTAGTTTTAGGTTATTTGGATTTATAAATTATGTTACGTTACACCCCTGTCTTGGCCTTGCATTACCTCCCCACTCACTGACACAATTCTTTCAGTATTAGGTGATATGAGTCCATTAAAAGTGTTCAGTATCAGTGAGTGAACATAGGGCTAAGACAGAAAGTGTCTGCACATCATGCCTTAATTAGTAAAATATATAAAAACAAATAATTAATATATTTATATATATATATATATATATATATATATATATATATATATATATATAGTTATTAAAGCTCTCTCAAAATCAGCAACATTGTTTTCAGGTGATAAGTTCACTTAGGATCATTTTAGCATTTAGTAACTTAGTAAATTGGTGTTAAATATGCTCAGCAGCACTAAAAAATTTGTTCTAAAGCATATTATAGACATTCTTTCTTGTGTCTCAAACCTTGTGTGGTGTAATGGTTATGCTAAGTTCTTTAATTACGTGGCTGAACTTGATCCTAACTTAATGTAATAGTGTTCAAACAAAGAGCCATACTCACTAAACTAAAGAAGTGTAATTCTGGAGAAAAATGGATTGCGCCATAGAGAACAAATAAAACATTGAGTAAACCACTTGAATACTAGAGCGATCAATGCATTTAGCAACACTGGAAGGGGTAACTCCAAATTTAACTTACTGGACATTTTGGGTATTTTCATGTATTCCCCATGGTGCATGTTTTTTTGTTTTTCTTTCAGAATTTCTTATTGAGTATGGCTCAAAATGGAACAATTCTTGTTTTGGCTTTTTTTAAGAAGCAATGCTTTGTAAACCTTTCTAGCATTCAAGGAGTTAAATGTCCATCTAATTCAATGGACTGTTTTTGTTTATCCTCTGTGGCTGGTTTGGTTTGCTATAATATAATGTTCCATAATGTTTCAGTCATGTTAATGAGCCTTGGGGACACTGTGGGTTGTCTCAGTTCAGTTGTTGGAGTCTCACATTAGTATTCACCTATTGCAACTGTGCTTGAAAAATTATCCACCACCTGGCAGATGGGAAATAAAAAGATACAGAAGCTAATGTACTAAAAAGATCTGGAAACATTGTGGGGGCAACCCAGCTGAACTATAGGAGGAAATAAAGAGTTCTGCTATTTAAATTAGGCTTTTAACCATTTGAATGCTAACATTTTCCAGTACACAACAGAACATTGCTTTGGAGACCTCTAGTATTCAAGGCATTAAAAAGCCAATTAACCCTTCCAGTGCCAGAGGGGTACAGAACTTATTGCTTCTCAATGCGTTCTATACCTCTCTGGCACTGAAAGGGTTAAAGTCAGTGGGACTTTTGGGCATTTTGATTTGTCCTCCATGTTTTTGTAGTTGTTTGATTTGGAATTGCTTATTACATTAGACTCACAGTTTGATACTAAAAAAAGAAAAATAGAGCATTACTGTTGACAGGCCATCTGCCCTGTAGGGGAGAACTAGAAATCCCCATTCATTTAAATAGGGGTTTATCCTCTGTAATTCCAGAGAAGTACATTTGGTTTGCTCCAGGATTACTCCAATTTTCTTTTATAAAATATGGCCCATAAATGTTTATAAAAGCACAATTATGCTGCCTTTTTGCATTAGCCCTTTGAGCGTCAGAAAGGTATTCATCACAATGTGTTGGATACCTTCCGGCACTCAAAGGGTTAATACATGCTTAGTCCTTTCTCCTTTCTTCATTTTCATACATGTGATAGTCTACACATATTTTATCTCTGTTGCTCAGTACATGAAACATCTTACTCCTATTTAATGTCTCTTTTCTGCTTCAGGATTTAAAGGGATAGTAATGTTTAAATTTAAGTTTATTTAATATTGTAGGCATTAAAAAAAGTACAAAGATGTAAGTCTTATCTCTCAAACCTTTATGGTTTGAGAGCTATAACGTGCTAAAGTTCCCCTCTCCAGTCCAGTCGGCACTCTATGGGACAGCATCAGAATCTGGTCATTGGACCGGACGGCGGCTCTTCAGCAGAGCCAGAATTGCTCTATTTAGAAATAAATACTTAATTGGAATGGTCTACAAAGTGTGCCAGGTTTACAAGCACACTTTGCATACCATTCCAAAGAAGTATTTATTTCTAAGTAGAGAAATTTCGGCTCTGCTGAAGAGCCATCGGCTGGTCCTGGGACCGGAATCTCCTGCTGTCAGCTAGATGGCAGTCTTATCTGAAACAGCCTGGAGGGAGTTATATTTCTAAAACCATAAAGATTTGAAAGATAAGACTTACATCGTTGTACTTATTTTTTAATGCCTACAATATTAAATAGACTGAAATTTAAACATTACTATCCCTTTAATACCTTTGTATTTGTGGAAGAGGAAATATTTATGTTTCTGGGGTTTCTAGAGGGAAAATCAGAATCAAGATTATATACTGAGGCTAATGTACTAAGTAAATGTGGAGCAGTCCTGGGGAAAACCAGTTGCACCACAGGGGCCCAATAAAAATTCTTGTTGAATTGAATGGGAATTTTAGCCCTTAATCCTTTGTGTGCTGTAGAGGTATCTATTACAATGTTGTGGATACTTATCTGGCAATCAATTGGTTAAATGCTACCGAGGTCTCCAACCCATTGCTTTACAATGCACTGGAGACCTCTCTAGTATTCACAGGGTTAAAATGTTTATTATATCAATGGGGACTTTGTGAATTTCTGTTTTTTTTCATTTAGTACAGCTGGATTGCTCCAGAATTTCTTCAGTTCATTTTAGAACATCAGCCCCAGTAGGTGATGAGAGTAATGAAAAGTGATAAATGTCTTTTACACCCAGAGGGTAGAAAACCAGGAAGTGTTGCAGTTTGTGATTGCTCCTAACCCTCTGAGTGCCAGAGTGGTATGCAATGCATCGCAAAGCAATGTGTTTACCCCTTTCCCCCGGCATTCAAAGGGTAAATACAATTTAGTTATTGAAGTTTTGCTAGAAACTGTTTCATAAGATATTAGTATGTGAGCTTGTCAGAACACATTTGTACACTGTAATAGATGTGTAGATGCAGCAGAGTGTGGATTATAATTATACAAAAGCCTGTAGCAACATGTCAGGTCATTTTTACAAGTTCTTTTTTCATATCATTGGCCTTTGCTTCTTCATCATCATTTGTTTTATCTGCAATAACAGTTGCTGCTCTAGCATACAGTATGTTTTTTCAGTGCATCATAATTATGCCTTTGTACAAGTCCTGATTTTAGCTGAATAATATCTACAGTATTGACAGTGATATGCTCCATATCTGTTTACAATGATCTAGATTTCTTGGTTTGATCTGTTATAGTAGGTAAAAGTTTTTAAAGGGATAGTAACCCCTCCAGAAAACTTGACGACAAATGCTAGTAATAAGCACAACATACCTAACTCCTTTATCCCCATCTCTCAAACCGTTATGGTTTGAGAGATGTAAGAAGAGAAAGACCTCCGCTTCCTCCCCCTTCTCATGTGTCCGCTGTATAGCGGACGTCATGAGATACTGCTTCTGTGACCAGACGGCGGCTGTGCAGGAGTGCTGTCATCTTGATATCTCGGTATAATTACTTCATCGGTATGGTCTAAAACGTGTGCCTGGCTTGCAAGCACATGTTGTAAACCATACCGATGAAGTAATTATACTGACATATTGAGATGACAGCGCTCCTGCAGAGCTGCAGTAAGTCGTTCGACCAACTTCTGTCTCTGACAGCTTTACAGCTCTACCGAACTTGATACTGTACAATTAATTCCTTATGTGTGGTCTATACCGATGGAGGTGGAGGAATTGGGTGTTGCAGCTTCCATTTGTTGTGAGGTCAATACTTCTCCTCATGATATATTCTATATAGCAAAAACAAAAGACAAAAGAGAGCAAACCGCCTCTAAGTGTAATACATACTATAATATCAATTCCCCACTCCAAGAATTAATACTCACAGGAGTGAGAGGCTATAAGCCCCAGTCTGGCTATCCTCCGGAAATTAATCTCCTTTTGTTGCTGTAATCGTCTCTGATCTTCCCTTGTAGACACTTCTGAACAATTAGAACTTGCAGGTCCCTACAGCGATACAATAATTATCTATTTTCCAGCAAAGAAAAAAAGCATTAATTTTCATACAAGTTGCTAGAGCTATTTCCAACACTTGCTGAAGACCTGAAATCTTGTTTTTTTTATTTTCTTAATGACCATGGCTGGATGTTTGGGGTCTTTATCATGCTGCCAATCAGATACCTCCCTGATGGTGCTGCATAATGGATAAGTATCTGCCTGTACTTCTCAGCATTGAGGAGACCATTAAATCTAACCAACTTGATCTGCAGAACTTCACCCCCTCACTTGTAAGGAACCTGCACCATGCTTCACCGTAGCCTGTAGACACTCATTCTTGTACCACTTTCCAGCCCTTCGGCGAACAAACTGCCTTCCACTACAGCCAAATATTTTAAATTTTGACTCATCAATCCAATGCACCTGCTGCCATTTTTCTGCACTACAGTTCATGTATTTCCATGCATAGTGAGTTGCATGGCCTTGTTTCCATGTTGGAGGTATGTTTTTTTTGGCTGCAAGTCTTCCATGATGACCACTTCTGACCAGTCTTCTCTGGACAATAGATCGGTATATCATGGTCCAACTGTTTTCTGCCAATTCCAAGCTTATGGCACTGCTGGACATCTTCTGATTGCATGCTAGTTTCCTTGTCTGACCAATGCGTCTACGGTTCTCAGTGATGCCCGTTTCTTTGTGCTTCTTCAAAAGAGCTTAGACAGCACATCTGGAAACCCCTTTCTGCCTTGAAATTTCTGAGAGAAACCTTGCTGATGCAGTATAACTACCTTGTGTCTTGTTGCTGTGCTGATTCTTGCCATGGTGTATGACTTTTGAAATTAAACTGTCTTCAGCAAACCTCACCTTGTTAGCTGAGTTTGGCTGTTCCTCACCCAGTTTTATTCCTCCAATACAGCTGTTTCTGTTTCAGTTAATTATTGTGTTTCAAGCTTCATATTAAATTGCTGATCATTAGCACCTGTTTGGTATAATTGTTTAAAATACACCTGACTATATGCCTACAAAATCCATGACTTTATGGCAGTGTACCTAGAAAAATGTATGCTGTTGTGAATTTATTTTATTAATTTTATTTACATTTATATTCTGTTCACTCACCTTGTGAGTGCTAATTGATAAAAAATAAACTATTAACATGTCTATTTTTGAAAGCATTCTTATTTCATAGCATTTGTTTCACACCTGCCTACAACTTTTGCACAGTTCTGTATATTTAATATTATTTTTTCTGCCAAATATTTGTCTTTTAATTACCTTGATATTAATAAAAAGTCTGTTCACTCTTATCTGTCATTCTAAGCAACCAGCTTTATAGTTATTAGAATTTATTTTATGATAACATGAAACTATATCCTTGGTTTGCTCAAATTGTATCAATAACTTGCTAGAGCCTGGAATATTTTTCCTGCTCTTAAGGTCATGAAGATTAACCCTGTCTGTATTGAAAATCATTTGTAAAACATAGAGTACATTTAACAAAAGGTTGTAGCATACAAAACTGAAATGAAAAATATAGGGAGTATAATTCACAGTGCTGGCATAGTGTAGATTTATCTACAAAAGAAATATTCCAAGGAAAACAAGTTTTCATTATGTGAAAACAGTTCTAAATGTTACTAAATAAATTATGTTGACAACAGATGGTGATACCTTTTAGTAAATCAAGTTAATTGATTGTTTTAACTACAGGAACAGTTCAAAGTGTGGTAATATATGAATACAAATGTGTTATAAAAGGGTGTAAGAAGGGATTCAGTTTCAAGCCTGGAGCATCTGGAGTGGTGTCCAGAAGGTAAGATAAAACACAAAGCAGTAAATGCAGGGAATGCAGACAGTATCACTCTAGTATTGTACATTTTAATTCTTTGGACTCACGTTTCATACTGTAAGTGCTTTAATCAATGAATAGATTGTGTCGGACAAGGAACCAGACAGGACACAAAAATGTAAAATGCAATACACCTTTATTAAATAACAAAAACAGAATTGAGATTCAAAATCATAAACCAAAAGACACTCCAGGGTCAGGAACCAAGACAGGTATTTAGCCAAGCCGGAGTCAGGAACCCAGAAGTCTGCGATGTCAGGAACAAGCCAAGGGTCAGGAACACAGAAGTCCGTGATGTCAGGAACAAGCCAAAGGTCAGGAACACAGCTAAGCAGGCGCACAGGAGACTCCACAGCAGCCAGCAGCAACAAACACAAGGACAATCAGGAAGTGAGTCAAGCTGCTTTAAATACCCTGAGAGGGTTGGCTGATAACAGTCAGGTGAGTAATCAGAGTGGTCACTGGATTCAGCCTGACCCAGGAATTCAGAAGGCAGCAGCAATGGATAGCAGAGCACTATATTAGCTCAGACAGCAGAATCAATAGGCAGAGTTAGAGCAGCACAGCCAAACCTTGACAGTACCTTTTCCTCTGCCTATTACCTGCAATCGAATGGGGCCATGGAAAGGGATAATCAGGCTTTGTAGCAATTCCTGCGGTGCTACATCTCAGACCATCAGAATAATTGGTCAGACCTGCTACCTTGGGCGTAGTTTGCTCATAACAGTGCTGTCTAGGCTTCTACCCAGCTCTCCCCCTTCATGGTGAATTATGGGTATCAACCATCCATGATTCCAGATTCATTCTGTCACCAGGGGATCCCGGCATTGGAGGATCATCTCCAGCGAATCCGTTCCAAATGGGTGCAGGTCCAAGGGTCATTGCGATGCTCACAACAGTCCAAGGAGCTCCAGGCCAATCGTAAATGCCTATCCGCACCCTCCTACCATGTCGGGGAGAGGGTTTGGTTGTCCTCTTAAATTGCCTTCTACTGTGAGATGAATCTCTCCTACTTTTCCCTACTTTGATCAATTCTGGTGTAAACTGTTTGCATCATAGGGAACAACATTCCATTGTGCATTTAAACCAATGCTAATTCTATGGCATAGATTGCTCAAATATTTCATCTTGTTTCTTTGTTCGTAATAAAGGTTTTTTAGCGTCTACTACCAGGGTTGAATTTCTATAAAGAGAGGTACCAGGTCACCTCATTCTGTAGTGGTGTATTGTCTTGATGGATATATGAAATGGAGTAATGTTCTACTGGTCTCATGTCTAACTAGACTAAGTCCTACAAATCAATGTTTCCTCAGTGATTGTGCCAAACAAGTGTAAGTACTACAAATTAATGTTTCCTCAGGGCTTGCGCCTCTAATAACATGTCTAAGTTCTACAAATCATACTCTGTAAAATACTCTATCCTGTCAAGTATCAGTCTGTCCCAGTAACAGCTTACTTCAGTGGGTCCCTGTCTGTCACGTCACATAACAATTTCTTATTTTATTTATTTATTTATGTTTATAATATCTTTCCCACAATCCCAGTCATCAACCCCCCCAAAAAAAAATTCCCTGCTTAACTGATTCTTTCCTCAGACTCCAGGCACCCTCGGACCCCTTTTATTCTATTCCTGTGGGAAATAAAATAAATTGTTATGTGTTGTGAGTAAATTCAATGTTCCCATTGATTTCAATGCATGAGCTAGGCGAAAAAAGTGGAAAAACTGCACTTTCCGCAGGAAATTTTCTGTCAGGAGGGAAGTGACATTATTCTCGGATTTTGATTTGAGGGGAAAATTTTCGCTGAACCCTACTCATACATGCACACACAAACACAACAGTGTGCTCACATACCACTTACAGATATACACACAAACACATCAGTGCATGTATAGAAACCAGTTTCCAATATTTATAGTAGTAAACCCATTTTTAAGCCCTGTAGCATGGCCTACTATTATCGAATGGATACTACTAATATGCCTGATAATTTAAAGGTGATATTTATAAATAACATTTTGCAGGTTTACAATGATTATGCAGCCTTCCAAAATATTTTTCCTACCATCAGTTATACAATGACAATGGGAGGTCTAACCTGGCCAGGAGTGATGGGCCCAGATTCATTCAGTGTTGCCCATTTTCTCAATCCTGCTCACCAGTAGTGATGTTGAAGGGAATGGAAGTAGAACTGGGCCAATGGTCTGGTTCTATATAAGGTTTATAAATAAGATTAAGCACAGAGTTTGTAATTGTGATGGACACTAATCCCAAAGTTGTTGTATATAGAGTCTGAACTGTAGAAATATAACTGAACAGGGAAATTGGCTACATAGCTCATAATCCATTGATGACCAAATATTCAGAGCTTCACTCTATTGCGGTTTATTTGAAACTCTTATTTTCCAGTCTATTACAATTGAACAGAAAAAAAAATACTTACAACAGTGGTTCCCAACCTTTTTTGTTCAGGGTACCCCTAACACTCAAACTATATTTCTCAGGGCGCCTCTAACATGGTATGTAATTTATCAAGGGTGTTATGAAGGTACAAATGAGTAATGTATACCTGTTCCTATGTTTCACAATCAGAATAGCAAAAACAAGTATATTGTGCAAACATTATTTCTATAAATATACAGGACTGTGCAAAATTCTTAGGCAGATGTGAAAAAAATGCTGTAAAGTATGAATGCTTTCAAAAATAGACATGTTAATAGTTTAGTTTTATCAATTGGCAAAATGCATAGTGAGTGAACAGAAGAAAAATCTAAATCAATTTTAGCCTACAAAACAGCATGAATTCTTCTAGGTACATCTGTAGACAGTTTTTTTAAGGAACTCAGCAGATAGGTTGTTTCAGACATCTTGGAGAACTAACCACCGTTCTTCTGTGGATTTAGGCAGCCTCAGTTGCTTCTCTCTCATCATGTAATCCCAGACAGACTTGATGATGTTGAGATCAGGGGTCTGTGGGGGGCCATAGCATCAGTTCCAATACTACTTTTTCTTCTTTTTTTTTTAAATATATTTTATTATCAGATTGTTCCATATATAACTCAAGTACAAACAAGTACAAAGAAACATTCAAATGCATCAAAAACAAATAGGCTCTTATGACATTGAAAAAATTACAGTCACATGAGTAGAAGATACAGAGACAACCCGAGGTTTTAATGTTATTACAAGTTCTAATAACCACTACTCTCAAAACCTAACCAAACTAAAATGCTAAAACTTCTCCCATCCCCGAGTCCTCTCTCCCCCAAACCCGCAGCGCCCCCCCCCCCGCCCACCAGCCAGTAACATCAAAATGACCCGATATGAACCAGGTGCATCCAAAACAATACTCATCAACCATATTTCACAAGCATCCAGGAATCCAGAACATAAAGCCTCAATCAACCATCGCTAGTAATTAGTCCGTCATCAAATGCCACATTATTATCTGCTCTATTTGTCCACCATGTCTGCCATTTTCCCCAGATCTTGTCAAACTTACTCGGATTACCCCGGTGTAGATAAACCAATCTATATTGTGGGATGCACTGCGAAACTAGATTTATCCACGCCTTGCAAATGGGAACTCTGTTTGACATCCAGTTCAAGGCCACCACCTTTCTCGCCATCACCAGGAGCTCACTCAGCAGAAGTCTGTCAGCAACGCCCTCAATTTCATCAGGGAAAATAGATAAGAGACAAATTTTCGGAGTCACCAGGACCACAATACGCATGACTGCATGCCAGAACCTCTCAAATCCAGGACATCCCCAGATCAAATGAAAATACCTACCCTGAATACCAGCACATCGGAGACAACAATCAGATCTGGAACTACCCATTTTGCTCAATCTGACCGGCGTATAATAAATATGATGTAAAATATTCAGCTGTATCATCTGGTGCCTAGTCGACGTTGCCACCAACGCAGGTCCCGCCTTAGCCATATCCTATTCCCAGTCTTCCAATTGGCCCAAGTCCAATTCTCATTTGTTCCGAGAAGGGAGTTCTCCACTTCTGACACAAGAATCCAGCCAACGATAAATAAAAGATATAGGTCGCGGGGGCTCAATAAGCATCATCCTAGCGAGCAGTGGGAGTGTAGATACCACCGGATTCCGATCCCCCCCACTGAGCGCGAAGAGTGTGTCTAATACATAAATAGGAATAAAAGAGAGTATGCGGTACATGGAATTCTTCGTGCAATTGCAAAAAAGACTTCAGCTGATTGTTCTGGTATAGTTGTCCGAGGCAAGTAACTCCATACCTAGCCCACAAGGGGCCAAAATCGCTGTTAATTAAGTGACTTAATCCCGTGGCACCCAACAAGGGGGTATCCGGGTCCATGAAAATGTTTCCCAATGTCCCCTTCAGCTCCTCCCAAGCCTCATGTAGAGTCATTATTAGTGGGGTTCGAGTCATAAAAACTGCAGGGCCACCATGTAAGAACTGGGACAACGTATATGTAGGGTGTAGCAATAAAGCATCCACCTCGGTAGTCTGGTAGCGAGGGCGGGAAGAAACAAAATCCAATGCATATCAACATTGCGCCGCCAAATAATATCTATAAAAGTTGGGCAATGCAATCCCCCCCTCACGTTTAGATCTCATGAGTGTGGTCAGTCTGATTCTAGCCCTTTCCCCCCGCCACAGAAAGCATGTAATAATTTTGTCTATTTGTCGAAAATACTTTTTAGGTATGGGGACTGGCGTGTTTTGAAAACCATACAAAAATTTTGGCAAAAAATAATTTTAATTTGACCGACCAATGACATTCAAGGGCAAGGAGAGCCATGCAGTTTTTTTATCATGAAAATATTGAATATTGGGTATCAAATTCAACTCCAAAAGAGAGTCCATCGCCGCTGTCACCCTAATCCCCAAATATGTAAACTCTTCCACATATTTAAGTGGAACTGCAGTCACATTAGAACCCCTTGATCTGCTATCAATCAGGAGCAAAGAGGACTTAGCCCAATTTATTTGGAATCCAGAGTACGTACCAAAATCATCTACCAAGCGCAAAGTGGTCTCCAGAGAGCATCCATCATCTTCCAAATAAAGCAAGACGTCATCAGCGTATAGGGCAATCTTTTCCTCTCTGCCCTTCTGTCACGGATTTGAAGACTCTCAGACTTAAGGTTTGGTAAAATAACTTCACTTTATTAAAAGTTAAAGGCAGTCCCCGTAGGGTAAACATACATAACAATACAACAGTAATATAACATATAATAGGTTCTACCGGCCTTGCCTAAATACCGGGCAAGGCAACCCAAGTGACAGTTTTAATGACAGGCTCTACCGGCCTTGCCTATACCGGGTAAGGCAACCGTGAGATGACATATACCGGTTCTACCGGCCTTACCAATACCGGGCAAGGCAGCCCCCACAGAATGCTGAATGTAGGCTCTACCGGCCCTGCCAATACCGGGTAAGGCAACCTTAAAGATGGTGAATTACAAGGTTCTACCGGCCTTACCAATACCGGGCAGGGCAGCCCAAAGGAGTACTGGAGTAGGCTCTACCGGCCCTGCCAATACCGGGTGAGGCAACCTACAGGATGGTATCGTCAAGGTTCTACCGGCCTCACCAATACCGGGCAGGGCAGCCTGAGCGAGTAGACCAACTGTCAGGTGACTAAGACAGCATAGAGCATAAGTATAGAGGTAGCAGGAGTCTATTGCCAGGGATACTCAGACAACTGCAAGGAAGTGGACAGCAACTGACCACAGTACTGGATGTTCAGGAGCAAACCAACATCCGCACGTTGGGACTAATGGTAATAGCGCCACCAGGTTTAATGGAGCAAACCAGCGACCGCACGCTGGAACCAACAATGTATATTGCAACCAGGTTTAGTGGAGTAAACCAGCGTCCGCACGCTGGGACCAACAACGTATATCGCAACCAGGTTTAGTGCAGCAAACCAGCGTCCGCACGCTGGAGCCAATAATGTATCTCGCAACCAGTTTAGTGGAGTAAACCAGTGTCCGCACGCTGGGACCAACAATGTATATCGCAACCAGGCTTAGTGGAGTAAACCAGCGTCCGCACGCTGGGACCAACAATGTATATCGCCACCAGGTTTAGTGGAGTAACCCAGCGTCCGCACGCTGAGACCAGCAATATATATTGCAACCAGGTTAGTGGAGTAAACCAGCGTCCGCACGCTGAGACCAACAATGTATATTGCAACCAGGTTTAGTGGAGTAAACCAGCGTCCGCACGCTGAGACCAACAATGTATATTGCAACCAGGTTTAGTGGAGTAAACCAGTGTCCGCACGCTGGGACCAACAATGTATATCGCAACCAGGTTTAGTTTAGTAAACCAACAAAGTATGATCAGCAGCGAGAAGAACAATGTCGCCAGAGCGACGGCTGAAGCAGGAGATTCAGGAACTCAGTAAGATTAACCCGCGAGGTGCTGAAACACAAGAACACTGGAACTCAGTAAGATTAACCCGCGAGGTGCTGGAACACAGGAACACTGGAACTCTGGAACACAGGAACACTAGCATACAGGAACACTGGAACACAGGATCAGCAAGTACAGCAGGAACAGCAGGAACAGGCCCAGAAGCCTGACAAGCAGGTCAGGCAGAGTGGAGTCAGAAACACCACGAAAGGGCAACCTGGAAGTGCTCAGCCTGGGTTTAAAAAGTCTGTGTGAGGAGGGCTAATCACAGACAGCCAATCATGATACTCAGCAAGTGACTGACACTGAACAGCACCAATCACTGGCACCGTGATACCTTCATCCTTAATCCCTTAATCAATGGATTTGCACGGATAAGAACAGCCAGAGGTTCCAAGGCCAGGGCGAATAAACCGGGCAAGAGCGGGCAACCCTGCCTGGTACCGCGCTGTAAAGAGAAATACTGTGAACTCATACCTCCCCTCACCACAGAAGCTCTGGGTCTGCTATATAAAATACGTATCCAGTTAATAAAGGAAGGGCCAAATCCAAAACCCCTGAGCACATGCCAAAGATAAGGCCACTCAACAGAATCTAATGCCTTAGAGGCATCCAGAGATGCAATCACTCTAGAACCACTGGTGTCGTGCGGAAGTTGCAGGTGCATATATAATCGTCTGAGATTATGTGATGTCAATTTTCCCGGCATGAAGCCAGTTTGATCTTCATGTATTTTCGTTTCAAGTACCGCATTCAGTCTAGTAGCCAAAATCTTCGCCACAATTTTGACGTCTGTAGTCAATAAAGAGATGGGCCTGTAAGAATCACTGATCTCCGTATCTTTCCCTGGTTTGGGCAAGACAATAATAGAATCATCGTTCATAGACTCTGGAAAGTAGCCGTCATCTATAGCAGCGTAAAAGGTATTCAGCAAATGGGGGGCCAAAACATCCACAAATTCTTTATACCATTCAGCAGGAAGACCATCCACACCAGACATCTTACCTGCCGGCAGACAGCGGATAGCCTCTACCACCTCCCTCAGAAGAATAGGAGCATCAAGCATTTGTTTATGCTCAAAGGAGAGCTGCGGAAGGCCACATTGGTCGACAAAACAGGAGATCTGAGAGTCAGAGCGGGTCAGTCGGGATTCGTAAAGTCGAGAATAGAAGCACCGAATTTGCGAATTAATCATCTGAGGATCAAGAAGAAGTCCCCCCGGGTCCCGAAGGGAGGAAACCGACGAAAACAAGATGAGCCATTAATTTGCCTGCTTTATCTCCATTTTCAAATATATTCTGTTTCAGGTAAAAAACTCGGCGGGCACTTAAGTCAGACAGTTTCATGGAATACCTTAAAGAACAGGAATCAAATTTAGTATAAGATATTGAATCTTTTTTTTCTACAAATTGTTTTTCAGCCTCAGCGGCCTCCGCGGGTCTGGCAGGTTGGGGGTGTGTCACGGTTTGTTAAGACTCTCAGATGCAGATTTAGGTAAAAACACAACTTTATTGAAAAGTTAATGCAGCCCCGTAGGGTAATATACACGTACACACATATATCTTTTTTAGACAGGAATGTAATACAAATAAGAGCAATGTATTTCTATGGTCAATCTTGTTCAGAGTCAGACTGATAAAGTCTTTAATTTATTATATGTAGGTAAAAACTAATTATAGAAAGAAAATCATGAACATCAAATACAGTTAACTGTAGACACTATGCAAAATATATACATAGGCAAACCTATCTGCTATATGAGGGACCTAGGTAATTCTTTCTTTTGAACATATAAGGATACACTTGTAACTATAAGTAGAATAATTTAATATATATTTTAAATAAACTTTTTAATGAATTTTTTCAAATTAATTTATCAACATATTAAAGAACTTTAGTTCTTATGAACCTGTGGACTATATCCCAGATTGAGTAATGTAAAGAAAACAATAGTAGTGGCATTATAACAATCCAGTGAGCCCAGTGCCAAGATAGACAACAGAATCGATCCCTGCCATGGCATAAGGGAGCTTGTTCAACAAACAGTTAAGAGGTACCCACAAATCAGTAATCACTAAAAACATACCCACCCATCAACAATGGTAGACATGTAAACACTTCAGAAAGTACCCATTTGATCAATGTCCCCAACATCTCAAAATACTCAGACTCTGGCATAGCAGAGAAATTCCCTGTCCGGCTGACCCCAGGCAATCCGGAAAGGACCCGGAACAAATTTATAGCTGATCCAGGGGGGAAGCCAGACAGAGAAGATGATCACATAACCTGTAAGGAAAAAATGAAAGCTAGCAATAGCAGCAAGAACAACTGCAATGAACAGCAATGGAACAGAAAATAAAAGGGGATGTCATGCAATGCAAAAAACCTATGCATATGAGGCACATGTCAGCATTGTAGCAATAAGTCGCTTAGTTGACACAGATGGGGCAAGATGGAGTAAAATAAGCTTCAAAAACAGGCCCACAAATCAGGCAAAATACTTTACATCACCCCCATCCCAAATGAAGGAAAGGAGTGAGGAAGCCCGGCAGCTCGGCACAGCTCAAGAGGGCCCGACGGGTATACCACTCAACCTCAGTCCATCAGCAAAGTTATCACCCACCCATTAACAATGACTTACATATAGAGCAACTCCAGAGAGCACCCAACCCACCACTGTCTCCCACGTTCCAAGACACCAATCCCTGGTGCATCTGATAAAGTCTCTATCAGACTGGCCCCCTGACAACCCAAAAAGGGGGGAAAAAAAAAATCACAGCTGATCCAGGGGAGGAGTCTGACAGAGAACAAGATCCCAGAACCTATAAGGAAGAAAACGAGAGTTAGTCAACAACAGAACTATAGTAACTACTATACTGTCTGTCTGCATATATTTTAAATGTGCTCTCTCAGTAGTTATACTGCTGGAGTAAAATAATTTAATATTTTACTCCAGCAGTATAACTATTGAGAGAGCACATTTAAAATATATGCAGACAGACAGTATAGTATGATGTTAATATAATCACAATCATATAATTCAATTTCCAGTTCCAGCAGACAATTTGAGCCTTTTCTTGAAAGGCCAGGCCCCTTGTCCCATAAATCTGTCTCTGTAACAATTAGCTTGTGCATACTCTCATCCTGCTCATTCTCCGATGGCCACAACTGCTTATATTTCAGATGGAATCTTTGTAAAAACACACCCTAACTATATCTGAGTATCCTTTTGACATGTTCAACCCTATTCAGTATCCCTATATTTAATATTTGCATGATGAAAAATGGCTTGTTCCTATAAGATAATAATCTCTGAGCCCTTACCTTTAAATACTAGAGAGGTTCTGAGCCAAAATATTGTAACAGATTGACACTTTTCTATGCTCATGAACAGGATTTACCATTTTATAACTCTCCAGTGTATGACTTTATTAAGAAAGGCATGAAAGAGCAATGGTTCTCATACGCTGTTCTCTTCCAGTCTACTCATACTATTATTTCAGAGTGATATCTCAGATATGCATGCCTAGCATATATTTAGTTAGGTAAACACTAACAAAATAAGTGTCATAAGGACATTTATAATTGAAAGTTCCGTTTACTCATGCACTTCCACAAACTGAGTATATGTTGGATTAATGCTCAAATTCGAAAAAATGTTATACACCAGCCGGCACTTAGTGTGAATACAATTTGAAACAATATTGTGGATTACATTGCAGTTGATGATATATTTATCAGGGCAAAACAGTTGATAACATATGAACTGCAATGTAATACAGGTCACAATTAGCATGTCTGTGTACTCACTTATTGATAAATGTGTGGTTACAATTTAATTTATTAATATGCGAATAGCATCATACTAGAAGATTTAAGATTATTTCTTTTGTGTGTTTAGTCTCCACATTCTAATAAACTGACCATTTAGTCTGGTTTGTTTTATGCATTTTTGAATGTGACACTGCATAATGTAACTGATGTTAGAATGAAATTTCTACTGCATGAAACATGAATGGTGTCCCATTAATTTTACTATATGACCATATGGTTGGTAGGACCAAAAAATCAACCACCAGTTGCTTTGCCTGCTAAGAATATTTGGGACATGGAGTACTGATAAATTAAATGTACAATCTGGCTAGTGTAACATAAAATATATTGATATTTATGTACTCTGTAATTACAGAAAATGTAGACGCAGTGATAAGGGGAGTTTGGAGGCTGACCTAAAAGGAGAATCAGTCCATATAAATAAAGCAAATTGTAGAAAATAATATGGATATTTCAAAGGAAAATAGCAGAAACACAGAAGAGAGAGGTTTTCCTTCTAGCAATATTTTAAGTAGAACGAAGGTTAGAAAGCTGCAAAATAAGAGGTGGAAGCCTTGGGCCACAGGAGAAAGCATGTTAAGAAAGGAAGAAAAATAAAATGTAATAACAGCATGAATTGAAGGAAAAGAACAAAAAAAATCGATAAAAGAAACTTCATGTAATAGATTTTAGCATAAGGTTTACAGAGTGCTTTAACCCTTTGATAACCCAGATGTCTAAAACTTACTGCACAGTGTGCATCATCAAGGGATTAATGTGCATAATATATAGACCAACATAATAGAAATGACCTTCAGAATAATTGTACTGTAAGTTATCATTTATAACCTTAAGGTCTCTTGTCATGGTATTGAGCTTGATTAATTCTGACATGACTACAAAATGCCAAATGTAATATTTTTCCATGTCATATACTTGAACATTTTCATACAGAAGGCAAATAAACAGCCTTTTGAAAGTAAAAAATAATGGACTTTATATATTATTTAATACACTGGTATATGAAAGCTTGCAAAATATTTGAGTTGATTCTATTAGAAAATTCCACTGTCTTGTCCTGATCCTAGGGTAATTGTTTTTATGTCTCATTACTTTGATCACTAGAAGGACAGCTAAAGTAATTAGTGTGCTGAGTCTTGTACATACAGTACTTATATACAAGACTGTGGCTATTAAGTTAAAACTTAAAAAACAGGCTTTTTAAGAGTCAGATCAATAATTTAACAAAAAATATGAAGAATGCAACAGAATCTGCAATGTTGATACTGAGACACTTAACAATGATAAACAAACAAATCAGCAATCCAAGATGAAAGTCAACAAGAGTTTGTTAGCTGAGGGAAAGCTACTAAGCGTGGTAGTTTAATATGAATAAACACAATAAAAAGTATATACATATGCTCTCACCTGGGCATAATGTATCACAAAAGGTCTCAGCTTTCTGTGCCACAAAGTTGTGCCTCTCCAGTCTTGCTGTTTCCTGCAGTTAACTCCACCAGATGGTTTCCTTCTCCAACTTGTCCAGTTGTTAAAAAGTTCACTGTTCTCCCAATATTGGCATTCATTCTTATATTACCCACAGGAAAATGAGTGGGCTTTATAACTGTAATATGCAGTGGAGAGGTTCTCACAGGGGGCAAAGCTAATGGACCGGAGCTAGCCAAGTGCTCCAACACGCGTTGTGGCTCTACCCACTTCCTAATGGGGAAAAAAAAAGAATGGGAGCTCCCACTAGCCAGTCTCCTATATGCCCCACTGTAATTAGCAACAAATCAGTGACCTAATTACATGAATAACAATCAGATGACTGATCAGACCATTATCCAGTTATTGTGCATCTGTAAGAGGCCTGCCAAGCAAGCTCCAGCCTGAACATAATATTCAATTAAACACAATAAAAACACATAAATAAATATATTCCTCCTTAAAACCCACTTTGTTCAACTAAAACCATAAAACATAACATGAATATACTAAATTAAAATGTTAAGGCATATCTATAGTAATAAATATATATATATTATTATAATTATTAATAATAATAAAACAACCTATATATACAATAGCCCTATATCTGCATAGATGTGGGGCAAATAAACTAGGCAACATTCAAGCAGTGCAAAACAACCAATTTCATGCAAATCCAATATACAAAACAAGATCCATGCAGTGAGAGGTCAACAAAACACGTATATGGATAACACCCTTTCTACTATCACATCTATAGTGAGATTGTCCAACAAATTGCATCCCAATGCACTGGGCAAAGAGAATAGAAAATGGAAACAAAATATGCAGAGATACATTTACTACTATTACTGGGGGAAGGTCACAATCAGTTTAAAAGGACCAAACCACAAAATAATTGCAGAGCCAGCAGAAATAAGTATTATACATTTCTCTCTGTCTAAGGGGAGGAAGCCTGTCCCTTCCTCTATAGTAGACATCAGTTCTATCAATGGCCATTACTGAATTTATTATGTGTTTCAAGGAAGTGTTGTGATACACTATGTGTTTCCAACTCAAGCCTATTATTCCTTAAGTATTCACTAAAGCGAATTATCAACTTACGTTTTGTCCTTCCCACATACTGTAGTCTACAACTACACTCTAGAAAATAGACTGCATTTGTGGTTTCACAGTTCATGAGCTGCGTAACCTTATAATACTTCTTCATGACCTGTGATCTGAAAACATCCTTCATATTATATTCCAAATGACTATATGGAGCAGTTCTGTTTATGACATCAATACATTCCTGGGATTTCTCTAAATGGGTCAGATTTTTTAGGATTCCTAAAAAGATCACTTGGAGCCACTATTTTTTTAATACATCTATTCTTCCTGAATACAACCTTTGGTTGGTCCCCCAATTCTTGTGCTAATTTTGGGTCCAGCATTAATATGGGCCAATGCTTTTTAAGAATTTGATGGCTTTTAATGTTATAGGTCGAAACAAAGTATGGCAACTGTCCTCTGGGATTGTTTGCAATCTTTCTTGATGAAGAGATCTTTCCTATACATCTTATTAACCTTATGTAAAGCTTTATCTAGGACAACTGAACTGTATTTCTTATCTTTACATTTTTTTAGGACTATTGCTGCTTCATCCTGAAAAGTCACCTCTTTACTACTATTAGTTTTTTCATTTGGAATTGCCCCAAAGGAATATTATCTATATATAGTGTTTGGCATGGTCACTATGCACATTTAAGTAACCATTACTAGCCACAGGCTTACGATAATTTTTTGATGTAACTCGTCTGCCAACAACAAACAGTGTGACATCTAAATATTCCCCTCAGACACAGGGAAACTTTCTGGATCAAAATTAAAAACTCTATCTCCATATATAATTAATATTGATAATGCATCTGGCAGCTTTTATTGATTTAGTTAAGTATACAATGTAGAGATTTACCTAATAATTATTTTACTTTACCCGGGTTAATTTATTTATTAGTATTATTACTATTATTTGTACTTATTTTTCCTAGTTTTGTACAATAAATATTTCTGTTGGGCCTGGAATTATTTATGGTTTGGTCCTTTTAAACTGATGGATACCTTCCCTCAGTAATAGACTATGTCCGTGTTCAATTCTGTTTGTGTTCCTTTTATGTTGGGGGGGTTGCCCAGTGTATTGCAATGTGATATATGGAACAATCTCCCAATATATGTTAGTAGAGTGGGTTTTATCCATATACATGTTTTGTTTGCCTCTCACTGCATGGATCATGGGCGTCCACAGAAATTTTTCCGCGGGGGGGGGCATAATTTTAATGACATCCATACTTTGTCCCTTTTTGACAATGTCTTGAAGGGGCATAATCATTATCACATAAAGCGCAGGTATATGAAAAAGGGGAGGGAGAGGAGAAGCTTAAATGCTATGAACAGAAAAACTATAAAAATTTGAGACCTGGGAAGCAGCTTATTTTAATTATATTATTAATATTTGCATTTTTAGAGATTTTTTTAAAGCATATCCCTTTAATTTATCACCATTTCTAAACTCTTTGAATGACTGCTGCTGTCTTGTATTATATATATATATATATATATATATATATATATATATATATATATATATATATATAATTTTTTATTTTTGGGCAGCCTTATCTACCTGTTTTATTATATTTCTTTTGTTGGGGGCATCTGTCTCCCATCAGACTGACCAAAGAGAAAAACTAGAGAGACAAGCAGGCACAGCAAATGAGAGCATCCAGATTAGCGGTTAAGGGAGCAGAGACAATTCCCCTGACCCTGGGAGTGTCCTTCCCCCCACTGCATTGTCCAGGTGGAACATGATCCTGAAGAAGCCAGAACTGGTGGGCAGCAGGAGTAGCAATAATATCACCACCACTAGCAGAAGCACAGATCAGCTGCCTGTGTCTGCTGCTAGTACTGCCAACCTGCCTTCATCAGGCCAATAAAAAAGTGTGACATTAGGGGACCTTCTGTCATATTTCTCATCACCTCCTCCAACCAGCAGTAAAATGCCTGTAATAGAGCAGCAGCAGCACGGAGGGATTGGTGGTGGTAGTGATTATGATGGTGGAGAAGCTGGGGTGGAAGATACATTGATGGCCTTTTTATCCCAAACTGAGAAGGAATGGGAGACAGGGATGGGGATGGGCATCACCACCACCACCCATTGTGAGGTGTTGGAATTTGAGGAATTTGCAACTGCTCTAATTCCAACTGCTGCTGAGTTGCAAGGGAAGCAAGGATGCTGATGAGCAGGATAGTGTACCACAGACCACAATGGACACAGTGGGAATGGGGTTAAGTGATGTGGGACTAGGACAGGTTCCACTTGCCAGTAGCAATACTCTGGGTCCTAGTTTTAGTGCTGATTCTGTGGCAGTAGCAGCAACAGCAGCAGCATCATCCTCCACCCCAGCCAGTGAAGGGGAATGTGTAGGAAAAGAAGAAAGAAGCCATTCTTCTCCATCTTTCCCCTCCCAACTGAGGTCCTGGGTGTGGGACTATTTTTCTAGTGGGGCAGACACAGTGCACAATTTGTGACAAATCTTTGAAAAGGGGGAGGAAGGGAACACCCAGATAACACACACACCATGACATTTATGTGAAACATGTTAAAGCCAAACACCCACCAAAGAAATTGGGAATCGCTGTTGCTGTATGCCCTGACTCTCCCCAAAGGAAACAAGAGGCGAGGGGAAGATCAAAGAGGATAAAGAGTAGAGAAACTCAGCCAGAGGCTGAAAGTTCAATGGGAAGCTAATCACATTCTTCTCTAGGGTAACTACATCTTCTGGCAATCTGCCTCATTCATCTTTATCTCCCCCAATGGTTGATAGCCATTCAGTAAATATTAGAGCTCCAGGAACAGTCTATCACGACCAATGCTAAATAAGTGATCCCTTCTATCAGTGGTGTCTTGACAATCAAGTTCCAGCACACGCTATATCAGATTTAAATTGGATATGTAGGCGGCCCATCTATGCCCAATGCATTTCATGCTCACACTTCTTCAGGGGAAATCCACTGAGGAAGTGTGAGCATGAAATGTGTTGGGTGTAGAGGGTCTGCCTACATATCCAATTTAAGTCTGATATAGCATGTGCCAAAACTTGATTGTGGAGACACCACTAATAGAAGGTAATGCTTATTTAGCGCTGGTCGCGATAGACCTTTCCAGGAGATCTGACCTTTGGATTAAGGGCTTGACTCCTTTAAGTATTTTAACATTCTGTGTTGTTTTTATTATTGCCATTTATTTGTACAATAAATATTTTCATGTTTGAGTAGTAGAGTTTACAGCTTTCATTCATTCTATTCTGACATTCAAGGATCACCCTCTGGAATGAGACATATATAAAGATAGATCAAATCCAAAGGGACTATGCTGGATGTATAGAATTTAAGACATGCATGGATATATTTTTATGTTGGGATTGGAAGAGTAATAGACTTTAATTTGCCTTTCTGTTTATTGGCATGTTATGATTGGGACGGAACGGATTGCAACAGTAAAGAAATGACGGACCGTAAGAAGGAGACGGAACGAATCACGTGACCTTTCTCTCTCAGAGACCAGTGTAGAAGGATATATTGATGAAAGATTCGGATCCACTGAAGCAACAGGAGTAGAACTAAGTGGGCATTATCCGCTTGGAATATTCTAGCGTGATAGAATTTGACTCATTTTTTTTTACTCTTCTTATGGGACTTGTAATTTTGGCAGGACTTAAGTCTGCACAAATGATTTGATGAATTTTTAGGACTTGAAAGAGGCGATATATACTTATATTGTGGACTATTATGATTTATACATTTTTGAATTAGTGATATATATCAAGGAGTGTCCGTATATAAAGATATATATATATATATGTGATCTATGATTTTAGGGGATATTTTAGGGGATATTTAATATTTGTTAATCATTGAGACATACATAGAGTTCCTTCTTTTGACTACTCCTCTTTTGTAGAGCGACTTGTGTTTCATTTTGATATGTGGTAATGAAGGAATCGCCTAAGTTTTGCACATATTTGTATATGTACATATTTTAGTATTGTATTTATTCTGTTCGAGTATGTAGGTACTTGGGCTGAGTCCTTGTGTATTGCCCATTCACATACTATATCTGGACTCACAACGCCGATTTTTACAGTATATTTAGTAAATATTAGGATGTGGCAGTTTGTGTCCACCCATTGCACACTCTGTGGTGCACTGACCACACATGGCAGTGTGGTGGAGGATAACCGAAACCAGGTGGCATCTGAGGAGATTCCATCCCACAGAAAATGCTAAGCTGATAGCAGGGAGGGTTTTTTTTTTAAAACTGTCTGCAAGTTGTCATGTGTCCTTATGTGGCAGTGGACAAGAGGCATAGTGACAGCAGCAGTACTTGGTTTCTGGTGGGGCGATTTCACACTGGGGACCCTAAGCGTCATGGTGTTTGAATAGAGTTGGGCCAGATGTTTGATGTGACTGCAGATGTGCCCATTATTCCCAGTCCATCCCTTGTTTACTACACACACTGTGCATATTGCATTTGCTGATGAGTGGCACAGTTCCTGCTCTCAAGGGAAACATGCCCATGATTTTGGAGGAGAAGCAGGTGAAGAAGCATTATTGGCCAGCTTCTTTTCTCCACTTATAACTGAAATGATGGGTGCTCGTTATGGTGCTGTTACTGCCTCAAACACATCACTGGAGCTAGTCATAGCAAGTGGAACCATCATCATCCATCTCCCTTGTTACTGCTGTTGTTGATCCCATTCCCTTTGGCTGCTTAATCATCCTACTGTTTAAACAACTCAGCAACAGCAGCAAGAACAGCAGTGGCAAATTACGCAATTACACTGGGCCATTTGACAAAGATGACTTGCTGGCACTAGGCCAGTAGGGAATGTTTTTCTCAGGGCTTGTTCTTTAAAGAAAAAAAAAAAGAGGCCTACAAAAAATAAACATTTGGGGGGCTTGTTTATAACAAGCCTAAGTCCTACAAATTAATGTTTCCTTAGGGCTTGTGCCAAACAAGTCTATATTCTGCAAATCAATGTTTCCTCAGGACTTGGGCCTAACACAAGTCTAACTTACTACAACTAATCAATGTTTCCCCAGTGCTTGTGCCTATAATGTTTTAAATCAATGTTTTCTCGGGGCTGCCCCAGTTGCAGCTTACATCAGGGGGTTCCTGTCTCTGTCACTGAACGTATGAAGTTCTTATTTTATTTTGAATTTTTTTTCTTAACTGTCCCCCAAATACCAGTCAATAACCCCCCCATAAAAAATTCCCTGTTCAACTAGTTATTTCCTCAGACTCCACCCACCAACACAGGCACCTTCCTCAGATCCCTTTTATACCATGTCTTATGGGATTTTTTTAAAAATGTATTTATTTTTTTTATTAACTGTCCTCCCCAATCCCAGAAAATATCCCCCCCCAAAAAAATATTCCCTGTTCAACTGATTTTTCCCCACACTCCACCAACAAAGGCAACCTCATACCTCTTATATAGTATACCTTTGGGATATAAAGTAACATTTGCTATGTATTGTGTGTAAATTCAATGTTCCCATTGATTTCAATGGAATGTACTAGGTAAAGAAAAAAAGTGGAAAAACTGCACTGTTGGGGGAAATTATTTGGCATTTGGGAAGTACCATTATTTGGCGATTTTGGTTTGAGGCGAAAATTTTCACCCATCCCTAGTTGTGCCCTTTTTTATGCCTTTTTTCCTGGTCTCTTTCTGGTTTTTGCCCTGGTTCTTCTTGTTTTCCAGATCCTTGGTGCTTGCTTTGTTTTGTACTCTGTCCTGAGCCTTTATCAAGTGTCTGTGCTGGCGAGAGATCAAAGCATTCTGTGCATGTTTCACCTACTTAGTCCTGCTTCAGTTCCCTTGTCTTCTGTGTGTACCTCATGTATTGTCCTTAGCTTCCTTTCCTGACTTCTCTCTTGCTCTTCAACTTGGTACTGTCACTGTGTCTTGAAGTGATTGATTCTCTGCTTCCCAGCTTTCCTATTCAACTATTCTCCTGCTTGCTACCTTGTACTTTATTGCCCACCTGTTACTGGCCCTTCTAGTATGACCATCATACTTTCTTGTTGTTTCCAGTATCCATTCAACTTCATATACCATCTGTTGTCCTATCATTCGCCAGTCAGATTCCAGTCATACAAATCGAAATTTGACCTAGAGTCATACCTTTTCTGCTGGAGGTTGAATAATTCTGTTTACCACCAAAGAAAACCTCTAAGTGCTAATGAGTATGATCCAGAATCAGAGACAGGGGAAGTAGTATATTAATATTGATATTAATCTAATGAATGTTTTCAAAATGAAAAGGCTGTAAAATCACATTAAGTAATCAAGTACAGTGCTATACAATGATTCAAAACTATACACCATCTAATATCTAAAGCACACAATGAGATACAGTTGCGTCCACAACATTCACAAGTCTATACGGTTTATGCTTTCCGTGCACCTCCCTTATATTAGGCACACACTGTGACCCAGAGACAGAGTGTGTGCTTAATATAAGGGAGGTGCACTGAAATCATAGACCATATAGGTTTGTTAATGTTGGGAATGCAACCGGATCTCATTGTGTGCTTTTGATTTTAGATGGTATATAGTTTTCAATATATGGTTATGGAAAACTACTTGAAGAAGATTAAGGAAGACTGAGCACAGACTTCACAACAGTGTACAGTGTCACATAGCTGCTACAAGAGAAAAGTGGGTACTATTATATATAAATTGGGAATAGATACATGTGATGGGAATATAATTCTACCTTATTAAGGCCTTATCTCGAATGTGGAGTGCAGTTTTGGCACCAGTTCTCAAAAACTATTGAACAGGAAAAAATACAGTTTTTAGTAATAAAGAGAGAATAGCCAAACTGGGAGTGTTTACATTACTGAAAAAATGTCTAAAGGAGAATATGACTACCATGTACAATTATTTTAGGCAGATACAAAGAGTTCTCTCTATTTACTCAAAGACCTGAGTAAAAAAAAAACAAGGGTTTATGCAAAATTAGAGTAAAGGTGCTTTTGACTAAAACAAAAGCAGGGAGTTTTTACATTAAGAGCAGTAAGGTTGTATAATTCTTTGCACCAGAAAGCTGCACTTGAGGCTACTAATAGAAAGTAACTGATACCTTTCTACTGAAGAACAATATTGAGATTATAATGTTTTAGAACATGCCTGACAAAGACACCTATGTTTTCTTAAAAGCTTGCACTCTATACCTGCTCAGCCAAAAAATGTATCACTTTTAATCTACTAGTCTCTGTATTTTTAATAGTAGCATTGTTTGTTATTATTGCTGTTGTTATTATTATTATTGTTATTATTATTATTATTATTATTATTAGTGATTTCTTTTATCTTTAAGTACAACTGATTTTGTTCAACTAACTTTGCTAACATCATCATTTACTGAGATCCAGTATATTTCACTCTTTTGCAAACTGAGGTAACAACATCATAATTTATTTCAGTTTCCCTTCTTAGGAGGTTCCATGAATTTAGACCAGGTGTGGTTTTATGGTATTGTTCAAAATCTGTTGCCGTATCATTAATCTAATTCTCAATATAAGTGAACAAGTCTGCAGAAAAAATATATATAAATCAAAACTAGTAGTAGCATTTTACTATAACATATTCCATTTGCAGAATGCTAATAATATACATTTCACAATAATACTGATCACCTATAAAATAATTTTACAATAAGTATATGATTAAAATACAATAGTTATAGTACTTAATTGTTTAGAAATATTTGCTACAATAAATTCCATGTTAAATAAGTTGTACTTAACACAACCTGATTTGATTTGATTTGATGTTAAGGATTTTTTTATATACAATTTCATATATGCCTACAATTTCCTGACCTTCAATGCAGCCTTCTTTGGTCTGTAACCTTGTAGATAGATTGGACAGACACCCTGCTGTCTTCTCCATCCAAGGTTTCATTAACATCATGTGCATGTATGAGTATGTTTATTTGTAAAGTTGATACCTTTATTGGCTAACTAAACAGATTTAAAATGCAAGCTTTCAAGACTTCTTAGGTCTCTTCCTCAGGCATGTTATACAGATAAATATGAAAACTTCTCTCTTAAATACAAGTACACATTACATTGTTTATAATGGAAATCAGATAACAACGTTAGTCCAGATACCAATTCCTTGATCAGTCAATGGTAGAGGATGTGATTTAAATAGCATTCTTCCTCTGGGTCCAGGTATTTATGATTCCAGAGGGACTGTCGAAAAAGTTAATTCACCATTAAGTACTGTGACAGGAATTCCCTGTCCCTGTTCATGCCATAGGTCAAAGAGTCAAATTGTAACATTAATTTTACCTCCCATAATTTTCTGTCCCTCTGATTGCGAAATTGTCCCATTAGTACAGTCAATTTAATATCCCTGATACTGTGCCCACTTTGGCAAAAATGTTCTCCCACTGGTGTCTCTGTCTTTTTGTTGTTAATACTGGATCTGTGGGAATTAAACCTCTTATGTAATTTCTGTCCCGTTTCCCCACATAAAGAGCTGTTGGGCATTTTGCACACATGATAAGGTATATTATAGTGATGAGCGAGCACCCCAATGCTCGGATGTTCGGGTGCTCTGACCGAGCACCCCCTGAGGCTCGAGTGCTCGGCCGAGCACCCGAGCCCCATTGAAGTCAATGGGAGGACTCGAGCATTACACCAGGCACCCCCTGCTCTGATGAGGGGAGGGTGCCTGGTCCATAGGAAAAGGGCAGAAAATGATGGAAATACTACAGAAATGGTTCAGGGACAGCATAGGGAGGATGTCTGGATGCACCTTGGACTCCAACATCGCTGCTGGGAACGATCTTTCGCCCGTAGTACGCCATTTTTAAAGACTGACCGTAAAACACACAAAAAGGAAAATAAAAACGACTTTAGGCGAAAAATTGTTACCAAACAGTATTTGCTGTATATTTACTTGTATATCATCTGCAAATTCTCCCAAAAATTTCATCGATTTTCTGAAGTGAGGCCATGATTAAGAGGGAAACGTGCGCAGAGGCAAATTATCCCAAAAATTTCCTTGATTTTCAGAACTGAGGCCATGATTAAGAAGGAAACGTGCGCAGAGGCAAATTCTCCCAAAAATTTCCTTGATTTTCAGAACTGAGGCCATGATTAAGAGGGAAACGTGCGCAGAGGCAAATTATCCCAAAAATTTTCTTGATTTTCAGAACTGAGGCCATGATTAAGAGGGAAACGTGCGCAGAGGCAAATTCTCCCAAAAATTTCCTTGATTTTCAGAACTGAGGCCATGATTAAGAGGGAAACGTGCGCTGAGCTGACCATCTAAAACATTATGGGTGAGGGTCTGCTGCAGAGCTGACCATCCTAAACATTATATGCGAAGGCCCGCTAGTGAGCTGACGCTATAAAACATTATATGAGAGGGCCCGCTAGAGAGCTGACCCAATAAAACATTATATGAGAAGGCCCGCTGGTGAGCTGACCTATATAAAAATTGTCAAACAGGGCCCGCTGGTGAGCTGGCCCTATATAAAAATTATATCACAGGGCCCGCTGGTGAGCTGGCCCTATATAAAAATTATATCCCAGGGCACGCTGGTGAGCTGGCCCTATATAAAAATTATATCCCAGGGCATATGGAAGAGGAGGAGGAGGATGAGAACATTAAGAGTCAACCATATACCCGTTTTTGGGGTGGAAGGGGTGAATGGGAATACAGAGTATTCCCATCATTGTAAATAACATATATAAAGTGAGTTTATGTTCCCCCGGGGCTTTCCTCCAGTGGAGTGGAGAAGTCAGGGGAAATCCAGGCCTTGTTCATTTTTATAAGTGTCAACCTATCAGCATTGTCGGTGGAAAGGCGGATACGCTTATCTGTTATGATGCCACCAGCAGCACTAAATACCCGCTCAGACAGAACGCTGGCGGCAGGGCAGGCCAGCACCTCCAAGGCGTAGAGTGCCAGTTCATACCACGTGTCCAGCTTGGACACCCAGTAGTTGTAAGGCACAGAGGGATCATTGAGGACGCTGACACGGTCTGCTACGTACTCCTTCACCATCTTCCAAAACTTTTCCCTCCTTGTGACACTAGGCTGCGCATCAGGGTGAGGGTGCTGGCGGGGTGTCATGAAGGTGTCCCACGCCTTGGAGAGTGTTGCCCTGCCTTTGTCGGAACTGCTGTGTGCTCCCCTTTTCTCCCCTTCTCGGTTGGCCAAGGTAGCACGTACTCTGCCGCCAGCGTTGTCAGATGGAAAATTTTGGAGCAATTTTTCAACAAGAACCTTCTGGTATTGCACCATTTTGCTTGTCCTCTCCACCGGAGGAATAAGAGATGAGAAATTCTCTTTGTAGCGGGGGTCCAGAAGGGTGAACACCCAGTAATCCGTGTTGTCTAAAATGCGTACAACGCGTGGGTCACGGGAAAGGCAGCCTAACATAAAGTCAGCCATGTGTGCCAGAGTACCAACAGTCAAGATTTCGCTGTCCTCACCAGGAGGCTGACTCTCAATATCCTCATCCTCTTCCTCCTCTTCTGCCCACCCACGCTGAAGAGATGGAACTAAAGTTCCATGGCTACCCTCTGTAGCGGAGGCAACCGTGTCTTCCTCCTCCTCCTCCTCCTCCTCCTCCGCCTCCTCCAATTGTCGCTGAGAAGACGAAGTGAGGGTGCTCTGGCTATCACCTTGTGTAAGCTCTTCCTCCCCCATTTCCACCTCTTCCACATGCAAAGCGTCGGTTTTAATTGTGAGCAGCGAGCGTTTCAGTAGACACAGAAGTGGGATGGTTACACTGATAATAGCGTTATCGCCGCTCACCATCTGTGTCGATTCCTCAAAATTGCGTAAAACCTCGCAGAGGTCTGACATCCATTCCCACTCCTCACTTCTGATTACAGGAAGTTGAACGGAGAGGCGACGACCGTGTAACAGCTGGTACTCCACTACTGCCCTCTGCTGCTCACAAAGCCGGGCCAACATGTGGAAGGTGGAGTTCCAGCGCGTGCTCACGTCACACAGCAGCCGGTGAGCTGGCAATTGTAAGCGCTGCTGCAGCTTCAACAGGCCGGCCGAAGCTGTAGATGACTTACGGAAATGTGCACACACGCGGCGCACCTTGGTCAAGAGATCATGCACATTGGGGTAGGTTTTTAGAAATCGCTGCACCACTAAATTAAATACATGCGCTAGGCATGGTACGTGTGTGAGCTTGCCGAGCTCCAAAGCCGCCACCAAGTTACGCCCATTATCACACACAACCATGCCTGCTTGCAGGTTGAGTGGCGAGAGCCACTGCTCGGTCTGGTGACTAATCCCCTGCAACAGCTCTGAGGCCGTGTGCTGTTTGTCCCCAAGGCAGATCAGCTTCAGCACGGCCTGTTGACGCTTCCCCACTGCAGTGCTACACTGCTTCCAGCTACTGGCTGATGGGGGAGTGGCGGTGTGTGTAGAGAATTCGGAGGTGGAAACGGAGGAGGAGGAGCCAATAACGTAGGTGCTGGTGGAAACCCTGATGGAGGTAGGGCCCGCAATCCTCGGCATGGGTAGCACCCGTGCCATCCCAGGGTCCGAGTCGCTCCCAGCCTCCACGACATTCACCCAGTGTGCTGTCAGGGAAATGTAGCGTCCCTGGCCACAAGCACTTGTCCATGTGTCAGTCGTTAAGTGGACCTTCCCAGTAACTGCGTTGGTCAGGGCACGGGTGATGTTACGGGACACATGGTGGTGTAATGCGGGGATGGCACACCGGGAAAAGTAGTGGCGGCTGGGGACCGCGTACCGAGGGACAGCTGCTGCCATCAGGCTGCGGAAGGACTCAGTGTCCACAAGCCTAAATGGCAGCATTTCGATGGCCAGTAATTTTGAAAGGTGTGAGGTTAGTGCTATGGCCTGTGGGTGGGTGGCTGGGTATTTTCTCTTGCGCTCAAATGCCTGGGGTAACGACATTTGGACGCTGTGCTGGGACAGGGAAGTGGATGTGGTCGCTGATGGTGCTTCAGATGCTACAGGTGCAGGGCGGGAGGTATGCGGGCCTGCGCCTTCGACAGGCGATTGGCCGGCACCGAAAACAGGGGAAGAGGAGGCAGTGGTGTGGCCTGCAGACACAGATGGGCGATCCAGGCGTTCCTCCCACTTACTACGGTGCTTGGATGCCATGTGTCGGATCATGCTGGTGGTGGTGAGGTTTCTAGTGTTCATGCCTCGGCTCATTCTGGTGTGGCACAGGTTGCAAACTACAAATCTTTTGTCGTCCGCACTTTCCTTAAAAAAACGCCATACCGCGGAACACCTACCCCTTGGCAAGGTAGATTTACGCAAGGGGGTGCTCCGTGGAACATTTGCGGGCCGGTTTGGTGCGGTCCGCCTTCTTTCTGTAGCCACACCACTGCCTCTTCCAGCCTGTTGCGGTGCTGCAGATGGCTCACCCTCAGGACTGCTGTCATCGCTCGGCTCTACACCTTCCCAGGTGGGGTCAGTCACCTCATCGTCCACCAAGTCCTCCTCCACTTCCTCACTCTGATCATCCTCCTCAAGTCTTGATCCCACCACATACTCAGTCATTGACAACTGTATAACATTCTCCTCAACAAGGTCTTGAGACGGAAATAGTGGTTGATTTAATGGCAACTGTGTCTCATCATCATCATCATCATCATCCACTACTTCCTTTGACCTTAAATGCCGTTCACATCTGTCATCTTCTTGTGATTGGGTAGCCTCTAGAGGTTGTGAATCAGGGCACAAGATGTCATGTTCCTCTGCAAGCGTGCTTGGAGAGAGGGTCAAATGAAGGATTGGTGATGAGACGAGCTCATCACTATATCCCAGTGTGGGATCACTTCTTTGACCAGACCGTGTATGGTGGGAGGAAGGATGATCAGAGTGAGGATTATGTTGACCAGACTCTTGGCTACTGAGAGTGGACTTGGTGGAAGACAGGGTGGTGCTTAACCGACTGGAAGCAGTATCAGCTGTCATCCAACCGACCACCTGTTCGCACTGGTCGGACCTCGAGAGTGATGTCCTGCGACGCCCTGTGAAATCAGACATGAAGCTAGGTATGGTGGATGTCTTTCTTTCTTGTGCTCTGGCACCAGGCACAGTTTCTCCGCGTCCTGACCCGCGCCCTGAACTTTCAGGATCACGTCCACTTCCCCGTCCCTTTTTACCCGCCTTCTTCATCTTACACGATATATATGACTTTAATATATATGAGTTTGAAAACTTAACAGTATTTCTTACTATTCTGCAACTCTGCAGAGTACACAGAATAGGCTGCTAAACTGCGGTGACACACACTGAATGGAATAAGTGACTTTAATATTTGAGTTTGAAAAATTAACAGTATTTCTTACTATTCTGCAACTCTGCAGAGTACACAGAATAGGCTGCTAAACTGCGGTGACACACACTGAATGGAATAAGTGACTTTAATATTTGAGTTTGAAAAATTAACAGTATTTCTTACTATTCTGCAACTCTGCAGAGTACACAGAATAGGCTGTTAAACGGCGTTGAAACACACTGAATGGAATATGTGACTTTAATATTTGAGTTTGAAAACTTAACAGTATTTCTTATAATTCTGCAACTGTACAGAGTACACAGAATAGGCTGTTAAACGGCGGTGAAAGACACTGAATGGAATATGTGACTTTAATATTTGAGTTTGAAAACTTAACAGTATTTCTTATAATTCTGGAACTGTACAGAGTACACAGAATAGGCTGTTAAACGGCGGTGAAAGACACTGAATGGAATATGTGACTTTAATATTTGAGTTTGAAAACTTAACAGTATTTCTTACTATTCTGCAACTCTGCAGAGTACACAGAATAGGCTGTTAAACGGCGTTGAAACACACTGAATGGAATATGTGACTTTAATATTTGAGTTTGAAAACTTAACAGTATTTCTTATAATTCTGGAACTGTACAGAGTACACAGAATAGGCTGTTAAACGGCGGTGAAAGACACTGAATGGAATATGTGACTTTGATATTTGAGTTTGAAAAATTAACAGTATTTCTTACTATTCTGCAACTCTGCAGAGTACACAGAATAGGCTGTTAAACGGCGTTGAAACACACTGAATGGAATATGTGACTTTAATATTTGAGTTTGAAAACTTAACAGTATTTCTTATAATTCTGCAACTGTACAGAGTACACAGAATAGGCTGTTAAACGGCGGTGAAAGACACTGAATGGAATATGTGACTTTAATATTTGAGTTTGAAAACTTAACAGTATGTCTTATAATTCTGGAACTCTGCAGAGTACACAGAATAGGCTGTTAAACGGCGTTGAAACACACTGAATGGAATATGTGACTTTAATATTTGAGTTTGAAAACTTAACAGTATTTCTTATAATTCTGCAACTGTACAGAGTACACAGAATAGGCTGTTAAACGGCGGTGAAAGACACTGAATGGAATATGTGACTTTAATATTTGAGTTTGAAAACTTAACAGTATTTCTTATAATTCTGGAACTGTACAGAGTACACAGAATAGGCTGTTAAACGGCGGTGAAAGACACTGAATGGAATATGTGACTTTAATATTTGAGTTTGAAAACTTAACAGTATTTCTTACTATTCTGCAACTCTGCAGAGTACACAGAATAGGCTGTTAAACGGCGTTGAAACACACTGAATGGAATATGTGACTTTAATATTTGAGTTTGAAAACTTAACAGTATTTCTTATAATTCTGGAACTGTACAGAGTACACAGAATAGGCTGTTAAACGGCGGTGAAAGACACTGAATGGAATATGTGACTTTGATATTTGAGTTTGAAAAATTAACAGTATTTCTTACTATTCTGCAACTCTGCAGAGTACACAGAATAGGCTGTTAAACGGCGTTGAAACACACTGAATGGAATATGTGACTTTAATATTTGAGTTTGAAAACTTAACAGTATTTCTTATAATTCTGCAACTGTACAGAGTACACAGAATAGGCTGTTAAACGGCGGTGAAAGACACTGAATGGAATATGTGACTTTAATATTTGAGTTTGAAAACTTAACAGTATTTCTTATAATTCTGGAACTGTACAGAGTACACAGAATAGGCTGTTAAACGGCGGTGAAAGACACTGAATGGAATATGTGACTTTAATATTTGAGTTTGAAAACTTAACAGTATTTCTTATAATTCTGCAACTCTGCAGAGTACACAGAATAGGCTGTTAAACGGCGGTGAAAGACACTGAATGGAATATGTGACTTTGATATTTTAGTTTGAAGACTTAACAGTATTTCTTCCTATTCTGCAACTCTGCACAGTACACAGAATGTGCTGCTACACTGCGGCGAAGCACACTGAATGGAATATGTGACTTTGATATTTTAGTTTGAAGACTTAACAGTATTTCTTCCTATTCTGCAACTCTGCACAGTACACAGAATGTGCTGCTACACTGCGGCGAAGCACACTGAATGGAATATGTGACTTTGATATTTTAGTTTGAAGACTTAACAGTATTTCTTCCTATTCTGCAACTCTGCACAGTACACAGAATGTGCTGCTAAACTGCGGCGAAGCACACTGAATGGAATATGTGACTTTGATATTTTAGTTTGAAGACTTAACAGTATTTCTTCCTATTCTGCAACTCTGCACAGTACACAGAATGTGCTGCTACACTGCGGCGAAGCACACTGAATGGAATATGTGACTTTGATATTTTAGTTTGAAGACTTAACAGTATTTCTTCCTATTCTGCAACTCTGCACAGTACACAGAATGTGCTGCTAAACTGCGGCGAAGCACACTGAATGGAATATGTGACTTTGATATTTTAGTTTGAAGACTTAACAGTATTTCTTCCTATTCTGCAACTCTGCACAGTACACAGAATGTGCTGCTACACTGCGGCGAAGCACACTGAATGGAATATGTGACTTTGATATTTTAGTTTGAAGACTTAACAGTATTTCTTCCTATTCTGCAACTCTGCACAGTACACAGAATGTGCTGCTAAACTGCGGCGAAGCACACTGAATGGAATATGTGACTTTGATATTTTAGTTTGAAGACTTAACAGTATTTCTTCCTATTCTGCAACTCTGCACAGTACACAGAATGTGCTGCTACACTGCGGCGAAGCACACTGAATGGAATATGTGACTTTGATATTTTAGTTTGAAGACTTAACAGTATTTCTTCCTATTCTGCAACTCTGCACAGTACACAGAATGTGCTGCTAAACTGCGGCGAAGCACACTGAATGGAATATGTGACTTTGATATTTTAGTTTGAAGACTTAACAGTATTTCTTCCTATTCTGCAACTCTGCACAGTACACAGAATGTGCTGCTAAACTGCGGCGAAGCACACTGAATGGAATATGTGACTTTGATATTTTAGTTTGAAGACTTAACAGTATTTCTTCCTATTCTGCAACTCTGCACAGTACACAGAATGTGCTGCTAAACTGCGGCGAAGCACACTGAATGGAATATGTGACTTTGATATTTTAGTTTGAAGACTTAACAGTATTTCTTCCTATTCTGCAACTCTGCACAGTACTCAGAATGTGCTGCTAAACTGCGGCGACGCACACTGAATGGAATACGTGACTTTGATATTTTAGTTTGAAGACTTAACAGAATGTGCTCTAATCTGCAACTTTGCACACTAAACAGAATGTGCTCTAATCTGCAACTTTGCACACTAAACAGAATGTGCTCTAATCTGCAACTTTGCACACTAAACAGACTGTGCTCTAATCTGCAACTGTGCACACTAAACAGAATGTGCTCTAATCTGCAACTTTGCACACTAAACAGAATATATATATTTTTTTTTTTTTTTTTTTGTTTTTTTCCCCCCACACCAAATAACCTGCTGCCCCCACACACAGTAGTCCTAAAAAGGACTTTTGGTTCTTTTTTTTTCACAATTTTTGTTTTTTTCCTCCCTACACTGCCTTTCCCTTCCTATCCTCAGCTCTCCCTGGCTCAGACTGAGCCGAACTCGATGGTCAGGTGCTATACAGCACCCGACCACGGGTTCTGGCCAGCCAATCAGTGTAATGCCAGCAGCCAACATGGCTGCTGGCATTACACCGATGTCAGAGCCTCCCTGCACGTTTATTGGCTGCGCAGCAGCCGCAAAACGTGCGGGGAGGAGACCCGAACATGGCGGGCGAGCACATGCGGTACTCGTACGAGTACCGCCATGTGCCGAGCAGAGCGATGCTCGAGCCGATCCGAGCATCGGCCGAGCATGCTCGCTCAACACTAGTATATTACATTGGATGATTTGCAGGTGAAATTACCATTGATCTTATGGTGTAATTGGGTGTTTGGGATGGGTATCTTGTCTGTGGTATAAATGTGTGCACAGGTTTTACACCTATTTTGTAGGCAGGGTAATGTGCCATTTTTTGTATTTTTGTTCAGGGCACTCCTTACCATCAGTTGCTTTAAATTGGGAGGCTGTCTGAAGGAAAGTAAGGGAGGCTGTGGAAATATGTTCTTAAGTCTTTCATCTGTGTGTAGGGTTGCTTGAAGTTCTCTTGATATTTTGCGCAGAGCTTCAACCTGGGGGTGGTAAGTGACAACAAGTGGCACACGGTTTCCCTTATGCTGTTCTTTGTAGCTCAACAGATCTTTTCTTGGTATGTGAGTAGCTTTCTGTATCTGACTGTCAATAATCCTTGCACTGTAACCCTGTCTTATAAAGTCTCTTCTGAGTTTCTGGAGGTGCTTGTCACGGTGCGCAATGTCAGAACAGATGCGATTATATCTGATGGCCTGGCTGTATATGATGGAGTTCTTTGTGTGTTTTGGGTGAAAGCTATCATTCCTCAGGTAGGTTGGTCTGTCTGTTGGTTTACGGTACAAGGATGTGTGGATGGAGTTGTTCTGAATACTGATAGTCGTGTCTAGGAAGTTAATGTTTGTGCGTGAGTGACTGAGTGTTAGATTGATACTGGGGTGGAATGCATTGTAATTTTTGTGGATTTTGAGAAGTTCCTCTTCACTGGCTGTCCAGATGATAAGAACATCATCTATGTAGCGGAGATAGACCAGGGGTTTTGTCTGGCAGGTGGACAGGAAGTCCTCTTCTAACTTTGCCATGAACAAGTTGGCATATTGTTGTGCCATTCGGGTACCAATTGCAGTCCCCATTTTCTGGAGGTAGAGGTCCTGTCCAAATTTGAAGTAGTTGTGGGTGAGTATAAAGTGTATGAGTTTTGTTATGGTAAGGAGTGCCCTGAACAAAAATACAAAAAATGGCACATTACCCTGCCTACAAAGTAGGTGTAAAACCTGTGCACACATTTATACCACAGACAAGATACCCATCCCAAACACCCAGTTACACTATAAGATCAATGGTAATTTCACCTGCAAATCATCCAATGTAATATACCTTATCATGTGTGCAAAATGCCCAACAGATCTTTATGTGGGGGAAACGGGACAGAAATTACATAAGAGGTTTAATTCCCACAGATCCAGTATTAACAACAAAAAGACAGAGACACCAGTGGGAGAACATTTTTGCCAAAGTGGGCACAGTATCAGGGATATTAAATTGACTGTACTAATGGGACAATTTCGCAATCAGAGGGACAGAAAATTATGGGAGGTAAAATTAATGTTACAGTTTGACTCTTTGACCTATGGCATGAACAGGGACAGGTAATTCCTGTCACAGTACTTAATGGTGAATTAACTTTTTCGACAGTCCCTCTGGAATCATAAATACCTGGACCCAGAGGAAGAATGCTATTTAAATCACATCCTCTACCATTGACTGATCAAGGAATTGGTATCTGGACTAACGTTGTTATCTGATTTCCATTATAAACAATGTAATGTGTACTTGTATTTAAGAGAGAAGTTTTCATATTTATCTGTATAACATGCCTGAGGAAGAGACCTAAGAAGTCTTGAAAGCTTGCATTTTAAATCTGTTTAGTTAGCCAATAAAGGTATCAACTTTACAAAAAAATTTTGCATCCTGTATTTCTACGGCTAACACGGTACCAACTTTCATCTATGAGTATGTTTATGGCAGAATTTGTATAAGCAATTAAATTAATTGATATTTTATTTTTCAGGAGAAAAATGTAAAACCACAGAATACAACAAGATGAAGAATACACTACTGGATAAACAAAACCAGAGATCTGTGAGAAAGATGAATGAAAAAGATAATGAAGATAAAATGGGTCTAAAAAAAATGTTGGTGGATCAGATGTTTAAATACTTTGATGGTGATAGCAATGGGCTAGTGGACAGTAATGAACTATCTCAGGTAACATTTTGGTTTACTACATACTGTAGATGAATATCAAAAGAAATATAAATATTGTTTGCCAAATCTGAAAAAATTAGAATTCAAGTATGGTAAAAATCTGTGGGGTAGACATTCTGTGCTACACCATTACTTTCATGTTGCTCCTTGTGGAGCTCTTTGTGGGTTTTCAGTGCACTGTTAGATGTAGATTGTTCAATTCAATGAATCACAGCCTTTCTGTTATCATGTTCTCAACTTATTCAGGACAAAGTATCAAGGAGCCTTGAAAAGGGTATGTAAATAATTAATCCTCAGGCAAAAAACAAGAGAGAGAGAGATAGAGTAAAATGCTTTGAAGAGTAGCACCTGATGACCTATAGCACATCCCTAATAACAGACAGGAACTTACAGACTGTTGACGCTAAGATCTGCATCACAGATAAAATTGCATGTACTGGATATGCTCAAGTATGAGGGGAGACTGCCTGTCTGGGTACTTTTTTGAATGAGACAGACAGGTGATTCAAGTTCCTTCTTGAGCTGGAGATTTACCCCTTCCCCCCATATTAGGACTTCCTTAAAAAGAGGAACATTGGGTAGGAAAGTGAGCTTAAGCATATTTGGTCAAACTAAAAGATAAATCTATTTTTTTTAAAACACGTGATGCAGGCGCTACAATGAACACAACCACACACACAAAAAACAGACATGCGCACACACAATATACAAATAATACACACAATCCACACAAACATACAAATACACACAGTACACAAAATATATAATACACAAAACACACAAACTCACAATACACAAAACATACACTAGACACACACACACACACACATAGTATATGCACATTATACACAATCCACAACACAATTCACACCATACAATACACACAATAAACATTGCACATAATATCTACAAAACACACACAATACACACAAACACAATATACCCACTACATACACAATAAAATACAAAACACACAATACACAGAACGCAAACACAACACACACATTACACATACAATATACACAATACAAAGACACACACAATACACAGATAGACACAACACACACAATACACACACCACACACACTCACTGCACACAATACACATATACACAATAGATGCACAATAGATCACAATACATAACACAATATATACACAATGTGCACACAGTATACACAAAGAACACAATGCACAATGCATATAATGCAAACAATAGACATATAGTACACACACAATAGACATACACTCACACACAATATACACAAAACAAACAATGCACAAAACACAGTATACATATACAATATACACACAATACACATATACAATGCACACAATGAATATACAATAGACACACATAAAACACAATACACACACACAACACAATACACAGATACACACAAGACACCACACACAAACAGTATACACAAAGCACACAATACCCACATACACAAAATAAAAGCACACACAAAACATACAAACCTGCAATATACTCAAAATACACAATACATGCACAGTCATACACATAATATACACACTACTCACACACACAACTTACACTCATGCACACAATGTACATACACAATTCACAAACAAGAAACACACACAATACACACTTAAGAACAATATACATATTCTCACACACTTGCCCTCACACACACTCACTCACTGCTGGAGAGTTGTGTAACACGCAAACCTTTTTGAAGCTGAAAGGGCTTAGCATTGAACATTCAACAAGCTGGTAATTAAAAACATTGCCTCCTTTCTGGATTTGCCTGGATGTCAGGGGAAAATAATCCTACATGTAAATCCAATTTTAATTCTTTAAACCTTTTAGGGGCAGACACGTATCCAATGCATTGGGTTACAATGCAGTGGATAACACATAATGGCTAAACCTTTTTAGCATGTTTTCTTTAGTGTCTGTCTTCATAACACTCCTTTTCTAAAATGTTCTATATTTATTTTGTCCCACATACAACTTCATGGGACTTTGTTGTTTTCATTTGTTTTATTAACATATATAATGTGTGTTTGTATGTGTGTGTGTTATAGTGTTTTAACACTGTGATTTCATTTCTTTTTTCTATAAAATTAAAGAGGATGTATGTTCTTCAAGAAATTTGGGTATGGGGGTATGTGTGATTTGGCATGGAAAATTATCTCCAGTTCTTATAGTACCAGATAACAGATTGGGGGGCTCAGGAGAAGCCTCCTCTGAAGCTAACCTGTTGCCCCTCACAGAGTTTGCGCCTTGCATAAAACTATTTTTTGTGTTTAATATCAGTGTACTAACAATATTTAGGAAGTAGCCCTGCCAGATGCTTGGCAATTGCTTAATACCTAAGAGGTCAGACACATATTCTATACTTTTTAACTAATTTAAGCATAATTCCTGTGGATAACTTCCTGGAAACCCCCATCCAAACACACACACACACACACATATATATATATATATTCTTTTTAAAATATATTTTATTCTTTGTATTGATGCCTCAGATGCCCTAGTTGAAGCAAATGCTGCATTGTTTGATAAGATATGACATCATAAATAAGAAAACAATAAAATATGTTTCCAATAATATACACTGTGAGGGGAAAGTAAAAATCCACCTCCACACCTCCACTAGAGTTATGGGTATGCACTTAAGAGTATGCACTAAATAATATGAATTATTTAGTGCAAGGGAACACAAACTTTTTAGACTGGTGCCAGTTTTTAAACTAGAAACATTTCTGAGCCCCACTTGTATCGATAGTGCACCGTGAACAGACATTAATTGACTTTTACTTTTAAAATAAATACATTTTATTATCTGTATGATGTTATTGGCCAGTTGCATTAGCAGCTTGTACAATGGTAGTAGGCAATATGTGTAATAGCCATAGATATGTCTATTTCATTATCACACTTTGGTTTGACAAATGTCTTGCCTATTTACTGTTAATGCATCACTGCCATTAGTACAGTTCAGGCCCTCCACCCTGCACTACTAGGTTGTAACTTGTGAGAGATGCTAAGGAAAGCCAAGAACTTCCTCTTGGATACCATCGCTGACACTTCCAGCCTTCCCAGCATCTCTTATAACCTGGAATTTTGGGGTTACAATGAGGTCTGCAGGGAGCCACTTGGCACCCTCTGCCATTAATATTCATGATGTACCATTACCAGGTAGGTTATCAATGTCTACATTTGAAAAAAATGTATGTGGTTGAAGGATGGACAACAAATGCCAAGCATGCATCTTATACTACGCTGGCCACATGAAAGCATGTATTAGAAATAGGCTTGGGATTTGGGGGGTGGGGGATAGTTGATCCTTTTTCCTCTGGTTCTTATAATAGATGCTTTACTTTTCATTTTGAATTTAATTCAGTTTTAGGGATACAAAAATGGCAAACAGTTTTAACTGGATGTATTTATATACAAAGATGTCTAAGATAGTTTTGATTTATTGAAGGTGATGTCTTACAGGAATTTCATGCCCCTCTTTAATTATTATTATTTTTTTTAAATACAAGGTAAAAAGAAGCAAATAAGAAATAATAATACAAATAAGTATAGTATCAGTTTGAGTATGATTATAAAGAAAAAGGAACAAAGAAGCAATGGAGGGGAAGAGAAGTAGACATATGAGGAGCAAAAGATGTGTTTGGGGAAAATAATAAACATGATTTTGAATGATTGGATGTTTCAAGTTTGTACAGAGTGCTTAGTGTCCTTCAGGTATTTTTAATGCAACTTCACTTTATGTATTTTAAATAAATAGACAATAACTGTTCTTAAAATGGTCACTCCAAGATTTAAACTATGCTTGAAGACCATTTTGACCTTAATGATTTATCTATTAAGTCATTGTGGTGCACCCACAAGGCCTGTAATCAGAGGCCAGATCATTCAACTAGCCTCTTTCCTAAAGATTAAAATCTTTAATCCCTGTTAGACTTGAATATGCAATTACTTATATCAGAACTCAGGAATCAATCACAACTCTCACCTAAGGTTGCTAGGCAAATTGAACTGATAAGGGAAAAGCTAAACAAACTTTTCTTATAAATGGTTAAATTTTCTATTCACTATCAGAAACAAAGATACTATATAAAAGGCAATAAAGCAGATATACTTTTGGATAACAAACTGGGAGTCCAAGTGGTTTCTATAATAATTGCCTATCTTACAAACAGAGCTGATAAGCCATTTTATAATTCTTCTAAGATAGCAGAAAAATTTGAAAAATTCTTCACATCTCTCTATAAGTTTGAAAGATGGTGCTTCTTATAACCCCCCATACCTTGCCATTTTTCATTGAGAAATTTTTCAAATGGATCAAGCTCTCAGTCTTAAGGAGTAAGATTATTATAAAGTTATAGCCTCTCTCAAACCCAACAAAGCAGATTTTCCCTCCTTTTTAATTGGGGGTTAGTCAAAAATGTCAAAGATCTTTCTTTAAAATATACTCACACTTTGTAGTTCACACCGGTTGCAGGATACAACCGGTAAGGACAAACTTGGTATTAAAATCCACCCCTCTACGGAGTACACTTATTATAGGAATAAAAAATATCTTATCCGCTAAAGTGCCAGTTAAAAATATTTATTACAATATAAAAAGATGTCTCATAATAAATAATAAATGCCCTATGGGCAATGCATTTTGAAGCACAAAAGCTTCTTCCTCAGGACCCAATTAGGCACAAAAAGTTATAACAACATCAATAAATCATTAAACATGCGTATGAAAAAAGTAAATACATATGTGTAAGACATTCACCACTCCGCTTAATGAGCTCTGAATATATCCCTTATGGATGCCAATCTGTCCTCATGGGATCATAAGAAAGCTGGCCACCGGATTTCCATGCCATTGTATGTTCCAGCATGACACACAAGCCCATAATATTCTACAAGAATGTGAGTATTACAGGATTCTGGATGGAAACCCCCACCCCTGAGTTCACTTTGGCTTTTAGTGGACTCGTAGAGTCTACATTTGCTAATGGTATGCTTTCTAAAGCTGAGAAGGGTTTTTTGCATGTTTGGGATTTGAGAGTGGCCACTTTATGGACTATAAATATAGTTAGATATATAATCTTTATATTATTGCGAATATTATCTGTAAATTTAGAACACCTTTTTTTAATGTAGGTCTTTGGTAATCTTTCAGATTCAAGAGACCCTGGAATATACCTAGAGGTGTGCCTTTATTATTTTTTGGAGGGGCTAAAGCCTATCCAATTTTCTACAGATCCTGAGACTAAGGATATTTTTATATAGTCTCTGGATTTGAAGAATATAACTTGAGTTTTCTGATAATTTTTTCTTGGAATGACTGTGTAAATGAAAAGTAATAAAAAAATAAAATAGTAACAAAAAATTAATACATAAATAATTAAACAAATACATTTATTAGGTTACAGACAGCTGACTGGGAGCTTGATGTAAACTCTGTGACTGAGGCAGACGACAGTGAGAATTTTGTTGAGGGCTAAGGCAAGACTGTAGAGAATAAAACCACACAGTAGTTGAGCAATGTCCAGCAAATGCACAAGGGGCAGGAGAAGGTGGAAAGATGGAGTAGTGCAGGGACTTAGGAGTAAAGTGGTAGTTTAAAAACTGACTGCAGCAATGGTTGCTGCAGCGTGTGCAATAAATGATGATGGTCTCTCTTCTCCCAAGGTGTATGCAGTTTGTCAAGGTTCCACCAAACACATCATGCCAGTCCCCAACTGACAATACCATAAACATCTGCCACATTGTAGATTTTACACTAGGTTGTCACTTAACATTAGTGTTGTGGGTTAAGGACAAATGCACTCTGCATGCTAACACATTTTTTTAAGGAACAGTATATGTTGCTGTAGGACTCACAACTTTGACTTTCAGATACTTATTTCTCCACTACAGCCCTCAGAAGAAGTAATATTGTGTTGGAAAATGCTACACCGTAGGAAACATATGCAAAAAAATGTGTGTTGAATAGGAGAAAAATATGTTTAATAGTAGAAAATGTGTTAGAATAGGAGAAAAATGTGTTGGAATAGGCAAAAAATTTACTGGAATAGGTGACAAAGGAGGAACATTTTGCACTGGAGAAAAGGAGAGAATCTTCACGATAAAAATTCTCAAATTTTTTGTGGAAAATCATGCAGGAAATGTTTCTCTCTTTTCACCCACCCCTATTAAGGAGCCAACTAACATTACAGGATAATTTCCCTGCTTAACAGTGACTTTATGGACTATGTCAAACTACTTTCCAACAAACCTAACCCCCTCCTCCCCTACCTTAATGCAGATCAAGTATATTTTGTCTTTTTCAGACAAGCTCCTGACAAGAGTAAATCCACAATATAATCAACATGATCAACCATATATAAATATCTGACTTTAAATGTTTCTTTTGATTGTAGATTTAGAAAAAGCACAGGGTAATCTTTTTTTTAATCTGCTTCATGTATATGACGTTCAGGGTCATTTTGCTAGAGCTGTGTTGTCTATGTACACATCTCTATGTGGACTGTGCCTTGTTTTAATCCAATAATGTTCACCATACCGTATACTATTAGACAAAGTTGTCTCCATTCCCCCTTAATTTATTTTCTTGTGATAGAACTACTGGCCTAGCTAATTAAGGAATCCACAATATCTACAATGTCATTCATGATAGGAAAAGGACAATATTAAACTGGGCTTTTATAAAGTCAGTGTTTCAGTGTTTCATCCCTGTGTTCTGATCCAAGAATAGTTCCAGTATGAAATTTCTCAGCTGGGAAGAATTTCATATATTATTTGTCATCCTCCTGAAGCTCTTATGTCTATTTCACACTATTTAACACTATCCCTATACATGTACCTACTGCTTTATTGATATAATACAAATAAAGCTCTCTGAGCCAGATTGAATGTATTCATGAAAATGCCCCATTAAATCTTGTAATGAACATTGTTTCATTTTAGCCAAATGTGGTTTTTCATGATTATGCAATATTCTTTTTTTACCTATTGCCCCTCCATTGATTTATTTTCCCTACACCTCTTGTTTACCTCCCCACGTCAAACTATGGCTTGAAATCTTAAAGCTACTTTGCCACTGATGTAATATGGGTGAACGTGTTTTGCGAGGAAGAAGTGAAGATCTGTTACGGAGGGCTATCCAGGATTCTGGGACTAATTTGGAATCAAAGAGTTAGCTAATTAGTCAATATACTTTTGATAATTGTGTAATAAATAAAACATGCCAAATCCTCAATGAATTAAACAAAACTGGCTGTATTTTGCAAAAGCAATAATAAGTTTATGTAACAAAAAAAGAATGAAATTCATTGACATATGTTAGTTACACAAGAGAACATTATTAGACTGTTAACTTCATGTAGCAACTCAACTGCTTCTGAGCAGAGCTAATCTCCACAGCTCCACATCAAAAAGTCAGGGACTATACCACAGCCCTTAACAAAGAACAAACAAAATACCAGAAGGGGCACAAACCATAATAATCAATATATTTAGACCTCTCTTTCTTCAAAATATCCTTATACTTTGGACTTCACACCGGTTTATACATACAACTGTTAAGTACAAATGGGGTATTCCAATCTAATCCTCAAAGTGAGGCTTTTGCAGCTTGAAAGACCCCTTTGTTCAACTTTTTTATGTATTCCAAAGATCAATTCCTTGGGTAATTGGCTCAACATAGACCATATAAACTTTTAAACCTGCCTTCCTCATCTTCCATTAAAACAAGAGTAAAGGAGTATCTCAAAATACTTTTTTATTGTCCTCTTACTCACCTTGAGTATGCAGTGCAATTTTGGGCACCGGTTCTGAAAAAGGATATACTAGAACTAGAGAGGGTACAGCGGAGAGCAACAAAATTAATTAAGGGAATGGAGGACTTGACATATGAGGAACGTCTAAACAAACTTGGTTTATTTACTCTAGAGAAAAGACAACTAAGAGGAGACCTTATCACATTGTACAAGTATATGAGAGGTCAATACAAGGATCTCTGCGGTGAGCTATTTATTCCAAGGCCTGCTCAGGTGACCAGGGGACACCCCTTGAGATTAGAGGAAAGGAGGTTTAAACTTCAGCAGAGGAAGGGTTTTTTTACGGTAAGGTCTGTCAAATTGTGGAATTCATTGCCCAGGGAGGTAGTTATGGCAGATACAATGGATACATTTAAGAGAAGATTAGATACATTTCTTTCAAAAGGGAACATACAGAGTTATACTGTTTATCAGTAGGCTGATCAGGAAGGTCTGATAAAGACTAATTTAATTGGTAGGAGGAAAGCTATAAAATTCTCAGTTACTGAGGTATGAAGCGAAGGTTGAACTTGATGGACTTGTGTCTTTTTTCAACCTAATTTACTATGTTACTATGTTACTATGTTACCTGGGATTGCCAAATTATGGATGTGGATCTCTTAAAATGCTTTAAGAGAGTGGAATTATAATTAATATGTGGTCTACAGACCTAATATTTATTTACTTAATATCTTTTCACACTTGATGTTGACTGAAGGGATCTGATACCCTTTCAGAAAATTGACATCCTATAAGGGAAACCATGTCCTATTGCTCTATATTTGTTTTAACCATTTCTACATGCAAGCAATTAGGACAGAGAGCGAGGGATTGCTAGACTGCTCTGGTATTACTTTTATACCATAATAGCTTAATTTCTGTAAGTGTTTCATTAAGGACTGTAACACATTGCTTTGCAATCTGATGTCAGATGTGTTAAGGGGTAGAGTTGTGTGTGAGTTCTTGTTTCATTGTAGGGTGTAAAGCATATTTAATCCCTCTCAATTAGCATTATAAAAACAGAAATACACTAACTGCTTTGTTTAATATTATCAGCTATTGAACAGATGTATTTTGCCCAGGTACTGGGGTAAATTTTCTGTGCAACATCTAATCACTGTTCATAGCCCTCTGTGGGTTTGAATGCACACAATACCTGCTATAATTAAAACCTACCAGAAAAATCTTAATGGAACAAAAAAGAAGAGTAGAAAAATAGTACTATGCCATAAAAACAATTATAGAAAAAATTAAACCACCCTGCCATGCCAAAGGAGAGTGAAAGTATTTTTAACATTACCTTCCCATGGGCCCTGAAGAACATTTATTTGAAGGGCTATTCTATTAAAATCAATGTGCCTCTTTGTTAATATTATCTACAGCATACACATTTTCTTCATGGCTGCTCAAATAGGTAACAAGCAAAATTATATAATTCCTTGTGGTGTGTGACACAAAACAGGACAAGAATAGAAAGAAACAAGACAAATAAAAGTATCTAAAGGCAGTATTTAATGTAGGAGTAATGATGACTTTAGCTCAATTACTTTTAATCTACACTACCATTGATAGGTACTATTCCTCCTTTTCTGGCTTCTAAAAATCAAAATATGTATCTGAAAATATTCTGTAAAACGTATCATTTTGGACTTTTGCTGCTCTGCATATTTCCTTTTTAAAAACCCAATAAAAGCATCCTTGGGAGAAAAAAAGGAAAAACATCAATAATTGAACTCACGTATTGTCCATCCTAGGTTGGTTTTGTGTTTGGGGCCCCAACCCATATAGTCAATGATCTGTGCCCTTTTCCTCTACTGTTTGAACAGGTATTGGTGATATCCCAAGTTCAGATGTTCACATTGCTGGGAAATACACGTGTATCTTAGAGTTCCACAAAATACCTTTATATTTGTTCCTTGGAACCCCTAGCACATGGTCTTTCAGAATTTCTGACTTCCTGCCAAAGCTGATCGATTTGTGCCAAGGAGCATCTCAATGGGGAATCAAATTCAGTCAAAGAAAATAAAGATACACTTCAAGATTGAGTGGAGGGTTGCATTTGGACAATGCTGACTTCTTTTTCATTAAGTTTTCTACTTTTTTTTTTTACTCTTCCTTTTTCTCAGTATCCTTTTAAAAGGTTGCACGTGAAAGAGCGTGCAAACTTTTCACAGAGTTACAATGTCACCATAATAAAAATGTTGACATGAGAATCTCGCACTGCATAACAGTGCGGGATTCTCATGTTTAGTACTGAAATGTCGCCTGCTACCCCAGCTGTATCATATCCTGCTGTCCCGGAGCTATAATAATGTTAATAGCACTGTGTCTCTGGCTCACACTGGAGTTTTCTTTCTTTAAGCAACGGATCCAAGAGGATCAGTGGGTGTGATACTCAAATGCTTAAAGAAAGAAAGCACCAGTGTGAGCCAGAGATGCCGCCCTATTAACATTATTACAGCTCTGGGGCAGCAGGATATGATACAGTTGCTGCAGCAGGAGACATTTCAGTACTTGACATGAGAATCTCACGCTGTCATGCAGTGCAAGATACTCATATCGACATTTTTATTATGGGGACGTGGTAACTGTTCCAAATTATCATACTCTCTTTAACGTGCAAAGGGTTTTAACCAGCAGTAGCATAAGCAACAACATTAACAATAACATCCCAACATAGTTTTCAACACATATTATCGTTATCATAGAAAACAAGTCATATTACTCAGGAGTATCAGTTTAACCGTAAGACTTACATTTCAAAAAATTATCCAATATCTAATACCATCTGAGTATCAGGTGGCAGAACTTGATAAAACCACGCATGAAAGTCAAACACACAACACATATACTATTAAAGCAGTACTGAGGATGAGGAAGAGAAGGAGGGATTTGAAGGGTTTTCAAGGCCTAGTGCCAGCAGTGCAAAATGGTTGTGGCAAATGTCACTACTGCTGTAACTACTGCCTCTGAGTCTTCTAAGCAGCAAGAAGATTATGTTACTACATGAGACTGGTATCATCATCAGCACTCATATCAAGCAGTCAATGGACAGTGGTACATTGATGCTTCTACTTGCCAATAGCCACAACAAGCCCCCACACCATTTCATGTGCATCTAGAGAAAAGTTTCTGGCCAATAATGATTCTCCTCTTTTACCTCATTTAAATTTAGTGGTGTTGTGGCATACTATTTTTCCATTGAGTGCAGGAGGGAATTGTACCTTTCATCAGCAACTGCATGTGCACAGTGTGTGTAAGGAAACTGTGGAGGTACTGGGAAGTATCACAGCAATTGGCACATCTTCTGCCATATAAAACAACAGTCACAACTGCAACATAACACATTAAGTCAGCAGTGTAGCACCATGCTCCAGGAAACCAAGAACTACTGCCACTAAAGCCTTTTTTCTAAGTATATGTAATGTCAAAATAGAATAGTAAAAATAGTGAATTCTCTCTGCCACTAATTTAGCACATTCGGTGGGATGGAATGTCTGCAGATTATCCTTGATACCTTGCATTTTTATTGCTCTCCATCAAATTGCCATGTGTGGTCACTGCACCACACAATGTGCAATGGGTTGGCATGTACTGCCAGGTCTTCATATCTACAGACTCACTATCAGCTGGATGGGGAGGTAATGGAGGAAAAGGTGGTATGCCAGAGAAAGAGGAGGTAGAGGACCCAAAGGGTACCAGGACAGGGACAAATTATGTTTTCATGCACCCAGATCCTAGCACAAGATGATGATGATGATACATGATTTATTCTCGTCATGAAACTTCCAGGCTGGGTTTCTTTAGTCTTCCTCTGGGTTTTTCACTCCAGTTATTTGTGTCCTTGGGGAGGGACAAGGGGCACAGTAATGGCTGTACTCAATTTATTTTTTGGATGTTTGGCTTTCACATGATTAACATGTGAAAACCACACATGTTGCATATGCTTTATGAGGGTAGATGTGCCAATGTGTGTCCTTACCTTTCCCCTTTTCACTGCCTTATGACACATAATGTACAGTGCAATGATGACTGCACTGTCCCTGCCCCAAAGAAAAATAACCCCACACTCATGATTTCTGTGAGGGGAGAGTTAGAGAAGAATGGCCTTCTTCTCCAGAATCACCTTCACTGTCTAGGGCAGATGATGCTGCTGCCTTAGCATCAGCACTAGAGCTAGGACCAGGAGTATTGGCAGCAAGTCAAGCCTGTCCTAGTCCCATATCACTGCTTTCTGAACCCAGTCTCATGGTGGCTATGGTAGACTGTGGCACAATAGCCTGCTTATTATCATTGTGACTCAGCAGCAGGAATTACAGGAGCAGCAAACTCTAAAATGTCACACTGGCAATGCCAATGCCAGGGGAATGGGAATAATTGGACCAATGGTATGTGGACTCCCTTTACTGCTGGTACTACTGACTTCCACCTCCATCTGTGTAGCAGCAGCATCATCAGCATTTGAGTGCTTCCAGCTGCATATAACTTTATTTTTATTTAAACCTATTTGTGTTTTTGTCTCTCTTTACATGCTTCAACTCTTTGTCTCCTAAACTATACCATGCTGCATGATAGGATGTTCTGGGTTTTATCATAACGAGGCAGGAAATTTCACTGCCACTGAAAAATGTAGGTTGGAAATGGCACCATTCTTGTGGAAAAATCTATGGTGTTAGTGAAATGGCAGAAAATTGGCAAAGCATGCTTTTTTCAGTAAAATTTCCACCTTGTTAGCTGAGTCTGACTGTTCCTCACTCCTCCTACACATCTGTTTCTGTTTCAGTTAATGATTGTTTTTAAACCTACATAGTAAATTGTTCATTAGCACCTGTTAGGTATAATTGTTTAATCATACACCTGACTATATGCCTACAAAATCCCTGACTTTTTGGAAGTGTACCTAGAAGAAATTATGCTTTTTTGAAGTCAAAGGGTGGCCACACCAAATATTGATTTCATTGAAATGTTTCTTCTGTTCACTCAATATTTATTTAATTGATTAATAAAATAACATGTTTAGATTTGAAAGCATTCTTACTTTGCAGCATTTTTGCACAGTACTGTCTATATATATATATATATATATATATATATATATATATATATATATATATATATATGACGCGGACATTTATTACATCATGACCATACAACACCAAATGTTTTTAGTCCAACCTTATCTTCATAGATAGATTGATAGAGGGAAAGGAAAATGATCAATAGATATTTATATTAATAATATGATCTGGCCTTCCTCTACCCTCCTTGAGGGAGAGTATTTCTGAAAACAATTAATATGGATCATTTTTGTTTATGAATTTACAAGCTGTCATTCCAGCTAGTCATTCTCTATGATGACGGTTCATACATCAAAGCTGCCTCAAGCTGGTATACAAAGTTATGTTATATCCTTATAATAGTGTTGATATTTACCCACTGATAAGATGAGCACACACTTTTATAAGTTTCTTTACTGAAGATCACTTGAATAGGCTTGGTTGCTACTTACTTAAAATTAACAGCTGAATAAATACATAAAAATGTAAGTACACAAACCAGTATTAACAATTTTTAAGTATAAAACAATATCTGCATATTTTTCTTATTAATCCCTGTGGCTATATAGCTATAATAAATAAGAACATTGTTCTTATAATTGGAGAAAAAGCTATAAAAATGGGAAAACAATTTTTATCATTATAAAATAGTAAACTGACTACTTTGCAAGGCATGATGAGTGATGTGTCACACATGCTTTCCCCAGTGCTTTGTTAGCAATAAGTAATATCAGAAATGAACATAGATTTTTTAAATTGAGCTAATTAATCTCATATACACAATGCAAATAAACATTCAGTTTGGCAAATGATGTCCTATGATAACAAACTTGAAAACATCAAACTGTAATTTTCTCCTGTTCTTAAAAGTGAATTATGATTGTGGCTTAATAATATTGTTCTACCTATAAATGTAGCTTTAAATAATGTAGTGTAGTTTTCTTTTCATGACAACACCACTTACTTAGGAATTCTGTATTCATGTTAAGCCTCCTTTTGTTTACTCTTCACATCTGTTCCAGTCTGATAACTATATCTCTGTAACAACTGTGATATACAGTATACAACACAGTATGTTTGCATCTTTTACATAGAGGACAGTAAAGTTCCAACTTTAAGTTCAAGTGTAAAAAAAATGCAGTTTCTTTGATCAGGAAAAGCAGATCATGTGATTAGCTGAAACAAGGTCAACTAAACAAACAAAAAAACCTGAAGATTTAAAAAAAAAACAAAAAAAAACAAATCAAAGCAATATTACTAGGGATGAGTGAAAAGTAAAAAAAAAAATTCCTGTGGGAAATAAAAATGTCGTACTTTTTCTGTAAAATCCTCCCCCCATAGAAAATACATACAATTTTCGCCTTTTTGCCACTGACAATACCCCAAGATAATTTTGCCATTTTTCACCTATGTTTTCTATGACTGCAACATTTCCTGCCATAATTCTACTTTTTCTGAGGGCTGAAGTCAAGAAATAAACAACTGAAAGTGAAAAAATGTTAGCAGGCTGAGTGCCTTTGTCATTTGCCCACATTAACCTCCTGCTTGTGTAACACTGACACAGCCATCCTTGAAAAAAGAACTGCAGCTTGGGATATTCCAGAAGGGTGCAACTCATGACATCAGTCTTTAAAGCCTCTTTTTTCAACAAATTAAAAGTGCAGCATGTCAACCACAAATACTTTGGCAAGTTTACTTTCCATGGGAGTACATTCACATTATTTCTGTGCAGGTTTTGATTTCTTTTGGACAGCTTAGTAAGTGTGGGATGGCATTGCAGTACATAGTGGAAGAACTGTGTAACTTTATCGCTTGAACGACATGACTTGTGGAGGTGGTAGGGGTGATGGAGGTATGTGTGACACTCTGTGACTCTTGAAATCTCCAAAAACTAGATGTTTCTGCAATTGTACTACTACTAGATGTCACAGGTGCTACACCTCCAACAGCAGTAGAGGCGCTCATAACAGCTAAAGCTATGGATGTTGATAACCTGTGTTATTTTTGGTTACGCAACACTATTAGCATGTGTGGTTGAGTGGGACTTGGAAGAGGGCCGGTGACGATGTTGAGAATGATTGACAGGCATCTTTTTTGGCATCTTTGCCTGTCCAGGGTCAGACTTTCCAATTGTTTTATCTAACAGTTTATAGACATGCTAAGTGCTCCTTTTCAGTGGTGGAAGATTGAGCCTTTGCCTTTCAGCTAACTTTCTGGCCATGTCATCATCTCTCACCCCCAACTTCATCTGTATCTGAAGAATAGGAGGATGCCAGAGAGAAATAATCTATACATCATCTGCATTAGAAATGATTGCAGCTTTGCTTGCTGCTTCTTCTTTTAGAGGTCTCAGAAAATTTTTTTTTACTTTTCCCCTTAGAGAGTTTCACAATGTTCACTGCTACTTTCAGGACAGGTGTTTTAGTGCTTGTTTACTCATTGTCAGAAGCAGTAGATGGCTGAGCTGCTACACCTTCTTCCACTGTGCCATGAACACTAGAATGTGAGTCATTGTCGTCTTCACTGTTTTAGATAGTTTATTAATAGTACTGGTGCTGGTGATGGTGGAAATTTTGGAGGAACTTTGACAAACTGCATCCTTCTTCAAGAGGAGAGTGATCACCATCACTTATTGCACAAGCTCCAACAACCATGGAAGCTGTCGGTTTTTGGAGTACAACTTTACTCTCACCTCCCTGCACTGCTCCTTCTCCTTTCACCCTACCCCTTGTGAATTTGATGGACATTACGCAACTACTATGTGTGTTTTTACTTTACAGTACACAGTAGAAATGATTGTGTGTGATGTCTTGCCTTGGCACTCTACAAAATACTGTATCTTGTCTAGTATCAGTCTGCCTCAGTCACAGCTCACATCAGGGTCCCTGTCTCTATCACCTATCATTTTTTTGTGTATTACATTTTTTCTTAATTAACTGTTCTCACCATATCTATCACCGTCAACAAAAAAACAAAACCAAAAAAAAACAACACATTCCCTGTTCAAATGCTTCTTTCCTCAGACCCTAGCACAGAGATAACAGCCAGACCAGGAGGAAACTTGGATCACCTCTGGCTGTGTCTTCCCAGTCAGTCACACATAATTTGGAGGTATTTTGGGTAATTCCTTTGCTCCCTTCTCACACCCCCATACCCCCCTGCCACACAGATAACAGTGAGATCAGGAAGGAACCTGGATCAAAGCTGCATGTCTCCAGTCAATCACACAGAATTTGGGGGTTTATGGGGTAAACCTCCTTTGCTTCCTTCTCACACACCCCAGACTCCCCTAGAACTGAGAAAATAATAACAGCTAGATCAGGAAGGAAACTGGATCATTGTTGGCTGTGTCAGTCACACAAAATTGTGGGGTATTTAGGGTCAACCTCCTTTCCTTTCTCCCTTCCTGTCCCCAAAGTCCAGAGTCCCCCAAACTACCCTAATACAGAAAACAAATATCCTGCTTACAAGACTCCCTAAGCTAAGATTCAAATCCACCTTTTATCCTGTCTTCTCTAACTTGAAATGGTGCTCCTTCCTCTCACAAACACAGAATGGCATGTTGTGGGAACCTGACACTCCTTTTATAGTATTAATATAATATGTCCCAGTGTGTAGATGCAGAAAACTTTCCGCACCCACTCACCTGGACCTTCCTCGCTCTGTATGAGTCTAGTATCCCCAACCACTTATAGGGCCAAATCAGAATCTCACACAATTCTTCTAGTATATAAAGTCCTCTTTCCTACAAAAGTCCAGATTCCTATAACAAGTAAAAAGAGTATATGGGAAAATATACTTATCACTCCCTCTGATGATAGGTTCCTTTATATAATGAAGGCACAGTGATATTAGCAAGAGATCCTTTTGTGCTTTTTCCCCGTAGATATAATCATCAGTCCAAATGGTGTGATAGCCACACAGTCCCAGTTCAATTCCTTATTAATTGGATCCTTATTAGAATATCAGTATTTTCCACCTGTTTCTAATGCCGCCTCCATAGAGGGAACCACCACTCATAGTAGCCAAAATCTCTACTTCCTCTTCTTTTTTGGAATTGGGTCTTTGGCAAAATCAGAGGTTGAAAGGGAGAGAGAAAAGGATAAGGAAAAGGTTGTTAGAACTAGGAGAGGATGTAGAGGAGGGAGAGGAAGGAAACAGGGAAGTAAAGTCAGCGAGACAGGAATGGGAGCTAATAGTATAGGGGACGGTATTTCTAATTTATCTACAATGCTGTTTAGTGGAGATGAAGTGTCATTGTTAAAGAAAGAGTTGTCTTTTGCCCCCAATACGGGTCCAAAAAAGTTTGAATTATACATTGACTTCGAGAAATATGTTTGATCACTAACATTGAAAAGTTTTTTTTCTGAATAGAGAGAAGGATGTTAGTAAGAATGGACCAGGATTCACCATTGCAGACCAATATAATCTTAGGGGATTAAAGTTGCTAAAGGAGGAAAGTGGGGATTAAAAAGGTGAAATGTCAGTAATTAAAAGTGGTATAAAAAACTAATAAACATTCTATCCAATTCAATTACAGGGAGAACACCTAACATAAGGGTCTAATGAACCCCCCAGGGAGGCCTATAATAAAATATATAATAAAAGATACTATGCGGGTCATTAGTTTCCTTGAAAATATGGAATGGTCAGAGGGGATCAGGTTTGTGCTCACTCATAGCTACTTTTTGTTTGGAGCGGATTATTTCCTCCATAAACAGGGGACAGCTATGGGTGTAGCTTTGCCCCTAGTTATGCCAATTTGTACATGAGGGGCTGGGAAAATCTATATATATGGAAAAACAATCGATATGGAGACCAGCTCCTCATGTAAAAAAGGTATATTGATGATGTGATTATGATATGGCGAGGAGGAGAATCCCTACTGTCAGAATTTATGAGTTATCTTAATGACAACAATTTTAGATTAAAATTCACCTCCAATAGTAATTAGAAAGAAATAGAATTCTTGGATGTGGTGTTATACCAGGAAACAGGCAGTGTGAAAGTTAAGAATTATAGCAAACCGATAGATAGCAATGGTTATTTACATGCGGATAGTGGTCACCATAAGAGATGGATTTCCAACATATCCTATGGACAGTTACAAAGGGTTAAAAGGAATTGTACACAAGAGAGTGATTTTGAAGTAGAGGCAGAAATAGTGATCCAAAAATTTGTGGTTATGATAAAAAAATGTAGATGAAGCGTATACAAGAACTAAAAATATTGATAGGAAGGAACCCCTTAAATATAAAGAAAGGAGTAATAATGATGGTATGAGGAGACATCAGAACTGTCTCCTTTATTTCACAACAACATATAATACACGGGCAGGAAATATTAGCCATATTTTAAATAAGTATTGGTATATTGTGAAAAACGATCCGGTTCTAAGTCCGGTCCTAGGAGAGAGAACAAAAATATAATTGAAGGTAAATAGAAGTGTGAAACAAATGGTGGCTCCAAGTGACATTAACAGAAAAAGTAAAAATAAAAATAGAAAAGAGGCGACAGAAACTGGGTGGTTAGGAAAAACTGGTGGAACATTCAAATGTGGGAGGAAGCAATATAGTACTTGCCCACATATACCAAAAGGCATATCTAATAGACATATTACATCTAGGGCTATGAAGATTATATGATAAAGGATAAATGTAATTGCAATTCCACATACATTGTTTATTTGATTACATGTATGTGTGGATTACAATATGTAGGTAGGATGTGTAGAAAATTAAAAATCCGAGCCAGTGAATATTTGAGGAATATTATCAATAAATTTGAAAAACATAGCCTTTTGAGACATATTTGTGAGGTACATTGGGGTTCGATAGGACTACAGATACAGGCTATCGATCAGGTTAAAACTAAAAGAAGAGGAGGCAATAAACTATTGACACTTAAGAAAATGGAAACACGATGGATAAGGGAGCTGAGAACCCTGGTACCGGATGGGTTAAATGTGAATATAGATCTGGCAGCTTTCTTGGAAAACTGAAGACTTTGGAAAATGTGGTGATTTTAGAGATTTGATTAGTATTTGGGTTTTTATATTAGTTGTAGTTTTCGATTATGGGAGGTGATTTATATATGCGTGTATCTATGCATATGCACATGTGTAGGTTTATATGTGTGTATGGGTGTATGCACGCATGTAAATCCATTTGCATTCTACAGAGTTGTAGCTCATTATTAATTAATTTATTTAGTTTAGATTTTTAGTTATTTGACAATATTGCTGCTTAACGGGTATGTTATAGAGATAATAGTAAGAGTTAATCTATAAGAATCAGGTGTAGGAGGGAGAATGAGAGGGATTACGTAGGAAGGGAAATCCTTTTTTAGGGACAAGATGCATTATGGTTTGTAACCCCTGATGAAGAGGCTAGAGAGCCTTGATACATGTTGGGTGGATAATATATTTGTCACAGTAGCGGCGGCTGCCGAGCCGACCGCTACCTTACCTGCTGGTTCGCCAGCATTCTGTGTCAGCGGCGTTGCGGTCTGTTCCTCTCTGCAGCCTGCCGCAGCCTCTTCCGGCGGGCTCTCAGTGTGCCTTGGCGCGCGTCCAGCTAGACGCGTGTCTGTATTTAAAGAGACAGGCACACATTTTTTGTCTCCTCCTCTTCCTGGGGGCTGCTCCTTATAAACCACTGGACACTACTCTCAGTTGCCCTTTCGTGGTGTCCAGTGAGGTTGTAGTACTGACTATCTGTTCTGGTTATGACCATTGGCTTGTTCTGACTATCCGCTCTGTGTATGATCTTGGCTTGTCTGACAACCATTCTGGTGCATAATCTGCGGCTCTGGTAGACTACCCTCTATGTGTATGACCCGGGCCTGGCTGACTATCCGTTCTGGTGCTGACGTTTGGCTTTACCTGATTTTCCGTGCTGCGTTACGCTGGTTGATCCCTTTACCCCTGGGATCAGACCTATAGCTCTTTTCTTGTATATCGCTATCTACCTTGGTTGGCCTGCGGTTGTCAACTGCGCAACCAGCATACAAACGCTCCAGGGGATAGCCGTTGGGCACCTTGGTAGCTCTAGTGGCGTCTTTCCTGGTTTCTGGTGGTACAGGTGCGGACCTGTCGGGCGTTTTCTATCTTTGTGTTACAGGTGCGGACCTGTCGGGCGATTCCTACCTTGGTTGTACAGGTGCGGACCTGTTGGGCGTTCCTACCTTGGTTAAGTACAGGTGCGGACCTGTCGGGCGTTTCACACAGTTGGCCGGGAAATTAGTGGATCTCCGGTGCGGACCTGAGTCAAGTCCTTCCTTACTATCTTTGGGGCTCAGTTCCTTGTCTTCGGAAGAACAGTATTGCTGCCAACCGTGTTGCATTGTACTTTTCTGTACTTTTGCCTGTGTTTGTGTTTCTTAATAAAATCTGGTGAAATAGTACCGACTCCAGTATCGTTATTACTGCCGTGACAGTACGAAAGGGCCATGACTACGGACGGTACTAGCAACCCTTCTAACCAAGACCTCCTAGCCAGAATGGAGGTTCAAGAGCAGCGTATGGATCAAATGACGTTGGCCTTGCAAACCCTGCTGAACCGTACTGCTCATCTCGACCGCCCAGCCGGTCAGTCGGTGGCCTCCCCAGTTGCCAACCCGGCACCGATAGCTTCAGCCAACCCTGATGCAAGTGTGATCAGGGGTTCCTCATGGCATGCTCCTACTCCTCAACGTTATGAGGGAGACCCAGCTCTGTGTCGTGGGTTCTTGAACCAAGTAGGCATATTTATGGAAATGGTTCCACAGGCTTTTCCTAACGATCGTAGTAGAGTTGGATTTCTCATTTCTCTACTCTCGGGCAAGGCTTTAGCTTGGGCCAATCCATTATGGGAGACTGACAAACCGATTGTGTATGATTTCCTGGCTTTTGTGGATGCCTTCCGTAAAGTCTTCGACATGCCCGGTCGCAAGGCATCGGCTGCCAAGCACCTCATGACGATACGCCAGGGTACTCGTACAGTAGCCGAATATGCGATTGAATTCCGTACCCTGGCAGCTGAGGTTGGGTGGAACAATGAGGCTCTAGTAGCGGCATTCTCTCAGGGCCTATGCGACTTAGTCAAAGACGAAATTGCGGCCCGTGAGTTACCCAGAGACTTAGACGAATTCATATCATTCACTATCCTGATTGATACCAGGATCAGGGAGAGACCTTCCTTCAGGGAGCGTCTGCGTAGACCTCCATCTCGCCTGGCTCCCAGCTTTACTTACCCACCCAGTCCTCCCACGCCTCCCACACCTCCTGGCCTTGTCTCTGGGGACAGTGAGCCTATGCAGTTGGGAGCGACTCGTCTTTCAGTGGAAGAGCGAGCCTTCCGACGAAGGGAGGGTCTTTGCTTGTATTGTGGTAAAGCCGGTCATTTGTTAAAATCCTGCCCTGTACGGCCGGGAAACGCCCGCACCTAAGGTCCTGTCGGGGACAGATCTTGGGTGGAATATCTCAGTCCCCGGAGGAGGGGAAGGGTAAACCTATCCTCGAGATCTTACTGTCTTGGGGCAACTGCTCCGTAATTGCCGCCGCATTGATCGATTCAGGGGCGGCAGGTCACTTTATTGACTCTGAATTTGCTGAAAGACATGGCATCCCTTTGCAGAACCGCGAGTCTCCTTTGGCCATTGAGGCCATTGATGGGAGGCCCCTTAAACCCTCCCACATCACTCATGAGACTCTACCCTTAACCCTGCGTGTAGGAGCCCTACATTCAGAAACTATTCAGTTCCAGGTTATTCAGTCTCCACATTACGCCATTGTTTTGGGATATCCATGGCTGCAGAAGCATAACCCCAGGATAGACTGGGGGACCTGTGACATAATCTCCTGGGCTTCCAGTTGTACAAGTTCCTGTCTGGCTCACCCTACGAGACTATTCTGTACGTCCTCTCCTGGTCTACCAGAGGAGTACACAGCTTTTCGTGATGTGTTTGACAAGGGTCAAGCTGGGGCAGTGCCTCCTCACAGGGCCTATGACTGCGAAATTAACTTGATTCCCGGTACTATTCCTCCTAGGGGCCGTGTTTATCCACTTTCTGCCGAGGAGACAAGGGTTATGGAGGAATATGTTGCTGATGCTCTTGCGAGAGGCATAATCCGTAAGTCCTCTTCACCGGCAGGTGCAGGTTTCTTTTTTGTCAAAAAGAAGGATGGGGAACTGCGTCCCTGTATTGATTACCGGGGTCTAAATAAGCTGGTAACTAAGAATGCCTATCCGATACCCCTGATAACTGAATTGTTTGACAGATTAAAAGGGTCCAAGGTATTTACTAAACTCGATTTGAGGGCGGCCTATAACCTTATCCGTATCAAGAGTGGTGACGAATGGAAGACAGCTTTTAATACCCGTAGTGGGCACTATGAGTATTTAGTGATGCCTTTTGGATTGTGCAATGCCCCGGCTGTCTTCCAGGAGTTGATCAATGATGTCCTCAGAGACTTGTTACAAAGTTCAGTTGTGGTATACCTGGATGATATACTCATACACTCGCCATCTATTGAGACACATTTCATAGATGTGTCAAGGGTTTTACAGCGTCTGAGAGAGAATGGTCTCTACTGTAAGCTCGAGAAATGTGAATTCCATAAATCCCAGGTCACTTTTTTGGGCTACGTGATATCGGCCTCGGGGTTTGCTATGGACCCACAGAAACTATCTGCCATCATACAATGGCCTCGTCCAGTGGGCTTGAAAGCCCTCCAACGCTTTTTGGGCTTTGCTAACTACTATCGTAGGTTTATTAAAAACTTCTCCTCGATAGTAAAACCTCTCACGGATCTCACTTGTAAGGGATCAGACGCTTCCAGGTGGTCCCCCAGAGCCATTGGGGCATTCGAGACTCTTAAATCCGCCTTTGCCAAGGCCCCTATCTTAGTGCACCCTAATCCCGCCCTGCCCTTCACATTGGAGGTTGATGCATCTGAGACGGGAGTAGGCGCCCTCCTGTCCCAGCGCTCGACTCCTGGGGAGGCGTTGCTTCCTTGTGGATACTTTTCCAGGAAATTGTCTAAGGCGGAAAGGCTGTACGAGATTGGTGATAGAGAACTGCTGGCCATTATATTGGCATTGAAGGAATGGCGTTACCTGCTGGAGGGAACTAGTACTCCGATCTTGATCCTCACGGATCACAAGAACTTAACTTATTTGTCTGAGGCTAAACGTCTGTCTGCCCGCCAAGCCAGATGGGCATTGTTTCTGTCCAGATTTAACTTCATTGTCTCGTATCTTCCGGGCTCTAAGAACATTCGGGCAGACGCCTTATCCCGTCAATATTGTTCTAATTCTGAGGAGGAACCCCCTCCCGCCCCGATTATTCCAGCCGATCGTATTCTGGCTCACATTCGTACTAGTATTACGTCTCCTCTGGGTGAGGAGATTTTGGCTTCCCAGGGTTTGGCTCCTGCAGAGAAACCCGGTGGGAGATGTTTTGTACCAGTTTCACTGCGCACCAGACTGTTGGAAACTTTCCATACCTCCAAAACCGCTGGCCACAATGGACGCGATCAGTTGATCTGGTCCATTTCCCGATTATTTTGGTGGCCCAGCTTGAAGAAAGATTGCGCAGCCTTCGTGGCAGCCTGTCAGACCTGTGCTCAGAATAAATCCCCACGTAGCCTACCTGTGCGTCTCCTTCAACCTATTCCCAATGGGGATCGCCCATGGTCTCATCTGTCCATAGATTTTATGGTTGACCTTCCCGCTTCCCTGGGCCATACGGTGATCCTGATGGTGGTGGACAGATTCTCCAAAATGGCGCATTTTGTACCTTTGAAGGGGTTGCCTTCTGCCCAACAGTTGGCGGAGATATTTGCTAAAGAGGTCTTCCGTTTACATGGCATTCCTAATGTGATTATTTCCGACCGTGGGAGCCAGTTTGTGTCCCGATTCTGGAGATGTTTTTGCACGCAATTGGGGATTCAACTTGCCTTCTCTTCTGCCTACCACCCTCAATCTAATGGTGCAGCCGAACGGTCTAACCAGGGCCTGGAACAATTCCTTCGTTGTTATATAAACCACCACCATGACAATTGGGCTACTTTGTTACCCTGGGCGGAATTTGCCAGGAATTGTGCCATCAACTCCTCTACCCAGAGTTCTCCGTTTTTGATAAATTATGGGTTCCAACCCTCTGTTCTCCCGGAGACCTTTGAGGCACAACCTATTCCGGCTCTGGATGAGCATTTACGGGCTCTCCGCTCCTCTTGGGTACAGGTACAGCATACCCTACATGGTTCTATGCAACGACATAAACGGCAGGCCGACCGTAGGCGACTTCCCGCACCCTCCTTTCAGGTGGGAGATAGGGTATGGCTATCATCCCGGAATCTTAACCTCCAGGTTCCCTGCAACAAATTGGCTCCCCGGTTTGTTGGTCCATTTCGCATCATTCGGAGGGTCAACCCTGTGGCATACGCATTACAGCTACCCGCTACCATGCGCATTCATAATGTTTTTCATGTGTCGCTATTGAAACCTTTAACCTGTAACCGGTTTACTTCTACCTCTTGTCCCCCGGCTCCCATTCAGGTGGGAGACCATGCTGAATTCGAGGTGCAAAGTATACTGGATTCCAGGAGGGTAAGGGGGAGTTTACAATATTTGGTGCACTGGAAGGGCTATGGTCCGGAGGAGCGCTCTTGGGTTCCTTCCAGAGATATGCACGCATCCAGACTGATTCGTAGGTTTCATTCCCGCTTTCCAGACAAACCTCGCCCCGATCCTCGCAGGAGGGACCCTTAAGGGGGCGGTACTGTCACAGTAGCGGCGGCTGCCGAGCCGACCGCTACCTTACCTGCTGGTTCGCCAGCATTCTGTGTCAGCGGCGTTGCGGTCTGTTCCTCTCTGCAGCCTGCCGCAGCCTCTTCCGGCGGGCTCTCAGTGTGCCTTGGCGCGCGTCCAGCTAGACGCGTGTCTGTATTTAAAGAGACAGGCACACATTTTTTGTCTCCTCCTCTTCCTGGGGGCTGCTCCTTATAAACCACTGGACACTACTCTCAGTTGCCCTTTCGTGGTGTCCAGTGAGGTTGTAGTACTGACTATCTGTTCTGGTTATGACCATTGGCTTGTTCTGACTATCCGCTCTGTGTATGATCTTGGCTTGTCTGACAACCATTCTGGTGCATAATCTGCGGCTCTGGTAGACTACCCTCTATGTGTATGACCCGGGCCTGGCTGACTATCCGTTCTGGTGCTGACGTTTGGCTTTACCTGATTTTCCGTGCTGCGTTACGCTGGTTGATCCCTTTACCCCTGGGATCAGACCTATAGCTCTTTTCTTGTATATCGCTATCTACCTTGGTTGGCCTGCGGTTGTCAACTGCGCAACCAGCATACAAACGCTCCAGGGGATAGCCGTTGGGCACCTTGGTAGCTCTAGTGGCGTCTTTCCTGGTTTCTGGTGGTACAGGTGCGGACCTGTCGGGCGTTTTCTATCTTTGTGTTACAGGTGCGGACCTGTCGGGCGATTCCTACCTTGGTTGTACAGGTGCGGACCTGTTGGGCGTTCCTACCTTGGTTAAGTACAGGTGCGGACCTGTCGGGCGTTTCACACAGTTGGCCGGGAAATTAGTGGATCTCCGGTGCGGACCTGAGTCAAGTCCTTCCTTACTATCTTTGGGGCTCAGTTCCTTGTCTTCGGAAGAACAGTATTGCTGCCAACCGTGTTGCATTGTACTTTTCTGTACTTTTGCCTGTGTTTGTGTTTCTTAATAAAATCTGGTGAAATAGTACCGACTCCAGTATCGTTATTACTGCCGTGACAATATTGATTTTAAAGTATTAAAGTGTGTAGTACTCTGGTACCCTCAGCAAGAATTACATCGATTTAATCTGACTCTAAGACAGTGGAGGTGAAGTCCGAGGACACGCTACAGGAGTGGGTCTCAACTTCGGTCCTCTGATCACCACACCTGTGCTCTAGCAGAGAAATCCCTAAGTCCTGGCCTGTTAGTGGGTCCCGGGGACCAGAGTTGAGAACCACTGAGCTATAGATTGAGTTAGATTGGACAACTGATGGAGAATCGGAATCCCTCATAGATACAGAGTATTGGAAGGAAAGCTGGAGTCTGTAAGCTGGGAGGTGTTAGAGCTCAGTATTTGTTTGGATCTGGTGAGTGCAATTTGTGTATTGTGCCACAGTTTATTTAATAAAATAATGCTTTTAGATTCTGTTCCTTCTGCGCTCTTTTTTCTTTAGAGATCCTTTTATAATATACTTGCAGAAAAAGAAGGGAAACTTATCATATGGTAGGGAGAGATTCAATTGATTTCAGTGCCATGAGCTAGCTACAAAATCTGCACTTTGAGCATAATATTTACTGTGCCATTTTTCTCCAATTTCTTTTTTGAGTTGAAAATTTATGCCCATCCCTAACCCTTACCTCTTCCAAAGAAAAAATTACAGCTATACTTGACTTTTTTATAAGCTACAAACAATACACTGGAACAGCTAAAACATTTTTTCTTCATTATAACTTTTTTTTTTATCAAATAAGTTTATTATATAATGTATTTATCTGCTTATTTGTTTGAAATTCACTATATCAAACAAATATCTAATATTTTACATTTTGCAAGCTCAATATGGAAACATAGAATTTAACACCAGATAAGAATCACTTTGTCCATAAATTCTGCCCATTTGCTTATCTTTCTTACAAACAAGTGGCAGAAGAAATTAGCAGATACTATCGGGTAAGAGGTAAGGGCTTGTTCACTTTAGATGATTGTGCTGGAGGAGCTGTGCATCAGAATGTATAAGGTAAATGTGTTTCTAAATAATTAGAGGTGCAAGATTTCAGTCTTACTAGTAAATGTAACAAATGGGCTACTTTGGTGGATTTGTATATCAATGGTACTTGATGACAGATTTGTGAACCACTGCTCTAGAGAATTACAAAAGTGTGATTGCTTCCAAACAAGATGTGAATATGGAAATATAAAAAGTTAAATTAATGCAGAATTATGAAGGGGTGAAATACCACTTCAAATGTGAGCTTTATGGAGCTTTAAGGAGAACATCCACATTCATATTTCAGGGAGCTTCATCTTAAGGTCGTAACAGTTTTCTACCTTGAAATCTATGAGGATCCTATATGTATTGCTATATTTGTCAGCATACAGTAAGTGTTTCTCTTAAAAGGCCAAGTTATAAACAAAGCCTGAGATGCTTTGCACTCATGTTTCAATGCTCTGTGTAATGTTAGTCATTATAGACCAGAGATCCCATTGATCCAGCTTCAATGCAAGCATTGTGTGTTATTTTTTTTTGTATTCTCCCATTAAAGTCAACCCTCCAAATTACTTTTTACTTGGCAATCCATGCATATACATTTTTTAAAGATTGGAGATAAAAGGATACAATAGGCAAAGTATATATAAAAGTAAAGAAACAAGAAACAAATCTATATGTCATAAAAAACTTCTCGGTATTATGAACATCTTGAAGGGAGCCAGTTCGAATACAGGGGTAGAGGTTCAGAAACTGAATCCAACTGAAGCTGGTATCTAGTATGCCCTTAAAAGGATAGTATAGGGGAAGTGATAACAGTCGAAGAAAAGGCACATAGACTAGAAGGGAAAAGGAGGTAATGGGGAAGAGAAACAGGAAAAGGGGGACAGAATCAAGTGTACCACAGTCACAAACTTGCAAGCAAAGCAGTCCATTAACCGAATCCCAAATGCCAGAGGGGCAAAGAATGCATTAGGGAGGGAAGACCTCTGATGATGGATAAAAAAAGGTATGGTTAGAGATGTAGAGGGTGAATTAACCCATTATTACAGATGATGATGTTGTTGGCAGCAGGTTACTTGCTGCTAGTGGGTTCCACCAAGACCAAAAAGCTTATAATCTGGAGATAGAGTTGTATAGCCCATTGGGTTTTTGTAAACCAGATAGGGGTGGAAGACGGTTCTTCCAATGAAGGGGTGTAAGAGTTTTAGGTATTGTAAGGAGTAGTCTGATTGGGTGCCATTGCTGTAATGGAGGTCTCTGAGGTATATGTTAGATATGGGAGAAGAGGCAGACTAAAGGGTCTAAGGAAAGAGGTGTATCAATCAGTGTCTTCATTTATTGCAGAATGGATTCCCAAAAAGGGATTATTATAGGGTATGGAGCCAATGTGCAACATGCAGCACCAACAACAGTCTGAGGAAGAGAAGGGTGCAATGCTTTGAGGAGTCATATACCACTTTATAATTAAGCATTCACATTTTCATGTCATGAGCTTGTGAAAAATTAGTAACAAAAATGGAAGAACATTGGAATGAGGTCAAACAGAGAGAAAGCTCAGTTTCCCAATGTTTGTTAAAGGATGGGTGTGTCAAGGAAGACGTCCTTTTTAACAATGAATAGCAGAGAGATAATGGTCAAAAGGGGAGAGGTGGGAGAGACAATAAAAGTTCAAAAGCCATGAGATTCCTGTTAAGTGTATCTTACTTCATTTCTCAACTCACCCAATGTTATACCTGTAAGAGGCTCCATGGGGTGATGCACCCTTAAGGCATGATTCTAGATAGTCTGTCCATCTCACACACCTGTTGGGGAGAAAATCAAAGATTTTGACTGAGGCAGCTGCCTTGACGTATCTATGAAAGTTCCGGAAAGTTAAGTCCTCCCTATTCTGTCTGTCTGGATACAATGTCATATTTGAGTCATGGAGTTGTGTTGGCTCAGACGAATGAGGAGGTGAGTGAGTGCAACAAATCAATGTAACATTTTGGGATATGGACAGGGAGATCATTGAAGATGGGTAAGGTGATCATTTTTATCACATTAGCTCTACCAAGCCGGGATAGGTAAGCAGAGAACAAACGTTTGGTATCAGCAGACACGGATGATAAAAGTGGGGTTATGTTCCTTTCGGGTAGAGTGCTTAGGTCTGGCGAGATGTGAATTCCTAAATAGAGACATGCATATAGATTTGAATCCCCCCTTTTTTTTTTTTAAATAAGAGATGTATACACTTCCACGTGGCTAATTTGTTGCCTAGTAAATATGTGCATTTGTCTCAAACTGAGGTGACTGGACATGTGGTGCTTTTGCATCATTATTAAACAATGTTACATAACAAATGCCAATGTCTACAAAGCTTAAATATGACAAAAATCTTCACTTTCCTATAATTGCTATGTTGCTTTTCACACTGGCATTACAGTATATAACTTTGGTATTGCATATTATAGGATATATGTGTATTTTTTGATGATTTAGTAAGAGCAAGCTATAAGAAAATGTAATAAGTAAGAATATCAAAGGAAATCAAAGTAAAGGTGCAAAATCACATTTTTTTTTTTAACTGATGAGAAGCAAGCAACCACAATCCATGTTTCTTTCTTGACTTTTCATTGTAAATATAATGATAACATGATATATTTTTGTATTTAAACTATTTACCGTATTTTTTAATTTGCATTACTACTAGTTTGTAATACAGCTACAATATAATAATCTCGTTATATTTGCAGGTAATCAAGCAGGATAGTCTTGGTAAAGAAGTGTATGACTGCTCCCTCTTTGATCTAGTGAAATATGATGATTATAATAATGATAAGCATCTTGCACTGGATGAATTCTACAGGGCATTTGGTATGTATAAAATAAAGATTATCTGTACTTATTTTAGAATGGTATAAAAAATGTCTTACAGCCATGATAGTCATTCTATAAGTATTATGAAAGTAAAGTGATGGCATATACAATGTGATCATTTTATTGAACCAAAATATTGTTGAACTTTAAATCATTCCAACTTCACAGGGTTCCCTGTTCAAAAGTATTCAATCATATGCAAAAGGATGGTTGAAATGTTATAACATTTTACCTGTTCCATCAATCTGATTGTTTCACGGGTCTTGTGTATGTGATATAATAAAGGTTCAAAAGTGATGTTGCTGGTTGCTTGAAATATATCAGAACATAAAAAACTCAGAGTCATTTATTATTTTGATAATCCATCTGTCAATCCCAGGAATTCTTTCCATACAGTCTTATCCCCTAAATTTCAGTTGTTCTTTTGTTTCTACCAGCCTTTCTGTAATACTGCATTTTGTCCAGTCATCAGTAAAGAAAATATATTTAAAAGAAAAAGGAGGAATTTGACAGATGCATTTCACGGGACAGACATGTCATGGTTTAATGCATATCACACACAAATGTATTTAGGTATTATGTGTTCATCATAACATCTATAAATGTATTACTATGTTAATACAGTTGAATGCAAAAGTTTTAAATATTTCATGTTTAAGTTTGCTTATTGCAGGGGTTGAGTTAACCTCTTTTCACATAGAAAAAGTAAAGTAAAATGTCTAATTTGGCCAGGGGTGCCCAAACTTTTGCATACCACTGTACATGTTTAGTGATATCTGGATGCTTCTGTCATCTATAGTACAATTTAGAGGTATTATGCATATAGCATTCAGTGTCATTATTATGATTATTTTGTGGAGCTAGGAATGGGTGGACAAAAAGAGAGGGTATAGATTAGACTGAGATAGAACAAAGGAAAGATTAGAGCAAACAAAGATTGAGGGGAGAGGGAGAAAACAGTGAAGTCAAGTGGACAGACAGACAGAGGGAAGGAACAAAGGGACAGAGAACATAAGAGGGAATATAGAGTCAGAGAAAAAAGTTGAGATGTAGGAAAAGTATTACTATCCCTTTAAATCATGCAGGGAGTTGGCCTGCCCCCACTATCCAGCCCGCCCACCACTATCTAAGTAACTGAAAAAACTAAATGGCTGCCACTCGCTCCTACACCACAGACACAAACACATCAGACAAAAAACACACACTCAATCACACACTCACACTCTCACACACACTCAGTCATACACACAATAATTCACACACTCACATTCTCACACTCACACACTCAATCACACATTCAATCCCACACACTCAATCCCACACACTTAATCCCACAAACTCACACTCTCTCACTCACACTCACACTCTCTCACTCACACTCGCACTCAATCACACACATTCGCACTCTCACTCAATCACACTCATACACTCTCTCACTCTCACTCACACTCTCTCACTCACACACTCTCTCACTCACACTCTCTCACTCACACTCATACACCCTCACACTGATACACACTCACAAGCATACACACTCACACACTTTCACTCAATCACACACATTCACACACTCTCGTACTCAAACTCCAGGAGCCAGCACGATCCACCTTCCACCATAGTCTCACTCACACCCCAGGAACCAACACGATCCACCTTCTACCATAGTATTTGCAATTCCCACATGCATTTCAACTACATGAATGAATGCCACTCACTCTCACACACTCACTCACACCACGGGAGCCAGCACGATCCACCTTCCACCATAGTATGTGCAATTACCACATGCATTTCAACTATATGAATGAATGCCACAGTGGAGGCATAAGTACAAACACAAACTCATAACAATGACACATAAGACACCCCCTTATGACTCACTTCTGTGTGTGCATGTGTGTCTCTGTGTGTGACTGTGTGTTCCTCACTGTGTGTGTTGCATGTCTGTATCACACTCTGTGTCTGCATGTTGTGCATTGCATGTATGTATGACTGTGTCGATCTTTATGTATCTCAGTGAATCCGTATGCATTTGTGTGTGTGTCTCTGTGTGTGTTTGTCTTGCATCCGTGTGTGTGTGCATTAATTCCCTATATCTCCTGACGAGCAACGCCGTCCCACATTGCTAGTATATATATATATATATATATATATATATATATATATATATATATATATATATACCTGAATACTTCAACATATCACCCAATCCTGCATCACCTCCAAAACAGCATGCTAAACTCAGCGTCTCTCGGCATTGCATGGTGTGGTGTCGTCACCCCGGGCATTACTAAGTGACGAACGCCCATGTATAAATAAGATCCCCTGGACTCTGCTGGCTGAAGGCAAACGTCCGATCGTATGTTACATGAACTGCAGAGCAAGTGCATATGATGGCTATATTGTATCCCAGGCAACAAAGTAACTGCCTGTATCCCAAGCTCAGCAGCCATGTTGTATACAGGGGATCAATGCAGCTAATAAAGATCTAAACCTTAATAAATATAAGTACAACAGATGTAAAACATGATCAAAATTGAGATAACGATGGGTGATTAACTAGTGACTCTTATATGTTATCCAAGACACTATGCAATCACCCAGAAAATAAGACACTGTCTGGCAAGAAATTATATCATAAAAAATAAAAAATAACAATGTAACAAACCAACTCAAAGAAACCCAATGCACTAGAGCCATATATGTCAGAGAATGAAAGAGCCCCATTAAACATGCTACTAACAAAATTCTAAAGAGTCCACAACATATATCACTTATCCCAAAATGTTTCTGTATATTTAAACAAAATGAAATAAAATAAAATAAAGGTATAGATAAGATCTAGAACCACTGTATATAACTATAACAATTATAGTCCATTGGGAAGAGAGGATATACCAGTGTGTACAGTTCATATTCCTTTTGAATAGTTCCATATGTGTTTCATAATATGCCAGAAAGCACCAACCTGATGACTCATGTTAGAGAGTGTTCATGTCCATGGAGCTCATTAATTCCAAAATTGCCAAATCCATATAAATTTAGGTAATAGTGCATGTATGGTGTCTCAAGCTGGGGCCCATTCCAGTGGTATTTCCACATTGAGTGCCCTCCATAGTGCCAGAATGTGTCACATTGAGTGCCCTCCATAGTGCCACTAGTTGCACCTGATAATGATGACCATTCCCAACACTTCAAATCTGGCCCTTTCCTGTGGGCACAAGGGATGAAGGCACAAGGGATGAAAAGAGGGGAAAAAAGGCACAAGGGGTGAAAAGGGGAAAATGGAGGCACAAGGGGTTAAAAAAGAGGCGCAAGGGGTGAAAAGAGGGGAAAAAGAGGCACAAGGGGGGAGAAAGAGGTACAAGGGGTGTAAAGAAAAAACATGACACTTCTATGTGGTTTTAGGGGAAGGAGAGGGTTAATATAATTAAGGATGTGGTGTGTTTTGGTGGGTGTGGTTTTGGTGTGTGGAGCATTTCATCCTTGGCCCGAGGCAGCACAATGTTTGGGCCAGCCCTATATATATATATATATATATATATATATATATATATATATATATATATATATTTACAGAGTCCGATTGTTAAGAGAGCTTTTGTTGATCATGACTCCTTGTGACAAAATATTCATGCTTTGGCAGAAATTCTGAAATTTTGTGTTTCCAGCAAAGTGCCAAAAATGTATTCCTCATTGCTTTTAATGAACACTATGCAAGGATCTTGCACATAGCATGCTAAAATGTCCTCCACCAGTTGGTGCATTTCTGTGTTGTCATAATGGTAAGATCCCTCAACCTTGCTCTTCAGGTTTTTTTTTGTGGTAGAATTTTACAAATTTCTGCCCCTTTACAACTAACAAGATGGTTGCCTCCTCAATAGATTTAAGCAGCTCACATACATCACACATCAGTTGCCATTGTCCACAAGACAAAAAGACTCCCTCCAAAGCCCAGTTTTGCATTGTGTACTCGCTAATGGCCTCATTTAAAGGCAATGAGCTAGGTGAAAAAAGCAGAAAATTGTCTTGTCGCAAAAGTTTTCCTGCTGGGAAGGAAGTGCCATTTTTCTTCTATTTCTCTTTTGAAGTGAAAAGTTTCTCACATTCATATTTGTTATATAAGAATGTCTTCTATTTGCTTTGAAAAATAAGGCTAAAATCTGAACCTTCAAGAAAATGATCTTAAGTCATTCATCTAATCTTTTTTGAAGGAATGGTAGGCCATATAATTTGTGTTGGTCACAGAAATTTATATAGGTTCTCAGATAACAGAACAAAACAAGCTTGGCACTTATCCCGCTCCCTCTCCTCTCCAAAAGCAACTTTGAAATACAAAACTACAAGCAGTATCTACTATAATTGATATAGAGTAGACAAAAAAGGGATACAAAAAATAAAAAGAATACTTGGCTCACAAACACCAATAAATTATTTTATTATTTTATTTAAATTAAAAATTGGATAACTAGTCACTAAATACATAGTCCAGAGTTAAATAGACATTAACAAGTAAAATAACATATGGACAGCAACATTTCTAGATACAAAATATGACGACACAATATGGTAAGATATACAGAAAAGAAATCTGTGTCTGACTGAACAAACAGACTGAGGCATGTGGACTAAAAATAATTCATACTAGCTGAGTAAGTGCAAAGTTCAGATCTTCATATAAAACCATAAGCTGACATATATCAATTTTACATAACTTTGCACTCACTGTGTATAAAATATATCACAAAAGAGATAATTCTAAAAAATAGCTAAATTAAGCACATCTAAAGTCATACACTAGAACAAATGAAATAATATATACTTATATATATATTCATATAAAATAAAACTTACATAAAGCTGAGTAGTTCAAGTTCCTGTATAATTCTCCTGATCTTCTTACTGGGAACAGGAAATGTCAAGCAACACGTTTCACACCTAAGTGTTTTTTTGTCGAGCTTGGGATATCACTAAAGAATATGGTACACAGAGTAATGGTTATTTAAATAATCAATTATCTCAGTTAGCCAACATTGTATCAATCTATTGAATATCCATTACAACAGAAATGTAGAGATGCTAAAAACACTTGTTGGACTTCTCTTGTCTTACGAACTACCAAACAACCTATTCCCACACATCCGTATGTCCCAAAAAGCTCTTATTATTCAGAGTGAGCCACAATATACCCATAGCCATGGTGAAGGAGTGATCGGATCCTTTAAGAGCTGTGGCATCAGGACGCTGTTGACACATTACTGATGGCAAAGGATATATTTGAAACTGGTATATACAGAAAGATTGATCCAGTGTCATGTGAAATTGACTTTGGGGTGGAAGCCACTTTTTTGTTTTGCTTCCAAAAGGTTCTCCAGACTCTATGTTAGACCTTGGAAAAACAGCTTTCATAATTGTTTGAATGACCTTGTCAGAAAAAAGCTTTGCAAAAGCAGTGATGATGATGATGACTGTGATGATTTGTTGCAAATAGTTACTGTATTGTTGATTTTTGCTGTAAAGTACACAACACAGGTGTTAGCATTGAAGTTTTGTCTGTCCAGGTAAAGGAATAGGATATCCTGTCTCACTGTTACTTATCAGTAAACAGTTTTTTTTTGTACTGTTGGTGTCACTTTCTCTCAAACACACTACCTGCAACTGGCCAATAGTCCTTAAATCAAGCAACTCCAGCTCCACCTATTTGCCTGTCTCTAAACACTAGTAGCTACTGTTAAAATTTCAGTAGATTTCTCATACAAAGACAACAGCATGCATTTCTACAATAAAGAATAAAGCACACAACAGCTGGCAAAGCATCACCAAACCTCCATATATGCTTACTGCACTAGAACTTGTGAATACAGGTATGATTGCATGTAAGTAACACAGTATGTCAATTTTTACCCATCTTTTTGATTTGAAATGATGATGTATGAATATCTGTCTGCATAGTATTTGTCTCAAGAGAGCCTCAGGCTCAGCTATCCAGCATTGTAGGAAGGATTATTTCACCTGCTTGTATGTTTGTCACTTATCACTTAAAATGTTTTTTGTTTTTTAATACTTCTTTCTCCCTTCACACACACATCCAGAGACCTACCATAGTTGCTACCACCAGCTGTTTTCTCACACTCCTAAGCACAGTCTGACAACATGCAGTAAACTAACACTATTTTTATACTTCAGCATGGCCTTAATACATAGGATAAAGTTTCCATGTGGGGGAAAATAAATTATTATAATTTATTTCAATGGAGTGAATAACAAAAAAAAACAACATGCATGTTTTTCTTTTTAGGCAAATAGTTTTGCCCATCTCTATGTCTGACCATTTTTGGCCACACAACACTTGTGGCTCAAATGCTGTACATGAACAGTTGCCTGTGGGGGATTCAGATTCCCCTATATCTACATGAGTCCAACCCTATGAACCTGACAGGATTTTGTTAACCAGTTAATGAGATGATTGATTTGAATGTGAAGAGGAAAAAGACTGATAAAAGAAGAAAACATGAATATATTTATATAGTTAACCTGATGATAATTACTTTATTAAAAAAATCCACCAGGTTCATATTTTCACATTTTGTTTTTAAGGTAATAATTAAGCTTAAAATGGTATTTATTTGGTATTTGATATTTATATAAAGCTGTCATAGTTATAGCTTGAAATGCCATTATATGCTAATTACAGATATTGAAACAAATAACTTTTGATCAAAGTAACAAATTAATCTAAAATGGGGCAGCTAATGCATCAGTGTGACTCCATATACCCTGACATTTTCCAGAGAAAAACCTAACAATAACTTTTCATGAATTCATCATAGCCAAATCTACAGAATAAATATTCACCAGCTCTCACACAGGGATAGATATTATATTGAAAATTACATTTTGTTAGTAGAGTTTAAGACTGAGTCCTCCATCTTGAAATATTTTGCTCATGTGTATTATATTTTTACAAATAGAAAAGTAATGATTAGTGATGAGCGAGCATGCTCGGCCGAAGCTCGGTTCGGCTCGAGCATCGCTCTGCTCGGCACATGGCGGTACTCGTATGAGTACCGCATGTGCTCGCCCGCCATGTTCGGGTCTCCTCCCCGCACGTTTCGCGGCTGCTGCACAGCCAATAAACGTGCGGGGAGGCTCTGACATCAGTGTAATGCCAGCAGCCATGTTGGCTGCTGGCATTACACTGATTGGCTGGCCAGAACCCGTGATCGGGTGCTGTATAGCACCTGACCAGCGAGTTCGGCTCAGTCTTAGCCAGGGAGAGATGAGGATAGGAAGGGAAAGTCAGTGTAGGCAGAAAAAAAGCGCGTTTGAACAAAAAAAAGACCGAAAAGTCCTTTTTAGGACTACTGTGTGTGGGGGCAGCAGATATATTTTGTTTTGGGGGGCAGAGTTTAAAAAAAAAACGTCACATATTCCGTTCACTGTGCCTAGCCGCAGATTAGCAGCACATTCTGTTTAGTGTGCAAAGTTTCAGATTAGCAGCACATTCTGTTTAGTGTGCAAAGTTGGAGATTAGCAGCACATTCTTTTTAGTGTGCAAAGTTGCAGATTATCAGCACATTCAGTTTAGTGTGCAAAGTTGCAGATTAGCAGCACATTCTGTTCAGTGTGCAAAGTTGCAGATTAGCAGCACATTCTGTTCAGTGTGCAAAGTTGCAGATTAGCAGCACATTCTTTTTAGTGTGCAAAGTTGCAGATTAGCAGCACATTCTGTTCAGTGTGCAAAGTTGCAGATTAGCAGCACATTCTTTTTAGTGTGCAAAGTTGCAGATTATCAGCACATTCTGTTTAGTGTGCAAAGTGTAAAAAATAAAAGTCACTTATTCCGTTCACTGATCCTAGCCGCAGATAAGCAGCACATTCTGTTTAGTGTGCAAAGTTGCAGATTAGCAGAACATTCTGTTTAGTGTGCAAAGTGTAAAAAATAAAAGTCACATATTCCATTCACTGTGCCTAGCCGCAGATAAGCAGCATATTCTGTTTAGTGTGCAAAGTTGCAGATTATCAGCACATTCTGTTTAGTGTGCAAAGTGTAAAAAATAAAAGTCACTTATTCCATTCACTGTGCCTAGCCGCAGATAAGCAGCATATTCTGTTTAGTGTGCAAAGTTGCAGATTTGCAGCACATTCTGTTTAGTGTGCAAAGTGTAAAAGATAAAAGTCACTTATTCCGTTCACTGATCCTAGCCGCAGATAAGCAGCACATTCTGTTTAGTGTGCAAAGTTGCAGATTAGCAGAACATTCTGTTTAGTGTGCAAAGTGTAAAAAATAAAAGTCACATATTCCATTCACTGTGCCTAGCCGCAGATAAGCAGCATATTCTGTTTAGTGTGCAAAGTTGCAGATTATCAGCACATTCTGTTTAGTGTGCAAAGTGTAAAAAATAAAAGTCACTTATTCCATTCACTGTGCCTAGCCGCAGATAAGCAGCATATTCTGTTTAGTGTGCAAAGTTGCAGATTTGCAGCACATTCTGTTTAGTGTGCAAAGTGTAAAAAATAAAAGTCACTTATTCCGTTCACTGATCCTAGCCGCAGATAAGCAGCACATTCTGTTTAGTGTGCAAAGTTGCAGATTAGCAGAACATTCTGTTTAGTGTGCAAAGTGTAAAAAATAAAAGTCACATATTCCATTCACTGTGCCTAGCCGCAGATAAGCAGCATATTCTGTTTAGTGTGCAAAGTTGCAGATTATCAGCACATTCTGTTTAGTGTGCAAAGTGTAAAAAATAAAAGTCACTTATTCCATTCACTGTGCCTAGCCGCAGATAAGCAGCATATTCTGTTTAGTGTGCAAAGTTGCAGATTATCAGCACATTCTGTTTAGTGTGCAAAGTGTAAAAAATAAAAGTCACTTATTCCATTCACTGTGCCTAGCCGCAGATAAGCAGCACATTCTGTTTAGTGTGCAAAGTTGCAGATTTGCAGCACATTCTGTTTAGTGTGCAAAGTGTAAAAAATAAAAGTCACATATTCCATTCACTGTGCCTAGCCGCAGATAAGCAGCATATTCTGTTTAGTGTGCAAAGTTGCAGATTATCAGCACATTCTGTTTAGTGTGCAAAGTGTAAAAAATAAAAGTCACTTATTCCATTCACTGTGCCTAGCCGCAGATAAGCAGCATATTCTGTTTAGTGTGCAAAGTTGCAGATTAGCAGAACATTCTGTTTAGTGTGCAAAGTGTAAAAAATAAAAGTTACTTATTCCATTCACTGTGCCTAGCCGCAGATAAGCAGCACATTCTGTTTAGTGTGCAAAGTTGCAGATTTGCAGCACATATTCCGTGTAATATGAAGAAGGCAGGTAAAAAGGGACGGGGAAGTGGACGTGATCCTGATAGTTCAGGGCGCGGGTCAGGACGCGTAGAAACTGTGCCTGGTGCCAGAGCACAAGAAAGAAAGACATCTACCATACCTAGCTTCATGTCTCAGTTTACAGGGCGTCGCAGGACATCACTCTCGAGGTCAGACCACTGCGAACAGGTGGTCGGTTGGATTTCAGCTGATACTGCTTCCAGTCGGTTAAGCACCACCCTGTCTTCCACCAAGTCCACTCTAAGTAGCCAAGAGTCTGGTCAACATAATCCTCACCCTGATCATCCTTCCTCCCACCATAGAGGGTCTGGTCAAAGAAGTGATCCCACACTGGGATATAGTGAGGAGCTCGTCTCATCACCAATCCTTAATTTGAACCTCTCTCCAAGCACGCTTGCAGAGGAACATGAAATCTTGTGCCCTGATTCACAACCTCTAGAGGGTACCCAATCACAAGAAGATGACAGAGGTAAACGGCATTTAAGGTCAAAGGAAGTGGATGATGATGATGATGAGACACAGTTGCCATCAAATCAACCACTATTACTGTCTCAAGACCTTGATGAGGAGGATGATATACAGTTGTCAATGACTGAGTATGTGGTGGGATCAAGAAATGAGGAGGATGATCAGAGTGAGGAAGTGGAGGAGGACTTGGTGGACGATGAGGTGACTGACCCCACCTGGGAAGGTGGAGAGCCGAGCGATGACAGCAGTCCTGAGGGTGAGCCATCTGCAGCACCGCAACAGGCTGGAAGAGGCAGTGGTGTGGCTACAGAAAGAAGGCGGACCGCACCAAACCGGCCCGCAAATGTTCCACGGAGCACCCCCTTGCGTAAATCTCCCTTGCCAAGGGCTAGGTGTTCCGCGGTATGGCGTTTTTTTAAGGAAAGTGCGGACGACAAAAAAATTGTAGTTTGCAACCTGTGCCACACCAGAATGAGCCGAGGCATGAACACTAGAAACCTCACCACCACCAGCATGATCCGACACATGGCATCCAAGCACCGTAATAAGTGGGAGGAACGCCCGGATCGCCAATCTGTGTCTGCAGGCCACACCACTGCCTCCTCTTCCCCTGTTTTCGGTGCCGGCCAATCGCCTGTCGGCCCGCATACCTCCCGCCCTGCACCTGTACCATCTGAAGCACCATCAGCGACCACATCCACTTCCCTGTCCCAGCGCAGCATCCAAATGTCGTTACCCCAGGCATTTGAGCGCAGCGAAAATACCCAGCCACCCACCCACAGGCCATAGCACTAACCTCACACCTTTCCAAATTACTGGCCATCGAAATGCTGCCATTTAGGCTTGTGGAGACTGAGTCCTTCCGCAGCCTGATGGCAGCAGCTGTCCCTCGGTACGCAGTCCCCAGCCGCCACTACTTTTCCCGGTGTGCTGTCCCCGCCTTACACCACCATGTGTCCCGTAACATCACCCGTGCCCTGACCAACGCAGTTACTGGGAAGGTCCACTTAACGACTGACACATGGACAAGTGCTTGTGGCCAGGGACGCTACATTTCCCTGACGGCACACTGGGTGAATGTCGTGGAGGCTGGGAGCGACTCGGACCCTGGGATGGCACAGGTGCTACCCACGCCGAGGATTGCGGGCCCTACCTCCATCAGGGTTTCCGCCAGCACCTACGTTATTGGCTCCTCCTCCTCCGTTTCCACCTCCGAATTCTCTGCGCGCAGCGCCACTCACCCATCAGCCGGTAGCTGGAAGCAGTGTAGCACTGCAGTGGGGAAGCGTCAACAGGCCGTGCTGAAGCTGATCTGCCTTGGGGACAAACAGCACACGGCCTCAAAGCTGTTGCAGGGGATTAGTCACCAGACCGAGCAGTGGCTCTCGCCACTCAACCTGCAACCAGGCATGGTTGTGTGTGATAATGGGCGTAACTTGGTGGCGGCTTTGGAGCTCGGCAAGCTCACACACGTACCATGCCTAGCGCATGTATTTAATTTAGTGGTTCAGCGATTTCTAAAAACCTACCCCAATTTGCATGATCTCTTGACCAAGGTGCGCCGCGTGTGTGCACATTTCCGTAAGTCATCAACAGCTTCAGCTGGCCTGTTGAAGCTGCAGCAGCGCTTACAATTGCCAGCTCACCGGCTGCTGTGTGACGTGAGCACGCGCTGGAACTCCACCTTCCACATGTTGGCCCGGCTTTGTGAGCAGCAGAGGGCAGTAGTGGAGTACCAGCTGTTACACGGTCGTCGCCTCTCCGTTCAACTTCCTGTAATCAGAAGTGAGGAGTGGGAATGGATGTCAGACCTCTGTGAGGTTTTACGCAATTTTGAAGAATCGACACAGATGGTGAGCGGCGATAACGTTATTATCAGTGTAACCATCCCACTTCTGTGTCTACTGAAACGCTCGCTGCTCACAATTAAAACCGACGCTTTGCATGTGGAAGAGGTGGAAATGCGGGAGGAAGAGCTTACACAAGGTGATAGCCAGAGCACCCTCACTTCGTCTTCTCAGCGACAATTGGAGGAGGCGGAGGAGGAGGAGGAAGACACGGTTGCCTCCGCTACAGAGGGTAGCCATGGAACTTTAGTTCCATCTCTTCAGCGTGGGTGGGCAGAAGAGGAGGAAGAGGATGAGGAGACTGAGAGTCATCCTCCTGGTGAGGACAGCGAAATCTTGCCTGTTGGTACTCTGGCACACATGGCTGACTTTATGTTAGGCTGCCTTTCCCGTGACCCACGCGTTATACGCATTTTAGACAACACAGATTACTGGGTGTTCACCCTTCTGGACCCCCGCTACAAAGAGAATTTCTCATCTCTCATTCCTCCGGTGGAGAGGACAAGCAAAATGGTGCAATACCAGAAGGTTCTTGTTGAAAAATTGCTCCAAAATTTTCCATCTGACAACGCTGGCGGCAGAGTACGTGCTACCTTGGCCAACCGAGAAGGGGAGAAAAGGGGAGCACACAGCAGTTCCGACAAAGGCAGGGCAACACTCTCCAAGGCGTGGGACACCTTCATGACACCCCGCCAGCACCCTCACCCTGATGCGCAGCCTAGTGTCACAAGGAGGGAAAAGTTTTGGAAGATGGTGAAGGAGTACGTAGCAGACCGTGTCAGCGTCCTCAATGATCCCTCTGTGCCTTACAACTACTGGGTGTCCAAGCTGGACACGTGGTATGAACTGGCACTCTACGCCTTGGAGGTGCTGGCCTGCCCTGCCGCCAGCGTTCTGTCTGAGCGGGTATTTAGTGCTGCTGGTGGCATCATAACAGATAAGCGTATCCGCCTTTCCACCGAAAATGCTGATAGGTTGACACTTATAAAAATGAACAAGGCCTGGATTTCCCCTGACTTCTCCACTCCACTGGAGGAAAGCCCCGGGGGAACATAAAGTCACTTTAGATATGTTATTTACAATGATGGGAATACTCTGTATTCCCATTCACCCCTTCCACCCAAAAAATGGGTATATGGTTGACTCTCTTCCATATACCCTGGGATATAATTTTTATATAGGGCCAGCTCACCAGCGGGCCCAGTGATATAATTTTTATATAGGGCCAGCTCACCAGCGGGCGCTGTTTGACAATTTTTGTATATGTCAGCTCACCAGCGGGCCTTCTCATATAATGTTTTATTGGGTCAGCTCTCTAGCGGGCCCTCTCATATAATGTTTTATAGCGTCAGCTCACTAGCGGGCCTTCGCATATAATGTTTAGGATGGTCAGCTCCGCAGCAGACCCTCACCCATAATGTTTTAGATGGTCGGCTCAGCGCACGTTTCCCTCTTAATCATGGCCCCAGTTCAGAAAAATCGAGGAAATTTTTGGGAGAATTTGCCTCTGCGCATGTTTCCCTCTTAATCATGGCCCCAGTTCAGAAAAATCGAGGAAATTTTTGGGAGAATTTGCCTCTGCGCACGTTTCCCTCTTAATCATGGCCCCAGTTCCGAAAAATCGACGACATTTTTTGCAGAATTTGTCTCTGCGCACGTTTCCCTCTTAATCATGGCCCCAGTTCCGAAAAAATCGATGAAATTTTTTGCAGAATTTGCAGATGATATACAAGTAAATATACAGCAAATACTGTTTGGTAACAATTTTTCGCCTAAAGTCGTTTTTATCTTCCTTTTTCTGTGTTTTACGGTCAGTCTGTAAAAATGGCGTACTACGGGCGAAAGATCGTTCCCAGCAGCGATGTTGGAGTCCAAGATGCATCCAGACATCCTCCCTATGCTGTCCCTGAACCATTTCTGTGGTGTTTCCATCATTTTCTGCCCTTTTCCTATGGACCAGGCACCCTCCCCTCATCAGAGCAGGGGGTGCCTGGTGTAATGCTCGAGTCCTCCCATTGACTTCAATGGGGCTCGGGTGCTCGGCCGAGCACTCGAGCCTCCGGGGGCGCTCGGTCAGAGCACCCGAACACCCGAGCATTGGGGTGCTCGATCATCACTAGTAATGATTAATTAGCCTGACCAGACCTGACTTTTGACTGATCAAACAAACAGTACCAAACTTTAACCCCTTAACGTCTACTGATGTGCCAGGACCATCACAGCTGTCCTTCGCTAAGGGGTTAAATTACAATAGCCCTCAACCAGGTGAATAAGGATTATGAGTTGTTTTAAACAGTTGAATAAATTATTAATCAGTCAAACAAAATATTTGATTCAGACTTTGATTAACTATTTAATGAGTTCAAACAAAATTAAAAAACATCAATAAAAAATATGGACATGCTTGGGAATTTTAACAAAAAACAAGCTTGATCAATCAGAACAAATAACTTAGTAAAAAGGTGGAAATTATATGCCCAAAAAGATTATGTTAAATTCAACATTACACTTTTATTGAAACATTCAAAACCATGGAAATTCAGGGTTATAGTTTTTTGCACTTTTTTCCTGAGCTCTGCTTTAATTATTTCAAATATCATGTTATATTTATCATCTACAAAGTACAGGAAGGGAGTAGAGTTAAAGCTGGATTAACTCCAACTCTAAGGGCTAGATAATTCTGAGGTTAAAAATGTCTTTGATCTTGTCTTTGAAACAAAAATTTTCAAAGAAACAGACACGTTTTTCTTTAAAACGACAAATTTTCAAAGTTTTTTTTACCAGTTAACTCCATACTATTGCTTCTCACTCCTGCTAACAGTACTTTAGATTGTCTTCCCCAAGAGTAGACCATTTTTATTTTGTCTATTAAAAATGATGTTAATCAGACAAAAAAAATGGCTAAAAGAATACTTCTTTCTGAAAGTACCTAACAATATGAAGATAGATTACACCTGGCCACTTTTAAGACTGCTTTTTGATGGCGTAGCGGAACTGGATGCAAAAAATGACGGTAATATATCTGAGAATTGACGGACCATGGCCTAAGAACTTTTGTATTCTAAAGCCAATATTGTTCTGACATAAACAGTATCTTATTGTAATAACTTACTTGCTAAGAATACTAATAATTCATTATGACTGACACTCAGTGCAATGTAACATTTTTAGCAAAAGTATATTACATTTTGATTTGTTCTTATGACAGCATACATGGCGACAGAGATAAAAAAGGTAATCTTGTGCAAAATATTTTATAGCTTTTTCTGGCATGCCAAGAAAAATATTGAAAAGAAAGATTAACCATCTTTAATAAAGAAGTCCAGATGGTCAGATGATTGTTCTTAAATATTCATTTTAATTCAAAGCAAATATAAAAACAGACATGAAGCTGCAGGTTTGTTTTTTTCTCTTTTTCAAGGATGTAGTACACATACATAACTTGATAAAAGACCCTTAACACTTTGTTAGTATGCAAAAAGCATTTTTTGGCCTTTAAATAATTTATTTATCTTGAGGTAAAATATGTCATGCTTAGCAAAACTGTTCCTCTGAAATTCTCCCAAGTGAAATTCATCTTTTTCTCCTAGGTGATAGTTGTCATTCACTTTAATCGAAATGTCAGGATGACCTTTTATTTGAAATGTTTGGAAAAGTTTTAATCTTTCAGCATTAAAAATTCTGATTACCTTTGCATCATCCATGTTTTTAACTGTGTTTTAAATCCTTTGTATCACTTTACAGAGATTGTTCAACTAAGCCTTCCTGAAGATCAATTATTAAGCTTGACAACAGTGACAGTCGGACAAAGTATTGTTCTAGTATGTGCAATCCAAGGAAATCTAAGACCTCCTATTATTTGGAAACGTAACAATGTGATTCTAAATAACCTGGATTTAGAAGACATCAGTGTAAGTTAATAAAAATATGTAGCCATACATTATTGAGCTGTTGTCAATGAACCCTTTAAAAACGGAGTTGTGCACAACACATTGCTAAATAATGCATAGCATACCCTTCTACTGCTTGAAGTATTAAATAGTTTGTTTTATTTCCATTCAATATCATTTATTATTAATATTAGTAGTAGTATTATCAGTAGCATTTGCAGTAACAGTCTTTTATGTCTTCCCATCTCTCACTTTGTCTCCATCATTCAAGGAATTAAAAGCACCAATTATATCAATGCAAATTTTGAATTTTTTTTATTTGTCTCATGTGGATCAGTCAGTTTGACTCTGAATTGCCCCAGTACTTTTAAGTGAGTGTGTTGGAGTATAATATTCTGAGGAATTTAAATGCAGCAGTTGCAATAAAAGGCCTATGCTTTTTATGCTGCCTCTTTTTAGAATATTTAATACAGATAGTTTAAACAGGCTGGATCTCTAGATGAATTCTATGGTTCTTAGGAATGGAAAAAAGAAAGTTTATCAGTTAAAACTGATCAGTGTCATGAGAGGAGCACATGACTGACAACTCCCATTCCCCCTGTTTCTACACCTGCTGACTTAGTGGTCAAAAATGTTCAAATATGCCTCCTTTCTATAAGGAGATCAATTCATATCATAAATAAAACTTGTAAATTCACCAGTTATGAAAAGATGACCTAGATATTTTCAGATATCGGAAGGACACGCACTGACCCGTGGAGTTGTCCAATGCATTTTATGAAGCTTGAGTGACAAAATGTAATTTGCTCATAGTGGTTGGTGTTATTATCAGTTCTAACTAGGTACAGATGTTTGCTAAGAATACTTCTTAATCTGAGAGATTAACCCAAGCATGCTGCAGGAATATAATGGGAAAACTTAGGGCATGTCCAGCAGCCATCTTAGCAGGTCATATATTCTATATAATCCTGTGCCTATGGCTAGAAATATGAGGACATCCATCTGCCTTCTAACTGTTATTGCCACGGATCCTGATACTGCATGACTCCCTGAACATGTGCATAACAATATTTGGAGAATCCACTCCAAAATGGAGGATATCAACCACATCATGGTCCGGGCCATGAAGCCAGAGGCTAAATTGAATACGTCCGTTCCTGCAGAGGGTCATTTTTGTGGCCGCTTGTCACATTTGTGCACAGTCTATTCAAACTGGGATGCTGTAGCTGGGAAGTGGCATTGCACTGCACCCGTAGGAGCTTGACAGGACACTCAGTGTTCTGGCATGGTGTAGTTTACATGCCCACCCACCAGATTGGGAGCGATGTCTGAGGGAGGAAGACAAGGAGGGAAGAGCAGCTGACTGGAGACAAACCCAGCTTTTATCTAGTGGTTTATATATATATATATATATATATATATATATATATATATAATATAATGAAACATAGCAAGCTACAGACCCCTGAAAGTTGCCTCTCATATGAATGACAGCACTCTTTGTGATGTACCTCCTGAAGGCCAGAACCCAGGTATCAAAAGATCAAATGATGAGCAACCTGAATCTATACCCTATATCACATATTTTGCTGCTATCTGTAATGTGACACAATTCGAAACAAAAATAATATGTTCAGTTGTCTTAGGCAGGTATGAAATAAATGCTGTAATTAAGAATGCTTTCAAAAATAGACATGTTACTAGTTTATATTTATCAATTAACACAATGTATAGTAAGTGAACAAAAGAAAAATCTAAATCAAATCAATATTTGGTGTGATCATCCTTGCTTTCAAAACAGCATCAATTATTCTAGGTACACTTGCACACAGTTTGTTAAGAAACTTGGCAGGTAGGTTGTTCCAAACATCTTGGAGAACCAACCACAGTTCTTCTGTGGATTTAGGCAGACTCAGTTGCATCTCTCTTCATGTAATCCCAGACAGACTTGATGATGCTGATGCTCTGTGGGGGCAATACAATCACTTCCAGGACTCCGTGTTCTTCTTTATGTTTGGGGTTGTTTTCATGCTGCAGAATAAATTTGAGGCCAATCAGATGCCTCCCTGATTGTATTGCATGATGGATAAGTATCTGCTTGTACTTCTCAGCATTGAGGAGATCATTAATTCTGACCAAAACCAGAACTCCATCTGAAGACATGCAGACCCAAACTTGCAAGGAACCGCCACCATGTTTCACTGTTGCCTGCTGACACTCATTCTTGTACCGCTCTCTAGCCCTTCGGTGAACAAACTGCCTTCTGCTGCAGCCAAATATTTAACATTGCCATTTTTTAAATAAATAAAAGTGAATTTAAAATATACAATTAAAAAAAAAAAAGATAAATAAATATATTAGGTGACAGACAGCTGACTGAGAGCCTGACGTGAGCCGTATGGCTGAGGCAGAATTGATAGGCAGACAACACTGAGAATTTTGTAGTGGGTTAAGACAATACATTACACTCCATCAGTTGTGTACTATAGAGAGTAAAAACACACACAATAGTTGAGTAATGTCCATCAAACTCACAAGGGAGAAGAAAAAAAAATGACTGCAGCAATGGTTGTTGCAGCATGTGCAATAAATGATGATGATCCTTCTCTTCCCTGGGTGGATGCAGTTTATGAAGGTACTAGCAAATTACACCTACCATTCACATCTGCCACGTTGTAGGTTGTACTTTATTTTTATTTTTTTTATCACTTGACATCATCGTGAATATGTGTCAGTGTCACTTAAGCTAGAAGTTATTGTTGTGGGCAAAGAACAAATGCACTCTGCATGCTAACACATTTATCATGGTATATGTTGCTGTTGCTGTAGGACTCTCAACTTTCAGCTTTCAGCTTCTAAATTCAGCCCTTAGAATAAGTAATATGCTGAGAAATGTTACACCATAGGAAACATAGGTACAAAATGTGTTGAAATATGCAAATAAACTTGTTGGAATTGGCAAAAAGGAAGAACATTTTTCTTGTAGAAAAGGAGAAAACTTTCACAAAAAAAAGCGAAAAGAGAAGTCTGTTTTTTATGAAAAATGTTTCACACTTTTCGCCCACACCTAATTATTTATATAATCAACACATCCCTGGGCATCAATTTCCAAAATGTTTTCCTGTAAAGAATCCTGTGTTCTACTGATATTTAAACCAAGCCAATGCACAATGGGGTGAATGTACACAAATGATTCCATGCTAAAATCAGGCCCTGGAATTGTTTATTACATCTATGCCTGCCTCCTGCAAATTTACTAAGCCCTATCTGCCAAGATTTTTAATGCCACTTGTGCCAAGGTGAGGACAACAAAGCAATCAATGGCCTTTTTAGGCATTGCTTTCCTATACACCTTGTATAACTCAATATATTATACAAGGAACAAAGGAAATGGCATACATTAACATCACTGTACATGCTAGGAATCAGTCAGAATGCTGTTGAATACTGTCTACTGTTTGAGTGCAAAGATCATACATTGTAATGCATACTCTGAAGCACAGTCACTGGTTTTCAAGGCTAAAACCAACGGAGCTGCTCTGAGTGACTAATGTGTACATTTAACTGAGTAACATTCATAAAGCAATAGAACAAATGCTCCTCTCTTATTATCCTCAAGAATGAACTCTTTTGTTGTAGCTGATCATTTTGAATAATTTGAGAACAGTATTATTAATTTTATAGAGTAGCAGCAGATGACAATGTACAACCCATTTATGTATTTGTAACACAGACAGTATTTTGTCCCAAAATACTACAGAAACAGTATAGTGCCTGCATAAAAATAAATATATTCCTTGCAAACCAATGAATATAAATTATATATACTAAGATTTCAATGATGTAAATAAACATTCTGCTTTTTATACCAAAGCAATCTTCTCCAATTTCATTTGCAGAGCTAGCATTGATGTTAGGTGTTTCAAATTATAATAATTCTGGCTACCTTATTTATTAACTACAATTTAATGCAAAGCAACAGCATAATAAATGCATACTGCCTAGAGAAAACAAGTAAGTAGAAGGGTAATCACAATAAAAACTGAAATTTCCTGAAGGATATGGATTTGTTTTTATTTCTAATATATATTAGTGGAAATATATTAATGTGATTCAGGCAAAAACAGGAGCTAGAATCAACTAATTGGAGCTCCTTCTGAGCTCCTTCTGTCTAGCATCTAATTAATCAATCTCCTCCCGAAACTTCTTCTCTTTGCCTCCGTTGCACCAATGATCATACTGGGTAGGAGCATATGCGGTGTCTGTTATGTTCCTATGACCCTTGAGTTCTATTCAAGAATGTGCACTAAACTAAACTGGTGTCCATGGACGTCTAAACTGTCATGTAAGCTATTCAGTGACCTGTCTATGTGACAAATAATGAGCACTTATTTTAGACAATGACCTCTGAAACAGCTACACCATAGAAATCAAATGAAAGCAATTCCCATTGAGTGAATCAATTAACTACTCCAGCATTTAGTGGACAGTAAATGAATACATTTTCTGCTCTATATTTCAGATCATCAACTCAATATAAATGCACTAAACTGACTTATATGCACTCTACAAGCCTAAAACCGACACTAGGCACATACACACTAGGGGCTCAATACTGTTAGAAGCAGTAAAACAGCCATTCCCCCCCGCTCAAAATACATTCAACATTGTAAAGAGAGGGCCTGTTCTCCAAATCCACCCAAAGAAAACCAACATCCCCCCCACCCATCCAAAACAAAACCAACATTAAACCTACTCAAAGCTGCAATGTACTGGAGACCAAGTAGAACTCAAGAGCTTAAAAGCCTATTTAAAAGCTCGTTGAGATACATTTTTTGTGTACATTTATGTAAAAACGTGTGTAAAATGTACATTTTTAGTTTACTGTGATGCTTTATTTTTAACAGATAAACTAAAGTTCAATAATAAACTAAAATTAAATAATACTCAGTCACTAGTTAACCACATGAATGCAAGCAATGCATCACATGCATTGTTTCACAATATACTGTACAGGGTCCTAGCAACCAATAGATTAAATAGTAAGATATTTTCTTAACAAACAATACAGGCAAAAGTAACTAAACAATCAGTGAGAATAAGTGGTAAGGAAAATTCCATAACTAGTTTACAAGAGGGAACAGAGAGGATACACCGGCTGACTTTCAAGCCAGAAAAAAAAATGTATAATTATGCTTCAAGCCAACTGTACCATTGAGGACAAAAAAAAACTTGACTTAAATGGAACCTTTAACCCCCGGAATGCCAGAAAGGTCTCCAATGCATTCCTTTATAAAATTCAAGGTGATAAAAGCATTCAATCATTTGAATCATTCTTCATTTAAATCTATAGGAATATGGGAGTTTGTTTGTCCCCTTTGGGGCCATTGTGATAGTAATAACAGACATTTTAATGTTGTGATCAAGAAGAAAACAAATTAGCCTATACTAAATTAATTCTAATTGTATTTCTGGTTTGATAGATACATACAATGATTTATCTAGATAAATGTACAGATGGTTAAATACATTGAAACCAATCTTGAATGAGCAACAAGACTAGAGGTAATAAACACAAAAATATTAATACTGAAATAGTAAAATATTTTTGATTAATTCAGCAGAGGTACATTTTAAAGGGTGGTATCAATTTTTCCATTTCTTATATGTTTAAAAAAATAGAGCTCCCTATCTGTTCACAGTCATTCTTAAATCAACACAATACTACTTCATGTAATCCGGGCCTAGATTACATTATAGTTGATATCTTATTGCTGGTTTTATCTAACAGATGCTCATTAAAGTGTATTTTTTGTAGATAAAACCAGTATAATGGAGGTCCTGCTTTGAAAAAGGCACGGTTGATTGATCTTCATGGTAGTCAGCATATCTTCTGTGGGTAGCATAACTTCATAAATGTGGTGTCACGTCCAGTCATGCACTCCACATTTGTAAGCCAAAATCTAGCCTTCGATTTTACTGTTAAGAAAATTCTGCTATATAAATATGCTATTAGTGTCTAATAAATTATAAAAGGAGACTGTACACTCCTTTTTTTGTCATATGGCAAATTGAAAAAAATGGAGTCTACAAAAGGAGGTTTGTAGCGCTGCGTTTGATAGGAGACAAATGGAGGGAAAGACAAAGACTGAAATTAAGTAACAGAATGGCAGAAAGGGAAGGCTGGAACTAAACAGGTGTTTCTACTTTGGGGTAAATTGGAGAATTGAAATTAACTAAATTATAACAATTACAAATCCAGTATATGTGTAACTGTTTTTGTCTGGAATTTATTTATTTAAAATATGTATTTATCAGGAAAAATACATTGAGATTTCTCTCATTTTCAAGCATCTCCTGATGAGCTTTTACAGTAAAGAGTGACATATTTACACAAATATGTACACGCACAAACAGCCATATGAAAACATTTCTTGTAGTGTGGTATACTCAGTGAGTTGTTAGTAGTGGAGTGAAGGTTATAGTTAGTATGGAGAGCTGGAGTGGTCACACTGCTCAGGTAGTCTGGTAGCTTTCCAGAGAAGTGGTTGTATACTAAGCAAGAGAGGTGAAGGGCACATCTAGATTTGAGTGTTAGCCATTTTATTTCTCTAAACATATCACATTGATGGGTAGTGTAATTACATTGCAGGATAATATGGAATAATGAGTAATGCAGAGTGCCAAGTTTACCAAGATGGAATTGAGGAGCATGAACATTTACTATGTCGCCATGGTCTATGCTTTGACATCTGTTGAACAATACGTTTTCTTACAGGGGACTTAAACAGGATTTTGGGATAAAGTTTGGATGTGTATTTATCAATATGAAGACCAAAAGTGAGGTTGTGGTCAAGTACACTGGGCCAAGTTATGATTACAATGTTATAGATAGGTATTGCAGAGATTAGATAGTTTGTGCTTTATACCAGATACCATTGTATGTTTGAATTTTTATCGTAGAATACATGTCATCTACATATATGTACACAGAATATGCTTTGCAAACCATGGGCTGATCATATATAAATAGAGAAAATAAAAGAGGGTCAAGAGTGGAGCCTTGGGGAACCCTACTTGTTACTTTGAGGGGATGGGAAATATTGTCTGCAATAGACACATATTGCGTTTTGTCTGATAAACAGAATCAAAACCAGTTTAAAGAATGATTACTCAATCTCGAACTTTGAAGTTTACCTATTAGAATAGTATGGTTTACTGCAAGGCTGTACAAGTTCAGCCCTCAAGGGCCAACAACAGCACAGGATATAAGGATTTCCCTGATTAAGCACAGGTGAGTCAGTTAAATTGAATAAGCCACTGATTATCACGGTGCCGTGATTTCTTGTCTGTCGACATTGCTACTTCCTGTTGGTGCATGCTGCTTCTTATTGGATACTGGGTTCTGCTCCGCCCTGCAATTGCCTATTTAAACTCTGTTCTCACTACCTTGGGTGCCCTTTCGTGGTGTTCCTGACTAGACATGTGTTGCTGTGTATCCTGTTCTGTGTATGATCAGGTTTTGCCTGACCTTGCTCCTGTCTTCGCTGCCTATTACATTGATGACCCGGTTTCCCTGACTATCGATTCTGTGTACCGATTTCGCTGTAACTGACTATTGCTCTCTGTGTACCGATCCAGGCTTTGGCTGACTACCGCTCTCTGTGTACTGATACAGGCTTTGGCTGACTACCGCTCTCTGTGTACTGATACAGGCTTTGGCTGACTACCGCTCTCTGTGTACCGATCCAGGCTTTGGCTGACTTCTCTCTCTGTGCACCGATCCAGGCATTGGCTATTACTTCTAGCGGTACCTATACCACCTGTGCCCACTGTTGCCTCCGGTCTCGTTTTACCATAGCCTGTGCGGTTGCTTCCGGTTGCTACCTATACAGCCAATGCCTTTACGATTGCCTCCGGTTGCGCTACATATACAGCCTGTGCCTTTGCGGTTCCTTCTGGTTTCGCTACCTACACAGCCTACACCTTTACCGTTGTCCAGGTAGCATTACTTTACAGCCTGTGCCTGCTCCGGTTGCCTCTGGGCATAACCTCCGAATGTGTGAGTCTGCGCCTGCCACTTGGGCTATCCTCTGCCTGGTCTTCTGGGCAAGTCCTGTTGCCTCAATCTGTTTCCCCTGTTCCATTGGGGATTTTACCCTGCAGTACTTACCTCCGCTTTTGGGCACTTCCTTGCTGGTACTGCTGAGGTTTTGTTTCAGTTCCAGTTTCTGTTCCAGTTCTACACTCTACCATTGCATTTATTGTGTATACTTCTTGCTGATTGTACCCTGACCTGTGTCAGATCCAGAAGTGCTCTTTCACTGTCTGGGTCTGGACCTGTGAAGGGCATTTCTGTTCTTTATTATTTATCTAATAAAGCTGAATTTTACCTTAACCAAATTGTCTGAGTGTTCATTAAAACCATGACACTGATTACCTCACTTTTGCATAATCAGGAAAATCCTTAAACCCTGGCCTGTTTGTGGCCCTTGACGACTCAACTTGGACAGCCCTGGCTTACTGTATCAAAGGCCTTTGCAAAATATAGGAAAATAGCTTAAGTGAGTTCACCATTTTTCATGCCAGTCTGCATATCATTGCATACTTTTAGGAGGGCAGTGACTTTTGAGTGAACTGGATGAAAGCCTGATTGAAGTAGACTGAAAACTGGACAGTCAGTAATACTTATATAGTTGAATGTGAACACATTTCTCTAGGATATTAGATAATGTGGGGTATGGATATTGGTCTGTAATACTACTACATTTTTATCTCCACTTTTGTGGATCAGCTCAACTCTAGCCACTTTCCATGTTTTGGGCATATACCCAGATGACAGGGAGGCATTAATTAGGGATGCAATAGGATGGGCAGTGACTGAATAACTGAGCTTTAATAATATTGCTGGTAGTTGATCAGGCCCAGATTGTAATTTCATTTTTCGGTTGAGCAGGTAGTCATATATTTCACTGGCATAAAATTGAATTCACTGGTATCATTCAACCAGGTTGTAGGTGACAGAGACTGTTTCATGCACCTTTCTGCTTCAGAATAATGTTTGTTTTATTAATCAAGGAGGTGGTATATCCAATGAAGTAACTGTTGAATGCATTAGCTATTGCTGTCAGGCATTGTATTGTTTCATTGACTATTTTTAAAGTTGATCGGTGTGAATGCTAGGAGGCTGTAGATATTTTTAAAAACCTTCTAATAGGTGTGAATGCTAGGAGGCTGTAGATATTTTTAAAAACCTTCTAATAGGTGCCTGGTTTTGATATATATTACTATTCAAGTTGTCCTTAAAATAGTTTAGATTTTTGCTATATTGGTTTGCTTAGTGCTGTGTGAGTGGAGCCAGCTTGCTTACATTTTTGTCCAAAAGGCATGAAGCAGGTCAGAGGAGACCCAGGATAAATGGGCCCCCTTACCCTAATCTTCCTTAGTGGGGTATTACAGACCTGCAAGAACTCTGAGTTAAAAAAGTCTGTTGCTAAGTCTAGATCAGGTATTAAGTGTATTTTATACCACAGGTAATTATTTAGTAAAGGCGAGAGACTGCATTTTGTAAATGATCTAGAAACTATGACTTTGGGGCACAATTTGGTTGTTTTTATTTTGTGAACAAAGTAGTCTCTGGAGTGATTGCTGAACATATCTGCTAGTACACCTGAATCTTGGATTCGCTTGAGCAGGATGAAATGATCCAGTCTACCAGAGTATGGTTGGATGTTTTAGGATTTATGTGAGTAGGGGAAGAGATTAGTTGTAATAAGTTCAATGTCTTAAACAATGAACAGCATTTTTCATTATTGGATCACAGCCAATTAATATTAAGGTTTCAAAGAACAAACAACTTGCTTTTCTTTTTTTAAGTGGCAATCTCATTGAGGTGGTGGAGTATTAGGTGGTTGGTAGATGTCAAGCATTATGATTTGTTTTTAGAAGGGAAGAACACTTTGCCAGTAATGTATCTGTATGAATCAGAGTTACAAGAGTCATGTAAAAGTGTAAAGATTTTTTTGTAAAGTGTGTCTATATATGATTATTCCTCCTGGCATTTGGTCATCCTAAACCATGAGTATCCTTGAATGTCAGCAGCAGTATCAGGTATTTTAGGACTTAGCCAGGATTCAGTGAGAATAAAGATTTTCAGTTTGTATGCATAACACCATGATTTGAATTAGTCCATAACTAGCATGAATTATGGTAACATCAAAGGAAACTAGCTAATGTTCCATGTTTGGCACAGTATCAAACATTGAGAGTGAGCTAACAAAAATCACCCTCCCCCACCCTCCCAAGCACTAACCCTACCCCTTGACCTACACTACACCTAACATCAACCATAAGGTTTAAAAATACTAGCCCTAACACTATCCCTTGACCCATATCTCATAGCTAAAACACTTAACTGGAAGTCTGAGATCCAGCAGGATCTTCTGCATGCTGGTCTTCCTCTTTAATTTGTCTTCTCTAAGCTTCATTCTTTTTTTTCTTCTTTCCTCCTCTTCTTTAAAGTTTGTTTTGCCCCTATAAAACAAGAGTAATCAGTAAATCCAATGTCCCTGTAAAGCCTTGCTGCCGCCACCGCCGGTAGAAAAAAAAACATTCCTGTACCTTTTGAGCCATTGCATAAACCAAACTGAGGGAAATTTGAACAGAGACTGGCTGGTGTAATCACACCTCTCAGTCAATCATCTTCCATCTGGAGGGGTTACAAATACAATCTTCCTCATCCCTCTGAGTAGTCAATCATTGTATAGTTAGAGGGATGACTAAACGTACACTTGTGACCCCCCCAGCTAGAAGCTGGTTGGCTAGTGTAACCCCACATACAATGGGTGTGTGAGAACAAATTTTAACAGAGACTGGCCATATAAAAGCCAGTATCTGTTCAAATGTCTGTCAGTTTGGCTCAGGCAATGACCAGAAAGGTACAGAAATGGGGATCTTTTTTGTTGTTTTCTGCCAATGGTGGCAGCGTCGGCAAGACTTTACAGGAGCATTGAATTTACAGATTATTCTTGTTTTATATGGGCACAAGAAACTTTAAAGAAGAAGAAAGAAGTAGAAATAAGAAAAAAAAGAAGAATCTTAGCGAATATGAATTAAAGAGGAAGACCAGGGTGCAGAAAATCCCAATGGACCTTAGACTTCCAGATAAGTGTTTAATGTTAGTGTTGTGTGGGATGGTGTTAGCTTTAGGGGGATGACTCCTTTGAGTGCCAGAAGAGTATGCAATGCTCTGCAATGCTTGCATACTCCACTGGGACTCAAAGGGTTAATTTATTTTTTGTTTTACCTTGAATGTATTGATACTGTACAGTAAAAAAACACAGTGTAGTTGCATAATGTCCTGCAAACGCACAAGGGGAAGGGGGAGCGGGGGAGCAGTGCAGGGACATGAGAGTAAAGTAGTAGTTCAAAAACTGACAGCAGCAATGGTTTCTGCAGAGTGTACAATCAATGATGATGATCCCTCTACTCCAGGATGCAGTTTGTCAAGGTCCCAACAAAACTAGTTCCAACACCACCAGTGCCAGTAGAAATATAGAACCATATAAGAAGAACACTGAAGATGACAACAAGTCACATTCAAGTGTTGATGATGCTGGCAATAGCATAATAAAGGATGGTGTAGCAGCTGAACTACCTGCGGCATCAGATAGTGTGACAACCAAGCACCAAAACACCTGTCCTCAAAGTAGTAGCGAATTTTGTTACAGTAAATGTAAAAAGAAATTGTTTGAGACCTCTAAAAGCTAACAGGAATATAAGGGTAGTAGTGGGCAAGAACTGTCAGGTGATTCTGATGCTGCTGAGGGTGACCTAATGATGACTGATGATGATGATGCAGATCTAGAATATATCCCTTCAGCATCCTTCTCTTGTTCAGATACAGATGAAGTTGAGAGTGAGGATGATGACATGGCTATAAGGTTAGCAGAAAGTCAAAGGCTGTATCTTCCACCACTTTTAAGGAGCACTGTGCCCGTCTATAATGTGTTTGAGAAAGCCATTGGAAAGTCTGACACTGAATAAATATAGATGTCACAAAGCACACAGTCACCCTATCATCATCATCATCGCCTCTTCAAAGTCCAAGTCCCACTCAGCCACACACACCTGTTTTGAGTACCCAGCAACAGCAACACAGGTTGACATCCACAGTGTTAGATATGATGAGTACCACTGGTGCTGCTGCTGTAAGTGCTGCACCTTTGACACCTAACAGTAGTGGCAGTAGAATTACACCAACATCCAGCTCCAGTAGTTATATCAGTAGTAGTAGTAGTAGCAGAAGCCACACATGACAGACAAAGCCAGGACAAATATATTAACAGCAGCACAGATGAGGAGGAGGAGGGATGTGAAGAAGAGTTGCCACCATCTACCCTAATTGGGACCACTGCTATGAGTGATAAGTAATGTGTGTCACTAATCTGAGAATGAGGATAGAGATTTGATGCAAAAATGACAATGATAAAAACTGTATACATGCGCAAATTACAACCATACCAGCCAGTCCCCCACTACCACCACTACATACCACCACTACAATACACATCTGCCAAATTGTATGATGTATTTTATTTTTTTAATCATTTGACATCATCATGAATATATGCCAGAGTAATTTATGAAGGAAGTTAGTGTTGTGGCCAAAGGACAAATGCATTCTGCATGCTAATACATTTTTCAAGCCATATGTTGCTGTAGGACTCACAACTTTGACTTTCAGCCACTTATTTCTAAACTACAGCCCTCAGAAGTAATATTACAGTGGGAAATGTAGTACCTATAGGAAATATAGGTGAAAAATGTGTTAAAATAGGGAAAAAGGAGGACATTTTTGCACAGGCGGAAAGGCAAAATGTTTCACATGAAAAGCGAAAAATCGGCACATTTTAGTGAAAAGTCATGCAGGAAATTTTTCACACTTTTCGCCCAGCCCTAGTTACTAGTCATGACAAGCAAGTGAATAGCAAATTCATCTGCTTTTTCATTGTTCTCAATGGGTGCTAATCTAGCACCCTTTGTGCAGTTTTACCAGTTGGTAATTTGTCATGGCACAGGTTATAGAATACCTAGCTCTGACTTAAAACTGAAGGTAGTTTGGTTTCATAATGGAAGTAATTAAATAAAGCCCTTAGTGACTAGGGATGGGTGAAACTTTTCGCCTCAAACTGAAAGTGCAGATTTTCCACTTTTTCCCACATTTCTTGCCTAGTTCATTCCATTGAAATCAATGGGAACATTGAAGTTACACACAACACATATCAAATATTTTATTTCCCAAAGGCATAGTATAAAAGGTGCATGTGTTGGTGGGGTGTGGGGAAAGAATCAGTTGAACAGGGGATGATATTTTGGGGGGTTGTTAACTTGGATTGGGGGGGCAGTTAATAAAAAATAAATCCTAAACCCCATAAGACAAGGTGGGTGCCTGTATTGGCGGGTGGAGTCTGGGGAATGAATCAGTTGAACAGGGAATTTGTTTTGGGGGGGTTTCTTGACTGGTAATGGGCGTACAGTTAATAAAAAAATAAACAAAGTAAATAAAATAAGTAATTTACATGGAAAGTGATAGACAGGAACCCCCTAACATAAGCTGCCACTGGGTTGGACTGATACTTGATACAGTATTTTGTAGAGGATGATTTCTTAGATTTGTTGTTAGAGGCCCAAGCCACATTGATTTCTAGGACTTAGGCTTGTTAGAAACTAACCCCCCCAATTTTTTTTTTTTTTTTTTTTGTAGGACTATGTTTTTTTTTTTAATTTATTTATTTTAAAGCACAAGCCCTGAGAAAAAAATGCCCTACTGGCCTAGTGCCAGCAGGATATGTTGTCAAGGTCCTCCTCCTGAGTCTCAGTCCATAATTGTGGAATTTGCAACTGCTGTTCTTGCTGTTGCTGCTGAGATGTTTAAGCAGCAGGATGATTAGGTAGCTGAAAGGGAATGGGATCAACATTAGCAGTAACATGGGTGATGAATGATGAAGGTTCCACTTGCCACGACTTTCTCCAGTGATGTGCCTGAGGCAATAGCAGCACAGTAAGTAACCCCCCCGTCTATGTGGAGAAAAGAAGAAGTTGGCCAATAATTCTTCTCCACCTGCCCCTCCTCCAAAATCATGGGTGTGTTGTTATTAGAATATACATTTTTCCCTTGAGAGCAGGAACTGTGCCTCTCATCAGCAACTGAAATGTGCACAGTGTGTGTGGTAAATAACATCTGGGGGCACAACTGTATCCAAACACCATGACACCAGAACCCAAGTACAGCAGCTGTCATCACTATACCCCTTGTCCAGACCCCACTAAAGGTACATGACAATTTGCTGGCAGTTTAATAGTAATGATGAACCCTCTCTGCCAGAATCCTAGCATATTCTGTGGGATGGAATTTCCTCTGTTGCCGCTTGATGACCTGATATCGATTCACCTCCACCACACTGGCATGTGGTCAGTGCACCACACAGTGTACAATGGGTAAAGACGAACTGCCATATCCTAACATCAACAGAATGGCTATCATTTGGCTGGGGAGGTAATGATGAAAGAGGTAGATTGGCAGGAGATGTACTTGTTACCCTAGAGGAAGAACGTGATGTTGATGGCGAACTAGTTTTTTCGAATTTCCAGTGTCTGTCTCAGTTTCTTTATTCTTCCTCCTCTTTGATCTCCACCTCACCTATTGTTGCCTTTCTGGAGAGTCAGGGGGTACAGTAACAGAGGTGCTAGATATCTGTAATGGGCGTCTGGCTTTAACATGTTTGACATAATTGTCATGGTATCTGTGTTTCATGTGTGTTATCAGGGAGGTTGGGCCAAGGTGTGTTCCATCCTTTCTCCTTCTCACTAACTGTCACAAATATTGCACTGTGCCATTGTTGATGATGACTGCACTGTGCCTGCCAGAAGAGGAAAAATAGTCCCATACCCATGACTTCTGGCAGGAGGGATAGGGAACAGGTGGAGAAGAATGGCCTCTTTCTTCTTGTCCTCCACATTCCACTTCACTTTCTGTGGCAGCGGATAATGTTGCTGCTGTTGCTGCTACTGCCTTAGATTCAGTACTGCAACTAGGACCAGGAGTATTGCTGCCGCTGGCAAGTTCCAGTCCTTGTCCTGCATCACTTGTTGACCCCATTCCCATTGTGTCCACGGTGGTCTTTGGCACACTAGCCTTCTCCTTAGCACCCTGCTGACCTTTCATCTCAGCAGCAGCAGGAATTAGAGCAGGTGCAAATTCCACAAATTCCAAAAGCATATTGCTAGCGGTGGTGGTGGTGATGCCCATCCTCATCCCTCTCTCCCATTCATTCTCAGTTTCTGCTTAAAAAGGCTAACAATTTATCTTCCACCCCAGCTTCTCCACCATCATCATCACCACCACCACTAGTCCCTACGTGCTGTTGCTGCTGCTCTATTCCAGACATCTCACTGCTGCTTGGAGGAGGTGACAAGCAATGTGACAGGGGGTCCCCTAATGTCACACTTGGCATTTCCTTTTGACCTGAAGAAGAAGGCAGACTAGCAGTAGCAGCAGGCACAGACAGCTGATCTGTGCTTCTGCTGGTGGTAGTGGTATTAATTCTGAGCCTGCTCTCCTCCCCAGCACCAGTTCTGGTCTCTTCAGGATCATGTTCCACTTGGACACTGTAGTGAAGGGAAGGAGACGCCCAGAGCCAGAGGAGTGGACGCTCTCAAATGCTTCCCCTACCACTCCCCTAACACAAGTCCCACCAGCCGCTTCATCATTACTATTACTACTACTACTACTACTAACACCACACACATCAAGTTCAGCCCCAGAGTCTTCCTCCTTACAGTCAGTATTAATATATTGATTACCCCCTCCTTCAATCGTAACAATAACCAGCTGCTTGACCTTCTTAGTACTAGCACTGGTGGGACTGCTTGGGGATGGCAAGTGTGACTTAGGGTCCCCTGATGTCACACTTGGCATCATCTCCCCCCCTCCTGAGTATTACAAGACACACTAGCAGTTCAGCACTGGTGGCAGCAGCTTCAACACTGGTGGTAGTAGGTTCAGCACTGGCAGCAGGCACAGCACTGGTTTCAACAGTGGAAGCAACGGTGGCAGCAGAGACAGCATGTCTAGTAGCAGGTACAGGCAGCTGACCTGTCCTGCTATCACTAGTACTATCTTTATCTCCTTCCCTTCCCATTCCCTTTTCTCCCTCCCTTCCCATTCCTTTTTCTCCCTCCCTTCCCATTAAATTCCCTAAGATCCCTTGGGGTAATTTAGGGGGACTGGACAGCATTGGTTCAGTAGTGGTCCCTTCCTCCTCCTCCTCAGACTCAGTGGACACATAAGGGTCCACAAATTATTTTTCACCCTGCTCATAGTGATAGCAGTCACTATGAGCCTCTCCTGCCTCAATTTTGGCAAAATATCACAGCAGAACAGCACAGCATGTCTATCTTGATCTGTCGCTGCTTCTATTGTGTCTGCCTTCCGCAAATACGTTGTTATAGTGGAAATGCGAAAACAACATAAATCAATGGGCGGAAACTTTCTAGCCACTGAAAAAATGGTAAACATTTTGGCCAATGGGCGAAAAATGCAAACATCGCTAGTTTTAAAGCAGATTTTCCTAAAAAAAGCAGATAACAATGTGCTTTTTTCAGAATTTCCTGCAGAAACATGGCGAGAGATTTCACCCATTCCTATTAGTGAGTTGTTTGTGGTAAGCATACATTGAAAGGGTGCTTTGGATGCTATGATTACTGGGGCTGGGTGAGCTTGTTTGTAGCACTCTCTGTCAGATCTAACTGAGATTGTTTAGAAAGACAACTTCATCTATTTGTAACATTTATTTTTTTCTCTTCCCTCCTATTCCACTTTGTTTACTTGACTGTTTTCTTTAGGTGGCTGTGCTGCAGCTGCTGTCTTATTCTCCTGTCCGCCTCTCCTGTGTAACCCTGTTTACAACTCTCAAAGTACTTAGAAAAAGGTGTACTTGGAATAAAGGTGCTAATTCTACCAACATTGAAGCAACCCTTCACTGAAGTACCCCCTTACTATGCCTGAATTTAAACTAGTTTGGATTCCTTAGTAAAACTGATTTGCTGTGCGAAGCCAATTACCAATTATTTTGTGTGGAATTACCTGGGTTCAGTTAGGTGCAACACAATTAAAACATCAGATTTGAAATAGTCACATGGTGATAAATGGGGGAGCCAGACAATATGGAGACTGGAACAGGGAATTAGAAAGAGCAGTGAGCACATACCACAATGGGTTAACCCTTTTAGTGCCTGTGGTGATCAAAGGGTTAAAATTCACAATGGAAACAAAATCAGGGTTGGAAGTGCAGAATGGATTGCAGTGAGCACATACCACAAAGGGTTAAAATTCAGGATGGATACAGAATGAGGGCTGGAAGAAAGGTTTATTCATTGTTTCCTTCATATACTACAATAGTAGACTTCATTTGTATAACTGTGGTAAGTTAACCCTTTATAGGCCAGAAGGATGTGGCTCTTGGCATCACAATAACAGTAAAATACCCCCAAATTTTCACTGGGTCTTTTAAACCCTTGCATGAAAGTGAGGTCTCCAACAGATTTCACTCAAGGGGAAAAATCCCCATTTAAATGAATGAGAATTATTATTTGTACCCAGTGGTGCAGTTGATCTGATCCCAAGTTACTCCAGTTCTTCCTACAACATCACTCAGGGAATTGGATGACTTTTTACCAACAGGTTAGACTTAAGATACTCCTTCTAGAATTCTGAATGAAGGCCCCCAGATATATGTTTAACATAGAGGATCTTCACATTTCGTTGTAGCATTCCTTGCCTTTCCTTCCCATTTGTGAAAAAGCAGTAACAATGGCATATTGTGCACCAAGAACATGCACCATGACTATCTGATCAAAGCAGTTAAATTAGTTATTTTCTGTATTGGGGCTGAGCTGACGGGAACCCATCAAACTTTGAGTATGCACATGCATTAAAATTTGTACTGAATTTGTAAGACAAAATATGGGAAAAAGATGCTGAAAACAGACAATATTGCTAGATCTTTTGAATCTATATAGTGTATTTTAGGAGTCATGCAGGGAGAAGAGCTTTTAAGATCATCATTAATGTAACAACAAGGTGTGTACATCAAAGAGGTAAAAAAACAGCTAGGTTGTTAATATTTGACACTGAATGAAGTGAAAACATTTGATTATTCAGTACAATCTACTGAAGTTCCACAAATACTTTAATATGCCACTTCAAAGAGACTCAACCATGAGCAGAAGAGAAAATACTCTTTTAAACATGAAGAGAATTCCAGGTTTCTGAGTTACACAATTCTGTTTGTTAACAGATACTGACCCATTTATTTAGAAAACAAATGGAAAATGTTTACCGAGAAGTCAAAATGAAAAGCTCAGGAATCTTTTATGTGAACAAAATCTGATAGCAATTTCTGACTCGCTGTCCTTGAAGAAAGTAATTTAAAGCTGTTGATGTATGTTCTTGTATTGTGAACTATACCGGCTAATTAAGCTGTTGGTGTCAAGCCTGCCTTTTTCACAGAAAAGACATTATTTTAGATGTTTATCATTGAGCTATAAATATATTAGTTAACTGGTACAGTTTTTTTTTTTATTAAAATCAAATGTATAATCATCTTATAACTATTAATGGACATTTTAGATCTGGGAAGAGGAAATATCACTTTGGTAGCAATTGTAAACACAACACAAAGCAATTAATTAGAGGGAAACTAGTTTGATGTTTCCAATAAAATGAGGCTGAGACTCTAAAAAGAACTGGAACAATTCTGGGATAAGACCAAACGACATGTATTATGGGAATTTGTATAAAATGCATTTAAACAAATATGGCTGTTATTCAATGTTTAAAATGTTAATGTTATGACGGTAAAAGAGTTAACAGTGGTTGTTTCCATTCTTAAATGCCTTAAAAAATATTACTAATTTATTTATTTATGCATTAGTAAGAAAATGTTACTTTCTCCATGTTCAGAAGACAGCCATATAATTTTACATGATTTAGGGATTCTGTTTTACCCTTACCATTGCTCTTCAGGAAAACAGATTATTGTTTTCTCAGGTCAATTTTGAAGAAATGCTTTAACCTTGTTAGAAAATAATTATCCTCTAGTGCAGCTTGATCTGTTCAGATATGTGATCAAGTGAAATAAAAAGTGTTATAACTTAGGGGGATATTGTACAAATTTGCCATCTCATTTGCATTTCTTCCCTTATACCTTAGAATAAAATTCATATGCCTGCATTACAGGTTATGTTTGAGCATGTGTGACAGCTTTAGTACACAGCAAGACACATACTCCTCCATCAGTAAGTCTTTAATGATTGCAAGCCAATGTCCACCACTTGCGTCACAGGATAAAAAAATACACCAGTTTGCTTTGTCCAATGTTACTGCATAGTGAGAAACAAAGAACAGAGGTTGATAATGCCCCCCAAAAACACAGAATCATATTAATAAATCCACTCCAAACAGTTTAATGTGCAAAGTAGAATTGGAGCAAACCAATTGAACTATAGGGGACAGATTTAACCCTGTGAATGCAAGAGAGGTATCCAGTGAATTATAAATTGTATTTAGTTTTATCACAGTTTTACATTGCTTACTAGATAATTTACTCAACTGTCGCTAGAGATCTCTTTTTCTCGTCCTTTTACTAAATAACCACTAACTAATCCTTCATTTGTTGTATTCAATGGATAATTCTCTATAACTCTTCAACCACAAGATTTCTAATGGTAAACTCCACAATAGAAGACTATCTAAGTTTCTCACAATTCCCTCAATCCCTGACATTAGTCCTGTATAGTATCAAATTAATATATCTGGAGCCTTTCAATGCCTGGCAAAATTAGAGCATTACTGCATCTACACTTCATAGAACCCCTCTATAGGACCCTCCAGCTCTACAGCACTGAAGTCGGTGGAAGAACCAAGGGGTTACATGAGGATACTCTTTGCTACATGCGTAATTGACCACAAATTGGGGATTTCCCTTTCTCACCACTAGGAGCGGATACCTATAACAACATGTAAGCATCTACAGCACAGCACACGGAGGTTCTACAGCTGTTATCAGTGCTACCTGTAACGTTATAACTCCTTTAATGTTATTGGTTTCAAATGTCATGGCATCGCTATATGATGATTTTGACACTCACTTTGTCGTATTATTAATCTTGAGCCGGGTTTACCAGCATGGGTTAGTATCACGGTGCCTGTGATTGCCTCCAGCGACACTGTGCTTGCAGACGACATTGCATTACTTCCTGGTTGTCGTGCTGAGGCACATTCACTATTCTTATTGGCCGCTGTTAATAGCCAGAGTGAGTCTCCGCCTATATGCTAGGCCTTATAGGCCTCAGCCTGCCTTTACTCCTTTGCCCTTTTGTGGTGTACCTGTGCACTATAGCTCTTGTGATTCCGATGCTCCATTTTTGTGTATGACTCCTGGCTATGTTTCAGCTTCGGCTCTGTTTGATCCCTGACTACTGCCTTCCATTCTGACCTTTGGCTCCATCTGACTACCAGCTCCGGTCTGACTTCTGGCTTTGGCTGACTACCCATTCCGGTCTGACTCCTGGCTTTGGCTGACTACCCACTCTGGTCTGACTCCTGGCTTTGGCTGACTACCCACTCCGGTCTGACTCCTGGCTTTGGCTGACTACCCACTCTGGTCTGACTCCTGGCTTTGGCTGACTACCCGCTCCGGTCTGACTCCTGGCTTTGTCTGACTACCCACTCTGGTCTGACTCCTGGCTTTGGCTGACTACCCACACCAGTCTGACTCCTGGCTTTGGCTGACTACCCGCTCTGGTCTGACTCCTGGCTTTGGCTGACTACCCGCTGTGGTCTGACTCCTGGCTTTTGCTGATTACCCACTCCATGCTGACCCCTGCTTCAGCTGACTATCCATAATTCTATACCCATGGCCTACTGTCTCCACTTGCACTCTCCATGCTCTGGTGTTTCCTCTGGTCAAGAGGTGCTCAGTCTGCGTCAGTCTGTGCCACTGTGCCATTTGGTACCCTAGCATTCTAGGGATACTCAGTCACCATTGCTTGTTGGGCTACCCTAGTGTTTTAGGGATTCTCGGTCACCACTGCCTATTCTATTACCCTAGCTTTCTAGAGATTCTCAGTCACGACTGCTTGTTCCGTTACCCTAGCATGCTAGGGATTCTCAGTCACAGCTGCCTGTTCCATTACCCTAGTGTTCTAGGCATTCTCAGTCACCGCTGCCTGTTGGTTTACCCTAGTGTTCTAGGGAAATCCGTCTCTGAGCTAAACCACCCTAGCGTACTAGGGGATTTTCCCTCCGTTCGCAGGGGTTTCACAGCTGTTCCTGTACTAGTAGCTACTACCATCTTCGCTACTAGTATATATATTCAGTCAGAGTGGTATTTGCCTCTTTACAGTTGGGGATCCTGTGCTGTCTTCACATCTGGTCATGTGAGGGTTGGGGAAGTGCTTAGCTCTGTCTTCACACATGGTCCTGTGAGGGTTTGGGAAGTGCTATTCATATTTATTCTATTCTTATTTTAATAAAGATATTGATTTTACTGTATCTGTACTTGTCAGTGTCGTTATTCCACAGTCACCCCTTGACAGTTAGCAGTTCATGGCATCTACTTCTTCTGCTCTCTTGGTAAATACTTTTTTGACCTAATCTGACTTATTTCTAATGTCCAGTTGGCTTAGACTTAGACTGGGACAGGATCCACTGCTTTGGCATTGGATTTGTATACTTCACTATACTATCGATTTTTCAACATAACCCTTACTTTGCCTGCAAGGCTAGAATATTGTACAGCCGACTATAATTTTTTTGTTCTAATAAATTTATTGTTACTAACGTAAATTGAATTTATATACAACCAGTGAGTTGCTACCTCTCTTGTACTCATAGGGTTAATCTTGCAATTCAAAATACGAGGGCATGTCAAACAAAAATAGGAGAAGAAAAATGTCGGAATTAAATGATGAAAGAAAGTCATGGGAGCACTGTAAGTCGAGGGAGGGGTTAAAATGTCGAATTACAATATTTGTCGACTTAAAGTAGTGAAAGAAAGCACTGTAAGGCGAATTTTAAAAGGGAGGGGGTTAATATGTTGAAGGGGGGCAAATTTCTATGCTGTATATTGTATTCTACACTGCTTTTGTTCAAACAAATATGGGTTTGAAACTGTCGTTAAGGATTCTACGCCTCAACCTCTGAGGCGCAGAATTCCCAGCTAAAATGTAACCACGAAACAGGTGCTAATCCTGAGCGTTTGTAATAGGATACTACTTTCACGTTGTTATTAGTTGTTTCCTATGGGCTTTTTTTTGAATGGCAGTAAGTATAATTACTGCTGATTTGTTTTCACAAGTCGGATAATAGGATACTAAAACCTGACTTAAAAAAAAGTTTGCTTTTTTTTTTTAGCTCTGGTAATAGAATCGAGCCTTCAGTCTGCTCACAACTCTTACTTCCAGCTCTGGATTTCTCCACATTGACACTCAGCAGCAGAGAAAAATATTGCAGTCATAGAAATCCTAGGAAAAATATGTCAAAGATCTTGCTGTAAATTTACTGGCAGTGACTAAAAGGCAGAAGTTTTATGTATTTACTATGATTTAAATTTTTACTGCAAAAGCAGCTAATTCTTGTTTTTTTTTAAATGTCTGCAATGTATTACTTTGAAATGTTAAAATCCCATTTAATCAAACAGAAAAGCATTTTTTCACTGTAGTGCATGTGGTTGGTTTGCACAAGAATTGTTCCAGTTCTTCTAGAAGCCTAATTAGACAATGAGATGCTATTACTTAGCCCAGTGATTCTCAACCAGGGTGCCGTGGCACTTTGGTGTGCCATGGCCATCAACTTAGGGTGCCCCATGTTTTCTATGAAGACTAACAAAAATGGACTTTCAAATAAAGATTTATAGAAATTGTTATGCACATTATGTATTATGTTGTTATTATGATTATAATACCTAATAATAACTGTATATTTATGTATTGTACCCTTCTTATGCCATTGACAAAGTACTTAAATATGTCTGGGGTGCCTCGAATGTTCTAGATTATGTGTTAGGGGTGCCCAGAGTAAAAAAAGATTGAGAACCACTGACTTAGCCACATGCTTTTTTGAACTCTAGCTGAAAAATAATGCAATTCCTTACTATTGTGATTTGATCCAGTTTAGTGAGAGAGGTCTTCAACGAATTAAGAAGCAATTTTGTGGAGACCTTTTTAGCGTTCAAGAGGTTAAAAGTCCCAGTTCATCAATGGAAATGAATTACTTTCTGTTCCCTATATTGTGTGCTGTCCTGTTGTTTTTATACATATGCCCCATTGTATTTTCCTGGAAAATATCTAACACATTATGTAAAAATGCCCTTTTCTATAATAAATTGAACACATATTTAAAAACTGAAATGTACTTGTACAAAGCAAATCTTACAAATCATCAGTATTTAAGATAATTTGCGTGCAGTATTCTTCATCATTTTCCTGACAGATGTTTTGTTAATGAAAATTTCTTAGAAGCCTTATTGCTTCTATTGCCCTGAAATAATACAGTGATTTGGCAAATGCTGATAACCTAAAATTTCATAGCATATCAGAATATGAGCTCTCTCACAGAAAGGTCAGGAGATATTATTAGTGAAAGTTCTTTTCCACAAGATGCAAACAGATTAGAAATGTAATACTTGTAAATCATTAATGTAAGTATCACAATAAAACATATTAATAGATACTCGAATGTCATACATTTTGTTTATTTCTTGGCGTACAGTGCCTTGCATAAGTGTTCACCCCCCCTTTGACTTTTCCACATTTGTTGTGTTACAACCTAAAATTAAATTTAAAAAAAATAACTTAAAGGGTCAGTAATGCCCCATAAAAAATGGTTATAGTTTTGTAGAGGTTAAAAAATCAAACTATATGCCACAAATGCTACCTCTCAAACCGCCATGGTTTGAGAGATATTCACTTTCAAAATTCCCCTTCCTCTCCCCTTCTCCTGACATCAGTGTTGTGCTGACAGCAGAGATCCCGGTCCAGGAACCAGCCAGAGGCTCTGCAGCAGAGCCGAAATCACATTATTGGAAAATAATTACTTCATTGGAAAGGTCTACAAAGTGTGCCTGGTTTGCAAGCACACTTTGTAGATTGTTCCAATGAAGTAATTCTTTTTAAATAATGCATTATTAAAAAATGAAGAGAACATGGCTGTAGACTCTGTCTAGAGAAGTCTATGCACCAAAACTCAGTGTCTCAGTAAGGTGGGCATTAGTTATAGAAGCATCAGAATGCCAGTGATAAGTCTGAAGGAACTGCAGAGATCTACAGCTGAGATAGGAAAAAACATCCATGGGGCAGATATCATGGGCTGGGCTTTCTGGAAGAGTGAATAATGGAATAGACTCTGGACTAACATTATCCAAAAAACAGATGATTAAAATCCAAATATTTATTGAAAGTCCATAAAATCAAAGTATATACAGGGACAAATAAATTTAAAGGCTTGGAATTGCCTTTATCTTTGTACATCATTAAAAATACAGTTGCTGCTCAATTTACATTTACTTTGTGATTATTCCTTTTTGTTCAGCCAACAGTTTTTCTCTTGTTATTCTTTAAAGGGATAGTAATACTTCATTTTAACTTTATTTTATTTTGTAGGCATTAAAAGAACATGAAGAATGATATAAGTCTTATCTCTGAAACCTTTATGGTTTAAGAGATATTCACAAACAAAGTATCCCCCCCCTGTTCAACCAGATCAGAAGGGAGATGCCCAGGTAGACTGCAGAGAGGGACAATCTTCAATTAAGATAATGGAAAAAGCTGAAAAACTTGTAAAGGGGGGAAGGGCTTTCATTGTTTTCATACAAAGAAAATTGTCCCCTTCTGTTATCTGTACTGTCATACAACCAGACTCACATCTGAGAAGAGATGGCTTACACTAGGTAAAAGGGGCGGGGAGTGGAACTTTGCTTGTGAATATCTCATAAACCATAAAGGTTTGAGAGATAAGACTTATATCATTCTTCATGTTTTTTTAATGCCTACAAAATAAAATAAAGTTAAAACGAAGTATTACTATCCCTTTAAGGAACAGTAGCTAGAAGAAAGCCATCGCTGAAAAAAAAGGCCATATAAATTCTGATTTGGATTTTGCTGAAAGGCATGTGGGATACAAAGCAATCATGTGGGAAAATGTTCTCTAGTCTAATAACACTGTGTTTGTTGCAAAAAAACTAACACTGTTAATTACCCTAAGAACATTATCCCCACATTAAAACATGGCGGTGACAACAGCACATTGAGAGGATGCGTTTCATCGACAGGGACTGGGAGATTTTTCAGGATTGAGGGCAAGATGGATGGAGTCAAAAACAGGGCAATTCTAGAGGAAAATTTGTTTCCGTCTGTAAGAGATCTGGAACTCTGGCAAATGTTTAGCTTTCAGCAGGAAAATTATCCTAAACACTCAGACAGTTTTTAAAACTAGGGTGATTTAAAAACAGAAACCTGGATGTCTTAGAAGGGTCATGTTAAAGCCCATACTTCAATTCGATTGCGAATTTGTGATAAGACATGAACAATTGCTGTTCACTAATGGTGTCCATCCAACCTGACAGAGCTTCAGCAATTTTACCAAGAAGAATGAACAAAAATTGCAGGATCCAGATTTGCAAGACTAATGGTAGGGACTTACCCAGAAAGGAACATAGCTTAAATTGTTGCAATTTGACTGGTAAGGACTTAACCAAAAAGGCACACAGCTTAAATTCCTGTAAATTACCTTTTGCATCACATTATAATTATTTTGCACATTCACAGTGTTAAGTGTATTTCATTAATCAAGTGGTAAAAATCCCATTACATTTTAATTTCAGGATAATACAATGTATTACAGCACATGTTTCATGGTATTTTATACAGACATAAGGATGTATTTATCAAATTGTTAATAACAAATATTCAAGATAATACAAGAATTCCCTTGAATTCTAGCAAATTGCTTATTTGTAAATGGGATCATTATTTTGTATACACATACATTTATTAATCAAGGCATACAAGAACCTTGCACTCAATTACATAAATTCTGCTTATCCTCATGTGTCTGGCTTACTGTATAGTAATCAAAGTTGTAGACTTACATCCAAACGTATGCAGCATGAAAATTGGCACAGGACTTTACAAATAGAAAATCTGCCCTCCTTTTTGTCATATTTAGGTGACTACTAGTGAATAAGGGAAGCCTGAAATGGAGTTTCCAGTTATGCAGAAATAGCACTTGCTCTCTGGTGCCTCTAGCAGGTGAAAGAGAACCAAAGCTATTACAAACCAGTAATGAGAATCATTTACATCTGTCCAACTGCTGTAGGACTACAATTGAAGCCCAACAACCTACCCCTGGTAGTCGCAGTTGATTTTTAAAAAGGCATTATCAACCAACAAAGAATAGGATTTGTACTATTTATATATTACCAACCAGCAACATTTTAACAGTCCTTTGTTTACAACTACTAATAAGTGATGAATACAATGTATGACATGCTTTAAACAAACAAATAACCAAGAGTTAAGCATGTCTATGAAATAAATTGTTCTAATTGTAAATACCTATGTTTTGACTCTTTGAGCACAAGAGAGGTATGCAGTTCATTGTTCCGTATTGCATTGAATACCCCCTAGCACTCAAAGGGTTAAGGTTTTATTATTTTTTTACAAGTTAATTTTTAATAGACCAGCTGTAACATAGATTAAAAATAAACATATACCTTAAACACCCAGTGAAGAAAGGAGGCATTGCACTTCCAGATTTTCAGAAATATTATATGGGAGCTCAGGGGCAATATGCACTTGTATATATATGCTGCCCAATACTACACATACAGTTCATCAACATTTCAATGAACCCCTCCTAAAACATGGCTATGACCTTCTCCACATGCCTCTACTGGGGTTGGTGGTTCACCAGGATCCCTCCCCAGCTACCCAGGCAATTTGCAAGACCTGGTTCTCTATAAATCACCTTATGGGTCGCACGGCCAAAGACCCGCATACCTCTATAAGGGGACAAGAAAGGCTCGCTCACCTGTTCACAACTGATTTTGTATTGAACTGGTCTGCATATGGTATTACAACTCTAGGCCAGTTATACAAAGGGAATGTGCTGAAAACATTTGAATAATTGCACGTGGAATTTGGAAATTCTAAAACACTCTTCTATTCTTATTTATGTTTGAGACATGTGCTTAGTGCCATGTCGGTGGGTGAGAGCTCTCAAATTTCAGAATTCCTTCTGGTCACTTTAACCGTGACTCAAAGTACCCTCAAGCCAATATCTTTAGTTTGCACATGGAGAAGGCCATGTCTTCGGTTGATGTAACACTGAGATGCAAATGGGAGGGGTGCTTGGGTAGACTGGAAGACTGAGAATAGGAGACAGCTTGTACAAGCCACAGGGCAGGATCATCCACAGCTACGTATCAACTACTTCAACTAAAAATTCTACACATATCATAATAAACCCCAGTATGGCTTTATAAAATGGGTAGACTGCACACTGCTCAGTTTTGGGAAATGTTGGGAAGTGGGATCGACCTTCCAGCATCTCCTGTGGGACTGCCTGGCAGTTCAGCACTTTTGGAAAGAAGTGATAGAAATAATCTTGAGAGCTGTTCAATGGGGTGTACCTCTCAAACCCAAGATTTGCATACTGTCTATACTGCCCGACCAGCTACATACATTTACCAACAATTCTTTTTTATTGTATTTTGTATTGTATTGTAGATATTCTTGTTTGAACTTGCTTTATCCTTCTATTATCTAACTTTCCTCCCGTGTAGGGGCCACATCACGAGGAGGTTAACATATACTGCAAATAGACGCTGGCCGCCTATAGCTGTTTATGTGAGATTTTGGACATATTGTAATTACAGACAAGAGTCTACATTATATTTTAATTATTCAATAAAAAAGTTTTACTTCGATACAAGTCGACATTCCAATTTCATAACGATTGGTCCCTACACGCAGAAGTAGCGTGAAAAGGGAAAACAAATATCCAGACGGACGATACACCTCTTGGGAATCCACAGAGAATTCATACCAAGACCGAGAGAGGACCGAGTGAGGGCGGTCTGAAACTCCCTCATATGCTTATTAAGTCCTGGGAAAATTATCTTGAATTCCCAGGCAGGATCGCAACTGTGAGTATCTCCTTTCTTACTTATTGAAAGCTTTTGGAACGAGAGACTCACGGAGGCTGAGTGCGGGCAACCAAGATAATATCCCGCACACGCTCAATAGCTTGTCTGACTGTGTGTCATTCAAGCAAAAGAATGGATAAGTGAGTGATAAAGTCCTTTTCCTTGATTTTAGAAAAGAAGATTCATAACATCTAGAGTGTGATTTTCATAGTATAATTGATACTTTTCGACTACATTGTATATATTGATACATTACAGTGTATCCAGATTACGCTATGTTATATGTTTTTTCCTTTTTATGTCTGCATTGAATCTATACCATTAATGGATATTTATATGGATACGATTTGCAACGCTGAAATCTGAATATCATATGAGGTATTTAATATTGGTCTGTATTTATCTATGTTCCAAGTGAGATACTAACTTATATTGTTATTATATTTTCGGTGTTGGGATATTATAATTGCCTGAGACGTTCTCTCTGCTATCTTCCTGTATACGATTTTGGAGAATTGAGGAGGGACGTTTTGGAGATTGAATGATCTATTATTAACAGTGAAGATAATATTAGGATAGGATTAGTTTTATACATTATACTGTCCTGTAAAGTTGAAATTAGTGGAGCGCTGAGGCTGAATAGGTTCGAGTTAATTTACATCTGTGATAGAGGATATTGCCACGGCTGCACCACTAATTAGACTCGTATAGACTGTGTTAGATTTGTGCGCTGAGACTCTTTTCCATTTGGAATTCTTTAGTTAGGGAACTATTGGTTATGGCGCTGAAGGTTGTGGCGTTGGTGTGGATGATGGAGAGACCCCCTGGCTGTGGAGACTGGATCAAACTGGTAAATAATCTATCCCACTATAGAGGGCTCTACCTGCATAGGGGTTCCCGAAAAATATGAAACCTCTAGGTCATTGAACCACTAGTGCACATTCTTTGGTTAATACACTAGTACACGGCCAGAGCACATCTACCGGGGGAAGGGGCAGATGGGAGGAATGCTAGACCCACTGGGTTAGGTTGTTAATTTGGGGGGTGGGAGGGAACTTGTCTTTGGTTTCAGAAGTTATCTGGGTGGTGGTTTAGTGAGGGGATGAGCAACTCTTAAATGGGTTTGTTTTTAGGGAAAAAACTTGACAGACCAATATTATTCTTTTGTTATATGTTTGTACCTACATATGTCACATTCCAAAACTGTAAATTCTGTACCTTGATGATGATTTTGTCTTTATTCTGTCCTCAATAATAAAAATATAAGAAAATAAACTTATACAAAAAAGTGGACTAAGGAAAAAAGAGGGGGTTGAAGGAAAGAAAACCACTTTGTCTAAACTAATTTCCAGTAAATACATATCAATGAGACACACACCTAGGTTCAAACGTATAAAAACTAGTTTATTGTCACAAGAATGGCAGAAGACAATCTATAAAACAAGAAATTAGACACATGAGACATGTAAAATCATATCACCACCAGTCTATTATCCACAAATGCAACTAAAATAATGACCTCATTAACCCTAAAAAATATCATATACCAGGGAGGATCCAGGTCCCTAAAATCCTACAAAAAGGGAAACAAATTGTAATCATTAGATCACAGAAAGTATATGTTGTTTAAAATATTTTGCACAAATTCACACACATATGTCAGTCCCTTTTGGAGCCGGCCGGCTCCTAGCAACGCCTCCTATACCCGGCTGGGACTGACAGTGCAGGCACGTGGACGTCACTAGGGCAAGATGTCCATGCTCTGTCTTGCTGTCAGTCCATGAAGAATAGAGATTTCTCTTTAATACGGTAAGAATTCTGGTGACTAGCGCTACTGAGCAGCTAGTCGCCAGATGGGCAATGATGTGATGCTATCTTATTATTTTGTGGTAGATGCAGGGCCACAGAACACAATATGCATTTCATACTAACCAAGTAGAAATAGGGGTTAGTGTATGTTTGCAGGTTGGTTCCTATTTATTAGCCATTTCCTATTATTTCATCAAGAGATGAATCATCCACCAAACAAGAATATGTCATTCAGAATATGCACTTATATTCTGTCTATTTGCACATATGTATCTCTGGTGTCTTTACAGACAGATGTAGCAACAGAGAGTACAATACTCCCAAATCAAGTTAATAGTGGGACGTGTATCAGGCTGTTCAACAAATTTGGATGATCACTTTTCTTGCATTAGTAATGTAAACAAACAGTATCAATGCTACACATGATCGAGTTATTTCAAATTAATACTCAGTGATTTATCAGTGCAATCTATAGCTGATGTTTAATGTAAAGATAGACATGACAAAATATAAACTGCAGTTGGATAGCATACACAAACTTGATAGTAAAATAAAACGCATACATGAACTTCTTCGTGATATCTTATATTGTTTCCCTCCTTTACTATCAATGAATACCAAAGAATTAACAAAACAAACTGGCAAGGATTTCATCATATTCACATTCATTAGACATATTTGGATACTGAAGGCATAAAGTGTGTTTTTAATCAATCTGCATTTTATTTGTTACACTTGATGCACCTGGCTTGAACCAGAATTGTTCCACTTTAGTATTAACCCTTGTCAGGGCCATAATGGCAATTTGGCATTTAGGGACCAGTGACAGTCCTGGTACATTGCACAAAAAATAAATAAATGTCCCGTGGTCCTTACCTGCTGGCCGTTTGCTGCTCAGATGGTCATTAAGGGGTTAAGGATAGGAGAATATCTGGGGCAAAACAATGACAATATACAGTACATAAAAAATCAAATTCACTTAAATTAGAAAAAAGTAAGTGAGGGCACCTCATAGGGTAATAATGTTTGTAAAATAAGTGAATCCACAAGTATACCTCACAAGGAAAGTGTGCTACACATACAAGTAGTGTATCAGCATGTGAAGGATAGGTAAACTGCCCCCACACAGATCTCCAGCTGCAGCCACTTCTAATGGAGATGCCATGGTTCCTTAAAAAAAGAAAACAATGTCCAGAAACAACAAACAAAAGAAACAGAAGGAGGGTGCTCTAATATGCTTCTAGAAGACATATGTCAAAGATATCAGTACTCACAACAATAGAACGCCGAATAGAAACAGGATCCATAGCTTGAATAAAATAATATATATATTTAATATAAATGTATTTTAATGATATCATTTTGTGTATACTGATGAAAAGTTCAGATAGTACCTTTAAACTAGTTGATTATTACACAGACTTTTATCAGAGGCATATGGCCTCTATTTATTTAAATACATTTATATTTAATATATATATTATTTTATTCAAGCAATGGTTCCTGTTTCATGCTTATCAGCATGATCAGGGCGAGCCACATTTTCCCTGCAATTATGTAGTGGATGAGAGGAGGATCTCCACATTCTATTACTGTGAGTACCAATATCTTTGACATCTGACTTCTAGATGCATATTATAGCTGCTTCCTTCCGTTTCTTTTTTTGCTATTCAATTAAATTGGACTTTTATCACCTTCAATATTAAACATATCTTACACATATGATTTAGTACAAAGTTTATGAATCCAAACTTCCACTTGAGAAATGTGAACAATAACTAAATCATTTTATAGTTATATCTTGCAAGCAAAGACTCTCCTAGAACTCTAACACTTCTATCAATTGTCTATAGTATGTAGTGTCAAGATTCCATGTCCATTCAACACTGATATAACAAATAACTTCCCAAGACAATGCTATTGTAGCTCGTCTGGCAAGTGATTTAGATCCCCAGTCAGTGACAAAAGGGAGCACAGTGTATTGCTTGCAGGGTTATTTATGCTTCAGAATCCTTAAAGATGAAAATGCTGATTTATCTGCTGTGCAAACATCTACAGCTGAAGAATATAGCTGTGTGATTTTAAACTGCTGGGTTTTGACAGATGTATATTTATTGCTAAACTTTATGAAAAAACCATCCAAATAAATTAAGCTTACCAGTAGCAACAATGGCTCTAAAGCCTTATAAATTGAGCTCTACCAATAAAAGCAGATTTATATTTTATTGTGTACTTACTTTGTAACATTTAGAACTCAAGATCAGAACACTGGTTACCATTCACTGACTGGTTCAATCAATTTACAGTTCTGGAAAAGCCAGATAAAATTAAATTGAACCTCTTTTATGCTAGAAAGATCTCAAATGCATTGCTGTTCCACAAAGTAATCATTGATTCACCCTCAATAGAAAAATATATTCATTGCATTACTATCCCTGCTTTTGCAATCTCTGGCAGACAGATATCTGTAAAGAGAGATCCAGGGAGCTCCCTTGCAGGGAACCCCTTAATGACAGTTTTTTTTTTTCCATTATAGCGAATGACTTCCTGGACTTACCATGTTTTAATGCTAACAGAAATATTAAAGTTTAGACAACGCTACACTTCTAGAATGAACAAATTGAATATGGATAGAATATGGGAATAAGATGATCACTTGTATAGGTGTGATCTATAGACCCCCTGAACAAGCAGAGGAGTTAGATCAACTGCTGATCAAGGAATTAACTAAGATGACAGTGAAAGGTGGGGTTATTATTATGGGGAACTTTAATCTTTCTGTTGTGCAGATTCATCCAGGAGTAGATATCCTAAATTTTTTACAAGGATTATCTTAGTCATTTAGTAAAAGGTATTTTACACTTGCAGAATGAGGAAAGTCAAAATGTAATTTACTTATACATTAACCAACTGAATGCAAGAGCGGTTTTCAATACAATTGTTTCACCTCTCTAGAAACCAGAAATGATCAAGCATTTTAAGTCAAAATCTATAAAATAAATAAATATATATATATTTGCTTGTAGGAAGCACTCACGCTTAAGTAGGGATATGTGCCTGGGTGCTATCGGTCATACCAGAAAATTGTAGAAAATATGTAGATTGAAAGAAACACTCTCAGAACTTGATGATGATGTGCCAAAGTGGAAAAAGTTTTTTTACAGATCAATGTTTTGGTTATCAAAAAGTAACCTTCATCAAGATGAAATGTTGGGGACTTGTATATATTATGTATTTTCTCTATTTAGCTTCTTACCTTTAGGACTAATATGAGCTTCAGCGTTTTTTCATAAATTTCATAATTTATTATATTGTTTATGTATTTCCCCCTTATATATATATCCGGTGCTCGATCTAAATATTTTGTGTTTTTTACACACTAGGAGCTTGATTCTATTACCAGGGCTAAAAAAACCCAGGCTTTTTTTTAAGTCAGGTTTTAGTATCCTATTACCCGACCTGTGAAAACAAAATCAGAGGTAATTATACTTATCGCTAGTAAAAATAAAGCCCATAGGAAACAACTAAAAACAACATGCAAGTAGTATCCTATTACCCACGCCCAGTATTAGCACCTGTTTTGTGGTTACATTTAAGTCAGGAATTCTGCGCTTCAGAGGTTGAGGCATAGAAGCAGTGCAGAATACACTATACAGTACAGAAATCCGACATTGAGTGCCCCCTTCGACATTTTAACCCCCACCATTTTAAAATTCGACTTACAGTGCTTTCTTTCAACACATTAATTTGATGATTATTGTACATTTGACATTTTAAACCCCCCTTTAAAATTCTACTTACAGTGCTCCCATGTTTTTCTTTCACCAATTAAATCCAACATTTTTCTTCTCCTAGTTTTTTTCGACATGACCTCATATTTTGTATTGCAAGATTAACCCTATGAGTAACCAAAAGGTAGCAACGCATTGCAACGTGTTTGCTACCCTTGTGGTACTCATAGGGTTAATAGGCAAGGTATGTGCCTGCATACCTTGCCTGTATGTGCGTAAATATTCTTAAAGAAGAAAATGCAGGGAATCAAAAAGGACATTTGACTATAAATTAGAAAGTCAAAATGTCTGTTAATCAAAACCCCTTGACCCCTAAAGCGATCAGTTCAGTACTTAACTGTTTAAAGACCTAGTTTTTGCCTAAGACATAACCTTTATTCACAATCAATTTAACCCTTTGAGTGTCAGAGGAGTACGGAATGCAATGCATTCTGTACCCCTCTGACACTCAAAGGGTTAAAAGAATTAGTGGAAACAGTGCTTCTCAATATTAAATAAAGCTATATCTCAATTCTAATGAGTAGCCTAAGCTCTATTTTATAAGATCTGCTCTTAGTAAATAAATAGAGCTCTAACTACCATGATCTGTATGGGCCACCCATACACTGCCGGTCGCTCATGAGCCCTAGGCTGTAGAAGCCTCAGAGTTCTCACAGTGAGCGTGTGTATGTATGGTGTGCTGACAAAAGCTGACAATACATTCCAGTCAGCCCTTGCAACAAAGTATTTGTGAGCACACTGACCAGATACTTTATTGCAAGGGCTGATTGTAATTTATTGTTGGCTTTTTATCTCTGATTGCAATCTGTGAATCACAGCAATAACCTTTATTGGTTACATGCATCACCCCATAGATTTCCATAGACTGTCAATGTCTTAAGCAGTTTAGTATCAGTAGTATGAGAGCTAAGCATGCAGCCTCATGAGACTGGACTTCAAGACTTGAAATCACACTTTATATTATTTCAATGGATCAGATGAAGAGCACCAAGGAGTCACTTTTCAGATCCCTGTCCACTTATCGTACTATTCTGAATGATGCACACAAAAAATAGTTAAATATTTATCTGGCATTGAAACTAATGCATAAAAGGACACAACATTGTATACAACACCAAAAAATATAATTCATAAATATAACCTATCAAAATGTATCTACAGTATTAATATTGCCCCCCCACAACATTGCACATGTGAATTTGGAAAAGGTATGTCTGTGACTTCGAGCCATATGTACAAATGCCCACAGTTTAGGGAATAAGATCCCTGAACTTACTGCAATCACAACTAGTGAAGATATGGACATAGTGGGGATTACCGAGACCTGGTACAATGAAAAAATGACTGAGATGTAGTAATACCTGAGTACTCTCTATTTAGAAAAGGAGGAGGGTTGCCATTTATGTCAAAAATAGCTTAAAAGTTAATCTTATACAGGGTATGGTGGAGAGCAAAGAGACTGGATAGAATATGGGAATAAGATGGTCTTTCATACACGTGCGATCTATAGATCCCCTGGACAAGCAGAGGAGTTAAGCCAACTGCTGGCAATGGAAGTAATGAAGGTGACAGTGAAAGGTGAGGTTATTATGGCATGGACTGGGAAAACCAAGCAGCAGGTTCATACAGGAGTAGAGATATCCTACTAAATAAGTGGTATAGCCAACTAGCAGAAGTGGTAGAAGGTAATACAGTGTCCTGAACATAAAATAAGACCAAGAACCAAATAACATGTGAGGTTTATACAGTAGGAAAAATGGATAGACTAGGTGGGCCAAATGTTTCTTATCTGCAGTCAAATTCTATTTTTCTGTTCTTCTATGTTTCTATTATGCTAGCAGAAATAGTATAGTACTTGGATTCTTGGCTAAGTCATATATGTGTTTTAATCTTGTCTTTTTTGGGTGCTATTATTTATTAAAGTATTAATATATATTTGTATCAGAATTATAGATTGAATTATTAAGCATGTGCCCACAACATTGGTACTTGCCTCTCTCTTTGATTTAATCCTTCTTTGTCTTTGGTAAAAGCAATGTTTCAATCAACATGATTTCTCATTTGTTCACTGATCCACATTTCTTTTTATACACATGTACCCAAATGTTTTAACCCTTCAGTGTACAGAGATGAATGCTATTCATTGCCAGTGATCTGAAAGTCATGTCATGTTTAATAACACAAAACAGTGATATCATTATTGTGACCAGATGGAATAACTTACGACTATACCACTTGAAATATTGATCCCTATGTTGTACATTGTGTGACATAATGTAATAGTTTGGATGGGGTTACTGTAATTCCTTTACAGGGATATGATAGTTGGGAGCCAGAGTGCAGAAAATAAAGGCTATGCCCAGCACTCCTGCTTGCTTCAGATCTGTGTAACTTGGCTAAACAATGACTGGAATGTTGATTGGCTCCTGCTGTGCTTCCTTGACCAATCAGGGGAGGTTATTATGGTCCAGTCAAAATGCCCCTTTTCCAAACCCTACTTTGCATTCTTATCTGGATAGGAGTGACTGGAAATGTAGGCCATTATCTGATTGGTCAAGCATAGCAACACTGTCCCAAGCACTAATTTAAATTCTAATCTTGATAAGAGTGTCTGGAAGTGTATATAAACAGTGTGTTTCATCAATAAAGCTGTTCTGTTCTATCCTCCTTAATACAAGTCTCGGCTGTATTTCTGGAGGGGACTTAGGCTGGGAATTTCACCTTAGCCACTACAGGAGCAAATTCACTTTCCTCGCCGGTCTACTGGCCTAGGGCCTCTGGAAACCCTACCTAGGGTTCTGCAGCTAAATTCACTATCTCTGCCAGTCTGCCAGGGGGCAGCATCCAGTTGTTCCTGCCTGAGCATCCAGGACCTCCAGGAAGCAGCAGGGCTCCAGCCGGCCGTGGAAGAGGGCAGCAGCAGCAGCGGCGGTTCAGGAACCGACGGCCCCAAAAGGGTCCGGTAAATCCTGGTACCGTCACAATTATGCATTCACAATACATTTAAATACTGTTTAGTATAATATGGTTTAGACTTTTAATACTTGCTGTGGTGCCCTAACGTGGAAGCATAAAGATTAAAATGTGATTAAAAACTAAAATGGAGACCTATTTTAATACAAATAATTCCATGTTACTCTTATACTATTAAATCAGTAATCCCGAACAAGGATTTCATGGAATCATTCCTACATTTTCATTATTATGTCATATAGTATAGGGATTTGATTATTAGTTTCAAATTATTTTATTAATTATTGTATTTGTCACCAATTCCCATTTGATGAAGTCAGCAGAATAATTATAATTACTTGCTAACATTTGCAAAGGGTAAATTTTATGCATGTGAATATTAATTAAAATGCATCCTTTCTACTATGCAAAATAAAAAGGTAACAGAAATGACAAATGCCTAAAAAATATTAGAAGATAATAGAATGAAGAATGCTAAATGAGAGGTCATATTAATATACTGTGGCTGGAAGCTAATAGACTTAGAGGACAATTCACATAAATCCTCCTTCATGTGAATGATAGTGTATTGAACATACTCCTAGAAGAAGCTAATACAATGAACAAAAGTGACTGAATGCAATATTATAAACATGGAAAACTAAAATACATTAATGTAAAGCTAGGTCTTTCCAATTAGCTTATAATTTACTGCATCCAAAACTGCTGCCCTTTAGTCTAATATGGTCACCTAATTCTACTCTTACTGGATCTCTTTATCCCCAATATACAATACCACTAGCTGTTTAGCTGCTGTGTTTAGCTGTTGTTTGATTGTCGAGAGTTAGAACACTGGATACAGTTAAATACACTGTTTATTTGAAAATGATCAAACACAAGTTAAGACACTCCCCTCATGAAAGAATAAATTGTACTTAGCACAGTGCATCCCCACACCCATCTATAGGAGTGAGCCAAAAGAAGTAGAACATGCCTGATTAAGCACAATTTGAACAGATAGTGGGGCAGTTGTGCACTACCGGTAATACTTCTACTGATCCGTGATCATCCTGGCTGCTCAACCAGACAAGACTGATATACTGTACACCCACACCGTGGCCATATCAGAACTACACAAATGCCTGTATGCAAGACGGTGCAACCAAATTCGCCTTCCACATCAAATGGCTTCATCTGGTTCATCCACTGCTTCAACAGGAGGAAAACTAGATGAAAAGAAACAGCAGATCATCTCTGCAATTTTGAAATACAAACCACTAAAGTGGTGGATGTTAATAGTGATGGTGAATATAAGACGATGTTGAATATGAATAAATGCTAGATGGATTATATGCAGTATGATGTTTGAGTCTAATATAACCTTGCATTATTATTTGTAAAACTTTTATCAATGTTTATAGTAGCATTGGTCCCAACTCTTGTAAATTCCTCCCCCTCCACCTCAGTGCTGCTGTTAGTACATTTGACATATACTTGACTGTGTTGTGCTACATAATACTTTGTACTAGATGCTGGGTCTACCAACACTGCTAATGAATAAATGTGTATTATGGTCATTAATGATATAAACAGTAGGGATGGGTGAAAGTTTTCCACTCAAAAGAGGCACTTTTCACCAAGCAGTACATTTTTTCATGGGGTGTTGTTTTTTTCCCATTTTTTGCCTAGCTAATTGCATTAAAATCAGTGGAAAGAATTTCTTCCCACCACTTGGCAAGTTTCCATTCTTTTCCTGCAGGTATAGTATAAAAGGGGTGTGATGATCCTGCAGCATGCCATTCTGTGTTTGTGAGAGGGAAATAAACCAGCACATTTTTGCACTGGAGAAGTTAGGCAGGAAATTTGTTGTCTGTATTAGGGGAGTTTTCAGGGCTGTGGGTTGACAGGAATGGAGAAAGGAGATTAGCCCCAAATACCCCAAAGCTTAGTGTGACTGACTGGGAAGACATAGGCTGCCATGATCCAAATGTCTTCCTGATTCTGCTGTTATCTCTGGCCTTGGGAGGTCTGGGAGTGTGAGAAGGGATCAAAGGAGTTTATCCCAAATACCCCCAAATTTTGTGTGACAGCATAGACACATTAGCTGAGATCCATGTTTTTTCTCAATCTGGCTATCATTTCTAGGCTAGGGAAATCTGGGAAAGAAGCAGCTGAACAGGGAGTGTGTTTTTTTACAGTGATAGGGGGGACAGGTAATAAATAAATAAATAAAATAAAATAAATTGATAGGTGATGGAGACAGGGACCCTGACGTGGCATGAGCTGGAACTGAGGCAGACACAGACAATAGCTGAATAATGTCCAGCAAATGCACAAGGGATAGGGATGGTTGAAAGGATTAGGTGCAGTTACATGTGAGAACAGTAGTAGTTCAAAAACTGACTGCAGCCATGTTTGCTGCAGCTTGTGCAATAAATGGTGTTCCCTCTCCTGCTGAGGAGGCAGTTAGTCAAAGTCCCACAAAAAATTCCAACACAAGCAGCACCAATACTATTAAAAAAAACAGTCTACAAACACTGAAGGTGATGAGTCACATTCCAGTGTTGTTGGCATAGTTCAAGAAGGTGCCTAGAAGAATATAAAAGTAGTGGGGAAGAAGCAGCTGGGAGATGCTGAGGCTGACCTGCTTAGTGATGATGACGACAATGATATAGATATAGAATATATCCCTCCAGCATCCTCCTTTTCTTCATATACAGATGAAGTTGAGAGTTAGAGGGATAACTGCAATTTATTATTTATTATTTGAGAAGCTGTAACAGTTTTGCTAAGAGTACAGCTGTTTTTTTACTAAGGCTTATGGAGCAAGGAAAGCTGAACTAAGAACAGTACGTATATGTATGAATTTAGTGGTACACTTTAACTATTTTGTTAACACAGATAAGTAAACAAAATCTCACATTTACTGTCTAAAATGTTCCCATAATGCTGTTACATGTATGTGAATCTGCTGCTTCTTGTTTAGTTTGTTTGGCTGATTTTTTTTCTTACAAATTGCATTGTTTTTGTGCCAGATTTGAAGACCATTGCATCAGTGCACAGTACCAGTCAACACTTTCATATATTCTATAATACCTGCAAATGAGAACCGTTATGTCATGGGATTCAATATTTTTCTGTCTGACCTTGCTAATACAATGTGCACATGGCATCCACCACATGTGTTTGCGCGTTTTCTTTTTATGTACAACATACATATATTTCTGTGTATTCCTAACAGGCCAAAGGATCTGCAGCTTTCTCCTCTCTTTGGTTCTGCTGTCTATTTCTTTATTTTGCATTCTTCAGTTCTCCCTTTCTCTTCAATGATTTCTGAAATTGCACTTGGGAAATGCTTTCCATTCTTTTCAGTTTGTTACTTTTTCAGGATCTAATCTTGATTTTTTCCTCATGAGATACTTAATATTAATAGTGCATAAGCAAACATCTCTCCCAACAAACCAGAGTTAGGTACTGCATGAAAAAGATTACTGTTTGGCTACAAGCAAATGTTTTATACATTATTGACATTGCAATTGTTTTTTTGGTTGTTTTTTTGCATTTGCCAAGAAGATGATGACAATGAATAATAAAAAGTGAAGCCTAAAATAATGTTTAGGCTTCTATAACTTGTTTGAAATGAATACACTTAATATTGATATGTACTTTTTTTTATCAACCTGAGTATAGCAATTTTCATTTGTGCTGCTAACAGGCTTTATTCCACTGTACAACACACTGTGCAGTAGGGAGTAAGGAGCAGGCATGATGAAAAGTCAGTTTTGTTTTTTCACTGGAATTTTCATCAAAACAATGCAAGTTGCAGTTTTTTTCACTTATAATTCCCACGCATAGAAAATACATGAAATTTTCCCTTTTCACTACATCCATGAATTTCAAACTATGTTTTCTTAGGCTATTGTATTTCCCACCTCAATACAATATATTATAATAAAAATATGGAACTTATGTTATTCTGTTTAGTTTATTTAGTAGTGAGAGATAGAAGTAAAAGCAAAGATAGAGGTAGATTGAAAAACATGTTTGGAGGAATAGTTGTTGAATTACCACTGATACATCTGTGTTGCTATTGTTACCTGCTGCACAATGTAGTAATTGTGCACACTCTGTAAGAAAATGAGTAAAAGGAAGAGCCAGATAACTGTTGTTATTGATGAAGTGGAAGAATCAACAAGCACAAGCAGCAGCTGCAGTAGTACTAATAGTGAGCCCATCACCAGCAGGTAGTGCTGACACTGCCACCAGTCTGATGTCAGTCTCACACCTCATCCTCAGAGTCAGATGTCAGTCTCACATGCCATTTCTTACTGACATCTGATTCTTAAACCTGAGACTGACATATGAGGCATATGATAGTAACAACTGATGCATATGGTTGACACAATGGAGACATGTGACTGATACTTATAACTGAGACATATGACTGATACCTACAACAAAGGCATATGACTGATACCTACAACTGATATATGACTGATACAGCTGAGGCATATTACTGATGCTTACAACAGAGGCATATGACTCATACTTACCAAATGATTCATATGGCTCTCAGAATCATTTATAAGACTTAGTTGTAAGACAGATGAAATATGGAATGCAACAAATGTAACAGCTTTATAAAGCTTAGCTAGTGTTCAGTGTTAACCCATAACTAAACTATTTGTATTTTACTGAGAGACCAGATAACAGAATTTGCCTTGCAATTATTTGTGAAGCTGATTTTAATTCATAATTGTTTTATTTGATCAAACACGACATAAAGCTTTACAATTTATTTAATGTTTTTGTTTTTGTTAAATAAAGCATTTATCAATATATTAACTGTTAATCTGTGCGTTTGTTGAAAGTATGATGTTTGTGTTACTGTGTTGTCATGTATGTATATGTGTATGTGTGTGTATCTGTGTGTTTCACATCTTGAGGCTGATATGCTAAGAAAGTCATACAATTTTGGCCAAAACAACTACACCATAAGGAAGACATACAAATTCTCCAAAGTCTCTTTGATTTGAAGTGTATTTTACATTCACCAGTGTGGAGTGAACAGGGGAACCTCTATCCAATTCCTCAGCTCCACTGAGGTCCTCCTCCTTAGATGAGTAATCCCCCCAGTCTTTTTCTTCCTCTAGGGCCTCCCGGATTTCTTGCAATAATCTGGCATACATACATTCCACCTCACACTCCCAACTGACTGTATCACTCAAGTCCTCTTGTAGGCTCACGGGAACGTACCCCCCTAGCATATCCTCTCGTTTGGCTAAAACTTCCCAGAAGCGGTTGTTTCCTGGACTGCCAAAGTTCGGATCCCAAAGATAGGCATCCCACACCAGCCCTTGGATCTCACATCGCAAGCGGGCCAGGGAGAAGGTTACTGGGGGCTCGAGGCCATACTCCCGTTCCATGTGATTTACCAGGGCCCAGTAGGCGTCTTCCATCCATAACTCCTCTGTGATACAAGCACCCAGCTCTGGGATAAAGTAATCTACAATATCGCCCAGCCAGAACCTCCACTGGAACCGGATTAATTTGAATCGGTTCTCGTATGAGCCAAAAGCATCCGCCATAACTCAATTGCTGCACCCGATAAAAGAAGGAGAAATCCCACCGCTATGCCACCAGTGTAACGGAAGCTGAGAAGGGACCGTGTCGCCTTCCGCCATCGTTCCCGGGTCTCTTCTTCTTGACGCCGGACTGGCGCCGTCAGATGCACAGGTTGAAGTATGGACGGTCACTGGAAACAATCACAGGATTGCTGGAAGCAGGGAAGCATGGAAGAGTCAATGTCGCCGCCTGACAGTCCACAAAGTTTAGGTCGCAGGAAACTAGCAGCAGGCGGTCAACGATTCAGGATACTTGGCGCAGATGGGTATCAGAGTGGACACTTTAGACCATAAGCAATACAGGACTCCAGGACTCCTTGTTCACTCCAAACATAACTCACTTTATTGACACAAACTACAGATATTTATACACAAATCTTTACATTGAACTTGATGGGTTAGACCAGATACAAAAGGGCTTAATCCAATCAAGTTACATGAGACAAAAGCCCAACAGCAGATGGTCTTAACAGATACAATAACTTAGACAGGATTTAATTTCAGATACAAAAGGGTTTGATTGAACAAAGACTTGAGGGCTTGAACTAATTACCACACAGCAGGGGGTCTGACTGCAGTTCCCAATCGCTTAATTAACACACAGCAGGGGGTCTAGCTACAGTACACATAGTCAAATGGCTGGAGTGGCTGCAATACACATCTTAGGCTATGGAAGATATTTGCATACCTACCGCAGAATTTTAAGTGACCCAGCTTTCACCTCTTGCCCCAGCCGCCGAACGTTCGATCCGGTGGTGCTGATCGCACACAGCGCCAGTCCCCACCGACTGGTAATCGGTGAGTGTGTAAACCCTCGAACATACTACATACAATAACTAAAACGTTCAACATACATTAAACATAGTATATGATCCAAAGTCTATGAATTTAAGTCTTTGCTCTTGGGTAATAGCTGGACAGTTCGTACGACACGGCCTAGCATAGAGTCCAAACGGTAATAAATGTCCATAGTCTTTGGATAAATAGTTTGAGGTCCAGACAAGGGCTCAAGTAATGGGTATTATCCGTTACATACACCAATAAGAAATAAGGTTTTAAACACAGACACACACACATATACACACTGTTTTCAAATATAAATTTACAGTTACATTAAAGTGCTAGTAATGTTTCAAAATAATAGCAACTCCAATTAATCATCATAGTATTTAGGTCATTTAAAGCATTATTTCAATACTGTAAGAGTTGTAGTTCAAGAGCAATTGAATGATAAAGTATGAGCTTCCCACCCCTGTTACTAATGTCACACTGCTCACTTCAGAGCAGAAGACTGTGCGGATGGATCACAGAGTTGGACGATCTTCAGTGAACATAAGGAAAAACCTAAAAACCTGCCAAGGGGGGGCAGGATTTTCCTTTTGTTCACGGTAAGAAGATTGTCCCTTGCTGTGATCTGTCCGGTCAAGTGACCAGATTCCACATCTGAGGGGAGATGTCTTATACTAGGTAAAAGGGGCTTAATCATTCAATTACTCTTGAACTACAACTCTGACTGGATTGAAATAACACTCTTCATGACCCAAATACTATAAAGATTAATTGGAGCTGCTGTTTTTGTGAACCATTACCATCTCTTTAAATAATTATACCCTGTGTATGCTGCCTGAAATAATAACAATTGAAGACATTATACAGCACTAACTCACATTCCTTTCCTATCTCTATATCTATTAACTGTATAAAATCTAGGGCAGTCATTCCCCATCTCATTTTGCTTAAGGCAGCCCTAATATGCAATCTGGTATTTGCAGGTCCCCCTAGCAATTTATAGGTATTTCTCAAGGGCTTACTGAAGGAAACAGTACATAAATGTTTAGTTATTCTTTGGTCTTACAGCAAAATTGACAATAAAGAACATACTATTCATAATAATTTCCATAAATGTATATTAGAAACTCTATTTTTGTCAAAATCTCCATTGAACAAGTGGGACACCCTGAACTAGGGCCAAAGCACACCAAATTATCACAGCACCTTATACATTTACAATTCAAGTTTATAGCAGCTGAATTAACTCTTATTTAATAATTATTTATTAGTTTTGTCTGCTGCATATCCTCTTGGACATTTGCCATTTTCCAAAAATAATAATAAAAACATATTTAAAGTGAATCGAACACTTTATTAATGTAGGTTGTGGGGTATGTTCTCCTCACTCTCTGCCATGTAGTTGGTGTACCTGGGGCATCTGGTTACTTATATACCTGGTAATCTGGAGCCTGTGCTGTTATCTGATAAATATAAAAGATACTAAGAGAGAAGCTGCGCTCGTCTCCCAGAGAGGGTGGGAGGGGGGAGTTGGTAAGGGTTTGTTGGGTAGTGGGGATGGGGGAGGGGTGCTTTAGTTTAAAACTTATCCATGCTTTTGTAATATCTTGTTACTGTCCTCTTTAAAAAAATAATATATATAATTTGGTTACATAGACTCTCAACAATTGAGATAACAAATAGTCACATATAGTGATGATGAAATGGATATGTTCCCCAATTATGAAACTGATGGAAAATGTATGGAAAATAAGATGTGCATCATCAACAACTAGTAAAGATTAATTCAGTGTGTTAATTCTACTGACATACACTCTGATAAACACATGAAGTAATGATCAAATTGATATATGGTTAAGTAGTTGATGAAGCTGAAAAAATACAAAAGTCCATCAGATTTCCCTGGATCAACATCCTATCTGCTTTGAAACAACAGTCATAATTCTCAACATTGTGCTGAGATAGAAAGGTATCCATTACTGATCAATGATAAAAGACAGAAAAGTACAACACGATCCTACCAGTTTCCATTGTGTCAGCTGGTTCTTATAAATTGTTCTCATAAAGGAAATAACATCTAAAAGTATGAAAATCAAAAGTTCAACTCAAAGAAAATCCTCAGTTCTTCTGCTTCTACTGTGGGGTCCTCAACAGCACCTTCTTAGTCTAATGCAAATAAGAGAAAGGGATAGAAGAAAAACACCTGAGTGTAACCTTTGGGATTAAAATGTAGTCTTCTGTTAATCTCTGGGATGAAAGTAAGTACATTTGAATAACAGCAGACTACATTTGCATCCCAGAGGTTACACTCAGATGTTTTGCACTCTTGTATCCCTTTCTCTTATTTGCATTACACTGTGGGGATGCTGTTGAGAACTTTTGATTTTTGGACTTTTAGATGTTACTTCCTTTATAAGAACAAGAAAACAACTATGTCTGCAAGCCTGGGCAAATAATTACATAACGTTACTACCCTTACTGTAAAAAAACCCTGCCTTTTTAGTCAAAAAGATTACCTCTTAATTACTTACTCTGAGTAAATAATTCCTTGTAGAGTTCTTTGTATTAACCATTAATATATTTGTAAATGTTAATCTTATCACCCCTTAGGCATCTCTCCTCTAATGCAAGCAAACCCACTTCAGCTAGTCTCTCTTTATAACTTGGATACTCTAATCCCTTAATCAGTTTTATTGTACAGCTCTGCACTTTCTTCAGTCCATAGTAACATAGTAAAATAGTAGATAAGGCTGAAAAAAGACATGCATCCATCAAGTCCAGCCCATGCCAAAAACACACCTGTTGATCCAGAGGAAGGCAAAAAATCCCCCTGGAGCCATTTCCAATCTAGTCCCAAGTGTATGTGTGGGGGAATTATTCCTTCATGACTCAAATTGGTAGTCAAATAGTTCCCCAGATCAATAACTTATTTGCTTTGAAGCCATCTGTCAATATTGTTCTGTGCTAGATAGGCATCCATTGCATTTTTGGAATGCAGTTGCATTATCTGCAAGCACAACATCCCTAGGCAAAGAATTCCATAGCCTTACCGTCCTTACTGTAAAGAATCCCTGCCTTTATTTTAGTCAAATGAGCATTTCCTCAAGTCTTAATGGATGAACTCTTGTTCTTAGTTCAGCTCTTTGTATAAATAATTCATTGGTTAGTTATTTGTATTGACCTTGAATGTATTTGTAAATGGTAATAATATCACCACTTAGATGTCTCCTCGCTAATGTAAACAAACCCAGTTTGGCTAGTCTCTCTTTGTAACTCAGATCCTCCAATCCCTTTATCAGTTTTGTTGCACGTCTCTGCACCTTTTCCAGTTCAGTAATGTCTCTTTTTAGAACAGGTGCCCAAAATTGTACTCCATATTCTAGATGAGGCCTAAGCAAGGATTTATACAGAGGTAGGATAATATTAGCATCCCTTGCTTCTACACCTCTTTTTATGCAGGCTAGTACTGTATTTGCTCTTGCAGCAGCTGAGAGACTCTGCACACTGCTGTGAAGTCTATTGTCTATCAGTACTCCTAAATCTTTCTCCCTTTTAGAGTTCAATAATGTAAATAATGTATTTTTTAAGAACTGGTGCCCAAAACTGTACAAATGATGAAAACTGTTGGAAAATTGCAATTCTGAAATATCAAAGACGATATGACGCAGCTGAAAACAGTGACGATGAACTGTCATGTTTATTTTACAACCTCCTCAGGAGGAGGAGGATCATCATCATTTATTGCACAAGTTGGAGCAATCATAACCAAAGTCAATTTTTGTAGCACAGCTCTACTACCACTACCAACACATCCATGCATTCTTATTACTCCTTTCCCCTAGCGTGTTGGTGACCATAATGATATATTGTTGATTTTTACTTTAATGTACCTAACAGAGCTGTTAGCAAATGGAGTCATGTTTTGTCTGTTTAAAATAATGTATGATGTATACTTTTGTATATAGCATCTGTCATTGACATTCTCATTTACAGCTTAGGTCAAGGATTCTCCTACCTATTTTTGTTGCCTGTCAAAAGGTTTTTTATTCAGTTCTTGTCTGTCGCTGTCAACAAAGAAATCACACCCTCACTCCCTGAAGCCACAAGCAACCCCAGCTCCCCCTCCAGCAATGTTAATTGTGACAGTACAGAATGAAGATAGACTTGTTAACTTCAGAATATGCAGGAGTCTATTAGATACATTTATTGGCTGAGTGGCTTTCGATGCAAGCTTTGAAGACAACTACATATCTTCTTAATAATAATGAAGCCTGAATGCTCAATACATGACTCATAATGTTAGCATCTAATCCTTTGACTCCCAGCGAGGTATCCACCACGCTGCAGCAAATTGCATTGGATACCTCTATGGCATCCAAAGGGTCAAATTCCACTAGTAAAATAAAATATTCTTATCAGTGGGCCATAAATTATATTCTGTTTAACTATGTATGCAGTATATTCTCCTCCACACTGGGCACCAAGACATGTGGCACAGAGTGTGAAATTCTGGCCATCATTTTATGTATTAATTGTTTGTCTGTTGCTGTTTAATTTCCCTTTATTTGTAAGATGCTTGAAAAAAATGATTAAAATAGATCTATTTATCATCCATGATTGCAGAAAGTCTCTTGCATTACAATTAGCCTGCCAAGTTGAAGAACATAATTAATGTTATAGTATTAAGATAATTACAATAACCTTGTTTTTATAAAATTGTCCCCTTAGGATTTTGGAGATGATGGATCCTTGTACATTACCAAGGCTACCACAACCCACATGGGAAATTACAGCTGCCATGCTGATGGCTATGAAAAGCTCTATCAAACTCATATCCTCCAAGTGAATGGTAGGTAGATATTTTAATTATAATATTACAAATGAAAAGTCTGTGGATGGGAGTTTTTTTATTTTCTCTGGCAAAACCATTTTTAATTTATCAGTTTGAATGAGAGACAGAAATAGATTAATATGCTTTACTAAATAAGTCTATGCAAAGATACATTCTGCTCAGCTAAGGTAAAAACTAATTTTAAATCATAACATAGTTTTATTCATTTCTCAAGTATAATGTTAATCAGAAGCCTAAACAAGAGCAATTCTGGAGAAAAGCAACTACAAAAAAATATAATTCAATTAAATTAGGGTTTTTAAAATGTTAAAGAGGTATTCAACATTAGGACACTTTTGAGATCTCACTGACATTCAGTGGGTTAAAGCCCCACTTAAATTACTGAAAAATCAGGCTAGTGGCAAGTAGAAGCAACATCGTACCACTGCCTGTCTTATATCTGTTCTGATGAATGATGATGAACCCAGTACCATGCAGCAACCTAATCCTCCTGCTGTTTATATGACAGCAATTACAGGAGTAGCAAATGCCAGAATGTCACAGGTGGCATTTGCCACCACCATCTAGCACTGCTGGCACTAGGCCAGTAGGGCATACATTTTTTATGGCTTGTTATTTTACAAGTCTGAGGTCTGCAAACAAATTATTCTCAGGTTTTGTTTTTGGCAAGCATGATGCCTACTTTCTCAGGGTTTGTTTTTGGCAAGCCTGAAGCATACATACACATTTTTCACATGCTTGTTTGTTTGTGGCTTCAGGCTTGCAAAAAAAAAAAAAATGTTGTCAGGGCTAGCCTTGTTTGAAGCCCACAATAAATTTTTTGAGTCTAGCCTTGCTGAACTATTTTGAAAGTTTAACTTTTTGTGACTGAAAAATAAATAATTTTGTAGGTTTTTCTTTCTGTAAGCCAGCTGCTATGCTTCCCAACCATTATTTTAAAGAAAAAAAAAATAAGATTACAACTTCCACTGTGTAACAGATGTGAATGATGGTGGTGGACTTGAAAGATAGACCAATTATTTGTATTATCATATTTTAGTCTTCTTTAACCCCTTCGCGACACAGGACGTACATGTACGTCCTGTGTGGCTGTCACTTAGTGACAGAGGACGTACATGTACGTCCCGGAAATCCGGCTCCCCGCGCGGCTGCACGCCGTTCGGGGACTCCGGATTCTTTTAGAAAAAAAAAAAAAATGTTAGACGGGCGTTAAGTGACGGCCGCGTCTGCACGCGGCCGTCACTAAGGGGTTAAGCTTGTATTATTCTCTGATTGTTGTCAAGCATTAATAAGTGGTCATAGCAGTGCTCCCAACAGAGGTAGATGTTAGCAACCCTTCAGATCCCTCCTCATCATCATCCTCAGTGCTGCTGTTAATGGTACATGTGCCATGGGTTTTCCTGTCATGTGTATTATTGTTCATTTCCTGGCATTCAGATGTATAAGTTTACCAACACTGCTGCTTCATAGCCACATCCTATGTCAATTGCAATATAACCAGTTGCACTGAAATCTCGCTCAGACTGCATGTTTGCTGGTGGGCTAATGAGGGTTTCCACTGCAGTACATGTCTGTGTGGGCCAAACACACAGTTTTGTTTGGCAGTAGTCGCTGGGGTCATCATTTCTGCATAGAACATAGATATCTTGCAAGAATGTGGTAACCAACTCACATGCAGTGGGACCACTCCTAGGAGCTATACAGTGTGTGTGTATCAGTTACCAAACCATTCTCAGGGATCAAGTCCCATAGTGATGTGCCACCACAACCACCACAAATGTTAGATTGCCACATGAAGTACTTTAGTGATAATGATGATGATGTGTTCAGAAATATGTTGGGAATTGTCACTATAGAGGGAGTAGGGACCTACATATTGCTGGTGGTGGTTCAGTTGCTTGGGAACACTGCTGGGGAGCAAAGCCTGGGATTGGTGACAGCATGTCAGGTACTCTCTTGCTGCAGCCAAAGCTGAGTAAAGGGGCTGGTTGTGAAACCAGATTGTCCAACCCCAGTTGAGTCAGAGTACAATCAGGATGGATGGGAGTATACTGGGATCCGTGGCAGAGCCCAGATATACCGGAACAAGATTGGGTCAGGGGTTAAAACTAAGGATGGTCAGTAGAATAGCTGGAGTCAGGTACCAGGGGTCAAGCAGTGTCGTGGTCAGTAGAGCAGCAAAGGTCTAAAGCCAGGAATCATCAGTCAATAAGCTGTGGTCAACTAGATAGCCAGGTCAGGTGCTAGGGGTCAAGCAGTGTCATGGTCATTGGAGTTGCAGAGGTCTAAATCCAGTAATCAATAGTCAATAAGCCATGATCAGTTTGACAGCCGGGTCAGGTGCCAGAGGTCATGCAGTGCCTTGGTCAGTGGAGTAGCAGAGGTCTAGAGCCAGTGATCAGTAGCCAAAGCCGTGGTCAGTTGGATAGCTGGATCAGGAACCAGAAGTCAAGCAGTGCCGTGGTCAGTGGAGTAACAGAGGTCTAGAGCCCGGAATCAGTAGTCAAATCTGTGGTCAGTTGGATAGCAGAGCGAAAAGCTCAATGGAAGGCCCGATGAAGGTCAGGATCATGAAGGTAGCAACCCAGGTCGGCTCCTCCTGACCGAAACCCCTCCAGTCCACCAGATACTGAAGGGAGCTGCAAACAAGGCAAGGATCCAATAACTTATGGATGTAATACGCCTCTTGACCATAGACCAGAACAGGAGAGAGTTTCGCAGAGTGAGGCGAGTAACAGTTGTGGACAAAAGGCTTAAGAAGGGAGATGTGGAAGGAGTCCAGTATGCGCATGGATGATAGAAGGTGCAGGGAGTATGTGATCAGTGTGAGCTGGGTATGGAAACGGAAGAAATGGGAACCGGGAGCACAAGTGGAGTCCGCCATCTTCTTGTATAGGGTGGCAGCAGTCACAAAGCAAGAAGCAGACCTGAAGCATGTGGTTCTGTAGTTCATCCAGATGACAAAGAGGAGAGTGACAGTGAGTTGGGATGATAACCATCCATAGCAAAAAATGGGGAGCACTGAAGCAACTCATGACAACTACTGTTGAAAGCAAACTCTGCCAGCGGTAGGAGTGTAGACCAGTTGTCCTGCAGGGGACCAACAAACAAATGGAGATACTGTTTAAGAGATTGTTTGGTCCACTCACTCTGTCAGTTAGACAGTGGGTGATAGGTGGAGGGCAAGTGGACAGAAATGGCATAGAAGGCTCTTCAAAACCATGAGGTGAATTGGCTACATTTGTCTGAGACCACTTGTAGTGGTAGGCTGTGTAAATGAAACACCTCTTTGAGGAAGATATCCATTAGCTGCTGTGCTGTAGGTAGTTTGGCAGTGGAACAAAGAGTGCCTGATGAGAGAAATGATCCGCAATGACCAAGATGACTGTGTACTTGTTTGAGGGTGGAAAATTCACAAAAAGTCCATAGCTATGTTTGCCCACGGTGCAGAAGGCACAGCCAGGGGCTACAAGAGACCAGTGAGTTTGGAGCAAAATCACTTGTGTCTGGCACAGCTATGGCAACCACGAATGAAGTCGTCTACGTCCTGCTGTAGAGAAGGCCACCAAAATTGGTGATGTACGAGGTCTAACATGTGGGTGATACAGGGGTGACCAGAGGTAGGAAATGGATGAGCCCAATGAAGGATCTCTGCATGGTGCAGGACAGGTACAAACAGACGACCAGAGGGACAGGAGGTGTCAATGTTTTCCTGGGCGTGTTGGATCTTGACCAAGGTAGCAGTAGACAAGTCAGAGAGTGACAGCCGACACTGTCATGACACCTTACATCTCTAGGCTGGTGTTGGATACAATGTATCCCAGGAAAAGAAGTCTGTGTTTTTTTAGACTCACACTTTTCCAGTTTGGAGTAGAGGCTGTTATCCTTGAGTCATTGTAGGATGGCTTTGACATGGATCCTGTGGGGGTGGAGCGTAGGAGAGAATATCAGGATGTTGTCTAAGTTGACCACAACATGTCCCAAAAGACATAATTGACAAATGCCTGGAAAATGGTAGGGGCATTGAAGAGCCCAAAGGGCATCACCAGGTACTAGTAGTGCTTGTATCTTGTATTAAAAGCCGTTTTCCATTTGTTCCCGGGTTGGATTGAGACAAGGTTATATGTCCCTCACAGACCCAACTTCGTGAATCAAGCTGCTCCGCAAAGGAGGTCAAAGAGCTCTGGAATCAAAGGCAAGGGATATTTGTTTTTCACAGTGATGTTTGCAGCTCTGGGTAGAAGCTTATGCCCTATCATCCAGTGGTCTGAGGTTGTGTGGGATATTATCATCACTATATCTTGTATATTATCATCACTGTATGTTCTAATGAAGGTGGTTATATTTTATTACTGTGTCTGTCCTTCTATCACGGTGCTCGTGCTCCCTTGTTGTTTTCCTGTCAGTCTACACTGTGATTGCTCCCATTGGCTGTCCTGTGTTTGTCCTGCCCAGTATGGCCTTTATATACAGGGCTCTGGCACTCATCCGGTGCCCTTTCGTGGTGTTCCTGTACCACTGCTTGTTTCTGCTCAGTGATTCCTAGTGTACCGACTTGGCCTGCCTGACTTCTCTGCATCTTGTCTCTCCTGTGTACCGACCCGGATCGCCTGACTACTCTCCTGCGCCTGCTCCTGTGTACCAACCTGGCTTGGCTGACTTTCCTGTTCCTTTGTACAGACCTGACTTGGCTGACGTTCCTGCTTCCATGTACCAACCCGGCTTGGCTGACGTTCCTGCTCTGTGATTTGACCCGGCCTGGCTGACGTTCCTGCTCTGTGATTTGACCCGGCCTGGCTGACGTTCCTGCTCCGTGATTCGACCCGGCTTTGTTGGCATTCCTGCTCTGGCGGCTTCTGTTTCGCTCTGGCGACATTCTGATCCTTCAGACTATCCAGTCTCCTTTTCTGTTCCTGCAAAGTACAAGTTTCAGTCTCCGTTACTGCTACGGCAGAGTGTCATTGGCCTAGTCTCCGTTACTGCTTCTGCAGAGTGCAAGTGTCAGTCCTGTTACTGCTATGGCAGTGTGCCATTGGCCTAGTCTCCGTTACTGCTCCTGCAGAGTGCAAGTGTCTGCCTCCGTTACTGCTACGGCAGTGTGCCATTGGCCTAGTCTCCGTTATCGCTCCTGCAGGGTGCAAGTGTCTGTCTCCGTTACTGCTACGGCAGTGTACCATTGGCTTAGTCTCCGTTACTGCTCCTGCAGAGTGCAAGTGTCTGCCTCCATTACTGCTACGGCAGTGTGCCATTGGTCTAGTCTCTGTTACTGCTCCTACAGAGTGCAAGTGTCTGCCTCCGTTACTGCTACGGCAGTGTGCCATTGGTCTAGTCTCCGTTACTGCTCCTGCAGGGTGTAAGTGTCTGCCTCCGTTACTGCTATGGCAGTGTGCCATTGGTCTAGTCTCCGTTACTGCTCCTGCAGAGCGCAAGTGCCTGTCTCCTTTACTGCTACGGCAGTGTCCTACTTGCTCAATTTCTGATATTACTCTGGCAGTTCACGTCTGTTCTGCTAACCTGTTTCTGGGCGTTACATATCCTTAAGCTCTCTATATGGAGAGAGCTCTATCACAGAACTCTCCACACATGGGACTGTTTACACCCCTTGAAGATCATTAACCCATGCAGTACCTATCTCCTGGGAATCCAACATATTCTGCCTGACCTGTGTCAGTATAGACTGTTGTGGACTTTATGGTTATACTGGACCTGTGAAGGCATATGTATATGTAACCTGTCGTGTGTCTGTATTATTCTGCTTATATACTACAGGACCTGTGAGGGTTATTCTATTACTGTGATTTCAATAAAACTGTGTTTTATCCTAAGCCACTGTGTCTGTGTGTCGAACAAACCGTTATACCTTCTTTGCCTGATTACTGTGACCGTACGTAAGGACCATGTCTAATGAAAGTACAGGCAGGCCACCTAATCAGAGCATCCTGTCCAGGATGGATTCTCAAGACCAGAGAATCAACTAATTGTCTTTTGTTATGCAGACACTGTTAAATTGCATGGCTCACCTAGAACACTTTGCTCCACAACCGGTGGCGTCCCCAGCACCTGCACCGGTTGTGTCTACTACCTCTGAAGCTGGCATAAGTAGAGGGTTGTCTGGCTCTTCTCCTCTACCCCAAAGATACAATGGGGAACCTACAATGTGTAGGGGGATCAGCTGGGAATTTTTTTGGAGCTGGTACCACACGCATTCCCTACTGAGCAAAGTATGGTGGGATTCATGATCTCCCTCCTATCTAGCAAGGCATTGTCCTGGGCCAATCCACTATGGGAGACAAAAAAACCATAGTCCACGATTTCACGGAATTTGTGGCCTCCTTTCAGAGAGTTTTTGATGTTCCTGGGCGCGCAACCTCCGCTGCCAAATGACTTATGACAATACGGCAGGGCGCACGTACAGTAGCAGACTACGCTATTGACTTCCTTACTCTGGCAGCGGAGGTAGGATGGAACAATGAAGCCTTAGTTGCCACATTCTCCCAGGGCTTGTGTGACTCAATTAAAGATGAGACTGCAGCCCGAGACCTGCCTGGTGATCTGGAGGAGCTAATCTCAGTCACCATCTTGATACACGAATCCATGAAAGGCCTTCGTTTAAGGAACAAGGCTATAAAACCTTGCCTCGGTTGGCACCCATTTTCTTACACCCACCCTGTCCTCCCTCACCTCCCACGCCTCCTAATTCCCAGGGTGGAACCTATGCAGCTAGGCTTCACGCGCCTTTTGGAGGAGGAGAGGGCTCAGCGCATGAGGAGGGGCCTTTGCTTATAGTGTAGAGAGCTGTGTTATGTGTTGCGTGCTTGCCCTGTGCGGACGGGAAATTTGTGACTGCTATTCTTGCTGCTGCTGCTGCTGCGTTGTTTAAGCAGCAGGATGATTAGGCAGCTGAAAGGGAATGGGATCAACAACAGCAGGAACATGGTTAATGGATGATGAAGGTTCCACTTGCCACGACTAGCTCCAGTGATGCACCTAAGGCAGTATCAGCACAATAAGTAGCCCCCAGTATATGTGGAGAAAAAAAGAAGTTGGCTAATAATTCTTATCCACCTACCCCTCCTCCAAAATCATGGGTGTGTATTAGAATAGAATTTTTTCCCTTGAGAATCGGAACTGTGCCTTTCATCAGCAACTGCAGTGTGCACAGTGTGTGTGGTAAATAACACCCAGGGGGACAACTGTATCCAAACACCATGTACTGCTGCTGTCACTATTCCCATTGTCCAGACCCCGCTAAGGACACATGACAACTTGCTGACAGTTTAATACTAATGATGAACCCTCCCTGCCAGCATCTTAGCATATTCTGCAGGAGGGAATCTCCTCAGATGCTGCTTGATGCCCTGCTTCCAATTCTCCTCAACACACTTGTATGTGTGGTCAGTGCAACAAACAGTGTGCAAGGAGTAGAGATGAAATGCCACATCCTAACATCAACAGACTGGCTATTATTTAGCAGGGGATGTAACGATGAATGAGGTGGATTGGATGAAGATGTAGTTACCTTAGAGGAAGAAGGTAATAGTGAGCTAGTTGTTTTGAACATCATGGGACTTCCAGTCTGTGCCTGGGTTTCTCTATTCTTCCTACTCTTTCATCTCTGTCTCACCTCTTGTTACCTTTATGGAGAGCCAGAGAGTACAGCAACATCAGTGCTTGATTTCTGTTGTGGGTGTTTGTCTTTAACATGTTTGACATGGTGCCCCTACTTCTGTCACCTAACTATTTTTAGGTTTTTTTACTTTTAAATGTTTTTTATTTTTTTATTGACTGGCCCTATCATCATTGACAAAAAAAAACCACTCACTGTGCAACTGCTTCTTCCCCCAGACTCCCCTAACACAGAGAGAACATCCAGATCTGGAAGGAACTGGGATCACAGCTGCCTGTGTCCTCGTAGACACACAAAATGTTGGGGTATTTGGAGTAAATCTCCTTTTCTATCTTCACAAATACCCAGGCTCCCCTAACACAGAGATAACAGCAAGATCAGGAACGAATTTGTATCACGGCTTCCTGTATCTTCTCAGTCATACAAAATGTTCTGCTATTTGGGGTAAATCACTTTTGTTCCATTCTCACATCCCCAGAGATAACAGTCAAATCAGAAAAAAACATGTATCACAGTTGCCTGTCTCAGTCAATCAAGATTTTTGTGTATTTTGACTAAATCTCCTTTCTCCATTCACACTCCCCCAAAGTCACACTAACAAACAGAACAAACTGTCTGCCCACAAGGATCCCTAAACTGCACTCCAACTTTACTTTCTTTGCTTATCCTAATTAGCTCAAAATTACTGATGTTTCAATTTCTGACAAACACATAACGGCATGATGTGGGAACCTGACAACCTTTTTATACTATCCCTAAAGGAAAAGAATGGAAACTTGGCATGCGTTGGAGAAATTCAGTCTTGCCATTGATTTCAGTGCAATGGGTTAGGTGGATAAAAGTAGAAAATCATGAATTCATGAAAAATGTCCATCTTGGCAGGAAGTGCCATTTTTCGCCCATTATTCTTTTGAGACAAAAAGTTTAACTTTAACCTTATCCTGAGGCACCTGACCTATCCTTCCTTTGAAAGTATTCCATTGACTAAGACACACAGTCACCTGTCCTTCAGTCAGTGTTTTATCCAGTAAACTATCCTTGAGTCCAGTCCTAAACTACAAACCTAGTAATCAACTTATCTTGTGGAGCAGTGTCAAAAGCTTTTTTAAATCCAAATAAGCTACATTTAAGTCCACCTTGTCTATCACTTAGGTAGCAGTAAAAAATAATAAAATACTTACATTCACTCAAAAACTATAAATACAAATAAATGAAAGTACCAACATATTGCCATTAGGTATCCACCATTCTAACCTACTGTCGGCATTGTAGCCACATAGTACCTTTTAAAGGTAGACAGACCTGTATGCAAAAAGCAAAAATTAGTAATTTTGGAGCAAAGTAACAGCATTATAAGAAGAGAATAGTATTTCCTATTGATTTAAATGGGGATTTTAACCCTTGAATATTAGCAAAACAATGTGTTGAAGACCTCTTAAAGTCAGTAGAACTTGAGGCATTTTATTTCCTTTTGTGGTACAGTTGCCATTCTCCAGAACTCATCATCACTTGCCTTTTTCATAAGGCCGATTCTTCTCAGGAATAAGATGCACATTGTTTAATGCAGCTAAATAATATTTACTGTGATATTGGAAAATCAGAATTTGTCATGGCTTATGTTCTTTATTATGCGCATAACAAATAATGTCAAAACATTTCTTCATTTAGTTCCACCAGTAATTCGAGTCTATCCTGAAAGTCAAGCCAGAGAACCAGGTGTAACTGCCAGTCTTAGATGCCATGCTGATGGAATCCCTAAGCCACAGCTCAGTTGGCTGAAGAATGGAATTGACATAACTCCAAAATTATCCAAACAGCTAACATTACAAGGTAAGCTAATGACATGTCAGCTAGTAAAATAGTTGCCATTAAAGAAGAGAATGATTTTACAGCACATTCCACATCAATCCTTTTGTTGTGTTTCATTATGGAATCAATTTAAAGCTTTATTTGTTTGTTACAAACAAATGTGAGCTATTTATAAATGTGATAACTAATGTTCTTGGACCCTTTCTAACCTTTCATTTACCACATACAGTTTTCTGCAACTGTTTTGAATATAATTAATTTTTTTTCTCTAGTATTGCAAACTTACAATGCTGTTCCACAACTATGTTTCAAAAATTTTATTGTAAAACAATGTTTTATAATTTTCCTTTTGTTATCTGAAATATTCAGTAAAATAATTTAAAGCATAAGATAAATACTTTGTTTTGTTTTATTTTACCAAAAATGAATTAAATGTCAAAACATACACACTGAGGCTACTGTACTAAGAACAAATTCCCCTTGATGTTAATGAAGCTTTTAACCCCTTAAATCCTAGAAATGTCTCCAATTCATTTCTTTGCAATGCATTGGGGACCTTTCACGAAATGTATGTAGAAATTTTTCTACCAGGAAAAATACATTGAAATGTATGTAATTTTCAGGTATGTCCTAGATAGGTTTTACAATAAGAAGTTATATATTTACACAAAATAGAGAAACAATAATAATATAAACATACAAACATTCTATACAATCACATACTGTTTTTAGATACAAAAAAGCAGTTAATACGCAAAGAAATATATATATTGTAGGGTTTATCACCTGAGTAAAACAGGGGTACTCCCACTACTGAAAGGTGTTTTATTCAAAAGTTTTTATAGCTCAAACTGAATATTTTAGGTGCAGTATCACAGAGCCTGAAATTGTACAGTTGCGCTGTTGCTGCACCATTATATGGAGATTTATGAATTGACTAGTTGAAGAGCCAGTTACACGAGCCACAGTTCCACTGCCAGCCAGTTGCGGGCAGTCATCAGCTGCGGTGCGGGCAGTCCCTACTGCGCATGACTTTGTCGTTACACACATTTAACGAATTATTTTATAGGATATGCACAGGGTTAGATCAAAGTCCTGGGAACAAGAAAATGTTCATTAATACAGAGGTGTGAAGAGCCTGTTAGTCTGTGACCTGAACAGATCTATCTCTATACAATCAAATATCAAAATGTCTTATATATTATAATGAGACATAAAGCCCATCCCAAAGTTTAGTCCTGTTTTTATTGTGTCAAATAGATCCATTAATTTAAATTCCCAGATTTTTATTTCCCTTTGTGTTCTAAAGTTTCCTTTGAGTATGGTGACTTTAATATTTTGTAGATTATGATTTGGACCACATTCAGCATTTTTGTGGTCTAAATCATAGTCTTTCATATCTTTCAGACTGTATGTTTACTACGTTAATTGACCCCCACTGTGTACTCATATATTTTGTTTTAAATCTATGTCATACTCTGTAAATATAAATGCAGTGTTATTCTAGCTTTGTTTGTTAACCCATGCTTGAAGAAGGGACCTTAACCTCCTGAAAGCTTGCACTTTTATGCCCTCAGTTAGCCATTAACCCCTTAAGGACCCTTGACGTACCAGGACCGTCACGGTCCTTGAACTACTCAAGGACCGATGACTGTCATGGTACGTCACATACTTTTTACTTACAGCGCTCTACCGGGAGAGCTGTAAGTAAAAATAGGGCATGAAATAGACTGCTCCAAGATCGGAGTGATCTCTTTCAAGCCCCATAGTGACGCGCCGATACACGTGACAGGTCACGTGTACCGGCGCGTCAAAGTGCCCCTATGCGGTCATTATGGGACGGAAATGTCCCATGACCGCCGGTCCTTAAGGGGTTAAAGGTATCACCCTTATAGCACTTTTGTGAGTTTTTTGTTACACTGAATCCTATTTATTGTAGTGTGAAATACTCAGTGAGATGTTAGCAGTGGAGCCGAGGTTATAGTTAGTATGGAGAACTGGAGTGAGCAAATGGCTTAGGTAGTCTGGTAGCTTTCTAGCAGTGGTTATAAAATAGACAAGAAAGGTGAAGGGTACATCTAAATCCAAGTGTTAACCACTTTAATTTGTTAAACATATCAGATTGATATGTAGTGTAATTACATTGGAGAGCAAAGTGATAAAATTAATTATGCAGTGTTGAGTTTAAAAGATGGGTTTGTGGCTCATAAGCATACACTACATCCCCATAGTCTATGACTAGCATCAGTACCAGTTGAACAATATGTTTTCTTACCAGGGAACATAGACAGGATTTGTTTCTAAACATATTGCCTATTTAATTTAACAATATGAAGATCAAAAGTGATGTTATAGTCAAGCCACATAACAAGATATATGTAGGAGTCAACAGTGGCCAAGTTACTTTTAGACTTTGTTACTATGGTAAATGGGATACCAAATTCCAAATCAAGGGAGTTAAAAGTCCCATGTGAGTCAATTATAATTTTATATTCTGATGGTGCTGTTGTTTTCCCCAGAATTGCTGTAAGCTTCACAATTTATTTATACCAGGCTAAGCAACATTTGGCTCTCCAGCTGTTGTAGATACCAAATCCCATCTTCCTCAACCACCTTATATCAGCTGATTTAGACAAACATAATGAGAGTGTGGTGATTTAATAATACATGTATTGATCAACCAGTAATTATTTGTAGCTGAAACAAAATCACTTAGTATGCAGGTTTAATCCTGTCATGAACAGAGGCTTGAGAAATACATTGCTTTGTAATGCATTGCCCACCTCACTGGTCCTCGGGGTGCTAAGAAGGCAGTCTATATTTAGTCTTTTATTAAAGAACTACTGTTATTAATAATTCACATACCTAACAGGTCTAAACTATAAATTCTTATTGTACCCCCAAATCAGTCTACATGCCACTAAAACCGTTTGAATGCTAGAGGGATACGCACATATTACACAGCATTAATACTAACACCGGACAAGCATGTAGAACTTCCCATAATTTTTATTTTTTTAATTGTGGCTGTTATTAATGACCAGAATTGGAAAAACTCCAACAATGAGAAGATGAAAGAAAGAGAGACGGTTAACTAGTGATATGGTGATTCAAAATATTCCTGATCAGTATAGCTCTTGTTCAAATTGTTCAAAGTAACCATTGCACTTGTTTGTTATTGTAATGCTGTGGTTGTAGTCTACTAAATCTTTCAAGCAACTATAAAATAAATCACATACATAATAGGTTTAAACTATAAATTCTTATGCTACCTACCAAATCAAGCTACATCCCACTTTAACAAGCTGAAAGCCAGAGGTATACATATCGTGTTGCAGAGCAAGGTGTTGCACACTCCTCTGGCAATCAGAGGGTTAAGCTTTGATAGAAGATATTTATGATGTCCACCCAGTAGTAAACAGTATATGTGGGATGTTTCAGTAGGCCAATAAACATTTGTGTTTATAAATCTTCTAAACTCTGTATCCTCCCAGTTTTAGATCTCCAGAAGGGAAATTTGACTCTTCGCCCCTTACATTTAACCCTTTGAGTGCCAGAGGGGTATGGAATGCATTGCAAAGCAATGCATTCCATACCCCTGTGACACTCAAAGGGTTAACCATTTAAGAAGAAGAAGGGTGTGCAATACATTGTGAAGCAATTTATTGCCCATCAATCTGGCCCTTAAAGGGTTAAACATATTTAAAACTCTTTTATAGATTTGTCACTACAGCAAACCATACTATCCCTTATCAGCAAATGTTTGGGTCAGTCATTTCATTATGGCTGTAGTGTTATGTTGTTGTGTTTGTTTGTAGTCTACAGAAGCTTTAAAACAGCTATGGGCCTTATGTTTAAAGTAATAGCAATTCAGAGAGCAAACCAGCTGCACCACGGCTAAAGCATAACATTTTGATTGCTTTAAATATGGCTTTTAATTTTAACCATTGAAAATATCTCCACCTTTCTTCAATATGACCCAGTATACCTGAGGCAGAAATCAGAAAAAAAGTTCAGGAACACACTAACCACTCCATAGGGAGGAAATAAACACTTCCAATATTCCTATTGATTGAAATTGTGCTTTTTAACACCTTGGGAGGGATCCACTAAGGTGTGATAAAGAGGTGATAAAGTGTAGATAACAATAAGATTGTTTTAGTTTGAAAGATAATGGGGGAGATTTAGAAAGTGGTGATAAAGAGGTGATAAAGTAGAGATGGCATCTCCAGTTTATCACTTCTCCAGTTCCTATGGAGATTTACAGAGCTGAAGAAATCTTAGTGTATAGGGTTCATAGAATAACATAGGAGAAGTGATAAACTGGAGAAGATCTCTCCACTTTATCACAGCTTAGTGAAACTTCTCCCTTATTGGATAGGCTCCATAGAATAACATAGGAAATGGAGAAGTGAAGTCATCTCCACCTTATCACCTCTTTATCACACCTTAGTGACTAATCCCCCCCCCCTTGCTGTGGGTCACTTTTTAAAGGTCACACGCAAAAGATTGTGCAACCATTTAACACTTTAACCATGTCACCTGGATAAAAACCAGCGTCATTCTGCACACAGAGAAGGGGAGAGGCAGAATCGGCGCATATACGTATTTGTTTAGGGGTTTTGTTATAATAGCCTGTTCGTAAAGCTGCGGAAGGAGGCTGCCCCGGCAGAAAGGAAAAAAAAAAGAATAAAAAAAATATTAAGGCTCAAATGGAAGGTGATTGAAGAGAATTGCCGGTTATATAAGTATTGAATGCAACTATTGAGTAGGCAACATTTCAATCTCGTGCTGTCATGCACGGTGAGATTGTCATGTCGCTATTTTTATACATGCGACATGGTTAAAGTGTTAAACGAGCGTGCAACCTTTCAGAGGGATACCACTTGCTGTAGAGGTCTCCAAGAATTCTAGTGGTAAAAAGATCCTTTTGCATCTACACTTTCAGTTTGCTAGAAAATTTCTTATCATAAGGCCCAAAATACTAAAAATATTTATCATACCTAAAAGGTATAAATAAGAACTTGTTAAGCTACCAAAGAAGGTTATATTACTCTTTTAGCTTTGATAGAAGATATGTGTATTCTTCATCCTGTGCTGAAGGAGTATATGGTGTGATAAGTTTCAATAGACCAATAAATAATTATGTTTACAAGGCTTCTAAATTCTGAGTGCTTCATCATATACCATTGGGTGTCTTTCCAGGTTTTGGCCCCTTGAGGGTGAAAGCTGACTGTTATCTATTTAATTTAAGCATGCTGAGTACACTTTTATGGATTTTTCTCTGCAACATTGCCAAGTGTTGTTTCTTTCTGTTTTCATATTCCTAAAACACTAATTTGTGTTCATGTCCTTTCCTCAACTGATCAGAGTAACATTATTTTATCTCAATTCATGCCTATAACCATATTTTAAGGTCTATCTGAAGAGAGGCAGATAGAAAGATTTTCTTTTCTTATTGACTTCAAACTTCTAAGCCAGACGTAATTTACAAAAAAAATACTAAATAAATAAATTAGCTTTGCTTAGCTTTTGTAAGATTAATAATTTTTCCACTATTCTTTTAGACTTTTAACCCTATGAGTGTTAGAGAGGTATCAAGAATGTTTTATCACAATAGTTTTAATAGTAACTTTGTGAAAACAAGGCCCAGGGCTAAGGTCCGTTGATGCTCCATCACAAAAGTTGATGGTTCTATTAACACCACCACTACCCAGTGTATGCAGAAGAATCTAATGCAGAAAGGAAAAGATGAGCAATTCTTTAGAATGCTAACTGCACCTTAAGGAAATTCATAAAAATATCTTCATTTCAATTTGGCTTTTAACCCCTTAAATGCTAGACACAAGCGTTTAAAAACTCTATTTAAAGTAGACCTGTCACTTTTCTTTTTTCCATTAAACCCTTCTCTGAACTGTTAAAATAGCCACTGGTCTCATTTTTATTCTCATTCTCCCCTTTGTTAATTTCCATCTTGCCATTTTCAAATTATTGAAAGATCTCTCTCTCTACTCAAAGCTGCCAGTGTGCAGTGCTTAAACCTGCCTCAACCTCCACCACTTCCTCTCAGATGCTTGTGCTTCTGTGTTATTGGGAGCCCATGGGATGCAGGAGACATGAACTGTAGGTATATAGTGAAAGCACTGTCACAAACCATCTGACAGTAGTCTCAGCATATTGAATGACTGCAAGCACGTGGGTTCACTCACTGAAAAGATATCATAAGAAGATAGTGGAGGGAGCACTCAGTGACATAATAAAAAAATAGGGCTCCAAAAGACTGGGAAGTAAAAGGGTATTGATCCAAAGTATGGCAATATAATTCAGCCTCCATATAAATCCTTGGTAAGGCATCATCTGAATATGGAGTACAGTTTTGGGCATCAGTTGTTTAAACAGCCATTGTTGAACTGGAACAAGTACAAAGAAGTGTAACAAAGCTGATAAAGGGATCGAAGATCTGAGTTATATATCCATGGTCAATACAAATAACTGTTTACTCAAAGAGCAAAAAAAGCAAAAGCAAAGGTCTTCAACTAAAACTAGAGGAAAGGTGCTTTATATTAAAACAAAGGCAAAATATTTTTTACAGTAATCACAGTAAATTTACACATTACTTTGCCTCGGGATGCTGTACTTGCAGATACAGTAGTTGCTTTCAGAAAATAAATGGATACCTTTCTTGCCCAGAACAATACTGAGAATTATGTCAGCATATAGGGGCTTGGGGCTTAATTGGAAACTGCTTGACTTCCTCTAGATCAACAGGGATGGTTCCTTCCCTTTGTCTGACTATCCCAGGTGCGGGCCTGTGGTCTAGGTTACTCTCCTCCCTGTCTGGCTTCTCCCAGGTGCGGACCTGTGGCTTTGCAGACTACTCCTAGTCCCAAAGGCAAAATATTTTTTACAGTAATCACAGTAAATTTACACATTACTTTGCCTCGGGATGCTGTACTTGCAGATACAGTAGTTGCTTTCAGAAAATAAATGGATACCTTTCTTGCCCAGAACAATACTGAGAATTATGTCAGCATATAGGGGCTTGGGGCTTAATTGGAAACTGCTTGACTTCCTCTAGATCAACAGGGGTGATATGGAATGGGATGAACTTGATGAACGTCTTTTTTTTCAGCTTCATCAGCTATGCTACTCTGTTACTGTGTGTTTAAAACCTTTCTAGCATTCAAGGGGTTAAAGGGATAGTATTACATCGATTAAATGAAATTTCATTCTGTAGATATTAAAAAAATAAATTAATTGTGCCCAGTCCGATCTATCAAACCTCTATGGTTTGAGAGATATAAGCTTACAAAATCCCTCCTTCCCTCCCCTTGCACAAACGTCAGTTTTCTATCTTACAGAAGGAGATCCCAGTCTGCAGACCATCCTGCGGCTCTCATCAGCAGAGCCGAAATTGCGCTAGTTAGAAAGAAATACTTCATTTGAATGGTCTACAATGTGTGCTTGCCTATGTGTAGACACTCTATGACTCTTGCCATCTACAAAAACAAACTCAGAGTCATACTCCTCTGTAGTAGAAGCAGGAAATCTTGGCACACTCTCTGACACATCAACATAACTTCTAATATGTATCCCAATGCCCCGGGAACATTTAGGAGTACTTCGGCTGCTGCTAGTATATCACTTCTGACTTGTTGATGGTGTGTCTCACAGTCAGAGCTGTGGTTGTGCTTCAGGTGGAAACTCATTGAGGAGGGGCCTAGGTGAGCACCTGCTTTCCTCCTCCTCCACATGCTTCTTACACAAACAACAGAAAGCAACATGCTTAGCTTTTGGATCCAGAGCGAAGTATACCCATACTCGGGACTTGATAGACTTTGAGGCTCCTGAGAGCCTACTACTACTGGGTAGGGTTAGGGCGAAAAGTGTGAAAAATTTCCAGCATGACTTTCTGTGAAAACTTGCCGATTTTTCTCTTTTCCCATGAAAAAGTTTACCTTTCCACCTATGCTAAAATGTCCTCCTTTTCACCTATTTTAACACATTATTCACCTATTTTAATACGTTTTTCACGTATATTTCCTGTAGGTACTACATTTTCCACTGTAAACTGAGGGCTGAAGTTTAGAAAAAAGTGGCTGAAAGTCAAAGTTGTGAGTCCTACAGCAACACATGGCTTGAAAAACGTGTGAGCTTACAGAATGTATTTGTCCTTTGCCTACAACACTTACTTCCTGCTTAAGTGACACTAGCACATATTTATGATTATATCAAGTAATAAAAAAAGTACAACCTAAAATGTGGCAGATGTGTATGTAGTGGTAGTGGTGGGGGACTGGCATGGTGTGATTTGTGTATGTATATTGTTTTTACTATTGCCATACTCTGTCCTCCTTTTCAGATTATTGACACACATTACTTATCGGTCATAGCAGTGGTCCCAAGTAGGGTAGATGGTGGCAACCCTTCTTCACATCCCTCCTCCACCTGCTTATTTGTGCTGCTGTTAATATATTTGTCCTGGCTTTGTCTGTCATACTCCTCTGCAGCAGGAGCCATAGGTGTTATTTGGACTGAACTAACTATTGGCACTGGCAGAAGCAAACTCTCTGACACATAGATAACTGCACTACTTCTTTTTTTCTGCCCTAGAGCCCTGGGAAATTTATAAAGTGCTTCTGCTGCTGTTAGTTGTGGCACCTTTGGCCTGCTGATAGAGTGTCTCCCAGCAGACCTGTGGTTGTGCTTCAGGTGAGATCTCATAGAGGAGGTGCCTAGGTGTGAGCCTGCTTTCCCCCTGCTCACATGCTTTTTGCACAGACAGCGGATAGCAACATGCTTAGATTGAGGATCCGGAGTGAAGTATCTCCATATTATGAACTTCATGGAATGAGGGGTTCCTGAGGTGGTGGTGGTGCTGCTACTACTACTACTAGTATTGGGGCTAGATGTTGATGTCATTCTACTGCTACTACTACTAGGTGTCAAAGGTGCAGCATTTACAGCAGCAGCAGCAGAGGCACTCATCATATCTAACGCTGTGGATGTTAACCTGTGTTGCTTTTGCTGGGTACTCAAAACAGGTGTGTGTGTGGCTGAGTGGGACTTGGACTTTGAAGAGGTGATGATGCTGATGATGACTAATAGGGTGACTCTGTGCTTTTTGACATCTGTGCTTGTCCAGGGTCAGACTTTCCAATGGCTTTCTCAAACAGTTTATAGACATGCACAGTGCTCCTTAAAAGTGGTGGAAGATTCTGCCTTTGACTTTCTGCTAACCTTATAGCGCTGTCATCATCCTCACTCTTAACTTCATCTGTATCTGAACAAGAGAAGGATGTTGGAGGGATATATTCTAGATCTGCATCATCATCAGTCATCAGTAGGTCATCCTCAGCAGTATTAGCATCACCAGGCAATTCTTGCCCACTACTACCCTTATATTCCTCTAAGCTTTTAGAGGTTTCAAACAATTTATTATTACTTTTACTGTAACAAAGTCCCTACTACTTTGAGGATGGGTGTTTTGGTGCTTGTTTGTCTCACTATCTGATGCAGCAGTCGGTTCAGCTGCTACACCTTCCGCTATTATGCTATTGCCAGCATCATCAACACTTGAAGGTGACTTGTTGTTGTCTTTAGTGTTCTTAATTTCTACTGGCACTGGTGGTGCTGGAATTAGTTTTGCTGGGACCTTGACAAACTGCATTCTCCCTTGGAGTAGAGGGATCATCATCACTGATTATACATGCTGCAGCAACCATTGCTGCAGTCAGTTTTTGAACTACTACTTTACTCTCACATCCCTGCACTGCTCCACCCCTCCCCCTTCCCCTTGTGCGTTTGCTGGACATTATGCAACCACACTGTGTTTTTTTTACTTTATGGTACACAACACAAGTGATGGAGCTGTATAATGCCTTGCATAAGCCCAGTCAGCTGTCTGTCACTGTCGCCTAATATTTTTAGTTCTTTATTCTTTTTATTTTTTTTTTTTAATTCTGACAAAAAACTGAAAAACAAAATCAAAAACTTCTTTCCCCAGATCTCCCCACCCAGCAAAGAGACAATAACAGCAAGATCAGCAAGCAAATAGGTCCCTAGCTGATTGTGTCTTGCCAGTCACATGGAATTTTGGAGTATTTGGGGTCAGCCTCCTTCCTCCCTTCTTCTCCCAAGAGTACCCCACTGACTCTCCTAATAGAGAGAACAAATGTCCTGCCTAAAAGAATCCCTAAACTTAACTTCAATTCTCCTTTTTTCTCTAGCTCAAAAAACATATTGCTCTGTCCTCTCACAAACACAAAATGGCATGCTGGGAGAGCCTGACAGCCTTTTATATGGCTGTAGAAAACTTTCGTGTGGTGGAGAAATATTTTTCTTCCCATTGAAATTTCAATGGGCAAAAAAGGCAGGAAAAAATAGAAAAACTGCACTTTTCGAGTGAAATTATTCGCCAAGCAGAAAGTGCCATTATTCGCCTATTTCAGTTTAATGCAAACATTTTCACCAATACCTACTATTGGGGCTAGACGTTCTTTGAAGACCTTATGTCATGTTTTGAACCCTGCTGGAATATTCCAAGCAGCAGTTATTTTTCAAGGATGGTTGTGTCAACATTACATAAGCAGGAAGTTAGTGTTGTAGGCAAAGGACAAAGTCACTTAACCTGATTACAAACTTTTCAAAGCATATGTTGCTGTAAGACTCACAACTTTTACTTTCAGGTAATTATTTGTCCACGTCAGCCCTCAGAGGAAGTAATATTGTGGTGGGAAATGTTGTAGTTATAGAAAACATAGGTGAAAAATATATTGTCAGTGTAAAAAGGAGAATATTTTATGAATTTTTTATTGGTGAAAACTTCTGTGACAAAGCAAAAAATTGTTGCATTTTTCTCTAAAAGTCATGTGTGAAATTTGTCTGTCTTTTCACCCACCCCTAGTCACAGGTGCTGCACTTCCAACAGCAGCAGAGGCATTCAAAGCTAGGGCTGGAGATGCTGACAACCTGTGTTGTTTCTGATTACACTATTAGTGTATGTGGCTGAGAGGGAATTTGACTTGGAAGCAGTGATGATGCTGATGATAACTGACAGAATGACTGTGTATTTTTTGGCATCTTTGCTTGTCCTGGGTCATACTTTCCAATTGTTTTATCAAACAGTTTATAGGCAGGCATATTGCAACTTTTCAGAGGTGGAAGACTGAGCCTTTGCCTTTCAGCTAACTTTCTGGTCATGTCATCATCTATCTCACTCTCAACTTCATTTGTATCTGAAGAAGAGGAGGTTGCTAGAGGAATGTATTCTAGATTTACATCATAATCAGTCATTAAGTCATCCTCAGCCTCACCCTCTACTTCTTCCCTATTACTTTCATATTCGTATAGACTTTTAGAGGGCTCAAACAATTTCTTTTTACTTTTGCCCTTTTTTTTTCACAATGTTCGCTAGTGCTTTCTGGACAGATTTTATTGTGCATATTTGCATATTGGTAGAGGTGCTACACTTTCTTGCACTATGCCATCAACACCGGAATGTGACTTGTCTTCAGTGCTTTTGGTGGGACTTTGACAAACTACATCTTCCCCAAGAGGAGATGGATCATCTTTGTTTATTACACAATGCAGCAACCATGGCTGCAGTCAGTTTGTGGACTACCACTTTATTCACATGTCCTTGTACTGTTCTTAATCATTTCAACCTACTGCTTGTGCTTGCTGCACATTACTCAACTACTGTGTATGTGTTTTTACTATAAACTACACAATATAATTGATTGCGTGTGATGTCTTGCCTTGAATCTCCACAAAATACTCTATCTCATCTAAATCAGTCTGCATCAGTCACAACTCACATCAGGATCCCTGTTGATGTCATCTACCGTCTTTATTATTATTATTATTTATTATTTTATCACTGCCAACAAAAAATAGAAACAAAAAAACACTCCCTGTTCAAATTCTTCCTTCCCCAGACTTCCCTAGAATAGAGATAACAGCCAGATCAGGAAGAAACCTGGATTGCAGTTGCCTTTCTATCAGAGCAATTCATCTGGCTTCCATTCATTGCTCCCAGGTTCTCGTGGGGATTTCAGTGAGAGTGCTGTTGGACAACGCCATGTCAGTGGCGTACATCTATCACCAAGGGGGAACCCACAGTGAGATAGCATGGAGAGAAGTGAAGGATCTCCTCAGCTTGGTGTAACCACATGTTCTGTTTATTTCAGCTGTTCACATTCCAGGAATGGAAAATGTACTAAGTCACCAAGATATTGAGCCAAGAAACTGGAAACTCCATCCAGAAACATTTTACCTGGTAGTTCAACATAGACCTGATGGCAACCAGGGAGAACAGAAAGGTTCCCATGTTCTGTTCTCACATGGGGCACCTGCTGGCCATTGTGATGGATGCAATGTCCATCCCATTGAGCTTCCATCGCTCCAATGTGTTTTCCCAGATTCCTCTCATCCCCAGAGTGATCAAGAAAATTGAAATAGACAGTGCATTGGTCATGCTGATTGCACCATTCTGGCCCAGGAGGTAGTGGTTTGCAGACCTGTTTCAGTCTGTCCATTTGGGAGCCGATTCGGCTGCCACCCAGACTGGATCTGTTACTCCAGGGTGGCTTGTGGTACGAGGATGTGGAGTGGCTGGGTTTGACTGCATGGCTTTTAAAGCCAATATTCTGAAGTGGACGGGATTTAAAAATAATGTTATCTCCACCATGTTCCAGGAGGGATTCCGGTCTATTTGAAGGGATACCACCAGGTCTGGTCCATTTTTCATCTGTGGTGTGCAGACAAGAACATGTCTTCACAGGTCTTTGATCTCTCTTTGGTGCTGTCATTACTCTAGGATGGAGTTAACAAGGGTCTTAGCTTGAGTTTGCTTAAGGTTCAGATTCAGCACTCTCTGTTCTATTTCAGAGAAGAATTGTTATAATTCCAGAAGTGAAGGTTTATATACAGGACGTGGCTCATACTTTTCTCTATTTTAAGGCTCCCAAAGCTCTGTTGGACCTCAGTGTAGTCCTGGGTATTCTTCAGAGGCCTCCTTTTGAGCCTCTAGTTCCAACTCCTTGGGTGAGCTGATGAAGATGGCTTTTCTCTTGGCATTTCTCTCTGTTAGGAGTGTAGCTGAGTTGCAAGCTTTGTATTGCAAACCTCTGTTCCTGTTTTTTTCACCAAAGTAAAGCTTACTTCATTCATTTCAGGACTTTCTTCCTAAGGTGGTTTCCAAGTTACACATCAATCAGGAGATTGTTGTGACTTTGTCTTGACAATGTCTCCATCTGTTAGACATGGCTGCCTTGTGTTATGTTCACTGTACTAAGCCTTTTTGCAAGGCTGACTCTGTTTGTTGTCATCCCTGAGGTTCCAAGAGTGGGTCAGACCACTTACAAGGTAACCCCTGCCTCTTGGATGAAGACTACCATACACCAAGTGATTGATATCAGGAAGATGCCAGTTCCCTTCAAGATCACAGCACATTCCACCAGACCATGGGTGCTTCCTGGGCCTACAAGAACCTGGCCTGCCCTGAACCGCTGTGCAAGGCTGCATCTTGGTCCTCCTTGCATGCTTTCACCAAACATTTCTGCACCAGTGTCCTGGCCTTGGCTGAGGCCATATCACAGTGCCCGTGCTCCCCTTGTTGTGTGCTGTCAGTTTATTCTGTGCTTTGCTCCCATTGGCTACTCTGTATTTGTCCCGCCCAGTATGGCCTTTATATACTGGGCTCTGGCACCCCTCCGATGCCCTTTCGTGGTGTTCCTGTACCAGTGCTTGTTTCTGCTCAGTGATTCCCAGTGTACCGACTTGGCCTGCCTGACTACTCTGCATCTTGTCTTCTGCTCCTGTGTACCGACCAGGATTGCCTGACCATTCTTCTGCGCCTGCTCCTGTGTACTGACCCGGCTTGGCTGACGTTCCTGCTCCTGTGTACCGACCCGGCTTGGCTGATGTTCCTGCTCCATGATTCGACCCGGCTTGGGTGACGTTCCTGCTCCATGATTCGACCCGGCTTGGTTGGTGTTCCTGCTCTGTGTCACCTTGGCAACATTCTGATCCATCAGGCATTGTGTCTCCTTGTCCACTCCTGCAGAGTACAAGTGGCCTAGTCTCTGTTACTGCTTCTGCAGAGTGCAAGTGTCTGCCTCCGTTACTGCTACGGCAGTGTGCCATTGGCCTAGTCTCCTTTACTGCTTCTGCAGAGTGCAAGTGTCTGCCTCCATTACTGCTACGGCAGTGTGCCTTTGGGCCTAGTCTCTGTTACTGCACCTGCAGAGTGCAAGTGTCTGCCTCCAATCCTGCTACGGCAGTGTGCCATTGGCCTAGTCTCCTTTACTGCTTCTGCAGAGTGCAAGTGTCTGCCAACGTTACTGCTACGGCAGTGTGCCATTGGCCTAGTCTCCATTACTGCTTCTGCAGAGTGCAAGTGTCTGCCTCCGTTACTGCTATGGCAGTGTGCCATTGGCCTAGTCTCCGTTACTGCACCTGCAGAGTGCAAGTGGCCTGTCTCCGTTACTGCTACGGCAGTGTGCCATTGGTCTTGTCTCCGTTACTGCTCTAGCAGAGTGAGAGTTGTCTGGTCTACGTTACTGCTACGGCAGTGTCCTGTGTTTCTCAGTTCCTATTATTACTCTGGCAGTTCACGTCTGTTCTGCTAACCTGTTCCTGGGTGTTACGAATCCTTAAGCTGTCTATATTCAGAGAGCCCCATCACAGACCTCTTCACATGAGACTGTTTACACGCATTGAAGACCATTAACCCATGCAGTGTCTTACTCCTGGGAATCCAACATATTCTGCCTGACCTGTGTCAGTATAGACTGTTGTGGACTTTATGGTTATACTGGACCTGTGAAGGCATATGTATATGTAACCTGTCGTGTGTCTGTATTATTCTGCTTATATACTACAGGACCTGTGAGGGTTATTTTATTACTGTGATTTCAATAAAACTGTGTTTTATCCTAAACCACTGTGTCTGTGTGTCAAACCGTTACAGGCCAACATTGACTGGAAGGTCCTTCAGGCAGTCTTGTCTGTTTAAAGTGATAGTAATGTTTCACAAAAACAGCAGCTCCAATTAATCTTCATAGTATTTGAGCCATAGAGAGTGTTATTTCATAACTATGACTGTTGTAGTTCAAGAGTAATTGAATGTTAAAGCTTCCCCCTCCTGCCCCTTTTACCTAGTGTAAGCCCCCACTCATCAGATGTGGAATCCAGTCCATAGATCGGACAGCTCACTTCAATGGTCAATATTCTTACTGTGAGAACAATGAAAACCCTGCCCCCCTTGACAGGTTTTCCCTTATCTTAATTGAAGATTGTCCCTCTCTGCAGTCTACTTGGACACTCCCTGCTGCTCTAAGCTGAGCAGTGTTACATCAGTAGAAGGGGCAGGAGGGGGATACTTTATAATTCAATTACTCTTGAACTCTGACAGAATTGAAATAACACTCTCCAAGGCCCAAATACTATGAAGATTAATTAGCAGCTTTTATTATGAAACATTACTATCCCTTTAAGGATTGATCTTTTCTTTTTCTACTGCCATTTTTTGTTAATTTTTATTTTTTTGTCTGTTTGTGTTTTTTGGGGGAGTGGGGGTGTCTTTTTCAGCCCTGTTGTCTCTTGTTTGGTGTGCTGTGCTAGTTCAGTGTCCATTGATATTTGTTTTTGGGTTATTCAGATCCTGAATAGTCCTAGAGAACTCTGGTATCATGGGGATATGTGGGTGGTTAAATGAGAAAAGGAAAATTACAGCTAAACACAAACACAGCAGAAGTGTTAAAACAGCCATTGTCCAGAAGTATTAAAACAGCCATGGTCCATAAGGACAATGGCTGTTTTAACACTTCTACTGTGTTTGTGTTTAGCTGTAATTTTCTTCTCACGCATTTAATGTACCCACATATATTATATACTGTTTTTCTTGCCATAAGACGGACTTTCTAAAGATACCATTATTTTCATTAAATTTCCTGTAAAACAATTTATAAAAGGTGATGACCCAAATGTAACAAATGCACTTTTTTTGTTAACTTTGGCACTAAAAATAATTTACACATCTACAAATGCTAAAAAAACCCTGCTAAATAGATTTAGAAATACCCAATGTTAACATGTTTTTCTAATGTTTTTGTAAAGTTATATGGCAATAACTAAAAGTAGCAAAAATCGAGGCATCCCAAAACCTTTGACCACTAGTGTAGAAGTAGGTTTGTGGAGAAGGGGTTGTAGAATGTATAGTGCTAATAATTTGGGTGAGGGAAAGGTGACGTGACCTGCGTGGAATCCTTCTGTTAAAGCAGAGCAAATAAATTACATGATAGAAGTGTCTCAGTGGAATTTCAAGTAGAGTAAGAAACTGGAAATACTGACATGTAATAGTCATTTATGATGTGATAGTTATTCAGGCAGGTGGACTGTGAGCTTTTTTGTAAAGGGAACATATGTGGAGAAGGCAGCTGTCTCTATAAAAACACCCCTTGGTATAGAAGTTGTCTACTTAGTCAAAGTGGATGGATTGGTTAGGCCGAAGAGTAACTATGAGAGGGTCCGGGGGCAAAGGGACAGAAATTGTAAATGTGGGAACAAGATTGGCAATATAATCAGGGAGAAGTTTTGAGTCCAGCAAGGTGTCTGCAGAAAAAGCATTGCCTAGGATGCTCCAATCTGTGGTGAAGTTAAATTGCTTAAGTGCTGAAGTGGCTTTAGTAGAAAAGAAGCAATGTAAATTTGAGATCAATCACTTGTAAGAATTAATGATCCTGTTTATGGTGCGGGTAGGCTGAAGATAGGATGTGCCTGTAAATACTGAGTACAAATATGAAATCCAAGATGGAGAGTTTCTTTGAAAGATGGTGGCAGCCTGACTTTCAAGAGCAGAGGCTGCAAGGCAGATGGAGAGGAGAAGCAATAGAAATAATATAAGTGCACTGGTGGGGTGAGACTCTTGGAGGTCAGAATAGGGGAGAATAAGTGGAATAAAGGTAATGGTAAGGGGGTAAAAGAGATGCACGCAGGCTAGGGAGAGGAATAAAGGAAATGGAGAGGTGATGGAGGTGCGGAGGCTGTGGGGAGGACCATCAGGAGGGAAATAAAAATGTAGTAAGGGAAACGGTGTGGGGGAGCATAAGGAGGCACATAGGCCACATCTGTAGTAGTCTGATGTAGGCCAGGGAAGGGAATTACAATGTAGAATGAGGGGAACAGTGTGAGCCTGAAAATAAAGTTTTGGGGTGGAGAGACAAAAGAGAAATGGAAACAGAGGGAACTGAGAGGGGGAATGACAATGAACCAAAGTAGGGAGAACATCACAGGGCATGCTAGATGGGGGCATATGTTGAGTGTGTGTGTGTGTGTGTGTGTGTGTGTGGTAGGATACCCATGCAATGTTGGCTGGAATGTCAGCTCTGTAGTAGTCTGATGTGATGTAGCCACAATTGTTCAGTCCACATAAATAATTTGAATAGTGAGATGCTAGAGACAGTTTAAAAAATATATATATATAACGTGGAAATTGTTATAACATATGATACCAAGTTGAATATGTGTGGCTTTAAATTAAACATATTGTGTCCTCTGACAGCTGGGGTAGGTTCTCTGGGTAGCTAGATAGACAGAAGTAGACTATTGCAAGGCTACTGGGAGATTTTTTTTATGATTGTAAGTCACATCATTGTGTTTCATGTATTTCAATAAATAAAGTCATAAATATTCACAGTACCTATAAGAACCAGGGAATGAACAGCAGGAGATCTCATCTATACTTACATCATGCCCATGCATTTTAGCAACATTTGGTAAAAAAAAAAACCCATAATAATAATCAAGAATAACATCTTCCTACATATCCACTCTGATCTCCCACTATACCCAATCAGCCAATGATATTCTTCTTTCAGCTTCCTTTTGTGTCTACAGCCCTCTTTCATATCAAACATTTTTCTCTCATTAGCTCAGGAATGATCCCAGCCTGCACCACTGCACTTCTTTTGAGGTCTTCTTGTCAGGTTTAAAGTTATACCTCCTCAACAAGGCTTCAACAAACTATAAGGCACTGACCTAATACATCCAAGGCTCTTATAATTTACTTACATTATTCATTTTCCCCTTCCTGACCAGAATTCTACACTGTATTCCACACTTATGTACTCTGTATGTCTCCCTTTACCACTTAACATTGTAAGCTTTTGAACAAGGAACCCACTACCAGTGTTTTGCTTGGCTAAGAATTTTTAACCCTGTATCATTTAAACTCTTAAATTGTAATGCACTGCATAGACTTGTGGCTCTATATAAATAAACACATTTATTTATTCAATAAAAATTCTCACACATGAACATTAGCTGCATTTCTTAAATAAGCTACAAAATATCGTAAATGATAGCACTTGTGTTCAATTTTGCACACTGTATTATCAAATGCAAGTCAGTGAATGCTATAAACAGATTTTCTAAATTCTGTTTGTTTTTATCTTTTCCAGCCAATGGCAGTGAAGTTCACATTAGTAACGTGCGCTATGAAGATACTGGAGCATACACTTGCATTGCAAAAAATGAAGCTGGAGTTGATGAGGATATCTCTTCTCTTTTTGTGGAAGATTCTGCCAGAAAGACACGTATGTACACTGATATAATTAACCTCTTGGATGCTAAAGAGATCTCCAACACATTCTCTCAAGCATATAAGAGGTTAATATAATACACATTTTTACATATTTAAATATATTTATCAGAGTGATTGAAGATTAAATTCTATTTTCTGAAAATATCTGAATGTTTAGAAAACTTCACACACTCCCATCTTAAACGCTATTGTAAGTTATTGTACATTAACTTATTTTGGACTCCTCTGTCACATTGATTAATAGTTATGTAAGTTTTATATGTCAAATTAAATTAAATTAGCAATAATTTTCACATATATCACTATTCTATAGTGGGAAATTTTTATAATTCCATTCCATAATTCTCACTTAAAATGGTTTAAAGATATTTCTTTGGTACACTTCTAGAATCGATCTGGAGCACTCAGAGGAACTTTCGATTTGTCTAAATCAATATTACTATACAGTGGGAGTGGGGGATGGAAAAGGGGAGGGCAGGAAGCACACAAGAGTGAAGGAGTGGGAGTATTGGAGAGAAGCAGAAAGAGGAGTAGGGATCTCAAGCATAAGAGGGCACTGGAGAGAAATGAGGCAAGGTTGCAAGAAAATGCTTACCTTGTTAAGACGTGATTAGAACAGGAGCCTGAAGGTATTTTCTGGACATCACATGATTGCTTTTTTCCAGCAATCTGATTGGTTAAAACAGTAAACAAAGCACAAAACAAGACACCTGTTTTACCAGATGTTTTTCTTGTCGTGTAAAATGGGGTTCACTATCAACATATCGCACACTCTACTGCAAGCAAGTAAATGGTGCATTAATCATGTCACAGAGATGGAAAGGGTAACATAAGAATCTCGCCCTCATCAAAAAGGCAAGATTCCCATGTTATGCTCATTTCGGAGCCTGCATGACTTAATGCAGCACCCCATCTGTTAAACTGCAATTCACAACATGACTGAACAATCAGTTGATCAACCAGGTTAAAGTAACTCTGCCATAGGTAAGAACTGAAAGCGAAACAAAGGAGTTGAGACTTCTATAGCATTAAAGTGTTTGTAGTGGCACTCGAAGGGTTAAAAAATAAATCTGTTGTGTGGACTACATCACTTGGACTTTTGAAAGAAGGTTTTATGTAAATGTAACATATAATTTAATCGAAGGATGTTCAAGCAATGTAATCCACACAACAGATTGAACATTAGAACAGTGATCAAGCCCGTCAGAAAATTGGAGCAGGTGCAAGTAATTCTGAAATGAAGTATCTACACTTTAACCCTAGAGTGATACTGCAAACACTGTAATGCTATAATGGTTTCCAACAGCTCAGGATTGTTGTGCACTGCAATAGAACAGATGGGGAGCTGTATTAAGTCATGTGGGCACTGAAATGAGCGCAACGTGAGAGCCTCACCCTTTTTATGTGTGCAAGATTCTCATGTCATCCTTTTCATCCCTTCAACATGGGTAATGCGCCATTTACTTGCTCGCACTAGTGTGTGTGACATTTTAAAAAGATACCATTAGCAGTGGGCGAAAGTTGTTGCCGTGTTCCCGTGGGATATTTCATGAAAACCAAATTGTTATCCGCTTTTCACGGGAAAATCCACTTTAAAACTAGCGGTTAACATTTTCGCATCTTTTGCCCATTGGCCAAAATCTTTTGCCTTTTTTTCAATGGCTAAAAAGTTTCTGTCCATTGATTTATGTTGTTTTCTCACTTCCGCTATAAAAATGTGACTTTTTCTCTGAAGGCAGACTCAATAAAAGGAACTACAGAGTGAGATAGATGTGCTGTACTGTTCTCTTGTGATATTTTACAAAAAGTGAGGCAGGAGAGACTCATAGTGACTCCTATCACTATGAGCAGGGTAAAAAATAATCAATGGAGGAGCTGGAAGGACCATTATGTGTCCACTGAGTCTGAAGAGGAAGGGACCACTACTGTACCAGTGCTGTTCAGTCCCCCTAAATCACCCCAAGGGATCTTGGGGAATTTAATGGGAAGGAAGGGAGAAAAGGGAATGGGAAGGAAGGGAGAAAAGGGAATTGGAAGGGAGGGAGAAAAGGGAAATACTAGCGAGATCAGGACAGGTCAGATGCCTGTGCCTGCTGCAAGATGTGCTGCCCCTGCTGCAAGACGTGCTTCCCCTGCTGCCAGTGCCAACACTGCTGTACCTGCAGCCACTAGTGTTGTACCTGTTGCCAGATGTGCTGCGCCTGCTGCCAGTGCCACCATTTCTGATCCTGCAGCCACTAGTGCTGTACCTGTTGCTAGTACTGAACCTGCTGCCAGTGCTGAACCTGCTGCCAGTACTGAACATGCTGCCAGTTCTGAACCTGCTGCCAGTGCTGAACCTGCTGCTAGTACTGAACCTGCTGCCAGTGCTGAACCTGCTGCCACCAATACTTTGCCTGCTGCTAGTGTTTCTTGTAGTACTCAGGGGGGAAGGAGAAAATTATGCCAAGTGTGACAGCAGGGGACCCTCTGTCACATTGCTCATCACAAACAGCAGTGAAATGTCTGGAATAAAGGAGTAGCACGTAGGGACTAGTATTGGTGGTGGTGTTGGAGAAGCTGGGGTGGAAGAGACATTGATGGCCTTTTTATCAGAAACTGAGAAGGAACTGAGAGGATGGGCATTACCACCACCACTAGCAGTCAGCTTTTGAAATTAGCGGAATTTGCAACTGCTCTAACTTCTGCTGCTGCTGAGATGAAAGGTCAGCAGGGTGCTGAGGAGCAGGCTAGTGTTCCAGAGACCACCGTGGACACAGTGGGAATGGGGTTAACAAGTAATGCGGAACTAGGACAGGTTCCACTTGCCAGCAGTAGCAATACTCCTCCTGATCCTAGTTGCAGTGCTAAATCTGAGGCAGTAGCAGCAACAGCAGCAACATTATCCGCTGGCACAGAAAGTGAAGGCAAATGTGGCGGACAAGAAGAAAGAGGCCACACTTCTCCACCTGTTACCTATCCCTCCCCCAGAAGTCATGGGTGTGGGACTATTAGTCTCTTCTGGCAAACACAGTGCAGTCATCATCAACAATGGTACAGTGCAAAATTTGTGACAAGTTAGTGAAAAGGGGAAAGGATGGAACACACTTTGCACAACCACCCTGATAACACACATGAAACACAGACACCATGACATTTACTCCAAACATGTTAAAGCCAAACACCTGTTACAGAAATCTAGCACCGTTGTTACTGTACACCCTAACTCTCCAGAAAGGCGGAGATCAAAGAGAAGGAAGAATAAAGAAACCCAAACAGACACTGGAAGTTCCATGATGATCAAAACAACTAGCTTGCCATCACCATCACCTAGGGTAACTACATCTTCTGCCAATCCACCTCATTCATTGTTACCTCCCCCGCCAAATGATAGCCACTCTGTTAATGTTAGGATATGGCAGTTCATCTCTACCCATTGCACACTGTGTGGTGCACTGACCACACATGCCAGTGTGGTGGAGGAAAATCAATACCAGATTGTCAGGTGGCATCTGAGGAGATTCTATCCCGCAGAATATGCCTGGATTCTAGCAGGGAGGGTTCATCATTACTATTAAACTTTCAGCAAGTTGTCATGTGTCCTTAGCGGGGTCTGGACAAGGGGTATAGTGACAGCGGCAGTACTTTGTTTCAGGTTTCATGGTGTTTGGATGCAATTGTGCCCCAATATGTTATTTACCACACACACACACACACACACACACACACACTGTGCACATTGCAGTTGCTGATGGAAGCCACAGTTTCTGTTTTCAAGGGAAAAAATAAATATTCTAATAACAACGCACCAATGATTTTGGAGGAGGAGCAGGTGGAGAAGATTTAATGGCCAACTTTTCTCCACATAGACAGGGGGCTACTTATTGTGCTGCAACTGCCTCAGCTGCATCGCTGGAGCCAGTCATGGCAAGTGGAACCTTCATCCTCCATCTTCCATGTTACTGCTATTGTTGATCCCATTCCCTTTCAGCTGCCTAATCCTCCTGCAGCTTAAACAACTCAGCAGCAGCAGTACGAACAGCAGTTGCAACTCAGGAGGACATATGACAGTGGTCAGTGGCCAACATGAGCTGATGGCATTAGGCCAGTAGGGCATTTTTATTTTTTTATCAGTCCTACAAAAAAATAAACAATTTTTCTGGGGTTTGTTTCTAACAAGCCTAAGTCCTACAAATCAATGTTTCCTTAGGGCTTGTGCCAAACAAGCTTAAGTCCTACAAATCAATGTTTCTTCAGGGCATGGGCCTCTAATAAGTCTAAGTCCTACAAAGGCGTCTAACAACAAATCAAACAAATCATCCTCTACAAAATACTCTATCAAGTCAAGTATCAGCCCACCCCAGTGGCAGCTTATGTCAGGGGGTTCCTGTTTCTGTCACTTTAAATATTAATGTCTTATTTTATTTTATTGATTTATTTTTTATTAACTGTCCCCCCAATAGCATTCAAGAAAGCCCCCTAAAACAAATTCCCTGTTCAAATGATTCATTCATTCACCAACACAGGCACCCTCCTCAGATCACTTTATACCATGTCTTAGGTTTTTACTTTATTTTATTTTATTTAGGATTTCTTTAAGTGCCCCCCAATCCCAGTAAACAACCCCCTAAAAATCATCCCATGTTCAACTGATTCTTTCCCCACACCCCACCGACACAGGCACCCTCATGCCCCTTTTATACTGTGCCTTTGGGAAATAAAATATTGTTTGTAATGTGTTGTGTGTAACTACTATGTTCCCATTGATATCAATGGGCAAAAAAAGCAGAAACCATGAAATGGCACATTTGTGAAATTACAGAATAGTTTCTCTCATTCCTACTAGAGAGTTTATCTCAGAATGATCTCACCTTAGTTCATCTCTCCCACGTAGTCCTTGAAAAAATGCATTATTTCATTTAACCCTTTTTGAGTACCAGAGGAATTTACAACAAATTGCAGAGCAAAGTGTAATCCATCCCTGAAGCACCCAATGAGTTAACATTATGCTGTTGTATTTTGTGTTTATCAGTGTATTCAGAAATTAAAAGAGGGCAATAGTTTACTAGGGAAAAATCTATTCTAACATAATTGTCAGTAAGAATATTCTAAATATTGCAACTGTAATTGATTTTGACAGAAATGTAGATTTAAAATGTTGTTTCTAATAGTTTGTCTGTTTAATGAAGAAGATATTTATTTTCAATCAAATTATATTAGGATATTTTGCTATATATGGTTTTATTTCTAGTATTGCGTTTGCGTTCTTACTCACTGTTTTGCATTCAGGTGATAACGTTTTCACTTTGATTTCATTTTCTAGCTCTTGTTTTGCAGTACCGTAGGGTAGTTCACATTCTGTTCTTTTCATCAGTATGGCCTCTATCAGTGTTTATTTCATATGGCATTTGAAAAGGTTATTCACAGTAGACTATCACAATAATTGTTTGGTACAGCATCTGTATTTGGAAATGTCATGTAAATGTTTCTGTAGAACATGTATGTATATTTTTCAGATCACTCAGCATTTTCTCTTGTACCTTGGAATGCCAATGTGTATATTGTCCAATTTCCACATTGTATATTTCAGACATACTATAATTATAAATAGGATAAGAATTGTCTTTTACCAATGCAAAAATGTTGGTTCCTCTACAGTAGAAAAAAGTAAAGAAAGTGCTAAGGGCAATTAACTAATATGATACAACACATAATTAGGTGAACAAACCAATCTTTGCTGTACATACCTAATGCTTATTTACTCTGAGATTTCACCCTTTGGCCTTGCTTCTCACAATGTCCTGATAAGGAGCAGAGGAAACTAGCATGAATTGCTTCCTATTTCCTGTGCATGCTATAAATGTGGCATTTGAGGATTGCTTGCATTAAAATCTTAACCCTTTGATTTCCCAAATTCTTTGCACTGCACTGAATTCCCATCTGGTAGTCCAAGGATTAACAATGTCAGCAAATGGCATTCACTAAAGCAGATGTAAATGATCTGATGTATGCATAGAACCTGAATTGTGCTGGGAGATTTGTATGTGTCCTCTGAAGCTGATGCAATAAAACAACTAGAGCAGTTCTGGGGCTTTAAACTCTTTGAATGCTATAGAGTTGTCCAACACATTACCTCTCAATGCACTGTAAACCAATGTTTTAAGCTTTATTGAAGTATACAATTACAAAGCATAGGTTAAAGGGATAGTAATACTTCATTTTTCCTTTATTTTATTTTGTAGACATTAAAAAACATGAAGAACGATATTAGTCTTATCGCTCAAACCTTTATGGTTTGAGAGATATTCACAAGCAAAGTTTCCCCCTCCCGCCCCTTTTACCTAGTGTAAGCCATCTCTTCTCAGAAGTGGAATCTAGTTGTAAGACCAGACAGATAACAGCAGGGGACAATTTTCTTTCTATTAGAACAATGAAAGCCCTGCCCCCCTTGACAAGTTTTTCAGGTTTTTCCCTTATCTTAATTGAAGATTGTCCCTCTCTGCAGTCTACCTGGGCACCTCCCTTCTGATCTGGCTAAAATGTGTTACATCAGTAAAAGGGGCGGGAGGGGGATACTTTATTATTGAATTACTTTAAACTACAACTCTGACAGAATTGAAATAACACTCTCCAAAGTCCAAATACTATGATGATTAATTAGAGCTGCTTTTATTATGAAACATTACTATCCCTTTAAGAAACAGCAGGTACAATAGTAATCCGATACAAGTGAGGCTAACAGACCGAGTCAATAAGTACACAATTTCTAATATTTACAGATCACATATAGAGCCTATAGAAACTGCTATTATGGGATATGAGAGAGTGAAACTGAGAATTGAGAGTGCTTGGCTGTATTCCAAAAAGCATAACATCACACAACTGAAGGGCAAGGAGGTTTATAATAAACCCACCTAAAAGATGGGAAGGTATAAGAAGGCAATAGAAGCAGAACATCAGCCAAAGCCAACTACAAACTGGGGAGAAGGGGGAGGCTGACATGAGGGATCTGGGAGGGTATAAGTACGGGAGGATTAAAGGGGGGAGGGAGAATCATAGGATGCAGAATATAGAATTTGAACCACATCTAATACTAATGGTTGCTACTAAATGTCAGGCTTGAAACAAATGTATAATATATATACACTCACCTAGCCAAAAAGGCTTTGCAGGTCCGGAGCTGCCCCCTACAGCCCCGGCTAGGGCTTCAACAAACGAAAAGACAACCTGGTAAGGAGCGCTCGACGGACCCGCCACGCTCAGGAACATCCAAAGACTCCACACAGCGATAAAAAATATATCCAATTTTTATTGCAAAAGATACAAAAACTAATAAAAACACTGTATGGAGAGTATGGAAAACATAATGGAGACACGATAGCTACACAAAGCGCCTAACGCGTTTCATGTAAAATTACATTTAATCATAGGCTCACTGTGTAAAATACAAAGGTTACCTTTATAGTCAGTGAATCAGGTGTTTCAATTACCACTCCATAAATCAAACTACGATATCACATCTGATTCAAAAACCAATCCCAAAGCTGAAAATGGTATCTACCCAGTTCCAGGGATGTTAACCCTTTCTATCCCACATTTAAAGGAAAATAACTGACATATAGACAGGAATAACAGGAAACATATATACAATACTTGTGAATGTGTCTCATGCTAAATAAGACATAGACATACATATAGATATTATAAATTACAGTAGTGCCCCTAAATAGACACAAAAAGATGTCAAATCGCATGATGACCTCATTCACATATATTGATACTCAATAGACATGGGAGTAAATATACATAAAAAATGTACTAACACTTAGTACAAATACAAAACTACCTATGTATAAATAAGCTGACATCATGTTCAGAGTTTAACCCAAAAGGTTTCCGAGTACAAAGAAGCAAAATCCATCTAACCTCCGCTTTATCTAATGTGATGTGAATATCACCACCTCTCTCATGTGATGTGATACGTTCTATACCCTGAAAGGAGAACATATTAATGTCCCCTTCCGAGCAATCCATGAAATGTTTACCCACTGGTTTAGTGATATCTTTATTTTTAACTGCGAGAATATGTTCCCTTATACGAACTTTCAACGGTCGAATAGTGCGACCCACATATTGTTTAGAGCATCTCAGGCAAGTAATTAAATATATCACAAAACTGGTTCTGCAATTTATATATTGTCTCATGGTAAAAGACTTACCATTTGCCGAACTAGAAAAAGTCCTGCTTTCATTCACTGATGAGCATGTTAGGCATTTCCTAGCTCCACACTTATACATTCCCACGGTATTTAACCAAGTGGGTACTGGTCTACTCGTTGACCTAAAAAGACTAGGGGAAAGAATATTTCCTAAAGTTGGAGCCTTTCTAGCGACAAAATGACAACCTTGTCCCAAATGCGACTTTAACAAATTATCACCCCATAAAATGGGCATGTATTTGTTAATAATACCTTTAATACGATTGAATTCTAAACTATAATCTGTAACAAACACAGGAATGTTACCATAGTTTTTTCCTTTATTTGAGCTACTCCTCATCTGTCCTTGTATGAGTGACATGCGATCAGTGGATTTAGCCCTTCTATACGCACGATCCACTATACCGGCTGTGTAGCCTCTATTGATAAAGCTTTCCTTAAGGTCCACTGATTCCCGTTGGAAATCCAACTCCCTGGAACAATTCCTGCGGACTCTTAAAAACTGACCAATAGGGATGGCGCGTATAGTATGTTTGGGATGTCCAGATTGCGCATGCAGTAATGTGTTACCTGCACAAGGTTTTCGATAGATAGTAGACTCAATTTGTGTGGAGCCAAAAAATAACTTAAGATCAAGAAATGCTATTTCACTCTCTTGAAATTCACTAGTGAACTTCAATCCCAAATCATTAGTGTTAAGAAACTGCACAAATGCCTCAAAATGAGTCCAAATGAGTCCAAATGAGGAGCAAATCATCAATATAGCGATGATATGTTAAAATATACTCACGAAAACAGTTATCAGAGCTATAAATGAATTGCTCCTCAAATAAGCCCATATATAAATTGGCATACGATGGGGCAAATTTTGCCCCCATCGAAGTGCCCCGCTTCTGAAGATAAAAAACATTATCATATTTAAAATAATTATGTTGAAGTAGATAATGTATAGATGACATCAAAAATTGCACAAGATCATCAGAATATGAGCTATAAGTAATAAGATGGAAATGAACTGCTTCCAGACCTTTATTATGTGGAATAGTTGTGTAAAGAGAACTCACATCTAGAGAACCCCAAACACAACTATCCTCCACTCGAATCTGTGCCAATTTAGACAATAAATGTCCTGAGTCTCTGGTATAGCTCTGCAACCTTAACACCAAAGGTTGGAGATAAGAGTCGACAACCTGTGAAAGATGTTCATTTAAAGAGCCAATACCAGAGACTATAGGTCTCCCTACAAATGGCCTCTCCGGTTTGTGTATCTTCGGCATATGATGGAAGATAGGTATACACGGATATTGAACCAAAATAAAATCAGCCTCCTTCCGATTCAAGATGCCCAAAGACAAACCCTCATCCACTAAATGTTTCAATATTTTCAAAAAAGCTTTAGTGGGGTCTCTATTCAACACCAAATAAGATTCGCTATCCCCCAACTGTCTTAGAGATTCTTGATGGTAATCTGTAGCGTCCATAACAACAACACAGCCGCCCTTGTCCGCACTCCTCACTACTATACTAGTATCACTTTTAATCTCTCGTATAGCTTTTCTCTCAGCTGCAGTAAGGTTATCAGGGGTGCGGGCAGGGCCAGTGCCGATACCGCTATACAGATCCATCAGCTCCTGTTCTACAAGTGACTGAAATAGATCTATAATAGATCCTCTACATTGTACAGGATAAAAACTAGTGGAGGAGATCTTCCAATTATCTTTATTCACCGATTCAACCCCAACACATTTCAGTCCATGAGAGTGACTCTCTCTTTGTAGACATTCCAAATCATACACAGCACATTGATTGGAAAAATAACCAGAATTAGCAGAACCTAAACCTAGGGCAAATTCCACAGAATATGGGACCGAAGGTTCACCTAAATGATCTTTACCATCCATTGAGGACAATACATTATTAGTCTCTATAGACGAATCATCTTCCTGTACAAAAAACTTTTTCAAAGTAAGTTTCCTCACAAACTGATTAACATCTATGATGGTATTTAATAGATCAAAATGTTTCTTGGGAGCAAACCCCAAACCTTTGGATAATACGTCCAATTGTACTGGGGTTAAAACTCTAGCAGACACATTCAATACTGCCTGCCACGACCCCTCACGTGTCATCTTGTTCCTCCTCTTCCCCTTGGACCCCCTCCTCGTGTGCCTTGATTTAGATGGGACTGTGGATAATTCCGGGGTTGTTGCCGTGACGATTCCTTGAAACTCTGCCGTGCTGACATCATACCCCGCCTTGCTCCCCGGTTTTTTGATACCTCAGAACCACTACGGGAAGAGTCCATGAAGACTTCATTTGAAACACTTATTCTTTCATCCTGTTGGAAAGAAAAGGTAGAGGCAGGACTCTGTTCGACAGTATCGCTGTCTACACTAGTGAAACTGACACATTTATCTTGTTTGTCAGATCTCAATATTGATTTGTTAGAAGATTCTTTCCTAAAAGTATTTCTTCTAATCCTCCTCTCTTGGGGCCACGTATAAACCCTATTCTTATCATAATCCTCAGAATCCCTAACAAATTTCCTCGATTTGATGAGGGTGATATTATGCTCCAATTTCTGAATCTTAGTTTTCATATCATCATTGAAGGAAGTAAATCTATCAATCTCACTATTTGCCTTTAAATGTACTTGTAGTGACTCCAAATCCTTCCTCAAAGTAGTGTAAGTTCCTTGTTTAAATTTCAAAATTAATTCCATTAGCCGTATGGAGCAATCATTCAAAATTGTATGCCATTCAGTCATAAAGTCACCCTCATCTTGTGCAAAAGTGGGAAATTTCATAATCCGTAAACCTCTAGGTATCATTTTATTGGCTATATATTTCTCTAGGGTAGTTATATCCCACCATGTTTTTACTTCTTTAGTCATCGTTTTCTCCAATTTAGAATATGACATATCCAGATCAAATAGTGCATCCCCTGTATAGGGGGTTTCCAATGAAAACACTTGCTGTGCTCGCTGCATACGCTGTGATTGTAATAAAAATATATCAGATATGTCTTCAATTTGCAATCCAACATGTGAAACCACTTCGTCTGGTTGTCCTTCCATTATCTATATATGCTGCAACCGCACTTCAAGAAATAGATATTCTCGCAGTTAAAAATAAAGATATCACTAAACCAGTGGGTAAACATTTCATGGATTGCTCGGAAGGGGACATTAATATGTTCTCCTTTCAGGGTATAGAACGTATCACATCACATGAGAGAGGTGGTGATATTCACATCACATTAGATAAAGCGGAGGTTAGATGGATTTTGCTTCTTTGTACTCGGAAACCTTTTGGGTTAAACTCTGAACATGATGTCAGCTTATTTATACATAGGTAGTTTTGTATTTGTACTAAGTGTTAGTACATTTTTTATGTATATTTACTCCCATGTCTATTGAGTATCAATATATGTGAATGAGGTCATCGTGCGATTTGACATCTTTTTGTGTCTATTTAGGGGCACTACTGTAATTTATAATATCTATATGTATGTCTATGTCTTATTTAGCATGAGACACATTCACAAGTATTGTATATATGTTTCCTGTTATTCCTGTCTATATGTCAGTTATTTTCCTTTAAATGTGGGATAGAAAGGGTTAACATCCCTGGAACTGGGTAGATACCATTTTCAGCTTTGGGATTGGTTTTTGAATCAGATGTGATATCGTAGTTTGATTTATGGAGTGGTAATTGAAACACCTGATTCACTGACTATAAAGGTAACCTTTGTATTTTACACAGTGAGCCTATGATTAAATGTAATTTTACATGAAACGCGTTAGGCGCTTTGTGTAGCTATCGTGTCTCCATTATGTTTTCCATACTCTCCATACAGTGTTTTTATTCGTTTTTGTATCTTTTGCAATAAAAATTGGATATATTTTTTATCGCTGTGTGGAGTCTTTGGATGTTCCTGAGCGTGGCGGGTCCGTCGAGCGCTCCTTACCAGGTTGTCCCTTAGAATATAGAATTTGGGCTCAGCTATCACCCACCACTGTCAGACTAATAGCAGTTGGTGAAGATAGCTGGGGAAACTGTAGGAGGCCTGACTGGATATATCACTCCCAAGGAGTCCAGATACGGTTGAAATCATCCCAGTTGTAGGTAACCATTGCATGCAATTTCTGTGTGGAGTAAAGATCTTGGGGCTTATTTACCCAAGAAGACAGGGAGGGAGGACTTTCAGACTTCCAATTTAGGGGGATAAGAGACTTAGCCACTTCAGAAGGTTAAGAAAGTTTCCCCATGGGTGTACGCTCCTCCCCAGTCTGTCTGGGACTGTATACACAAAGATTATCAGCAAAGGGTCAGATGGCAATGGAGATCCCAGTAGCATCCTGAATGTAGTCTTATCTAAGTCCAAAAAGGGGAAATTCTTGAACACATCAACTATATGTGCATCATAGAACCAAGGTCTAAGGAACATCTCCAACAGGATGTTGTTGTAGTCTCTGGGTACATATAATGTATGAGGGTTTTGATACCACCTTGTAAAGAGTTGCACTCCTTAATGGCAGCATCATGAGCAGAGGCCAGGAGGTTGCGGTGAATCCTCATCCACTCCTCCTGAGGGAATATGACAGACAGATCCAGCTCCCAGTCCCGCAGGAATCAATGTTTTAGGGGTGGAGAGGAAGAAAGTAGTACCTTGGACCATTTGGTCACTGGCTAATAGAATCTCTTGGTAACTTATCAGAAGTATTTCAAGTGGAGCAGGAGGGGGAGGTGACAAATCATAGTGCCAAAGCTGATTAGCAGGAAGATCATGATTGGCTACCAAATGTTCAAACTAGCTCACTGAGGTATTATCTATTAGGCTACCGACAGTATCCAGCTGCATTGAATGCCATAATTGATCTGAAGTAAAACACTGGTCTGCAGGGAAGGCCAAAATGAGGAGAAGGGGAGTTTGAGGGGACATTTATGGGATAAGGGAATACTTTGCATTTAGAGTAGACTAAAACAGGAGATGACCTAGAATACAGTGATTAGGAAAGGAGGAGGGAAAGGGAGCCGGACCAGACCAGCAGAGATGGTATAGGGCTATGTCTGGAGAAAATAACTAGATACAGTCCACCTATTCCTTCTCAGGGTTATGCAAAAGGTCTGAGAAGAGTAGAAGAATTATAGTAGAGGGATAAGTCTGGGACTCCCATATCGCTGTCTGAGGGTAAACATCATAGGTAAGACAGTAGGAGTCTCGGTCTTTTGAATTTCCTGATGAATGTATTCATAATATAATGCTTTAATAAGGTGTACAGGAATTTGGACTGGTAGAATGTTAAAGAAATATAGGATTTTTGGTAACAATCAGTTTGGAGAGATTCCTGAATGAAGAAATAAAAAGGGTATTTTGTCTTTCCATTTCAAATCTAAGAGATGTGATGAGTGAAGGAAGGTTAGCATGTAAGCATTGTTGCAGTTTTTGATCTACCACTTTACTCCCACATCCCTGCACTGCTACACCTTTCCCCCTTCCCCTTTTGCATTTGCTGGACATTACTCAACTACTGTACGTGTTTTTACTCTTACGGTATGGACGGTGATGTCTTGCCTTGACCCTCAACAAAATTCTCAATGTTGTCTGCTGTCTATCAAGACGGCCTCAGTCACAGAGTTCACATCAGGCTTCCAGTCAGCTCTCTGTCACCTAATATATTTATTTTTTAATTATTTATGTATTTTTTTTTTAATTTAATTATTTTATTTTCTAAAGTTGCCCACCCTTTTCACAGTTAGTGTTCCCCCGCACAGAGACAATAAAAGCAAAATAAGCAAGTAAATTGGACCCCAGCTGCCTGTGTCTTGCCAGTCAGTCACACCACATTTTGGGGTATTTGGGGTCAATCTCCTTCCTCCCTGCTTCTCTCGTAGAGTGCCCCTAGATGCCCCTAATACAGAGAACAAATGTCCTACCTAAAAAACTCCTTAAACTAAGCTTCAATTCCCCTTTCTCTGTCGTCCAATACAGGTTACTGGTAACTTTGAGTAGGCAATCATCCCCTTTAAGTAGGCAGGAACAATTCTAGAAGTGAATGCAGGGGGTGGAGCCTACCTTCCCTTCTTGGCTGCAGCTAGCCAATCAGCTCCATTAGGTTTTGTTCCTTGGTGAAGACACAGGCAAGAGAACAGTTCTGCTATAGTTTTAGCTAATTTTTTATTTTTCTGTTAGATATGGAATACCACCATTAGGCAGATTACCATAACTGACAATGCCCTTAGATGTGACTAGCTCAGTATCCAGGTGCTTTTTGTGGGTTCAAAAATCTTGGGTTCAAGTTCTTTCCTCAGGAATTGCCCACTGAGGTTTCTTCTTAATACATGGTAATCTGAAGACAGAAGATCTGCAGGAAAGGTGAGCAGCCCTTTGAGTGCTGCAGGTTCACATGTCCCACAGTGCCCCTCCGCACAGGGGTTTTCCTTTGGAGTTCCTTTTGCACACTTCTGCAATCATTGGGTTTATGTGTATGACTGTTGGGTGTTTTGGAGCGAGCTTCTGTGGTAAGTTAAGCCTTTGGCTGCTGGTTTTGCATCTTTTGGGGGTTTATTGGCACTTTCCCTACTGGGTTCAGTGTTTTTTGGGTTTGCTTACATGTTCTAGTGATGTTTCATGTAATTTTAATTCATAGTTTCAACTTTGCAAAATTTGTGTTCCGTGCCTTTAAGGTGCGCTTTTACCGCATAGACGCCATTGCTCCTTTCACTTCTATGGGACTGTACAGTTTGGAACATATCTCTGCAACCGCTCAACATAGCATCTTCAGAGATGGCTCATTTTAATTGTCTGCCCTTGCTCTGTCATCCGGTTAACGTTTTATGTGTGTTGGGGGGCTCAGGGGGCTTCCGGCACTCTTAGAGTACTTTTTCCGGGAAAACTGCATTTCCCATGAGCGCTTGCTTCGCGTGCTAGTTTCTGATTGGCTCCTGCCACAGCAGCCATTTTGTGCCTTTTCCTGAACGAGTATCCTACGCAGGACTTGGACTCGCCTTCTCTCCTGTGCAGATTAACCCTTCACCTGCCAGATAAGCGATTTCTGGGGGTGAAATTTTAATCTTACACACTGTATTTGGGTGATTCCTTATACTTTAAATGTTTTGACACTTTGAGAATGTCTAATCCGTTAGAGCTTGGGGCCAGGCCTAAGACTAAGGATGCTGGGGTCTCTGTGTCCCCTATTGCTCATTGCTCCTCATGTCATTCAGGGTTACCTAGTGAATTCTCAAGTCATTTATGGCAGCATGTTCTGATGTTCCTGAGTCTCTCCCAGGGACCTCCAGCCTTGCATTAGAGCCAGTTTGGGTGCAAGAGTTCAAGGCTGCTACTAGAGACTTCCGGTCTACATTGCAACTCTTTCCATCCCAGTTACAGGGTGTCTTCCACTCCTGGCAGACCCCTTCTTCCATCAGATCTTCCCTGCCGAAACCGCAGGGAGTACCTGATGTTTCAGATTCCTCTGAGGAGGAACTGTTTGTGGATTCGGATGTTGAGGAATGTTCTGCTGTGAGCTCCCCTCCTCCCCTCAGTTTTCTCGGGACCCCTTTGAGGCTGATCCTGATCCCTTTTGCTGAGGGCTTGATCAGAGCTGTCTTAACAACCCTAAACATTCCCTTAGTTCAGGAGTTTTCTTTGGATTCCTTTGATGTATTTCAGGAGCCTAAAAGGCACTATACTTTTTTCACACCTAACCCCACTCTTGACCACCTTGTGTCTGATGAGTGGAAATCTCCGGACAGGAAACCTGTTTACAAGAAATTTTCCAAATTCTATGAGGCGGAGCTTGCTCAATGGGTTTATCCCCCCAAAGTGGATGCTTCTGTCTCCAGGCTAAATCCAATGCCTTGCCAGTTTCTGATGCTTTTGATCTGAAAGATTGGACTGAGAAGAAACTTGAGGTCTCCCTCAAGTCCATTTTTGCCACAGCTGGTACTGCTATGTGTCCAGCATTCGCTGCAGCATGGGTGAACCAGGCCATTGTGATCTGGACTGAACAGCTCACCCTGGCTGTCCATCAGAGTTCTCCTACTTTGGATATGTTGTGGCTTCTTGCCGACATTTCTGAGGCCCATTTGATGCCATCCTTTTGGTGGCAAGGGATTCCACCATATCTGTGGTTGCCAGACAAGCTCTTTGGCTCAAGATCTGGTCTGCTGACACTGCTTCCAAGAAAGATTTGCTCTCATTGCCTTTTCAAGACACCTCTTTGTTTGGGCCAGATATTAAGGATCTGATTAGTGAGGGGGTACAGGATCCCTTTCGCCTCTCTTCCTCCCTTTCAGTTTTTCCCCTCTCATATGCCCCAGGGCATTGAGAAACACCATTTGTTCAATGGCACTATCCAGGCCCTTCTGGACAAGGATGTTCTGGAACCCTTTCCAAATCAGGACAGAGGTATGGGTTTTTACTCAAACCTCTTTCTGGTCTCCAAGAAAGATGGTGGCTGTTGTCCCATTTTGGATTTGAAGGATCTCAATTCCTTTGTGATCAAGACTCATTATTACCAGGAGTCCCTAAGGACAGTGATTGCTGCTATGTCCCCGGGAGAATGCCTTGCCTCTCTGGATCTTCAGGACGTGTATCTGCACATCACCATTCATCCAGAGAGTCAGCAGTATCTCATATTTGCCTGCAACCAAGGGCACTTTCAGTTTTCAGCTATTCCCTTTGGTCTGACTATAGCTCCTTAAGTCTTCAGCTGTGTCCTGGGAGCTTTAGTGTCTGTCCTCCATCGGAACGGCATCTGCTTCTGAAAGCCCCTTCTGTGGAACTTCTTCATCAGCAGGTTCAGGACTGCACTCATGCTCTCACCCATCACAGGTGGATCATCAACATGGAAAGGTCAGATTTTGTCCCATCCTAGCGTCTGGTCTTCCTGGGCCTTCTCTTCAACACTCAGCAGAGCATGGTGTTTCTCACGGATGAGGTGGCTCACCAGATCACCCTCAGGGTTTCTGCTTTTCTGGCTCATAATCTAGTTCCAGCCAAGAAGCTGTCCTCTCTAGTGGGGAAATTCATCTCCACCATAGAAGCGATCCCATTTGCCATGGCTCACACTGGAGAACTCCAGAGGTTTGTGAAACAGGTGTGCAGGGGTCAGCCGGACCTTCTGAAGATGTCAGTATCCCTCCTTCTTCTCGACCTCTCCAATCTGCTGAAGGGCAAATTCTTCCTGGTATCCTTCTGGACCACTGTGACGAAGGATGCCAGCCTCTCTGGCTGGGGAGCGGTCTTGGGTCTCCTGAGTGTTCAGGGTCAGTGGTCTCTGGAGGAATCTCTCCTTTCCATCAACATGTTGGAGCTTTGGGCGATATTTCATGCCCTTCGCCATTGGACACCCCAACTGGAAGAATGCCCAATCCGGGTCCAGTTCGACAACGCCACGGCCGTGGCTTATACCAACAAGCAGGGCAGAACAAGAATTCTTGCCATATGTCATTCTGATTGCTCCATACTGACCTCGACAGGCTTGGTTTCTGCACCTTCTGGATCTGTCGGTGGCGGAGCCATTCCAGCTTCCTTGCCGTCCGGATCTTCTTCTACAGGGTTACCAGTGGAAGGAGGATGTTCATCGTCTAGCTTTGATGGCTTGGAAATTGAATCCTCAATACTTAAGAAGAAAGGTTTTTCTTCTGGTGTGGTGGCTACTATGCTTAGTACGCTTAGTACCTTCTAAGGCCTACTACTGTGTCTGGTTGACCTTTCTCTCTTGGTGTGCTGATAGGGACTTTTCTCAGGATTTTAATCTGCCTATGGTTGTGGCTTTCTTGCAGGATGGTGTGGATAAGGGCCTCAGTTTGAGTTCCCTTAAGGTTCAGACTTCTGCTCTGTTTTCTTTCAGAGGTGCATTGCTATTCTTCCTGATGTCAAGGTTTTCTTCCAGGGCGTTGCTCATACTCATCCTGTTTTCAAGACTCCCACTCCTCAGTGGGATCTTAACTTGGTTTTGGGCCCTTTGAATCCTTGGCTACAATGCTCCATGCCTGGTGACATGGAAAATGGCCTTTTCTCCTGGAGATCGTGTCTGTCCACCGCGTCGCGGAGTTACATGCTCTGTCTTGTAGACCACCCTTTTTGGTGTTTCACAAAGACAAGGCGGTGCTTTGCACTTCGAAGGATTTTCTCCCGAAGGTGGTCTCTGAGTTCCACATTAATCAGGAGATTGTGGTGCCTTCTCTCTGCCCTGACCCTACCTCTGACAAGGAGAGATATCTCCACTTGTTAGATGTGGTGCTTTGTCTCAAGTTTTATGTATATCGCACTGAGTCCATTAGACAGTCTGACGTGCTGTTCATCATTCCTGAGGGCCCCAGGGCAGGGAGACCTGCATCCATAGTGACTGTTGCATCTTGGATCAAGTTCACTATTCGCAAGTGTCACGGTTTATTACGACTCTCAGACACAAAGTTAAGTAAAAACACAACTTTATTGAAATAATTTAATAGGTGATCCCTTAGGATTCCAACATGACATACAACATACAAATATAGCGAGATACAGATACAGGCTGTACCGGTCCTGCCAATAAACTAGGCAAGACAGCCAATGATCCAATCCAGTAGGCTCTACCGGCCTTGCCAATACAGGGTAAGGCAACCTGCAGAAGGAGTAAATACCAGGTTCTACCGGCCTTACCAATACCGGACAAGGCAGCCCAAGGAGCTAACAAGGCTCTACAGGTCTTGCCAATATACCGGGCAAGACAGCCGTTGATCTAAAGCTGTAGGCTCTACCGGCCTTGCCAATACCAGGTAAGGCAACCTGCTGATGGAATTTATACCAGGTTCTACCGGCCTTACCAATACCGGGCAAGGCAGCCCAAATAGTCTCACAAAAGGCTCTACCGGCCTTGCCAATACCGGGTAAGGCAACCCACAGATGGACTGTATACCAGGTTCTACCGACCTTACCAATACCGAGCAAGGCAGCCCAACGGAACTCACTCAGTGATGTTCAACAGTGAGTATATTCAGAATGCTCATAGAGCAAACCAGCGACCGCACGCTGGGACCAACAGCAATGTAAATAGCCACAAGGCTTTGGAGCAAACCAGCGACCGCACTCTGGTACCAACAGTAGTGTGTAGCTGCAGGGCTTTAGAGCAAACCAGCGTCCACACACTGGGACCAACAATAACCTGTAGCCACAACGCTTTGGGAGCAAACCAGCGTCCGCACGCTGGGACCAACAGTAATGTGTAGCCGCAAGGCTTTGGAGCAAACCAGCGTCCGCACGCTGGGACCAACAATAACGTGTAGCCGCAAGGCTTTGGGAGCAAACTAGCGTCCGCACGCTGGGACCAACAGTAATGTATAGCCGCAAGGCTTTGGAGCAAACCAGCGTCCGCATGCTGGGACCAACAGTAATGTATAGCCGCAAGGCTTTGGGAACAAACCAGCGTCCGCACACTGGGACCAACAGTAATGTGTAGCCGCAAGGCTTTGGGAGCAAACCAGGGTCCGCACGCTGGGACCAACAGTAACAGGTACAGCCGAAAGGCTTCACGCAGCCACCGCACTGGAGTTAAGAATGTCGCCAAGGCGATCAGATGTCAGGAATACATCTGGCTGGACAAGCGATGACAGGAACTCACAGGAAACCAAGCATACTGGAAAGCTCCGTGAAGGCGATCAGCAGGAAACATCAATCTCACAGAACTAGGCCGGAACACACTGGAATGATTCTGCTGACAGGAGATTCAGGAACAGAATGCATTCTGGAACTCAGGAACACAGGTCCAGGTGCTGAAGAATACTGGAACATGTTCAAAGCTAAAGTGGTCAGAGACACCACGAAAGGGCAACAATAGTATGCCCAAACTAGGTTTAAATAGGCAGCCTAAGGAGGGACAAAGGCAGACAACCAATAGGAGCCCCCTAATGGTGACTGACAGGGAATTGCAACAATCACGGGCACCGTGATAGTAAGGCTTACGAGCTAAGGAAGAAGCCTGTTCCCTTTTGGGTCATGGCTCATTCTACTTGATCTATTGGGGCTTCTTGGGCTTACAAAAATCAGGCCTCCTCTGATCAGTTGTGCAAGGCTGCCACTTGGTCGTCTGTGCACACTTTTTCAAAGCACTACCGTGTTGATATGCTGGCATCAGCTGACCCCAGTTTTGGGAGGAAGATCCTAGAGGCAGTCTGGTCTGTGTAGGATCTTCTTTGGTGCTTCCTTCACTTTTGAGCCCTGTTGGCGCTAGTTCAGTGTGCTGTGTAACAGTTCCTGGGGTGGTGTTACCCCTGTTCAGTGTCCATTGACACTAAATTTGTTTTGTTGGGCTATCTCTGATCTGATGGTTTATATCTGCTCTGGAGACTTTGGGGGCCTTGCGCCTGGTCCTTGCCTTATTTCCCGCATCTGGGAAACTTAATGGTTGAACATCCCAAAGTTACCAGTAACCTGTATTGGATGACAGAGAAAAGAGGATTTTAGTCTTACTTGTTAAATCCTTTTCTCTTAATCCATACATGTTACTGGTCTCCCACCCTGTCAAGGGACCATGCTTGGCCCTCCTGTGGCACACTGTGTGGGTCCTTCAGGGTCATACTCAAAGGAGTCTTCTTTCCCTTCTACTATCTAGTCAATAGTGTCTCAAATCTTACTGGATCTGATTGGCTAGCTGCAGCCAAGAAGGGAAGTGTAACGGTTTTAAAGACACTCAGACCAGTATGTGAAATAAAAACACAACTTATTTAGTGTAAGGTAATGCAAAGGTCCGCCCTCTAGTGGCGGTTGATAATACATCAGCAGTATAGACTGATAGGTACAAGTGTAAATGCACAAACGTATTACATGTACAAATACTCAGCAGTAGAATGGGATATAACCACAGAGGGTTAAGTCCTTGATAACAGTCAGTCTCAGATGTGGATGTTTGGCACGCCCTGGGTGTTATAAGGCTGTGCTGGAGACAAAGTTCACCATATACTGGATACAGGACTGCCTCGCCAAGGGGTTCAGTAAAAAGCAGAACAGGAATCCAACTAGCCCCCTCGGGCATACCTACTGGAACTGCTTCTGCTAGTGCAAGTGAAAATAGCCCCCACGGGCGTAACTGGAACCGGCCTGCAATGCAAGAGCTGCTAAGCCTCCTCAGACTTAACCGGATACTGGAATTTGACGTGCAAGAGCCAGTAGCCCCACGGGCGTTGTTACCGGATTTGCTAGCGCTGAAGCCTTTGCCTGCCACCACTCTGTATAACGGATATCACCCAGCAATACAATGAGAAAGAGCCTTAGGTGCCCAACCGGCCCAACAGACGTGAATACTCTGCAAAGGAAGTATGGAGTTGCCGACGATGAGCGGCCAACTCAGCAGGAGTATCACCGAGAACGAGGCTTGTACTGGAGTAGAGAGAGTGAGACCAAGGCAGCACTGCTAGGGTTAAAAGGCACGTTTACTCGAGGCTTTCAGCGAACCGCAAGGCTCTGCAGTATGAGGGAGGCGTACTGAAACACACACACAGCTCTGCACGGGTAGATACACTGCACTGATCGGGGTAACACCAGGCAAGGTAGTCACACAAAGACTGGAACAGCAGATAATAATGTCGCGGCGGCGACAACTGGAACGCAGGTCACTGGAACAAGCTGGAAGTCGATCTTCTGAGCAGGAAGTCAGCCAGGCCGGGTCGGAGCACGTAGGAGGTAGTCATACAAGCCGGGTCATACACAAGCAGGAACGTCAGCCAAACCGGGTCAGGATCCAAGGGTGGTAGTCAGACGGGCCGGATCATACACAAACAGGAACACTGGAGAATAGTCAGGACAAGCCGATTCAGTACACGGGAATCCAGAACACAGGAACACAGCAACAGTACTACTGGCTCAGAAACACCACGAAAGGGCATCTGACAGGTGTCTGGGCCAGGCATAAGAAGGTCACCAGGGGCGGGCCAAACTGGCTCAACAAATCAGAGCGAACCACAGGGAAGAGTGACATGAATCACTGGCACTGTGATAGGAAGGTAGGCTCCACCCCATGCATTCAATTCTAGAATTGTTCCTGCCTACTTAAAGAGGTGGATCACCTACCCAAAGTTACCAGTAACCTGTATGGACTAAGTGAAAATGATTTAACAGGTAAGACTAAAGTCCTCTTTTAATTGCCTATATTCTCTAGCTTAAAAACATGCTGCTTTCTCCTCTCACAAACACAAAATGGCATTCTGTGAGAGCTTGACATGCTTTTATATGGTTGTAGAAAAGTAGAGAAAGCTTTCATGTGGTGGACAAAAATTTTCCTTCCCATTGATTGCAATGCAATGAGCTAGGTGAAAAAAGCAGGAAAAAAGCCACTTTTTTCTGGAAATTTTTGGCCAAGCAGAATGTGCCATTTTTCACCAGTTTTTGTTTGAGGTGAAAGTTTTCTCCCATCCTTAATTAATATCACTGATTTCACTGAAATGAAAACATTAGAAAAAAGTAGAATATATTCTTGTTGTGGGAAATTTCGTTTAACACAAGAAGTGCCATTTTTCACAAGTTGTGCTTTTGAGGCCAAAAGTTTTGCCCTTGCAACTGGTGTGCAAAAATGTTTCCAGAGGGTGGTGCTAAGTGAGATAAAGTGCATTTTTAAATCCCGTCAAAGGTAACAACATTTTTGCTAAATGCTTTTAAGCCTTTTTGTGCCAAACAAATGTGAAATGCATGTCACAGATACATGGATATTAATGGGTTAAAGGGAGAAAAAGAGGAAGGTAAGGTGAGCTAGTGGAAATTACTTGTGTCAGCTGTGCTAGCAGGGTACTGCATAGCCCAAAAAAAGAAAAATGCTAATCGCTTGAAACTCATTTTAATAAATTAAACACATCTAATACAAGAAAATATAGATAAGTCAATTTGTTAAATAAATGAAGAGCCACTTATTCATAGACTAAGGTGGTTCTTTCACATTCTCATTAAGTCATTCAAAAGCTGTGAGATCTCTAACTTTAATTCTACCCATTTCTTATGTGATGAGGGCAAAATGTGTCATCTATGACATCACTTTCAACAACATGATAGAACCTGTAGATAACAGACAGTTCTTTGGTGTCTTAGACTCAGTATAGTTTATTTAAGATTTTATTTTCTACTGCTGGATATTTTCCTTCAAATGTCAAAATATGCTAATACAAATGCTAATGCAATCCCGAATTTTTTTTTTATATGTTAAGTTACTGCTAATATTTCACAGTATTTTATGCTTGTTTTAAAAAAGCCAATCATTTTAGCACCTCAGAACACTTTTTTGGCTAATTTCTCAAGATGTAATATACATTGGTATTTCATTTTATGATTGTGCTTGTTATTTTACATAAACACAATTATTTTCACAGTTATTGCTTGCTGAGACACTAATGTATTCAAAGGACATATTTGAAACACATCACACATTTAAATTGCTTTTATGCATTTTCAGGATGAAACTAAGCTATAAATCATATAAATATTACATACAAAACCATATACATTTAAATGTAATGGCTCAATTATATGGAATTGTGAGCAGAATCTTGTATATCTGCAGTTTCATTTTTCATTTTATTGTTGTGTATAAAGGTTTATTTTTTATCATTGTGTGTGGTGTGTGCGTGTGGTGTGTGTGTGTATATATATATATATATATATATATATATATATAGATAGATAGATAGATACTATATATAAAATGTTCAATTTAAATTAGCGGTGTTAGTCCATTGGTGTACAGGTCAAATGAATGAGTCCTGCAGTATGTAATAATACCTTTATTATTATACTAACATTCAATTATATTGAGACAAGCTTTCAAGAGAGATGCTCACTTTATCATGTCTAAAGCATACTGGCCAGGATAGGGCCAACACATTGATGGAATAAACCAGCACATTTATTACATTGAAGAAGTCCTGTGAGTGCAAATCTTCCTATGGATTTTGTTATTCTGTCATTGGTTGCATTAGCACCCAGGCCAGAGGCTTGAGTATTAAAGTGAGTGCACAGACATGGGAATGGGAAGTATAGATATCTCTCTCTCCCCTATATATATATATATATATATATATATATATATATATATACACTATAAAAGAAGAAGTAGTCAGGTGACCACAAATTCTATGTCCATGCAGCACACACCCCAGGGAAGCAGCTAGGAGGAGATTTGCATATATTGCCAAAGCCCAGTATTACACATTCAATTATAATACACACACCATGGGGCTGGAACATATCAGCACATATGCAGATCTCCTATACACTGCCTGAGCCCAACATACACACCCCTGGGTGCAGTTAGGAGGAGATTAGCATATCTCCTATACACTGCCTCAGTACAACATACACACAGCCATTTACATTTCCACACCCCTCACTATCCCTCCATTGAAAAAAAAAAAAATGTATGATACTCTCCTCTTGGGAAAAAAAAATTCACCCACCACTACATTCTGTTTTTCCTACAAACAGTGCTGTTTTCACTACAGCATTTGCCAAAAATCACGTGGAGTACATTCAGCACACTCCAACACTGTTTCACTAATGTACACTGTTAATACACATCTTGTGCCTTAACCATTTGACTACCAAAGAGGTGCACAATGCACTACAAACTCGCTTCACTATGATATATTAACTGTTTCAGTGGCCCACAACACATTAATTTCCAGTGCATTATGTACCACTCTGGATTAAAGGGGTTACAGGCTGCTCTACTACTCTGCTCTGCAACGCATTAATTACAAATGATTTACCTTACACTGTGCCTGCGGCACCACCATTACTGAGATCCCAAAAGTGAGTGGAGTGCTCTCGGCGAAGAAGAAGAAACTGTGCAAACTGGAATCACCCCATATGACAGGGCTAGGGCAATCCACAGCTTGTATCTAAATGGAATTCACAATTCTGGGAATACCCATTCTTTTGGTATGTTCAGGACATACGGATGAAGGGGGAGTGATTTTCTCTGCAAGGAGTAGCCCTCCCCCACTATCTCCTCTTCCAAAAAACAAACATGCCCTTTCCTCCCTCTGCCACTCCTGTGATATGGTAATAGACTGAAAGAGCCTTCTTCAACACACACACACACCAAAATACATACACATGCACACAATATATACACACATGAAATATTCACACATACACACAATAAAAACACACAAAATACACACACACACACACATGCACCACACCCATGCAATATATATGCACAACAGACATACACATGCACCACACACACATGCAATACATATGCATAACACAGACACACACATGCGCCACACACACAATACATACATGCATGCAATACACATGCAAAGCAGAAACAGACAATGCACAAACAATAAACAAAAAACACTCAACACCTAACACACACACACAACACACATGCCCACAACACACACATACACCCACAACACACACAAAAAAACACACAATATACACATGCATGAAAAAAACATGCACTACACACACACAGGCAATACACAGACACACAGTACATGACACCACACACAATACACACATACAAACACACACGCAAAACTCATACAAAAACAATGAACACAACACAATAAATAAAACACAATACATACAACATAAACAAATACATGTGAAAAACACACACAAAATTCACATACACATGCAGTACTCACATGCACAACACAATACACAAACACAGAACACACATAGGTAATACACAAACACACAACACTCAGAAAATAAACAATCCAGTCATTAAGAACATTGACTCATTTACTGAATATTAGTACCCCTGAAGCACTCAAAGGATTTAATCCCCACGGGCAACACTGTGCCCTTTTGTTAGTGTATATACGTATATATTTATATATATATATATATATATATATATAAATCATAAAATTAAAGTGCGCCTCCAGGTAGAAATAAAAATGATAACACATAGTGGACAAAAGGCACAGGCCAAAGTTATTGCAGGCTTAATGAGGAGGGGATGATGATTATATATATATATATATATATATATATATATATATATATATATATTATTGTGCAAAAGTTTTAGGCAGGTGTGAAAAAATGCTGTAAAGTAAGAATGCTTTCAAAATTAGACAAGTTAATAGTTTATTTTTAGCAATTATCAAAATGCATAGTGAGTGAACAGAAGAAAAATCTAAATGAAATCAATATTTGGTGTGACCACCATTTGCCTATAAGAAAGTATTAATTCTTCTAGGTACACTTGCACAAAGTCAGAGCTTTTGTAGGCATATAGTCAGGTGTATGATTAACCAATTATACCAAACAGGTGCTAATGATCAACAATTTAATATGTGGTTGAAACAGAAACAGCTATATAGGAGGAACAAAACTGGGTGAGTAACAGCCAGCTAACTAGGTGAGGTTGCTGAAGACACTTTAATGTTAAAAGTCACGCACCATGGCAAGACTGAGCACAGCAACAAGACACAAGGTAGTTATACTGCATCACCAAGGTCTCTCCCAGGCAAAATGTCAAGGCAGACAGGGGTTTCTAGATGTGCTGCCCAAGCTCTTTTGAAAAAGCACAAAGAAACTTACAGTGTTGAGGACAGTAGACACAGTGGTCAGTCAAGTGCAGCAGATGAAAGCTACATCATGCTTACTTCCCTTCACAATCAAAATATGTCCAGCATTGCCATCAGCTCATAATTGGCAGAAAACAATGGGACCCTGGTACACCCATCTACTGTCCAGAGAAGTCTGGTCAGAAGTGGTCTTCATGGAAGACTTGCAGCCAAAAAGCCAAACCTCTGATGTGGAAACAAGGCCAAGTGACTCAACTATGCAGGAAAACACTGGGGTTCAGAAAATGGCAGCAGGTGCTTTGGACTGATGAGTCAAAATTTTAAATATTTGACTGTAGCAGAAGGGCTGGAGAGCAGTACAAGAATGAGTGTCTGCAGGGAACAGTGAAGCATGGTGGAGGTTCCTTGCAAGTCCGGGGCTGCATTTTTGCAAATGGATTTGGGGATTTTATCAGAATTAATGGGCTCCTCTATGCTGAGAAGTACAGGCAGATATTTATCCATCATGCAATACCATAAGGGATGAATCTGCTTGGCCCCAAATTTATTCTGCAGCATGACAATGACCTCAAACTTACAGTTAAAGTCATTAAGAACTATCTTCAGTGTAAAGAGGAACAAGGAGCGCTGGAAGTGATGGTATGGCCCACACAGAGCCCTTATCTCAAAATCGAGTCTTCCTGGGATCCCATGAAGAGAGAGAAGCAACTGAGGCTGCTAAATACATAGAAGAACTGTGGTTAGTTCTCCAAGATATTTGGAACAACCTACCTGCAGAGTTCCTTAAAAAACTATGTGCAAGTGTACCTAGAAGAATTGATGCTCTTTTGAAGGCAGCAGGTGGTCACACCAAATATTGATTTGATACACTAATATGCTCAAACTTTAGTATTATTGTCATTAGTTTTGAAGAGTTATCATTTTTATATCTATCTGGAGGTACTCTCTAATTTTCTGTTCTGTTTCTTATTTCATTTTGGTTATATATTATACTATAGCTTGTAGGTGTTAGCCTACATATTGTCAATCATTGGTTCCTTTATAGTATAGCTAGTTTCCATCTTATAATTTGATGAAATTGTTTTCTTTTTTATGAGTGTCACATAAGCTGATAATGTCCCAGTTAATATTATTCAGTATTTTGTACTAGTTCCTCTAAGTGTGAAAGCATACTCTTAGATTTCATGTTAAGCATTCTAATGTATAAAGACTAAAGGCAGCCTGACAGAACCCAGTAATTCTTCGCACCCTCTGCCATTGAGCTGGTCTTCCTGCTGCCATAGGAAGTAGCTTTCAAGCCTCCAGAGAATGAAGGCCATTGTTTTTGTTTCCATATAGCCTACGTCAAAGGCTAACTAATCCTCAGAATACACAATGTTTATCCCAAGAGTTTTTAAAGTAGACTAGTCCCCTACCAGACTTTCAGTCCCATTTTTGCTATTTATTTTTCTGTCAGAAAATGAGCTTTGTTCTCTGATCTGGATGATAAAGTCTACATAATTAATTCCTTACATGTCCATATCACCTCTTTCCATTTTCTTAGGTCACAAGAACCTAACAGTTTCCACCACAATGGTGGAATAAATTATTAAGTAATAATAATAATACAAATCCTTTTAAGATGGAGGCTCCCATTGGAGGAAGGATATGGGAAAGATAACATTTTTTCATTTAATGGATATTCTGTTTTAGCCACTACCACTTCTACTGGAAAGCTATTCCATGTATCTTACACACTAAGTTTAAATTAGTGTTTTATCATTCTCCCTTCTCCAATTTCAGTGTGTCTTTGCTCTCTTTTCAGAAAAATACACCCATTCTTACAATTAAATAATCTATTTGATTTGGAATTTCTCTTCTGTGCTATACATATCAAATTCCTGGAGTATATTATGATTGTGTTAACTGATTACACTGTTCCCTATGCTTCAGTCATTACTTTATCCAGTCAACAACCACACTGAGTTCAATCTAAAACAAAGCAGCTTATGAATGAGCATTTGTGTGTGTGTGTGTGACAGTGACAAAGGATTTGAGAAAATCCATATAAGCTACATCTACCCTGGTCTATCATTTTAGGTACATAAAAGAAAAAAAATATTAAATAGGATCCTGCTGACATGGTTCTTTCACATCTGCAGATTTCAGCTATGCTATACTGCTTTCTCTCACAAAGAGTGTCTGATGATTTTACAATTACTGATATCAAATTCAATGGCACTCAAAGGGTAAAAACAGTCTGCAACACAACTGTATCTGCAAAAGATCATTGAGCATGCAAAATAACAATTTATATGTTTTAATTGATCAACAAAACTGCAAGGAAACTATTCTCCATCTTTCATTGATCTTTTGTAAAAGCAAACCTGAATAAATAATATTCTATGTGGAGAGAAATATCAGATATGAAAGATTTAGTGGAATGTTGTCATTACAAAATAAAACTGATGGATCAAGTTCAGAGATAATCACCATCCATGAGCATTATTTACAAACTGGTGGGCAGAAAAATGTCAAGAAATTTTTTAACACCTTGGATGCTACAGACATCACTAGCATATAATTGGTTAATATATTATATTTCAGCAGCCTGTAAGGCTGTAGAATTGTTTTAATGTAATCACTTTGTGCAATTAATACTTTTTTCTGCAAGAACTGATTTAAGTGCATTATTGTAATAGAACAAAATTTTTCTGGCCTTGACCCTGTCTCTAAAGCAAAAGATCCTCTTTATTGTGGCAGATGGATCCAACAGATTTTGGACAGAAAAAACAGACGTTTCTTTCTGCAGAAGAGAGGGCACCTTGAATACACTGTGGAAAAGGTTATGATCTCTTTCTGCAGACCTGTATAAACTCCTCAGCAGCTGAAAAGGTTATAAATTTTAGAAATTCCTGCATGACTGTAAACAATAAAACATCTAACTTAAACACTAAATAAAGACTAACATATTATATCTATATGTACAAAAGACATTTAGAAAATCAAAATCAAAATCTAATGTGTGGATCTTAGTTTGCTTAAGAAAAAGATTTATACCAGCAGGAACCAGGCCTTAGGACATCCAGGTATATCCTCGCTTTTTGCATTGGGAATTTGCTTTATTTTCTGTGTAAAGTAGATTTCCATTTTGCAATTTGATCCTCTTTCTGCATGGTTTTTCAGTAAAATGTATGAAGGACATTTTCCTTTACTTGTAAATATTCTAATATGTATTGTTTGCATTTATAAAAATAGAAACTATTAAAATACCTTAAGAAAAGTATACATAGTAGTACATTTGAGAAGTATATCTCTGTAAAATACTATATTATACATATTGTTTGAATATCTTGTAAGTTGGTAAGGAAGAAATAAAACTAATAAATACCCAGTTTGTCTATCATTACATAAACCCTGAGAATTATCAGAAATTAAAAGTGATATTTCTCATTGCATATATTAATATACATTTTTATTATACAATAAAGACATTGAGAAGCCTACTAGTATTTTTTTTTTATAATTGTCAATTAATTACACATTCATTATGTGGTAATGAAATGCTGCCATTTAAAATGTCCATAACCTCGTTGAGAGTAACTAGTCCACCAGACATTTTGTATTCCAGGTAAGTTTGACAATATTTAAAAACCTGTTCAGTAGTGCTTGATACTGAAAGGCCTTAAAATATATATTTTAGTGTATTTTGTCAATAGTTGTGAAATAGAATTTTTTTTTGCCTAGGAACAGGTTATGGAAAAAGAAAACAATAACCCTCCCCCCAAAAAACAAACAAACAAACTAACAAACATGATTACATGTGTAATTAGGGATAGAAATTCAAAAATTGGGAGCATGTTCAGTACCTATATCATGCACAGATTAATCTTCTTCTAATTTTCACTTAGATATGCAGGGCAATGAAATATTTACCTCTCCTAAACACTCAACAGTCTATACATGTTGGGGGTTGTATGCTTTGAGACCCTGTTCCTGTTTTCTTTGTTGGCTTTAAATATTTATATGAATTAGTACTAACACACAAGCATTAACAATGCCAGGGACTAAAATAAAATAAAAGGGACGCATGTTTATAAAGCAGAGACTCAGCAGCAATCTGACCCTTAGCACAAAAAGTGGGTAAAGAATGGGGCTTCTCTCTCTCTACCCCCTTTTTTGTGGTAAAACATTTGAGTCAATGTCACGGTTTGTTAAGACTCTCAGACGTAAGGTTTAGATAAAAACATAACTTTATTGAAAAGTTAAGGCAATCCCATAGGGTTTTCATACACATACAAACATCACATATATATAAGCAATTGACAATTGAGATAATACCGGCAAGGCAACCCAAGTGATACTGAAGGAATAGTGATAAGTAGGCTCTACCAGCCCTGCCAATACCGGGTAAGGCAACCGTAAGATGGTAACGTACCAGTTCTACCGGCCTTACCAATACCGGGCAGGGCAGCCTGAGGAATACACAAAGAATAGGCTCTACCGGCCCTGCCAATACCGGGTAAGGCAACCGTGGAGTGGCAACGTAACAGGTTCTACCGGCCTTACCAATACCAGGCAGGGCAGCCCAGAATGGATACCCAAGGATAGGCTCTACCGGCCCTGCCAATACCGGGTAAGGCAACCTAAAGGTGGCAACATGAAAGGTTCTACCGGCCTTACCAATACCGGGCAGGGCAGCCCAAGAAGGGAGACACCACTAAGACCAGTGACTGTCAGATGACAATGACAGTAGGATGGAAAATAGAGTATACGGTCAAGCTGTCTCACCCAAGGAGAGGCTAGTGTCGGTACACCTCTGAAACAAGTGCTGCTAGGACTGGACAGCACCAGAAACCTGACTGCAGGTCAGGGAGTAAACCAGCGTCCGCACGCTGGGACCAACAACTGTACCTTGAGCCGCAAGGCAACTGGAGTAAAACAGCGTCCGCACGCTGGAACCAACAGGCAGTAGAATGAGCCACAAGGCCAATGGAGCAAACCAGCGTCCGCACGCTGGCACCAACAGACAGTATTGTGAGCCGCAAGGCTAATGGAGTAAACCAACGTCCACACGCTGGGACCAACAGATAGCACAGTGAGCCGCAAGGCCAATGGAGTAAACTAGTGTCCACACGCTGGGACCAACAGACAGTATTGTGAACTGCAAGGCCAATGGAGCAAACCAGCGTCCGCACACTGGGACCAACAGACAGTATTGTGAGCCGCAAGGCCAATGGAGCAAACCAGCCTCCGCATGCTGGGACCAACAGACAGAATTGTGAGCCGCAAGGCTAATGGAGTAAACCAGCGTCCGCACGCTGGGACCAACAGACAGTATTGTGAGCCGCAAGGCTAATGGAGTAAACCAGCGTCCGCACGCTGGGACCAACAGACAGAATGTCGCCGGAGCGACAGGAAAGAAATATCGCCACAGGAACTGAACACAGGAAACAGCAGGAGCAGGCTGAGGCTCAACCGGGAAGAGCACCGCAAGTCGGCTGGCAACCGGAACGACAGCAACCGGAACCGGACTGGAACTGACAAGCAGGCAGGAACACAGGAACAGGTAAACTCAGGAACTCAGGAACTCAAGAACTCAGGAACAGGCCCAATAGCTTCAGCAGACAGGCAAAGTGAATGCTGTCAGAGACACCACGAAAGGGCAACTAAAGGGTGCCCAGACTGAGTTTAAAAAGGCAACCAGAGGTGGGCTGACTGCAGATAGCCAATGGGAGCCCCCTGCAGGTGATAGACAGAGAACTGCAGCAATCACGGGCACCGTGATAGTCAAGTCTAATATTCCAAGTCTCCGTCAATAACAATCTGAGAATGTATTTGCTGGTGGTAGGCTATTTAGAACATGTAACCCAGTGGAGTTCAAGAGCCCAATCATAGGCTGCAATAGTCTCTAAAGATTTGTTATGTTCAATCACAAGCTACATAACCAATTTCAGTGATGACCCTATATACTGATTATTATTTTAGCAGAGTTTTTTTTAAGACAGACATATTCTTTATTTTATACTCTCAATCCCATTTTAAGAGGTGAAGAAAGTTGGGTGCATCGATGATAAACATGTGATTTTAGTGTTAAAATGTTAATGCTATTATTTTTTAGTCCTTTAATACCGCCGGGGTAGGTAACCAGGGCTCAAAATTTACACTCGCCACTAGCCAATGGCGAGTGAAAATTTAGCCCTGGCGAGTAGAAATTCTGCCCTGGTGGATATGTTTTGGCTTGCAGTAACTAGTAACTTTTCAGGTCTGGCTAGTAGCAAAGGACTTAAAATTATAAGTCCTGAGGTAACACATAGTAGAGAGCACTTATAGGGTTTTTTTAATTTCTATTACAAAACAGGCAAACAGTACAATATCAACATTCATACAATCATTTTGTTTCTGTTCTAACATAGTCTCCAATTCTCTCTTATAATTTCCTATATTCCTTAATGTTTCAATCTTAACTTCTTTTATAATAGTATTTATTACCACATTCTATTTACCCCATGTTTACATTTATATTCATGCCTATTCTATCACTCAGCACATGAGCATAAGAGCCTATCCTGTCATTACCCCCAATTCTTTCTAATTTGACTCTGTTAATAATTTCATATAGTCTTCCCACCACTTAATCCTTATTATACCAACTTTATTAGACCGAAAAACCCCCATTTCCATCTTCCCTTGCCATATAATTTGATTTTTAATCATGCCTCACGTGGGAGTTTGTGTTGTCTTCCGATATCTTGTCATTAATATTTTTGTAGCCATTAAAAGGTTTACTACCCACATATATCTGCATTTATTAAGCGTAGGTACATTTAAGTGTAATAATGCAATAGAGGGTGATAATGGGATAGTTATTAGGCATATACTGGACAGAAATTCAAACTTTTTTCCCACATTCTGTTTAATTCTCCACATTTCCACCAGATATGCATGTAATCCCCAGCTTCTTGATTACATCACCAACACAAACCATCTGTGTTACCAAAAATCCTTAATAAACGTTTGAGAACTAAATACCACCTGTTTATTATCTTATAATGGGTCTCTAGTAAATTCACATAGTGTAGTTCCATCTTTAAATTATTTATTGATTCATTCCAATCCGATCTATTAATATGCATGTCTAAATCTCTCTCCCATTTATTTATTGCAGGAATATGCACATCCTTGCTCTAACGTGGTCGAGACCTTCCTTAAATAATTTGTATTAGTCTCCCCTGTAATCAATTCCTCTAGCTTAATACCCACCATAGGCTCCAGGATTATCAAATACTTGTCTAGGTACCCCTTTAACCTTAAATAATTCAATATTTCTTTATGAGGAAGAGAATATTCCCTCTTAAGACAGTGGAATGATTTCATCTTCCCTTGCGTAATCAAATTATCTAAGGTATGGATCCTCCTTTTACTCCATTCCTTCAGATTAATATCTTCTATCAGATCTTTTAATCTTTTTACCCTTGTTCCTGCTTTTTAATTTCCAAAATCCCGAAAGCAAGGTCTTTTGATTTGCAGCATCTGCTTCTATTTGATAGCATGTATCTTAATTAAAATAACCCTATTGTGTAATGAATATATGCGATAGCCTTATTGCCTCATAATATCTTTTTATATTCTGGTAGCCAACTCCACCAGTCTCAGGTTTCAAAGTTGACATATATCTACTCTGTCGGGATGTTTTATTTTGCCAGATAAATTTATCCATAGAGCTCTGTATTAAATTTAACCAGGATTCTGGAAAATTCAGGGGTATTTGACAAAAACAATATAGCCATTTAGATAGATAGTAAGTCTTTACACAGTTAACTCTCCCCATCCATGAGAAATAATAATGTTTCCATTCCTTAAAATCTCTATTCATTGGTTTTAATAATGGGAGCATATTTACTTCCACAAGGTTCTGTATTTGAGCCGGTATATTTATACCTAAATATTTAATTTTGTCTGTTACCCATTCAGATTTGAACCTACTTCTAAGGTCTCTCAATCTCTCCTTGGATACATTTTTAATTAAAGCAGTAGACTTATCCATGCTCAATTTGTATCCAGAATGTGTAGAATATTTATCTAAGACCCTTAATAGCTTTGCAATGGATTCCTACAGTTCTATAAGTGTAAGTAATATATCGTCCACATACATAGTTTGTATCTCACCCCCTCAAAACCTTTACTCTTATTCTCTGTAGTAGAGACCGCTAAGGGCTCCAATTATACAAAAGGGGTGATAACGGACAACCTTATCTTGTTCTATTAAATATAGAGAACCAATCTGAGACAAAATTTGAACTAACCACCCTAGCCTTTGGTGCAGAGTATAGTGTAATAACCACGTGAAGTATTCTTCCCTCAAAACCAAATCCTCTCAAGGCCATAAACATGTAATTCCATGTAAACCTATCAAAGGCTTTCTCTCCATCAAGCGAGAGAGCGCTACAAAGGGTATGATATTTCTATCCATTATCTCAAAAATATCAATCATACGTCTTGTATTACATTGCGGTATTCTACCAGGAATAAACCCTACTTGATCCTTATCAATTATCTTACAAATAACTAAATTTAAATCTGTATTCAACAGAGATATCGGACGATGTTATAATGTAATTGAATGTTTTAGTAAGATAACCCATCAGGTTATCTCATAGTTTTTTATAAAAGATACCCCCAAAACCATCTGGCCCTGGGGCTTTATTCAAATTAATTTTATTAACCCTGCATATTACTTCCTCCTCTCTTATAGGTACATTTAATACTTCCAAGTCTTCTTCTTTATTCCTATGCAACTCAGCACTTAACTTAATAAAATGTCCCCTAATTGCACTCTTATAAGCAAACCAAACAATTGGGGACTTCCTTCTCTCCATTTTCTTGAAAATATTTTTCTGTAATTAACTTAATATAATCTGTTTTTTTGATTTCCCAGAATCCTGGTATCTAATTTCCATTCTGGTCTAAATTAATTATGAGTATCTTTAAGGTCTGCCATTACTGGGCTGTGATCTGACCACGTTATATCTTTTATATATACTTGTTTGTCTGTTTAATCAAAGCCAAATCCCCTAAAGTAAGATCAATACGCTAATAAGCGTGGTGCGAAGCGGAGTAGCATGTAATTCCCATGGATGCCAAATTCTCCATATATCATAGAGTGAGTTGTTTCTTAATATTGTTTGAAAATTGTTAGCATCTTTCCTTTTGTCTTGTGTTAACTCCCTGTCTGTAGATCTTCTATCAACTAATGGATCTATTATGTTGTTAAAGTGCCCCATCATGACCACTGTCCCCTGTTTTATCCTATATGCTTTATTGATCTCTTTACTAGTAAATCAATTATTCGGACCATTAGGTGCATATATATATTTAATATAGTATATATCATGTTATTCAGTTCACAAATCACAATTATATATCTCCCTTTAGGGTCTAATTCCTGGTGTATTATTCTGCTTGTAACTTCTCTAGAAAACAGCATCGCAACCCGCCTTTTTTCTGTATTAATGAGGCGCTAGTAACTAGAGGAAAGAATCTTGACTTTAACATATCCTCACTCCCTCTACTCCAATGTATCTCCTGTATTGCACATACCTGAACCTTCTCCTTTTTTAAAAATTCAATCAATATTCTCCTTTTTTGAGGTGAGTTTAATAGATGTGTGTTCAGTCATAAATTTAATCATCCATTATTCCAATGGCTTTTACCAGACATATATGCCCTTCTCTCCTGTGCCATACCACCATGTTAACAACAAATACATTCACCCTACACAGACATTTATTTCTAAAACCCCATATACTTATATCAATGGTACACCCCCTCTCCCAGATTGTCTTTGGCATCCTACTATCCAAAGATCTGCCTAGACAAAAATATTTCTGCATCCTTACAAGCAGAATGTTGATGAAGCCTCAATTATTCTACAATAAGACAATCTTACCCCGAGCTGGAGGGAAGAAAAGAAAAACTGAAGATGGAGAAAGAGAGGAAAAAAAAGGAATACATATAAACTTAGTTTCATAAACTACAAATTATATGATAATTTCCCTGTGGATTCCAACACATAAAGGGGGTATAGAGTGTCTGGATCCTCAGTTACCATTGAACCATCTCAAACTGTTCACTCAAACCAGAAGATTACAGTCAGACATGGCAATGTTATCCTCATCCAATATCCAGGGAGCCAGAGTCCCACCATCTCCAATCTCTTACCCCTATCCTTTCAAGACAAGGGATAGCTATTCATCTACCCTCTGTATCTGTGTCTATCTTATAACTTCCTACTTTTACACTTCATTACCACCATAACATTAAATCATAACTCCACTCCTTACTCTTTAAAATTCTACCCCCAACACCAAATTATAACCATTTCCCAGTGTTGTAAAATTGATATCACTTATGCATTCAGATATCCCCATCGTGCCCCGCATAACTTATAATCCAAAGTAAAAAAGCAAAAAGAAAAAAAAACTCACATTATTGTCAAATTATGAAGGGTTTAATCCCTCGAGTGTATCTCAGCCCACCCCTCCATACTGGGCCAAATGATCTCATCAACATCACCGGGAGTCCAAACCACCGGATCTGCTTCTGTATTATTACACATTGTCATTAACATACTAAAAAAGAGACTAAATACATAAGTGTTTAATTTCGTCAACTTCAAATTGTGAAAATTTCCCAGTGAGTTCTGCCACATAAAAGGGATATAGGATATCTGGATCTCCAGCTACCACCAGGCCATCTGCGCTGTCCACCCAACCTAAGAAAGGCCGACCGGACCTAGTGGGTGCCACCATAGCCCAATAGTCTGGGAGCCAGAATCCAACCATCCCTAATCTCTTACCCTTATCCTTTCAAAACTGAAGTATTTATTTTTCTCCCCTCCATGTTTATATCAATCTTATAACATTCTACCCTTACACCTCTTGACTACTATGAGAAGTGTTTTATAAACCCAACCTTCCCCGTAAAATTCTACCCCTATCCTTGAGTTATTACTGTCTCCCAAAATTATATGGTTTATATCACTTATACTCCCACATATACACCTCGTGCCCCACACAACTTATTATGGGAGGAAGAAAGAAACACACAGCTTTTCATAAACATCATTACAAATTAATTTGGAAGAATCAGGTAGGACCATAATGATTTCACTGTATAATGGGCCTTAACCTCTGTCCACCCCCAGCAGCTAACAGCTAGTCAAGGGTAGACAAAACCCAGACCCCCACTACTTTACCCCATAGAGCTTTACCCCTTCCATAGGTGCATACCACCTCCCTATATTATATGACTTATATCACGTATACACTCACATACCCACATCATATACTCCATAACAAAAAATATATATATTTTCTTTCCCTTTTCTTTAATTCAACCTCTGTTCCCCATAATTACCCTTCTCCTCACCCCAATTTCAATTCTCACGACTACTGGTTTCCATTCAGTTTAATTTCTTCTACTTTCCCAAGTTTTGTGGGGAATCAAAAGACAACCTCTCTATCTTAAACACCACATTGACTTTGGTGGGAAACCCCCATAGATATCTAATATCATTAGTTCTCAAAATAGCTGTTAAAGGAGCAAATGCTTTCCTACATTTCTTAGTGTTAAATGAAAGGTCTGGAAAGATTTTATATCCTCATTCCTGGAGCCCTTAAGTGTGCCTTTTCATATGGCTCTCTGTGTTTGGGTTTTAACTTTAAATGAGTGTAAATATACCATTACCCCCTCCCCCACTACCACTCTGTGGCATCTGTCCATCCACCCATAGTCCTCTTTGATCTTTATTCCTAGGTATTCGAGCAAGGTGATAATATATTTTTCCAGTTCTTGTGGTGCAACTTGCTCTAGAATTCCCTTAATCCGGTTATTATGTCTTGATCTATCTTCAAGATCACCAATTAGGTACTCCAGCTGCTCACATTTCCCCTATAAACCTTTAATCTCCTCCTTTTGCATGCTTATCTGGAACAGTGCATCATCCACCTTCTCCTCTGTAATCTTCAGTTTTTCTCCTAGTTTCTTAAACTCTTCCATTAAAACAGCTGTTTTTTCATTAAATTCTAACTTTATTAAAACAAATTGTGTGTCTTAACAACTATTCAGACACTCTTTTAGGGCTTCTGGGGATGCACCATTCAAACCAGAGTTATCTCCATTTTAATTATTTATCCCACTCTCCATATTTCCTCTTATTAATTGTGGGGATTCTCCACTACCCACACTAGGTATATTTAATGCCTGTGGTGAGAAAAAGGTTGAAAGTCTCTTTTCCACTTTATCCCCCTTATTATACATCTTATCAAACTTCACCTCTAACTTATTTTCCTATTTATTCTCCTTTCTTGCATTCTTCTTCCCCTCTGGAGACATTTTTGGGGATTTTTTTTTAGCCATCCTTTCCTCCCTCTGTTCCTCTCTTCCAACTCCACCTCTTCCTTTGGTGTTAAAATGATTATTTTGTTTTATCTTTCACATTTTCTTCAAATGGCTGTTTATGAACTCAGTCCATAAGATAACTGACAGATCGTTCCAACTTTCTTTACAGCCAGAGTATGTATAACGCTGAGCAAGGCTTTCCAATCTTTAATGTTTCACCATTTTGACTTTCAAAACAAGTTTTTATGCATGAACACAATCTCATACTTTAGCACGCCACATTAATATACTTCAGTAGCAATATGCGCTGTGACTTTCAGCCTCTACTGAGGCCCTGTGCGAGACTTTCCAGACACCAGTCAGTGTACAAAACAATTCTCTATGCTTATATCGGTATCGGGTGGTATAACAAACAACATTAATGCATTTCAATGGCAATATTAAGCCATCTTACCACAACCCAGCAAGATTGCCACTTCCACCTCTTAGGTCGCAATCTCTAATGATGTCACTGACACGACCGGTTCTCCGGTAGCTTCCTATTTTTTCCCTGAAGGGTATACCTTCCACTACCATCTCTTTGCCTCTCTCTAGGTGTCCTTTTGAAATGGGTGTAGTACGGCTCCAGTACGGCTCCGTCAGCCTTTTATAACCAGCTGCGTTAATGAGTGTGGCCCGGTTCGGCAGGATGCATAGTTCCATTGCCTGAAAAGACACTCTGGACCACTGTCTTACAACACCGTCTCTCCAGCAACTCACTTTCTGATGGTCAGTTGCTTCCACTAATCTTGACATGGTACTGCTTTGTCCTTCCCCAGAACAGGGTTTATTTGTACGGTGGTCAATACTTTTCTTTTTTTCTCTTATATGTGCCATATACACAATCAGCTCAGTGTTCTCTCCGTGAGGACTCAGCTGTAATGGTTTGTTTGACACACAGACACAGTAGGTTTGGATAAAACACAGTTTTATTAAACAATAAAGATCACAATAACCCTCACAGGTCCTGTAATATACACTTATGATAGTACAGCCATTAGACAGGTTATATTGAGGTAAGCCCACACAGGTCCAGTATAAGTAAAGAGTCCAAATAAGATTATACTGATACAGGTCAGGCAGATCTTTAGTGAGTCCCAGTATATCGGTACTGCATGGGTTAATAGACGACAGAGAACTTTGACAGGCCCATGTGTGGTAAGGCCTTTTAATGAGCTCTAATAAAGGTGAGAGCTGTAGTACGAGTAACACCTAAGAATAAGTATACCACACAATTGTGGACTGCCTTAGCAGTAACGGAGACTGAGCAACTTGATCATTGCCGTAGCAGTAACGAAGACTAGGCAATGTGAATACTGCCATAGCAGTAACGGAGACTGAGTGACTTAGACACTGCCGTAGCAGTAACGGAGACCAGGCAACTTGAGCACTGCCGTAGCTGTAACGGAGACTGAGCCACGTGAGTGCTGCCGTAGCAGTAGCGGAGATTATGCAACTGGATACTGCCGTAGCATTAACGGAGACAGAGCAACTTAGGAGCTGCAGTGGCAGTAACGGAGACTGAGCAATAGGGGCCCTGCCGTAGCAGTAACAGAGACTGAGCCACTTGAGCACTGCCGTAACAGTTACGGAGATTAGGCAACTGGACACTGCCGGGGCAGTAATGGAGACAAGGCAACTGGACACTGCTGTGTCGGTAACGGAGACAAGGCAACTGGACACTGCCGTGGCAGTAACGGAATCTGAGCAACTCGCCCTGAGAGGCACCCAACTTGGAATGGTACGTAAGGCAGACCAATAGGAATGTCGCCGGGGCGACACGGAGGCAACTGAGACCAATTGCACAGCTGTCCACAGACAGTGAGAGTGAAGCACTACCCTTAACCGGAGACCGGTCAGGGTGTGCAGAGGAGGCAGCAGCCCAACCGGGAGGAATCGCACAGAACAGGAAACGTAGAACAATCCAAGTCGGTACACAGAGCAGGAACGTCAGCCAATCCAAGTCAGTACACAGAGCAGGAACGTCAGCCAAGTCGGGTCGGTACACGGAGCAGGAACGTCAGCCAAGGCAGGTCTGTACACAGGAGATGACAAGCAGAATGGTCAGGCAGTCCGGATCGGTGCACAAGCAGGAAATGAGATGCAGAGTAGTAAGGCAGGCCGGGTCGATACACTGAGAGCACACAATAATCAGGAAGAAGCGCTGGTACTGGAACACCACGAAAGGGCACCGAAGATGTGCCAGAACCCAGTATTTAAGGACAATACTGGGCGGGACAATCACAGTTCAGCCAATAGGTGTTAAGCAGGAGTGTAGACTGACAGAATGTTGCCGAATAGCACAGGCACCGTGATATCACCTCCGTTAACTCCCGCTCTCCACTTGCTCTATCAACAACCCACGAGACGTGGCGTGCGTGCGTCTATGTCATCACCCCCCACACACTTACAGGGTTTTAATTTACACATCCCATGACCGGTCTCCCCAAATCTTAAAAGTGGATTGTCTATGCGTATGTTACACTCTACATAGAAAACATGGAACTCTTGACCTGGGATTGAACCAAACCAGAAAAGAGAGAGTTGCCTTGGAACCTAAATAGAGTTATTTTCCCTTCAACCACTGGTCCCTGGAAACTGAGCCCTAGGCAAGAGTGGCCAGGCCCATGGGTTTTGTTGATGATTCACTAGGAACCATGAGCAGTCCCTCAATCTGGGAGGCAAGAGTACAGATAAAGAATAGTCTGGGCACAAATCAAAGGTCAGCATAAGAGAAGCAGGAGAAGCCACAAACAGAGCTGGGTCACAACCAAGGGAAACAAACAGTCACTACTGGTATCAGAACTCAAGAGCAGATTGATCAAGGTCCCAGTGATAATGAAACCCATGGTTTAAATAGCATGCTGAGCAGCTGAAACTGCTTAGCATTGAAACCACATAGCATGTGCACTCACATGATTATATCAGAACACTAAAGTGATAATGTCAACAACATGTTAATGTCACATAACAACATCATACACCTACAGTGGTAGGTAGGAGCTAAGATATTGCCACACGTGAGTGATAGCAGAAGGAGGAATTGGTGAGATATAGAATACCTGGACAAGACCTCCAAGGTATATATGGCAAAGGTTGTCCTTTCTTTCTTCTTAAGAACAGGAGGAATCCTCAGATAACCCCATAAGGCAATTTATATATCTACTAGGCTTTGTTGATAATATGAAACCTGACATTATCAATTACATCCAAAATAACATACAAATCCCATTCTAAAATCATAATATTGTATAATACCAATGTAAATAATGCACAGTATTTATATAAATATAGCCCACTGATGAATTCCAGATCTTGTCTAATTAACCACTTTTAATCATTGTTTGCAGTGAGCACAAAACAGCACTATTGTTTTTTCAGTTGTGTTCTTCTGCTCTAGACACAAAAAATCATATCGAATGCATATGATTAATAACCTTTAATCAAATATGTAATATTTAATATTTTATACATATGTTTAGCTTTCAGCATCACAACTAGAGACAGGGGAGATATATGCCAAAAACAACACTTCCTGTCTTACATGGGAATTCTTGTGAAAAGTGAAGTTTATCCATATTTGTCCATTTCTTTTACTGCATTGAATATAATACTAATATAACTCCCTCCCACATGGAAAGTTTGTTCCACTCCTGCTGTGCTATAATATAAAAGAGGTTTTCAATTTATTGCATGTATCAGTCTGTGCTTTGGAGACATTTTGATGCTACTGTATCTTGTGTAGACAGGGAAATAGATGGGTCTAGAGCTTCTTCATAAGTATTTGTGTACTAACTGCTACCAGTTGTTCTCTAAGTGTGGGTGTGAAGGGCAAAAGACAGTTTAAATACATAAATAAATAAATAAATAGATAGATACATAAATAATTATGAATAAAAAAATAGATACAAAATGTTTTTGACTGATAAGTGACATGGACAGTGAGAGGGGTATGTATACCTGAGCTTGCTGAATATCAGTTGACATTGATTAAGCAAAAAATATTATTTAGTGAGACATAATACATACATAATTCATTGATTAAGTAAAAAGATATTGCTTAGTGAGACATAATACATACATAATACCCTTTTTCATTGAATTTAAGCTACTGATTCTGAATCTAACAGTGCTATACTGTAAATGGTATTTATGGCAAACATTAACACTGCAATCATGTTTGTAGAGAAAATAAAAGTTACTGCTGAGATTTTGTTTCTAACTATGTATAGAGATAGAGGCTAAGAAGGGAAGCAGGAGTTGCTTGCAGTTGCAGGAATTGTGGTATGATTTGCATAGCGACAGGGACAGTTTAATACATAAAATGTCTTAAAGGGGAACATTCATATGTGAAAAAGTTTTGTCCATGTACTCAAATTAGCCCAACTACATTAGCCTTGTTTTTGTTTTTTTTTAAGATTACCTACCTGCTATTTAAGATACGGAGACTTGAAATCTGTCACATTTGCATTCTGAGGCACACTTTATCTTATGATATGGATGTTCCCCTTTAAAGGTGACAGATACAGGCAGTAAAGCCTTAATCTGAACTGTAAATGAGACTGACAGTGACAAAGTAGCAACAGAGATGTGTGTACATTATATTGATTCAGACAAAAAACCCATCCACGTTATAACATCTGTACTTTACAGTAAAATCAACAGAACTCTCATTATCTACTAGGGCAAAGTTCTCTTTGGTAGTAGCGAAATGAAGAGGACATTTCATATATTTTTTATGAAAGAGAATTTTCTGTTAAAATTTCAGTTGTCCATTCCTAATCAAAACTATCACAATTTGACCTTGGAGAAATCATCATTGTATGCTGTGAGAGTTAACGCTTTGAGTGCCAGAGAGCTATCCAGTGCATTGGAAACCAAGTTTCTGGCACTTAATCTGTAAATTGAGTCTGACCTGAAAACTGAAAAATTTTTTGCACTTGGAGGGATAAAAAGTGCTGATTTAATTTCTGCTTAATAGATCTGCTTGATGAGGTAAGTGGAAATGTGGTGTCGTGCTCACTGATAAAATTTATAGGGAGTGATTAACCCCTTAATTACAGAGGGGCATGGATTTCCCTTAAGGACTGCTTTGATATAATTTGGTGAGATGGCACATGTGACTGATCATGTGTGCTGGCTCACCAAGCTCTGGTAATATCCACTTTGGTCTTGGAACGGTCAGTTTCAGACCCCCACTATCGCTCACAGCATTCTTGCAGGAGCACTGTGAGCAAAAAATTGGCGACATGCTAGGACTATCATGTATCCTTAAGGGAAAATTTACAGATGACGGTCCAAGCACATCACTGGTCATTAGGGGTTAAAATATATACTACCTTAACATTACATCCCAACTTGGCTGACAAACTTAGTATTTAGTATCACATATAATGTGCCCATACCATATTCCCACTATTAAGGGCAAATACTCCAGTGGATCATCTAATGTTGTCTACTTCATTATGTGTGTGTGAAATTTCCCAACATAGAATTATATGTAGGGGAGACAGAACAAACTTCAAAGTATTTTCACTGTAGATGTTACATCCAGTTCTCCTGACTCTGACACAGATTCCTGTGCTTTAGAGGACTGGTTTGTTGTTCCTTCTGATTGGGATTCTAAACCTGCTACTCATGCCAGCAACCTGTATACTTTGTTGATTTGGAAATGTTCTTAGTACTAAGAAAATGGATGAATTCTCATGGGCCCAAAAAAGTGACACCCAGTGTGTTCATTTCATATAAATGTCACTAAATCCAAGTATAGGTCATATGTAATTTAAAGAAGATATAATTTAATTTACTTTCTCTTCATCTCCAAATATTGTTCATTGCTGTTTATCATAGAATATTAATTATAGTAATTATAGTAAAAATACACTCCTTTGAGTACATTCAGTTGCTTACCATATTGGCAAAAATACACCAATGTAGATAGAGCAAAACAACCAAGATTGCTACAGTCGCCGAGTAAAAATATTAACATCAGTGCTGCTGAACTCACCAAGGCTTTAAAACTGCCACGGATCTGGAGCTACTCCCCGCAGCCTACAGACTCCGACAAATAGGAAGACACAGAACGGGAGTGCGTCACAGATCCGTTAATCCCAGTCATCCTGTACAAATACATTTTATTGTACAAAGTTAAAAACAAAGCCTTGTTAGATGTACTGACACATTGAGGCCAACTTAAAAAAATCAAACTGCTTAATGCATTTTTTTATTATCTCAATCATAGGATCAATGTCATAATATGTTAAACATAATTTATATTTTTACCTTTGAGTGAAAACATTTTCCTGTAGCTAACAGAAAAAACAAACTTGTATTATCATTAATGGGAGTACACATTTGTAATATCGAAATATAAGAGTGTCCATCATTTCTCCAATTGATAGAAACAGAGATTAGCTACATAGTAACTTGAAACCTGAGAATTCGTCACATAGATTATTTTTTAAGTATACAGGAAAATGGACAGTCTATTGGAATACATGAATCATTTGTAATTCTACAGCTGTTTTCTAACTAAGAGAAAAGTTATATTAGTAATTTAGACATAAGTAATCTACAAAAATGGAAAGTAATTATTATTTGCAAAAACAGTTTTTCATGGCTTACTGTACCATATACCAATATAGCCAAGTGTTGTAGCATAATATTTACACTAGGACAACTGTCATATTGTTAATCAGATGGGTTAGAATGAAAATCTTTATTCAGATTTTGTCCTATAGCAAAACAGTTAGCAATATCTCTTTTTCTATTTTTACCTTTATTGTCTCTGTGAACATTCAAAACTACTTTCTGGAGAAATGCTGTCTTTCCCATTACATTATTTCAGCTCTGCTAATTTTTCAATTTTTCACCTCTGTCATTCAAAATTTCTTCCTATTGCTTTTTTCCTTGTATTAACTCAACTCATCTGTAAAATAGGAAAAACTGAAACTGTTTCTTTCTCAAATGTTATCATTAATGTTTAATCCTCCAAAATGCATCACACAAGTTATAGTTGATAAACTTCTGAGCATTAATACTAGTATCATTTATGTAGCGATACAAACACTACTCTATCAGAATTAACATTTTTTTATTTCAGTCTCAAATTATAAAATATACGGACTAGTCACAGTGAGACTATCACGGTTCCTGTGATCTCGCTGTCACTCACTGCTGTGGTGCGCACCAATTGGCGGAGCTTGTTTAGCCCACCCAGTGTGGCCTTCATATACCGGGCCTCTGGCACCTGTCAGGTGCCCTTTCGTGGTGTTCCCATACCAGTGCTTCCGTTGCTGTGTTCCTGCGTTCCTGTGTACCGATTTGGCCCGTCTGACTATTCTTGTTGGTTCCTGCTCCGTGATTGACCCGGCTTGGCTGACGTTCCTGCTCCGTTATTGACCCGGCTTGGGTGACGTTCCTGCTCCGTGTTCCTGCAGAAGATCCTGAGCACTGTTGCCTCCGTTACTGAGCCTGTCCGTTAACACTTGCTGAGCACTGTTGCCTCCATTACTGAGCCTGTCTGTTAACACTTGCAGAGCTTGTTGCCTCCGATACTGAGCCTGTCCGTTAACACTTGCTGAGCACTGTTGCCTCTGTTACTGAGCCTGTCCGTTAACACTTGCAGAGCTTGTTGCCTCCGTTACCGAGCCTTCCATTACACTTGCAGAGCATTTGTGGCCTCCGTTAACTATGCTTCCGCTTAACACCTTACTTGCACAGTATAGCAGTTGTCGCACCGAGTGGTGCTATTGGGCGATTCCATTCAGCTCTTGCAGTGTTGTTACTCCGCTACCGCACCGGAAGGGTGCTATTGGCTCTGGTTCCATTCAGCTCTTGCAGTGTTTGTGACTCCGTTACCGCACCGGAACGATGCTATTGGCTCTGGTCCCTTTCAGCTCTTGCAGTGTTTGTGACTCTGTTACCGCACCAGAAGGGTACTATTGGCTCTGGTTCCATTCAGCTCTTGCAGTGTTTGTGACTCCATTACTGCACCGGAAGGGTGCTTTTGGCTCTAGTTCCATTCAGCTGTTGCAGAGTGTTGGGTATCTCGCTTATCGCCTGTCCTTGGAGTGTGTCAGTTCTGCCTCACTGCTAAGGTGCTTTCCCACCTTGCACAACAGTCTCTTGCTGCTCTTACCATCTACTGGGCGTTGACTAAACTCACCACAACAGAGACTGATTACCTACATTGGACTTTAACCCTTGTGCCACTACTGTTTCTTATTTAGCCTGTCTTGTGACAGTATTGCGAGGGCATCCATTATCTATATCCATTTACCTGTCATTGCCTATTTAGCCCATAGTGGGCAGTGTTCCTTGTTTTTCTCAATAAAACTGTGTTTTATTCTAACCTCCGGTCTGAGTGTCTTACAAAACCATTACAGAGACTTATAAAGTCCAAGTAGGTATAGTGACCTCACAGCACTGTAGGTGACAAATAAAAACAATTCCTGAATTTCCATTAATTCAACTCTGGCTTAAGAAAGAAATAAAATGTTTAATTCCTTGAGGTGTAGTTGATTTGCAACAAAATTAACCTACTTTGCCAGCCTGAGAGACATATATTATTCAAGAGCTAGTGCAGTTGTCTCCCAGTTAGTCACACAAATCTTTTGGGGTATTTGGTTTAAATCTCCTTTGCTCCCTTCATTCACCCCAGACTCCCATAACACTGATATAACATCCAGATCAGGATGGAGCTTGGTTCACAGCTGCCTGACTCATACAACCAACATTTTGGTGTATTTTGGGTAAATATCTTTTATCTCTTCATACTCCCCATAAAGCCCCCAGACTCCACTAACAAAAATAACAAGTTCCCTGCCTACAAGATTATCTAAACTATACTCCAACTTTAATTAATTTGCAAATCCTAATTACTGCAAAATGTTGCTGCTTTTTCTCTTGCTAACAGATATAAAAAGAACATGCTGCAGGAACCTGACACAGTTTTTTTAATTCTATCCCTGTAGTAAAAAAAGGAAAACTTGCCATAATGTGGTAGAAATTCAGTCTTACCATTGATTTCAATGCATTAAGCTAGGAGAGAAAAAAATTGGCACTTTTTTTTATTAAAAACTTCCGATTCGGCCGGAAGTTCTCATCTGTTTTGCCTCTGATGAAGTTCAGTTCTACCGGACGAAACACGTTAGGCTGTTAGAAAAGGAATAAAGGGGGGTGTGATGGAAGACATTGGATAGTACTAATTAGACCAGTAAAAGCCTGAGACCAGAGACCCTTAACACAACCGGACAGATATTTAACACTCATTGTGGTCGGGCCTAGGAGAGACTATGATGATAAGGTGTATGTCGGATGCCTATTGCCCATTCCGACCTGTAAGGTAGGCCTAAGAGTGGGCCCACGTGTATATGAAAAAGAATGAAATTGATAGAGCTGAGAAAGGGGTATGGGTTGGGTGGGTAACACAGAGCTCAGTCGGAGCTCTGCGCAGTCCCGAGGAAAGGACTGAGGTTGGTATAAATGTCTCCAACCGGCCCTCCCACAACTCCAGGCTAACCAATAGCCTTACATATATACTTTATTACTGCGAGATGCAGATGAAGGAGCACTGTACTCTGTATTTAGTCAGTGTATAAGAATTTCTGTAAGCTTATGATAAGAACGAGCAAGAGTTTATGTTACTTGAGCAACACTGTATATATAGTAGCGGCAGTTAAGGAGTTAATATGAACTAGTTTCAATTTGATCCCTTAATTATATTGCCTTTGTTTAGAATCTAGAACGAACTATAGACGCTACTTACGATGGTGCTTTATTTTTGTTGCAACTTTAATGAAATTGATTATAACGTAAGCAACATTTTGTTTCCGTTTTGAGTTTGGACTCAAAACTTGGACTCTACTTGTGGTAGTGTTCTATATTAGTTATAAGTTTAATAAAACTGGTTATAAAGTAGCAACATTTAAACCATAATTTACGTTCAAGAACGGATTGAGTATCCGTATTTGTTTGGAATCAGTTTCTGATTCTGAACGAGTGGCAATCAATAGGTTTACAGATTGTTTAGTGAAATGGATAATCTGTTTCTATGTTGAGTTAATTCTGTCTGCTTGTGGAGTCAATTAGGGATATATTGATCGTCTGGATAGTAGCTATTTGAACTAACTAGGTGCGAGTCCAGTCCAATACATCACTACTCCCCTGCCTTTTTATGTTTTTATTTTCTTTTGCTTTCTTTTTCCTCTTTGTTTTTAATTATTACCAATAAAGATATGTTTTTATTCTAGTAGTGTCCTATTATCAAGGGGTCTTTCTATATAACAGAAGTTACGTTTTGAGTGCCTTTAAAAGTGGTTTCCTTTCCCTCTATGTGTACTATTTCTCACCTGTTTCACTGTTGAGATGAAAAATTTTGCTCATCCACACTGGTTATATTGTAAATGGACATAGGACACGGTAATCCAGCAGCAGTGTTGGTAGTATTACTTTTTTAAAAATGATCCTGCATCTAATACCCTGTTAGCAAGGAGCAGAAGCGTAAGGAAACAAACAAGTCATAGAAGCATATAAAGCATGCACAATTAACACCAGCACTGTTGATAAGGAAGGGGGGGGGTTCACAGATACCTTGAGAGACCAGTGCTATCAGAATAATAATTTTCTTTCTCCAATGAGATGACAACATCACCATACTTATCAACCAGATTTAAATCCATATTTTGCTTTAACATTATCTTTTTAAAGGCTTATAACAAGGAAAGCCTCAAGAAAAATAATTTGCACGCTTATAAGGCAAGCCTTAATTACTGTTGTTCTCAGGCTTAGATATGAAAATTGAAAGCCTTAAGAAAAGCTGTTCCTGGCTTATATAGCATTTTAAACCTTGCAAAAAAATATGTGCAGGCTTGCAAAGCAATGCAAACTTTGGAAGATTATGTGCAGACTTACATAGTAATACAAACTTTGAACACAAAATGCAGTCTTACATAACACTGCAAACACTGAAAATAATTATGAGCAGGCTTGCATGGCGAGACAAATGTTTAAAAAATTGGTGGAATCCCAGGCAAGTAGTATCCTACCAGTGCTAACCAAGAACATATACCACCCACCTGTGGCATTATGGTGTTTACTAGTAATTGAATTCCAGCTTCGGTATCCACCTTGTCCATGATCAGTGGTAGTAATGGTAAAAAGGGGAGATTAATCAGCAGCAATTACATGGGGCAGGTGGTAATATTTATGGTTCTTCCTAGTAGTGTGGAGACAGCAGCAGCAGCTATCGCAGCAATACTAGAATAACAAACCACTTCAAGCACAGTCAACATACTTCCCTAAATAATGTGTGTTGAAATATATTTTCTGGGGGGCAGCTAGGCACTGTTAACAACTGCACTGTATACATAGCTTGAAGGAAAATATTGTGAAGATGGGCAAAGACCAGGATCACACAAATGGCTTGTGAGCCACACTTATAGAGTGAGTCCAAATTACCAACATAAATGTGCTGCTTATGTTAAACCACGCCCCAAGAAAACATGTGCTGTCAGTCACTGAACAAGACCTACAATGTATATCAGTCAGTTGATGGTAGGAGGGATAATGACTTACTATAAACCATAAAATGAGTGTCCCGTCCAAGCTATCACCTTGGCATATTCAGCAGGGTGTGCTGTCTGCATATGTTCCCTTATGCCCTGCATTCTGTTGCTCTCCACCACATTGTCATGTGTGGTCCTAGCACCACACATTGTGCAATGCGTAGTAACATGCCATACCACCATATTCTCTCTTTTGCAGATTCATTTCAGGTTGTGGTCATCTTACCATGGCCTGATTCTGGTGAAATCTTGATGTGCTGCCACTTGCCTGCTGGCGGGGACCAGCTGAACATGCCTGTTGGTTAAAAGTAGGATTGTTCACACTTGCCTGCTGTCTGGAACTTAGCCTTTCTGCAAACGCCTACTGGGCAATCGTTGGTGCCTCAATATTAGTTGGCCCAGATGTTCACTTGTTTTTTCCCATGTTGCAAATGGGCAAGGGGAGCTCAGTTACATCTACAGCACATGCCATCTTTAGTTTGGCTAGGGAGTGGGACTGTTACTGTATGAGGTGCACTTTGGGATGTTTGTTTTTGACATCCTTTATCCTTGTACCTCTTCACAACTTTTCACACATGATGCTGACTTTTAAGCAGTTAGAGCCCCCGAAGAAAAAATATTTAATATCTCTTTTCTGCTGTTGTTACTCTACTTTCTGATGACGCTGTGCCTGCTGCTGCCTTACTAGTCCTACTTTAGTACTAGGAAGTGGAAAAACTTCTTCTGCTGTGCCTGTCCCATGTCACCATCCATTATCATCTTCCTAATGATTGCTGTCACTTCCATTACTTGGTGGCCAATGTGGATGCCTTAGCAGCAGACTGATGATTTTCATGGTACTGCTGTGACATAGAATCATAATGAAGCAGGAAATAAAATTTCAGCTACCTTCATAATTTCAGAAGTACTGGGGTTGGGGTGGTGATACCCAATGCTTTCTAATCTCTCCTTCTCCTCTCATGCTTGCCCCACTATAAATGGTAGGGTATTATCCTCCCCATCTCTCCCTCTTTCAGCTGTACTGGGGATGAGTCTACTCTCATGCTACTAAACATCAATGCAGATGTTTCAGACTCAAGCAGCTACCCTGTGGGGTACATGAGGGTTGGGGGAACAAATATGCTCAGTGAAACTTTCTCACACAGTGCAGCTTTATTTGCTTGAGGCAACTGCACTGAGCTCATATACTGGTGCTTGTGAATGATCTTCCACAACAGCTGCAACAGCAGCCCTCCAGCTTCTCTACTTGGCATTGTGCCTCAAGCTTTTTTTTTTTTATCTGTTTAAATCCACATAAATTGCTCTATAGTCCTATCAACACTGTTCATCAAGGAAGGAAGCTCAAGATTTTTATTCTATGATGGTAGTAGATGGAAAATTATCCCAAGAACATATATACATTATTTATGGAATTAAAGTAGTAGCTAATAAAACAGGACAACATATTCCAAAATGTTTTAACTCTTTCCATTGCCATCACCGGGGGTATTTGGAAAAAAAGCATGAACAGATTGTTTGATTTCTCTTGGATCTAAAATATGGACTTGCCTGTGTGCATTGTCAGTTAAGCAAAATAATAATCTTGATGAAACAATGCATCTAATATTCTTACTAGGAGAAAGTTATGATAAATTAACTTTATTCTTAACAGCAACTATAAAAAGTCTGGCAGTGGGTAAATGCATCTTTTAATTTTTTGTTGTTAAACCAGGGGTGTGGAACCTGTTGCTCAGTAACTGGTGTTGTTCTGTTACCACTTACTTCCTCCTCAGTTGACCATTAGCTTTTGCCTAACAGCTGGAGAGCCACACATTCCCCTTTTTATGTTACACTACAAACATGGATTGGATAAAAGAAAATGTTCTACATGTGAAGAAATCAGAGCACAGTTGGATGTTTTACTTTCAGTAGGAATTTCTGTGAAAATTCAGTTTCCTCTGATATCTTTCTCAAAGAAGGCATTATCTGCTTTCACAGCCTGCTCTGCATGGTCAGACAAGCAATGTGCTATGTAAATACGCAGCCTGCCTTACTATGCAGAACAGACAACAAAAGCAGGTACTCAGGTGAAGAGAAAACTTGAGGTGGGGTCTGTATGTGTGCACATGTGCCCAAGTTTAATAGTGTAAGTTTGTAGGAGCATGCATATGTTTGAAGGTGAAATGTGGGTGCATATGTGGGTGTGAGTCTATGGTCTTAACTGGAATGCTGTGCAAAGGTAACTCAACAGGCTTAGCCTTCTGCTTGTGTAATGTTAAAGTTAGACTATGATTTTATGCCCATGTAAACATGAGAAATATGTCTCCCACCCAACTCTAGAAATCAGTTATTTATGTACTGTTAGTTAACTAACTTTGATAACACAATATGAATCATAAGTAATCAATGATTATTTTGCATTTACCTGATTGTCTATTTATTTTGTATTTTTCCTTTCTAACACGCTGCAGTCTCCAACATATTATGGCGAAAAGAAGGTATTCACACATTTATTTTTTCCATTTTATTTTACTATGTGTGACACGAGTGGTCAGTTTTGTGTCCAGCTGTTGTTGATTAAAGTGACTCAATAACTTAGAACCAAATAGCAAATAGCAAACCCACACTATGTCCTTACAGTTCAAATGGCCCTATAACTTTTGCCATTGTACTTTTTGTATAAGACAGATATAACATCTTCAATCAATCTTGAATGTCACATCACAGAAGGTGCATATGACCTTTGCTAGCAGGACCACAGGACCTCAAACTCTGCTTACTGAACATGCTAATCTTTTGAGGACCAGAATGTTGTGCAGTGTGTTGTTTTGCAATTTGTTGCACACCTCTCTGACATTTAAAGGTTTAAGAAGGTTCATGTACTCTGCCTGATTCAATTTGAAAAAGACTGGCAGCAGCTGCCATGTCTGCCTCCATTGACATGGCATTCAGGAATGAAGAAGAAGATATTAGATCATGAATAAAAGCAAAAGGGAAAAATATAAGGATCATTAGGATTTTCTTGCCATAGTAAGTGCGATAATTGGTGTTTAATTTTAGGAGATATTATTTCTCCTGTAACAATAAGAGCTGTGTGCATAACTTTCCTTAGCTTTACAATTCTCCTGATTTCTTAATGTGGCAAATGTCTTCCATACCTTAATGAAAAAGAAAGGACATAAGGTAAACATTTAGCTTTATTGTGCCATCCCCTCCTTATTCATTGTCCATCCATCAGGATGTATCGCAGGTATGTGTTCTGGCTGTCAGTGACTAATTTATATGTATTTGCAAATTTCAATGCACTAATTGTGAAACCATCTGATAATGTTTTTTGAAATGCTCTGCAAGCTTAAGACTTATACAAGGCAAATATATGACCCAAAACAAAAAAGAGAGGGAAAGTGTTGAGTTTTAAATTTTTCATGGAAATTAGTTCCAAATATTCAAAACACTATTGAAACTAGTTCAGCACTTTGCCCATAACGTGTTCCCATTACATATAGCTGGCACTCTTACAACATAACCTTTACTTTGTATACTTAAAAAATTTATTATGTATCACCTTGATTCAATAATATGACATTTTTGGTTTTATTACAATGTGATCTTATATTGGGTCTGCTATTCCGTATCTGACACTGTTTAACGGTATCCTAGACTCGGCACGCAAATTATTATTACACATAAAAACACTTATTCCCTGGGGAGTGTTTTTTATTCTTTGTACCAATGTGATGTGTTCCATTGTTTTCTTTACTATCTGAGGTAGATGTTGACTGTTTTAAGCACAAATTGGCAGAGTACAAGGCTAGTGTTGCCTTACATTACGCACGCTCACAGGTTAAATATTACTTTAACAAAATCCCTTTTTCCACTGTTCCTCATATATTTCATATTTTGTAGAGAAGTATTTAATGACTGTATTTCAGCTACTTCAGATAATTAAATCAACCAGTAGTTGTTGTCACTTTCGCTTCTGGACTACAGGAATTAAAGAGTTAATTGTACAGGGTCCATCAGGAGTTTTCACTCTGTACAGTGTGCTATAGCAATGTTTCAAGTACTGTTTTTGTATTTCATCTATTTATTGATGATTTTCGCAACGTTGCTGATCCTTATCAGTTTGGTTAGACAAAAGAGTATGCTCTCTGAGGTGATTGGACAGATTCTGCCAATTAAAAGTTAATGGGCTCTTCTTACTCATTAGATTCCCTTATCTATGAAAGTCAATATGCTGACACTAGCTATATGAATATAAAGAGAGTAAGTGACAGAATGGTAGTGGAAACCCTGTAGCTCCAGGTACAGCCCAGGGCTCTAAAATTTCCTTAGCTACGCTGAAGGAAACAACTAGTTTTGATTATTAGTTAAGAAAGTTCTTGCTTACACACACACTAGTCCCCCTTCAGATTGACCATATTGTCCTTCATTCACAACTTGTTGCAGTACTTAGGGAAATCTTTAATGTAGAGTGCTGAGCTGTACCTGGAGCTACAGGGTTTCCACTACTATTCTATCACTTACTCTCTCTTTATATTCTTACTAGTTTTAAAGCTTGTGTACATGGGACAACACTGGTGGTGCTGCAGTTATGTGCAGTACTGACTGCCCGAACGCGCCGTGGCTGATACGGAGCAGGGAGCTCCGAATTCAGACCGTAGTCCTCTCCGTGCACCTTCCTGGGACTGCCCAGGAAGGTGCGCAGAGAGGACTGTGGTCTGAATTCGGAGTGCCCTGCTCCATATCAGCCGCAGCGCGGGCAGTCTGTACTGCGCATGATTGCAGGTCACGCAGCTGTCTCTACTGCACATGATGGCTTCTGACAAACATCCTTAGCAAATTATAACATAGGATAGCTAGTGTCAACATCTAGACTTTTGTGGATACAGGAATCTAATGAGTAAGAAGAGCCTATTAACTTTTAAGTGTCAGAATCTGTCCAATCACTGGAGAACACACTCTTTTGACTAACTAAAGTGATAAGGATAAGCAGCCTTACGAATAAAAATGTTATTTTCGAAAAACATCAATAAATAGATGAAATACAAAAGCAGTACTTGAAACATTACTATAGCACACAGTACAGAGTGAAAGCTCTTTATGGACCTTGTACAATTAACTCTTTAATTCCTATAGTCCACAAGCAAAATTGACAACAACCACTCTGATGGATTAATTATCTGAACTAGCTGAAATATATCATTAAATACTCCTCTACAAAATATGAAATACATGAGCAAGAGTGGAAAAAGGGGTTTTGTTAAAGTAATATTTAACCCATGAGCGTGCGTATTATTAGGCAACGCTAGCCTTGTACTCTGCTAAATTGCACTTAAAAGATAAAGTCAATATCTACCTAAAATAGTGAAGAAAATGCTGGAACACATCACACTAATACAAAGATTAAAACACACTCCCCAGGAAAGAAGTGTTTTTCTGTGTGAAAATAATGTGGGTGCCGAGTCTAGGATACAGCTAAACAGTGTCAGACCTGGAATAGCGGACCCAATATAAGATCACATTTTAATAAAACCAAAAATATAGTATTATTGAATCAAGGTGATACATAATAAAGGATTTTAAGTATACACAGTAAACGTTATGTTTTAAGAGTGACAGCTATATGTAATGGGAAGAGAGTATGGGCAAAGCAGTGAACTAGGTTCATCAGTGTTTTGAATATTTGGAACTAATTTCTGTGAAAAATTTAAAACTTGACACTTTCTCTTTTTTGTTCTCGGCATTTGCAAATTTTCAAGCGTTTGTCCATTTTTTTCAGAACGGAGACTGGATATGAAGAAATCAAGAGATTAATGAAACTGATGAATATACTAAACAAATGTTTGTTAAGTTTAAAAAGTCTAACCTTTAATATAAGATACGTTTATGTTGTGGGTTTATAATTAATAATGTGTAAACAATGTTAATGTCATTAGTTCAAAAGGATTGCAAATGACTCTCCACAAAACCCTTACTTTTAAAAACAAGAGAAAAAAGGAAGGCATGCCTGCGCTAGTTCATAATATATACATTAAAGTTAACTTGGATATGGCATATATTACTGCTTATAAATGTTCATTTTCAAGTTCATATGTCACATTAAGAAGAGTAAAAGTGATATTTTAATTGGCTACTCTACCAATCTCCTGCTTTTTCCACTGCTAACACGATACCACCTTTTATCAATACCACATCAAGGCACCCCTAATTATAAGCAACAAAAAACTAATATAACTTTGCCGTATCAAGATGCCAAATCAAAAGGTCATTGTAGGAGATTCCTTTTTTTACAATTGTTGTTTGGAAGCATCAACCTATGGACTAAATAGTCCTAGTGGCTTAAATCCAAGAGCCCTGGACAGACCCCTGGATCATCGACAAAGCAGCAAGCCTGATTAGAGGGCTTGCCGTGAATACTTATTTGAAAATAAGGGGGGGAAGATTGGGATGGGTTCCAGAGATAAAATGTCTGAGCTGTCAGGGATATTTACGAAATTAAAGGCCCTTATGCCCCTCCCATAAATCGAGGTATGGCCATAAACTTATGGTTGTGACTTCAGGAAAATGCAATTAGACCTATAGACTAAGTAGTCCTAGTGGCTTATATCCAGGAGCCCCAGACAGACCCCTGGATCATCTAAGAAGCAGCAAGCCTGATTAGAGACCAAAAATGAAGCTAGCCAATATTATACAAGTACTTTAATAAACATGCAGTTTACATTGAGTTGAATAAATAAGGAAGATAGAGCCCTTTTAGTCTCTTTATTAGGGTTAGGAATGTAACAGCTGAAACAGTTAGATCTCCATCTACCTAGCCTTTGTATAATATGTGGAGGTACATTATTTCTAGAAGTTGAGGAGGCTACACCAATCCTAAATGAATGTCCTGAAAATAAATTGGGGTTGTAACCTAACCCAGCAAGCAGAATTCTTGTTAACTGAATTAATTTGCAGGTTTTAAGGAGATTGTCGTGCATTGGAAGTAATGGGCTATCTGCTGATTTATTGGCCAAAAGGATTGTCAGATATTTAAGGGCATTGAAAGGACATCACTAATCACCTGTTGAGTAATATGGAATAGATACACCGGATCCGGTGTAACGGTTTAGTAGGACACTCAGACCAGCAGGTTAGAATAAAACACAGTTTTATTAATAAAACAAGAAAGACCTCCCTCTATAGGCAAATAGAAAGAACAGTGGCTTACAGATGCCTTCTCAGGCCCAGTATACAGAGGAATTAAATATACATATACTGTCACAGGACAGGCATAGAAACAAGGATACTCAATGGTTAAAGCAGGGCTCAAAATTTCCGCTCGCGAGTGAAAATTTAGCCATGGCGAGTAGAAATTCAGCCCTGGTGGGTATGTTTTGGCTTACAGTGGCGAGTAACTTTTCAGGTCTGGCTAGTAGCAAAGGACTTAAAATTATAAGCCCTGGTTAAAGTACATGTAAAACAATCAGTCTCTGTTGTGGTGTTTGAAACGCCCAAGGTGGTAATGGAGCAGCAAGTGGTGCAGATGAAACAACACTGTCAGTCTACTGAACAGAGATAGCTGCTTAGGCAGAACAGGAGCTGAGGCCAAATACTCTGCTAGAGATGGGCTGGAGCCACAAGCCCCCACGGGCGTTGCAATGGAGATAACCACACTGCAAGAGCTAGAGCCAATAGCCCCCACGGGCGTAGCAACGAAGACAGACTACACTGCAAGAGAGAGAGCCAATAGCCTCCACGGGCATTTAACGGAGACTAATATCACTGCAAGAGCGAAGATACTAGAGCAACTAGCCCCCACGGGTGTAGCAACGGAGATAACCACACTGCATGAGTTAGAGCCAATAGCCCCTACGGGCTTAGTAACGGAGACTAAACACTGTAAAAGCTAGAGCCAATAGTGCCTCCCGCGGGCGAGGTAACTGAGACCGACTACACTGCAAGATAGACCGAAAGAGCCACCATCCTATACATAGGCTCAGCAAGGTAACTGGCTGTCACGGTTTGTTAAGACTCTCATACGCAAGGTTAGGTAAAAACACAACTTTATTGAAAAGATTAAGATAATCCCATAGAATTCTAAACACATACATTCAATACATAGAAATGGCAGATAGTGAAGGACAATAGCAATACAGGCTCTACCGGCCTTGCCAATATACTGAGCAAGGCATCCTGGGCGAGTAAGGAATAGGTGGCTCTACCGGCCCTGCCAATATACCGGGCAAGGCAGCCTAACGGAAACCCAAAGTAGTAGGCTCTACCGGCCTTGCCAATACCGGGTAAGGCAACCTCAGGATGGAATAATGAAAAGGTTCTATTGGCCTTACCAATATACCGGGCAAGGCAGCCTAACGGAATACCAATATAGTAGGCTCTACCTGCCTTGCCAATACCGGATAAGGCAACCTCAGGATTTAATAATGTAAGGTTCTACTGGCCTTACCAATATACCGGGCAAGGCAGCCCAAGGAGGTGTCAACCACAGTGACCTGAATAACTGTCAGATGACAATGACAGGATAGATGTAAAGGGTAGGCTGCAAGGTCCAGTGGTTTTACCTTGTAGTCTGCACACTGCAGTACCCGTGTACTGTAGGAATAACTAGCTGTCTAGGACTGGACAGCGCACAGGGAACCATCAGACTACATGCGTCAAGAGACAGGGAAGTAAACCAGCGCCCTCACGTTGGGAACCATCAAGCAGGATATAGAGTAAATCACAGGTCATGGACCAAACCAACGCCTGCGCGCTGGTAACCTACAAGCTATAGTGTATAGCTACAAGGCAATGGAGCGAACCAGCGTCCGCACGCTGGGAACCAACAGCTATCAGGGTATAGTGCCGTGAGGCAAAGGAGCGAACCAGCGCCCATACACTGGTAACCAACTGACTGATAGTGTATAGCCGCAAGGCTGTGGAGCGAACCAGCATCCGCACGCTGGGAACCAACAGAGCTGGGTATAGGCTGTAAGGCCAAGGAGCAAACCAGCGTCCTCACGCTGGTAACCAACAGACTAGTATAGTATAGCCGCAAGGCTTGTGGAGTGAACCAGCGTCCACACGCTGGGAACCAACATACAAATAGTGTATAGCCACAAGGCTGTGAAGCGAACCAGCGCCCACACGCTGGGAACCAACAGAGCTGTGTAAAGAGCCGTAAGGCCAAGGAGCGAACCAGCGTCCGCACGCTGGTATCCAACAGACTAGTATAGTATAGCTGCAAGGCTTGTGGAGAGATCCAGTGTCCGCACGCTGGGAACCAACATACTAATAGACACAAGGCTGTGAAGCGAACCAGCGTCCACACGCTGGGAACCAACAGATACGAGAATGTCGCCGAAGCGACCGAGGAACAAAGTCGCCACAGATGCAGGAACCGGACGCAGGAGATGAACAGGAACCAGCAAGGATGGTCAACCAGATCAGGAACGGCAGCAAAGACTGGCAGCAGGAAACAGCAACCTCTAAAGACTCATCCGGAACAAGCACTGGAACCAGCTCAGCAGACAGGAGGCTCAGGAACAGGACGAACTCAGGAACCCAGGAACACAGCAAAAGGCCCAATAAGCTTCTGTAGCATAGTGGAAGTGGATGCAGACAGAGACACCACAAAAGGGCAACCAAAAGGTGCCCAGACTCAGTTTAAATAGGCAGTGTGAAGTGGGCTAAAGGCAGACAGCCAATGGGAGCCCCCTACAGGTAAAAGACACAGAAATGCAGCAATCACGGGCACCATGATACTGGCTCAGCAAGTGTAGCAGAAGACTCAGGGCACCGGCTCTGCAAGTGTTAATGGAGGCTCAGTGAATGGAGACAGCAGCTCTGCAAGTGTTACTGGAGGCTCAGTGAATGGAGACAACAGCTCTGCAAGTGTTAATGGAGGCTCAGGAAATGGAGACACAGCTCTGCAAATGTAAACGAAGGCTCAGGGAATGGAGATAACAGCTCTGCAAGCGTTAACGGAGGCTCAGCGAACAGAGGCACAGCTCTGCAAGTGTTAACGGAGGCTATGACACGATCAGTCCTGCCACAAGCACAGCGGAAGTCAGAATGTCGCCTAAACAACACCAAGCAGCACAGCAGGAACGGAGGCCAGGTCAGCAATGAGCCGGTTCAGGTCATGAAGCAGAAAGTCAGCCAGGCCGGGTCAGATCACGGAGCAGGATTCTCAGACAAGCCGAGTCAGGTCACAAGCAGGAACGTCAGCCAGGCCGGGTCAGATCACGGAGCAGGAAACAAAAGCGTAGTCAAACAGGCCAAATCAGTACACAGGAAGCAGGAACACTAGAACACAGCAACAGCAACGCTGGCTCAGGAACACCACGAAAGGGCACCTGACAGGTGCCAAAGGCCAGGTATAAAAAGGTCACAATGGGCGGGCCAAACCAGCTCAGCCAATGGGAGCGCCCACAACGAAGAGTGACAGATAAGGATCACGGGCACTATGATATCTGGTTTGATCAGTATTAGATACAGTGAGAAAAAGCGTGAAGTGATCAGGATTTTGAATTGAGTCAGATTTTTTTAGAAACTGAGTAGAGCGAGAAGAAATGATGAACTTGCTTGGCCTCAAAAATCCAAAAAAGCTAAGATGGCGGCTGCCACCATAATACTAGTTGTATGATTTTTGAATGGGCACTTTTTTATTAGATCTGACATCTTTTTGAATATAGTGCTCTATATGTGAAGACGTGTACGCTGGGTGGAATTAGACATGTTAGATAAACCTTTTATTAAAAGCTTGATACTGCGGGATGCAAATACGGATGGCAATGAAGGGTGTGATAGGTATATGAAATGCTAAATTCCGACTAAGTAAAGCTTAATAGATAGTGGTGATAGTTTGAGTGCTGAATGACAATAAGTGGCAAAAGCTAAAATGACAGAAGGAGAAAAGAGTTGAACTGGGTTAGTGTGTAGGAGAAAATTCTGAAATGCTGCCCAAACTCTGAAGTAGGCTTGTTTAGTATTTGGAGCTAGCCCTCTGTGGATTATGGCATGAGCTGAAGTTATGAAGGTCTGTAGCTTGATATCTGCTGCATAGGCTGGAGGAGAGACTGGACACTGGTTGGCTTCTGGACAGAGCTGGAAGAATTCTTGTAATTTAAAACATGACAGAGCATCAGCTTCTCTGTTTGATGATCCTGAAATGAATACACTATGAATCTGAAAATGATACTGAAGAGAAAGTTTTGTTTCCTAAGGAACAACATAACAGATGGTGAATTAGTTCTGCCCTTATTTAAAATAAATGTGGTAGACTGGTTGTCTGTATAGAATGCGATTGCCTCTCCTGACCAGTATGCTCCCCATACAGCAGCTGCAGCCACTACAGGGTAAATCTCAAAGAGGGGTGAAATCTTGGAGAATGAAGTCAAGGACACAACTTTAGGGGGCCAAGGTTCAGACTTGTATATAACCTCGAAACCGTGAGCTGCGGAGTCGTCTGAGTACACCACCGGGGAGGATGGGGATGGAAGAGGTGGGAATATTCTTTTACCTTTCTCTGATTGCTGGAACTGGCTCCACATGAACAGGCCCTCTTTGATTATTTTTCCTAATTTGATTCTGTCGAAAGACTGAGATGGATTGAAGTAGCAGTAAACTTGAAATAAAAGGCCTACCTTGTTGAATTATGTGCATAGCGAATGTGAGGTGACCTATTAAGGGCTGTAGTCTTAGCCTGGTGCAATTTGTGTTGTTAGAGAACTGCTGGATAAGGTCTTATATACATGAACGTTTTTCCTGGGGTAAACTAGAGTCAAATTTCTCTGAATCCAATTTCATACCCAGGATTTCTACAGATGATTATGGTACTGATGTTTTATCCCTTGCTATTGGGATGCCTACATCTGAAAACAGTGAGATCAGTTTGTTAAGGCTGATGGCAAAATTATCGTATGGTTCAATTAGCAAGAAATCATCCAAATAGTAAAGTGCAATAGGACATCTACAGTGATTAATAAGCAGCCAACATAACATATCTGCGAACATGTAAAAAATCTTAGGACTGCTTTTGCACCTGAAATATTGCTGCTGTGTCAAAGATACCCAGAAAATTTCAGGAGTCAGTATGGTATAGTTAATGCAATTTTATTGACAAAATGAACAAAGAAAATATATACATATATACATACAAAGGAACAGGCAAAGGGTTAAAGCTAGCAACCCTGCTATCAGAAATAATAGGATGCAAGGCTAAACCTCAGTGCTAGAGACTAGACCTTAGCCACTGGTATTCTCAGCAGGAGCCAGGAAAAGGAGCAGGAACACAGGATCTTGATCAGACGTACAGACGTAGCAGGCGTACCGACTCAAGTCTGCAGTCAGTAGGTAGCAATATCTGACTCATGCCTGCAGTCAGAATCAGAGCTGGTCTACCAGCTCCCCAGGTCCGCACTAGATTGGGTGTCTGCTAGGTACAAGGAACAAATGTAAGAGTAGTCAGACAGAGCCACAAGTCAGCACCAGAGGGGGTAGTATCACGGTGTCCGTGATTCACTTGCGACATTCCTACTTCCGGGTTTGTATTGGCTGCCTCTTATTGGTTCTAGCTGGCTAGCCGCTCCCAGGGCTTGCCTTTATATACACCCTCCTGTCACTAGGCCGGTGCCCTTTCGTGGTGTTCCTGACCTTACGCTTATTCTGTGCTCCTGTTCCGTGTATGATCCGGTTTCGTCTGACCTTGTTCCTGTTCCGCTCTCTGTGTACTGATCCAGGCTCTAGCTGACTACTGCTCTCTGTGTACCGATCCAGGCTTTTACTGACTACCATTCTCTGTGTACCGATCCAGGCTCTGGCTTACTACCGCTCTCTGTGTACCCATCCAGGCTTTGGCTGACTAACACTCTCTGTGCTGCCCTCGATATTAGTTGTCAGCCTATCCATTATTGTTGCCTCCGGTTGCGCTACTCTCTGCCTGTGATTCAGTGGGGCCTTCATTACATGCTACCTAGCCTGTGTTCTCCGGTCACTAGCGGTGTTACTACTTGCCAGTTTATTCAATCTGTTGCCTCCGGTTGCGTTACTCTCAGCCTGTGATTCAGTGTTGCCTCCGTTACATAATACCCAGTCTGTGCTCTCCAGTCACTAGCGGTGTTACAGTTGTCAGTCCATTCCCTACTGTTGCCTCCGGTTGCTCTACTCTCAGCCTGTGGTTCCGTGTGGCCTCCGTTACGTGCTGCCCAGTCTGTGCCCTTCGGTCACTAGCAGTGTTACCGTTGTCAGTCCATTCCTTACAGTTGCCTCCGGTTGCGCTACTCTCAGCCTGTGATCCAGTGGGGTCTCCGGTCGTGCTACTACCTGAGCGCAACGGTCACTAGCGGTGTTACTACCTGTCAGTTCCTTCCAGTGTTGCACCAGTTACCAGGCAGCCTTACCCGGTATTCGGTAAGGCCGGTAGAGCCTTTGCTATTTCTTGTTATACTTGTTACTAGGCTGCCTTACCCGGTATTCGGTAAGGCCGGAAGAGCCTTATTATTATTATTATTGCCATCTGTATAGTCCTGACCTGTGTCAAACTATCTTACTGTATTCTTTGAGTTTGGACCCATGTAGGGCCTTGTTTTGCTTTATCTTGCCTAATAAAGCTTGTCTATTTTATCCTACCAAATTGTCTGAGTGTTCAGTAAAACCGTGACAGGTAGTCAGACAAGCCAGGTCATACACAGTTCAGGTAGTCAGCCAGAGCTACAGGTCTGCACCAGGTTGGGTGTCCACTATAGGGATAAGCAAAAGAATAGTCAGACAGAGCCACAGGTCAGCACCAGGTTGGATGGAAGACTAGCCAGGTCATACACAGAGCCCAAGGTAACAGAACTGCTATGAACAACAACGCAAGGGCAACTGAGTCAGGACTCAGACTGCCCTTTAAACTCCTCCACAGGAAGTAGGTAGGAGGAGCAGCTCAGAGGGAGGAAGTAGGTAGGAGGAGAATACAGGAAGCAAACAAATAAAACAGAGGCCTGCTGCATGCTTGAAGCCTCGCGCCTGTAGATGACGCTGAAACCAAGGTAAGCTGTAACATGTCGCCACTTAATGCCCTGCAAATGCCATAACTATGGGTGAACCGACAGGAGCTTAAAAGCATCAGCAATATCAGTCTTGGAAAGCAAGCAACGGAGGCCTGTCTGTGTAATGTATTTGATAGCGTTGTCTGTGCTCATATAATCTAAGGAGTGTTCTTCTGATGGTATCATAGAATTAATGATAAGTATTGGGGAGGAGTAGGGAGCTGAAAAGTCGATCATAAGTCGCTTTTTTAGGAAACACTTTTTGTTTGTGATGCCTATGGGTTTAAGTCACTATATGGAGAAAGGAAGAGCTGAGAAGGAGTCTGTGATGAACCCTTTACTTTGCTCTTTAGCGATCAAACTGTCTGCAACTGTAGGTTCTGATACAGCCGAGACCAGTTGGGAGATTCAAAAGAGGATGATGGACATGGTATAATTCCTGTGTGGAATCCTTCTTGAAATCATGTAACCAGATATTGTATGAGGTTATAGTCAGGGTGATAAGCCAATAACAACTGCAATAAATAGATATTGATAGATTTATTTTGAGCAGAGTTAAGTGGGCATATAGTTTTAGAGTGAATTATACAACATACAGAACACACATGTAATAATCAAAAGGCATTGAAAAAACATCCTTTCGAATTAAAATTGTTACAGATGGGAGAACTGTCCAAATAATGGACAGTTCTCCCCAACTTGTCACGTTGTGGAAGGGCTGGCACAGGATCCGGGGTTGGGAGGGCTGGAACTGGAAAGGGTGAACCTGGAGTAATACCACTTGTAGAGGGAACTGCTGATGGCATAGATTGGCTGAATTGGATGCCGACTGATATATTGAACAGGTAGCAGCTTTAAGGCTTGCAAAATGGTGCCAAAATAACTCATTATCGAGTACACTCCAATTAGCAATGAAGTTAAATTTCACCAAGGTCACTGTCGCTTTAGCTGAAAAAGATCTGTAATAATAGAAAAAAGTGTAACCAACGTATCCATATCCTAAGTCAACTACCAAGTACAGACACTGGTCGAACTCCTGCCTGTGGTGAGGTTGGGCTGAACACAAAATATCTCGAAAGACATTGAACGCAAGAACAAATTCAGAAATGGATAGTATTTTGCTAAGCCTAGAATCCTTGGCTTTCAGTGTCATGGAAACGTCTCCACAGCTCACGGATCTGCTTTGAGCCAGATCTTGAGAGAGTTGATATCTTTCTCTTTGATAATATTGCTCCTGATTTGGGCTGGGACCAAGTGAGCTGATGTAATGTGGGGAGATTGACTCATAACCGTACCTGCTTGGGGAATTGCTGCTTGGCTAACTGGGGACTGTCCTGAGGGAATGGACAAAGTCTCCACGATGGCCACTCTGGTTTGAATATCTGCCGCAGTCGAGCTGAGGTCAGTGAGTGGCTGGGTGATATGCTATAGCTGAGGTATATTGATTACTGTAGGAGAAGGGGGGAGGGGAGGGGGAGACTGGGGAAAATAAAAGCCAAAATAATTCGGCTTTATGTGTCAAAGTGGCATAAGGGATATGGTGCCGAGATAATTCTACCGTAAATCTTTTTGGTCCATTCTCTTAGTGTCAATGATCAGACAGTGTCACTGGGGCATCATGCATGGATGTCTCAGAGTCGGAATTGGTATGGGGACTGGCTTCTTCCATGCTGAAAGATAAATAAAACAACATGCCAACTGTCAGGATGAGTAGACTTAGAGCTAACAAGTGTATTTGAGCATGATGCCATACCCAACTAAAAGTGAAGGATGTGTACCGTAGACTTATGGACCGAATAATGAGGAATATCGGAGCTGGTGCCTGTGCTGTGATAATTCAAAGTTTAATCCCTAAAGTAGAGGACACATGAATAACATCCAGACTATATTCCAACCACCAGCCTCTATGAAGAAGTAAGGCGAAGCCGGATTATTGGTGTAAAACATCAAGCTTCGGCCTCTAATGGGAGGTAAGGAAGATGTGTGACAGTATGCTAGCCCCTCATAGCACTCCTACCAGAGATGAGTGAGACATACTAATTTAACAGGTGTAAACAGCATTGACTTTGTAATAAGGTGAACTTAAATTATAGAAATTGCTAGAGTAAAGCCTCCAGCCTCTGTGAAGAGGTGAGGAATATTTAACTTAACTAATTAAGAGAGACAACCTTCGGCCTCTATGATGAGGTAAAGCTGACCTTCTAACTATAATTAGAGTGCTAATCAACCTTCTGCCTCTAATGAGAGGTAAGGATGAAAGAGACTTCGACCTTAGGCCTCAATGATGAGATAAGGAAGACTGCTTCACTTAACTTTCAGAAAAGCGTCCAACCTTTCCCCCCAAATTAGTCAAGGAAGACAGATATGTAACAATACAAGCCTTCGGCCTCTATGGAGAGGTAAGGAAGATACGCTACCGCTGATACTGTAACCACCTTCGGCCTCCATGAAGAGGTAAGGTATACAGATTTAGAAATACTTGAAGCTACCTTCTGCCTATATAATGAGGTAAGGCAGACTTGTACGGCTTGAGGAACATCCACTATCGAATAAGAGTAGTTCCTAATAAGACCTGCAATAAAATTAAAATATAACATCTTTTGGAACACATCAAGGCTTCTGACCACCGTACTATAACTGCTTACAAGATTAAATTTGACTCACATGATCTGCTTTATATTGCTGTATGAACACTCTTATTTATCTGACCCCTGAAGGAAAGTGATACAATCTGGCACAGACTAAAAGACGGTCATACAAATACTGCCCTACATCATGCAACTCTGCAATGTATTGTATACAATAATTAAGTCTAGATAGATAATTAATGTATGCATGCTCCTTAGTGCATATAACAAAATTTGACAAACTCAGTAAAAATGTGCGCACCCTCTTGTGTCAGAGGTAACCAACACATTAAGCTGAAATTAGATAAATCACAACCACATTGATTCTTTTGAGGACTACAATCCCATAATTCTCAGATGATCTAGTACACAGTAATGGTTAAGATAGGGAATTCTGTATGATTCTTCAGCTAAACACTATGACACTTGAATGTATCACAAGCACCCAATGCAAGCCAAGAGCAGAAGGGAAGAAAGACAACCAGAGCATTGGCAAAGTAAGAGCCTGAACACTGTGGATATGCTTAACAATGTGTAGTTATTGCTCTCCTTTCTTCCCTTTGCAACTGGAATTGATGAGCCGCTACTTTCTCTTCCAGAGACGAAACGTCTGTGCTCCAGGGAACTCTAGCTAATTAAAGGCCCTTATGCCCCTCCCACAAAATCCAGGCATGGCCTTAAACTTATGACATTGGGTGATATTAGACCAGCCAACATATCATGCTTGATTCTCTAAAATAAAAGTTCTTATTGCTCCGGCATCTGATGTCACTGCCGGTCTAGCTCCTGGGCTCAGGTTCACAGGTCGGTAAGTAGTTCACTGACTGGCTTCTAATGCTGCCCAAAGTGTTTTGTAACTGACCTGTGAACCTGAGCTCAGGAGCTAGGCCGACAGTGACATCAGACGCCGGAGCCCTTTGTTCTGAGAGGCATTCATCACACTATCGGGTAAAAGTGTGACGGGTACAGGGTTTATGTGGTTAAATTATACTGCTGCTGTAGGTCTATTGTATTTATTTGTTTAAGAAATAAAGTTTTTTTTATGCAAGAGACCTCTCTTTGCTGTGAAGTTGCTCTCAAAGCATTATCTGCTTTGAGAGTGTGAGTATAATGAATTGGGAAGGGAATGTTCCCCTAAATGTGAAGATATCAAACTATCTTTGGATTCTCTTGTTTACTCTAAGGAATATTGTGGAAGAGAGACTCTGTCAGTCCCAGTGTGGGTGACTGAGAGCGGTTTGGGTTATCTTTAATAAGGAAATGTTATAGTTGAGAGAAGCACCTGAATCTTGAAGAAGTAATAAACACTTTAGAAAAAAAAAATCAAGGTTCTTTATATGGACTTAAGGGAAACTCCTTAATCAATGGAGACTCTCACTTCAGTGTTACATTAACTTAAGACTTGATTTTTCCTGTTTCTCAATTGAGATCTCTATTATCGTATAGGAAGTTATACTGTCAATCTCTGTGACATTCTGCCTTTGATCCCATACTGTTCCGCTCTCTATTGATGTTTTCAGCATCTATTAGGTGATATTGTTAAACACTGTGATACTGTTATTAAGATTCTGTCTTTGTGTATTTGAGGTGAGCCAGTAGAGGGACGTGCAAGGGTATCTTCTATTATTGTGACCCACTGCAGTCCAAACTCCCTTAGTCCGAAACATACTGATAGTCCCCCAAGACTGCTCTTATGATTTAATCATTATTTCTTTATTCTAGAGTAAATAAACCAAATTTGGCTAGATGTTCTTTATACTTCAATTCATACATTCTCTAAATTTAAGTTTTTGGCTCTTCACTGTACTCTCTATGTGTGTCTCTTTAAAGAACTGGTGCCCAAAACTGCACTGCATGTTCTTGGTGAAGTCTTATCAGTGATTTCTACAGTGGCAAAATTATGTCATCCACTGTTGCTTCAATACCCCTTTTTATGCAGGGCAGTACATTGATTTTGCTTCTGTTTGACACTGATCACGGTTTCCTAGTTTACAAGGGCTCCTAGATCTTTCTCTACCAATGAATTTCCTAGAATGCCTCCATTAATAGTACTGGGCTACCACTCTGTCTCCTGGCATTAGCTATCCTGGCTATTTCCCTCTCTTTGTTGGTAAGATGTTAACTGACATTTCTATGCTATTTCAGCAGTAGTAGCTGCCTCTTCTGGGAGCTAGCCAGATAGTTTTCCTATGTTTTTCAAAACTGGAATGCATCTTATTTCAAGCATTCCACAGACAGGAAGTAACCTATCTGGCATGCCTGAGTGGGCAAGATCCTGTCGGGTACATTTTTCAAAAGATTTATGTTGTGATTTGGCTCCCCTTTAGCATCCTTCCAGCCTCCGGAGATTAACATCCCTGTCCAGACTTGACTTGAAGCCTGATCTGTCAATTATATATTGCTCTGTTAACTGTTTGTTGGACCAGGTTATATTTGATATAGGGACTGGCATGGTTGCCCATTGGTATGTATATTTTGTGACTCTTCTCTGTTTTTTAATTGGGATCTGTTATGGTATTATATCTACTTTACAAAGATAGCTGAGGGTTATCTTAAGAAGCTATGTTCTCCCTGCATTCAGGATATTAATTTGCATGTGGTTGTTCAGCCACTCTCTAGTCAGACCAGCATGATCTCTGATTTTTCATGTGTACTACCCTTGTTTTCCTCCATTACCAGGAAAAAGTGGATATCTATGAGAGTAGTGGAATAGATGGAGGGTCCTTCTCATTCATTCACTAACAGGGATGAGATCTCCATTTGTAGGAGACTGGCAGAGAATTTTTATTTGGACTTCTTCATCAGAAGAAGGATGTGGGAAAGATTCCTATATTTTTCCTGTTGAATGTATCTATGATTTTGAAGCATTAAAGAGGACCTAGATCTTAAGGATGATGAGGCTTCCATACCTATAGCAAATGACCTATATGTGAGTTTTAAGAATAAGGATTTTTCCAGATCATTAGATAGTGGCTAATGTCATCAGCAAAGAATTGGCTAATCCTGAGAAACAACTTACCTGTCTTAAGAACCGTAATCATTTATTTCCTTTTCACTCTAAGGACACTGTTTTTTTTAACTAGTCCTGGATTTAGGAATCTTATGGATAGGGAGATTGATACAAGCCTGGCAGATGTTATGTCCACTTTCTGCCCTGGAATAGCTTGCACCTACATTTCTAAAGCCATAAATATCTGGCTGTTTTTAGTTGGAAAAATATGTATCACGGTGCCCGTGATTGCCTCCAGTGTTGAGTTACTGTAACAGTGACCTTGCTACTTCCTTGCTGTCACTCAATGCTAGTCGCTGTTCTTATAGGTCACTGGTAACTGCTGTCATGTTTCTGCCCACCTACTAGGCCTTAAAGGCCTCAGCATTTCCATTAACCAATGCCCTTTCATGGTGTACCTGAGCCTAGTGCTGTGTTGGTCCATTTACTGATTCCTGTGTATTACTCCTGGCTTCATCTGACTACCCGATCCAGCTCTGACTCCTGGCTTCGTCTGACTACCTGATCAGGCTCTGACTCCTGGCTTCGTCTGACTACCCGATCCGGCTCTGACTCCTGGCTTCGACTGACTACCTAATCCGGCTCTAGACCCTGGCTTCATCTGACTACCCGATCCAGCTCTGATTCCTGGCTTTGTCTGACTACCTCCTCCTCTGTTGCACTCCCGGCTTGTTTACTGCAAGCCTTGGCTACCCAGCCCAGGCTATTGTTATCCTCGGCTTCCTGGGCCTACCGTTACTGCCGCGCTTGCTACTCCTGTAGTAGTACTTGTTTGGTCAGTCCTGGTCATTGACCTCAGCACTTAACACCCTCTTACCCCATTGTATGTCTCCCTTTACCCATTTAGACTGTAAGCTCCTTGGGGCAGGGACCTCTCTCCCATTGTTTCTATGAATGTCGCACTTATTTCATCCCCTCTTATTTATTGTAATATATGTCTATTGTAAGGCGCTGCGTACACTGTGTGGCGCCATATAAATAAAGATATACATACATACATACATACATACCTTTGGCAGTCTAGGTTTGAGTGGTTTGCTTGATTTAAGGGTGGCATATAATTTGATTAGAATCAAGGCGGGCAATGAGTGGAAGTCCGCTTTTAACACTCGCAGTGGCCATTATGAGTATTTGGACATGACATTTGGGCTATGCAATGCCCCAGCTGTCTTTCAGGAGTTCATAAACAATGTTTTGAGAAGCCTACTACAGTCCTGGGTAGTGGTTTACCCGGACGATATCCTGATACACTCTCCAGATATCGAGACTCATAGATGAGATGCTACTACAGTATTGCAAAAACTGAAAGAGAACAAACTGTATTGCTGTCACAATTTGTTAAGACTCTCAGACGCAAAGTTAGGTAAAAACATACCTTTATTGAAAAGTTTAAGACAACCCCATAGGGTAACATACACGTTCATACATATATATTGCAATGACAGGAAACAAGCAATGATAATAGCGATACAGGCTCTACCGGCCCTGCCAATATACCGGGCAAGGCAGCCAGGAAGCTGGTACAAGGAATAGATAGGCTCTACCGGCCTTGCCAATATACCGGGCAAGGCAGCCTGGAGACTAGTACACAGGGAATTAATAGGCTCTACCGGCCCTGCCAATATACTGGGCAAGGAAGCCTATAGGCAGACAGCAAGTATAAAGGCTCTACCAACCTTGCCAATACCGGGTAAGGCAACCCAAGATGGTACAGAGAGAAGAATAGGTTCTACCGGCCTTACCAATATACCGGGCAAGGCAGCCTAATACGGAGTGGGTGACAACCACTAAAGCCTCAGTGACTGGCTAGGTGGTAACAACAGTCACAAGGATGACATGCAGAGGCTAAAGGAGTTAAAGTGGCAAGCCAAGGAAATTACAGGAGACCACCAGTACCCGCGTGCTGGGTAACCAACGGAGCTGCCTAGGACTTGACAGCAGTAGATAGCATAGGGAGAACCAGTACCCACGTACTGGGGACACAATATCGCTAAATCGGTACAACAATACTCAGAAATGGTGGAGCGAACCAGTACCCGTGTAATGGGAGACCAATCTCTCATCCGATGCAACAGCAGCCGGTGAATAGGAGCGAGCTAGTACCCACGTACTGTAATCATAAACTGTACCGGTGCAACAGCAGCCGGTAGGTGGTGGAGCAAACCAGTACACGCGTACTGGGGAAACCGTCTCTCTTCCGGTGCACAGCAACCGGTAGAATGTAAGTAGACCAGTACCCGCGTACTGGGAGCACAATATACAATGTGCAACAGCAGCCGGGTGGCTGTGGAGCAAACCAGTACCCACGTACTGAAACACAAATCTCTATCGGAGCAATAGCAGCCGGGTGGCTGTGGAGAAAACCAGTACCCGCATACTGGGGACGCAATACACAAAGTGCAACAGCAGCCAGGTGGCTGTGGAGCAAACCAGTACCCACGTACTGGAACACAAATCTCTATCGATGCAAAAACAGCCGGGTGGCTATGGAGCAAACCAGTACCCTCGTACAGGGGACGCACTACACAAAGTGCAACAGCAGCCGGGTGGCTGTGGAGCAAACCATATCCCACGTACTGGAACACAAATCTCTATCGGTGCAATAACAGCTGGGTGGCTGTGGAGCGAACCAGTACCTGCGTACTAGAGTAACCAGCAAGGAGTAGAAATGTCGCCAAGGCGACTAGGGACGACAGCCGACTACAGGCGATACTGGATCAGGAGCTCAGAAGATGTAAACAGGAACCAGCACTCAGACGGTCATCCGGATCAGGAACGGCAGTGGGGACTGGCAGCAGGAAGCAGCAACACAACGGCAACCTCAACCAGATCAGGAACGAAAACAGGAACCAATGGACTGGTAACTCAGGAACTAGATGATCTCAGGTAGCAGGAACATAACCAGGGGCCCAGGAAGCTCAGGAACACAATGGAGATTCGAGCAGCATAGAGACAACAAGAAAGGGCAACCAAAGGGTGCCCAGGCTCAGTCTAAATAGGCAATGCAGGGCGGGTTGAACTCAGACAGCCAATGGTGAGCCCTCTACAGGTAACTGACACACAAAGGCAGCAATCACGGGCTCCGTGATAATTGCAAACTTAAAAATGCAAATTCCATAAAGACCGAGTGCCCTTCCTGGGGTATGTTATCTCTGTAGAAGGTATTGCCATGGATACAGAGAAACTCTCGGCAGTCCTACAATGGCCACGTCCTGTGGGTCTGAAGGCCATACAAAGATTCTTAGGATTCACAAATTATTATAGAAAATTAATTCGAATTTCTCTACAGTAGTCAAACCCTTGAGTGACTTAACACATGAGGGTGCTAACCAATCGGTTTGGTCCCCTGAGGCCAACAGTGCTTTTGAAGCCTTAAAATCTGCCTTTTCGGTGGCTCCAATATTGGTACATCCTAACACTGCATTGCCTTTTACCCTGGAGGTGGATGCATCTGAGACAGGTGTAGGGGCAGTGCTGTCTCAAAGATCCAAGCCTGGCAAGACTCTGATGCCCTGTTGATTCTTCTCTAAAAAGATGACTAAAGCTCAGAGTCTATATGATATAGGTGACCGTGAACTGCTAAACATTAGTCTCACTGTTTGTGAATGGCGTCACCTCCTGGAGGGGACTAAGGCTCCTATCCTGATCCTAAAAGATCATAAACACTTGACATACCTGTCTGAGGTCAAGAGACTGTCACCTAGACAGGCCAGATGGGCATTGTTTCTATCTAGGATCAATTTTGTAGTTTCGTACCTCCCTGGGTCCAAGAATATTCCTGCAGATGCCCTGTCTAGACAGTTTGGCCCAGAGCATTTGATGGAGGGTGAACCCGTTCCGATCATTTCCCCAGATCGCATTTTGGCCACAATACGCAATAGCATTACGTCTCCTTTGGGCGAAGAGATTCTGGCTTCCCAGGGTAATGATCCAGTAGAGAAACTTAGTGGCAAATGTTTTTTAGCGGACAATCTCAGTACTAAGCTACTCGAAACTTATCATTTGTCCAAAGCAGCTGGACACATTGGTTGGGATCAATTCATTTGGTCAATCGCACAGCTCTTCTGGTGGCCTAGTTTAAGAGCTGATTGTGCAGCCTTTGTTGAGGCTTATTCTGTTTGTGCTCGTGCCAAAGCTCCCAGGCACCTTCCTCTAGGGTTGCTCCAGACAGTCCCGAATGGCGAGCGCCCATGGTCACATGTTTCCATAGATTTTATGGTGAAACTGCCTAGATCAAAGGGCTGTACGGTCATACTAATGATGGTGGACTGATTTTCCAAAATGGTGCATTTAGTCCTGCTCCAGGGACTTCTTTCCTCTAAGGAGTTGGCTATGGTGTTTGCCGGAGAGGAATTCAGGCTCCACGGAGTACCCTGGGGTTTGGTTTCTGATAGTGGAAGTCAGTTTGTGTCACAGTTCTGGAGGGCTTTCTGTGAATACATGAGCATAAACTGTCATTTTCCTCTGCCTACCACCCCCAGACTAATGGTGCTGAGGGAAGAGCCAACCAGGGGGTGGAACAATTCTTGCGCTGCTTCACTTCTGACCATCATGATAATTGGGCTGACCTGTTGCCATGGGCTGAGTTTGCCAGGAATTAAGCCATAAACTCCTCATCCGGGAGCTCTCCTTTCCTTATTAACTATGGGTTCTAACCGTCTCAGCTGCCGGACTCATTTCAAGCACAAGATATTCCGGCTCTGGATGAGCATATTCAGCAGCTCTGCTCCACATGGGCACAGGTCCAGAATGCCCTATGAAGGTCCTCAGAGTGCTATCAGAAACATGCAGACCACAGAAGGCGTCCTGCTCCTGTTTTTCAACCTTCACATGCAAGTACCCTGTCATAAGAAGGTTCCATGTTTCATAGGACCTTTTCGGGTGCTTTGCAGAAAAAACCCTGTGCCTTATGCCTTAGACCTTCTTAGGAACATGCGCATTCTCAACGTCTTTCATGTCTCACTCCTGATGCCTTTGGTTTCTAACCGCTACTCATCCGCTCCTGTAGTGCCAGATCCAGTGTGCATTCAAAACCAGGATGAGTATGAGATTCAAATCATTCTGGACTCCTGCAAAGTCTGGGGGTGCATCCAATATCTTGTCCATTGGAAAGGTCATGGTCTGGAGGAGCGTTCCTGGGTGAATTAGTTTGATATTCACGCTCCTATATTGCTGCGCAGATTTCATGCGAAATTTCCCAATAAGGTATGGTCTCCTCCGTGGGGGGAGATTGTTGAGTGGGGGGGTACTATCACGGTGCCCGTGTCAGCCTCCAGTGTTGTGTTACTGTAACAGAGACCTTGCTACTTCCTGTCTGTCGCTCAGTGCTAGTCGCTGTTCTTATAGGTCACTGGTAATTGCTGTCATGTCTCTGCCCACCTATTAGGCTTTAAAGGCCTCAGCATTTCCATTAACCAGTGCCTTTTTGTGGTGTACCTGAACCTAGTGCTGTTTTGGTCCATTTACTGATCCCTGTGTATTACTCCTGGCTTCTTCTGACTACCTGATCCAGCTCTGACTCCTGGCTTCTTCTGACTACCTGATCTGGCTCTAGACCCTGGCTTCATCTGACTACCTGATCCGGCTCTAGACCCTGGCTTCATCTGACTACCTGATCTGGCTCTGACTCCTGGCTTCATCTGACTACCTCCTCCTCTGTTGCGCTCCCGGCTTGGTTTACTGCCAGCCTTGGCTACCCAGAATATTGTTATCCTCGGCTTTCTGGGCCTACCATTACCGCCGCACTTGCTACTCCTGTAGCAGTGTATCACGGTGCCCGTGATTTGCTGCAGTTACTTGTCTGTCACCAGTAGGGGGCTTCAATTGGCTGTCTGCAGATAGCCCGCCTCTTATTGACTATTTAAACCTGGATTGGGCACCCTTTGAGTGCCCTTTCGTGTTGTTTCTGACCTTCTTGCTATCACTATGCTAGTGATAGCTGGGCCTCTGTTCCAGTGTTCCTGAGTTCCTGATCTCATGTGTTCCTGAGTTCCTGATCTCTACTGTTCCAGTGTTTCCTGCATGCTGAAGTACTTCCAGTCCTGGTTCCGGCCTAGTCTCTGGTGTTGCAGTTCCTGCTGAACTTCTCTGCTGTTTTCTGACCTGACTGATCGTTGCTGGTTCCTGTCATCTCATCACCTGTCTTCAGTATCCTGGCGACCTTCTGCCTGGTCGCGTTGGTGACATTGCTACAATTCCATGTTGGTCCCAGCGTGCGGACGCTGGTTTGCTCCCAAGCCTTGCGGCTATACAAACTCGCTTGTTACACCAGTGTGCGGTCACTGGTTTGCTCCAAAGCCTATCAGCTATACAAATCTGTGTTGGTCCCAGCGTGCGGACGCTGGTTTGCTCCTAAGCCTTGCGGCTATACAAACTCGCTTGTTACACCAGTGTGCGGTCACTGGTTTGCTCCAAAGCCTTTCAGCTATACAAATCTGTGTTGGTCCCAGCGTGCGGACGCTGGTTTGCTCCTAAGCCTTGCGGCTATACAAACTCGCTTGTTACACCAGTGTGCGGTCACTGGTTTGCTCCAAAGCCTATCAGCTATACAAATCTGTGTTGGTCCCAGCGTGCGGACGCTGGTTTGCTCCTAAGCCTTGCGGCTATACAAACTCGCTTGTTACACCAGTGTGCGGTCACTGGTTTGCTCCAAAGCCTATCAGCTATACAATTCTGTGTTGGTCCCAGCGTGCGGACGCTGGTTTGCTCCTAAGCCTTGCGGCTATACAAACTCACTTGTTACACCAGTGTGCGGTCACTGGTTTGCTCCAAAGCCTTTCAGCTATACAAATCTGTGTTGGTCCCAGCGTGCGGACGCTGGTTTGCTCCTAAGCCTTGCGGCTATACAAACTCGCTTGTTACACCAGTGTGCGGTCACTGGTTTGCTCCAAAGCCTATCAGCTATACAAATCTGTGTTGGTCCCAGCGTGCGGACGCTGGTTTGCTCCTAAGCCTTGCGGCTATACAAACTCACTTGTTACACCAGTGTGCGGTCACTGGTTTGCTCCAAAGCCTTTCAGCTATACAAATCTGTGTTGGTCCCAGCGTGCGGACGCTGGTTTGCTCCTAAGCCTTGCGGCTATACAAACTCGCTTGTTACACCAGTGTGCGGTCACTGGTTTGCTCCAAAGCCTATCAGCTATACAAATCTGTGTTGGTCCCAGCGTGCGGACGCTGGTTTGCTCCTAAGCCTTGCGGCTATACAAACTCGCTTGTTACACCAGTGTGCGGTCACTGGTTTGCTCCAAAGCCTATCAGCTATACAATTCTGTGTTGGTCCCAGCGTGCGGACGCTGGTTTGCTCCTAAGCCTTGCGGCTATACAAACTCACTTGTTACACCAGTGTGCGGTCACTGGTTTGCTCCAAAGCCTTTCAGCTATACAAATCTGTGTTGGTCCCAGCGTGCGGACGCTGGTTTGCTCCTAAGCCTTGCGGCTATACAAACTCGCTTGTTACACCAGTGTGCGGTCACTGGTTTGCTCCAAAGCCTATCAGCTATACAAATCTGTGTTGGTCCCAGCGTGCGGACGCTGGTTTGCTCCTAAGCCTTGCGGCTATACTACTCGCTTGTTACTCCAGTGTGCGGTCACTGGTTTGCTCGCTAAGCCTAACGGCTATACTATTCAGTGTTGTTTCCAGCGTGCGGACGCTGGTTTGCTCCAAAGCCTTGCTGCTTAACGATTCTGCTAATTTGCCAGTTCCATCTGACTGCTGCTATTATCTCTGGGCTGCCCTGCCCGGTATTGGTAAGGCCGGTAGAACCTTTTACCACATTCCATCTGAGGTTGCCTTACCCGGTATTGGCAGGGCCGGTAGAGCCTACATTGTGTATCTATTGAGGCTGCCTTGCCCGGTAATTTGGTAAGGCCGGTAAAACCGTTATGCTATTCCATCTGCAGGTTGCCTTACCCGGTATTGGCAAGGCCGGTAGAGCCTAAAGACTGTCCTGTCCGGTATATTGACAGGACCGGTAGAGTCTGCCTTCTGTCTGTGCTATATTCTGTATATATATATATGTATGTTATTGCCATCCTAAGTTATCATTTATTATTTCAATAAAATTGATTTTTTTTTTACCTAAAACTTGTGTCTGAGAGTCATAATAAACCGTGACAGTACGAAAGGGCCATGACCTCAGACAGCAAGGGTGAAGGTAACGCACAGAATATCCATTGGAGGATGGATGTGCTCGAGCAACGTTTGGATCAGTTGGCAGTTGCAATTCAAACGATCCTTGAACGCACGGTACCTGCTGACCAATCTAGCTCTAGCCCGGTGGTCTCGCCAAGTCAGACACCGGAAAGTGATACCAGACCCCTAGGGGGTACTGTTAAAGGGTTAACGGCTTCTGCACCCTTGCCGCTAAGATATGATGGTGACCCTAGTCTCTGCAGAGGGTTCATCAATCAACTCGAAATCTTTATGGAATTGACGGCACACGCATTTCCCAATGATCGTAGTAAAGTGGGGTTCACGATATCACTGCTCACTGGCAGAGCATTGGCCTGGGCTAACCCCTTGTGGGAGAATGCTAAACCTTGTACTAAGAACTTTAGTGAATTTGTGCGTTCCTTTCGAAGAGTGTTTGAGCCTCCTGGTAGAACCACCTCTGCTGCCAAACACCTTATGGAGATACAACAGGGCAGGCGTACAATGGGCGACTATGCCATCGAATTCCGCACATTGGCAGCAGAGGTAGGTTGGAATAACGAGGCATTATTGGTAGCCTTCTCTCAAGTCCTGAATGACCACATTAAAGACGAAATCGCTGCTAAAGATCTACCTATTGATCTAGATGATTACATTGAGTATGTTATGATAATTGACTCCAGAATACGTGAGAGATCAATTGCCAGAGATCGTAAGTTACGGTCAAAAAATAATGAGCCTAGTAGCATGTTTTGCCCACCCATCCCTCCCTTGGCATTGAAGTCTAGTGAACCAGTTCGGGAAACAAGTGAACCTATGGAAATAGGCTTCACTAGACTATCCAAGGCAGAGAGACTATATCGCAAACAACAAGGGTTATGTTTATACTGCGGTAAAAAAGGGCACTTGCTAAATTCCTGTCCGGTACGTCCGGGAAACGCACACACCTAGGGTATCTTGGGGGACAGGCCCTAGGTGGTGAACAATCGTCCCCAGTGTCGGGCATAATGAAACCCACCATACAGGTGGTATTGTCTTGGGCACAACGCTCTGTGGAGGTTTTGGCCTTGGTTGACTCCGGTGCAGCAGGGTATTTTATGGATAATACCTTTGCTGAATTGCACGGAGTTCCACGCATTGAAAGAGAAAACCCCTTGACTATTGAAGCGATTGATGGTAGACCCTTAGAACCGCCTCAGGTTATATTTGAAACTATGCCATTGTCTATGACTATTGGGGCACTTCACAGAGAAGAGCAGCAGTTTCAACTGATTAATTCCCCGCACCATGCGGTGATATTGGGATTTCCGTGGTTACAGTTACATAACCCACAATTCGATTGGAAAAAGTGTGAAATTGCTGCTTGGTCCCAGTTTTGTATGGACAAGTGCGTCATCCAGCCTATTAAGGTCATGTGCACCTCCTCTGCTATGCCGGATGTGTACCAACAGTTTGGCAATGTTTTTAGCAAAGGAGAGGCTAGTATGCTACCCCAGCATAGACCTTATGATTGTTGCATTGAATTGCAGCCTGGTGCAGTACCTCCGAAAGGACGCACTTATCCATTATCTTGTGATGAAAATAAGGCTATGGAGGATTACATTTCTGATGCCCTTGCTAGAGGGATCATACGTAAATCTACCTCTCCAGCTGGGGCTGGGTTCTTTTTTGTAAAAAAGAAAAATGGCGAATTAAGACCATGCATTGACTACCGGGGCTTGAATAAACTAATGGCAAAAAACGCATACCCAATACCACTCATCACCGAGCTTTTTGACAGGCTTAAGGGCGCTTCGATATTTACCAAGTTGGACCTACGGGCCGCTTACAATCTGGTTCGCATTCGAGCAGGTGATGAGTGGAAAACTGCCTTTAATACTCGAGCTGGGCACTACGAGTATCTAGTAATGCCTTTTGGGCTGTGTAATGCACCCGCAGTTTTCCAGGAACTGATAAATGATGTTCTGAGAGATATGCTACAGACATGTGTTGTGGTGTACCTCGACGATATACTGATTTACTCCCAAAACATGGCACAGCACATCAAAGATGTATCCGCAGTATTGCTACGACTCCGTGAGAACAAATTATTTTGTAAAATGGAAAAATGTGAGTTTCATAGAACCAGTGTGCCATTCTTGGGGTTCATAATTGGCAATGATGGCATTGCCATGGACAAAGAAAAGTTGTCAGCTGTCCTACAATGGCCAAAACCCAAGGGTCTTAAAGCCATACAGCGTTTCCTGGGTTTCGCTAATTATTATAGGAGGTTTATTAAGAACTTTTCTTCCATTGTCAAACCTCTGTCCGATCTTACGCACAAGGGTGCTAATCCTTCTTGTTGGCCGGTATCTGCTGAGAAAGCCTTTGAGAATTTGAAGCTGGCATTTGCTGCGGCTCCTGTGTTATCCCACCCCAATCCTTTACTTCCATTTACGTTAGAGGTTGATGCCTCAGATATTGGGGTCGGGGCAGTACTTTCGCAGCGACACGAGAAAGGTGGAACTCTCAGACCTTGTGGGTTTTTCTCTAAAAAGTTGACTGTCACTCAAAGCCACTATGAGATAGGTGACAGAGAATTATTGGCCATTATCCTTGCTCTTAAGGAATGGCGTAATTTGCTTGAAGGTACTAAGAATCCTGTCTTAATCCTAACAGATCATAAGAATCTGACCTATCTCTCGGAGGCCAAGAGATTGTCCTCTCGTCAGGCCAGGTGGGCACTGTTCCTGTCTCGATTTAATTTCATTGTATCATATTTACCAGGGTCAAAAAATATCAGGGCTGATGCACTGTCAAGACAATTTGAGGCCGACAGTGACAGAGTGGAAGCACCAGCTCCTATCATCCAACCTGATAGAATACTGGCTACTATACGCACGAGTATCACTTCTCCTCTAGGGGAGGAGATCCTGGCCTCTCAGGGGTCCGCTCCCCATGAAACCCCAGTGGGCAAATGTTTTGTCGCTGAATCATTTCGTACTAGGCTGCTCGAAACCTACCATTCCTCTAAGGCTGCGGGACATATTGGTAGAGACCAATTGTTATGGTCCCTTTCTCAGTTATTTTGGTGGCCTTCCATGAGAAACGATTGTGCCGAATTTACGAATGCCTGTGCCACCTGCGCCCGCGCTAAGACCCCGAGACATCTCCCTGTGGGCTTGCTTCAACCGGTGCCTAATGGCGAACGCCCCTGGTCTCATGTTTCCATTGATTTTATGGGAGAGTTGCCTATGTCGAAGGGGTACTCCTTTATATTCATGGTGGTGGACAGGTTTTCTAAAATGGCTCATTTCGTGCCCCTCCGTGGTCTTCCTTCAGCGAAGGAATTGGCAATGGTGTTCGCCAGAGAAGTATTCCGGTTGCATGGAGTGCCTAGGGTACTGGTGTCTGACAGGGGGAGCCAGTTTGTGTCTAGATTTTGGAGGGCATTTTGCCAACAGATGGGCATACAGCTGTCCTTCTCCTCTGCCTACCATCCCCAGACCAATGGAGCCGCTGAACGAGCTAATCAGGGCTTGGAACAATTTCTCCGTTGTTTCGTTACTGACCATCATGATAATTGGTCCGACTTGTTGCCTTGGGCAGAGTTCGCCAGGAACTGTGCGGTCAATTCTTCATCTGGGAGCTCTCCGTTTCTGATTAATTATGGGTTCCAGCCCTGTTTGCTTCCAGACTCATTTCAGACGCAACAGATTCCAGCTCTGGATGAGCATATCGAGCAACTCCGTTCCACATGGGCACAAGTTCAGAGGGCACTTGGTCAGTCATTTCAGCGTCATCAGCGCCATGCTAATCGCAGAAGGCTTCCAGCGGTTTCCTTTCAGGTTGGGGATAGAGTATGGCTTTCCTCCAGAAATCTCAAGCTGCAGGTTCCGTCTAATAAGTTGGCTCCTCGGTTTATTGGTCCATACAGAGTTATTCGCAAAATTAACCCTGTCTCCTATGCACTAGACCTACCTGCATCCATGCGTATCCATAATGTGTTCCATGTGTCTCTTCTTAAGCCTCTGGTTTGCAATCGCTATACTACCACACCTGTGGTGCCAGGACCTGTTGAGGTCGAGGGCCAGGAGGAGTACGAGGTTCAGAGCATTATTGATTCCCGTAGGCTTAGAGGAAGGGTACAGTACCTGGTACATTGGAAAGGGTATGGTCCTGAGGATCGATCATGGGTGGATAGTACGGACCTTCATGCACCTAGGTTAACTAGGGCCTTTCATGCCAATTACCCGCAGAAACCTAAACCCTATTCTAGGAGAGGGGGTCTTTGAAAGGGGGGTACTATCACGGTGCCCGTGATTTGCTGCAGTTACTTGTCTGTCACCAGTAGGGGGCTTCAATTGGCTGTCTGCAGATAGCCCGCCTCTTATTGACTATTTAAACCTGGATTGGGCACCCTTTGAGTGCCCTTTCGTGTTGTTTCTGACCTTCTTGCTATCACTATGCTAGTGATAGCTGGGCCTCTGTTCCAGTGTTCCTGAGTTCCTGATCTCATGTGTTCCTGAGTTCCTGATCTCTACTGTTCCAGTGTTTCCTGCATGCTGAAGTACTTCCAGTCCTGGTTCCGGCCTAGTCTCTGGTGTTGCAGTTCCTGCTGAACTTCTCTGCTGTTTTCTGACCTGACTGATCGTTGCTGGTTCCTGTCATCTCATCACCTGTCTTCAGTATCCTGGCGACCTTCTGCCTGGTCGCGTTGGTGACATTGCTACAATTCCGTGTTGGTCCCAGCGTGCGGACGCTGGTTTGCTCCCAAGCCTTGCGGCTATACAAACTCGCTTGTTACACCAGTGTGCGGTCACTGGTTTGCTCCAAAGCCTATCAGCTATACAAATCTGTGTTGGTCCCAGCGTGCGGACGCTGGTTTGCTCCTAAGCCTTGCGGCTATACAAACTCGCTTGTTACACCAGTGTGCGGTCACTGGTTTGCTCCAAAGCCTTTCAGCTATACAAATCTGTGTTGGTCCCAGCGTGCGGACGCTGGTTTGCTCCTAAGCCTTGCGGCTATACAAACTCGCTTGTTACACCAGTGTGCGGTCACTGGTTTGCTCCAAAGCCTATCAGCTATACAAATCTGTGTTGGTCCCAGCGTGCGGACGCTGGTTTGCTCCTAAGCCTTGCGGCTATACAAACTCGCTTGTTACACCAGTGTGCGGTCACTGGTTTGCTCCAAAGCCTATCAGCTATACAATTCTGTGTTGGTCCCAGCGTGCGGACGCTGGTTTGCTCCTAAGCCTTGCGGCTATACAAACTCACTTGTTACACCAGTGTGCGGTCACTGGTTTGCTCCAAAGCCTTTCAGCTATACAAATCTGTGTTGGTCCCAGCGTGCGGACGCTGGTTTGCTCCTAAGCCTTGCGGCTATACAAACTCGCTTGTTACACCAGTGTGCGGTCACTGGTTTGCTCCAAAGCCTATCAGCTATACAAATCTGTGTTGGTCCCAGCGTGCGGACGCTGGTTTGCTCCTAAGCCTTGCGGCTATACTACTCGCTTGTTACTCCAGTGTGCGGTCACTGGTTTGCTCGCTAAGCCTAACGGCTATACTATTCAGTGTTGTTTCCAGCGTGCGGACGCTGGTTTGCTCCAAAGCCTTGCTGCTTAACGATTCTGCTAATTTGCCAGTTCCATCTGACTGCTGCTATTATCTCTGGGCTGCCCTGCCCGGTATTGGTAAGGCCGGTAGAACCTTTTACCACATTCCATCTGAGGTTGCCTTACCCGGTATTGGCAGGGCCGGTAGAGCCTACATTGTGTATCTATTGAGGCTGCCTTGCCCGGTAATTTGGTAAGGCCGGTAAAACCGTTATGCTATTCCATCTGCAGGTTGCCTTACCCGGTATTGGCAAGGCCGGTAGAGCCTAAAGACTGTCCTGTCCGGTATATTGACAGGACCGGTAGAGTCTGCCTTCTGTCTGTGCTATATTCTGTATATATATATATGTATGTTATTGCCATCCTAAGTTATCATTTATTATTTCAATAAAATTGATTTTTTTTTACCTAAAACTTGTGTCTGAGAGTCATAATAAACCGTGACACAGTGCTTGTTCGGTCAGTGGTAGTCTAGGTTCGGGTGGTTTGTTGCCTCACCTAGCATTCTAAGTACAGTTTACCTTGCCTTTGGTATACCCTAGGGTATAGTTGCACTATTTTAACCTGCCTTGTGAAGGATTGAGGAAATGCCATGCACTGTCCTCATATCTAGCCTTGTGAAGGTTACTACGGGCCATATGTATACTAGCTGACACCTGCCTAGTAAAGGGTTGAGGAAGTGTTGAGCATTGTCCTCACACCTGGTTTCGAGAGGGTGGTGGAGTTAGAGTTGCTACCTTGGTGCTCCAGCGTTCTGGAGTTTCTCGCTCCTGTTGCCTGGGTTTACCCTAGCATTAGGGTACAGAAGTGGGTCCACCTCACACTTACCTAGTGAAGGGTTGAGGAAGTGTTGCGCACTGTCCTCATACCTGGTCTCGAGAAGGAGGTGGAGTTAGAGTTGCTACTTTGGGGCTCCAACGTTCTGGAGTTTCTTGCTCCTGTTGCCTGGGTTTACCCTAGGGTTAGGGTATAGATGTGGGTCCATCTCACACTTGCCTAGTGTAGGGTGAAGGAAGTATGTGCACTGCCCTTCCCTGGTCTTGTGAAAGTGAGAGGTACATTGCTGCTACTATTGTGTTTCAATAAAATGTATTAATTTTATCTGTACTTGTCAGTGTTTTTATTTCTCAAGTCACTCCGTGACAATATGTTATTAATAAAGCCTCTTGCATTGGATTACTTGTGTGACAAGTGATTACTATGGACAATGTCTGTATGGTGGCTAGGTCTTCGGTGCTGGAAACTTGGGCCATGGAGCCTTTTGGTTAAGGCAATGGGTAGAAAATATTTCTAAAAGCAATCTTTGTTCTATGCCCTATGAGAAAAACTTTTAGTTTGGAAAGGAGTTATAATCTCCACTGTATTCCTTTCAGAGGATAGAAGTGCTCTGCAGATATTATGCTCAGAGATTTTTCTTTCGTCAGGTAGCAGGAAATCCTCAAAAAGAAGCCATCAGCCAAGTCATATTATGCTAAGGATGTCAAGTTTCCAAGAAAATCTTTCCAGGATCCTTCACCTAAGCAGTTCTAATTCCAGGAGGGAGGTGTCATTGAGAGGAAGGCTTTGCCATTTTCTTTCCCAATGGCAAATCATTCCCTAAGATTCCTGGGTTTTGGATGGCATTCATCAAGGTTTCAAGATCTGAATCTCCTCTCTTCCTCCTCCTCAATTCATCATTATAGAAGTCTGCTATTGTCACAGACACCAGATTAAATAATACACACGACACAGGTACAGTGAAGTTTAACCAGTTTATTAAGATAAGCAAGAGTAAGCATTTCTCCAACCTTAGTAGGAACAGGCGTGAGGACAGTGCTGAGTCCACTACCCAAGGATTGACACTGAACTGTAGCCGGTTCTCAGTAGCCTATAGATATAGATGGGAGCAGAACCAGGCTTGGTTCTATACCTAGCAAATGGAAACCTGGAATGCCAGGAAACCTGATCACTGGAGCGACAGCTAAACTCCAACACACGAGACAGGCAGACGGATGTCTCGAAGTAATGACTCTACAACGGAGTGGTAGGTGGAGCTAGACAGAGAGAAACTAGTACTCCGACAGAGTCATGGAACCGGTCTACTAGGTAGGCAAAGGGTGGAGGCAAGAGAGTGGAACGTAGCCAGTATTGTGAAGGCAATACTGGACTTAGGCTGCAGAGTGGAGGGTTACACAACAGGCCAAGGAGGCAAAGGATACAGTGACACAGGATGGAGGCAACGGAGTGAGAGGCAACCAGCAACTCTACCATGGAGCAAGCAGTTGCACTACACCGATGGAGCGCGCCCACAACTTGCCCAGACAGGTGGAAGTCAGACTGGAGTAAAGGACAGCACAGAGTGTAAGTCAGACAAGCCACAGTCAAGAGCCAAATCGGGTACTCAGCCACAGCTAAGGTCAAAACAGAGAGGGTAGTTGGACAAGCCAGGGACATACACAGATCGGTTAGTCAGACAAAGCCACAGGATCGATCAGGAGAAAACATGGCAGCCAAGCAAGGGTCAAACAAGAGCAACACTGAAGAAACACACAGATACACCACAAAAGGTCAACAAGTCCTAGCCTCAATGAGGTTTATAAAGCAGCAGAAGGAGGCGGGACCCAATTAGGCCCAACATAATAGGCCCATAAAAAGGCGTCCATGCCAGTGCCTGTAACATGACTTTAGCAATGAGAAAGTGGCTGGAGGCCATGCCGGCCGGCGGCCATACAGACGTAAGAGCACAGGATTGCTTAGGCTTCAAAGGGAGATTGTGATAGCTATGTGTCTTCAACAGAAGAAGTGATTCTTAGGAGTGAGTCTAGATTTTATAACTACAAAGACTTTTTTTCCAGAAGACATCAGTTTTACTCCAGAAGTTAGCCTTCATCAATGGTCTTCAGAAAGTCTTTCACTCAGGTTCCTGATGTTGGCTCTCTCCCTGGGCAAGCCATCTCATGAGAACTTTACAACAGCTTATTCTTCTCAGATGAAACAGGATTACAAAGGATCTTCATCACCAAGCCTAGGTCCCTTTTCAGGTCATATTGTTGTTGGTTTGGTGTTAATCATCAAGTCTAGGTCCCTTTTCAAGTCATATTGTTGTTGGTTTGGTGGGACAGAAATAATCTCTCTGCCAGACATTCCTGTTTATGTTGTATGGGAGTGGTAGTTCAGGAGAGGTCCTTCCAAGGAACTTCTCCTTTGGAAACCAGTTTGCACTCCAGTCACCTGGAGTTGCTCATGGTCTAGAGGGTTTTGAAGTTGGCTTTCTCCCTGGAACCATGAAGATCTGAAAGTTCAACCACAGTGACCTATCTGACATGCCAGAGTATAAGGATTCTGGGCCTTCTTCACCTAGCCAATATTATTCTCCTGGGGCAGAGTGCAATCTGTTAGCCCTCTCAGTGGTTCATATTGTGGGCGAGCAAATTCTTGGTGCACTCTCTAAGTCACAGGACCAGTCAGCAAGAGGACAGGTCACTTGAATCACTTCGCCAGGTTTCCTGGAATCCAGAGATAAAACTAATTTCTCCAAGACAGAATGTAATGGTTCCCCCTTTTTTCTAGCAGTGGACGCTCTGATACAGATGTGGCATTTTTCCTTAGCCAAACGCTTTCCTCCTCTGAAACTGATCATGATTTCCCAGATGAAAATACTGAGGGAAGGAGGGAATTACTTCTTTGTAGATTTTAGTGGCCAAAGATGGAATGGTTTGTCCTGCTAAAAGAGCTGTCCAAAGGGAACTTTTTAAGGTTTCCAGAAATGGAAAATCTGATTTGCCAGGTCCCAGTTCTGCACCATTACCTTTACAAATTGAACCTGACAGCTTGGTTCCCAGATCTTAAGGGCTTCAGGGTTTTCTGGGGGTGTTATTGACATTCTTCTGAAATCCAGGAAGAGGAGTACTTTATCAGATTATAAGAGAACTCCCTAGAACCTTTTATTCCAGCACTTCTGGTTCAGTTGCCCTGGTAAGTTTTCTCCAACAATCATTTGCAGATAATGTTCAATTTTGAAGTCTTTTTAATATCTACATTTATACAAAGACTAACATCTGTGCCACATTTTTCACCCTGGGATCTCAATTTGGTTTTGAAGCTTAGCTTCAGAGTCAGTAATCATCTTCGAGAATGTTGTCTTTCAAGGCAGCTCTTTTGGAGGAATATAGGAGAGCTCAAAATATTTGCCAATATTTGATGATCCCTCCAGAATGCATTCCCAATGTCCCTCTCATCTTTCATAGAGAACAAGAGGTGCTTGCCTACTTTTTTCTAGTTACTACAACAAAAGAAAAGAGGATATTGCATTATCTGGATATTAAACATTGTCTGCAAATATATTTAGAAAAAAATAAGCCATTCAGGTCTTCTACCTCTTTGTGAACTTTTTTGATGTCCACAATGTAAAGAAGGCTTCTAAGGGCACAATTGCTAGGTGGATTACATCAGCCATTGAAGAAGCCGACAGAGGTCACAGTTGTTATCCTCCTGCAGTCATCAGAGTGCATTCTACCAGAGCAATTGTGGAACAGATTTGTAGAATCACTACCTGGCAGAGTCTTTGTTCTTTTACTACACCCTTTTATTTGCAACTGCATTCTGCAGAGGAAGCTGGTTTTCAACATAAAGTTCTGGAAGAAGCAGGTATTCCTCCCTACACTTAGTGATTTTCTCTCTCCTAGGGCTTGATACTATTAGAGCCAGTAAATCTGTCATTAGGGGCAAGAGAGTTCTGGGTGGTACACACATAATTGTACCATCAGAATTCTATTGCTTAGCCACCATCCACTGTAACAAACGTTGGTTGCAAGAACTTATGTTGAGGCCTAATGCACGTCATAGCTTTCTGTTCCAAAAACTCATACTACATAGTGTAAATAATGGAAACATCAAAGGAAATTAGCCTATGCTTGATGTTTGACACCATGTCAAACATCGAACATAGACTAGTTTCCTTTGATGTGAGCTACTAACACAGTCACCCTCCCAGAGTCTCATATGCACTAACCATAATAGTACCCCCTGGCCCTACACTACACCTAACATTAACAATAAAATAAAAAATACTAGCTCTAACACTATGCTATGGCCCATTCCCCACAGCTTTAACAATAAACACTTACCTTGAAGTCGGAGGTCTAGCTGTATCTTCTTCACATTGGTCTTCTGTTTTCTTCTTTACTTCTTCAAGTCTTATTTCTTCTTCTTTAAATCTTCTTTCTTTATCTTTAAATATTCTTCAAGTCAAATAAAGAAAAATAGAAATAAATGAAATAATATCCCTCTATTTATTACCGCCACTTCCACCTCCATTAGTATGAGCGAAAATAAAAATACCCCAGTTGCATTTCTGTCCAACTGAATAGCTGGAAGGATGATGAAACATGCATTTGTGGCCCCTCCAGATAGAAGCTGATTGGCCTGGAGGTATGGGTACTGCAGGGCATGTTCCATGTCATGCATAACCTGACATCCCAACCAATGGGAGACTGGGAGGCAATTTGAACAGAGAATGGCCATAAAAAGGTCAATCCCTGTTAAGATTTATCCTTTACTTTTACTTGGGACACTGCCTGTGCAGGAACTGAATAGGGGTGTATTTTTCTTTCGCTCATACTAATGGCAGCAGCAGAAGCAGCAGTAATAAATGGATATTATTTCTTTTCTTTCTATTTTTTGTATTAGACTTGAAACAGTTACAGTAGAAGACATCTATATCTTCACAAGAATTGAAAAAAAGGAACATTCATGAGGAATTGTAAGAGTCTGTATGAAATAAACTTCTAGATGATCAGAGGGGTACAGTCTATTGTGAATCAGTATGTTTCACACCCCTATGCCTATGATGACTTTGGTGGTTTTTTATTTCTATTCTGTTTCTATTGCTTTTCTATTTCTACTTCTCTTCAACTATACTCTGTCCTCATGGTCTACATTTGGATTTTCTTAAACTAGAAATATCACTTTATTACATGTTATTTATTTTTATAAAATACATTAGTGCCAATAAATGATAGCTTAGAACACATATACTGAAAATCTCACAATTATAATATAATAAAAAGTAACATTTTAAATATCAACCTTAAATGTCACTCCAAAGCTTCTCACTGTAAGTGTAATTTTCAACACTGCTAATTAAAAATATCTGCTTTGAATTCAGTAAGGATATGCAGAATTGCCATTTTAAAGGAATAAGTCAACTCTGTAATGTACAAATAAAGTGCTTTCTGTACATAGCTGAAGACACACAACTGTACTGCTATTTCTTAAACTGTTGGCAATACAAATAATTTTATTCAGGGAGTATATTATCACAACTAAAATACTGTAGCCTCACTTTACAAGGTGATATTCTGACTGTTGGTATTTGTGCTAATGCACACAGCTAAAAGAAGTATATATCAAAGCTACATAAGTGTTCTGTCCTATTAAGCATTAATAAAGAAAAAAATCCCTGCATTACATTACAGTTGATGACTTTATTGAGGGTTTTATCTACAAAGTTCTACTTAGGCATCAGTGAGGATCAGTTGGATAAAAACCAGCGATAGCATTAATCAACAGCAATGGAATCTAGCCAAAGTCTGATGTACAAGGAAGAAGTGGAGCAATTCTGGTGCATACCAACTGCAGCATAAGGGACAAATACATTTTCAATTTTATAAAAATACATTTTCAATTTTCTAAATGGGACTTTTATAACCTTAAATTCTAGGGAGTTTTCCAACACATTGCATTGAAGGGGTTAAAAGTCCCTGATTTACTAAGTTCTGATTAGTAAATCAGCCTCTTAGTGATAAGGAAGTGGGAACTGCAGTTTATGTCTGCAAAGGCTGACAAAAACATAATTAGTTAAAATTAACAAGGTTAAAGGGAAACGGTCGCTCCAATAGTGACCAACTGGCATGTCTGCTCCCCAGGCAACCCGATGGAAAATCACAAAGGGGGACTGAAAAGAGAACTCTGATTCACCCCTCTAGCACCCATTGGAAGAGACTGAAGTCTCACAGTTCAGTCTTTTTCTTGTGTGATGTAGTCCCTTGTAACCCTGCAACCTGCAGTATTTATGGATGAGAACCATGTACTTATATTCTACATTCTAGCTGAGGTAGTGAGTTTTCTGAAAAACACACACACAATGGCTAATAGGAGCAGATTTATCTGGACATGGGTGAGAAGATGGAAGAGTTAACCCCCCAAAATAAAAGTGTTAGAGTGAGTTACAGCAAGAAGCTAGGGGCTGAGACTGAGTGAAATGCCAGTGACAGATACCATCAGACAATACAGATGATGAAACAAGACAATGTAGACAAGGGATTCAGTTAAACATCTTGGGAGATATTCACTAAAGGTCAAAGAGATCTCAAAATGTTGATGTCCTGTTAGAGGTAAAGGTACTTTGACTGTCTGTATGCAGTAAAGTGATATCATATCCCCATCAGTCCAACAAAAATCTGCCCACATCAACATCCATCTGATATGCCTTCATCAGGTTTCTGACAATGGCGCACTTCCATATGGAAATTCAGTATAATGAGTTATTTTCATATGGAAATGCAGGATAATGATTTTTTGCTTTTTTCGTGAAAGATTTATCTTTTTCTCCAATGCAAAAAATATATAACTAAAAAACAAAATCAACAATTTCTTTCCCCAGACTTCCCCAACACAGAGACAATAAAAGTAAACTCAGCAAGCAATTTGGACCCCAGCTGTCTGTGTCTTACCAGTCAGTCGCACCAAATGTTGGGGTATTTTGGGTCAACCAACTTCCTACCTTCTTCTTCCCATTGTGCCCCCATACTAGCTCATACAGAGAATAAATGTCCTACCTAAATGACTCCCAAAACTAAGCTTCGATTCCCCTTTATTTGCCTATCTTCTCCAGCTCAAAAACATGCTGCTCTCTCCTCTCACAAACACAGAATGGCATGTTGTGAGAGACCGACAGCCTTTTATATGGCTGTAGAATACTTTCGTGAGGTGGAAAAACATTGTTTTACCCATTGATGTCAATGCAATGAGCTAGGTGAAAAAAGTGGGAGAAACTGCACTTTTCACAGGAAATTTTTTGCCAATCGTAAAGTGCCATTTTTCGCTGGTTTCCGTTTGAAGCAAAAATTTTCACCCATCCCTACTCAATAGCTGTTACTCAAATTGGCTGCATTCTAATGAACTGGTTGTGCAGACGGATCCTCAACCAGTTCATACATGAAAAGCCGCCAGCTTCTGTTGGAGGCGGCATGGGGAGGAGCTTTTCACCTTCATGTTTACCTCATTGATCATCTGTCCTATTGGATAGGTGATCAATGCTAGGGGGCACCTGGAGGAGTCCTGATGCCCCCCACAAGTCTGATATTCTTTACTACAAACTGGGCATATTTTTGGACAGAGACAAGTTATGCAGCAACGTATGCTGGCTATTAACCTTTTGAGTGCCAGAAGGATATGTAACACATTGCTTTGCTGGGGAATCCATTAGTAAAACTGATGTGAAAATGTGCAATACAAGATGAAATACCAGAACCTCACATCTAAAAAATGACTACCATCTTTTGAGGAAGTTTACAAATTGAAGGTTACAAATTCAGTGGTGTTACTGCCAAGGAAGAAGAGGACTCTAAGGGTTCTAGGGAAAATTGGGGTATTTTACGACACCTGGACCCAGAGCAGATGTTAATCATCATTGGACTTCTAGGCTGATGGAAAGTTTCCCTTGTCTTTCACTGAGATTTTCTTCACCTTTCTTTGTGTCCTTAGGGATGGGCAAGGGGCACAGTGACAGTGGCTCTCAGTTTCCTTTTTTGGGGATACTATTTCACATGCTTAACATAAACATCAGGGTGTTTATGTTGCATGTGCTTATGAGGGCAGATGTGCCATGGTGTGTCCCACCCTTTCCCATTTTCACTGCCTTATCGCAGATAGTGTACAATGCAGTTACTGATGACTGCACTGAGAAGAGGGAGCTGGAGAAGAATGGACTTCTTCTCCAGAAGCATGAGGTACCCATGGAACCGATGGGTATAATCTTATATATAAAGTAAATCAGGGACCGAGGATCACAATGTAGTAAATGGCAAGTATAAAATGTATTATATATAATAGTAGATAACCTCATACTTCGTCAGGAGAACTGATGAAGTAAGCAGTGTTTACAAAACGTGTTGGGCTATCTACTAATATATGTAATAAACTTTATATTTGGCATTTACTACATTATGATCCATGGTCCCTGATTTACTTTATATATAAGTTTATACCCATTAGTTCCAGCTGGTAAATGACATTCATATTTTCTTAGCGGGGCTCAGATTATAGCAGTATTACTCTTGTAGGGAAATTCTTTGCCTTTGTCTTTCTATCGCCTCCATACAGTATTTTGAACATCTTATGAGGAGAATATAGGACCATCTATTCTGGGCATACTTCTGACAAGCTTCTCTGGGACCCATCATAGAACTGCCAGGTTTACTTTATGATTCTCTGGGCAATTTCCTACTATATCTTTCTGAGAGTACAAGCAAACTGGACTGTCATTTTATACACCCAGATGCTTCTCTCAGATCATTTTGTATATAACAATTTATTACTGTGCTGGTGATGTGCATTGGTTTAATGCTTTGCTTCTGGTATGTATTTGCTTTTTGCCCAACTGTAGGTATGTAATAGATGGTGCATTGCCTTACTGGTGGCACGTGATAGTCTAGAGATTTTATTTCTTTGTAATAACAGATAAAAAGGTGCTGCATCATACACCTGGAATGAGTTGGCTGAGATTCAGCCATGAGAATGAAATCCAGTAGATGCTGCTATTCAACTAAATGGTTAATAATAAATATCTAACTTTCTAAATTATAGTTTTTCTTTTTGCTTGTACTTGCATTGTTTCATTTATTAGCAGTCCTTCTGATGTGTTTAGATTTCATGCTAGATGTGTATACACTTCCTGTGAGCAATGTCAAAATACCACAGGTGGGCTAGGATGATTTCCGCAATTATGTGAGATGTCAGTCTTTTAACCATGCTGCAGAGGCCATGGTTTTATTGTACAGTTCACTATTCCCAATCATGGGGTTTAAGGAAGATTTAAAAAAGACAAGTGATTTATTATTGAAAATGTTATCTCCCTTTGAGTTTGTCAGTATAGAATGATACAAGCATGAAATGTACATAGAAACCCTAGGAACGGTTAAAGGGGAAAAGTACCAAAGTACAAGAAACTATATATGATGCACTATGTATGAAGAACTGGAGGAAGTCTGGGAAAAAGTAACAGGACAATAGGGGAAAATAAATTCCCCAAAATCCAATTAATTTATATGGGGCTTTTAATACCTTGAATGCTAGTAAGGTCTCCAATCTACTGGTGGCGGAAGGTCTAAAGCTGAATTTAAATAATTGGAGATTTGCCCCAGAATCAATCCAGTTCTTCTTAATACATCAACCTCAGTATTTGTATCCATATACTAACAGAAGTAAAGTAAGAAGCCTACAAAGGGAAATGTGCACTCAATACGAGCCCTGCCCCTTGTGCTTAGGACACAGAGGGGCAGGAGGCTGATACCTGCATTGCATGCACCAAAATTGTTTGTGTGTAGGCACATCCCCATCCCCTCCTTTTCTCTTACCCACTAAACTAGTCCCAGCCATCAACTCCTTTACTCTCATCCAACAAATTGCTCTGTAGGTCCATGCTATGAAGGAACCGATTCTCTATCAGCCATCCAGAACAGTACTAAAAACATGTCTGGGTCTATCAAATGGTACATATTGTATGCTGCCACTCTAAATTCAGTCTTGCATTGAAGGGCCAGATTCACATGTTTGAGCCTAGCACTCTGACTCCAGACTAAATTTAAAATCACAACATACATTTTATATGACCAGGGAGACCCACACATGTTTTCTAGTAAAGTAATTTAAAGTGTGTTTATGTGAAGTCAAAAGCACAGCCATTGGAAACAGGAATGGGATGAGTAGATAGAAATTGCTCTAGCAATAAATAGTTACCTAGTATTTCGGTATCACCTCAGTCAGAGTTGCTGTCAAGCCTGAAAGCAAGTTTTTATGTGTGACTAGAACCAAGTTCCTACCATCTGAACATGATAGTTGATTGAGCTCAAGGAATGCTAGTTATAGCAAGCAAACAAAAGTGATGTCTGGGCACTATTGGCATGATTTCTCTCTGTATCATTCTCCAATCTGCCCTCTTCAGGTCAAAAAGAAATGACAAGTGTGACATTAGGGAACCCTCTGTCACATTGCTCTTCACCTCCTCCAAGCAGCAGTGAGTTGTCTTTAATAGAGCAGCAGCACATAGGGACTAGGTGGTGGTGATGATGATGTTGGAGAAGTTGGGGTGAAAGAGACATTGATGGCCTTTTTGGCAGAAACTGAGAAGGAATGGGAAACAGGGTTGAGGATGAGCATCACCACCACCACCACCAATAAGTCTAAGTCCTACAAATCAATGTTTACTTAGGGCTTGGGCCTGTAACAACAAGTGTAACAAATCATCCTCTACTAAATACTCTATCAAGTCAAGTATCAGTCCACCCCAGTGGCAGCTTACATTAGGGGGTTCCTGTTTCTATCACTATCTACAAATTTCTTATTTTATTGATTTATTTTTTATTAACTACACCCCAATATCAGTCAAGAACCCCCCAAAACAAATTGCCTGTTTAACTGATTCATTCCCCAGACTCCACCCACCAACACAAGCACCCTCCTCAGACCCCTTTTATACCATGTCTTATGGGTTTTTTATTTGTATTTAGGATTTATTTTGTATTAACTGCCCCCCAATCTCAGTAATCAAACCCCCCAAAAAACATTCCCTGTTCAACTGATTCTTTCCCCGCACTCCACCCACACAGGCATCCTCATGCCCCTTTTATACTATGCCTTTGGGAAATAAAATAATATTTGATATGTGTTTTGTGTAAATTCAATGTTCCCATTGATTTCAATGGAATGAGCTAAGCAGAAAAAAGTGGAAAATCTGTATTTTTCATAGGAAATGTTTTGCAAAGCGGAAAGTGCCTTTTTTTGCCGATTTCAGTTTGAGACGAAAATTTTCACCCATCCCTAGTTCTCCACTTTCTGTCATTTGCATGTTAAAGTAAACTATGTATTTTCATAATATTTACTCTCTGTACAACAGCAGTATACTAATATTATTAGAATAATATTAAAAACAGTACAGGAATATATATAACATAGCTGTTTTATTTAGATGAAATTGGATACTATATGTAATATTATATTATATAATATTTGCTTGCTTACCTCTATCATGTGTATTAATACACATAGTACCTACTGGAAATACACTGATGTAGAGTGGCACTCATGCACAACTACACACACACACACACAGAGCCAGAAGAAGAGGGGTCATGTGAGATACACACACTCATACAGTAACACACAGCCATAAGACGAGGAGCTGATGAGAGACAGACAGACACACACACATACACACAAACAGAGGCATGAAAAGAGAGGGTGATGATGTGAGACAAACACAAACACACAGTCATGAGAAGAGGAGGTTTTGAGAGACACACAAGCATAGAAAAGTAAAATTAGCTGACATTGAATTTTGAAGGCAAAGTTAGTATGACTAAAGGTAAGATATATAAGGACTGATAAAGGAAACCTGTTGATCCTCAGCTGATGGACCAAAGTGCCTATCATCTACCCAACTGAGTATGATGGGAACTGTAGTCAAACAGCATGGGAGTCAGCAGTGGCCATGTTTGTGAAAACTGTTCAACATGCTCCTGTCAGATCAGGGCTTATGGAAGCTTCCACATGTAGCTGCCCACCCCCATCTACCACTGTATTCACTTTACCTGTTTCTTTGAGCAAGTGACCAAAGGTTGGGGTGTTGGGAACAGAAAGGGATCATACTGATGGGTAAAAAGGGCAGTCCCACTATGTCTCCTGCTTGGACCTCAGTGGCACATTTAGTACAATGGATTCTGGAGGCAGAGCAGAGCAGTCAGGTGCAGAGCTGACCATGGGTCTGCAGTGGGTCATTGGCAGTGGGTGGTAGTATTGTGTGTATGGCGTAGGTTGATACTCTGTATTATTATAATACTAGTTGAACAGCCCGTTACACGGGCCACGGTGCCTCTGGCAGACGGTCGCGGGGCAGTCACGCGCAGCAGAGACTGCCCGCGCCACTGCTGATACAGAGCTGGACGCTCCTTCGGAGCGCCCAGCTCTGTATCAGCCGCACGCGCAGCAGTGTCTACTGCGCATGTCCGGCGTTACACACAACTTGGCGAATTATTATATAGGATATTAGATATTGAACAAATTAATTCTGAAAAATGTGTTTGTCTTTAGTTAGTGGGACAAAAACACCTTCAAACAACTTGTATGGTCTTGACTTATTATGGCCAATAAGCACTTTGTTGTTGTCTGGTAGTGTAAACCACCCTTACCCAGCCACTGTCTGTTGGTCTGAAGGTGACCATATTGGGATCTTGCCACACATCCCCTGGTATATCTAGGCGGCCTAGATGCACTAAAGGTCGAAGAGGGCTACGAATGTTGTGTTCTGTCAGACCAGTGTTGTAGACACATGCACATTATTCACCAAACTGTCTACAACATTACATCACCAGAACTCAGACAAAAAGATGCCCACATCAACATCAATCCGACAGGTTTACAGATTTTCATTAATCTCAAATGGCCTATTCCATATGGTAATGAAGCATAATGACTCATTTCCATATGGAAATGCTGAAGAATGAAACACATTCGTATGCGGGAGGGGGGGTGTTGATATGATAATGTGACACTTCCACTCATTCAGTAAACTCCAATTGCAGCCTCTGCTGTCGGCATTCACAGTCTCCACTTCACCTGCCTCAGGCTGTCATAATTGGGATCTCCCCTGTACTTTCCTATGGAATAACAGCAGGGAGAGCTATGACAATTCTGAACAGCATTCTCTGTGCTTCTCTACCCATCCTGTAGGAGAATAAAGAGATGGCTTTCAGCACCATGGACAGCATTGAATGCCATAGGGATGTGCATTGCTCACCCCTGTGGCATTCAAAGTACTACAATAAACTGAAACGGTGCACCAAGCATTACACAATGTTCCCCCCTTTGACATACCCCCCCTTAGTATTTCAACATATATTACATATATTCAACATACTAACTCCATTCGACTTCACCTCTTTATTGAACAGGAACTGCCATTCATTTGACACACCTGTCCTTCATTTGACACTTAACCATTTGAGTACCAGAGAGGTAGGAAGGCATTGCTTAGCAGATGCATTCCTTGCCCGTATATGTGTAAAAACTGGCTTTTTATTTAAATATATTTTTAAATTTATTAAAACAAACATCAAACCTCAAGGGGGTATCATGACACTTCATGACACCCCCATAGCACGGGGGTGACAATTGCCAGTTTATTAATTAAAGCACACATGGCCTATGTTTCACATAGGTCATATGCGCTTTTTATTATGAAATAAAACATTCAGACCTCCAGGGGGCACCAGGACCCCTCCTGATAGCCCCCCTATTATGGATCATCTATCCAAAAGGATAGATAATCCATGGGGTGACCCCAAAGGCATTTTCTGCCTGTATAAGATGCTTGTAGAATCAAGCACCAGTCTGACCCCGGTGACTGATTCAATGATCAGAGTGCAAAGCTTCGCTTTCCAAGAATGAACCCAGTGACAGGGTTCATTCATTCTACACAAGATGGGTGGGGAAGCACAGAGAATGCTGTTCAGAATTGTCGTAGTGTTAATGTGTGAGGGGAGTAGATCCCTTCCACACCGACAACACTTCAAAAATCCTGTATGCTAATAGGGACATTCTCCAACCCCCCCCTTCCATCCAAAAATTTTAGTGAATATGTTGATGTGTGTGCAGATCGAATTGACGGAGTGATTCAAACACATCGACAATATCATATCAACACCACATCAACCTTTAGTGCATCTAGGCCCTGGTCTCCAGAAATCTGAACATGAAGGTTTTGTTGAAAAGAGGTATCATTGCAATTGGTCCATGCTTTCCCCAGTAGTTTATTCATTTCCAGTTTACTTTTTGGGAAGTGTGCGCACAGCTTCTCTTTTCAGCCCTGGCTGCCAAAAGAACATTCAGTAACTTCATTGAGTCCTTATTTTTTATTAACCCCTTAAATGCTTGAGAAAAGTGTTAGAAACATCTAGTCTCCAAGGGGTTATTTTGATTATTTAGAAGGCATGGTTGGTAATGTGGCAATGCTCAGGGTGCTACAATGGCATGAGTCTGCCATTTTTGGGGGAAGATAAGATAGTGAAGGTGGACAAATTAATTGTAGAGATTTTGACAGGCTTGTCCAGGGAGACCCCCTGTGTCTCCTGGAGAGGCAATATGGAACCAGAATGTATTTGTATGAAAATTTTACATTTATATCATCATATGAGTAAAGAAAAGAGTCTAACAAATCAGAGTCTACTTCCCCATGCAACTTGTGTTTGTTGATGCAGTAGTTGTTTGAGCTGCTACACAATGCCATCAACACTGGAATATGACACATTGTCATCTTCGGTGCTTTTAGATGATTTATTAATAGTATAGGTGGTGGAGGTGGAACATTTGGTGTGACTGATAAACTACATCCTCCTTGGGAGGAAAGGGATCACTATAATTTATTGCACATGCTGCAGCAACCATGTCTGAAGTCAGCTTTTGGACTAACACTTTACTCACACATCCCTGTGCTGCTCCTAATCCTTTCACCCTACACCTTGTGTATTTACTGGACATTACTCAACTACGGTGTATGTTTTTTTCTGTTAAGTGCACAAAAAACTGAATATGTGTGTGTGTGATGTCTTGCCTTGGATCTCTACAGAATACTCTATCTTGTCTAGTATCAGTCTGTCTCAGTCACAGTTTACATCAGGGTCCCTGACTCTGTCACCTATCACCTTTTATTTTTATTTATTTATGTATTTATTTATTTTCATTAATTGTCCCCTCTATCCCCATCACTGTTAAAAAACAAGCAAAGGGAAAAAAAACATACGCCCTGTTCAACTGCTTTTTTCCCCAGACTCCCCTAGGACAGAGATAACAGCCAGATAAGGAAGAAACCTGGATCACGGTTACCTGTGTCTTCCCAGTCAGTCACTCAAAATTTTGGGATATTTGGGGTAATTCTCATTTGCTCCCCTTTTCCATTCCTAGACTCCCCTAGGACAGAGATAACAGCCAGACCAGGAAGGAACTTGTAAAACAGTTGCCTGTGTTTACGTGGTCACAATAAAATGTTGAGGTATTTGGGATAACCCTCCTTCTCACACACAGAGACTCCCCTAGGATAGATATAACAGCTAGAGCAGAAAGGAAATTGATCACTTAGGCCTGCGTGTTCCCAGTCAAACAGAAATGTTGGGTTATTTGGATATTTGCTCCTTTCTCACACCCCCAGACTCCCCTAACAGCCAGATCAAAAAGGAACTTGGATCACAGCTGCCTGTGTCTACTTGATAACACAAAATCTTGGGGTATTTGGGGTAAAACACCTTTGCACCCTTCTCACACCCCTATACTCCCACACGACATAGATAACAGCCAGATTGGGAAGAAACTTGGAACAAGGTTGTTTGTGTCTTTCCAGACAGTCAAACTGAATTTTGGGGTATCTGGGGCAAACTCCTTTCTCCCATCTTCTCATCCAGAGTCCCCCACAAATACAAAGAACAGATCTCCTGCCTACAAGATTCTCTATATTAAGTTTCAACTCAGCTTTATTAGCTTGCCTTCCGTAATGGTTTTATTGACACTCAGACATGGAAGGTTTGGGTAAAATGCAATTTTATTAAAGAAAACCATAAATGAATAACCCTCACGGGTCCAGTATGTATGCAACAGTATATTACTGACACAGGACAGGTAGTAGTACAAAATACCCACACAGGTCCAGTATAAATATACAATACGATACTATACTGACACATGACAGGTTTCAGTTAACAGTACCCACACAGGTCCAGTATATAATACAATACTATACTGACACAGGTGAGGCACAATTCGTGTGAGTCCAAATGATACAAATATTGATTACTATTAGACCGGGAGGACAGGTAGGCCCTAATAGCGCAATGGCCCTTAATATACTCTCTACGCAGAGAGTGACACCTTCTCTAGAGCAAAATGTGCTGCTTTCTCCTCTCACAAATAGAGATGGATGACAGTTTTTGCCTCAACACATTCCTCCCTAAATTTCCTGCAAAAAGTGCAATTTTCCCACTTTTTAACCTCGCTCGTTGCATTGAAATCATTGGGGACACTGCATTTCTCCCCACCACATGGCAATTTTATCCTTTTCTCCTGCAGGCATATAAAAGGGTGTCAGGCTCTTATAACATGCCATTCTGTGTTTGTGATAGGAGAAAGCAGCTCATTTTTGAGCTAAAGAAGATAGGCAAGTAAAGTGGAGTTGAAACTTAGTTTATTGTTCTCTGTATTAGGGGAGCTCCCAAACACCCTAAAATTCATACTGAATGACTGGTGAGACACATGATCCATGCTCCTTCCTAATCTGACTATTATTATCTCTGTGCTGGAGCAAAGGTGTTTGACCCCAAATATCCCAACATTCTCTCTGAATGATTTGAAAGACACAGACAGCTGTCATACAATTTCCTTGCTGATCTTCCTGTTATTATATTTGTATTGGGGGTATCTGGAGGTGTGTGAAAAGGGAGCAAAGGATATTGACCCTAAATCACTCAAACAGGGCAGATACCCAGCTTCTGGTCATGTATGTGGGTCACAGACTTCAGACAGTCATTTCATGCAAAGTGTTTTCAACAATGTATCAAACATGATGACTTTGTTTAAGATTATGTACAATAATTGAGCAGAAAAGAAGATCACGGGTTGTGGAACCAATTTAGTGTAAGAACCACCTCCCAAGATCTAAAAATGACCCATTCAAAGTCTTGACAGTAAATCTAGGTAGAGATGCTTAAATAATTAATATTTAGATTTTATTTATAAAAAAAAAATAAAAAACATATGGTTAAATTGATCCCTTTATAAATTGTATTAAAGAAGAAAACTGAAGAGCCCCAGGTAGGTAATTTCATAGAGCATTGATAATAATGTATAATAAGTAGTGTTGAGCGAGCGTGCTCGGCCGATGCTCGGATCGGCTCGAGCATCGCTCTGCTCGGCACATGGCGGTACTCGTCGAGTACCGCCATGTGCTCGCCCGCCATGTTCGGGTGGCGGGGATCTGTGCCGGAAGTGGCACAGATCTGAAGACGCTCCGCTGGACCACCAGGGACTGGAGGTACGGGGGCATTGCGGAGATGAAGGGGGCATTGCGGAGATGAAGGGGGACATTGTGGAAGAGGGGCATAGACTCTATGCCCCTCTTCCACAATGTCCCCCTTCATCTCCGCTATGCCCCTCTTCCACAATGTCCCCCTTCATCTCCTCTATGCCCCTCTTCCACAATGTCCCCCTTCATCTCCGCTATGCCCCTCTTCCACAATGTCCCCCTTCATCTCCTCTATGGCATAGAGGAGATGAAGGGGGACATTGTGGAAGAGGGGCATAGCGGAGATGAAGGGGGACATTGTGGAAGAGGGGCATAGCGGAGATGAAGGGGGACATTGTGGAAGAGGGGCATAGCGGAGATGAAGGGGGCATAGCGGAGATGAAGGGGGACATTGCGGAGATGAAGGGGGCATTCGGAGATGAAGGGGGCATAGCGGAGATGAAGGGGGGCATTGACCAGGCACCCTCCCCTCATCAGAGCAGGGGGTGCCTGGTGTAATGCTCGTGTCGCCCCATTCATTTCAATGGGGCTCGGGTGCTCGGCCGAGCACTCGAGCCTCAGGGGGTGCTCGGTCAGAGCACCCGAGCACCCGAGCATCGGGGTGCTCGCTCAACACTAATAATAAGCATCAGTACAATTTTATCAGTGTAACACTGATTAACAGACATTGAGGGCTCGATTTAAAGGCAGCCGTTAGGCAAAAAAAAAAGACGGGTGTGTTAAGGTGCAGTAAGCCTTTCAAAGGTCCGCGTTATATTCAGCTAATGGCAGAGCACAAGTCACAATGGCCGATACACTTACATGCATTGGGACCCATACAACAAAATTCCCCAGAGCGATTCAAAGGAGTGCGGGACTGCTAACGGCAGCGAAAAAGATACATTTAATGGCCAAGAGTTAAGACCCAGTTTTGTTAGGCATTAGACATCTAACGGACAAAAAAATAACCCGCTACATGGTAAAACAGACTAACTCCTCCACGCACAAGAATAAAATTGGGAAAATTAACCCGTGCAATGCCAAAATAACATAAAAAAACATGTCCACACACCACAGATCACTGGCGCACATAACACAACAACCAAGCAACACCACATGCACATGGCCCAACAGAAAAACACCAACACAACATGCCACAGAACAACGGGGGTTAGCACACAACACGGACACCTTCCAACACAAAACAAGCTCACCTGGGCAACATCATCACACGATCCACACACAACCTGCACCGCAAAGCTCCACACCCACAACTGAAAGGGACACAGCAACCACAACACAGCACACTTGCAAACACAGACACACCTACAAACACTTACCTGGACAACATACACCTTCCCATTCATCAGCACTCACCTCATCACCACACCTACACAACGCCCCACCACCTACTTAAACGGACATCAAACCACACTCACTTGTGGCTTGTTTTCCACTCAGGAGAGATAGAGAGAGAGAGAGATAGAGAGAGATAGATAGAAAGTGAGAGCGCAATCAGTTTGTTGGGTTACATATTGTTGCAAAGACTGCAAAGAAGGCATGCAAGGGAGAGAGCTAGAGAACACCAGCAACCCCCAGGCACACCTGATCAACAGCCTTCAACTGTTGCAAGTGAGGAGGCTTCGGCTCATGAGCCACACAGGAGCTGCAGATGCACAGCTGCAGCAACAGGATGCTCCACAGCTGCCACAGGACCACTGGAGCAGCCCAGGATGCATAGAAAACCACCAAGGACCAGGGTATACCGCCCAAGGGTCACTCTCTTTGGATGACCAATGATGAGGTCATTGATCGCTACAGGTTGAGGCCACACAGCATCATTGCCCTGTACGAGGTCATCAAGGATCAGGTGGATCCCATATGCACCCACAACCATGCCCTAACTGGCCTGCAAAAACTCCTGTGTGCCATACACTTCATGGCAAGTGACGCCTTCCAGTCGACAGAGGGTTACGCATCTGTGTCCCAGGCCACATTCTCCAGGGTGCTGGCCCAGGTCTTTCCAGCCCTCAAAGGCAAGGCTAGTAGGTACATACACTTCCCCACCACCGACATGGAGTGGACACATCTCAAGCAGGGCTTCTACAAAAGGGGAGGCATGCCCAGGGTCATGGGTGCAATAGATTGCACCCATGTCAGAATCAAAGCACCAGCACGTTGGGAACATGTGTTCATCAACCGAAAAAACTTCCACTCCATGAATGTGTAGATGGTGTGTGACAGAAACTTGGCCATCATGAATGTCTGTGCAAAATATCCTGGAAGCTGTCACGACTCCCATATACTCAAAAACTCATCTGTGCACAGATATTTCGAAAATGGGATCTATACAGGCGGATGGCTTCTGGGTGAGTTAACAATACCAAATCACACCACATACACATATTCTAGTATGTTCACCTCATGAAACAGCATTCATACATGTGCTCCTTGTCTCACCATGTCACTCACTTCCCACAGGTGATGCCGGCTATGGCTGCAAACCATGGCTCCTCACCCCGCTTGCCAATCCCCAAACCGATGCCCAGGAAAGATATAACCGGGCTCATGCCAGAACTCACAATGCCATTGAGTGTACCTTCGGCCTCCTCAAGTCCCGATTCTGATGTCTGGACCACTCAGGGGGAGCATTGCAGTATGCACCTGGCACGGTCTGCGACATTCTCGTGGCATGTGCCATCCTCCATAATATCGCGGTCGCCACCAGACTCATCGATGATTTAAAGCCCCCACCCAGACCTGATGACCCACTGGACATTGTCCAGGGTGAGGAAACCCTAACAGGGATGCAGACAAGGGACAGACTGATCTGGGATCACTTCAGCTGTGAGTTTAATAACTGTATGCACACAATCCATGCATGCACACCCACCACACCACACATCTTCTGTTTCACCCCACAGGATCATTGACACAGCCCTGACACTGGATGCAGTATGGACCACCACCATCAACTATTCCATGGACCAGTCAGATTGGGCCTAGAGATTTTGATTACATCTGACACCCTGTCGTCCATGTTGATACTGCCACCCCAAGGATATCATGAATGTTCCCCTGGAAACCAAGGTACAACACTTTAACCTTGTGCAACATATTCCATGGCTCCCCAGGCACCCACTAAAGTGTTTTTTCTAGGATCACACCCATAGCAACTGTGGTACCCCTGTAGTGATAGAGGCTCATCCAAGGCAATGCATCGGATAACACTTTATCACATCAGGGGTTAAGGGGACATATGAGCGAACATGGGACCTGTAGTTTGCCAGAGCTAAAAAGAGCACCAGAGGGATGGATCTACAGTGGTAGTGTGTTACACAACGTAGAGCTCATTACATGTGGATCCCGTCTCCAGGGACACCATGCTGACCTGTGTGTTTGTGCACTGATATGTGCCCAAGACAGAAATACACACATCAACAAATATGTCCTGATAGCTCCATGATCCAAACATATTTGGACTGTCCCTGACAGTGGCAGACAAAATATATTGTTGTCAGGAAGCTATCAGGACATATCTGTTGATGCATGTAACCATGTCAGGGGCATATATCCCTAAAGATGGTTAACATCCCCTTAGTTATCCCCCATGATGGTTCATAGACTAGTACACAACACATTCCACAGCAATGGTTCATGTAGCCCCATGTCAGTAGAAAGGTGAAGAGGATCATGATGTTGTAGCTGTTGCATGATGAACACTTCGAGGGTGATGTTCCAAATGCTGTCCTCTTGTCCCACAGGCATCCATAGCATGATCCATCCTTGAACAGAGGAGCTTCCATGTGACTGGAATGAAGTCTGGACAACACTTCCATGAAGCTCACCCCTTGGTGTTTCAAGTGATTGTGCTGGTGATGCAATGTGTGACCTGATGTTTACAGCAACCTCTACTGGAACATTCACATATAGACACGCATTCATGTGTGTACTACCACCCAGGTATCAGACCTGTACAGTAAGACTGCTCATCACAGAGTAGACAAACCATGTGGCCAACACATGAGCAGTTCCTCAGTGTTACTAGAGTATCCCTATTTAGTTCAAATGTACCGTCTGTGTGCTCATACAAGTGTTTCATGCATATAGACTATGTACCCAGAAAACACATGTATGTGTTACTGTAGTTTGAGACACAATAAAGGAGTACCATCACTATTCAGTATGTGTCTGTCTGTATGAATAAATGTTTGATGTGACATCTCTCAATTATGAACCATACTCAGGGCTAGAGTAAACCTCATACATAGGAAGGCATGACCCATCACAGGAGTCCACTGGTTGTTTGATCATGAGTGAACATTGTGATATATTCATGCAATGGGATGATGGCAGTGATACACTAATGGGTGTTGTGGTGAAAGCAGGTGATACAGGGGACATCATTACTTCCACAGTGATGTCACATCCACGGTTTGTGTCTTGCTCAATATCTCCTCCATGGGCTCTCGTTGAGATTGAGGGCCGTAAGCTGTGTGGAGAAATGAGATGTTGGGATTAGTGAACTTAGCCATAGATTTGGGGAGACAGTTATACTTTGATATCTGGTGAAGAAAAATATATGTGTTTGGGTTAATCCCCCTGGGTAAACAAGGGTACTCCCACTGCTGAAAGGTGTTGTTTGAGTTATTACAGGTAAAGGTTTCATTTTGAGGTGCAATATCACAGTGGCCCAAAATAGTACAGTGGGGCTGTTGCAACACCCTCCCATGTAGATTTCTGGTCCCTGTACCAGAGCTGTCCATATGATAGTGTAGTAACAGCACCACAGTACAATTTCAGGCCACTGTGATATTGCCCCTGACATATCCATGTCTGAGCTGTGATACCTTTTGAATTAACACACCTTTTAGCAGTAGGAATACCATTGTTTAACTCAGGGGGTGAATCCTACAAAATTTATTTGTCTTTACAAATTTTAGGGATGGCTATCCCTCCAAGGGGATAGCAAAGGTTAAGTCCACCTTGATGTCATATTGTAGACATTGTGAAAACAGATGTTGTTCGCTGTTAGTCCTATCCCTCCTACCCTCATGGTTATTCAGATATTGCTCTATGTGACAGATGGAGATTTCAGTCATTTGTCCACAAGAAGGCTCTTCAGCAGAGCCAAAATTACCCCATTTAGAGACCAATACTTAATTGGAATGGTGTACAGAGTGTGCATGGTTTGCAAGCACAATCTGTGGACCATTCCAAAGAGGTATTTATCTCAAAATGTTGCGAATTTGGCTCTGCTGAAGAGCCTCTGTGTGGTCAAATGACAGATATCTCCACCTGTCACATAGAGCAATATCTGTATAACCATGAGGGTTGGAGGGATAGGACTTACATCGAGACACATCTTTTTTACGATGCCAATGATATTACATCATGATGACATTACCCATTGCTATCCCATTACAGTCACACACAAGTAGAAATGGACATATATGTATGTGGATTTGTACCCTTCATATGGATACAAAAATATCCAAGATGTGAAGCCAGAGAGCAGTTCAGTACGTGAGATTGCCTTGCTATATATGTGCACCCATCCAACAATACATTGGATTGATATGATGGATATGAACATACCTCGTATATCCCATCTACGTAGAGTGTGATATACTATGTATCTGTATTTGGATGGTAACAATATAGGTTGATTTTTGATGGGTGCACATATCTGGCCAGTAAGGCAATCACATCCAGTGAACTGATCTCTGTGTTCACATCATGTTGGGACATATTTAGAAACATTTGAAAGGTACATATCTGACCATTTTTATTAGTGTCCATATCTCTTGTGAATAGATCTGCAGTGGGATTCAATTGTTAATCAACCGTATCTTCTTATTTGATCCTGTACAATGCACAATTTTGCATTACTTGAGAGGTGACTCTCTGGTTGTCATGATGATATCCTATGCATTACATTGTGATACCACCCTGCCAATCATAGGTTGATCAATTTGACAAGATCCTGTCACTACAATCAAGCCAGTAGTGAGGGATATCTTTGACCGAGGCCTGTTTTACTCTGTGTATGAGCCCATCAATCCTTCTGTGTGAGGCAACCGTACTCAATCCAAGATATCCATCAGTCATGGCCTGTTGGTGACCAAGGTACAATGGTTGATATTTGGTTCCCATGTGTATCCTGCGAACAACGGCTGGTGTACAATCCATCCATGGCATCAGCACCCCTGTGGATCCATGTGGGAATCAGATGTGGGATATGTCATTTCAAGTTAGAGTAAATTATTGCAGCACAACACCAAGGCCTACTTCATCCACCTTTAATTCTGTGGAATAGTTTGTGGCCTGTGTATTGCACATACAACCAGTTATTCTCTGGGACACTGTGGTGTGTGACCTGATCCACCCTTTTTGTGATTCAGTAAGCGGTGATGTTGAACTGATGAAGTGAACATGATGCTGACTTCTCCAGTGATCTCCTTTCCCCATTTCCAGTGTTTTCCATGGAGTCTGTACAATGGGACTCTATCAACTTTATTCTTGTTTTTGCATATTCTCCATAGACTAACACTGGCATTGTTGAAGTGAGGGTGATTGAGGGTTATTTTGTCTCCACTTCTCTTTGTCACCGCTTAGTGAATGTCCTCTGTGTATCATGTGATCGTTGGCCTATTGACTTGTTTGTTTTCTGGTTAACCCTTTCAGTCCCAGAGGGGTTGCCAAAGCACTGTTGATCAATGCATTGATGATCCCTCTAGCACTCAAGGGGTTAGGTGCTGACTTCCCTGTGGGGATATGGGTGACATTGTGTGTGAACAGTGATGATATTTAACAGACAACATTTTGAACAGCACGGTTTGTGTATTGTGTGTGATGAGCACAGCGACTGGAGGGTTGAACTAGGACATGGTCTGCCACCATCTCCTGCCACCCACAGAAGGTGATTGGGACAGGTGGGCCACCTCCGGTGCTTCGGGCTTGCTTGGCCATGTCAGACATCTTGTTCTTGACCACCCTCCGGCAGTCGCCCCATCACTTCTTCACGGACTCCATTTCCCGCCTGCATGTAGCCACCTCATTCACCTGGCTGCAGATCTGGTTCCAGGCTGCCTTCCTCCTCGCTGACAGGCCAGGGACCTTCATTGTTGGGTGGAGAACACTCTGTCTCTCCAGGACAGCTTCCACGAGAGCCGTGTTCCCCTCCTCAGTATATCTCGGATCCCTGATCCTACCCTCATCAGCTCCGGCATGGGAGGATTCTGAGCCGGAGTGTCCTGCATACTCTGACCCTGACTGTGTGGGGTGCTCCCCAGCAACTACCCCTCGTCCCACTTCAGGTTCTGTCCCTGTCCTCCATGTGCCTGCTCTTGTGAGCCGGGTCCCCCTCCACCCTGCGGATCTCCCTTTCCCACCCCTGCTCTGCTCAGGGATACCCTCCTGACCTTCCTCCTCCTCCACTACTCTCCCCATCCCTCTCTGCTGTCCTTCTCTCCTGGCCATCACTCATCCACTCACACACAGGCACTCCCACAGGCCCTCACAGACACACTCGATCCACTCACTCTCTGTCACACACTTTCACTCACAGATTCACACTGTAAAAATAAAATTTAAAATGTGTAAGGTGTTATGAAAAAAAGGACTATGTGTATGTATGTGTTTGTGTTTGTATGGGTGTATGTAATATGTGCAAAGGTGTGATATGTGTCGAATTATGTGCAATGCTCTCCAAACTCCAAACTCAAAAACTCCTCTACCTCCAATGTATGCTCCTATCTCCCTCTCTCTGATCACTATCCTCCGCTCCTGGGTCCTGATATCTAGCTCTCAAGAACTCGATAACAGACAGTGTGTGATGGTTATTTTTGGGTATATATCGGTGTATTTGAAGTTTTTGGATACTTTGGGTCTTTGGGATTGGCTATGTGTTTGAATTTGTTGTTGCATCAATCAGGGTTGCTAGACAATGGCACCCATTAGGTTGCCCGTTCTGCATTAACATGAGCGACAACAGGTTTTGTGTTACGTGTTTTGGCTGTGCCTATGCTCGATAGCTATTCTTGTAGAGTACCTATTGAATCTGCCGTAACTCATGTATTATTTGCTAGCGATATGCCTTTTTCATTTAGCGGATGGTTTAACGTGAGCCTTTAAATCTAGCCCTGAATGTTGGCAACATAATAGTGGCCCAGACTGTTGTAAAAAACATTACAAACACACAAAAAAAGAGATTGTATGAATGCCACTGGTGCAACCTGCACACGCTACATACACGCTACATACACAACCTAAGGTACTAAATTACTTCAAGTTATGCCATATATATATATATATGGAAAAATACTTAGATCAGTACCAAGAGAATACAGTTCTTATGGATCATCCAATGTTCTTTTTATTCCTTCTCTTCTCTTGGTTTCTCCACTCTCCGATTAGTGTGCAGCTGAATCCCGGTCACTTGGTCTTGTGACCTTCCAAATAGCCGTATTGCTGTATGTAGAAGATAAACAAAAAGAAACCGCGCAACCGCACCTCTAAGAGCAATCTTTTGGGCAGTATAATCCCTCGATATGCAATATAATCCCTCGATATCCCAGTGGTGTGCCTTGCCCCTCTGAATGGGCACTTACTAACCGCTGAGGCTGCAACAGCCTCTGAGTATACAGGCTCATCAAATAATTACCCTCCAATCTCCAACCAGCCTCCTCACCTCTCCTCCAGGCTAGTTGGGCTTTTGGAAAATTCTGTTATAAAATACACACTGCACAGCTTGGGCCTTTTTTTCAAAGACCCCCCATTTATTGGTAGTAACAATTATAAAAAAACACTTAATAAAATATAAATAAAAACAAATAGAGAAAATCAATCCCAAACAATATGTTGTATTTACTCGCCCAATGTGTTTTGTCACGTAGGTAACTTCATCAGGAGTCTCTGAAAATGTGGCAGTGATATAAGGGGCTAAATGCCTATATTTATCTCCAGGTTCCATACATGTGATAGTAACCTTGCAGGAAGGAGAAGGTACTTGGATGTGAGAAGACACTTAATAGTTTTTGTAAGGTGAATGGAACTCACACCACATAAACAAGTAAATCCTGCACCTGTACACTCAATATCTGCTATGACTGCCTGGGTGTAACTGCTAAGTAGTTAATGCAGCCCAAATATCTTAAACAAAGTGCTTAAGTATTCCAGGTGTAGCTGCTTAATATGTATGCAGCCCGGTCGTCAAGAACAACATAGCAGTATTAGCAGAATTTAACTCCTGCACTCCCTAACTCAAAGTAGTGAAACTTACTGATTTAATAGGGGTGCCTGTAGTAGTGTGATGGCTCCATATATTGAGGTAATTAGTTAGTGTAATATTGATGCCACTACACAATAATTATTAATGTCAGCAATTGTAGTGGAGTAATATTTCTACTGCATCTGGTTCTATAGTTGAACCAAGCCAGGAGCAGACTATTGGTTGTTCCCTACCGCTAAACCTCATGGCCGTCAGCTAGATCATGCCACATAGCTAGTTCTCGATCACTATTGCCAACCAAGTATCCAAACCCATATAGCTTAATAACTGAGATAGTTTTCAGTAATTACATGCCTCCTGGCAGCATGGCCCTATGCTTTTCGCCATTGCAGCATTGCTTCATTAGGGGTGGGTCCTAAAGACATGCATATGACATCATGTTCAAGCTCTACCACTATGAAATTACCTACACGGGGGGCGCTTTAGTTTTTTTCTTTAACCCAATTTATAAAGGGATAATTTTAACCATCTGTTTTTTTTTATTTTTTGTTGTAAATAAAAGCTAAGTGCTAAGTATTAATGATTTAAGCATCTCTACCTAGATTTACTTTGAACAGGTCATTTTTTAGATCTGGAGAGGAGGTTCTTACACTAAATCGGTTCCACAACCCATGATCGTCTTTTCTGCTCCATTATTGTACATTTACTCTACCTGTGAAGTAGTCTTCAATACATAATAAAATATTGGCCTCTCTAAATATCACATTATATTTCCTTAAGATTATGTTAGTTGTCCAATTACTTTTGGTCCACTAGAACTGAGGGACTATGTATAAAAAGGTCTGTAATTCCTACACTTTTCATTGTTTATGATATAAAAATGCAGTTCATCATCATAGTCATTAATTCATCTCAAATCCAGTGTGCTGGTGTAGAGAAACAAAACAACAAAACTTGTTTCACAGTCCAAATAATTATGGGCTGCACTGCCTGTATTGATGTACACATGAACATGCTCAAGAGTGTCACATAAGGCATTTATTTTTGTTTAATTTGTCTATTTCATTTTAAGTAGGGTTTCATATATAACAGTCAAGGAAAATATGAGTATTGGAATAAAGAGAAAAAGCATTAGGAAGGTATAAAATAAGGAAATTGGTACTATGGGATAACCTTTGCAACTGGATAGGAAACTGGTGGAAGGATAGGGAACAGTGTGTTGTTGTAAATGAAACATTCTCCAATACCATTAAAGTTGAAAGTAGAGTACCTCTAGATTTTGTACTTGGTCCACTGCTTTTTAAAATGTTTACAAATTACCTGTAAATAGGTATAGAAAGCAACATTTCAGTATTTGCAGATGACACTAAATTATGCAGGGTATCAAATTTAGAGCATGATGTTTATTCTCTACAGAGAGATTTATAAAAAATGGCAGACTGGGCAAACAAATTGAATATGAAGGAGTGTATAAAGCATTGTTCCTCAATACATTGCATATACACTTCTGGCACTCAAAGATTAAAGTGGAAAAGCATAAAGTTATGCATTTGGGAAGAAGAAATCCCATTGCTACTTATGGACTTAATGGATTCATTTTAGGAGACTTGTTTTTAAAGAAAGACCTGGGAATCCAGGAAAATGACAAACTTGAAAACAGTAACTACTGACAAACAGCAGTAGAAAAAGCAGTCCTATCTTGCATAAAAAGGTATCTTGAAGCAAGAGTGGATAACATAATTTTGCCAGTGTACAAATCGTTGTGAAGATCTCTCCACAAATATGCAGTGCAGTTTTGAGCACCACTTCTGAAAAAGGATATTCTAGAATCGAAGAGAGTGTAGTCAAGAGCAACAACATTATTTAAGGGAATGAAGGGTTTGATGTATGAGGAACATCTAGACAAACTTGTTGTATTAGAAAATTGTCACGGTTTATTATGACTCTCAGACACAAGTTTTAGGTAAAAAAAATCAATTTATTGAAATAATAAATGATAACTTAGGATGGCAATAACATACATAATATATATATACAGAATATAGCACAGACAGAAGGCAGACTCTACCGGTCCTGTCAAAATACCGGACAGGACAGTCTTTAGGCTCTACCGGCCTTGCCAATACCGGGTAAGGCAACCTGCAGATGGAATAGCATAACGGTTTACCGGCCTTACCAAATTACCGGGCAAGGCAGCCTCAATAGATACACAATGTAGGCTCTACCGGCCCTGCCAATACCGGGTAAGGCAACCTCAGATGGAATGTGGCAAAAGGTTCTACCGGCCTTACCAATACCGGGCAGGGCAGCCCAGAGATAATAGCAGCAGTCAGATGGAACTGGCAAATTAGCAGAATCGTTAAGCAGCAAGGCTTTGGAGCAAACCAGCGTCCGCACGCTGGAAACAACACTGAATAGTATAGCCGTTAGGCTTAGCGAGCAAACCAGTGACCGCACACTGGAGTAACAAGCGAGAGTATAGCCGCAAGGCTTAGGAGCAAACCAGCGTCCGCACGCTGGGACCAACACAGATTTGTATAGCTGATAGGCTTTGGAGCAAACCAGTGACCGCACACTGGTGTAACAAGCGAGTTTGTATAGCCGCAAGGCTTAGGAGCAAACCAGCGTCCGCACGCTGGGACCAACACAGATTTGTATAGCTGAAAGGCTTTGGAGCAAACCAGTGACCGCACACTGGTGTAACAAGTGAGTTTGTATAGCCGCAAGGCTAGGAGCAAACCAGCGTCCGCACGCTGGGACCAACACAGATTTGTATAGCTGAAAGGCTTTGGAGCAAACCAGTGACCGCACACTGGTGTAACAAGTGAGTTTCTATAGCCGCAAGGCTTAGGAGCAAACCAGCGTCCGCACGCTGGGACCAACACAGATTTGTATAGCTGATAGGCTTTGGAGCAAACCAGTGACCGCACACTGGTGTAACAAGCGAGTTTGTATAGCCGCAAGGCTTAGGAGCAAACCAGCGTCCGCACGCTGGGACCAACACAGATTTGTATAGCTGATAGGCTTTGGAGCAAACCAGTGACCGCACACTGGTGTAACAAGCGAGTTTGTATAGCCGCAAGGCTTGGGAGCAAACCAGCGTCCGCACGCTGGGACCAACACGGAATTGTAGCAATGTCACCAACGCGACCAGGCAGAAGGTCGCCAGGATACTGAAGACAGGTGATGAGATGACAGGAACCAGCAACGATCAGTCAGGTCAGAAAACAGCAGAGAAGATCAGCAGGAACTGCAACACCAGAGACTAGGCCGGAACCAGGACTGGAAGTACTTCAGCATGCAGGAAACACTGGAACAGTAGAGATCAGGAACTCAGGAACACATGAGATCAGGAACTCAGGAACACTGGAACAGAGGCCCAGCTATCACTAGCATAGTGATAGCAAGAAGGTCAGAAACAACACGAAAGGGCACTCAAAGGGTGCCCAATCCAGGTTTAAATAGTCAATAAGAGGCGGGCTATCTGCAGACAGCCAATAGAAGCCCCCTACTGGTGACAGACAAGTAACTGCAGCCAATCACGGGCACCGTGATAGTACCCCCCTTTCAAAGACCCCCTCTCCTAGAATAGGGTTTAGGTTTCTGCGGGTAATTGGCATGAAAGGCCCTAGTTAACCTAGGTGCATGAAGGTCCGTACTATCCACCCATGATCGATCCTCAGGACCATACCCTTTCCAATGTACCAGGTACTGTACCCTTCCTCTAAGCCTACGGGAATCAATAATGCTCTGAACCTCGTACTCCTCCTGGCCCTCGACCTCAACAGGTCCTGGCACCACAGGTGTGGTAGTATAGCGATTGCAAACCAGAGGCTTAAGAAGGGACACATGGAACACATTATGGATACGCATGGATGCAGGTAGGTCTAGTGCATAGGAGACAGGGTTAATTTTGCGAATAACTCTGTATGGACCAATAAACCGAGGAGCCAACTTATTAGACGGAACCTGCAGCTTGAGATTTCTGGAGGAAAGCCATACTCTATCCCCAACCTGAAAGGAAACCGCTGGAAGCCTTCTGCGATTAGCATGGCGCTGATGACGCTGAAATGACTGACCAAGTGCCCTCTGAACTTGTGCCCATGTGGAACGGAGTTGCTCGATATGCTCATCCAGAGCTGGAATCTGTTGCGTCTGAAATGAGTCTGGAAGCAAACAGGGCTGGAACCCATAATTAATCAGAAACGGAGAGCTCCCAGATGAAGAATTGACCGCACAGTTCCTGGCGAACTCTGCCCAAGGCAACAAGTCGGACCAATTATCATGATGGTCAGTAACGAAACAACGGAGAAATTGTTCCAAGCCCTGATTAGCTCGTTCAGCGGCTCCATTGGTCTGGGGATGGTAGGCAGAGGAGAAGGACAGCTGTATGCCCATCTGTTGGCAAAATGCCCTCCAAAATCTAGACACAAACTGGCTCCCCCTGTCAGACACCAGTACCCTAGGCACTCCATGCAACCGGAATACTTCTCTGGCGAACACCATTGCCAATTCCTTCGCTGAAGGAAGACCACGGAGGGGCACGAAATGAGCCATTTTAGAAAACCTGTCCACCACCATGAATATAAAGGAGTACCCCTTCGACATAGGCAACTCTCCCATAAAATCAATGGAAACATGAGACCAGGGGCGTTCGCCATTAGGCACCGGTTGAAGCAAGCCCACAGGGAGATGTCTCGGGGTCTTAGCGCGGGCGCAGGTGGCACAGGCATTCGTAAATTCGGCACAATCGTTTCTCATGGAAGGCCACCAAAATAACTGAGAAAGGGACCATAACAATTGGTCTCTACCAATATGTCCCGCAGCCTTAGAGGAATGGTAGGTTTCGAGCAGCCTAGTACGAAATGATTCAGCGACAAAACATTTGCCCACTGGGGTTTCATGGGGAGCGGACCCCTGAGAGGCCAGGATCTCCTCCCCTAGAGGAGAAGTGATACTCGTGCGTATAGTAGCCAGTATTCTATCAGGTTGGATGATAGGAGCTGGTGCTTCCACTCTGTCACTGTCGGCCTCAAATTGTCTTGACAGTGCATCAGCCCTGATATTTTTTGACCCTGGTAAATACGATACAATGAAATTAAATCGAGACAGGAACAGTGCCCACCTGGCCTGACGAGAGGACAATCTCTTGGCCTCCGAGAGATAGGTCAGATTCTTATGATCTGTTAGGATTAAGACAGGATTCTTAGTACCTTCAAGCAAATGACGCCATTCCTTAAGAGCAAGGATAATGGCCAATAATTCTCTGTCACCTATCTCATAGTGGCTTTGAGTGACAGTCAACTTTTTAGAGAAAAACCCACAAGGTCTGAGAGTTCCACCTTTCTCGTGTCGCTGCGAAAGTACTGCCCCGACCCCAATATCTGAGGCATCAACCTCTAACGTAAATGGAAGTAAAGGATTGGGGTGGGATAACACAGGAGCCGCAGCAAATGCCAGCTTCAAATTCTCAAAGGCTTTCTCAGCAGATACCGGCCAACAAGAAGGATTAGCACCCTTGTGCGTAAGATCGGACAGAGGTTTGACAATGGAAGAAAAGTTCTTAATAAACCTCCTATAATAATTAGCGAAACCCAGGAAACGCTGTATGGCTTTAAGACCCTTGGGTTTTGGCCATTGTAGGACAGCTGACAACTTTTCTTTGTCCATGGCAATGCCATCATTGCCAATTATGAACCCCAAGAATGGCACACTGGTTCTATGAAACTCACATTTTTCCATTTTACAAAATAATTTGTTCTCACGGAGTCGTAGCAATACTGCGGATACATCTTTGATGTGCTGTGCCATGTTTTGGGAGTAAATCAGTATATCGTCGAGGTACACCACAACACATGTCTGTAACATATCTCTCAGAACCTCATTTATCAGTTCCTGGAAAACTGCGGGTGCATTACACAGCCCAAAAGGCATTACTAGATACTCGTAGTGCCCAGCTCGAGTATTAAAGGCAGTTTTCCACTCATCACCTGCTCGAATGCGAACCAGATTGTAAGCGGCCCGTAGGTCCAACTTGGTAAATATCGAAGCGCCCTTAAGCCTGTCAAAAAGCTCGGTGATGAGTGGTATTGGGTATGCGTTTTTTGCCATTAGTTTATTCAAGCCCCGGTAGTCAATGCATGGTCTTAATTCGCCATTTTTCTTTTTTACAAAAAAGAACCCAGCCCCAGCTGGAGAGGTAGATTTACGTATGATCCCTCTAGCAAGGGCATCAGAAATGTAATCCTCCATAGCCTTATTTTCATCACAAGATAATGGATAAGTGCGTCCTTTCGGAGGTACTGCACCAGGCTGCAATTCAATGCAACAATCATAAGGTCTATGCTGGGGTAGCAAACTAGCCTCTCCTTTGCTAAAAACATCGCCAAACTGTTGGTACACATCCGGCATAGCAGAGGAGGTGCACATGACCTTAATAGGCTGGATGACGCACTTGTCCATACAAAACTGGGACCAAGCAGCAATTTCACACTTTTTCCAATCGAATTGTGGGTTATGTAACTGTAACCACGGAAATCCCAATATCACCGCATGGTGCGGGGAATTAATCAGTTGAAACTGCTGCTCTTCTCTGTGAAGTGCCCCAATAGTCATAGACAATGGCATAGTTTCAAATATAACCTGAGGCGGTTCTAAGGGTCTACCATCAATCGCTTCAATAGTCAAGGGGTTTTCTCTTTCAATGCGTGGAACTCCGTGCAATTCAGCAAAGGTATCATCCATAAAATACCCTGCTGCACCGGAGTCAACCAAGGCCAAAACCTCCACAGAGCGTTGTGCCCAAGACAATACCACCTGTATGGTGGGTTTCATTATGCCCGACACTGGGGACGATTGTACACCTCCTAGGGCCTGTCCCCCAAGATACCCTAGGTGTGTGCGTTTCCCGGACGTACCGGACAGGAATTTAGCAAGTGCCCTTTTTTACCGCAGTATAAACATAACCCTTGTTGTTTGCGATATAGTCTCTCTGCCTTGGATAGTCTAGTGAAGCCTATTTCCATAGGTTCACTTGTTTCCCGTACTGGTTCACTAGACTTCAATGCCAAGGGAGGGATGGGTGGGCAAAACATGCTACTAGGCTCATTATTTTTTGACCGTAACTTACGATCTCTGGCAATTGATCTCTCACGTATTCTGGAGTCAATTATCATAACATACTCAATGTAATCATCTAGATCAATAGGTAGATCTTTAGCAGCGATTTCGTCTTTAATGTGGTCATTCAGGCCTTGAGAGAAGGCTGCCAATAATGCCTCGTTATTCCAACCTACCTCTGCTGCCAATGTGCGGAATTCGATGGCATAGTCGCCCACTGTACGCCTGCCCTGTTGTATCTCCATAAGGCGTTTGGCAGCAGAGGTGGTTCTACCAGGAGGCTCAAACACTCTTCGAAAGGAACGCACAAATTCACTAAAGTTCTTAGTACAAGGTTTAGCATTCTCCCACAAGGGGTTAGCCCAAGCCAATGCTCTGCCAGTGAGCAGTGATATCGTGAACCCCACTTTACTACGATCATTGGGAAATGCGTGTGCCGTCAATTCCATAAAGATTTCGAGTTGATTGATGAACCCTCTGCAGAGACTAGGGTCACCATCATATCTTAGCGGCAAGGGTGCAGAAGCCGTTAACCCTTTAACAGTACCCCCTAGGGGTCTGGTATCACTTTCCGGTGTCTGACTTGGCGAGACCACCGGGCTAGAGCTAGATTGGGCAGCAGGTACCGTGCGTTCAAGGATCGTTTGAATTGCAACTGCTAACTGATCCAAACGTTGCTCGAGCACATCCATCCTCCAATGGATATTCTGTGCGTTACCTTCACCCTTGCTGTCTGAGGTCATGGCCCTTTCGTACTGTCACGGTTTATTATGACTCTCAGACACAAGTTTTAGGTAAAAAAAAATCAATTTATTGAAATAATAAATGATAACTTAGGATGGCAATAACATACATAATATATATATACAGAATATAGCACAGACAGAAGGCAGACTCTACCGGTCCTGTCAAAATACCGGACAGGACAGTCTTTAGGCTCTACCGGCCTTGCCAATACCGGGTAAGGCAACCTGCAGATGGAATAGCATAACGGTTTACCGGCCTTACCAAATTACCGGGCAAGGCAGCCTCAATAGATACACAATGTAGGCTCTACCGGCCCTGCCAATACCGGGTAAGGCAACCTCAGATGGAATGTGGCAAAAGGTTCTACCGGCCTTACCAATACCGGGCAGGGCAGCCCAGAGATAATAGCAGCAGTCAGATGGAACTGGCAAATTAGCAGAATCGTTAAGCAGCAAGGCTTTGGAGCAAACCAGCGTCCGCACGCTGGAAACAACACTGAATAGTATAGCCGTTAGGCTTAGCGAGCAAACCAGTGACCGCACACTGGAGTAACAAGCGAGAGTATAGCCGCAAGGCTTAGGAGCAAACCAGCGTCCGCACGCTGGGACCAACACAGATTTGTATAGCTGATAGGCTTTGGAGCAAACCAGTGACCGCACACTGGTGTAACAAGCGAGTTTGTATAGCCGCAAGGCTTAGGAGCAAACCAGCGTCCGCACGCTGGGACCAACACAGATTTGTATAGCTGAAAGGCTTTGGAGCAAACCAGTGACCGCACACTGGTGTAACAAGTGAGTTTGTATAGCCGCAAGGCTAGGAGCAAACCAGCGTCCGCACGCTGGGACCAACACAGATTTGTATAGCTGAAAGGCTTTGGAGCAAACCAGTGACCGCACACTGGTGTAACAAGTGAGTTTCTATAGCCGCAAGGCTTAGAAGCAAACCAGCGTCCGCACGCTGGGACCAACACAGATTTGTATAGCTGATAGGCTTTGGAGCAAACCAGTGACCGCACACTGGTGTAACAAGCGAGTTTGTATAGCCGCAAGGCTTAGGAGCAAACCAGCGTCCGCACGCTGGGACCAACACAGATTTGTATAGCTGATAGGCTTTGGAGCAAACCAGTGACCGCACACTGGTGTAACAAGCGAGTTTGTATAGCCGCAAGGCTTGGGAGCAAACCAGCGTCCGCACGCTGGGACCAACACGGAATTGTAGCAATGTCACCAACGCGACCAGGCAGAAGGTCGCCAGGATACTGAAGACAGGTGATGAGATGACAGGAACCAGCAACGATCAGTCAGGTCAGAAAACAGCAGAGAAGATCAGCAGGAACTGCAACACCAGAGACTAGGCCGGAACCAGGACTGGAAGTACTTCAGCATGCAGGAAACACTGGAACAGTAGAGATCAGGAACTCAGGAACACATGAGATCAGGAACTCAGGAACACTGGAACAGAGGCCCAGCTATCACTAGCATAGTGATAGCAAGAAGGTCAGAAACAACACGAAAGGGCACTCAAAGGGTGCCCAATCCAGGTTTAAATAGTCAATAAGAGGCGGGCTATCTGCAGACAGCCAATAGAAGCCCCCTACTGGTGACAGACAAGTAACTGCAGCCAATCACGGGCACCGTGATAAAAATACGACTAAGAGGAGAACTTGTTTTATTTTATAAGTATATGCAAGCTCAATACAAGCATTTCTATGGTTAGCTTTTCATTCCAAGGCCTGATTAAATAACTAGAGGCCACCACTTAAGATTAAAGGTCTGTTAAATTGTGGAATTCTTTGCCCAGGGATGTGGTAATGACGGACACAAAGGGTATGTTTAAGAGAAGATTATATGTGTTTCTTTCAAAAGGGAAAATGCAGGGTTATACTGTATATTGGTGAGTAAAACAGGAAGCTACAAGAGATTAATACTAATTCCGGTAGCAGGGAGGCTTATATAACTCTAATCTTTCTGGGTTCAGAAAAAATATGGTACATGTGATTACACTTAGTCAATACTAAGATTGTAGCCTCTCCTGCCACTCCCCTTATCCTAATTTTGTTATTATGTGTCATCCATAAGGTATTGTAGGTCTTACATCTGAGATTCTTATATGTGTCCTGCTCCATGTTACTCTGAGTGAGACTGTGCCTACCTAGCCTTGATTGAGCTTAAAGAAGAAAAAATCCTCCCCGAGTAGGATAGACTCGGTCAAGTATGGCCATCTTGGGCAGTCATGTCACATTCCACCATTCAATTTTGTGTGGTTAGTGTATTGCAGATTTTGGGTCTTATGATTCACTTTTTTTAGGAGAATAGACAGAATAGTGCATCTGTATGTGTGTGTGTGTGTGTTTGTGTATAGACTACATCAGTAGAGTAAATATATCACAAATACAATTTTGTTACACAAGAAAAGAAAAGTATTGAAAGAATGTTAACAGTTTACTAAGACAGCCATTTAAAGATATGTGCTAGTATATAATACTATAAAACCTTTTTTTTTAATCCAGAAAACTAAGACATTTTGTTCTGTATCTATAGCTATCTTTATCTACATCTATCTATATGGATAAAATAAACTTTCTAGTGTAAATAACATGCATTTTTAATGACTTTATCCTATTTCTTCCAAAGGTCTGGGGATTGGAAACTTGTTCTATGTGTTTAATGAAGATGGTATCAAAGTAATCCAGCCTGTAGAATGTGAATATCAAAGGCATATTAAGACAAGTGAAAAGATTCTTGGAACCCAGGTAAATACTTGTTTAGTTTCAGATCATTTGTTCAGAAAGACTCAGAATTACCCATTCAGAAAAAAAAATTCTGAAAAAAATATTGCAAAATATTTTTCAAATGAATTCCATAGAAAAGCTTTGTCAAGTAATTTCACAGACATGTGATTGTATTAAAGACTTTGAGAAAATAACATAAGGATTTTATAATTGTGAATTAGTGTTATGGTTATAAAAGGCTCTATGTCTTCCTCTATATTGAAATAAAAGGGATTAAACAAAGAGAGGAAATTAACATATTTACATAAAGAAGGATACAATTCCATATTGATTCCAAGGAGGCAGAACTCACCTAGAAATGAAACAGAGTTATAGCTATTTAAATATCATATACTTAAAGCAACTGTAAAACAAGCTACACAAAATGCTGCATTATAACTTCCTTGACATATATGAAGATCATTGCACTGTTAATTGCATCGTAGATCCTCTATGAACACATTAATGGAAACCTCGTCCAGGCATACGCTACCGGTCAAAAGTTTTAGAACACCCCCATTTTCCAGTTTTTATTGAAATTTACATCGTTTAAAGTCTCAATGTACTCTGAAAATAAAGCATATAACAAATAAACAATTGGACTTTAAAAAGAAATCAGGAATCATTTTACTTAACAAAACGTAATCTATCAAAGTAGTCACCTTTTGCAGATATAACAGCCAAACACACTTGTGGTATTCTTTCCACAACGGAACTCAAATATTGTTCTGAAAGTTCTTCCCATCACAGTTGCAGAAGTATGTTGCAATTGTAAGTTGCTTTGCTTTCACCTTTTGTCCAGTGCATCCAAACCCAGCTTGGTGGGTTTTAAGTCTGAACACTGTGCTGGCCATTCCATGATTTGAAGCCTACCATCTTGTTCTTTTCTTTTAAGATAGTTCTGACCCAGCCTGGAGGTACAGTATGTTTTGGGTCATTAGCTTTCTGTAGGATGAACCCCTGACCAACTAGGTATGTACCAGAGGGTATTGCATGGTGCTGAAAAATGCTGTGGTAGGAGTCTTGGTACTTGAAGCTGTTGTGCTGTGAGCTGGCTGTCACGCAAGCTGTTGACTTTTAGAAACTTGTCATCTGTTGTGGGTTTGATCTGCCAGACCTCTTCCTGTTAGAGTTTCCTCTAGTTTCCAAGTGCCTTTTGATGGTGTAGGAAACTGTACTCACTGACACCTTGGCTTTCTTTGCAATTTTGCTAAAGGAAAAGACCTACACTTTTGAGGCTTATAATGGTCTGTCTGTCTTCCTTTGTTAAAGAGATAGTAATGTTTCATAATAAAAGCAGCTCTAATTAATCATCATAGTATTTGGACTTTGAAGAGTGTTATTTCAATTCTGTCAGATTTGTAGTACAAGAGTAATTCAATGACAAAGTATTCCCCTCCCGTCCCTTTTACTGATGTAATACTGTTCAGCCAGATCAGAAGGGAGGTGCCCAGGTAGACTGCAGAGAGGGACAATCTTCAATTAAGATAAGGGAAAAACCTGAAAAAGGGGGACAGGGCTTTCATTGTTCTCATAGGAAGAAGAGTGTCCCCCTTCTGTTATCTGTCTGGTCTTACAACCAGATTCCACATCTGAGAAGAGATGGCTTACACTAGGTAAAAGGGGTGGGAGGGGAAACTTTGCTTGTGAATATCTCTCAAACCATAAAGGTTTGAGAGATAAGACTTATATCGTTCTTCATGTTTTTTTAATGCCTACAAAATAAAATAAAGATAAAACAAAGTATTACTATCCCTTTAATTGCCTGTTTTTTGCCATTTTGAGAGCAATATACTACTTCCTGCAGTACAATACTGTTCAAATATTGCTTAAGCAGGTGTAGTAACATGGCCTATTCCAACACTGTTTTTATACAGACAGAGAGCTTGTAAGTTGAGACACCTGTAGGAACTGTTAGCATGAACTTTCAAGGACTGATTTACTTAAATTGGTGCAGAACAACTGTGAGTTGTTAACCCATTACTTCTTCCCTGAAGAGGCCTTTTTGTATAACTCTGAAATGTACATCATTTTTCAGTTTTTGTTAACCTAAACTTTTCTTTTTCATTTCTGGCAGTTTACGCTTACCATTGTACCATTTCAGGTTATTCACTGGACCTGAACTGTGAACATTTCAATAAAAACTGCAAAAATGGGGATGTTCTAAAACTTTTGACTGACAGTGTATCTAAGACTAGCTATTGGAAACAAAACAAATTATTTTTACAGACCATAGCTTAGCTTAAGATACAAGACATTTAATGCCCGTTATCCTTCTCTGTCACTCTTGGTTGTGGGCGCTCCCATTGGCTGAGCTTGTTTGGCCCACCCATTGTGGTCTTTTTATACCTGGCCTTTGGCACCTGTCAGGTGCCCTTTCGTGGTGTTCCTGAGCTAGTGTTGCTGTTGCTGTGTTCCAGTGTTCCTGCTTCCTGTTTCTGATTTGGCCTGTTTGAAGACGCTCCTTGTTTCCTGCTCCGTGATCTAACCCGGCCTGGCTGACGTTCCTGCTTGTGACCTGATCTGGCTTGTCTGAGAATCCTGCTCCGTGATCTGACCCGGCCTGGCTGACTTCCTGCTCTGTGACCTGAACCCGCTCACTGCTGACCCTGCCTCCGTTCCTGCTGCTGCTGCTTGATATTGCCTAGGCGACATTCTGACTTCCGCTGTGCTGGTGGCAGGGCTGATCGTGTCATAGCCTCCAATAACACTTGCAGAGCCATGCCTCTGTTCGCTGAGCCTCCGTTTACACTTGCAGAGCTGATCTCCATTCCCTGAGCCTCCGTTAACACTTGCAGAGCCGTTGTCTCCGTTCACTGAGCCTCCAGTACACTTGCAGAGCTGCTGTCTCCATTCACTGAGCCTCCATTAAGAATTGCAGAGCCATTGCCCTGATCTTCCGATACACTTGCAGAGCCGGTTACGTTCAGAGCCTTGTATAAGGCAGTGGCTCATTCTGTCTATCTTGCAGTGTAGTCGGTCTCCGTTATCGCTCCCGCGGGAGGCGCTGTTGGCTCTAGCTCTTACAGTGTTTACTCTCCGTTACAACGCCCGTGGGGGCTATTGGTTCAAGCTCTTGCAGTGATTAGTCTCTGTTGCTACGCCCGTGGGGGCTATTGGCTATAGTAGCTTCGCTCTTGCAGTGATATTAGTCTCCATTAAATGCCCGTGGGGGCTATTGGCTCTAGCTATTGCAGTGTACTTTGTCTCCGTTGCTACGCCCGTGGGGGCTATTGGCTCTAGCTCTTGCAGTGAGGTTATCTCCATTGCAACGCCCGTGGGGGCTTGTGGCTCTAGCTCATCTCTACAGTGTATTTGGCCTCAGTTCCTGTTCTGCCTAAGCAGCAATCTCTGTTCAGTAGACTGACGGTGTTGTTTCATCTAGCACCACTTGCTGCTCCATTACCACCTTGGGCGTGTCAAACACCACAACAGAGACTGATTGATTTACATGTACTTTAACCATTGAGTACCCTTATGTTTCTATGCCTGTTCTGTGACAGTATATGTATATTTATTGCATCTGTATACTGGGCCTGAGCAGGCATCTGTAAGCCACTGTTCTTTCTATTATTCCTATTGCCTATAGAGGGCGGTCTTTCTTGTTTTATTAATAAAACTGTGTTTTATTCTAACCTTCTGGTCTGAGTGTCCTACAAAACTGTTTCAACTCGGAGGTGGAGATTTCTGGAGGACAACCAGACCCTCTGGCCGACCTGGAAGATGGGTGCAGGTAGGCATTTACGATTAGCCTGGAGCTCCTGGGATTGTTGTGAGCATCTCAGTGACTCTTGGACCTGCACCCATGTGGAACAGATCTGCTGGAGATGATCCTCCAGTACCAGAATCCCCTGGGCGTCTAATGAATCTGGAATCATGGAGGGTTGATACCCATAATTCACCATGAAGGGGGAGAGCAGGCTAGAAGCTAAGGCTATATCCAAATCCGACATAGAGTGCCCCCTTTCGACATTTTAACCCCCCCTTTTAAAATTTGGCTTACAGTGCTTTCTTTCCCCACTTTAATTTGACAAATATTGTTCACATTCAACATTTTAAATCCCCATTTTAAAATTCAACCTTCAGTGCTTTCTTTCACCACTTTAATTCAACAACTATTGTTCACATTCAAACTTTTAACACTTTTAAATTCAACATTGTTCTATTTTTTACGACATGCCTTCTTTGTATTTGTATTGTATAATTAACCCTATAAGTACCAGAGAGGTAAAAATGCATTGTAATGTGTTTTCTACCCCTCTGGTACTCATAGGGTAAATAGGAAAGGGATGCAGCTGTTTTTTTTTTTTAATTATATATATATTTTTTGAAATATAATTTATTATCAGATCACTTCATACACATACAAAGAAAAAAAAGTACATGTAAGATCTGTCAAATACAGCAAGAGTATGCAAACATTTATAACAATAGTAAGAACAGATGCATATTAATAGGGCGTACAGAGTCGACCTGAGGTTTTTAATAAGAGGGTTAGCAAAAGAGGGTGCAAACGCCTGATTGGATTTAGAGTAGAAATAATTGGTTCAATTATTTTTGTGTTATTCACTTGAAATGATTTATGATAATAAGTGTTTTTCAAATAACATATTTATAATTAGTGTGTATATAAGTTACACTATTAATAATTATTAGAAATTTATTAGGTATTATATGCATATGGGTATTGCACTTTATTATTTTTTCATTAAGATTGGAGTGACATATGGATACAATGTATCTACGTGTGTTCCTGTATGATTGGGGCGCTCATGTGACTGAGAGTATGATCATATGATTCAGTCATGTGAGATGGACATCATTTTAGCGTCCATGAGGATAGCGGTGTTGATGGCGCCATAATCTGTACTAAGAGAATACGGTAGGACATTGGTATTGGTTAATTGGATTGAATGTTGTTTGAAATGTATAAAAAGAGGATTGTGGGTATTGGATTGAGTTTTTCCTATGATTAAGTGACCATGGACGGTCATGAAACGTGTTATGTGATGGACCGTTTGATCCAATGTGTCGTTGCTGTATGACATTTCGTTTCTTGAGTGGATGTTTTTACTTTTGCAAATAAATAATATTTTTATATATGACTATTGGGCTGGTGATGCTTTGGTGGTCCTGAGTGTGCTTCCCTCCAGTTGTCCTCAAGTCTGTGGAATTGTGGCTGCGATTGTGGGGAGCGGCACCGGGTCCGCCGATATGGAATTAAAGGGGTGAGTGACATTTATATATCAGACGTTTCTCTATAGATTGAGCAACTATTTATATTGTGTATAAGCAGGCTGTAGTAATAATACATCCACTTGGGTAGTTTGGTAACGAGGTCGGGAAGAGACAAAGTCTATTGCATATCGACATTGTGCTGCCAAGTAGTACCTATAAAAATCAGGCAAGGCAATTCCTCCCTCCCGTTTTGATCTCATGAGTGTAGTTAGTTTAAGTCTAGTCCGATGTCCCCGCCATATGAATCGTGAAATAATTTTGTCTATCTGTCGGAAATATTTTTTAGGAATAGGGACTGGCGTATTTTTAAAAATATATAAAAATTTGGGCAAGAAAATCATTTTAATAAGATTTGATCTACCAATAACATTTAAGGGCAGATGAAGCCATGCCATCGTTTTTTCGCTAAAGTATTGGATAGTAGGTACCAAATTCAACTCCAAAAAGGAGTCCATTGTAGCTGCCACCAGAATCCCTAGATATGAACACTCAGTCACGTAAGAGAGCGGGATGTCAGTTGGAGGAGAGTCCCGCAGACCACCGTCAATCGGAATCAAAGAGGACTTAGTCTAATTTATTTGAAACCCAGAGCATGTACCAAACTCATCCACCAACTGCAACGTAGTCCGTAAGGAGTTCCCATCATCCCCTAGAAAGAGCAAGATGTCATCAGCATACAATGCAAGCTTTTCCTCTCTACCCTCTATTCTGGAGTCCCCGAATCAGCGGGTTAGCACGAATTAGAACAGCCAGGAGTTCCAAGGCCAAGGCAAACAGGCCGGGTGAAAGTGGGCAGCCCTGTCTAGTGCCACGGTGCAAAGAGAATGGTTGTGAGCTCAGTCCATTCGTCACCACAGAGGCCTTGGGCTTGCTATATAGGATATGAATCCATTTAATAAAGGAGGGACCAAACCCAAAACCCTGAAGCACATGCCAAAGGTATGGCCATTCGACAGAGTCAAAAGCCTTAGATGCATCAAGAGATGCTATCACCCGATTTCCGGTGTTATCGTGAGGAAGTTGGAGGTGCATAAACAATCATCTAAGATTATGTGACGTTGATTTACCTGGTATAAATCCAGTTTGATCCTCATGAATAATGGACCCTAGCACTTTATTCAATCTGGTAGCCAAGATTTTCGCCACAATCTTTGCATCCATAGTCAATAGGGAAATGGGCCTGTAAGAGTCACAAATCTCCGGATCCTTTCCTGGTTTGGGTAATACAATAATGGAAGCATTGTTCATTGAATCTGGAAAAAAAACATGATCAATAGCAGCATAAAAAGTATTCAAAAGATAGGGGGCCAGGACATCCGCAAATTCCTTATACCACTCCGCAGGAAGACCATCCACACCCGACGCCATGCCCGCTGGCAAGCCACAAATTGCCTCCACTACCTCTCTCAGAAGTATAGGACCATCTAGCATTTGTTTATGTTCGATAGAAAGTTGCGGAAGGTCACATTGATCAATAAAGTAGGAAATCTGTGCCTCAGATCGGGCAAGTCGAGATTCATATAAATGAGAGTAAAAGAGCTGAAATTGTGAGTTGATCATCTGCGGATCCAGAATCAGTACGCTCCCAGGATCTTGGAGTGAAGAAGGCATTAAGACAAATGCACTGAACTGTATCAGGACATCTCACCAAATCAGACATCTCAAAGCTGTTTGTCATTAAACGTAAGCTCCAGAGAGCTGAAGTCCAACCACAGCATCACTCAGTCACCACAACATACAGGGGCCATAACGGTATGTCCTACTGAGCACGTTCTCCATCCAACTAGAGTAGCAGGATAAGGGTCAGGTCAAACAGTTACTATGCCCTTCAGGATCCACCTTGGCAACCAGCAAGGAACAAGGAGAGAGCTATGTGAGATCACATGATTTAAAGTCCATGATAGCAGTGTCAGGAGCCGATGAAGGAGCTCTAATGAGTGTCCACCCACTCTCTGGCCTCTGAATCCGACGTAAAGAAGATAGTGTTACCATCATGGATAATTCTCAGCCTAGCAGGAAACAACATAGAATAAGAAATGTTTTTCTCTCGCAGTTTGCGCTTAACCTCCGCAAAACGGCGTCTCTGGCGTTGGACATCAGCCGAGAAATCTGGATAGAAAGAAATGTGTTGGTTCTCAAATAGGATCTGGCCTTTCATCCTCGCCAGATGAAGGATTGCATCTCGATCTCTGTAATTCAGAAGCTTAATAATCAGCTGTCGCGGAGAAGATCCAGGAGGTCTCGGGCCCGTTGGCAGACGATGCGCCCTCTCAACAGTAAAGGACGGCGAGAGACCTTCTGTGCCAACATGTTCCATGAATTGCTCAGGGGCACGGCCTTCACAGTCCTCCGGCAGCCCAATTATATGAACGTTGCTGCGTCTAGATCTGTTTTCCAGATCATCCACCTTGGATTGCAGAGAACGAACTTGATTTTTTAGCTCATCCACCGAAGTGACAACAGGGGGAAGCGTGTCCTCTACAGTAGAGATGCGTTGTCGAACATCGGTAATGCTTTCATGTAGATTTTGTTGGTCCACACATAAAAGATTAATCTCCACTTGCACTGTGTCAATTTTGTTAGTCATGACTGCCTGGCAGGTAACGATTGCAGACATTATTTCTGTAAATTGGGATTTGGAATGATCTTCCTCGGAAGCGGAGGACTGTGCCAGCGAGGCCGCCGCAGAAGGGGCCTCCAACACGGCCGTGACCTCCTCCGCCACCATTGCTCTTCTAGCAAATTGACTCAATTTCTTCCTATATTCTGAAGATTTTTTAACCATAGTGGGAGTAAGAAAACAAGTATAGGTCAGATCAATACAGGCCAGGCCAGAGTAGAGTGGACAAGTGCCGCCAAGGCGGGTAGGAGCAGACGGGACCCCTCAAATTTTAAACAACACGCATATCTTGGCTCATGTCTACATGTCAGGTATTCAGACGTCACATATAGTTTGAATCAAAGCAGCATGTGTGACTCTTTCAAATATACACGGGGCAGAGGGGGGAGACATATATAGGCGAGAAATAAGACAGGGGGAATCCGCAGCAATAAACTGGTTTCAGCTGAAAGTTGATGGAGCAACGGAAAATCCTCAAGGCATTCCTGCACAGTCAACCCAGAGAGTCCTGAGGCAGTAAATATAGATCACAAAAATTGAGTAGCTTCTAGGAACGTGCATCTAATTATTGAAGGCTTGACACCACTGTAGCGGAATCACATGTAGGTTGTGATCAAAGATAAACAGCAATAATTCTGAGCTCATGGCCTAGGCAGCAAATCATACACAGGGCAGAGTAGGGATACAAATATAGGAAAGGCAACAAACAATGGGGAGCCTGGAGTCCAGGGCCAAGCTGCTGAGCCCACTGCAAAGGACAGCAAGGCAGAGGCACCTGTATTAAATAAGTATGAATGATTAAATCTATTGGCAAGGGAAGGGGGACTGGGAAACCCCCCCCAACAAAATAGAAGGTGCACTAGAGGGAAAAGGAGGGCAGTGCCTGGCAAGGTCTAAGCCTTCAGGGCCAAGAAATAGTATTAAAAACAGCCACCTATCATTTAAATGTAGAAACCCTGAGGCAAATGAGTTTCAACAGCTGGCCTTCCACTGCACGTCCTCACTGTCTCCCCGCTCAGCCTCTGGTGTCTGAGGCATGCACCGGACTCATCAGGGACCACCAGCGTTGATGAATTTAAATGATGAGTTGAGTCGCTTCAGCCGCCGCCCGGTGGGCGGTGTGCAAGCCTGCGGCTCAGGCCCAAGCACACGGTCGGTTCCCCGGCAGCCAAAAGTAAAAAAAAAGAAGAAAAAAAAAAGGATCTCCCCGGGCCGCAAAGATACAGGGAACGCAGCCGAATCAGACCCGCCGCTCCAGGAAAGCTCAGTTGTCCGGATGGTAGCAGATGCAAGCTTCAGTCGCGGAGCCTCTCCAACTCCCGACCGTCCACCATGGCTGCCAGGCCATGCCCCCTTTTTAATTATATTTTTAATTTTATTAAAAAAAAAAAAAACTTCAGACCTGAAGGGGGATATCATAACCCCTCATGACACCCTCCCTAGCATGGATAACATATCCATTAGGTGACAATTACCATAGGTTATATGCCTTTTTTATAAGTAACTATTAATTTCAGACTTCAAGGAGGGAACCAGGACCCCTCCTGATAGCCCCATATCATGGAACATCTATCCAAAAGGATAGATGATCCATGATAGATGATCTATGGGGTGACCCCAAAGGCATTCTCCGCCTTCTTGACACTAGAGCAGCTGTATAAGCTGCTGCAGTAACAAGCAATTGTGGAATGAATGAACCCTGTCACCAGGTCATTTTTAGAAAGCACAGAGCTTCGCTCTCATCAATGAATCAGTCACCCCGGTCAGACTGGGAATCTTCTCAGATGCAGCTTGATGCACTGCTTGCGATTCTCCTTCACCACACTGGCAATGCATAGGGAGGAACTGCAACATCATAACATCAACAGAATGGGTATCATTTAGCGAGGGAGGTAACAATGAACAAGGTGGATTCGCAGAAGATGTAGTTACCCTAGAAGGTAATGGTGAGCTAGTTGTTTCACTTGTCATGGAACTTCCAGTATCTGCCTGGGTTGCTCTATTCTTCCTCCTCTTTGATTTCCGCCTCACCTCTTGTTGCCTTTGTGGAGAATCAGGGGTACAGCAACAGCGGTGCTCGATTTCTGTAATGGGTGTTTGGCTTTAAAATGTTTGACATAAATGTCATGGTGTCTGTTTTTCATGTGTTGTATATGGGTGGTTGTGCCAAAGTGTGTTCCCTCCTTTCCCCTTCTCACTTACTTGTCACAGATTGTGCACAATGCAGTTGGTAATGATTGCACTGTGCCTGCCCCAAGAGAAAAATAGTCCCACACCCATGACTTCAGGAGGTAGGGAACAGGTGGAGAATAATGGCCTCTTTATTCTTGTCCTCCACATTTCCCTTCACTGACTGAGGCAGATGATGATGTTGCTGCTGTTTCAGCTACTGCATCAGAACAGGCACTGCAGCTAGGACCATAAATATTGCTGCTGCTGGCAAGTGGAACCTGTCCTAGTCCCAGATTATTTGTTGATTCCATTCTCACTGTGTCCATGGTGGTCTGTGTTACACTAGCCTGCTTTTCAGCATCCTGAAGTATACATTTGTAATGGCATTATCAAAGAAGGCATTAAGACAAATGCACTGAACTGTATCAGGACATCTCACCAAATCAGACATCTCAAAGCTGTTTGTCATTAAACGTAAGCTCCAGAGAGCTGAAGTCCAACCACAGCATCACTCAGTCACCACAACATACCGGGGCCATAACGGTATGTCCTGCTGAGCACGTTCTCCATCCAACTAGAGTAGCAGGATAAGGGTCAGGTCAAACAGTTACTATGCCCTTCAGGATCCACCTTGGCAACCAGCAAGGAACAAGGAGAGAGCTATGTGAGATCACATGATTTAAAGTCCATGATAGCAGTGTCAGGAGCCGATGAAGGAGCTCTAATGAGTGTCCACCCACTCTCTGGCCTCTGAATCCGACGTAAAGAAGATAGTGTTACCATCATGGATAATTCTCAGCCTAGCAGGAAACAACATAGAATAAGAAATGTTTTTCTCTCGCAGTTTGCGCTTAACCTCCGCAAAACGGCGTCTCTGGCGTTGGACATCAGCCGAGAAATCTGGATAGAAAGAAATGTGTTGGTTCTCAAATAGGATCTGGCCTTTCATCCTCGCCAGATGAAGGATTGCATCTCGATCTCTGTAATTCAGAAGCTTAATAATCAGCTGTCGCGGAGAAGATCCAGGAGGTCTCGGGCCCGTTGGCAGACGATGCGCCCTCTCAACAGTAAAGGACGGCGAGAGACCTTCTGTGCCAACATGTTCCATGAATTGCTCAGGGGCACGGCCTTCACAGTCCTCCGGCAGCCCAATTATATGAACGTTGCTGCGTCTAGATCTGTTTTCCAGATCATCCACCTTGGATTGCAGAGAACGAACTTGATTTTTTAGCTCATCCACCGAAGTGACAACAGGGGGAAGCGTGTCCTCTACAGTAGAGATGCGTTGTCGAACATCGGTAATGCTTTCATGTAGATTTTGTTGGTCCACACATAAAAGATTAATCTCCACTTGCACTGTGTCAATTTTGTTAGTCATGACTGCCTGGCAGGTAACGATTGCAGACATTATTTCTGTAAATTGGGATTTGGAATGATCTTCCTCGGAAGCGGAGGACTGTGCCAGCGAGGCCGCCGCAGAAGGGGCCTCCAACACGGCCGTGACCTCCTCCGCCACCATTGCTCTTCTAGCAAATTGACTCAATTTCTTCCTATATTCTGAAGATTTTTTAACCATAGTGGGAGTAAGAAAACAAGTATAGGTCAGATCAATACAGGCCAGGCCAGAGTAGAGTGGACAAGTGCCGCCAAGGCGGGTAGGAGCAGACGGGACCCCTCAAATTTTAAACAACACGCATATCTTGGCTCATGTCTACATGTCAGGTATTCAGACGTCACATATAGTTTGAATCAAAGCAGCATGTGTGACTCTTTCAAATATACACGGGGCAGAGGGGGGAGACATATATAGGCGAGAAATAAGACAGGGGGAATCCGCAGCAATAAACTGGTTTCAGCTGAAAGTTGATGGAGCAACGGAAAATCCTCAAGGCATTCCTGCACAGTCAACCCAGAGAGTCCTGAGGCAGTAAATATAGATCACAAAAATTGAGTAGCTTCTAGGAACGTGCATCTAATTATTGAAGGCTTGACACCACTGTAGCGGAATCACATGTAGGTTGTGATCAAAGATAAACAGCAATAATTCTGAGCTCATGGCCTAGGCAGCAAATCATACACAGGGCAGAGTAGGGATACAAATATAGGAAAGGCAACAAACAATGGGGAGCCTGGAGTCCAGGGCCAAGCTGCTGAGCCCACTGCAAAGGACAGCAAGGCAGAGGCACCTGTATTAAATAAGTATGAATGATTAAATCTATTGGCAAGGGAAGGGGGACTGGGAAAAACCCCCCAACAAAATAGAAGGTGCACTAGAGGGAAAAGGAGGGCAGTGCCTGGCAAGGTCTAAGCCTTCAGGGCCAAGAAATAGTATTAAAAACAGCCACCTATCATTTAAATGTAGAAACCCTGAGGCAAATGAGTTTCAACAGCTGGCCTTCCACTGCACGTCCTCACTGTCTCCCCGCTCAGCCTCTGGTGTCTGAGGCATGCACCGGACTCATCAGGGACCACCAGCATTGATGAATTTAAATGATGAGTTGAGTCGCTTCAGCCGCCGCCCGGTGGGCGGTGTGCAAGCCTGCGGCTCAGGCCCAAGCACACGGTCGGTTCCCCGGCAGCCAAAAGTAAAAAAAAAGAAGAAAAAAAAAAGGATCTCCCCGGGCCGCAAAGATACAGGGAACGCAGCCGAATCAGACCCGCCGCTCCAGGAAAGCTCAGTTGTCCGGATGGTAGCAGATGCAAGCTTCAGTCGCGGAGCCTCTCCAACTCCCGACCGTCCACCATGGCTGCCAGGCCATGCCCCCTTTTTAATTATATTTTTAATTTTATTAAAAAAAAAAAAACTTCAGACCTGAAGGGGGATATCATAACCCCTCATGACACCCTCCCTAGCATGGATAACATATCCATTAGGTGACAATTACCATAGGTTATATGCCTTTTTTATAAGTAACTATTAATTTCAGACTTCAAGGAGGGAACCAGGACCCCTCCTGATAGCCCCATATCATGGAACATCTATCCAAAAGGATAGATGATCCATGATAGATGATCTATGGGGTGACCCCAAAGGCATTCTCCGCCTTCTTGACACTAGAGCAGCTGTATAAGCTGCTGCAGTAACAAGCAATTGTGGAATGAATGAACCCTGTCACCAGGTCATTTTTAGAAAGCACAGAGCTTCGCTCTCATCAATGAATCAGTCACCCCGGTCAGACTGGGAATCTTCTCAGATGCAGCTTGATGCACTGCTTGCGATTCTCCTTCACCACACTGGCAATGCATAGGGAGGAACTGCAACATCATAACATCAACAGAATGGGTATCATTTAGCGAGGGAGGTAACAATGAACAAGGTGGATTCGCAGAAGATGTAGTTACCCTAGAAGGTAATGGTGAGCTAGTTGTTTCACTTGTCATGGAACTTCCAGTATCTGCCTGGGTTGCTCTATTCTTCCTCCTCTTTGATTTCCGCCTCACCTCTTGTTGCCTTTGTGGAGAATCAGGGGTACAGCAACAGCGGTGCTCGATTTCTGTAATGGGTGTTTGGCTTTAAAATGTTTGACATAAATGTCATGGTGTCTGTTTTTCATGTGTTGTATATGGGTGGTTGTGCCAAAGTGTGTTCCCTCCTTTCCCCTTCTCACTTACTTGTCACAGATTGTGCACAATGCAGTTGGTAATGATTGCACTGTGCCTGCCCCAAGAGAAAAATAGTCCCACACCCATGACTTCAGGAGGTAGGGAACAGGTGGAGAATAATGGCCTCTTTATTCTTGTCCTCCACATTTCCCTTCACTGACTGAGGCAGATGATGATGTTGCTGCTGTTTCAGCTACTGCATCAGAACAGGCACTGCAGCTAGGACCATAAATATTGCTGCTGCTGGCAAGTGGAACCTGTCCTAGTCCCAGATTATTTGTTGATTCCATTCTCACTGTGTCCATGGTGGTCTGTGTTACACTAGCCTGCTTTTCAGCATCCTGAAGTATACATTTGTAATGGCATTATCAAAGAAGGCATTAAGACAAATGCACTGAACTGTATCAGGACATCTCACCAAATCAGACATCTCAAAGCTGTTTGTCATTAAACGTAAGCTCCAGAGAGCTGAAGTCCAACCACAGCATCACTCAGTCACCACAACATACAGGGGCCATAACGGTATGTCCTACTGAGCACGTTCTCCATCCAACTAGAGTAGCAGGATAAGGGTCAGGTCAAACAGTTACTATGCCCTTCAGGATCCACCTTGGCAACCAGCAAGGAACAAGGAGAGAGCTATGTGAGATCACATGATTTAAAGTCCATGATAGCAGTGTCAGGAGCCGATGAAGGAGCTCTAATGAGTGTCCACCCACTCTCTGGCCTCTGAATCCGACGTAAAGAAGATAGTGTTACCATCATGGATAATTCTCAGCCTAGCAGGAAACAACATAGAATAAGAAATGTTTTTCTCTCGCAGTTTGCGCTTAACCTCCGCAAAACGGCGTCTCTGGCGTTGGACATCAGCCGAGAAATCTGGATAGAAAGAAATGTGTTGGTTCTCAAATAGGATCTGGCCTTTCATCCTCGCCAGATGAAGGATTGCATCTCGATCTCTGTAATTCAGAAGCTTAATAATCAGCTGTCGCGGAGAAGATCCAGGAGGTCTCGGGCCCGTTGGCAGACGATGCGCCCTCTCAACAGTAAAGGACGGCGAGAGACCTTCTGTGCCAACATGTTCCATGAATTGCTCAGGGGCACGGCCTTCACAGTCCTCCGGCAGCCCAATTATATGAACGTTGCTGCGTCTAGATCTGTTTTCCAGATCATCCACCTTGGATTGCAGAGAACGAACTTGATTTTTTACCTCATCCACCGAAGTGACAACAGGGGGAAGCGTGTCCTCTACAGTAGAGATGCGTTGTCGAACATCGGTAATGCTTTCATGTAGATTTTGTTGGTCCACACATAAAAGATTAATCTCCACTTGCACTGTGTCAATTTTGTTAGTCATGACTGCCTGGCAGGTAACGATTGCAGACATTATTTCTGTAAATTGGGATTTGGAATGATCTTCCTCGGAAGCGGAGGACTGTGCCAGCGAGGCCGCCGCAGAAGGGGCCTCCAACACGGCCGTGACCTCCTCCGCCACCATTGCTCTTCTAGCAAATTGACTCAATTTCTTCCTATATTCTGAAGATTTTTTAACCATAGTGGGAGTAAGAAAACAAGTATAGGTCAGATCAATACAGGCCAGGCCAGAGTAGAGTGGACAAGTGCCGCCAAGGCGGGTAGGAGCAGACGGGACCTCTCAAATTTTAAACAACACGCATATCTTGGCTCATGTCTATATGTCAGGTATTCAGACGTCACATATAGTTTGAATCAAAGCAGCATGTGTGACTCTTTCAAATATACACGGGGCAGAGGGGGGAGACATATATAGGCGAGAAATAAGACAGGGGGAATCCGCAGCAATAAACTGGTTTCAGCTGAAAGTTGATGGAGCAACGGAAAATCCTCAAGGCATTCCTGCACAGTCAACCCAGAGAGTCCTGAGGCAGTAAATATAGATCACAAAAATTGAGTAGCTTCTAGGAACGTGCATCTAATTATTGAAGGCTTGACACCACTGTAGCGGAATCACATGTAGGTTGTGATCAAAGATAAACAGCAATAATTCTGAGCTCATGGCCTAGGCAGCAAATCATACACAGGGCAGAGTAGGGATACAAATATAGGAAAGGCAACAAACAATGGGGAGCCTGGAGTCCAGGGCCAAGCTGCTGAGCCCACTGCAAAGGACAGCAAGGCAGAGGCACCTGTATTAAATAAGTATGAATGATTAAATCTATTGGCAAGGGAAGGGGGACTGGGAAAAAACCCCCAACAAAATAGAAGGTGCACTAGAGGGAAAAGGAGGGCAGTGCCTGGCAAGGTCTAAGCCTTCAGGGCCAAGAAATAGTATTAAAAACAGCCACCTATCATTTAAATGTAGAAACCCTGAGGCAAATGAGTTTCAACAGCTGGCCTTCCACTGCACGTCCTCACTGTCTCCCCGCTCAGCCTCTGGTGTCTGAGGCATGCACCGGACTCATCAGGGACCACCAGCGTTGATGAATTTAAATGATGAGTTGAGTCGCTTCAGCCGCCGCCCGGTGGGCGGTGTGCAAGCCTGCGGCTCAGGCCCAAGCACACGGTCGGTTCCCCGGCAGCCAAAAGTAAAAAAAAAGAAGAAAAAAAAAAGGATCTCCCCGGGCCGCAAAGATACAGGGAACGCAGCCGAATCAGACCCGCCGCTCCAGGAAAGCTCAGTTGTCCGGATGGTAGCAGATGCAAGCTTCAGTCGCGGAGCCTCTCCAACTCCCGACCGTCCACCATGGCTGCCAGGCCATGCCCCCTTTTTAATTATATTTTTAATTTTATTAAAAAAAAAAAAACTTCAGACCTGAAGGGGGATATCATAACCCCTCATGACACCCTCCCTAGCATGGATAACATATCCATTAGGTGACAATTACCATAGGTTATATGCCTTTTTTATAAGTAACTATTAATTTCAGACTTCAAAGAGGGAACCAGGACCCCTCCTGATAGCCCCATATCATGGAACATCTATCCAAAAGGATAGATGATCCATGATAGATGATCTATGGGGTGACCCCAAAGGCATTCTCCGCCTTCTTGACACTAGAGCAGCTGTATAAGCTGCTGCAGTAACAAGCAATTGTGGAATGAATGAACCCTGTCACCAGGTCATTTTTAGAAAGCACAGAGCTTCGCTCTCATCAATGAATCAGTCACCCCGGTCAGACTGGGAATCTTCTCAGATGCAGCTTGATGCACTGCTTGCGATTCTCCTTCACCACACTGGCAATGCATAGGGAGGAACTGCAACATCATAACATCAACAGAATGGGTATCATTTAGCGAGGGAGGTAACAATGAACAAGGTGGATTCGCAGAAGATGTAGTTACCCTAGAAGGTAATGGTGAGCTAGTTGTTTCACTTGTCATGGAACTTCCAGTATCTGCCTGGGTTGCTCTATTCTTCCTCCTCTTTGATTTCCGCCTCACCTCTTGTTGCCTTTGTGGAGAATCAGGGGTACAGCAACAGCGGTGCTCGATTTCTGTAATGGGTGTTTGGCTTTAAAATGTTTGACATAAATGTCATGGTGTCTGTTTTTCATGTGTTGTATATGGGTGGTTGTGCCAAAGTGTGTTCCCTCCTTTCCCCTTCTCACTTACTTGTCACAGATTGTGCACAATGCAGTTGGTAATGATTGCACTGTGCCTGCCCCAAGAGAAAAATAGTCCCACACCCATGACTTCAGGAGGTAGGGAACAGGTGGAGAATAATGGCCTCTTTATTCTTGTCCTCCACATTTCCCTTCACTGACTGAGGCAGATGATGATGTTGCTGCTGTTTCAGCTACTGCATCAGAACAGGCACTGCAGCTAGGACCATAAATATTGCTGCTGCTGGCAAGTGGAACCTGTCCTAGTCCCAGATTATTTGTTGATTCCATTCTCACTGTGTCCATGGTGGTCTGTGTTACACTAGCCTGCTTTTCAGCATCCTGCTGAAAATCAGCAGCAGGAATTAGAGCAGTAGCAAAGTCTGCACATTCCAAAAGCTTGCTGCTGCTGGTGGTGGTGATGCCCATCCCCATCTCTTTCTCCCATTCCTTCTCAGTTTGGGCTAAAAAGGCTATCAATTAAGTGAAGCTCATTTAAGTGAAGATGTTGTTGAGGCAAACCCAGAAGTGGAATTGCTGGAGAAGACTGTTCTCCCTAACAGCCGGGAGAACAGCTCCTCTAGCACAGAGGGGATCCAGAGGAAATTGAAGCCTAGGCAGGTTGTGGTGGTAGGGGACTCCATTATTAGGAGAATAGATAGGGTAATCTGTGGCTCTGATCGCAGCAACCGAATGGTTTGCTGTCTCCCGGATGCCCGGGTTCGGCATGTTGCAGACAGGGTGGACAGATTATTGGGAGGGGCTGGAGAGGATTCAGCTGTCTTGGTGCATATTTGTACTAATGACAAAGTAAGAGGAAGGTGGAGAGTCCTAAAAGGTCATTTTAGGGATTTAGGCAGTAAGATTAGGAACTGGACCTCCAAGGTAGTATTCTCAGAGATACTACCTGTGCCATGCGCTATGCCAGAGAGACAGCGGGAGATTAGGGAGCTCAATACATGGCTGAAGTCTTGATGTAAGAATTAGGGCTTTGGGTTTTTAGAGCACTGGGCTGATTTTGCTTTTGGGGTACAATCGCTATAGCAGGGATGGATTGCACCTGAATGCAAGAGGGTCTCAAGTGCTTGGGAAAGGATAACTAGACCGTTGGAGGAGATTTCAAACTAGGAAGGGGGGAAAGGGGCCAATAAATACTGGGATAGATAGTATAGAAAGGGAAGGCGATGTAGTTAATAACCAGGTAGGAGGATCTGGGGGCGGGGTTAGTACAGATGATAGGGAGAAGCCTATAAACCACATCAAAACAAAATCACAAATGGAACACAGCAGTGGCATAAATTGTATGCTTGCAAATGCCAGAAGTTTAACTGGTAAGATAGGGGAACTGGAGCTGGTAGCTGAAATTGAAAACTATGACTTCATAAGCATAACAGAAACATGGTGGGATGACACACATGATTGGTCAAACAATTAGCAGGGCTACATGTTATTAGAAAAGATAGGTCAAACAAAAGAGGTGGTGGGGTCTGTCTGTATGTCAAACCAGCATTATTGCCTCAATTGCGGGAAGATATATGTGATGACAGTAGTGAACATGTGGAATCCCTGTGGGTTGAAATAGTCACTGGGGGTAAAACTGCCCAGAAAATATTAGTGGGTACAAATTTAGCAGGTTTAATTCATCCCTTGGTCTCAATGACTGGGATAAAATATTTTCAGGAAAAAACACAGAAGGTAAGTGGAATGCCTTCAAAATAACATCACAAAAATACACACATAAATGTATCCCTGTTGGAAACAAATACAAAAGAAGCAAATTAAAACCAATGTGGCTAACCAGTAAAGTAATTCATGAAATAAATAACAAGAAAGCGGCATTTAAACATTACAAAGCTGAGGGATCAGCAGAGGCATACGCAGAATACAAAAATGTCAACAAAACCTGTAAAAAGGCTATTAAATTAGCTAGACTGGAGAATGAAAAAAATATTGCTAAGGAGAGCAAAACCAACCCATTAAAAATTATTTAAATACATTAATGGCAAAAAATTAAAGTCTGATAATGTTGGGTCCTTGTTATCTGAAACGGGTGAGATGGTCAAAGGGGACAGAGAGAAGGCAGATATTTTAAATAATTTCTTTTCTTCTCTTTTTACCAAGGAAGACCCAATGGACAAGAATCTGCAAACTACTTTTACAGAACAGTCACAGCAAGCATGGGACTGGCTAACACAAGAAAAAGTGTTAAAACAATTGAATGGTGTTAAGGTAGACAAAGCTCCGGGGCCAGATGGTATACACCCACGGGTACTTAAAGAGCTAAGCCAGGCCCTGGCCAGACCGTTATATTTGATTTTCAGGGATTCTTTTATTTCAGTTATGGTGCCCATAGATTGGTGTAAAGCAGATGTGGTGCCCATATTTAAAAAGGGATCAAAGTCACAGCCAGGAAATTACAGACCTGTAAGCTTGACATCTGTGGTAGGGAAGCTGTTTGAAAGGTTGCTAAGGGAATATAGTCAAGAATTCTGCTGGAACAGGAATATCATTAGCAATAGCCAACATGGCTTTGTGAAAGGTCTTGTCAAACGAACTTGATCGAATTTTATGAAAAAGTAAGTAATAATATAGATGAGGGAGCGGCGGTTGACGTGATCTATTTAGACTTTGCCAAGGCATTTGATACAGTTCCGCACAAGAGGTTACTGTACAAATTGAATGAAATAGGCCTAGAGGAAAATGTTTGTGTGTGGATCGGAAATTGGCTGAAAGATAGAATGCAAAGAGTGGTAGTAAATGGCAAGTTCTCCAGTTGGATAAAAGTGATAAGTGGAGTACCTCAGGGATCTGTCCTGGGTCCTCTTCTTTTTAATCTGTTTATTAATGACCTCCCAGAGGGCATAGGGAGCCATGTATCAGTGTTTGCCGATGACACAAATTTAAGTAAGGTAATAAAGTCTGAACTGGATGTGTCTTCATTACAAGAGGATTTGGACAAATTGAGTAACTTGGCAGGCAAATGGCAAATGAGAGTCAATATAGACAAGTGTAAAGTTATGCATTTTGGGTATAATAATGAAAATGCAACATAGAGTTTAGATTGTGTTTCTCTGGGGAAATCTACTAATGAAAAGGATTTGGGAGTAATGGTAGACAATAGCAGTAGTATGCAGTGCCAGCTGGCAGCTGCAAAGGCCAATAAGATATTGGCATGTATTTAAAGGGGTATTGACTCAAGGGAGGAAGATATAATTATGCCTCTTTACAGGTCCATGGTAAGACCCCACCTAGAATATGCTGTTCAATTCTGGGCACCCTTTCTAAAAAAGGACATTATGGAACTAGAGAAAGTGCAGAGGAGGGCTACAAAACTAGTAAGGGGAATGGAAAGTTTTAGTTATGAAGAAAGGCTAGAAATGTTAAACTTGTACACACTAGAGAAACGGCGTCTTAGAGGGGATATGATAACACTGTATAAATATGTTCAAGGCCCATATAAAGGGCAGTCCAAAGACCTGTTCATTAAAAGAACAGTACACAGGACAAGGGGCCACCCGCTTAGACTTGAGGAAGGAGATTTAATCTACAACAGCGGAAGGGTTTCTTTACAGTAAGGACAATAAAGGTATGGAATTCACTTCCTGAGGAGGTGGTGCTATCAAATACATTAGATGCCTTTAAAAGGGGCCTGGATACTTATTTAAAAGAGCATAACATAGAGGGCTATGTATGTTAGTATTGGGATTAATATTTAGTTAGGGCTTGTTGATCCAGGGAGAAATCTGATTGCCATTTGGAATCAAGAAGGAATTCCCCCCCCCCATTCAAGGCAGAATTTTAAATTGCTATATTGAGGGGGTTTTTTTTGCCTTCTTTTGGATCAACGATGGTAAACAGGAATAGGAAAAGGGTTGAACTAGATGGACGCAAGTGTTTTTTCAACCTAAATTACTATGTAATGTCTCTTCCACTCCAGCTTCTCCACCATCACCATCACTAACACCAATAGTCCATACTGCTGCTTGGAGGATGTGACAGAGGGTCCCCTAATGTCACACTTGCCATTTCTTGGTGACCTGAGGAAGGCAGACAGACAGCACTAGCAGTAGGCACAGGCAGCTGATCTGTGCTCCTAATGGTGGTGGTGGTGGTATTATTGCACAAGTAACAATTCTGCCTTCTTCTCAGACGTGGGGGAGTGGAGACTCCCAGGGTCAGGGGAATGGTGTGGGCTCCCTTGACTGCTAGTCTGGAAGCTCTCAATTTCTTCCCCTACCACTCTCCTAACTCTCCCACCTGCTGCTTCACCATCACTCACTGTTATTACTACTACTAATACCAACCACATCAATTTCAGCCCCTGAGTCTTCCTCCTCATAGTCACTATTAATATGATGATTACCTCCTTCACGCCTATCAATAACAAGCTGCTGGACCTTCTTAGTAGTAGTAGCACTGACTGGACTGCCTGGGGATGGAAAGTGTGACTTAGAGTCCCCTGTTTTCACACTTGGCATCATGTTCTTCTTCCCCCTTCCTACGTATGACAAGACATACTGGCATCAGCTTCAGCACTGGTGGCAGAAAGTTCAGCACTGGAGGCAGCAGGAGCAGCATGTATGACAGCAGACACAGCACTGGTGGCAGCAGGGGAAGTACTGGCAGAAGACACAGCACTGGTGGCATCAGAGGCAGTACTGGCAGCAGGCTCAACACTGGTAGCAGCAAGAGCAGCACATCTGACAGCAGACATAGCATTGGTGGCAGCAGGGACAGCAGTAGTGGCAACAGGGCAGTATTGGCAACAGGCACAGCACTGGTGGCAGCAGGGGCAGCATGTCTGACAGTGGGCTATAGGAATAGGATACAGATATGCAAATTGGGAGTTTCCCAGTCATAGGGAATGTGATAGGGGTGGTAGCATCACTAGCAGATGCTGGTGGACTCTGGAGTCTTTCAGTCATCGGTGATGTGGTGAGAATAGTAGCAGCACTATTTGCTGCTAATGGGCTCTGGAGTCTCTCAGTCACAAGTTATGTGGTGGGGGTTGCAGCTGCACTACTGCATAGGCTCTGCTGATGGCCACTGCTGCCACTAGGACTACTGCTGCTAGTGGATTCCTCCACATCAGTAGCAGTATTCCTACAGCACCTTTTACTTATTATATATCTGTCACAGATGTACTGGTGCTGATTGTTACCTCTCGCTTACTACATAGCTACTCCATGAAGTATTTTTGAGCTCTCAATCTAGCTCTCTGATTCAACAGCTCTCAATGTCTCAACAAGACCCAGTATAATGGTGAGAATTTATAGGGGGATATTCACTAAGTGGTGATAAACAGGTGATAAAGTGGAGATGACCTCTATAGTTTGTAACTTCTCCAATTTCTATGTTATTCTATGGAGCCTATGCACTAAGATTTCTTCAACTTTTTAGATCTTAGGGCATAGGCTCTATAGAATAACATAGGAACTAGAGAAGTGATAAACTGGAGAAGTAATTTCTTCTTTATCACCTCTTTATCTCCTCTTAGTGAATTTCCCCACTGGAATTTTATAGCAGTGGGGTGGAAATTGTTGTGGTCATAGAAAGCATTGGTGGGAAATTGCAAACTTCACATGAAACGTTCAATAGCAGTAATGGAAAGATGAAAAGTTTATGAATTTTCAATGTGTTGTAATTTTAGTGGCTAAAGCAGAAAATCACTGATTTTTCATTAAAATTTCCATTTAACAAAATTGTCAAACATTTCACCTCTCTGTAGACTGTGTGACCCCTCCCCCCCACACATACACACCACCACCAGCCTTGTCCCACTGTCCTTGCTAGTTACAGATTCCAGCATGCACTGTCTGACCCCTACTTTCCTCTTCTTTCTTTGGATTATCTGTAGGTGGAGGAGGAGAGCAGCACTCCCACATCGGCCACCACTTGAAACTGAACAGTGTGGTGGTTCCACAGGCTCTCTCTTTACCAGGTACTTCTGGGCTGCAACTTGGGAGTACCTGGTAAGGAAGGAACACATGGTGGAACTACTATACTGTGCTGTTTCAAACTGAGGTCAGGATAGGAAAATAATGAAAATGGGGCCCACTTGGAGTTCCACCAGATTCCTGGTAGACTAATCTGTTTTTCTTTTGTCCTTTAGTGCACAAATGCCCCCCCCCCCCCACAGTTATATAATGCATCTGGCTGCCTGCCTGCCAGCCAGCTGAACAGCTTGATTAAGTGCTGGTATTGGCCCAACGGGACAGCATTATGGTCAGCCTGGTGGCAATTGCCTCCATGTCAGTCTGTCCCTGAAACAGGTTGACCTCCAAGTCCCAGCCTTGTTGTCCCATCTTAATAGCAGCCAAATTCTGAGAATGAACGCAGCAGTCAGAAACTCACTGGATGTTTTAAGGTTAGAGAAAAGGCAGACGTTTTATGGGGTTTCTAACTTTCTATGTGTGGGAATTTCTACTGAAAAAAAGTGGCAAACTGTGGGTTTTCAATGTAAATCGCCATAGAAACATTGAATTTGTGTTCATCCCTACTGGCAAACAAACACATACACAATGAAAAATATTCCCTGTGTTCCTCTTAATAATATTTTTCATACTTGCTGTTCATTTTGTAAAGAAAATAGCCTGTATTTCCACCAATACAGAAATATAAGACATTAACATTTTCTCAAGACAAAAATAAAATAAATAAGGAGGTGATGCACATTTGCTGTGGCAGTAAGATAATTATGGTAAAATGTGACAGAGGTATAGCCACTATGTGGGTTAAAACAGATGGCTGTGCTGGCTTCTCACTGCCAACAACTTTTTTTTTTGTTTTGCTTAACAGCAGTAAGTGAGCAGAGTGTACTACAATTTGTGTTTCAAACCTGGGTGTTATTTTCTGTTTGTTCAATAAATTGCTACTTGAGAAAAATATAAATTTCTGCAACTTTTAACTACTCCTGCTAGTGAATAAAGAAATAAGATCTGTTTGCTTTATTGCAATGTTTAAATGCTGTTTATGCAATTTTCTTAGCTCAGGAATAATGCAGTGACATTTTTTCAAATGGACAAAGAGAGAGAATATTAGTCGCACCACGAAATAAGTATATCAGGGTACTGTAACACTGAATAGTGCAGGTGCCTAGTAGAAAAATAACAGTATATTATCATCATTGAGTTATATTGCTCTTTTTTGCGAATTGCAGCAATATAAAATCCTTATAATGTGTGCCGATACTGAAATATATGCGAAATATCAACCTTTGGATAATTGTTGCACTCATTTGTAACATAAGATCATTTTTCGACTATGTTTCTTAGTGCCACAGTAGAATACTTGGATGTAGGGATGCGAAGATACTTTTCACAACAATGATTGACAGTTAATATGACTAATCCTGAGGCCAGTCTTCATCTGTGACGTATTATGCTCCAGACTGATCACAAGGGTATATAAACCGGATCCTTTTGAGTTCCGGTTGTTGCCTCTGATGAAGTCCTTTAGCATGGACGAAACGCATTAGGTGTGTTTCTTTTGTTTTTAAAAAAGATATAGCCAATGAGCAGCTAATATGGGGTTTTGAAAAGGGATATTTTGCTTATGTAGAATAGTCTCGCTTAGCTCCTATTCAGCCGTCTCCTAATGAACGGCGTTTAGACTTATCACTTATCAATGAGGCTTGTGCTGTAGTATTACTGAGTCCTTGTGAGCACAGGCAGGGGATTACTGCTGCGAGTCTCTATATAGATAGCTTTGACGTAGCCGTCTCTTTAATGAACAGCGTTTAGATTTACTACTTATCACTGAGGCTCGCGCTATAATGTTATCGAGTCCTTACGAGCGATAGCAGTGGATTATTGCTATGAGCTTCTATATAGATAGTGCTCATATTACACAATTAATCCATGAGTACTGGGAATTTAGATGGGTGTTAGGAGTGTTCATATAATTTGTAACTGTTTACATCTTATCAACTATTTGGTGCATATGACACTGCATAAACTTAGCTGACAATTATGGGCTGTGCTTACTAATACCAACATATAATAGGGAAGGTCAGTGTATATGGTTGATACATTATAGGACAATTCCTCATACTGTTACCGTTTACCAGTTGGACTAAGCTGTACAGCACTCAATCATATACATACATCATATGCAATGATAATATGAATATGTGCATGAGGCTAAAATACAATCTGTAACCTCTTACCCAGTCTTTAGTTAATAGTTGGCTGTTGTGTAATACACGCTTGCTATTTAACTGTTTACCAACAAACAATCTGGGCGGTGGTCAATGCACAGGATGATATTATGCAATAACTCCTTATATTGCTGCCGCTGACCAGTTGGTGTATGATCTCCATAATCCAGAGTGTAATTAATATGAGGAGACATTCTACTTATAGATATGATTTCCCTAGACGCCAATATATTTGAGATGTCACTGGTTTAGGTTTATACCTATTTTTATAAACGCTATCACAATTTATTTTGCTACCCACAATAAAGATTTTGGTGTTAATTTGAGCACTTATGTCTACTTTTTATATTGCTAGTTCAGTTTATATTCAGTAGTAGTCCTGTGTTTCATGACATTTTTTCAAATCCATTATATATTGGTAGTGGAAAACATTAAATTTGCTCATTCTTAAACAGAAATGTTTTCAAAAGGATGCTGTCTTCTAATCATGTCAACTATCTTGAGGACTCTGCTGAATTTTCATATGCAGCATTGTGTAAACATATAATGTTTTATAGCATACTAGTTTTAAAGCCCGTACACAGGGGCCAACACTGGCGCCGTTCAAGTCATGTGCAGTACTGACTGTCCGAATGCGCCGTGGCTGATATGGAGTGTGGTGCTCGGAATGCAGAGAGGACTCCGGTCTGAATTTGGAGCTCCCCGCTCCGTATCAACTGCAGCATGTCCGGGCAGCCTGTACTGAGCATGACTGCAGCATGTGCAGCCGCCTCTACTGCGCATGACGGCTTCTGACAAACATACTAAGCAAATTATAATTTAGGAGGATTGCATAAATATGCATTCAACCTAAGTGCTGGTTTTTCTTACACGATCTTGTTGGCACCTCAACAGCAAATAAATAAGGTAGTTAGAAAAAACTTACTGACGATGAAGAGTGTGTTAAAAAAAATTAAGATTGCTGTCTTTTGAGACTCATAATATAAGCCCAGCATCTATATAAAATATAGGCAACATCTTTATAATATATCCAGGAAACTTTTAATATAAAAAAAAAGTCCTTTCCCTGTTAGCAATCCACAGACATTAACATGGAATAAGCAATACTGTAGATAAATGCTTAGGCACAGTACTCAGATATGCAGTGTTTCAGTATTATATTATTCCTACGAAATGAACAATGCATAACTGTTAAATTCCTCATGCCTTTTTCTTACTACCAGGATGAAGTTTGTCCCAAGAAAGATGATGAAGAAACACAAACCTGCACTTGGGCATCTGCTGTAAATGTAAAAGACAAATTTATATATGTAGCACAGCCTAATCTGAACAGGGTACTGCTTGTTGATGTGCAAACACAAAAGGTTGTGCAGGTATGTTGTCTTATTTTAAACTATAATCATTTTACATGTATTATTTAATTTAACCCTATAATACCACTCTAATATGGTAAGAACTTTTTAACATCTAAGCCTTGATTCCACTGCAGGTGATAACTTTTTAAAGGGATAGTAATGTTTCTTAATAAAAGCAGCTCTAATTAATCATCATAGTATTTGGGCCATGTAGAGTGTTATTTCAATTCTGTAGGAGTTGTAGTTCAAGAGTAATTCAGTGACAAAGTATCCCCCTCCAGCCCCTTTTACTGATGTAAAACTGTTTAGCCAGAGCAGAAGGGAGCTGCCCAGGTAGATTGCAGAGAGGGACAATCTTCAGTTAAGATAAGGGAAAAACCTGAAAAACTTGTCAAGGGGGGCAGGGCTTTCATTATTCTCATAGGAAGAAGATTGTCCCCTGCTGTTATCTGTCTGGTCTATGGACTGCATTCCACATCTGAGAAGAGATGGCTTACACTAGGTAAAAGGGGCGGGAGGGGAAACGTTGCGTGTGAATATCTCTCAAACCATAAAGGTTTGAGAGATAAGACTTATATTGTTCTTCATGTTTTTTTAATGCCTACAAAATAAAATAAAGATAAAATGAAGTATTACTATCCCTTTAACTGGTTTTGTCTCCAAATTTCTACATTAACTTCAATAGTAATTTGTGAAGTGAGACAATTGGTACTAGAGAGGTCTTTAGTGCATTGCTGTGCCATGCTTTGGAACCTCTCTAGCACATTCCTACACCAGTTAAAAGTAATATCTATTATATGTATAGGTGATATGTCACATTTTGAATGACAATGCAATACTGCCAGCAAGACCTGACATTACATCTGTATGCAAATTAAATCAAATATTTTTTCAAAATCGCAGCATAGTTTATAAATTATGATTATAAAAGCACTTTAAATATTTGCCAGTGATAGTCACATTTTGTGATAAATGTCCCGCTGCTTCCAAATTGCTCATAAAGCTGTGTTCATGTATGTGTGCAGCTAATTATTTTTTGAGTCCACCAGCAAAACAAAAAAGACAAAAAATAAAATCTCTGTCACACAGGGCTGAACTCAGGATATTTAGGTTATATTCACATTGGCAACTTCAGTACCACATTCTAATTTACTGAGTATACTCTTATAACACTGTTCAGAGCATTGTGACATCCCTCTGCCACACGCCCTATGTTAAAATGTCTGGGGGAATACAGGACATCAAAGGTAATTAGGCACAGGTTGCTAATCATTTGCAGAAGCAGAGAACAGCCAAATCCCTTGTGTGAACACAGCCTTAAAGGGATAGTAATACTTTGTTTTAACTTTATTTTATTTTGTAGGCATTAAAAAAACATGAAGAATGATATAAGTCTTATCTCTCAAACCTTTATGGTTTAAGAGATATTCACAAGCAAAGTTTCCCCCTCCCGCCCCTTTTTCTAGTGTAAGCCATCTCTTCTCAGATGTGAATCTGGTTGTAAGACAGTACAGATAACAGAAGGGGACAATCTTCTTTGTATGAAAAGAATGAAAGCCCTTCCCCCCTTGACAAGTTTTTCAGCTTTTTCCCTTATCTTAATTGAAGATTGTCCCTCTCTGCAGTCTACCTGGGCACCTCCCTTCTGATCTGTCTAAACGGGGGGGGGGAATACTTTGCTTGTGAATATCTCTTAAACCATAAAGGTTTGAGAGATAAGACTTATATCGCTCGTCATGTTTTTTTAATGCCTACAAAATAAAATAAAGATAAAACGAAGTATTACTATCCCTTTAAGAGGAGCAATGCCATACCAAACAAACTGCACCATAGTGGAGAAATAGATGCAATTTTTTTTAAACTGGCCTTAAATGCTTTACACTATTTTAAATCAAAATTAATTTGTTGCAATTGCTTTGCCCCATAGTTACCTTGTTTTTTTTAGCTTGCTGAATATGGCCATGGCTGAATGTCTGTTGCAGACTTATTTTTATCTGGAGGGAATATTATGGAAAACATGGTCACCAGATTTCCCATAAAGCACTACAACTGTCACGTGAAATAGCCTCAAAACTTTCCTGTAACAATACTTTCAGTTAAACACTTTTTTCTGAGATTGTTTGAAACTAAATAAAAATATCTGCCCTTTTGCCAGACTTGTTCTAATGTATTACAGATGCACAGTGACACATTTCTACCTCATCACAGTTCATTTTTTAATAGTGTATGAAGTAGCACTATAACATATTTTCATGGTACATTTTTCTATTTTTCAAACTGCTGTCATTTACCCTGGAAGGTTAGCTTTGTTTTGCTTAAAGCTGCAACAAAGGTCGTCCAATTACAGAAATTTCATTTTGGATGCCAAAAGTCATTTCCCATCAATGGGGACTTTAAACTATTTTTCAGCGTTATCATAGTTCATTTTTAAACCCATTTTAAACCTGGATTTACAGCCTGGGGAACTAAACTTAAATAGTGCTTTTTAACCCAATGAATGCTAGTCACAGTAGACACAGACCCACACATCCACTGTCTGACACCTCAGCCTTGTATCACTGATAATTACATGGGATTCAGTGTAGAAAAAGAGTGATGTAAAGGTGATGCCTTTTAATGGCTAATTGAGGACAGACACTGAGGAAAAGAATGAACCTTCATCGCTACACAATATACAGAAAAAAGGTTGACACGCAAGTTGGCCAGCATTTTTGTGGTCCAAATCATAAGCTACAAAATATGAAAGTCACCATACTCAAAGAGAACTTTTAGAACATAAGGGAAAGACAAATCTGAGAATTTAAATTAATGGTTATACTTGACACATTGGAAACAGGCCTGAACCTGATGATGAGCTTCATGTCTCAGTATAACAGATAGAACATCTTAGTATAGAGATTGTGTAGAGATAGATCTTTTCAACTCACAGACTAACAGTCTTTTCACACCTCTGTGTTATTGAACATTTCCTTGTTCCCAAGTCTTTGATCTAACCCTATGCATATAATTTCATAGCTATGTAGACTGGATGTTTACTAAGTTACTTGACCCCCACTGTGTACTTTGTTTCCAATGTATGTCATATATAAATGCAATGTTATTCTAGATCTATTTGTTAACACATATCTGAAGAAGGGGCCTTAGTGTCCTGAAATCTTGCACTTTCTATATTCTCAGTTAGCCATTAAAAGGTATAACCTTTATATCACTCTTGTGAGTATTTTGCTACACTGAATTCCATCTAATCTGCTGGCTAACATGGTACCATCTTTTTTACTAAAAATTACAGAATCACAGGAACACTCACACATTAGCCTTGTTCCAGTTTTCAGTGGTAGTCACAGAGCCACAAATAGAATCTCTGACAAGCAGGCCTTGTTGAACTCATGTAACCACATGTACCTTTCAGTGTTTGACAAACAGTCATGTCCCACTGTCCACAAGTAGTCAAAGAACCACACATATACTGTCTGACACATCAGCCTAGTCCATTGTCCACTAGTAGACAGAGAGACCGATACTCTTTTGTGACCCCCTCAACCTGGCTTCACTACCCACTGGCAGTCACAGATCCCTACATGCATCGTATGACCCTGCAGCATGGCTCCTCTTCCCACTGGTAAGCACAGATGCCCACATACACTGTCTGACCCACCAGTTTTGTTCCACTGCCAACTGCTTATCACAGATCATATACACTGTCTGATACCCCATCCGTGTTCCACTGCCCCCTGGTATCAAAGATCTGCACATGCACTGATGTAGCTCAGATGAACCTGTAAAGAGGGAGCCCATGGAACAGCCTCACTATGCAGTTTCAAATGGAGAGAAGCAGGTCTCCTCATCTCCATTACCTACAGAAAATAATTAAGAGAGGGAACTCCAGGGTATCCCCAAAATGTTGGAGGGGCACTCTGTTCTTCTGGGGGCCCCTTTGGACACTCGGTCCATGTCATATCACTGCATTTGCGGGGTCTCTGTTACTTCCCTAGATAAGACACAAACATTTACGCATGAGGCCTGGGGATTTAGCACCTTTAGCCAGTACATAGCAATTGCTCTAATAATTCAAATAGCTTTAATGATTTAGTGTTGTAGCCTATGATTTAGTGTTGTAGCCTATGTTTAACACAGACATGTTAAAATCACCAGTGTCTCTATTATGTTCTACTAGTTGAAGAGCCCGTGTACACGGGCCACAGTGCCACACAGCAATGGCCACAATGCAGTCATGCACAGTAGAGACTGCCTGCGCCATAGCTGATATGGAGTGGGGTGCTCCAAATTCAGACTGTAGTCTTCTCTGTGCACCCACTACGGTCTGAATTTGGAGCCCGCTCTGTTATCAGCCATGGCGCGGACAGTCTGTAGTGCACGACTGCAGCGAGCGAAGCCATCTCTACTGCGAATGACAGATTCTGACACACACATTTAACAAATTATTGTATAGGATTCTATTCTGAGAGCAGATCAAAGGCAAAGGTGGGCATTTCATGGGAAAGTGCTGGTCCATGTAGACATTGTCCATACAGCATTTTCAGGAACTGTCTCTAGTGACTGTGAAGTTACAATATGCTGAGTCAGAGGACAGTTGTTGGCTAATACAGTTTTCCATGTGAACAATTCCATAAAGTCAGCACAACTTGTTTTGAACCACTATGCAAAGCGATGGTATCAACATGACATGTTACACTCATGAACAGATCTATATATTAGGAAAAAAGTCCAAAATCTACATTCTTTCTATACAGAATAATACATACAAACCTCCATTCTTTCAAAGAACAATGGATGCTTTGCAATTGTGATTATTTAATCTTTGAGTGCAATGCGTAGTGTACCCCTCTGGCACTCAAAGGGTTAAAAGGTATACTAGAATAAACAAGTGTTCCTCTTTCATAGGGAAAAGGAAAGCTTGCTCTGCTGGGATACAGGAAAGGCTTGTTGAAATAGCCCAGGAGTGCACTTATGTGTCATGAATATCTCAGCTAGTCATTAGCACATTATCTTGATGATCTGTATCATTAGTTTGAATTAGCTGCACTTAATTAGCCAGCTGGTACCATTTTTGACAAACAAGTAATGAAATACAATACGTTTTCTTTTTAATATGGTCCAAGAATATATTCAGTGATTTAAAGATAATTACAAATCAACAAGTTTTTGTAGAGAACAGCTATTGATTTCATTAGATTTCATTACTTCAATAAAGTGGAATTATTCAGCATAATACAAGTATTCCTCCTTTGCCTGTCGCTATATTAGTAATGTATTGGGGGGCAATATTATGAAGATGAAAGTTCCGCTTTAAATGCAGTGGAATACAGGATTAAATAAATCTGAGCTTTTTAACACCTTTTAAATCCAGTGAAGTGAAGATGATTATAATATCCAAAGGGTTAAAAAGAGAAATGACTACATGAACCAAATGCTTTTTATATGCTATCAAGTTCTATATGAAAAATTGAAACTTCCCCATCAGCAATTCAGATACTAGACTTTGCATAGATAATTGCATGTGATTTTAAATTATGAGTACCCATAGCAAATTGCTAGAGGGCACTTTAGTACATTACAATGCCATTCTATGTTGGCAGCCTTGGCAGCAACTGATGAAACAGAAATGGAAAATATACAGGATTATCTAGGGACTAATTTGTAAAACTGAAGCACAGCAGATAATGGCCTTTATTTTTGAAGAATGAAGAAATATTATGTTAATTACCATTAATAGCAATGGGGACTCCCACAGGAAAGCTATGTGCCAAGATTTACTCCTCAAGGAAAAAAAAGGCCAGTTATTTACAGGTAGAAGTTACAATGGTTCTTCAATATATTAAAACATGTAGTGATGTATTGAATTTGTTTTAGCAGAGGCAGGCAACATTTGCCTCTCCAGCTTTTGAATACTACAAATGTCATCATCTCCAATCAGCCTACAGTTGGTGAGGTATGATGGGAGTTTTGGTCTACAACAACTGGAGAGCTGATTGTTTGCTACCATTATACTAGCATAAGTAGGTGACTAAGTAACATCCATACAACAATACAGATATCCCACAATTTCAGTCTTAGTCTATAGTATATTGATCTCGTTATTTCTCTTGCTCTCAATGAAGATGAGTAATTCTTGGGGCAATCTAACTGCATACAAGGGACATGCAATCAATCCCATTTATTTAGATTATACTTTTAAAGCCTTGATGCTTTTCAATACACTAAAAACATATCTAGGATTCATTGGGTGAAAAGTCCCATTTTATTTGTCCACTGTGGAGTAGCTGGTTTGTCCCAGAATTACTCCCGTTCATAGACAATGCATTACATCAATTTCTGCCCCACACTCCAATGAATTGATATGAATCCACCAGTGCAGCTCCACTGCCCCTGCCCAGACCTCAGATTATGCACTACAATATATGATCACTGTAGTGCATACCAGCAAAATGCACTTTTCTGTCATAAACACTTTAATGACAGCAAGCTCCTTACATCTTAGAATGTGTAGGAAAATGGTGTAATATCACACTGTCTCCTCTATGTCTTGCTTAGTACATAGCCTTAAACAAGAATCAGAGTAAAGAATTGCTGCAAAATGCCCATAGATTGCCCTATTGCCTTTCCCTTTGCACAAATGGGATTAAGGAGATAATTTTTGGAATGTTGTTTGGTAAGTTAGTAATAGGCATGTGAATTGCTACACAATCTATTCCAATTCCTGATTTAGCAAGGAATCATACTCATACATCCATTCCTGTCTTTCTGTTTAATACTCTGTCTCTCTCTTTCTCTATCTCTCTCTCTAACTCTGATTCTCAATCTACTTCCTACTCTTTCTTGCTCCATAGTCTGTCTCTGTCCAGGATTTTGGAAATTTGATTTGTCTTTAGCAAAGCTACTTACATAGAAGTGGAATATTTTATAGAGTAGACACTGTTAGTACAAGTATCAAAACCTTTATGATTTGTGGCCAAATTAGTAGAAAATGGATATAAAAATGTATATAAAAAGTTCCTTATTGCAGGGCTTATAATTTTAAGTCCTTTGCTACTAGCCAGACCTGAAAAGTTACTCACCACTGCAAGCCAAAACATACCCACCAGTGCTGAATTTCTACTCGCTAGGGCTAAATTTTCACTCGCCATTGGCTAGTGGTGAGTGGAAATTTTGAGCCCTGCTTATTGTATTGTAACTAGTAAACGTTTGTACACTTTGAATGCCAGCGGGGTTCTCAGCACAATGCATTGTGTGCCCATCTAGCACATGAAGGGTTAAGAGCCATATACACAAAAAAGAGGAGCAGTTCTGAAAGAAAAGCAATTGTACAATAAGGGCAAACAAAAAATTCCCAACTCACCTTTTTTTTAAATTTTTAAGAAGTTTTATTGAAGAAACAAGCTACATACAAACATAAAGAGAAATAGCAAGTATTGACTGCCTAATAGAGGACCTGTAGTCAAGGATCTGGGGTCTAGATGGACAAATGCCCAGGGCCTGTTTCAAGAAGGAAGAGAAAGAGCAGAGTAACCAAAGAATATACATAGACAACAGAAGGATGAGCCAGGAAAGGATATAGTGAGAGTGAGAAGAGAAGGATGAATGATAGAGGGAGGCACCCAATGACAGGAGACAAGAAGGATGAATCTCTTCCATATAAAAATGTAATCTAAGTGGACCTTACAATCTGACAGCGAGGGTCAAGTAGGAGCTCCAGATTGTGTAGTAGACACTGATCCACAAGCTGAAGGCCCACCTGTATAGGGAAGTTAGCCAATAATAGAGTACAGGGGAGAAGGGAAAAGGGACAAACAGAGGAGGGAGTTCCATTTTGACCAGACGCCTAACAGATGACCAAGAATGACACATTGTTGGAGGTGAGTAAGAATTTTGTAAAGTAGAGACACTAGAAAAATTGGAGGGCAGGGGCAACGGTACGGATCAGTAGTTCAATGGGAGCAGTCCAGTACATTGTAGAGTTTTTCCTGGAAAGATCTAGCAGCATAGCTAGTGCAATGCGTGTAGTAAAAAACAAAGACCAGAAGTCCCATGCCACCAATAGAGCTACGATGGGTGAGGGTCTTCAGAGTAAGTCAGGATTTTTTGTATCTCTAGACAAACTTAAGAATTAGTTGTTGTAGTTGCCATAAGAAGTGTGGATATGGATTTATTCAGTAAATACATTACCTTGGATAAAACAATCATCTTGACTAAGTTTGAGTGACCCATTCAGGAGATAATTAGTGTATTCCAAGAGTCCAACTCCTCCCGCAGAGAATACTCTAAGGAAAAAAAAATGTTCTCAAACATATCTTTAATTTCGGGGGTCAAGAGAATGCCATGGTATTTAATTGAGCAGTCCCTCCAAGGGTAAGGGAAGCTGGCCGAGATTAGCTCTTCTGATGAAGCCGGTACATTAATGTTCAAGTGAATAGATTGGGAAGTGAAAGGGAAGAGACCTATCTGGGCAGGTCAAGAAGGTTAGGATGTCATCTGCAAAACTAATAAGTTTCAACTCCTCGGGACCCATACAAATAACTGAGATTGACTCTGACATACAAGAGATAGCAAGGGCTTCAAGATGAGAATGAAGATCAAAGGGTAAGGGGGTCAAGGTGAAAATGACGATCAAGGGAGCAACCCTGTCTTGTGCCATTTCTGATAGAAAATGAATGAAAGAAGACACCAGCAGTGAGGTTAGAATAAAGTAATAATAATTACTTTCATAGCTCTATCCAGTGCAGTACTGATGACATGTAGTCCCAGCTCACTCTGCTGAATGCTTTTTCTGCACCTAAAGATAAGATAAAGCTGGGCATGTCTCCACTAGATGCTTCCTGGATCAAAGAGACAGCCTTTGGGGTGTTGTCCTTTGTTTCTCTTCCTGTTATGAAACCATTTGGGTTCAGGCTGAACAGGTCAGACAGAAATCAAAGAGACAGCCTTTAAAGTGTTGTCCTTTGGATCAAAGAGACAACCTTTAGGGTGTTGTCCTTTGTTTCTCTTCCTGGTGTGAACCATCTGGGCTCAGTCTGATCAGGTCAGGGTTCAGGCCAATCAGGTCAGGCAGAAACTAAGATATTCACGAAGAACTGAAGGTCATTGTTTAACAAGAATATGTCGCTGTAACTGCTGCATGAGACTGGTTGTTTATGATTCTTAGGAATAACTGTAATGTGAGCAGGAAAGGACTGGGGAGGCCAAGGCTGACCTGAAAGGATGGCATTGAAGTATTCGACCAAGAAGTGGAATGGATCTGGAACTGTTTATAACAGGACAGTGGCTAATAAATAAAGGGCCTATTCTCAAATAGCTACTATGAGGATGGGAGAGAATGTGTAGTGCTTAAGTGCCAGGTTGAAGGCAAGCCACACATCTGTAGCCTTGAGGTCTCTGAATAGACCAACTATCCATCTGGCCTGAGCATGGGAGTGCATTGGGTGGGGAAGAGAGTGATCCAAGGATGGATGGAAGGCAATATTAAAATCTCCACCGTACCCATCCTCCAATATGGTTGGGGTCATCACCAGGGCCAAAGAGGCAGAGGCCCGTCCTACAGCTGTTAGGTAGATGTATGGTAAATTTGTTGGGACACCATGTGGGTGTGGGGTGCCTGGAATGGTGACAACCCCCACATGAGACAAATGTAGACTGGCATTCGCAAGCCAGAGCAGAAAGTCTAACTTAATGGCTCCGCCTCCCATCAGCCATCTGACCATCCTCTGATTCAAATCAACCATAACCCCACAAATGCAGGAAAAGTTATTATAAAACAAGAAGGAGAGAAAAAAATACACAACAAAAATATCTCTCTCCCTCCAAGCCTTGGCCAATCTGACATCCACACCATCAGGGCATGACAGTGTTGAGGGCCAGGCATACAAACCCACCACATTAGCTATGGGGATTTTGGTATGCTAATAAAAATAGATAGGGGAGTGACAGGAGTTTTATGAAATGATGGTGAGTTCACCATTCAGCCTAGCTACCTGTTCCCCACCACATACCCGCACGCAGCATCCCAACACTGAGACATTAATAAAGCTAGTCAGTGAATGAGGGAGACTATATCTAAACATTTACTGGTCAATCACATTTTCAGAGTCCCATGGTGCATATTGAGCAGAATCTCAACTCAGACCTAGAGTGGATCAAACTCATTGAATAGTGATTAAAGTAATCACCTGGCACAGACCCACCAATCAGTACCAGTGAAATCCAAGCTCTTGATTAAAGTAATCACCTGGCACAGACCCTCCAGTAGGTACCAGTGACATCCAAGCACTTGGAGATGAAGTGCAGGAAGGTGACACATGATGTACATAACCTGATGAACAACCCACAATTCATGGCTCGGCATGGTCAGAGATCCAGTTGATTGCCTGGAGGTCACCACTAGGCATTTAACGGGAGATAGATGAGAAGATCAGATGATCAGACAGATCTGTATTCTGTGGTGGATAGAGGATGGTAGTAAGTTAGTGGAGGAGTCATGGATTCCTCTGGGTATGATCCAGAGTTGCCACCGATGGATCCCGGTGTGTCTTGTGGCTGGAGGAGTCAGCCACCAGGTGCCACCTCAATTTCTGTTTCTTCTTCAGAGTCAGTTGGTTTCCTGGTGGATGGTAGGAGAGTGATGAGCAGGGTGTTGCTGAATGAAGGAATCTTGTCAGGGCATCACAGAGGTGCAGTCAGGCTATTATGTTGGGCCAAAAGATGGAAAGGGAAGCCCCACTTACTTTTTATATTTAGATTGCGGAGATGGTCAGTGATTCATGTATAATTGCAAATAAAGGATATGTGGGGACAGATCTTTGTAGAGCTGGATGTCCATGCCAGCACAGTGAATTAAGTTCATAGTGTGGCATTTCACCATGATGGCCTCTTTAACTGTGAAGTAGCGAATACTACATATTATCTTGCAGGGCTTGTCCCAGAGGGCTCCTTTAGGATGAAGGCCCCTATGAGCCCTATCAGTGAGGATGGATTCCCTGTCCGGTTGCTGGAGGACATGGGAGAAAAAGGATTGCAGGAAATAGACAAGGTATTTTTACAGCATGGAACCCATTACGTTCTGCATGCAGATATTATTCCTCCTGCTGTAATTGTCTAGGTTGTAGAGGTGGAGAGTAAGTGCAGATATGGTATCCTGCTGTTCTGTAAGATGTTGCACCAGAGTATGGAGGTATTTTGATATCTCTGTATTGTTTGCCTCCTCTGTCATGTCTAGCTTCTGAGTGAGTTGCCGCAGAGGTCTACCATCTCTTCATATAGAATCACTTTTTTTTTGAGGCCATGTGTTTAAAACAGTCTTTAGTGGGAAGGGATGCTAGAGCCTCCAAGGGCACATGAGTTGGAGAGGTCATAATTTTGCTTTTTGTGAGAAGGCACAGAGCTGAAGGAGTGTTGGAGGTAGAGAACAGCGTGTGGCAGAGGAGGCCAGATAATAGCGGGAAGACCAGTTGAGATAGGATTACTGTGGGTTCTCGTTCCCTAATTAAGCTCTTGTGGGAGCTGAGTTTCTTCTTCCCATGCATCGGGAGAAGGACCTGATCACTGAAGAGGGATTTTGGGTATAGAGACTAAGAGTTGCAAGGGTAAAACCCATGTAAAATATATTATGCTCAGGAGTTACCCTAATATGTGTCCATCATGTTCAGGTGCAAAGGCTGGGGTGTTTGGACTTTTAACCCTCTGAATGTTAGAGAGGTCTCTAACACATTGGTTTGCCTCTCCAGCATTCAAGTGGTTAAAAGTCCCATTTAAATAAATACAATTTTTGGGAATTTTTACTTGCCCCATTTTGCTGCAGCTCCAGGTTTGGTTAAAATGTCAAATACTTTTTGACACAGATGATAACTACATATATTTTTATCAAGCCTGTCTCATCACATATCTGTGGACACTTACATACATACTTTTATCATATTTCCCAACTTCACATATGCAAGATTAGTACATTAAAAGTTTCAGGTAAAATTATTAAAAAGTCTTTAAACCCCTGAGAACCAGTGGGGTGCACAGTACATTGCAAAGTAATGTATTGTACATCATTCTGGTTCTTAACCCTTTAAGTACAATGCAATGTGTGTGGGATACATCTCTGACACTCAAACAGTTAAAGGTAATCACAAATGTTTAGTCTACAGTAAACATCAAATACTCCAGGAAAACTTTCTATTCTATATAATAAGGCCAGAAAGTTCGTCACGATGCAGTCATGTACAGTAGAGACTGCCTGTGTTTGGCCAGTCTCTACTGCGCATGATTGCATCGCGTGAGTGAGGCGACGCAATTGCTTGGAGCAGTGAGGTAACAGCAGTACACAAAGCAGGTCCGTTAATATTAAAAGGCCGGTCCTGCTCTGCATACCGCTGTTACCTCACTGCTCCACGGCCTGTACACACAGGCTTTTACACTAGTCTTTAATAAAATAATAATGATAGTGGACATGTATTTGAACCATTGGCTGTTAGAGACATCTTCTCACTGTACTGGAGACATCTCTGGCATCCAAATGGTAATAATGTGTTCAGTAAGAAAAAAAACTAATAAACAATATGGTAGATGGAAAACTGAAATTGTTTTGATGTCTTCTAGGCAGTAAGCACTGACCCTGTTCCTGTGAAGCTACACTACGATAAATCACATGACCAAGTTTGGGTTCTTAGCTGGGGTAGCATGGAGAAAACATCTTCCACTTTGCAGGTATTTATTTATACATTTCTCTTTGTTATAGTATTTTATACTATAGTATTTTATAGATTAAACGACTTAAAACTTTGTTTATAGGAAAGTTACGTTTAATTGTCATTTTTTTGTCTGATACTTAAGGCTTGTTTCAATTCCCCCCAACGCCAAAAAAAAAAAAAAAACCCGCCAGCATAGTAAGCAATTCAGTTACCTGTGATGTGAAAAAATACCGTCAAAATAATTCTACCTGGGACGATAAATGTATCTCCCATTTGACCCCATAGAAGCACATAACAAAATGTTGGAATTTGCAGTTCACTTGACTGCATTAGCAGTAAGATGCATTGAGGGACCTACTTTAACCGGTGAAAATCTGCACCAAGATTTTTGGGTGCAGAGACCCTTAACACATCTTCAAACAGCCAATGCAGGAATTGACCAGTCACCAGAAGCTATATTAATATGGGACCCAAAGCCTCATATCTCTACATCCAAACCACTCTCAAAATGTGTGTAATGCTAGTATAATTAACCCTGTGAGTGCCAGTGGGGTATGCTTACCCCACTGACACTCACAGGGTTAATTTAAGTTTAAATCCTGATGTCCAACAGAGTCTTCTTTGGCTACTGTCCAATGGCTGTCTTCTTCTTCAATCTTCCTTCTTCTTACTCTACATCTTCTGTCATGTTCTTTTCTGTCTTCTTCTCTTCTTGTTTCCCTAGTTTTTCTGTAAAAAGGAAGAAAAAAAGAAAATTAAATTTGTGCAACAAACATAACTTGGACATATGTTCATAGTTTAACCCCTTGAGTGCCAGAGAGGTACGCAACTCATTGCAGAGCAATGCGTTGCGGACCTCTCCGGCACTCAAAGGATTAAACAGTTCACATATGTCCAAGTTGAAATAGTAGATTTTCGAAAACGAAAAACCATATTTCCATTTTTGTTTTGTTGCTAAAATGCTATTATCCGATTTCCAGAGAAAAATAAACATGTAAGCAAAATATTATTTCAGTTTAAAAAAACCCTCTTTGTGGTCTCAGCCGCTGATGGCGGCAATAGCAGCAGCAGGAAGACAGACTTCCCCCATACCTCATGTCCATTCAATAGTGTGGGAATTTTTAATAGAGACTGCCTTTCTTATATGGCTTGTCTCTCTTCAAAATGTCTCCCATCCTTTGGCTGGGATCTATGCTTATACACCTCCCAGCCAATCAGCTACTAGCAGGTTCTGTGATCACCCCACAAGAAGCTGGTTGGCTTGGGATGTGCATAAGCACACATCCCAGCCAATGGATGGGAGACATTTTGAACAGAGACTGGCCATATAAAAAGCAGTCTCTTCAAAATTCCCTCACAGCGGAACTGAAATAATATTTCTCTTACATGTTTATTTTTCTCTGGAAATCGGAAAATTTAATTGTAGAGAAGAAATTTGAAATATGGATTTTAGTTTGGGAAAAGCTACTATTTCAACGTGGACATATATACATTGTTTATCCCTTTGAGTGCCAGAGAGGGGCACAAAGCATTGTTCTGAAATGCATTGAGTACCCCTCTGGCACTCAAGGGGTTGAACTATGCACATATGTCCAAGTTATGTTTGTGGCACACATTTAATGTTTCATTGTTTCTTTCTTTTTACAGGAAAATGAGTGAAACAAGGAAGAAAACAGAAGAAAAAACAGACGATGGAGAGAGAAGAAAAAAGAAGAAGAAAGTTGGAAGCTGACAGCAAAAGACTGACAGTGAATAACGAGTAAGTGCTACAGTTGTGGCTGTTAGGCTAGTGTTAGGGGTAGTATTTTTGCACTTCCCTTTTAGTAGTAGTGTAAGGTTTGGGAGGGTGACTGTATTTTTAGCTATCCTTAGTCCTTTGATGTTCTCATTACTCACGCTATTTAGTGTGAGTTTTGGGAACTAAAAATAAAAACAAATGACAGATGTTTGGCCATAAGTCCGTTTCTTTGGCCCAAGGTCCACTGTGGCGTAAGTTGGTAGGGTAATTGAGTACAGACTTAGACAATATTTTTTGTCGGTTGGTAGCCAATTTTGCCCTACTGTGTTTTTTACTGGACACAATTTAATCAAACCCTTAGTCTTAATTTACTTTAATTTCAATGTCAACAATTGCATTTTGTGTTGTGCGTGTACATACCAATTCCCCAAATGATGAATACAAAATACTTTGGATTTTATTTTATTTACATGAGCAAATAGTTTTCCCATTCACCCATATATTGATGTTTGATATAAGCATCTGTATGCACTACCTATTGCCGTTTATGCTTATATATCTGTTTAGTGTAACTTTTGACATTCACAACATATTTGGGTTATTTTTGAAAATGATTCACTTTTGAAGCTGCATCTTGCATTTCATTGTGTGTGATTGTGTGTGGAGGAAAATAAAAATTCCTGGTGTGTTGAAGACCTACATAAAGTCATTTGAGGAGATAAAAGTCCAATTTAACTCAATAAGACTGTTCATTTGTCCCTCTATGGTGTTGTTGATTTGCTCCAGAATTGCACTTCTTTGCATTGTGCATAACTCCCTAAGCAAAAAATGTATGGATCGTTTAGTAATTAATGGCTTTTTCACTCATAAGTAATTTTTGGAGCACATGTAGTTTGGACCATGTTATTCCTTACAAATCTTTTTTCAACCATACTTTAAACATGTATGTGTAAGAACGCGCTTGGAGGACAGGAGGGACAAATCACCGCCTCAGATTTTTTCAGTACAAAATATCAATGACAGAGTTCTAAATCCAGTGCTAGCATTTAGTCAGTGGTGATATCACAAATGAAACTAAGCAGCTTTAATGCTGAAACCATTGTCAGAGGAATATTGGCAGTTAACACTTTGAGTGCCAGAGAGGTATCCAACATATTGCATTGCAATGTGTTCTGTACCACTATGTCACTAAAATGGTTAATGCACTCACATGATCTGAAATGTTTTACCATACTAATCCCCACTTGCATATCCCTGCATGGCCAAAATTAAACTTAAGCCACTGATGAAATGGTAGGGGAAGTTGAAATAATCATGATGGTATGGACTGAGATGTGGGTAAACATTTGTGGTGGATCATTAATTTATTGTGCTGAACATACACTTGTTGGAAGGATAGTTACTTGTGTGGGAGCAGTAGGAGGAGAAATCTTACCTGTGATCTATGGTTGGAGAAGAGGAAATAAAGACGTGTGTGTGTGTGTGTGTGTGTGTGTGTGTGTGTGTGTGTGTGTGTGTGTGTAGGAGAGTCCTGGTAGGAGGTAGAGCTCTGTGTAAACCTATAGGTGAAAGGAGATGAAAGAGAAAGGAATGAGCCCTTGGCTGGGAGCTATCTAGAAGCTGAAAATAACTCACTGGTAGGTACTGACTGAGAAAGACCTGACTGGGTGGCAGAGACCTGTAATGTAGAAGAAATGAAGTACACTCTTGGGGTAGCCGTGGAGAAACCTATCTAGGGTAAAAGAGAAATATGGCTGGAGGGGAAAAGAGTACGTCTTGTTGAAAACAGAGAGACCCATATGTGGGAGCAGAGAGTAAGGAATGCATGACTTATATGAATTATGCCTACCTAGGTAAGTTCTCCTGTTTCACACTTTAATTATATAGGTGTAGCTGACCGCTGTTTGTAGGACTCATAGCTAGGTAATCCCTTCCATTATACACAATAATTATATAGATATATCTGACTTCTGTATGAATGAAATCTACCTAGTAAGTTCTCCTGTAACCCACGATATCTATCTATCTATCTATCTATCTATCTATCTATCTATCTATCTATCTATCTATCTATCTATCTATCTCTGTCTATCTAAACCATGTGGTTGTCCGCTTTTTCACAGGAAAATCCACTTTAAATAAAGACCTTAAAATCTTTGCTGTTTTCCACCATTACCAAAATTTCTTCACTATTTTTTCAATGGCTACAAACTTTTCACCCCTTTTCTTACATGTACTTTGCATTTTTTAACGTGACATTTTCAGGAAGTTAAACACATTATGAGCAGCTAGAGAGAGAGAGAGTGCTAGGTTGTTGTACTGTGATTTATTTAGTGAAATTGAGGTAGGAGGGGCTCATTTTGTGTGCTATCACTGTAATTGCTTGGAATACAAGGCACTTTAAGGAATTTTATGCTTCCAGTGAGTATGAGGAGGAGGCAGAAGTGACCACTACCAGCACTGAAGGATTTTGATGCCCTGATTCCCCAGACCCAATGATGTTCAGTCCCCCTACATCACACCTTGTGGATAATAGTGTCATAGGCAGAGGAAGAAGAGGGTAGCAGCGTGAGTAGGACAGGCCAGATACCTGTGCCTACTGTTAGTGCTGCTAGTGTGCCTTTAATTCTCTGTGTGAGGAGGAGGAGATGATGGCATGTGTGAAAGCAGGAGAACCTGAGTCACACTTGCCATCCCAAGAAGTCCCAATACTATTACTAAGATCCAGTAGCTAGAAACTAAGAATGTTGGGAGTGAGGGAGGGGGTGATAGTGATGAAGACTTGGAGACTAAAATCAATGTTGTTACCATTAGCAAAGCAGCTGGTTGTACTAGACTGACAGCAGTAGATCCACCCTCTAATGCTGAGGTGGAAGGGGAAGTAATGCAGAGTGGCCAGACTAGTGGTCAACGGAGCCCACAACATCCCCCTGACTCCCTTGTGATTCCCTTCCTCCTCTGGGACATGATTCTGAGGCTAGCAGCAGTAATGCCACCATCAGCTCAGATCAGCTGCTTTTGCCCTCTGCTATTTCTGCTAGTCTGCCTTCTTCACCTCATGAGATGGCAAGTGTGAAAATAGGGGACCCGCTCTCACATTTGTCATTACCTCCAACCAGTCTTTAACAGAGCAGCAGCGGCAGCAGCATGGAGAGATTGGTTGTGGCGATGATGATGAGGGTCATGTTGGAGAAGCCGGCTCCCTCCTCTCGGGGGTGGGGTCTTTGAGAGGGGGGTACTATCACGGTGCCTGTGTATTGCTGGTGACATTTTGACACATTATTTCTGATGCTTACTTATTAGCTAGCGTGTAATTACTCCACCCAGTGGTAGCCTTTAAGTACTGTGCCCTGTCACTCATACAGGGCCCTTTCGTGGTGTTCCCGTTGCTTATAGCTTGCTGCCATTAATGTGTGATATCCTGTGTATGACCCGGACTGCCTGACTACTCTCTCTGATCCTGTTCCTGCTCCGTGTACCGACCCGGTCTGGCTGACGTTCCTGCTCCGTGTACCGACTTTGATTGGCTGACGTTCCTGCTCCGTGTACCGACCCGGTCTGGCTGAAGTTCCTGCTCCATGTACCGACTTGGATTGGCTGACGTTCCTGCTCCGTGTACCAGCCCGGCCTGGCTGACGTTCCTGCTCAGTGTATCGACTTGGATTGGCTGACGTTCCTGCACCGTGTACTGACCCGGCCTGTCTGATGTTCCTGTTCTGTGCCTCCAGTCCTGTGCACTACCGTATCCGGTAGAGAGTATTTCCTGTGCGCTATCTTGAGCGTACTGGCCCAGTTGGTTGCCTCGAGTACTGCATTACTGTTCCGTGACTGCGACCCATTTGTGACTTGCTGCCTCCTTCCTCCTTACCCAGGGCTGACGCTGATCTCACTTGCTCATTATACGTTTGGCTTGTTATTGTTACCACTGTGGTTGGTCTACTGGGCGCCGCAGTTAGTCTCCGCTCTTGTGAGTTGCCAACAAGCCAAGCGCCCGTTTCCAGGGCCGCCCGGTACTCACCCGGATAGGAGCTATTCTTTGGCTATACGCTGGCTAGTCACTACTCCTTTATTGAGGTTGGTCTCCGGGGCGCCTCAGTCGGCTCTGTCACCTGGCAGTTTCCATCGAGCCTAGCGTTATTACATCCATTGTCTGGTACCGTTACCCTGGGTCTCAGTCTGTGTGTATTCCTGGGCGTTCCATTGTTCCTTCGGTTGCAGTACTACTGATAGTCGTGATCCATCTGGGCCTCGCTCACCCTTCCTGGGTCTAGTCCCTATTTTAGCACTCATCCACAGAGAATGCTTCTTGGGCCTCGCTATTATGGCCTCCCAGCCTCCTGGCCTAATAGCATTTACCATCAGTGTCTCACTATATCACACGAACTGTTCCTGACCTGTGTCAGTAAATGTATTGCTCTCTGATATATGTATACTGGACCCGTGTGGGTTTACGTTATTATTTAGTAACCTGTCCTGTGTCAGTACTGTTTGTTAACTATTGCTGGACCTGCGAGGGTTACTTTATTCTGTCTGGTTTCAATAAAACTGTGTTTTACCAAATTGCCTGCCTCTGAGTGTACTGAAAACCGTTACAGTACAAAAGGGCCATGTCCTCAGACGGTACAGGTGATGGTAATACACAAAGTATCCATTGGAGGATGCATATACATGAGCAGCGCATGGACCAGATGGCGCTGGCCATGCAAACCTTACTAGAGCGTACCACCCACTTAGATAAACCAGTACAGGCCTCAGTGGTCCCCCCAGTCACGACACCGGGTGCCCAGTCTGTGATGCAAGAAAACTTGAATAGAGGGTTAATTGCTACGGCTCCCTTACCGCTTAGATACGATGGTGAACCTACCCTGTGCAGAGGGTTCATAAACCAGTTGGAGATTTTCCTAGAGTTAACTCCTCAAGCCTTTCCTAGTGACCGAAGTAAGGTTTGGCTCATGATTTCTTTGCTAACGGACAGAGCACTGGCGTGGGCAAACCACTTGTGTGAAGCAGCAAAACCATGTACTAAGAACTTTAATGGGTTCCTAAGAGCATTTCGTAGAGTATTCGAAATCCCTGGAAGAGCTGCCTCTGCTGCCAAAAGATTGCTGGAGATCCAGCAGGGATCTCGTACCGTTGCAGAATACGCTATTGAGGAGAGGGCTCATTGCCGCAGACAGGGCCTCTGTCTGTATTGCGGCCAAGCTGGACATGTGTTGCGTTCCTGCCCTACACGGCCAGGAAACAAACGCACCTAGGGTACCTTGGGGGACAGGCCCTAGGTGGTGTTCAGACATCCCTAGATCCGGCTAAACAAAAGCCTACTATTCAAGCTGTGATTTCCTGGGCAGAATTCTTGGTGGAGGTTCTGGCCTTAGTGGATTCCAGCGCAGCTGGGTATTTTATGGACAGCTGTTTTCCAGAATTACACAAGATTCCACTAATTGAGAAAGAAGCTCCCTTGGCTATTGAAGCCATTGATGGCAGGCCATTAGTACCAGCTCTTATTACTAAGGAAACCATACCACTGTCTATGTGCATTGGGGTGCTCCACACTGAAAAACAACGTTTTTAGATTATCCAGTCTCCTCACCATACAGTGATCCTGGGGTTCCCATGGCTCCATATGTACAATCCTAGGTTCAATTGGCGAAATTGTGAAATCATGGCCTGGTCTGAATACTGTAATGCACATTGCATTTCTCGTCCTATCAAGATTCTGTGTACCTCCCCCTCTGTGCCAGCTGAATACCACCAATTCAGTGACGTTTTTAGCAAGGGGTAGGCTAGCGCTTTGCCGGTTCATAGGGCCTACAATTGCGCTATTGATCTGCCTCCTGGTGCCATTCCTCCTCGGGGTCGGACTTATCCGTTGTCCTGTGAGGAGAATAGGGCCATGGAGGAATACATTTCGGATGCCCTTGAGAGGGGAATTATCAGGAAGTCATCCTCGCCCATGGGGGCTGGTTTCTTCTTTGTCAAAAAGAAAAATGGTGCGTTACGACCCTGTATTGATTATCGTGGCCTGAATAAACTCATGGCCAAAAACGCATATTGAATACCACTCATCACTGAACTGTCTGACAGGTTAAAGGGTTCCTCCATTTTCACCAAATTGGACTTACGTGCAGCTTATAACCTGATTAGGATAAGATCCGGTGATGAGTGGAAAACGGCGTTCAATACTAGATCTGGACACTATAAATACCTGGTAATGCCATTTGGGCTGTGTAACGCTCCCGCAGTGTTCCAGGAGTTTATTAATAACATTCTCCGTGACTTGCTTCAGCCATGCGTTGTGGTTTATCTCAATGAAATTCTCATACACTCATCCAACCTGTCGCAACACATCAAGGATGTGTCCACAGTTCTGTGTAGACTCCTTGAAAACAAACTTTACTGTAAGATCGAGAAGTACATATGGTCCCTTTCCTAGGCTTTGTGATCTCCAAAGATGACATTGCAATGGACAAGGAGAAGCTGGCAGCGGTCCTGCAGTGGCCACGTCCTAAGGGTCTCAAGGTTATCCAACGTTTTCTTGGCTTTGCCAACTATTATAGGAAATTCATTCTAAATTTTTCCACCATTGTAAAGCCACTGTCCGATCTCACACATAAGGGCGCTAACCCCTCCCAGTGGTCTCAGACAGCTGAACTTGCCTTTGAGTCGCTGAAATTCGCATTTGCTTCTGCTCCTGTACTGTCCCACCCTAACCCTTCCCTTCCATTCACTTTAGAGGTCGATGCTTCTGAAACTGGGGTAGGGGCAGTGTTGTCACAACGTCTGGACCCTGGGAGTGGTCTAAGGCCATATGGGTTTTTCTCTAAGAAGTTATCCAGTGCCCAGAGCCATTACGAGATTGGGGACAGAGAGCTGTTGGCAGTTATTCTAGCCCTTAAAGAATGGCGACACCTGCTTGAGGGTACTAGAGCTCCGGTATTGATTTTGACTGACCATAAAAATTTAATATACCTTTCCGAGGCAAAGAAATTGTCCTCTTGGCAGGCCAGATGGGCCCTGTTCCTGTCCCGTTTTAATTTCATTGTATCCTACCTGCCTGGCTCCAAGAATATTAGGGCAGATGCTCTGTCCAGGCAATTTGGTCCTGAAACTGAGGTTGATGAAGCTCCAGTACCCATTATTCAGCCAGATTGCATTTTGGCCACCTTGCGTACTAGCATCACTTCACCACTGGGGGAGGAGATTCTTGCTACCCAGGCTACCGCACCCCCTGGTGAGAAAGTGTTTTGTGGTTGAACCGTTCCGTACCTACCTACTCGACACCTACCATGCATCTCGGGCAGCTGGGCATGTAGGCAGGGACCAGTTGATCTGGTCTCTTTTGCAGTTATTCTGGTGGCCTTCCTTACATGCTGATTGCACTGCGTACACGGCAGCTTGCACTATTTGTGCCCGTGCCAAGTCCCCTAGGCATCTCCCTGTTGGCCTACTTCAACCAGTGCCTAATGGCGAGCATCCCTGATCCCATGTCTCGATTGACTTCCTGGGAGAATTGCCTGTGTCTAAGGGATATTCATTTATTCTGATGGTGGTCGACAGATTCTCTAAGATGGCACACTTTTGCCCCTTCCTGGCCTTTCCTCTGCCCAGGAACTGGCTGTTGTCTTTGCCCGAGAAGTGTTTCAGTTGCATGGTGTACCCAGGGTGCTGGTATCTGACCGAGGGAGACAATTTGTGCCCAGGTTTTGGAGGGAATTCTTTGATCAGATGGGCATACAATTATCCTTTTCTTCTGCCTACCATCCTCAGACCAATGGGGCTGCCGAGCATTCCAATCAAGGTTTGGAACAATTCCCACGCTGTTTTGTGTCCGATCATCATGACAATTGGGCCGACCTGTTGCCGTGGGCAAAGTTCGCCAGGAATTGTGAGCTTAATTCATCGTCCGGGAGCTCCCCATTTCTCATCAATTTCGTGTTTCAACCATGCTTGCTCCCGGACTCATTTCAGACGCAGCAAATTCCAGCTGTGGATGAGCATATAGAGCAACTCCGCTCCACTTGGGCACAGGTACAGAGGACCCTCAGTGCTTCGTTTCAGCGTTATCAGCGTCACACTAATCTCAGACGGCTGCCGGTAGTCTCCTTCCAGGTTGGGGACAGGGTATGGCTTTCCTCCAGAAATCTCAATCTGCAGGTTCCATGTAATAAGTTGGCTTCTCGGTTTTTCGGTCCCTTTAAAGTTATCTGCAAGATTAACCCAGTTTCTTATGCTTTAGATCTACCAGTATCCATGAGGATTCATAATGTGTTCCACGTATCCCTGCTGTAGCCTTTAGTTTGCAACCGTTACACTACTACTCCTGTGGTTCCTGGGCCTGTGCAGGTACAAAGTCAGGAGGAGTACGAAGTACAAAGCATAATTGACTCCAGGAGATTTAGAGGAAATTTGCAATATTTAGTTCACTGGAAGGGTTATGGCCCTGAAGAACATTCCAGAATGACCTCCATGCTCCCAGACTGCTGCGCAGATTTCATGCCAAGTACCCTCAGAAGCCAGCTCCCTCCTCTCGGGGGTGGGGTCTTTGAGAGGGGGGTACTATCACGGTACCCGTGTATTGCTGGCAACATTTTGACACATTATTTCTGATGCTTTCTTATTAGCTAGCGTGTGATTACTGTGTCAGTACTGTTTGTTAACTATTGCTGGGCCCGCGACGGTTACTTTATTCTGTCTGGTTTCAATAAAACTGTGTTTTACCAAATTGCCTGCCTCTGAGCGTACTGAAAACCGTTACACACGGTCAGAGTCAGAACTCCTCTCAGAGTCGGAACTCCTTTCTGGCAAACACCACAGCCAATTCTTTGGAGGAAGGTAGTCCCTGGAGAGGAACAAAATGAGCCATTTTAGAGAAATGGTCCACTATCATCAGTATGACCGTGCACCCCTTGACCACTGGCAGCTCCACCATAAAATCTATGGATACGTGTGACAATGGGCGCTCACATTCAGGACTGTCTGGAGCAACCCCAGAGGAAGGTGTCTTAGCATGAGAACAAATGGAACAGGCTTCCACAAAAACTGTACAATCTGCTCTTAGACTGGGCCACCAAAAGAGCTGAGATACACACCAGCTCAGTTGGTCAAGACCAATATGTCCAGCCGCGCTTGCGGAGTGGTATGTCTCCAGCACTTTGGTACAGAGAAGCACGGCTGCAAAACATTTGCCACTAGGTTTTTCTGCTGGAGCACCACCCTGGGATGCCAAGATCTCCTCACCTAATGGAGATGTGATATTGCATATGGTAGCCAATATATGATCTGGGGGAATAATAGGCACAGGTGCACTTTTAGTCTCGTGGTCTGGCCCATATTGCCTAGACAGTGTGTCAGCTCATACATTCTTGGACCCTGGAAGATATGAGACCACGAAATTAAATCTGGACAGGAACAGTGCCCACCTGGCCTTTCGTGGTGACAGTCTCTTAGCCTCAGACAAGTAAGTCAAATTTTTATGATCCGTCAAGATCAGGATTGGAGCATTTGTCCCCTCCAGGAGGCAACGCCATTCACAGAGAGCGAGAATAATGGCCAACAACTCGCGATCACCTATATCATATTGGCTTTGGGCCTTAGTCATCTTTTTAGAAAAAACCCCACAAGGCATGAGGGTCTTCCCAGGCTCGGGTCTTTGGGACAGCACTGCCCCCACTCCTGTCTTGATACATCCACCTCCAGGGTAAAGGGCAAGGCAGAGTTAGGATGCAACAAGACTGGAGCCACAGCAAATGCAGACTTCAAAGCTTCAAAAGCCTTGTTGGCCTCAGGGGACCAAGCCGAGGGATTAGTCCCTTTATGCGTCAGGTCAGTCAAGGGTTTGACTACAGTAGAAAAATTCCGTATGAATTTTCTATAATAGTTTGCGAATCCTAGAAATCTCTGTATGGCCTTCAGACCCACTGGACGCGGCCATTGCAGCACTGCTGAGAGTTTCTCTTGATCCATAGCAATGCCATCAGCAGAGATTACATACCCCAGAAATGGCACTAGATCTTTATGGAATTCGCATTTTTCAAGTTTACAGTATAGTTTGTTTTCTCTCAGTTTTTGCAACACAGCAGCAACATCTCTCAGATGTGTCTCAAGGGTAGGAGAGTGTATCAGGATATCATCCAAGTAAACTACTACGCAGGACTGTAGTAGATCTCTTAGAACATTGTTTATAAATTCTTGGAATGCTGCTGGTGCATTGCACAGCCCAAAGGGCATGACCAAATACTCATAATGGTCACTACGAGTATTGAAAGCAGATTTTCAATCATCGCCTTCTTTGATACGGATTAGGTTATAGGCTGCCTGTAAATCAAGCTTCGGGAAGACTGAGGAGCCCTTCAAGCAGTCAAACAACTTAGTTATCAATGGAATGGGGTATGCGTTTTTTTGCCATCAGCTTATTTAGATCTCTGTAATCGATACAGGGTCTCAGCTCTAAGCATCTTTTTTCTTTACAAAGAAGAATCCTGCCCCCATGGGCAAGGAAGACTTCCTGATAATTCCTCTAGCCAAGGCATCAGAAATATACTACTCCATAGCTCGGCTCTCCTCCACCGACATAGGGTAGGTGTGGCCCTAAGGAGGTATTGCGCCTGACATCAAATTAATAGCACAGTCGTATGCCCTATGCTCTGGCAAAGTGCTAGCCTCCCCCTTACTGAATACCTCACTGAATGACTGGTACTCTGAGAATACAGAGGGGGGGGGTACACAAAATCTTAGTGGGCTGCTGTAGACAAGACTTCTGACACTAATCAGACCAAGATATAATGTCACAGGTTTTCCAGTCCATTCTGGGGTTGTGTGTCAGAAGCCAAGGGAACCCCAGAATGACTGCGTAATGTGGAGACTGAATGACTTGAAATTGTAGGGTCTCCACATGGAGAGCTCCTACTCTGAGAGACAGTGGACAGGTCTCATGTGTAACATGGGATGGTACTAGCGGTCTACCATCGATCACCTCCACAGCCAATGGAGAAACTCGAGGCACCAAGGGAATATTATGCTGTTTAGCGAATTCGCTGTCAATAAAGTAGCCTGCAAATGGAGCAATGTATATGGACTCAGTCTTTTCAAATCCTAGAATAGAATATAACAGTAAAAACATCCAATTGGACTGTTAAAATGCCACTATTGTAATGGGTTAAACCTTATCACCCATCTACCTCACAGTGTTACGGACAACAGCGGTTCGCTTCACCATGCTATATTGTAGGTGAGAAAGTGTAATCCAGAAACAATACTAAGATTGTAAGTGTGTATTTGTAACAGAGCAGCAAGTGATGGAGCTTCAGGGGCCCAAAAAAGAACCAACACGCAACAGTCTGTTAGACAACAAGAACACGACCATCCATACTACAGCATTAATAAAAAACGGACCTCAAAAATTACACTCTACACACAAAAAATATAATATATCTGAGAAAATTAATAAAACAATGAGAGCAAAGATTACATTCATGAAATTGTAAGCAATATTTTAGATGTTAAGTTGGAGGACTTGACGATCTTGTAAACTTATTTTGAGTTTTTCTGAAAAGCACTTATTTTACCTCCAAGTCTTTTAGGGTCAACGGGATACATAAATCTGTACACTGTAGATATAGACCAAACTTTTTATCCAGAGACTTGTCCATTTTTCAATTATTAAGGTCTTAACTTATATTTTCTTCACTTGGTTACATATATCCATGTGTTATACCAAGAGTAATTGATATGGCTTTAATGGAAGAACTCTTATTCCTTCATAATGTCTTTCTGTGTGTACTTACCATTGCTGTCTTCACTTGGATTCTCAGTGCTTACCTACATTGGTGTACACACTGGAACTAGAGAGAAAGATTTCAATTTCCTCTGTGTTCCACCTCACGGCTTACACGAGTGTATAGCCTCCTCCCACCAGCTGATTGTAGGGCCAATTAAAAATCGATAAAAGAGCTCACCCCCTGATATAGCTAGTTTTTTTTTTCCTACAGCTGATTTCTGTTCTATTCTATTTGCTATTATATTTGTATGTTGTGTGCTCATTTGGTTCCCAGTCCAGATTAATACATTTATTAATTTATTTAGTATATATATATATATATATATATAAAGATGAGGTGTGTAAAAGCACTCACTCTTCAAAATTAATGGCCCTAGTGCACAATCCCAAAGGATACAATACAGAAGAAATAAGGGTAGCACCCGTCGGACTTGTAGTGAGGCAATAGGACCACTTAAGAAATATTTTGCCTTACTGCAAGTCCCATGGGTGCTGCCCTTATTTCATATATATATATACACACACACGCGTGCACGTGTGTGTTTGTGCTTTTGGGTGCACACCATAATGCAGTTGGCTGCGCGCCTATGATTACCAATGGTAAAATGGTGGTAATAGTAAAAACACAACGAAACCGAAAAAAAAACTATCCATGTACCTCAGCTATTCTATTACTGGCAAGGTACATGGCAAAACGAGTGTTATTGGCCAGAACTCATGTTTTGGCAAAATGCTTGTTGTTGGTTTTTGTTCCCACAACTCGCACTAAATAACATGAATTGTGGGAACATCAAAGGGAAAAAAGCATATTCTCATTTTCTGACAGTGTCAAACAACGAGAGTGTGCTAAAACTAGTCAGAAATTTAACACTTACTTGCAATTCACTGTCTGGCTTCTTCATTAATATTCTCTTCTTTCTTCTGTCTTCTGTCTCTTATCTTCAGTCTTCTGTCTTCTTTCATGCTGTTAAAAAAAAAAATTAATTAGTGCTGAGTGAATATCCAAAAAATAACCCCCCCCAAAGATGTGATCATTAACCCTTTGAGTACCTGAGGAGTACCCATCTGGAGCACAAAGGGTTAATATGGATCACATCTTTATGTCTGATGAATATATAAAATAAAATGTTTCCAAAATTGAAAATTAAAATGTCAATGTAAAATTCCTTTCCCCCTTTGCCTCTGCCGCCGTCTCCACTGGTAGCGGAAGGCATTTTGAGCTGCACAGAGCTGCACAGAAACCCCCATTCCATCTCTTGGCATATTGCCCATGTCAGACTGCCGGAATGACAAACCCCATTGGAAGCTGATTGGCTGGGAGGTGCATAAGCACTTCCCAGCTATTTGGAGGGTGCCAATTTATTTTGAACCGATACCGGCATATAAAAGTCACTCTCTTTTCAAAATCCCAGCAGTCCGACTCAGGCAATGGCACGAGAGGTGGCATGGGGGGTTCTGTTCAGCTCAAAATGCCTTCTGTTGCCAGTGGAGACTGGGGCAGAGTCAAAGAGAGTAAGGAATTTCACATAGACATTTTAATTTTCAGTTTTGGAAACATTATATTTTATATATTCAGCGGACATTAAGATGTGACCTTATTAAACCATATTAAACCTTTGAGCGCCAGTGTTATCCCTCTGGCACTCAAGGGGTTAATGGTCACATCTTTGGGGGCTCCCTGTCATCTGACTACCACTTTCCCATCCCTCTTACACACCCAGTCACTCACAGAGCACTCACAATCACTCAATCACACTGTATAAAATAAGTATAATAAATGTGTTGTGTGTCCAAAACAAAATATGTATGTGTTTGTGTGCATGTGAGGTGTGCAGTGTGTGCCAGAGTGTGTTATGTGTTTTTTGTATGCAATTCTGTCTGCTCCCCACTCCAAATCTAACGGTTTTAAATGTGTGTTCCTGTCTCTCTCTGCTGCTATGTCTATCCTCCTTTCCTGGTTCCTGTGCTGTAGCTCTGAGAACCTCCAAACACAGACAGTGTGTATCAGTTGTTTTGGGATATATATATATATATGTACATTTATTTGAACTGACTTGATACTTTGCTGTGTGGTGATTGGCTGTGATTCTAAACTTGTTTTGACAGCATTTAGAGTTGCCTGATAATGTCAAACGTTAGCTGCTTTCCTAATTGGCATTATTTAGTGAACGGAATTAACGTGTGTGAGGAACAAAATGCATGACACGTTATCAGGTTATATGAATTTGTGTGGCCTATGCTTGTTTACTCTGGTAGACGGCTGGGGTGGGATTTATTTGAAAATTAGATATGTTCTATTTCTTGTGTAGTTTTTTTTATTATTGCCATGACTGCACATCAGCAATAATGTGTCCTACTGAGAAGGTTTCTATGTTTCCCTGAGCAAAATTAGTAAAATCTGTATTATTTAAAGTAAAATATGCATTGTAAACTGATTCCTTTTCACCTGATGTACAACAGGGCTGCAAAAGTACAAAAAATTAGCCTTGCAGGGTTTTAAAAAATGTATTTCACTTTTTAGTATGGGTTATGGAATCCATGCCTTTTTAAGAAAAAGAGTACAAATTTGCTGCACAAAACTGGAGCAGTGTTATAATGTGATGCAAACATGCTGGTAATGTCAAAATTTTAAGCTGGTCTATTTTACTTCTGTTGCTAAAATGTAACTCATGGATGGGCTGTAGAAGGCTACAATTCCCATTATCGCCAGCCAGCCAGCTGTAGTTGGGAGTTTTAGTCCCTCACAGCTGGATGGCCTGCTCTAAAAGCATGAAATGTTGACATTCTGCCAGTTATTGTGTTGTATTTATATTATGTTTTGATATTTTGTTAGTGACTGTGTTTGCAATAAGTAATTTTATTTAAGCACTGTACTGTAAATTTTCTTTAAAATGTCAAATAAAGTGGGCACAAACAAGATGAAAAATGGCATTTGTGGTTGTCACTGTTTTGTTTTGGTAGCTGAGTAGATAATGGAATCAATATCACTCACTCATTCCATCAGAGTGATCAAGATTTGTTTCAGCCCTGTGATGCCAGATCCCACAGAGGATGACATGATATCATTCCCTTAGGGCAATCGTGTTTATTCTGGCTGCAAATGAAAACAATTGACTTGTGATCAAGCACATGACAGGGTCTATTATTAGGTCTCATATTTCCAATCCAATCATGAAATCCAAGTTGGAGTTGTAACAGTTTATTGAGCAGCAGAGTGAAAAGATTTCTTCTGTCTTATTTCCATATATTTTCTTTGCATTTTAACAGTACTTTCTGTCACCACTTCTTGTGCAAAATAGGTATAGGAAGGCCTCCTTTTATTGTAGCCAAATGTGAATTCAGAGAATCAAATTGCTTTGTACATTTTGATTAATGTAAATGTGGATTTTTAAATGTGATTCTTAAAGAAGCAGCAATAATTTTGTGCATTATAAGAAAAATATAGAAAAACCATAGTGGTGAGGTTGGAGATGGGAGCTTATGTTAAAAGTCAAAGTTTTAAAGTGTGGGACCAGAACTCAAAGTGTTAAGATTAGTTGGCAAAATCTTAGAACAGATGTTAGGGCCCCTAAAAATGTAATTTGATAAACCCTCCAGAGAATCAACCATCAATGCTTCTAAGACATCTGCTGGATTAGTCATCTGTAGCAGATCCATCAGTTGATATAGACAAGTTGAGCTACCAGGTGGTAAAGGTAAGTATTAGGCAAATCACCTCTTCTTATACTTAACTTTATAGACGCTGGAGAAAAATTAGGATTTTGAGCCCCAAAGAACTGAAAATATGTGGAAATGTTTTATGATTACTTTGGGAATCCATACTGGTGTATTATGCACTAAATAAAGACACTAACGAAGAACCTTAACCCTTTGCTTACCAGAGGGGTACGCAATGCATTACAAAACAGTGACTTGCGTACCCCCCTCTGACACTCAAAGGTTAACCTTTAGAGAATTGACTCTAATTGATGTTAACCCATTTGCGATGTATTGGAGGAGAGAAGGAATCATTTACCACTGTATCTGTCAGAAATACTAAGGATTTACTTTTAATTCTAGCCAGACCAGAGTAATTACCTAATTGCTCAATGAGATCTACGGCATCTAAAGAAGCATCTGGATCTGCCAAATAGAGCAGTATGTTGTCTGCATAATGAGAACTTCCTTCCTCCAGCCTCCCCAATCTTGATCCCTTAGTCACTATTGATGCTCTAATAATAATGGCCAAAGACTAAAAAGTCAGGGCAAAAAAAAAAAGGGGATAGATTGGCCATATCTGTCTTGTGCCTCTCTCTAAAGTAAAGTGGGTAAAGCATGGTACTGTAATAGCAGGACACTAGTAGACTACGAATGAGATCTTTATTGACTAACTGAGTGGCTCTAGGATGCAAGCTTTCAATACAGCTAGGTATCTTCTTCAGGCATAATAAGAAAGAAGGCTGTATGCATAACACATGAATTTAAAACTCATACACATTATTATAACATGTACATTCTACTAGCAGTAATATTCTTATCAGTATGAATCATAAATCATTCTCTAAGCTATAGTAAAGTCTCTTTGAAGTGATCTAAAAAATTAAAACACAATTAATTACTTTTTAGGTGCTAAGGTGAATTTCAGTATTTCTCAAGAGATGGTAGCCTATAGAATGTATATTTTAACCCTCCAAACTCCAGAGGGCTGAACATCCCATTGCTTACAATGAGCCGTGAATCCCCTGGAACCCAAGGGACTAAAATAGTTCTATTTTGTTGGATAATGTGATATAACCTCCTTCAAGCCACAGTTCAAAGTGTTAAACTTGGTTAACAATTTATATTTACAGATTTTTCTATGATCTAAAATTTTCCACCAGAATAACCACTTTGAGATCTTTAATGCTGGCATAATTTCTGCAAAAATGTTGACCCACTGGGGTGTCTCCTGTGTTGTTCACAATGAATCACGAGAATTTATCCATGATTTTGGCATTATATCTATGACTGATAACATTTCTCATGAGATTTTGAAGATGTTGAACTTACAGCAAAAGTCTTTTGTATGCAGGGTATATGACTTTCTGAATCTATGAATGTACTTTGTAGGAATAGTATTAATATTACGGCCAGTAGAATTTAAATGTTAAACTAATGTGCATGCGTTTTAAAGTTATGTATTGTGCATTCAGCCTTCATCCCTTTTATGCCTGAAGAAGATACCTAGTTGTATTGAAAGCGTGCATCCTAGAGCCACTCAGTCAATAAAAGTAAAATTTTTACTCTACTAGTCTCTTGTATAGTGAAGTGGGGCACAGCAAAATATTTTCTGTTTTTATTGCAGTTTTAGCTGAGTCACATAACAGTCTCAATCAATCTATAAATGTAAGTTCACTTTTTCAGTGATATAATATAGAGGGATCCTCCAGAGGTAGAAGATTATTGTTGTGTCAACTCAAGGCCATTAAATCTGCCCTAAAGAAAAGAATGATAAAGTACCCATAACATTTCTATGATCACAAGAAAATAGGAAGTCCACTCATCCATGATTTATAATGGGTACTTCTCGGAAAAGAACGCAGTACAGACAGTGGACATGTTTTCCAATCCATGATTTTTTTGAAGAACAAAATCTTTTGGCTGGACAGGTGAGTAACCTGTAGTAGGATGAGATCAGAGAATTGTATGTTGAGTGTCTGGACGACAGCTCGTTAAATTTTTGCCTTTTATCCTTTAACTTTCTATGACATAAATTTAATGTTGTCTTTAGGAGGTACTCACCAATCTGTAGACAAAATTTGGTATTCCAAAAAACAAAAGAAAACTCACAGCACCAACTCACCATAACCAATCCATACAATAAATAAATTTTTAATGTGAATATAAAGTGTATACATAGATAGCAGCTAGGAATGAGAGGGTTCTCCAGACACCCTAACTTCAGGCCAAAACCCAAAGTACAAACAAACAGACACAACAACAAAACAGCGCTTCTCTATGTATAGAATAAATGTGTGCCCAGAAGCAATAAAAAGAGCACATTTAAAGGGTCCCTTGCTCTCCAACGTGTTTATAATAACATCTCCTCAGGGAATTTCAAGTTTTATTTTAATTTTAACTTTTAGATAGGGCATTACAGATGTATAGAGTAGGACTTGCCGTACAGTGAGAAACCTTGGCGGGGTGGCAAGCTTACCCACAACTTGGCCAATTTGTGAAAACTAATATCTCACTTATTTTAATTTATTTTGAAAATTTGGTATTCCACCACCCTGAGTGTCCACTCATCTACAAATTCCAAATGGTAAATGGCTTCCTATAGAGAAAGATTAGAGGAGAAGAAAAATAAAGAAATAAAAGATAAACCAATGCAAATTCCAACCCCCACATTGATCCCTGCCTACTCCCAAACCTAATAAACTAGGAAGAAGGTTTAGTTTCCTCAAACAGTAACTTTGAATATGATGCAACTAAATGGGGTTCCTCAAATAAGAGAAACATAGCTTAGCTATACAAGCTCTCAACTAGATAATATAGCTAGTGACTGTGAGTTATTTGGGCCCAGCAAGCAAGAGCACTGTGTGAGTGATAAGGTATGCTTAGAATGATGGGAAATGTTCCAGCAATTTACAAAGTTCTGTTACTGAGTTGAAGAACATGACACTTACATTTTAAATGACTCTGAGTTCATTAAATATAGCATAGAACATTTTAACTTAATTATCTTAGCCTCTATTTGGCATCAGAGAAAGTATGGTACTTATTTATAGTTTGGTAAAAGGATGCTTTGTCATTGTGGTACATGATTGGACCCTATGTCTGGTATTACATCCTGATCATTATAACTTAGGAGACAATAAATTAGTGAGCGGAGCTCCAGGAGCAGTTGCCCTCATGGGGATCCTGTGAGCCTTCTCGACACAGAAGGTCTTGGAGAAATTGTATTCAATCCCAGATTTGTCCTTTAGTCATTGCTCAATAAATTCACAAGGGTTTGATCCATCACTTTTTTCATTAAGTCTCACTTTTCAGTTCATTATGTGAAGCAGAAGATCCCACTGGTTGTTTCACACATCAGTCCAACCTTGAATTCCAACCTTTTTGCTTTTTTGTGCCACCTGTGTTGGTTAAAGTTTAGAACTGCAGTAAAAAGTCAGCCAATCCAGGACCTGTTAAATGTATCTACAACCTGCCTGAACAGAACTTACATTATCAATGTGCCTATCTTACCTAGCTAGTTCCTTACTGAAGTGAGGTATCCCTTTTGAAAACATTAATGAAAAAGCTTGACATATATTGCAGTTCTGCCCTGACTGAATTAAGAGATGCAATGGTGATCAGGAGAACCATCTTAATCTATAACTGTGGCCCCTGAAATGGGGGTGTCTGCCTCACTGAGGTATTTCACAATTTAGTACATGGAAATGAAAAAAGTTGAGTTGCTACTACTAATGGATTAAACCTATTAGAATTTCACTCATCCAGTCCCAGAAAGCAACATCATGTCCAGGGCTGCTCCTAACAGTCTCTGCAAATACTTTAGCAAACAGGAAACCACATGAAGGGAATACTTAATGGACTTGTCATATAAACTTGTCAGACAGTTGATTAAAATAAAAACATCCGGGGGCGTGGCTTAGCTACCGAGACGGATGGACGTGTGAGTTTGAAGCTCCGTTGCCACTGAGGATAGTACAACCCGATATCGGCTGCCACAACGCTCAGCTTACCTCTGTTGAACACACATAACCTATTGTACGATGTCTGGATCAAGACAAAAGAAAAAAGAAGGTGCTGTTCACACTTTTTTTGCGAAGAAATCAAGTTCCGCTGGAGCGGGCTCGCATTCCAAGATGGCCGACCGCACTGAACCTAACTGCGCAACTGATCACACTGAGCGGTCAGATAGTGAGGAGAGGAACATTTCGGATGACGATTCATCCTGGGGACATCCTGAATCTCCCTCTACGAAAGGAGATATACAGAACCTCCTACAAGACCTCAAATTGTTCCTAAAAGAAGAACTTACCGAAATTAAAAAGGAGGTCTCAGTTTTGGGAGAAAGGCTGGGATCTCTGGAGAGCGACAGGACGTCTCTCCTGGCGTTTAGAGACCAGACACGATTACGCCTATCTGCGCTCCACAAATTTCAGATAGACACGTTACTGAGGATGGAAGATGCCGAGAACCGGAGCCGGAGAAATAATCTCCGCATTAGAGGTCTTAAGGAATCAGTGGACTCAGACATGTTATCTACAGTTCTTCACAACTTGTTCTCTTTTCTGCTAAAACCTGAAACTCCTACTGTCTACGAGATTGAAAGGGCGCATCGGATCTCCAAAGCTAAATCTGCTCCAAGTGATGCCCCCAGGGATGTTATCGTGAAGCTACTACGCTACCCGGACAAGGACTCTATACTCCAGGCCGCTAGGAAGCTAGCTCCGATCACGTTTGATAACCAACCTATCCTCATCTTTGGAGATTTTTCTCCGCTTACTCTCCGTTGGAGGCGCGAACTTCGCCCCCTTACTATGGCTCTACGTTCACAAAATCTGAAATATAGATGGGGCTTCCCCCTTTCGCTCCAAGCTACCAAAGATTCCCGTACATACACCTTGCGTTATGGAGATGATCCCTGCTCCTTTATTGCTGATCTCCGCCTCATCCTGCCAGATGGAACCACTATTCCTACAGGAGACAGAGATGATCCAGTTTGGAGGTAGGATATGGACACCTCTGAATCCTGGACTCTTGTTCACAAACGAAGGCGTACACCGGGTTCTCCACCGACTCCTGAAAATGTTGCGAAGCAGGCCCGCCAAGCAGTTGGATGAACTTTGTTTCTGACCAACTTTACTCAACTTATTGTACTCTCTTTGTACATCGTTTTATGCCTTGCAGATGAGTATTACTGTGTTCTAAGTTTATTTGCCTCTGGTTCCTTATGTGTATACCGCTATAGTGGTAACCTTGCGGGTTCACCGTGTGGGGATGTTCGGATGGAAGTAGGGGAGGTTAGTTTACACCCGTTTTTTTTTTTTGGATAGACCTCTCTTTTGGGGATCCCCCTCCCGGTCTTGCTTCCGGACATCCCATCATGGAACTTGAGGGTCACAGTTGCGACTTGCCAGCTGTATTATTTTATTAATACCTTGTTGTTAGACCCTTTTTGCCAATTTTGATGGGGATAGTTTTTGTTCCCGCTGACATCTTATTGGAAAAAAGAGTCACACTCTAATTCTAAGTTTGTGTTAATTTTGGGCGATTCTATTACGTTGTATGCATTTTCATTCCTGCCACTTATATTTTTTACATGTGTAAACTAACCCTTAAGGGGGGAGTCGCTCTGGTTGTTGCCGCCTCAGAGGATTGACGGAGGATCCTTCCCCTTCCATCCCCCCCCCCTTTTATCTGTCCTTTGGATGGGTCGCAACTGGGCTCCTTCTATCCCTTCCCCCGTCACTCTTCTGAGGTCGCATGTTCATATTCACCTCCACCTTAACTTTACAATTTCCGATAATGTTAGACTCTTTTGTCGGTTCATTTCGGGGCCCTCTATGCCCTATTATAAAACAATAAATCATTTGTACGTGAACTGATACTCTAATGTCTCCCAACTCATTTCTCTGGGATACCTCCCCGAGGCCAACACAGATTAAAAGATCTCTACTTCTTCCTGCACTCTATCCTGACTACATTTCTAATTGCACTTTATGGCCCATGGAGTCATGTCGGGATATATTAGCTTTACCCATGTTTATGTCCTTTTCCCGGAACAACTCACATTTCGGGTATGGCCCGGGGTGAATATTAGGAGTTACCTTGACTCTGATCCCCTTCATGACTCAATGGGCTCATCCTCTTAGTCTGTACATGCCTACTTCTACTCCTCTTTATACTCTATGTCGCTTTTTGCCAGCCATACTCTTCTCTTCTAAGGTCCTCTTGCTAAGATCAAACTGTCATGTTCTTATCTCTCAGATGTTTCCACACTGTATTGTTGACTTTCTGTTATACTGATGTTGGGTGCTCTTTATCATCTTAATGTATTATACCGAACTCCTCAGTGGCACGTTTGCTACTGATTTACTCCCGTTATTACTGAATGTCTCTGAATTGTGTCATCTCACTAGTTCGCTGTTTTCAGTTTCTATTGGGAGTTTCCCCATGGTGCTCTTATGTACACTTGTTTTTCAGGATAGGATGGTCACTCTCCCCTCATCCTGAAAAGAGCAATTTCTACTCATTCTCTCTCTTTCTTTTCCTATTCTTCTCTATACCTTTCTTACCTTGCCCTGTACTCCCCCTCCCTCTTCCTCACCCTTTCCCCCCCCTTCTTGGGCTGTGGTCTAGGAGACCCGCTGTCCGTTTGAAACTTACACAGGCCAATGTAAACTCATACGTTCGGACCATACTGTTTAAGCATACCTCAATATCTCTATTTGATGGCTGCTCCTAAGAATAACCATCTTACTGTCCTGTCTCAAAATGTTAAAGGGCTCAACGCTCCTAAGAAACGCTCCTTGGTTCTTAGAGAATTGAGGAGACTGAAAGGTGATATAGTCATGTTACAGGAAACGCATCTACGGCGGGGAGCCTCCGTGAACCTTGTCTCCAACCACTACCCTTCAGTTTATCTTAGCTCTGCTCCTGTCAAAAAGAGGGGAGTAGCAATACTCATTCACAGAAACTCTAGATTCACCCTCTCCTCTGCGAAATATGATAAGGAGGGTAGGTTCCTGTTTATAAAGGGCTCTCTTAATGGCTCGACTTATACCTTTGCAACTATATACTCCCCTAACTCCAACCAAATTCCCTTTTTATGTAAAACTCTTGACTTATTGGCCGATTTTCAAGAAGGTGTGGTGATTCTAGGGGGGGACTTTAATCTCCCCATGTTTCCCCGCTTAGATTGCTCTTCGGGCACATCTTCTTACTCGCAATCATATCTTAGCAGATTTGCCAAATATATCCATGGACTATCATTATTAGACTCCTGGAGAGTTCTCCACCCCCAAGAAAGGGATTATACATTTTATTCACATCCACACTCTCTTTACTCAAGGATTGACTATATCTTTTTATCACATAATGCGGTATCGACCTTGAAACATGCTTCGATAGGCAACATCACCTGGTCAGATCATGCCCCGGTTACCATTACTATGGACCTCCCGACTACGCGCTCCTCCCCGTCACCCTGGAAGTTTGATGAATCCTTACTTTATTACTCTGATTTCAAATCTCAAATTGAAAAGGCTTTAAGGTTATATTTAGCGGAGAATGACACAGCAGGGATGTCCCCTTTAGCGGTATGGGAAGCACATAAGTGTGTCATTCGAGGTATTCTCCTTGACCTAGCCACGAGACGGAAAAAACAAATAGCCTCAGAAGTTGACAATCTCTTGAGAGAGATTAATTCTATTGAATCCCTACACAAAACTTCTGCTATTGGTGCTGCTTATACGCGCCTTCTTACCTTACGGACGAAACTCTTGTCTCTTCTCCAAGAAAAAGTGGAACGTACGTTTCTAAACTTCCGCCAAGCCCATTTCGAACATGGTAACAAACCGGGTAAGCTTTTGGCCCGCCAATTAAAAGCAAAGCAACAACTCACGTATATTTCCTCCATTCGCTCCTCTTCACAGACCATCTTACACTCTACGACAGACATCGGGGCTACATTTCGTGCATACTACTCCGCGTTATATAATTTACATCAAGACACTACATCCCGGGATCTTCAGTCGACTGACCCTGATCTAGATGCATATCTACAGTCAGCCAATCTTCCAAAAGTCTCTACTGATGCTATGGCTTCTCTCGAAGCTCCGATCACTGAACAGGAAGTGTCCCAGGTGATTTCCTCTCTTCCAGCCGGGAAAAGCCCAGGACCTGATGGGCTTTCACAACCATACTACAAAGCTTTTCACTCTATATTGTCACCCTTGTTAACCAGATCCTTTCTTCATATGCCAGATGACATCCAGTTCCATCCTCATACCTCTACAGCGTTTATTACGGTTATCCCAAAATCTGGGAAAGATCCACTCAGTTGTGCGAATTATCGCCCTATCTCATTACTTAATCTAGACTTGAAAATCTTTGCGAAAGTCTTGGCCAATAGACTCCAACCTATACTGTCGTCCCTGATCCATCTAGATCAAGCGGGTTTTGTCCCTCATCGTGAAGCCAGGGATAACACCAGGAAAATTCTAAATGTTATACATCACATAACTACACATAATATCCCTTCTATTCTACTCACTATTGACGCTGAGAAAGCCTTTGACAGGATTAATTGGTCCTTCATGTTGGCTTCCTTACGATCTTTTGGCTTTGGCCCCCAATTCTTACGGTATGTTATGACCTTATATACTAACCCTAACGCTAGGGTTAAAGTCAATGGCTCACTTTCAGATCCATTCAACATCTCTAATGGCACTCGCCAAGGATGCCCACTTTCTCCTCTCTTATTTGTCCTTTTGATGGAAGTGTTTGCACAGAGGATCCGAGCTACACATGCTATTCCAGGGATCTCTATTGGTAACACGGTTTGTAAATTATCTTTATTTGCTGATGACGTGATATTAAGTACATCGGACCCTGTAACCGCTATTCCGGCGTTCCTTGCTGAATTTGACGTCTTTGCTTCCTTCTCGGATTTTAAAATCAATATACATAAATCTGAAGCTTTATGTTTTAATCTCCCAAACGATACTCGTACCTTCCTGACCTCTTCATTTTCTTTTAAATGGTCATCTAAGTCGATCAAATATCTTGGAATATTCCTAACCTCTGATTTAAATCTGCTTTATGGGGCCAACTACCCGCGTCTTCTAACGGACCTTCATGACCAAACTACCCACTGGAGTAAATTGTATCTTTCCTAGACTGGCAGGATTCATGCTTTCAAAATGATGCTTCTACCGAAATTTTTATACTTGTTTCAAACCCTCCCGATCTCTCTCCCAAGATCCTTCTTTATTAAAGCAACTCGTCTGCTCTCTAAATTTGTATGGGGACACACTAGGCCTCGGATCAATCGTAGTTCACTATGCAAAGGAAAACTTTCTGGAGGGCTTGGACTCCCCAACATACGACAATATTATGATGCTACGTTATTGGCCAGTATCCCTGACTGGAGATTAAATTTAAATAATAAATTATGGGTTCGGTTGGAGCGATCTACTACCTCTATTGACCCATTATCTCTAGTATTTTGTAACACCACCCCTAAACGTGGTCTACCTTCATTCAACCCGATTGTCCAAAATGTTCTCTCTCGCTGGTCCCTAATGAATAAATCTCGCCACCTTCTCCTTCATCCCTCTCCCCTATCGGGGGTATTTCTGCCGTTTCAAACCCCTCACACTCTTGCTATGAACCAATTTCGAACCTGGAGTCCTGCTTATTGTTTGGAGTTACGACATTTCTGGCATGACTCTCATCTGAGGGATTTTCCATCTTTTCAATCCCAGTTCGACCTACCATCTACGGAGGTCTGGAGATACCTTCGCCTTAAAGGCATGCTCTCCCAACCTTATTTCTCACAATCTATACATAGGAAACTGTCTCCTTTTGAACGCTTACTAGACCCTTCCCCTCTACCTCGGAGAGGCTTTATAGGTAAAATCTATGCAATACTATCTGATAACGAGCCTGCATTTCGTCACCATTATATTCAAGCATGGGAAAAAGAATTAGGATCAGTCCTAACGCCAATTGAGTGGTTGAGCATCTGGAAAAACACCCACGCCTCCTCCATCTCTAACAGATATGTAGAGATGAATTGTAAGCTCCTTTACCGTTGGTACTATACCCCTGCCCGGTTACATTCATTTGACAAACGAATTCCCCAATCTTGTTGGCGATGTGGGACAGAAGTTGGTTCTTTTGCTCACATTTGGTGGAGATGCCCGTTATTGTTACCATTTTGGTCTTCTTGTCTTTCCTACATAGAAAAGACATTGCATATCGTACTCTCACGAGACCCTTGGCAGATCCTTTTGTTCAGGAACCTCCCCTCTGTTGGCTCTGTTAAACGACTGTTTTTGTTCTCTATGTTGAATGCTGCTAAATCCCTTATACCATTGTTGTGGAAAACTACCTCCACACCCAGCATTAAAACTTGGTGTGACAAGGTTGATGAACAGCTCTTATTTATCCGTATGGCCTTGCGATATAATCACAAGGATACTTCTTTGTTGGACCCCTTAATGTCCAGATGGCACTCTCTCAAAAGCAGCATGGTATGACTCGGGCGAGACTGGCAGTTATGACTCCTAGACTCCAGCCTAATTTTCCCTTCCCTCTCACCCCCTTTCCCCCTCGTTCTAGCTTTTTCTCTTCATTCTGTTTCTTCTCCCTAACTTTTTTCTTTCTCTCTGCTATGCCTGCTTCTCTTTATTCCTTCTTTTCATTTGTCTCTACTGCTTCTCTTTCTTACTATCTAGAAGCCTTAATATTTACTGTGCTATAAGGAGGAATATTTTTGTATTTCTGTTGCTACTGTTTATTGAGTTTCTGTACTTATCATTTGCCAGACTATGTTCTGGTTGCTGTGACATGTGTTATCTTACATGAATATGTCTTTCAGCTACCTGATTATTATATTTACTTGATGTTTAACTTTACGAACTCTCAATCCTGTACATTGTCCTCCTCTTTAATGTTACTTTCTTTTTACATCTATGTAATGCTTTGAACTGTCAATAAAGAGTTTAAAAAAAAAATAAATAAAATAAAAACATCCACTTATTGTCTTCAAATTTAAAAACATGCAAATTATGGAAATGTAACATGTATGTAAAGAGTAGAAAAACAGTTGATCACTAGCCTCCTTATGTGTTGATTGATATTCATGTGTCCCAATCAATTTAAATATGATTAAAAAGCAAGGCAGGTGTTAAGTTAAAACCAATAAATAAGAGTGAATCACACTGCATGTGGGGGTCAGTGATTAATGAGATGATCAACTTGTTCTTAAATTAGGTGGGAAACTCCCACTTTTGGAATCACTATGGATTGACATTTAAGACAAGAAAACCAGTTTGCCTGACTGTATAAAAGAACAATGCCATTTTCAGAATCACAATCCAGTTAATCTAAAGGAATAATGCTATATGTCCCAAATATTATTAAATGGTACATTCTGATTATTGTAACAAATAACATGCAAATAAGTATATCTCTTGAAAAGATAACTATAAGACATCTGTAGAAAATTCATAAAATAATTTGGTGACCAGAAGAAAAAAGGGGCTGATGATTGCCAGAAATGTAAAAAAAAAATCATAATAAATGACAAATGAGATATTGAAGTATTTTATAAGGGTAAATAAGTGTCAATAGATACCAAGGTATTTTAAGAACATTGATTTTTTTTTTTATAAATCCATGACTGTTCATGCATCCCACAAATTGCATTTGACAACGCAAACAGTTCATCAGGTACATTACATGTGCTGTATACAGTGCCTTATATTACAACTCTTATCTGTAGTACAAGTGGAGATGGTATAATTATGGTTACCCTTGACATGTGCAAGATATGAACCTTCTCACTGTACATTTATACATGTACACTGTAGTTGGCCACGTAGCAGTGGCATGAGGTTTCCTTCTGTACAAACTAAGAGACAACATTCTTACTAATGTATGTGCTTTTTATGTTACAATATAGTGTTTTCTTTGTTCATTATTAGACTTTTGAGATTGTGTTATGCTCACTAGACCTTTGGACAAGACTATGTCTATCCATATTGGCTGCTTTCCAAAATGACTGTTGTATGAGATCTAAGGGATATCCACATTGGCAAAAGCGATTTGAGAATATCTGACTGGACATTAAATTTCATCTCTTTTGAGCAGTTTCTATGAATGTCCATAATCTGACCAGCTGGGACACCCAGAAAAACATACCTTAGATGTCGAAACTTTGTGTAACAATGAGTTCCTTGTACAAAAATTTCTGAAAACGGTGATATGAAGACTTGTACTATTAAGTCTCAATGTGAGATCTACGAATACAATCTCCCTTATCTAAATCTCATAACTTGAATTGTAGAACAAGGTTAGTTGCATTTATATAGGTAACAATTGAGAGAAACAACTCTTGACCAAATGAAAGTAGTTAATTGATATATTTATTTTACAATTCAGTGTATAGCCTAAATTGGTTCTCAAATCCAAAATCTTGAGATTTCTAGAACCATCCTATATACACGTTAGAGAATGATTGTGCAAAATTTGCTCCCATTGAGGTCTCATGCTTTTGTAAGAAAAAAAGCATTGTCATGTTAAATAAATTGTGTTTCAATAAGAAACGTCTAAGTAAGGTAAGCAAACTGCTTTTTCACGCTTTTTTCACCTACCTCATTGTGCATTGAAATCAATGGGAAGAAACATTTTTCTCCACTACATGAAAGTTTTCTCTACTTTTCTAAACATCCCTCCTCCACCTCATCATCTGTGCTGCTGTTAATATATTTGTCCAGGCTTTCTCTCTCATGTGTGGTTTCTGTTATCTGATACTCAGATGTTATGAGATGTTGGTTCATTTTTAAGAACAACATTGCTGTTCGAGAGCCACATCCTGCGGTCATTGACAATGTAACCAGCTGCACTGAAAACCTTCTCAGGTTTAATGCTTGCTGGAGGACAAGTAAGGGTTTCCACTGCAGTGTGTGTCAATGCTGGCCACAAACACACTGCTTGTTTGCCAGTAGTCCATGGGGTCATTGTTTATGTCTAGAACATAGCTATCCTGCAAGTATGCAGAAGCCATCTCACATGCAGTGGGACCACTTGTAGGAGCTACACTGTGTTCCTGTGTGTTGGTTAACAACCCATACTTAGGGAGTAAGTCCCAAAGAGATGTGACACCACCACCACTACCAATGTTGGGTTTTTGCCACCCCTGCTGAGACCCATGAATTGCCCTGTGTTCCGAATGTGATATTCTGGTTGATGATAATGATCTAAGTTTCCTATGACTGCAACATTTCCCACCACAATATTCATTCTTCTGATGGCTGCAGGTGAGAAATAAATTGAAAGTCAAAGTCGTGAGTCCTACAACAACATATGCCTTGAAAAGGTTGTTTGCAGACTGAGTGCCTTTGCCCACAACTTCCTGCTTATGTAACACTGGCATAACCACATAACCATCCTTTAAAAATAACTGTGGCTGTCCCATCAGGGTGCTACACATGACATCAGTTCTTTAAAGCCTCTGTTTTCAAAAGAAAAGGGCAGCATGTCAACCTCCCCATTTTGGCAAGTTTACTATTCCACAGGCATACTTTTGCATTATGTTTGTGTAGGTTTTGACTTCTTTCTAAGAACTTAGTAAGTGTCTGATGGCAAGATATAGTAGAAGAATTGTGTAACTTTATTGCTTTAATGCCATCACTTGTGGAGGTGGGGGAGATATCCGATGCCACTCTATGACTCCTACAGCAAACCCAAAGTCATCATACTCCTCTGCAGCAGAAGCCATAGGTGTTATTTTGAATGAACTAACTGTTGGCAGTGGTAAACTCTATAACACATCATTGACATCACTGATACTCTTATCTGCTCCAGAGCCCTGGTAACTTTTCAGAGTGCTTCTGCTGTTGCTATTTGTGGCACATCTGACCTGTTGAAGGATCTGTCTCCCAGCCAGAACTGTGGTTGTGCTTCAAGGGGGATCTAAAAGAGGAGATGCCTAGGTGTGTTCTTGTTTTCCACCCTGCTCACATGCTTTTTGCAATGACAACAGCAACATGCTTAGCTTTTGGATCCCGTGGACTTCATGCACTGCAGGGTTCCTGAGGGGCTGCTACTACTTCTGGGGCTAGATGTTGATGCAATTCGACTGCTACTACTACTGGCGGTCAAAGGTGCAGCACTTCCAGCAGCAGCAGAGGCACTCATAATAGTTAAGCTTGTGGATGTTAATAACCTCTGTTGTTGTTGTTGCTGCTAGTTACTCAACATAAGTACGTTTTTGGTTGAGTATGGCTTGGACTTGGAAGTGGTGGTGATGCTGATGATGAACAACAAGATGACTGTATATTTTTAGGCCTCTTTGCTTGTACAGGGTCAGAGTTTCCAATGATCTTCTCAAACAGTTTATAGACAGGCACAATGCTCCTTTCCATTGGTGGATGATTGAGCCTTTCTGCTAACTTTCTGGCTATATAATCATCTCCCTCACTCTCAAATTCATCTGTATATGAAGAAGAGGAGGATGCTGGGATCTACATCTTCATCTTCATCATCAGTCATCATTAGGTCATCCTAAGGATTGCCCTTCACTTCTTGCCCACTACCCTTATATTATGTTAAGGTTTTAGATGTGTCAAACAATTTCCTTTTTACTTTTATTTTCACAAAGTTTGCTATTACTTTAAGGACAGGATTTTTGGTGCTTGCTTCTTACACTACCAGATGCAGCAGCTGGTTCAGCTGTTATGCCTTCTTCCATTATGCCATCAGCAACACTAAAATGCAACTCGTCATCTTCAGTGTTCTTATTATAATTTTTTTATAGTGCTGGTGCTGGTGGTGGAACTTTTGTGGGACCTTGAAAAACTGTATCCTCCATGGGAGGAGAGAGAACATCATCATTTATTGCAAAAGCTGCAGCAACCATGGCTAGAGTCAGTTTTTGAATTACTACTTTACTCCCATGTCCCTGCACTGCTCTTTCTTTCCCTTTCACCCTGCCTCTTGTGCATTTGCTGGACATCACTCATCTACTGTGTGTGTGTGTGTGTGTGCATGTGTGTTTTTACTATAAAAATATACAACAGAATTTATGGAGTGTGATGTCTTGCCTTGGCCCTCAACAAAATACTCAGTTTCATCTGCTACCTATCAAGTCTGCCACAGTCACACAGTTCATGTCAGGGTCCCAGTCAGCTGTCTGTCACCCAATATTTTTATATTATTTATTTATGTATTTAATTTTTAAACTGTGTTGTACAACCTATTTTATCACTGTCCAAAAAAAAATTATAACAAAAACAAATCAGCAATTTCTTTCCCCAGACTTCCCCAGCACAGAGATAATAACAAGATCAGCAAGGAACTTGTACCACAGCTGCCTGTGTCTTTCAAATCAAATCAGTCAGACAGAAAGTGTCATGCTTTGTGTTTTCTAGCGTGACTTTGCAGTCTTTTTGAGCCTCAATTCGGAAGGTACCTCTAGCTTCTCTGTGGGTTCAATAAGCTTTGCAAGGAGGGAGTACCCTTCTAATCATGCTCTATTATCAAGCTTGTTTATGTTCCCATGTGTTTCTGATCTGCTCTGTCTAAGTATTCAATTCTTTTTGGTGTATTTAAATCTATTGGCTTTCACATCAGGAGTTGTTTTGGAGATCTGGAGAAGAACTCTGTACTCGGCGGGTGCGATCCACCACATTTCACCTGTTGTAGAGGTAAGAACTCGAATGTTAGGTTCTCTCATCCTATTGCTCAGTTTGGAATTTACCCAGAGAGGGGTTTCATTTGATTCCCTCCTCCTGTTGTTCCTGCTCAGCGGCAGGTCGATCTGTAGGCTGGTACAGGGTTTGGTAACTTGTGAGTATACAGTGGTTCTCTGTTCTCATTTCTGTTCTTTCCTTTACCCATTCTCCCATTCTCCCATTTTTTTTGTAGTACCAGCCGGCTGTTTCGTTATTAGCAGTTCTAGTCTGCTATTCTTTTAAAGCGAAACTTTCACTTAGTATAAAATCACACTCCAATAATTAAACATATGGCGACTAGCTTCATAATACTTCCATTACCTCTCAGAAGTGCCAGATTCTAAAATAATCCTTAATCTTCGGAGACTGATGGCCAGGTTAGTGCCATCTGCACACCTGCACCGTCAGTCCCTTCCGGTGCCTTATGGAACAATGCAACACCTCTTAGAGGGGGCCAGGACTGACAGCACAGGTGTGAAGATGTCTCAAAGACAAGATGTCTGCGCTGATGCCTGGCTATTGGTCTCCGAAGATTAAAGATTACTTTAGAATCTGGCACTTCTGAGAGGTAATAGAAGTATTATGTCGCCTGTCACAGTCGCCTGTCACAGTTTTTGATGAACACTCAGCCAAAACAGTAAGGTTAAAATGACTTTATTGAGTAAAGTGCATACAAGGAATAAGGCCTCAGGCCCACAATATGGAACAACACTATATAACAGAGATATAGTCAATAAGCAATGACTGTGAACAGAATGACTGAGATGGGATACAGGCACAGGAGGTATCAAAGGCAGGCAACCCTCTTCTAGAGAACCTGGAGAGATCAGGCTACTGGACCCTGGCTGGCAGCAGGACGGAGGATGGCAGAAAGTCCTGGAGATGGTAATAGGCATGAGACCCAGACGCCTGGGTGGCACAGAACCCAAAGAGGCAACGAGGCAACACTGACCACGGGACCGGGGTCCTAGGGTGACCGTGGCCACCACTTACAAAGGGTAAACCCTAGAGCTATAGGGGTGGATCGTATGTGAACACTGGAAGGCCACAGGTGTCCCCTCACAGGACCGTAGAACAAGTGCAAATGCTGGCTCTAGGCCCGCTGGCCACTAGACAAGGATAAGAGCTCAGGGTCTCCACATACCAGGCAGTGCATGCCAATGCAAGTGCTGGCCCTCACCCAGGCACTGCAACATGAAGGAGCACAAGGATTGCCTAGACAGTCTAGGCACTGAACTAGTTAACAGGAGATGCCCAGAGATACACAGGAACTCCCACAGGGAGTGAGCCCAGCAATTAGTGCAGAGGAAGACAGAGAGATCAGAGTAACTCAGTCAGCACTTGCTAGCACTGTACGGGTACTTCGCATGTACACACTGCCACAGCCCGTAGGAGTAAGTGGCTATAGCACAAATGCTATGCCTACGGTCGACAAAATAAGATTAGTGCCATGCGGCGCACCCCAACAAGGCAACCGGAATCCTTTGAATGTAATGCTGGCCAGTAAGACAACGGAGGAGGCACAGCCATGCACGGATCGCAACAGGACAATGTCTCAGCCGGACTGGTTACAAACAAACGGAAAGCACAGACTGGTCATGAGCACAGGCCAGGCTCAATAGCCAGGCAGACTAGCACAGAGAGGGTTCTAGCCAGATCCGTTGAACAACGGAGCGGTTCTCAGGCAGAGCAGTACAGCAACGGAGCGGGTTCTCAGCCAGATCAGTCAGTAACGCAGCAGGTACTCAGCCAGATCAGTTCAGCAACGGAGCAGTTTCGCAGCAAGATCAGTTGGTAACGGAGCAGGGTCTCAGCCGGATCAGTTCAGCAACGGAGCAGGTTCTCAGCCAGATCAGTTCAGCAATGGAGCGGGTTCTCAGCCAGAGCGGGTTCGCAGCCAGATCAGTCGGTAACGGAGCAGGGTCTCAGCCGGATCAGTTCAGCAACGGAGCAGGTTCTCAGCCAGATCAGTTCAGCAATGGAGCGGGTTCTCAGCCAGAGCGGGTTCGCAGCCAGATCAGTTCAGCAACGGAGCGGGTTCTCAGCCAGATCAGTCAATAACGGAGCAGGACACAGGAAACAAAGGAACGTCGTCAGACGGGCCGGGTCATACATGAACAGCAACACAGTAACAAAACATCAGGCTCAGATACACCACGAAAGGGCGCCTTAGAATAGATGTGACAGGATATAAAAAGGCAAGCCCTGGGTGGAGCAAGGATGTCAGGCCAATGGGAAGGCAGCATAGTAATTATGACAGTAACAATGTCGCCATCAGAGCTGGAACACGGACACCATGATATCACCTTATATGTTTAATTATTGGAGGACGAATTTATACTAAGTGAAAGTGGTCTAAGACTGCTGCTTGCCACTAAAGAGTCTCAGCCTGCTCCTCCTCTAGCAGTCCAGGGCTGCTGTTCCCGTATCTGTCGATGGTGCTGTTTGCCTTTGAGCAGTCTCAGTCTGCTATTCCTACTAAGCAGTCTGAGGCTGCTGTTTGCCTCTAAGCAGTCTCATTCCTTCTATGTAGTCTTAGCCGGATATTCCTACTAGCAGCCCAGGGCTGCTGTTTGCCTCTAAGCAGGTTCAGCCTGTTGTTTCTCCTTGCAGTTGGCCTGTTATTTTTGTTATTGACTACTCCAGCCTGCTATCTATGTGAGCAGTTTTATCCTGCTGTACAATTCAGGCTGCTTGGTTCTTCAAGCCTAGGTTGGTTCTACCTTGCCTGTACCTATCTGCTCCCCTGTGATCTGACCTGTAGAGGGTTCTCCTGGGAAGTTATCTGCACTGGGGTCCACCCTTACTGAATTGTCTGGATCATTTCCCAGTACCCACTAATTCTATCCTGGTCAGGTTACTGGCTCAACCAGGATGGGGCATCTGACTTTGCAGCCAGCACCTTTATTCCAGGCACAACTGCAACAAGGAATTAGTGGGACTAAGAAAACGTACCCAAACTGATTTGGACAGAATATTCTTCACAGACAGAATATTGAGGAATTTGGTGCCAACCTTCTTTGCTTCCTTCTCATACCCCCAGACACGGCTAACACAGAGATAATAACAGTAAGCTCAGGAAAAAAATTGGACTACAGCTCTCTGTGTCTTTCAAATCAAAATCACTCAGACAGAATGTTGAGGCATTCGGAGTCAACCTCCTTTGCTCCCTTCTCACACCCTCACATTCCCCCAGCACTTGGATCATGACTGCTTATGTCTTGCTAGTCAGTCGCGTACTGAATTTTGGGGTATTTGTGGTCAAATTCTTTCTCGCCCCCCAGAGTGCCCTCAGCCTACCCTAATACAGAGAACAAATGTCCTAAAAAGCTTCCAAAACTAAGCTTCAACTCCACTTTATTTGCCAATCTTCTCTCCTCAAAATTGTGCTGCTTTCTCCACTCACAAACACAGAATGGCATGCTGTGGTAGCCTGACACCATTTTATATGCCTGGGACAGAAATTATGTGGTGGGGAGAAATTCAGTATTCCCATTGATTTCAATGAAATGAGCTAGGCAAAAAAAGTGGGAAAACAACACTTTTCTCTGGAAATTTCCAGCTAGGCGGGAAGTGTAATTTTTCACCTATTTCTGTGTTGAGGTGAAAATTTTCACCCATCCCTACTCCTATGCCTTCTCTATGCAGAATACCTAGTCTGCAATAATGTTGCAATTGTTAGCAACTTCCAGAAACCAAATGCATTAGTGCCTATTTGCTTTTTGGGTCTTTATCTTGCAGGTTGTTTTTGCTTCTTGACGGGCATTGTGCATCAAAAACCTACCTGTAATGTTTGCTAATACAGTAAGAGTAGGGATGGGCAAAAATTTCCACCTCAAACTGAAATTGGAGAAAAATGGCACTTTCCGCTTGACGTAAAATTTCCTGCGAAAAGTGCCAATTTTCCTCTTATTTTCAGATTTTTTCACCTAGCTCATTCCGTTGAAATCAATGGGAACATTGAAGTCACACACAACATAAAATAAATATTATTTAATTTCCCAAGGGCATAGTATAAAAGGGGCATTAGGGTGCCTGTGTTGGTGGGGTGTGGGGAAAGAATCAGTTGAACAGGGGATGATTTTTGGGGGGTTGTTTACTGGGATTGGGGGTCAGTTCATAAAAAATAAATCCTAAATAAAATTTAAAAACAATCCATAAGACATGGTATAAAATGGGTCTGAGGAGGGTGCCTGTGTTGGTGAATGAATGAATCATTTGAACAGGGAATTTGTTTTGGGGGGTTTCTTGATTGCTATTGGGGGTACAGTTAATAAAAAAATAAATCAATAACATAAAATAAGACATTTGTATGTAAAGTGATAGAGACAGGAACCCCCTAACATAAGCTGCCACTGGGGTGGACTGATACTTGACTTGATAGAGTATTTTGTACAGGATGGTTTGTTTGATTTGTTGTTAGAGGCCTTTGTAGGACTTAGACTTAAATTAGAGGCCCAAGCCCTGAAGAAACATTGACTTGTAGGACTTAAGCTTGTTTGGCACAAGCCCTAAGGAAACATTGATTTGTAGGACTTAGGCTTGTTAGAAACAAACCTCCCAAAAATTGTTTATTTTTTTGTAGGACTAGTTTTTTTATTTTTTTTCATTTATTTTTTTGAGAAAAAAATAAAAATGCCCTACTGGCCTAATGCCAGCAGTTCATGTTGGCCAGTGACAACTGTCCTGAGTTGCAACTGCTGTTCATACTGCTGCTGTTGAATTGTTTAAGCAGTGGGATGATTAGGCAGCTGTAAGGGAATGGGATCAACAATAGCAGTAACATGGAAGATGGATGATATAGGTTCCACTTGCCACGAATGGCTCCATTTATGCGCCTGAGGCAGTAGCAGCACAATAAGTAGCCCCCAGTCTATGTGGAGAAAAGAAGAAGTTGGCCATTAAATCTTCTCCACCTGCCCCTCCTCCAAAATCATAGGTGCATTGTTATTACAATAAATAATTTTCCCTTTAGAACAGGAACTGTGACTTCCATTGGCAACTGCAATGTTCACAGTGTGTATGGGAAATAACTAGTGATGAGCGAGCACCCCAATGCTCGGGTGTTCGGGTGCTCTGACCGAGCACCCCCTGAGGCTCGAGTGCTCGGCCGAGCATCCGAGCCCCATTGAAGTCAATGGGAGGACTCGAGCATTACACCAGGCACCCCCTGCTCTGATGAGGGGAGGGTGCCTGGTCCATAGGAAAAGGGCAGAAAAAGATGGAAACACTACAGAAATGGTTCAGGGACAGCATAGGGAGGATGTCTGGATGCATCTTGGACTCCAACATCGCTGCTGGGAACGATCTTTCGCCCGTAGTACGCCATTTTTACAGACTGACCATAAAACACACAAAAAGGAAAATAAAAACGACTTTAGGCGAAAAATTGTTACCAAACAATATTTGCTGTATATTTACTTGTATATCATCTGCAAATTCTCCCAAAAATTTCCTTGATTTTCAGAACTGAGGCCATGATTAAGAGGGAAACGTGCGCAGAGGCAAATTCTCCCAAAAATTTCCTTGATTTTCAGAACTGAGGCCATGATTAAGAGGGAAACGTGCGCAGAGGCAAATTCTCCCAAAAATTTCCTTGATTTTCAGAACTGAGGCCATGATTAAGAGGGAAACGTGCGCAGAGGCAAATTCTCCCAAAAATTTCCTTGATTTTCAGAACTGAGGCCATGATTAAGAGGGAAACGTGCGCAGAGGCAAATTCTCCCAAAAATTTCCTTGATTTTCAGAATTGAGGCCATGATTAAGAGGGAAACGTGCGCAGAGGCAAATTCTCCCAAAAATTTCCTTGATTTTATTGAACTGAGGCCATGATTAAGAGGGAAACGTGCGCTGAGCTGACCATCTAAAACATTATGGGTGAGGGTCTGCTGCAGAGCTGACCATCCTAAACATTATATGCGAAGGCCCGCTAGTGAGCTGACGCTATAAAACATTATATGAGAGGGCCCGCTAGAGAGCTGACCCAATAAAACATTATATAAGAAGGCCCGCTGGTGAGCTGACCTATATAAAAATTGTCAAACAGGGCCCGCTGGTGAGCTGGCCCTATATAAAAATTATATCACAGGGCCCGCTGGTGAGCTGGCCCTATATAAAAATTATATCCCAGGGCATATGGAAGAGGAGGAGGAGGATGAGAAGATTAAGAGTCAACCATATACCCGTTTTTTGGGTGGAAGGGGTGAATGGGAATACAGAGTATTCACATCATTGTAAATAACATATATAAAGTGAGTTTATGTTCCCCCGGGGCTTTCCTCCAGTGGAGTGGAGAAGTCAAGGGAAATCCAGGCTTTGTTCATTTTTATAAGTGTCAACCTATCAGCATTGTCGGTGGAAAGGCGGATACGCTTATCTGTTATGATGCCACCAGCAGCACTAAATACCCGCTCAGACAGAACGCTGGCGGCAGGGCAGGCCAGCACCTCCAAGGCGTAGAGTGCCAGTTCATACCACGTGTCCAGCTTGGACACCCAGTAGTTGTAAGGCACAGAGGGATCATTGAGGACGCTGACACGGTCTGCTACGTACTCCTTCACCATCTTCCAAAACTTTTCCCTCCTTGTGACACTAGGCTGCGCATCAGGGTGAGGGTGCTGGCGGGGTGTCATGAAGGTGTCCCACGCCTTGGAGAGTGTTGCCCTGCCTTTCTCGGAACTGCTGTGTGCTCCCCTTTTCTCCCCTTCTCGGTTGGCCAAGGTAGCACGTACTCTGCCGCCAGCGTTGTCAGATGGAAAATTTTGGAGCAATTTTTCGACAAGAACCTTCTGGTATTGCAACATTTTGCTTGTCCTCTCCACCGGAGGAATGAGAGATGAGAAATTCTCTTTGTAGCGGGGGTCCAGAAGGGTGAACACCCAGTAATCCGTGTTGTCTAAAATGCGTACAACGCGTGGGTCACGGGAAAGGCAGCCTAACATAAAGTCAGCCATGTGTGCCAGAGTACCAACAGTCAAGATTTTGCTGTCCTCACCAGGAGGATGACTCTCAATATCCTCATCCTCTTCCTCCTCTTCTGCCCACCCACGCTGAAGAGATGGAACTAAAGTTCCATGGCTACCCTCTGTAGCGGAGGCAACCGTGTCTTCCTCCTCCTCCTCCTCCTCCGCCTCCTCCAATTGTCGCTGAGAAGACGAAGTGAGGGTGCTCTGGCTATCACCTTGTGTAAGCTCTTCCTCCCCCATTTCCACCTCTTCCACATGCAAAGCGTCGGTTTTAATTGTGAGCAGCGAGCGTTTCAGTAGACACAGAAGTGGGATGGTTACACTGATAATAGCGTTATCGCCGCTCACCATCTGTGTCGATTCCTCAAAATTGCGTAAAACCTCGCAGAGGTCTGACATCCATTCCCACTCCTCACTTCTGATTACAGGAAGTTGAACGGAGAGGCGACGACCGTGTAACAGCTGGTACTCCACTACTGCCCTCTGCTGCTCACAAAGCCGGGCCAACATGTGGAAGGTGGAGTTCCAGCGCGTGCTCACGTCACACAGCAGCCAGTGAGCTGGCAATTGTAAGCGCTGCTGCAGCTTCAACAGGCCGGCCGAAGCTGTTGATGACTTACGGAAATGTGCACACACGCGGCGCACCTTGGTCAAGAGATCATGCACATTGGGGTAGGTTTTTAGAAATCGCTGCACCACTAAATTAAATACATGCGCTAGGCATGGTACGTGTGTGAGCTTACCGAGCTCCAAAGCCGCCACCAAGTTACGCCCATTATCACACACAACCATGCCTGCTTGCAGGTTGAGTGGCGAGAGCCACTGCTCGGTCTGGTGACTAATCCCCTGCAACAGCTCTGAGGCCGTGTGCTGTTTGTCCCCAAGGCAGATCAGCTTCAGCACGGCCTGTTGACGCTTCCCCACTGCAGTGCTACACTGCTTCCAGCTACTGGCTGATGGGGGAGTGGCGCTGTGTGTAGAGAATTCGGAGGTGGAAACGGAGGAGGAGGAGCCAATAACGTAGGTGCTGGTGGAAACCCTGATGGAGGTAGGGCCCGCAATCCTCGGCGTGGGTAGCACCCGTGCCATCCCAGGGTCCGAGTCGCTCCCAGCCTCCACGACATTCACCCAGTGTGCCGTCAGGGAAATGTAGCGTCCCTGGCCACAAGCACTTGTCCATGTGTCAGTCGTTAAGTGGACCTTCCCAGTAACTGCGTTGGTCAGGGCACGGGTGATGTTACGGGACACATGGTGGTGTAATGCGGGGATGGCACACCGGGAAAAGTAGTGGCGGCTGGGGACCGCGTACCGAGGGACAGCTGCTGCCATCAGGCTGCGGAAGGACTCAGTGTCCACAAGCCTAAATGGCAGCATTTCGATGGCCAGTAATTTTGAAAGGTGTGAGGTTAGTGCTATGGCCTGTGGGTGGGTGGCTGGGTACTTTCTCTTGCGCTCAAATGCCTGGGGTAACGACATTTGGACGCTGTGCTGGGACAGGGAAGTGGATGTGGTCGCTGATGGTGCTTCAGATGCTACAGGTGCAGGGCGGGAGGTATGCGGGCCTGCGCCTTCGACAGGCGATTGGCCGGCACCGAAAACAGGGAAAGAGGAGGCAGTGGTGTGGCCTGCAGACACAGATGGGCGATCCAGGCGTTCCTCCCACTTACTACGGTGCTTGGATGCCATGTGTCGGATCATGCTGGTGGTGGTGAGGTTTCTAGTGTTCATGCCTCGGCTCATTCTGGTGTGGCACAGGTTGCAAACTACAATTCTTTTGTCGTCCGCACTTTCCTTAAAAAAACGCCATACCGCGGAACACCTACCCCTTGGCAAGGTAGATTTACGCAAGGGGGTGCTCCGTGGAACATTTGCGGGCCGGTTTGGTGCGGTCCGCCTTCTTTCTGTAGCCACACCACTGCCTCTTCCAGCCTGTTGCGGTGCTGCAGATGGCTCACCCTCAGGACTGCTGTCATCGCTCGGCTCTACACCTTCCCAGGTGGGGTCAGTCACCTCATCGTCCACCAAGTCCTCCTCCACTTCCTCACTCTGATCATCCTCCTCAAGTCTTGATCCCACCACATACTCAGTCATTGACAACTGTATAACATTCTCCTCAACAAGGTCTTGAGACGGAAATAGTGGTTGATTTAATGGCAACTGTGTCTCATCATCATCATCATCATCCACTACTTCCTTTGACCTTAAATGCCGTTCACATCTGTCATCTTCTTGTGATTGGGTAGCCTCTAGAGGTTGTGAATCAGGGCACAAGATGTCATGTTCCTCTGCAAGCGTGCTTGGAGAGAGGGTCAAATGAAGGATTGATGATGAGACGAGCTCCTCACTATATCCCAGTGTGGGATCACTTCTTTGACCAGACCGTGTATGGTGGGAGGAAGGATGATCAGAGTGAGGATTATGTTGACCAGACTCTTGGCTACTGAGAGTGGACTTGGTGGAAGACAGGGTGGTGCTTAACCGACTGGAAGCAGTATCAGCTGTCATCCAACCGACCACCTGTTCGCAGTGGTCGGACCTCGAGAGTGATGTCCTGCGACGCCCTGTAAAATTACACATGAAGCTAGGTATGGTGGATGTCTTTCTTTCTTGTGCTCTGGCACCAGGCACAGTTTCTCCGCGTCCTGACCCGCGCCCTGAACTTTCAGGATCACGTCCACTTCCCCGTCCCTTTTTACCCGCCTTCTTCATCTTACACAGAATATGTGACTTTAATATTTGAGTTTGAAAACTTAACAGTATTTCTTATTATTCTGCAACTGTACAGAGTACACAGAATAGGCTGCTAAACGGCGGTGAAACACACTGAATGGAATATGTGACTTTGATATTTGAGTTTGAAAACTTAACAGTATTTCTTATTATTCTGCAACTGTACAGAGTACACAGAATAGGCTGCTAAACGGCGGTGAAACACACTGAATGGAATATGTGACTTTAATATTTGAGTTTGAAAACTTAACAGTATTTCTTATTATTCTGCAACTCTGCACAGTACACAGAATAGGCTGCTAAACGGCGGTGAAACACACTGAATGGAATATGTGACTTTAATATTTGAGTTTGAAAACTTAACAGTATTTCTTATTATTCTGCAACTCTGCAGAGTACACAGAATAGGCTGCTAAACGGCGGTGAAACACACTGAATGGAATATGTGACTTTAATATTTGAGTTTGAAAACTTAACAGTATTTCTTATTATTCTGCAACTGTACAGAGTACACAGAATAGGCTGCTAAACGGCGGTGAAACACACTGAATGGAATATGTGACTTTAATATTTGAGTTTGAAAACTTAACAGTATTTCTTATTATTCTGCAACTCTGCACAGTACACAGAATAGGCTGCTAAACGGCGGTGAAACACACTGAATGGAATATGTGACTTTGATATTTTAGTTTGAAAACTTAACAGTATTTCTTATTATTCTGCAACTCTGCACAGTACACAGAATAGGCTGCTAAACGGCGGTGAAACACACTGAATGGAATATGTGACTTTGATATTTTAGTTTGAAAACTTAACAGTATTTCTTCCTATTCTGCAACTCTGCACAGTACACAGAATAGGCTGCTAAACTGCGGCGAAGCACACTGAATGGAATATGTGACTTTGATATTTTAGTTTGAAGACTTAACAGTATTTCTTCCTATTCTGCAACTCTGCACAGTACACAGAATGTGCTGCTAAACTGCGGCGACGCACACTGAATGGAATATGTGACTTTGATATTTTAGTTTGAAGACTTAACAGAATGTGCTCTAATCTGCAACTTTGCACACTAAACAGAATGTGCTCTAATCTGCAACTTTGCACACTAAACAGAATGTGCTCTAATCTGCAACTTTGCACACTAAACAGAATGTGCTCTAATCTGCAACTGTGCACACTAAACAGAATGTGCTCTAATCTGCAACTTTTCACACTAAACAGATTTTTTTTTTTTTTTTTTTTTCCCCCCACACAAAATAACCTGCTGCCCCCACACACAGTAGTCCTAAAAAGGACTTTTGGTTCTTTTTTTTCACAATTTTTTTTTTTCCTCCCTACACTGCCTTTCCCTTCCTATCCTCAGCTCTCCCTGTCTCAGACTGAGCCGAACTCGATGGTCAGGTGCTATACAGCACCCGACCACGGGTTCTGGCCAGCCAATCAGTGTAATGCCAGCAGCCAACATGGCTGCTGGCATTACACCGATGTCAGAGCCTCCCTGCACGTTTATTGGCTGCGCAGCAGCCGCAAAACGTGCGGGGAGGAGACCCGAACATGGCGGGCGAGCACATGCGGTACTCGTAGGAGTACCGCCATGTGCCGAGCAGAGCGATGCTCGAGCCGATCCGAGCATCGGCCGAGCATGCTCGCTCAACACTAGAAATAACATCTGAAGCACAACTGTATCAAAACACCAAGACACCCGAAAACCGGGTACTTCCGCTGTCACTGTACCCCTTGTCCAGGCCCCGCTAAGGACACATGACAACTTGCTAACAGTTTAATAGTAATGATGAACCCTCCCTGCCAGAATTCTAGCATATTCTGTGGGATGGAATCTCCTTAGATTTGGCGGGGGAGGTAACGATGAACGAGGTGCATTGGCAGGAGGTGTACTTGTTACCCTAGTGGAAGAAGGTGATGTTGATAGTGAGCTAGTTATTTCGCTAGTCATAGAACTTCCAGTGTCTGTGTGGGTTTCTTTATTCTTCCTCCTCTTTGATCTCCACCTTTCTGGAGTGTCAGGGGGTACAGTAATAGCGGTGCTAGTTTTCTGTTATGGATGTTTGGCTTTAACATGTTTGACATAAATGGTGTCTGTGTTTCATGTGTGCTATCAGGGAGCTTGTGCCAAGGTGTGTTCCCTCCTTTCCCCTTCTCACTAACTTGTCACAAATTTTGCACTATACCATTGTTGATGATGACTGCACTGTGCCTGCTGGAAGAGAATAATAGTCCCACACCCATGACTTCTGGGGGAAGGGATAGGGAATAGGTGGAGAAGAATGGCCTCTTTCTTCTTGTCCTCCACATTCCCCTTCACATTTTGTTGCAGCGGATAATGTTTCTGCTACTGCCTCAGATTTAGCACAGCAACTAGGACCAGGAGTATTGCTGGAACTGGCAAGTGGAACGTGTCCTAGTCCCGCATCACTTGTTGATCCCATTCCCACTGTGTCCACAGTGGTCTTTGGCACACTAGCTTACTCCTCAGCATCCTGTTGCCTTGGCATCTCAGCAGCAGCAGAAATTAAAGCAGTTGCAATTTCAGCAAATTCCAAAAGCTGATTGCTAGTGGTGGTTGTGATGACCATCCTCATCCCTGTCTCCCATTCCTTCTCACTTTCTGATAAAAAGGCCAACAATGTCTCTTCCACCCCAGCTTCTCCAACACCACCACCACCACTAGTCCCTACGTGCTGCTGCTCTATTACAGGCATCTCACTGATGTTGGAGGAGGTGACGAGCATTGTGACAGAGGGTCCACTGCTGTCACACTTGGCATCATTTTCTCCTTCCTCCTCTGAGTACTACAAGAAACTCTAGCAGCAGGTAAAGTATTGGTGGCAGCAGGTTCAGCACTGGTGGCAGGTACAACACTAGTGGCTGCAGGTACAGCAATGGTGGCACTGGCAGCAGGGGCAGCACATCTTGCAGCAGGCACAGGCAGATGACCTGTCCTGCTCTCACTAGTACTACCCTTTTCTCCCTCCCTTCCCATTCCCTTTTCTCCCTCCCTTCCCATTAAATTCCCCAAGATCCCTTGGGGTGATTTACGGGGACTGGACAGCATTGGTTCAGTACTGCTAGTCACTTCCTCCTTCTCCTCAGACTCAGTGGACACATAAGGGTCCTTCCAGCTCCTCCAATGATTATTTTTCAAACTGCTCATAGTGATAGCAGTCACTATGAGCCTTTCCTTCTTCAATTTTTGCAAAATATCACAGCAGAATAGCATAGCACATCTGTCTCGCTCTGTAGCTGCTTCTGTTGTGTCTGCCTTCAGTGTAATGTCACATTTTTATATCGGAAATGCAAAAACAACATAAATCAATGGGCGGAAACTTTAAAGCCATTGAAAAAATGGCAAAGAATTTTGGCCAATGAGCGAAAGGTGCGAAAACGTTAACGCTAGTTTTAAAGCGGATTTTCCTGTGAAAAAGCAGATAACGTGGTTTCGTGAAATTTCCCGCAGGAACATGGCGACAACTTTCGCTCATCCCTAAGTAGGAGGTGAGTCATAAAGATTTGACTTTTTTCCATGTTAATTGATGCTATAGTAGTCTAATTTGGAAGCAAATATAAGCTATGCTTTGTTGTTATTTTTATGATGTTACTTCCCCTTTAATGAAAACAGCTCTCACATTGACCTTGCTCCTTTCTGCATTTATCATCCCAAGAAAACTAGGGGAACCATTCATTTTCTATATATCTATTGGCTCACTGATAATCTCATTTAATTTTTATAAAATGAGATCTCTATGCTCCCGTGTTGGCTTATAGAGCTGCACAAATATTCCCACTGAGACATTTGATGTTATTTGACTAGGAAATTAATTCATTTCCTAGAAGGAATCATGGTTGTTTTAATTCTTGGCTATAAGAGACAACTATATACATTTCTGCTAATGTGCAGCAAACCCTTATGTTCCTTAAATGTCTAAGGGCATACATTTAGAGGCAATAATAAGAAAATGTAAGATGCGGCACTCTTGTATAGTAGATAGTGAAATGTTTAACCCCTTGAGTAAAAGGGAGATTGCACAATGAATTACACCTCTCAAAGCAATGCAGTGTGTACCTATCTTGCACTCAAATTATTAAAATAAATCAATACTCAGTACAGATGCTGGGTCAAGCACCTGCAGTCACAAGCTGGTACACTGTGCAAAAAAGGAAAGTAACCTGTCCATGTATAGGCTTCTCCAGTCCAGCAGTGAATAAATCAGTGTTCACAAAAGATAAAAAGATAAAGTATTACAACTACAATAGCAGAAATCCAAAAAAGATTTAGAGCTTGACAGCTCTTTTCACAGGTAAAGCTGGGATAATTTGGGATACAAATGTTTAGTAAGAGAAGGCCCAATGGCTGTTAACAAAATGTATACAAAAACACATAATTATTCATTAGAAGGAATAAATTCTAATAATCAGCAGCATAAGGAAAACCTAAAACCAATGACCAAATCAAACCATTAAAAAAATCCTCCTTTAATAAAATATGTGCTATAATATATGCTAGTGCAGGGGTGGGTTGGAACAGTCAGATCAACTCAGGTGAGTGCTTTCTGGCCACAAAATATTTCAGCTGTATTGAAATGTGGACTGGCTCTTCCCTTTGTCCTACACTTCTCATCTATATAGCTGTGCCCCACATGATGAGAAACCATGATCTGTGTTGTTGCAGAGCAGGGAAGTCTAAGGCAATGGTATGAAATAGGCTTCATTTGAGTCGTTTAGAAACTTCAGGTCATATATTCTCTGTCACTAAAGGGTCAATTTTAAAGGGTCTACAAGCAAAGACATGCAGTGAGAAAACAAATACTTCATAATGGAAGTGACACTTGGAAGATCTCCCAACCCATAGAAGGATAACACCTGAAAGAGTATTCTGGGTATAAAAACATTTTGCTGCTGGTCCCGATTCAGATAAAAATAAATACATTAAAAAAGAGACAAATTAGCACATCTATGGTGTAATTGCTTAATCCCCCCCAAGGACCAGAGAGGGTGCTCACTGCTTAGCACATACAGCGAGAGTGCTTATCTCCTTGAGGAACAGACGTGTGCTATGTGTTTTGCACCCCTCTAAACCTCAATTAGGTAAACATGTTGTATGTGCTATGCTTTGCGCACCTTCTCTGGTCCTTGACGGGTTAAGCACTCATACTGTTTGTACTTGTTTGTCCATCACATCGTAGTCTATCTTTTCTTTCAATGAGGAAAAACTAAAGGATTTTTTTTTATCTGAATCAGGACCAGTGAACCCTTTATAGTCTCAAAATGTTCTACTGTGGAACATGCTGCTTTTGAATTCATATCACACAACACACAATCCATGAGTGCCTGAACCACATTAATAGAAGAGGGCGAGTAAAGTTTCCAAATACACTCCCACTCTCCATCTTTGCTCTGCACGCAACCTCCTCCTCTCCATGGGTCTTCTTACATCATCCCACTCCCGCCTACAGGACTTCTCTTGTGCGGCACCTGAGCTCTGGAAGTTCTTCCTCCACCCCATCAGACTTTCCCCCTGCCTTCAGCTCTTCAGACGCTCCCAGAAAACTCACCTCTTCAGGGGAGCCTATCCACTACCTCCATAAACATTATCAACAAGAACCACCCCTTCCCTGGACCACTACACTCAACAGCACTTCTCTCTCCCACCCACTAAATGGAAGTTCATGTGACAGGAGGCACTTACACCCAATAGCACTTACTCCTTCTGTGTCCCACCTACCTTTCTCTAGACATTAAGCTCTCACGAGCAGGGCCCTCTGATCCTTCTGTTCTCCACATTTGATTTGTACTATTTAATATCTCTGTATGTCTATTCTCTATTGTTCAGCGCTGCGGAATAAGTTGGCGCTATATAAATAAAGAATAATAATAATAATAATGATAAAGCACTTTACCACTATATCTGTTATATAAAGCATCCATCCCCATAATAGAAGAATATAATGAAACTTATAAGAGAATAACCATAGTTTTCTTGTTAATACACTTTATACTCTGCTTTAAGATACACTTTTTTTTTGTAAAATATTAGAAAAAGAGCAGATTTTGATTTTTTTTTAACTTGCAATTTTTGCAAATTTTGTGCCTGATGGTTGTTTTGTATGGGTGTTGTATGTGAAATGAGTGTGATATGGAAATAAGGGTTCTGTATGTGGTTTGATGGTTGCATTTAAGGATGTGCAAAAGTTTTTCCCTCAAAAGAGAAAAAGGAGAAAAATGGATCTTCCCGCCTGTAAGGAAATTTCCCAAGAAAAGAGCAGTTTTTCCACTTTTTGCAAAACTCATTGCATTGAAATCAATACCTCATGGCAAATTTCCCTTCTTTTCCAAAATGCATAGTATATAAAGGGGTCTCAGGGTCCCACAGCATGCAGTTCTGTGTATGTAAGAAGGACAATGAGTAACACATTTGTCAGCTAATAAAGACTGGTTAATAAAAGGATTTTAAGCATAGCTTTGGTGTCGTGTAGGTAGGATATTTATTATCTGATTTAGGGTGTCTGGGGGCACTCTTGGGGGCCGGAAGAGAGAGAGGATGTTGTTGTCTCCATATACCCCAACATTTTGTGTGACTGACTGGGAAGACACAAGCAGTTATCCATGTGTTATCCTGATTTGGCTGATCTATTAATATGTGTTGCTGGAGTCTGGGGAAAGAATGATTTGAACAGGGAATGTGTTTTTGTGTTGGAAGAGGGCAGTTAATAAAAAAGAAAAGAAAAATAAATTAAAAAAATAAAATAAAAAATTGGTACCCTGAAGTAAGCTGTGACTGGGACAGACTGATACTCACAGAGATAGAGTATTTTGTAAAGGGCAAAGCAAGACATCACAATCAATTCTATTGTGTATTGTGTACTTTACAGTAAACAACATGCTCACACAGTAGTTGAGTAATGTCCAGCAAGCACAAAAGGGGTAGGGGGAGGGTGAAAGGATTCAGAGACTTTACAGGGATATAATAGTAAAGTGTAGGGATAGGCGAAAATTTTTGCCTCAAAAAAAATCAGCAAAAAAAACAATACATGGGGCAGCACGGTGGCTCAGTGGTTAGCACTGTTGCCCTGCAGCGCTAGGGTCCTGGGCTCAAATCCCACCAATGACAACATCTGCAATGAGTTTGTATGTTCTCACCGTGTTTGCGTGGGTTTCCCCCAGGCACTCCGGCTTCCCCCCACACTCCAAAAAACATACTGATAGGCAAATTTAGATTGTGAGACCCAATGGGGACAGGGACCAATATGAGTGTAAAGCACTGCTTAATCTGTGTGCGCTATATAAATAAAAAATAATTAAATTAAATTAATTACTTCTTCTAGGCAAATATTTTCTGTGAAAAGTGCTGTTTTCCTGTTTTTTTTTGCATAGCTCATTTCGTTGAAATCAATCGGAAGAAAAATGTTTAACTACCACTTGAAAGTTTTCTCTACTTTTCCTGCAGGCATATAAAAAGGTGAGAGGAGAGAAGAAAACAACATGTTTTTAAGCTAAAGGAGATGGGCCAATAAAGGGAAATTAAGCTTAGATTAGGGAATCTTTAAGGTAGGACATTTGTTCTCTCTATTGGTGGAGTTTAGGGGCACGCTAGGGGATCAGAAGGGAAGAAGGAAGTTGACTCCAAATACCCCAACATTTGGTGTGACTGAGTGGCAAGACACAGGCAGCTGGGGTCTGCATACTGATCTTGTTGTCATTGTCTCTGTGCTGGGCAACTCTGGGGTAAGAAATTGTGATTTTTTTTTTTTTTTTTTTGGACAGAGTGATAAGATAGGGAGGACAACTTAAAAATAATAATAATAATAATACAATAAAAATATAATAAATAAATAAAATAAACAAACAATCAAACAAAAAATATATTAGGCAACAGAGAGCTGACTGGGAGCCTGGCATGAGCTGTGTGACTGAGGCAAACTTGACAGACAACAAATAACATTGTGAATTTTGGTGAAGGCTAAGGCAAGCAGCCCCTCAGGAACCCATCATTCCATGAAGTCCACAGTATGAAGATACTTCACTCAGGATCCAAAAGCTATGGCAGAGAAAGCCAAGCCAAATGTATTAACAACAGCACAGATGAGGAGGAGGAGGGTTACTACCATCTTCCACACACAAAAATGATAATGTTAAAAAGTGCTGTAGGAATATATATATATATATATATATATATATCTCACAAATAGGTACAATAGTGCTCCAGTCCAAAGTCCACCTTTTTAAAATGTATTGTTATTTTCCAGAATGTCATCCTCAACTCGCAGCTTCTTGAAATCGTGTCCACAGTAGCACCTTCACACTTGCCTGTGTATACAATAAAAATAAAAAAGAAGAAACAAGAGAATCTGAGAGCGGCTGTAGATAATCAATGAAAATCACACAATGCAGTTGCACTTGCTAGGTTGATTCTTGTCAGACTGCCCAAAAGTAATAACCTCTGTTGCATCTACAAAGTAATGGAGATATCCTGGGTGATGGATCTCGGCAGATGAGGGATATCACGTCCTTACTGCTCGTCCGGTTGCATGCACTCGGTCTCCAGATTTAAAGGGACATCACTGAAAATAAGCCATTGCAGACCTTAAAAGAAAGAGGAAAAACACTTCCTCTAAGTGGAAACCGCATCAACGTGAGTCACCACTGAGAACCCCTATTGGAATGCACTCACTGGATAGTCGCATATAGTCAACTTCAGTCAGTACTAATATGATGTAATCAGATGCAGATAAAAATTCAAATATATTTATTGTAAACAAATAAAATGGAGTATTCCAATAATTAAAATGTACTATACAGGCTAGCGGTCAAGGGAGCCCACAACATTCCACTAACACTGGGAGTTCCCTTCCCCCATGGCATTGTCCAGGTGGGACATGGTCCTGAAGAAGGTAGAATAGTTGCAGTGCTGATTCTAAGGCAGTAGCAGCAAGAGCAGCAACATCATCCTCTTCCACAGCCAGTGAAGGGGAATGTGAAGGAAAAGAAGAAAGCAGCCATTCTTCTACATTGTTCCCCTCCCCATGAGGTCCTGGGTGTGGGACTATTTTTCACTTGGTTGAAGTCATCAGAGTCAGCACTTTGCACTATAAGTCAGTGAAAAGCGAAAAGGAGAAAATGCACCTTTATACAACCACTCTCATAACACATATGAAATACAAACAGCATGACATTTAAGTGAAACATATTAAAACCAAACACCCACCAAAGAAATCAGGTACTGCTGTTACTGTACCTTCTGATTTTGCCTAAAGACAGCAAGAGGTGAGGCAGAAATCAAAGAGGAGGAACAACAGAGAAACCCAGCCAGGGGCTGAATGTTTGATGGCGAGTGAAACACCTTGCTCGCCATCACCTTCGTGCTCTAGGGTAACTACATCTTCTGGTGATCCACCTCATTCATCTTTAACTCCCCCACCAATTGATAGCTATTCAGTAGATATCAGGATGTGGCAGTTTGTGTCCACCCATTGCATCACACATGGCAGTGTGGCAGAGGATAATCACAACCAGGGCATAAAGCGGCATCTGAGGAGATTCCACCCCACATAAAATGCTAAGCTGGTAGCAGGGAGGGTGTGTCAATATTAATAAACTGTCTGCAAGTTGTCGTATGTCCTTAGTGGAGAGAGGACAAGGAGCCTAGTGCTACAGCAGTACTCAGTTTCTGGTGGCGGGATTTCACATTGGGGACACTAAGCTTCACGGTGTTTGGACAGAGTTCTGCCAGCTGTTTGATGTGAATGCAGATGTGCCCATTGTTCCCAGTCCTTCCCTCTTTTACCACACACACACTATGCACATTGTAGTTTCTGATGAGAAACACAGTTCCTGCTCTCAAGAGAAACATTTATTTTCTAGTAACAAGACACCTCTGGTTTTGAAGGAGGGGCAGGTGGAGAAGCATTATTGGCCAACTTCTTCTTTTCTCCACATATACCTGAAGTGGGGGGAGGGCTAGTTGTGGTGCTGTTACTGCCTCAGGCACATCACTGGAGTAGTAGTGGCAAGTGGAACCATGATCATCATCCCCTATATCACTGCGGTTGCTGATTCCATTACCTTTGAGCTACCTAATCATCCTGCTGTTTAAACAACTCAGCAGCAGTAGCAAGAACAGCAGTCACAAACTTTGCAACTACATCAGGGCATTTGGCAATGGCCAGTGGCCACTGGCTAACATGAAATGACCTGCTGGGACTGGGCCAGTAGGGCATTTTGCTTTCATCAGGGCTTGTTCTTTAAAAAAAAAAAAAAAAAAAATCAACAGAAGCCTACATAAAAAATAAAACATTTTTGGGGCCTTGTTTCTAACAAGCCTAAGTCCCACAAATCAATGTTTCCTCAGGTCTTGGGTCTAACCCAAGTCTTATTCCCTACAGCTAATCAATGTTTCCTTGGGGCTTGTGCCTCTAATAAGTCTAGGTCCTTCAAATCAATGTTTCCTTGGGGCTTGGGCCTCTAACAACAAGTCCTCTAAATCATTCTCTATAAAGTACTCTAGTCCATCAAGTATCAGTCTGCCCCAGTCGTAGCTTATGTCAGAGGGTCCCTGTCTCTGTCAGGTTACATACGATTTTCTTATTTTATTTTTATTTTTTTTATTAACTGTCCCCCAAATTCCAGACAACCCCCCAAAAAAATTCCATGTTCAATGTATTCTTTCCCCAGACTCCACCCATCAACACATGCACCCTCCTCAGATCACTTTTATACCATGTTTTATGGGTTTTTTTTATTGTATTTAGTTTTTATTTTTTTATTAATTGTCCCCCCCAATCCTAGTAAACAAATCCCCCCAAAACATTCCCTGTTCAACTAATTCTTTCCCCATGCTCCACAAACAAAGGCACCCTCCTACCCCTTTTATACTATGCCTTAGGGAAATAAAATAACATTTGCTATGTGTTGGATGTAAATTCAATATTCCCATTGATTTCAATGGAATGAGCTAGGCAAAAAAAGTGAAAAAACTGCACTTTTCACTGGAAATTATTTGCCAAGCTTCACCATCACCCTCACCCTAATCACCACCACCACCACCACCAGTCTCTGGCTGCTTCTGTATGGGAGTGAGACTAGTTGGCAATGACAAATGTAACAGACCACTACAGTCACACTCTCTTCATATTGAAGAACGCACACTGGCAGCACTAGCAGCAGGACAGGCAGTTGATGAGTGCTACTGCTCATACTGCTAACCAGTTCTGCCTTCCTCATCACAATTCCCCAGAGGTACAATGCCTGGGGAAATGGAATCACAGGATCAGGGGAACGTGGTCTCCCTTGACCACTAGACTGGCTGATGACTTCCCCTTCCACTACAGTAGCAGCAATAGTACCCATACTGCTAATCCCAGCAGCTCCTTCACTACCCCCACCAGTCTGTAGCTGCTGTGTAGTAGCGGAAATGCTTTGGGTCCCCTGCTGTCACACTTCCCATCTCCTCCTTCTCAGAATTAAAAGCCACAATGTCAGCAGTACCAGCAGGCACAAACAGTTGATCTGTGCCGCTCACACTGTTACCCATTTCTATCTTCATCACAGTATTCCCCCAGTTGGTAAATTATGATATTGGGTGACCGGGCACCATTGGGTTTGATGAATGCAGGCTCCCAGTCCTTTCACACTGATGTTGATGACTTCCTCTTCCTCCTATATGTCACTGGTTACTTCAGGGTTCTGACATCTCCTCTTTTTTTTCTTATTACAGGTGTTCATAGTGTCAGCCAACACTACTAGTCTGTAATAACCTTAATTTGCTAGACAAATTGCTTTAAAATCACTTTTTTGACCTATCTCTCTCTATTTGCTTCCACTCCATTTTACTTGTTATTTACATCATGACTTAGGTGTGGAAATGTGAGATATTTATTGTAGATGGTTGGGAAATTTCTCCCCATTGAAAGGCACAGGCAAAGCATAGAACCATTTTCATAAAATACTTTTAGTGTAATCAAAACCGAGAAAACTCTAATGGTTTTGCTATGGGTGACCCTTCTTGCAAAAAAAGTGGAGAAAGACTTGCTTTGTGCAGAATATCTTGCAAGAACAAAACAGGACCATTTGCTCCTCCATAGGTGTAATGTACCGTCTGGACTACTGCAACTCCCTCCTAATTAGCCATTCCCTTTCCTAGCTATTCCCACTCCAATCCATTCAGAATACCTCTGTTTGACTTGTACATCTCACACCCCTCTTCATCAGCTGCCCCTCTTTTCCAGTCCCTCAATTAGCTCCTTATTGCCTCCAGATTAAGTCCTATCCCAATCCTATAAACAAAGCCCTTTATAAAATTGCACCTCCCTGTATCTCCTCCCATGTCTCCAAATACTCTCCCAAGCTCCCTCTTTGTTCTGCCTATGACCTGTGGCTCTTCCCTCCTATCATTACTTCTTCCCATTCCCAGGACTTCTCTCATGCTTCACTTATTTTGCTAAATGCCCTATCTCACTTTGTGAGACTGTCACCTATGCTCCACAGTTTTAAGCAGTCTCTGAAAAACCACCTGTTCAGGGAAGTTTAGCACCTAATCCATTACCTGCTATACAGACATCTGTAGCTGTACTTTGCCTTTTTTAATGTTCCCTATTGCCTAAGGCAGGGGTGTTCAATTTCAGTCCTCAAGGGCCACCAACAGTCCAGGATTTAAGGATTTCCCTACTTAAATACATGTAGGTCAATGAATATAAATGAGCCACAGATTAACTCATCTGGGCTTAAAAAGATTATACTTAAATCATGGCCTGTTGGTAGCCCTTGAGGACTGCCCTAAGGTATAACTATCTCACTGGATTTTCCCAGTGTAATATACATCACCATCCTTCAGGCAGCCCCTTTACCTTCTGCATCTACCACCCCATACACCTTCTAGATTGTAAGATCACAAGAGTAGTGCCTTCAAACCTTTCTGTCTCAAATTCTATGCCTATGTGATGTTTAATTGTACGTTAGCTTGTTTGCAACCCCTTCTATTGTGTAGCTCTTTGTAAACTGTTGGTGCTTAATAAATAAATAATAATATGGATTTATGGATTTCAAAACTCAAAGTATCTTGTGATAATTATTTCATATTAAGCTGGTTCTGCATTTGATGAGATTTTGTGTTCACTTACAAATATACTTTACTAGAAGTCAAGCCAGATTTTTAATCCAAGTGGCTAACGAATGTAGAAGTATCCTTTTATCACTATTCTTAGTCTTATTTTAATATGCTTATATTTGTAAAATATATTCTAACACTTATTAATTTTATTTTTTCAGGTCATAACCCAAGCAAGTGGAACTGTTTCACATCATACAATCCATACTCAGCCAGTTGGGAAGCAATTTGACAGGCCTGATGACTTTTTCATCCCAAGTACAACATTGATTATCAATCATATCAGGTGAGAGCCAGTGAAAAAGAATCCAGCTTACACTACACAGGTTCATAACCAGTTATTTTAAAATAATAATATTTTGTGATATCTAAAATATTCTACTCTAATTACACAACTGAGTAAATTCCACTGGACAATTTATATATGTTGGTTGGCTGACTATGATGGCAAATGTAGTCCAAGAATAAGTAGAATAGGGCAGCTGGTTGCCTAACCCTGATAGTCATATGCAGAACATCAGCAAATAGTTATCATTGTTGTATTGCTAAAGCTTTCTCTCTTTTTTATGCAATAGGGATGAAAGTGCAATGGGTGTTTTTCTAGGTAAATTGAAATACACTTTTTTGACCACAGTGGAACAATTATTGTGTATTTTCTCCCATAGAAGGGAATCTGCATTCTGTTTTTCTCTAAAATTATTCATACAAGTCTCTTTTTTCACAGTATGCAGGATAACCAGCAAGAACAAAATTTATATTTTGGAGTTTAGTGTGTAGTTGGACATAAAATGGGCATCCTGAACAAACAAAGTCTAAACATATGCAAGAGAAAGATACTGTGCATTAATAGAGATTTAAGTTAAGGTCTATATCGGCACATATAGTGTATAATAAAATAGCACCTTTATGATGACTGCTTTTTGGGAAATTGAGGCCAAGTCCATATTAAGAACTAACTAAAACCAGGAAGGGAAACAAAATGGAAGAACAAATACAAATAAAATAAAAAGGCAATTTTTGTGTACCTAGAGATAAATCATTTTCTTGAAGTTCTTGTGGGCTTGAAAGGTTATGTTGCTACCACTAAGAGGTGGGGTACTTGCAGAAAAAGCTTTCTAGAGGGGAAGACCACACGTTTAGCTGTAGAAACCTTCAGTTGAATACACACAGAAAAAGAAGAGCAGGAAAGCAGTAGTCATTTCAGAGGACCCCCCTACAGAGGTGTGCTGTGTTCCACATGGACTAAGAGGAATGTATTTATTGGTATGTCCTTGGGATGTGTGAAAAGTCTTGGTTTGTTCCTATTCACATGAAAAATGTACATGAAAATGCATGATTTGCTGTTTTACACACGGGACATTCCCTCCCATTGCAGAACACAACAAATTTCCCCATACAAATTGTTTTGTTTCCCTCCTATGGTTTTTGTGGCAGTGAGAATTCCAACCCCCATACTATAAGAACCCATAATGAAGCATGTTGTAGAACAGGCAGGAATAAGAGAGGAAGCAGAGAGAGACAGAGTGAGGGAAAAAAAAGAAATTGTTTTAGTCTTCTACCTTCCATAAATATGATCAGGAGAAGCTGGAGGGCTGTTGAATCAGAGTTGTAGCAATTCAGCAGTTATGAAGAAGCCTACTTCCTCTTGCACACAACATTTTCCCCAAGGATCTGGGGAAATATTAAAAAGGAGGTTACTGAACAGTAGTTGCAACACAGTGCAGCTGTCTGTGTCTGCTGCTGATGTCAAGTGAGATGATGACAAATTTGACAGCAGGGAACTCTGTCACAGTTGTCATCATCACCAAGTAGAGAACAGCAAGAGACAGATGGTGGTGGTGATGAATCAGAGTGGTGAAGCTGGTGGTGCCGAAAAGAGTAATAACATGTTCTTAGAATGGGAGAGAGATGCAGTTGGGAATGGGCACTGCCACCACTACCAGTAGTGATATTATGGCATTTGTTGTTAGTGTAATTCCTACGGCTGGGTCATCATTGACAGAATTACTTTTGTCAAAGCAGCAGTTAAAGCAGGCTACTGTGTCAGTTTTAGTTGCATCAGTTATATGGGACTGGACAAGTAGATGGGGTTCCCCTTGCCACTAGTCCTCCTTATCCTAGCACTAGTGCTTCTGATAAGGTGGCAGCAGTGCTTGCCCCAGACATTGTGGATGAAGAAGCCCATTCTTTTCCATACCCCCACCAGCAGCATCACCACCACACTAAAATCATGGGAATTAAACTATTTTTTCTTGGGGCAGGCACAGTTCAATTGTTAGCACTTGCACTGTGGACAAGGTGCTACAAGTTAGTGAACAGGAGAAAAGAGGGACCCACCAATCTACCCTCATTATGCATATGCAATATAACCTGACATGAAAATCATGTTAAACCCTCTCAAAAAGAAAAAGAAATCAAGTGCTGTCGTCCCTCCAAAGGGCACAAAGAACATGAAAGAAAAACCCACAGAAAGACAAATAAAACCCTGCCTGGAAGATTAATGATAATAAAACCTGAGTCATCGTCATCTTACTGTGCTTTGTTGTTGGAAAATACACTGTTGTCCCCCTGGCACCTTTCCTTTTTTTATTCAAGTATCCCTCCTGCGTAACTTTATAACAAGATGAAGGTATGGGTACATTCTTCCCTCCTCCTGTATTGATTACAACTTACTAATATGGTTTGCATTCTCTTTTGGAATGTTTGTAACATGGGTTCTGAATTCACTTGAGCTATCATTCTTTAATATGCAAAATGTAAAGCTGACATCATATTCCTCCAAAAGACTCGCCTGATGGTCAAATGGTCCTAGGATTAAAAAGACCTTGGATAGGCCACGCTTATCATTCCATTATTTCCTCTTGTGTTAGGGGAGATTTAATTATGACACTCATTGTTTTTTTCTACTATCAGTTTGCGGTGATTTCTAAAGTCATTATGCCATATTATCTTGTAAATTTAATGGTAAATACCTTATTCTGGTATATTGTTATAATCTTCTACCTTGTGACTCTATCTTGTTCTTGTGATCACCAAAAATATATCTGAACTTTCTCCCTTCCCATTATTGTCTACTGGTGACTTCAATATGGTGACTGGTGAGGAGCCCTACAATGATTAGACTGCAACCTCTCTCAGGTGTCTCAATGGCTCTAAAATTAAGGGATGGTGCCATCTCTTTGATTGATGGTTTATGTTGGTAGCACCCCTCTGGGTGTACCTTCTCATGCTTCTCTCTCATATTGATTAAGCCTTGGCTTTTTCATCCTTCTTAAATGGTTATAGATGTTGAGTACCTCCCCAGGGGGCCCTCTGACCATTCTCTGATTTTCCTTTCTCTTGATTATGATGCTATTCCATCAGAGCCTATTCATAGATTGTCCTCTATTGCTGTCAACTACATTTATCACCCTTGAATCATCTGCCTTCTTTACTTTCCTACTGGGAGCTTAATGTGGCCTCTGCATCCCAGTCAGTGGTTTGGGACATTGTAAGGTTGTTATTAGTGGTAATATTATGTTTTCTGATACCCCAAAATGATCACACTGTTGGGTCCACCTGGACCATATCAGAAGTGTCACTGGGGGGTGCTGGGTGAAAGCTTTTGCGTATTCCCTTAAAAAAAGTCTGCTAAAACCACATTATTGTCTGCTTATCCACAGGAAAATCCGCTTTAAAATTAAAATCTATGCATTTTTTGCCCAATGACCATTTTTTCAATGGCTAGAAAGTTATCGGCCATTGATTGTTTTTTTCGCCTTTTCATTATAAAAACATGACGTGTTTGTGGAAGTCAAACACAATTGAATCAGCTACAGAGAAAGGTAGACTGCTATCACTATGAGCAGGTTTAAAACTAATAAAAGAAGGAACTGGAAGGATCCTTATGTGTCCACTGAGTGTGAGGAGGAGGAGGAAATGAGCACAACTGAACCAGTGATGTCCAGTCCCCCTTAATCACCCCTAGGGATCCTGAGGAATTTAATGGGAAGGGAGGTAGAAAAGTGTAGTACTAGTAAGAGCAGGACAGGTCAGCTGCCTGCACCTGCTGCCAGACGTGCTGCCCCGCTGCCACCATTGCTGCCCCTGCTGCCACTAGTGTTGTGCTTGCTTGCTGTCAGTGCGGAACCTTCTGCCAACAATACTGTGCCTGCTGTTAGGTGTGCTGTGCCTGCTGCCAGTGCTGAACCTGTTGCCACCAATACTGTTCCTGCTGTCAGACATGCTGCCCCTGCTGCAGCTAAAGCTGTGCCTGCTGCCAATGCTGAAACTGCTGCTACCAATACTGTGACTGCTGTTAAACATGCTTGTCATGGTTTGACTAATCTGGTCTAACACTGGCCTGTTGATTACTGCTGCCTTTCCTTCCTTGGGTCAGGCTAATGCTTAACGAACTTGATCTCTCAGTCTCCATGGTTACTCACCTGACTGTTATCAGCCAACCCTTTCCAGGATATTTAAAGCAGCATTGTGTCTGCTTCTGGCTGCAAGTGCATTCTCCTGAGTTGCTGTTTATCTGTGCATGACCTGGCTCCCTCTGTCGTCCCTTCTGGCTCCTGACTCCTGGCTTATTCTTGACATCACTGATCTCCATATTCCTGACTGTAGCTTGTCCTGCCTTGGTTCCTAACACCGGCTTGTCTTTTGGTTTACACTCTTGGATCACGATTTTGCATTGTTTGCTTTTGTTATTTTAATAAAGGTGTTTTGCATTTTACATTTTTGTGTCTGTCTGGTTCCTGGTCTCTAACAGTACACAAAGGCCATGAACCCAGAAGGTGCAGGCAATCCGCCAAATGTTTTTTCCAGGCTGGACCAGGTAGACCAGGGCATGGACCAGTTTGAGTTAGCCCTCCAGACCTTGTTGTTCCATACTGCGCATCTGGCTTCACCACCTCAGCAACCCCCGGTGCAGGCTGCCCCTATAGCTGCTGCCACTCCTGTGCTGGCTATGAACGGTGATCCCAATGTTGCTAGAGGCATGACTGGGTCTGCCCTGCTTCCCCAGCATTATGGGGGAGACCCTAACCAGTGCAGAGGTTTCCTGAATCAGGTCGGTATCTATCTGGAGATGGTACCACAGGCCTTCCCGTCTGATAGGAGTAAGGTGGTCCTTGTGATTTCCTTACTCTCTGACAGGGCCTTGGCATGAGCTAATCCCCTATAGGAGATGCAGAAACCTATTGTATACAATTACCCTAAATTTGTGGCATTCTTTAAAAGGGTATTTGATGTACCGGCTCGCTCCACTTCGGCAAGCATCCGGCAGGGTACAAGCATGGTTTCGGATTATGCCATAGAGTTTCATACCCTGGTAGCCGAGGTTGGTTGGAATAATGAGGCTCCCGTGGCTACTTTCTGTAGCATTCAAGAGGTTAAAAACACATTTAAATCAATGGGGCCTTTGGAAGTTTTTATTTGCCCTGTATTGCCTACATACATCAGCTTTGCTGATCAATAAGAAAGTACAGCTCCTTCACAAGCATGCAAATGGTTAGCCTACTGGAAATATATTTGCTATTCACACTGTGAAAAATGTCTCCCTTATTGCAATGTTTACAAAACAAATTCTGCTACAATCTGTAGATATTTCTACGGTATACATATCTAATGGTTGCCAGTGCATACTTCATACCCAGTGTCCAAATGAAACAAAATTGTGCCAGTAGCATCCTGGATCTAGGTTTCAGATGTCTTCTGTTTGGGGCTGTTTTTTTTGTGAAGGAAAATAGGTGTTATTTTTATGTTTTCTTTTGTTGTTTTTTTGTTGTTTTTTTGTGGGGAGGGTAAGATTACAGGATAATGTCTTTTTATGGGGAGGTGCCAGGACTGGGTGGGTACCCCACACAAATGATGCAATAGATTAGCAGAAGATAAACCGCTGCTTACTATACTGTACTGTCCCATTGTGCAGATTTTAAATAGGCACAAAATGTTCATTCTGTTTTACAAGTAGGGGTGGGCGAAATTTCCCGCATGACTTTTCACAAATGCCTATTTTCCACTTTTTTCAAGACAGTTTTCTCCTTTTCGCCTATGCAAAAACATCCTGCTTTTCACCTATTTTAACAAATATGTTGCCTATTTTAACACATTTTAGCCTATATTTGCTATAGGTACTAAATTTCCCACTGTAATATCACTTCTTCTCGGGGCTGTAGTTTAGAAATAAGTGGCTGAAAGGCAAAGTTGTGAGTCCTACAGCAACATATGGCTTGAAAAATGTGTTAGCATGCAGAATGCATTTGTCCTTTGCCCACAACACTAACTTCCAGCTTATTCATGATGATGTCAAGAGATTTAAAAAAAAATCCTACAGTGTGGCAGATGTGTATTGTAGTGGTGGTGGTGGGGGACTGGCTGGTATGGTGTGATTTGTGGATGTACATAGTTTTTACTATTGTCTTGTTTGTGTCAAATCTCTACACTCCTCAGATTATTGACATACATTACTTGTCGGTCATAGCAGTGTTTCCAACTGGGGTAGATGGTGTAAACCCTTCTTCACACCCCTCCTCCACCTCCTCATCTGTGCTGCTGTTAATATATTTGTTGTGGCTTTGTCTGTCATGTGTGGATTCTGCTACCTGTACTCAGATGGTATGAGATGTTGGTTCATTTTTAAGAACGTTAGTCTCCCAACATTGCTGTTTGATAACCACATTCTGCGGTCATGACATTGTAACCAGCTGCACTGAAAACCCTAAAAAGAAGAAAAGAGTGCAGAAAATCAGAGCGCGGCTATTGAACTCCCTGATCAGCCATATATAACAGTTACACTTACTATGTGAATACTTGCCTATCGGAAACAATTCCACTACATCCGTCAGTGACCCCTTAACATTCTTTCTCCAATGTATATTTGTCTTAGACGGAGTCTTGTTCGGCAATCCCAGATGAACACCTTAAAATAGGGGGAGAGAATCTTCTCTAAGGGTAAACCGTACCAAAACAGAGACCTCTACAGACCCCTATATGGTTCTACACACCAGATGGAGATCAAGATAAAGCTTTGAGCAATTCCTTTATAACAAAACCGGATACCGGAGTGCAAAAAAAACTTGGATCCAGATTCACCAAAAATAATATATACATATATATATATGTATAGAATTTCACAGAGCAGTAATCTATATACGCATAAGGCACAAGAATCTATTAAACCTAATCTATCTAATGAGAACGATAAGGTGACTAAAACCAAAAATAATAATAAAAGTATTGTAAGCAATGAAGATCTTTCTTCTGAAAATTACCCTATAGCTTCTACTTTGTCACAGTTCCCCAGAGATTTTCAGGAATCAGTGCGGTATAGTAAAATGCAGTTTATTAAATAACAATAAAGATAACTTACAGTGGTAATAAGGCAGGAACAAGCAGATAGTCACAGCCAGCAAGTGCTGCTATCAGGAATAGTAGACTGCCAAGATTGACCACACTGCTGGAGACTAGGCCGAAGCCAATGGTAGTCTCAGATGGAACCAGGAGCTGGAACAGGAATGGAACAGGAGCAGGAACCGGAACACAAATGAGCGAGGAATACTCCTGACTCAAGTCTGCAGTCAATATAGCGAAAGCGGATACTTGACTCACTCCTGCAGTCAGTATAGAGAATGCAGATACCTGACTCAGGCCTGCAGTCAGTACAGCAAATGCAGATACCTGACTCACACCTGCAGTCAGTATAGCTAGTCCACCATAGCCCCAGGTCTGCACCAGATTGGGTATCTGCTAAATAAGGGGATAAGTCAATAGAATAGTCAGACAGAGCCACAGGTCAGCACCAGAGAGGGTAGTTGGACAAGCCAGGTTATACACAGTTCAGGTAGTCAGCCAGAGTCACAGGGGTGCACCAGATTGGGTATCCACTATAAGGATAAGGCAGGTGAATAGTCAGACAGAGCCATTGGTCAGCACCAGATTGGATGATCAGACAAGCCAAGTCATACACAGAGCCCAAGGACAGAGAACTGCTTTGTAAAACAACACAGGGGTAACTGAGTCAGGACTCAGATTGCCCTTTAAACCCCTCCTCAGGAAGTAGGTAGGAGGAGCAGGCTCAGAGGAAGGAAATAGGTAGGAGGAGACTATAGGAAGCATGGCATAAAATAGAGGCCTGCTTCACTTTGAAGCTTTGTGTCTGCAGATGACACATCTTGCTCTGATGCATACAACCCTGCCATCTTCCTGCGTCATCTGTGTGGCAGAACTGCTGCTGAAACCAAGGTAAGCTGTGACATACTTCTAATATAGGGTCGGCTTTAGCTCTACCACTGAAAAATACTCAGGAGATTCTAATACATAATATCAAAGAAACTAATATATCTCCTTCAATTATATCAAAATCTACAGATAATAACAATGCTTCTTCTGCTGTTCCTTTTTTGTCCAACGGTAAGAAGGCGAAAGAAAAGATGAAGCATATAGAGGAAAAAAGAGGAAAGAAAAGAGAATCCACCAAGGATCGAGGGGAGGAAAAGACAGAAGATCCCAAAAGAAACAGGAAAAAATAATGAAAAAAGACTTGGCACCAGGGGAATCAGGAGGTTCGATTTTTAATTTGTCATCTAAGATTATGTCCAAGCATCAGGTATCCTTGTTAGAAAAATTCGCCCCCAATTGCCCACCTGATGAGTTTTCCGTATTTTTAGACCTCAAGTGATTTTCGAGAGAATTTGCTCTACAGAGATATTTTAATAGTGAGGAAAAAATCTCATTACAACAACAAATTAGAAATATGAGAGAAAAAATCAACTCTATTTTATGTGATGAAAAAGATCTGGAAAATGTCTTAATGTTGGAAGCTCTTAGTACAGAGGAATCAATATTGATGGAGGAGGATGGGGAGAAGATACAGCATAGCTCTCTGAGAAAACACTCACAATGTTTTCCCCACCAAATATAAGGGTCCTTATGTGGAAGCCTTTTTCAGGGTAGTAAGATGAGGTAAAGGAAGGCTGCAGAAGAGCCTGGGAAGAGAGAGGATAATTTGATTAAAAAAGATAGAGAAGCTCTAAAATCCCTCTCTAAGGATCAGGAGTTAACTATAAGAGAAGCAGACAAAGGTGGGGCAGTTGCCATACAAGATACATCCACTTACCTAAATTAAGGCTTCTGTCAGGCCATCAATCATATAGCAAACCGACGTATAACCCTTTTAACATCTATAATGATCTGCTCAAGAAACTCTTAAATAAGGGGGTGAATTGCAGTTTTCCTACTATTCCCTTTTTTTTACTAATCCACTGGGTAGACCCATCATATCCGGAATTAATTCATTAACATCTAATACTTCTGCTTACATCGACTATTACCTCCAAAAATATGTGATCAAATTGCCTGCATATATTAGGGATTCACAGGACGTACTCAGTAAATTAGGGTCCGTTACATGGCAGGAGCGATATCTATGGGCTACCTTAGATGTGGCATCATTATATACATGTGTAGACCACATCCTGGGCCTTCAAGCTGTACAGTATTTTTTGGGAAAATGACACCAACTTAGTAATAGATCAAGTTGAATTCATTTTGGAATGTGTGCGCTTCACTCTCAACCATAATTTCTTTGAATTCCAAGGGGAGTTCTGCCTCCAGACTAGAGGCACAGAAATGGGGACCAGATTTTCCCCCTCATATGCTAATCTCTTTATGGGGATGTATGGCCCTGAGAGATATGGGGGGCAATCTGATCTTCTATGACCTGTACATCGATGATGTGCTAATAGTCTGGAGGAGAACTTTAGAAGAACTCAATTTATTGGTTCAACAATTTAATAATAATAACATGGGCCTCTCATTTACATTTGAAATACAGAGAGAGAATATTAACTTCTTGGATCTCAGTCTTCAGAGAAAAAAAGGTGAACTACTAGGAAGCTCCTTGTATAGAAAAGAGGTTAGTAGGAATCAATATCTAAGGGCTGATAGCTGTCACTATTGAAAATGGGTAAATAATATCCCATTTGGACAGTTTCACAGGCTCCGCAGAAACTGTAGTAACAACAAAGATTTTCACAATAAAAGTGAAGATCTAAAGAATCAATTTATAGAACGAGGATATAAGCCGAGATTTGTGCAAGCAGCCTATCAAAAGGCCTGTGAACTGGATAGGGAGAGTCTTTTAGTGACCAAATCAAGAACAGTGGCCAAAATAGAAGACCACCCACAATTATCACACAGTATAACTCAGCATCTAATCTGTTAAAAAAGTCTGTACAAAAGAACTGGAACATCTTAAAACAAGATACCCTATTAGCCAACATCATCACTAATGAAGCAAGAGTCACCTACAAAAACGCTAAAAATATTCAAAGGTTTGTAGCCCCTAACAGGCCCAAGACCATTAAAGACAAAAGGGTGCCTCTGGGTATCTTTGGGTCTAATCCACCTAAAGGGAACTTTAAATGCCTACGTGCTAGATGCTCCAATTGTGAGTTTATTTCCAACACAGTAGACAGTTTTCAAAGTCATAAAAATAAGAAAACTTTTACAATCAAAAAATTAATTACATGTAACACTACATTTGTAATATACCTGATCTCCTGTGGGTGTGGAATGCAATATATTGGTCGCACTGCCAGAGCACTTAAGGACAGATCCAGAGAACATAGGAATCTAATTAAAAAGAAAAATATGGAACATTCTGTACCAAAACACTTCAATTGTTGTCCAGACGGTGGTCTGTATCATTTTAGAATAATTGGTATAGAACATATTCCTATCTCTTTTCCTAATCGGTTCTCCACTTTATGTAAAAAGGACGCTTATTAGATTTATCATTTAGATACTTTGTCTCCTGGAGGAATGAATGAAGAATTAGAAGTCAATAACTTCATTCTGTAATGATTCTTTCCTGGATTTTATTTATAATTTTGTTTCTTCCTTTGCATGTTGTACAGCAGAACTCTTTTGAGCTGTATATCTATCAGGAATTTGTTGTGCAGTGTAACTGTAATACTTTAAACTCCTTATCCACTTATCTGTAGATTATAATATGTGCAATATTACTTACAGATTCCCTCCTTTTTGGTTATTATGTATTTAGATTAGCTTATTACATCCTGTGCATCAGGATGTTTAGTCCGGTCCTTGAGGAGTTAACTTGCATGATCCACACGGATCGGTCAGTAATGGTACACAGAACTATACATATATATTTTTTTCTCTCTTTTTCTCCCCTTTGGGATAAGATAAATCTTGTATGCATCAAAACATGTAGTCGGGCGCTTCAAGAGTTAATTTACACGGGCCGCGAGTTTTGATGCATAAAGTTTTCTCATTATATGCTATTGTTCAATACATGTCGGGATATGAGATTATCTCTGATAGTTTATAATATTCTATAAGGTTTCTTTTATTGGTGAAATAGCTCAAATGAAAATGAGTTTTGGACGTGCAATGGAATACAATAGAGGCTTGGTATATACAAGCCTCATTCTAGTGGAGAGGCAAAGTCCAAACAGGATGAAAAGAATTCACCGGGAGTTGGTTCTGGTCACTATACAAATATAAAAATGAATAGTGTGAATTAAATTTTTATCCCTTAGTGAAGTGGGTATATCACTCACGAAGCGCGAGTATTTAGAAGTATTTATACTTTTTATATTAAAATAAAAGTCCCCTTTTTTTGCACTCCAGTATCCAGTTTTGTTATAAAGGAATTGCTCAAAGCTTTATCTTGATCTCCGTCCGGTGAGTAGAACCATATAGGGGTCTGTAGAGGGTCTTTGTTTTGTTACGGTTTACCCTTAGAGAAGATTCTCTCCCCCTATTTTAAGGTCTTCATCTGGCATGTAGGAACAAGATTCCATCTAAAAGAAATATACATCAGAGAAGGAACTTTAAGGGGTCACTGACGGATGCAGTGGAATTGTTTCCGAAAGGCAATCATACAAGTATTCACATAGTAAGTGCAACTGTTACATATGGCTGATCGGGGTGTCCTATAGCCACTCTAAGATCTCCTGCGCTCTTTTCTTCTTCTTGTTTGCATAAAGCTTTGCGAGGGTGATACTGAGGACACTATTTTTAGACGCTGTGGACTGAAGACTGCATAAAGGACAACTATTTATTATATATTCAAGTAGACTTGGATAGGATAGCTATTTTTATTTTTGTTTATTGTATCTGCACTGAAAACCCTCTCAGACTCAACTCTTGCTGGAGGACAACTGAGGGTTTCCACTGCAGTACGTGTCAGTGCTGGCCACACACACTGCTTTGTTTGCCAGTATTTCAAGGGGTCATTGTTTCTGCCTAAAACCTAACTATCCTGCAAGTATGCAAAAACCATCTCACATGCAGTGGGACCACATCTAGGAGCTACACGGTGTTCCTGTGTGTCAGTTACCAACCCATACTCAGGGAGCAAGTCCCAAAGAGATGTGCTGCCACCACCATCACCACCACCAATGTTGGGTTTTTGCCACCCCTGCTGAGACCCATGTATTGCTCTGTTCTGAATGGGATATTCTGGTTGATGATGGTTGAAATGCTGTTTCTGCTGGTTGAAATGCTTTGCTGCCTTTCTTTTTACTATCCTGTCTAGATGTTTGTTGTGCCCTCACTTTCTCCCTTTTATCCTCCATGATGCAACCCTTCACTCGATCAATAAGCATGTCTCGATATTCCTTGACAGAATCTAATTCCTCAGTAGATGCTGCTGATTGTCATGACTCCTTGTTGTGACAAACTGTTGATGGCCCTTTGGCAGAAATACTGAAATTTTGTGTTTGATGCGGGGGTCCAGCATAGTGGCAAGAATGTATTCCTCGTTGCTTTTGATGGACACTATGCCAGGATCTTGTTCAAAGCACACTAGCATGTCCTTTACCAGCAGGTGCATGTCTGTGTTATCATTGTGGTAAGAATCCTCAGCCATGCTCCTCAGTTTTTTCTTCAATAAAATTATCAGTGGTAGAATTTCACTAATTACTGCCCAAATGTGACTCATCAGCATGGTTGCCTCCTCAAAGGGTTTCAGTAGCTCACATACATCACACATTAGTTGCCATTGGCCAGGTGACAAAGAGTCTCCCTCTAAAGCCTTCCAGTTTTACATGGTGTACTCACTAATGGCCTTATTTTCTTTGTACAAATGCTCTAGCATGTACATCATGGAATTCCACCTGGTAGGGACCTCCATTTCAGCTTGTGATGCTGCAGGTTGTTATGCTTTTGTATGGAGTATAGAGTGTTGCTTGTATTTTAGGAGCCACTAAAATGGGCTCAGAATTCAGTACGGTAATATAATGCAAAATATTTATTAGAATAGATCACAGCGATAAATAAGTGGTACAAGCAAAGGGTTACTAGCTGGCGATACTACTACCAGAAATAGTAGGCCTCTTGCTAGACCATAATGCGAGAGACTAGGCCGAAGCCCCTGTTAGTCTCAGCAGGATACAGGAAAGCCAACTCCTGATCCGTCGACTGGAACACTGGAACAGGCGACCACTGTGAACACTGGCTCGGCAATCTTGATCCGATGAACAGGAACACAAGGACTGCTGGACTGGAGAACTGACCCACTCCTGCAGTCAGTCAAACCAGCAATACCACACCTTTGCTGATCCACGTCTGCAGTCACCGCTAAGAGACCCTGTGACTCTGCCTGCAGTCACTATATCAGACCCCTGTGACTCACTCCTGCAGTCACATATAAAGACCCTGTGGCTCACACCTGCAGCCACCACACGAGACCCTGTGACTCATGCCTGCAGTCACTACACCAGACCCTGTGACTCTGCTTGCAGTCACTATATCGAGACCCTGTGACTCACGCCTGCAGTCACCAATCAGACCCTGTCCACAACAGTGGTCTGTCTTAAGCCAATAGCACAAATTGATCACAGTAAGGGATACTCGTGATCAGTGGGTCATACACAGAGAGTGTTCTCGTACTTAGCTGGGTCATACACAGAGAGGGTTCTCTTACTATCACAGTGCCTGTGATCTAGCTGTCACTCTCTTCTATGGTTGAGGGTGATTTGTTCACTTGGTTTGGCCCGCCCCTTGGTTTCCTTTTTATACCTGACTATTCCATCTGTCAGGTGCCCTTTCGTGGTGTTTCTGAGCCAGTTGTTCTGTTGCTGCGTTTCTGATTCCTGTGTACCGATTTGGCTTGCCCTGACCATTCTCCAGTGTTCCTGCTTGTGTATGACCCGGCTCGTCTGACTACCTCCTTCGGACCTCGACTCTGCTTGGCTGACGTTCCTGCTTGTGTATGATCCGGCTTGTACGACTACCTCCTACGTGCTCCGATCCGGCCCGGCTGACTTCCTCCTGCAAGATCAACCTACAGCGTGTTCCAGAAGACCTACGTTCCGGTTGTCGCCGTCGTGACATTATCATCCACTGTTCCAGTACTTGTGTGGCTGTCTTGCCTGGTGTTACTTCGTGCAGTGCAGTGTTACAATCGTGCAGAGCTGTGTACGCCTCACTCAGACAGCAGAGCTGTGCTACTGCAGAAAAGCCTTGTGTAAACGTGCCTTTTAACCCTACCAGTGCTGCCTCGGTCCCACTCTCCTTACTCCAGTGTGAGCCTCGTTCCTAATGATACTCCTGCTGAATTGGCCGCTCTCCATCGGCAACTCGGTACCATCCCAGTAGAGTATTCACTTCCGATTAGGCCGGTTGGGCGCTTTGGCTCTCTCTCTCTCTCGTATACACTGGGCGATTCCGTTATACCGAGTGGTGGCGGGCACAGGCTTCAGCACTAGCATTCCGGTACTACTTCAGTTGGGCTATTGGCCCTGTGTCGTTACACTCAGTCCGGTAGAGTCTGAGGAGGCTTGGGAGCTCTTGCATTGCAGGCCGGTTCGATACACGCCCGTGGGGCTATATCACTTGCACTAGCAGTAGCCATTCCAGTAGGTACGCCCGTGGGGGCTATTGGGCTCTGCTTTACTACACACCGTGGCGAGACAGTCCTTATCCACTTTATGGTGAACATTTCTTCAGCACAGCTTATCTACACCTCGGGCGTGCCAAACATCCACTCAAGAGACTGATCATAATCAAGGACTTAACCCTCTGTGGTTACCTTAAGCTCAGCTTACTTACACCCAGGGCGTGCCAAACAGTTCCTTGTGAAACTGTTATTTATCCAGGACTTAACCCTCTGTGGTTATACCCCTTCCTCTGCGGTACATTTGTACTTATATTCTGTTTGTGCATCTACATTTGTATTTTCCAGTCACTATCGTTGATGTACACCCAACCGCCACTAGAGGGCGACCTTATGTGTTATTATTGCTAAATAAAACTGTGTTTTATTTTACATACTGGTCTGAGCATCTTTAAAAACCGTGACAGTACGAAAGGGCCATTACCTCAGACAGTAAGGGCGAAGGTAACACTCAAAACATCCACTGGAGAATGGATGCCCATGAGCAGCACTTAGATCAATTGGCACTGGCTCTACAAACCCTGCTTGAGCGTATGATACACCTAGACAAGCCTAATCCGAATCCGGTGGTCTCCCCAGTCTTGACACCGGACAATCCGCCTCTTGCTCCTCCTACTTGTGTCAGAGGCTTAACGGCTACGGCGCCGTTACCGTTGAGATATGATGACGAGCCTTCCCTATGCAGGGGCTTCATTAACCAGTTAGAGATCTATCTGGAATTAACGCCCCAGGCTTTTCCTAACGACCGTAGCAGGGTCGGTTTCATGATATCGCTACTAACTGGCAAGGCTTTGGCTTGGGCGAACCCCTTGTGGGAAAGTGCCAGACCTTGCACGCTGAACTTTAACGAATTTGTAAGAAAGTTCCGCCGTGTGTTTGAGGTACCTGGTAGAGTGGCCTCCGCTGCTAAAAAACTAATGGAGATACAGCAGGGCGAACGTTCCTTGGGCAGTTATGCAATAGAATTTCGGACCCTGGCTGCGGAGGTGGGCTGGAACGATGAGGCATTATTGGCAGCCTTCGCTAAGGGGCTCTCCGAAACAATCAAAGATGAAATTGCTGCCCGGGATGTACCCTGTGACCTAGATGAATTCATTGACTATGTAATGATCATTGACTCTTGTATCAGGGAGAGAAGGTTGGCACGAAAGGCAACTTCCAGGAAGCATGGGCAGAACTGCTGCTTTGACCCACCCTCTCCACCCTTTCCTCCTGAACGCACGGGAGAGGCAGCAGAGCCAATGCAACTGGGTTTCACTAGACTCTCCAATGAGGAGAGGTCTTTTTGTAAAAAGCATGGTCTTTGTCTTTATTGTGGCAAACAGGGGCACCTTTTGCGCAATTGTCCGGTAAGGCCGGGAAACGCACGCACCTAGGGTACCTTGGGGGACAGGCCCTAGGTGGTGTACAACAGTCCCCAGATCCTAACATTGCTAAACCCACCATCCAGGTGACGTTCTCTTGGGCAGATAAGGGCGCAGACACCTTGGCACTGGTGGACTCTGGTGCAGCCGGATACTTTATGGACCAATCTTTCGCAGACTTGCACAATATTCCTCTATGCAAAAAGGAATGTCCGTTGGCAGTGGAGGCCATTGATGGCAGACCATTGGAACCAGCCTTTATTACTATGGAAACCATTCCTATCTCTATGTCAGTTGGGGCTCTCCACAAAGAGGAGGTTCAGTTTCAGATTATCCGCTCTCCTCACCATGCAGTCATATTGGGGTTTCCATGGTTGCTTCGGCATAATCCTCAATTTGATTGGCGAACATGCGAAGTCAGTGCCTGGTCCGATTACTGTAAAGTAAACTGCCTATCCCTCCCTGTGAAAATTATGTGTACCTCCCCTGCTATACCAGTTGAATATGGGGAATTCAGTGATGTATTCAGCAAGGGGGAGGCTAGCGCATTGCCCAAGCACAGACCCTACGATTGCGCTATTGATCTGCCTCCTGGTGTGTTTCCTCCGAGGGGTCGAACTTACCCACTGTCTTGCGAAGAGAACAGGGCAATGGAGGAGTACATTGAGGACGCTCTTGGTAGAGGAATTATTCGCAAGTCTAACTCCCCGGCTGGTGCCGGATTCTTCTTTGTTAAGAAGAAAAATGGCGAACTTAGGCCATGTATAGATTACAGGGGGCTTAATAAGCTGATGCCCAAGAACGCATACCCTATTCCACTCATCACTGAGTTATTTGACAGATTGAAGGGCTCTTCTGTCTTCACCAAACTTGATTTACGAGCTGCTTACAATCTAGTAAGAATCAGAGAAGGTGATGAGTGGAAAACGGCATTTAATACCAGAACGGGGCACTACGAATATCTGGTAATGCCATTTGGCTTATGTAATGCACCTGCGGTATTTCAGGAGCTGATCAATGACATCTTGCATGACATGCTTCAGTCCTGTGTGGTGGTATATCTGGACGATATATTGATTCATTCCTCTACGCTCTCCCAGCATATTAAAGATGTCACGCAAGTTTTGTCACTACTCAAGGCTAATAAGCTGTTTTGCAAATTGGAAAAATGCGAGTTCCATATGTCACAAGTACCATTCTTGGGGTTCATAATCTCGAAGGATGGAATCGCTATGGACCAAGAGAAGTTGGCAGTGGTATTGCAGTGGCCTCGCCCTAAAGGGTTAAAAGCGATTCAGCGCTTTTTAGGGTTTTCCAACTATTATAGAAAATTCATACGCAACTTTTCCACTATTGTGAAACCCTTGTCTGACTTAACTCATAAGGGCGCTTCTCCCTCTCAGTGGTCCGAGGCCGCTGATAATGCGTTTGAGACCTTAAAATCTGCCTTTGCGTCTGCTCCAGTACTGTCCCATCCCAATCCCTCCCTGCCTTTTACTTTGGAGGTCGACATCTCTGAAGTTGGGGTTGGGGCAGTGCTCTCCCAGCGTCCTGTGGGAGGTGGTATCTTGAAACCTTGTGGGTTTTTTTCTAAAAAGTTGTCTAGCGCACAAAGTCACTATGAGATTGGCGACAGAGAGTTATTGGCTATTATTCTGGCATTGAAGGAGTGGCGCCACCTGTTGGAGGGTACTAAGAACCCAGTATTGATCCTGACCGATCACAAGAACTTGACATATCTCTCTGAAGCTAAGAGGTTGTCTTCCCGTCAGGCCAGGTGGGCACTCTTTTTGTCCCGATTTAACTTTGTGGTATCATACCTTCCAGGGTCTAAGAACGTCAGGGCAGATGCATTGTCTCGTCAGTTTGCATCGGACACTGACAGGGAGGAGGAGCCGGTACCCATCATTCAGCCTGACCGTATTTCGGCTACCATCCGCACTAGTATAACCTCACCTCTGGGAGAGGAGATTCTGGGGTCTCAAGCTAGGGCTCCACCTGAGACTCCAGTTGGCAAATGCTTTGTGGAGGAGCCTTTTCGCACTCGCCTTTTGGATACCTATCATTCCTCTAGGGCTGCCGGGCACATTGGCAGGGATCAACTGGTATGGTCTCTTTCGCAATTATTCTGGTGGCCGACGCTCAGAGCCGATTGTTCCGCCTTTACTGCCGCCTGTGCCACATGTGCCCGTGCCAAGACCCCCAGGCATCTTCCAGTGGGTTTGCTCCAACCTGTGCCTAATGGAGAAAGGCCCTGGTCCCACATTTCTATTGATTTTATGGGAAAATTGCCTAATTCGAGGGGGTTTACATTTATACTTATGGTGGTTGATCGGTTCTCCAAAATGGCTCATTTTCTGCCACTCAGAGGGCTTCCATTGGCTCAGGAACTAGCTAAGGTGTTTGCTAGTGAAGTGTTTCGTTTGCACGGGGTACCCAGAGTGGTGGTCTCTGACCGTGGGAGTCAATTCGTGTCCAGGTTCTGGAGGGCATTCTGTGGCATGATGGGCATTCAATTGTCCTTCTCTTCCGCCTACCATCCCCAGACCAACGGAGCCGCTGAGCATGCCAACCAGGGATTGGAACAGTTCCTGCGCTGTTTTATTACTGATCATCATGACAATTGGGCCGACCTGTTGCCATGGGCGGAGTTTGCCAGGAACTGTGCAGTTAACTCATCGTCCGGGAGCTCCCCGTTCTTAATCAATTATGGGTTTCTGCCAGGTTTGCTCCCGGACTCGTTTCAGTCTCAGCAGATTCCGGGTTTGGATGAGCATATGGAGCAGCTCCGTTCCACATGGGCACAGGTACAAAGGACCCTCAGTCAGTCCTTCCAGCGACATCAGAGATATTCCAATCGTAAACGGCTGCCAGCGGTCTCTTTCCAGGTTGGGGACAGGGTATGGCTCTCGTCTAGAAACCTTAACCTGCAAGTCCCTTCGAATAAGTTGGCTCCCCGGTTTATTGGTCCATTTAAAATTATCCGCAAAATTAATCCTGTCTCCTATGCATTGGAACTTCCACCATCTATGCGTATTCACAATGTCTTCCATGTATCTCTGTTAAAACCTCTGGTTTGCAATCGTTACACGACCACCCCGGTGGTTCCTGGGCCGGTGTACGTCCAGGGGCAAGAGGAATACGAGGTGCAGAGCATTGTGGATTCTAGGCGACTTAGAGGGAAGTTGCAATACCTGGTCCATTGGAGGGGATTTGGCCCGGAGGAGCGCTCTTGGGTTGATCAGAAGGACCTTCATGCGCCCAGACTGGTGCGCAACTTCCACTCCAAGTACCCTCAGAAACCTAGGCCTCCAGTGGGGAGAGGGGGTCTTTGAGGGGGGGGGGTACTATCACAGTGCCTGTGATCTAGCTGTCACTCTCTTCTATGGTTGAGGGTGATTTGTTCACTTGGTTTGGCCCGCCCCTTGGTTTCCTTTTTATACCTGACTATTCCATCTGTCAGGTGCCCTTTCGTGGTGTTTCTGAGCTGGTTGTTCTGTTGCTGCGTTTCTGATTCCTGTGTACCGATTTGGCTTGCCCTAACCATTCTCCAGTGTTCCTGCTTGTGTATGACCCGGCTCGTCTGACTACCTCCTTCGGACCTCGACTCTGCTTGGCTGACGTTCCTGCTTGTGTATGATCCGGCTTGTACGACTACCTCCTACGTGCTCCGATCCGGCTCGGCTGACTTCCTCCTGCAAGATCAACCTACAGCGTGTTCCAGAAGACCTACGTTCCGGTTGTCGCCGTCGCGACATTATCATCCACTGTTCCAGTACTTGTGTGGCTGTCTTGCCTGGTGTTACTTCGTGCAGTGCAGTGTTACAATCGTGCAGAGCTGTGTACGCCTCACTCAGACAGCAGAGCTGTGCTACTGCAGAAAAGCCTTGGGTAAACGTGCCTTTTAACCCTACCAGTGCTGCCTCGGTCCCACTCTCCTTACTCCAGTGTGAGCCTCGTTCCTAATGATACTCCTGCTGAATTGGCCGCTCTCCATCGGCAACTCGGTACCATCCCAGTAGAGTATTCACTTCCGATTAGGCCGGTTGGGCGCTTTGGCTCTCTCTCTCTCTCGTATACACTGGGCGATTCCGTTATACCGAGTGGTGGCGGGCACAGGCTTCAGCACTAGCATTCCGGTACTACTTCAGTTGGGCTATTGGCCCTGTGTCGTTACACTCAGTCCGGTAGAGTCTGAGGAGGCTTGGGAGCTCTTGCATTGCAGGCCGGTTCGATACACGCCCGTGGGGCTATATCACTTGCACTAGCAGTAGCCATTCCAGTAGGTACGCCCGTGGGGGCTATTGGGCTCTGCTTTACTACACACCGTGGCGAGACAGTCCTTATCCACTTTATGGTGAACATTTCTTCAGCACAGCTTATCTACACCTCGGGCGTGCCAAACATCCACTCAAGAGACTGATCATAATCAAGGACTTAACCCTCTGTGGTTACCTTAAGCTCAGCTTACTTACACCCAGGGCGTGCCAAACAGTTCCTTGTGAAACTGTTATTTATCCAGGACTTAACCCTCTGTGGTTATACCCCTTCCTCTGCGGTACATTTGTACTTATATTCTGTTTGTGCATCTACATTTGTATTTTCCAGTCACTATCGTTGATGTACACCCAACCGCCACTAGAGGGCGACCTTATGTGTTATTATTGCTAAATAAAACTGTGTTTTATTATACATACTGGTCTGAGCGTCTTTAAAAACCGTGACACTTATTTAGCCGGGTCATACACAGTGCGGGTTCTCATAAATAGCCAGGTCATACACAGAGTGGGTTTTCGTAGATAGCCAGGTCACACACAGAGCCCAAGTACTTCACCTAATAACAACAATGCAAGGGCGACTGAGCCAGGACTCAGTCTGCCTTTTAAACCCCTCCACAGGAAGTAGGAGGAGCAGCTCAGAGGGAGGAAGTAGGAAGTAGGTAGGAAGAGACTACAGGAAACAAACAGATAAAACAGAGGCCTGCTGCATGCTAGAAGCCTCGCGCCTGTAGATGCTGCTGCAAACAAGGTAAGCTGAAACTGTAACAAATAGTAACCATATCTCTGAGGGTTTCGGATTCTGCCTACAATCTGGTCACAACTAAATTTAGCACATGCGCAATGCAGGGCACATGCACCATACCATCTATTCTCAAAGCAGTGATTATGTTGGAGCCATTATCAGCAGACACAAAACCAGCTTTTAAGGAGTGGGGTACAAGCTATTCTTTTATCACCTGTTCTATCTTACATAGACTGTCTCTCAAAACTCTGCATGCACAAGGTGGAGAGGTGATGGTATGGGCTATCCTGCTGCTGCCTTTTAATCGCACTGCTACAACCAGAAGCACGATTACCGGCTTTAACATGATGCTGTAAGCTAGTGTTGTCCACTGTTGGTGATTGGAGGGAAACCCAGTGAGCAGTCACAGACATATAGTCTGCATTCTGCCCAATTGTCCACATATCTGTTGCCTGGTGGATTTTCTTGCCATACATACTTTTCAGCCCTTTGTACAATTCAGGCACAGCCGTCCTGCAAAATAACTGTGGCCTGCGATGACTCCTTGTTGTGACAAACGACTGATGGTCCTTTGACAGAAATTCAGAATTTTTTTGCATGAAGCATGGGTCCAGCAAAGTGGCAAGAATGTATTTGTAATTGCTTTTAATGGACACTATTCATGGATCTTTTTCAAAGCAGACTAACATGTCCTTTACCAGCTGGTGAATGTGTTGTCATTATGGTAAGATTCCTAAGCCATGCTCCTAATTTTTTTCTGCAATAAAAATATGCAAATCCCAGCATGGTTGCCTCCTCAAAGGGTTTGAGCAGCTCACATACATCACACATAAGTTGTCATTGGCCAGGTGACAAAGCGGCTCCTTCCAAAGCCTTCCAGTTGTGCATGGTGTACTCGTTAATGGCCTTATTCTGCTCCTACAAATGCTCTAGCATGTACAATGTAGAATTCCACCATGTAGGGACTTCCATTTTAAGCTGGAGAATGGGCAGGTTGTTACACACTTGTATGGAATATATAGTATTGCATGGACTGTAGGAGTGGCTAAAATGGGCACCGATTTTGCAGGCAATAGTAAGCATCTCTCTGAGGGTTTTGGATTCTGCCAGGAATCTGGTCACAACTAAATTTAGTACATTGGGAAAGCATGGCAAATGCACTATATCACCTATTTTTAAAGCAGTGGTTATGTTGGAACCATTATCAGCAGACACAAAACCAGCTTTTAAGGAGTGGAATACAAGTCATTTCTCTAACACCTGCTCTACTGTATCTAACCTATCTATGGCTTTGTGGAACTGTCTCTCAAAACTCTGCATACACAAGGTGGCATTCAGATGGTATAGGCTATCCTGCTGCTGCTGTTGCCTTTTAATCACACTGCCACAACCAGAAGCACGATTACTGGCTGTCACCTGATGCTGTAAGCTAGTGTTGTCCACTGTTGTTGGTGGGAGGGAAACCTAGTGAGCAGTCACAGTCATATAGTCTGTACTCTGCCCACTTGTCCACATATCTGTTGTCAGGAGGATTTTCTTGCCATAAACACTTTTCAGCCCTTTGCCCACCACATTAACTACCTGCTTGTACAATTCAGGCACAGCCATCATGGAAAAATAACTGCGGCTTGGGATATGCCAGGGTAGAGCTACACATGACATCAGTTCTCTGAATCCTCAATTTTCTACAAAAGAATATGACAGCATGTCCACTGCCAACATCTTGGCAAACTTGCCATTACACAGGCATACTTTGGGATTGTTTTTTTAAATTTTTGACTCACAAAATTAACTGTTGGCAGTAGCACTATCTGACATCTAAATAACATCAATACTTCTCTTTTCTGCCCCAGAACCCAGGAAACTTTTTGGAGTGCTTCTGCTGCTGCTTCTAGTTGTGGCACCTCTGACCTGCTGATAGTGTGTCTCCCAGTCAGACCTGTGGTAGTGCTTCAGGTGGGATCTCATAGAGGAGGTGCTTAGGTGTGAGCCTGCTTTCCCCCTGCTCATGTGCTTTTTGCACAGACAACAGATAGCAACATGCTTAGCTTGAGGATTCTGAATGAAGTTTCACCATACTGTGGACTTCACGGACTGAGGGGTTCCTAAGGGGCTGCTGCTACTACTGCTGGGGCTAGATGTTGATGAAGTTCTACTGCTGCTACTACTAGGTGTCAAAGCAGCACTTCTAGCAGCAGCAGAGGCACTCATAGTATCTAACATTGTGGATGTTAATAACCTGTGTAGCTGTTGTAGTTGCTGTTGAGTACTCAACACAGGTGTGCATAGCTGAGTGGGACCTGGACTTGGAAGAGACGATGATGCTGATGATGACTGACAGGATGGCTGTATACTTTTTGCCATCTTTAATTGTCCAGGGTCAGACTTTCCAATGTTTTTCTCAAATAGTTTATAGACAGGTACAGTGATTCTTTTCAGTGGTGGAAGATTCAGCCTTTAACTTTATTGCTATGTCATCATCTTCACTCTCAACTTCATCTGTATCTGAACAAGATAAGTATGCTGGAGGGATATAGTATAGATCTGCATCATCAGTCATCATCATCATCATTAGGTCATCCTCAGAATAGTATCACCTGCCACTTATTGCCCACTACCCTAATGTTGCTCTAAGCTTTTAACAGTCTAAACAATTACTTTTTACTTTTACTTTCATAAAGTTTGCTACTAGTTTCAGTATAATTGTTTTGGTGCTTGTTTGTCTCACTATCTGATACAGCAGGCGGTTCAGCTGCTACACCTTCCGCTATTATGCTATTGCCATCATCAACACAAGAATACGACTTGTTGTCGTCTTCAGTGTTCTTCTTATATGTCTTCTCATATTTTTTTGTACTGGCATTGGAGGTGCCAGAAGTTTTGGTGGGATCATGACAAACTGCATCCTTCCTTGGAGGAGAGTCATCATCATCATTTATTGCATGTGCTGCAGCAACCATTGCTGAAGTCAGTTTTTGAACTATTACTTTACTCTCACGTTCTTGCACTTCTCCACCTTTCCCCCTTCCCCTGCCCATTGTGCCTTTGCTGTACATTACTCAACTACTGTGTGTTTTTACACTACAGTACACTACACAACTGATGGAGTGTGATGTCTTGCCATAGCCCTATCTTATAACAGTCAGTCCAAAAAAAAAGCAAGCAACTTGGTCCCCAGCTGCCTGTGTCTTGACAGTCAGTCACATGGCATTTTGGGATATTTGGGGTCAACCTCCTTCCTTCCTCCTTCTCCCCAGACTCTCCTAATACAGAGAACAATGTCCTACCTAACAGACTCCCTAAACTAAATTTCAATTCCTCTTTATTTGCCTATCTTCATTAGCTCAAAAAACGTGCTGCTTTCGCCTCACAAACACAGAATGACATGCTGTAAGAGACTGACACCATATTATATGGCTGTAGAAAAGTAGAGAAAACTTTTATGTGGTGGGGAATCACTTTTCTTCCCATTGATTTCAATGCAAGTTGAAAAACTGCACTTTTCACAGGAAATTATTAGCCAAGCAGAAAGAGCCATTATTTGCCGATTTTGGATCGAAGCAAAATTTTTCACCCATCCCTAGTAGTAACAGAGATGGTGAAGCGGCTGGTGGGACTAGCATTAGGGGAGCATTAGGGGAAGTAATGCAGAGCATCCAGACTAGTGGTCAAGGGAGCCCACACCATTCCCATGACCCTTGGATTCCCCATCCCTCCACATCATTGTCCAGGTGGAACATGATCCCATAGAAGGCAGAATTGATGCCTAGCAGAAATAATAGCACCACCACCGCCAGGAGCACAGATCAGCTGCCTGTGCCTGCTGCTAGTGCTGCCAGTCTGCCTTCTTCAGGTGAACAAGAAATGGAACATCCTCCAACTAGTGAGATGTCTATAATAGAGCAGCAGCAGCATGGAGGGACTGGTAATGGTAGTGATGACAATCGTGGAGAAGTTGGGGTGGAAGAGACACTGATGGCCTTTTTAGCTGTCACAGGAACCCCATGGCCCTTGGCTCCTGGAGGGGCCTGGGGGTCAGCCCCCTCCCTACAGATCATGGATTCCACTCACGGGGAAGCGCCTTTGCCAGCTTACCAGTCCCCTCTCGGGTCTAAGTCACACTGTGCTTATTGGGGGCACAGGGTGACTGGGAAAACCCACCTGGTCTGCCCAAAGCAGACCCAACAGACTAATCAGCCCTGAGGGCTGTGTGCACCTCACCAGGACCAACCTACAGACTCTGTGGACTGTTTTAACCAGTGTTACTGGAGTTAATATTGCTATGTAGAACTTTGGGACGTTATATTGGCGGACAGCTATGCCAAAAAAATAATAGACTGCTTTCAGGGGACTGGGCCATTAGGGGTTAATTATTTGAGTCGGGCCAAGGATGTTGCAAATGTATATTGCAGTCCCTCAAGCCTTTTGTTTCATTGTTCACCCTCACCCAAGCTCTGTGTGTATTGTAGCCACTTATCACGGTACCCGTGCTCCCCTTGTTACTTTTCCTGTCAGTCTACACTGTGATTGCTCCCATTGGTTGTCATGTGTTTGTCCTGCCCAGTATGGTCTTTATATACTGGGCTCTGGCACCCATCCGGTGCCCTTTCGTGGTGTTCCTGTACCAGTGCTTGTTTCTGCTCAGTGATTCCCAGTGTACCGACTTGGCCTGCCTGACTACTCTGCATCTTGTCTCCTGTCTGTGTACCGACCTGGATCGCCTGACCACTCTTCTGTGCCTGCTCCTGTGTACCGACCCGGCTTGGCTGACGTTCCTGCTCCTGTGTACCGACCCGGCTTGGCTGACGTTCCTGCTCCTGTGTAGCGACCCGGCTTGGCTGACGTTCCTGCTCCGTGATTCGACCCGGCTTGGCTGACGTTCCTGCTCAGTGATTCGACCCAGCTTGATTGGCATTCCTGCTCTGGCGGCCTCTGTGTCGCCTTGGCGACATTCTGATCTTGCAGGCAATCCAGTCTCCATTACTGGTTCTGCAGAGTGCAAGTGTCAGTCTCCGTTACTGCTCCTGCAGAGTGCAAGTGTCTGCCTCCGTTACTGCTACGGCAGTGTGCCATTGGCCTAGTCTCCATTACTGCTCCTGCAGAGTGCAAGTGTCTGCCTCAGTTACTGCTCCTGCAGTGTGCAATTGTCTGCCTCCGTTACTGCTACGGCAGTGTCCTCCATTATTCAATTCCTGATATTACTCTGGCAGTTCACGTTTTCTGCTAAACTGTTTCTGGGCGTTACGTATCCTTAAGCTCTCTATATGGAGAGAGCTCTATCACAGAACTCTCCGCACATGGGACTGTTTACATTCCTTGAAGGCCACTAACCCATGCAGTACCTTTCTCCTGGGAACCCAACATATTCTGCCTGACCTGTGTCAGTATAGACTGCTATGGACATTATGGTTATACTGGACCTGTGTAGGCATATGTATATGTAACCTGTCGTGTGTCTGTATTATTCTGCTTATATACTACAGGACCTGTGAGGGTTATTATTCTATTGTGATTTGAACAAAACTGTGTTTTATCCTAAACCACTGTGTCTGTGTGTCGAACAAACCGTTACACCACTCCAGTCATTGTAGGTCTGTGAACTGTACTGAGACCCCCTGTGGTGTGCTAACTGTCACGGTTTATTATGACTCTCAGACACAAGTTTTAGGTAAAAATCAATTTTATTGAAATAATAAATTGATAACGTACGATGGCAAACACATACATACAGCTACATACAGAATATAACAAGACAGAATGCAGACTCTACCGGTCCTGTCAATATACCGGACAGGACAGTCTGAAGAAGCAGAATGTTAGGCTCTACCGGCCTTGCCAGTACCAGGTAAGGCAACCTGCAGATGGAATAGCATAACGGTTCTACCAGCCTTACCAAATTACCGGGCAAGGCAGCCTCAAAAGATTCACAATGTAGGCTCTACCGGCACTGCCAATACCGGGTAAGGCAACCTCAGATGGAATGTGGCAAAAGGTTCTACCGGCCTTACCAATACCGGGCAGGGCAGCCCAGAGATAGTAGCAGCAGTCAGATGGTAATGGCAAATTGACAGGATCGTAAGCAACCCAGTGTACACACACTGAGACCACCAGGGAGTAGTAAAGCCGCAAGACTTTGGAGCAAACCAGCGTCTGCACGCTGGGACCAACACAGGATTGTATAGCCGATAGGCTTTGGAGCAAACCAGTGACCGCACACTGGTGTAACAAGCGAGTTTGTCTAGCCGCAAGGCTTTGGAGCAAACCAGCGTCCGCACGCTGGGACCAACACAGGATTGTATAGCCGATAGGCTTTGGAGCAAACCAGTGACCGCACACTGGTGTAACAAGCGAGTTTGTATAGCCGCAAGGCTTTGAAGCAAATCAGCGTCCGCACGCTGGGACCAACACAGGATTGTATAGCCGATAGGCTTTGGAGCAAACCAGTGACCGCACACTGGTGTAACAAGCGAGTTTGTATAGCCGCAAGGCTTAGGAGCAAACCAGCGTCCGCACGCTGGGACCAACACAGGATTGTATAGCCGATAGGCCTTGGAGCAAACCAGTGACCGCACACTGGTGTAACAAGCGCGTTTGTATAGCCGCAAGGCTTAGGAGCAAACCAGCGTCCGCACGCTGTTACCAACACAAGACTGTACAGCCGATAGGCTTTGGAGCAAACCAGTAACCGCACACTGGAGTAACTAACAATGTCGCCGACGCGACCGGGCAGGAGGTCGCCAGGATACAGGAGACAGGCGATGAGATGACAGGAACCAGCAACGATCAGTCAGGTCAGGAAACAGCAGAGAAGAAGAACCGCAGGAACTGCATCACCAGAGACTAGGCCGGAACCAGGACTGGAACAACACAGCAGGCAGGAAACACTGGAACAGTAGAGATCAGGAACTCAGGAACACATGAGATCAGGAACTCAGGAACACTGGAACAGAGGCCCAGCTATCACTAGCAAGTGATAGCAAGAAGGTCAGAAACAACACGAAAGGGCACCCAAAGGGTGCCCAATCCAGGTTTAAATAGGCAATGAGAGGCGGGCTATCTGCAGACAGCCAATAGCAGCCCCCTACTGGTGACAGACAAGGAACTGCAGCAATCACGGGCACCGTGATACTAACCTAATCACGTCTAGCCCTTTGTATTGTGTTGTACCATTTGTTGCTAGCCTTTTGTGTAGTAATGCAATCATGTCTGTGTTATTGTAATTGCTGGGACCTTCTGTTGTTGGCCCTTTGTCTTGTATATTGTGATTATATTATCCCTGTGACTCACCTATTGTATCCTGCCTGCCCATGTATTTCAATGTAGGTTTTGTGTATAAATATGTGTGGTTTGTTCCAATAAAGCCAGTTGTTATTCTACCCCAAGACATTGGTGTTGTCTGATGCTTGGGGAAAGTTTGCTGTATGCAGAGTGTGTGCTCTTGGTACCCTGACACTAGTTTTGTCTAGTTTAGGGTATATTGTGGTATGCTGTTGGATGTCCATCTAGCTCGTAGTGGAAGAAGTGATCATTGAAGGGGACACCAAGGCTGGGTGTCTGCTGGTACCATCACAAGGTCAAACTGAGAAGGAATGGTAGACAGGGTTGGGAATGGACATCACTGCCACCACCACTACCAGCAGTGACCTTTTGGAATTTGTTGAGTTTGCTACTTCTCTGTTTACTGCTGCTGTTGATTTACAAGGGCAGCGGGATGCTGAAGAGCAGGCTAGTGTGCCATAGATCGGATCTAATTGAGGAGGTTCCTAGGTGTGAACCTGCTCTTTCCCTGCTCACATGCTTTTTACACAGACAACAGATAGCAACATGCTTAGCTACTTTACTCTACTTTATGAGCTTGTGTTCTCTAGCTCAAAAATGTGCTACTGTTTCTTCATCTAACACAGAATGGCATGCTGTGGAAATGTGCCACACTTTTTATGTTATGTCCATGGAAAATAAGGGAAACTTACCTTGTGGTCAGTAGAAATTCAGTCTTTCCATTGATTTCTCTGGAATAGGTGTGAGTTTCATATGCATCAATCATTTTATTTGATTAATGCTTAATTTATCAGTAGGTTCTCATGGAAAAATGTGAATTCCATTATCAGACAAGGGCTTAACATGAAAATGGCCATGCCATTAGAACTGTAGCCTTGTTTAATTACTCAAGTCATATAATGTGTTGCAAAGTGAGCTTAAATTGAAAGCATCACTTGTAAACAAATGACCCCCAGCATTATTCCCTTGTGAGTGCACAACATGTATAAAATATGACAGAACTGAGGGTATGATTATGTACTGTTTAGTGTACTTTTTTAAAACCTTTGAATGCAACAGAGGTGCATAATGCACATCCCTATGACACTCAAAGGGTTAAGGGAGTGATGCTGTTCTTATCCTCTCCAATCTCCTACTGACCAAGTGGGGCAGCACAGAGCATGTTCTCTGAATTCAGGATTGTTGTACTGCTGATGATGTGCAAGGGAGGGCATCCCTTCCACATCAACAGCAGTTCGACAACCCTGTATGCAAACGGGGACCTTCTTCTCCCCTCCACTTGCATCCTAAATTTTTTGTGCATATGGCAATGTGTGTCTACATCTAAATATTGAAGTGCTTTGAACACACTGACAACATTATACAGCCACAGCATTTACTTTTAGTGCAACTCCCCCACTGAATTGTTATATAGGAAGAATAATTGTTACTACATACATGGATGCAATTGTGGACATGCATTGGCCACTATCCTACTTCTGGTAATTATACATTAAAAAAAGAACAATTCACTGGAATCAAAGCATGTTATGTTGTACATTCAGAAAAAGCAATGACATAACATATCCTATATAATAATTCGCTAAGTTGTGTGTAACGCCCGACATGCGCAGTAGACACTGCTGCGCGCGTGTCACTCATGAGCAGTAGAGACCGCCAGCGCCACGGCTGATACAGAGCTGGGCGCTCCGAAGGAGCGTCCAGCTCTGTATCAGCCGAGGCGCGGGCAGTCTCCACTGCGTGTGACTGCCCCGCGACCGGCTGCCAGAGGCACTGTGGCCCGTGTAACGGGCTGTTCAACTAGTTAATACATATTCTCCTATATGAATGTAACATCCTTACACTACAAATATGGTCGATGTGTATATAAATACGAGTAAAAAGAGAGATAAGTTACCATTATTTAGATTTTTTATATTTCCTGTTAAAATGTTACTGCTATATACAGATGTAGTGGTCTCTACCATCTTTCTGAGATAAGCCATCTTTATGTGGCAAATAGTATTGCAGCTTGTTTCTCAATTCTCTCTGTTTCTGCAGGACACAAAATGTGAAAACTCCCTAAAAAATTAATTAACATTTTGAATACCAATGCATTGAAAGCAATATGTTGCACACCACTCTGACACAAAAAGGGTTAAGTTACATGATATTACATAGTTTAACCCTTATTGCCCGATGATGTGCCAGGACCATCTCCAGCCCTTTGTGACCGGAGAGCATGATGGTCCTGGCACATCATGGAAGTTTGTGATCACAGCAGGTTCCAAGCCAAGCTGTTCTTACAAAATGCTTCAGTATAAAAATAAAGTGCCTTGTTCCTCTAGAGCACCCCACCCCAGACCACGCAGTCCTTAAGGGGTTAACATATCTACATAGGAGCCCATATTGTGTCCCACAGCCACATAACTAATGTTCTCCTATTTTGCCTCACAAATATCAATTAAGTGACAGCCTTTGTGACTTCTCTTATCACAAAACCAAACCAAAATCAATACTAGGTGATGTCATAACCTGACATTGCACCCAATATGTTGCATAAATAGGTTACAATTCCTACTACATCACTCACTATATGAACTTCCTCATTAATTATCTAAACAATTTCACAAATATATCATATTTTAATAGAAGGGAAACTATCCTAATGATAGCAACCCCCTTGGCAGGTCTGTTCCTCTCGCAGCAGATCTGCAGATGAAGCCAGTTTTCTGCCCCACTTCCTCAAATGCCTGACATGAGACATTGTTGAGATTATATCATGATTGCTTTCTCAGTGTGTTTACACAGAGTGTTGACTGTACAAATTTAAAGCATTTATGAAAGTCTGCATTGTTCAACAATTGGAATTTTTTTTAAATAAATCTCTCTGACACATATCTATATATATAAATACAATATTTATGTACTTTTTTCAGATTTGGATTCATCCTTCACAAAGATGAGCCAGCTCTACAGAAAATTGATTTGGAAACAATGTCATATGTTAAGACACTTAGCTTAAAGGACTATAGCTGCATTCCTCAATCCCTTGCTTATACGCCACTTGGAGGATATTATTTTATCCACTGTAAGCCTGATACAACAGGAGCAATTATTCCTCAAGTAATAGTGGATAGTGTCACTGACTCTGTAATTGGATATAACAGGGATGTGACTGGTATACCTTACACCTCTCCAGATGGCCACTATCTTGTAAGTATTGATGATGTTAAAGGACTTATGAGAGTTCAAAAAATTACAGTTCAAGGAGAAATTCAGGAGTCATTTGATATCCATACTAATTTACATATATCTGATGTGGCCTTTCAATCATCATTTATAGAAGCTCATCAGTACAATGTCTATGCAAGTTCCAGTACCCAAACTGATGTTCTTTATGTAGAGCTTTCTTCTGGAAAGGTGAAAATGGTGAAGAGCCTTAAAGAACCAGTGAAACTAGAGGAATGGCCATGGAGCACTAAAAATCGAATAATCACAGAGAGTGGCCTCTTTGGACAATACTTGATGACACCTTCCAAGGAATCACTGTTTATATTAGACGGACGACTCAACAAATTAAACTGTGAGATCACTGAAGTTGAGAAGGGCAACACAATTGTTTGGGTTGGAGAAGCATAAAAATTGCAATTCTGACACTTCCTGATTTCTCATATTTTTCATTAATATTTGTTTTATCTTAGTTTGTTATATTTTTAAACTATGTATTTTGCATACTCTTGCAAAATATATTTTTTTTAATTTTCATTAGAAAACTATATGTAGGGATTGTACTAAAAGGTTTAATACCAGTTAGCTAGGATTTCCATTAATTATATAACTTTTTATAGTTTTCATAAAATGAAGCTTAAAAGAACAAAAACAATATACATTTAATTACAAGGCAAAGATAACAGTTTCGGTTATTTATGCAAAATATATGTTTTAATTTGATTATTACTAAGAACAACTGTGTCATGAGTCCTTGAAAGATCTAAGTCTTGTTCCCTGTTTATTTGTGCCTTGGGTGAAATATTTTGTAAGAAACACACAAAAAGGAAATGCATAATGTAATACCAATGAGGCTACTGATTGTCACAGTGAATGAACATTCACAATGCACAATGTTAAAGTTTATACAATTGTGGAACATTTGTAAAAGCCAAAAAAAAATCATTATATATTTTACTATATTAATGTTTCTGTTCTTCATTCTGAGAAAAGAGTCTGAAGTTCTGCCAGCTGCTTTTAGAAATGTCTTCATTGTAAATGTAAAACAGGGATGTTTATCACACCATTATGAATTAAACAAGCTTTCAGGTAAAAAACATAAGACATTTCTCTTTTATATAGTAAAGAACATGAGCTTAATTTGCATACATCATTCATGTGAGGTAGCTCTCTTTGTTTTACTTGTACAGGAAAAATTGAGGGTTTCATTTTTTTATTTCATAATGTTTCCATTGTCCACTTATGTTACCTTTAACAAATGCAAACTATTGTTTCTTCATTGAAAAGAAGACAACATACAGTTGTATAACAGTATATTCCTTAATAAAATAAAAAACTTAAATTACCAAAACTATTCTAATTATGAAGAAAAGATCACCTAATAAATTTCAGTGATTTCTCAATCACAATTTTGATATTGATAATTACTATTAAAAATGGTTAAAGAGGGCCATATTGATTTCTGTTCTACAGCTCATCTAAACTATTTTAGTTTATATTTCTTTTATTTTCAACAGATTAGTTCATCTTTGCATGGCAGTTTGAATATTAATATTGATTTTAATATAATTTTTAAAATATATTTTTATTCAGTGAAACATTCACCAATGTATGGTTTCAAATTAAAATAAAGCAGTAGTTTATATGTTATTAGTATAAGAATCTGCCACACCATTAAATCATTTCTAGAACAGACAAGTAATAAGTAAAACCATGTATATGAAACATATGTGGGATATCATATTAGGAGGACAAGAAAAGATATAATAGTGGTTTGACTGAGAAATAAGTTTAGGAGGAACAGTTAGAGGTACATAGCTATATGCAACACTAACACTTGTGATACTTGGATTAAACTGTTATATTCTGTTCTATCTCTGTTCAGAGGCTTAGAACATTTCTGTTACAGTAGACCTCAAACCCGCACTCAGATACCAAATGTAGTAATATGCCATGACTTAAGGAATCCCTACACAAGCATAGCTAATCAAATCAAAGGCATATTTGCAACCTTCTTTCAAAGCTTCCTGTGCTGCACACTACATGAAAAACCAGCACAAATATATTTTAGAAGATTTTGAGACATTTAAGAAAGAGATCATGAATGCACTAAAGCTCTAGAACAGGCAAGTCAAACTCAAAAGCAGTCTAGTGCCACATACTCCATATAAAACATTTCCCTCCAAGGAGGACTGCAACTTCGCTTCCTAATGCCTACATGTAAGGAAGCTTAATTCTACTTAATTTATGCCTCCCTCATGAGACAAACACACCCAGATGTGGAAGTGAAGAGAAGCTATGCAGATCTCCTTTATACTGCCTGTCCCATTGGTACAGCATGGGGTGTAGCCACCCTGCCCACTCCTCAAAAATCTCTACAAAGACTTCACCCTCCACCCATTCACCACCTTCAAGACTTCAACCTCCAACACAATACACAACTCCTCACCTTCTCCTTTTTGACACACATTCACCTTTCCCTGTTCAACTCACATTCTCCTTCCCCTATTTGACTCACATTCACCTCCCCCACTTAGACTCACATTCCCCCAGATCGACTCAGATTCACCTCCCCCACATTCTACTGACATTCCCCTTCCTCTGTTCCACTGATATTCACCTTCCTCTATTGACTGACAATATTCATACACTTCTGTCTATTCCTCTACCTTCCCCATTATACAAGGGTTTGTCCATACTTATTTTGCCTTTATAATAAAGTTGCATACAACTCAGTGGTGATGTCAGAACTATTTGATTTTTATTTCTTTCTATATCTATGTATGTGTGTGTGTATGTCTGTCATGGTAACCTCTTCTTGTGTGTGTGTGTGTCTGTATCTATCCATGTGTCTCTCATGAGTCCCTCTTCTCATTGTTCTGTGAGTGTTGGGAATGATAATATACAGTCTGAATTCAAATGAACCACCCTTTGAGTGCCAGAGAAGTGACACTAAAAAAAAGTCATGTCTTGGCATCTCTTTGGCATTCAGAGAAGAAAATGCTATTAATCTAAATGTGGATTGTAGCTCATTGATGCAAGGCTATAAAGATCACAAAAGTTATACACTATGTATGGTCTCACACTGCTGGCCCACAGGCCATATTCAATTTTAGGGTGCACCGGACACATATTTGACTTGCCTGTTCAATGAATTTTGGCAAGTATGATGCACAGGCAGTTTTAAATGAAGTTTACTAATATGCAAACTTTGTTCACGGGTGCAGGTCCACTTTAAGTCATTGTCTTTTAACTGGACCTCAGTATAACATATGAATCCTTCTATGATAATATGAGCAATTCAAAACTAGATGGTATAAAACTGTACTGATGCCTAATATTCAGTAGAAATAGAAACACAGCAGTAGGTTTAAGAAGCATGGAATATTCTCTCCTTAACCTGAGGGTGTTTGTGTGGGTCAGTATATTTATATAATTAAAAAAAAGTATAGTTTCCTTTTCTAGTTTATAAAATATTTCCATTTTAAAGATTTCCATTGAGAAACTAAATCTTGTAAAATTTGTTTAAACTGTGTTTCTTGATTAGTTTTACATTGTTGTTCTATTATTGACACCATGAATATGTTCTGTATGTAGCAAATGCTTGAAAGAGAATAAACTTTTTCATTATAAGCATTGTATAACTTGGGTAATATGCATTTGAATGTCTGGAATATGTCTTGTTAAATAAGTTGTTTTCATTAAACTCTTTAAAAGAATATTTTAAGACCATGTATAGGTTTTCAAAAAACATATAACTGTCTTTTGTTCTTTATTTGTTTACATAACAATTAATGATTTATTGACAAGCAGTTGGTATTATATCTTTACTGTATTGCTTTTATTATGATTCAATGTAAGATCATTGTCTGAGGTTGCAAACCATATCCTCCCTCCAATGTTCTCAATTTGCCCCTGCTTGAGTACAGATGATGAGTTACTCAGAGACTCAGTTATTTAACTCAGGACTCAAAATTTCGACTCGCCACTAGCCAATGGCGAGTGAAAATTTAGCACTGGCGAGTAGAAATTCAGTCCTGGTGGGTATGCTATGGCTTGCAGTGGCGAGTAACTTTTCAGGTCTGGCTAGTAGCAAAGGACTTAAAATTGTAAGCCCTGATTTAAATAACCAACTTGCGTACAAGCACGGAAAATGTTGGAAACCACTTAACTACTATGGTAAAAGGGAAAATTATTTCAGCTTACTGTTATTTTCCTTTCCTGGTCATGAGTAGTCAGCATTCAGCAAAGGTTTAATCCCCTTAACCGATAGGTCAGGAACATTTGCCAACTCTAAATTTTGCTCCTCCCAGGTGTCTTAGTGCAAAAGTGTGAATGCCGGGAGGGAAGTGGTGAATGCTTACTACTCTTGACCAGGAAAGGAAAATAACAGTAAGCTGAAATAATTCTCCCTTTTCCCGGCCAATCCTAGTCATTGTTCACAAAAGGGTTCTACCCAAGCATAAGTTCAGGGTGGGAGCAGAATTAAAACTAGGGAGAAGCAAGATGATGCAAAAAGAATAGTTTATTTAGGAGCTAAAAGAAGAGAGGAAACTAAGAACTCCTGAGCGGAAGGCTGCCAGATTCTGATTTCAAACATCAAGCCAGTAATTACTGATAAATGTGGAGCTAGAGGACCACGTAACTGCCTTACAAATAACTTCAGGGGAAACTCATGCCTCAGATGCCCATGATGTGGCTAAAGCTCAAGAAGAATGGGCTTTTATACCTGCAGGTACTGGTAGAGACTTTGCTTGATAGGCCTTGGTGATAGCAGAAACCACACATCTAGCCAAGGTAGCTTTAGAGGTTTGCAAGTCTTGACATTGTACATTAGGAATAACAAACAAGGAGTCGGACATTCTGAAATGACTAGTTCTTTCCACATATACTTTAAGGCAACATGCAACATCTAGATTGGCCCATTCAGGTTTGTCCCCTTGTTGGATATTGGGACTCTATGCTGAAAGAACAATTTCCTGTTCTAGATGGAAAGGAGTTGATACTTTGGTAAAACAGAAGGAACTGGTCTCAGGGTTACTGTCTCCTGATTGAACCTTAGGAGTGGATCTTTGGTATACAGGGCATGAATCTCTGAAATACGCCTTGTCGATGTTACTGCAGTGAGGAAGGTTGTCTTGATTGATAAAATACCCATAGAATCCAATGGTTCAAAAGGAGGATAGAGCATCCAGGACCAAAGGTAAATCCCATGGATTTGTTCTAGAAAAAAGGAAGCATTGAATCATTTTGTTTAACCTCTTAAGAACTGGAGTTTTGGAACATGTTTTATCTTTCTGGACAATGGGTGTTTTAACACTTCTACTGTGTTTGTGTTTAGCTGTAATTTCCCTTTTACTCACATATATTATGTACAGTCTTTCTTGCCAAAAGAGGGGTTTTCTAAAGATAATATTATTTTTATCATATCATATAATTTACTTTAAAAAAATTATAAAAGCACAAAAGCACTTTTTTTAGCTTTTACATGAAAAATGTTACACATCTACAAACGCTAAACATAAAACCTGCAAAATAGATTATATTTGTCTTGAGTTTGGAAATACCCAATGTTTACTTGTTTTTCTAATGTTTTTACCAAATTATATGACAATAACTAAAAGTAGCAAAAATTGAGGTGTTCTAAAACTTTTGACAGGTAGTGTATAGGTGGATTTTTACATTATCAAAAGAAACACTGGATGGAAAGAAAACAAAAAAAAAAACACAACAAAAGTACAATAAAAAATCTGTTTGTATGGTCCGCTTTTCATAAACTTAAGTTTGTTAATTGTGTAAAAGTTTTATTTATTCACAAACAATTCTGTGATAAAGAAAAAACTGATATGGTCTCACAAACAACCACACTAGAAACTATGTAATAGTTCTTTGAGCTCTAGGGATGGTGAAAGTTTTCACCTTAAAAGAGAAACAGGAGAAAAATGGCACTTCCAGCCCTGCTAGATTCAAATTTCCCTCTTAGTGCGGTTTTTCTGTTTTTGTCACCTAACTCACTGCATGAGTTAGACCAAGTTTTTACCCACCATGTGGCAAGTTTTTTTTATTTTCACACAGATATAGTATAAAAGGGGTGTCAGGTTCCCACACAATGCCATTCTGTGTTTGAGAAGAAGCAAAAGCACATTTTTCAGCTAGGGCAGACAGGCTAATAAAACAGTTGAACCTTAGTTTAGGAAATCTTATAGGCAGGAAATATATTTTCTGCATTAGGGGATTCTGGGTACACTCTGGGGGACAGCCATGATCCAAGTTCCTTGGTGATTTGACTGTTAACTCTGTATTTGAGGGAGTGAGAGGGCAGTAAAAGAGATTTACCCCGAATAACGGAAAATTCTATGTGACTGACTGGGAAGACACAGGCAGCTGTGATCCACATTCTTTTCTGATCTGGCTGTTATCTGTGTGTCAGGAAAGCATTTTGAACAGGGCCAAGGCAAGACATCACAATCATTTACTTTGTGTGCTTTACAGTAAAAAACACACAGAAGTTGAGTAATCTCCAGAAAATGCTTGATTCAAATGCAGGAGATAAATCTTATCTCACATTTTATCAAAAATGTTCCTATTGAAGTCCATGGGGAAACCTGGAGATAAAAGCAGAGATAAAATTAGCACCTGCAGTGGTGTGGGGACAAGTGAGTAAAGTGGTAATCGAAAAACTGACTACATCCTTAGTTGCTGTAGCGTGTGCAGCAAATTATGGTGATCCCACCTAGGAGGATGCAGTTCATCAAAGTCCCAACAAAAGTTCCAAAGTCTCACCAAAAGTTCCACCAACACCAGCTCCAGTATTATTATAAAACCATGTAAGTACACTGAACATGACAATGAGTCACATTCTTGTGTCAGCCTAATTAAAGTAGGTACAGCAGCTCAACAAGTTGCTGCATCTGACAGTGAGACAAACAAACACAAAAACACCTGACCTGAAAGTAATATTGAATACTGTGAAAATAAAAGTAAAAGGTCTCAACTCTAAAACCCTAGAGGAGTATTAAAAGTAGCAGTGGGCAAGAAGCAGTGGGCTATGCAGAGGATGACCGATGATTATGATGATGAGGTAGATCTAGAACATATTCCTCCAACATTATACTCTTCTTCACATACAGATGAAGTTGAGCGTGAGAGAGATGATGACATGACCAGAAAGTTAGCTGAAAGGCAAAAGCTCAATCTTCCACCACTGAAAAGGAACACATATACCTCCTGTCAGTTATCATCAGCATCATCACTGGTTCCAAGTCCAAGACCCTCTCAGCAACACATGCTAGAGTTGAGTAACCATCAGCAACAACAGCTTATAAACATCCCCAACCTTACCTATGATGAGTGCCTTTGCTGCTGTTGAAAGTGCAGCAAAAGTGTGATCCGCATGTTGTTGTCACACACCATCTGAGTGTTGATGGAGTGGAAAAGGTTCCCGATGATGAACAAATATCCTTGATGAGGAGGAGTATGTGTGCAGTCAATGACCCCCAAGACTCTGGGTATGCCTCCCCTTGGATAGAACTCCTGCTTGACCCATGCCCACTCCATCTGTGTGGAGGGGAAGTGAACGTACCTCCTGGCCAGAGGCGGATTAAGGCTTCATAGGGCCCTAGGCAAGGTACCAATTTGGGGCCCCACATGCCTTGATCCGGTGCTTCTGACACAGAAGGCTGCTAGCTGGTACCAGCATTTTGGCTCTAATGGAAGTGGCAGTAAGTGGATAATGCTTGTCTCTTTCTACAAAACAGGCGTCTGATACAAGATGTTAGTGGCAGCAAAAGAAGGGCCTCTGTCTATGACCACTCAACTGGAGGCAGGGCCCCTCATATTGCCTGGGCCCTAGGCAGTAGCCTAGGTTGCCATAATGGATGATCCGGCACTGCTCCTGGCTTTCCTCTTCAGGGCTGTCAGCACCTCACCCAACACCCTGGAACATTCAGCTTTTGACATTCAGATATATATCCCTCAGTGGACTGGAATGATCCAGATGCCATTAAATGGATGGCAAACAGCAGCTTCTCCAAGCTGGATAGGGCACGACTGGTGTTGGCTGTGGGGTTGACTTCATCTTTGATACCCTCATAGAGGTTCTGGTGGTTCACCAGATGGAGCATCCAAACCTCCAACAGTCAGCAGATGTCAATGTGTGTTTTGGGGATCCTGGGGATCCCTACCCCTTGCTTGCCCCCTTCTCTGATGCCTTTGCAGGTATTGCAGTGGAAACATGATGCTAGCAATAGTTATCTGAGTGGGATCACTGTAAACACTCCACATTCACAGGATGTTGGGGTGTCCATTTAAGGCAGGGGTGCGGTGTTGGGCAGAAGTGGTCAGCAGGTAACAAAGGACCAATAGGAATGAGGGATCTTGTCCAGATGAGTGCATGTCAGTGTGGATGTTGTTTGATTGTGTTTGGGATGATTGCTGTTTCCCTGTCAGCTGTGTCTGTGATGTTGTCTAGTATGGTTGATTATACCGGTGCATCTTTGTTCTCCATTGGCTACTAATCTTGAACACACAGGCTTACTTTTCTTTGCAATTGACAGATGTGATATTATCTTGGATGGACATGACATTTTGGTATGTATTAACCCCTGTTGGGCTGGGAGAGCTTGTAACAAATTGGTTCACATTTATTTGCACATCCCTTGTTACTCAGAGGGTTCATGGGTTCATTTACGTTGTCCTGGACTTGAGGGGATGGAATTCACATTTCAAGGGTGCTTCCTTAGATTTTAGGGATTATTTTTGCAGTTATCATTGTGATATATCATACCTGTTGTGCGAGATATTTCTTCCCTGATTTCTGGTGTTAGACAGTGGTTTTTAACATGCGTTCTGGGTTCTACACCAGGGATTTGTAGATGCAGTACTATCATCAGAAAACGTATCCTGTTAATGTGCTTTACTATTCATGGCTCACAACTAAGTAGCACATGTTTGAGATGTTCTATTGATCCTAACTGGCGAAATGTTACCATCTGTCATCAGTGTTTAGCATACGTTAGCAGTTCACAACATAAGTAATAAAATACCAAACTGTGCTTGCAAAACTACCCATTTTTTAAGGAAGCAATTGAATCAAGCCCCTAGTATCTGTCTGCCTCAGTCACAATTCAAGACAGGCTCCCTGTCTTCTATATCAAACTATATCAACTGATTATTTTTTTAAACATTCACAAAAAAATCAAACTCCCTCTGCAACTCCTTCTTCCCCCAGACTACCCTAACAGAAATAGCACCAGATCAGAAGGAACTTGGATCACAGGTGCTTGTGCCTTCTGAATAAGGAGTATATGGGGTAAATCTTCTTTGCTCTTCTCACACACACCCAGACTCCCTTAGCAGAAAGATAACAGCCAGATCACAAATTAACTTTGATCACTGTGTCTTCTCAGTCAGTCACTCAAGAGTTTGGAGTATTTGGGGTAAATCTCCTTTGCTCCCTTCACACAGACTTCCCTAAAACACAGATATAACATACAGATCAGGAAGAAACTTGGATCCCAGCTGCCTATCTCAGTCACAAAACATGTGTAGTGTTTTGGCTCAACCTCCTTTCCCCCCTTCACAGAGAGCAAATGTCCTACCTAAAGATTCCATAAACTATATTCCAATTTCACTTTATTTGTCTATCCTAACTAGCTACAAAATTGTGCTGCATATTAATTCTCTTCCTCTCACAAATACAGAATGGCATGCTGTGGGAACCTAATACTCCTTATGACTGCAGGAAAAGAAGGGAAAATTGCCACATGATAGGGTAAATTTAGCCTTACCATTGAGTACAATACAATGTGCTAGGTGGGAAAAGTGAAAAAATGTGTACTTTTTTTTTTTTTTTTTTAAATGTCGCTCTCTGAGGGAAAGTGCTATTTTTCCTCCTGTTTCGCTTTTGAGGTGAAAAGTTGCAACCATTTCTATTAAGAAATAGCTGTTCATGAAACAAGCCAGAGGCAATATCATTGAAGGGAGTTAGCACTGTACCAAGGGACAAGTAGAATTAGGTTATCAAATACAGTCATATACTGGAAACTAAAGATGAGGCAGCACAAAGAACTGGAGCATACCTGAGAGGCAGGCATAAAAGCAGGTACCTGACCATAGGAAGGAAGAGAGGATGCAGTGGCTGGATCCTGGTAAGCACAGGTGAAAATAAGAAGGGGTTATTATTGGGAAGTATTACTTATATTCTGTTATTTTTTGGCTAATCTTAGACATTACTACTAGGGGTGCGTGAAAGGTCCCATCGTGTTCCCTCAAAAAAAATCTGCAAAAAAGCACTTAGTTGTCTGTTTTTTTTTTTACGGACAATTCATTTTCAATATAGTGATTAAAGTATTTGCCATTTTTGACCATTGCCAAAAATGTTTAGCTGTTTTTTCAATGGCTACAAACTTCGTGACCTTTTACTTAGATGTTTTTCACATTTTTGTAATAAAAACATGACGTTTCCAGGAAGTGAAACACACTACAAGCAAGTAGAGAGAGACAGAGGGTGCTAGGCTGTTGTGGTGTGCAAAATTTAGAAAAATTAATGTACCAGTGAGTCTGAGGAGGTGACCACTACCAACATTGAATGGTCTGAATTTACTGATTCCCCAGACCCAGTGATGGCCAATCCCCCTACATCACCCCCAGGAATCTTGGCCTGCTGCCAGTGCTGCATCTGCCTGTCTTGTGATTTTCAGGAGGGGGGAGAAGGAGATGATGCCAAGTGTGACAGCGGGGAACCCTAAGTCACACTTGCCATTCCCAAGCAGTCCCGCCACTATTGCTACTACTATGATCCAGCAGATACAGACTCAGAGTGTTAGGAGTGAGGTGATACTAGTAGTGAGGAAGACTCAGAGACTGAAATGTATGCAGTTGGTGTTAGTAATAGTGATAGTGAAGCAGCTGGTGGGTCTAGAATGACAAAAGTAGATCCTCCTGCTGATGCGAGGTTGTATGGGAAGTGATGTGGAGTAGCCAGACTAGAGATCAAGGGATCCCATAACATTACCCTGACCCTGGGAGTCCCTTTCCCCCCCACAGCATTGTCCCTATGGAATATGGTCCTGAAGAAGGCAGAATTGATGCCTAGCACAATAATACCACCACCATCATAATCACAGATCAGCTGCCTGTGCTGCTAGTGCTGCCTTCTTCAGCTCAATAAGGGCTGTCACATTTTTCGTCCCCTCCAACCGGTGAGACATCTGTATTAGAGCAGCAACAGCAATGAGGGACTGGTGGTGGTGGTGATGATGATGGTGGAGAAACTGGGTGAAAGAGATATTAATGGCCTTTTTATCCCTGACTAGGAATGGGAGACCAAGATACAAATGGGGATGGGCATCACCCCCACCAGCAGTGGTGAGACTGCAGAATTTGCTGAGTTTGCTGCTGCTGTAATTCCTGCTGCTGCTGAGTTGCATGGTCTAGTGTGCCTAGTTGTAGTGCTGATTCTGAGGCAGCAGCAACAACAGCAACATCATCCTCTGCCCCAGCCAGTGAAGTTGTATGTGGAGGAGAAGAAAAAAGAGGCCATTCTTCTCCACCTTTCCTCCCCCCTTGAAGTCCTCGGTTTTCTCTTGGGGCAAGCATTGTGCAGTCATCAGCAACGGCACTGTGCACAATTTGTGATAAATCAGTGAAAAGGGTAAAGGAGGGAAAGCACATTGGCACAACCATCCTCATCACACATATGAAACACAGACATGATGACTTTTATGTGAAACATGTCAAAGCCAACTCCCCACCAAAGAAATTGGGTGCCGCTGTTGCTTTACCCCAGATTCTTCCCGAAAGCAGCAAGAGGCAAGTTGTAAATCAAAGAGGCAGAATAATAGAGAAATCCAGCCAGAGCCTGAAAGTTTCAATGATGATCAAAACACCTGGCTCACCATCACCTTCGTACTCTAACTACATCTTCTGGCAATCAGTCTTGTTAATCTTTATGTCCCCCACCAGCAGATAGCCATTCAGTAGATGTCAGGATGTGTCAGTTTATGTCCACCCATTGCACACTGTGTGGTGCACCGACCACACATGCCAGGTTGGTGGAGGATAATCGCAACCACTGCATCAGTCAGAATCTGAGTAGATTCAATCTCACAGAATATGCAAAGCTGGTGACAGGGAGGGTTAATCATCATTACTATTAAAACTGCAAGTTATCACATGTCTCTAGAGGGGAGTGGACAAGGGGTATAGTGACAACAGCAGTACTTGACTTCTGGTGAGATGATTTCACACTGGGGACCCTAAGCATCATGGTGTTTGATTAGAGTTGTGCCAGGTGTTTGATGTGAGTGCAGATGTGCCCATTGTTCTCAGTCCTTCCCTTATTTACCACACACTGCGTACATTGTAGATCCCGATGAGAGGCACAGTTCCTTCCTGCTCTCAACACACCCATTATTTTGGAGGAGGATCAGGTGGAGAAGCATTACTGGCCAACTTCTTTTCTCCACATATACCTGATGTGGTGTGGGCTAGTTGTGGAGCAGCTACTGCCTCAGGTGCATGTAGTAGCAAGAGGAACCATGATCTTCCATCAGTCATATCACTGCTGTTGGTGATCCAATTGTCTTGGAGTTGCCTAATCATCCTGCTGCTTAATCAATTCAGCAGAATCAGCAAGAACTACAGTCACAAATGCTGCAATGACACCAGGGCATTTACCACTGGCCACCATAACATGACCAGCTGGCACTAGGCCAGTAGGACATTTTTTTCTCAGGGCTTGTTCTTTCAACAAAATCCAGAGGCCTGCAAAAAAGAAAAAAAAATATATTTTGGGGGGCTTGTTTCTAACAAGCCTAAGTCCTACAAATCAATGCATCCTCAGGACATGTGCCAAACAAGCCTAAGTCCTACAAATCAATGCATCCTCAGGGCATGTGCCAAACAAGTATAAGTCCTAAAAATCAATGTTTCCTCTGGGCTTGCACCTAACAAGTCTAAGTCCTACAACAAATCAATGTTTCCACAAACAACTACTACAAATAATTGTTTCCTCAGGGCTTTGGCCTTTAATAACAAGTCTAAGTCCTATAAATCATCCTCTACAAAATACTCTGTCCCATCAACTATCAGTCTGGCCAAGCTACATCATATGTGAAGTGGTCCGTGTTTCTGTCATGTTGTATTTTATTTTAAATTTAATTTTTTAATTAACTGCCCCCAATACCAGTCAACAATCCTCCCAAAAAATAATTCCTGGTTCAACTGATTATTTCTCTAGACTCTGCCCACCAACATAGGCACCCTCCTTAGACCCGTTTTATACCATGTCTTATTTTTTTCTTTGTATGTATTTTTCTTTATATTACAATTGCATTTTGCTCTTTAATCTGTATCAGTGGAATGCAATACTGTTTGAGTATTTAAATTGGTTGATGTTCACTTAATTTTTAATTACTTTGACAAACAGATGCATCTTATCAGTGGAACTCTGGGTGGAGTAAAATGGTGGTTCACAGAAATGTGTCTATAAAAAATTTGTCGGTGATTTTTAATTTTTTTTCCAAAGAGCTTTATTAGAGTCATATAACATACAGAGTTATATAACAATTGGCATAGAAAATAGAACAAGTCTTACAGCAACAAAAACAGTACGGCATGAGATATCACTGTAATTAGACAGAAAGATAAATAAAAGAAAAATTGGTGAGACAAAACTAACATATACAGAAGCTATAGGGGACAACGGTCAAATTGGCTGAGAAAGAAATTGTAAGGGACTCGGGAGCAGGTCCCGCAGAATTGGTATGTCATCCGATCCGAAGTGTGAGAGAAAAGAGTGGAGGGACTAAAGGAGAAGGAGAGAATTAGAGGAAGTAAATGGAACAGGGAAGATGTCTTATTTTTTTTAAAATTAATTAATGTATTTATTATTAACTATCCCCCCAATCCCAATCAACAACCACCCAACATAATTCACTGTTGAACTGATTGTTTCCCCACATTCCACCAATACAGGCATCCTCATAACCTTTTTATTCTATGCCTTTGGGAAACAAATAACATTTGCTAAGTGTAGTGTATAAATTCAATGTTCCCATTGATTTCAATACAGGTGAAAAAAGCAGAAAAACACTTTTTGCAGGAAATAATTTGCCAAGAGGGAAGTGCCATTATTTTTGGTTTGAGGCAACAATTTTTGCCCATCCCTAATTGCTACCTTTAGAAACTTAAAGAGTAGTTGGGCATTGGGTGTGCGGGAGAGAGAGAGAGAGAGAGAGCGAGGGGAGGGTGGATGTTGGGAGGGGAGGGTGGGGGGTGAAAGGGCCTGGTTTAGAAGCTTTATAGGAGAGAAAAGAATCACGCTGGACTGAGCTGACCATACTTCTGTAATTATTGTGTTAAAACTGTCTGCATCCATTATTGTTCTTGGGCTATATATACACTTTTTCATGTGTGGTCAAGACACAGCATGGCTTGTTAATAAAAACATTTATTATAAAAAAAAAACTTACTGCATTTTCCTTCATTATATTTAGTTAATCAATTTGATTATCCAATATCAGCATATATAAATCAGGAGACCTGTCCATTTAATTTCATTATGTGAGAGGTTTAATCCCTTGGCTGCTAGAGATGTATCCAACACATTGGAAAAAAATGCATTGGAAACCTCTTTAAAAATTAATAGTGCTACTTGCTTAACCCTTTGAGTGGACTCTATGTGTTTATGTATGCATGTCTTTATTTAAATGGTGTTAAACAGTGTGCACAGCATCTTACAACAGTAGTATGTTAAATAAATAAATGGGGTTAAAATAAGTGTCACTGTCATAAAAACAATAAGAGAGACATCCCTGCCCCAAAGAGCTTGCAGTTTAAATGGTTAATAGGGTATTAAGGTGTCAGGTGCTGTGAGTTCAAGTGCTGGGTTTCCCAAAAGCCAGTATATGGTGCTAGTGCCCCAGAAGGTAGGATTTCACAGTAGACAGTAGGAGAATTGTTCTAGACATAGGGGGGAGAGGTATGGAGTTCCATAGGTAGGGAATGGAAATGCACTGGATACCTCTCTGCCACTCAAAGGGTTAAAGCTTATTTGCCTATGTCTTACAGCTGGAAAGTGTTTTGAATTGATTACATCCATAAGTGGAGTGAAACACTGTGGATTAGATTTTATCTGTCACAGATGGCAGCTATTATAATAGAATATGTTGAGTATTATGTTGCAGTGCCCTGAGTTTACACATTAAATATTCCCTTAGTGACTTACTGCTGCCTGTTTCAAAATGGTTAGTTTGTTTCTGTAATAGATAGATAGCTTCCTACAAATCTGTGCCGATTACATGCAATGCATAGGAGATGATTCTATTGCAAGGTCTGATCATTAGGGATGGGTGAAAAGTAAAAAAATGTTTCCTGGGAAAAACTAGAAATTTCACATATTTTCTGCCAAAAATTCCCACCCATAGAAAGTGCATAAAATTACTGCTTTTTCATCAAATGCCAATAAATTTCAAATTATAACTTTACTATTTTTGCCTATGCATCCTATGGCTGCAATAGTTTCCACCTCTGTGGAGTAGGGATTGCAAAAAGATTTCACCTCAAAAGCGAAACAGGAGTATACCATTCTGTGTTTGCTAGACAGAAAGAAAGTAGCACATTTTTGAGCTTTTGAGCTAGAGAGCATAGCCTAATAATGGGAAGTTGAAGGTCAGTTTAAGGAGTCTTGTAGGCAGGGCAATTTTTTTCTCTGCATTAGGGGAGTCTGGGAGACAATCGGGGATAGGATGGGAGAAAGGAGGTTGACTAGAAACGCACCAAAATTTGGTGTGACTGACTACGAAGACACAGACAGTGTTGATCCAAGTTTCTTCCTGATCTGGCTGTTATCTCTGTTCTAGGGGAGTCTGAGGATTTCAGAAGGAAGCAAAGGAGAATTACCCCAAATTTCCCAAAATACTTTGTGACTGACTGGAAAGACACAGACAACCATGATCCAAGGATCCAAGTTTTATCCTGATCTGGCTGTTATCTATGTGGTGAAGGAATATGGGGAAATTAGCAGTTGAACAGTGAATGTGGTTTATTTGTTTTTGTTTTTTGTTGACAATGAAAGGGACAGGGGGATATTTTATTAAAAATGAAATAAAATAGTTTGATAAATTACATAGATAGGGACTCTTACGTGAGCTGTGACCGAAGCAGACTAATTCTACAAGAGACAGATTATTTTGTAAAGGACAAAGACATCACACACAATCAGTTGTATTGTGTACTACAATGTAAAAATATCTACAGTAATTGAAAAATGTCCAGCAAACATACAAGGTGCAGGGTCAGGGTGAAAGACTTAAAAGCAGTGCAGGGACATGTGAGTAAAGTGATAATCCAAAAACTGACTGCAGCCATGGTTTCTGCAGCTTGTCAAATAAATGATAGCAATACCTATGCCCCTGCGGAGGCAGTTTGTCAAAGTCCCACAAGAAGTTCTACTTCCTCCAGCACCAGTACTATACATACACCATTTAAAAACACTGAAGATGACAGTGAGTCATATTTTAGTGTTGATGGCATAGTGGAAGAAGGTTTAATAGGTAGAGGTGGGCAAAAAGTAAGAACAATTTCCTGCATGACTTTTCCTGAAAAATGCACAATTTTCTCTTTTTTGCGAAAGTTTTCCCCTTTTCTCCAATGCAATTTTTTTCCTTTTCACCTATTCCAGCAAATTTTTCACCTATTCCAACACATTTTTCTTCTATTCTAACACACTCTTTTTCCTATTTCAACACATTTTTCTCCTATGTTTCATAAGGTGTAACATTTCCCAGCACAAAATTCCTTCTTCTAAGGGCTGTAGTGGAGAAATAATTAGCTGTAATCAAAGTTGTGAGTCTTACAGCAACTTATAGCTTGAAAATTGTGTTCCTTTGCACACTGCACTAATTTTCTTCTTAAGTGACACTGGCATATATTCATGATGATGTCAAGTGATAAAAAAAATAACCCTACAATGTAGTAAATGTGTATGGTAGTGATGGTGGGTGACTGGAGTGGTGTGATTGATGGGACCTTGCCAACCCCAAGAGGAGAGGGATCATTATAATTTATTGTATATGCTGCAGAAACCATTGCTGCAGCAACCATTGCTACAGTCAGTTTTTGAGCTAGCACTTTATTCTCACGTACCTGTACTGCTACACCTTTACCCCTCACCCTTCTGTGTTTTCTGGACATTACTCAATTTCTATGTGTGTTTTTACTCTCTACAGTACACAACTGATGGAGTGTGATGTCTTGCCTTAGACCTCAACAATATTCTCAATGTCGTCTGCTGTCTATCAAGTCTGCCTCAGCCATACAGCTCACATCAGGCTCTCAGTCATCTGTCTGTCACGTAATATATTTATTCATTTATAAGTTATTTATTTATTTTAAGTTGTCCACCCTATCTTATCTGTCCAAAAAAACAAAAACAAAAAAAACAAATTATAACTAAAAAACAAAATCTACAACTTATTTCCCCAGACTTCCCCAGCACAGAGACAATAACAGCAAGATCAGCAAGCAAATTGGACCTCAGTTGCCTGTGTCTTGCTAGTCAGTCACACCAAATCTTGGGGTATTTGAGGACAACCTCCTTCCTCCCTTCTTCTCCCCCAGAGTGCCCCCAGACTCCCCTAATACAGAGAACAAATGTGCTACCTAAAAGACTCTCTAAACTAAGCTTCAGTTCCCCTTTATTTGCCTATCATCTCTAGCTCAAAAATGTTTTCTCTTCTCACAAACACAGAACAGCATGTTGTGAGAGCCTGACACCCTTTTATTTGGTGGTAGAAAAGTAGAAAGAACTTTCATGCGGTGGGGAAACATTTTTCTTCCCATTTCAATGCACTGAGCTAGGTGAAAAAAGTGGGAAATTTTACATTTTTGCTGGAAATTATTCACTAAGCTGGAAAGGCCATTTTTTGTTGATTTTGATTTGAGGCGAAAGTTTTTGCCCATCCTTAGTAATAGCTCAACCAACTACTTCATCTGACAATGAGACAAACATGCACAACAACACTTGTGTTGAAAGTAGTAGGGAAGGAGTGAAAATCCCTCTAAGGGGAAAATTAAAAGAAAATTGAGACCTCTAAAAGCCTAGAGGATAAAAAAATTAGTGGGTAAGAAGCGGCAGGAGGATGATCTGATTACTGATGATGATAACGATGTAGATCTAGAATATAACCCTCCAGCATTCTCCTCTTCTTCAGATGCAAATTAAGTTGAGAGTGAGAGATATGATGACATGGCCAGCAAGTTAGCTGAAAGGCAAAGGCTTAATCTTCCACCACTAAAAAGGAGCACTATACCTGTCCATAAACTGTCTGAGAAAACAATTGGAAAGTCTGACCATTGATAAGCAAAGATTACAAATAATACACAGTCATCATCTACATCATCACTGCTTTCAAGTCCAAACCCCACTCTGTCACACACACACTTATGTTGAGTAACCAGCAGCAACGACACAGGTTATCAACATCCACCTAGCTAAGATAAGTGCCTCTGCTGATGATGTTGGAAGTACACAACCTTTGACACCTAGTAGTAGTACAATTGCAGCAACATCTATCCACAGTAGTAGTAGCAGCCCCTCAGGAGCCCTTCTATGATGGAGATACTTTACTCATGATCCAAAAGCTAAGCATGTTGCTATCTGTTGTTTGTGTCAAAAGCATTTGAGCAGGGAGAAAGTAGGCTCTGACTTAGGCATGTCCCCAAAGAGGTCCCAACTGAAGCACAACCACAGATCTGACTGGGAGACACACCATCAACAGGTCAGAGGTGCCACAAAAGAAAGTTTCTGGATCTATTGGGCACATGTTGTTGTGGGTTTTCTAAGAGTTTTCTCATTTAAAATAACACCTATGACTGTTGCATAGGAGTATGATTGCGTTTGCTGTATGAGATTACAAGAGTCATAGACTGCCCAGTCTACATATACCGCCACCACCTTGATCACCTCCTCTAGTAATGTTAAAGTTACAGACTTCTTCCGCCATGTACTGACAACCCACACTTACTGAGTCCATGGGAAGGAGTCAAAAACTTCACAAAAACAGCCCCAAAGTATGCCTATGGAATTATACATTTGCCAAGACATTGGCAGTGGACATTCTACTGTATTCTTATGCATTCTTGTGTTAAAACTGAGGATTTGGAGAACTGATTTTATGTGTAATTCCTCACTGGTATATCCCAAGCCACATTTTGCTTTCAAGGATGGCTGTTCCTGTATAGTCAGGTGGTTAGTGTAGAGGGCAAAGGGCTAGAAACCTCACCGTCAAGAAAACCCACCCAACAACAGATATGTGGGCAGAGTACAGAGTACAGCACCAGCTAGCAACAGTAGCTTGCAGTAATAGTTGACAGACAGTAATCTTGCCTATGGTTCTGGCAGTATTAGTAAATGGAAGCAGCAATATAGCCCATATCATTGGCATGCCACCTTTTACATGCATAGTTTTGAGATACAGTTCCATAAATACATAGATTTATAAAGCAAATGATAGAAGAATGGCTTTTACCCGATTCTTCAAAGCTGCTTTTGTATCTGCTGATAATGGCTGCAACATAATACGTGATATGATTCATGCACCTTGCTTTGTCCATGTGCTAAATTTAGTTGTGACCAGATTATTGGCTATATATATATATATATATATATATATATATATATATATATATATATATATATATATAGCGAGAGAGAGAGAGAGATATCTATCTATATGATAATTCTATATATTATTATGTTGTAACTTATGTGCTCTGTTTGAAATGATGAGTGAGCCTAAGAGAGCACCCACCATGTAGGTAAGTAAGAAGAATGGATAGAAAAGAAAAAAGAAATGGGTGGGATTGGATGATCAGCTTGAGCAGCAGACACATCAGAAGGGAGCAGTGATGGTGGTGTATGTATGCATCCTGACGGATTATGAAAACTGTAAAAAGCCAAATAGAATGCAGCCAGCAAAGAATTATTATCCTGGTATTCAAAAGGAGTCACTTGTAAGTAAAATAATTTATTAAATAAAACCCCATCTATAGGGAGACAAGTGGGGCTTTAGGGATGATTTCTCAGTGCCTCAGAGCAAAATCTTAATCAGATGAGATGTAAGAAAGACAAATTTTGGATCAACAATTTCACAGAAATGTTGAATACCAGTTAAATAATTGTTGTTGGTGTTATCGGCCAACTGCAGTGAGAAATTACAAATACATTGTTAACAGAAAATGTTTCAAAGGGGCTGTAGATCATAATGAAGCTTTGGAATAACACCCAAGCCAGGGCTCAAAATTTCTACTCGCCACTAGCCAATGGCGAGTGAAAATTTAGCCCTGGCGAGTAGAAATTCAGCCCTGGTGGGTATGTTTTGGCTTGCAGTGGCGAGTAACTTTTCAGGTCTGGCTAGAAGCAAAGGACTTCAAATGATAAGCCCTGACCCAAGCTCTAGTGCCCTGTAGATGGCAAATCAGTTCAACATCAGTGATTGTACTGTATATGGTGGGTTGGCTGATGGATGGAGCTTGTAAAATTCTTGAATATGTAATCAAGAGATGTTAAACCTACCAGATAGAATCTGGCAATCAATTATATAAGTAACAGTAATAAGGAAAGAAAACAAAAGGTGTATATTCTGTAGGTAATGAGCCATTAAAATAAAAAGCACAATCCTCACAGACTAGCACTTTGTACTCACAACCACTAAGTAGTGGAATCCACAAGTCCATTTTCACCCAGAAGGTTGTACAAGGTTTAAGTAAAAGATCCATGTAAGAAACATAGAGGGAAGGTTAACGGCAGCATAACAGTTCTGTATTACTGAAATGCCTGCGAGATTGAGTAGTCACTCTCACCTTTAATCAGGCAGCAAAAGTTCATATAATGCTCTTCAGTCACCTCTTAAAGGGATAGTAATACTTCGTTTTAACTTTATTTTATTTTGTAGGCATTAAAAAAACATGAAGAATGATATGTCTTATCTCTCAAACCTTTATGGTTTATGAGATATTCACAAGCAAAGTTTCCCCTTCCCGCCCCTTTTACCTACTGTAAACAATCTCTTCTCAGATGTGGAATGCAGCCCATAGACTGGACAGATAACAGAAGGGGACACTTTTATTCCTATGAAAACAATGAAATCCCTGCCCCCCTTGACAAGCTTTTCAGGTTTTTCAATTATCTTAATTGAAGATTGTCCCTTTCTGCAGTCTACCTGGGCACCTCCCTTCTGCCCTGGCTGAGAAGTGTTACATCAGTAAAAGGGGCGGGAGGGGGACACTTTGCTTGTGAATATCTCTTAAACCATAAAGGTTTGAGAGATAAGACTTATATCATTCTTCATGTTTTTTTAATGCCTACAAAATAAAATAAAGTTAAAACGAAGTCCATAGGGAGGCTGTGGCTTATAAGCTCTTGTTATGACCTTGTCCTTCATGTGCTGTATAGCCTCATATACATTATGTAAAGCGTCAGGTATGTAGGTACAACAGTAAGTCTCAAACAGTTTGCAAACTCCAACCTTTTGCGCTAGCATAGCATCTAAAGCTTGGAGGGACATGGCCTTAATGGCATCTACTTCAGCAGCTATTATTAGGTTAGTCTTGCTGCAACAACCAAAACCAGACAGTATGATAAAGTCATTCAAGTAAGCATTCCTCTGAATAAACAAGGACAAGCAAAATTCAGTAGCACTAACAGGAATTTGGAAAAGGGTGGTCATCCTTTAGAGGTAAGAAGGAATGTTAGCACGCACATAACAATTAATTATGTTAATGTGGTTGGAATAGACAGATGTAAAGCCCAAATACAGGTTATGAACAAGTTCAGAGAGTAGAGACAGAAACACAACATACAAGAAAAGTATCATGGTCATGGTCTTTAGACCTTGTTACAAACAAACCTTCAAAGTAGGAAATAAAAAACATAATGAAGACAGAAAATATAGCAACAAAGTAATTACTCCCCAATTTCTCCACACTTGAACATGGGAAATACTATCCATTTACTTAGGTGGGGTTAAAAGTTTACAGACAGAATAATGGATCCAATAGTGTTTTCCTTTGACTTTTACTACAGTATTGGTGATTAAGGAATTGGAGTTGGCCCTTCCACTTTGGCTGCAATGCTGAATTTCTTGTAAAGTTCTTTATTATAATCCAGCCACCTTGTTCTGTTTGGAATGAGTTGGCAGTTTCCTTAACGACTGTTTCAACACTGATTACAACATTGTCAGCAAATAATTCCTTCTAAATTATATTTAGTTAGACACGTATATTGGTCTTACTGGGTCTACCTCTTTTGAATGTATGTATGGATCCATCATTATTTATGTAGCACCATACATGTACACAGCGCTTAACAGAAGTTGAAATAATACAATACAAAAATACAGAACTGTGATAAGAGCATTAAGCTAAATCATTGCATTATTTTGGGGGGAAAGTGCAACAAGGGAATCTTACACTGAGAAAGGGACCCTGCCCCAAGGAGCTTACAATATAATTAGAGTTCATGATGACACACAGAGACAGTAGGAGGATGATTATAAGTTCAAGTACAAGGTGTGGTGAATGAAGTGCAGAAGAATTCTGATGTCACTGTTGTTGTGCAAGGAGGAGGATATTGCTATTGAGATGCCTCCTTGAGCAGGTGAATGGTGATAGGGAGGGCATTCCAAAGTTGAGGTGCAGCCAGTGAAAAAGCTTGTAGCCAAGAGATGGCTCGAATTGTGTAGGGAGATTACAGTAAGAACCCTTGGGAAGACTGTAGAGGACGGGAAGGGGTGAGCGGTAGATAAGAGCAGAAATGTAAGAGGGTGCTGAAATACACGGAGACTTACAGGAGATGAGGAGAATCTTGTAAGTAATACAATACTTTACAGGTAGCCAATTGAGGGATTTCAGGAGGAGATGAGAGGGAAGGTATCTGGGAGCAAATGTGATGATTCTTGCGGCTGAATTGATAACAGATTGAAGTGGAGAATGATGAGAAGCAGGAAGACCAGAGAGTAGAATGTTACAGTAGTCAAGTCTGAATAGAATGAGTGCCTGAGATAGAGTTTGTGCAGTTGGCATACAGAGGATAGGATGTATTTTGGCAATATTTTTTAGGAAGAAGAGACATGTTGTGGTGACAGCTTGGATATGGGGGGAGAAAGTTAATTTAGAATCAAGTATTACCCCTAGACAGCTTGCTTTGGGTACTGAGTTTATGGCAGAGTTGTATATTGTGATGGAGAAGGGGGGATGGTGGATGTGTTTTAGGAGGGAACACCATCAGCTCTGTCTTAGCCATATTGAATTTAAGATGGTGGTGGGCCATCCATGATAAAATAGCTGACAGACATTGAGTGACTCAAGACTGCACAGCTGGAGTGAGGTCAGGGAAAGAGAGATACATTAGACTGTCATCTGCATACAGATGGTAATTAAACCCAAGAGATGAGATGAAGTCACCAAGTGAGAGGGTGTAGATGGAAAAGAGAAGTGGTCCCAAGACTGATCCCTGAGGTACACCTACTGAGAGGTCGTGGAAAGATGAGAAAGCATTAGCAAAAGAAACACTAAAAGTACATTTTAGAGGTGTGTCACGAATGCCAAGGGTGTGCAGTTGTCCAGTAGAAGTGTATGGTTAACAGTGTCAAAAGCAGCAGATAGATCTAGTAGGATTAGTATACTGTATTGTCCTTTGTCCCTTGCTGTGTATAGGTCATTATTAATTTTTGTTAGGGCTGTCTCAGTGGAATAGTTGGAACAAAAACCTGACTGTAATGGGTCCAGAATAGAGTTTAAGCTGAGAAAAGAGGTTAAGCGAGAGAATACAAGGCGTTCCAAGATCTTAGCTGCAAGATCTTGAATTGCTAGCAGTATAAACAACTTCACAATAGTATTGGGCTACTTTTGCCACTTTTGTATCAAACCATTCTTTTAAGATTTCTTATCTGCCCCAGAACTATGGGGAAGTTTAGATGTGCTTCTGCTGCTGATAGTTATGGCACCTCTGAGCTGTTGATACTGTGTTTCCAAGTAAGACGTGTGGTTGTAATTCAGGTGGGATCTTATTGAGGAGGTTCTTAGGTGTGAGCCTGCTTTCCCCCTGCTCACAGATAGCAACATGCTTAGCTTTTGGATAGTGGGTGAACTATCTCCATACTGTGGATTTCATAGACTGAGGGGTTCCTAAGGGGCTGTTGCTGCTACTACTACTCCTACTGGGGCTAGATGTTGATGCAGTTCTACTACTACAACCCAGTGTGAAAGGTGCAGCACTTCCAACAGCAACAGAAGCACTCATTATAGCTAAGGCTGAGGATGATAATAACCTGTTTTATTTTTGCTGTAGGTTACTCTACGCTAGTAGTGTGTGTGTGGCTGAGTGGGTCTTGGACTTCCAGCAGGTAGGATCTTGGACTACAGCTCAGCTTCCTGTGTCTTTCAAATAAAATCATTCAGACAGAATGTTGGGGTATTTGAGGTCAACCTCCTTTGCTCTTTTCTCACTCACACCCCCATGCATGTCTAACACGGAGATAATAACAGCAAGAAATTTGGACAAAAGCTGCTTGTGTCTTTGAAATCAAATTGGTCAGTCAGAATGTTGGGGTATTTGTGGTCAACCTCATTTCTTCCTTCCTGCCTCCCTGACTCCCCTAACACAGAGAACAAATATCTTGCCTGCAAGGTTCCCTAAACTAAGCTTCAATTCCACTGTTTTCTCTAGCTCAAAAATAAGCTGATCTCAATTCCTACCACAAAGACAGAATGGCCATGTGCTCATGTGCTCAGTAGAAATTCAGTCTTCTCATTGCTTTCAATGCAATTAGCTAGGTGAAAAAATTGGGAAAATTGCACTTTTCGCAAAAAGCGCAGTTTGTCTAATATTTTCCTTTTGAGGCAAAAAATCTTTGCTGTGTTAGATATCTTTTATGATATTAAATGGTATATTACACATATCCACAGAAAAGACATAAAGGAACTATCTAATAAGAGGATAGCTCCTAGCCTCAGAGTCATTCTATGGAGCCTTTTTATCCTAGTGATTAAAGCTTGTTCAGTTGAAGATTATTCATAGCACAATACAGCAATTGGAAATCATTCTCTTATTGAATATTTCTGTCACTGAGCTTAACTCTTTAAGTGCCAGGAACTTATAGGGTTAATTAATATAACTTTTAGTAATACTCAGCATAAATTACGTTAATTGCATGTTTTGGAATGCTGAAGCATAATTACAGTCTTAAAGGGATAGTAATACTTCCTTTTAACTTTATTTTATTTTGTAGGCATTAAAAAAACATGAAGAATGATCTAAGTCTTATCTCTCAAACCTTTATGGTTTAAGAGATATTCACAAGCAAAGGTTCCCCCTCCCGCCCCTTTTTCCTAGTGTAAGCCATCTCTTCTCAGATGTGAATCTGGTTGTAAGACCAGACAGATAACAGCAGGGGACAATCTTCTTTGTATGAAAAGAATGAAAGCCCTTCCCCCCTTGACAAGTTTTTCAGTTTTTTCCCATATCTTAATTGAAGATTGTCCCTCTCTGCAGTCTACCTGGGCACCTCCCTTCTGCTCTGGCTCAACAGGGGGGGATACTTTGCTTGTGAATATCTCTTAAACCATAAAAGTTTGAGAAATAAGACTTATATCGTTCTTCATGTTTTTTTAATGCCTACAAAATAAAGATAAAACAAAGTATTACTATCCCTTTAAATACTAAATGTGCCTGTCTTTCAATTGCATGAACCTCACTGATTACAAAAGATTTCTAATGAGGTTCATTTTATGATCAAGATAAACAAGTACCTGTATTAAATTTTGAAATAGCAGCAGAATGTTGATAACATTTTTTGTATTAATTCCTTTTTTTTGCCTCTATCATAAAATGCTATGATGTGTACCTATCAAATTATTATGGAAATAGGTACACATAATAATAAAACATTGATTTGGGTTTCAAACAGCTGCTATATCTTTAATTTTAATTGGTCATTGCTTGTCAGGAACACTGTAAAGTAGTGTGGTGAAATATCTCTTTGTGATATTTTTATGTTCACAGAAGTTATACAAGATATTTATTTTTCAAGTAAATTGATCACATCTGCACCATACAGAAATATTAATATTTTATTTTGCATAGAATGACAAAGTAAGTATAAATAAAACTTCAGTTCATTTGCTAGTAAATTAGTTTGCTCAAACATAAAAAACTTGTGCACTCTGCAAAATCAAGTGCTGATTCAGCAGGTTTATGCATCAAACAAAACTATTGCTCAGTATCTACATGGGAGAAAATATTATGAATCTGTCAATGTTATCAAGTTTCAAGCAATCATTCTACCATTACTAAGATTTCAAAAGTAATAAAATCTGTAAAATGAGTATAGATGGAGTTTCTGTTTTAGAATAATTTAACTTGAAACTATTTATTCATTGCTATAAAAACTGAATGGTATAATATTTAAAAGATTAACATTTTTAAGCTGAAGGAAAATGTAACATTTTTGATATATACAAATATTTCCCGACATGCATAGAATTGTAAGTCTTTTATGGATGAACAAAACATTTTGCCTCCAAAGTGAAACAGGAGAAAAATGACACTTCTCACCGAGTGGGAAATTTTCCCCCGAAAAGTACAGACCTTCTGCTTTTTTTCCACTGGCTCTGTGCTTTGAAATCAAGGTGAAGAAAGATTTCCCCACCACCACTTGGCAAGTTTCCCTTTTTTTCTTGGAGGAATAGTATACAAGGGGTGTCGTTTCCATAGTAGGGATTTTTTTTATCAAGTCTTCTGTTCTTTAAAAAATTCAGAGATCTAAAAAACAAAATTGGAGGTGGAATTTGTTTCTATTGCCTAAGTCCTACAAATCACTTAATCCTCACGGCTTGTGATGCTAACTAGGGGGGGGTGAAAAGTGTGAAAAATTTTGCGAAAAGTGTAGATTTTTTGCTTTTTCCACAAAAAGTTTTGCCTTTCTGCCTATGCAAAAATTTCCTCCTATTCACCTATTTTAACAAATTTTCCACCTACATTAACAAATTTTTCGCCTATTTTAAAACATGTTGATGTAATTCTACTGACACTATTACTAGGTGTCAAACGTGCAGCAATTACAGCAGAAGCACCAGAGGTACTCTTCATATTTAACACTGTGGATGTTAACCTGTTTTGCTGTTACTGGGTACTCAAAACAGGTGTGTGTGGCTAAGTGGGACTTGGACTTTGAAGAGGCGATGATGCCGATGATGACTGATAGGGTGACTGTGTGCTTTTTGACATCTGTGCTTGTCCAGTGTCACGCTTTCCAATGGCTTTCTCAAACAGTTTATAAACAGGCACAGTGCTCCTTAAAAGTGGTGGAAGATTCAGCATTTGACTTTCTGCTAATCTTATAGTCCTGTCACCATCCTCACTCTCAACTTCATCTGTATCTGAACAAGAGAAGGATACTGGAGTGATATATTCTAGATCTGCGTCATCATCAGTCATCATTAGCTCATCCTCAGCAGCATCAGCATCCCCTGACAGTTCATGTCCACTACTACCCTCATATTCCTCTAAGCTTTTGGAAGTCTCAAACAATTTATTTTATGTTTACTATAACAAAATTCACTACTACTTTGAGGACAGGTGTTTTATTGCTTGGTTGTTTCACTGTCTGATTCAGCAGGCGGTACAGCTGCTACACCTTCCTCTATTATGCTATTGCCAGTATCTATATTTCTACTGGCACTGGTGGTGCTGGACCTAGTTTTGCTGGGACCTTGACAAACTGCATCATCCCTTGGAGTAAAGGAATCATCATCATTGATTGCACACTCTGCAAAAAACATTGCTGCAGTAGGTTTTCGGAATACTACTTTACTCTCATGTCCCTACACTGCTCCACCCTTCCCATTGTGCGTTTGCTGGACATTCTGCAACTACACTGTGTTTTTTTTACTGTACAGTTCACAATACAACTGATGGAGCTGTATGATGCCTTGCCTACGCCCAGTCAGCTGTCTGTCACTGTCACCTAAGATATTTCATTTTTTATTCTTTTTTATTTTTTTTTATTTTTTATTTTATTTATTTTGTTTATTGTTTTTAAGTTGTCAATCCTGTTGTCTTATCACAGTCTATCCAAAAAAAATTATAACTGAAAAAGAAAATCAGCAATGCCTTTCCCCAGACTTCCCCACCCAGCACAGGGACAATAACAGCAATATCATCAAGCAAATAGGTCGCCTGTGTCTTGCCTGTCAGTCACATGGTATTTTAGAGTATTTGGGGGACAACCTCCTTCCTCCCTTCTTATCCCCTAGAGTGCCCCAGACTCCCCTAATACAGAGAACAAATGTCCTACCTAAATGACTTCCTAAAGTAAGCTTCAATTCCTCTTTATTTGCCTATCTCCTCTAGCTAAAAAACATGCTGCTCTCTCCTCTCACAAACACAGAATGTCTGCTGTGAGAGCCTGACAGCCTTTTATATGGCTGTAGAAAAGTTTTGTGTGGTGTAGAAATATTTTTCTTCCCATTGATTTCAATGGGCGGAAAAGGCTTGAAAGAGTGGAAAAACTGCACTTTTCTCAGGATATTTTTCTCCAAACAGAAAGTGTCATTATTTGCCGACTTTAGTTTGAGGCGAAAATTTTCGCCCATCCCTAATGCTAACAAGCTGAAATGCAAAAATGTTCTATGATTCCTCAGGGCTTGTGACGCTAACAAGTGGAATTGGTAAAAATGATCTGTAATTCCTCAAGGCTTGTAACGCTAACAAGCTAAAGTCCTACAAATCAATGTTTCCTCAGGGCTTGTGCTTCTAATAAGCCTAAGTTCTACAGATCAATGTTTCCTCAGGGCTTGGACCTAACACAAGTCTAAGTCCTACAACAAATCAATTTTTGGCTTGTGTCAAACAAGTGTAATTCATATAAATCACCGTTTCTTCAGGGCCTTGGCCTCCAACAACAAGTCTAAGTCCTACAAATCATACTCTACAAAATATATGTTGTGTGTGTAAATTCAATCTTCCCATTAATTTCAATGCAATGAGTTAGGTGAAAAAAAGCATAAAAACTGCACTTTTAATGAGTGCCATTATTCACCGATATTTGTTTGAGGGAAAATTGTGCCCATCCCATGTCAGTAAAATGGATAGGGGGATTGTTGAGTAAAAAAAAAAGCAATAAAAAAAGCTGTAGGTGACAAAGAGAGAGACTCGGATGTTAGCTGGGACAGAGGCATGCTGATTTTAGGGCCTTGATTCAATTGCCACTATTAAAACACATAGTAGGGCAAAACTGAATACAGAACAGTACAAACAGTGGCACAGTCAGAATGCAATTGCCCTACCAGCATTAACTATGATGAGTTTTGGCACACAGAACCTAACTTATGGACCAATGTTTGTCATTGTCTTTTTATTCCCAGATTGCATGGTAAGCAGCGTAAAAAATGGGAACATCAAAGGAAAATAGCTAGCGCTTTGTGTTTGACACAGTGTCAAAAAAAAAAAGAAAGTGGCCCCAAACACTAACTTTGACACTACATTACCCATAAATTTAACAATAAAGTATACAAATATTAGCTCTAATGCTCTAACGCTATCCTGTAACCAATAGCCCATAGCTGTAACACCTACCTGTAAATCTGACGTTCAGCGGGGTCTTCCGCATCCTGCTCTTCTTCTTTAATTCCTTTTCTTTTAGCTTCTACTTTCTTCTTCTTCATCTGTCATTTTCTTTCTTTTTCATCTGTGCTCTTCTTCAGTCTACATCATTGAACTTTATGCGCCCTGCAGTAACCTCACCTCCCAGCAGCATCACAACAAACCCCCACCACTTCAGGTGTATCTGGTTAGAAGAGGTTGGTCAATTATGCTTCATCTCCTGAAATTCCTCCAAAATCATGGATGTGTTGGAATACTACTTTTTCCCTTGAGAGCAAGAAGGAACTGTGCCTTTCATTAGCAACTGCAATGTTCACAGTGTGTGTAGGGAAACATTCTGAAATAGGACTGGAAACAGTTAGTACATGTTGATGCTTTGGTCAGCAATGTAAAACTATCCCCCAATAATTCAAGTACTACTGTCACTATGGCTTTTGCCTGCTCCATTAAGGACAAGTGACAAGAAGAAGACTTAGAAAAAATAATGAATTCTCCCTACCACCAGTTTAGCATATTTAGCTGGATGGAATAACCACAAATGCTCCCTGTGGTCAGAGTACTACATAATGTGCAATGGGTGGGCACAAACTGGCAGATCTAGAGATGAGCAAAAGTTTTCAGCTCAAAACTGAAATAGGTGAAAAATTCCCACTTCCGCCTATCTAATTGCTTTTAGATCAATGGGAATATTGAATTTACACACAACATATAGCAAGCAAATTTTAGTTTATCTCCCACAGGCACAGCATAAAAGGTGTCTGAGAGTGTTGGTAGAGTCTGGGGAAAGAATCAGTTGAACAGGGAATTTTTTGGGGGGGTTGTTGACTGGTATTGCGGGAGGACAGTAAAAAAACAGAACTTCCTTCCATGAAGCACTTTGTAGAACAGGAGAAATTAGGAAAGGAAGCTGAGAGAGAGAGCTGGAGAGCTGTTGCTGCAGAATCAGAAGTGGAGGAATCAAGCAGCAGTATGATAAATTGAGGGACATGGCCGTGATAGTAGTATCAGCAACAGCACAGATCATCTGCTTGTGTCTGCTGGTACTGATGTAATTGTGCCTCCGGAGGTGATGAGAAATGTGACATCATGGGACAGCAGTCCTAGAGAGTATCAAGAGTTCGGTGTCTGCGGTCAGGGTATTGGAGCAGCTGCTGTCAATGATAGTATGAAAGCATTCTTGGCAGAAAGTAATAAGAACAGGAGAACTAGAATGAGCATCACCACCACTACAACCAGCAGTGGCATTCTTGTATTTGCTTCTACTCTATTCCTTGCTCCTGAGTAGTCAGAAACAAATATTTATCTATAACAGCAGCAGGTTGATGGTCAGGCTAGTGTGCCATTTATAACCACATTGCCAACATGGGACTGGTTTTAAGCAGCAGTGATATGAGACTAACACAGATACGTTGCACCACATGCCACTACTCCTGATCCTTGAGCTAATGCTGATGCTGAGGCATCAGGAGCAGCAAGCACCTGCTCCAGCCATTTCAGGTTCACTTGAAGAAGAAGGCTATTTTTTTCCACCTCCCCTTCACTAATATCATACAGAGTGTAATCATTAACAACTGTACTGTACCACAATGTGCCGTAATATAGTAAAAAGCACAAAGGAGGGGACATACCTTACCACATATGTCCTCATTAAAGGGATAGTAATGTTTCACAATAATAGCAGCTCCAATTAATCTTCATGGTATTTGGGCAATGGTGAGTGTTATTTCAATAAGGTTGTAGAGTTGTAGTTCAAGAGTAATTGAATGATAATGTATCCCCCTCCCGCCCATTGTACTCATGTAACACTGCTCACCAGTGCAGCAAGACTATCCAAATGAATAGCAGAGAGGAACAATCTTCAGTGAGCATAAGGAAAAACCTGAAAAACCTGTAATGGGGGCAGAGTTTTCTTTGTGTTCACAGATTGTCCTTTGCTGTGAGCTGTCTGGTCAAGGGATCAGATTCCACATCTGAGGGGAGGCAGCTTATACTAGGTATGTTAATTGTCTTATTATTGTTTCTGCCACCTCATCTGTGCAAAATATCAAAAATCTTCAGCCATCCCACTTGCTCATCAATCTCTATATCTCTATCCCTCTTACACAAGCCAATGATTTGTTCACATGAGCTGTTCTATTATCTCAACTCTTTATATCCATCCACCAAAAAACAGCCCTCACCTCTTCACACATGCAAATCCTTTTTTCATCTGCTTTTCCTTACTGTAGCTTATTCTAACAGCTGCAGGTGACATCTCTCCCAACCCTGGTCCCGTCTACATTTGCACCTGCATCCATCCTAGATTTCAGCCTTCCCGCTCCTCTTGTGGGGAAGACCCTAGCAATATACTAGCTGTTCCCTGCCTCCCTCCATCCCTTCCACCCTCTCCTGTGCATTATGGAAAGCTGCTCTCTCCTATGGTGGCTTATCTTTCTCTTACACTCCTTGCCTGATAGCAAGGGTGGGGGTGTGGGACTTCTTCTCTCTCAGCTCTGCCACTCCAGACCTCTGTCCCTTCCTTCATCAGTCTCCTTTACCTCTTTTGAAGTGCATGCAGTCCAGCTTTTCTCCCCATCCATCTCCAGGTAGCCATGCTTTACAGGACACCAAGCAACCCTTTCTCCTTTCTCTCCGAATTTGAAACTTGACTATCTCTGTCTTTCTGTCCTCAGACACTCCCACATTACTCCTTGACAACTTCAACCTACATGCTGATGAGGCATCCTCATCTAGTGCTTCCCGATTTCTCTCTCTGACCTTTTCCTTTGGCCTTCAAGACTGCTGCCAGCACTCACAGGGAAGTTCACTGGCTAGATCTAGTTCTTACCATAAACTGTTCAGTTTCTGACTTCACAATTTCCCCATTTCTGCTCTCTGATCATCATCTTATCTCCTTCACACTCTCTCACACACCTTCCCCTGCCCTCCCTAAATCACCCTTCCTAACCAGGAATCTACACTCAGTCAAACTACCAGACCTGGCATCTTCTCCCTACCCTACTACTACTACTAACATAGGTACTCTGGTCCATGAATATAACACTTCATTAACGTCTTCCTTGGACCTGCCTGCTCCCCTCCAACATCGACACTCCTGCCCCAGGAATCCCAGACCCTGGCTAAATTCATCAACCCTCATGCTACTCACCAGTTGTTGAACTGCAGAACGTATCTGGTATCCACCATTATAAATTCATGTCATCCTGTTTTAATACAGCTCTCACCGAGACTTAAAAGCACTACTTCTCTAACCTCATCACCACCCACAAATCTAACCCACGTGACCTCTTTAAAATCTTTGATTCAGTTCTCAAACACCCAGCCTTAAACTGCTCCTCCTTCTCCAACACTCCACAGGACTGAGTTTTTCAAAAATAAGGTACAGCCTATCCGACAAACCATACTCTCTACATCCTCTCCTCCTATGCCCCTGATTCCTAGTCTACTCAAGCAACCCGCAGCTCATTCTCTCCTATAACAGAGGAGGAGGTATCTCTTTTACGATCCTCCTCTGCATCCACTACCTGCCCCTCACCTTATTAAGGCTATTGCAACTACTCTTGCTCCCAGCCTTACTAATATCTTTAACTTATCTCTTTCTACCCAAACTTTTTCATCCTCATTGTCATAGACTCTGTCATGGGCGGGGAATACATGGTTAATTCTTTTTTCAGAAAACCAGGTTTGTCTGTGAAAATTCCTTCTTAAATCCTTGTGTGTGTAAATTATCTCCTTGTAGAACAATAGCCTATTTTAATGGAAATATTTTAATGCAATTTATGGGGATTTACAACTAGGTTGTAGACGAAATGTCTAGAAAAGGCTCACTATCTGACCCTTTTCCTGTTTCTGTTTACCATTGTTGATCCAAAAGAAGGCAAAAAAAACCCTTAATACAGCAATTTCAAGTTCTGCCTTGAATGGAGAAAAATTCCTTCTTTATTCTAAATGGCAATCATATTTCTCCTTGGATCAACAAGCACTAACTAAATATTAATTGCAATACTAACATACATAGCCCTCTATGTTCTGCTCTTTTAAATAAGTATCCAGGCCCTTTTTAAAGGCATCTAATGTATTAGATAGCACCACCTCCTCGGGCAGTGAATTCCATACCTTTATTGTCCTTACAGTAAAGAAAACCTTCCACTGTTATAGATGAAATCTCCTTTCCTCAAGTCTAAGCGTTTGGCCCCTTATCCTTGTAATGAACAGGTCTGTGGAGAGCCCTTTGTATGGGCCCTGAACATATTTATATAGTGTTATCATATCACCTCTAAGACTCTGTTTCTCTAGTGTGTACAAGTTTAACTTTTCTAGCCTTTCTTCATAACTAAAACTTTCCATTCCCCTTACTAGTTTTGTAGCCCTCCTCTGCACTGTCTCCAGTTCCATAATGTCCTTTTTCAGAAAGGGCGCCCAGAATTGAATAGAATATTCTAGGTGGAGTCTTACCATGAACCTGTCAAGATGCATAATAAGATCTTCCTCCCTTGAGTCAATACCCATTTTAATACATGCCAATATCTTTTTGGTCTTTGCAGCTACCAGCTAGCACTGCACGCTACTGCAAAGTCTATTGTCTACCATTACTCCCAAATTCTTTTCATTAGTAGATTTCCCCAGAGAAACACCATTTAAACTATATGTTGAGTTTTTATTATTATACCCAAAATGCATAACATTACACTTGTCTATATTGAAACTCATTTGCCATTTACCCAATTTGTCCAAATCCTCTTGTAATAAAGACACATCCAGTTCAGACTTTATTACCCTACTTAATTTTGTGTGATCGGCAAACACTGATACATGGCTCTCTATGCCCTCTGGGAGATCATTAAACAAGTTAAAAGGAAGAGGACCCAGGACAGATCCCTGAGATACTTCACTTATCACATTTGTCCAATTGGAGAACTTCCCATTTACTACCACTCTTTGAATTCTATATTTCAGCCAATTTCCAATCCATGCACAAACGTTTGCCCCTAAGCCTATTTCATTAAATTTGTGCAGTAACTACTTGTGTGGCACCTTATCAAATGCCTTTGCAAAGTCTAAATATATCACATCAACCGCAGCTCCCAAATCTATATTTTTACTCACTTTTTCATAAAATGCAATCAAGTTAGTTTGACAAGACCTGTCTTTCACCAAGCCATGTTGGCTCATGCTAATAATATTCCTGTTCAAGATGAATCCTTGAATATATTCCCTTAGCAACCTTTCAAACAGCTTCCTTACCACAGATGTCAAGCTTATGGGACTGTAATTTCCCAGCTGTGATTTTGATCCCTTTTTAAATATGGGTACCATACCTGAAATAAAAGAATCCCTGAAAATCAAAAATAACGGTCTGGCTAGGGCCTGGCTTAGCTCTTTAAGCACCCTTGGGTGTACACCATCCGGTCTAATCAGCCAATCAAGAAAAGGGTGGGCTGTGCTGTGCTCTTCCCCCACTGATAAGTTTTTCAGGGTTTTCCCTTATCTTAACTGAAATTATCTCTGCAATCCACTTGGACACCACCCTGCTCTCTGAACTGAGCAGTGTTACATCAGTAATAGGGGCAGGAGGGGGATATTTTATCATTCAATTACTCTTGAACTACAACTCTGACAGTACTAAATAATAATCTCCATGGCCCAAATATTATGAAGATTAATTGGAGCTGGTTTTATTATGAAACATTACTATCCTTTTAATTCTGTAAAATTCTAAAAAAAATATATTCCTCTACAATAATTTTTTGTAAGTGGGCTGTCCACCCATTTTTAGAATTATTATAATAAGCCTGTATTTGGCTGTAGTTTATTCTGGAACTAAACAGAATTAAGTAATTAACTTGCAATTTTATCCAGATAATTGAGAAATAGTTGATAGCAGTTAGATCAATATAGCATTGTATATATATTAGTTAATCTAATTATTGATACCTCTACAATACTATATTTGTGTTTCTGGAAAGGTTATCAAGCTAATATTTGATCTGGTGAATTCTTTCAATTCTTTAATTAACCCTTAATCTTCTGTTTGGTGTGTGTTTCTAAGAATGTCTTTATTGCATGTGTGTTTGGGCCTAACTTTTGTAAAGTGCGAAGTTTCTTTTAATCTCTCACTAGACAAAAGAAGCTGTCATCTTGAGTGGTGCAACCATATATCTGATATCTGTAGATTAACCCTAGAACTGCTATAGGTGTTATAAATATGATTGCTATTGTAATTTTATAATATATTCTTGGTTTAGTGTATTAGTGACTATAATAAATGCAATTTATCTGTTTTATCCAGAAGGTATGCAATATTGAAAACAGTAGATACATTCTACTTATCTAAAACTGGGATTTTATTCCAGATACTTTTTCTAAATAGTGATTTTTTTTTTTTTTTTTTACACGGTACAAGGAATTTGTTATGGGACCTGCTTTGTTTTATTAAAGGTAATTCACATAACAACATTCCTTAGACCTTAATTGGCATAGTTTATACAGATTCTGGGGCAGAGGTGTTCATATACACTGCTGTCAACTGTGTTATAATTAATTGTAGGATTAATTAACCCTTCCTATACTGCTGTGTTCCATTACTGTTACCAAATACCACTGGATACACACACATATGCAATGTTTAACCCTGTTTATGCTGGGTAATACTGTTTTGTGATATTTGGTTTCAAGTTACTGCATGTCTATTTCAATTGGTGTTCACTCATTTATATCATTGCTGACTGTACATTTTACTTAAATTGTATATAAATTTTTACAGAAATACATGTTATTTATTAGTTCAATCAATTCTTTACTGTGAAGTAGCGTGTCAATACTTAGTATTGTGTAAAGTTCTCAAATTAATTTAATATTATTATTTTATTTATGTGAAGATATACCACCTAATTGGGTCTCCTGTTTAACTTTTTCCTGTATATCCTTGACATCATTCAAACATACAATAGTCAGACCTATACTCAAAAATCCCTCACTCGACCCCCCCTGTATTTCAAATTACCATCCAGTTTCACTCCTCCCCTTTGCATCTAAGATATTGCAATGCCTTGTATTCTCTCGCTTAATCACATTTCTCAATTCAGACTCTCTTCTTGACCCATTACAGTCAGGTTTCCGTTCCAACTATTCCACTGAGACAGCACTAACAAAAATTAATAATGACCTATACACAGCAAGGGACAAAGGACAATTCAGTATACTAATCTTACTAGATCTATCTACTGCTTTTGACACTGTTAACCATGAACTCCTACTGGACACACTATACACCTTTGGCATCCTTGGCACACCTCTAGAATGGATTTCCTCCTATCTTTCTAAACGTACTTTCAGTGTTTGTTTTGCTAACGCATTCTCATCTCCCCATGACCTCTCAGTAGGTGTACCTCAGGGATCAGTCTTGGGACCACTTCTCTTTTCCATCTACATCCTCTCACTTGGTGACTTCATCTCATCTCTTGGATTTAATTACCATCTGTATGCAGATGACACACTAATCTATATCTCTGTCCCTGACCTCACTCCAGCTGTGCAGTCTCGAGTCACTCAATGTCTGTCAGCTATTTCATCATGGATGGCCCACCACCATCTTAATCTTAATTTGGCTAAGACAGAACTGTTTGTGTTCCCTCCTAAAACCCATCCACCAACCCTCTTCTCCATCACAACAGACTCTGCCATACACTCAGTACACAAAGCATGCTGTCTTGGGGTCACACTTGATTCTGAATTAACTTTCTCTCCCCCATATCCAAGCTGTCACTAGAACATGTCCCTCCTTCCTAAAAAAATATTGCCAAAATATGTCCTTTCCTCTGCAGGACAACTGCAAAACTCCATCTCAGGCAATCATTCTCTCTAGACTTGACTAATGCAACATTCATCTCATCTTTCTCCACTTCAATCTGTTATCAGTTCAGCTGCAAGAATCACCACATTTGCTCCCAGATACCTTCCCTCTCATCTCCTCTTGAAATCCCTCAGTTGGCTACCTATAAAGTATTGTATTCCTCCTCTCCTGTAAGTTTCTCTGTTCTTCAGCACTAGGGATGGGCACAACTTTTCGCCTTAAACTGAAATTGGCAAAAAATGTCACTTTCTGTTGGTGAAATATTTCCATCAAAAAGTGCAGATTTCCTGCTTTTTCCTGCTTTTTTTTCCTAGCTCATTCCTTGAAATCACAGAGAAAATATTATTTTATTTCCCAAAGGCATAGTATAAAAGGGGTATGAGAGTGCCTGTGTTGGTGGGGTGTGGGGAAATAATCAGTTGAACAGGGGATGATATTTTGGGGGGTTGTTTACTGGGATTGGGGGCAGTTAATAAAAAACAAGTCTTAAATAAAATAAAAAATAAAAATGGTATAAATGAGGTTTGAGGAGGTGCCTGTGTTGGTGGGTGGAGTCTGGAGAATGAATCAGTTGAATGGGGAATTTGTTTTGGGGGTTGGGTTCTTGACTGGTATTGGGGGGACAGTTAATAAAAAATAAATCAATTAAATAAAATAAGAAATGTGTATGTAAAGTGATAGAGACAGGGACTCCCTGATGTAAGCTACCACTAGGGTAAAATGATACTTTACTTGATAGAATATTTTGTAGAGGATGATTTGCTAGATTTGTTGTTAAGGGCCCAAGCCCTGAGGAGACATTGACTCGTAGGACTTAAGATTTGTTAGGCACAAGCCCTGATGAAACATTGATTTGTTGTTGGACTTAGATTTATTAGAGGCCCAAGCCCTGAGGAAACATTGATTTGTAGGACTTAGACTTATTAGAGGCTGAATCCCTGAAGAAACATTGATTTCTAGGACTTAGGCTTGTTAAAAACAAACCCCAAAACATTTTTTTTGTAGGACTATGTTTTTTTTTTTTTTTTTTCAAAGCTCAATCCCTGAGAAAAAACAAATGCCCTACTGGCCTAGTGCCAGCAGGTCATGTTGACCAGTGGCCACTGGCCATTGTCAAATGTCCTCCTCTTTGAAAATATGTTTTATTATCAGATCGCTCCATACAAATCAGAAAAGACAAAGAAAAACATATAAATCATTCAGATACAGAAAATGTATACAGACATATATAAAAGTGATAAGAACAAACATATCAATGAATCGTACAGAGCCAACCTGAGGTTTTATGATTACATAAGAATCAAAACCCCCAAGGAAACTAATCTAACTAAGCCTCAAGTAAACTCCCTTACCCCGTTCCCGAGTCCTCTCTCCCCCGAGCCCGCAGCACCCCCCCAGCCCGCCGGCCACCCAGCAAAGCCGTAAGAACTCAAAAAGTACAGAGTTCAAACACATCACCACTCACTGACCCCGCCACACAGCCACACACCCAATCAGTCAAGACAACTCAACACATACATCAATACCAAGATGTACAGCAGCAATTGCCTAATGAGTAGCGGCTCCGTGCGCCCACCAGGTCTGCCAACGTCTCCATGTCCTGTCAAACTTGTCCGGGATGCCCCGATGCAAGTAAACCAACCTGTAATGTGGAACACATTGTGAAACTAAATTAATCCACACCCTGCAGGTGGGAGCACTAGTCGACATCCAGTTCATGGCCACCACTTTCCTTGCCAATACCAAAAGCTCTCTTAGCAGGGATCTATCAGCCGCACCCCCAATTTCATCGGGGAAAATAGATAACAAGCAAAGTTTCGGAGTCACAGGAACGGGTCTCTCCATCACCTGGGCCACAACACGCGTAACTTCTTTCCAAAAACTCCCAACCACAGGGCAGTCCCAGATCATATGAAGATATGTGCCCAGCACATTAGAGCACCGGAGACAGCTATCAGTAATAGAGCTCCCCATTTTATACAGTCTGATAGGTGTATAATAAATTTGATGGAGAATATTCAACTGTATCATCTGGTGTCTAGTCGATGTTGCTACCATCACTGGTTCTGCCTTGGCCAAATCCCATTCCCAGTCCTCTAGCGGGCCCATGTCCTGTTCCCATTTATTCCGGGAGGGGAACTCCTGATAACCCATATGAGATTCCAACCATTGATAAATAAAAGAGAGGTGCCTCAGCGGCTCCAATAGCCGCAGTCTAGTGAGAAGCGGGAAGGTAGAAACCCTCGGAGTCCGGCCGCCCCACTGAGCACTAAGATCATGTCTAACACACAAGTATGAATAAAAAAGAGTATGTGGTAAATGATATTCATCATGTAACTGTGCAAACAACTTTAGCTGGTCATCCTGGTACAACTGGCCAAGGGTAGTAATCCTGTATATCTGGCCCATAGGGGGCCAAACTCGCAATTGGATACCGCCCTATCCCTATCGCCCCCAACCTGATAGAGATTTTATCCCAAAACCAACCCAAAACCACGGCCTGGCAGCCAACATATTCCCCCCCCCCCACCCAGCAAACAAAAAACAGAAAACCAGTGAATACGTAAACATATTCGATCCCACCCGCACCCCCACACCCCACAGCAGCAATTAGAGTATACAGTAATGACACCATTTTCCCTTAATAACAAGAGAGTAAGGACAGACCGACCCAACCACCACAGTCAGTCCTAGGATACAATATCTCCCGCTTAACAACAATGTGGATCCCAGATCATAGTCTCAATAATACATTCTCCCATCCTCTTCTCCCTATCATCCCCCGGGCAGGACTGAAGCACCATCAAATAGGTAGGCTCCAATAGTCCCAAAGGACCCGAATGCAGAGCAAGGTGCTATAACCCCCAGTCACTGCCCAAGCGATGCAAGGAGACAGCAATGCAACAGGTAAATATGTAATCATGGATATGCACTTAACAACAAGAATAACATTAAATATAACACTGAGGCAAAACTTCCAGAAGATGCCAGATGAGCCTTCCCACTATTCCGTCAGTCCCGACACCCCCCGGGCGGATCAGAGGCGTCCCAAATTAGAGGAACAGGGTTCAAAACAAGTCAAAAAAACAAAACAAAAAGGGGCCAATGTACTAAAGTACAGCCCTATAGCCTCAAACCACCGCCCCAGGAGTGCCGAGGAATAATAGGCATTTATAATGTAGAGGGAGAGGGAGAAAACAAAAAAAAAAAAAAAAGTTGAAACCCTCTCCCATCACCTCCCCGCCCCCGGTCAAACAATTTCCCCACCCAACCGTCCCATTGCAGCGATCCCAGGGCGGGCCAGAGGCGAACGAAATCTAGAATGGTAGGACAAGCCAAGTAAAAAACCATGGTTGTAAAACAGCTAGCCACCGCCCTAGGAACGTGCAAAAAGGAAGGAAAGTCCCCCCTCCCCCCCCTCACCAAGCACATATATATGCAATTAAACAGTAGCAATTTGAGAACAGACATATAAAAATATACATTGGAATATATCATATAATTCCGCCTCCATTCTCACCACTCCAGCATGGATCTTATAACAGCTCATCCCACAGTTCAGCTATGTAGTAGCTAATTCCTGTATCATCCCGTGAGGACGGGATCCAGCAACAGCAGCGCTCCACACTTAGGCTCATAGTCACACTGCCAAGTCCCAGTGAACACCATCCACTTCCGAGCAGTACAGCAGGAGAAGAAGCGGTTTAATCAGATGTCATGTTCCCCGAGGACCATCCCGGAAGCGCTAAGAACCAAAGGAGCAGGACAGTCAAAAACTCATGTAGTGAAGACTGTAGAAGCAGGATCATAAGAAGAGGAAACAATGATTAGACTTTAATGAGTGTCCACCCAATCCCTGGCCTCCGAATCCGAGGTGAAAAAGATGGTGTTGCCTTCATGAACAGCTCTCAATCTAGTAGGAAACAGCATAGAGTAGGAAATGTTTTTCTCCCGGAGCTTACGCTTCACCTCTTGAAACTTGCGCCGCTGACGCTGAACATCCGCCGAAAAATCTGGATAGAAGAATATTTGGTGATTTTCAAAGAGAACTTGACCTTTTATTCTGGCCATACGAAGATGGCATCCCGATCCCTGTAATTCAGGAGTTTGACGATCATCTGGCAGGGAGGTGAACCAGGAGGCCTGGAACCAGTTGGTATACGATGCGCTCTTTCAACAGTGAAGGATGGCGAGAGACCATCAGTGCCAACATGATCGCTTATCCAGGTCTTCATAAACTGCTCAGGAGCGTGACCCTCACTGCCCTCCGGTAATCCAATTATACGTACATTATTGCGCCTAGACCTATTTTCAAGGTCATCTACTTTGGACTGCAAGGAACGGACTTGACCCTTCAATTCGTCCACCGAGGAAACAACAGGAGGAAGTGTGTTCTCCACAGTAGATACACGTTGTCGCACATCGGTGATGCTTTCACGCAGTGTTTGTTGGTCTGCTCGTAAAAGGTTGATTTCCACCTGTACAGTATCAATCTTGTTGGTCAGAACTGCTTGGCAAGTAGCAATGGCTGACATTATTTCTGCAAACTGAGATTTTTGATCATCCTCCTCAGAAGCCGAAGACTGAGCTGGCGAGGTAGCTGCAGAGGGGGCCTCCATCATGGCCGTGACCTCCTCCGCCACCATGGCTCTCCTGGCGAATTTACTTAATTTCTTCCTATACTCTGCTGACTTCTTCACTATAGCGGAATCAAGGAAACAGGTCAAAACAGCAGAGACCAGAATCAGCACCGGGTGGACAGCCACTGTCAGGGCGGGTAGATGCGAGTAGGATCCCTTGAAATTCAAATGACACGCATGGCTTGTCTCATATTTTCACAGCGAGATAGCAGCGTGTGGAATGATTATACATGGGGCAGCAGGGGGGAACATACATGGGAGAGCAGACAAACAAGGGAGATTATGACGTGTCGTTGTCTCAAAACTTCATACAGGAATTGACCGTAATAAGGTGCATCCAAAAAGTTAGGACTGGACTCCTTGATGTAAACACGGGGCAGTAGTGGGGAACATATGCAGGAGAGAAGACAAACAGGGGAATTCAGCATTAAATTGCAGGCTGAGTTATGATCAGCAATAATCAGTATCCTTCAGCTGTAACTGCAGTCACGGCAGGAACATTGAAGACATAGTATGGACCCTTGCAGCAACTTTGGTGGAGTGACCACATAGGCAACAGTGGGCTCTCCAGCCACCCCTGTGCATGCAAAGTAGATCTAGTGATAAGGTCAGCAATGTCACAACCTGTCAAAGTCAGCGTGCAAGCCGCAGTCCAGCAGTTTAATCTGCAGCTGTAATATTGTTGAAATGTAGATAGACAAATGTATGCTGGTAGGTAGTGCCTTAACAGCTAAATATACATGGGGCAGGCGGGGAGAACAAAGAAGGGAAAAGCAACAAACTGGGGGCCCAGGAGGGGCAGAGGCATCTGTGTTAAGCAAAATAAAGTAATTAAATCTATTGACGGGGGAAGGGGAACTGGGAGAAAAAAATAATAAAATGGAAGGTGCACTAGGGGGTGAAGGAGGGCAGCGCCCGGCCAAATCTAAACCCCTAGGGCTAAGAAACAGCTCCAAAAACCCTGGGGCAAAGTTGTGACAGCTGACCCTTCAATGTGCCGTCCCACCACGTCCCCGCTCAGCCTCCGACCTCCAAAGTCTGCACCGGATCTGCCAGGACACCACCAACACTGAAGAACAGAAGCAGGTAAGGTGAATCACTTCGGCCATCACCGTACCATCGGGCGGAAGCAATGCGCAGGCCACAACAGGATAGATGCATCCACAGTACGTTGCAGTCAGAGCGGATGATGTTTAGAAGTGTGTCCCCAGGCTAGACGGGGTGTGCTAAAAAATAATCGAGGCCGCAGTCCCGCGGCCCAGGCCACAATATGGCAAAAGAAACACTTCAGCCGGTCAGTAGTAGGTCGGAGCAGCAGGCATGGGACGCAAAAACTGAAGATTATAGAGTCCTTCTGCACAAAAGATTAGAGTAGATCGTGCTAGGCCGGATCGGAGCTCTCACTCCGCACGTCCACTCAAGATGGCTGCCAGGCCACGCCCAAATGTCCTCCTCTTTAGTTTGAGTCCATAATTGCGGAATTTGCAACTGCTGCTACTGAGATGTTTAAGCAGGAGGATGATTAGGCAGCTGAAAGGGAATAAGAACAAAAATAGCAGTAACATGAGTGATGGATGATGAAGGTTCCACTTGCCACGACTATCTGCAGTGATGCACCTGAGGCAGTAGCAGCAGCACAATAAGTAACTCCCAGTCTATGTGGAGAAAAGAAGAAGTTGACCATTAAAGGGGAACTACCACCCCGCAAAAACTTTCTCTTAATTAAGTCTTCATCTGGCGACTAGCTGCTTAATAGCACTAGTCGCCAGAAATATTACCTGGTTTAAAAGATTTTCGACTTATTCAGAGGCTGACAGTAGCAGGAATCACGGACATCTTGTTGTTATTAGAATATACATTTTTACCTTGAGAGCAGGAACTGTGGCTCTCATCAGCAACTGCAATGTGCACAATGTGTGTGGGAAATAACATCTGGCGGCACAACTGTATCCAAACATCATGACACCAGAACCCAAGTACTGCCGCTGTCACTATACCCCTTGTCCAGACCCTGCTAAGGACATATATCACAGCTTGCTGACAGTTTAATAGTAATGATGAACACTCCCTGCCAGCATCCTAGCATATTCTCTGGGATGGAATCTCCTCAGATGCCGCTTCATGACCTGGTATTGATTCTCCTCCCCCACAATGTGTGGTCAGTACACCACATAGTGTGCAATGGGTAGAGACAAACTGCCATATCCTAACATTAACAGAGTGGCTATCATTTGGAGGGGGGAGATAACTATGAACGGGGTAGACAGGCAGAAGATGTAGTTGTTACCTTAAAGGAAGAAGGTGATGGTGATTGTGAACTAATTGTTTCGCTCATCATGGAGCTTCCAGTGTCTGCCTGGGTTTCTCTATTCTTCCTCCTCTTTGATCTCTGCCTCACCTCTTGTTGCCTTTCTGGAGAGTCAGGGGGTTCAGTAACAGTGGTGCTAGATTTCTGTAATGGGTGTTTGGCTTTAACATATTTGACATAAATGTCATGGTGTCTGTGTTTCATGCATTATATCACGGAGGTTGTGCCAAGGTGTGTTCCCTCCTTTCCCCTTCTCACTGATTTGTCACAAATAGGGGTAGCAATGGTGGGAGCACGTCTAGCAGCAGGCAATGGCAGCTGACCTGTCTTTCTCTCACTAGTACTTCCCTTTTTTCTCTCTCTCTTCCCATTCCCTTTTCTCCCTCCATTCCCATTCCCTTTTGTCCCTTCCTTCCATTTTCTCCCTCCCTTCCCATTTCCTTCCCTCCCTCCCTTCTCATTAAAATCCCCAAGATCCCTTGGGGTGATTTAGGGGGACTGGACAGCATTGGTTCAGTAGTGCTCATTTTCTCCTCCTCCTCAGACTCAGTGGACACATAAGGGTCCTTCCAGTTCCTCCATTTATTATTTTTAAACCTGCTCATAGTGATAGCAGTCACTTTGAGCCTCTCCTGCCTCAATTTTGGAAAAAGATCACAGCAGAATAGTACAGCACGTCTACCTCACTCTGCAGCTGCTTCTATTGTGTTTGATTTCCACAAATACATCACGTTTTTATAGATTTCGCCCACCCCTATTCAGCACCCTCTTAAATTTCTTCTCTTATCTCCTGTTACACCCCTTCCCATCCCCTACGGTCTTCTCATGGGCTCTTCCTGTCCTCTCCCTACACAACTCGAGCCATCTCTTGGCTACAAGCTTCTTCACTGGCTGCCCCTCAACTTTGGAATGCCCTATCACCATCCGCTAATCATCAACACTCATTACTTTCAAGCATCTTTTAAAAAACCACCTGCTCAAGGAGGCATCTTAATAGAAATACCCTCCCCTCTTGCACACAGATAGTCACACCAGAATCCTTCTGCACTTCCTTCACCACACCTTGTACTTGCACTTATAATCCTCCTCCTCCTCCTACTGTCTCTGTATGTCATCATAAATTCTAATTGGATTGTAAGCTGCTTGAGGCAGGGTCCCTTTCCCAGTGTATGATTCCCTTGCTGCACTTTCCCCCAGAAATAATGAAATGATCGCACTGTACATAATAAAATAAAATATATAAATAAAGATGCATACATACATACTAGGTAAAAGTGGCAGAAGGGGGATACTTTATCATTCAGTTATTCTTGAACTACAATTCTGACAGTACTGAATTAACATTCTCCATGGTCCAAATGTTATGAAGATTAATTGGAGCTGCTGTTTTTGAGAAACATTACTATCCCTTTAAGCAGAGGAAACATAAACATTCTGGCATATATGCATGTGAAATCCTCCCCCCCCAAAAAAAAAGGACATTGAGTGCTGATGTCACTGTACACCTTGTCCCTTCCTAAGGGCACAAAGGACAGTGTAGAATATTCCATAGAAAGATGATGATGGTAACATCTGAATCCTTGTCTTGTTGTGCTACAGTCCAGGTGTGGAAAATCATCCCATTGTCCCTCTGGCATTCTCAGGGTCCTCTTCCACCTTGGCAGTAACACAATGGCCTCAACAGAGCAGACAAACACCATAGTGGCAACAGCACCTGATTTCTGTGTGTGGGGGGGGCTTAGCACTGTCGACTTGAACAATTTCTCCTACTCCTACTGTCATAACAGATTATGATGATTATGAGTTAGAAATCTATGTTAGTGACCACCAGTATTAAGTTACCCCCATCACAGACACCATCACTATTGAGAACAGCACCCCCACCACCACCTGTTCACCGGCCATTAGCATAATTATCCCAGTGGCTAGTAGTCATCATGATAATATGAGTAGACAGATAAAAATTCCTTACAAACCAGATTCTTGTCAATCCACAATTGCTGTGGTCTTTAAAGGGTGGTGGTGTTTGAAGCTGATTGGCTGGGAGGTTCATAAGCACATCCAGCCAATGACTGTGAGGAAATTGGAACAGATACTGCCCACATATAATGGCAGTGCAGTCTCTGTTCAAATTCCCTCATTGTGGAAAGGGCATCAGCCCATGAGGTAATAGCAGGGGCTATGCTGCACATCAGTTATTCCGCTGCTGCCACCTCAATGACCGCACACATCGACGGAGAAATAGAAAAGGATGATATTATTTTTCAGACATCTAATAAGAATTTCTTATATAACATTGGCACAATGTCCTTAGAACTTGGGGCATGTTATGTGCTGAGGACCCTCACACTTATGCATAGTTTAACCCTTTGAGCCCTCTAGCACTCAAGGGGTTAAACTATGTATAAGTGTGCATGTTATTTTATGGAAACATTTATCCATGCTTCTTTTTTATTTTTACATCTACAACAAAAGAAGATACAAGAAGATAGAAGATACAAGAGGAAAGAAAGAACATAAAAGAAGAAAGAAAACATGGATTATTAAATGTAGCATCCAGCAGGGGGATTTTTTTGCAGGCATTTTTTCATAGCACTGGTCATTAAATACCATCACCTGTTTTTTTTTGGTTTTTTTTGTGTCGGCTGCCTTTAAATCAAGCCCTGTATCAACAAGATAAATAAAATGTAACATTTATTGTTGCCATAAAACCATTACTGTATACAACACCACTAATAGCATATGAAAAAGACTGATAGGTCTGAGATAAGTTTCTATGACTAAGCATGAGCAACACAAAAAACACTTAAGCTCTATTAGTCTTTTCCCTGTTCTATATATGTCATTTGTGCTTACAATGGGGATTTTATGGTAGCAATAAACATTACTTCGTATTTATCTTGAAGTGGAATTCTATCCTTTCAAGCTTAAGTGCTGCTCATGTGTTTTATCCAATGTACTCTGGAGAATAAAATACAAGCCTGATTCCAATTGTATCTACCGGATACAGCACTGCCAACTCTATAACATTTGTTGCAGCCTTAAAATCATTTCTTGTGGATGTAGCTTCAATCAAATGAAGAGAGTGATCAACAGTATCCTTCTTTTCAGCTGTAGTGAAAGAGGGATTCCTAGGACATCTTCTTTCAGCTTAATCCATATGTTTCAGTCACAGGGTTAGAGATGCAGATTGTGGATTCATAATTATCCATTCTTAACTGGTGCCTTGTCTCATTTAGGGCTGTGTTGCAATGCTGCCATTAATATTTTACCCCTAAACAACCAGACAACCATGGGTTTCATTCTAGGTGCATTCTGACAATTGTTCTCAGTAATTTTACCATCAATCCCTCACAAAAGCTGCACCTATATTTCAGTGTTGCTGTGGATTTTAGGATATGACACTATGAGACTTTTAAAAATGCTTTGATTAATGTTCATGTATAAAATTCAGAAGTTACTAGTGTCTTGAGAAAGCAGAGTGCATAGCCATGAAACGCGTTAGAATACTTCTGTTATATATTATTATTCAATTTTATGGATTTACTTTATTTTAATAAATACTGATATTCTTTGATTGGAGCCATGTGAAGCATGTGTCCCGAGCGGAGATGGGCCTAATTTCTCCATGTGTGTTTACGTCAGCTTATTCTTTAGTTGACCTCTACAATTGTGAGTATATACCATTCTTTTATTTGCAATCATTTGAGACATTATTACACTATGGACGCCCTTCTTTTTTTCTCTTTTGCTTTTTATGATCTGCAACAACTGATCACTAAATTTAGTGATCAAAGGGGGAAAATCAAATTTTGTTCTACTTTTTCACAATATAGCAAGGCTACACGCTGACTGGGACATTGGATATAATTTGTAACAATGTCTTTCTTCTCCTCAGATGTGTGTGAAGAGGAGGGGAGACATAGAGAAATTACATTAAGGTAAAAAAGGGCAACGTTCAGTAATAATAAATGATTTGCGTTGAATTCTATACGTAGTCTACAAGAATGGCTAACAAGTATAGGCCCAACAAATCCACTTAACACAAAAACCTGCATTGTATTTTTTTCAACTCACCGTGCATCACAATCAACTGATAATTAATGTACAATATGTCTAATGACAAGAAAAAAGATAACGGTCAATGTTATCTAGTGACACTTTTTGTTGTCAGGACAACTTAAAGCCCACAGCCAATCACAACACACCATAGTATCATATACATTAAAATACACCTATATATACCATAACATAACTGACCTACATTGTCTGTGTTTCGAGTTTTGATGAGCTAGAGCACAGAACCCAGGAGTGGAGGATAGCTAATGAGAGAGAGAGAGGTGCGTACATTGGATGCAGGAAGAAGAATTTAGGAGCGGAGTGCACATAATACATGCATAGATACACAAACACACACATAGCTTTATTTTTAAAAAGTGAGTGACAGACAGTGAGTGTGATCGAGCGTGTCTGTGAGGTCCTGTGTGAGTGCCTGAAAGTGAGTGGGTGAATGATGGCTAGTAGAGCAGAGTGGGATGAGGAGGGTAGCAGTAGAAGGAAGAAGGTCAGAAGGGCATCCCCAGTCAGGGAAGGAATGGGACAGGGACTTCAGCTGGGCAGAAGGGACCGGACCTAGGACAGGAATACGAAGGACAGGGACAGAACTGCCAGTGGGATGAAGGATAGTTGTCAGGGACATCATAGGTAGGTCATTTAAGCTACAGCTCAGATACATCCCAGGTTGAAGCTGTTGAAGAGAGGCTGTGGGTCCCCAGATACTCCCATAAGGAGAATATTGTCCTCATCGAGAGTATCCTGGGAAGGGAGAACAGCCTGTTCCCGAGAGAGACAGTTGCTGGTATGGGGGGCTCATAAGAAGGTCATCTGGCGTCATGTGCCCAACTGGGTGAATGCAGCATCCACCTACCAGAGAAGCACTGAGGTGAATGTAAAAGGCAAAAAAGAATAATAATACACAGGCTTTTTTGGGGAGGAGCAGGGATCCACATCAGAGATTAAAAAAGGAAGAGGAAGTGGGGATGGGGTTGGAGAATCTGTAAGAAATGAACATGGGAATCAAAAGGAATTTAGATTTAGAAGAGGATGCAGAGGAGGTAGTAAAAATAGGGAGAGGAGAGGAGGGGACAAACAAAATACCCCGAAGGGAAGAAGTACAGAAAAATCCACTGTAAGAGAATATGGAATTTGGAATGTTCTATTTAAGTAACAGACCTATTACTCAGGTAGAAGTTAAATCTTAAGTAAGGTCCTCTCTTTTGCCCCAACCTCAGGATCCAACAAATTACAGCTATACATAGATGCAAACAAATACATTAGAGCATTAACTCTTAAAAAACATTTTATTGATAGGGATAGTGATCACGAACAACCTTTGGTATCGTATACAATAAGTGATAAATATACAGCTAGGAAACTTGAAATGCTGGAAAAGGAAGAGGAGGAGGATAATGATTTGAATATGATACATGGTTTGAAAATACTTCACTCCACTTTCTTCCCTAGCTAGAATAAAGGAGAACATATAAAAATTTTTGGTCAAATGATAATCAAAGATCTTGAGACATTATGTGAAAAAGATAAAAAGAAAACCAGATTTCAGGAGAATCTGACCGGAAATGAAAAACTAGGTCTTGAAAATTTAGAGAACGATCCCACAATAGTGATCAAATCAGCAGATAAGGTGGGAGGAATGTGTATTTTAAATAAAGATTACTATATCAGAGAAGCATAAAGATAATTGTCAGATACAGAAATATATGTGTTGTTAAAGAAATATCCAACTTTAAAATACAAAGAAGAATTATTGGAACTAATCCAGGATGAGGTGGAGAAAAATATTCTCTCTATGGAAGAAAAAAGTTCTTACATGTAGAACATCCAGTCACCCCAATATTCTACTACTTGCCCAAAATACATAATAATCCTCCCAGACATCCAATCATCTCAGTCGTTGGTTCGCTCACTTCCAACCTCTCAGAATATATAGATGAGTGTTTGCAACCTATAGTAAGTCAGTTACTTAAGGGATACTATGCAATTACTATAGCTTATGGAGGAGGTGGAATGGGAGAGACATTTTGCCTGGATGACCTGTGACGTCTAAGCACTCTATACATGTATCCCTCATAACTTATGTTTAGTGGCTATACAACACTTTTTATAAGAGATTAAAGTTCTACCCCATTCACGACAAGATTTTATTGTAGCTTGTATCAAATTTGTTTTAGCACATACATTTTTTCCATTTGATGGCCAATACTACTTACAAAAGACAAGAATTGCAATAGGTTCCTCTTTTACTTGATCTATAGTGAATCTGTATATGGGCTATTGGGTAATTGGTCATATATGAAACAATCATCCTTATAGAGAGCATTTAGCCCTATACAGATGCTAAATAGATGATCTGATTATGATTTGGAAAGGCCCCAAGGAAACTTTTAAGGAATTCCTGGGTTACCTTAACAATAATAGTATGGGTCTTAAATTTACAGGGAACTTCCAATGCGAAAAAATGTAATATTTAGATATTATTTTATTCATAGAGGAAGGAAAAATTGCCTCTAAAAATTATTGTAAAGAGGTGAATAGCAATGGCTACCTATATGTGCCCAGTAGCCATGCTAAACATTTGACAAATAATATCCCACTGGGGCAATTACAAAAGATTAAAGAAATTGCAGTAAAAATCTAGATTTTCAAGAAGAGGCATCAGCTGTGTTACAGAAATTTAGAGACAAGGAATATAGCACAGCAGTATTAAAGGAAGAATTAGATAAGGTTAATAAAATGGATAGGAAGGATCTTTCAATTAACCCCTTAAGGACCAGGAAAATCTGAGGTCGATTTCACTTAAGGACCGGAGCAATTCTGACCTTTTTGACTATGTCTTTGTTCAACAGTGTTTTCCCTCTAAGTACTTTATTTTACCCATGAAAATTATATACCGTTTTTTTATGCACAAATAGGGCTTTATTTTGATACCCCACTTATATGGATAGCCCACCATTTATTTTAGTAAAATTAAAGAAAACGGTAAAAAAATTTTTAAAAATCCCATTTTTTTTTCTCTTGGGATCATTTGGGCACACTTGGTTAAATTTTTATGGACGCTGCATGAAAGGTATGACTGGTCAGTCATACCTACAAAATGGGCAGTTTTAAGTGGGCACTGTCCCCCCTGGGTAAAAAACCCCATGTCCCTTTTTCCCACCCTATTTTCCCACTTTTTTATTGATGACATTTGGCGGTGTGTATGAATGTATTACATGGCTCCACAACAATCACACTTCCTATTTTGGTTATTGACATGTTTTTTTTATTTGACTAAAATTTTTGTTTAAAAAAAAAAAAAAAAAAAAAATGTAGCTGGTCAAAAATGAACCTGCATTTAGCCAGCCTCCAGTACATCAGTGTAGGGGTGAATAACCCCAGCTGCTGCATTTTATTTGTCCACTAGGTGTCTCCTCTCTGCTTCTCTTACTTTGATAGCATGGGACAGACGGCTGAGAAGAGACACTCATTCATTCTTTCACAATGCCGGTACATGGGATCGCTGCTGCAGAGATCCCATGACCCGGCACTTGTGAAAGTGGCTAAGACTGAATGCGCCGGTCCCGGAGCACTCAGTCTAAGCTAGGAATTAATTATAGCAGCATGCACAGAGGCGCTCTGCTATCATTTAACCCATGATGTACCAGGACCGTCATGGGTCCTTAAGTCAAATCTACCCATGACAGTCCTGGAACGTCACGGGTCGTTAAGGGGTTAAAAGACATAGAAAAAGTCCCAAAAACAGAGTAGATCATATTTTGTTTCTACTTACAGCATACAGAGTCATGAAATTAAAAAAATCTTAGAAAGCATAAGCCAATACTAATGCAAGTCCCCAAACTAGCCCAGGCATTGGCGGACCAACCATAAGTGGTATTTAGGAGAAATAGGTCCATCAAAAATAGTGGCACCAAGTGATGCTCTAGGTGCCCCACAAATAGCAGATCCATTTAAACAAATCCCAGGAATGTTCAGGTGTCACAAAATGAATTGTTCCACCAGTAGTCACATGGAAAACAATAAAAAAGATTATTTTAAATCTGAGGTTACACACAAAAACTATAAGGTTAAAGAATTTATGAATTGTGAAACTACTTATGTGTCTACTTTCTACAATGTAAGTGTAGCCTATAATACGTAGGAAGGACAAAGTGCAAATTGAAAATTTTATTGAAAAACATACTAAAAATACAAATGAAATTGCAGTAATGGCAATAGAAAGGACTGATGTCCACTACAAAAGGGGGGACAGAGTACACACTTTAAGAAAGAGGGAAACATTTTGGATTAATTTATTTAAGATGTTATCCTCCCCATGGGCTGAACATCGATATAGATTTACCTGATTTTATCAAGTGAAGTTATTTATTACAACAGAAGGTTAACATATAGATACCATATTTAATAGATATTTCATTTTATTCCATTTTATTCTATTTGAGATGCTATTTATACCAACATTTCTAACTGGTGTATTTTTTATATTGTTATATTTTTTGTGTAAATATAAATACTCAACCTGGGCTTATATTGTCAGAATATTTTCTATACACAAGACAAATATATATTTTCATATTGATAATTTCTTTTTATTATGTGCCTGTGTGATGAGCACAATCCGATTTTGTACTTATATATTTTTATAAAAAAATACCCATTCATGTCTATCGTATAAATCAGAGTTTTATATATTTAAGTATTGATTCATCTATGGTCAACCTGTCTTTTTATTTTTCTGTTATCATTTTTTTAACATATTTTGTTGTTTATATTTGTCCTTTGTATTTTATTGATTTTAGGATATTTATTTCTGTGGTTTAATTTCCTGTGCAGTGTTGCTTGTGATGTTAGAACAATGCAAATACCAGGAGTTAACAGTACAACATATTTTTGCTAATTATGAATTATGCAGATTGGGGCTAGCCTGGTGTGGTTCTCTGCAGGTGCATCAACTGGATAACTACTGGACTGACCCTCTGATGGTGATTTAGGTAATTGGAGGATTGATTTGGACTAATTGTCATAGGGCATAAAGGGAACTGGCCAGTTAGCTTCCACTCTTGTTTTTATCCCCTGAGGAAGTTCGTAGTGAGCCGCGATATGCGTAGGGAGATATTAGCATTCAGTTAGTGCTGGTCATTAGTCTGGTCCCCTATGAGAATCTCTCTCAATAGCAGTTGTAGATACAAACAATTACAGCCTGGATAACGGAAGGTATCAAAGACTGCACACCAAGTGTGCTGTGTACAGCAGAGTTTAACATCATTAAAAGGACTGGGGAAAGGATCCATCTGGAGGAGGACTTTGTTAGAAACAATGTGGCTGGAGAGAGAATATCAAGGCAACATAGACTATGACTTTGAGATGCAATAAGCCAAAGAGGAGGGCCAAGTGTACACATTATATGTTTATATGGATGCATTTTATTAAATTGCTATACTCAGTAGTTATCCCTTTGTCTTTTTTGTCTGTTGCACTTCCACCTTTCAATTACCCTAATGTCACATTTGACACTTCTTGGCAACCTGAAGAAGCCAGACTGGCAGCACTAGCAGCACGGCCAGGCAGCTCACCTGTGCTCCTGCTGGTGGTGGTGATATTGTTGCTGCTGGGTAACAATTCTATCTGCTTCAAGATCATATTCCACCAGGACAATACCAAGGGAGGAACAGGACTCCCAGGGCCAGTAGAATGGTGTGGGCACCCTTGACCACTAGTCTGGATGCTCTCAATTTGAGCTCCTGAGTCCTCATCACATCACTAGTAACATGATGATTACCCCCTCCTTTACTCCTAACACTAACAAGCTGCTGGACCTTCTTAGTAGTAGTAGTACTAGCACTGGCAGGACTGTTTGGAGATGGCAAGCGTGACTTAGGGTCCCCTGCTGTCACACTTGGCATCTTCTACCCCCCTCCTGAGTGTTACAAGACACACTGGAAGCAGGTTCAGCACTCGTGGCAGCAGGCGCAGCATGTCTGGCAGCAGACCCAGAATTGGTGACAGCATGGGCATCACATCTGGTAACAGGAACAGGCAGCTGACCTGTCCTGCGCTCACTACTACCCACTTCTTCCTCCATTGACATTCATCTCCCCTAGATCCCTAGGGATGATTTGGGGGACTGGCCAACATTGATTCTGTAGTGGTCACTTCCTCTTCCTCCTCAGACACAGTGGACACATAAAGGTCCTTCCAGATCTTCATTTTATTAGTTTAAACTTGCTCATAGGGATAGCAGTTACTATGAGTCTCTCCTGCCTCAATTTTACCTCAGGATCACAGCAGAACAGCACAGCACATGCACCTCACTCTGTATCTGCTTCACTTCCCTGAACATCATGGTTTTATAGCAAAAAGTTGAAAAACACATTAATCAGTGGGTGAAAACTTTCTAGCCATTGAAAAAATGGCAAAGAATTTTTGCAAATGGGTGAAAAATGCAAAGATTTTAATAGCTTTTTTAAAGCAGATTTTTCTGTAAAAAAGTGACAAGAAATCCTTTTTTTGAGTACATTTTCTCAGAAACATGACAGGACCTTTCGCCAAACAGTAGTCATGAGCATGTTGTGCAGTGTTGTGTGTTCACCTGTGGATGTGGTGTGATTTGTATTGTTGACGCAACCAAAAGCCATCCCCCTGTATAGGTTCCATTCTGAAAGGCTCTGTGGACAGAGGACTGCTTGATGATGTATGAGTCATGCCAGCTCCCAGTATAGTTTGCACTCTAACAGTGAGTGTGAGTGAGAAGGGAACACATGAGATTGACCCTACATACTCCAACAGTCTGATTTGATTTGAAAGGCACAGAAAGCTGTGATCCAAGTTTCTTGTTGATCTTGCTGTTATTATCTCCTATGTGTTGTGTACTTAATGGTAATGACACATACACACACAGTAGTTGAGTAAAATAGGAGCAGTGCAGGGATGTGTGCTTAAAGTGGTACTTCAAAAACTAACTGCAGTCATGGTTGATGCAGCATGTGCAATAAGTGATGGTGATATCTCTCCTCCTGGGGAGTATGCAGTTAATCAAGGTCCCACCAAAAGCTCTACCACCACCATCACAATAAAAAAAATAAGAAGAACACTGATGTCACATTCACATTGTTGATGATGGCATAATGGAAGAAAACACCTGTTTAAACTTTAAAAAATAATAAAAGGAGAAAGTGGAAGGCCCTTATGTGTCCACTGAGTCTGAGGAGGAGGAGGAGGAGGAAGTGAGCACTACAGAAACAATGCTGTCCAGTCCCCCTAAATCACCCCTAGGGATCTTGGGGAAATTAATGGGAAGGGAGGAAGAAAAGGGTAGTAGTGAGAGCAGGCAGGTTAGCTGCCTGTGCCTACTGCCAGACATGCTGCCCTTGATGCAACCAGTGCTGTGCCTGCTGCCATAAGTACTGTGCCTGCTGTCAGACTTGCTGCCCCTGCTGCCACCAGTGCTGAACCTTTTGTCAGATGTACTGAACCTGCTACCATCAGTGCTGTGCTTGCTTCTGGTGCTGAACCTGCTGCCACCAGTGCTGAACCTGCTTGTAATACTCAGGATGGTGGAAGGATAAGAAGATGCCAAGTGTGACAGCAGGGGACCTCAAATCACACTTGCCACCCCCATGCAGTACTGCCAGTGCTAGTATTACTACTACTAACAAGATCCAGCAGCTTGTTAGTTTTAGAAGTGAAGGAGGGGGTAATCATTATCCTCATATTACTAGTGACTGTGAGGAGGAAGACTATGGGGTTTGATATGGTTGGTGTTAGTAGTAGTAACAGTAATGGTGAAGCAGTCGGTGGGACTAGTGTTAGGGGAGTGGTAGGGGAAGCATTTGAGAGCATCCAGACTAGTGGACAAGGTAGTCCACACCATTCCTCTGGCCCTGGAGGTACTCTTGCCTTCATGACAGTGTCTAAGTGGAACATGATCCTGAAGAAGCCAATACTGATGGTGGATATCAGATGCTCTGGCACATTGCTCGTCATCTTCTCCATCTAGCAGTGAGATGTCTATAATAGAGTAGCAGCAGCACGTAGGGATTAGTGGTGATGATGATGATGGTGGAGAAGTTGGGACGGGAGAGACATTGATGGCTTTTATAGCAGAAACTGAGAAGGAACGGGAGACAGGTATGAGGATGGACATAACCACCACCACCATCAGCAGTGAGATTTTGGAATTTGTAGCTGCTCTAATTCCTGCTGCTGCTGAGTTGCAAGGGCAGCAGGATACTGAGGAGCAAACTAGTGTGTCACAGACCACCGCGGCCACAGTGGGAATGTGGTCAAAAAGGGATGAGGGACTAGGACAGGTTCCACTTGCTAGCAGCAGCAATACTCCTGGTCCTAGTTGCAGTGCTGATTCTGAGGCAGTAGCAGCAACAGCAGCAACATCAGCAACATCATCCTCTGCCCCAGACAGTGAAGGGGAATATGGAAGACAAGAAGAAAGAGGCCATTATTCTCCACCTGTTTCCACCTTTTCCCTCCCCTCTGAAGTCATGGTTGTGGGGCTATGAGCAGGGGCAAAGCAGGTACACAACTAGGCACCTCCTCAATGATTTCCCACTATGTCTGAATGAGAGACACACCACACACAGGTCAGAGGTGCTACAACTAGCAGCAGCACAAGTACTTCTAAACATTCCGAGGGCTCTGACGTACATAATGGAAGTGGTGTTGATGTGTCAGGGAGTGTGCCAAAATTGTCTTCTCCTGCTGCAGAGGAGTATGACTCTAAGTTTGTGTTTGGAGATGACAAGAGTCAAAGAGTGCCAACAGATACTGCCATCAGCACCATCATCTCCACAATAGATGGCATTAAAGCAATACATTTACACAGTTCTTCTACTATGTACTGTCATACCACACTTACTAAGTTCTTAGAAAGAAGTAAAAAAACTACACAAACATAATGCAAAAGTATGCCTATAGTATAGTAAACCTGCTAAAATGTTGGCTGTTTACTTGCTTTTTGTTCAAAACAGAGGCTTTAAACAACTGATATCATGTATTGCACCCTGCTGGGGTATCCCAAGCCATAGTTATTTTTCAAGGATGGTTCTGCCAATGTTACTTAAGAAGGAAGTTAGTGCTGTGGGCAAAAGACAAGGCAAATGCCTGCTATCAGTTTTTTAAAGGCATATCTTGCTGTAGGACTCACAATTTTTAGTTTCAGCTATTTATTTCTCCACTTGAGCCCTCAAAAGAACTAATATTGTGGTGGAAAATATTTTAGTCATAAAAAACATAGACAAAATATTGCAAAGTTCTGGTGGAAAATTAATTGGCAGTGGTGAAAAGGAGAAAAGTTTATGTATTGTCTTTGGGCAAAAACGTTCACAAAAATGCAGGAAATACATTTTTCATGAAAAGTACTGCAGGAAATTTCTCTGACTTCTCACCAATCCCTTCTCATGAACTAGAGTGACTTTTGATCCAAAAGGAATCAGATACAAGTAGGGATGGGAAAAAGCTTTTGTGTAAAAAAGCGAACGAGGTAAAAAATAGTGTTTGCCTCCAAGCAGGTCAATTTTCTTTAAAAAGTGCAGATTTTAAGTTTATTTTCTGAAGATCTCATTGCAGGAAATCAGTGGTACTAGTCCACACTTGGCAACTTTCCCTTCTTTTACCTCAGGGATAATTTAGAAGGGTGCAGTTTCCAACAACATGTCATTCTGTGTTTGTTAGGCAGAGAGAACACAGCACACAGGGGAGTGTGAAGGGAGAAGGAGCTTTGTCCAAAATAGACCAAAATATGTTTTTACTGAGACAGGCAAATGATCCAAGTTCCTTCCTGAACTAGTTTCTCTCTTTGTTAGGGGAGTATCACAGTGTCCCTAGGCAGCCTAGCACTCCTGTGCTTCCTACCTCTGTATGGCTGCCAGCCGGCATGGCCTCCGGCCACTTCCTCATTGCTGTCCTCAGGTAACAGGCACTAGCATAGTCGCCTGTTTATGTGCCTATTCTGGGTGGCCTAATTGGGTCCCGCCTCCTTCTGCTCCTTTATAATCCTCCTTGGGGCTAGGAGTCATTGCCCTAACGTGATGATTCTGCTAAGTACTCTTTTCTCTCCATTGTGACCACTGTCTGTCTGAGAACTCACTCTGTCTATGGCCCCGGCTTGTCTTACTACCCACATAAGTTCTGACCTTTGGCTCTGGCTGACTACTTGTTCCGTGTGTGACCCCGGCTTGTCTGACTACACACAATGGTTCTGACCTGTGGCTCTGGCTGACTAACTCGCTCTGTGTTGACCCTGGCTTGCCTGACCAGTGGCCTGGCTACTACCCGCTCACTGTGTCCCCGGTTTGCCTGACCAGAGTCCCTGGCTACTACTTGCTGAGTGTAGTCCCCAGTTTGCCTGACCAGAGGCCCTGGCTATTGCTCGCTCAGTGTAGTCCTCAGTTTGACTGACCAGTGGCACTGGCTCTACTTGTTCCGTGTAGTCCCAGTTTTTTCTGACCTGTGGCTCTGGCTGCCTACTCACTCCATACACTACTAGCTTGCCTGACCTATAGTCTCGAGGCTCTGTGGCTCTCGTCTGCTCTCTCTCCCTGTTGCCTCCAATCACAGACCAAAGTGGTGACTTACTCATACGATACTATTCTCACTGCTGTCCCACTCAAACTGCTCCCCTAGTCTCGGTTTCTTGCAGTAGTGCGGTGCACAGCACAGTGTGCAGCTCTGTGGAGGACTTTTGGTCCTATCAGCCTGTAACAAAAAAAGAAAGAAAAAAAGCATATATATAGAAAGGCACTCCCCTCTTCAAAAAGTAACAAAACCAAAATTTGAAATAAATAATAATAACTCTGTTCAAATACAAAAGTAACAAATTTACTAGAATGCATTGAGAGGTGAACAAGACACAAATACAAGTACAATCCCCCGCAATCCACCAGGTCCTCACCAACCCTCATCCCAGATCTAAAAACAAAAATCCCAAACGCTAGATGCCGGCATCTACATCTATCTGAAGCTGATTATCATCAGAAAAAAATTGTAGAAAAATAGTAAAATACTTTTTTGGTTGTGCTGGCACCTCTATATTTATCTTATTGTATAGATGCACTTTGTTGGAGTACAGACATAATATAGGTGCATACCCGGTTACGGGTTCCTCCGGTCTCCACACATCCTGCTGGTCTGCCGACCTGTATTATTGAATATGGCGTTTTGTCTTGATAATAGATGGGATTATGATATTTCATCAGCATTTATCTCTGAGGATGGAGTAAAGAGTTCAGCATCAAAGAAGGATTTATTTGCTAAATTTAATGATCATAAAAGAAATCTTAGCAAACAAATAAAGCTAAAGTGGGACATATCTAGTTTGGAGGCTTATGTCAGAGCTAGAGTTGTCCCTAGAGGGTTGAGAATAAGGATATTGCCAAGTAGAAATGTGCAGACTGAGGACTTCCTAAAAAAGTGGTATGCAATACTGACTGCTCGGTTAATCTGAATTCACTTCATTATTGAAGAAGAAAAAGAGAAATTAGAGGATATTAAGGATGGTATTGAAAAAACTGTATCTGACCTTAAGATATTTAAAGACCATGTAGATTTCAATAATATAAATGATAATATTAAGGATGAAATAGAAAAACTTCAGAGAGAAATTATGGTTAGGAAAAAGAAAAAATATTTCCGGGATACACAAGATTTTGCCAATAATAAGATATATACAATCTTTAGAGAATCTGGTAAGACAAGGAGAGGACGAACATCTGGATCGGACTCCAGTAGTCAGGAGTCAAGTTCAGATGATGAATCAAATAGGAGAATTATTAGATGAATGGTTCAGAAAAATCAAGAACCAAATCCACTTTTTTAGATGGAATACAAGAAGGAGGAAGCAAACCAGGAGGGGGAAATGGAAGGGGAAGAGAAAGGGGGAAAGACAAAAAGAACTCCAAAACATAGGATTGGGATTGGGGGAGATGGATAATTGTAAGAATAAAATGATTGTGAACCTTACAGACTACAAGCTGACTGATGGTCATGTGTCCTTGCTTATAAAGGGATCATCCTTTTCACCTATGATGACCAATGATAGGGTTGAGTGTGTGAAGGATCTTCATTTATTCTCGCAAAAAGTTATATTAGAATATTTGCATCATCAACCCCAATCTGAACCCAAAAATGTTTTGGATATCCAAGTGGTTTATGACTTGGAAGAACTATTGCTTGAAAGTGAGAACAATGTGATAGAGTCAAATGATGAAATACAAATGAGGGAAACGTTATATACTACCCTTAAACCCAAATCCCAGTGTATGCCTCCTCTTGGTCTGAATCCTCATTTGAGTGTTTTTACTGATTTAGTGGAGAAGGACATAATGGAAAAGTTATATATTAAAGCACCAAGAGATAATCTAACAAAGGACGAAAGACAAGCATTAAATGACCTGAAGAGTCATAGTGAAATTTTAATAAAGCCCTCTGATAAGTGCGGAAATGAAGTGTTAATGTTGGAAGCTCAATATATTAAGGAAATAAAAAGACAATTAAATGATAAAGAGTGTTATAGGAAGTTGAATAGGGATCCTACATTAAATATTCAGAGAGAGATACTTCTAAAAGTAAACTATGCAGTAGAAGAAAATTTGATAAATAAAAATGAATTTAAGTATATGTATGTGGACCATCCAAAGTTTCATAATATATACACTACCTAAAGTGTACAAGTCCTTGAATTCCCCACCTGGGAGACCGGTGGTCTCCAGAATGGGGGGGGGGGGTTGCTGAGAATATTTGTAGGTTTATTAAGACTTTTGTCCCTACTCTTCCCTCTTTTATCCAGGATACCAGGGATGTATTATGGAGTCTTGCTGGTGTTGAGGTGTGCAGTGACTCCCTTCTGCTTACTCTGCATGTGGCGTCACTGTACACTTCCATCCCAAATGAATGTGGCATTAGGCCTTGTAAATGGTTCCTGGACATGAAGGGGATTGGTTTTGCTCATCAGAATGAGTTTGTATTAGATATGTTAATGTTCATACTGATGAATAACTATTTTCTTTTTGATGGGACTTTCTACCAGCAGTGTAGAGGAATGGCGATGGGTGCCACGTGTGACCCGACCTACGCTTGCCTGCATCTCGGCTGGTGGGAGCAGCACGAGGTGTTTGGCGATCATGATTTTGAGGCACACGTGGCATTGTGGATTCTCTATAGATGATATATTTATGACTAGCAATATGTGATGGCATTGCCCGTCATTGTAGTAGGGTATGTGTTATGTAGCATTTTTTGTTTGAAATGTTGTAGGTGGCATGTTGAAGGTATTTTGTAAGAATTTTTTGTGTTTGTGTGTATTGTACATTTCATTTAGCTGTATTGACTGATGATGTTTTTTTGTGTACTGTGTGAAGCAGAAAGAATCATATTGCACACGTACATAGACACACACAGATACAGTGACATATACAGACATTGATCATACATACACACGTACATACATGCGCACACACACACACACACACACATACAGATATTATTACGGTCCTGTAAGAGCCAGAGGGGTAGGCAAGGCATTGCTCATTGTGTTGTTTAATCCTCTGGCACTGAAAGGGTTAACCAGCTGTCCCAGTATGTAGCGAGAGTCATGGAGTCCACAGTCCCTGAAGTGGACTCTGTACATGCACACTCAGAGGCTGCCAGACAACTGCTGGCCCGGCTCCCTGGCCAGGAAGACACCTCCTGCCCCAGGCCTCCGCCAGGAGCGTTACTAGGGACGCAGCCCGGGCACTGAGAGTGGGAACTGAGGAGGGATGGTGTGTGTGTGGTTGTAGCAAGTATGGTGTGTGTTGTTGGAGCAGCTATAGTGCGGCATGTATATTTTTTGTGCCAGGGTACTTACACAGTGCAGGTGTGTGACAGCGGGCAGAGAGCGGCGGTGAAGAAGCTTGTGTGTAAGAGTGTGTACTACAGAGTGGCCCCAGCATGGTCTGTCTCCAGCCCCTCAGCCACGGGTAATATCCGCATTCAGCTGCTGCTTGTAGAGAGCTCCTTGAAGGGCCGCATGACCGGGCTGTTGCGGGGTGGAGTGTTGTGCTTCATGAAGGGGGAACATGAAGGATTTGGTACTGGGCCTGCCTGCCTCCGAGCTACATGAAGCAGCTGGGCTTCCTGCAGCAGAAGCACATTGTGCACCAGGAGCCGAAAACATTGTTGTGTTGCGGATACCAGAAATGAAGGTAAACTGGAGCCAATCCCGCCCTCTCTTTGTTGGATCAGCTCATTGTGTGCCTCAGGTTGGTGGAGGGACCCCTGGGAACTGTGTGTGTGTGTGTGTGTGTGGCTTGTGTGTGTGTGTGTGTGTGTGTGTGTGTGTGTGTGTGGCTTGTGTGTGAGTCTGTGGTGTAGGAGCGAGTGGCAGCCATTTTGTTTTTTCAGTCACTTGGATAGTGGTGGGCGGGCTGGATAGTGGGGGCAGGCCTACTCCCTGAATGATTTAAATCACTCCTCCATTGAATCACCCAATGGGAACAGTAACTCCTTACTTAAGCTGAGGTAACATAGCAATATAACACACAGTGGCTCTTCAGTTAAGGCAACGTAGCAATATGCTGAGGGATCAAACAGAAAGTGGTGTTTGAGGCTTGCCCTCTGTAACATACAGCAAAGCATCTCTCTCCCTTTAAGGAGAAAGGGCGGGAATCAGGAAGCAGGAAGTGGAGGAGTGACAGTTGAAAATAGTGAGGTGACTGAAGAGATGAAAAGAGTTAACCCTTTGAGTGCCAGAGGGGTAAGCAACACATTGCAAAACAATGTGTTGCATACCCCTCTGGCACTCAAAGGGTTAAATAAAAGAGTTGCTATTAAGTTTATCCCTGAGTTTGTATTTTATGGAAACATTACACTCTCGTACTGAAACAGAGTGTATGGAGGGTTACAGTTATCTGTGGGAGGTGAAACAGAGTGTATGGAGGGTTACAGTTATCTGTGGGATGTGACACAGAGTGTATGGAGGGTTACAGTTATCTATGGGAGGTGACACAGTGTGTTTGTGGGGTCATGATCCTGAGTGAGAGTGTGAGTGGACCAGGAGAAGTTATTGATATCCCCTACTTCAGGAGCGGGCCAACTCCCTGTATGATAAAAACGCCCCCATTGAATCACCCAATGGGAGCAGTAATGTCCCTATTGAATCACCCAATGGGAGTTGTGTCTCCTAATGAGACATAAATTATGTAATGAGGCACTCTGTTCAATGTGTGTTTGTTTTCTGAGGAGACATAAATTATGTTCTGTGTGTGAGGTATATATATAGATATGGAATGGTTCGTCTCACGATTTCGAAAAATTTGTTGGTAGGCTTAATCAGAACTCCCTCAATATTAAATTAACTTTTCAGAGCAGTTGTCAGGAGGTAGAATTCTTGGACTTGTGCATTTTTATGGAGGATCTTATGATAAAAATGAAAACGTTCCGTAAAAAAATGGCATGTAACACTCTACTGCATTATGACAGCCATCATTTAAGATCTCAGAAGCTGGGGGCAGTTTCTGCATTTGAGACGGAACTGTTCGAATATTAGGGATTTTAAAAATCGAGCAGATGAATTGGTATGTCGATTTATGGAAAGAGGATATCCAAAGAAGAAACTGCACAAAAAAGCACTTTTATGTGAAAGAGAAACATAAATCTTTCAGGAGAATAAAACTAAAAATGGGAAACAGAAGTCTGGTGAGGTGACAGTCAGATGTATTACTACATATGGAAGTCAATGGAATAATATGCGGGACATTCTTTATAAACATTGGCATGTCCTGACGAACAACCCAGTTTTGAGAAATATTGTAGATGAGAGACCATCGCTGGTGGCAAGGAGGTCCACTAATCTTAAGGACCAATTAGAAAGATCGGAATTTAATAGAACTCAAAACAAAGATTGGTTAAGTCAAAGTAAAATAAATGGGATGTAAAGGTGTGGACGCTGTAAAGCATGTAAATATGTGAAAATGGAGACATTTTTCCGTAATCATGATGGTAGTCATCAATACATGATAAAATGTTTTATGAATTGCCAATCCACTAAAGTTATTTACCAACTAACTTGACTGTTTGATAAGAGCTACACTGGGAAAACAAAAAGAGAGCTCAAGGTCCGTATACTCGAACATGTAGGGGACATTATACATAAGAGAGTGGCAAGTCCTATAGCTAGACATTTTTGTGAGATGAATGATGGATCCCCTGTAGGATTACTAGGAATGGGTATTATCATGCTTAAAAAAGATTTGAGACGTGGTAACAGAGAGAAATGTCTCCTTCAGAAAGAATCCAGGTGGATTTTTAATTTAGGGGCATTGTTCCCACAGACATTCAATGAGGAGATAAAATTATTTTCCAAATAATGGAGCCTATGGGATCCTATTATAGGATGACCGTGGGTTTGACTTTTGGCAGGGACATGGGCTCCAATGTATGGACATGCCCTATGATGTTCCTCTTATGTGAGAATAGAAGGAGATAATAATATACATAAAGAATTATGTCTCTGAGAGTCACTAGTGTGATGCTGAAAATAATTGTGGTGAACTATTAGAGTTGAGTTTGTGACGAGGTATGTGGTTTGTTTGAGAATTTGTAGTTAATGCAAGTTCTACTTCTTGAAGTACATGTATGACAGTTAATGTGTTGCATTTTAATACTCTGATATAAGGTACAAATAGGCTGAACTAGTTACTTAATTGTATAGTCACATATGCACACAGGTGAACCTCAGGCAAAGGGTTAAATAGGGTCTAATACAGATGACATGCCAATAGGGAGTATACTGATTGGCTATGGTTATCAGGATGGTGTAATCTTTGGGTTAATAAGTAAATAAAAATGAGGTACATATTCTGAAGTACATGTATCTTTAAGTTTTGGGAACCTTTTGTCTTATAGTAATAAAGTTTATTGCATTGGGAAATAATGGTCGGCAAATCAAGCATGTCCCTGAAATTTTTAAATTGATTGGTTGTAGACACATCCGGTCTGACTTATAAGCAATTGAATTGTTAATATTATGTGTATATCTTGAAAAAGTTCTGAAGTTGGGCGAAACATGTTGATGGAGCTTATGGTTTAATTACTATTACATGTTGAACTTTGCACAAGCAACAAACAGAAAGTGTATGCTGAGGATCTGGTGTGTTTAGGAGTCTGGAGGATCCAAACATATATGCGAGTCATTGAAGAATGAACACTGTGACTGAATACATCAGCTGAGTAACCACTGAAGTGACCTCACAATGAAAACAAGATAAATGCAGGAACACCTACACAACTGAGAATTCGGTGATACTACGAGGAAGCAGTGAGAATGTTCCTTATATTGATATTGTGTATCTGTGACATATCGACCTCAGTGTGATTTGAAGTGTATAATTTTCTTGAGATGCTGGTCTGATCAAGTGTGGTGAAATGTAACAGCCATAAAGAAACAGTATATCTGAAGTGTTCATATGGAAATTTAAAAAGATTTAAGAATTGGATCATGGTCTTGTTCACTTCTCAGTGCATTCTAGTCCTTTTTTTACTTTTGTATTTGAATGGAGTTATTTATTTCCAATTTTTGTTTTGTTACTTTTTGTAGGGGGGAGTGCCTTTCTATATATCCGCTTTTTTTCTTTCTTTTTTTTTGTTATTAATATTTACTGGATATATAGGCACCCCGTGTATGTGATACATGATTACCACTTTAGGTGTTATATGATTGAGTGTGCCCAAACTTATTTTTGTTTGTTTGTTTGTTTTTTCTGTCCTATCAGCCTGTGTCTGGAGGTCACTGTGAGCTTTACCATTATTGCTGTATTTATTGATAAAGGTGGTGATATTTATATATTCTTTGTGTCTGTCCTTTTTTGCCTGAATACTTTGACAGGGAGTCTGGGGGAGTGTGAAGGTAGAAAGGAGATTTACAAAAACAGACCAAAATCTTGTGTGACTGAGAAGAGACAGGAAGGTGATCCAAGTTCCTTCCATGCTGAGCTGGCTGACTAACTGACTGATAGAATATTTACCAAAGTGACACTCAAGAGACAGACACATTCAACTGATACCTCAACAGCCAGAAATGGGGCCAGCAAATTTAGCAGATACAAGAAGAGACTGATTATTTTAAAAGGGCAGGACATCACACACAATCAGATCTATTGTGCATGTCTCTGTTATAATACACACTAGTATAATAATGTCCAGCAAACATTCTATGGGCTTAGGTAGGGGAAATGAGTAAGAGCAATATAGGAACATGTTAATAAAATACTAGTCCAAAAACTGACTGCTGAGATGGTTCCTGCAGTATGTGCATTATGATCCTTCTACTCCAAAGAAAGTACCACCACCCCAGTAATATTAATAAACATGTAAGGATACTGAAGACAACAACATGTCTCATTCTAGTGCTGATGGCATGATGGAAGAGGATGAAGCAGTTCAACCACCTGCTTCGTTTGACAATGACACAAACAAATACAACACCTGTTTTAAAAGTAGTAGTGAATGTACTGGAAAGTTAAAAATAAATAGTTTGAGATGTCAAAAAGTAGTGGGGAAGAAGAAGAAGGAGATGCAGTGGATGAACTAATTACTGATGATGATGTCGATCTAGTATATATATCCCTCCAGCATCCTCCTCTTCTTCAGATACAAATGACGTTGAGTGTGAGAGAGATAACATAGTCAGAAAATTGTCTGGAAGGCCAAGGATCAACCTTATACTAATGAAAATGAACACTGTGCCTGTTTATAAACTGTGAGAAATCACTTGGAACATCTACTATGGACAAGTAAATATGCCAAAACATACACAATCATCTTATCAGTCATTATCAGCACCTCCACCTCTGTATCACCAACAGAAGCAGAGTCCACACAGCTTCTCTTGATGCTGTTGCTCATAGCAGTAGCCAGTCCAGCACTCCAAATAATTTCTACTCTGATATCTTATGTGCACCACTCTGCTTGGCAAGAAATTCTGGGTTTTTATAGTATGGGGGAGGAAAGTTTTGCCACCATTGAAAAACAAAGGTGAGAAGTGGATCCTTACAGAAAATTTGTGGTGTACCCAAAATGGCTGAAGATCTATAGGTTTTTCTATTGGCAGGAGATCCCATGAGAAAAGAAGAAAATTACTTTTTCACAAAAATCACAGCTGGAACAAAATGCAACTTTATTTCCATCCCTATATACAAGTCACAGTGTTCTTTAAAGGAATAGTAATGTTTCACAATAAAATCAGCTCAAATTAATCTTTATAGTATATGGGCCATGGATAGTGTTATTTCAATACTGTCAGAGTTGTAGTTCAAGAGTAAATGTATGATAAAATATCTCCCTCCTGCCCCTTTTACTGATGTAACACTGCCCACCTCAGAGCAGCAAGACTGTCCGGATGGATCTCAGCAAGGTACAATCTTCAGTGAGCTTAAGGAAAAACCTGTTAAGGGGGAGCCTTTTGCTCACAGGAAGAAAATTGTCGCTTGTTGCGGGCTGTCCAGTCAAGTGACCAGATTCCACATCTGAGGTATGGTGACTTACACTGGGTAAAAGGAGCGGGAGGGGAACATTTTAAAACTCAGTTACTCTTGAACTACAACTCTGACAGTATTGAAATAGCACTCTCTTTCTTCAAATACTATGAAGATTGAGCTGCTTTTTTGTGAAACATTACTATCTCTTTAACAAAATGTCCACATGCAAGAGTAGAGCTTTTATATATATATATTTATAACACCGCTCTGATTTACCAGATGTTACACAAGGATTTCATTCATATATATATAACATTCGTAGCATGCTGTTGTCCCTTTAATATCAACTGGATTTATCTCAATTGTTCCACATTATAATCTTGTCCTAACAAATTGTAAAACCGTATCCTTCATGTAGTTCCTTGGCAACACAACGTACTTGATATGATTAAGTGGCCCTTTTAGTTTCCAGTAATCTATCCTTTACTAGTAGCCTTGTCATGTCTTCCCAAGAAACAGCATACTTCATGAACTGCATCTCCAACATAATACACTCCATTTGATCACAACCTCCTTTAAAACTGTGAGCTTATCAGTTTTCAGTGATTAGGGCAATATTAATTGAGCTAAAGGATTACAGTTTGGGAGCAAAGCAAATTCAGGGCTAAATAAAAACAATTACAATTAACTCATTGAATGCTAAAGTTGGGTGCCAATGAATGGGGCTAAAAGCCAAGTTTAAATCAGTGGGAATTTGTATTTTTTTTGCCTGTGTTCCTTATAGTACAGTTCATTTGATCCAGTGATACAACCTTTCCTGAATATAACCCCTGTAAACCATCTCCAAAAAATATAGAAAAAAATCTATATTAGTAATAATTTGATAATATGTAGGTAATAAAGGTATCCAGAATGGGTCTCTATAAGAGCTGATTTGATATTATTGTGTTACCAATTTGTTTGTTTTAGGTTCATTAACATTTATTTGTTGGGGCACAGAGTGGAATTTTGTGCTAATTAGTTTCGGTTTTGGGATAGTTTTAACATACATTGTGCTTTGAAGGAATCTAGGCAGAGCTAGATACTGGGGGAATTTTTAATAGCATAGTGAACAATACATATGATCTCGGAGATAACTTATACCATACCTTGCAGGAAAAGCAAGGGTAGTCCGTTGTCAGACCTCCAGCTGCTCACTATTTGAGGATGATGGGAATTGTAGTCCCCAACAAATGGAGGTCTGACAACTGATCAGTTTCATTATGTGCCACAAAAATATGAAGGTTAAGTTCTATAAAATAATCTATTTTATGGAAAATTGGATAGTACACTGTAAAACAAACTAAAAATTGATCAGTAATAATAATGTAAATATATATTTAATATAGCTTTACTAAAAAACTGTAAAAAAAAACTATAGAATATTATTCTCATCTGATATTTCAAACCTCATAGTATATGTGGTTCTATGGATACAAGTGGGACAAGGCTAGGGGGTCAGTATTTGACGTCCACTGACTACTAGCGCAGTGAGAAAAGGCCGGGGTCAGTATGTGTGGATACATAACTACAAGTGCAGTGGGACAAGACTTTGGGTTAGTATGTGTGATTTCAAGTCTACTGGTTGGAAAAGACTAGAGAGCCATTAAATGTGTTTCTATGGGTAATAATACTGTAAATATATTTCTCGGCATAGCTCAACTAACAGTGAATGGGAGTTTGGCACTCTATAAACATACAGCCATAAAAAACAATTGCACAGTTTTCTTTTAGTTACAGAATTTTTGTCTCATCTGATATTTCAAATGATAGGTAAGATTGGCAAAATAATTGGCATGAAAAGCAAAACCAGCAAACAAATGGTACTTCCCACCGTAATCAAAATTTTTTTCATGGAAAGTGCTGATTTTCGGCTAAATTTTCCCCCAGTGCTGTGAGATTTTCCAACATCCTGCAGGATGGAAATGAGAGAGTTCTTGGAAGTGATAGAAAAGGGAGAATACTGTAATTTATAGATACCTGTTTAACTCTATTGAACTATGGGAAAAGGCTGTGCAGTTCTTTGGTTACTCTGAGACAAGCCTGGGGAGACCATGTGTAGTTCTGTAGTTACTGTTGGACAAGAGTGAGGGGCACTGTGTGGTTTTATTGTTAATAAGGATAATAGTGGTTCAAAAGTTACTATAGGAAAAGGCTGGGGTGGGATGTGTGGTTCTATGGTCACTGTGTGGCATGGCTAGGGGGCAGTGTGTGGTTATGTGGTTACTGTGGGACAATGCTGGGGTACACTATAGTTTATATTAGACAAAGCTTGGGGGACAATGTGTTGTTTGTTGGTTAATTTGAGGCAAGACTAGGAGATCGCAAGAGTCATAGACTGCCCACACTTGCTGCTTCTACCACCACCTTCTCTAGTGATGTTGTTATTGCAATAAAGTTCCAGTCTTCTTCTGTCATGTCTTGCCAACCCACACTGACTGAGTTCCTGGGAAGGACTCAAAAACTTCACAAAAACAATCTCAAAGTATGTCTGTGGAATTGCAAGGTTGCCAACATTTGGCAGTTGACATGTTGCTATATCGTTTTGTAGAAAACTGAGGTTTCCGATGTCCTCTGCAGCTCCACGCTGACATATCCCAAGCCACAGTTATTTTTGAAGGATGGCTGTGCCTGAATTGCACAAACAATTGGTTAGTGTGATGGGTAAAGGCCCGGAAAGTGTGTACGGCAATAAACTCAACCAATGGGCAACAATAGCTTACAGCATCAGATGACAGCCAGTAATATTGCTTCTGGTTCTGTCAGTGTGAGTAAAAGGCAGCAGCAGTATAGCCCATACCATCAGCACACCACCTTGTGCATGCAGAATTTTGAGAGACAGTCCTACAAAGCCATAGCTCTTTTAAGTAAACAAGAGCAGGTGATAGAGGAATGGTATGTACCCCACTGCTTAAAAGCTCGTTTTGTGCCTGCTGATAATGGCTCCAACATAAGTGCTGCCTTGAGAATAAGTGATATGGTGCATGTTCTCTGCTTTGCCCATGTGCTAAATTTAGTTGTGAGTGTGACCAGATTCCTGGCAGAATTCAAACCCCTCAAACAGATGCTTGTTATTGCCCGCAAAATTTCAGACTATTTTAGTCACTCCTATAGTGCATGCAACACTCTATGTTCCATACAAGAGCATAACAAACTGCCCCATCTCCAGCTGCTGGAATTCCACATTGTGCATGCTAGAGCATTTGTATGAGCAGAATAAGGCCATTAGTGTGTATATCATGCAAAACTGGAAGGCTTTGGAGGGAGTCTCTTTGTCACTTGGCCAATGACAACTAATATCTGATTGAAGTGAGCGTCTGCAACCCTTTGAGGAGGCAACCATGCTGGTGAGTCTCATAGGGGCAGGAATTAGTGAAATTCTACCAGTGACATAGTTATTTCAGACAAAAATTTGGAGCATAGCTGAGGAATCTTACCATACTGACAACACAGACATTCAACAGCTGGTAAAGGACATGTTACCAATCTTTGAACAAGAACCTCGCACAGTGTCCATTAACCCTTTGAGTGCCAGAGGGGTACGGAACGCATTGCAAAGCTTTGCAATGCGTTCTGTACCTCTCTGGCACTCAAAGGGTTAAAAGCAATAAGGAATGCATTCTTACATTTTGCTGGAGCCCCCACCCCCTCTTTAACACATTACTTCAGAATTTATGACAAATGGCCATCGGCAGTTTGTCACAACAAGGAATCATGATGATCAACAGCATCTCTCTGAGGAATCAGATTCTGTCAAGGAATATAGAGATATACTTATTGATCGAGTGCTGAAACTGCAGCCAATGGAATGATTTGGAAAGGGAAGCAGCATGTAGCTGCACAAGGTCCTCTCTAGATTGAGAAAGGTGGCTAAAGTCCACATCTGAAGCTGACACCTGATAGTATTGTCCCAAATAAATTATACATCATTTGTAGCCATCCCAAATAAACTTATGCAGGCAAGGAGGGTCCCTGTCTCTATCACTTTTCTTACCAATTTTTAATTTAAATTAATTAATTAATTTATTTATTTAATTATTGTGGCATCCAAAGAGTTAAGGGGTTGCTGCCACCTCTGCCAGTGTTGGCAGCAGCAGGAATGCAGAGTAACCCCCCTCATATCTCTTGGGCATTTGCCCAGCCAGTCTGTGGTAGCATTGAACAGAGACTGACTTTTATATGGTTCAAAATGGTTCCCACGCTACAGTTGGCTGAGATGTGTGCTTACTCACCTTCCAGCCAGTCAGCTACTAGCTGGTTTTGTCATCCCCCAACAAGGAGCTGATTGCCCCAAGAGTAATGAAGGTAGGGTGTTTATTCAGCATTCCTGCTGCCACCACCAGTGACAGCATTAGTGTCTCCTAAACCCTTTTTTTAAGCCAAAGTACAGTGGAACAATGATGGGGTCAATATGTATGGTTGTATGCCTACCAGTACAGGGACAAGACTGGTGGTCAGTATGGTTGGCTTCCATTGCAGTGTACATGTGTTGGGGGGTTTGAGGCATGAAAAAACAAAAAAATGGCACTTTTTTCCTCACGAAGAAAAAAAAAAAAGGCAGTTTTCCATACAATTGTTTTTTTCAGGCAAAACATTTCATCCATGCCTAGTTAGTAAGTCAACATCAATATAACCTTGAATTAATTTGTTAAAGGCTTGCAGCAAGTTTTCGCCTCAACACTGAAAAAGGCAAAAACTGGCACTTTCATCCTAGTGGAATATGTACATTGAAAGGTGACATTTTTTTTCTTTTTTTGACTAGCTCGTTGCATTGAAATCAATGGAAAGACTGAATTTGCACACAACATATAGCACATTTTAGTTTATTTCAAACAGGCATAGTATAAAAGGGGTTTGAGGGAGCCTGTGTTGGAGTCAGAGGACAGACTCAGTTGAGCAAGGAATTTTTTTGGACGGGTTTAGTTGACTGGGATTGGGGGAACAGTTAATGAAAAATAATAAAATAAATAAAAAAATTAAATAAAAAATTAGTAAGCAAAGTGATAGAGACAGGGACCCTCCTTTACTTAAGCTGTGACTGGGGCAGACTGATAATTGAAGGGATAGAGTATTTTGTAGAGGATGATTTGTAAGACTTAGACTTGCTAGAGGCTCAAGCCCTGAGGGACAAGTGATTTGTAGGACCTAGACTTGTTCGGCACAAACCCTGAGGAAACATTAATTTGTAGGACTTAGGCTTGTTAGTGGCACAAGCCCTGAGGAATTATTGATTTGTAGGACTTAGACCTGTTAGAGGCACAAGGCCTGAGGAATCACAGATCACTTTTATCATTCCAGCTTGTTAGCACCACAGGACTTAGGCTTACTAGAACCCCCATTTTTTAAGAATAAGCCCTGAGATAAAAAAATGCCCTACTGGCCTAGTGCCAGTAGGTGATGTTCTGGTGGCCACTGGCCATTGTTAAATGCCCCTGTTTCCTTGCAGAATTTGTGACTGCTGTACATGGTATTGCTGCTGAGTTGTTTAAACAGCAGGATGATTAAGCAGCTCAAATGGAATAGAATCAACAGCAGCAGTAACATGAGTGATTGATGACCATGGTTCCACTTAGCCATAAAAGTTCCAGTGATGCGCCTTAGGCAGTAGAATAACCACTACTAGCCCCCACCATTTTTGGTATAAGTGGAGAAAAGAAGTTGGCCAATAATGCCTCTCCTCCTGCCCATCCTTCAAAATCATTAGTGTGTTGTTAGAATATACATTTTCCCTTGAGAGCAGGAACAGTGCCTCTCATCAGCAACTGCAATGTGCACTGTGTTTGTAGTAAATAAGGGAAGGACTTGAAACAATGGGCACATCTGCACTCACATCAAACACCTGGCATAACTGTAACCAAACACCATGATGCTTAGGGTCCCCAATGTGAAATAATTATATCAGAATCCAAATACTGCTGCTGTCACTATTCCCCTTATCCACTCCCTGCAAAGGACACGTGACAAGTAGGGATGGACAAAAATTTTCACTTCTAACTGAAATCGGTGAATAATAGTGCTTTTTCCTGCCTTTTTCAACCATTGAAATCAATGGGAAGAAAAATATTTCTCCACCACACAAAAGTTTTCTATAGCTATATAAAAGGCTATCAGGCTCTCACAGCATGTCATTTGGTTGTTGTGAGAGGAGAGAGCAGCACCTTGTTTTGAGCTAGAGAAGACAGAGAGGAGAATTGAAGTTTAGTTTAGGAAATCTTTTTTTAGGATATTTGTTCTGTGTAAGTGTGTATTAGGAGAGTCAGTGGGGCACTCTGGGGAGAAGAAGGGAGGAGGAGGTTGACCCCAAATACTCCAAAATTCCATGTGACTTACTGGCAAGACAGAGGCAATTGGGGACCTATTTGCTTGCAGATCTTGCTGTTATTGTCTCTGTGCTGGGTGGGGAAGTCTGGGGAAAGAAGTTGTTGATTTTGTTTTTCAGTTATACTTTTTTTGGACAGACTGTGATAAGACAACAGGGTGGACAATAAATAAAAAAAATAAATAAAAAAGAATAAAGAACTAAATATATTAGGTGACAGTGACAGACAGCTGACTGGGCTTAGGCAAGGCATCATACAGCTCCCTCAGTTGTGTTGTGTACTGTACAGTAAAAAAAACACAGTGTAGTTGCGTAATGTCCAGCAAACACACAATGGGAAGGGGAAGGGGTAGAGGTGGAGCAGTGCAGGGATGTGAGAGTAAAGTAGTAGTTCAAAAACTGACTGCATAAATGGTTGCTGCAACGTGTGCAATCATGATGATGATCCTTCTACTCCATGGGAAGATGCAGTTTGTCAAGGTCCCAGCAAAACTAGTTCTAGCACCACCAGTGTCAGTAGAAATAAAGAACCATATAAGAACACTGAAGATGACAAGTTGCATTCAAGTGTTGATGATGCTGGCAAGAGCATAACAGAGGAAGGTGAAGCAGCTGAACCACATGCTGCATCAGATAGTAAGACAAACATTCACCAAAACACCTGTCATCAAAGTAGTAGTGAACTTTGTTACAGTAAAAGTAAAAAGAAATTGATTGAGACCTCTAAAAGCTTAGAGGAATAGAAGGGTAGTAGCGGGCAAGAATTGTCAGATGATGCTGATGCTGCTGAGGATGACCTAATGATGACTGATGATGATGCAGATCTAGTATATATCCCTCCAGCATCCTTCTCTTGTTCAGATACAGATGAAGTTGAAAGTGAGGATGATGAGAGGGCTATAAGGTTAGCAGAAAGTCAAAGGCTGAATCTTCCACCATTTTTAAGGAACACTGTGCCTGTCTTTAAATTGTTTGAGAAAGCCATTGGAAAGTCTGATCTGGACAAGCACACAGTCCCCCTATCAGTCATCATCAGCATTATCGTCTCTTCTAAGTTCAAGTCCCACAGGGACAACTCATGGGTCTCAGCAGGGGCGGAAAAAAAACAACATTTGTGGTGGTGGCACATCTCTATGGGACTTGCTCCCTGAGTATGGGATGGTAACTGACACACAGGAACACCGTGTAGCTCCTAGAAGTTGTGGCACTGCATGTGAGATGGTTTCCGCATACTTGCAGGATAGCTACGTTTTAGGCAGAAACAATGACGACTGGTAAACAAAGCAGTGTGTGTGGCCAGCACTGACACGCATTGCAGTGGAAACCCTCAGTTGTCCTCCAGCAAGTGTTGTGTCTGAGAGGGTTTTCAGGGCGACTTGTTACATTGTCAATGACTGCAGGACATGGCTATCAAACAGCAATGTTGGGAGACTAACATTCTTAAAAATGAATCAACATCTCATACCATCTGAGTATCAGGTAGCAGAAACCACACGTGACAGACAAAGCCAGGACAAATATATCAACAGCAGCACAGATGAGGAGGTGGAGGAGGAATGTGAAGAAGGGTTGCCACCATGTACCCCACTTGGGAGCACTGCTATGACCTATATGTAAAGTGTGTCAATAATCTGAGGAGGATAGAGTATGACAATGTAAAAATACATACACAAATTACACTATGCCAGTCCACCACCACCACCACTACAATACATGTCTGCCACATTGTAGGTTGTACTTTATTTTTTTTTTTTTACATCATCATGAATATGTGCCAGTGTCACTTAAGAAGTGTTGTGGGCAAAGGAAAAATGCATTCTCCATGCTAACACATTTTTCAAGGCATTTGTTGCTGTAGGACTCACAACTTTGACTTTCAGACACTTAATTCTAAACTACAGCCCTCAGAAGAAGTAATATTACAGTGGGAAATTTAGTACCTATAAGAAATATAGGCAAAAAATGCGTTAAAATAGGTGAAAAGGAGGAATTGTTTGCCTAGGTGGAAAGGTGACATTTTTCCCCGGAAATATTAAGAATCTGCAAGTTTTTGCGAAAAGTCATGCAGGACATTATTCTCATTTTTCGCCCACCCCTAGTCATTGCACCACACAATGTGCAATGGGTGGACATTAACTGCCATATCCTCCCATCACTATCAGCTGGTGAGGGAGGTAACAATGACAGAGGTAGATCACCAGAAGACATTGCAATGTCTTCCCATAGCCGGACCCTAGAGCAAGAAACTGATGGAGAGCCAAGTGCATCACTCGCTATCAAACTTTCAGGCTCAGGCTGGGTTTCTTTATAGAAAAAAAAGAAAAGGAATAGGGAGCAGAGCCATCTAAGAATGGATCTGTATTAAATTAAGGTTGTTTAAAACCACACTTTTATGCACTCACCAGATCGTCAGTGACAAATCAGCCTTCAGAGGAAACTTATCTCTTTATCCTTTTGACCAAATCTCCATTCCGTTCAGTACCAAAAATCAAGATAAAACATTTTTACAATTATAAAATGTATACAGCTTATATAAAAAATATTATTATACTGGAATATATTAAATACTGTAACATCTCGGGTATAATACGCACAATTTTACCCCACTTCACCTTATGTGAAGTGGGGGTGGTGTATTATACCCGAGAGTTTTTATTTAAAAAAATGAAGCCTGCCAGTACCCTTCCCTCCCTCCCCTGGCACTATCCAATGCTAAAATACCACTTACTTTCTTCAAAAGTCAAGTCCCTGCATTTTCAAGATTATCAGGCAATCTTCCCCTGCAGGTAGCATGCTTCCATTCGCCGCCTGCTTCCTTCAGTTGGCTTTCAGCACCTACCACCTCCAGCCAGTGTTAATGCCCAGTGAGGATCTGAAGGTCCTCACAAGGCAATACCATAGCTGGAAGGAATCAGGAGGTGAATAGAAGAGTGCCGCCTGCAGGGGAAGATTGACATTGTTTATATGTTGCCTGATAATCTTGAAAATGTGAGAACTTGATTTTTGAAGAAAGTAAGTGGTATTTTAGCATCGGATAGTGCCGGGGGAGGGAAGGGTTCTGGCAGGCTTAAATTTTTTTTTTGTAAGAGGGGAAAACAAGGGGGCTTATTATACATAGGCACTCTTGTTTTCCCCTAAAGTCTTGGGTATAATATACACCTGCGTATTATACACAGGTGCGTATTATACCTGAGATTTTACAGTATGTGTGGATGCCATATACACCTGAATGAATGTATACCTACATACACACCACCCCAATATATATATATATATATATATATATATATATATATATCAGGGCTCAAAATTTCCACTCGCCACTAGCCAATGGCAGGGTAAAAATTTAGCCCTGGCAAGTAGAAATTCAGCCCTGGTGGATATGTTTTGGCTTGCAATGACAACTAACTTTTCAGGTCTGGCTAGTAGCAAAGGACTTAAGATTATAAGCCCTGTATATACATATATATATATATATATATATATATATATATATATATATATTTATACACAAACATATACTTTAACACTCTTTGTTTAAAACTAATCAAATCCATAGCATTAAAAAGAAGTGAAACCCATACAACGGGAAGACAGAGAAGAGCCTAAGCCTAAGTCCTGCAAATCAATGTTTCTTCTGGGCTTGTGCCTCTAATAAGTCTAAGTCCTACAAATCAATGTTTCCTCAGGGCTTGGGCCTCTAACAACAAATCTAACAAATCATCCTGTACAAAATACTCTATCACATCAAGTATCGGTCTACACCAGTGGCAGCTTATGTAAGGGGGTTCCTGTCTCTATCACTTTACATAAAATTTCTTATTTTAATTAATTAATTAATTAATTAATTTATTTATTTATTTATTAACTGTCTCCCCAATACCAACCAGCCTCCCCAAAACAAATTCCCTGCTCAACTGATTCATTACAGAGACTCCAACCACCTACACCGACACTCTCCTCAGACCCCATTTATGCCATGTCTTATGGGTTTTTTTAATTGTATCTAGGATTTTTTTTTTATTAATCTCCCCCAATCCCAGTAAGCAAACCCCCCGAAAAACATTCCCTGTTCAACTGATTCTTTCTCCACATACACCAACACAGGCACCCTCATTCCCCTTTTATACTATGCCTTTATGAAATTAAATCATAGTTTTTGTGTTGTGTTTATGTTCCCATTTATTTCAATGGAATCAGGTAGGCAAAAAAAGTGGAAAGATAGCACTTTTTGAGGGAAATTATTTGCCAAAAGGAAGTGCCATTATTCGTCGATTTCAGTTTGAGGTGAAAATTTTTGCCCATCCCTATTTCCATGCCCTTTTGCTTACTGTTCTAGTGGTGCTCCCTATATATTGTAAACCTCACCTGTAGGTGAGCAAATAAATTATATACGCTCTCCCACAGATGATGAATTATTCAATATTATCCCATTGTGGAAGATGTTCATTTTGTGTCTTATATGTATACAGTTTGCACATGTGTTGATATTACATTTAACTGAGCCTTTCACTGGGTCAGTAGAGCTAATGGTGGCTTGTACCAGTACTTTCCAAATTTTTAGGCTTACTTTTAGCAATGATTAATCATATATTTTGACCTCTCTAAAAACTATTTTGTCTGTATTTGGAATATAAGCTTTCAAAAGAGGATCGTCTCATAATCTATTCCAAATAATTTTGATGATAGTGGAAATTTTTGGCACTGCTGATTTATACTGGGTGATGAAGGTCATGGGGTAGTGTTCAACACTCTTCTTTTTTCTCTTTTTGAGCACAATGATGACTCCCTCTTCAGTGGTTGTACCTTTTCCATACCCTATCCAGTAGGGCATCTTCTGTTTGAATTTATTCTTCATCACCTCCCCTTGAGCATCATGTTTTGAAAACTCGACATACACTGAAGTAAACAGGTAAGTAACTTTCTAGCCACTGAAAAAAATAGTGAAAACATTTTGCAAGTAGGTGAAAAAGGTGAAGATTATAAGTGTTGTTTGTTCAAGTGAAAAAGTGGACAACCATGTGGTTTTCATGGATTTTTGTGCGGGAACACATAAGGGCGTATCGCATACCCCTAATAATAGTCTGTCTTTGTATACAGTAATGTGCAAAGGTTTTACCCTGGTGTGATAAAATGCTCTAAAGTAAGAATGCTTGGTGTGACCAACCTCTGCCTTCAAAACAGCATCAATTCTTCTAGGTACACTTGCACACAATTTATTAAGGAGCTCAACAGGTCGGTTGTTCCAAACATCTAGGAGAACTAATCACAGTTGTTCTGTTTATTTCGGCAGCCTCAGTTTCTTCTCTTTCTTCATGTAATCCTGGACAGACTTGATGATTTTGAGATCAGGGCTCCATATAATCACTTCCAGGATACCTTCTTCTGCTTTACACTTAGGATAGTTCTTAATGACTTTGGCTATATGTTTGTGGTGTTTGTCATGCTGCAGAATACATTTATTGCCAATCAGATGCCTCCATGATGGTATTGCATGATTGAAAAGAATCTGCCTGTACTTCTCAGCATTGAGGATACCATTAATTCTGACCAAAAATCCAACTCCATTTGCAGAAATGCAGCCCTAAACTTGCAAGTAACCTCCACCATGCTTGACTGTTGCCTTGTCACAATCCTGTCCTCACCACAGTCTGGTGCAGTACCTCACAGGGCCATTGCCTTCCCTTGGTGCTGATGTAGGCAGCTGCATTCTAATTACAGAGGCCTGATTCTGTTCCCAGCTGTCTCTACCTTGAAATAACCTCCTCCCTATTTAGTTCAGTCTCTCCCCTTGCTCTGGGCTAGGTTATACAGTTTAACTGGTCAGTTCAGATCAGTCCCTCGAGCCGGCTGCATCCCTGAGTTCCTGAATTGGCAATTGCCTTCCTGTGTTCCTGAAATGGTAATTGCCCTCCTGTGTTCCTGAATTGGCAGCTGTCCTCCTGTGTTCCTGTTTCCAGTGCAGGCTTTTCCCTAGTTTGCCCAGAGGCCCTGTTCTTTTCTTTCATTGATTATTTTGTTAAACAGTGCAATTTAATGTTCCATGTATGCATATGTATAATACATTGGTGTTCCCTTTAATTGTGTGTATGCTGGTTTCTTTGATCTCTGGGTTCACAGCCAAATATTAAAAATGTTGACTCATCAGGCCAGAGCACCTGCTGCCATTTTCCTACTCCCCATTTGCTGTGTTTTCATGTATAGTTAAGTTATTGAGTTGATTGGCCTTGTTTGTGCGTTGGAGGTATGGCTTTTTGGTCTTAAGTCTTCCATGAAGACCACTTGTGACCAGACTTCTCCAGACAGTAGAAGGGTACCAGGGTCCCACTGTTTTCTGCCAGTTCGGAGCTGATGGCACCGCTGGATATCTTCTGATTGTGGAAGGAAGTAAACATGGCCACGTTTCCTTGGCCAACCATTACGTCTACCGTCCTCAACTTTAACCATTCTTCAAAAGAGCCGGGACAGAATATCTAGAAAACCCTGTCTGCCTTGAAATTTATGCATGGAAGAGACCTTGCTGATGCAGTAAAACTACCTTGCATCTTGTTGCTGTGCTCATACTTGACATGGTTTATGATTTTTGACATTAAACTGTCTTCAGCATCCTCACCTTGTTAGTGGAGTTTGGCTGTTCCTCAAACAGTTGTATTCCTTCTTCACAGCTGTTTCTTTTGCAGTTAATGATTGTGTTTCAACCTATATATTAAATTGATGATCATTAGCACCTGTTTAATCATACACCTGACTATATGCCTACAAAATCCTTGACTTTGTGCAAGTGTACTAGAAGAATTCATGCTATTTTGAAGGGAAAAGGTGGTCACACCAAATATTGATTTGATTTAGATTTTTCTTCTGTTCACTCACTATGCATTGTTAACTGATGAATATAAACTATTAACATGTCTATTTTTGAAAGCATTCTTACTTTACAGCATTTTTTTCACACCTATCTAAAACTTTTGCACAGTACTACATCTCTTTGAGTGCTACAGGGGTACAGAATGCATTGCAAAGCAATGCATTCCGTACTCCCTCTGGCACTCAAAGGGGTATATCTATAATGCTAGACAATTTTCTGTGAACTTACAAATAATAAGACTTTTATTCCTGTTTATTCCTGAGAATTTTACATTAAAAATTGACAATGTATTACTCATTCTGTTTATAAATAGCAATGCAAGAGTTAAGATGTTAATAATTTATAGTTACTGGGTAAAAATGCATTCTTGCAATGGATACTTTTAAAGTTGAACTTCAAATCTAGTGAGTCAAGAGACCAATATAAATATTTGATTAAAGTTTAGCATGTCGCTTCACAGATGCTCTTTATTTGAAGGTGATTCACAATTCTTATTAGACATATTAACAACACCACATGGATATAACTTAATTGGTTTCCATATGGAGAGAACATTTACAAAGGACAATGTATCCCAAGGTTTTTAATACACAGCACAAAAAAGAAGGACACTGCTCTTATATATTATAATGAATACGAGATGAACATGCTTCTTCTTGAATGATATTTGGTAACATGGCATAGTAACATGAAAAAAAAGACATATTCATTATACCAGTTAACACAGGAAAGTGTTAACATTAAAATACCTTTAAGGGCAATTATCATGAGATAGTTGCCCTATCAGCAGATATGGGAGTAGACCTTCTTGTTGATGGGGTCACAGTTGTGTTGTGGCAACCAAAAAGTTGGCAGAACTAGGGTCTGAAAAGATACCCCCCGATACTCCTCCAGTGTATCTATGCTGCACCACGCAGTACAGTTTTCTTTCCAGTGTGATTTGGTCCCCATAGACACACCATATAACCATATAAAGCTTGAAAATCAACCACAATAATAATAACTAATATTTATATAGCGCCTTTCTCTCATTGGGACTCAAAGCGCTTTCAGCGCACGCTCTCGGAATTAACCAAATCGCCAGCTGAAATAATAGATGTTATTATTACCCTTTGCAATGCGTTGCGTACCCCTCTGGAACTCAAGAGGTTAAACTATGTATTAGTGTGCCGCATATGTATGCTTTTAACTTAAACTTTTTTTGTGTGTTTTATAGCAAGAATATAGAAGAAAGAAGACAAAAGGAAAGATAGAAGAGAAGAAAGAAGGACAGAAGATAGAAAAGAAGGAAAGAAGAGGACCAGGAAGCTGAGGACTTTTCTGGACATCAGGATTAATGGCAAGTGTTACTTGTAATGTGATGTTTTTTAACTTAGGTTAACCTTATGAATGCCGACGGGGAAATTATACCCCACTGGCACTCATAGGGTTAATTCTACTAATGACTGACACATTTTTCATCCTTTGGATGTACTGAGAGCCCCATATCAATACATCCACTGAGGTTTTTATTTTTTACTTTAAGTTTCTGTGTCGGCTGTTTCAACAGGCGATAAGGGACTCAAGTTAAAAAAAATAGGTGTTAACTTTCCTGCGATAAATTGAGTCCCTTATCGCCTTTTCTTGGCTAACTCAGACATTTGAATTGCTATTTACGGTGTTTTCATAATTTTCAGTGGATGAAAACGCCTCTTAACTTTAACACACGACGGCTCTTTTTTTTTTTTGCCGGTATTTTTTCACAGTACAGACATTTGAATAGCTTACTGTGTTGGAAAAAGTGCCGTTGGCAGAAAACACAGCCGTCTCCAACATTTGGATAGAGGCCTTAATTACATTTGGTATCTTCTAGACAATTTAAGGGTTTCTTGGTATAGAGTTTTTAAGCAAGGATGCATTTATAGTGTTTGTCAGTAACTGAAAATCTGATTAGTTAATAATTCAGAATTTTGACTTTGATACTTCTTTTTCTTTAGCATATGGCTTCATCTCTATTTAATATTCTAATTCATTTTGATAAATAATTTACTAGAGTAACATTTGCCTTTTAATCTGTTTTAAGAAAATCTATAAATCTTACACACATATCAATTCACAAATGTATTCTAGAAGTATTAAAGTATTAAACTCTCAATAGCTATACTGTCCTTATGAAGTGACTTTCACACTACATTAGTTACCTTTGACAGAAGTTAAGATTCTGGTTTGTCGAGGAATACACAAGGAAACTGTATACTTGCCTCAATTATGCATATTTGTGCAAAAATATACAGTTTATTTAAATTATATAATAAAAGTAATATAAGGAACAATAATCAGTGCAAATGTATGACAAAGTCATATAGTAGATATATATATATATATATATATATATATAATTTAAATATAGTAAAAGTTATCAAGCAATATAGAAATATGAAATTCCCAGCATACAGTGTTCAGTCCTAACATACATATATGCAGAGGTATAGGTTGGCAATATTTAAATACAGCAGCACAGCATGGGTGTCTGTTACAATTCTCTTTGTTTTGTGAAATATGCCCACTTTTTAAAAAAATTTCACAAAACAAACTTCAAACCACCTGCAAAAATGATTTGCAGTACCTTTGAAAATTATTTGGAAGACAAAATGTTCCAGAATAAATAAACTTAATTAAAACTATTTATCTGCTATTTAAATATGCATACTACCTGGCTTTATATACCCCACAATAATCATAGGCATATACTATATAATAATTCTCTAAGGATGTTTGTCAGAAGCCTCCATGCGCAGCAGAGATGGCTGCGTGCGCTGCAGACATGCGCAGTAGAGACTGCCAGCACCGTGGCTGACAGGAAGGTGCACAGAGAGGATGCCGGTCTGAATTCGTAGCGTCCCATTCCGTATCAGCCGATGCGCGGGCAGTCTCTACTGCACATGACTGCAGCGGTAATGTAAAGTAATGATTATAAATGCACGCCCTGTAAGCTATAAAAAAACACAGCACTGCAAGGATTAATCAAACCTACAGATCTCTACACAGTATAAAATAACTATAAATGCAAATCCAAGATAGTGGATGTTTCTTTGTCTGTCAGGATTTTCACTCAAATGGGAGTAACTTTACCAATAGACAAATCACAGCCATTGAAGTGCAATTCCATACATCCAATGAGGAATAATTGAGGAGAATCACATGAATCTATTAAAGCAACCACATATCAACTGAGAAACAAAGAGAAGCTTACAGGATAGTAATCAACAAGGAGTTAACAATGAAACACCAAGATCAGTATCAATGACCACATCAGAATCCAGAAACCACATGCTTTACCTATGTGCAACTATCATGACATGCCAATCATATCTCATAGCATCTGCACATATATTTAGCACAAATGAAAATATGATCTCTGTACATGTCAAAAAATGAAACAAGAAGAAGACTCATCTATCAAAGCATAGAAAATAAAATCCCAAGATGCCACTACCAGAGAGTAGCATCTCTTTGAGTGCAGGGGTTTTCTGAACTTATGTGCCTTACATTTTCAAACCCTCCCTCAAACCTTTGCTTCATCTGCCACACAGGTAGCCTTTTTTTATTTCACTGTTAAACGACGAGGCGTTAGCCTGGGATTTACCTCTGGTTGAACACTTGAGGATTCAGAAGCCTTCACAGCTGCTTTCTGCAAGGTTTTTGACCTTCAGGGCAGATGCCCTACAGTAGAAACCTCTCTTCTTCACATAATCCAAGACAATCGTCCAGTACATCAATATGCAATAGAGTTTCAGAAACTTTCTTATGAGACCAACTGGAATTCTGGAGCACTCATAGCAGCTTTTCGTAAGGGTCTCAATGACAAACTTAAAGATGCTCTCACATGTCGGGAGATTCCTAAGGATCTGGAAGCCTTCATTGCTTTAAGCATAAATCTTGATCACTGAATGCAAGGGTGACAGTCAGAAAGAGATCACTCCCATTGGCCACGTTGGGGTCCCGTTCCCCCTCTGACTCCCTGGACAGTGACACAGATAGCTTACGAGGAATCGATGGACATAGTGGCATTCTCCAAATGATCGGAAACAGAATGAAAATGTAGACATCTCCAAGGGTTATGTCTCTATTGCGGACTTGCTGGACACATGCTACGTAATTGTCCTACCAGACCAGCCAGGTTGGGAAACGACAAGGCATCTTCCCCGACATAACAGATAAATCATCTCATTTTTTGGTCCCAGTGACTCTAAGCTGGGAATCCGGTAAAGTCTATACTGTAGCCTTTATTGATTAAGGGGCTGCAGGCCTATTTATTGACCTTCAATGGGCTAAATTCCCCTTAGCCCTAAACCTACATTGATGGCCATCTCCTCTATTGATGGTAAACCTTTAGGGTCAGGTTTAATCTCACAGATAATGGAAAAACTACTCTGTACTACTGGTGTTTTACACACCAAATCCATATTTTTCGATATCATCCAGTCATCATCATCTCCTATCATCTTTGGACTACCTTGGATATGCCAACACAACCCCAGAATCTGCTGGGCTACTAACCAGATTATGGCTTGGGGTCCTACTTGTTCCCCCACGTGTCTATCTTCAGTGGTCCCCCCTGTTTCCAAGCTTCTATCCCTCCCCAATACAGCGAATTTTCAGATTTATTCTCCAAAAACAAAGCTGAGAATCTACCCCCCTATCGTTCATATGACTGCTCAAATGAACTCCTTCCAGGCACATGTCCCCTGAAGGGCCACACATTTATACTATCAGGATCTGAGACTAAGGCCTTAGCTAACTACATTAGAGAAAGTCTATCAAAAGGCTCATTAGACCATCTTCATCACCTGCAGGAGCAGGGTTCTTTTTTGTTACCAAGAAGGAAAGATCCATGTCCATGTGTATATTATAGGGGCTTAAATAAAATAACAATAAAGTACAAATACCCCCTACCCCTTATCCCCCAACTACTGGATTGCCTATGAGGAGCGGCAATCTTTTGCATAGTTGGTCTTAATGGGAGCTTACTATTTGGTTCGTATCAAGCATGGTGATGAATGGAAAACAGCATTCAATACACGTTTTGGGCATTACGAGTATCTCGTAATGCCCTTCAGCATCTGCAATTCTCCAGCCGTTTTCAAGCCCTTATGAATGATATTTTTCAGAGACATCCTCATGACCTATGTGGTGGTCTACCTGGATGATCTATTAATCTTTTCTCCATCATTGTCACTTCACAGAATCCATGTTCAGACAGTTCTCCTACGGTTAAGAAAACACCATCTTTTTTCCAAACCCAAGAAATGTCTTTTTGAAGTTTACCAATTACCTTTTTAGGCTATGTAATTTCTCCCACAGGAATTGACATGGACCCTTTAAAAGTAGTGGCCATATCTGCCTGGGCCCGCCCTACCATCTTTAGGGGCCTTCAGCAGTTTATAGGATTTGCCAATTACTATCGCAAATTTATTCAAAACTTTTCAAAAACCATCGTTCCCTTAATGGCTCTTACCAAAAAGGAGGCTAACCCTAGGAACTGGTCCCCAGCAGCAGTCTCAGCATTTCAATAATTAAAGGATGTCTTCACTTCTGCTCCTGTACTTTCCTTTCCTGATCCTGCCAGACCCTTTTTAGTTGAAGTGGACACCTCAGAAATTGGTGCTGGAGCAGTTCTACCCCAAAGAGACATCAATTTCCAGAGGATTCACTCTTGCACCTTCTTTTCAAAGAAATTCTCGTCAGCTGAACAAAACTATGACATAGGAAATCGGGAGTTACTGGCTATAAAAATGGCACTGGAAGAATGGCTCCACCTTCTCAAGGAAGCCTGACATCCATTCATAGTCTATAAGGACCATAAAAACCTCCATTTTTTAGAATCCACCCAACGATTGAACCCCGACAAGCACGTTGGGCTCTTTTTTTTTTACCAGGCTTGACTTCATAATTACCTATTTTCCGGGCTCCAGATGCCCTATCCCTACAATTCTCTGACCTGCATAAAATTCTCCCAGAACCTATTATTCCCCCTCACCGGAATATTTCAGCTATTTCATCTACTACCCTGCATCTCATTAATGAAACTCAAGCTCATCTGTCACCTACACCAACAAAACCTCCTGGATGCCTGTTCATTCCCCCTCAATTCTGGCTAGAGATTCTCTTATGGATCCACTCCTCTCCAGCTGCCAGATACCCAGTTATCCCCAAGACTCTGGAACTGCTTCACAGAGAATTCTGGTGGCCTTCCCTCATTACTGATGTCACGGACTTTGTCAAAGTCTGTACTTCCTGTGCAAAAAACAAACCTGCAAGACATCCTCCTTTTGGTCTCCTACAACCTCTACCCATACCTCAGCAGCCATGGACCCACCTAGCAATGGATTTTATGGTGGATTTACCCGCTTCCCAGTGGTTAACCACTATCTTAGTAGTGTTGGAACGTTTTTCCAAACTAGCTCATTTCATCCCTTTGACGTGTCTTCCCTCATCTAAGAATGTAGCCTCTATATTCTTCAAAGAAATGTTCTGCCTTCATGGCCTTCCACTCCAAATTGTGTCAGACAAAGGCTCCCAAATTCATTTTTGCTTTTTGGAGAGCCTTTTGTCGGCTTATAGCAATCAAACTTTCTTCCTCTTACCATCCACAGACCAACAGCCAAACAGAACAGACAAATCAGACTCTTGAAATTTACCTCTGGCGAACTACAAAACAATTGGTCACAATTTCTTCCCCTGGCCAAATTCGCCTTCAAGAATACCCTTCATGCAGCTCTTCTCTGATCTCCATTTTTTGCGCCTGGCAGATATCAACCCTGCTCTTTTCCACGATATAGTCTAATAGGAGTAGCAGCTGCAGATACTCTAGTCTCTGATCTACAGGACCATTGGACCAAGATACATAATCACTTAAAGTCAGCAGCCTCTAGGAGTAAAAAGTCTGTGGCTAGACGTTGCAAACGAGCTCCTATATTTCTTCCGGGATATCAGGGATGGCTGTCCACTTCTCATCTAGGTCTTCGCCAGATCTCTCCCAAGCTGGGACCTTGGTTTATCGAACCTTTCCGGATATCCAAGGTGTTGTCTCCATTTACATATTCCTTGATTCTACCTCCTTCCTTGAAGATTCATAACTCTTTTCATATCTCCTTACTCAAACCAGTGATATCCAATCATTTCTGCAAACCTTCTCGACCTCCTCAACCACTCATGATTGATGGTAATCCTGAATTCATCAACAAGATTCTGGATTCTCATCTGGTACAAGGTTCTGTCCAGTATTTGGTGGATTGGAAGGGTTATGGCCTGGAGGATCATTCATGGATTCCCTGTCAGGACTTATATGCTCCCGCGTTACTATGGACCTTTTATCAGACTTACCCTGGAAAACCAGGTCATCCGGAGGTCTCTTCTTAAGGAGGGGGTACTGTTACACCTCTATTTCACCTCCTACCTTTTCTCCTGTGTTGACCTCTGGCCTTTCCAGGGATTGGTTAAGGTTAGTTTATAGGTATGCTACTCCCTTACCTGGGGGCCTGTTAATCAAGCTATCTACCTTGCTTAAAGTTGTTCCTGAGATTCTGATGTGCTGCTAACTACGGATCTTCTTCTGACTACCTCTCCCAGATCATCCTTGGGCATTCCATTTTCATATTGATTTACTGGCTTTGACCCTTGCTTGTCTTGACCTTTTCTTACATTTTGTCCGACAGGTACTGTTTTTGAGATTTACTGTTATTGACCTGGCCTGGCACTGACCTTGTCTCTTGTCCGCTCCCTCTCTCGTCTCTCCTCACAGCCATCTTGCAGTTTTACCTTGTAGCGGCTTGGGTTCAGCTTGCCAAGAGAGGTGAAGTGTCTGACTCCTCCATCCTATACGGCATCCGGCCGGATCATTACCCGGTGTCTGTGGGCTTAGTGATCTCCTCTCCAGCCCTAACATTTTATGTTGGTCTCCTCCCTTCAGCCTACTCGGGGCTGTCATGAATAGACGGGTTCATTTCAGTGGCTCAAGTGTCACTCGTTAATTTCAGTGCCGGCTGCTGTGGCTGTTACCTGCGGGCTGTGTTCTTGCTTTGCTCTCTTCCCTCTCCTTCATATCCTTAGTATACGGCAGGAGAGGAGTATTCTGCGCTGACTTAGACCTGTTCATTTGTGGCAGTAGTTAGCTCTCCCTCTCCTTGGCAGATAGATGGCAGGAGAGTTGCATTCAGCGCTAGCTTTGACCTGCTACTCTATAGCAGCAGTGTAGCATCTCTTCTTAGAGTGGCCGCAGATATCACTCAGGGGGCGCCTCTGATTCATCTGGGGTTTCTCCCCTAGTTCCGGGCTCTTCTCTTGGGCATTGGTCATCTGTCTCCTCCGCATTCTTCACTCCTTAGGAATCCATAACACAGCACTGGACTGGCACTCCTCTTATCTATCTAACAGATCCTTCAGTGTCTCCACTGCCACCTCTTCATCCTCTCCCGTCCAACTCTCTGTTGGAGTTCCTCAAGGTTCTGTTCTAGGACCGCTTCTGTTTTCTCTTTACACAATAACACTCATTTGGTCTCAAATATCACCTCTATGCAGATGACACCTCGGCTGACATCTGATATCAAGGCTAAAGTCACAGATTGCCTCTCAGCTATCTCAGACTGGATGGCTCATAGGCACCTCAAACTCAATATGTCCAAAACTGAGCTACTCCTCATCCCACCTAGGCCTGGCCCTGTAGCTCCCTTTCAGGTGACTGTAAATGGCACAACCATAAATCCAGTATCAGAAGCACGGTGTCTAGGGGTGATAATTGACATGTCTCTCTCATTCTCCCCTCATATTAATGCTATTGCTAAATCCTGTTGATTTATTTTGTGTAACATTGTTAACCCTTTTAGTGCCAGAGGGTTACGGAATGCATTGCTTTACAATGCGTTCCGTACCCCTCTGGCACTCAAAGGGTTAAAATCCATCCCTTCCTCTGTTCCTCCACAGCTAAAGATCTTATACAAGCAATAATCCTCTTCTGCATGGACTATTGCAACATTCGTCTGTCTATCAAACTCCGGATATCTTACAAAATCTTACTTCTCTCTTTCAAGACACTTCTCTCCTCTTCTTTCCACTATGATCTCCCACTATACCCCATTCCGCCACTTACGTTCAGCCAGTGATTGTCTTCTCTCAACTCCTTTTGTGTCTAAAGCCCTGTCACGTATCAAACCTTTTTCTCTCATTGCTCCATATCTATGGAATGCTCTACCACTGCACCTCTCCGATTACCTTTAAATCTCACTTGAAAATGCACCTCATGGATAAAATCTCAACATGCTAGAAGGCACTGATGTTGTACAATGAACGCTCTTTTAATTATTTATATTACTGATGTTCTCTTTCATCATCAGAACTAGCACTGTATTCAGCACTTGACCCTTATGTACTCTGTATGTCTCCCATTACCACTTTAGATTGTAAGCTTTCGGGCAGTGACCTCGCACCCAATGTTTCCCTCTACAAAGCATCTGTAAACCTGTATTGTTTAAACTCTTAAATTGTAAAGCGCTGCATACACTTGTGGCGTTATATAAATAAACATATTCATTAATTCATTCATTTATTCAAGAGTGTTACAATTTTGTATTTAATATAATGCGTTGTGGGCACTGTTGGAGCAGCTAAAATGCTCACATATTTTGTGGGCTGTATTAAAAATCTCTCTGAGGTTTTTGGATCCTGAGAGGAATCTAGTCACAACTAAATGGGCAAAACAGGGTAAATTCAGCTTATATCTATTCTCAGAGCAGCTATTAATACTATTTAATAATAATAACAATTAGCATGATAATCCTATAGTGAAACAATATTGATTACCAACTCTATCTATAAAGATATACACCAATATCTTGGAAAGTTTGCTATTACACAAGAGTACTTTAGGATTATTTTTGTGAAGTTTTTGACTCCTTCCCAAGAACTCAGAAAGGGTGGGTTTGAATTACATGTCAGATAAATTGTCTGACTTTATTGCTTTTATATTATAATTTTTTTAGGTGGTGGGGGTGATGGCATCATGTGTGGCTAGTCTATGATTCTTATAATCTCCTACAACAAACTCAAGGTCATAATCATCTGCCGCAGGACCCATATGTATTATTTCAAAAGACTGAAATCTTGGCACACTCTATGACACATCAACATCACTTATTAGGCGCCTCCAGAGCCCCAGGACCTTTTAGGAGAGCGTCTGCATGTCATCTCTGACATGTTGATGGTGTGTCTTCCAAAAAGACATGTGGTTGTGCTTCAGGTAGGATATCAATGAAGAGGTACTTAGTTTTGATGCTGCTTCCTCCCTGCTCACGTTTCCTACACAGATAACATATATCAACTTGTTTATATTTAGGATTGTGAGTGAACTCTCTATTGTAGCCTTCATAGACTGATGGGATACTGCTACTTGGGCTAGATGTTGCTGCATTAGTACTATTACTAACAGCAGCAGAGATACTCATCATAGCTAGGGTTGGATCAAATGTTGATGACCAGTGTTTCTGGTGGTTACTCAACACTAATGTGTGTCGCTGGATGGGGGTTGGACTTTGGAGTGGTGACAATGCTTGTGTATTTTTTGGCATCTTCACCTGTTCGGAGTCACACTTAAAAACTGATTTCTCAAACAGCCTGTAAACAGTCACAGTGCTCTTTTTCAGTGGTTGAAGATTGAGCTTTTACCTTTAGCTAATTATCTGGGCATCTTAACATCCCTGCCAGTCTGTATCTGAAGAGAGGATGGCAGAAAGACATAGCCTAGATTAACATTATCATTCATCTAGGCTTAGTGAAGTCTCAAACAAATTCTTTTTTACTTTTCCACACAGTGGTATTTTCTATTTTCATAACCTTTGCTTTTACTTTGATGGCAGGTGTTGTACTTGTTTGTCTCACTGTCAGATGCAGTGCCTATTGGATAGGTGATCAATGCCGAGGGGGCATCAGGAGGGGCCATGATGCCTCCCGCAAGGTCTGAATTATATTTAACAAAAACTGACATGCATTTAAACTTGAGCAAGGAATAGAAAAGCTTACAGACCTAACTCACCATAACATATCAATATAATAGATAAAGTTTTCATATGAATGTAAAGATGAAAATATAGATAGCAGCATGGAATGAGAGTGTTATCCAGACCCCCAAACATTAGGCCGAAACCCAAAGTGCAAACACAAACAGAAAGACAAAAATGCACTCCTCTATATGAAGTGAAAATGTGTGCCCTTCATTGGGGATATTTAATATATCTTAGTAAATAAATTAGATTTTGGTTTCACAAATTGCCACCAATTTGCGAAAAGTGTAAAACATGTCCAGCATGACTTTTTGTGAAAACTGACCGATTTTTCTCTTTTTTCGCAAAAGTTTTCTCCTTTTCGCCAATGCAAAATTGTCCTAATTTTTGCCTATTTTAACAAATGTTTTGCCTATATTTCCTACAGGTACTACATTTGTCACTGCAATATTACTTCTTCTGAGGGCTGTAGTTTAGAAATAAGTGGCTGAAAGTCAAAGTTGTGAGTCCTACTGCATCATATGCCTTGAAACAATGCATTTCTCCTTTCCCCACAACACTAACTTCCAGCTTAAGTGACACTGGATCCGGACTTGCCTCAAAAACAGCGCAAACACAAAAGAGAAGAAAATCTAAGTGTAGTGGGTTTATTAAAGTCAAACAATGAAAGTATTGTACTGACAATAGCCCGTCATGTGCTTTATGTGTTAAAACAGGTCCCTTCCCCAGATAGCCAACGAACTGCATCCTTCGTTACTCCTGCTCACCGTATGCTCTTAAACTCCAGTAAAGTACTGTGGTGTTGACTCATAATATGGGTCCTGCACCAAGGTGTTATTTGTCTTTCTCACGAATGATCAGATATGCTGATTAAATGGGGATGCTATGGTAAATGTGAGAGTTCATAGCCTCATGGAGGCGGCTGACCCGGAACTCCAGGTATCAGAGATGAGTTAGGGGTGGAGCGGGGGAACCTCACAGGGGGCATGGGAGGGATCTTAACTAAAAAATGGGTTGGGGTATGGGAGCCCAAATGTTTTTGCAGGCATACAGTCTTCTTCTTACAAGGGCATATGTGAAATGTTGGGAGAATGGCTGCTATTTATAATATTGGTATTTAATGATGTAACAAGCATTATACCATAAGAAGGGAAAAAAACATGCATCCAATGAAAGTGACAATAACTATTCATATATGGCTAAAAAAATCAGTACAAATCAAGAAATACACGAATGAATTTGAAAATAAAAATGAACATTTGTACCATTGCATTTGGTAGTAAAATCAAATATAAAATTGATGCATCACCCATTAAATGAAACTATGATTGTGTTAACGCTTGTAATATGGCTGGAAATGATTTTATGTGATTGAAAATAAATAGATAAATAAAAATAAAAATTTAATGATGGAGAGTTACTGATGTGTGCTATGTGATATTTTTAGTCAAAAAGCTAAAGAAGTCCCTACATCGTGTCTTATTAATCGGGCAGTGATCAACAGTGTTGGTATGTATGTGTTTGGTAAGAATATGACAATCAAAAAGTATGGATGTTAGTTTCTGTGTTGAATAAACTTCTAATTTGCTGTGGTAGTGATATTTTGAGCAGTGTGGTTCAATTGAGATTAAGTATGCGTGGTTCTAACAATCTGTGTTGAGTGTGTGATACCGTGTAAGTGAATGGGTGTGGTGAAAAAAGAGTGTTGGGGGTGTCTAGATGGACTAGCTATATGGAAATTGAAATACTGAACATGCTATAATCATATTGAGGGAAGTGGTGCATTGACCATTGCCAACATCTTGCAACCTTGCCATTCCAAAGGCATGCCTTGGGATTGTTTCTGTGCAGTTTTAGACTCCTTCCCAGGAACTCAGTGTGGACATGGCACTTTACTGCTTTAACAACATGACTAGAGAAGGTGGTGGAGATAGAGGCAGCAGATGTGAGCAGTCTATGACTCTTGCCATCTCATACAGCAAAGCCAAAATCATCATACTCCTCTGCAGCAGGAGCCATAGGTATTATTTGGACTGAACTAACTGTTGGCAGTAGCACACTCTCTGACAGAAATAACTTCACTACTACTTTTTTCTACCCTAGAGCCCTAGGAACTTGTTAGAGTACTTCTGCTGCTGCTAGTTGCAGCATCTTTGGCCTGCTGATAATGTGTCTCCCAGTCAGACCTGTGGTTGTGCATCAGGTGGGATCTCATAGAGGAGGTGCCTCGGTGTGAACCTGCTGTCCACCTGCTCACATGCTTTTTGCACAGACAACAGATAGCAGCATGCTTAGCATTAGGATCCTGAGTGAAGTAGCTCCATATTGCAGACTTCATGAACTGAGGGGTTCCTGTGGTACTACTACTACTACTACTACTGGGGCTAAATGTGTATGCAAATCTACTGCTACTACTACTAGGTGTCAAAGGTGCAGCACTTCCAGCAGAAGCAGAGGCACACATCACATCTAACATTGTGGATGTGTCATGGTTTTAGATGAACACTCAGACAGGATGGTAAGGTTAAAATGACTTTATTGAAAGAGAGCAAACAAGGAATAAGGCCCTGAGGCCCACAACGCAAATCACACAGTGAGATTCAAATACACAATAGCAATAATACTTCAGTGGTGGAATAGGTGGACTGGAACAGCAGGTTAACAGCCAGTAGAGAGACTCTTGACAGGATAGTGAGGTCGAGGGCAACCCGTTGGAGAGCTGACCAGGAACGTACACTGGGGGTGCACGTGAAATGGAACTGGCACTGCCCAGATGCCTGGGCACCAAACCCTGAGGAGCGAAACCACACTGGCCCAAACTGTATGGAAATGTCAACGAGGCAAATCTGACCCAGACTGTATGGAATGGCAACTAGGCAACTAGACCCAGACTGTATGGCAATGAGGCAACTAGGACCAGACTCAGTCCCCAACTACCGGGCAACCGTGGAGTGGCAATGCTACCCTCAGGAAGGGTAACTGAGACCAAGGTAGCTGCTAGAGACAGACCCAAGAACGCTAAGGGTGGATCGAGGTGACAATTGGCAACTGTAATAAAACCAGTGACCATACAACCTGCAGTATGGAATGTGTAATGCTGGCTCTAGCTCGCGGTACTGCAGAGAGCAGAGTACGCCCTTTCCTGGACTATCCAGGTATCCACAGGGTTAATGGTAACACCCAGCGACTTATTGAAAAACTCCCAGAGGGAGTGAGCACAGCGTATCAGGTAGGAAGGCCACAGAGAGAGAGATCAGAGTAACACAGTCAGTGTAAGAACACCTGTACTGGTACTTCAAATGTGCACACCGCTAGCAGCGGTTATAGGAGCAGCTTAAGCCCAAGCTTAGCCTTTGGTCGACAAGAAACAGCACTACGTGGCGCACCACCACAGCGAATGCAAAGCCCAGTATTACGATGGCCACCAGGGGTCACCCAGGGCACGAGTGGACATGGTTGGTACCGGAGCCGGTAACCTAACCGGAGTTAGTAACGGAAGGAATAGCGCCTCCAGCGGTCAGCCCTTGAATGAGTCCAATGGCCAGATACAGTCAACAACAGAGCGGGTCACAGTCTGAAGAGGTCAGACAAGGAGCAACACACAGCCAGATGTAGTCAGCAATGGAGCGGGCTCTCCAGCCAGCAGTAGTCAGCAACGGAGCAGGTTCTCAGCAGGATACGGTCAGCAACGGAGCAGTTCTTCATCCAGATCCAGTCAGCAACAGAGCGGGTTCTTCAGCCAGATACAATCAGCAATGGAGTGGGTTATCAGCCAGATACGGTCAGCAATGGAGCGGGTTCTCAGCCAGATACGGTCAGCAATGGAGCGGGTTCTCAGCCAGGCACGGTCAGCAACGGAGCGGGTTCTCAGCCAGAATACAGTCAGCAACGGAGCGTAGCAACAGGAACTTCAGGAACAAACTCGTAGTCAGCCAGGCCAGGTCATACATGAATCAGCAAAGCGTAGCATAGACTCAGGAACTTGTACACCACAAAAGGGCGCCTAAGGGAGGACATGCCAGGGTATATAAAGGCAAGCCCAGTATTAACAATTAAGACCAGCCAATCAGAAGGCAGCAGAAAATAACAATGTCGCCGCTCAGCAACAGAAGCACGGGCACGGTGATAGGATGTTAATAACCTGTGTTGCTGTTGTTGTTCCTGCTGGGTACTCAACACGGGTGTGGGTGGTTAAGTGGGACTTGGACTTTGAAGAGGAGATGATACTGATGATGACTGATAGGGTGACTGTGTACTTTTTGACATCTTTGCTTGCCCAGGGTCAGACTTTCCAATGGTTTTCACAAACAGTTTATAGACAGGCACAGTGCAAATGGTGGAAGATTCAGCCTTTGCCTTTCTAAATGAAAAATTCCCTGATGATATGTTGAAGTAACGCGTAGGAGGGGGACCCTTTGAATATTATATTTGTAATGCTTTTTTTGTAATACTTATGGGTCCCAGTGTATTTCAATTAAAAACAGAAGACAAATGATAAAAAAGATATAAATATTTAAACATATAGGCCAACGTTATGCAGATGTATATGCATAGGCATATGTTGCTTATTAACCTTATGCAACGCATTGCTTTGCACTCAAAAGGTTAACTGTGTGTGGGCAGTATATGTCAGATTTAACTGGGGGGGCAGCATGTCGGATTTAAAGGGCAGTATATGTTTTGATATAGATGAGGCAGCATGTCGAATTTATAGAATACACACAAACACTCCTTACTGGTGAGCTATACTGGACCACTGTAAGGTTTCTGACATTCTTTTGTGGGCCATATCCTTTGTAGTAGGGGAATCTCAGGGTGCTGCAGCTTCTGTTGTAATGAGGTTGGTACTTGCCTCTTCTTCGTAGCCTGTACAGGAAAAACAAAAAAACAGAAGCTCAAACCACTTCTAAGTGTAGTATCCTCGAGCAAATGGAACTATCCCGCTAATAAGTTCTACTTACAAGATACAGAGGCTAAGTCCTGCCTCTGGAGATAAGCACATTGTTACGGTTTGCAAATCAAGACAAGGAGTCAGACGGCATAGTTAAAATCACCTTTATTAGAATAATAAATAGTAGGCAAATAATGAAGATACTATAAGCAGAGGGTGACTGGAGTGGTTAGAGACTCTATCAGAAATAGGAGCCTACCGAAGGGTCAACCACAACTGCTGGAGACTAGGCTGAAGCCAACTAGTAGTCTCAAGGTAATAGGCGGAACATAACACAAAACCTACAGTCTCCTGTAACGTAGCAACAAGGGAGACTACTGACTCACACCTGCAGTCAGTAAGGAAGAGCTTGTCTCCAATAAGGATGGCAACATTAGAGACTACTGACTCACGCCTGCAGTCAGTAAGGCCGGAGTCTGCCAGACCCCCAGGTCTGCACCAGGATGGATGTCTGTGGGGAACAGAGCCACACAGCGGAGTGAACAGACAGAGCCGCAGGTCAGCACCAGTTAGGATAGTCAGACAAGCCAGGTTCATACACGGAGTGGGTAGTCAGCTAGAGCTACAGGTCTGCACCAGATAGGATGTCCACTAGGAGTAGGTAAAGCTGGGAGGATACATGGACAGAGCCCTAGGTCAGCACCAGAATGGACAGTCAGACAAGCCAGGGTCATACTCGGAGTGGGCAGTCAGGCAGAGCCACAAGTATGCACCAGATTGGATGTCTAAGACAAATGGAGTGCACAGAGAGAGTGGTCAGACAGAGCCACAGGTCTGCACCTGATTGGATGTCTAAGACAAATGGAGTGCACAGAGAGAGTGGTCAGACAGAGTCACAGGTCAGCACCAGAATGGATAGTTAGACAAGCCAGGTCATACACAGGATTCAGGAACAACTGGAACTAGAACTGCACAGAACAACAACATAAAGGTAATGATACACAGGCCCAGAAAGGTTTATAAAGGAGTAGGAGAAGGCAGGACCAATTAGGTCTCCCAGACTGGGCCTATAACAGGCGTCCAGGTAAGTGCCTGATTCATGATGCCAGTAACAAGGAATCATACGCGACCAGGACACAGGCAAAGAGGGACGCGGCTAGTGATGCCAGAGCATCAGTCCAGAACCCTGCTCCGGGCCAAATGGCACAGGCTGAGGTAAGGCAATGTGGCAGTACCCTCCTCTCAAGGACCCCTCCTTAATTCAGCTATAATGGGGAAATCTGGGAGGAAGAGTTCATGACTAAATTCCGGGCAAACTCCGCTCAAGGTAACAGGGTAGCCCAATTATCGTGGTGGTCAGAGATAAAGCAACGGAGAAATTGTTCTAGGCCCTGGTTAGAAGTTCAGCCACACCGTTAGACTGTGGGTGGTAGGTGGAGGAAAATGCTAGCTGGATCCCCATCTGGGCACAAAAGCATCTCGAGAACTGAGACACGAACTGGCTACCTCTGTCCCAGACAATCATCCTGGGTATGCCATGGAGCTGAAAGACCTCTTTAGTGTATACCACCACCAATTCCTGTGCGGATGGTAGGCCTTTGAGTGGTACAAAGTGAGCCATCTTAGAAAATGAGTCTACTATCATCAGCATGACCATGAAGCCAGAGGATGCCAGCATATCAACCATAAAATCTATGGACAGATGGGACCAAGGACATTTTCTGTTAGCCACAGGTTGAAGGAGACCGACAGGCAAATGTTGAGGCAATTTGTTTTGGGCACAAGTAGTGCATGCTGCGGTAAAATCAGCGCAATTGGATCGAAGGCTCGGCCACCAGAACAGTCTAGACAAGGACCAAATCAATTGGTCTTGCCCAATGTGGCCAGTAGTGTTGAGCGAGCATGCTCGGCCGATGCTCGGATCGGCTCGAGCATCGCTCTGCTCGGCACATGGCGGTACTCGTACGAGTACCGCATGTGCTCGCCCGCCATGTTCGGGTCTCCTCCCCGCACGTTTTGCGGCTGCTGCGCAGCCAATAAACGTGCAGGGAGGCTCTGACATCGGTGTAATGCCAGCAGCCATGTTGGCTGCTGGCATTACACTGATTGGCTGGCCAGAACCCGTGGTCAGGTGCTGTATAGCACCTGACCATCGAGTTCGGCTCAGTCTGAGCCAGGGAGAGCTGAGGATAGGAAGGGAAAGGCAGTGTAGGGAGGAAAAAACAAAAATTGTGACAAAAAAGAACCAAAAGTCCTTTTTAGGACTACTGTGTGTGGGGGCAGCAGGTTATATTGTGTGTGGGGGGAAAAAAACAAAAAAAAAAAAAAAAAAAATATTCTGTTTAGTGTGAAAAGTTGCAGATTAGAGCACATTCTGTTTAGTGTGCACAGTTGCAGATTAGAGCACATTCTGTTTAGTGTGCAAAGTTGCAGATTAGAGCACATTCTGTTTAGTGTGCAAAGTTGCAGATTAGAGCACATTCTGTTTAGTGTGCAAAGTTGCAGATTAGAGCACATTCTGTTAAGTCTTCAAACTAAAATATCAAAGTCACGTATTCCATTCAGTGTGCGTCGCCGCAGTTTAGCAGCACATTCTGAGTACTGTGCAGAGTTGCAGAATAGGAAGAAATACTGTTAAGTCTTCAAACTAAAATATCAAAGTCACATATTCCATTCAGTGTGCTTCGCCGCAGTTTAGCAGCACATTCTGTGTACTGTGCAGAGTTGCAGAATAGGAAGAAATACTGTTAAGTCTTCAAACTAAAATATCAAAGTCACATATTCCATTCAGTGTGCTTCGCCGCAGTTTAGCAGCCTATTCTGTGTACTGTGCAGAGTTGCAGAATAGGAAGAAATACTGTTAAGTCTTCAAACTAAAATATCAAAGTCACATATTCCATTCAGTGTGTTTCACCGCCGTTTAGCAGCCTATTCTGTGTACTGTGCAAAGTTGCAGAATAATAAGAAATACTGTTAAGTTTTCAAACTCAAATATTAAAGTCACATATTCCATTCAGTGTGTTTCACAGCAGTTTAGCAGCCTTTTCTGTGTACTCTGCAGAGTTGCAGAATAATAAGAAATACTGTTAAGTTTTCAAACTCAAATATTAAAGTCACATATTCCATTCAGTGTGTTTCACCGCAGTTTAGCAGCCTATTCTGTGTACTCTGTACAGTTGCAGAATAATAAGAAATACTGTTAAGTTTTCAAACTCAAATATTAAAGTCACATATTCCATTCAGTGTGTTTCACCGCCGTTTAACAGCCTATTCTGTGTACTCTGTACAGTTGCAGAATAATAAGAAATACTGTTAAGTTTTCAAACTCAAATATTAAAGTCACATATTCCATTCAGTGTGTTTCACCGCAGTTTAGCAGCCTATTCTGTGTACTCTGTACAGTTGCAGAATAATAAGAAATACTGTTAAGTTTTCAAACTCAAATATTAAAGTCACATATTCCATTCAGTGTGTTTCACCGCCGTTTAACAGCCTATTCTGTGTACTCTGTACAGTTGCAGAATAATAAGAAATACTGTTAAGTTTTCAAACTCAAATATTAAAGTCACATATTCCATTCAGTGTGTTTCACCGCCGTTTAACAGCCTATTCTGTGTACTCTGTACAGTTGCAGAATAATAAGAAATACTGTTAAGTTTTCAAACTCAAATATTAAAGTCACATATTCCATTCAGTGTGTTTCACCGCAGTTTAGCAGCCTATTCTGTGTACTCTGTACAGTTGCAGAATAATAAGAAATACTGTTAAGTTTTCAAACTCAAATATTAAAGTCACATATTCCATTCAGTGTGTTTCACCGCCGTTTAACAGCCTATTCTGTGTACTCTGTACAGTTGCAGAATAATAAGAAATACTGTTAAGTTTTCAAACTCAAATATTAAAGTCACATATTCCATTCAGTGTGTTTCACCGCCGTTTAACAGCCTATTCTGTGTACTCTGTACAGTTGCAGAATAATAAGAAATACTGTTAAGTTTTCAAACTCAAATATTAAAGTCACATATTCCATTCAGTGTGTTTCACCGCAGTTTAGCAGCCTATTCTGTGTACTCTGTACAGTTGCAGAATAATAAGAAATACTGTTAAGTTTTCAAACTCAAATATTAAAGTCACATATTCCATTCAGTGTGTTTCACCGCCGTTTAACAGCCTATTCTGTGTACTCTGTACAGTTGCAGAATAATAAGAAATACTGTTAAGTTTTCAAACTCAAATATTAAAGTCACATATTCCATTCAGTGTGTTTCACCGCCGTTTAACAGCCTATTCTGTGTACTCTGTACAGTTGCAGAATAATAAGAAATACTGTTAAGTTTTCAAACTCAAATATTAAAGTCACATATTCCATTCAGTGTGTTTCACCGCAGTTTAGCAGCCTATTCTGTGTACTCTGTACAGTTGCAGAATAATAAGAAATACTGTTAAGTTTTCAAACTCAAATATTAAACTCACATATTCCATTCAGTGTGTTTCACCGCCGTTTAACAGCCTATTCTGTGTACTCTGTACAGTTGCAGAATAATAAGAAATACTGTTAAGTTTTCAAACTCAAATATTAAAGTCACATATTCCATTCAGTGTGTTTCACCGCCGTTTAACAGCCTATTCTGTGTACTCTGTACAGTTGCAGAATAATAAGAAATACTGTTAAGTTTTCAAACTCAAATATTAAACTCACATATTCCATTCAGTGTGTTTCACCGCAGTTTAGCAGCCTATTCTGTGTACTCTGCAGAGTTGCAGAATAATAAGAAATACTGTTAAGTTTTCAAACTCAAATATTAAAGTCACATATTCTGTGTAAGATGAAGAAGGCGGGTAAAAAGGGACGGGGAAGTGGACGTGATCCTGAAAGTTCAGGGCGCGGGTCAGGACGCGGAGAAACTGTGCCTGGTGCCAGAGCACAAGAAAGAAAGACATCCACCATACCTAGCTTCATGTGTAATTTTACAGGGCGTCGCAGGACATCACTCTCGAGGTCCGACCACTGCGAACAGGTGGTCGGTTGGATGACAGCTGATACTGCTTCCAGTCGGTTAAGCACCACCCTGTCTTCCACCAAGTCCACTTTCAGTAGCCAAGAGTCTGGTCAACATAATCCTCACTCTGATCATCCTTCCTCCCACCATACACGGTCTGGTCAAAGAAGTGATCCCACACTGGGATATAGTGAGGAGCTCGTCTCATCACCAATCCTTCATTTGACCCTCTCTCCAAGCACGCTTGCAGAGGAACATGACATCTTGTGCCCTGATTCACAACCTCTAGAGGCTACCCAATCTCAAGAAGATGACAGATGTGAACGGCATTTAAGGTCAAAGGAAGTAGTGGATGATGATGATGATGATGAGACACAGTTGCCATTAAATCAACCACTATTTCCGTCTCAAGACCTTGTTGAGGAGAATGTTATACAGTTGTCAATGACTGAGTATGTGGTGGGATCAAGACTTGAGGAGGATGATCAGAGTGAGGAAGTGGAGGAGGACTTGGTGGACGATGAGGTGACTGACCCCACCTGGGAAGGTGTAGAGCCGAGCGATGACAGCAGTCCTGAGGGTGAGCCATCTGCAGCACCGCAACAGGCTGGAAGAGGCAGTGGTGTGGCTACAGAAAGAAGGCGGACCGCACCAAACCGGCCCGCAAATGTTCCACGGAGCACCCCATTGCGTAAATCTACCTTGCCAAGGGGTAGGTGTTCCGCGGTATGGCGTTTTTTTAAGGAAAGTGCGGACGACAAAAGAATTGTAGTTTGCAACCTGTGCCACACCAGAATGAGCCGAGGCATGAACACTAGAAACCTCACCACCACCAGCATGATCCGACACATGGCATCCAAGCACCGTAGTAAGTGGGAGGAACGCCTGGATCGCCCATCTGTGTCTGCAGGCCACACCACTGCCTCCTCTTCCCCTGTTTTCGGTGCCGGCCAATCGCCTGTCGAAGGCGCAGGCCCGCATACCTCCCGCCCTGCACCTGTAGCATCTGAAGCACCATCAGCGACCACATCCACTTCCCTGTCCCAGCACAGCGTCCAAATGTCGTTACCCCAGGCATTTGAGCGCAAGAGAAAGTACCCAGCCACCCACCCACAGGCCATAGCACTAACCTCACACCTTTCCAAATTACTGGCCATCGAAATGCTGCCATTTAGGCTTGTGGACACTGAGTCCTTCCGCAGCCTGATGGCAGCAGCTGTCCCTCGGTACGCGGTCCCCAGCCGCCACTACTTTTCCCGGTGTGCCATCCCCGCATTACACCACCATGTGTCCCGTAACATCACCCGTGCCCTGACCAACGCAGTTACTGGGAAGGTCCACTTAACGACTGACACATGGACAAGTGCTTGTGGCCAGGGACGCTACATTTCCCTGACGGCACACTGGGTGAATGTCGTGGAGGCTGGGAGCGACTCGGACCCTGGGATGGCACGGGTGCTACCCACGCCGAGGATTGCGGGCCCTACCTCCATCAGGGTTTCCACCAGCACCTACGTTATTGGCTCCTCCTCCTCCGTTTCCACCTCCGAATTCTCTACACACACCGCCACTCCCCCATCAGCCAGTAGCTGGAAGCAGTGTAGCACTGCAGTGGGGAAGCGTCAACAGGCCGTGCTGAAGCTGATCTGCCTTGGGGACAAACAGCACACGGCCTCAGAGCTGTTGCAGGGGATTAGTCACCAGACCGAGCAGTGGCTCTCGCCACTCAACCTGCAACCAGGCATGGTTGTGTGTGATAATGGGCGTAACTTGGTGGCGGCTTTGGAGCTCGGCAAGCTCACACACGTACCATGCCTAGCGCATGTATTTAATTTAGTGGTGCAGCGATTTCTAAAAACCTACCCCAATGTGCATGATCTCTTGACCAAGGTGCGCCGCGTGTGTGCACATTTCCGTAAGTCATCAACAGCTTCAGCCGGCCTGTTGAAGCTGCAGCAGCGCTTACAATTGCCAGCTCACCGGCTGCTGTGTGACGTGAGCACGCGCTGGAACTCCACCTTCCACATGTTGGCCCGGCTTTGTGAGCAGCAGAGGGCAGTAGTGGAGTACCAGCTGTTACACGGTCGTCGCCTCTCCGTTCAACTTCCTGTAATCAGAAGTGAGGAGTGGGAATGGATGTCAGACCTCTGTGAGGTTTTACGCAATTTTGAGGAATCGACACAGATGGTGAGCGGCGATAACGCTATTATCAGTGTAACCATCCCACTTCTGTGTCTACTGAAACGCTCGCTGCTCACAATTAAAACCGACGCTTTGCATGTGGAAGAGGTGGAAATGGGGGAGGAAGAGCTTACACAAGGTGATAGCCAGAGCACCCTCACTTCGTCTTCTCAGCGACAATTGGAGGAGGCGGAGGAGGAGGAGGAGGAGGAGGAGGAGGAGGAAGACACGGTTGTCTCCGCTACAGAGGGTAGCCATGGAACTTTAGTTCCATCTCTTCAGCGTGGGTGGGCAGAAGAGGAGGAAGAGGATGAGGAGATTGAGAGTCATCCTCCTGGTGAGGACAGCGAAATCTTGCCTGTTGGTACTCTGGCACACATGGCTGACTTTATGTTAGGCTGCCTTTCCCGTGACCCACGCGTTACACGCATTTTAGACAACACGGATTACTGGGTGTTCACCCTTCTGGACCCCCGCTACAAAGAGAATTTCTCATCTCTCATTCCTCCGGTGGAGAGGACAAGCAAAATGGTGCAATACCAGAAGGTTCTTGTTGAAAAATTGCTCCAAAATTTTCCATCTGACAACGCTGGCGGCAGAGTACGTGCTACCTTGGCCAACCGAGAAGGGGAGAAAAGGGGAGCACACAGCAGTTCCGACAAAGGCAGGGCAACACTCTCCAAGGCGTGGGACACCTTCATGACACCCCGCCAGCACCCTCACCCTGATGCGCAGCCTAGTGTCACAAGGAGGGAAAAGTTTTGGAAGATGGTGAAGGAGTACGTAGCAGACCGTGTCAGCGTCCTCAATGATCCCTCTGTGCCTTACAACTACTGGGTGTCCAAGCTGGACACGTGGTATGAACTGGCACTCTACGCCTTGGAGGTGCTGGCCTGCCCTGCCGCCAGCGTTCTGTCTGAGCGGGTATTTAGTGCTGCTGGTGGCATCATAACAGATAAGCGTATCCGCCTTTCCACCGACAATGCTGATAGGTTGACACTTATAAAAATGAACAAGGCCTGGATTTCCCCTGACTTCTCCACTCCACTGGAGGAAAGCCCCGGGGGAACATAAACTCACTTTATATATGTTATTTACAATGATGGGAATACTCTGTATTCCCATTCACCCCTTCCACCCAAAAAACGGGTATATGGTTGACTCTTAATCTTCTCATCCTCCTCCTCCTCTTCCATATGCCCTGGGATATAATTTTTATATAGGGCCAGCTCACCAGCGGGCCCTGTGATATAATTTTTATATAGGGCCAGCTCACCAGCGGGCCCTGTTTGACAATTTTTATATAGGTCAGCTCACCAGCGGGCCTTCTCATATAATGTTTTATTGGGTCAGCTCTCTAGCGGGCCCTCTCATATAATGTTTTATAGCGTCAGCTCACTAGCGGGCCTTCGCATATAATGTTTAGGATGGTCAGCTCTGCAGCAGACCCTCACCCATAATGTTTTAGATGGTCGGCTCAGCGCACGTTTCCCTCTTAATCATGGCCTCAGTTCAATAAAATCAAGGAAATTTTTGGGAGAATTTGCCTCTGTGCACGTTTCCCTCTTAATCATGGCCTCAGTTCTGAAAATCGAGGAAATTTTTGGGAGAATTTGCCTCTGCGCACGTTTCCCTCTTAATCATGGCCTCACTTCCGAAAACCAAGGAAATTTTTGGGAGAATTTGCAGATGATATACAAGTAAATATACAGCAAATATTGTTTGGTAACAATTTTTCGCCTAAAGTCGTTTTTATTTTCCTTTTTGTGTGTTTTATGGTCAGTCTGTAAAAATGGCGTACTACGGGCGAAAGATCGTTCCCAGCAGCGATGTTGGAGTCCAAGATGCATCCAGACATCCTCCCTATGCTGTCCCTGAACCATTTCTGTGGTGTTTCCATCCTTTTCTGCCCTTTTCCTATGGACCAGGCACCCTCCCCTCATCAGAGCAGGGGGTGCCTGGTGTAATGCTCGAGTCCTCCCATTGACTTCAATGGGGCTCGGGTGCTCGGCCGAGCACTCGAGCCTCAGGGGGTGCTCGGATAGAGCACCCGAACACCCGAGCATTGGGGTGCTCGCTCATCACTAGTGGCTAGCAATCTTGGAGGCATGGTAAGTTTCAAGCAATTTAATGCACAAATTAGCAGGGACAAAGCATTTCTCACTAGGTCTCTCCGCCGGAGCGGATGTCTGAGCAGCCAATATCTGTTCTCCTAGGGGAGAAGTAATACATGTATGTATTGTGGCTAGGATTCGATCGGCTGGAATAATCTGTGTGGGAGGAACCTCCTCCTTGGATAACTTGCAAAATTGGTGTAATAGGGCATCCGCATTCAAAACGTGGAAGATACAAAACCACATAATTGAACCTTGAAAGGAACAATGTCCATCTGGCTTGGTGGGAGGACAACCGTTTAGCCTCAGGCAAATAGGTAAGTGTCACGGTTTATTATGACTCTCAGACACAAGTTTAGGTAAAAATCAATTTTATTGAAATAATAAATTGATAACGTAGGATGGCAATGACATACATACAGATATATACAGAATATAACAAGACAGAAGGCAGACTCTACCGGTCCTGTCAATATACCGGACAGGACAGTCTGAAGTAATAGAATGTTAGGCTCTACCGGCCTTGCCAATACCGGGTAAGGCAACCTGCAGATGGAATCGCATAACGGTTCTACCGGCCTTAATAAATTACCGGGCAAGGCAGCCCCAATAGATTCATAATGTAGGCTCTACCGGCCCTGCCAATACCGGGTAAGGCAACCTCAGATGGAATGTGGCAAAAGGTTCTACCGGCCTTACCAATACCGGGCAGGGCAGCCCAGAGATAGTAGCAGCAGTCAGATGGTAATGGCAAATTGACAGGATTGTAAGCAACCCAGTGTACACACACTGAGACTAACAGGGGAATCGTAAAGCCGCAAGGCTTTGGAGCAAACCAGCGTCCGCACGCTGGGACCAACACAGAATTGTATAGCCGATAGGCTTAGGAGCAAACCAGTGACCGCACACTGGTGTAACAAGCGAGTTTGTATAGCCGCAAGGCTTTGGAGCAAACCAGCGTCCGCACGCTGGGACCAACACAGAATTGTATAGCTGATAGGCTTTGGAGCAAACCAGTGACCGCACACTGGTGTAACAAGCGAGTTTGTATAGCCGCAAGGCTTTGGAGCAAACCAGTGTCCGCACGCTGGGACCAACACAGAATTGTATAGCTGATAGGCTTTGGAGCAAACCAGTGACCGCACACTGGTGTAACAAGCAAGTTTGTATAGCCGCAAGGCTTTGGAGCAAACCAGCGTCCGCACGCTGGGACCAACACAGAATTGTATAGCTGATAGGCTTTGGAGCAAACCAGTGACCGCACACTGGTGTAACAAGCGAGTATGTATAGCCACAAGGCTTTGGAGCAAACCAGCGTCCGCACGCTGGGACCAACACAGGATTGTATAGCCGATAGGCTTTGGAGCAAACCAGTGACCGCACACTGGTGTAACAAGCGAGTTTGTATAGCCGCAAGGCTTTGGAGCAAACCAGCGTCCGCACGCTGGGACCAACACAGGATTGTATAGCCGATAGGCTTTGGAGCAAACCAGTGACCGCACACTGGTGTAACAAGCGAGTTTGTATAGCCGCAAGGCTTTGGAGCAAACCAGCGTCCGCACGCTGGGACCAACACAGGATAGTACAGCTGATAGGCTGTGGAGCAAACCAGTGACCGCACACTGGAGTAACAAGCAGTGTCGCCGACACGACCAGGCAGGAGGTCGCCAGGATACTGGAGACAGGCGATGCAATGACAGGAACCAGCAACGATCAGTCAGGTCAGGAAACAGCAGAGAAGAAGTTCAGCAGGAACTCCAACACCAGAGACTAGGCCGGAACCAGGGCTGGAAGTACTTCAGCATGCAGGAAACACTGGAACAGTAGAGATCAGGAACTCAGGAACACATGAGATCAGGAACTCAGGAACACTGGAACAGAGGCCCAGCTATCACTGGCATAGTGATAGCAAGAAGGTCAGAAACAACACGAAAGGGCACTCAAAGGGTGCCCAATCCAGGTTTAAATAGTCAATAAGAGGCGGGCTATCTGCAGACAGCCAATAGAAGCCCCCTACTGGTGACAGACAAGGAACTGCAGCAAATCACGGGCACCGTGATAGTAAGATTCTTATGATCAGTAAGAATCAAGATTGGGGAACTAGTACCTTCCAAGAGGTATCACCATTCTTTCAGTGCCAATATAATAGCCAATAATTCTATGTCCCCAATCTGATATACTGTCTCTGCCTTAAACAGTTTTTTAGAGAGATAACCACATGGGTGCAAAGCCTCCTCTGGAGCCAAACGTTGAGAATGGAGGGTGCCTACTCCAATCTCAGACATATCAACCTCCAGGGTAAAGGGCAGGGCGAGATTCGGCTGCACCAGAATAGAAGTCACTGCAAATGCTGCCTTGAGGTGTTCAAAGTCTAGCAATGCACTAGGAGACCATTCTATGACTTTAACACCTTTACGGGTCATATCGGTGATAGGTTTAAGAATAGTCGAGAAATTTTTAATAAACTTTCGGTAGTAATTAGTGAATCTCAGGAATCTTTGAATACACTTAAGTGCCTCAGGACGAGGCCATTGTAACACTGCAGACAATTTCTGGGGGTCCATGGCCAACCCAAATGAGGAAATAATGTACCCCAGAAAGGCCACCTGAGGTTTGTGAAATTCGCATTTCTCCAACTTGCAAAACAAGTTGTTTTCTCTCAATAATCTTAGGACTTTGGATACACCCGAACGATGAGTCTCAAAAGTAGGAATATGAATGAGGATACCATCCAGATAAACCACAATGCAACCTTGTCATAGATCTCTCAGTACACCATTGATAAATTCCTGGAAGACAGCAGGAGCATTGCAAAGACCAAAGGGCATTACCAGGTATTCATAATGCCCGTCTGGGTGTTAAAGGCTGTCTTCCACTCATGACCCTCCTTCATTCTGACCGAATTGTAAGCCAGGCTCAAATCAAGTTTCATAAATATTTTGGAACCTTTCAGACTGTCAAATAGTTCCATAATCAGTGACACTGGATAAGCGTTCTTAACCATCAATTTATTTAAGCCACGGAAGTCAATACAAGGACACAACGCTCCGTCTTTTTTTTTGACAAAAAAAAAAATCCAGCACCAGCAGGGGATGTTGATTTGCGAATGATGCCTTTCTCTAGAGCATTAGCAACATACTATCACGGTGCCCGTGATTGCTGCATTCTTGTGTCTATATCACAGTGCCTGTGATCCTCCTGTCACTCTCGCTTGTAATACACTCTAATTTTCTGAATTGGTTTGGCCCGCCCCTGGTGACCTTTTTATGCCCGGTCTGGACACCTGTCAGATGCCCTTTCGTGGTGTTTCTGAGCCAGTATTGCTGTTGCTGTGTTCCGGATTCTTGTGTACCGACTCGGTCTGTCCTGACTACGCTCCAGTGTTCCTGATCGTGTTTGACCCGGCTTGTCTGCGAACCACCTCCATTTCCTGACCCGGCTTGGCTGACGTTCCAGCTCGTGTATGACCCGGCTTGTATGAGAACCTCCTTCGTGCTACGAACCGGCCTGGCTGACTTCCTGCTTCGTGATCAACTACCGGCCTGTTCCAGTGACCTGTCTGTTCCGGCTGTCACCAACACAACATTCTTCTTCTGCTGTTGCCGTTTATCCAGCTGCCGTGTGACCACTTCTGCCTTGTGTTGCCTCCATTCAGTGCAGTGTCCCATGCTGTTGTGCAGAGCTGTGCTTCCTTCCTTGAGCCTCCATACGCTTGCAGAGCTCCGATACCATACTAAGCCTTGTGTGTTAAACGTACATTTTAACCCTTGCAGTGCTGCTTTACTCTCGCTAAGCCTTCATTCACCAGTAAAGAGCCTTACTCGCTGTTGTGCTACGTCTGCCGAGTCGCCTGCTTGTTGGACAGCGACTCACTCACTACTACTGCAGAGTAGTCACGTTAAGTTGATCCAGTAGGGCGCCATTGGCTCTTGGTCTTACGTTAAGTTTACCTGTGGACACCATTTGTGGCTTCTTGGTTCGTGTGGCAGCAAAGGGTAGGCTTCAAGCTCTGGCAGGCTTCCGTTGGTATACGCCCGTGGGAGCTATTGGCTCTACTACCGTTAGTGTTGGTCTCCAGTTATACGCCCGTGGGGGCTAAATGCCAGCTCTTGCACTTCAGGACAGATTACGTTACGCCCGTGGGGGCTATTTACACTTGCACTCGCAGAATCAGTTGTCTCACTGGGTACGCCTGCGGGGGCTATTTCGGGTAGCTCTTCTGCTGTATCCACTATTGGTCACATTGGCTACGGCCTTTGTTTCTCCAGAACATTGTGTTGGCTACACCTATCCAGCACCTCCTATTACCACCAAGGGCGTGTCAAACCTCCACATCTGATACTGACTGATTATTGCATTTAACTCTTTGGTGACTGTATACCATTGTCTGTGCCGAGATGTGTATGTTACCTTATCCTCTGTATTGAACCTTTGAGTTATATCAGTCATTATCGCTTATTTATTTTCTGCTGCCTGTTCAGGGCGATCGTTTGCATTATTTCTATTCAATAAATTGTGTTTTATTTTACCAACTGGTCTGAGTGTCCTCAAAAACCATTACAGTACGAAAGGGCCATGACCTCAGACAGTAAAGGTGAAAGTAACACACACAACGTCCATTGGAGAATGGATGTTCATGAGCAGCGCCTGGATCAATTGGCACTGGCTTTACAGACCTTACTTGAACGTACGGTACACCTGGACAAGCCCAGTCCGAATCCGGTGGTCCCCTCAGTCTTGACACCGGACAATCCGCCTGTAGTCCCTTCTACTAATACCAGAGGCTTAACGGCAGCGGCGCTGTTACCATTGAGATATGATGGCGAGCCTTCTCAATGCAGGGGCTTTATTAATCAGTTGGAGATATTTTTGGAATTGACACCTCAGGCATTTCCTAACGACCGTAGTAAGGTCGGATTCAGGATATCACTGATGACGGGCAAAGCATTGGCTTGGGCGAATCCCTTGTGGGAGAATGCCAAACCTTGCACTCTGAACTTCAGTGAATTTGTAAGGAAGTTCCGCCTAGTGTTTGAGGTTCCTGGCAGGGCTGCCTCTGCTGCCAAGAGATTAATGGAGATTCAGCAGGGCGAACGCACACTGGGCGACTATGTTATCGAGTTTCGGACCTTGGCAGCAGAGGTGGGCTGGAATAATGAGGCCTTAGTTGCAGCCTTCGCTCAGGGCCTTTCTGAACAGATTAAAGATGAAATAGCTGCTCGAGATGTACCTAGTGATCTGGATGAATACATTGACTATGTCATGTTAATTGATTCCTGCATCCGTGAGAGACGGTTGGCTAAAAGGGTTAAATCTAGAATCTATGGCCAGGGCAGTCTCTTTAACCCACCCTCACCACCCTTTCCTCCTGAACGCCCAGATGAGACGGCAGAACCTATTCAATTGGGGATCACTAAGCTCACTAAGGAGGAGAGGTTGTATCGCAGGAAGCAAGGTCTATGCTTATATTGTGGCACACCGGGGCACCTATTATGCACTTGTCCGGTACGACCGGGAAACGGACACACCTAGGGTACCTTGGGGGACAGGCCCTAGGTGGTGTACAACAGTCCCTAGATCCTAGTACTGTTAAACCCACCATCCAGGTGGTATTCTCGTGGGCAGACAAGGCAGTGGAGGTCCTGGCACTGCTGGATTCTGGTGCAGCTGGGTACTTTATGGACAAATCTTTCGCCGACTTGCACAGTATTCTGTTATGCAAGAAAGATTCTCCCTTGGCAATTGAAGCCATCGATGGCAGACTATCACGGTGCCCGTGATTGGCTGCAGTTACTTGTCTGTCACCAGTAGGGGGCTTCTATTGGCTGTCTGCAGATAGCCCGCCTCTTATTGACTATTTAAACCTGGATTGGGCACCCTTTGAGTGCCCTTTCGTGTTGTTTCTGACCTTCTTGCTATCACTATGCTAGTGATAGCTGGGCCTCTGTTCCAGTGTTCCTGAGTTCCTGATCTCATGTGTTCCTGAGTTCCTGATCTCTACTGTTCCAGTGTTTCCTGCATGCTGAAGTACTTCCAGTCCTGGTTCCGGCCTAGTCTCTGGTGTTGCAGTTCCTGCTGATCTTCTCTGCTGTTTTCTGACCTGACTGATCGTTGCTGGTTCCTGTCATCTCATCACCTGTCTTCAGTATCCTGGCGACCTTCTGCCTGGTCGCGTTGGTGACATTGCTACAATTCCGTGTTGGTCCCAGCGTGCGGACGCTGGTTTGCTCCCAAGCCTTGCGGCTATACAAACTCGCTTGTTACACCAGTGTGCGGTCACTGGTTTGCTCCAAAGCCTATCAGCTATACAAATCTGTGTTGGTCCCAGCGTGCGGACGCTGGTTTGCTCCTAAGCCTTGCGGCTATACAAACTCGCTTGTTACACCAGTGTGCGGTCACTGGTTTGCTCCAAAGCCTATCAGCTATACAAATCTGTGTTGGTCCCAGCGTGCGGACGCTGGTTTGCTCCTAAGCCTTGCGGCTATAGAAACTCACTTGTTACACCAGTGTGCGGTCACTGGTTTGCTCCAAAGCCTTTCAGCTATACAAATCTGTGTTGGTCCCAGCGTGCGGACGCTGGTTTGCTCCTAGCCTTGCGGCTATACAAACTCACTTGTTACACCAGTGTGCGGTCACTGGTTTGCTCCAAAGCCTTTCAGCTATACAAATCTGTGTTGGTCCCAGCGTGCGGACGCTGGTTTGCTCCTAAGCCTTGCGGCTATACAAACTCGCTTGTTACACCAGTGTGCGGTCACTGGTTTGCTCCAAAGCCTATCAGCTATACAAATCTGTGTTGGTCCCAGTGTGCGGACGCTGGTTTGCTCCTAAGCCTTGCGGCTATACTCTCGCTTGTTACTCCAGTGTGCGGTCACTGGTTTGCTCGCTAAGCCTAACGGCTATACTACTCAGTGTTGTTTCCAGCGTGCGGACGCTGGTTTGCTCCAAAGCCTTGCTGCTTAACGATTCTGCTAATTTGCCAGTTCCATCTGACTGCTGCTATTATCTCTGGGCTGCCCTGCCCGGTATTGGTAAGGCCGGTAGAACCTTTTGCCACATTCCATCTGAGGTTGCCTTACCCGGTATTGGCAGGGCCGGTAGAGCCTACATTGTGTATCTATTGAGGCTGCCTTGCCCGGTAATTTGGTAAGGCCGGTAAACCGTTATGCTATTCCATCTGCAGGTTGCCTTACCCGGTATTGGCAAGGCCGGTAGAGCCTAAAGACTGTCCTGTCCGGTATTTTGACAGGACCGGTAGAGTCTGCCTTCTGTCTGTGCTATATTCTGTATATATATATTATGTATGTTATTGCCATCCTAAGTTATCATTTATTATTTCAATAAAATTGATTTTTTTTACCTAAAACTTGTGTCTGAGAGTCATAATAAACCGTGACAGTACGAAAGGGCCATGACCTCAGACAGCAAGGGTGAAGGTAACGCACAGAATATCCATTGGAGGATGGATGTGCTCGAGCAACGTTTGGATCAGTTGGCAGTTGCAATTCAAACGATCCTTGAACGCACGGTACCTGCTGCCCAATCTAGCTCTAGCCCGGTGGTCTCGCCAAGTCAGACACCGGAAAGTGATACCAGACCCCTAGGGGGTACTGTTAAAGGGTTAACGGCTTCTGCACCCTTGCCGCTAAGATATGATGGTGACCCTAGTCTCTGCAGAGGGTTCATCAATCAACTCGAAATCTTTATGGAATTGACGGCACACGCATTTCCCAATGATCGTAGTAAAGTGGGGTTCACGATATCACTGCTCACTGGCAGAGCATTGGCTTGGGCTAACCCCTTGTGGGAGAATGCTAAACCTTGTACTAAGAACTTTAGTGAATTTGTGCGTTCCTTTCGAAGAGTGTTTGAGCCTCCTGGTAGAACCACCTCTGCTGCCAAACGCCTTATGGAGATACAACAGGGCAGGCGTACAGTGGGCGACTATGCCATCGAATTCCGCACATTGGCAGCAGAGGTAGGTTGGAATAACGAGGCATTATTGGCAGCCTTCTCTCAAGGCCTGAATGACCACATTAAAGACGAAATCGCTGCTAAAGATCTACCTATTGATCTAGATGATTACATTGAGTATGTTATGATAATTGACTCCAGAATACGTGAGAGATCAATTGCCAGAGATCGTAAGTTACGGTCAAAAAATAATGAGCCTAGTAGCATGTTTTGCCCACCCATCCCTCCCTTGGCATTGAAGTCTAGTGAACCAGTACGGGAAACAAGTGAACCTATGGAAATAGGCTTCACTAGACTATCCAAGGCAGAGAGACTATATCGCAAACAACAAGGGTTATGTTTATACTGCGGTAAAAAAGGGCACTTGCTAAATTCCTGTCCGGTACGTCCGGGAAACGCACACACCTAGGGTATCTTGGGGGACAGGCCCTAGGTGGTGTACAATCGTCCCCAGTGTCGGGCATAATGAAACCCACCATACAGGTGGTATTGTCTTGGGCACAACGCTCTGTGGAGGTTTTGGCCTTGGTTGACTCCGGTGCAGCAGGGTATTTTATGGATGATACCTTTGCTGAATTGCACGGAGTTCCACGCATTGAAAGAGAAAACCCCTTGACTATTGAAGCGATTGATGGTAGACCCTTAGAACCGCCTCAGGTTATATTTGAAACTATGCCATTGTCTATGACTATTGGGGCACTTCACAGAGAAGAGCAGCAGTTTCAACTGATTAATTCCCCGCACCATGCGGTGATATTGGGATTTCCGTGGTTACAGTTACATAACCCACAATTCGATTGGAAAAAGTGTGAAATTGCTGCTTGGTCCCAGTTTTGTATGGACAAGTGCGTCATCCAGCCTATTAAGGTCATGTGCACCTCCTCTGCTATGCCGGATGTGTACCAACAGTTTGGCGATGTTTTTAGCAAAGGAGAGGCTAGTTTGCTACCCCAGCATAGACCTTATGATTGTTGCATTGAATTGCAGCCTGGTGCAGTACCTCCGAAAGGACGCACTTATCCATTATCTTGTGATGAAAATAAGGCTATGGAGGATTACATTTCTGATGCCCTTGCTAGAGGGATCATACGTAAATCTACCTCTCCAGCTGGGGCTGGGTTCTTTTTTGTAAAAAAGAAAAATGGCGAATTAAGACCATGCATTGACTACCGGGGCTTGAATAAACTAATGGCAAAAAACGCATACCCAATACCACTCATCACCGAGCTTTTTGACAGGCTTAAGGGCGCTTCGATATTTACCAAGTTGGACCTACGGGCCGCTTACAATCTGGTTCGCATTCGAGCAGGTGATGAGTGGAAAACTGCCTTTAATACTCGAGCTGGGCACTACGAGTATCTAGTAATGCCTTTTGGGCTGTGTAATGCACCCGCAGTTTTCCAGGAACTGATAAATGATGTTCTGAGAGATATGTTACAGACATGTGTTGTGGTGTACCTCGACGATATACTGATTTACTCCCAAAACATGGCACAGCACATCAAAGATGTATCCGCAGTATTGCTACGACTCCGTGAGAACAAATTATTTTGTAAAATGGAAAAATGTGAGTTTCATAGAACCAGTGTGCCATTCTTGGGGTTCATAATTGGCAATGATGGCATTGCCATGGACAAAGAAAAGTTGTCAGCTGTCCTACAATGGCCAAAACCCAAGGGTCTTAAAGCCATACAGCGTTTCCTGGGTTTCGCTAATTATTATAGGAGGTTTATTAAGAACTTTTCTTCCATTGTCAAACCTCTGTCCGATCTTACGCACAAGGGTGCTAATCCTTCTTGTTGGCCGGTATCTGCTGAGAAAGCCTTTGAGAATTTGAAGCTGGCATTTGCTGCGGCTCCTGTGTTATCCCACCCCAATCCTTTACTTCCATTTACGTTAGAGGTTGATGCCTCAGATATTGGGGTCGGGGCAGTACTTTCGCAGCGACACGAGAAAGGTGGAACTCTCAGACCTTGTGGGTTTTTCTCTAAAAAGTTGACTGTCACTCAAAGCCACTATGAGATAGGTGACAGAGAATTATTGGCCATTATCCTTGCTCTTAAGGAATGGCGTCATTTGCTTGAAGGTACTAAGAATCCTGTCTTAATCCTAACAGATCATAAGAATCTGACCTATCTCTCGGAGGCCAAGAGATTGTCCTCTCGTCAGGCCAGGTGGGCACTGTTCCTGTCTCGATTTAATTTCATTGTATCATATTTACCAGGGTCAAAAAATATCAGGGCTGATGCACTGTCAAGACAATTTGAGGCCGACAGTGACAGAGTGGAAGCACCAGCTCCTATCATCCAACCTGATAGAATACTGGCTACTATACGCACGAGTATCACTTCTCCTCTAGGGGAGGAGATCCTGGCCTCTCAGGGGTCCGCTCCCCATGAAACCCCAGTGGGCAAATGTTTTGTCGCTGAATCATTTCGTACTAGGCTGCTCGAAACCTACCATTCCTCTAAGGCTGCGGGACATATTGGTAGAGACCAATTGTTATGGTCCCTTTCTCAGTTATTTTGGTGGCCTTCCATGAGAAACGATTGTGCCGAATTTACGAATGCCTGTGCCACCTGCGCCCGCGCTAAGACCCCGAGACATCTCCCTGTGGGCTTGCTTCAACCGGTGCCTAATGGCGAACGCCCCTGGTCTCATGTTTCCATTGATTTTATGGGAGAGTTGCCTATGTCGAAGGGGTACTCCTTTATATTCATGGTGGTGGACAGGTTTTCTAAAATGGCTCATTTCGTGCCCCTCCGTGGTCTTCCTTCAGCGAAGGAATTGGCAATGGTGTTCGCCAGAGAAGTATTCCGGTTGCATGGAGTGCCTAGGGTACTGGTGTCTGACAGGGGGAGCCAGTTTGTGTCTAGATTTTGGAGGGCATTTTGCCAACAGATGGGCATACAGCTGTCCTTCTCCTCTGCCTACCATCCCCAGACCAATGGAGCCGCTGAACGAGCTAATCAGGGCTTGGAACAATTTCTCCGTTGTTTCGTTACTGACCATCATGATAATTGGTCCGACTTGTTGCCTTGGGCAGAGTTCGCCAGGAACTGTGCGGTCAATTCTTCATCTGGGAGCTCTCCGTTTCTGATTAATTATGGGTTCCAGCCCTGTTTGCTTCCAGACTCATTTCAGACGCAACAGATTCCAGCTCTGGATGAGCATATCGAGCAACTCCGTTCCACATGGGCACAAGTTCAGAGGGCACTTGGTCAGTCATTTCAGCGTCATCAGCGCCATGCTAATCGCAGAAGGCTTCCAGCGGTTTCCTTTCAGGTTGGGGATAGAGTATGGCTTTCCTCCAGAAATCTCAAGCTGCAGGTTCCGTCTAATAAGTTGGCTCCTCGGTTTATTGGTCCATACAGAGTTATTCGCAAAATTAACCCTGTCTCCTATGCACTAGACCTACCTGCATCCATGCGTATCCATAATGTGTTCCATGTGTCCCTTCTTAAGCCTCTGGTTTGCAATCGCTATACTACCACACCTGTGGTGCCAGGACCTGTTGAGGTCGAGGGCCAGGAGGAGTACGAGGTTCAGAGCATTATTGATTCCCGTAGGCTTAGAGGAAGGGTACAGTACCTGGTACATTGGAAAGGGTATGGTCCTGAGGATCGATCATGGGTGGATAGTACGGACCTTCATGCACCTAGGTTAACTAGGGCCTTTCATGCCAATTACCCGCAGAAACCTAAACCCTATTCTAGGAGAGGGGGTCTTTGAAAGGGGGGTACTATCACGGTGCCCGTGATTGGCTGCAGTTACTTGTCTGTCACCAGTAGGGGGCTTCTATTGGCTGTCTGCAGATAGCCCGCCTCTTATTGACTATTTAAACCTGGATTGGGCACCCTTTGAGTGCCCTTTCGTGTTGTTTCTGACCTTCTTGCTATCACTATGCTAGTGATAGCTGGGCCTCTGTTCCAGTGTTCCTGAGTTCCTGATCTCATGTGTTCCTGAGTTCCTGATCTCTACTGTTCCAGTGTTTCCTGCATGCTGAAGTACTTCCAGTCCTGGTTCCGGCCTAGTCTCTGGTGTTGCAGTTCCTGCTGATCTTCTCTGCTGTTTTCTGACCTGACTGATCGTTGCTGGTTCCTGTCATCTCATCACCTGTCTTCAGTATCCTGGCGACCTTCTGCCTGGTCGCGTTGGTGACATTGCTACAATTCCGTGTTGGTCCCAGCGTGCGGACGCTGGTTTGCTCCCAAGCCTTGCGGCTATACAAACTCGCTTGTTACACCAGTGTGCGGTCACTGGTTTGCTCCAAAGCCTATCAGCTATACAAATCTGTGTTGGTCCCAGCGTGCGGACGCTGGTTTGCTCCTAAGCCTTGCGGCTATACAAACTCGCTTGTTACACCAGTGTGCGGTCACTGGTTTGCTCCAAAGCCTATCAGCTATACAAATCTGTGTTGGTCCCAGCGTGCGGACGCTGGTTTGCTCCTAAGCCTTGCGGCTATAGAAACTCACTTGTTACACCAGTGTGCGGTCACTGGTTTGCTCCAAAGCCTTTCAGCTATACAAATCTGTGTTGGTCCCAGCGTGCGGACGCTGGTTTGCTCCTAGCCTTGCGGCTATACAAACTCACTTGTTACACCAGTGTGCGGTCACTGGTTTGCTCCAAAGCCTTTCAGCTATACAAATCTGTGTTGGTCCCAGCGTGCGGACGCTGGTTTGCTCCTAAGCCTTGCGGCTATACAAACTCGCTTGTTACACCAGTGTGCGGTCACTGGTTTGCTCCAAAGCCTATCAGCTATACAAATCTGTGTTGGTCCCAGTGTGCGGACGCTGGTTTGCTCCTAAGCCTTGCGGCTATACTCTCGCTTGTTACTCCAGTGTGCGGTCACTGGTTTGCTCGCTAAGCCTAACGGCTATACTACTCAGTGTTGTTTCCAGCGTGCGGACGCTGGTTTGCTCCAAAGCCTTGCTGCTTAACGATTCTGCTAATTTGCCAGTTCCATCTGACTGCTGCTATTATCTCTGGGCTGCCCTGCCCGGTATTGGTAAGGCCGGTAGAACCTTTTGCCACATTCCATCTGAGGTTGCCTTACCCGGTATTGGCAGGGCCGGTAGAGCCTACATTGTGTATCTATTGAGGCTGCCTTGCCCGGTAATTTGGTAAGGCCGGTAAACCGTTATGCTATTCCATCTGCAGGTTGCCTTACCCGGTATTGGCAAGGCCGGTAGAGCCTAAAGACTGTCCTGTCCGGTATTTTGACAGGACCGGTAGAGTCTGCCTTCTGTCTGTGCTATATTCTGTATATATATATTATGTATGTTATTGCCATCCTAAGTTATCATTTATTATTTCAATAAAATTGATTTTTTTTACCTAAAACTTGTGTCTGAGAGTCATAATAAACCGTGACACAGACCTTTGGAACCTGCATTTATTACTTTGGAAACAATTCCAATCATAATGTCGGTTGGGGCTCTTCACAAAGAGGAGGTACGGTTCCAAATTATTCGTTCTGGCTACCGACTGACAGTTGTTTGGCAGGAATAGAAGACAGTCCCCCAAGTACCTCACAAGCCGATGCCTGTACCAGTGTGTGGGAATATTGAACAGAGACTGTCTTATTATATGGGCAGTCTCTGTTCAAAATGACTCAGTATGTGCTTATGCACCTTCCAGCCACTCAGCTTTGAACAGGGAATTGAAGGAACCTGATCGAAGTTGATTGGCCGGGAGGTGTGAAAGCATAAATCCCAGCCAATGGCTGAAAGTGATTTTGAACAGACACTGCCCAAAAGTCAGTCTGTTCAAAATTCCCTCGTATTGGAATAGGTAGTGGCCTGTGAAGTACTTAGGTGGGCTCTGTCTTCTATTCCTGCCACTCACAGCAGCAGAGAAAACAAAGGGGACATTTTCTTAATAATCAATTTTGAGCACAAAAGTTTTGCTTTCTGTTAGAACACATACATATGATATTAGCACACAAATGGTGGAATGATGTGTTTCATTTTGCACCTTCTCCTATTATTTGTATTGTATGTGCAGTGCTTAACCCTTTAAGTACCTGAGAGGTAAGCATTGAATTGCTCTACAATGTGTTGTGTGCCTCAAGGGGTTAAACTATGCACATATGTCCGAGTTATGTTTGGGGCACACATTTGAAATGTATCTTTTTTTCTTTCTTGGAACACGGAAGAAAAAAGAAGGAAAAGAAGAAGAAAGAAGATGGATAAACGAAGAGAGAACATAGAAGAAGATGGACAGTAGCTGTCCAGGGTTCTAAAGACTCCAGCTGGACATCAGGATTAATGGTGTTTATTTTAAGGAGTTGTTGTTTTTTTTTTTACCTTTGTTAGATCAGCCTTGTGAGTGCCAGTGTGGTAATTATACTCCACTGGCACTCATAGGGTTAATTCACACATTTTTGTATGTATTGATCCTTTGGATGTATTGATATGGGGCTTAGGGCACCATATCAATAGATCCACTGCTCACATGTTTTTTTAGTCTTTTTTTAACTTTCGGTTCATGTGTCGGTTGTTTTCATATCGGTTAAGGGACTCTGCCCCCCAAAAAAATGAGTGCAGATTTTCCCACAGCAAAAGTAATTGATTACCTTACCATGCTTGAAAAAATGTTGTTGGTTTTTTTTTTTGGCAACCAAAATCATGAATAATTTAAAGCAAAAAGTAAATTTTTTTTGCTTTTTTACCTAGCTCATGCCATTGAAATCAATGGGAACATTGAATTTACACACAACACATAGCACATTTTATTTTATTTCCAAAAAGCATAGTTTAAAAGTGGCAGTTAATAAAAAACAAAAACTTTCCAAGCACTGAGGACACATTGATTTGTAGGACTTAGACTTGTTTGGCACAAATCCTAAGGGAACATTGATTTGTATGACAGGCTTTTTTGGCACAAGTCCTAAGGATAAATTGATTTGTAGGACTTAAATTTGTTAGAGACAAGAAAAAGAGGTATGAGGGTACCTGTGTTAGTGGAGTGTGGGGAAAGAATTACCTTAACAGGGAATGTTTTTAGGGGGGTTGTTTACTGGAATTTGAGGAACAGTTAATAAAAAATAAAAACTTTCCGAGACCTGACGAAACATTGATTTGGAGGACTTAATCTTGTTTGGTACCAGCCCTAAGGGAAAGGAAACACTGATTTGCAGGACACAGACTTGTTTGGCACAAATCATAAGGAAACATTGATTTGTAGGACTTAAACTTGTTAGAAACAAGCCCCCCCCAGATTTTTATTTTTTTGTAGGCCTATGCTTTTTTTTTTTTTTCTTTTAAAGCACAAGACCTGAGAAAATAAAATGCCCTAGTGGTCTAGTGCCAGAAGGTCATGTTGTGTTGTCCAGTGGCCACTGGCCATTGTCAGATGCCCTGAAATAATTGCGGAATTTGCAACTACTGTTCTCTCTGCTGCTGCTGAGTTGTTTAAAGGGATAGTAATACTTAAATATTACAAATCCCTCTATTAAAGCCCTAGTAAAAAAAAAAATATTGCTCCCAGTGTCATCTCTCAAACCTTTATGGTTTGAGAGATGAACGCTTCTAAAGTTGCACTCTCCCTCCCCCTTCCCCGTAGTCAGCATTTTAGCTGACTGCAGGGAACAGAGTAGTACGACTTTCAGGCGGCTCTCCAGCACAGCCTGATCGCGTTAACTAAAAAAAAAACTTTCACTGAAATGGCCTTCTACGTGTGCTTGGCTAGCAAGCACACGTAGAAGACCGTTTTAGTGAAAGTTTTTTTTTTAGTTAACGCAATGGTGGCTCTGCTGTAGAGCCGCCTGATGATCTCTGACCGGATTTCCTTGACTCAGCTAGAATGCTAACTACGGGGAAGGGGGAGGGAGAGGGCAACTTTAGAAGCGTTCATCTCAAAGGTTTGAGAGATGACACTGGGGGCAACACTTTTTTTTTATTAGGGCTTTAATATAGGGATTTGTAATCCTTAAGTATTACTATCCCTTTAAGCAGCAGGATGATTAGGCAGCTCAAAGGGAATGGGATCAACAACAGCAGTAACATGGGTGATAGATGATAAAGGTGTTATTTGCCACAACTAGCTCCAGTGATGTGCCTGAGGCAGTAGCAGCACCATAACTAGCCCCCACCACTTCAGGTATATGTGGAGAAAAGAAGATGTTGGCTAATAATTCTTCTCCACCTGCCCCTCCTCCAAACCATGCTTGTGTTGAGAATAGAAATTTTTCCTTTTAGAGCAGGAACTGTGCCTCTAACATCATCAACTGAAAATGTACACAGTGTTAATAAAGGAAGGACTGGTAACTGGACTGGGAAGTGGAACAATGGGTACATCTGCACTCACATGAAACACTTGGCATAACTCCAAACACCATGACACTTAGGTTCCCTAGATTTAAAGGCAGCCATTAACACCAGCGTTAATGGGAAAAAGCACATTGTTTGCAAATAACACAAGATTTAGGAAGGATTTAATAGGCACAACAACAACACATAATACAAAAACCTGGGTTGCACCTTTTTTCGCATCACTGTGCATCCCAATCACCCATTAAAACACAACCTACAGCCAATCCAAAGGCCCCAATGTATCAAAAATGTTTAAATACGCCTATATATACCCAAAAATAACATCACACCCTGACTGTGTTTCGAGTTTTGGTGAGCTAGATCACAGGACCCAGGAGCAGAGTATAGCGTTTAGAGAGAGGGAGAGAGAGAGAAGCATACTGAGGAGTAAGGTAGAACGATTTTGGAGTGGAGAGAATTACATTTAAATTGACACATAGCACATTTTGCACATAGCACATACACCCATACAAACACAAACACATACATACACATAGTCTTTTTTTATAACACTTTACACATTTCTTAAACTTCATGTGAATCTGTGAGTGAAAGAGTGTGAAAGAGAGTGAGTGGGATCGAGTGTGTCTGTGGGAGTGCCTGGATGTGAGTGGGTGAATGATGGAGAGGAGAGGAGGACAGGAGAGCAGGCACATGGAGGGCAAGGACAGATGTGTCAGTGGGATGAGGGGTACCTCTTAGGGACCACCACACACAGGCAGGGGCAATGCAGGCAGGACACTCTGGTTCTGACTCCTCGCAGGCCGGAGCTGGGGAGGAGAGAATCAGGGATCCTCACTACTCCTAAGAGGAGAAAACGGCTCACATGGAGGCTGTCCTGGAGAGGGAGAGCGTCCTCTACTAAAGGGAGAAGGTCCCTGGCCTGTCATCGAGGAGGTAGGCTACCTGGAACCAGATCTGCAGCCGGGTGAATGCAGTGGCCAGATGCAGACGGGATGTGGAGTCCATAAAGAAATGATGGGGTGACTGCAGGAGGGTGGTGAAGAACAAGTTGGCTGAAATCGTCAAGCAGGCCCGAGGCACCGGAGGTGGGCCACCTGTCCCTATCACCTTCTGCGGATGAGAGGAGATGGTGCAGCAGAACCTGTCCTCCGCACTCATTGAGGGAATCCCTGGAGGATCTGACACTGGGGAAGAGAGGAACCTCCACACTACCGGTAAGTGTATCATCACATTGTAACGGTTTGTTTGACACACAGACAAAGTAGGTTTGGATAAAACACAGTTTTATTGAACAGTTGTAATGATAATAATAACCCTCGCGGGTCCAGTAATATATCATCAATATAGTACAGACACAGGACAGGTTACAATGAGGTATACCCACACAGGTCCAGTATATGCAAGTAATACAGAATACAATATACTGACACAGGTCAGGCAGTTTACATGTGATACTCAAGTTAGGCAGCACTGAAGGGGTTACTATTAGGCCGGGAGGACTGACAGGCCCTAATAGCACGAGGCCCTTTAAGAAGCTCAATCTTGAAGAGAGAGCACAATCTCGAGTAACGCCCAAGCAGTAACGGAGACCAGGCACCTTGTGGACTGCCGTAGCAGTAATGGAGACTAGGCAAATTGTGGACTGCCGTAGCAGTAACGGAGACTGGCAACTTGTGGACTGCCATAGCAGTAAGGGAGACTAGGCAACTTGTGGACTGCCATAGCAGTAAAGGAGGCCAGGAAACTTGTGGACTGCCGTAGCAGTAACGGAGACCAGGCAACTTGTGGACTTCCGTAGCAGTAACGGAGAGCAGGCAACTTGTGGACTGCCGTAGCAGTAACGGAGACCAGGCAACTTGTCCAGAGAGGCACCCAACCGGGGACTGCACGGATGGACGGAACACACAACAAAGTCACCTGGGCGACACTGATAACGGAGACTAGACTGCAGAGAGCAACTGTCCGGAGACAGAGAGGATCCTGCCACAACCCCAACCAGAGGCCGGATAAGGAGTAGCAGGAGGGATACGCAACCACAGGAACCCAGCCGGGCAGGGTCGGACACAGGGCAGGAACGTCAGCCAATCCGAGTCAGTACACAGAGCAGGAACGTCTGCTGGACCGGGTCGGTACACAGAGCAGGAACGTCAGCCAATCCGAGTCAGTACACAGAGCAGGAACGTCAGCTGGTCCGGGTCGGTACACTGGGCAGGAACGTCAGCCAATCCGAGTTGGTACACAGGGCAGGAACGAGATGCAGAATAGTCAGACAGCCCGGGTCGGTACACAGGCAGGAACAAGATGCAGTCGTCTGGCAGGCCGGGTCTGTACACGGAGATCAAACGAAACACAGGAACAAGCACTGGTACGGAAACACCACGAAAGGGCACTGGATAAGTGACAAGGCCCAGTATTTAAGGACAAATACTGGGCGGGGACAAGTCACTTCAACCAATGAGCGAGATCAATAGAGGAAACTGACAGAATGTCACCAGCATAGCACGGACACCGTGATACTACCCCCCTCTCAAAGACCCCCCCTCCTAGAAGAGGGACCTGGTTTCTGAGGGTATTTGGAATAGAAACTGCACAACAATCTAGGAGCATGAAATTCACTCTGATCAACCCAAGAACGCTCCTCAGGTCCATAGCCCTTCCAATGGACTAAATATTGTCATTTTCCTCTAAATCTACATGAATCAATAATACTTTGTACTTCGTACTCCTCCTGACCCTGAACTTGCACAGGACCGGGGACAGCAGGAGTGGTAGTGTAACTATCACGGTGCTCGTGCTATTCGGCGACATTCTGTCAGTCTACACTCCTGCTGTACACCTATTGCCTGAACTGTGATTGTCCCTCCCAGTATTGTCCTTAAATACTGGGTTCTGGCACATCTCCGGTGCCCTTTCGTGGTGTTCCAGTACCAGCGCTTGTTCCTGATTATTGTGTGCTCTCAGTGTATCTACCTGGCCTGTCTGACTACTCTGCATCTCGTGTCCTGCCTGTGCACCGACCCGGACTGCCTGACCATTCTGCTTCTCATCTCCTGTGTACCGACCTGGCTTGGCTGACGTTCCTGCTTCGTGTACCGACTTGAATTGGCTGAGGTTCCTGCTCCGTGTACCGACTTGGATTGTTCTACGTTCCTGTTCCGTGTCACTCTACCCAGTTGGGCTGCTGCCTACTATGCATGCCCTGACTGGTCTCCGGTTAAGGGTGGTGCTTATCTTTTGCTGTTTGTGGACAGCTGTGCAGTTTGGTCTCTGTTGCCTCCGTGTCGCCCCGGCAACATTCCTATTGGTTGACTTACGAACTGTTCAATGTTGGGTGCCTCTCAGGGTGAGTTGCTCAGATTCCGTTACTGCTATGGCAGTGCTCAGGCTGCTCAAGTCTCCGTTAATACTACGGCAGTATCCAGTTGCCTAGTCTCCATTACTGCTACGGCAGTGCTCAAGTGGCTCACTCTCCGCTACTGCTATGGCAGTGCCCCTATTGCTCAGTCTCCGTTACTGCCACGGCAGCGCCTCAGTTGCTCAGTTTCTGTTAATGGTACGGCAGTATCCAGTTGCCTAGTCTCCGTTACTACTACGGCATCGCTCACATGGCTCAGTCTCCGTTACTGCTACGGCAGTGCTCAAGTTGCTTGGCCTCCGTTACTGCTACGGCAGTTTCTAAGTCAGTCTTAGTTACTGCTACGGCAGTGTTCACGTTGCCTAGTCTCCGTTACTACTACGGCAGTGCTCAAGTTGCTCAGCCTCCGTTACTGCTAAGGCAGTCCACAATTGTCTGGTACCCATATTCTTGGGCGTTACTCGTACTAAAGCTCTCACATTGGTTTGAGCTCCTTCAAAGGCCTTACCATACAAGGGCCTGTCAACATTCTCTGTCTGCTATTAACCCATGCAGTGCTGATATACTGGGACTCACACAAGATCTGCCTGACCTGTGTCAGTATATTGTTCTATGGACTCTTTACTTATACTGGACCTGTGTGGGCTTACCTCTGTATAACCTGTCTAGTGGCTGTGCTATATTAAGTGTATATTACAGGACCTGTGAGGGTTATTGTGATCTTAATTGTTTAATAAAATTGTGTTTTATCAAAACCTACTGTGTCTGTGTGTTAAACAAACCATTACAACAACAGTTGCATATCAGAGGTTTCAGAAGGGATACATGAAAAACTTTGTGAATCCGCATAGATGCTGGGAGATCAAGAACATACGAAACAGGGTTAATTTTGTGGTTTACCTTAAAGGGACCAATGAACCGGGGAGCCAACTTATTACACGGAACTTGCAAATTGAGGTTCTGGAGGATAGCCATACCCTATGCCCAACCTGGAAGGAGACCGCTGGCAACTGTCTGTGATTAGCGTGGCGCTGATAACGCTGGAAAGAATTACTGAGGGCCCTCTGATCCTGTGTCCAGGTGGAGCGGAGTTGCTCATTATGCTCATACAGAGCTGGAATCTGCTGCGTCTGGAATGAGTCTGGGAGCAAGCATTGCTGAAACCCATAGTTGATGAGAAACGGGGAACTCCCGGACGATGAATTAACCGCACAGTTCCTGGCGAACTCTGCCCATGGCAACAGGTCAGCCCAATTATCATGATGATCGGACAAGAAACAGCATAAGAATTGTTCCAATCCTTGATTGGCATGCTCAGTGGTTCCATTGGTCTGGGGATGGTAGGCAGGCGAAAAGGACAGCTGTATGCCCATCTGGTTACAGAATGGTCTCCAAAATCTGGACACAAATTGGCTCCCACGGTCTGACACCAACACCTGGGTACCCCATTCAACTGGAACACCTCTCTGGTAAAAACGATAGCCAACTCCTGGGCTGAGGTAAGGCCAGGAAGAGGTACAAAGTGGGCCATTTTGGAAAATCTATCAACCACCATCAGGATAAAAGAGTAGCCCCTAGACACTGGCAACTCCAGCAGAAAATCAATAAAAACGTGGGACCAAGGACACTCGCCATTAGGTACTGGCTGGAGTAAACCAACTGGGAGGTGTCTAGGGGACTTGGCCCGGGCACATGTAGTGCAAGCTGCAGTCAATGCGGTGCAGTCAGCTCGTAAGGAAGGCCACCAAAACAATTGTGAAAGAGACCAAATCAATTGATCCCTCCCAGTGTTCCCAGCTGCTCGTGATGTGTGGTATGTCTCAAGTAAATGGGTATGGAGTGGCTCAGCTACAAAGCACTTGCCCACAGGGGTGTCAGGAGGAGCCGTAGCCTGGGTAGTAAGAATCTCCTCCCCCCAGAGGCGAAGTGATGCTGGCACGTAAGGTAGCCAAAATTCGATCAGGCTGAATGATGGGTACAGGAACCTCATCTTTCTCTATCTCTGGGCCAAATTGCCTGGACAGGGCATCTGCCCTAACATTCTTGGAACCAGGCAAGTAAGATACAATGAAATTAAAGAGGGACAGAAATAAGGCCCATCCGGCTTGTAGTGTTGACAACCTCTTAGCCTCCGAAAGGTAAGTCAGGTTTTTGTGGTCAGTCAGGATTAATACCGGGGTCCTAGTACCTTCCAGTAAGTGATGTCATTCTTTAATAGCGAGGATAATAGCCAGGAGTTTTCTGTCCCCAATCTCATAATGGCTCTGGGCACTAGACAGCTTTTTTGAGAAGAACCCACATGGTCTTAGCGCACTCCCAGAGGCCGGACATTGTGACAACACTGCCCCACCCCAGTCTCAGAGGCATCAACCTCTAGGTTAAATGGAAGAGAAGGGTTGGGGTGGAATAGCACAGGAGTGGATGCAAAAGTGGACTTGAGTGTATTGAAAGCTTGATCTGCTGCCTCAGACCATTGGGAGGGGTTGGCACCCTTATGCGTAAGATCGGACAATGGCTTAACGATTGTGGAAAAATTTTGAATAAATTTTCTATAATAATTGGCAAAGCCAAGAAAGCGCTGTATAGCTTTCAGTCCCTTGGGTCGTGGCCATTGCAACACTGCTGCCAGCTTCTCCTGGTCCATAGCAATGCCATCTATAGAAATCACAAATCCCAGGAAAGGCACCCTGGACTGATGGAACTCACATTTTTCAATTTTACAGAATAATTTATTTTTTCGTAATCTGAGCAGAACTTCAGACACTTCCCTGATGTGTTGAGACAAACTAGACGAGTGTATGAGTATATCGTCCAGATAAACTACTACGCAAGACTGTAGCATATCACAGAGAATGTCATTAATAAATTCTTGAAACACTGCGGGTGCGTGACATAGTCCAAAAGGCATCACTAATTATCCGTAGTGTCCAGATCTGGTATTGAACTCCGTTTTCCACTCATCCCCGGATCTTATTCTGATCAGGTTATATGCGGCCCATAGGTCTAATTGGTGAAAATAGAGGAACCTTTCAACCTGTCAAACAGTTCAGTGATGAGTGGTATCGGATAGGCGTTTTTAGACGTAAGCTTATTCAACCCACGGTAATCGATACAGGGTCTTAACTCACCATTTTTCTTTTTTACAAAAAAGAAACCAGCCCCCGCGGGCGAGGTTGACTTTCTGATAATGCCTCGCTTGAGGGCATCTGAGATATATTCCTCCATGGCCGGATTCTCCTCGCACGACAGCAGGTACGTGCGACCCCGGGGAGGAATGGCACCAGGAGGCAGATCAATAGCGCAATCATAAGCCCTATGCTGAGGCAAAACGCTAGCCTCTCCCTTACTAAAGACATTGCTGAATTGATGGTACTCAGCCGGCAAGGAGGGAGAGGTACACGTGATTTTAGTTGGATGAGAAACGCAATGCCCCATACAATATTCATACCAGGATATTATCTTGCTAGTCTGCCAGTCAAACTGGGGATTGTGTAAATGTAACCATGGGAACCCCAGAATGACTGCATGGTGAGGAGAACCGCTGTTTCTCAGTGTGGAGAGCCCCAATACTAATGCACAGTAGTATCGTTTTCATAGTGATCTGAGCTGGTACCAAAGGTCTGCCATCAATGGCCTCAATGGCTAAGGGAGATTCCTTCTCAAACAATGGAATCTGATGTAGGGCAGCAAAGGAATTGTCCATAAAGTATCCGGCTGCGCCAGAATCATCCAGGGCCAGAACCTCTACCGAGTGTCCTGCCCAAGAAAATGCCATCTGAATCGTGGGTTTCTGCTTAATTGGGACTGCTGAACGCCACCTAGGGCCTGTCCCCCAAGGTAACCTAGGTGCATTAATTTCCCGGCCGTACAGGACAGGTACGTAGCAGGTGTCCGGGTTGGCCACAATACAGACATAGGCCCTGCCTTCGGCGATGCGCCCGTTCCTCCATGGTTAACCTGGTGAACCCTAGCTGCATAGGTTCATTTGTCTCCTGGGTATGCTCAGGAGGCATGGGAGGCGAGAGAAATTTTAATTAGCTAGTGGGAAATTTTTATTAGCTAGTCCGACACCTCTGGCCGCTGCCTACAATCTTTAGCTGCAAGTCTCTCACGGATGCGGGAATCAATCAGTATAGTGAAATCAATAAACTCGTCTAGATCGTTAGGCAAATCTCTGGCTGCCGTTTCATCCTTAATATGGTCAGCTAGTCCCTGAGCAAATGCTGCCACCAGCGCCTCGTTGTTCCAACCTACCTCTGCTGCTAATGTACGAAATTCAATAGCGTAATCTCCCACTGTACAAGAACCTTGTTGTATCTCCATTAATCATTTGGCAGCAGAGGCGGCTCTACCTGGGCGTTCAAGTACTCTACGAAAGGCAAGCACAAACTCCTTGAAATTCTTAGTGCAAGGTTTGGCAGATTCCCACAAGGGGTTAGCCCATGCCAGGGCTCTGCCCGTCAGTAACGATATCATAAAGCCCACCTTACTATGGTCATTAGGAAAGGCTTGGGGAGTTAATTCCAGAAAAATCTCCAATTGGTTAATAAACCCTCTGTACAGGGTAGGTTCGCCATCGTATCTTAGTGGTAACGGAGCTGTGGCTGTTAACCCTTTACTCGAGGCCACTTGCGTCATGGATTGAGCTCCCGGTGTCGCAACGGGGGAGACCACCGAGGCTTGAACTGGTTTATCAAGGTGAGCAGTGCGCTCAAGAATAGTTTGTATGGCCAGTGCCAACTGGTTCCAAACGCTGCTCATGTAAATCCATCCTCCAATGGATGCTTTGTGCGTTACCTTCACCTGTACCATCTGAGGTCATGGCCTTTTCGTACTGTAATGGTTTGTTTGACACACAGACACAGTATGTTTGGATAAAAAACTGTTTTATTGAACAGTTATGATAATAATAACCCTTGCAGGTCCAGTAATATATCAGCAATATAGTACAGACACAGGACAGGTTACAATGAGGTATACCCGCACGGGTCCAGTATATACAAGTACTACAGAATACAATATACTGACACATGTCAGGCAGTTTATGTGTGATACTCAAGTTAGGCAGCACTGAAGGGGTTACTTTTAGGCCAGGAGGACTGACAGGCCCTAATAGCGCGAGGCCCTTTAAGAAGCTCAATCTTGAAGAGAGAGCACAATCTCGAGTAACGCCCAAGCAGTAACGGAGACCAGAGCAACTTGTGGACTGCTGTAGCAGTAACGGAGACCAGGCAACTTGGGGACTGCCATAGCAGTAACTGAGACTGGGCAAATTGTGGACTGCCGTAGCAGTAACGGAGACCAGGCAACTTGTCCGGAGAGGCACCCAACCGGGAACTGCACGGATGGATGGAACACACAACAATGTCACCTGGGCGACACTGATAATAACGGAGACTAGACTGCAGAGATCGACTGTCCGGAGACAGAGAGGATCCTGCCACAACCCCAACCAGAGGCCGGATAAGGAGTAGCAGGAGGGATATGCAACCACAGGGACCCAGCCGGGCCGGGTCAGACACAGAGCAGGAATGTCAGCCAGTCCGAGTTGGTACACAGAGCAGGAATGCCAGACGGTCCGGGTCGATACACGGGGCAGGAACGTCAGCCAATCTGAGTCGGTACACAGGACAGGAACAAGATGCAGAATAGTCAGACAGTCCGGGTCGGTACACAGGCAGGAACAAGATGCAAAGTTGTCTGGCAGGCCGGGTCGGTACACAGAGATCACACGAAACACAGGAATAAGTGCTGGTACGGAAACACCACGAAAGGGCACCGGATAAGTGACAGGCCCAGTATTTAAGGACAAATACTGGGCGGGGACAAGTCACTTCAACCAATGAGCGAGATCAATAGAGGAAACTGACAGAATGTCACCAGCATAGCACGGGCACCGTGATTATTATTATTATTATTATTCTTTATTTATATAGCGCCAACTAATTCCGCAGCGCTGTACAATTGGGGAATAGACATACAGAGGTATTAAATAGTACAATCAGATGTGTAGAACAGGAGGATCAGAGGGCCCTGCTCGTGAGAGCTTACAGTCTAGAGGAAGGTAGGTTTGATACAGAAGGAGTGATACACATAACCACACACCACATCAACCCACACAACCATTACATACAAACACAGTCACATCTCAACATATGCCCATCATTCATGCACGCAACTGAACCAACACAGCACCCCGAGGATTAAAACAGGACATAACACAAGGTCAAATGTCAAGGTTCAACCAGGCCCAAACCTGTCTAAGTCCCAAGTCAACCCTCATGTTGTTGTTGATCACACACAATCCACACAAACCATGCTTATAAAAATGTTGTATGTTAAACATCATAACTGTTCCTATGCAATGTCACCCATGAACCCACAGGGAACCCAGCACATAACCCCTTGTGTTCTAGAGGGATCATCATCTCTCAACAATGCTTAGCAACCCCTCCGGTACTCGAAGGGTTAACCAATAATAAGAACACGAGTCTATAGGGTAACGATTACATGCTACACAGGGGACATTCACTAAGCGGTGAAAAAGAGATGATAGAGAAAAATTAACCCTTACATAACCTCACTCCACCAATCCCCATGTTAGTATATGGTGACTATTCAATAACATTATTGAAGTTGCTAAGGTCTTATTGCACAGACTCCATAGAAAACATTGGAAATGGGGAAATGAGATCACTGGAGAAGTCATCGTCATTTTCATTTCATCAGGTCTTCATCACCGCTCACTGAATCACAAAGAAGATGGATCAAGTCACACATCACAGTGCCACTGAGAATAACTGGGTGTATGTACAACACACAGGCCTAAAATAATTCCCCGGAATTAAAGGACAAGGAAGTAGGCCTTTGGGTTGTGTATGCAATCATTTACTCTAACTTGAAATTACATATCTCACAGTTGATTCCCACATGGATCCTCTGGAGTGGTGATGCCATGGATGGATGGTATACCAGCCACTATTAGCAGGATACACATGGGAACCAAATATTAACCATTGAAGTTTGGTCACCAATAGGCCATGGATGATGGATATTTCTGAGTATGGCTGGCTCACTCATAAGGATGGATGGGCTTATCCAGAAAAAAACAGGCCTTAATCAAAGATATCCTTCACTACTGGCCTGATTGTTGGCATTCAGGACTGAACTGGAACAGACCTCATGGACTGGATTCTGTCAAGTTCATCAATCTGTGATTGCCAGGGTGGTATCCCATGCATCACAATACCATGCATCATGACAACCAGAGAGTCACATGTAAACTACCTCAAAATCTTGTATTGTACGGGATAAACTAATAAGACAGGGATGAAAAACAGTTGAATCGTACTGCAGATCTGTTAAAAAAAGATATGTACACAAAGAAATGGTCTGATATCTATGTTGATATGTATCTTTCATATGGGTACAAATATATCCTAACAAGATATGAACCCATCTAAGTAAGGTGGGATAGAGATCCATCTCATTATGCAGTGACATCATCAGTATTATCTGATTGGATACTCTTAATCCCTAATTTCCCTATGACATCACGCATATTATTATGGAAAAATTCCAAAGAACTAGTAATAACGCTATGCACTCTCATGATGGCGCTCTTACTCCACATTAAAATTTGACATATGATACCTATATCTATCTTATATCAACAGATAAGAATGGCCACAAGGTCATTAGACTTGACATAAATATGTCACCCTACCAGCCTTTACCATATGGGAGTATATCCTCCTTTAGACTTGGTGTCTAGCACATAATTGTATCTATCCCCATAAATGACACTCAGTTATTTTTACCCCCCTACCTTGAAGCAAAGGGTCATTGCTTTAACATGAGATCATTTACACACATCTTAAAAACAGACTTTCAGAGAATTTGGTTTAAAATAAAAATTAACCATTTCCTCCTCATCATGGCAATGTCTCTGACATCTTTTCTCCTGTTGCCTCAAAAATAACACTTTTCCAGAGGGGTATGTAATGCATTACTATGTGTTGCATACTCCTATGCACTCAAAGGGTTAAAATTTAGCTGCTTTATCTCCGTAGCTCAAGCACAGACTGACAATATGTGGGAAACTGGCACCTCTGGCACTTTTTATCTTCCATGTTCATGTAATCTTGTTTGCTACTGCTATATTTTAATCAGTGATGAAATATAAATATTTTAATGGTAATAAAAGCAAATATTTACAAAACTGTGCTATAAAACAGTAATTAAAAATAAGCATGATTCCTATTATGTCAAATATATTACTCCACTGCCTAAACTACATTAATGCAAGAACTCGCATTGTAAAAATAATTAGCATCCATATCTCAAGCCATAAAAGAGCAATATAAAAATGTTGAGTGTTGTTTTTATACTTTGCTGTATTGTGTGACACCCATGCACTGATACATTAAACATTATCTTCTGTGCCACTCATAACACTATTTCAATGAAAAAGAGATTCACATTTACTAGGTTTAATCATGTTGCTATTATCTTTAGACACTTTCTATATTGCATTCAAAGAGAAAAAGGTTTTCTGGAATAGAAAGGGCAATTTTAATTATTTTTTTGTGTTCTATTGCTGTGGAATTTCTTGGTGCTGTATAAAGAAAGGATTATAATAATAATAATAAGGAAATCAAATCTTCACAGATCACAGATTCTAAAATCTTTAGCTATAATGGAAGCCATTACATAATAACATTGTAACTTGGATGATAAGGCTGAAAAAAGATATGCACCTATCAAGTTAAGGTCTTTCACCCTTACTGATCCAGAGTACCACATAGGAAATCATTCCTTCTTGAGTTCAAAAGACAGTCAGATATGTCCTTGATTTGAAACCAATGGTCATGATTATCTATATAGTTCTAAGCTACAAAGGTATCCAATATCTACAAACAAAGAATGCAAGTCAAAGATTTCCACAACCATACTGCTTTTTCTGGAAAATATCACTGCCATTATTTTAAACTAACATGCTTTTTCTCTAGTCAATTTACACCTTATTTTTTGCTTAACTCTTTGAGTAACTAGTTTCACAAAGAACTCTTTGTATTGACCTGAAATATATTTGTAAATTGTAATCATATCACCCCTTAGATGTCTTTTCATAATTGAAATCCTACAAACCCTTTATCTGCTTTGTTGCAGGTCTCTTTTTCCAGATCACTGATATCTTATTTTAAGACACGGTGTCCAAAATTATACTCTATATTTTAAGTGATGCCTTATGAAGAATTTATATAGAGGTAGAATAATATTTCCTTTCTGTGCATCTATATTCTGTTTTATACATGAAAGTAGCCTATTGGCTCTTGCAGTGATAATGCCCAGTGTCTATCAGTGATTTTAAATCCTTTGTTGACTAGGATTCCCCAAGTTTATGTTGTATGTGTTTTCTGAAACCCAAATACATCACTTTAAATTATGTATATAAACCTTGTCTGCCACTTTTACACCACTTCACTCAATTTATCCAAATCTTTCAACAGAGAAAAACATCCTGCTTTGTGTATGACTGGACATTATGGCATCCACTTACAACTTTAGGCTAACTTTAAAAAATATAATTCATAACAACTCTCTGCATTCTATCATTTAACCAGTTTTCAATTCAAGCACAGATTTTAATTTCCAAGCTGAATCACTTTGATGTATGCCATAACCTGGTGTGAAGGCACAACATCAAACTATTTTACAGTATCCAAATAGACTATATCAGCAGAAATACCCTTGTCCAAGTAACTGCCTACTCTTTCATATAATGCAAGTAAATTAGACATGGTCTATTCTTCAGAAAAAACATTCTAACTCCACTAATAATGTTGGTGGTAGTTACATAGTCCTGACTGCTACTGGTTAGTAAGCTTTCTAATATCTTCCCTTTATAGAAGTAAAACACCCAGACTAATTTCAGTTTAGTTCTTGCTCCTTATGAACAATAGCACTACATCTGCATTCCTCCAATCACAGGGCACGATGCCTGAGAAAAGTGAGTCAATAATTCATAAGTATAATGGTCTTGTAATTACTGAAATAAAACACTTTACTGCCCTTGTGTGCATTCCATTACGACCAGGTACTTTAATCATAACTAGCAGTGTGAGATGGTATTGTTGTCTTTTTTTTTTATTTTGGTTTTCCTTGTATTCAGTTATATACATAACACACACGTACATATCATTATACATACAAAGATACGCACAGATAAACACACATACATTCATCCACATGCACATAGATATTATTATACATAAACATGCACTCACTCACACACAAACACATAAATACACACATACGCACACGCGCATATACATATAAACACACATATACACATATCTAACTACCTTTGTCACTGTACGGCTGATAAAAAGTGGGAAGGTGGGAGAAGACAAAGGGAAGGGAAGCATAGTGGCTTTAACACTTAGAGTGCCAGACGGGTAGGCAAGGCATTGCACAACAATGTATTTCATATTTTTCTGACACTCAAAGAGTTAACCGGGTCTCCTATTACCTGTGTGTGCCCCAGTCTGTACTGTACTTGTGAAGTGGAAACCATAGCTGTCAAAGAGGCAGGCACTGGACAAAGTGTAGGCAGTGATAAAGGCTATTATCAAGGTGTGCTCATTCCAATTTTGATAAAAGGCATTTGTCTTTTCTGTATTTTTACACTATAAAAGAGAAAACAGCCACCTATTAGACAAATGGAAGCAAAAACAAATGTTCGGAATCAAATGTAAATGCTACCGTCCATGTACAGCATAGAAAAAAACATTTGCCAATAGAAAATATATATTGACAATAAAGGAACATACCTTTAAAGGGACAGTAATGTCCCATAAAAATATTCTTGTTTTGTAGAGGTTAAAAAAATTAATTATGTGGCACAAATCCTATCTCTGAAAACGTTATGGTTTGAGAGATATTCGCATCTAAAGTCTCCCTTTTCCTGCTGTCAGCTGTAAAGCTGACAGCAGGAGATTTGAGTCGGTCGACTCGAGAATGCTCTTCAGCAGAGCCGAAATCATGTTACTTTAAAAAAAATTACTTCATTGGAACGGTCTTCAAAGTGTGCTTGCAAACCAGGCACACTTTGTAGACCTTTCCATTGAAGTAATTATTTTTAAATAATGGGATTTCGGCTCTGCTGCAGAGCTGCCGCTGGTCCCAGGACCGGGATCGCCTGCTGTCAGCACAGTACTGACATAAGGAGAAGGGGAGGGAGGGAGGAAATTTACATACAAATATCTCTCAAACTGTAAAGGTTTGTGCCATATAATTTATGTTTTTAACCTCTACAAAACAAGAATAGTTTTTATGGAACATAATTGTCCCTTTAATAAAAGCAATTTTGTAACAAGTGTATATTCCCCTCTGTGGCACTCACAGCACCAAAATATACTGCCAGAGAGGAGTTAAACCCCTCAGGTTCTAGGGTTAAGTGTGACACTAAAAATAGAACAGAGAGGCATCCTGAGGTTTTTTTTTTCCCCGTGCTTGAATTCTGGACACCTTTTTGTCCAGATGGAGTGAAGATTTTACTTTGTATGTGCTGGTAGTTAGACACATAGGGCATCATTTGTTCTGTTTTAGGAGCTTGAGGGGTTAACTACTCTCCTGTGGGATATTTTGGTGCCTTGGTGGGGAATACATACTTGTTACAAAGTTTTTTTTATTAAAGGTATGCTCCTTTGTTGTCTATGTATTTTCTATTGGCAACATTTTTTACTGTATGCTGTACATGGATGGTTGCATATACATTTGATTCTGAAAATTTGGTTTTGGTACCATTTGTCTTTTAGGTGGACTTCAATGAACAGGATAGAGGCTGGCAGTGGAGCCATGAAGTGGGCCCGCATCAAGGGAAGAGGGGGAGATAGAATAAGTAGGGAAGAAACGCTGTGCAGAGGACAGAGATGGTGTGCAGGAGAGGAGACAAGATGTGCAGGAGGTAGAGGTGAGAAGAGGAGAGATCATGTTCAGTTTGGGAGATATGTGTAGCCAGGGGACAGGTGGAATGGCATGAAGATAAGTATTTTACATACAGGAAGCTGAAGTGGTGTGTTCAGTGGAAGTATTTCTATAAGGAGGTGGTAGAACAGCAGAGGATGTATCTTCCACTTAAAGCATCTGTGGAGCAGTGGTGGCATTGATATGAGGCAGACGGTATAGTAGGAGTGGATGGGGACAGTGTACAGTGTACAGTGAGAGGGTAACTATAGTGAGGGAAAGGGGACACAGACACTTGAAAAACAGAGTGGCTATGGTGAGAAGAGGAAGATGCAGGGGAAACAGAGAATGGGAGTCATTTCACACAGTGGGAAGGTGTGGAACAGGAGTGAGGGCATGGAGTTAAGACTTCAGCAATGGGAAAAGGAGGTGAAACTCCTTGCAGATATTTTTAGGGGAGTGGCCTTCAGGCCTTCAGGCTCCCTGGCCAAAATCACAACCCCTTGCATATTGGATACAGACAGTCAGCATATCTCCTCCTTGCTGCTGCCCAGGGGTGTGTAAGGCACGGCCGGGGAATTCATTATCATGTGAATATGTTCTCTTTTATAGTATAGATAATGTTCATTTCAAATTATGTGAATAATTCTGTTGCTGCATTTGTGTATACAGAAGACATTGTTTTATCCTCACTCAGCATTAATTCATCTGTCTTAGTTTTAAGGGGGCAATATCAAGATCAATCTATTTTCCATTTATTTACTTTTAGAAATTTTTAGGTTTTTTTCTTGCTCTCTTTTAAAAAACTTTTCTCATTTTCAATTTTAGCTATTTCAATTGCTTGTTTGAAGTTGTTATTGATTTTTTTATATTTTTTACATTTTGCTTCCCACCCTACTGACTTAAACAGTTTAAAAGTCTGCTTCATATTCCTCATTTCTGTTCAAACTTACATGTTACGACACATTGAGAAAACATCACCTGAATGAAAACTGCTGGATACTAAGTACTGACTCAAATACAATTCTTCATTAGCATTCCGACAACCTAGAAACCTCAAAAAAGTAACTAAGCTGGAAATTCCCTAATGGGACTGATCATACATTCAAGGGGACAAAACAATGCCAACCTTACAAACACATAAATGAATACAACTCTCTACCAACCAATTGGAGCTGCTGTTTTTGTTAAACATTACTATCCCTTTAAGATATCTACATACAAGAGATAGATGGCACAACTAGAGTTACATCTTGAATCTAAATCATAAACTAAATAGGAATGAAACTAATTTTTTGTTAGATCAAAAGGTGTTTTTGACAACCACATAAATAATTGTGGAAGGCTTTTGATTCAAACATCAAAGAGCCACTTAACTAGGGAATATCCATAAATTGGTCATTCAAGATCAAGACCTTTGTGATTTAGAGGATAAGCACTCTCCACCTCTGATACCAGGCAATAAAGGCTATCTTCTTAATTCTGGTATTCCCAAATATCACCTAAACAAGCCCAAGAATTAGAGGGAAATAATGGAAGAAGGAATTTTATTAGAGGAAAAACAAATGTTCTAAAATAAATCTAGTATTTTACAAAAAAGTTTGATTCTATTAAGTCTCTTCTGACTCATACCTTAAATGATTTTCCTTACCACATTGCTATCCACCCTTATTTAATGGAGGACCATAAAATGTGTTCAGGTTTCATACCTATTTAATTATTAAATACTGATTTAAAGATATATGTAAAGATAATATCAAATAGACTTAAATACTCCCCCCCAAAAAAATATTTCATAATGACCAATTTAAAAATGATTCCAAAATAATATAAAATTATTAATATCAATCTATCAAAAAGTAAGGTAGAATTGCTTAAAATAATCTACCCCATTCAAATGAACTGACACTAAAATTGCTATTTTATTTAATAAATTAATGTAATACTACACTCAGATGGATTTTTGTGTTGTCCTACCTGTCCCTCCACTAACACTTCTTCAATACATAGAATAAACTCAATTAAAATGTCTGTAATATCAAAAATACAGTATTTATGCCAAACAGTTGCAATACTTCATCAGCATCTTTGAAACATATTCTTGACTCTTTTATTTAGTCCTACAAACCAGCTAGAATAGAAAGTTTGCAAGTGCATTAGCAAGTTTGCATTAGCCCTGACAAGTCAGGGAGGTCTTGGAATTCTGGACTTCACTAAATGTTACTGTTCTGTTCTTCTCACCAATATTAGACATTGGTTCCATTTGATGTGCAAGAAGGAATGGGTTATACCAAATCAAGACCTTATATCTGAAATAAATGTTTTTCAGATACCTCTGAACTTTACATGTCCCATAGGATACTAATGCATCCCTTCATTATTGCTACACTTAAGGTGTGGAAGAAAATAACAACAGACTCATCCCTATCCATCCCTTTTTCACCATGTCTAACTCTGTAAAAGGTAGATGTTTATTCAGAATTAAAGCTACTCCTCTTTTCTTCTGGTCAATAGAGCTTAAGTATTGATGTGGATATATCACGGTCCCCGTAATTCCTTGTCACTCTTTGTGGTGGTGCTCTTCCATTGGCAGAGCTTGATTGGCCTGCCCAGGGTGTCCCTTTATATACTGGGCCTATGGCACCTGTCAGGTGCCCTTTCGTGGTGTTTCTGTTCCTGCGCCATTGTTGCTGTATTCCTGTGTACCGACTCGGCTCGTCTGACTACTCTGCTGTTCCTGCTCCATGATTGACCCGGTTCTGGCTGACGTTCCTGCTTCGTGATTGACCTGGCTCTGGCTGACTTCCTGCTCCGTGATTGACCCGGTTCTGACTGACGTTCCTGCTCCATGATTGACCTGGCTTTGGCTGACTTCCTGCTACATGATTGACCCGGCTCTGGCTGACGTTCCTGTTCTGTGATTGACCCGGTTCCGGCTGATGTTCCTGCTCCGTGATTGACCCGTTCCTGATCGACGTTCCTGCCTGTCGACATTCTGAACCTGCTCACAGCTTGCACTGACTGATCACGCCTCCAGTGTTAGTGTGGCCTCCGATACTGAGCCCATTTGTTGCCTTCGTTACAGAGCCAGTCTGAGAGTACTTGCCGAGCTATTGCCATGGTTACCGAGTCTGTCTGAGAACACTTGCTGTGCTGGTTGCCTCCGTTACCAAGCCTGTTTGTATACACTTGCCTAGCCTTGTTGCCTCCCATCCTGAGCCATTTAACACTTGTTGAGCTGTTGCCTCCATCACCGAGCCTATCCGTTACCACTGCAGAGCAGTACCATTCTTTAGGTGCTCGTTCCCTAGGAGTTATCGCACCGCGTGGTGCTATTGGGCATTCCAGTACTGTCAGTGTGTTGCTCTGTTCTGGCACCGGAAGGGTGTCGTGGCTCTGGTCTCCTCTCGCTCACAGTGTTGTTCCAACTGATCGCACCTGGTAGAGCATTTGGCTCACAATATATTGGCTTGTGCAGTGTCTCCTCAGTTACTGCACCAAAGGGGTGCTCTTGGTTCCGGTCTCATTGCAGATGCAGTGTTTCCTCCGTTACCGCACCTAAGGGTGCTCCTGCCTCTGGCTCCATTGGCTCTGGCAGTGTCTCTCCTCCGTTACTACACCCTAGTAGGGGTATTGGCTCTAGCTCCAGTTGGTCCTTGCTATACAATTGGGCATTACGATACAGCTATCTGGTTGTGATTCAGTTCAGTTGCACTGCTTGAGCTTGCTTGCTGCACTACTACTACTGGGACTGTTTATAGCACCGGGTGTTGGCTAATCACCCCCACAGAGACTGCATACCTGTTTTGAGCATTAACCTTTTTCTGTGTTACTGCTATATTCTACCTGTTCCTGCTATATTGGGCCTGTATATTGTCCATTACTTACCTCACTGCTATACCAATTCTTGCCCCCAGGGGCACTGTTCCTTATTTTATCTCAATGAAACTGTGTTTTATTTCTAACCTTGGTCTGAGTGTCAGAAAACCGTAACAGGATACTATTTGTATTTAAGTTTTGGTAATTTATTTCTGTTATAGTGAGTTTCTTGAATAAAACAAATATCTCCCTTCATTCCTTTACATTCTGTATATAAGATGCTTGCTTTTGAGGGGAGATAATTTTCAGGTTATACGTTTGCGTCATTGCTTTTTAAACATTTTTATTAATATAATTTTATGTATGCTCAGTGATAAAAACGTTAATTCATGTTGAATTGCAATGGTATAACACTGTTATATTAATTTTACTTTTATTGTTTTTTAATTCTTGAGTTAGTACCATATCTGCTTGTCCATCATGTTTTGTTACTCATGATATAGTTATTGCATATGGTTCCTCGTCTCCTTTAGCATGTCACTGTGTGGTTATCGTTCATGGGTCTACACTATTTTCATTCATTGGCTATATTGTTTATATATTTGTGTAACATAGTATCTCTGAGGGTAATATACTTCCTCACCATGAGACGTCTATGTTGCTCAACTTTAATCATACACATTGTTTCTATGTCTGACACTACCTTAATTTTTCTGTTATCTTCTGTTGCATATATTTATTTTTAGAATCAACCTTTTTATTATACTTTCACATGATTAGTGCTAATGGAGTGAGGAAGACCACATACATTTATGATTTTATTTCCATTTTTACTTTTAATGTATTTTTTAATTAAGATATGTTTAGTAAGTCCATGAGCTTAACATGTAAGGGTATAACTAATTCGCTGTAGTGCCCTCCTCCCTTCTTTGATACCCCAGAGGAAGAGTTAAACCATCCCATGAAAACACGTTTGGGTCACTCATTAGCATTCCATTTTCCCCTGCATGAAATGAGACTACAGCATGGTTATGAAATCCTTACCAGTTGTAGCCATCACAAAAATAACTAAACACTAAGGACAATGAGTGCGGAGACTGTCTATGAAGAGCAAATTCAAGCCACCAGAAGCAAGAGGAAAGGACATGGCTCCTGAATTCAGTAACAGAATTTGGGACCCCGATTGACTTTATTTCTTTTTACTTATGTGAGTGCACATTTGGCTGATATTATTTGTGCATTGATCAATAAATTAATGCACTTAGATGTTGTATTAATCTTCTATTTTGTCTCACTTTTATCTTCGCTAGGAGAACTGGAAATGGCCAGTAGTACGCTTTTAGCCACTGCACTGAACAACAGGTATATGTATGTATGCGGGGGGGGGGGGTAAGTAAGATAAGCTTCTGATGATGATGTTTATATTGAAGAATCCACTAGCAACAGAAGCAGTAGATCTATTAGTATCAGTGATCAGCAGAGCCCACTAGAAGAAAATACTGCCACCCCAAGCGGCAGTCATATAGGCTGTTATATAGTATGGCCAATTGTCCACATATTTGTGTTTGGGTGAACTATCTTGCCATATGATATTTCCTGCCCTTTGTCCATGATACTTGGCATAAGCCAAAGTAGTGGAACATATGACATCACTTCTCTAAACCCCTTTTTTTTCTACACACAAATAGGCAGCATATCACCCACCACCATTTGGAGAAGTTTATTATTCCACAGAGTTAGTTTTGGATTAGATTTATGAAGTTATTGCCTCTAAGTACTCAGTAAGCGTGAGTTGGGAACACACAGAAGAATAACTATGTAACTGCTGGCCTTGCTTCCACTAGTACTTTGCCTACTGTCAGACATTCTGCCCCTGCTGCCACTAGTGCTGTGCCTGATGTCAGATGTGATGCCCCTGCTGCCACCAGTGCTGTGCCTGCTGCCAGTGCTGAACCTGCTGCCACTAGTACTATGCCTGCTGTTGAACGTGCTGCCCCTAGCTTCCACCAATGTCGTGCCTGCTGCCAGAGCTGATCCTGCTGCCACCTGTACTGTGCCTGCTGTCACACATGCTGCCCATGCAGCCACTTGTAATGTGCCTGCTGTCACATGTGCTGCCCCTGCTTCCACCAGTGCTGTGCCTGCTGCCAGTGCTGAACCTGTTACCACTAATATGGTGCCTGCTGTCAGACATACTACTCCTGCTTCTACCAGTGCTCTGCCTGTTGCCAGTGCTGAACCTGCTGCCACCAATACTGTGCCTGCTGTCAGACGTGCTGCCCCAGCTGCCACCAGTGCTGTGCCTGCTGCCAGTGACAAACCTGCTGCCACCAGTGCTGAACCAGCTGTTAGTGTATATTGTATTACTCGGGGGTGGGGAGAAGATGATGCCAAGTGTGACAGCAGGGGACCCCAAGTCACACTTGCCATCCCCAAACAGTACCACCAGTGCTAGTACTACTACTACTAAGAAGGTCCAGCAGCTTGTTAGTGTTTGGAATGAAGGAGGGAGTAATTAATATCCTCATATTAATAGTGACTGTGAGGAGGAAGACTCTTGGGCTGAACTTGATGTTGTTGGTGTTAGTAGTAGTAATGGTGAAATAGACGGTGGGATTATTTTTAGGTGAGTGGTAGGGGGAGCATTTGAGAGCATCCAGACTAGTGGTCAAGGGAGCCCACACTATTCCTCTGGCCCTGGGAGTCCCCTTTCCTTCATTACAGTGTCCAAGTTGAACATGATCCTGAAGAGTCCAGAACTGTTGGGGGATAGCAGGCACAGAAATAATAATACCACCACCTCTAGTATCACAGATCAGCTGCCTGTGGCTGTTGCTACTGCTTCCAGTCTACCTTCTTCACGTCATCAAGAAATGACAAGTGTGACATTATGGGACCCACTGTCACATTGCTTGTCACCTCCTCCAACCAGCACTGAGATGTCTGTAATAGCAAAGCACACGTGTGCTGGTAATGATGATGTTGGTGGAGAAGCTTTGGTGAAAGAGACATTGATGACCTTTTTAGCCCAAACCGAGCAGGAATGGGAGACAGGGATGCGGATGGGCATCAACACCACCACCAGCAGTGAGCTTTTGGAATTTGCAAAAGCTTTAATTCCTGCTGCTGCTGAGCTGCAAGGGCAGCAGGATGCTGAGGAACAAGCTAGTTACATAGTTACATAGTAATTTAGGTTGAAAAAAGACTTGCGTCCATCCAGTTCAACCCTTTTCCTATTCCTGTTTACCAACGCTGACCCAAAAGAAGACATCTGACTCCAAATGGCAATCAGACTTCTCACTGGATCAACAAGCCCTAACTAAATATTAATCCCAATACTAACGTACATAGCCCTCTATATTATGCTCTTTTAAATAAGTATCCAGGCCCCTTTTAAAGGCATCTAATGTATTTGATAGCACCACCTCCTCCGGAAGTGCTTTCCATACCTTTATTGTCCTTACTGTAAAGAAACCCTTCCGCTGTTGTAGATTAAATCTCCTTTCCTCAAGTCTAAGCGGGTGGCCCCTTGTCCTGTGTACTGTTATGTTAATGAACAGGTCTCTTGAAAGCCCTTTATATGGGCCTTGAACATATTTATATAGTGTTATCATATCCCCTCTAAGACGCCGTTTCTCTAGTGTGTACAAGTTTAACTTTTCTAGCCTCTCTTCATAACTAAAACTTTCCATTCCCCTTACTAGTTTTGTAGCCCTCCTCTGCACTTTCTCTAGTTCCATAATGTCTTTCTTCAGAAAGGGCGCCCAGAATTGAACAGCATATTCTATGTGGGGTCTTACCATGGACCTGTAAAGAGGCATAATTATATCTTCCTCCCTTGAGTCAATACCCCTTTTAATACATGCCAATATCTTATTGGCCTTTGCAGCTGCCAGCTGGCACTGCATGCTACTGTTAAGTCTATTGTCTACCATTACTCCCAAATCCTTTTCATTAGTAGATTTCCCCAGAGAAACACCATTTAAACTATATGTTGCATTTTTATTATTATACCCAAAATGCATAACTTTACACTTGTCTATATTGAATCTCATTTGCCATTTGCCTGCCCAGTTACTCAATTTGTCCAAATCCTCTTGTAATGAAGACACATCCAGTTCAGACTTTATTACCTTACTTAATTTTGTGTCATCGGCAAACACTGATACATGGCTTCCTATGCCCTCTGGGAGGTCATTAATAAACAAATTAAAAAGAAAAGGACCCAGGACAGATCCCTGAGGCACTCCACTTATCACGTTTATCCAACTGGAGAACTTGCCATTTACTACCACTCTTTGCATTCTATCTTTCAGCCAATTTCCAATCCACACACAAACATTTTCCCCTAGTCCTATTTCATTCAATTTGTACAGTAACCTCTTGTGCTGAACTGTATCAAATGCCCTGGCAAAGTCTAAATAGATCACGTCAACCGCCGCTCCCTCATCTATATTATTACTTACTTATTCATAAAATGCAATCAAGTTCGTTTGACAAGACCTATCTTTCACAAAGCCATGTTGGCTATTGCTAATGATATTCCTGTTCCAGCAGAATTCTTGACTATATTCCCTTAGCAACCTTTCAAACAGCTTCCCTACCACAAATGTCAAGCTTACAGGTCTGTAATTTCCTGGCTGGGACTTTGATCCCTTTTTAAATATGGGCACCATATCTGCTTTACGCCAATCCATGGGCACCATACCAGAAATAAAAGAATCCCTGAAAATCAGATATATCGGTCTGGCCAGGGTCTGGCTTAGCTCTTTAAGTACCCGTGGGTGTATACCATCTGGCCCCGGAGCTTTGTCTACCTTGACACCATTCAATTGTTTTAACACTTTTTCTTGTGTTAGCCAGTCCCATGCTTGCTGTGACTGTTCTGTAAAAGTAGTTTGCAGATTCTTGTCCAATGGGTGTTCCTTGGTAAAAACAGAAGAAAAGAAATTATTTAAAATATCTGCCTTCTCTCTGTCCCCTTTGACCATCTCACCCGTTTCAGATAACAAGGACCCAACATTATCAGACTTTAATTTTTTGCCATTAATGTATTTAACCCCTTAAGGACCCATGACGGTCCTGGACTGTCATGGGTTGTTATCCCCATAAGGACCCATGACGGTCCAGGACCATCATGGTTTAAATGAGAGCAGCATGCCTCCGTGCACACTGCTATCATTAATTCTAGGCTGAGACTGAGCGCTCCGAGACTGGGGCGTTCAGTCTCAGCCCTTCTTGCTTGCATTCTGAGAAACAGAGTCAACATGCAAAGCATGCTGACTGAGTGTCTCATCTACCTCTGTCTCCCTTGCTATCAAAGTAAGGTAGAGAGAAGTAGAGAGGAGACACCTAGTGGTAAAAGACAATACAGCAGCTGGGGGTATTAACCCCTTCACTGTTGGTGCAAGAGGCTGGCAAAATGCAGGTCAATTTTTGACCTGCAATGATATACTTTTTTTTTTTTTTTTTTTTAAAACACAACACACTTTATGGAGCTATGTAATACACATATACATACCGCCAAATATCAGGGATAAAAAAGTGTCAAAATAGGGTGGGAAAAAACGACATGGGGATTTTCACCCAGGGGGGACAGTTTCCACTTTAAACTGCGCATTTTGCAGGTATGACTTACCGGTCATACTTTTCATGCAGTCGCCATAAAAATGTAACCTTTTGTGTCCAATTGATCCCAAGAGAAAAAACAAAAATGTTTTTTTTTTTTATTTTTTTTAATTTTCATAAAGTAAATGGTGGGATATCCAAATATGTGTGGTATCAAAAGAAAGCCCTATTTGTGCTTACAAAAACAGTATATAATTTATGGGGTTGGAATAAAGTACTTAGAAGGAAAACACTGTTGAAGAAAGACATAGTCAAAAAGGTCAGAATTGCTCCGGTCCTTAAGGGAAAACGACCTCAGATTTTCCCGGTCCTTAAGGGGTTAAAGAATTTTTTGGGTTGCTTTTGCTCTCCTTCGCAATATTTTTTTCATTCTCCAGTCTAGCTAATTTAATAGCCTTTTTACAGGTTTTGTTGACATTTTTGTATTCTGCAAATGCCTCTGCTGATCCCTCAGCTTTGTAATGTTTAAATGCCGCTTTCTTGTTATTTATTTCATGAATTACTTTACTGGTTAGCCACATTGGTTTTAATTTGCTTCTTTTGTATTTGTTTCCAACAGGGATAAATTTATATGTGTATTTTTGCAATGTTATTTTGAAGGCATTCCACTTACCTTCTGTGTTTTTTCCTGAAAATATTTTATCCCAGTCAACGAGACCAAGGGATGAATTAAACCTGCTGAAGTTGGCCTTTTTAAAATTCAGTGTTTTGGTGGAACCCATATCAAATTGTTTTTTTGAATTAATCTCAAACGATACCATGTTATGGTCACTATTCCACAAGTGCTCCCTTACTTGGATGTTAGAGATAAGTTCTTCATTGTCAGTTATTACCAAATCCAGACATGCATTCCCTCTGGTTGAGGTCTGCACTAGTTGTGACAAAAAATTGTCATTCAACAAGTTCAGAGACTTGCTGCTTTTAGCAGAGTTAGCTGTTCCATTTTCCAGTCTATTTCTGGATAATTAAAATCCCCCATAATTATAGTTCTCCCTATTTGGGAAGCCTTTTCTATTTGCATTAATAGCTGTGATTCTTCAAGATCAGCAATGTTTGGTGGTTTATAACAAATACCCACTAATATTTTCTGGGCAGTTTTACCTCCAGTGACTATTTCAACCCACAGGGATTCCACATGTTCACTACTGTCATCACATATATCTTCCCGCAATTGAGGCAATAATGCTGGTTTGATATACAGACAGACCCCACCACCTCTTTTGCTAGTGTACCACAGACCACCGTGGACACAGTGGGAATGGAGCCAACAAGTGATGTGGGATTAGGACAGGTTCCACTTGCAAGCAGTAGCAATACTCCTGGTCCTAGTTGCAGTGCAGATTCTGAGGCAGTAGCAGTAACAGCAGCAACATCATCCACTGCCACAGAAAGTGAAGGAGAATGTGGAGGACAAAAGAAAGAGGCCATTCTTCTCCACCTGTTCCCTATCCCTATCCTCTGAAGTCATGGGTGTGAGACTATTTTTCTCTTGGGGCAGGCACAGTGCAGTCATCACCAACTGCAATGTGCACAATTTGTGACAAATCAGTGAGAAGAGGAAATGAGGGAACACATCTTGGCACAACTGCCATGAAACAGATACCATGACATTTTTGTTAAACATGTTAAAGCTAAACACCCACCACCAAAATCAAGCATCGCTGTTTCTGTACCCACTGACTCTCCAGAAAGGCAACAAGAGGTGTGGTGGAGATCAAAGAGGAGGAAGAATAGAGAAACCCAGGCAGAGACTGGACATTCCATGACGAGTGAAACAACTAGCTCACCATCACCTTCTTCCTACAGGGTAATTACATCTTCTGCTAATCCACCTTGTTCATCATTACCTCCCCTGCCAAATGATAGCCACTCTGTTGATGTTATGATGTGGCAGTTTGTGTCCACCGATTGCACACTGTGTGGTGCACTGATTACACATGGCAATGTGGTGGAGGAGAATTGCAACCAGGGCATCAAGCGGCATCTGAGGAGATTCCATCCCACAGAATATGCTAAGATGGTGGCAGGGAGGGTTCATGATTACTATTAAACTATCAGCAAGTTGTCATGTGTCCTTAGTGGGTCTGGACAAGGGGTATAGTGACAGCAAATAAAACATTAAATATTTGGCTGTAGCAGAAGGCTGTTTGTTCAAAGGACTGGAAAGCTGTAAATCAATGAGTGTCTGCAGGCAACAGTGAAGCATGGTGGAGGTTCCTTGCAAGTTTGGGACTGCTTTTCTGCAAATGGAGTTGGGGATTTGGTTAGATTTAATGGTCTTCTCAGTGCTGAGACATACAGACAGATACTTATCCATCAAGCAATACCATCAGAGAGGCATTTGATTGGCCCAAAATTTTTCTGCAGCATGACAATGACCCCAAACATACAGCCAAAGTCATTAAGAGCTATTTTCAGAATAAAGAAGAACATGGAATCCTGGAAGTGATGGTATGCCTCCACAGAGCCCTGATATCTATATCATCGAGTCTTTCTGGGATTACATGAAGAGAGAGAAGCAACTGAGGCTAGCTAAATCCACAGAAGAACTGTGGTTAGTTCTTCAAGATTTTTGGAACAATCTACCTGCCGAGTTACTTAACAAACTCTTTACAAGTGTACCTAGAAGAATTGATGCTGTTTTGAAGGCAAAGGGTGGTCACTAGTGTTGAGCGAGCATGCTCGGCCGAAGCTCAGTTCGGCTCGAGCATCGCTCTGCTCGGCACATGGCGGTACTCGTACGAGTACCGCATGTGCTCGCCCGCCATGTTCGGGTCTCCTCCCCGCACGTTTCGCGGCTGCTGCGCAGCCAATAAACGTGCAGGGAGGCTCTGACATCAGTGTAATGCCAGCAGCCATGTTGGCTGCTGGCATTACACTGATTGGCTGGCCAGAACCCGTGGTCGGGTGCTGTATAGCACCTGACCAGCGAGTTCGGCTCAGTCTTAGCCAGGGAGAGATGAGGATAGGAAGGGAAAGTCAGTGTAGGGAGAAGACAAGCAATTGTGAAAAAAAAAAAAAAGACCCAAAAGTCCTTTTTAGGACTACTGTGTGTGGGGGCAGCAGTTTATTTTGTGTGGGGGGAAAAAAAAAAAAAAAAAAAAACTTCATATATTCTGTTTAGTGTGCAAAGTTGCAGATTAGAGCACATTCTGTTTAGTGTGCAAAGTTGCAGATTAGCAGCACATTCTGTTGACTGTGCACAGTTTCAGAATAGGAAAAAATTCTGTTAAGTCTTCAAACTGTAAAATATCAAAGTCACATATTCCATTCACTGTGCGTCGCCGCAGTTTAGCAGCACATTCTGTTGACTGTGCACAGTTTCAGAATAGGAAAAAATTCTGTTAAGTCTTCAAACTGTAAAATATCAAAGTCACATATTCCATTCACTGTGCGTCGCCGCAGTTTAGCAGCACATTCTGTTGACTGTGCACAGTTTCAGAATAGGAAAAAATTCTGTTAAGTCTTCAAACTGTAAAATATCAAAGTCACATATTCCATTCACTGTGCGTCGCCGCAGTTTAGCAGCACATTCTGTTGACTGTGCACAGTTTCAGAATAGGAAAAAATTCTGTTAAGTCTTCAAACTGTAAAATATCAAAGTCACATATTCCATTCACTGTGCGTCGCCGCAGTTTAGCAGCACATTCTGTTGACTGTGCACAGTTTCAGAATAGGAAAAAATTCTGTTAAGTCTTCAAACTGTAAAATATCAAAGTCACATATTCCATTCACTGTGCGTCGCCGCAGTTAAGAAGCAAATTCTGTTGACTGTGCACAGTTTCAGAATAGGAAAAAATTCTGTTAAGTCTTCAAACTGTAAAATATCAAAGTCACATATTCCATTCACTGTGCGTCGCCGCAGTTTAGCAGCATATTCTGTTGACTGTGCACAGTTTCAGAATAGGAAACAATTCTGTTAAGTCTTCAAACTGTAAAATATCAAAGTCACATATTCCATTCACTGTGCGTCGCCGCAGTTTAGCAGCACATTCTGTTGACTGTGCACAGTTTCAGAATAGGAAAAAATTCTGTTAAGTCTTCAAACTGTAAAATATCAAAGTCACATATTCCATTCACTGTGCGTCGCCGCAGTTTAGCAGCACATTCTGTTGACTGTGCACAGTTTCAGAATAGGAAAAAATTCTGTTAAGTCTTCAAACTGTAAAATATCAAAGTCACATATTCCATTCACTGTGCGTCGCCGCAGTTTAGCAGCACATTCTGTTGACTGTGCACAGTTTCAGAATAGGAAAAAATTCTGTTAAGTCTTCAAACTGTAAAATATCAAAGTCACATATTCCATTCACTGTGCGTCGCCGCAGTTTAGCAGCACATTCTGTTGACTGTGCACAGTTTCAGAATAGGAAAAAATTCTGTTAAGTCTTCAAACTGTAAAATATCAAAGTCACATATTCCATTCACTTCACTGTGCGTCGCCGCAGTTAAGAAGCAAATTCTGTGTACTGTGCAAAGTTGCAGATTTGCAGTACATATTCCGTGTAATATGAAGAAGGCGGGTAAAAAGGGACGGGGAAGTGGACGTGATCCTGATAGTTCAGGGCGCGGGTCAGGGCGCGTAGAAACTGCGCCTGGTGCCAGAGCACAAGACAGAAAGACATCCACCATACCTAGCTTCATGTCTCATTTTACAGGGCGTCGCAGGACGTCACTCTCGAGGTCCGACCACTGCGAACAGGTGGTCGGTTGGATGTCAGCTGATACTGCTTCCAGTCGGTTAAGCACCACCCTGTCTTCCACCAAGTCCACTCTCAGTAGCCAAGAGTCTGGTCAACATAATCCTCACTCTGATCATCCTTCCTCCCACCATAGAGGGTCTGGTCAAAGAAGTGATCCCACACTGGGATATAGTGAGGAGCTCGTCTCATCACCAATCCTTAATTTGAACCTCTCTCCAAGCACGCTTGCAGAGGAAAATGACATCTTGTGCCCTGATTCACAACCTCTAGAGGGTACCCAATCACAAGAAGATGACAGAGGGGAACGGCATTTAAGGTCAAAGGAAGTGGATGATGATGATGATGAGACACAGTTGCCATTAAATCAACCACTATTACTGTCTCAAGACCTTGATGAGGAGGATGATATACAGTTGTCAATGACTGAGTATGTGGTGGGATCAAGACATGAGGAGGATGATCAGAGTGAGGAAGTGGAGGAGGACTTGGTGGACGATGAGGTGACTGACCCCACCTGGGAAGGTGTAGAGCCGAGCGATGACAGCAGTCCTGAGGGTGAGCCATCTGCAGCACCGCAACAGGCTGGAAGAGGCAGTGGTGTGGCTACAGAAAGAAGGCGGACCGCACCAAACCGGCCCGCAAATGTTCCACGGAGCACCCCCTTGCGTAAATCTCCCTTGCCAAGGGGTAGGTGTTCCGCGGTATGGCGTTTTTTTAAGGAAAGTGCGGACGACAAAAGAATTGTAGTTTGCAACCTGTGCCACACCAGAATGAGCCGAGGCATGAACACTAGAAACCTCACCACAACCAGCATGATCCGACACATGGCATCCAAGCACCGTAATAAGTGGGAGGAACGCCTGGATCGCCCATCTGTGTCTGCAGGCCACACCACTGCCTCCTCTTCCCCTGTTTTCGGTGCCGGCCAATCGCCTGTCGAAGGCGCAGGCCCGCATACCTCCCGCCCTGCACCTGTACCATCTGAAGCACCATCAGCGACCACATCCACTTCCCTGTCCCAGAACAGCGTCCAAATGTCGTTACCCCAGGCATTTGAGCGCAAGCGAAAATACCCAGCCACCCACCCACAGGCCATAGCGCTAACCTCACACCTTTCCAAATTACTGGCCATCGAAATGCTGCCATTTAGGCTTGTGGAGACTGAGTCCTTCCGCAGCCTGATGGCAGCAGCTGTCCCTCGGTACGCGGTCCCCAGCCGCCACTACTTTTCCCGGTGTGCCATCCCCGCATTACACCACCATGTGTCCCGTAACATCACCCGTGCCCTGACCAACGCAGTTACTGGGAAGGTCCACTTAACGACTGACACATGGACAAGTGCTTGTGGCCAGGGACGCTACATTTCCCTGACGGCACACTGGGTGAATGTCGTGGAGGCTGGGAGCGACTCGGACCCTGGGATGGCACAGGTGCTACCCACGCCGAGGATTGCGGGCCCTACCTCCATCAGGGTTTCCGCCAGCACCTACGTTATTGGCTCCTCCTCCTCCGTTTCCACCTCCGAATTCTCTGCGCGCAGCGCCACTCACCCATCAGCCGGTAGCTGGAAGCAGTGTAGCACTGCAGTGGGGAAGCGTCAACAGGCCGTGCTGAAGCTGATCTGCCTTGGGGACAAACAGCACACGGCCTCAGAGCTGTTGCAGGGGATTAGTCACCAGACCGAGCAGTGGCTCTCGCCACTCAACCTGCAACCAGGCATGGTTGTGTGTGATAATGGGCGTAACTTGGTGGCGGCTTTGGAGCTCGGCAAGCTCACACACGTACCATGCCTAGCGCATGTATTTAATTTAGTGGTTCAGCGATTTCTAAAAACCTACCCCAATTTGCATGATCTCTTGACCAAGGTGCGCCGCGTGTGTGCACATTTCCGTAAGTCATCTACAGCTTCAGCCGGCCTGTTGAAGCTGCAGCAGCGCTTACAATTGCCAGCTCACCGGCTGCTGTGTGATGTGAGCACGCGCTGGAACTCCACCTTCCACATGTTGGCCCGGCTTTGTGAGCAGCAGAGGGCAGTAGTGGAGTACCAGCTGTTACACGGTCGTCGCCTCTCCGTTCAACTTCCTGTAATCAGAAGTGAGGAGTGGGAATGGATGTCAGACCTCTGTGAGGTTTTACGCAATTTTAAGGAATCGACACAAATGGTGAGCGGCGATAACGCTATTATCAGTGTAACCATCCCACTTCTGTGTCTACTGAAACGCTCGCTGCTCACAATTAAAACTGACGCTTTGCATGTGGAAGAGGTGGAAATGCGGGAGGAAGAGCTTACACAAGGTGATAGCCAGAGCACCCTCACTTCGTCTTCTCAGCGACAATTGGAGGAGGCGGAGGAGGAGGAGGAGGAGGAGGAAGACACGGTTGCCTCCGCTACAGAGGGTAGCCATGGAACTTTAGTTCCATCTCTTCAGCGTGGGTGGGCAGAAGAGGAGGAAGAGGATGAGGAGATTGAGAGTCATCCTCCTGGTGAGGACAGCGAAATCTTTACCTGTTGGTACTCTGGCACACATGGCTGACTTTATGTTAGGCTGCCTTTCCCGTGACCCACGCGTTATACGCATTTTAGACAACACGGATTACTGGGTGTTCACCCTTCTGGACCCCCGCTACAAAGAGAATTTCTCATCTCTCATTCCTCCGGTGGAGAGGACAAGCAAAATGGTGCAATACCAGAAGGTTCTTGTTGAAAAATTGCTCCAAAATTTTCCATCTGACAACGCTGGCGGCAGAGTACTTGCTACCTTGGCCAACCGAGAAGGGGAGAAAAGGGGAGCACACAGCAGTTCCGACAAAGGCTGGGCAACACTCTCCAAGGCGTGGGACACCTTCATGACACCCCGCCAGCACCCTCACCCTGATGCGCAGCCTAGTGTCACAAGGAGGGAAAAGTTTTGGAAGATGGTGAAGGAGTACGTAGCAGACCGTGTCAGCGTCCTCAATGATCCCTCTGTGCCTTACAACTACTGGGTGTCCAAGCTGGACACGTGGTATGAACTGGCACTCTACGCCTTGGAGGTGCTGGCCTGCCCTGCCGCCAGCGTTCTGTCTGAGCGGGTATTTAGTGCTGCTGGTGGCATCATAACAGATAAGCGTATCCGCCTTTCCACCGACAATGCTGATAGGTTGACACTTATAAAAATGAACAAGGCCTGGATTTCCCCTGACTTCTCCACTCCACTGGAGGAAAGCCCCGGGGGAACATAAACTCACTTTATATATGTTATTTACAATGATGGGAATACTCTGTATTCCCATTCACCCCTTCCACCCAAAAAATGGGTATATGGTTGACTCTCTTCCATATACCCTGGGATATAATTTTTATATAGGGCCAGCTCACCAACGGGCCCAGTGATATAATTTTTATATAGGGCCAGCTCACCAGCGGGCCCTGTGATATAATTTTTAGCTAGGGCCAGCTCACCAGCGGGCGCAGTTTGACAATTGTTGTATAGGTCAGCTCACCAGCGGGCCTTCTCATATAATGTTTTATTGGGTCAGCTCTCTAGCGGGCCCTCTCATATAATGTTTTATAGCGTCAGCTCACTAGCGGGCCTTCGCATATAATGTTTAGGATGGTCAGCTCCGCAGCAGACCCTCACCCATAATGTTTTAGATGGTCGGCTCAGCGCACGTTTCCCTCTTAATCATGGCCCCAGTTCAGAAAAATCGAGGAAATTTTTGGGAGAATTTGCCTTTGCGCACGTTTCCCTCTTAATCATGGCCTCAGTTCAGAAAAATCAAGGACATTTTTTGGAGAATTTGCCTCTGCGCACGTTTCCCTCTTAATCATGGCCTCAGTTCAGAAAAATCGAGGAAATTTTTGGGAGAATTTGCAGATGATATACAAGTAAATATACAGCAAATACTGTTTGGTAACAATTTTTCGCCTAAAGTCGTTTTTATCTTCCTTTTTGTGTGTTTTACGGTCAGTCTGTAAAAATGGCGTACTACGGGCGAAAGATCGTTCCCAGCAGCGACGTTGGAGTCCAAGATGCATCCAGACATCCTCCCTTTGCTGTCCCTGAACCATTTCTGTGGTGTTTCCATCATTTTCTGCCCTTTTCCTATGGACCAGGCACCCTCCCCTCATCAGAGCAGGGGGTGCCTGGTGTAATGCTCGAGTCCTCCCATTGACTTCAATGGGGCTCGGGTGCTCGGCCGAGCACTCGAGCCTCCGGGGGTGCTCGGTCAGAGCACCCGAACACCCGAGCATTGGGGTGCTCGCTCATCACTAGTGGTCACACCATATATTGATTTGATTTACATTTTTTTCTGTTCACTCATTATGTGTTTTGTTGATTGATAAAAATAAACTATTAACGTGTCTATTTATTGATGCATTTTTGCTTTACAGCAATTTTTCACACCTAACACTTTTACACATTACTGAATATAATAAAAGTTAAATGTTTCTTTATGTCATATATGGGATATAATAAAAATTAATGTGCGTGCTATATTACAGTTGTGATTCTCAGCTCCAGTCTTCAGTACTGAACAGGTCAGGTTTTAAGAATATCTCTAATTACAGACAGATTGTACAATCAAAATGACTGCGCTACTGATTATCAACATGTGAAAAAGCAGGGATTTAATGGAAACATGACCTATTGTTGTGTCCCAAAGACTAAAGTTAAAAATCCCAGTATTATAGATAAATATGACTGAACAGTATTATGTATAAAAATTGTAGGAATCTGGTGTGAGTTTATCTAATTACAGTTAAAAAAATGTTGTTATGACCCGTGACTGATTAATTTGCGATTTCAGCGCTTCTACTCTCAATTGTATGAGTCTCGACTAACTCGCTCTGAGTCCCAGATATCTTATTGATCATTGTGATCTTCCGCGACTCTCCTTGGAACATCGACGCATGCTGGATGCTCCTATACTCCTTGGATAGGTGATGGAGGCGATTCGTGGTCTGCCGGCTGGCAAGGCCTCGGGTGTGGATAGTCTTCCTGCAGAGTGGTATAAGGAGTTTGCGGATATCTTGGCCCCTCATCTTTTGAATACTTTTTATGCTGCCATAGACGATGGACATCTTCCGGATTCCATGAATGACGCTTCCATTATTGTATTGCCTAAGCCGGGGAAGGATCCGGAGCTCTGCGACTCATACATTTCCCTTTTGACCACGGATGCAAAACTTGTGGCGAAAATACTGGCCACCAGATTGAATACTGTGCTGGGAACCATCATACATGAAGATCAAACTGGTTTTATTCCAGGCAAGTGGATGTCCCACAACCTTAGACGATTATTTTTGCATCTCCAGCTTCCTCATGAGACCATTGGAACTCGGGCGATAGAGTCTCTTGATGCGTCTAAGGCCTTTGACTCTGTCGAATGGCCATATCTTTGGCATGTGCTTCGAGGTTTTGAATTTGGTCCATCTTTTATTAATTGGATACATATCTTGTATGGCAACCCCAGGGCTTCTGTGGTGACGGGTGGACTGAGTTCACAGTCCTTTTCTTTGCACCGTGGCACTAGACAGGGCTGCCCGCTCTCACCCGTCTTGTTTGCCCTGGCCCTGGAACCTTTGGCTATTTTGATTCGTGCTAATCCGTTGATCCCTGGACTCTGTATTGAGGGCAGAGAGGAAAAGATCGCACTATATGCCGATGACATTCTACTCTTTCTTGGTGATGATGGGGATTCCCTGAGGACTACTTTGCGATTGGTGGATGATTTTGGTACATATTCCAGATTTCTGATCAATTGGTCTAAGTCCTCTTTGCTCCCGATTGATGGTGGTCTGCGGGAGTCTTCCTTACCAGACGTCCCTCTTTCTTATGTGGCCGACTGTACTTACTTGGGGATTCGGGTGGCAGCAACGATGGACTCCTTTTTGTAGATTAACTTGTTGCCTACTATTCAATCTTTTAATGATAAAACAGTGGCTTGGCTTCAATTGCCTTTAAATGTTATTGGTAGGTCAAATCTTATGAAAATGATCTTTTTGCCTATTTTTTTATATATCTTTCAGAATACACCGGTCCCTGTTCCTAAAAAATACTTCCGGCAAATTTACAAAATTATTTCACATTTCATATGGCGGGGGCGTCAGGCTACACTTAAGTTGACTACTCTTATGAGGCCGAAACGGGAGGGGGGAATTGCCCTGCCCAACTTTTACAGGTATTACTTGGCAGCGCAATGTCACTATGCTCTCGATTTCTTTTCCCCCAGACCTTGCTATCAAACTACTCAGATAGACGCACTGTTATTGCAACCTGCCTATAAGCTACCCCAGTTCTTGCATGGTGGCCCCGCAGTCTTTAAAATCCAAACTACATTAGCTGTAACTTTATATGAGGTTTGGGGGGAGTTGAAGAGACTGCTGGGATATGTGGCCATGGACTCGGACACCCCCCTTTGGGGTATTGCGGGGTTACATCACTTATTGGTAGTGAGTTTGGTCCTCTGTGGACTAGATTTGGGATTAATACTCTGGGACAATTGTATCATGATAACCAGCTGAAATCCTTTGCACAGTTACATGATGAATACGGCCTGCCACACAATCTTTTTTATTCTTATTTATGTACTAGGCATGCTCTTAGAGCCCAGTGGGGTGATAGAGCACCGATGATTGCTACATTCCCGTTACTCACTAGATTGATAACTCGTGAGCCTCTGAGACCTCTCTCTTTTATTTATCAATGGTTGGAATCTCGCATGCAATCTCAGGAGTTTCCCTCACAGAATAAATGGGAACTAGATCTGGGCCCATTGGAGGATTGGGAGTGGAACATGGCTAAGGAGGTGCCAGCTCAGGTGGCGACATAGACTAGGCATCAAATAATACAGTTGAATATTCTGCATAGAATTTACTATACACCAATCAGACTGTTTAAAATGGGGATCTCTGGTACTGACCATTGTCATCAGTGTGACAATGTTCGGGGCACATATTTGTATATGATCTGGGAGTGTCCTGAGGTTGGGAGATTTAGGTCGGAGATAATGCGTATTGTGACTCTGGTATTGGGAAGACCTGTTCCTGCAACTCCAAAGATTTGCTTATTGTCTATCTTCCCCGATGAGATTGAGGATGCTAATGACAAATCTCTTCTGCGTGAGCTCTTGGTGATGGCGAGAAAGGTGGTGGCCTTGAACTGGATGTCAGGCAGGGCTCCCGCTTGCAGGGCGTGGATTAACTTGGTTTCACAGTGTTTTCCACACTATAAATTAGTTTACCTACACCGAGGTACTCCGGCTAAGTTTGATAAGATCTGGGGACGGTGGCAGACCTGGTGGACAGCTAGAGCAAATACTACTGTAGCTCCCGGTGATGTATAACATCTTGGAGCGGATTGAATGGATTCGCGCTTACTTGCCATGTGGATGTATATGACATATACTTGTTGTACACCTTTGTGTCTGGCACCTATCTATAACGGGATCTTGTGGTGACACTGGCTGGTGGGTGGGGGTTGGGGGGAGCTGCGGGCTCGGGGGAGAGAGGAACTTGGACTGAGGGGTGTAGATTTAGCTTAGGTTAGTTGTTTGGGTTGAATTTTTATAAAAACCTCAGGTTAACTCTGTATGCCTTATTATTATGCTTATGTTCCTTTTATCTGTTATAAATGTTGCATATTCTTGCTGTACTTGACGGATTTTTCATGTACCTCTCTTCTTTGTATGTGTATAGAGAGATCTGATAATAAAATATATTTAAAAAAAATATATATTGTTATGAATATTTTAATATACTTCTAGAAAACAATTAGGGAAGATGTATTTGAGGTACTGCAAACGATATGTAATAAAAAAAAGCACTGCATATTATTCTTCCACTAATACAGTAAATTGAAGAAAACAGCTTAATTGATTACATATTGTCAAACTACTATTACTAAATTAAAAAGGGAATATTTTAATATGTAAATTCAATCTAGAAATATATATTTGTTACATGGAATTAAGTGCAACTGTTAAACAGTTTATTTTGCAGTTTTTATACAAGAACTCAATGGGGGAAATTCAAAGAGGTGATAAAGTGATGATGACTTCTCAGGGGAGATTCACTAAGCCGTGATAAAGAGGTGATAAAGTGGTGATAAAGTGGAGATGGCTTTTCCAGTTTATCACTTCTTCAGTTCCTATGTTATTCTTTAGAGCCTATTCACTAAGATCTCCAAAGTTTGACATCTTAGTGCATAAAATAACAAAGGGATTGAAGAAGTGATAACCTGGGGAAATAATCACCACTTTGGGGAAGATTCACTAAGCAGTGATAAAGAGGTGATAAGGTGGAGATGACTTCTCCAGTTTATCACTTTTTCAATTCCTATGTTATTCTTTGGAGTGTATGCACTAAAATGTATTCAACTTTGGAGATCTTTGTGAATAGACTCCATAGAATAACATAGGAAATGGAGAAGTGATAAACTGGAGAAGTCATCTCCATGTATCTCCACTTTATCACCACTTAGTGAATATCCCCATTATCACCTCTTTATCCCCACTTAGTGACTCTCACTCTTTATCTATATGTATTCAGATATTTTTAGTGTTTTCAAGTATAGCTTTGAAAAAGTAATTCAGGGTTGAAATCATGATGTGAAAGTCAAATGTTAATTGGCTTTGGTTCTTTAAGATCTTAAACAAGGTTTGTTGAAAAAATAATACCAACTATATGTTTTTACATTTATTAGCTGCCTTATTTGAAACTAATTAACATCTGACAAATTGATTGCATCCTATAATAATTGTGAGAATACGGATAACATAGCTTGTCAGAAAAAAGTTTAATAATGGTAACATATTTGCAACTTATAATAATCCCAAAATATATTTTGTAAAGAAATGGAAGTGGATCTGTCACATTAAGTTAAGTTGCTTTGAATGTGGACCAATCACCTTAACCCCTTAAGGACTGGCCAATTGCACGTGCAGCCGGCACTTAAGGACCACTGACAATTTATTTTATTTTTTTTGCAATTCCGTTTCAGGACCCCCCGAGTGCAGGAGTAAGGGGAGCCCTGAATTCCATGATGGTCCTGGCATGTCATGGGTCCTTATGGATCCTTAAAGGGTTAAAACAAGTTTTGTTTCTTCTACAGAGAATTAACATTTACCTATATGTTCCCCTAGCCATTTCCCTGTATAATAAGTAGTATGATAGTTAGTTAATGTGAGGTCAGATTTATTACTTGCTGTGCTATTATAAACAACCCCTGCGATTCATCCATAGCAGATATATTACAGAAACTAATTAGCATAAAATGCCACTGGCTAATAAAGGTTTATTTCTCCAAAACTATTTAAATGAAAAACAAATAGCTAGCAGAAGATAGAGGGATATTTTAATTATCTTTTAAAGGCATCAACTGTTAAATGAAGGATATGATTTGTGTATTCTGACAACGCTAAAACTAAATTTTTTTTGCTAACTAAATTGAGAAAGGAGGAACTGATAGGGTTAACAAGCCTTTATGAAATGAACAAAATTAATGAGAAATTGTATTAAATAAGTATTGCCATCTAAATATATCTTAGAAGCTCTGGATGCATGTGGGGAAGATTCTACTGCCTACCATGCAGATACTTCTCTACTGCCGAAGATTCACTCCTCAAAGAAAGAGACATAAAAAAAGTAGTACAAACAAAAACAGGTGTGCTCTCAGATATGCATATTCCATCACACATAATATAAATGTAAGACATTTACAATGAATGATACACCTCTTGGAAAGGCTGACAATTGTTTTAGAGCTTCAATGGTTAACCTGCCCCTGTACAGGTATTCTCCGCAATCATCCAGAACTGCTGTAGTTCTGAAATTATTCTGATGTTTTCTGTAATTATTGGCTGACTTTCTAGCAATGTACTGCTACTTAACTGCTCACTGGGAACAGATTAAGCCAAGTGTAAGGTTAGTACAAGAGGTTTCATGCACGTGTAGCCTTGAACATACCTCAGAAGTGACCATAATATATTACTTGTGTAGTGGGGAAAAATGAAGGTGAGGTAAACATTTCTTTTGAATGGATAATAAATGTTCCCAATCCCCCAACCTCTTCAGGTAATATGTTTTTTGAATTAGTGGCTAACGAGATTTGCTGGAAAACAGTTCCTATTGTGCTTGGCTGCCTATTCCAAAAACAGTTGGATGGCCACACACACACACACACACACACACACACACATTCAAGCATTCACTATCACTCACTCGTGTTAGCATGATCATGCATTCATACATGCACACATTTTTACTTGCACACATTCACAGTACCATTAGAACACATCTGGACACATACAAACATTGCACATTCAATCCAACAGGCATGCACAAGAAGAATGAGGGCTGAATATGCAATATATGACAGGTTAAATACTCATGCAAATTATTCTAACATTTAAATTCCACTGTGAATATCAACTGACAGTGGAATTTAAATGTTAAAATAATTTGCTTGAGTATTTAACCTGTCATGTATTGTGTATCCAGCCTTCATTCTTACGGCTGAAGAAGCAACCTAAGGGGTTATGCACTAAGTCATAAAAAGATTTCAAAAGTTGGGGAAATCTTAGTGCATTGGCTCCATAGAATTACATAGGGCTTGAACAAGTGATATCACTAGAGAAGTCATCTCCTCTTTATCACCTCTTTATCATGCTTTCATGCATCTTGACTCTAGTGTCTTGGAAGCTTGAATCCTAGAGCTACTCATCCATTAATGGCATCACTTTACTCTACTTGAATCATCTTGCTCATACCTGGTTAGGAAGAGTTGATGAAATGCAAAGGACAATATGTTTTCTGCTTATAAATTTCCACATCAAAGGCATTTTAGTATTTCTCCCTGAAATGTGTGTACTTGCAAGCATTAACTAGATAATAATACTATACCTTACTAAGTTTTTTTATCCAGTATGATCTTAGAGATGTCTTTAACATATTACTTTTATAGCATCCAATAATTAAATGTAAATAGGAGTATTTTAATAAATGATAGTTTACCATTAATCATTGTAATTTTTACCCTCAACATTTAAGCATTGTATCTGGTTTAGACTGGACACAAAGTACATTAAGTACCACTGAAGTCTTCCATGTACATAATGTCCAAGTCTTGAAATTATTACATTCTTTTAGCGTTATCATTTTGTTATATCTTCGAGTAAAGTACAAATATTAATATTTATACAACTATTTCATGGCACTCAAATGCTTATTTTTAATCTATTGAACTGGCAGCTGTCCTTTACGTACATAAATTCAACATGTGTGTTTGAAAACGTCTACTGACAAAGGTTAATAAGGGTGGGGAATATCTTGCTGGGAAAATGGCCTGTGCACAGCATTGAGTGAAATGAGTTTTACTGTTTTATTTTATTAATATTGCCTAAATATTATTATTTATCTTATGAATGCATCAATGGAATATGTTGGGTCCATAATATATCCTATATAATAATTCGCTAAAACGTGTGTAACGACGAAGTCATGCGCAGTAGAGACTGCTGCGCGTGTTGCAGTCATACGCAGTAGAGACTGCCCGCGCCGCAGCTGATACAGAGCTGGACGCTCCTCTACTGCGCATGACTGCCCTGCTACCGGCTGGCAGTGGCACTGTGGCCCGTGTAACAGGCTCTTCAACTAGTAAAATAAGAAATGGTTAACAAAGCCATATCACATGGAAAAAGTATTTCTAAGTATTGTTGAAAGTACACATCCTGAAGCATTAAAAATCTGTGTGCCATATGTATAAAGGCAAAAGGGCTTCAAAACTGTGACAAAAAGTTATATGCAAAATGTTGGGCACCCCTGACCAATTCTATGTGAAAAGAAGTTAACAAAAACTCAGCTGCAAACAAATTAAACTTGGCATATTTCTGCATATTGTAATTCTCAGTTATAATTTATCTGCTAAATTTAACAGACTGAAAAAAATGGAAAAATGTAGCTTTTGTAACAGTTTGGAGACCCTTCCAGTTAATTCACTAGTGTTATTTTTTTGTAAGATCTCAGAAATTAATTAAATCATTAGACCATAATCTAAGATAGGTGATTACAGAACATAGTAAATTCCTTGATTATTTAAACCTCTCAGGGTGTTGTGCTTACTCGCAAAAAACTTGAGATGACTTCCCCAGTTAGATCTTTTCTCCAATTCCTATATTATACTATGGAGTATGTGCACTAAGATCTCTTGCACTTGGGAATTCACCTTCTGTTCATCACCTCTTTCTCCCACCTTAGTGCATCTCCCCCATTTTCTCCTCTAAGCTGCTCACTGAGGATCAGAAAATAAAGTTAAAGGATATAAAAAGATATCTAAATGATTCCTGCTTACAATTTTCACTGTCCATAATGTCATTAAGAAATGGAACTCAAAGTGATAGAAATACTTTGTTTTAGGTTTATTTTATTTTGTAGGCATTAAAAAATCATTAAGAACATATTAGTCTTATCTCTCAAACCTTTATGGTTTGAGAGATATTCGCAAGCAAAGTTTCCTCCTCAGTGATGTCAGCACTCTAGCTGACAGATTTGGAATCCGGTCTGCAGGCCAGCAGAGGCTCTTCAGCAGAGTCGAGATTGCAAAATATAAAAATAACTATTTAATTGGAATGGTGTACAAAGTGTGCCTGGTTTGCAAGCACACTTTGTACACCATTGCAATGAAGTAGTTATTTTTATATCTTGCTATCTCAGCTCCGCTGAAGAGCCGCCGGCTGGTCTGCGGACCGGATTCCAAATCTGACAGCTAGATGGCAGACTTGACTGTTTTAGTCAGTGAGGGGGAAACTTTGCTTGGGAATATCTCTCAAACCTTAAAGGTTTGAGAGATAAGACTAATATCGTTATTAATGATTTTTTAATGCTTACAAAATAAAATAAACCTAAAACGAAGTATTACTATCACTTTAAGGGGAACTGTTAAAGTCAAGACAAGGGGCTCAATACTATTAACTACTCTAAATGCATCATTAGGGGGTCAAAGGAGTTCTGGAAATTATACACACAGTTGTACCGTCGGAATCCTATTGCTTGGCCATCATCCACAGCAATGAGCATTGGTCACAAAAAAACATGTTGTGGTCTAATACTTGTTGCAGCTTTTTGTTTCCACAAATCACACTAAATAACACTAAGGAAACTACCCAACGCTAGATATTTGATACAGTATCAAACATTGAGAGGGAGCTAAAAACACCGTCACCCTCCCAAACACTAACCCTACCCTTGGCCCTACACTACCCCTAACATTAACAATAAAGTCAAACAATACTAGCCTTAACACTATCCTATCACTGGTAACCCACAGCTGTAACACTGACCTGTAAGTCTGACAGTATGATCTTCATCACCCTGCAAAAAGAAGAAAAAGAGATACAGGGCTCAGGGAACATCTAAGTACATAAATGCACATTTTTTAGCCTACTGAAGGGACTGGTAACCCCGAAACACGTTGCTTTTAGAATGCTACTTTTCAGAATCACTTTTATGGGCTTCTGGTATCCGTTAGATTTGAATTTTTTATTGATCGAGATTTCCAGATTTCATATATAAAGGAGCATGGAAGAAAGGCAGAATTGGGATTGGCCGAGTCTGTTGGACTGCCTGATTAATTACATGCTTTGGAACAAAGAATAATCAAGTAAGCTTATATAGGTGGGGGCCTTTTTTTATACACAAAGTATCAGGTGTATCATATTATTGTTGGCTTATCTAGTCACATAGAGATACACTGTGTATCCCATACCCATATATACCGGTATATGAAGAAACCATATTTTAGATTTTGTGTATGCATTAATTCTACCCCACAGCCAGTTTACTAGTATCGATTGTCCTGGCTCCTTTTCCCCATACTACATATACCTATATCCAGTTCCTTTATTATTTTTATATGATTTATAAGTATATGTTGTGAATAAAAACTAATCTTAGATGTTTCCTGTGTTCCGTTTCTCTTTTTTCTTCTTTTTGCATTTTAAATACCCTGTGAGGATTCTGTGTTTCGATTCAGCTGCACAGTGAATCAGACACTCTACTATTAATCATCTTAAGGTTAGAAAGCCATTGCACATGACTATTTTATCTGATTGACTTTTCATCCATAATCTGACAATGCTAATATAAGACCGATCCATTCCATCTCCATTACCGGACAAGATTTTTACTGGCCTGGTCTAATTGTACATCCGATCACATAAGACTTTTTGGACTGATATATTGTATATTTTTTATATATTGGATAGCTTGCCTGCCCTGTCAAGGCACTCCAGATTCAGGCAAATCACTATCTGACTGCAAAATGTGAAGATGCATTTAGTATAATGCAGTTAAAACAGTGATTCCACCTTAACTCTACTGTGATCAAAACCCTTGTGAGGGAAATTAAAGAAGCTTTTGTACCTTCTGTAATACAGCTATCACATTTTTTGGGGAGCTACCATCCAAGAGAGGAGGAGTCAAAATCTCCCAAAATACTTACAAAAAGTATAAAGCATACAGGTTCCTGGTGAGCTCAAAATAACTTTTATTAATAGTGTTCAATTACTTTACACTATACCCAACTGTTTTATTTTTAGCAAGTCATAAGTTGCTTATTTGTAAAACTCAGGATATGAACAGCAGGCAGCCTCTTTTTGTTTACTTGTTATAGTTATCAAAATATTGTTCTTACAGCTCTACTGACTATATACATATATAACTAATTGATAACTATTAATGAAAGCTATTTTGAGCTCACTAGGAATACTTTTTGCATGTATTTTGGGAGGCTTGACTCCTCCTCTTTTGGTTGGTAGCTCCCCAAACAGGGTGATAGCTGAACTAGCGAATCTTTGCCGATATTCTGAGGATCTCCCTGTGGCTCCTTATGGAACCAGAGGATAATTTTCTGGATCTGCTAAAGAGCACAGACAGCAGATGCCCTCCTGTAACCATTTCAGTGTCATAGGGATGTGCATTGCATACCTCTGACACATTGAAAAGGTAGAAAAGCTTTAGTAACAGTTGAAGATGAGAGGCAGTAATACATGAATCCCACCCAAAGAATTCAGGTACTGTTTGCATATGAAACATATAGCTGCATGGAGACATGTTACTGCACATAATATAATAATTTTGTTGCACACAAGCTATGCTAGTTCCTAAGCTGCTCCACTGGCATCTCCTCACATCACCAGCTTGCACAGTGTGTCTGGTAATGTGATGTTATGTGATTTCACCAAGAGGTGCAGAATACACACCCCTTCACCCCTTTGCCTTTCTCCCACCCTCCTCTTTCACTCACCACCCATTCACCCATTCATAGTGCCCCTTCCATTGTCCCCTTTGCCATTCAGCTTGTCCTTACACACCCATGTCTGTTCCACATTCTAATGTAACTGTCTAGCTATTACTCATAGGAATTATGTAATTGAAAGGATGTTCTAAAGAGGGAGAGATGGGGCTTTAACCCTTTGAGTGCCAGTGAAATCCACAAAGCATTGCTCTGAATCAGTGAAAGGGGGAGGTAGAAGGAGGGTGAAGGGGCAAAAGGCAGGGAAAGAGAATGTGTGTATTCTTCAATGCTTGCTGAAGTCATATCCCCTAACATTGCCAGGCACATTGTGTAAGATGGTGATGTGAGGGGACCTATTTCACAATGTGAAGTAACAGGTATCTCTCTCTGTTCAGCTATGTGGTTCCAGACAAACAGTGACTGACATCTTAAGTTGGAGTACTGTGTTAATGAGTCCCCTATCTTCCCTCTTATCTTCAGTTGTTACTACAACTTTTCTACCCTTTCAATATTACAGGGGTTCAATGCACATCCATATGGAACTGAAAGGTTTGTGGCACTGTAGTCTCAGCACATCCTCTCTGCTTCCTCAGTGGGAGAGCAGAGACAATATATTAAGACTGGGGTTGTCAAATTGCTGGTGATATGTAAGGGAGGGGATCCATTTCACATTGTCAGCAGTTCGACAACCCTCCATGCTAATCAGAAGCTAATCCCCATCTCCCCTTGCATCCCTAATTCTTAGTGCATATTTCAATGTATGTCTCCATTGCCAGACATACACCTTCAAAACACTGACCCTTAGTGTAGTTCCCCCAAGCATTGGTCAAACCTTGACTGAGCTGTAGCCATATTTTTGGTTCTGCATATTTATTACAAAAGTAGTCAAGAAGTAAAGTTATCCTGATTTATGTAAAGACAAATCCTTAACAAAAGACTCACACACATGTACACTAAGACCTGGTAGTTCTCCAGTGTATCCTAGCTAAATGCTACAATATTATAACGTATTCAAAACATTATTTGATTATACCACTGCTAGAGATGTTTTGGATAAAAGAAGGCAGGCTTCCATTCTGTAATAACTAAATAAACATATGTGTATCCAAAGTTGATTGCAACAAATAGGCATTTATTTTAGAATCATGTAGATTTGTAAAGTATAACCTTTTATTAAAATAATGCATTAAAAGTATATACAAATGTGAATGCAAAATATCTTTAAATTTACATGTTCCTATCTACAGGGGTCAATTATATTAGTGAATCTAGTAGTGGTTGAAATCCCAGGAGTGAATGCAAATTTAATAGCTTACTTTCATTTGGAGCATCTGATTATAAAGCATAGCAGTAATGTGTTGACAGTGAAAAACCATAAGAGATGTGCTAAAAGGCTGCTGACTGCTAAAAAAATTTTAGCACTTGTCTTTATATGTATTGAACTATGGAAATGCATTTATTTTATTCTGTCTCATTTCAAGCGGAACTACAACTCAATAAGAATATTGCCCCACATAATTGCCCATCTGGAGACTAGCTGCTCAGTAGCGCTAGTCGCCAGAATTATTACCAGATTAAAGAGAATTCGCTATTCTTCCTGGACTGACAGCAGAACGGAGTGCGGACATCTTGCCATAGTGATGTCCATGCACATGCGCTGTCAGTCCCTTTTGGAGCCGAACGGCTCCAAGCAATGCCTCCTAGACCCGGCTGAGACTGACAGCACAGTGGCTTTCAATAATTGTAATTTAACATTTGGCAATGATGCCATATTAGCCATCATTTATTTTACATTAAGTTTATTATTTATTTATTTTTTTGAAATGGACAGTGAAATAATGCAAGGGTACTCTCAGAACTTGAGGAAGGCCACAATAAGACTGAAACTTTGACAATGAATGTATAATTTTTCACAGTTTACATATGTTTATATGTTTTATATGTGTTTGGTAACTTTTTTCTGTCAGGGTTAATTTATTAAAAGTTAATGTTCCGTGCCTTTAAGCGCGCTTTTCCCGCATAGACGCCATTGCTCCTTTACTCTCTATGGGTTTACACAGGGACGTATCGCTGGAACCGCTTGTCACAGCGACTTCAGAGTGGGCCCATTTTGTTGGTCTTCCCTTGCTCTATCATCCGGTTGCATGATTCGGTGTGTTGGAGGTCTGGGGGGGCTTCAGGCACTGTTTTGAGGTACTTCTGAGAAAAACTACGTTTCCCATGAGCGCTTGTTTCGCGCCTGTTTTCTGATTGGCTCCCGTCGCGGCAGCCATTTTGTGAGTTCTTCCCAGCGAGTATACTACGCAGGGACCGAGCCTTCTCTCTCTACTCCGCAGATTAACCCTTTGCTTGCCAGATAAGTTTAATTTTAAGCATTTCTGGGGTGAATATTTAATCTTTCACACTTCAATTGGGTGATTCTTGTTAGTGGAGTATATCTGACGCTGTGAGCATGTCTACTCCACTGGAGTCAGGGGCTAGACCCAAGACTAAGGAGGCTGGGGTGTCAGTTTCCCCCATTGCATTTTGCTCCTCTTGTCACTCTGGGCTGCCTAGAGAATTTTCTGGTCATTTATGCCCAAAATGTGCGGAAGGCCGTGACAGCAACCCAGGGCTTTCCAGTCACGCCATTGAGCCAACATGGGTGAAAGAGTTCAAGCTGCCACTAGGGATCTCAGATCCACTGTTCAGCTCTTTCCCTCTCAGGTGCAGGGGGCTCTTCAAGTTTGGCAGACCCCCTCCACTGTTAGGACCACCCTGCCCAAGCCACAGGGTGCTCCTGATATGTCTGATTCTTCTGAGGAAGAACTATTACAGGATTCCGATGCTGAGGAAGGCACTGTTATTGAGTCTACCAGGTCTATTGGTGACCCCTTTGAATGTGACCCTGAACTCTCCGCTGAGGGTTTGATCAGGCCTGTGCTAACCACTCTCAACCTTCCTTTGTGTCAGGAATCTACTCATGATCCAACTGACGTTTTTCAGAAACCCTCTAAGGCTGTTATATGTTTTCCTACTAATCCTACTCTTGCACGTTTAGTCTCTGATGCATGGAGAAATCCTGATAAATCCTCTTCTGTATCTAAAAAGTTTGCCAAACTTTACCCTTTTCCTGAGACTGAACTGGCTAAGTGGGTTCATCCTCCTAAAGTGGATGCTCCAGTTTCTAGGTTGTCTAAATCTACTGCCTTGGCTGTATCTGATGCTTCTGCCCTGCAAGATTGGACGGATAAAAAGTTAGAAACTTGTCTTAAGTCTATTTTTGCTTCTATTGGCACTGCAATGCGTCCAACCTTTGCAGTGGCGTAGGTTAACCGGGCCATTGCGGTCTGGACTGAACATCTTACTGAGGCGGTTCACCAGGATGCGCCAGTGTCTGAGCAGTTACAGCTTCTTGCTAATATATCCGAAGCTCAAAATTATGTTTCTGATGCTGCTTTTGATGCTGTGTGCATGATGGTGAGGGCCTCCACTTCCTCTGTGGTGGCTAGACGTGCTCTTTGGCTGAAAATTTGGTCTGCTGACACCGCTTCTAAGAAAGCCTTGCTTTCATTACCCTTCCAAGGGACCTTACTGTTTGGATCTGAACTTAGATGATTAGTGAGGCTACTGGTGGTAAAAGTACTCTTCTACCATCAGTCTTCAAAAAGAAGTTTCCAGCCAAACGCAATCGGTCCTTTCGTTCCTTCCAAACTGAGACACGCTCTGCGTCCCAGACGGGTCCGTCCTCTGCGCGCTCCTCCTCCAAGCCCAAACAGTCCTGGAAGCCCAAAGTTGCCCCCAAGGCCAAGACCTCCAAGACTGCTTCGGCAAGACTCACCGAACTCGGGTCCGCATCCGGCTGTAGGTGGATGTCTCCACATCTTTCACCAGATTTGGGAGGAGTCAGTGGCGGACCCTTGGGTTATTCAGGTGGTATCAGAGGGATACAGGATCCCTTTCTCTTCCTCCCTTTCGGTTCCATTTTACTCGTCCTTCTCAGGAGCCTACAAAAAGACATCTGGTCAACGACGCTATTCAGGATCTTTTGGACAAGGAAGTCCAATATTATACAATACAACCTGTTCATTGTGGCCAAAAAGGACGGGGGTGCCCATCCTATTTTGGACCTCAAGGATCTCAATTCCTTTGTTGTGAGTTCCCACTATCGTCAAGAATCACTGCGTACTGTGATAGCAGCTATGTCTCCAGGGGAGTTCCTTGCCTCCCTGGACCTTCAGGATACATATCTTCACATCCCTATCCACCCAAAGAGCAGGAGGTATCTCAGGTTTGCCTGTCACAGTGGCCACTTTCAGTTTTCAGCTCTTCCCTTTGGACTGACTTCAGCTCCTCAGGTTTTTCAGAGAGTCTTGGGTGCGCTGATAGCTGTGCTCCATGGAGATGGTGTCAGAGTAACGCCCTACATGGACGATCTGCTAATGAAAGCTTCATCTGCGGAGATCCTTCACCAGTAGGTTCAGATGTGCATCCAGACACTCAACCGCCACGGATGGATCGTGAATCTGGACAAATCAGACTTGATCCCATCTCAACAGATCCTTTTCTTGGGTCTCCTGTTCGACACTCAGCAGTGCATGGTGTTTTTACCGGAAGAAGTGGCTCATCAGATTGCTCTCCGTGTATCCAAGATCCCTGAACTCGAGAGGGTTCCAGTGCCGAAGTTGACTTCTCTGGTGGGGAAGTTAATTTCCTCTATAGAGGCAGTACCGTTTGCCATGGCACACACCAGGGAGCTTCAGAGATTTGTGATCCAGATGTGCAAGACTCATCCAGATCATCTGCATCTGTCAGTCTCTCTTCCTCCTCATGTCGAGCTGAGCTTGGAATGGTGGTTGGACCTGTCTCATCTCCTGAAAGGGTGGTCATTTCAGGTTCCCTATTGGACCACAGTCACGACAGATGCCAGCTTCCGGGGATGGGGGGCAGTCTTGGGTCGTTTCAGTGCTCAGGGGAAATGGGGACTGGAAGAATCTCTCCTCTCCATCAATGTGCTGGAACTTCGTGCCATCTTTCTTGCCCTGAGACACTGGGAATCTCAACTGGAGGATTGTCCAGTCAGAGTGGAGTCCGACAACGCCACCGCAGTGGCCTACATCAACAGACAAGGCGGCACAAGAAGTCTCACCGCTTGGTTAGAAGTCAAGGCCATCTTATCTTGGGCGGAAGCTCATGTTCCCGTCATTTCAGCGGTACACATTCCAGGCATAGACAACATCATGGCAGACTTTCTCAGTTGTCACACAGTCGACAGCGGAGAGTGGGCGCTTCATCCAGAGGTGTTTCACCTTCTAACCCAGATGTTGGGGGGTACCTGTAGTGGATCTGATGGCGACCAGACACAACAGGAAGGTTCCAGTGTTTTGCTCTCGGTGGAGGGACCCACTTGCTCTGGCGGTGGACGCATTGTCAATCCCTTGGGAATTCTCCCTAGCCTACATCTTCCCTCCTCTGTTGATCAGAGTCATCCAGAAGCTGAAGGTGGAGCATTGTCCTGTCATCCTAATCACTCCGAATTGGCCTTGTCAGTCCTGGTATCCGGACCTGCTGGCCATGTCAGTGGCGGATCCCTTCCCGCTCCCTGCCCGTCTAGATCTGCTACTTCAAGGCTACCTGTGGAAGGAGGATGTTCAGCATCTCCATTTGATGGCTTGGAGGTTGAATCCTCAATTTTGAAGAAGAAAGGATTTTCCTCTTCTGTGGTGTCTACGATGCTTAGAGCTCGCAAGCCTGTGTCCTCCGAGATTTATCATCGCATATGGTCAACTTTTGTTGCATGGTGTGCTGATAAGGATCTATCTCTCTTCCCACAGTCCTGGCCTTTTTGCAGGATGGGGTTGAAAAGGGACTGAGTTCACTCAAGGTTCAGACTTCTGCTCTGTCTGTATTTTTCCAGGAACGCATTGCCATTCTTCCTGATGTTAAAGGTTTCTTCCAAGGTGTGGCTCATGTTCGGCCTGCCTTCAAGAGTTCAGCTCCCCAATGGGACCTCATTTTGGTGCTGGGGGGTTCTTCAGAGACCCCCGTTTGAATCCTTGGCTTCCATTCCTTTACGTCTTTTGACCTGGAAAATGGACTTTCTTTTGGCTATTGTATCAGTTCGCCAGGAGGCGGAGTTACAAGCTCTGTCTTGTAAACCTCCTTACCTGGTGTTCCACAAGGATAAGGCTGTGCTCCGCACTTCCACGGAGTTTTTACCCAAGGTTGTCTCTGAGTTTCACATAAAATGGGAGATTGTGGTGCCCTCTTTCTGTCCTAACCCTTCCTCTGACAAGGAGAGGGATCTCCATTTGTTGGATGTTGTGCGTTGTCTTAAATTTTATGTTCATCGCACTGATTCTATCAGGAAGTCTGACGCTCTGTTCGTCATTCCTGAGGGGCCTAGGGCAGGGAGACTGGCATCCAAGGTGTCTATTGCATCTTGGATAAAATGTACCATTCGTGAAGCCTACAAGTTGCGGAATAAGCACGTTCCCTTCAGGGTTACTGCTCATTCCACCAGATCAATTGGGGCCTCTTGGGCCTATAAAAATCAAGCGTCTGCTGATCAACTGTGCCGGTCGGCCACTTGGTCCTCTGTGCACACATTCTCGAAGCACTATCGTGTAGATGTGCTGGCCTCGGCTGATGCCAGCTTTGGGAGAAAGGTCCTGGAGGCAGTCCTCTGTGGTTCTCAGTGCTTCCTTACTGTTGAGCCCTGTTGGCTCTAGTTCAGTGTGCTGTTATAGTTCAGGGGGTTCGTTTTTACCCCTGGTTGGTGTCCGTTGACACTTCTGTTGTTGGGCTCTATGATTAATTGGTTCGTAGGAGCTCTGGTGACTTTGGGGCCTTGCGCCTGGTCCTTGCCTTCTTCCCGCCTCTGGGAAAGCTCAATGTTTGTACATCCCACTGTACCAGTAACCTGTATTGGACGACAGTGAAAATAGGATTTTAGTCTTACCTGTTAAATCCTTTTCACTTAGTCCATACAGGTTACTGGTCTCCCACCCTGTCAAGGGACCATGCTTGGCTCTCCTGTGGCATTCAGTGGGAGACCTTTGGGGCATGCTCAAATGAGTCTTCCTTTTCCTTCTTATCTCTGGTCAGTATCTGTGTCTCAAATCATTTTGGCTTGTTCTGGCTGAGGGCAGCTTAAGAGGGAGGGGAGGCTCCACCCCCTGCATACATTTAGAGAAATGTTCCTGCCTACTTAAAGGGGCGGATCACCTCCCACTGTACCAGTAACCTGTATGGACTAAGTGAAAAGGATTTAACAGGTAAGACTAAAATCCTATTTTCTAGCAGCTACACAATTCATTTCAAATAAAATTGCAACATATAAATATTTGCACTTGATTCACAGGGAATTTTCTACTGGTATTTGTCCACTGCTCTGTTATCAGTGTACTGTATTACTTATGAGAGATTTAATGTTTTCATGTTCCTTTGGCACAGAATTAGCTGTAAACTGAAGGCTTGAATGAGCCATAACAGCAAACGGTTTGACTTCTCAGAGAAGGCTAAATTCCCAGCTAACCATATTTGTTATATAGTTTACTTCCAATGTAAAAATAAAACTGAACAAATATCAACATTTGCTTTAATTTTATTTTCCATATATTTAATATGTGCTTTTCATGGATCATGTTCACATCCTGTCAGCATGAAATGAAAACTTATTTGAACATAATTCTGTATTTTCTGTATTGCTTTTTGTGATTATGTTCAATCAACCTTTATCAAAACTGGTTTACAGTACATTTGAGACAACTTCTAACAAACAGGGAGAAACCAAATCAAATAAAATTACAGCATCAGTAATGTAAATTGAGATCCCCGTGAGTACATTCATCCCTACATTCAGCTGAACAGTTGTTTTGTTCTTTCCATAATTCATCTTTTGCCATAAAGTATTTAGGTAGCATGAACAATATTTGTGATATACAAAATACTACAGCAAATCATTTAATGTAATGATAATAATAAATATATATTACTGTTATTGTGTGACACTGTGTGCAAATATTGAAAGTATGCAAATAAAATCTGATATGAATTAGTGCATTTTCTTCCACAAAAGTTACTACAAATGTAGAATTTTAAGTAAGATATGTATAGCATATATTTGTTCTTTATCTGTTTATCAAAAAACATTACACATGCTTACATGTGTGAATTTCTGGTTTATATTCAATCTTTTTAAATATGAGTAATGAATTGCTGATGGATGCTTCATTCTTTTAGGTAAGGAAAAAATGTTATAGAGCTTTTCCTGATGAGTACAATGGAACTCCCAGTGCTGTCAGTTATTTTAGTAAAATGTAGTTCACATATTCAGGAAGTAAATGTACAGTGCATTCACTTCCTGATAGTTCTAACTGACAGGAAGTGACTCAACAGTTTATACACATTCTATGGAGTGTATGTCACTGACTTTTCTCTCCATTAGAATGTAACAGAATTTTTAATTTAAATTTGACCACTAGAGAGCACTGCTAATGTAAAAAAAAGTGTCTTAAACTGTAGTAACTCTGGAAATATGCATCTTTCAGCAGTGAGAGTACCTTTATTTTACTCAACAAGAAAACCCTACAATATATTTTTTTTCATTAAAAAAGTTTAATGCTCCTCTAAGTATTGCAGTGAAGTTTCAGTTTTATATGAATGTCCATTTATAAAACATTTGGGGCTCGATACTATTACCACCAGTAAAACTGCTGGTAGTGGTAAAAAAAAGACAGAGCAATAAACCGACCTATGTACCTCAGCTATTCTATAGCTGGTGCGGTACATGGAACAACCAGTGTTGATGACCAAATAGTACAAATTGTGAGAACCTCAAAGGAAAAAAGGCAACTCTAGTTATTTGACAGTGTCAAACAATGATAGTAAGCTCAAAACAGTCACCTTCCCCCAACCTCCCATACGCTAACCCTAAACAATCCCTAACATGAATACTTAAATAATACTACACCTAACACTATATACACCAGAAATGTAACACTTACCGGTCATCCACTGTCCGTCTTCTTTAACCTTCTGTCTTCTTTTCTGTTTTTTTCTCTTCAATCTTTTTTTTTTTTTTAAAAATCAGTTCTGTATTTAAAACAATAAATTAATAAAGTCACCCAAAGATGCCACAGTTAACCCTTTGAATGCCAAAGGGGTACCACACTTGTGCTCAAAGAGATTAAAATGTGTGGCATCTTATTTTTCTTTTTGCTTCAAAAATATATATTTTTTTAATTTCCTTGTTTTTTTTAAATAATACTGGCCAATGTGCCCCCTTACCACCAACTCTATCACCGCTGGTGGCAGCAGACATGTAAAGTGGAAGATCTCCACCCCCCTTTTGAACGTCTCGGCCCTTTGCCCAAGTCAGACTGCAAAAATTTTGAACAGAGACTGGCTTTTATATGTCATAGGGATAGTATTGCATCACAAAAAAGGCAGATCTAATTAATCTTCATAGTATTTGGGCCATGTTGAATGTTATTTCAATGCTGTCAGAATTGTAGTTCAAGAGTAATTGAATGATAAAGTATCCCCCTCCCGCCCCTTTTACCTATTGTAATCCACCTCCCCTTAGATGTGGAATCTGGTCCCTTGACCAGACAGATCACAGCAAGGGACAATATTCTTACTGTGAGCATAAGGAAAACCCTGCCCCCCCCAACAGGTTTGTAAGGTTTTTCCTTATGCTCACTGAAGATTGTCCTTCTCTGTGATCCATCTGGACAGTCTTGCTGTGCTGATGTTAGCGGTGTTACATCAGGGGTTGGATTATTCAATTACTCTTGAACTACAACTCAGTCAGTATTGAAATAACAATCTCCATGGCCCAAATACCATGATGATTAATTGTGAAACATTACTATTCCCTTTAACCCTTTAAGGACCATTGACATAGCAGAACCATCACGCTGGTCCGGCACTTAAGGACCAGTGACGGTCCTGGCACGTCACATACTTTTACTCACCACACTCACGTGGGATGGCACGTCAAAGTTTCCTATCTGGTCCTTAAAGGACCGCACACCCTGGGACCGCTGGTCCTTAAGGGTAAAGAATAAGATGGCCGGGACCCCACTGGACATCAAGATTACTAGTAAGTTTTTATTTGTTGAGACATGTTAACTCTTGGTTGAATGCATTGCATACCCCACTGGCACTCATAAGGCTAAGCACTTTGTCAATTTATGATTGTATGTGGATTCACCTTTATGGACTGAGAGTTTATCCTACAGGATGATTATATGATTCTTGCACATTTGTGTATTAGGCATATTCAGGAACTATCTGGATCATTATGTTTTAAATGATTTTAATTCTGTGATCTGTCATTTTTGTGTATTCAATAAACATTTATATTTTTTTGTAATAGAGAAGCAGCAGCAGGGTGGAAGAGATATTGATGGCCTTTTTAGCAGAAACTGAGAAGAAATGGGAGACAGGGATGAGGATGGGCATCACCACCACCAACACTAGCAATTAACTTTGGGAATGTGAGTATTTTGCAACTGCTCTAATTCCTTCTGCTGCTGAGATGCAAGTGCAGTAGAATGCTGAAGAGCAAACTATTGTGCCACAGACCACCATGGACACAATGATGCGGGACTAGGACAGGTTCCACTTGCCAGCAGTAGCAATACTCCTGGTAAGGGATGGGTGAAAATTTTTGCCTCAAACTGAAATCAGCTCTTTTTCTCTTTGTAGCCTAACTCATTCCATTGAAATCAATGGGAATAATGAAGTTACACACAACACATAACAAATATTATTTTATTTTCCCAAAGGCATAATATAAAAGGGGCATGAGGGTGTCTGTGTTGGTGGGATGTAGAGAAAGAAAAAGATTAACAGGGACTTTTTTTTGGGGGGGGGTTGTTTACTGGGATTGTACTGGGATTGGGGACGGTTAATCCAAAATAAATCCTAAATATATATTAAAAAAAAAAGACATGGTATAAAAGGGGTCTGAGGAGGGTGCCTGTGTTAATGAATGAATCAGTTGAACAGGGAATTTGTTTTGGGGGGGTTCTCGACTGGTATTGGGGAGGCAGTTAAAAAAATAAATAAAAATAAGAAATATGTATTTAAAGTGATAGAGACAGGATCCCCGTGACATAAGCTGCCTCTGGGGTGGACTGATACTTGACTTGATAGAGTGTGTCATGGAGGATTTATTATTAGAGGCCCAAGCCCTGAGGAAACATTGATTTGTAGGACTTAGACTTATTAGAACTTTTTCAAAGCGCAAGCCAGCAAGTCATGTTGGCCAGTGATCACTGGCCATTGTCAAGTGTGCTCCTCCTGAGTATGAGTCCATAATTCCGGAATTTGCAACTGTTGCTGCTATGTTTAAGCAACAGGTTGATTAGGCAGCTGAAAAGGAATGGGATCAACAATAGCAGTAACATGGACGATGGATGATGATGGTTCCACTTGCCACTGCTATCATGTGTGTGTAGAATAGAAATGTTTCCCTTGAGAGCAGGAACTGTGTCTCTCATCAGCAACTGTAATGTGCACAGTGTGTGTGTGTGTTGTAAATAACATCTGGGGGCGCAACTGTATCCAAACACCATGACACCTGAAACCAAGTACTGCCACTGTCACTGTATCCCTTTTGCAGACCCACTAAGGACACATGACAACTTGCTGACAGTTTAATAGTAATGATGAACCCTCCCTGCCAGCATCCTAGCATATTCTGTGGGATAGAATCTCCTCAGATGCCGCTTGAAGCCCTGGTTGTGATTCTCCTCCATCACACTTGCATGTTTGGTCAGTGTGGCTATCATTTGGCAGGGAGGTAATGATGAAAAAGTTGGATTGGCAGAAGATGTAGTTGTTACTCTAGAGGAAGAAGGTGATGGTGAGCTAGTTGTTCCACTCGTCATGGAACTTCCAGTCTCTGCATGGGTTTCTCTATTATTCCTCCTCTTTGATCTCTGCCTCACCTCTTGTTGCCTTTCTAGTCAGGGGGTACAGTAACACTGGTGCTAGATTTATGTAATGGGTGTTTGGCTTTAACATGTTTGACATAAATGTCATGCTGTTTGTTTCTCGTGTGTGATATCAGGGCAGTTGTGCCAAGGCGCTTTTCCCTCCTTTCCTCTTCTCACTGACTTGTCGCAAACTGTGCACAGTACCATTGTTGATGACTGCACTATGCCTAGCCCAAGAGAAAAATAGTCCCACACCCATAACTTCAGTGGGGAGGGAGAAGGTGGAGAAGAATGGCCTCTTTCTTCTTGTCCTTGTCAGGACACCCAGGGGTCAGACAAGCAAGAAGCTAGGTGTGAAGACTGTTCCACCCCAGTGGAGCCGGGTGCAACCAGGATGAAAGTAGAGATGGCCGAGTAAGCTGTAGATCCCTAACGATAGCAAGGGTGGATAGCCACCATGGGCCTCAGAAGACAGCCACCAACCGGTAGGAGAAACCTCAAAAGCCCAACCCAACAATACAAAGGCCTCAAGATAAAGGAGGAACGAAAACCCTCCTACTAAACACTATCAAGAAAAACCCTCAAAGGACTCACATCACCTTCTCCGCAAGGGAGCAACAGGACTAGCAAAGCCCTGTATAGGGGGTCTTAAACAGAGCACCTAAAGAGTGTCAGTAGCTAAGTGCTGGGCAGTCACTCTGAAATGGTGAACCCTACCTCTCCCAAAGGAGACAACTATATCTGCAATAGCGCCTAGATGGCTGGACCGGGAACCACAATAAGGGATAATAGGAGGGTAACTCCAAAACATGTGGCACTCAGCTGTTCTGTAAGCACTGAAGCAAAGAAGTGGAGAATAAAGTGCTAGATACAAGTGGACTGCCCACTCCATCCTGGGAAATGATCAGAGGAGAGACAGGGGTAAGGCCGCAAGCCTTCGCAGCAGATATCACTCCCACCTGAATTTGATCTCAACAGGAAGCATCTGAATCCCCAGAATAAAGACACAGCCTAGCCGATGGGTGTGTGCTGTAGGCACTGCACTGTTTCCAGTGGGAGGACCCAGGTCACGAGTATGCCAGCAGAACTGGAACTGAGCTACAGAGGAGTAAACACAGCATGAAAACCAATAGACAACACAATATGGCAGAGTCAATAACAGAAGCCAATGGGTCAATACCAGGAGCGTCGGAAACAACCGAGAGGACCAGATAGCAGAGTCAGGAGGCAGCCAAGGATCAAAGAACCAGAGAAGCCAAATAACACTGGAGCTAAGGTCAGATCGCATGAAAACAAGCCACAGCACAGAGTGAAACTCAATAATCGGGCCACTGGAAGGAAGAAATATGGCCTCAAATGCCCACCAGGACCAATAGGAACATAGGGGGAGGAAAGCGATTCACAGCAGGAGTCCAGTGGACAGAGATGGGTACTACGGAAATTCTGACAGTCCTCCACATTCCCTTTCATGGTCTGTGCTGGCAGCGGATGATGTTGCTGCTAATGACTCAAAATTAGCACTGCAACTAGGACCAGGAGTATTGCTGGCACTGGTAAAGTGGATCTTGTCCTAGTCCAGCATCAATTGTTGACTCCATTCCCCCTGTGTCAACCGTGGTCTGTGGCACACTAGCCTGCTCTCAGCATCTTGCTGCCCTTGCATCTCAGCAGCAACAGGAATTAGAGCAGTTGCAAATTCCGCTAATTCCAAAAGCTGATTGCTAGTGGTGGTGATGCCCATCCTCATCTCCCATTTCTTTTCAGTTTCTGAAAAAAAAATGCAAAAATTTTAATCGCTATGTTTAAAGCCTGTTTTTCCTGAAAAAAAGTGGACAATAACGAGTTTTTTTGTGGGCTTTCGTACGGGAACACAGAGATAGATTTTGCCCACCCCTACTTGGGACATAAAATTATCATTTATTTACTTAAAAAATTATTTCCCTTTGTTGTGCCAGAAGTCATAATGCTCCAGTCAGTTTCAGGATAGTTGAACTCTCCCATTATAATTACCTTTGTTGTCCTAGAAGACTTTTCCATTTGCAGTAAAAGTTGGGCTTCCTCTAACACTCAATTATTAGGTGTCTTGTAGCATATCCCCACTAACATATTTTTATTATGTGTGACCCCAGTTTGTATTTCAACCCATAAGGCCTCTACCTTTTCATTGGACCCTTCGTTTATAGCTACCCTTAAACTAGGTTTTAAGGCATGCTTTTCATATAGGCACACCCCTCCTCCCCTTTTATTAACCCTATCCCTCCTAAAAAGTGAATAACCCTCTAGATTGACTGTGAAGTCATATGTATCATCTAACCAGGTTTCAGACACACCAATTAGATAATACAGCTCATGTATTGCAATAATGTCTAGTTCCCCCATCTTACCAGCCAGACTTCAAGCATTTGCAAGGCATACATTTTATCTTTTTACCATTCTTCGATATTTAATTATTTGTCAGATGTATTTGTCTTTTACCAGGCTGTAACAATGGCAATTCCCAATTGGATGAACTAACCCATTCCCCCTCTCCACCACCATGCCCCTTCTTTAATTTCATTTCTTCAATTTTACTACTTTCCTCATCCTGTGTTGCAGCACATTGTGTCTGCCATAACCACATCCTTAAGCAAGGAATTCCATAATTTAACAGACCTCACTGTAAAAAACCCTTTCTCTGCTGAAGCCAAACCCCCTTTCCTCTAATCTCAAGGCTTGTCTCCTAGTACTCCTAGCACTCCAAATGGTATGCCCTGTGACAAAAGTACTCTTTAATGTTTTGTACCTTCTGTCTTGGGATCAGCCTTCTAGGTTGCAGAGACACGTCACACACAGGTGGAGGATAATTCAGGTCTTTACCTGTTTATTTGTATCCAAGTTGTGAGACAGCAGCATCACAAACAAAACATCCTTACTCTACTGAGGACAGACTAAACACATCAGCTCCTGACTGTATTTGGGCTACTAGTCAGTTTACCAGCTTGAGAAATAAACATACAGTAGCACAGTCCAGCAGGCACTAGTAAACTTCACAAATTGCATGCTTTCAGAGGTTAATTCCTTCCTCTCTGGGAACTCAAACAAAAGAGAGCATGTCTCATTGCAGGTGGATGTATTTGACTGCTAGCTGCATTAATTACCAGATGCAGGTGAGTGAAAGTAGGGAGTGATAGAACTCCTGGTGTGGATTTCTTACCTGACACATGTCAATTATTATTAAAACTGTGGAGTCGGGAGAGGCGTGGCCAGAAGCCTGATCGAGCGGACGCATCCTAACTGAGATCTGCACCCCAATAGTAAATTTACTGCCATCTAAAGAATACCGGAATGAATTGAGGGTATTTGCGCACATTTTATAACACCACTCTGGTGGGGCTACACAGAGGTCTACTTATTTTTGCAGTGGATGGTGAAATTTTGAGCCTACCTGCTGTGTGGCCTACGCCTCGTGTGCGACCTGTGAGGCGGGCGGCCTGGGGTGTCTTCTCCTAATCCGGAGAGTGATGGTGATGGGCATGCTATGTTGTGAGGAGTAGCCTAGGACCCGTCAGGGAGCATATACTTCAGGATTTGCGGCACTGACGGGGTGGACTCTACTCCGGTGCGACTTTGAGTGTTGTAGTCACTGAGGTCCCGAGGTAGCCTGGCGCTGCAGTCAGTTCAGAGCAGAAACGATTTGTGCCAACCTGCTATTGCTGCAGACTAGTGAGGTGCGGTCTGTATGTGGCTCTGGTCCCCCTCAATTAGCGCACCATCCCGTTTCCTATTTTGTATCCCTGTCGCCCCTCCCTCTCCAATAGGCATACATGCATGTTGGGGTGGTTCCCCTGTCCTATTGCAGATAATATTGAACATATGTCACGGTTTGTTTAGACTCTCAGACAGAGAGTTAGGATAAAATCACAACTTCATTGAAAAATGAATAAGAACCATCACGGGTCCTGAACATACACACACGATAAGTACAAAATAGTAACTCATACAATGATACAGTATGTTATGCTCTACCGGCCTTGCCAAATACCGGGTAAGGCAGCCTGGAGACTGGCACAATGAGAAGATGTAGGCTCTACTGGCCTTACCAATATACCGGGCAAGGCAGCCTGGAACTGGCAAAACAGGACTAAAGGAGGCTCTACCGGCCTTGCCAATATACCGGGCAAGGCAGCCTGGAGGATGGCACGACTATGAAGGAGGCTCTACCAGCCTTGCAATATACCGGGCAAGGCAGCCTAACACAATGACTGAGTAAACAGCCCCACTAGTGCTGTAACGTAGGTAGCATCAGCAATAGATGGTAATGTGGAGCAAACCGGTATCACGTACTGGACAACCAGGGAGGTCCTACCGGTGCTGTAAAGTTGGTAATGTAAGCAACCAGTGTAAGTGGAGTAAACCGGTACCGCGTACTGGACAACACAGAAGCCCTACCGGTGCTGTAATGGAAGCAGCTAGCAACCGGTGTGTTATGGAGCAAACCAGTACCTCATACTGGACAACACTGAAGTCCTACCGGTGCTGTAATGGAGGAAGCAAGCAACAGGTGATATGGAGTAAACCAGTACCGTGTACTGGACAACACGGAGGCCCTACCGGTGCTCTAATGGAGGCAGCTAGCAACCGGTGATATGGAATAAACCAGTACCTCGTACTGGACACACGGAAGCCCTACCAGTGCTGTAATGGACGCAGCTAGCAACCGGTGATATGGAGTAAACCAGTACCGCATTCTGGACAACACAGAGGCCCTACCGGTGCTGTAATGGAGGCAGCTAGCAACCGGTGATATGGAGTAAACCAGTACCGCGTACTGGACAACACGGAAGCCCTACCGGTGCTGTAATGGAAGCAGCTAGCAACCGGTGTGTTATGGAGCAAACCAGTACCGCGTACTGGACAACACTGGAGCCCTACCGGTGCTGTAATGGAGGCAGCTAGCAACCGGTGATATGGAGTAAACCAGTACCGCGTACTGGACAACATGGAGGCCCAGCCAGGTAAAGGAAGGCAACGTAAGGAGAATCCAGTAGTCAGAATGTCGCCCAGGTGACCAAGTCCAGAAAGAGAATGACAGTCCGGGTCCAGGAGCAGGAACGACAGTCAGGCCAGTACAGGATACTGGAGCAGCAACAACAGCCAAACAGGGTCAGGAACGGAAGCAGGAACACCAGCCAAACCGGATCAGGAACGGAAGCAGGAACATCAGCCAAACCGGATCAGGAACGGAAACAGGTACTACTCAGGAGTGACACTGGACGTCTGGGCAAGGACACTGACACTGGGTAATAGGGAGCTCAAGCGGCCCAGTAGACACAGGACCCATAGGCAGGTGACCACTGACATAGAAACACCACGAAAGGGCAACCAAAGGGTGCATGAGCCCAGTCTATATAGGCAATACTGGGCGGACTAATGACAGGCAGCCAGTGGAGAGCTCTACAACTGACTGACAGTAAAAGCCAGCAATCACGGCACCGTGATAGTACTCCCCTCTCAAAGACCCCCCCCTTCTGGAAGAGGGACCTGGTTTCTGAGGGTACTTGGAATGAAAAATTTGCAGTAATTTGGGAGCATGAAGGTCCTTACTATCCACCCAGGATCGTTCCTCCGGACCATAACCCTTCCAATGTACCCAATACTGCAATTTTCCTCTAAGCCTGCGAGAATCAATGAACTTCATACTTCTCCTGACCTTCTACCTCTATAGGGTTGGTAGTATAACGGTTGCATACAAGAGGTTTGAGGAGAGATATATGGAACACATTATGAATGCGCATGGACGCAGGGATATCCAAGGCATAAGAAACAGGGTTAATTTTACGGATCACCCTGTATGGACCAATAAACCGGGGAGCCAATTTATTAGACGGGACATGTAACTTGAGGTTTCTGGAAGATAGCCATACCCTGTCCCCAACCTGGAAAGAGACCGTTGGCAGGCGTCTACAATTAGCATGGCGCTGATGACGCTGAAAAGACTGACTGAGTGCCCTTTGAACCTGTGCCTATGTGGAGCGGAGCTGCTCAATATGCTCATCCAGAGATGGAATCTGTTGAGACTGAAATTAATCTGGGAGCAAGCACGGCTGGAACCCGTAGTTGATAAGAAACAGGGAGCTCCCGGATGATGAGTTAACCGCACAGTTCCTGTCGAACTCTCCCCCGGTCGGACACCAGAACTCTAGGTACCCCATGCAACTGGAATAACTCTTTAGCGAAAACCATAGCTAATTCTTTGGCAGACGGAAGGCCACGGAGAGGCACGAAATGAGCCATTTTAGAAAACCTGTCAACCACCATAAGTATAAAGGAATACCCCCTAGACACTGGCAGTTCTCCCATAAAATCGATGGAAACGTGAGACCAGGGACATTCGCCATTAGGTACTGATTGGAGTAGGCCCACAGGGAGGTGTCTAGGGGTCTTGGCACGAGCACAGGTGGCACAGGCATTGGTAAATGCAGCACAATCTGCCCTCAAAGAGGGCCACCAGAAAACTTGTGAGAGTGACCATATTAATTGATCCCTACCAATATGCCCAGCAGCTTTAGAAGAGTGGTAGGTTTCAAGAATTAGAGTGCGGAATGGCTCATCAACATAACACTTGCCCACTGGGGTTTCTGAAGGAACAGTAGCCTGAGTGGCCAGAATCTCTTCCCCCAGTGGCAAAATGATACTTGTACGTAACGTGTCCAATATACGATCAGGTGGTATAATGGGTGCTGGGACCTCGTCCCTGTCAGTCTCAGGCTTGAATTGTCTAGACAGGGCATCAGCCCTAACATTCTTGGAACCCGGCAAGTAGGATACAATAAAATTAAACTGGGAAAGGAACAAGGCCCATCTGACCTGGCGAGAAGACAATTTTTGTGGTCAGTAAAAATCAGCACAGGATTTCTGGTGCCTTCCAATAAATGACGCCACTCTTTCAGGGCAAGAATGACAGCCAGTAGTTCTCTGTCACCTATCTAATAGTGGCTCTGGGCAACAGAATTTTTTTGAGAAAAACCCACATGGTCTGAGAGTACCCCCTTTTTCTGGTCATTGGGAGAGTACTGCCCCAACCCCAATCTCTGAGGCATCGACCTCCAACGTAAACGGGAGAGATGGGTTGGGGTGGGATAACACTGGGGCAGCTGCAAAGGCAGATTTCAGTGTCTCAAAAGCGTATTCAGCTGCCTCAGACCATTGGTAAGGATTGGCGCCCTTATGAGTAAGGTCAGACAATGGAAAAGCTCTTAATAAACTTTCTGTAATAATTAGCGAAGCCCAGAAATCGCTGAATTGTTTTTAAGCCTTTAGGCCGTGGCCATTGCAATACTGCCGCAAGTTTCTCCTGATCCATGGCAATACCCTCCTTGGCAATTACGAACCCCAAAAAGGGCACACTGGATCTATGAAACTCGCATTTTTCCAATTTGCAGTACAATTTGTTCTTACGTAAGCAGAGCAACACTTCTGACATCTCCTTGATGTGTTGTGACAAATTATCCGAGTGAATAAGTTTATCGTCCAGGTAGACCACAACACAGGACTGCAGCATATCCCTGAGGATATCATTAATCAGTTCTTGAAACACTGCAGGTGCATTACAGAGACAAAACAGCATAACTAGATATTCATAGTGCCCGGATCTAGTGTTAAAAGCCGTCTTCCACTCATCACCAGCTCTGATCCGAAACAGGTTGTAAGCTGCACGAAGGTCCAGTTTCGTAAAAATTGAGGAACCTTTTAACCTGTCAAATAATTCGGTGATGAGTGGTATCGGATACGCATTCTTAGGCATCAACTTGTTTAGGCCATGGTAATCGATACACAGTCTTAGTTCGCCATTCTTCTTTTTCACAAAAAAGAACCCAGCCCCAGCTGGCGAGGTGGATTTCCTCCCCCTTACTGAAAACATCACTGAATTGTTGGTACTCATCTGGTAATGAAAGGGAGGCACACAGAATCTTAACCAGGTGAGACACACAATGCTCCATACAATATTGGGACCAAGCTGAAATCTCACACTTTTGCCAATCAAACTGAGGATTATGCAACTGCAACCAAGGAAATCCAGAATGGCTGCGTAGTGTGGAGAATTGATTATCTGGAACTGCTGTTCCTCTTTATGAAGTGACCCAATAATCATAGGTAGTGGCATCCTTTCAAACGTAACCTGGGCAGGTTCTAGTGGTCTGCCGTCAATGGCCTCAATAGCCAGAGGGGATTCTCTTTCAACCAGCGGAATCTTGTGCCGTTCAGCAAAGGCACTATCCATAAAATATCCAGTTGTGCCGGAATCAATCAGAACCTCCACTGAGCGATCTGCCCACGAGAATACCACCTGGATGGTGGGTTTCTGTATGATCAAACCTGGGGACGGATGAACATCACCTAGGGCATGTCCCCCAAGGTACCCTAGGTGCGTTTGTTTCCCGGATGTACGGGGCAGGTTTTTAGCAAGTGCCCAGTTTTACCACAGTATAAGCATAACCCCTGCCTCCTGCGGTGTGCTCGTTCCTCTTTGGTTAACCTGGTAAAGCCTAATTGCATAGGTTCACCAGATTCCCATAAATGGTCATTGGGTTTAGGCAACAAGGGAGGGATGGGTGGGTAAAATGAACTGCTAAACCCAATGCTTTTTGACCGTACCCTACGGTCCTTAGCCATAAGTCTTTCACGGATCTGAGTGTCAATTAAAATTGCATAATCAATATATTCGTCCAGATCATTAGGCAACTCTCTAGCTGCAGTTTCATCTTTGATATAATCACCCAGACCTTGAGCAAAGGCAGCCAGTAACGCCTCATTATTCCAACCTACCTCTGCTGCTAGTGTACGGAATTCTATGGCATACTCGCCCACAGTCCGCTTGCCCTGTTGTATCTCCATTAGACATTTAACACCAGAGGCGGTTCTACCAGGGATCTCGAATACTCTCCAAAATGTTTGCACAAATTCCATTAAATTCTTTGTGCAAGGTTTCGCCTTCTCTCTGACTGCAGCCACAGCAGTAATGGTATCATTGTCCGGTGTCGAAACTGGGGAGACCACCGGACTCGAAACAGACTTGTCAGTAAGTACTGTATGCTCAAGGATAGTTTGGATGGCCAATGCCAACTGATCCAGACGCTGCTCATGTACATCCATCCTCCAATGGATGTTTTGTGCGTTACCCTCACTCATGCTGTCTGAGGTCATGGCCCTTTTGTACTGTCACGGTCACTTCATTGAAAAATTAATAAGAGCCCTCACGGGTCCTGAACATACATACACGATAAGTACAAAATAGTAACTCATACAATGATACAGTATATTAGGCTCTACCGGCCTTGCCAAATGCCGGGTAAGGCAGCCTGGAGACTGGCACAATGAGAAGACGTAGGCTCTACTGGCCTTACCAATATACCGGGCAAGGCAGCCTGGAACTGTCAACGCAGGATTAATGGAGGCTCTACCGGCCTTGCCAATATACTGGGCAAGGCAGCCTGGAAATGGTTCAACAATATGAATGAGGCTCTCCCGGCCTTGCCAATATACCGGGCAAGGCAGCCTAACACAATGACTGAGTAAACAGCCCCACTAGTGCTGTAACGTAGGTAGCATCAGCAATAGATGGTAATGTGGAGCAAAACGGTATCACGTACTGGACAACCAGGGAGGTCCTACCGGTGCTGTACAGTTGGTAATGTAAGCAACCGGTGTAAGTGGAGTAAACCGGTACCGAGTACTGGACAACACAGAAGCCCTACCGGTGCTGTAATGGAAACAGCTAGCAACCGGTGTGTTATGGAGCAAACCAGTACCGTGTACTGGACAACACTGAAGCCCTACCGGTGCTGTAATGGAGGCAGCTAGCAACCGGTGATATGGAGTAAACCAGTACTGCATTCTGGACAACACGGAGACCCTACCGGTGCTGTAATGGAGGCAGCTAGCAACCGGTGATATGGAGCAAACCAGTACTGCGTACTGGACAACACAGAAGCCCTACTGGTGCTGTAATGGAAGCAGCTAGCAACCGGTGTGTTATGGAGCAAACCAGTACCGTGTACTGGACAACACTGAAGCAGTACCGGTGCTGTAATGGAAACAGCTAGCAACCGGTGTGTTATGGAGCAAACCAGTACCGTGTACTGGACAACACTGAAGCCCTACTGGTGCTGTAATGGAGGCAGCTAGCAACTGGTGATATGGAGCAAACCAGTACTGCATTCTGGACAACACGAGACCCTACCGGTGCTGTAATGGAGGCAGCTAGCAACCGGTGATATGGAGTAAACCAGTACTGCGTACTGGACAACACAGAAGCCCTACCGGTGCTGTAATGGAAGCAGCTAGCAACCGGTGTGTTATGGAGCAAACCAGTACCGTGTACTGGACAACACTGGAGCCCTACCGGTGCTGTAATGGAGGCAGCTAGCAACTGGTGATATGGAGTAAACCAGTACCGAGTACTGGACAACACAGAGGCCCAGCCTGGTAACAGAAGGCAATGTAAGGAGAATCCAGTAGTCAGAATGTCACCCAGGTGATCAAGTCGAGAAGGAGAATGACAGTCCGGGTCCAGGAGCAGGAACGACAGTCAGGCCAGTACAGGATACTGGAGCAGCAACGACAGCCAAACCGGGTCAGGAATGGAAGCAGGAACGCCAGCCAAACTGGATCAGGAACGGAAACAGGTACTACTCAGGAGTGACACTGGAAGTCTGGGCAAGGACACTGACACTGGGTAATAGGGAGCTCAAGCGGCCCAATAGACACAGGACCCATAGGCAGGTAACCACTGACATAGAAACACCATGAAACCAAAGGGTGCATGAGCCCAGTCTATATAGGCAATACTGGGCGGATTAATGACAGGCAGCCAATGGAGAGCTCTATAACTGACTGACAGCAAAAGCCAGCAATCACGGCACCGTGATAACGTATTAATCATCTCTCTGCTGCCCTACTACAGAGTCCCTGACTCACTGAGACCCAATTGAGATATCACTATTCCTGGGCTGTGACTTCTTAATTCTGTGCTGTACCTGGTGACTGTGCTCTTGATCCAGGGGCGCTGTGACATCTAGCCGGACCAGCTTCTACCCCTGTTTGTTTTATTATCCTATCTCTGTGTCCCCCCCTACCCCGTGTACAATTGCAGACATGTGGTGCGAATGCAGAAGTGGACATTTCAACTTATTGTTTGATGTACATCGGGGGGCCTGTCTGCTCAGTGAGGAGTGATGTCTGTGCCTGTTGGAAAGCCTAGTACCAATACTTTCAACCTGCAAGTATTTGCTCACAATACAGGGACATTGCCAAGAGTTCCAACCCCTGTTTGTCTTTCTACCCTATATGTGTAACCCTTTCCTGCCCCATGTATAATTGAAAGATACTCACTGCCCTGGTACTACTTTTACATGATCTAATTTTCGTGCCATGGCTTTGGGTATTCTGATTCCTATAAAGCAGTGCTTCACAGTAAACCCCCTTTGCATGGCCTTGAACTACTAAGATAATTAACATAGTGCTGTTCTGTTCCTGCTGCTTGTTATGATGGGCAAAAAGTCTAAATCAGTGGGTATTAAAAATAGGTTGAGTAAATTTGCTAGAAGGCAGAGGGAGGAGGGTGAGGTTCGAGCCATCATGGAGCAATCTTTGGTCCCGTCTTCATCTGCCCACTCGTCTGATGCCGTGAACCCTAACCACTAAAATTGATTCTGTACAAATGGAATTTAATTTGCTCCGATCTGATCAGCAAAATATGAGGGAGAAAGTGTTGGATACTCAGAGAAGGGATTCCATGGTGGAGCACTCTTAACCCCCATTACTGAATCGCTTGAATCACTGAGGCACCAGGTTAGAGCGTTACAGAAAAAAGCTGACGACCTTGAAAACTGGTCACGTTGCTGTAATATTCATATTATTGGATTACCGGAAAACAGTGAAGACCGTAACCCTGAGCTGTTCCTGGAGGACTGGGTGAAGGAGAAGTTGGTTGCAGAGGGACTTTCTGGTTTGTTTGTGGTGGAGAGTGCGCACAGAATTCCCTCGGCAAGACCACCCCCAGGGGCAGCTCCAAAAACCCTGATTGCCAAGCTCATCAATTACAGGGACAGAGATGCAATACTGAGAATGGCTCGCCTGAATGGCCCTATCATGCATGGTAATGCCCGTATTTCCATTTATCCTGATTTTTCGATGGATGGTCAACGTCAAAGAATGAAGTTTCAGGAAGTGAAGCGCAAGATACAAGAAAAGGAAATTTCATACGCCATGTTATACCCAGCCAAACTTTGTGTGACTCATAATGGAACTACATCCTTTTTCACATCAGAAGTTGAGGGTATGAGCTGGATCGAGGCCTTGTATATGGGGTAAAATCTGTAACTGGCGGCTCACTAGTCGCGGCACTGTTATACTTTTGTTGACGGTCTATGGACTGTCGAGACTTATACCCTTTAACAATTGCTGATTTTGTTTGTGGGGGGGGGTGGGTGGTGTGGGAGTTAATACATTGATGTGTTCAGTGCATAACCTCGGTGCATAGATGCTGATGTGTGTGATTGAGATGCACACCATCATGCACACGGGGTGGGGATGTGTGCTACAAAGTTATATATATCTATTAATAATTTCTTAATTATCCTGATTTGGAGATATGTGATAGCTGATGAGGGGATGTGATGTGTGGACCTGCCTGATACTACGTCTGTTAGTTTATTGGGGGACGAATGATTTGGATCATGGCTGCATGGATGTACCCTTTAATTGTAAGATTTGTGGGGCATACTCTGGTGATATGAGGAGCACTATGGGGGGTTCTAGTGGATCTCCCTGGGCTCTATAATGTGTGGGGGGGTACTCTCGGGCGCGGTTACAATGGCCGCTTCTGGGGTGTTCCTCTGGGATTCTAAGCTCTGCTCTCATCTGTGATATGCTTAGTTTACACTATACTATGCCACGTGATTGGGGGATTGTTTGTCTAATGCTTGGTGACAGTGGCGGGTCCGCATGTCTCATTAATCCCTCCAGTGCATTGTTTGGCTTACTTATGATAGATGTGGGGGTGTTTTTTTTTTTTTTTTTTCCTCTCTCCATTGTAATTTTTGTTCTCAACATGTATGTACCAAGGATGCTTCCACCGGCTCCACAGCTGGATCACCTAGCGGCGCCTGAGGGTGCCCGGTGGTGTGGTGGTGGGGTTGGTGTGGGTCGCCATGGACACCTATGGGATTGATACAATGTTTGATTATTGTTCTACATTTTTCATTCAACTAATTTTCTTAGATTTGCGGTTACTTATGCAGGGGGCGTCCCGGGTCTGGCTTTGGATATCCCTAGGGGTTGTTGTTAGGGCATGGGTCCTCTTCCATTTGGGGTTGGATGGGGACAGGGAGGGGGGGTTCAGTTTTTTTTATAGCTAAGGATGTTAGGTTGGGAGGTTTTTTAAACGGGTTATACCTCTGTTCTTTGAGAGACGGGCATGCACCTTATGTTTATTTTGAGGAATATGGCTAATAAAGTGGTGACTTATCTCCTGGAATGTTAGGAGTCTCAATGATGGTATCAAATGATCCTTGATCCTGAATCATTCCAGGAGATATAAACCAGACATTCTGCTTCTTCAGGAGACCCACCTACTAGGTGGCAAAATACTAGCTCTTAAGAAAGCATGGGTGGGACGACATTATCATGCAACCTTCTCAACTCATGCAAGGGGGGGTTCTATTTTGATTGGTAAGTCCTTATAGTATGAGCTAGTTGATTTAAAATCTGTCCCATTAGGTAGGTACATCTTTTTGGATTGCTTGATAGCTAGCATCCCGGTTATCTTAATGAATATCTACATCCCTTCACCTTTTGTGCCTGATGTTTTATAGGATGCTCTTCTATATATATCTGCAAAACCTGGGAGTTGTCTTATTCTTATGGGTGATTTCAATATGTACACTGACCTTGCTTTGGATAGGTTGGAGGCCAGATCCGGTGACTCTTTGACCTCTAGGCTTGAGTTCTTAAGTCTCATAGAGGATATGAACCTCACTGATGCGTGGAGAACTCTTCATCCTAACACTAGGGAATATTCGTGTCACTCTGCCACCCATAGATCATTGTCTAGGATTGATCATATGTTTGTTTCCGACCATGCTTGGCATTTGGTAGATGACTGTTCCTACTTACCTAGAGTGGCATCAGATCATTCTCCAATATGTTTGCGTCTACGTGCGGGCAGAGATTACTCGGCTCCTAGTTGGTGACTTCAACAATACTGTCTATCTATGGACCACATTGCTACAAGTCATGAAGCCGCATTGATAGATTACTTTTGCTTCAACGTGGGTTCTGCATCGCAGGGAGTGGTCTGGGAGGCAGCAAAGGCAGTGGCTCGAGGTTCCCTTGGTTCATTAATTGCTTCACATAAAAAACGTACAAGGGATAAGGTGGGCCAATTGGAGAAAGAGGCTACTATGGCTACTATGCTTGCCTCCTCTGCATACAACACTGCACTAGTGGAACAAAATGTGAACTTTGTAATGTACCAGAAACATAAATTATTTGAAAACGGAGATAGGGCAGTAAAACTTATGTCTCACTTGGTGAGAGCTAGGGAGGGCAGACGCAGTATAACGTCCATACACGATAAGACTGGGAACCTTATACATGATGAACTGGGTGTTAATGTGGTATTTGCAGACTTTGACTCTACTCTGTATAAGACTCAGGCCAATTCTTCCCCTCGACAGGTGGAGAATTATTTGGCAGGCATTTCTCTTCCAGTCTTGTCTGTTGATCAACGCAGGATGCTTGATTCTCCCGTTTTGCTGGGTGAGATTGTGGCGGCCATCGACTCCCTCCCTATGGGTAAGTCCCCTGGAGGTGATGGACTACCAGCTGAATAGTACAAGAAGTATGTATATACTTTGGCTCCACAATTGCTCAATACTTTGTATGCAGCTTTTGAGGAGGGTAGGCTTCCTTTGTCCCTTAGTGGTACTTCCTAAACCGGGTAAAGACTTAACTAAATGTGACTCGTACTGATCCATCTCATTGCTTACATTGGATGCTAAAATCTTGGCCAAGGTCCTGGCTAACAGATTGAGCGCAGTGATCTCAGATCTTGTTCACTCGGATCAGGCAGGATTTATGCCTGGGAAGTCAATGTTTCACAATCTAAAGAGATTATTTTCTCATTTACATACATAACATGATAACATTGGCCACAGAGTAGTAGTGTCACTAGATGCATCTAAAGCATTCGATTCTGTGGGGTGGGGTTATCTCTGGTGTACACTACGGAGATTTGGATTTGGGCTGACTTTTTTGAAATGGGTACAACTCCTTTATGCGGATCCAACTGCAAGGGTTTTGACTGGATCAGTCCAGTCGAGTTCATTTACACTTGAAAGAGGCACACTACAGGGTTGTCCCTTGTCGCCGTGTCTATTTGCACTGGCCATTGAACTGCTGTATGGGGTGCCAATACTCCAAATATACAGGAGGTTCCATTGATTATGCAGGCCAAGAGGAAACAGTCTCTTAGACCTGTTTCGTTAATCTATACGTGGTTAGATAAGGCTTCTGTGGTGGCAGAGGATGGACTCAAATGGGAGGCTGATGTAGGCACTTTTGAGAATTGTGAATAGGAAATAGCTTTAAGAAGTCCTGCACTGGTAGCTACTACGGCCAGACATCAATTGATTCAACTCAAGATTTTGTATAGATCCTACTATACCCCTGTGCGTCTTTTTAAGATGGGCTGGATGGATAGTGATCGTTGTAGGAGGTGTGGGGAGGCAAGCGCCACCTTCTTCCACCTTCTGTGGGAGTGCCCTCTGGTGCGTGGGATTTGGGTTGATGTGCTCTGTATAGTGTTGAGCGAGCACCGCGATGCTCGGGTGCTCGGGTGCTCTGACCGAGCACCCCCTGCTGCTCGAGTGCTCGGCCGAGCACCCGAGCCCCATTCAAATGAATGGGAGCACTCGAGCATCAAACCAGGCACCCCCTGCTCTGATGAGCGGAGGGTGCCTGGTCAATGTCCCCCTTCATCTCCGCTATGCCCCTCTTCCACAATGTCCCCCTTCATCTCCTCTATGCCATAGAGGAGATGAAGGGGGACATTGTGGAAGAGGGGCATAGCGGAGATGAAGGGGGACATTGTGGAAGAGGGGCATAGACTCTATGCCCCTCTTCCACAATGTCCCCCTTCATCTCCGCTATGCCCCTCTTCCACAATGTCCCCCTTCATCTCCTCTATGGCATAGAGGAGATGAAGGGGGACATTGTGGAAGAGGGGCATAGCGGAGATGAAGGGGCACATTGTGACAGACGGGCATAGCGGAGATGAAGGGGGACATTGTGGAAGAGGGGCATAGAGTCTATGCCCCTCTTCCACAATGTCCCCCTTCATCTCCGCTATGCCCCCTTCATCTCCGCAATGCCCCTGTACCTCCATTCCCTGGTGGTCCAGCGGAGCGTCTTCGGATCTGTGCCTCTTCCGGCACAGATCCCCGCAACCCGAACATGTCGGGCGAGCACATGGCGGTACTCGTACGAGTACCGCCATGTGCCGAGCAGAGCGATGCTCGAGCCGATCCGAGCATCGGCCGAGCACGCTCGCTCAACATTAGCTCTGTATTATGTCGGCTGTGGTGCAGTGGGGCGTGTCACTCTCTCCGAAGCTGTGTATATTCTCTATTCAGCTCCATTCAAATTTTCATACTATATTACTTAGAGAACTGTTGATCATGGCATGAAAGGTGGTGGCACAATCGTGGATGTCAGAATACCCTCCCAAGCATGACCAATGGATACCCCTTATAGCACATAATGTTCCCCATTATAAGGCACTTTACTTGCATAGGGGCACTCCGAACAAATTCCACCAAATATGGGGTCTATGGACCTCTTACTGTAATTCTAGAACTCTTTTTCAATAAGGGTTGCGTGATATATAACTATTAAACACTGTTTTGCACTCCGTTTCTATACCTCCTGGAGACTGTAGCTACGTATGGTACTAAATGCGTATTTACATATTGAAGTTCCAGTAGTTCTTTGATATGTTTATAAATATTTAATGGAGGTAGTGTGGTGCTCGTCTCCCGGGGGGGTGGAGGGGGGAGAGTGGGTTGAGTCTTATTGGGATCTTAGTTAGGGCTGGGGTTGGAGGGGGTTAGGTTAGGTTTGAGTCTAGTTTGGTTCTTTACCTTAAAATTTAAAATGGGACAGCTGTATCTTTCTGATATATTTACCTGATTGTATGTATTCTTTCTTTTACTTATTTAACATGTACACTGTCATTATGTTTGTAACTCATTATTACTGTCCTCTTAATAAAAATGTTTAAAAAAAAAAACTGTGGAGTCGAGCACTGGCCCAAAATACACATATTTGCAATGTAAAGCAAATTACATATACATTATATTTCCCTGGGGCTAATCAGGATAGATACCCTGCAGGATCTGAGGAGATATATATACACTCTCGTTCACTATTCCTGGGACTCTGTCACAGGCCATATAAATGGAGCACCATTTTTCTTATGCTAGTAAAAGGCACTGAATACAGTAGGAAATTGCATGGTTTTCAAACATTTTATTATCTTAAAGGGTCAAATAGTCTTTTTAATTTATTCATTGCTAGGGGTCTCCAACATAGTGATAAGACATCTAGCCTTCAAGGAGATAAAAGCCCTCTTAAGTCAATGGGGATGTGTTTTTGTTCCCTATGGTGTAGCTGCCCTAAAATTAGCCTACTTTTGCCTTTATACATATGACCCAATGGTTCAACTTGGTTCCCCGTCTTTATTGCTTTTGGCAGTATGTTCCAGCTGCCCACTGTACCTGCTCTGTTCTGTCTCTTAGCTGTCAACCAGAAGACTGTCACATGCTCTTGGTTTCATTTTACACTTATAACATGGACATGAACATGAACATTTTTCCCTCAAACCAAAATCAAATAATGGCACTTCCTGCTTGGCAAATAATTTCCCCCCAAAAAGTGCAGTTTTTCCACTTTTTTCACCTAACTCATTCCATTGAAATCAATGGGAACATTGAATTTACACACAACACATAACAAATGTTATTTTATTTCCCAAAGACATAGTATAAAAGGGGTATGAGGGTGCCTGTTTGGTGGAGTGTGGGAAAATAATCAGTTGAACACGGAATGTTTTTTTGGGGGGGTTTACTGGGATTCGGGGGACAGTTAATAAAAAATAAATACTAAATACAATTAAAAAAACAGCATAAGACATGGTATAAAAGGGGTCTGAGGAGGGTGCTTCTGTTGGTATGTGGAGTCTGGGGAAAGAATCAGTTGAACAGATAATTTTTTTGGGGGGGATTCATGGCTGGTATTGTGGGGAAATTACTAAATAAATAAATAAATAAGAAATTTGTAAGCAAAGTGATAGAGACAGGGACCCCCCCGATGTAAGATGCCACTGGGGTACACTGATTCTTGACATGACAGAGTATTTTGTAGATTTGTTGTTAGAGACACAAGAGTAATTGATTTGCAGGACTTAAACTTGTTTGAAAGAAGCCCTAAGGAAACATTGATTTGTAGGACTTAGGCTTGTTAGAAACAATCCCCCAAAAATTGTTCTTTGTAGACCTATGGGGGTTTTATTGGGTTTTTTTTTAGCATAAGCCTTTAGTGCCAGTAAATCATGTTTTTTTTGGCCAGTGGCTGCTGGCCATTGTCAAATACCCTGTTCTTGCTACTGCTGCTGAGTTGTTCAAGCTGAAAGGGAATGGGATCAACAAGAGCAGTAACATGGGAGATGGATGATGAAAGTTCCACTTGTCACAGCTAGCTCCAGTGATGAGCATGACAGCAGCACCATAACTAGTCCCAAAACTTCAGGTATATGTGGAGAAAAGACAAAGTTGCCCAATAAAGCTTCTCTGTCAGCCCCTCCTCTAAAATCATGTGTGTGTTGAGAATATAAATGTTTCCATTTAGAGCAGGAACTCTGCTTCTCACATCATCAACTTCAATGTGCACAGTGTAAATAAGGGAAGGACTGGGAAGCTGAAAATTAGGTACATCTGCACTCACATGAAACACCTGGAACAACTCTATCCAAACATCATGACACTGTAAAATTAGAAATCCCCCCACCAGAAACCAAGTACTGCTGCTATCAGTATGCCCATTGTCCAGACCCCTCTAAGGACACATGACAACTTGCTGACAGGTTAATAGTAATGATGAACCCGCCCAGCCATCAATTTACCATATTCTGTGGGCTGAAATCTCCTCAGATGCCGTTTGATTCCCTGCTTGCAATTCTCCTCCACCACACTGCCATGTGTGGTCAGTGCGCCACACAGTGTGCAATGGGTGTACACAACCTGCCACATCTACATAGTGGCTATCACATTCTGGGGGAGGCAACTATGAATGAGGTGGATTGGCAGAAGAAGTAGTTACCCTAGAGCAGGGAGGTGATGGTGAGCTAGTTGTTGCTAGCTAGCTTGTTGCCTTTCTAGAGAGGCATCCTTATGTTGCAAAAGATCATGCAACATAAGGATGAACTAACCATATGTCAGTGATCAAAAGGTCAACATGAGAATCTTGCCCTGCATGACACCACAAGATTCTCATGTCACCATAAAAAACATTGCATGACAGCCTCTGGGTTACTCTTTCTCTCACCCTGTGTAGCAGCTAGGCGAGCTGGTCAAAAGAACATGACACTGGATACTGATGCAACTGGATTAAGTGTATAGCAGCCTACAAGCTGTTCAGAAGACAAAATAGAGATGCAAGTCAAGGATCATGAAGTTCTCCCTCTCTCACTGTTGCTGAGCTCTGTGCCGGGCTCTCACCCCTTCTTTGCATGCTCCGCTCCGCCCTGTCATTCCACACGCACACAGAGACAATGTCGAGAGGGGACAATGTTGAGAGGGGAACAGGACTCCCAAAGTCAGGAGAATGGTGTGGGCTCCCTTGACCGTTAGTCTGGATGCTCTCAATTGCCTCCCATACCACTCCCCTAACACTAGTCTCAGCAGCTGCTTCACCATCACTGTTACTAGTACTACCAATAACACCAACCACATCAATTTCAGCTCCTGAGTCTTCCTCCTCACAGTCACCAGTAATATGATGATCACCCTCTCATTTACTCTTAACATTAACAAGCTGCGGGACCTTCTTAGTAGTACTACTAGCACTGGTGCTACTGCTTGGGGATGGCAAGTGTGACTAAGGGTCTCCTGCTGTCACACTTGCCATCATCACACTGGAAGCAGGTTCAGCAACGGTAGCAGGCACAGCATTGGGGGTAGCACAGGCAGCATTGGCAGCAGTTACAGCACTGGTGGCAGCAGGGACAGCACTGGCAGCAGGCACAGCAATGGTGGCAGCAGGGGCAGCCCTGGCAGCAAGCATAGCACTGGCGATAGCAGGGACAGCACGTCTAACAGCAGGGGCAGCACTAGTGGCAGCAGGTATAGCAATGGTGGCAAGAGGAAGAGCAATGGTGGCAGCAGGGGCGGAACATCTTGCAGCTGACACAGGAAGCTAACCTGTTCTGCTCTCATTACTTCCCTCTTCTTCCTTCCTTAATATTAATTTCCCCAAGAACCCTAGATGTGATTTAGGGGAACTGACCAGCATTGGGTCTGTAGCGGTCACTTCCTCCTCCTCCTCAGAGGACACAAGGGTCCTTCCAGCTCCTCTTTTTATTATTTTTAAACTTGCTCATAGTGATATCAATCAACTATGAGCCTCTCCTGCCTCAAAAAGGCCAGCACAGCACCTCTTTCTCACTCTGTAACTGTTTTATGTTTCACGTTTTTATAGCAAAAAGGCAAAAACACATTGATCAAAGGGCTAAATCATTCTAGCCACTGAAAAAATGGTGAAGAATTTTTGCCAATGTATCAATATTAGTGATGAGCGAGCATGCTCGGCCGAAGCTCGGTTCGGCTCGAGCATCGCTCTGCTCGGCACATGGCGGTACTCGTACGAGTACCGCATGTGCTCGCCCGCCATGTTCGGGTCTCCTCCCCGCCATGTGCGGGGAGGCTCTGACATCAGTGTAATGCCAGCAGCCATGTTGGCAGCTGGCATTACACTGATTGGCTGGCCAGAACCCGTGATCGGGTGCTGTATAGCACCTGACCAGCGAGTTCGGCTCAGTCTTAGCCAGGGAGAGATGAGGATAGGAAGGGAAAGTCAGTGTAGGGAGAAGTAAAGTGTGTTTGAACAACAAAAAGACCCAAAAGTCCTTTTTGGACTATTGTGTGTGGGGGCAGCAGTTATATTTTGTTTTGGGGGGCAGAGTTTAAAAAAAAAAACGTCACATATTCCGTTCACTGTGCCTAGCCGCAGATTAGCAGCACATTCTGTTTAGTGTGCAAAGTTGCAGATTAGCAGCACATTCTGTTTAGTGTGCAAAGTTGCAGATTAGCAGCACATTCTTTTTAGTGTGCAAAGTTGCAGATTAGCAGCACATTCTGTTTAGTGTGCAAAGTTGCAGATTAGCAGCGCATTCTTTTTAGTGTGCAAAGTTGCAGATTAGCGGCACATTCTGTTTAGTGTGCAAAGTGTAAAAAATAAAAGTCACATATTCCGTTCACTATGCCTAGCCACAGATAAGCAGCACATTCTGTTTAGTGTGCAAAGTTGCAGATTAGCAGCACATTCTGTTTAGTGTGCAAAGTGTAAAAAATAAAAGTCACTTATTCCGTTCACTGTGCCTAGCCGCAGATAAGCAGCACATTCTGTTTAGTGTGCAAAGTTGCAGATTAGCAGCACATTCTGTTTAGTGTGGAAAGTTGCAGATTAGCAGCACATTCTGTTTAGTGTGCAAAGTGTAAAAAATAAAAGTCACATATTCCATTCACTGTGCCTAGCCGCAGATAACAGCACATTCTGTTTAGTGTGCAAAGTTGCAGATTAGCAGCACATTCTGTTTAGTGTGCAAAGTGTAAAAAATAAAAGTCACTTATTCCGTTCACTGTGCCTAGCTGCAGATAAGCAGCACATTCTGTTTAGTGTGCAAAGTTGCAGATTAGCAGCACATTCTGTTTAGTGTGCAAAGTTCCAGATTAGCAGCACATTCTGTTTAGTGTCCAAAGTGTAAAAAATAAAAGTCACATATTCCATTCACTGTGCCTAGCCGCAGATAAGCAGCACATTCTGTTTAGTGTGCAAAGTTGCAGATTAGCAGCACATTCTGTTTAGTGTGCAAAGTGTAAAAAATAAAAGTCACATATTCCATTCACTGTGCCTAGCCGCAAATAAGCAGCACATTCGGTTTAGTGTGCAAAGTTGCAGATTAGCAGCACATTCTGTTTAGTGTGCAAAGTGTAAAAAATAAAAGTCACTTATTCCGTTCACTGTGCCTAGCCGCAGATAAGCAGCACATTCTGTTTAGTGTGCAAAGTTGCAGATTAGCAGCACATTCTGTTTAGTGTGCAAAGTGTAAAAAATAAAAGTCACTTATTCCATTCACTGTGCCTAGCCGCAGATAAGCAGCACATTCTGTTTAGTGTGCAAAGTTGCAGATTAGCAGCACATTCTGTTTAGTGTGCAAAGTTGCAGATTAGCAGCACATTCTGTTTAGTGTGCAAAGTGTAAAAAATAAAAGTCACATATTCCATTCACTGTGCCTAGCCGCAGATAAGCAGCACATTCTGTTTAGTGTGCAAAGTTGCAGATTAGCAGCACATTCTGTTTAGTGTGGAAAGTTGCAGATTAGCAGCACATTCTGTTTAGTGTGCAAAGTGTAAAAAATATAAGTCACATATTCCATTCACTGTGCCTAGCCGCAGATAAGCAGCACATTCTGTTTAGTGTGCAAAGTTGCAGATTAGCAGCACATTCTGTTTAGTGTGCAAAGTGTAAAAAATAAAAGTCACTTATTCCGTTCACTGTGCCTAGCCGCAGATAAGCAGCACATTCTGTTTAGTGTGCAAAGTTGCAGATTAGCAGCACATATTCCGTGTAATATGAAGAAGGCGGGTAAAAAGGGAAGGGGAAGTGGACATGATCCTGATAGTTCAGGGCGCGGGTCAGGACGCATAGAAACTGTGCCTGGTGCCAGAGCACAAGAAAGAAAGACATCCACCATACCTAGATCCATGTCTCAGTTTACAGGGCGTCGCAGGACATCACTCTCGAGGTCAGACCACTGCGAACAGGTGGTCGGTTGGATTTCAGCTGATACTGCTTCCAGTCGGTTAAGCACCACCCTGTCTTCCACCAAGTCCACTCTCAGTAGCCAAGAGTCTGGTCAACATAATCCTCACCCTGATCATCCTTCCTCCCACCATAGAGGGTCTGGCCAAAGAAGTGATCCCACGCTGGGATATAGTGAGGAGCTCGTCTCATCACCAATCCTTCATTTGAACCTCTCTCCAAGCACGCTTGCAGAGGAACATGACATCTTGTGCCCTGATTCACAACCTCTAGAGGGTACCCAATCACAAGAAGATGACAGAGGGGAACGGCATTTAAGGTCAAAGGAAGTGGATGATGATGATGATGAGACACAGTTGCCATCAAATCAACCACTATTACTGTCTCAAGACCTTGATGAGGAGGATGATACACAGTTGTCAATGACTGAGTATGTGGTGGGATCAAGAAATGAGGAGGATGATCAGAGTGAGGAAGTGGAGGAGGACTTGGTGGACGATGAGGTGACTGACCCCCCTGGGAAGGTGTAGAGCCGAGCGATGACAGCAGTCCTGAGGGTGAGCCATCTGCAGCACCGCAACAGGCTGGAAGAGGCGGTGGTGTGGCTAAAGAAAGAAGGCGGACCGCACCAAACCGGCCTGCAAATGTTCCACGGAGCACCCCCTTGCGTAAATCTCCCTTGCCAAGGGCTAGGTGTTCCGCGGTATGGCGTTTTTTTAAGGAAAGTGCGGACGACAAAAGAATTGTAGTTTGCAACCTGTGCCACACCAGAATGAGCCGAGGCATGAACACTAGCAACCTCACCACCACCAGCATGATCCGACACATGGCATCCAAGCACAGTAATAAGTGGGAGGAACGCCCGGATCGCCAATCTGTGTCTGCAGGCCACACCACTGCCTCCTCTTCCCCTGTTTTCGGTGCCGGCCAATCGCCTGTCGAAGGCGCAGGCCCGCATACCTCCCGCCCTGCACCTGTACCATCTGAAGCACCATCAGCGACCACATCCACTTCCCTGTCCCAGCGCAGCGTCCAAATGTCGTTACCCCAGGCATTTGAGCGCAAGCGAAAATACCCAGCCACCCACCCACAGGCCATAGCACTAACCTCACACCTTTCCAAATTACTGGCCATCGAAATGCTGCCATTTAGGCTTGTGGAGACTGAGTCCTTCCGCAGCCTGATGGCAGCAGATGTCCCTCGGTACGCAGTCCCCAGCCACCACTACTTTTCCCGGTGTGCCGTCCCCGCCTTACACCACCATGTGTCCCGTAACATCACCCGTGCCCTGACCAACGCAGTTACTGGGAAGGTCCACTTAATGACTGACACATGGACAAGTGCTTGTGGCCAGGGACGCTACATTTCCCTGACGGCACACTGGGTGAATGTCGTGGAGGCTGGGAGCGACTCGGACCCTGGGATGGCACAGGTGCTACCCACGCCGAGGATTGCGGGCCCTACCTCCATCAGGGTTTCCGCCAGCACCTACGTTATTGGCTCCTCCTCCTCCGTTTCCACCTCCGAATTCTCTGCGCGCAGCGCCACTCACCCATCAGCCGGTAGCTGGAAGCAGTGTAGCACTGCAGTGGGGAAGTGTCAACAGGCCGTGCTGAAGCTGATCTGCCTTGGGGACAAACAGCACACGGCCTCAGAGCTGTTGCAGGGGATTAGTCACCAGACCGAGCAGTGGCTCTCGCCACTCAACCTGCAACCAGGCATGGTTGTGTGTGATAATGGGCGTAACTTGGTGGCGACTTTGGAGCTCGGCAAGCTCACACACGTACCATGCCTAGCGCATGTATTTAATTTAGTGGTTCAGCGATTTCTAAAAACCTACCCCAATTTGCATGATCTCTTGACCAAGGTGCGCCGCGTGTGTGCACATTTCCGTAAGTCATCTACAGCTTCAGCCGGCCTGTTGAAGCTGCAGCAGCGCTTACAATTGCCAGCTCACCGGCTGCTGTGTGACGTGAGCACGCGCTGGAACTCCACCTTCCACATGTTGGCCCGGCTTTGTGAGCAGCAGAGGGCAGTAGTGGAGTACCAGCTGTTACACGGTCGTCGCCTCTCCGTTCAACTTCCTGTAATCAGAAGTGAGGAGTGGGAATGGATGTCAGACCTCTGTGAGGTTTTACGCAATTTTGAGGAATCGACACAGATGGTGAGCGGCGATAACGCTATTATCAGTGTAACCATCCCACTTCTGTGTCTACTGAAACGCTCGCTGCTCACAATTAAAACCGACGCTTTGCATGTGGAAGAGGTGGAAATGCGGGAGGAAGAGCTTACACAAGGTGATAGCCAGAGCACCCTCACTTCGTCTTCTCAGCGACAATTGGAGGAGGAGGAGGAGGAGGAAGACACGGTTGCCTCCGCTACAGAGGGTAGCCATGGAACTTTAGTTCCATCTCTTCAGCGTGGGTGGGCAGAAGAGGAGGAAGAGGATGAGGAGATTGAGAGTCATCCTCCTGGTGAGGACAGCGAAATCTTGCCTGTTGGTACTCTGGCACACATGGCTGACTTTATGTTAGGCTGCCTTTCCCGTGACACACGCGTTATACGCATTTTAGACAACACGGATTACTGGGTGTTCACCCTTCTGGACCCCCGCTACAAAGAGAATTTCTCATCTCTCATTCCTCCGGTGGAGAGGACAAGCAAAATGGTGCAATACCAGAAGGTTCTTGTCGAAAAATTGCTCCAAAATTTTCCATCTGACAACGCTGGCGGCAGAGTACGTGCTACCTTGGCCAACCGAGAAGGGGAGAAAAGGGGAGCACACAGCAGTTCCGACAAAGGCAGGGCAACACTCTCCAAGGCGTGGGACACCTTCATGACACCCCGCCAGCACCCTCACCCTGATGCGCAGCCTAGTGTCACAAGGAGGGAAAAGTTTTGGAAGATGGTGAAGGAGTACATAGCAGACCGTGTCAGCGTCCTCAATGATCCCTCTGTGCCTTACAACTACTGGGTGTCCAAGCTGGACACGTGGTATGAACTGGCACTCTACGCCTTGGAGGTGCTGGCCTGCCCTGCCGCCAGCGTTCTGTCTGAGCGGGTATTTAGTGCTGCTGGTGGCATCATAACAGATAAGCGTATCCGCCTTTCCACCGAAAATGCTGATAGGTTGACACTTATAAAAATGAACAAGGCCTGGATTTCCCCTGACTTCTCCACTCCACTGGAGGAAAGCCCCGGGGGAACATAAAGTCACTTTATATATGTTATTTACAATGATGGGAATACTCTGTATTCCCATTCACCCCTTCCACCCAAAAAATGGGTATATGGTTGACTCTCTTCCATATACCCTGGGATATAATTTTTATATAGGGCCAGCTCACCAGCGGGCCCTGTGATATAATTTTTATATAGTGCCAGCTCACCAGCGGGCGCTGTTTGACAATTTGTGTATAGGTCAGCTCACCAGCGGGCCTTCTCATATAATGTTTTACTGGGTCAGCTCTCAGCGGGCCCTCTCATATAATGTTTTATAGCGTCAGCTCACTAGCGGGCCTTCGCATATAATGTTTAGGATGGTCAGCTCCGCAGCAGACCCTCACCCATAATGTTTTAGATGGCCGGCTCAGCGCACGTTTCCCTCTTAATCATGGCCCCAGTTCAGAAAAATCGAGGAAATTTTTTGCAGAATTTGCATCTGCGCACGTTTCCCTCTTAATCATGGCCCCAGTTCAGAAAAATCGATGAAATTTTTTGCAGAATTTGCCTCTGCGCACGTTTCCCTCTTAATCATGGCCCCAGTTCCGAAAAATCGAGGACATTTTTTGCAGAATTTGCAGATGATATACAAGTAAATATACAGCAAATACTGTTTGGTAACAATTTTTCGCCTAAAGTCGTTTTTATCTTCCTTTTTGTGTGTTTTACGGTCAGTCTGTAAAAATGGTGTACTACGGGCGAAACATCGTTCCCAGCAGCGACGTTGGAGTCCAAGATGCATCCAGACATCCTCCCTATGCTGTCCCTGAACCATTTCTGTGGTGTTTCCATCATTTTCTGCCCTTTTCCTATGGACCAGGCACCCTCCCCTCATCAGAGCAGGGGGTGCCTGGTGTAATGCTCGAGTCCTCCCATTGACTTCAATGGGGCTCGGGTGCTCGGCCGAGCACTCGAGCCTCCGGGGGTGCTCGGCCAGAGCACCCGAACACCCGGGCATTGGGGTGCTCGATCATCACTAATCAATATATTTAAAGAGGATTTTCCAGTGAAAAAGTGGACAACAACATGGTTTGCGGTGATTTTATTGTGGGAACACGACGGGTCCTTTCGCCAACCCCTAGGTTTTTGAACAAGGTCTATAAGTGATATACAGTTGGAATCGAGAGGAAAACGAATGTCCATCTGGCTTGATGTGCACATAAATACCGGGCAGAATGGAGGTACTCAAGGTTCCTATGAATAGTGAAAACCATCACAGGGTGAAGAGCTCCCTCCAAGAGATGTCACCCATTCCTCCAATGTATTTTTAATGGACAACAAATTCTTATTGCCCACATCTTAGTTTCATTCAGAGTGTTTTAGTTTCCTAGAGAAGAAGGTTCTTGGATGTTTTGGTCCAGAACGTTGAGAGAGCACAGCTCTAGTAGCCTTATGGGATGCGTCTACTTCCAAAATGAAGGGTTTTTGGATGTCAGGTTGTGCAAGTACCTGTCACAGTTTGTTTTGACTCTCAGACACAGAGTAAGATAAAAATCAAACTTTATTGAAAAGTTTAATGGGAACCCTCACGGGTCCTGAACATACATATATATATCACATGCACAAAATAGGTTCAAACAGTAGCTTTTACAAGATACAGTATGGTAGGCTCTACCGGCCCTGCCAAAGTACCGGGCAAGGCAGCCTATGCTATGAAACTATGATATGACTAAGGCTCTACCGGCCCTGCCAATATACCGGGCAAGGCAGCCTGGAAGGTGAAACAACTGAAGGAAAAAAGGCTCTACCGGCCTTGCCAATATACCTGGCAGGCAGCCTGGAGGTTGGCACGACAATCTGAATGTGGCTCTGCCGGCCTTGCCAATATACCGGGCAAGGCAGCCTAGATGACAGAAGGACAGCTCCACTAATGCTGTATAGATGGAAGCAGCAGCATAGGATGGAACAGTGGAGCAAACCAGTATCACATAGAACAACCAGGGAGGCCCAACCGGTGCACTAATGGAGGCAACTAGCACCCGGTGAATATGAAGTAAACCAGTACCGCGTACCGGACCACAGGATCGCCCTACCGGTGCAATAAAGCAGGCAACAAGCACCCGGTAAACATGGCGTAAACCAGTACCACGTACTGGACAACGGTAACACCCAACCGGTTCAATAATGGAGGCAGCAGCAACCAGTGAATGTGGAGTAAACCAGTATCGCGTAGTGGATGTGGAGTAAACCAGTACCGCGTACTGGACAACAGATCGCCCAACCGGTTCTATAATGGAGGCAACATCAACCGGTGAATGTGGAGTAAACCAGTACCGCGTACTGGACAACAGTATCGCCCAACCAGTTCTATAATGGAGGCAACAGCAACCGGTGAATGTGGAGTAAACCAGTACCGCGTACTGGACAACAGTATCACCCAACCAGTTCTATAATGGAGGCAACATCAACCGGTGAATGTGGAGTAAACCAGTACCGCGTACTGGACAACAGTATCGCCCAACCAGTTCTATAATGGAGGCAACAGCAACCGGTGAATGTGGAGTAAACCAGTACCGCGTACTGGACAACAGTATCACCCAACCAGTTCTATAATGGAGGCAACATCAACCGGTGAATGTGGAGTAAACCAGTACCGCGTACTGGACAACAGTATCGCCCAACCAGTTCTATAATGGAGGCAACAGCAACCGGTGAATGTGGAGTAAACCAGTACCGCGTACTGGACAACAGTATCGCCCAACCAGTTCTATAATGGAGGCAATAGCAACCGGTTAATGTGGAGTAAACCAGTACCGCGTACTGGACAACGGTATCGCCCAACCGGTTCTATAATGGAGGCAACAGCAACCGGTGAATGTGGAGTAAACCAGTATCGCGTAGTGGATGTGGAGTAAACCAGTACCGCGTACTGGACAACAGATCGCCCAACCGGTTCTATAATGGAGGCAACAGCAACTGGTTAATGTGGAGTAAACTAGTGATCAGAATGTTGCCCAGATGACCAAAGTCAATAGACGGATGACAATCGGGATCCAGGAGCAGGAACGATAGACAGGCCAGGACAATACTGGAGCAGCAGGACAGCCAAACCAAGTCAGGAACGGAGCAGGAACAACGGCAGCATTGGATCAGGAATGGAAGCAGGAACGACAGCCCAACAGGATCAGGAACGGAGGCAGGAACCACGCAGGAATGACACTGACGTCTGGAGAATTGCTGACGCTGGTAACAGAGCTAAACAGGCCCAAAGATACAGGTACAAGGCAGGTGACTACTGACATAGAGACACCGCGAAAGGGCAATCAAAGGGTGCCTCAGCCCAGTCTATATAGGCAATATTGGGCGGGCAATAGACAGGTGGCCAATGGAGAGTACACACACCTGGCTGACAGCAAAAGTCAGAAATCACTTGTTAAAGGCTTGCTGAGCTTGTCAAAGGCCTGCTGAACTGGAAACGGATCTTATTACTGTTGAGTGCCATAATTTGTCAAATAACCTTGGAACAGAGTTTGTCATGAAACTCATGTAAAAGTTGGCAAATCCGATGAACCTCTGGACTGCCTTTTGATTAACCAGTGTAGGCCATTCTAGTATAGTGGAAACTTTGAGGGTATCCATCCTGAATTGGTCAGGGGAAATGAGGAACCCCAGGTACTCCACCTTGTCAACCTCAATGAGACATTTCTCCAGTTTGGCATAGAGATAACTGTTACATAGTTGAGAAAGAACCTGTCTCACATGCTTGTGATGCTCTTGTAGAGTGAAAAAGAAGATCAATATTTATATATATAGAAAAGATAAAACCTTGCGTCTCCAGCCACACACACACACACACACACACACACACGGGAGGCAGTAAGGAAGAGATATTCATGTCTCCTCCCTACTGCTACAACATACACAGGGGCGTGATTTTCGTATTTGCATTTACATGGTTGTTAACCATTTGAGTGCCAGATGGTTTATGCAGTGCATTGCAGAGTAATGCATTGCGTACTTCGCTGCCATTCAAAGGGTTACACTTTTGAGCATCGTTCCTTCACCTATCAGTCATTATCCCACAGATTACCTCACATCCACTCACTAATAAAGCCAAATAAGTCTGCTAAAATCACCTTTTTCATCACAACCACTGAAGATGGGTAAGGATTGTGGGAGTTGTAGTGATATTAATCTATCACATGCTTCAGCATGTTTACCCTTTCCTCACTTGCCTGTCCTATAGCTCTCTGTGTATAATGTTGTCTGGATTGTGTTATACATACAGCAGTTTTGCTGTACTGTCTCTGAATATATATATATTGTGTGTCTATCAATATTGTCTTTTCTGTGTGGTATATATATATATAATCTATTAGCAATATTGGCACGGCTTTGCACGTGCACTTAATCAAATAAATAACCCCTCAGAAAAAAAAGTCCCATGCAGTTGTTTGCATGACGAAATAAACATAGAATGTGATACGGGTCTGGTAGTAGTAGGGTTAAAAAATTATGTGGATTTACATGTTGGACTTTTTTCCCCTGACATCCAGGTAAATTCAGATTGGAGACAATGTTCTTAATGACTCGATTGTTGAATTTGTGTGTGTTGTGGGTGTTGTTGTGTATTGTGCATGGGTGTGTATCTGTTGTGCATGTGTGTATTGCGTGTGTGTGTTATGTGTATGTGTTGTGTGTGTGTATTGCATGTGTATGTAGTGAGTGTGTGTGGTATGACAAAGTGTATAGGAGGAGTGTAGAGGGAAGGTAAAATCCTACATAGTGCCTATCCCTCCACCTGTCCCAATTAGCAGGTTTAGCATTCCCAGGCTGCAGAGTTTGTAAAAAGAAAATGGAATTTGACTTGCTGTGTGCAAGGAGTGCAGAGCAGAGCAGTGCAAAAAAGCAAGACTTGAAAAGGTAGGTTAAACCTGTGCTATTATTGTTAATTTAGAACCTTGAAGGAGAAGGGAATCTACTACAAGTAAAGTTAGTGCTCAGATTGTGCTAGGTTTTTAGTTCGAGCAGATTCGGTCTTCCCGAGGTTCGACGCCGCTTTGAGTCGACCTCCGGAATGCTGGTTTGCTCGACCGGTGCACTCGACGGCGCCAGTCCGGCGTCGAGAAGGAAAGACCCGGGAACAAAGACGGAAGGCGACCCGGTCCTCTCGCTTCCTTCCGTTACATTGGTGGCATAGCGGTGGGATTTCTCCTTCTTTCATCGTGTGTACCAGTTGAGAGATGACGGCCAAAGCGCTACTACCGGAGGTCATAGGCGTATTCGAGATGCGGTACCAGGGCATCGGAGACGACATGGCGGCCACACCTGTGCTGGCGGACACTGTGGGATCTTACAACGACCGGTATGACAACATTCGAGTCCGATGGAGGAAACAGCTAGGCGATATTGTTGACGAGTTCGACAGGGAGCTGGCCTGGTGTCTCGAGGAAGAGCTCAGAGTACAAGACGAGTACTGGGAGCTGGTCAAGCACATGGAACGAGAGTATGGGCCCGGAATTCTTGTGGACTTTAACCCATACCTCTTGCAGTATGTGATTCGAGGACTTGTGTGGGAGGCCTACCGCCAGGATTTCACTTTTGGTTGCCCAGACCCCAGCCGATACTGGGAGATCTGGGACAAGAGAGAAGCCATGCTTGGGGGGTACATCCCTGGGGAGCTCCATGGAAATTTCAATGTCCTGATTTTATGGGAATGGGACCTGGAGCAAAGGTGCACTGGCTTTGTGCGAGAAATCAAGGAGTTTCTACGAGAGGAAGAAGAATGGGGGGGCCACTCATCTGAGGAGGACCTCAGCGAAGCTGAGGACTTGGATGGAGCTGGCCCTGTTCACTCCACACTGGTGAGGGGGGATGCGTGCCTCACCAGCGCCCCTGTTACCCCTGTTTCTATGGACTATGTTTTCCCTGAGCTGGGGGGTGGGAATTCATTCCCCCCCAGTGAAGAAGATGCCCTGGGAGCGGAGCCGTGCGTGCTCCCCAGGGACATGAGTGATGCCGCCTGGAGGGATGGGACTGCGGTCTCCCTCCAGGCAGAAGAAAGGCCGGTGTATGATGGCCTGCAAGAGGAGGACTCCAGTGGGCTGGGAAAAAACAGTACCGCTGGCCCTCCTAAAGACATGGACTGTGAACTGTTGGGTGGGGGCAAGCCCATCAGTCCCCCTGAGACCCCTGCTGTACTGGGTGGGAGAGAACCCAGCAGCAGCCACAAAATGTTGCCCCTGGTGGGGGTGGAAGATGGCCTGGGAGCGGAGCCGTGCGTGCTCCCCAGGAGTACCAGTAATGCCGCCTTGAGGGATGGGACTGCGGTCTCTCTCAAGGAAAAAGAAAGGCCTGTGTGTGATGGCCTGCCAGAGGAGGTCCCCAGCAGACTGGAAGAGAGTAGGGCTGCTGGGCCTCCTAAGGATGTGTTGTTTGACCTGATGGGTGGGGAAGAGTGCCCCATCAGTCCCCCTGCAACCCCTGACTTGGTGCATGGGAGCAAGAGCACCAGGTCATGTGAAGTCCTGGCTGGGATGAGTGGGACAGCCGTCCTCATCCCCAGCCCAGCCTTTGTTCTGCCTCCCCCTGGCCTAGTGCGTGGGGCCACGTCATTGTTAAGGAGCCTGCTATTTTCCCTGCACTGGAGATCCCCACCTTGGTGAGTGGGACCAGGATCCTCGCCAAGGACATTTGTGTTGCCCTGTCCCCTGTTGACCCCAGCTTGGTGGGTGGGAATGTATTCCCCATCAGGTCCATACCTGCTTTGACTCAGGAGCGTGGGAACTGCATCCGCTCCTGTCCCTCTGGGGCCCTGGCCCAACTAAAAGGGGGAGATGTGTCTCTCTCCCCAAACTCTGGTGCCCAGAAGCCAGAGGCACAATTGCCCCAGGGAGATCCCCCTTATAGACTGGCTCTGGACCCTGAGCCACTGGCCCCAGACCCAGAAGGATTTGACTGTAGCACTGCCTTGAGAAGGGCCCAGGAGAGGCCCCCTAATTTGCTATTGGTCAGGACAACCAAGCATCAGTTCCCCTGGCCCAGGTTTAAAGACAAAGGAACTGGCATTTTCTTCACTGGCCCAGGACAAGGGCCTTGTACACCGATACCGGGCCCAGACAAAGGGCTCATGTTTTCCCCTGGCCCAGGACAAAAAGACTGTTTCTACCTCTGGCCCAGGATTAAGGACCCAGGGACTTGCATTTGCTTCACTGGCCCAGGACCAGGGCCTTGTTCACCACTACCAGGCCCAGACAAAGGGCTCATGTTTTCCCCTGGCCCAGTACAGAAAGACTCCTTCAATCTCTGGCCCAGGACAAGGGGCCCCTCAGTTAAAACTGGCCTAGGACCAAGGCCTTCGGACTAATGCACTGTCCAGACAAGTGCCTCACCACCTCCATGCCCTCCTACAGCTCCAAGCCAGCGTTTACTACCGCACCCGCTGGCTTGGAACCAAAAGGGGGAGAAGTGTAACGGATGTTATCCGTTACTTAGGTCCTTGTCTGGACCACGAACAATTTTCTTAAAGACTATGGCCTTGTGGCCTCATGTGAACTCTGATAGGGGTTTCCCTATCATTATGTTACAAGGTTTTTATGTCAAATGTTGTACGTTTTATATTGTCGAATGTCGAAGGTTTAATGTATTGTATGGTTTAATGTACGAGGGATACATGATCATCGAAGCCGGTGGTTCCCCGGGTCCTTTGTTCGAGGCATCAATGCCGTCTCGAACGCGGGAAACCGGAGGAAGTGAGTCGACGCCGGATTGGCCGTCGTACGACTCACTGCGCACGCTGATTGGCCAGGGTTGAAGCCGCATATTTAAACTAGTGTGTACGTGCTTCAACCCCTGGCCCAGTTCTCAGATGTGTATTCCCTCTAGTCAGTCCATTGTCTTTGTCCAGACGTTAATTAATCATGTTAAGTCTCACAGTGTCCACATTGTGCTCAGTAGCCCATCTCCCATTGGCTTGTTTCCTTAGGCTACCATTGGTCCCTCTGTTTCCCCTGCCATTGGTCCATTGTTCACTGTCACCATTGGTCTGTTGTTTATGCCCATTGTGTTGGATTGGTCCCTAGGCCAAGCCTGCATTAGAATGCCTGGCCCTTCCCCTTCCTATTGTGGTACCATGTTGTAAACTGTATAAAAGTTGAATGTCTTGTTTAATAAAGTGTGTTACTGTTTGGAGTGAATCAGAGTCCTGGAGTCCGTTTGTTCCTGTGGTTAAAAGTGGCCACTCTGCCGCCCATTCGAACTAGGTTCCTGTACGTTCGTCCGTCTGCTGCCAGGATCCTGCTACCGACCTTTGTATCCTGTCAGGCGGCGACGTGGACATTGCCCTTTGGTTTCCTGCCTAAGCTCCAACCTTCGAGTCGAGCACCGGAGTGCTCGAACGGCTGGGAACATATCCACTTTGCTTCCTGCTACATTTTCCCTGATTCGGTCCTGCGCTTGCTCGACGGCGTTCGAGTGCCGTGACCCCTCCGGCAGCGGCATCCTTTCGAGGCAGAATCGGTCTTCCCGAGGTTCGACGCCGCTTTGAGTCGACCTCCGGAACGCTGATTTGCTCAACCGGTACACTCGACGGCGCCAGTCCGGCGTCGAGAAGGAGAGACCCGGGGACTAATACGGAAGGCGACCCGGTCTTTATACGACCTTCCGTTACAGACATTGTATGTTGTATGCACCACTAATCTGACAATGATCATATCATGATGTGCAGCAGGGAACTCACTGAAATTAAGTTCGCTGGATGTGTGGTGCACCTCTATTACAACCTGTCTCCCCACATCCTGTAGAAAAGATGGGCACTTTGTATTCTTACTGATCTACGAAACCTGGGTGTGAAGTACCACTGGGGCTTTCCATTTCATCTATCCTCTACTTACAATGGTACCTCTGCCCTTCACCGAGATCCTTCAGAGATTCTGGAATTTTGCCACATGCTGGGCATAGAACCACTGGCTTCATCTGCTTCCTCCGTGACTCATTCTGAGCCCTTGCCCGTGGGTGATCTTTCCAGAGAGAAGAGAGACTGTTGGAACTCTGTGTTGGTCCCTGAAAGCAAGATAAGTAAGTCTTCATTCTCTACACCTGATGTGTCAGGCGGTGCCTCTTCTCGAGACTGGGACTGACCCCATGTTGAAGATCTCTTCAACTGCGTTTTTAGAGTCTACCTACCTATCTCCATAGTGAGCCTCAGATTTATCTGAACTTTATATTTATTTCTTTCCTTTCTATACTTGATTCAGGGACCCTTCTGCCTCCCCGTGATACTACTATATAGACTTTCCTAATTCCTCTGTGACTCTCTCCCTTATGCCGGAAGATCCAGATGGAGGTCTTAGATGCCTCATTTGTCTCAACTGATACATCAGATGATGCTAAGTATCCATAAAACCAGTAAACTTTTGTAGGGGTGTCCTACTTAGGACTACGTTGACGATACGATTGTTAGTGCTAATTATTACTTTATATTTCTTGTTTGAGACCCTGCTGAGTTTCGTTCCCTCTGCTGTCTTTGGGGGGCATGGAGTTAACCTCTCACAATCAGCTTCAGGGTGATATCCTCCTGATGGTCCTTCCCCAAACCGGACCAGGCGATGCTTTCCCATTTACTTGATTCCTCTTTTCACCAACTCTTATGCTGGGCTTTAGTTGTTGTCCTCTGGGGGTGGGGTGATTGTTTCTGTGTGGGCCCTGTGTCATCTCCTATAAAGAAAAAAAGGATTTGCCATCATAATGGATAAGCATACCCACTGGTATCCCATTGCAGACCAGGTGGATCCTGAGGGCAGGTTTCTCCTCATGAAAGGAAAGCTCTTTGAATGCACCTACACCCTAGTAAATGTCTATTTACCAAACACGGGTGCTCTATCTTTCCTTACATCCCTTTTTAGGACATTAGATTTCTTTTGTGAGGGCTTCCTGATAGTGGGTGGTGACCTCAATTTAACAATGACTCTTGAACTGGATTCCTCCACCGGTAAGTCCCAATACTCCCCATTGGTGTTGAGTAGGGTACATTTAGCTCTAAACAAACACCGATTGATGGACGCATGGAGACTCCTCCACCCATCTACAAAATACTTTTTTTTTTAAATATATTTTATTATCAGATCACTCCATACACATACAAAGAAAAAGAGTACATGTAATATCTGTCAAGTACAACAAGAATATGCAACATGTATAACAAATAAAGGAAACAGATGCATAGTAATAGGGCGTACAGAGTCAACCTGAGGTTTTTATAGAAATTCAACCCAAACTCCAAACATCTAGCCAAACTAAGCTAAACCTATACCCCTCGATCCCAGTTCCTCTCTCCCCCAAGCCTGCAGCACCCCCCGACCCCACCCACCAGCCAGAGCCACCACAAAATCCTAACATAGATAAGAGTCAAGCACAAATGTGTACAGCAAGTATATGTCACAAACATCCACACAGCCAGCAAAAATGACTGCACTCGATCAGCTCCAAGAAGTTACACATCATCAGGAGCGACAGTAGTGTTTGCTCTGGCTGTCCACCTGGTCTGCCACCGACCCCAGATCTTATCAAACTTAGCCGGAGTGCCCCGGTGTAAGTAAACTAATTTCTAATGTGGAAAACACTGTGAAACCAGGTTAATCCACGCCCTGCATATTCTATGCAGAATATTCAACTGTATCATTTGATGCCTAGTCGATGTCGCCATCTGAGCCGGCACCTCCTTAGCCATGTTCCATTCCCAATCTTCCAATGGGCCCAGATCCTGTTCCCATTTGTTCCATGAGGGAAATTCCTGATATGTCATGCAAGATTCCAAGCACCGATAAATAAAAGAGAGAGGTCTCGGAGGCTCAAGGGTCCTTAATCTAGAAAGAAGCGGGAATGTATCAATCAGCGGTGCTCTATCACCCCACTGGGCTCCAAGAGCATGTGTGGTACACAAATAAGAGTAGAAAAGATTGTGCGGTAGATGGTACTCATCATGTAGCTGTGCAAAGGATTTCAGTTGGTTATCTTGATACAATTGTCCTAGAGTATTAATCCCAAATCTACCCCACAGAGGGCCAAATTCACTGCCTAGTAAGTGATGTAACCCCACGGCGTCCCTTAGGGGGGTGTCCGGGTCCAAGGCCACATACCCCAGTAACCTCCTCAACTACACCCAAGCCTCATATAGAGTTACAGCCAATGTAGTCCGAAGTTTAAAAACTGCGGGGCCGCCATGCAAGAACTGGGGTAGCTCATACGCAGGCTGCAGTAACAGTGCATCTATCTGAATGGTTTGATAGCGAGGCCTGGGGTAAACGAAATCAAGCACAAAATGACACTGTGCTGCCAAGCAATACCTGTGAAAGTTGGGCAAGGCAATTCCTCCCTCACGTTTCGGCCTCATAAGAGTAGTCAACTTGAGTCTAGCCCGACGCCCCCGCCATAAAAAACATGAAATAATTTTGTCTATTTGTCGGAAATATTTTTTAGTAATAGGGTCTGGTGTATTCTGAAAAATATATAAAAACTTGGGCAGAAAAATAATTTTAATAAGATTCGACCTACCAATAACATTTAAAGGCAGGTGAAGCCATGCCATTGTTTTATCATTAAAAGATTGTATAGTAGGCAACAAATTCATCTCCAAAAAGGTATGGCTCCAGGGCCAGAGCAAATAAGCCGGGCGAGAGCGGGCAGCCCTGTCTAGTGCCACAATGAAAAGAAAAGGGTTATGAACTCAGTCCACCCGTCACCACAGAAGCCCTGGGGTTACCATATAAAATATGTATCCAATTAATAAAGGATGGACCAAATCCAAAACCACAAAGCACGTGCCAAAGATATGGCCATTCGACAGAGTCAAAGGCCTTAGTTGCATCAAGGGATGCTATCACCCAGTTTCCGATGGTGTCATGTGGCAGCTATAGGTGCAAAAATAATCTTCGAAGGTTGTGGGACATTGATTTGCCTGGAATAAAACCAGTCTGATCTTCGTGTACGATGGTTCCCAACACAATATTTAATCTGGTAGCCAGTATCTTTGCCACAATGTTTGCATCCGTAGTCAAAAGAGAAATAAGTCTGTAAGAGTCACAGAGCTCCGTATGTTTCCCTGGCTTAGGCAATACTATAATGGAAGCGTCATTCATGGAATCCAGAAGATGTCGGTCATCTATGGCAGCGTAAAAAGTATTAAAGAGATGAGAGGCTAAGATATCCGCAAACTCCTTATACTCCGGTAGACCACGGATCGCCTCATCACCTCTCCAAGAAGTATAGGATCATCTAGCTTGCGTCGATGTTCCAAGGAAAGCCGCGGGAGGTCACAACGATCAATAAAATGAGATATCTGGGACTCAGAGCGGGTTAGTCGAGACTCATATAAGTGAGAGTAAAAAAGCTGAAATCGCAAATTAATCATCCTCAGGTCGAGTATCAATTCACCCCCAGAATCTCGGAGTGAAGTAAGCAACGGAGTCCCCCTATACTGGTGAACAAGATGAGCCAAAAGCTTCCCCGCCTTGTCCCCGTTTTCAAAAATATTTTGTTTCATATAAAAGACATGACGGCCATTCAGCTCAGAAAGTTTTACAGAGTATCGCATTGAACAGGAAACAAACTTAGTGTAAGACACCGAGTCCCCACTCCCCACAAACTGTCTTTCCGCCTCAGCAGCCTCTGACTCCAGAACCTCCACTTCTCTAGTTTTAAGTTTATTTTGCATAGATATAAGAGGTATCAGAGAACCCCTTGCAGCTGCCTTGGCAGCCTCCCAAACAATACCCTGAGCAGCAGAGTTGACATTGTTGGCAAAGTAGTCACGTAAATCGTCTCTATGCCTAGACACCAATTGCGTATTGGTCAACCATATGGGACTAAACCTCCAAACTCTGGGCCTAGGTCTCTGGCCTCGATGCCAAGACAATAATAGCGGGGAGTGATCGGAGGCCACCCTGGTTAGAAAACAGCAATCTGTAACCCAATTCAAAGCCAGCTGATTAGCAAACACATAATCAATTCTAGATAACGTTTTGTAAGTGGCCGAGTGGCAGGAGAATTCCCGGTCCCGCGGGTGAAGAGTCCTCCAAACATCAACTAGTCCCATATCACCCACAAGATTGAGGAAGGCTTCTCTATGTAATTTAGAATCACCCGTCGTCCCACCAAATCTATCCAAATCAGGATTAGTAGCTACATTAAAGTCACCCATACAAATTATATGGTGATGTGTCTTGTCAAAGACATATATAAGCATGTCCTGGAGGACTGATGGGTCAAAAGGCAGTGGAATATAAACATTCATTAAGACAAACAGAGCTCCCTGCAGCTTACACGTTAGGAAGAGGTAACGTTCCTGTGGATCAGTCTTAAGATCAATGAATTCGAAAGAAACCAACCTAGAGATAAGGATGGAGACACCCCTGGCGTATGTGGAATATGTGGCATGATAATTACTCTGTATCCAGTGCCTCCTAAGAGACAAAACTCTACCTGCAGTAAGATGAGTTTCCTGCAACATAACCACCCCCGGAGTCTGCTTCCTGACGTGGTTCAAAACTAAAGATCTTTTTATAGCATCATTCAGGCCACGCACATTCCAGGATAAAAATTTACAAGTAAGTGGTGTCATCACTGAATTAAATAAAATGTGTTACACCCCCGGCCTCATGGTGGGATCTGTTGGGGGCGAGGAGCGCCCGACCCAGAAGAGAGAGGAAGAGGGATCCTTAAATTAACAGCCACCCCAACCCTTGCCAGAAGAACCCACCCTATCTCCATCACCCCCAACCCGACAGAGATTTCACATCTTCAAAAGACTTTACCTATGTCACGGTTTTTGAAGACTCTCAGACTCAAGGTTTGGTAAAATAACTTAACTTTATTAAAAGTTAAAGGCAGTCCCCGTAGGGTAAATATACATAACAATACAACAGTAATAGAACATACAATAGGTTCTACCGGCCTTGCCTAAATACCGGGCAAGGCAACCCAAGTGACAGTTTTAATGACAGGCTCTACCGGCCTTGCCTATACCGGGTAAGGCAACCGTGAGATGACGTATACCGGTTCTACCGGCCTTACCAATACCGGGCAAGGCAGCCCAAAGGAATGCTGAATGTCGGCTCTACCAGCCCTGCCAATACCGGGTAAGGCAACCTTAAAGATGGTGAATTACAAGGTTCTACTGGCCTTACCAATGCAGGGCCGCCCAAAGGAGTACTGTAGTAGGCTCTACCGGCCCTGCCAATACCGGGTGAGGCAACCTACAGGATGGTATTGTCAAGGTTCTACCAGCCTCACCAATACCGGGCAGGGCAGCCTGAGCAAGTAGACCAGCTGTCAGGTGACTAAGACAGCAGAGAGCATAAGTATAGAGGTCTTAAGCAGCAGAAGTCTATAGCCAGGATAATCAGACAACTGCCAGGAAGTGGACAGCTACTGACCACAGTACTGGATGTACAGGAGCAAACCAACGTCCGCACGTTGGGACTAATGGTAAATAGTGCCACCAGGTTTAATGGAGCAAACCAGCGACCGCACGCTGGAACCAATAAAGTATATAGCAACCAGGTTTAGTGGAGCAAACCAGCGTCCACACGCTGGAACCAACAATGTATATCGCAACCAGGTTTAGTGGAGCAAACCAGCGACCGCACGCTGGAACCAACAATGTATATCGCCACCAGGTTTAGTGGAGCAAACCAGCGTCCGCACGTTGGAACCAACAATGTATGTTGCGACCAGGTTTAGTGGAGCAAACCAGCGTCCGCACTCTGGAACCAACAAAGTATATCGCAACCAGGTTTAGTGAAGCAAACCAGCGACCGCACACTGGAACCAACAATGTATATCGCAACCAGGCTTAGTGGAGCAAACCAGCGACCGCACGCTGGAACCAAAAATGTATATCGCAACCAGGTTTAGTGGAGCAAACCAGCGTCCGCACGTTGGAACCAACAATGTATATCGCAACCAGGTTTAGTGGAGCAAACCAGCGTCCGCACGCTGTAACCAACAATGTATATTGCGACCAGGTTTAGTGGAGCAAACCAGCGACCGCACGCAGGAACCAACAATGTATATCGCAGCCAAGTTTAGTGGAGCAAACCAGAGTCCGCACGCTGGAACCAACAATGTATATTGCGACGAGGTTTAGTGGAGCAAACCAGCGTCGGCATGCTGGAACCAACAATGTGTATCACAACCAGGTTTAGTGGAGCAAACCAGCGTCCGCACGCTGGAGCCAACAAAGTATCTCGCAACCTGTTTAGTGGAGTAAACCAGCGTCCGCACGCTGGGACCAACAATGTATATTGCAACCAGGTTTAGTGGAGCAAACCAGCGTCTGCACACTGGAGCCAACAAGGTATCTCGCAACCTGTTTAGTGCAGTAAACCAGTGTCTGCACGCTGGGACCAACAATGTGTATGCAATAGCGAGGAGAACAATGTCGCCAGAGCGACAGCTGGAGCATGAGACTCAGGAACTCGTACAGGTTAACCCACACGGTGCTAGAGCACAGGAACCCCGGAATACAGGCACACAGGAACGCTGGAACACTGGAACACCGGAACATTAGCATACAGGAGCACTGGAACGCTGGAGCACCGGAACGTTAATGTACAGGAACACTGGAACACCGGAACGTAGCATACAGGAACACTGGAAACAGGCCCAGAGATCTGACAAGCAGGTCAGGCAGAGTGGAGTCAGAAACACCACGAAAGGGCAACCTGGAAGTGCTCAACCTGGGTTTAAAAAGGCTGTGTGAGGAGGGCTAATGACAGACAGCCAATCACGAATACTCAGCAAGTGACAGACACAGAGCAGCACGAATCACGGGCACTGTGATAACCTATTACTCTCCTTGTCACCACTCTTATTCCAGGTTGGATTACCTTTTGCTTGATCAGGCTTTTCTGCACTTAGTGTCTGACACCTCTATCGAGCCCACGACACACTCCAATCATACTCACCCTTTCTTTCCCTTCGATGGTTACTGGTACTCCTACGTGAAAACTCAATGATACTCTTTTGCAAGACCCCCTTTATAAATCCCAAATTTTGTTCGCTATACAAGATTATTTTGATTTAAACTCCTCTCCTGAGATGTTGACCACTACTATTTGGGAGGCTCATAAGTGTGTCCTTCGAGGCGAGTGCATGTGTCTGGGCTCTCACCTCAAAAACTTGTTACAGAATTACTTAAATGGCTTGGTTGCTGACATTCACAGATTAGAAGGATTACACAAAAACAGCCCATCACCAGAGATCTGGTCCCAATTGACACAGGCCCGTAACAAGCTTTCTGTCTATTTACATGACAACTACCTCAAGTCCTATCACTGGTATAAATATAGATCCTACATTGATAGCAACAAATGCGGTAAAACCCTGGCATGTGTGATAAAGATCAAGAGGTCACAGGCCCACATCTCCAGTGTAAAGGATAAGGATGGTTCTACCTGCAAAATCCTTCCTGACGTTAGTGCAACCTCCCAAACTTTTTACAGAGACCTCTACAGCATACAGCTTTCCTCCCTCCAGGAAGATTGTGGCGCCTGGCGAGATAAAATCAAGAACTTTCTTCCATGTTCTAACTCTCCTACTCTGTCGGCGTATGCCATGGCTTGTCTGGAGTCCCCCTTCATGGAGAATGAAGTGTTTCAAGCCGTACAGTCCTTGATGTTAGGTTAAAGTCCAGGCCCGGACGGCTTCACTCCACTTTACTACCACTCCTTCGCTTCTATCCTGGTGCCTCATTTGACTGCAACCTTTAACTGTATTGCATCCGGCCAGCCATGGAGGCCCATTTTGCAGTAATTCCCAAGCCTGGTAAAGGCCTTCAACTGTGTGGTAGTTATCATCCGATTTCTCTTTTAAACATTGATGTTAAGCTCATGGCCAAGATCCTAACTAACAGACTGCGCAGTCTCCTGCCGGGTCTTAACCACCCAAATAAAGTGGGCTTTATCCGGGCAGAGAGGTATGGGATAACACATCCAAAGCTGTTGCTCTTATCTATACCACTTTTCATAAAAACATTCCTTCTCTGCTCCTTTCAATAAATGCAGAGAAGGCCTTTGATGACATTGCCTAGCCTTATCTCTTTGAGGTACTTTCCCACCTAGAACTTGGTCCCACTTGCTTAACAGCTATTCACAGCTTCTATCCTTCACCCTCCGCTAGGGTTCGGGTCAATGGTTTCCTTTCTGACACCTTTACTATCTCAAACAGCACGAGACGGGGTGTCCTCTGTCCCCTATTCTCTTTGTCCTAGCATTGGAACTTTTGCCTTTCCCCTCACATCTGGGGTCTTCCCATGTCTTCTGCTGAAACAAAACTGGCTTGTTTTGCCAATGATATTCTTTTTTTATTTCAACTCCAGTATATTCCTTACAAAATTTACTCCCACTCTTTACACTCTATGGCTCCATCTCGCACTTCAAAGTTAATTTCTCTAAATCTGAGATTCTTAACGTAAATCTACCTTCTGATGTAGTAGCTCACCTCCGCCCTACGTTCGCTTTCCGCTGGCTTTCACTGGGTATTAAATATCTAGGGATTACCCTCACTCCAAACCTGAGAGTTTTGATCAATAATTTGCAACAACTGATTTACTCCATCAGATCCGAAACTGAATGCTGGAACACCCCATATATCGCATGGTTTGGCAGGATTAACTTATCTAAGATGGTTATGCTTCTGAAAATTACATACTTCTTTAACGTTTTACCTATAAGAATCCCATCTCACATCATAGTTTTGTTGCAGCACATACTTAGTTCTTTTATATGGAACATCTGCAGACCACATCTTCTGCTGTCATACCTCTGTCGATCTCCCTCTAGGGGTGGACTTGGTGCTCCCGATCTACTCTTTTACTATAAAACCTCTTCTCTCCTCAAACACTCCGATTTCACCCATATCCCTGTAAAGGAATGGGTAGATTGCGTACAGTTATTCGCTCCCTACATTGACCTTAGCCATCTCTGCTGGTTTGACCCTACCTCGTTTCCCTCTTTGGGAATAGACCACTGCATTCTAGGCCACCTCAGGCCACCTCCTTTCTTTTTGGACTTCACTCAACACTAGATTCCACCTCATCTCTTACCCTTCGCATGACATGCCCCTTCTCCTGAACCCTGCCTTTCCACCTGGTCAGCACTTCTCTTCCTTCTCAGCGTGGGAGACTGCACTGCTGGTGAAAATCGGAGACCTGATCTGTGATGGCTCCATACGTTACTTCGAAAGCTTGGTTTCTAGCCATGGTTTACCTGCTGATCAATTCTGGCACCATTTCCAGGTACAACACTTCTTGCAGCGTCTCCTACGTAACTTCTCATCCCTTTCTTCTTATCCTCCCTCCTCTCCACGTTTTCAACTCTTTTGACTCATCCGGCTCGTTTTTCACACTCGTTCACTAAATGGTATGGTTTCCTTCTCTCTCTCTTTCATTGTATGCAAAACCATCTTTCCTCTGTGAATGGGAGAGAGAGATGACCTTATTCCTTCCATATGAAACTGGTTGAGTATTTTTTGACAACTTGTGTCTTCTTCCCCTGATGTGGCTACTAATGAATGTAGCTACAAATTGTTGACCAGGTGATATCGTACCCCTCAAACTTTACATAACATGTACCCTGCATCTGTCTCAGATTCATGGTGGCGTTGCTCTACAGACTGTGTCTCAATGCTAAAAATGCGGCGGTCATGCTCTGAACTGCAGCCATTTTGGAAGGAAGTCTACTCACATTCCTCTCAGAGACTCAGAATCCCCCTGTTATAGTATTTGTGCAGCAGGTTCCTGAGCCGACCTCAGCTTCCTCCAGCGGGTCCAGACGCATTGTCTGGCTGGCGGCTTCTGCCGCATTACCATCTAGCGGCTTCAGCTGCATTCGGCTGGTGGCGGCTCAGCCACTTTCTGGGCTCTGGGCTCCTGTCTCTTCCTGCTCTGCCGCAACTCTGTGACATCATAATGGGAGCACGTCCAAGGGCATGGACGTGCGTTCCATTTAAAGGGACAGTGGTGCGGATGTTGACTCCTCCTCTTCCTGGGCCCAAAGTTTAAAAGCTGCCTGGATACTATGCTCACTCGCCTTTTCATGGTGTCCAGTGCAGTTTGGTCTGAGTATAGTGCATTACCTGGTTTGTCTGTCTACCCGTTCTGGTGCCAACCTCTGGCTCTGTCTGACTACTCTCCTTGTAGTCTGATATCCCTTCTGATGTGGACTTGCGGCTCTGGTAGACTACCTCCTCTGTGTATGACCTCTGGCCTGGCTGACTATCCGTTCTGGTGCTGACCTGTGGATCTGTCTGACTACCTGCTCTGTGTATGACCCTGGCTAGTCCGATAACCAGTCTAGTGCAGCCTGTGGCTCTGGTTGACTATCTGCTCCGTGTATGTACCGGCGTGTCTGACTACCCACTTTGGTGTTACCTGGGGCTCTGTCCACTGCGTACCCAGCATGCCAACGCTTCAGTGGATATCCTGTCTGGTGCTATCTTTGGCTCTGGCAGACTTCTCCTTGCTCCTGTCCATTAACTGGTGCCTTCAGGTACGGATCTATGGCACAGTTAATTCTTACTCAGGAACAGGTGCGGACCTGTTATAGTCTGTTCGGGTGCGGACCTGAGGCTGCTTATTTCCTCCTTTGCCTGTAGGGATCCAGTTCTTTACCACTATAAAGTAGTGCTATCCTTCCTGACGTTGCTGAGGATTGTTTTGTGTACTACTGTTGCTGAGTATATCTTTACGTTGTGTATCTTAATAAAGATTGTGTTACCTACAGTACATAATCCAGTTCTCTTTCTTACCAGCCATGACACCCATTCCCGCTGGACTCTACACTTTTACTCTTTGCTCTTAATGCCCACTCTATTTTTAAACTGAACTTACACCTTTGTACCCTATTCTTTACACTTACTAATGCTGCCAAATCATTGATTTCTCTCTTGTGGAAGTCTGCGAGTCCTCCCTCACTATCTATGTGGGTTTCAAGTGTCCAGGCCTACCATTCAGCGCAGAAATTGCACACTAAGGTTAAGCAAACCCGGCATGAGTTCTGAACTATTACCTTCAGTAACTTGGCAAGGGCTATGCTGTCCCTCTGAACCCGAGACTGCATCTATTTCCTCTTTTCTTCCCTTCTCCTCGCTCTCCCTTTTCCTCTTCTCTCTTCCCCTCATCCCTTCCTACTATTTCTCTTATATTCATCTCTTCCTCTCTCTCTCTCTCTCTCTCTCTCTCACTTACTTCTTTTTATTCTGTCCCCCCTTTCACACCTTACCCCTAACTTCCCCAGTATCCTTACAGCAGATATTTTCCCCAGTTCCATAGTGACTTTTATCAACTTACCTCTCTAATATTTTGGTCCAGCCTATCTATGATATAGTATCCTCAAACTTGACCACCACAATTTCCTATACGTTCATTACTCTACTACCTAGGGGTAGCGTTGTTCTACTGTTATACTATACTATCCCATACCCATGAACAAATCCATGGCTTGCTCGAACTCTTTCCCATTACTTGTTTACTTTCCTTGTTTGATATTCTTTCACTCTTATTATTTGTGATACTGTTTATATTACTCAACCATTGTGTATTTTACCAATGCCTTTGTATCATGCAGCTGTTCTTGCTGTTTTTGAATTTCAAGTAATGTACTCTTTTTCTCAATAAAGAATTACTTTAAAAGAAAAAAAAAACTTTCTCATAGTGATAGCATTCACTATGAATCTCTCCTGCCTCAATTTTGCTGTGTAGAATGGCACAGAACTTCTACCTTACTCTGTAGCTGCATCTACTGTGTTTCTCTTCCTGGGATACATCACGTTTTTATAGCGAAAAGTTGAAAAACACGTAAATCAATGGGTGGAAACTTTCTAGCTATTGAAAAAATGGTGAAGAATTTTGGCCAATGGGTGAAAAATGCTAAGATTTTAATCACTGGTTTTAAAACGGATTTCCCATGGTTTTTGCTTTTTTTTTTCATGGGAACATGATGGGACTACCTCAATTTCTCAAATGTCAAAGCACAACTAGGGATTGAAGACGGGTGCAGTACATCACTATGGAAGATACCCAGCATCATGTGATGTCTATGGATAGCCGACTTCAGGTAGTCATTGACTGCAAAGAATCTGCAACAAATTGTTACTTATGACAACTTTGTTTATGATTGTTATTTGCTAATTACATTTGGCCCCATAACATGGAGGGACTATGTATAAAAAGGGCTGTAATTCCTACATGGTTCATGGTTCACATTATCCTCTTAGCCATTGTTTAATTCTAAGTCCAACATTTTAGAGTACAGAGTCAAAACAACAGAACTTGTGTCACTGTCCAAATAGTTATGGACTGCATTGTATGTATCAGAAACAGACTAACTTTCTAAAATATGTTGTAATAATATTTCCTGAAACATTATACAGCACAATCTTTCCTAATAAGCATAATGTTTCTATTACAAATTTATTTCATCTAATCAATTTGCTGCAAATACCTTGTTGCATTGTCATAGAGAGGTTAATGCTTGAATACTGATTACATTGTCTGTTAAGTAGAAAGTGTCATTTAGTCTTAAATGAATAATGCTCTTTTTATATGAAATGAAAAGTGCAAAAAACAATTAAGAGATACTTACTGAATTACACAGAATGTGTGATTTCTTATGAAAAAGGTAATATTATTTCTCTCAGCAAGAGTTTTCAGACGTTGTTCATAGGAGAGTTATAGATCTGAACTTGTTATTCATCAGTTCCCTCTAGATTAAATGGTAGACTTCATTTTCATTCGATTATACTGTGTCATTAACTAGATCTTTTTTTTTGCTTCCCTTTTATCTCTCCTTATTTCACTTCACCTACTTTCATTAAGTTCTTTATGGTCTTCATTCACAGCTCCAACAATTTATCAATTTTCTAAGCTCACTACATCCTAAGCATAACTCATCACCAGATCATATTCTCTTCTTTTCACCAGTTTCCTTTTTACTTTATAAATTTAACCTATAACAATTTATATTTTTTAGCATTATTTAAACTATACGTGAAAGGTCTGCCTTATGGTGCTTTGACAATTAATGACTAAATGATTACCTGTTGTAAGCCACTCTACAACCATTCTAGATCAGTAAGCATCAATGGCCTTAATGTATATGAAAGGGTAGTAATGTATAGTAATGGCACATATAAAATAAAGCCTCTGAATCGAGCATAAACAAAGCACCACATACATCACAGTTAAATACTTAACTATTTGTACATTTTTACTATTACTTTTTAATTTTGTGATGTATCATTCTGGGTAATCATGAACTTGTGTATGAAAAATATACTGTTACATTCTCCCAAACCATGATGTTTCTTTGACAAATCTAATGCATTATGTTGTATCTCAGAGAATAATACAAACCTGGATTTCAAATGGGTCTGGAGTCAGACAGTGTAAGGAACAAGTGAAGGAGTCAGACCATGACTGAGAAAACATGAACAGGAACAAGTGACGATGACTGAGAACTTGCAAAGAACCTCCACTATGCTTCACTGCTGCCTGCAGACACTCATTCTTGTACTGCTCTCCAGCATTCAGACAAAAAACTACCTTCTGCTACAGTCTAATATTTCAAATTTTAACTCATTAGTCCAAAGCACCTGCTGCCATTTTCTGCACCCCAGTTCCTATAGCCCAGAGGTATGGCTTTTTGTCTGCAAGTCTTCCATGAAGACCACTTCTAACCAGACTTCTCAGGACAGTAGATGGGTGTACCAGGGTCCCACTGTTTTCAGCCAATTCTGAGCTGATGGCACTGCTGGACATCTTCAGACTGGGAAGGGAAGTAAGCATTATGTGTCTTTCATCTTCTGCACTAAGTTTCCACTGATTCTACAGTCCTCAACACTGTCTGCAATGAAATTTCTGCCTGCAAAGTGTGGCAGAGAGGCAATGCAGAAGAAGAGTCGTTAGTGACTTGAGTAAGCCTCACAAGTGGCAAGACTGACAGTATGCAGTATATCTACATTGTGTCTTGTTGATGTGCTCAGTCTTGCCATGGTGTATGGCTTTTGACAATAAATTGTCTTCCTCACCCAGTTTTATTCCTCACACACAGCTGTTTCTGTTTCAGTTAATTATTGTGTTTCAACCTGCTTATTAAATTGACTGTCTGTAGCACGTGTTTTGTATTATTGTTTAAACATACACCTGACAATATACCTAAAAAAATCACTGTATTTGTGCTAGTGTACCTAGAAGAATTGATGCTGTTTTGAAGGCAAAGTGTGGTCACACCAAATATTGATTTGATATAGATTTATCTTCTGTTCACTCACTATGCATATTATGTCTATTTTTGAAAGCATTCTTACTTCACAGTAGTTAGGTACTCACCTTATATTGGGGTGCCTTGATGAGGTGGATGGGCTTAAACATATTTTGGCCAAACTATTCAACAAATATCTACATTTGATTGAATGGGCACAGACTCATATAAAAATCCCTACTAAGTTCCATCAAAAATAATGGGGGGCACTCAGAGGCCACAGGACTAGAATCTAATAGTAATACTCAAAAACAAGAAGTCTGAAAGAAACAACTTGTTCCAGAAAAGCTGGTCCCATAAAAAGAAGCTCTCAAAAAGCAGGGGAAACAAATAATGTAAATTTTATTGGTACAAAATATCAAATAAACACATATAGGATAACATATAAAATCCAATTAAAAACATATCCACAGAGGTGGTCCACATAAATATCCAGCATAATAAATGATGCCCCAAAATGCACATCTATAAATAACTCACGCTTTACCTATATAACAGCTGTAGACATAAGCAAATATAACCTCCTAAGGCTCCCTCCATAAGAGAGTGCTGGTAACAAGACAAACCAAAAATGGATGTGACTCGACCTAAACACTCCCCCTGGACAAATCTAAGCCCCTGGCCAAAGTGTAGTCAAGATTAAAAGAACAAAAATAATATACTTATCCAGCAAATTGGTAAAGACTATACAATGGGTGCATCAGAACCACCTCCGATCCAATCCCAACGCGTATCGCCTATAACAGGCTTCGTCAGGGGATGATTGTAATTACTAACCTCCTGTTATTTAAGATTCAAATGGACCAATGAATTATCAAGGATAGATCATGTGGTACAACGATAAATGAGGTACGACATTAAATAATCTTGTGTTATACAAGTCACCTGGAAGAATAATAGTCACCTGACTGTTGTCCACAATACTACGGAAATTCGGAGATCGCGATCTCTTAATACAAAAAGGAAAAGAAAACAAGGACCAATCGTCCATAGGTCACCTGATAATACATTGGTCACCTGACTTTTACACACGTGACCACAATGTTTCAAAGTTCGTGATCTCCTAGAACCAGTAGTAAAGGGAGGCCAATCGCCCATAAACTAAGTAGTTAAACGCCTACAGTTATGAACCATAACACTGTAGTTCTTCAGTGTTGCACAAGTTTAAACGGTTCTAATAACTAATATCTAATTCCGGAAAAACTGGATGACCACGTGATCGTAATGTTCACGTGATCGTCCAGAGTCTGGAAATAAACTTTATATATGCATAGATGTAAGCTACATTATTCACCCATACCGGCAAGGAATGTGAGCACAATTAAACTACTCATAACAATATGACAGGTAATTGACAACATCAAAAAATTAAGTCCCACCCAGATTTCTCAATAGATATAAAATATGTCTGTAGTCAAATGAAAATACATTATGTATGCACCTCCTATGATCATGTTATTTTCCTACCTTGTAACATCATCCTGCCTTAGGCAATACATTTCAGGCAGGACAGACAAAATCCTATTCCCAAATCCCAAAATACAGAAGATTTATAAAAACAAACAAAAGAAGTAAACACACACAAGGGGGGGTTTAACCCAATAAATTTGCATAAATTATTTCTTATATCATTCATAGACAAACCAGGTCCCACTGCTAAAATAAACATTTATAGTACGGTAAGTTCGTCATACATAGATTATATCTGATCTAGAAGAGCAACATATTGCATTATATATATATCCCAGCATACATACACATAGTATCCAAAAGGACATCATGAAGATCATTATGTTTTGTTTGTTTTTATACTATTTGTATTACTATTAGAAACTATGCAACAAAGACCCCAAATTTGCTAAAGTGGAATAATGTATGCTTTACACAGGGTTCACATTTGGATAGTCTGTATGGAGGAGTGCAGATCTGTTTTGCTTTGGGTTTCTGTTCAAGCTTCAGCCTAATTTTAGGGAGTTTGGAGAATTCCTTCATTTTTTGCTGCTATTTATATTTATTCTCTTGGGTTCTCAATTTATATCTTCAAATTAAATGTATAACTTATTGTGAGTTAGCATTGTGAGGTTTTGTTTCTTCAGCATTTTTTCACATCTGCCTAAAACTCTTGTACATTACTATATATACTAGCAATGTGGAACGGCATTGCCCATCACATGTAGCAGAGATGTATACACACACTTAACAGACATGCTCACACACAGGCAACAGACATACACACACACACAACAGACATGCACACAAACACATGCAACAGACATATGCACACACACACACACAACAGACATAAACACACATGCAGAGGGGGACACTGACAAAGTTATCGAACCCCCTCCCATGTATGGAGGTTCCGGCTCTTGCTGGTCCCTCAGATCTGTAGGTTCTGAGTGTAGAAGTGTGGACTGTGGCCACCCTGGAATTAGTGTACTACTCAGAGAGGAGTAGGGAACCAGCCTATAGTTCTCTCTCCCAGAATATGTATCAGGTGCCCAATGGAATCTGAGTACTACCACGCAGTACAGAGTGGGGACAGTGGCAAACGGACCGGAGGACAGCACAAGCCACAGTACCGCAATGGCTGAGTGAGTAGACAGCTAGAGCCACAGTTCAGAAGTGAGTGGATAGTCAGACACACCGGGGTCAACAAGGAGCGAGTAGTCAGCTAGAGCCACAGGTCAGAACCAGAGTGGATAGTCAGACATACCAAGGGTCATACACAGAGTGAGTAGTCAGCCAGAGCCACAGTTCTGAACCAGAGTGGATAATCAGACAAGCCTGGGTCATACACAGAGCGAGTAAACAACTACAGCCACTGGTCAGAACCGGAGTGGAGGGTCAGGCAGGCCGGGGTCATACACGGAGCAAGAACAAAAGCCCAATCAGGGTTGCAATGAGGAGCAAACATAACTAGCTGTTACGGTTCAGTACACTCAGACACGTTAGGCTTAGGTAAAAACACAATTTTATTGAAGCACACAAGAAATAATGTAACCCTCACGGGTGCAGTAAGTAGCATAAACTGACACAAGACAGGTTACAAGTGGTTACCCACACGGGTCCAGTAAGGTGCACAACACAATACTGACACAGATCAGGTATTTCGTGGTACAGTGTATGAGTCTGATAATACAGTGGGGCCCCTGGCAGAGTGGCTAGCAATAACTGCGGTACAATGTCGCCTAAAGCCACAGGAGGCGACAATGGCCTGAGGCAAAGGTCACTAGCACGGTTCCACTACGGTGGACGCCCACCATGGACTACAAAGGCTGGTCAAAGCTCGTGCCAAATGGAGGCCCAACGGAGGGGTCAACACCAATGCTCTTGCTATGCCCCAAAGGGTTAATGTACTTCACATAAAATGGATGGCAACCGGAAGCGCCCAACTGACATACAGAAACGGTACACCCTGGGTATTGGAAGCAGCCACACTGGTATAGCAAGTGGATACGAGGCAATGCCCCCAAAGGGGTTAATAATCGCAATGGTCTGGATAACGGCAACCACGGGAAGTGCCCAACTGAACCCACATACGACCAAGCAATGCAGCACGGTGTGAAAGGATACTGGCACACTGAGATTCTGAGCCAACTGGTAGGATCGGACAAGGTACCGGAGTCCGGAGATGTGAGACACACTTTGAGGGAACCGTGCAACTGTAAGCAGCCGAAACTGCCAGATATAGTCCAACAAACAAGCTGAGAGCAGGAACCACCGCCAAACCGGTTCGGTAACCAGCACAGGAACGTAGCCAAGCTGAGTCAGAGCAGGAAGCAGGAATGTCAATCTCGCCGGGTCGGTACACGGAGCAGGAACGTCGATCTCGCCAGGGTCGGTACACGGAGCAGGAACGTCAGCCAGGCCGGGTCAGAACAGGAAGCAGGAACGTCAGCCAATACGAATTGGTACACAGAATCAGGAGCAAAGACTAATGGCATGGTCAGGCATTCCGGGGTCATACACTGGTATCAGAATCACAGAACTATCTCTAGACATCAGGTACACCACGAAAGGGCATTAGCCAAATGACAGCCTAGGGTATAAAAAGGCTGTCACTAGGAGGAGCAATACAGAGCAGCCAATAAGAGAGCAGCAATATAGAGATGGACAGAATGTCGCTCAGATCATGGGGCGCCATGATACTAGCAAGTGCAGAAACACCACGTAAGGGCAACTGACCTTAGACCCATGGAAGTTCATATAGGCCCACATGGACGCGGGAATCAATTTGTCAAATGTGTATAAACAAGTGCTGTGTTCAGAGAAAACAATGTGTATCTGCACTCGTGACCACCATACCAAGCAGCGAATTAGCACGAGGGTAACTGGCAGCACGGATGCCAAGGTACACTGTGATTCTGTGGTTCAGTGTTGCCCATCCGGTTATGACTGTTGGGCTTATGTATCCAAAATGTACACACACTGATACACACAATCAGACACACACAGTGAGACACTCATATGGAACAGACATGCACACAGACACACCCATGCATCGGACATGCAAACAAACGCAACAAATATTCGCGCACACACACACACATGAACGCAAAGATATGCAAACACACAACAGATGTACACACACAGAGGGGGGCACAGACACAGTGATAGGCCCCCATTTCTGTAGGTTGTGGCTCTTGCTGGTCACCTGTATGTAGAGGTTCTAAGTGTAGAAGTGTGTGCTCTGGAAACCCTGGGATTGGTGTAGGAGCTTTACGGTACTGTGTAGGTAACCATCTTGGATTGAAGAGGAACATATCCAGTATTGAGAAAGTTAGAAGGTAAATTTAGCCCTCTAAGAACCAGAAGACATCTCTTCACAATATGTAACACCCTTGCACCCTCTCTTGAACACATTACATCATTTTTATATATTCATTTCTCCTTAACTTTAGGTCAGAATTGCAGTATTATGTCTGTGTGTGTTTGGGTTGTGCAAATGAAAAGAAGAAAATAAAAGGATCATTATACCAGCATGTTAACCCTTTGAGTGCCAGTGGGGTGTGCAACGCATTTATTTGCAATGTGTTGTATACCCCTCTGGCACTAAGTCTGTTCCTGTTAAGGGCTTCGGTCAAGATCACAAATACTATATACTAAGAGCCTGGTTTTCATAACACTGAAACATGGAACAATGAAACAGATATGTGGAATGAATGGTATGACTACATAAATAACAGGGTGTTGGTTAGGGGGACAGGAGGAAGAGAGATTGTTGCTTACTGGGATCCTGAAGAGTACTGTCCTCTCCTGTGTCACAACCACCAGGGATGGCCTGTACTGCTATGGTGGACAGGCTGGCACAGAGCAGTTCCTCCCAGCTATTGAAGGTGATGGAAGCTGGAGGGCCACCACCTGTTCCTCTGGTGTAGGCTGCCAGCCACCCTAGCTTATTCTTCCCTCGCCTCTTGCAGTCTGTTCATCTCTTCTTCAGACCACCCACTGTTCTCCTGCACACTGCGACTGCATTCACTAAGTCTGCCACCTCCTGACAATGCCTGCCTCCTACGGCAGAGATGCCCCTGACCTTCTCTGAGGAGTAGAGTGTCCTCTCTCTGTCCAGGATACCATGGACCAGGGTCATGTTTTTATCATACGTGTACATGGGTTTCCTGACCCTATCACCTTCCAATGTAGACTCAGCTTACTGAGATGTGGATGGCACAACCTGTGCTGGCCCTGGCTGTGGTCGTCCCTCCCTGACACCCACACCCTGTCCCACTGCTATATCTCTCCCAGACTGGCGTGTACCTGTCTCTTGGCGAGTACCTCTCCTCCCACCTGCTCTCCCTCTCTTTCTCCTCTGGGGATGCCCTGCACACTTTCCTCCTCTCCAGCTCCTCTCCCCATCCCTCCAGCCTCCACTCCTCTCACTGTCATTTCTCCTCTCCACCTCCTTCACACCCATTCTCACACAATCACTCACACAGCCACTCACTCAAGCCCTGGATCACAATCACCCTCTAGTATTCCCTTGCACTCACTCAGTCACGCTGTATAAAATAAACATAAATGTGCATTGTGTTAAAACAAAATATGTGTTTGTGATTGTGTGTGAATGTAATGTGTGCAATATGTTCAAAGGTGTAATGTATTTTTTTTCTTGTGCAATTTGCTCCTCTACCCACTCCAACTCTACCTCTCTCCAGTGACTGCTTCTCTCTCTCTCTATCTCTGTCTAATGCTATCCTCTGCACCTGGGGCCCTGTGCTCTAGCTCAAAGAGCTGAAAAAGTCAGTGTTTGGGGAGTTTTGGGGGCTTTTTATACATTTTGTCACTAATATTGATACTTTTCTGGTTTGGGATTGGCTGGGGCTTGGATTTTGCCTTTCTACCACGTAACTTGACCTTACTATCATCAAATATTTGCAGGTTTTTTTTTCATTTTTTTTAAAAAGAGACCTACACCGGTTTTGATATTTTATGGTTCTGCAAAAGAATAAAGGAAAAACACATTTGTATTTTGCAGTGTTCTTGTATTTACTGTTCCGCCCGTTTTAAAATGGCACTACCACCCCTGAATAAATTGGTCTCAAATAAATACCCATCTGGCAACTAGCTGCTAAATAGCACTAGTTGCCAGAAATATTACCTGGTGTTTGAGAATTGTATGCTGTTCCCGGACTGACAGGCAGGAAACAGAGCAGACATCTTTCCATAGTGATGTCTGTGTGTCTGCGGTGTCAGTCCCAGCCTGCTCTAGGAGGCGTTTCTAGGAGCCATTCGGCTCCAAAAGGGACTGACAGCGCAGGAGCGTAGACATCGCTATGGAGAGATGTCTGTGCTGTTTCCTGCCTGTTAGTCTGGGGACAGCGTACAAATCTCAAACACCAGGTAATATTTCTGGCGACTAGCGCTATTGATCAGGTAGTCTCCAGATGGGTATTTATTTGGGATTAATTTATTCAGGGGTGGTAGTTCCACTTTAATGCTGCTAACAATATTGAGCTCTAAAACGTTTGGGGCCCAAGCGCTAAGGAAACAGTGATTTGTAGGATTAGGCTTGTTTGGAACAAGCCCCATGGAAACATTGATTTGTGGGACTTAGGCTTGTTAGAAACAAGCCCCCAAAAATTTTTACTTTTTGTAGGCCTCTGTTTTTTTTAGTTTTTTTTTTTTTATTTTAAGAAGATCCCTGAGAAAAAAAAATCCTTACTGGCCTAGTGCCAGGTCATGTCTTGTTGGCCAGTGGCCACTGGCCATTGTCAAATGCCCTGGTGTAATTGCAGAATTTGTGACTGGTGTTCTTACTCCTGCTGATGAGCTGTTTAAACAGCAGGATTATTAGGGATCTCTTCAGGTATATGTGTAAAATTAAGCTGGCCAATAATGCTTATCCACCTGCCCCTTCTCCCAAATCATGGGTGTGTTGTTACTAGAATAGAAATATTTCTCTTGATAGCAGGAACTGTGCCTGTCATATCAGCAACTGCTATGTGCACAGTGTCTGTGGTAAATAAAGGAAGGACTGGGAACAATGGGTACATCTGCACTTACATCAAACACCTGGCACAACATTATCTACACACCATGGGTGCTTAGGGTCCCCAGTGTGAAATCCCCCATCAGAAACCATATACTGCTGCTGTCACTATGTCTCTTATCCACTCCCCATTAAGGACAGATGACAAGACAACTTGCTGACAGTTTAATAGTAATGATGAATCCTCCCTGCCACCAGCTTAGCATATTCTGCAGGATGGAATCGCCAAAGATTCCACATTATGCCCTGGATTCAATTCTCCTCCACCACACTACCATGTGTGGTCAGTGCACCACATGGGTATGCAATGGATGGACATGAACTGCCACATCTTGACATCAACAGAATTGCTATCACTTGGTGGGGAGGTAACGATGAATGAGGTAGATTGGCAGAACATGTAGTTACCCTAGAGCAAGAAGGAAATGGCAAGCCAGGTGTTTCTCTCACCTTCTAACTTTCAGCCTCTGGATGGGTTTCTCTATTCTTTCTCATCTTTGATCTCTGCCTTGCCTCTTGTTGCCTTTGCGGAGAGTCTGGGGGTACAGCAACAGCAGTGCCCAATTTCTGTGGTGAGTATTTTTGTTTGTCTGTGTTTCATGCGTGTTATCATGTCACTTGTGCCAAGGCACGTTCCCTCCATTCTCCTTTTCACTAACGTATCACAAATAGTGCACTGTTCTGTTTCTGATGACTGCACTGTGCCTTCCCAAGAAGAAAAATAGTTCCACATTCAGGACTTCATTGGGGATTGGAAGGTGGAGAAGAATGGCTTCTTTCTTCTTCTCTTCCACATTCCCCTTCCCTGGCTGGGGCATAGGATGATGTTGCTGCTGCTGCTGCTGCTTCTGCCTCAGAATCAGCACTGCAACTAGGGCCAGGAGTATTGCTGCTATAAAGTGGAACCTGTCATGATCCCGCATCACTTCTTGACCCCATTCCTACTGTGTCCATGGTCTTGCAACTCAGCAGCTGCAGGAATTAGAGCAGTAGCAAATTCCGCAGATTACAAAAGCTCATTGCTGGTGGTGGTGGTGATGCCCATCTCAGTTTGGGCTAAAAGGCCTTTAATGTCTCTTCCACCCCAGCTTCCCCACCATTATCATCATCACCACCACCAGTCCCTCCGTGCTGCTGCTGCTCTATTACAGACATCTTACTGGTTGAAGGAGGTTATGAGAGATTTGACAGAGGGTCCCCTAACATTAAACTTGCCATTTCTTGTTGACATGAAGAAGACAGACTGGCAACAATAACAGCAGGCACAGGGAGCTGATCTGTGCTCCTGGTGGTATTATTGCTGCTAGGCAACAATTCTGCCTTCTTCATGATAATGTTCCACCTGGACAATGCTGTGGGGGACAGGGGACTCTCAGGGTCAGAGGAATAGTGTGGGATCCCTTGACCACTAGTCGGGATGCTCTCAAATGCTTGCCTACCACTCCCCTAGTCACTAGTCACACCAGAATCTTCACCACCACTGTTACTACTACTAACACCAACAACACCAGTTTCTGTCCCTGAGTCTTCCTCTTCACTAGTAATATGATGACCAGCCCTTCTTTCACTCCTAACTCTCTGTGAAAGCTGTACCTTATTAGTAGTAGTACTAGTGGCGGGATTGCTTGGGGATGGCAAGTGTGACATAGGTCATAGGTGCTGTCACACTTGGCATCATCTCCTCCTCCTCATCCTCCTCTGCAGAATTACAAGCCACACTGGTAATAGGTTCAGTACTGGCAGCAGGTGCAGCACTGACAGCAGGCACAGGTAGCTGACCTGTCCTGCTTGCTCTACTAACCTCTTCTTCCTCTGCCCTTGAAAAATGTTTCCCCAAGATCCCTAGGAGTGATGTAGGAGGACAGGTCAGCTTTGGGTCTGGGGAAACAGGTCATCCAGACCCTTTCATGTTGGTGGTAGTGGTCACTTCCTCCTCCTCCTCAGACTTACTGGATGCAGGTATTTCCAGTTACTCCTTGTATTATTATTAAACTTGTTCATAGTGATAGCAATCACTATGAGCCTCTCCTGCTTCAATATCACTATTAATTCACAGCACAACAGCCTAGCACCTCTCTCTCTCTCTGTAGTTGCTTGCATTGTGTTTCACTTCCTGGAAAACTGCACATGTTTATAGCAAAAGGCAAAAAACATGTTAATAAAGGGGTGAAAACATTCTAGCCATTGAAAAAATAGCAATGAATTTTTGCCAGTGGGTGAAAATGGCTAAAAGTGTCATCACTTTATTTAAAGCAGATTTTAAAGCGAAAAAGTTTTTGCTGATTTTTTGTGGGAATACGATGGGACATTTTGACCATCCCTACTACAGAGTATATTGGTGCTTCATAAATGAAAAGTATAACACGTACTATTGTGAGTAAGTTTGTTTGAATATATACTTCTATCAGTCCTTTGTTCTTAATTATCTAGATAGCCTTACAGCTTTCTGTTGATTCTCTTGTTTTTATTATGCTGAGTCTTTAGCCTTTAGGAAGCTAGCAAGGCAAAAGTTAATCTCTCCTCTGCACTAAGTTATGGAATTATAAAATACTGATGTGTCTTTTTTTTTAGAGATTTTTACACATATTGCTAGTAGTATAGGAAAAAACATGCCAAATAATGTTTTGAAGAAAATATAAAGATTAAACATTTAAATGGTGTCCATCCAACATAAACTGTATATCTTGAATTAACTTTATCTTGGCAGATTGGTCAGATCACCACCAGTTGAAAACACTCAGGATACTTGTTAATCATTTGCAAGTTTGGACAAGTTGGAAATATAAATTTAATGAAGCATTTTATGAGTAATTCAATAAATGTCTTCTGATTGCATTAATGAAAAATGTGTTTTGCACTTTGGCAGAGCCTTGTAGCCTACAACCATAATGCTAAACACTGAACACTAGACACTAGAATTTCTGTTTTATTCTTATATGTTTTGGTGTTCTTATTACTAAAATACAGATATTCAAGAACATTAACAATGTGCAAGTGAGTGATTAAGCCCATTCTTGTCCCAAATATGTTCAAGATAAAGAGTATGATTTTAATATGTAAAAGTTCCCTTATTTTATATCAAATAGTTCTCACTGTGCTGTTCTTTCATTGACTCTTGACAGAAATATGCAAATTACACTGCTTACTGCATTCCTGTTCAACTTCTGTCCATATCAATTTATATACACATAGATGTGAGGCAAAAATGATTTGAAGCATAGTATTAATGAAAAATACATAACCACCTAATGTACTCTCAACTAGCCTTTTTACTGTAATTACATCTCAACAGTTTGAGCCTCAGTCTACAATTTAGTCTTTGGAAATCACTCTTAAATGACAAATGAATGCTCAAGAGCATTATCAATTATAAGTTGATGGAGTGTTCCTAGATTTTTCTTTGACTAACTTGCACAGCTATCAGAGTGTTTAATGTCCTCATTGTTATTGATGAAACTATAACATTTATTCCAGTTACTAGTAAGGAGTAGAAAGTTTCCAGCAAAAATTTAAAGAACAATTACTTTTTATCTTCTGTGTGAAATCCCAGAAAAATTGCCCTTTATTTGCTTTTTTTTTAATCATAACCCCCAGCCTTGTTCCATTACACTAGAACCACACATTCAGAAACATAGAGGTAGATTCATTAAGTAGTGATAAAGAGGTGATAAAGTGGAGATGACTTCTCCAGTTTATCAATTCTCCAATTCCTATGTTATTCTATGAAGTACTAGTATTTCTTCAACTTTGGAGATATTAGTGAATAGGCTCCATAGAGTAACATAAGAACAGTTAAAGTGATAAGCTGGAGAAGTCAGCTCCACTTTATCACCGTTTTATCACTGCTTAGTGAATCTCCCCCCTCATCTTTATCTACTGTATCCATAAAACTACACACTTGTTGTATAGTAGCCAATGCCATAGAACCACACATCCAAACCTACAGCCTTGTCCCACGGTAGACATGGAACCACCCTTACTAGCTTTGTCTAACAGCTAGGGGTGGTCAAAATGTGAGAAAAATTTCCTGCATGGATTTTCACGAAACATGGACAACTTTTCTCTTTTTCGCAAATGTTTTTGACTTTTCTCCAATGCAAAATGTTCCTCCTTTTTGCCTATTCCAGCAAATTTTTTGCCTATTCCAACACATTTTTCTCCTATTATAGCATATTTTTCCTATTCCAACACATATTTGTTCTATGTTTTATATGGTGCAACATTTCCCATAACAATATTACTTCTTCTGAGAGCTGTAGTGGAGAAATAAATAACTGGAAGTTGTGAGTCCTTAAGCAACACATACCTTGAACAATGTGTTAGCATGCAGAGTGCATTTGTCCTTTGCTCACAGTTACTTCCTGCTTAAGTGACACTGAAACATATTCATGATGATGTTAAGTGATTAAAAAAAAATAAAGTACAACATATAATGTGGTAGATGTGTATGGTAGTAGTGGTGGGGGACTGGCGTGGTGTGATTGGTGGGACGTTGACAAACTACATCCATCCCAGAAAGAGAGGGATCATCATCATTTATTGCAACATGCTGCAGGAAGACATAATCAGATTCATTATATTACTAGTGACTGTGAGGAGGAAGACTCTGCAGCTGAAATTGATATGGTTTGTGTTATTATTATTATTATTATTAGTAGTAGTAGTAGTAGTAGTAGTAGCAGTAATGGTGAAGCAGCTGGTGGGAGTTGTAGGGGAAGCATTTGAGAGTGTCCAGACTAGCCCAAGGGAGCCCACACCATTCCTCTAACTCTGGGTGTACTCCTCCCCTTCCCTTAAGTGCCCAAGTGGAACATGAGCCTTAAGAGGCCAGAACTGGTGTTAGGGGAGAGCAGGCACAGAATGAATACCACCACCACCACCAGCAGGAGCACAGATCAGCTGCCTGTGACTGCTGCTACTGCTGCCAGTCTGCCTTCTTCAGGCAAAAACGAAATGTCAAGTGTGACATTAGGGAACCTCTGTCACATTGCTCGTCACCTCCTCCAAGCAGCAGGGAGATGTCTATAATAGAACAGCAGCACATAGGGAATAATGGTGGTGGTGATGATGATGCTGGAGAAGGTGGGGTTGAAGAGACATTGATGGCCTTTTTAGCAGAAACTGAGAAAGAATGGGAGTCAGGGATGATGATGGGCATTATCACCACCACCACCACTAGCAATGATCTTTTGGAATTTGTGGAATTTGCAACTGCTCTAATTCCTGCTGCTGCTGAGTTTCAAGGGTAGCAGGATGCTGAGGAGCAAGCTAGTACTCATTTCATGAGTTTTTGTATCTCTGGTTGATCTCTTAAGGGTGGAAAATATGAGGATCCAATCTGAGGTTTCCAATACTACGTCCAGTTATTTTTCCCAAATCCTCAAGAAGTAATATTTTTTAACAGGAACGTGCTTGAATATAAGGCTGTGACAGAATTTCAGGGGTTTCAGGCTGGATGGTCTAGTTGTTATTGCCTTTTCAAATGTTGTTAAAGATCTGAGCAAGAGAGAGAGGTCTCTTTGATATTATAAAACCAATGTTTCCTTTGCAAGTATATCCACCAAGGTATTCTAGTAATACCCGATTCCTGTTGAAGCTGATTCAATGTGATTAATTTCTTATCCGAGATCAATGAGCCTATCGTGTCTTGAAAGACCTGCTTTATTTTTTGCAATACAGGAAGTGATGTTTCTGCTGGGAAAGAAGGGTTACCTACCAGAGAAAGGATAGGTGAGGGATAAGGGGCGAGAGAGTAAGAAGCATTTAGAGAGTGCCATTGGGTATATAAGTGATCTAAGATAATCTGAGATATCTGTACATCCCATCCAGGATAATGGCAAGACACTCCATTGTTGCAAGTCTGTCACGATAGTTCTATATAAAGGGGCAAGATGACACTAAATATCACGGTGCCCGTGATTGCTGCAGTTCCTTGTCTGTCACCAGTAGGGGGCTGCTATTGGCTGTCTGCAGATAGCCCGCCTTTCATTGCCTATTTAAACCTGGATTGGGCACCCTTTGGTTGCCCTTTCGTGTTGTTTCTGACCTTCTTGCTATCACTATGCCAGTGATAGCTGGGCCTCTGTTCCAGTGTTCCTGAGTTCCTGATCTCATGTGTTCCTGAGTTCCTGATCTCTACTGTTCCAGTGTTTCCTGCATGCTGAAGTACTTCCAGTCCTGGTTCCGGCCTAGTCTCTGGTGTTGCAGTTCCTGCTGAACTTCTTCTCTGCTGTTTCCTGACCTGACTGATCGTTGCTGGTTCCTGTCATCGCATCGCCTGTCTCCTGTATCCTGGCGACCTCCTGCCTGGTCGCGTCAGAGACATTGCTTGTTACTCCTGTGTGCGGTCACTGGTTTGCTCCACAGCCTATCGGCTGTACTATCCTGTGTTGGTCCCAGCGTGCGGACGCTGGTTTGCTCCAAAGCCTTGCGGCTATACAAACTCACTTGTTACACCAGTGTGCGGTCACTGGTTTGCTCCAAAGCCTATCGGCTATACATCCTGTGTTGGTCCCAGCGTGCGGACGCTGGTTTGCTCCAAAGCCTTGCGGCTAGACAAACTCGCTTGTTACACCAGTGTGCGGTCACTGGTTTGCTCCAAAGCCTATCGGCTATACAATCCTGTGTTAGTCCCAGCATGCGGACGCTGGTTTGCTCCAAAGCCTTGCGGCTATACAAACTCGCTTGTTACACCAGTGTGCGGTCACTGGTTTGCTCCAAAGCCTATCGGCTATACTATCCTGTGTTGGTCCCAGCGTGCGGACGCTGGTTTGCGCCAAAGCCTTGCGGCTATACAAACTCGCTTGTTACACCAGTGTGCGGTCACTGGTTTGCTCCAAAGCCTTGCGGCTATACAAACTCGCTTGTTACACCAGTGTGCGGTCACTGGTTTGCTCCAAAGCCTATCAGCTATACAATTCTGTGTTGGTCCCAGCGTGCGGACGCTGGTTTGCTCCAAAGCCTTGCGGCTATACAAACTCGCTTGTTACACCAGTGTGCGGTCACTGGTTTGCTCCAAGCCTATCAGCTATACAATTCTGTGTTGGTCCCAGCGTGCGGACGCTGGTTTGCTCCAAAGCCTTGCGGCTATACAAACTCGCTTGTTACACCAGTGTGCGGTCACTGGTTTGCTCCAAAGCCTATCAGCTATACAATTCTGTGTTGGTCCCAGCGTGCGGACGCTGGTTTGCTCCTAAGCCTTACGGCTATACTAACTCGCTTGTTACACCAGTGTGCGGTCACTGGTTTGCTCCTAAGCCTATCGGCTATACAATTCAGTGTTGGTCCCAGCGTGCGGACGCTGGTTTGCTCCAAAGCCTTGCGGCTTTACGATTCCCCTGTTAGTCTCAGTGTGTGTACACTGGGTTGCTTATGATCCTGTCAATTTGCCATTACCATCTGACTGCTGCTACTATCTCTGGGCTGCCCTGCCCGGTATTGGTAAGGCCGGTAGAACCTTTTGCCACATTCCTTCTGAGGTTGCCTTACCCGGTATTGGCAGGGCCGGTAGAGCCTACATTATGAATCTTTTGAGGCTGCCTTGCCCGGTAATTTGGTAAGGCCGGTAGAACCGTTATGCGATTCCATCTGCAGGCTGCCTTACCCGGTATTGGCAAGGCCGGTAGAGCCTAACATTCTATTACTTCAGACTGTCCTGTCCGGTATATTGACAGGACCGGTAGAGTCTGCCTTCTGTCTTGTTATATTCTGAATATATCTGTATGTATGTGATTGCCATCCTACGTTATCAATTTATTATTTCAATAAAATTGATTTTTACCTAAAACTTGTGTCTGAGAGTCATAATAAACCGTGACACTAAAGCAGGTAAAGATGATTCCGGTTTGGATAAAACAAAATATCATCTGCATAGGCCGTGATTTTAAAATTATGTCTTCCAATCTTAAGTCCTGAAACCTCCTGTGCTAATCGTATCGAGTTCAAAAGTGGTTCTAAAGTAAGAATAAAAAGTATCGGTGACAAGAGGCGTTAAGGTCCTCTCTAACCTTCTCAATTTCTTCAAGCAAGGTAGTCGTAAGTTATTTCTTATGAACTACATTGAGTGTTCTAAGTTTGTCTATAGTTCCATCAATCACTTTCCATTTTGATTTCTTTTTAATAGCTCCAACATTTATCAAAATACCTCTAATTACACATTTATGCATTTCCCATAACACAGGATTTTCTACTTCTCCAGAGGAATTAAGAATAAAATAATTTTGCAGTTCTGTGTTTATTGAATTGATTAGGCTTGCATCTTGTAGTAGGGTCTCATTAATTCTCCAATTAAATGTTGTCTCAGGGATCTCTGGGGAGGCCAAGAAGATTGAGGTTGCTGTATGATCTGTCCAAGATGTCTATAGTCTCTGAGGAGATAAAGGAGAAACTGAGATAGAAAGATATAATCTATTCTACTGTATGAAGAGTGCAAAGCAGAATAATAAGTAAAATCTTTGGGGTATAGTGATCTCCAGGCGTCCAACAATTGCAGCACAGCTAATCTTTTTCTCGTTTTTTTCAGGTGGGATAATTTGAAGGAAAATTTCCCAGAGGACGTATCTAAAACAGGATCAATGGCTACATTAAAGTCTCCACCAATTATCAACCTTTTTTCCGTTGCTAGATCTCGAGAGTCAAGAAGCTGCATCAGGTAAGTGATTTGCTTGCTATTTGGCACATATATATTGACTATAGTCTAAAATTTATTAAATAAAAGACCTTTAATAACTAGGAATCTACCATATGGGTCCATTGTACTATCCAGAAGTTTCCATGGTATAGATGCTCTAATATGTATTCCAACCCCTCTTTTCTTTTCTTTTGCAGATGTAAAATATTTATTGAAAAGTGTATTTCTTGGATTAATATAATATCTGAACACAGATGTTTAAAGGAATCCAATGCCAAATTACCTTAATCTTAGACATAGAATAGATTGTATAGCTTAATTGGAGCTGTTGAACCAGATGTGCGCTAAGGGAGAGGAGGGGTAAAATAAAATGGGTAAACCATCATAAGTATCCTGAGCAAAAGACATATGTGCGAAGCAATAGCAATAAATATCACCTCAATAGTCCAAGGTCACGTCTAAAGCCAACTGTGCACTAATGAAGCATATTCCTTGAGCTTATGTAGTGTTAGTGGTTTGGCAGGTGCCATCACGGCTATTGGGGGTATTAGGAGAGTAAGAGGTGAGCAATTGAGCTCGAGGGTTCCTGAGCCTGAGTATGTCTGGTATATCTAGTAGGGGTGTATAATGATGTCCAAATATCTATTAATAAGTGTCTTTAATAGTTACAATAGTGTAAATAAGAAAGGAAGAACCACTTAATTGATAAAATATGTAACTGCTTATTACTTAAGAAGGGATTTCTTATAAAATATCTATTTAAAGGGATAAGGGATAATCCACTATAGAGTGGGAGATGTGTTGAACTGGATATTTTGTGCCTGGACCGATAACTATAAAAAATAAATGGACTCTTGACTTTACTCTAAGACTACACCTACCTTCTCGATTAGTATAAAAAGAAAGATCGCACTGTTCGAGTAGTCTTCCTTATTCTAAGGGAGAGATATACAGATAGGAATAAACTGATTCCTTTGTGACAGTTTTTTTAATTTTCATTATATACCAATCCTGCTATATATAATACAAATTAAGTGCATGTACAGATCTTAACGTTATAACCAATAAAAAAAAACAAAAAAATGAGAAGTCAACCTGCATTGCAGTCACTAGTTTATTTATTACCTCAATCTTAGTCTCACTGACAAATCACATACTAGTTTAAATCAACCATATTCTACAAAAGGTAGGATCAGGTTGAGAAAATAGCTCTCCTTAGAACTCTGATTGTAAACATTTTAATATATAATAACTTTATTATATACCAATCTGCATTCAAATAGGTTAAGTGAAATCCAAAATCTATGACTTTAGGTGTATCGGAGTTTATCTCCCTAGAAAAACATATATATAATTGTAATATAAGTTCAAGTGATGAAAGATTGTATCATTATCATAAGAAAAACATGTATTCCCATATCTTTTCATAAATTCTATGAGTCACAAGGGAAACCTTAGTTGTTAAAACTTTATTCTACAAATAAATGGGCAATGTAAGCTGTGTGGAATCTATAAAACCTGCAAAGCTAATGGGACTCAGAGTGTTCCATATGTTCCATACATCTTAACCTTAATTGGATTTTGACCTAATTGATAATATCTATCCAAGCCATTTTAATCATAGGTAATCATTTGTTGTCAGTAAATCATTGCATTAAAACATGGAGCTGAGTCTGTTCCATGGTATTCTATATGAGAGAGCCGCTGACCCTTTAACAATCATATAATTCCTCTAGAAAGCAGTAAGCTATCATAGCAACTAGTAATATCAAAATATTGGTTTATCTCCTAGAACTAGTATATTCTAATAATTTCTCCAGAATTTCCCATATTCATAAAACTGTAACTGTGCAGACATTACCACAATCCATGGCAATCGGAAACCAAAACCTTTAAACAGTTAAAGCATTTAACATACTCTTTACTGTATCGGAATTATATAAATGTATCGACAGATATCTCAGTAGATTAGCCCCGTGGTGTATAAACATTAATTGAAATTAAATAAAAACATGCGGTTCGAATAATACATATCCACTCCATTTTAAAAGCAAACTACCAGTCCTTACTGATAAGCCAACAGACTGAAGCATGGCGCTGATCTTTTTCTATGTGAATCTGTTTGCTATAAGTGCAAATGACTTGTCAGTATCTAAATGTGAACCATCTTGACAAGACAATAATACCGAAATATTTACGCACAGTTACGATCTGATAAACATATTTAATTATTCACTAAGTTCCTTCATGTGAATATATGCATTAGTTATTAGTATGAGAGTCTCCAAGCTCCATTGGAAGCACTGTGTCAGTTAAAATTGTAACTGTGCATGAATGCACTGTATTATTGGCAATCAGAAACCATGAGTACTATCTTACTATCTTATAATTGGAGTCATGAATGCCGTCAAGTCAACCTGTCCTTATGTGGGTGTCTGTATATCAAGGTGCCCATGCTCCTCTTGTTACTTTCTGTTAGTCTACACTGTGCTTTGCTCCCATTGGCTATTCTGTGTTTATCCCGCCCAGTATGGCCTTTATATACTGAGCTCTGGCACCCCTCTGGTGCCCTTTCGCGGTGTTCCTGTACCAGTGCTTGTTTCTGCTCAGTGATTCCCAGTGTACCGACTTGGCCTGCCTGACTACTCTGCCATCTCGTCTCCTGCCTGTGTACCAGCCCGGATTGCCTGACCATTCTTCTGCGCCTGCTCCTGTGTACCGACCCGGCTTGGCTGATGTTTCTGCTCCTGTGTACTGACCTGGCTTGGCCGACTTTCCTGCTACTGTGTACTGACCCGGCTTGGCTGACGTTCCAGCTCCTGTGTACCGACCCGGCTTGGCTGATGTTCTTGCTCTGTGATTCAACCTGGCTTGGTTGACGTTCCTGCTCTGGCTGCCTCTGTGTCGCCTTGGCAACATTCCTATCCATCAGCCATTTTGTGTCGCTTCCGGTTGGTTACGACCTCAGGGAGAGTTGCTCGGTTGCCCAGTCAGTCCGGTCATGGCAGTGTTTAGTTGTGTCTCTGTACTGCTCCTGCAGAGTGCAAGCGGTCTAGTCTCCGTTACTGCTACGGCAGTGTGCCATTGGCCTTTTTTCCGTTACTGCTCCTGCAGAGCGCAAGTGGCCTAGTCTCCGTTACTGCTACGGCAGTGTGCCATTGGCCTTGTCTCCGTTACTGCTCCTGCGGAGTGCAAGTGTCTGTCTCCATTACTGCTACGGCAGTGTGCCATTGGCCTTGTCTCCGTTACTGCTCCTGCAGAGTGCAAGTGGCCTGTCTCCGTTACTGCTACGGCAGTGTGCCATTGGTCTTGTCTCCGTTACTGTTCTGGCAGAGTGCAAGTGGCCTAGTCTCCGTTACTGCTACGGCAGTGTCATATGTTGCTCAATTCCTGATATTACTCTGGCAGTTCACATTTGTTCTGCTAACCTATTTCTGGGCGTTACGTATCCTTAAGCTCTCTATACATCACAGACCTCTCTTCACATGGGACTGTTTACACTCATTGAAGACCATTAACCCATGCAGTACCTTTCTCCTGGGAATTCATCATATTCTGCCTGACGTGTGTCAGTATATGCTGTTATGGACTCTGTGGTTATACTGGACCTGTGTAGGCATATGTATATGTAACCTGTCGTGTGTCTGTATTATTACGCTTAAATACTACAGGACCTGTGAGGGTTATTATATTACTGTGATTTCAAAAAAACTGTGTTTTATCCTGAACCACTGTGTCTGTGTATCAAAAAACCATTTCACCGTATCTCCAATTGCTAAAATAAAATAGTAGAGTAATGTGCGGTATGCTTAAATACCTCAGGTATTCAACTAATCCCTAACAGAATAAGAACTATAGAAACAGAAATATATTATTATTCTTGGATCTATGGCCAAAGAAGGTAACAAAGATCTGGGGTATAATGACAAACAACTTTAATTTCTATATGAGGCATCATCTCCCCAGTCAACCGGATGGGGGAGCGCAATGTCCAAACCCCTCTCCCTCATCCAAAGGGAGTAAAAGAAAGAGCATCCTCATCCTTCCCATAATTCCCAAATATTACCTCTAATGTTAACAAGACAGTACATGTCAGAAAAAGAAAAAAATTAAATGCCAAGTCTCACTGCAGTTATTCCATGTGGGCACTGAGTAAACTCAGAGTATATCTCTACCACAAGCAAACTGATAGAGAAATAGTCAATGTTCAACTTCAAATATACCTTCTGATTTCAGGTCCATGCTTGCGATGTGGATGTGATAGTTTGGGATCCTTGGTCCTGTCTTTTCATCTTCTTCTTTTCAGTAGGCAACCTGGCAGCCACTCTAATCCATGCTGAGACTTTTGTGGGGATATCAATGTTGAGTTTTGTGTTGATGGAAGTAGGGATATCCCCAATGTAGTGCAGAAAATGAATGTCTCTTCAGGGTTTCTCAGTGAATTTGTAGTACTGTTGTATGTGGAGATCCGTGCAAAAGTGAAGCCCCATTTATATTTTATATTGAGATTCCTTAAAGGGATAGTAATGTCAGAAAAAAGTATTAACTATATGGTAGATACAATTAAAAGAGAGTACTTGCACGTATTTGTATCTCTCAAACAGTTATGGTTTGAGAGATATAGAAAAATAAAGTTCTCTGGTCTCTCCCCTTTCTGCTTGATGAGCTGTAAAGCTGTCAGAAGCAGATTCTGGTCACTTGACCAGATGTGGCTCTTCAGCAGCACCGATATAACAATATCTAAAGACAAATACTTCATTTAGAACGGTCTACAAAGTGTGCCTGGTTTGCAAACACACTTTGTAGACTGTTCCAAAGAAGTATTTATTTCTAAATACTGTGATTTTAGCTCTGCTGAAGAGCCTCTGTCTAGTCAAATGACTGGAATCTGCAGCTGTCAGCTAGATGACAGACTTGAGTGAAAGAGCCAGGAAAAGGTAACTTTAGCAAGTTATATCTCTCAAACTATAAAGATTTGAGAGGTAAGACTTACATTGATGTTAACCTTTTTTTAATGTCTACAATATTAAATAAACTTAAAATTAACCATTACTATCCTTTTAAATTATCTGTCAAAGGTTTAATTTGCTGTCTAAGATAAAGGGTGTGAGATGATAGGTCATTTTAAATTTGAATGTTGGCCCCAGCACAAGGAGGTAGATTCCCTTCTCTACTTCTTCTAATTATTCTCTCCTTGATTTCGTATTTGGAGATGCATATCACAATATCTCTGGTCGCTCCATCTTCCCTCATTTTCAATGCTCTATGTATTCTGTCAAATTGTGTTTGCGAGATGCGATTATCTCCCAAACATGTACAGAAGTATTGATTCATCATTTATTTTAATTGTGAAGGGGGAACAGTCTCCGGGATGTTTCTGACCCTGATACGTCCTCTGTTGTTCAGGTCATCTATCCGAAGAGTGAGGTGATTTATCGTCTCAGTTTGGTCTGCTATTCTCTGCTCCAGGTAAGTGATATGTTCAGCAGTATTATTATGTTCTTCATCTAAATATGTAACTTTTTGAGAAAGTTGAAGCAATGAGGCTTGAATATTATTAATATCAGCTGTAAATGAAGATTTAAAATCATCCGCCATAATTTTCATATCAAGATCAAGGGACCATTGAGAAGAATTTTCACCTGTCTCTGGTGTCTGGATATCAGAAATCAGGTCTGATGCCTGTAAAATGCCTGTACCTCAGAGTGATAAGCAAGAGAATCCCCACGGGCTGTGAGATAAGAGATGATCTGATTTTTTTCCACAAGTAAAATTTGACTTTTTCCCTATTTTTTTCGATTTAAATCTTTCCTAGTATCATCCACAATCAGTAGATACAGGAGTAAAGAAATTATAACAAAAATATCTATATTAAACTCAGGTGGTCAGGAGCTTGCAAGCTAGGCAACCAGCTCCATTGCCAGTCAGGCCATGCCCCCCCAACACACTTATGATTTTGGAGGAGGGGCAGGTGGAGAAGAATTATTGGCCAACTTTATCTTTTCTCCACATATACTGGGGGCTACTTATTGTGCTGGTACTGCCTCAGATGCATCACTGGAGCTAGCAGTGGTAAGTAGAACCTTCATCATCCATCTCCCATGTTACTGTTATCGTTGATCCCATTCCCTTTTAGTTGCCTAATCACCCTGCTGCTTAAACAACTCAGCAGCAGCAGCAAGAACAGCAGTCACAAATTCCACATCTATATCAGGGCATTTGACAATGGCCAGTGGCCACTGGACAACAGGACATAACCTGCTGGCACTAGTCCATCGGGGTATTTTTTTTCCCTCAGGGCTTCTGCTTTAAAATAAATAAATAAATAAATATTAAAAAAATATATAAAATAAATAAAAACAGAATCCTACAAAAAATAAACATTTTTGGGGGTTTGTTTCTAAAATCAAATCAATGTTTCCTTAGTGCTTGTGCCAAACAAGCCTAAGTCCTACAAATCAATGTTTCTTCAGGGTTTTGGCTTCTAACAACAAATCTAATAAATCATCTATAACCTATCAAGTCAAGTGTCAGTCTACCCCAGTGGCAGCTTATTTCAGGGGGTTCCAGTCTATATAACTTTAAATACAAATTTCTTATTTTTTTATTAACTGTCCCCCAATACCAGTCAAGAAACCCTCCCAAAACAAATTCTCTGTTCAACTGATTCATTCCCCAGACTCCACCCACCAACACAGGCACCCTCCTCAGACCCCTTTTATACCATGTCTTCATAGGAGACTTTTATTATCAGCTCCTCAGGAGAGACAAGTTTTATCATCTCATTCGTCAATGACAAAAGTAAACTTGTCTGCACTGGGTCCCACACAGTATCCCTGGCATAGGGTGGCATAAAGGATCCCTGGTATAGAGTGGCAAAAAGATATCTGGATTAAGGGGGCACACATAATCCATTGTGCAGGGTGGGACCCAACTGTAGGATGGAACTCAAGAACACTAGGAAGCCGTGGAGATGTCAGGCAACATGGCAGAATCAATGACTGACAGGAGTGGGAACCCAGTAGCACTGCACACCACAGCTGACAGGTTAACTCCCAAAATGTGCCATTTGGCAGATGTGTGTGTGGGGAGGTAACCCAATGCAGGTGTTATGTGAGCTATCAGGGGAAATGCAAACCTTGTATATTTGATTTGTTTTAGAACAACAGAGTCAGACGCATTGCCTTTGAGCTTAAGATGCAAGACAAAATCAGTTAACTTTTGGCTGCAGTGGGAATGGAAGATTGGATAAGCACTCTAAACAAAATCCTACAATGCAACTTTGAAGCTGCTATGCATTAAGGATCCCTGGTATAGAGTGGCAAAAAGATATATGGATTAAGGGGGCACACATAATCCATTGTGCAGGGTGGGACCCAACTGTAGGATGGAACTCAAGAACACTAGGAAGCCGTGGAGATGTCAGGCAACATGGCAGAGTCAATGACTGACAGGAGTGGAAACCCAGTAGCACTGCACACCACAGCTGACAGGTTAACTCCCAAAATGTGCCATTTGGCAGATGTGTGTGGGGGGGTAACCCAATGCAGGTGTTATGTGAGCTATCAGGGGAAATGCAAACCTTGTATATTTGATTTGTTTTAGAACAACAGAGTCAGACGCATTGCCTTTGAGCTTAAGATGCAAGACAAAATCAGTTAACTTTTGGCTGCAGTGGGAATGGAAGATCGGATAAGCACTCTAAACAAAATCCTACAATGCAGCTTTGAAGCTGCTATGCAGAAAAGTGAAGTGGAGAGGCTCATGATGGTAGGAGAAGCCTTTATTGCTTTCTTGACATACGGTGCTTTAGAACACCTCTTTGGGTGTCACCTTTACACATTTGGTAATAAAGACTGATTTACGAGTTGGAAAAAATGTGTGCGGTTGCAAAAGATTACCTAATAAATATTTTATTAACTCTGCAAAGTCAGTGTGTGTGTTCTTTGTTGTTAAAAAAAACACAAACTTTTTTTTTTTTGCTTTGCCGTTTGGTGTTTTGCAGTCTTCAATTAGAGAAGTTGATATTAGTGATCATGATGTAGCCAGTGTGCAGTTGGAATAATGTTCTCTTCAATTTTGCAGCTGGTACATGAAAATAATCTTTTTCCAACAATGTGAAGAAATAATTTAGTAGGCTTTGAAGTATAGCTTTTTAAATATTTTCACTGAGTATTTCATCTCCACGGCTGCCCAGTGTTTGTCTAGATGCTTCAGGAAACCTTGCTCGGGTCAGATTGATGTATTGAGGATCACCTAGCTCACTACGGCAGTAGGGAGAAATCTTCTAACGCTTGAGGGATATGGGCATAATTAACATATAATATAACAGCAAGATGTAAACTGCTCACACTTGTAAGAACCACTATATTGAAAAGTCACCCTCTATGTGGCCTTTAATCCTGCAACATCAGAATCTAATCCGTTTGATGTGGGCGAGATACTGATCTCACCCCTTTCATGGTGGCGACATTTTTAACATGCTTTGTACACAATGTAATATGACCACACATGGCAATGTTGTGGAGGGCAGTAGGATGCAGGACATAAGGGATAAGCATCTGCTGAGAGCACAATGTGCTGAATTTGCCAACATGATAGTTGTGTAGAATAAATCAGACACCAGCAGGTGACTGGTTAAATGTGCTGAGAAGCAGTCAAGGGCCTGTGGTATAGCATAATCAGCAGCACTATAAAGATGATGTTGGTAAGTTGAATTAGCTATATGAGGGCTGATGTACCACCTATATGACCATTCCACTTTTCACCATTTGTTTTCACACACACTGCACATTGTAGTTGAAAACTGCACAGACCCTCTCTACCCCCACAGAAACATATTTCAGCACCCATAATTTTAAGGACATGGGAAGAGAAGAAGAGGTTTGTGTACTGTGTACTGTGCTGCTGCTGCTACAGAACATATGATACTCAGATGCCTTCATGTGATATATGATATTCAGATGAGCAGCAGGAACTAATGTCACAGATGGGTGGCATATGTTCCTGGCTGGCACCAGTGGCCTTGGTATATTACTGGTCTGGCTTGACAACCACCTATTGGTTTGAAAATCTGCTTATAATATTTGTAAGGTTTTCAGTGTTATGCAAGCCTGCTCACAACTTTTATATCTCTCTCTCTTTCTTTTTCTTTAAAGAACTACCACCATATTTAAAGTCACCCTGCAATAATTAGACAAATGGCGACTAGTTAATAATAGTTCTTTTACCTCTCAGAACTAGCCAATTCTAAAGTAATCCTTAATCTTCTGAGACTGACGGCCATGTTAGTGCCATCTGTGTGCCTGCGCCGTCAGTCCCTTCTGGTTACCTTGTGGCACTGTGCAATGCTTCTTAGAGGAGACCAGGACTGATAATGCAGGCGTGCAGACAAGATGTCTGCACTGATGCGTGGCTTCTGGTACCAAAGATTAAGGATTTTTTTAGAATCGGCTAGTTCTGAGAAGTAAGAGAGCTGTTATTAAGCTAGTAGTCATCTGCCTAATTATTGCAAGGCGACTTTAACCACTTAACGACCCATGACGTGCCAGGACCGTCATGGGTAAACTTCCCATAAGGACCCATGACGGTCCTGGCACATCATAGGTTAAATCATAACAGCGCACCTCGGTGCATGCTGCTATCATGTTTTTAAGGCTGAAACTGAGTGCTCTGGGACCGAAGTGCTCAGCTTCAATCCTTGTCTAATCTGCCGGAACATGTGATTCAAAAAAGCAGTGTGCTTGACACACGGCCTTGGTGTCTGCTCTGTGCCTCTCTCTTCCTTACTATTAAAGTAAAGGAGATCGAAGCAGAGAGCAGACACATAGTAAAAAAAAATCTGTCAGTAGTTGGGGGTATTAACCCCTTCAGTGTTGGTACAGGGGGCAGACTGGATGCAGGTCCATTTCTGACCTGCTAAGAGCAATTTTTTTTTTATTTTTTTTATTTAAAACAGATCACACATTTGTTTTATAAATAGCAGATTTTATTTAAGCATACTAAGTTTCAACAAACAATAATGTGAGTTTTATTGTTGTGTGTAATACACTTATACACACCCTGCCAAATTTCATCAATAAAAAAGTGTGAAAATACAGAGGGATAGAGGGACACCCTGGGGTGACAGTGCCCACTTAAAACTGCCCACTTTGTAGGTATGAATGACCAGTCATACCCTTCACAAAGTCTCAATAAAAATTTAACCCATTGTGCCCAAATGATAACAAGAGAAAAACATTTTTTAAAATAATTTTCTTTATTTTTAATATAATAAATGAGGATTTATCCATATACGTGTGGCATCAAAAGAAAACCCTGCTTGTGCTTGAAAAAACAGCATATAATTTGTGTGGGTAAAATAAAAGACTTAGAGGGAAAATACCGTTGAAGAAAGACATAGTCAAAAAGGTCAGAATTGCTCTGGTCTTTAAGTGAAATCCACCTCAGATTTTCCCTGTCCTTAAGGGGCTAAATAAGGTACAAGTTCTGCTTTAACCCGTAGAGTGCCAGCTACTTACGCCGTACGAGTGGACACAGCTGTACCTGCTGTGCCACGCTCGTACGGCGTAAGAGTGAAATGCGGTCACTGCATGAGCCGGTATAACCGGCATGCAGTGGCCGCATTAAAAAAAAAAAAAACCCTGGCACTCATGGGGAGGCATGAGGATCACTCCTCATGCCTCCCCAGTTATTGATCTCCCAGCCGATCGGGCTGGGAGATCAATAAAGACAAAGGAGAAACAGAGTTTCTCCTTCCCCCTCTCTCCTACCCGAACTTCCGGGTAGGAGTGGGCGGGACCGGGGGAATCCTCCAAACGTCATCGGTGACATGGTCACCGATGACGTTAGGGAAGTTTCCCCGATCCTGTTCACTCCTACCGGTGGTAGGAGTGAAGGGCAGGAGAGCTCTTGCTCTCCTGCGGTCGCATCATTGATCTCCCAGCCTATCGGCTGGGAGATCAATGACTGGGGGGACACCAGGAGGGGTCCTGATGTCCCCCACGAGGTCTGAAAAGTATATTAAAAAAAATAAATAAATAAAATTAAATTAAAGTAACCCTGTGAGTGCCACAGGTTTCCCAGCACATTGCTTTGCAATGTGCTGGAGACCCCTGTTGCACTCACAGGGTCAATTCTTTGGGGGGGATTTTTTTTTTTTTAAAGACCTCATTGGGGGGATCAGGGGGGATCCTGATGCCCCTCAATGAGGTCTATAATTGGAAAAAAAAAAAAAAAAATTTAACCCTGTGTGTGCCACAGGTGGGTGTCCAATGCACCCCCCCCTCCTGTGGCACACACAGGGCTTTTATCATTATTTTGTTACCAGAGATTGTTGGGGGGCCATCAGGATTGCTCCTGATGGCCCCCCAACAAGCTCTGATTACAAAGTAATGATAAAAAAAAAATTAACCCTCCGAGTGCCACAAGGGTCCAATGCATTGCTTTGCAATGCGCTGGAGACCCCGGTGGCACTCACAGGGAAACTTTTTTTGATAACTTTTTTTTTTTTTTTGGTAAGACCTCATTGGGGGGATCAGGGGGGTTTGTATACCCCTCAATGAGGTCTATAATAAAAAAAAGTAAATAAAAAAAAAAATGAACCCTGTATGTGCCACGGGGGGGGGGCAATGCAGCCCCCCTTCTGCGGCACACACAGGGCTTTTATCATTACTTTGTTATCAGAGATTGTTGGGGGGGTCATCAGGATTGGTCCTGATGGCCCCCCAACAAGCTCTGATTATCAAGTAATGATAGAAAAAAATTAACCCTCTGAGTGCCACAAGGATCCAATGCATTGCTTTGCAATGCGCTGGAGACCCTTGTGGCACTCACAGGGTCACTCCGTTTGTGGACATATATATTTTTTTTTTTACTAAGACCTCATTGGGGAGGGATCAGGGGGTCCTGATGCCCCTCAATCAGGTATATAATAAAAAAAATAAATACATTTAAAAAAATTTAACCCTGTGTGTGCCACTGGGATAGGGGTTCAATGCAGACCCCCTTCCTGTGGCACACACACAGGACTTTTTATCATTACTTTGTGATCAGAGCTTGTTTGGTGGCCATCTGAATACAAAGTATCGATAAAAAAAATTAACCCTTTGTGTGCTACAGGGGCCCAATGCATTGCTTTGCAATCCATTGGACACCCCTGTGGCACCCAAAGGATTATTTTTTTTCCCCTTTTATTTTTTATTTAGACCTCATTGTATGGGTTCTGATGCCCCCAACGAGGTCTACACAAAAATATTGGGGGGAAAGCCCCAAAAAATGCACGTGCCACAGGGGGGGTCCAACGCAGTGCTTTGCAATACGTTGGACCCCCTGTAACACACACACACACACTTTTTTTTTTTTTTATTATTCTGTTTTTAGACCTGGATGGGGGACACCAGGAATGTTCCTGACACCGCCTCCCCAACGAGGTATGAATAAAAAATAATAATAAAAAAAAAAACCTTTGTGTGCAACAGAGGGTCCAACGCATTGCTTTGCAGTGCATTGGGCACCCTTGTGGCATGCACAAAAAATGCCTCCGATTCCCCCCCCCACACACACACGTACCGTATTCCCCTGCCTGGTTCCACAGCCAACTGACAGTCCCATTCCCCAGCCTGACCCCCAGCCTGTTTCCACTGCCTATTGGTAGACTCAAAGTACCAGTATGCACTAGATTCAGGCTGGGAATCAAACTTTGTATGAGGGGGACATACAGTGCACACTGGTAGTCACAGATCTCCCATACACACTCTCAGACACTGCCCCACCATCTCCACCATCCTTCCTCCTCTGCTCATACCCACACACACTGCCTAATCCCTCACCCTCCCACACTGTTACACTGGTAGTCACAGGTCCTCGAGTACACTGGCTGACGCCCTAGCTTCTTTCATTTGTTAGCCATAAAATCACACATACACTGTTTGCTTTCCCATTCCTGTTTCACTGGTAGCTACGCTCCTGTAGTGTAAATTGGTATGTCAACCCACAGCAGTGGGGTACCATTTTTCTTAGGCTGGCAAGAAGTCCTCCTAGGAAATCCCACGCCATTGAACCATTTTAGTATCTTTGAAGTGACTGATGTGTAAAACAAATGTTTGGTTTTTTTCCTGTAGCACCACATTCTGGAAATAGTTGTGCCAACTAACTTAGGGGTAAAAAGGCAAGTGACCCCTCATTAGATGTGGCATGTTGTCTTCTTTCCAAAATGGTATAGTTTATCTACCTTTTCTTCACTTCTGAAGGTGTTATAGCCATTTTCATAGAGGCAAGTCAGGTTTGAGAAAATGTTAGAAACATCAGTTTGTAGTAGGTGTAGTTTTCTACTTCTAGCACTCCCTAAGATAGTTCAGCTCATACCAATGGGGTGTCGTTTGACTCCTAAGAGCTTTAGCTAACAAATGCAGTTGAAAATTCCATGGTTTTCACAGAGCTCCATACATTTGAAGGGGCAGAAATGTAAGAAAATGCCTTTTTTTTCATTAGCGCCACCTCCTGGAAGCATTTGTGCATGCCAGCCTTTGGGTATGAAGGCAAGTGACCCCTCATTAGATGCGTCAGGTTGTTTTCTTTCCAAAATGGCATTGTTTTCTACCTTTCCTGCATATCTATTATGGTTATAACCATTTTAGTGCAAGCAGATAATTTAAGAAACAAAAGTGTCAGGTTTACGTACGTGTTCCTAGCACCCACATATTGTATGTTAAGCCACACAAATGGGCTACCATTTTTCTCATGTTGGTAGCAGGTACTGAATACAGCAGGAAATGTTATGGTTTTCAAAGATTTTAGTATCTTTGAAGTGGTGGAAATGTAAAAAAAACATGTATTTATTCCCATAGCGCCACCTTTTGGAAATATTTGTGCACTTCAGCCCAGGGGTAGAAAGGCAAGTGACCCCTCATTTGATGCTGGAGAATGTCTACTTTCCAAAATGGTATACCTTTTATACCTTTCCATCATGTCTCTAACAGTTATGAACATTTTAGTACAAGCAGCCATTTTCGAAGAAGCAAACAGGTAGGTGTAGTTATGTGCTTCTGGCACCCCTAAGGTATGTCGATTCATTCCAATGGGGTGTCATTTTTCTCCTAAGAGCACTAGCTAATGAATACAGTTGGAAATTCCATGGTTTTCACAGATTTCCATACAGATGAAGGGGCAGAAATGTAAGAAAATGCCATTTTTTTCCTATAGTGCCACCTTCTGGAAGCATTTGGGCACAACAGGCTTGGGGTAAGAAGGCAATTCACCCCTCATTAGATGCGGCAGGTTGTCTTCTTTCCAAAATGGTATGGTTTGTGTAGCCTTTCTTCACTTCTCTAGTTGTTATAACCATTTTTGTACAGACAAGTAATGTTTGAGAAAATGTTAGAAAAATTAGTGGTTGCAATAGGTGTAGTTTGGTACTTGTAGCGCCCACTAAGGTAGGGGAACTCATACCAATGAGGTGTCATTTTTCTCCTAAGAGCACTAGCTAATGAATACAGTTGGAAATTCCATGGTTTTCACAGATTTCCATACATATGAAGGGGCAGAAATGTAAGAAAATGCCATTTTTTTCCTATAGTGCCACCTTCTGGAAGCATTTGGGCACAACAGGCTTGGGGTAAGAAGGCAATTCACCACTCATTAGATGCGGCAGGTTGTCTTCTTTCAAAAATGGTATGGTTTGTGTAGCCTTTCTTCACTTCTCTAGTTGTTATAACCATTTTTCTACAGACAAGTAATGTTTGAGAAAATGTTAGAAAAATTAGTGGCTGCAATAGGTGTAGTTTGGTACTTGTAGCGCCCACTAAGGTAGGGGAACTCATACCAATGAGGTGTCATTTTTCTCCTAAGAGCACTAGCTAATGAATACAGTTGGAAATTCCATGGTTTTCACAGATTTCCATACAGATGAAGGGGCAGAAATGTAAGAAAATGCCATTTTTTTCCTATAGTGCCATCTTCTGGAAGCATTTGGGCACAACAGGCTTGGGGTAAGAAGGCAATTCACCCCACATTAGATGCGACAGGTTGTCTTCTTTCAAAAATGGTATGGTTTGTGTAGCCTTTCTTCACTTCTCTAGTTGTTATAACCATTTTTGTACAGACAAGTAATGTTTGAGAAAATGTTAGAAAAATTAGTGGTTGCAATAGGTGTAGTTTGGTACTTGTAGCGCCCACTAAGGTAGGGGAACTCATTCCAATGAGGTGTCATTTTTCTCCTAAGAGCACTAGCTAATGAATACAGTTGGAAATTCCATGGTTTTCACAGATTTCCATACAGATGAAGGGGCAGAAATGTAAGAAAATGCCATTTTTTTCCTATAGTGCCACCTTGTGGAAGCATTTGGGCACAACAGGCTTGGGGTAAGAAGGCAATTCACCCCTTATTAGATGCGGCAGGTTGTCTTCTTTCCAAAATGGTATGGTTTGTGTAGCCTTTCTTTAATTCTCTAGTTGTTATAACCATTTTTGTATAGACAAGTAATGTTTGAAAAAATGTTAGAAAATTTAGAGGTTGTAGTAGGTGTCTTTTTGCACTTCTAGCATCCCCTGTGGTAGGTGAACCCATACCAATGGGGTGTCATTTTTCTCCCAAGAGCACTAGCTAATTAATATAGTTGTAAATTCCATGGTTTTCCCAGATTTCAGTACTGTTGAAGTGGCAGAAATGTAAGAAAATGCCATTTTTTTTCTATAGTGCCACCTTCTGGAAGCATTTGGGCACAACAGGCTTGGGGTAAGAAGGCAATTTACCCCTCATTAGATGCGGCAGGTTGTCTTCTTTCCAAAATGGTATGGTTTGTGTAGCCTTTCTTTAATTCTCTAGTTGTTATAACCATTTTTGTATAAGTAATGTTTGAGAAAATGTTAGAAAATTTAGAGGTTGTAGTAGGTGTCTTTTTGCACTTCTAGCATCCCCTGTGGTAGGTGAACCCAAACCAATGGGGTGTAATTTTTCTCCCAAGAGCACTAGCTAATGAATACAGTTGTAAATTCCATGGTTTTCACAGATTTCAGTACAGTTGAAGGGGCAGAAATGTAAGAAAATGCCATTTTTTTCCTATAGTGCCACCTTCTGGAAGCATTTGGGTACCACAGGCTTGGGGCAAGAAGGCAAGTTACCCCTCATTAGATGCGGCAGGTTGTCTACTTTTCAGAAATATTTAGTTTTATATAGTTATTCCACTGTTTTAGGGTAGTTTTACCACAAAAACCCTAGAATGTGCATTTTAGTTTATAAAGTTGAAAATGTCATTTTGCGCTGCTGGTGATTAGGGCTCTACGCTAGCCTTGGACTTAGGTAAAACTATACAAATTTGGTATTTTTTTACTCGGGGGACTCTGGGCTTTTTCAAATAATTGAAACTTTTTCAATCAAGGTAAATGTTTTTGATACATAGTATGTGATTTTAGCAAAATGAGTAAATTTTCACTTTTTTTTGTCATTATGACATCATAGCTTTTTGCACGATGTAAAATTCTCTTCATGTAAGGTATCACGAGAAAGCTCAATTCGTTCTGAAAAAAATAATATATAGTTTTCCATATTTAACTAAAAATCCCCAGAGGAAATCAAGCCTAAACGGAAGGATAGCAAAAATGTTGAAAAAGTGTCTGGCCTGCAGGGTTCAGAAAATGGCCCGAGCCTCTGGCACTGAAGGGGTTAATCCACCTTTATGATTCTATGGAAAAACAAAGTGGGAACGTTAGACTTTTGATTCTATGATGGTGAAAATCCCACACCATAGGGAAACATATGTGAAAAATGTCAAATATTTGATGTTAAAAGTGTTAAAATGTTTTTCCTGGTTGAATGTTCCACAAGACAAGTGAAAACATATTTTTTGTGGAATTTCCAGTGAGAACAAACTATAACTTTTGTCTAGTGGGTGCCACTAGGGGTCATAATGTCCACTGATAGTTTAGCACCAGCACCTAGCAATGCTGGCACTTAGACAGTAGTGCATACAATGTTGATCTGGGCTTGCTTTTTGCAAGCCTGAAGCCTTCCAACAGTTTTTAAGGTTTTCCTTGCTGTAATATTTTGAAGTTGTCTTTTTGTAAGCCTGCTAAAATTATTTTAATAGCTTGTCCTTCTGTAAGTCTGCTTCTAACCTGATCCAAAACATACTTTAAGATGAAATAAATATTAGTGAATTCTTCCTGATAAAACACTTTCTAAATAAATCAAATAAAAACAATAAAAAAAGATAACTTAATCTCATACATCGAAAGAATGGAGAGGCTAATTGCAGTATTCCATGACTCCATGCTGAGGTTCACAGCAGTCTGGGATATATTGGAACTCTCACTAGACTTGATTGACAGTGACTGTTCGTGGTGGGGCATGCCTGCAACTTCCTAACTCTGCCCATCATGCAGGCTCCTAATGTGCTCCCTTTACCCTTTGCCTCCTTTTCTTTTTCTTCATTCCCCCCTTCAGTCTCTCCACCTATTTTCTCCCTCCACCCTTTTTTTCTTTGCTTCCCCTATGCCAAATATTGGTGGTCTTCGGGTAGTGTTTAATCGAGGAATGATGATGGTGTTTTTATGCTGTACATTCCTTGCAATTTGTTTTTTGTTTATAAATTTCTTAACCTGTTCTCTCAGCAGCTATTTGCTTATATATATTGCATTTTATTAAAAAGTAGGCATTCTCAAGAAGAGACAGGTGGCAGGGGACACTGAAACATCAACTTTTGAATAAAGCGCAGACTTTTTTTTAACATAATTCAAGATAGCAGTGGCCACAGAAATGTCAATGTTTTAATACAATGCAGTTCTTTCTGCTTTTTTTTATCATACTACAAGTCCAGTGAGTGTTGTTTATTTGGAACTCTACATTATTACTCTCTTGCACCCTAGCATTTAATTTGCTTGGTGAGAGTGAGTCCTATTCTAGTCAATATGTATTGTGTAGTAGTATATACATAGTACCTATATAGTATAGTAGTTGTCACATGAACCACCGGGCCCTTGACTTTTGGTGGGGCCTGGGGGCCAGCCGCTTCCTACAGACTCTGTGGACTGTTTTAACCAGTTTTAAGACTATTGGAGTTAATATTGCTATGTAGAACCTTTGGACATTATATTGGCAAACAACTATGCCAAAAGGACTAAAAATAATAACCTGCTTTCAGGGGACTGGGCCGTTAGGGGTTAATTGTTTGAGTTTACCTAAAGTTACTTTCAAGGTGTATCGTAGCCACTCAAGCCAGTGTATTGTGAACTGTACTGAGACCCCCTGCTGTGTGTTAATTCATTCAAGCCCCTCAAGCCTTTGTGTCCATTGTCTGAGTTCAGCAACCCCTTTGTGTGTGAAGTGTAATCATGTCTAAGTCATTGTATTTTTTAGACCATCTGCTGTTGGCCTTTTGTTTACTGTATGGTGATTGGATTATGTCCCTATTTTATCTGCTTTGTCCAGGTTTGAGTATAAATGTGTGTGGTTTGTTTCAATAAAGAGAGTTCTTGTCTTACCTACAGTGGTGTTGTCTGGTGGGGTAAGCTTGCTGTATGCAGAGAGTTCTGGTTACCCTGACACTAGCTCTGCCTGGTGATTTGGGGTACATTGCGGTATGCTGCGGGAGCCTTTGCTGGTTGATTCTGGGAAGAAGTGATCCTTGACGGTGACACCAACGATAGGTGTCTGCTGGTACCGTCACAGTAGTCAATTAAGTCATCATTTCAGCCTAGAACATAGGTATCCTGAAAGCATACTGTGATCGTCCCACATGCACTGGGGCCAATCATTGGAGTTATCAGTTACTATCCCATACTCTGACTTAGAGTAAGTCCCATATAGATGTGCCACTACCACTAACACAAGTGTTAGATTGCTACATCTGAGACAGATTAATTGTTTTTTGTAATAATAACATAGATTCTGAGAAATGTTAGGATGTTTTGTTGCTGATGCTGCTGAGGATACAGACCCTTTTCTTACTTCTGTTTCGGTATGCTTCCTGCTAGTGTTTTTGGCCCATGACTATTTTCTTGCTTATGCACCACAATTATATTTTCCACTCAATCTATGATGAATTTATATTTTTTCACAAAATAGGAATCCCAGTGAGCAGTAATAGTTATATAGTCTTTACTCTGGCCCCTTGTCCACATATGTGAATTTTCTTGCTGTATGATCTTTCCAGGTCCTTTTCCACCACACTAATCACCTGCACAGTAATTCTTGATAAATAAGTGCAGCTTGGGATATGTCAGAGGGGTGTAATTCATGACATCAGTTCTTTAAAATCTCTATTTTCTAAATAAGAATAGGGCAATATGTCAACCTCCAACATTTGGCAACTTTGTCATTCGTCAGGCATAATTTTAGATTATTTTTCACATGTTTTTCTACTCCTTCATAAATAAATGGCTGGAAGTATATAAATGAAGAAAATGTTGTCCCAGTCTCAGAGATATCAACACAATTATGTGTCCTTGAGCCCAATGACTTTTTAGTAATGGTTCTCTTTTACTAGATTCTGCATGTCTGACTTGCTGTTGCTTGTTTGTATCCCAATCAGACCTGTGGTTGTGCTTGAGGTGGGATCTCATTGAGGATGTGCACAGACGAGTGATTTCAAAATGTTTAGCTTTTGGATAATTGACATATCTCCATACTGTATATTTCATAGACTAAGCGGCTTCTGAGACACTACCACAGGGGCTACATGTTGGAATAGTACTTGCATCAGATATCAATGGCACTGCAATTCAACAGCAACAGAAGCATTTATTGTAACTAGGTTGTGAATGATGACCTGTGTTGCTGTTTACTCATCAAGTGTGTGTGTGTGTGACTGGGTTGGGGTTAGACTCAGTTTGGGATTGGACAATAAAGGAATAATTGATTTTCTAGAATCAGACTTTCCAATTAATCTATCAAAGACTTGATACATGTCATATTCTCCTTTTCAGTGGTGGAAGACTGAGCATTTTACTTTTAAGCTAAATTTATTAATCATCCCCCTGACTACTTCATCTGTATCAGAAGAAGAGGAGTACAAAGAATGATATATTTTAGGTCAAAATCATCATCAATAGTTAGGTCATCATCAGTATCTGCCACTTTTTCCCCATTCCTTTCATGTTTTTTCTAGGCTTTTTGAAGTCTCAAAAAGTTTATTTTTGCTTTTCCCCTTAGGTGAATGCACAGTACACTAGTCATTACTTTGTTGATGGGTGATAGTTCACTGTCAGATGGAGGAACTGGTTTAACCCTTTGAGTGTCATAGAGGTATCCAATGCATTGCAACACTTATTGCCATATTTAGTGTTCTTAAAAGGTTTAGTACTTCTACATCTGGTGGTAGAACTTTTCACGTCTGTTTTATAAACAGCCTCCTCAGTTGAGGAGGATCATAATCATTTATTGCACAAGCTGCAGCAACCATGGCCACAGTCATGGACTGCCACTTTACTTTCATGTGCATGTTCTCCTCCAACACCTGTCTCCTTAGCATTGCCCCTAAGATGTTTGCTGATATAATGAAAGTAGTTTTGGCTTATACTATACATAACTGTTTTCATGTGGAGTGATGTCTTGCCCCCTCTCAAAATAATGTTTCATGTACACCTGCCTCTAATATCTGTCACAACTCAGATCAAGGTCCTTATCCGGCTCTGTCACCCATCAGTCAAATTTTTTCTTTGTTTTTATACTGTCCATGTTTATCACTATCCAGTCCAGGGGTAGCCAGGCCTGGTCTTCAAGAGCTACCAAAGGTGCATGTTTTCAAGGTATCTGAATGAGACCCATCCCCAGTAGCAGATGAAGGTGTCAAGATATGGGGTGCCAGAGGCTCATCCCTAAAGGTAGTCAGAATGCAGGGATTTGGTGCTGAAGAGCCTCATCCCCAGCAGCAGATGGAGCTGCACGAATGTGGGGTGGAAGAACCTCATCCCCAGTGGCAGACAGAAGTGCAGGGATGCAGGGCTGAAGAGCCTCATCAGCTGCTGCAGATAGAGGTAGAGGAATTCAGGGTGGAAAAGCCTCATCCCCAGCAGTAGTCAAAGGTGCAGGGATGTGGGTGGAAGACCTTCACCCCCAGTGGCAGATGAAGGTGCCGGGATGCGGGGTGCTAGAGCCTAATCCCCAACAGCAGACCGAGGTACAGGGATGCTGGGCAGAAGAGACCCATCCCCAGTGGCAAATATATACGTACAGGGATGCAGGGTGGAAGAGTCTCATCCCCAGTGGCAGTCAAAGGTGCAGGGATCCAGGGAGAGAGAGCTTCACCACCAGTGGCAGACAGAGGTGCTGGGATGCAGATGCCAGAGTCTCTTCCCCAGTTGCAGGTGGAAGTGCAAAGACTGTGTTATCTGTTAATTGTGTTAATCTGTTCCTGTTTCCTATTGCATGTCACATCCCCTTCCCCTGCCAAAGTGACTTTAGAAACCATGGCCATTTCCAATAAAGTTGAGAGTGTTATTTTTCATTCTGACTGGCGTGTCATTTTGTGACTGGTGGTACGGTTCTATAGGAGAGTTTTTTCCCCCATAGAAGCACTTTTACTCTGAGAACCAGAGCTGCTACCCATCTTGTAGCTGACTTTCAATATGAAGAAGGAGGCAACGAGGAATGAGCTGGACACCCTGGCTCCCTGTACAATATATATTGATTTTATAATTCTTTTAACTTTAACTGATTAACTAAATGCGAAATGCCTAACATAGTAAACCCCCATTGTAACTTTTTAGCCAGAAAATCATAATGGCAATTGTGAATTTTACCCTACCATTGTTCAATCAGCCCTGGATGTCATGTCCATGGAGTCAGACATAACAGTTGCTAGCAGATTTTTTTAATAGAAGCAGGCAGAGTGCATAAGCCTTCTCAGACCTTTAAAGTGACAGTAATGTCCAAAAATAAATGTACAGTTGATTGTTCAATATACTTTTTTATAATGAATAGTATGTTATGCAACTTCCTTGAAAATCAAATGAAAAGTTCCTCCTGCCCCTTTTCAGCACGTTGTGGTGACTTCCTTCAGAGCAGAAATTCGCGATGAGGGACAATATTTTGTCAGCAAAAAAATCTGCCCTGCTTCATCAAGATGGGCAGGGTTTTCCTTACACTGACAGGCACAATGATGTCACTCACTACGTTCCCGGTTTCGGATTTGAAGTCAGTCAGTGTGACACGCAAAAAAGAGGCAGGAGGGGGAAACTTATAATTGTATTTTCAAGCCAAATATGACAGTAAGGGTATTGCAGAACATACTGTTCCTTATAAGAAAGCATATTTAAAAATCAGATGTGCATTTATTTTTGACATTACTATCCCTTCAAAACTAGGAGTGCAAAGCAATGCACTGTGTAGCCCTCTGTTCCTTAACAGGTTAATGGATAATAATGTTTCACAATAAAAGCAGCTCCAATTAATATTCATAGTATTTGGGCCATGGAGAGGGTTATTTCAATACTGTCAGAGCTGAAGTTCAAGAGTAATTGAATGATAAATTATCCTCCTCCCGTCCCTTTTACTGATGTAACACTGCTCACCTCAGTGCAGCAAGACTGTCCGGATGGATCGCAGAGAGGGGCAATCTTAAGTGAATATAAGGAAAATCCTGAAACATCTATCAAGGGGGGCATGGTTTTCCTTTTGCTCACAGTAAGAAGAATGTCCCTTGCTGTGATCTGTCTGGTCAAGGGACCAGATTCCACATCTGAAGGGAGGTGGCTTAAACTAGGTAAAAGTTGTGGGAGCAGAATACTTTATCATTCAATTTCTCTTGAACTACAACTCTGACAGTACTGAACTAACACTCTCTATGAAGATTAATTGGACCTGCTGTTTTTGTGAAACATTACTATCCTTTTAAAACTGTTTTGTATGTAAAAACATAGCATCAAGTATTGATTGAAGGTGTTATCTCTTGAACAAGGCACAAGGGAAACATTCATAGGGGCATGCAAGGCATGCTTGATCAATGAAAGGGAAAGTTAACATAATACAAGCAAAGAGCACAAAAATATAATTAAGCAAGTTGATCAAACCTAACACTAAAACAGAAAAGGTCAATTGAATTCAATGTAATTGAACAAAGGAAAGAATGACCCAAAAAAAGGTTGATCTTGCAAGTGAATTGAACAAAAGATTTAACCCAGTGAGTGCCAGAGGGGTATGGAATGCATTGTTATCACTCTGGCACTCAAAGGATTAAAAAAAAAACATGATCTGTTCACAAAGCAGGCTTGATTGAACTAAGGATTACATGACAAAAATGGTTGACAGTACACTCAACATTTGAACTTTAACTGTGGCTGGACTAGAGAGTGCTGCCATAAATTATGGTTCATTTAGTAATCAGTATAATTTTTTTATATTATCTAGACAGATTGAGGTGGTTATTTTTTACCAACTGAGATAGTGTCTAACCCATAATAGCTCTATTTGCTAAAAAAATGATGAAAAATAGAAAGCTATTATAACCCTCAAAGCCATTCTACTCTTCTGGAATAAATCTGTCAAGGTGAAAAATATGTGATAAGTGAGTTTTGTGACTGCTTTTTGCACATGAGAGTTGTACACTAACTCAGTATTTCAGACTTTGTAGAAAATCTTTTCAGCCCCAAACTTTTCCTGTTTAATCATTTTTTCCCATTTCAACTAAATTGATTTTCCCTTTGTGAACGTTTTAACCTTATACCAATTTTCTTTTTATTGCTAAGAGTGTGACTTCTATCTTGTTTAGTACATTCAGTTACTTTCAGACTGACAGAAACATTCTGAAAGCATATGAAACAGCCACACTGCTTGTGTGAAATGACACCTACTGTTTTGATTCCTGCTGGAGACTGCTTTGGACACATCCGAAATAAAATTACAAACTTCAGATTAAAATTAGATTAACATTTTAGGTATAAATATTCTTCAATATTATCTTTATTTTTTTGTTCAGAAATAACCTAAGGAAATAAGTATATTTTTGTTTTTATTTATATTTTGCAAAAGATTCATACATATATAGCATCAGAGTAATAAAAATGTAAATGGACGATGTGTTCTTATTTGCCATCAATTTCTATGTTTCTATGTACTGTATAGCAACTGAATGAGTGGTAGGTTTGGTGCAAATGTTTTATCATAAATTAATTCATTATGAGAAATAGGAAAGTAACAAAGAAATATATCTGAATGTAGATTTATATATGCTAAAACCTACATGTGACGGAATGGTTGTCACCCAGAGAAAGAAATGTGTCTGTTTTCAGTGATTGCCATTGTCTTAACGTGTTCCCATTCTTGAAACCTTAAAGTGATAGTAATACTTAAAATGTAAAAAAAAATATGTTGTAGGGTTTATCCCCCTGAGTAAAACAAGAGTACTCCCACTGCTGAGAGGTGTTTTATTCAAAAGTTATTAATTTTCAAAGTTGAATTTTTTAGGTGCAATATCACAGTGGCCTGAAATTGTACAGTGGCGCTGTTGCTACACGATCCTATGGACAACTCTGGTCAGTTGACCATAAATCTCCATAGGATGGTGTAGCAACAGCGCCACTGTACAATTTCAGGCCACTGTGATATTGCACCTAAAAAATTCAACTTTGAAAATTAATAACTTTTGAATGAAAGGCCTCTCAGCAGTGGGAGTACTCTTGTTTTACTCAGGGGGATAAACCCTACAACATATTTTTTTTTACATTTTAAGTATTACTATCCCTTTAATGTCCCCTGTGTGTGCATGCATTAGAGAGGGTTGTCCAGTTACCAGCAGTGGATGGGTTGGTTAGTGTGTAGGATGTATAGAGGAATGGTGCCATCCAGTCTAGCTAAACCCAGAGATTGTGCTATGAGATAGCCAGTGTTGGCCAGCATAGAGGGGGGGTAGGGCAAATCTGTGTGCAGAATGTGTGCATCTCCCTCCTCACATTAGGCTAAGCAGAAAGAGACCTGGTAGATGGGAACTGTGACATCACATCCTGTAGGGAGTGGGGTAGAAAAAACATGGGAGAGAGAAGAGAGACAGAGGCGGAGTTGTAAAATGTAGGACCAGGAGAAAGGGCCTCTCCATAATGGTGGGAAGCCTAGGTTCCCTGGGCATTCTAAAGCAGCACTGCAGAAACTGGGACTGGTGAGTGCCCTCACCAGAAGAGTCAGAGTGAGCGGGCACTGTAGGGCCAGGTCCCCTTTTCAGTTGTGGGCTGTAAGTCAAGACGGCTTCAGACACAGAGAGAGTACCCTGATGTTCCTACCACAAGGATCTTAGGATGTCTTCCCCAACTCCTCTGCCAGGACTAAAAGATACAAGAAACCTTCATGTAATCCAGCAGCATGTGGAGTGGGCAGGATGCCTACTCTTGCCTTTAGTGGGACTATGAATAAGCTCCAGCATTAAGCTAAAATGGACTGTGAGTATTATTTGCAACCCCTGGCAAGTTATGCAACTAAGAAGAGAACAGCAGAAGAGTTTAGTTTTTATGTTTTATCTCTGTTTGTTTGCCTGTAATTGTTGTCCTATGTTTTGTGTTGTGACCACTCTAATAAATGAAATGCTTGGGACCAGAAGTGTTTTGGATTTCAGATTTTTTTTGGATTTTGGAATATTTGCATATACATAATGAGATATCTTGGGGATGGAACCTAAGTCTAAACACAAAATTAATTTATGTTTCATATACACATAGCCTGAAGGTAATGTTATACAATATGTTTAATCATTTTTTTGCATGAAACAAAGTGTGTGTACATTAAACCATCAAAGAGCAAAGGTGTCACTATGTCATGTCAGTGCTCAAATAGTTTTGGATTTTGGATTATTTTGGATTTTCGGGTAAGGGATACTCAAACTGTAATCAAATATCTAATATTTTATCACCATGTAAAGCAAGAGTATTTAATATTTTCACCCCCAACTGTTGACTGCCACAACTCCCATCATCCCCAATCCGTTTTTGGGATTGGTAGTTTGGGGTGAAGAGAGTTGTAGTTTCCAGCAGCAGGAAGACCAAAGGTTCACTACACCTGATGTACTGGGTATTGTCCATTTGTTTTCTTTATATGTGAGTAAGAAGCAAACACTCTTAAGGGATTAAATACTAACCATCACAAGCAGTATAATGGAAACTCTCTGCTTCAATGAACTATGATCACAACATATTGATAATCCTTAGGTATTTTAAAGTGAATGAGTCTCTTTACTGCAGTAGTATGGACTTGCAAACCTTTTAATAATGAGGATAAGTATTACTTTACATATGGAAAGTCCTATGCACCCAATCATTGAGGAAAAAAACAAGTGTATGCACCTGTATTGCCTATTGTCATTGCATATTCCAGGTTGAATAAGGTGTAGGCTTTTTTGAGTATCTGAGTGGTGTATGCTTGTGTTCATTGAGACTAATGTAATAAGAACAGCCAGAGTAATTCTGGGCCAATCCAACTGTAACATATGGGACAAATAAAATGCTCTTTAATTTAAATGGGACTTTTAAGTTCTGGAATGTTATTGTGGTCTCTAATGTGTTGTCAAGCAATGAAGTAGATCTCTAGATAGCATTTGTAGATTTAAAAAACATGTTTACATCTACTTATGGTGCTGTTAATTTTCTTTCTCATTTTTTAAATGCTAAATGAGTAAGTGCAAGTTTATATTCACTGATACATCGGAAGATCACTAAGGTTTAAATTGTGAAAATAGATGACTATAACGTGAACTCGCTCCTGAGAAAGTAAATTTAGATTATGAAACATGATGAGCATTATTTTTATGGCTATCTTATGAGCATTATTTTTATGGCTATTTTTTTTATTTGTAGTGCTATACAATAATTACTGTTTTGAACTTTTAATTTACCAATACATATTTCCACTCCTGTGGACCAATATCCCTCTCCCTAGCATCTGCCTCGGTGGGTAAAATATAGGACCCTATCAGGTTTTGTTGGACTCTGTCAGAGAAAATGTGGCCCTGCACATTCAAGAGAGGAGGAAAAGTGGAGAACATGAGGTGAAAACCATCCTGCGATTCATACCAGGAGTGCTGGGTATATTTAGAGGCAATTTAGAAGCCTCAACCTAGTGAGTATGATTTTAATAGTGCACGAGGTGAAGATGAATTTGCATCATCAGAGAAAATACTACTGTTAGAAGAATCCTCTGCACTGTTGTCTATTTCTTTCTTGTTTATACAGCAGTTTGTGTTCTTTGGAGCCCGTTCCAAATATACAGCTGTGAGGATATCTCCTATATACAAGGACCTTTCTGAAACCATTTTCTGAAGAAGCAAAATATATGTGAGATCTAACTGGTGTTATTATATTTTATAGTTGCATACATTGTGTGGAACTCCCTATAGTATCCTACAAAAGACACTTTATATTGGTGCCCTTTAGTGGGATAAAGAATGATGTTTTAAACTTAACATCCAATCTAAACTAGGATCAGGCAAGTCCAGTCCAGTTGAGGGGGCATATTTTCAGGTTTTCTTTGCTGATTTGTAGTCAGATCAATCAGTGGCTCAGTCACTTTAATTGATCCACCTGGAATGAAGCAAGGATATCCTGAAAAACATGCAATATTAGTTGCACTTGAGGATTGGTATTGTCTGCCCCTAAATACTTTTTCTAGCATGTATTTTGCAGTTAATAGAATTAACTGATGTATTTGATACATTAATTGTCTACTTTTTTATTAGAATGTATATTGTCCTTCATTTAGTGATAAGGTTATCATATGTGTACAGGCTAAACTTTTTTTTTAATATTCATATTCCATGAGATGACGGTTTTTGTTGGGCTAAGTACCATTAAAGTTCTCTAGGGGCCTTGGGCTGGATTCATTGACATGCGTTAAAATAAATTGTTAACACAGATCTAAACTACCCTGTAAGCTATTCAATAACATTTCTACATGTAAATTAATGGGTGCTAATTTTATACGATGGCTACCACAAAAACACACCATAAAAATCAATAGAAACCCATACCCTCTCAATGACTCAATGATTTGCATTAACACTTAGTGCACAGTACATTTTCTGCCATATATATATCACATCAAAAACTCACAATTTCTAGAATTCATTAGGCATGCAAAACCTAGTTCTACATACCAAACAGGCCTAAAAACAATACCTGACATATATTAATTGAGGGCTTAACACTAGTAGGACCATTATCTAATAATTCTTGACAAAACACTCTATCACGTCAAGTATCAGTCTGCCCCATTGGCAGCTTATGTCAGGGGGTTCCTGTCTCTATCACTTTACATGCAAATTTCTTATTTTATTTTTTAATTATCAATCCAATATCAGTTAAGAAACCCCACAAACAAATTCTCTGTTCAACTGGCTAGGGATAGGCAAAAAGTCAAAAACATTTTCCTTTGGGAAATTTTTGGGATAAATAACAATTTCCTGCTTTTTAGCAAAAATTACCTCAGACAAAAAATACATAAATTTCCGAGAACTGTGCCATTTCTTGTCTATCTTTTCTATGACTGCAAGATTTATCGCCACAATATTACTTGTTCTGAGGACTGAAGAGTAGAAATAAATAACTGAAAGTAAAAGCTGTGAGTCCCACAGCAACATATGCCTTGAAAAAATTGTTAGCGAGCTAAGTGATTTTGGCTTGGGATATTCCAGCAGGGTGCAACTCATGACATTAGTTCTTTGTTTTCAATAAAAGGCAGCATGTCAACCATCAACACTTTGGAAAATTTATTGAACATGGGTACTTTTATATTTTTTGTACAGTTTTTGACTTCTTCCTAAGAACTTAGTAAGATGGCAATACATAGTCTAATTTTCTTGCTTTAACAACATGATTTGTGGAGGTAGTGGTGGCTATGGTGGTATGTGTGGGCACTCTATGACTTGTCATCTCTGAAAACATACTCCGAGTCATACCCTTCTGCAGAACGTGCAGAAGATCTTAGCAAACTCTCTTACATATCAGCAGCACTTATTTTATGTACCTCAGAGTCCCTGGAACTTTTAGGAGTACTTCTGCTGCTGCTAGTTGTGGCACCTCTTACCTATTGATGGTGTGTCCCCCAATAAGACCTGTGATTATGCTTCAGGAAGGATCTCATTGAGGGGGTGCCTCCGCTTGAATGTTGATAACCTGTGTTGTTGCTGCTAGTAGTGTGTGTGGCTGAATGGGGCTTGAAGATCCTGATAATGACTGACAGGATGACTGTTTGTTTTTGTTTCAGTGGTGGAAAAGTGAACCTTTGCCTTTCAGCTAACTTTCTGGTCATATCATCATCTCTCTCTCACTCTCAACTTCCTCTGTATCTGAAGATGAGGAGAATGCTGGTGGAATATAATCTAGATTACATTATCATCATCATCAGCAATTAGGTTATCCTCAGCATTGCCCACCGCTTCTTCCCCAATACTTTTATATTCTTCTAGGCATTTAGAGGTTTCAAACAACTTCTTTTTACTTTTCTCCTTTGAGGGATTTTCATAATGTTGGCTATTACTTTCAGGACAGATGTTTTTGTGCTTGTTTGTCTCACTGTCAGATGAAGCAGTTGATTGAGCTTCTACACTTTATTGCACTATGCCATCAACATTGGATTGTGACTCATTGGTTTTCAGTGTTTTTAGATGGTATTATTAATAGTACTGGTGCTGGAGGTGGTGTAACTTTTAGTGGGACTTTGACAAAATACATCCTCCTCAGTAGGAGAGGGATCACTATAATTTATTGTACATGTTACAGCAACCTTGGCTGCAGTCAGTTTTCAGACTACCAATTTACTCACCTGTCCTTGCACTGATCCTAATCCTCTCATACTCCCCTACCCCTTGTGCATTTGCTGGACTTTACTCAACTACTGTGTGTTTTTACTGAACAGTACACAATATAATGGATTATGTGTGCTATATTGCCTTGGCCCTCTACAAAATACTCTATATCATCTAGTATCAGTCTTCCTTAGTCACAGTTCACATCAAGGTCCATGTCTATGTCACCTATCATTTTTTTTATTTTTATATATATTTATCTGTAATTGTCTGACCCCTTATTCCTATCACAGCCAAATCAGGAAGAAACTTGAATCACCTCTATCTGTGCGTTTCCAGTCAGTCACACACAAATTTGGGGTATTTTGCTCCCTTCTCACACACCCAGACTCCCTTGACACAATGATAAAAGACAGATCAGGAAGGAACTTGAATCATGGTTGCCTGTTTCTACTTGGTCACACAAAATTTTGGGATAAACCTATTTTGCTTCCTTCTCACCCTCTCTCCCAGACTCTACAACCTAAAGGTGGAGCCCAAGCTCACACAGGTTCTGATCATTTTATAGCTTTAATTGAGCTGATAGAACCAAGGATTAACATGCTTTTGCATACACCCTGCCTCTTAAAGGGACAGTAATGTGCCATAACATTTTTTAGAGTTTTGTAGAGCTTAAAAAATAAACTAACTGCCACAAATCTTATCTCTCGAACCATTATGGTAAAGCTGAGAGAAGGAGCTCCATGTCGGTCGACATGAGGAGGCTCTTCAGCCACAATAGTGCAATTTAAAAATAATTGCATCTCTGGAACGGTCTAAAAAAGTGTGTTTGCAAACCAGTCACACTTTGTAGACCGTTCCAAATAAGTAATTCTTTTTAAATTGCGCTATTGCAGCTCTGCTGAAGAGCCGCTTGTCAGTCCCCGGACCAGGAACTCCTGCTGTCACCTTATAGCTGATGTCAGGAGAAGAGGAGGGAGAAGGAAACTTTAGCGGATGATATCTCTCAAACCATAGTGTTTTGAGAGATAAGATTTGTGTCATTTAGCTTATTTTTTTAAGCTCTACAAAACTCTAAAACAATTTATGGGACATTACTGTCCCTTTAAGTATTCCCTGATTACTTAGTTAATATCAACCCTTTTAGATATTGAGGAAAAGATGATTATCATGGAACAACAATTGAATTTCTGTAATTATCATTTATGTTCATAAACATTTTTTCACCATTGAATGCCCTTATGTTAAATTAACCCTTTAAATACCAAAGGGGTGTGCTGCAACACATTGGCCTAGATTCACTAAAGGTCAATCTTGTGGCGATATGATTTTATCAATGTGTTCAAAATACTTCAACATTTCAATGTACACACACATCAAAATATATACTAAAATTGTCAGATGCAAAGGGAGGGATGGAGAAGGTCCCTATTAGCATATAGGATTGCATGTATTTCCCTTAACACATCACCAACTCTACAACAATTCTGAAATTGAACAGCATTCTCTCTGCTTCCCTACTTGGCAAGTAGGGGAGTGGAGAGAACAGTTTCATCACCATGGGCAGCACTGAGTGCCATTGGGATGTGCATTGCTCACCCCAGTGACACTCAAAGTATTAAAAAACAGTACAACAAGCACTACACAATTACCCCCTTAGTTATGTATCATATATTATACATGTTGTACACTCCCAGGGGAACAAGACTGGGGGTCACATAGCATCTGTGAGGATTTGTGGCTACCACTTGCCCCTTAGGCTTGTTCCTGTGCCCAGTGGTAGCCATATAACCCCATATACACTGCTTGGCCCCCAGACTTGTTCCCTTGAACACTGGTAAAAACAGATCCCCATGTACACTGTCTGACTCTCTCAATCCTTTTCTCCTTGTCCACTGCTAGCCACAAATCCCCATAGGCACTGCCTGGGCAAAGAGAAGAAGGCTGGGTGTGTCAGGGAGTGTTTATGTGGCTAGCACACAATGGATTTGTTCCCAATGTTGCACAACATATTAGAAATCTGACAGAGTGCCCCCCTACGGCATACAATCCCTCCCATTTCTAAGTCCACATAGAGTGCTCCCATTCGACATACTAACTTTCTCCTTTGAAATCCGACATATACTGCTCACATCCAACATACTAACTTTCTACTTTGGAATCTGATATATAGTTCCCTCTCTATATGTACTGCATATTTAACCCTTCGAGTACCAGAAAGGTACGCAATGCATTGCTCTGATATGTGTTTGTGTACCCTTCTGGTACTCAGAGGGTTAATAGGCAAGGTATGCAGGTGCATACCTTGTCTTTATATGTGTAAAATATGTTATATGCACTTTATTAAAAAATATATATATTTCAGACCTCATGGGGGGCATCAGGACCCCTGCTGATATCCCCCGCTACATTGATAACCTATCAATGCAGAAAATGCCTTTCTTGTCGCCCACATTGATAACCTATCTAGTAGGATAGGTGATCAATGTGGGCGACAAGAAAGGAATTTTCTGCCTTCCTTGCCTCCTACTCCAGCCAGCTGGAGTAGGAGTCCTAGTAATGAATAGGGGTGGGCGAAAAGTGTGAAAAATTTCCTTCATGACTTTTCACAAAAACGTGCCGATTTTTTGCTTTTCCCGCAAAATATTTTGTCTTTCCGCCTATGCAAAAATGTCCTCCTTTTAGTCTATTTTAACAAATTTTCCACCTATGTTAACACATTTTTCGCCTATATTTCCTATAGGTACTATATTTCCCACTGTAATATTACTTTTTTAAGGGCTGAAGTTTAGAAATAAGTGGCTGAAAGTCAAAGTTGTGAGTCCTACAACAACATATGTCTTTAAAAATGTGTTAGCATGCAGAATGCATTTGTCCTTTGCCCACAACACTAACTTCCTTTGTAAATTACACTGGCACATATTCATGATGATATCAAGAGATTTAAAAAAAAAAAGAAGCAGCACCAGAGGTACTCGTCATATCTAACACTGTGAATGTTAACCTGTGTTGCTATTGCTGGGTACTGAAAACAGGTGAGTGTGGCTGAGTGGGACTTGGATTTTGAAGAGGCAATGATGCTGATGATGACTCATAGGGTGACTGTGTGCTTTTTGACATCTGTACTTGTCCAGGGTCAGACTTACCAATGGCTTTCTCAAACATTTTATAGACAGGCACAGTGCTCCTTAAAAGAGGTGGAAGATTCAGCCTTTGACTTTCTACTAACCTCATAGCCCTCTCATCATCCCCACTCTCAATTTCATCTGTATCTGAACAAGAGAAGGATGATTGAGGGATATATTCTAGATCTGCATCATCATCAGTCATCATTAGGTCATCCTCAGCAGCAGCAGCATCACCTGACAGTTCTTGCCCACTACTACCCTTATATTCCTCTAAGCCTTTAGAGGTCTCAAACTATTTTTTTCACTTTTACTGTAACAAAATTTGCTACTATTTTGAGGACAGGTGTTTTGGTGCTTGTTTGTCTTACTTTATGATGCAGCAGGCGGTTCAGCTGCTACACCTTCCTCTATTACGCTATTGCCAGCATCATCAACACTTGAATGCAACTTATTGTCATCTTCAGTGTTCTTCTTATATGGTTCTATATTTCTACTGGCACTGGTGGTGCTGGAACTAGTTTTGCTGGGACCTTGACAAACTGCATCCTCCCTTGGAGTAGAGTTATCATCATCAACCATTGCTGCCGTCAGTTTTTGAACTACTACTTTACTCGCATGTCCCTGCACTGCTCCACCCCTCCCCCTTCCCCTTGTGTGTTTGCTGGACATTACACAACTACACTGTGTTTTTTTACTTTACAGTATACAGCACAACTAATGGAGCTGTATGATGCCTTGCCTAAGCCCAGACAACTGTCTGTCACTGTCACCTAAGGTATTTAGTTATTTATTCTTTTACATTTATTTATTTATTTTTATTTATAAAAATAACCCTGTAGTCTTATTGCAGTCTGTCCAAAAAAATTAAAACTGAAAACATAATCAACAACTTCTTTCTCCAGACTTTCCCAACTAGCACAGAGACAATATCAGCAAGATCAGCAAGCAAATAGGCCCCTAGCTGCCTGTGTCTTGCCAGTCAGTCACATGGAATTTTGGAGTATTTGGGGGTCAACCTCCTTCCTCCCTTCTTATCCCCCATTGTGTACTACTTAAATGACACCCTCAACTAAGTTTCCATTCCCCTTTATTTGCCTATCTCCTCTAGCTCAAAAACATGCTGGTCTCTCCTCTCACAAACACAGAATGGCTGCTACGAGAGCCTGAAAGCCTTTTTTATGGCTGTAGAAAACTTCTGTGTGGTGGAGAAATATTTTTTTCCCATTGATTTCAATGGATAGAAAAGGCGGGAAAAAGTGGAAAAAAAAAAAACAGCACTTTTCGTGGGAAATTATTCGCCAAGCAGAAAGTGCCATTATTCGCCGATTTCAGTTTGAGGCAAAAAGTTTCCCCCATCCCTAGTAATGAACCTAGTCACTGAGTTCATTCATTCATGAGAAGAGCAGCACTGCACTTTCATGACTGAATCAATCAACAAGTTTTTGAATTTCTAGGTGATTGATTGATTCATTCATGAAAATGCAGCACTGTGTCAAACACTGATCATTAGCTAGTTTCCTTTGATGTACCCACAGCTCACACTATTTAGTGTGAGTTGTGGGAACAAAAATCTGAGAAGGGCATTAGACCGCAGCATGGATTTTGGTGCCTAATGCTGGTTGCGGTAGATGCTGACCAAGCAATAAGATTCTGGTGGTACAACTGTATGTGTATACCGCACAGAACTCCTTTGGCCCCTAACAGTGCTTTTAAAGCTGTTAGTACTATCCAGCCAGACACCTCCTTTCCATATAATAAATACTTATGGTTAAATTAACTGTCCAGCACGGTTATCTTTATCTTCACAGTAAACTTTTCTCGGCCGGATCAAGATCCTTAAGGTTGTTTAAAAGTTTATCCCTTCCCCTTCACCACACAGTAAGGCCAGCAAGTGTTCATTCCACTACCCTAAAATCACTCCAGCTTGCATGCAGAGTGCTTCTCTCACAGAGCTATTTCCATCCTCCCTGTTTTCTTTTCACTCCAGCCACCCAATCAATCCAACTTGCCATCTCACAAGATGCTCTCAAACATTGTGTTTCACACCACCGCAAGACCACGTCCTCCACCCCTCCACTCAGCCTCCTCACAACCAACAGTACCTTGCTCTGCATCGCTCTCTGCCAGTTCCCCTCCCCTCTTCAACAAAAAAAAAAAATAAGGCATTTCACCCCTAATAACGTTATAGTACATCCATAGTAACATAAAATAATACATCACAATATCATCACATCCTTGTTAAAATTGCCATACCGCCATTTGTTCCATCTGCCTTTTTCTTTATTTTACTCTGTTTTATTGTTTTCTTTAATTACTCTTTTTAAGGTTTCACAGCTTTCTTCCAATATGAAGCCAGTCTAGCCAGCCTTTTTTCCTCAGCCTTTCTTGAACTCTTCCATCAAGCCAAAGCCTCTCAGTACAGCTGAACACAGCTTATCTCAATCTCCAAGCCTGGAAGCCCCATCACTGGCACCTCCATCTGCTCCCAGGTCAAAAACATGATCTATCAGCAGTCCGCCATCAATGAGGGATTGGACCATATCAAAAATAATACAAGAATTATCCAGGTGAAGAATCCCTTATTCATCTACAGCAAGGAAAGACAAATTATCTTGTACATTATTTCCACTATCCACTCCATCACCAAGACGCCTGACATCACCAGACCAATCTCATGTATCCCAGATTCATCAACTTTTTAGAAATATGTCTTCAGCATTTTCAGATATCCAGTCCCATGTAACAGATTTGGAACACCCATCCACACCATCTACATCCACGTTATCACACATTACCCCAGCACACTTGATGCCTAATCACATTCGCAAGGATATAATTGAAGGAAAATATTCATCCCAACAGATGTGAAGAACTGGATCAATATTTATACAACATGGTCGACTTAGGTCACAGATACAGAGGATCAACCTTTTTTCATTATCATCGATCCTTATCAGCAAAATCAGCAGCCGCATTATCCCAATTTAATTTAATCACATACTGGAGTATACTGGACAATGAACTGTTTTGGTGTCATTTTGTGGGCCTCAAGACACCATTATGCATCCGCTGTCTGTAGGGATGGGTGAAGAATTTTGCTTCAAACTGAAACCTGCAAATAATGGCACTTCTCGCTTGGTGAGTAATTTCCAGTGAAAAGTACTGATTTTCTGCTTTTTTCACCTAGCTCATTCCATTGAAATCAATGTGAACATTCAATTTCTACACAACACAAAGCAAATATTTTTTTATTTCCCAGAGACATACTATAAAAGGGGCATGAGGCTGTATGTGTTGGTGGGGTGTGGAGAAAGAATCGGTTGAACAGGGAATTTTTTGGGGGGTTTGTTTACTGGGATTGGGGGGGGCAGTTAATATGAACTAAATCCTAAATACAAATAAAAAAACTCATAAGACATGGTATAAAAGGGGTCTAAGGAGGGTGCCTCTGTTGGTGGGTGGAGTATGGGGAATGAATAAGTTGAACAGGGATTTGTTTTTGTGGGGTTTCTTTACTGGTATTGGGGATACAGTTAATAAAAAATAAATCTATAAAATAAGAAATGTGTATGTAAAGTGATAGAGACAGACACCCTCTGACATAAGCTACCACTGGGGTGGACTGATACTTGACTTGATAGAGTATTTTGTAGAGGATGATTTGTTAGATTTGTTGTTAGAAGCCCAAACCCTGAGGAAACATTGATTTGTAGAACTTAGGCTTGTTAGAAACAAACCCCCAAAATTGTTTGATTTTAATAAAATCATAGTCCTATAAAAAGAAGAATTATATATTTTTTTAAAGCACAAGCCCTGAGAAAAAAAAATCCCTACTGGTCTAGAGCCAGCAGTTGATGTCCTGTTGTCCAGTGGCCAGTGGCTTTTGTCAAATTCCCTGATGCAGAATTTGTGACTGATGTTCTTGCTGCTGCTGTTGAGTTCTTTAAACAGCAGGGTGATTAGGCAGCTGAAAGGGAATGGGAACAACAGCAGCAGTAACAAGGTTGATGGATGATGTAGGTTGCACTTGCCACAGCTAGCTCCAGTGATGCACCTGAAGAAGTAGCAGCACCATAAGTAGCCCGAATCACTTATGGTATATGAGTTGCTGCTGCTGGAAAGTGGAACCTGTCCTAGTAATCCCGCATCAGTTGTTGACCCCATTCCCACTGTGTCCACAATGGTCTGTGGCACACTATCCTGCTCCTCAGATTCCTGCTGCCCTTGTAACTCAGCAGCAGCAGAAATTAGAGCAGTTGCAAAAACTGCAGATTCCAAAATCACTGCTGGTTGGAGGAGGTGACGAGCAATGGGATAGAGGGTCCCCTAATGTCACACTTGCCATTTCTTGGTGATGTGAAGAAGGCAGACTGGCAGTAGTAGCAGCAGCAGGCACAGGCAGCTAATCTGTGCTCCTGCTGGTGGTGGTGGTAATATTGCAGTGGTGACAATTCTGCCTTCTTCAGGATAATGTTCATGCTGTGATAATGGACAATGCTGTGGTGGAAAGGGGAATGGTGTGGACTCCCTTGACCGCTAGTCTGGATGCTCTCAATTGCTTCCCCTACCACTCTCCTAACACTAGTCCCACCAGCTCCTTCACCATCACTGTCACTACTACTACTACTACTAACACCAACCACATCAATTTCAGCCCCTGAGTCTTCCTCCTCCCAGTCACTATTGATAGGAGGATATTGATTACCCCCTCCTTCAATCCTAACGCTAACAAGCTGCTGGACCTTATTAGTATAAGTAATAGCACTGGCAATACTGCTTGGGGATGGCAAGTGTGACTTAGGGTACCCTGCTGTCACACTTGGTATTGTCTTCTCCCCCCCTCCTGAATATTACAAGACATACTAGCAGCAGCTTCAGCACTGGTGGCAACAGATTCAGAACTGGCAGCAGGCACAGCAGTGGTGGTAACAAGGGCAGTACTGACAGCAGTTACAGCACTGGTGGTGGAATTGGCAGAAGGGACAGAACATCTTACAGCAGGCACAGTGTATCTTTTAGCAGACACAGCATGTCTTGCAGCAGGCACCAGCAGCTGACCTGTCCTGCTCTCACTACTACTTGATAGTAATTTTCCCAAAAACTAGGGGTGATTTAGGGGGACTGGCCAGCATTGCTTCTGTAGTGTTCACTTCCTCCTCAGACTCAGTGAACACATAATGGTCCTTCCAGTTCCTCCTTTTATTATTTTTAAACCTGGTCATAGCAATTGCAGTCATTATGAGCCTCTCCTGCCTCAATTTTGCCTCAACAGCACAGCACATCTACCTCACTCTGTAGCTGCTTCTATTGTGTTTCACTTCTGCAAATACATCACATTTTTATAGTGAAATTGTGAAAACCATGTAAATCAATGGCCAGAAAATTTCTAGCCATTGAAAAATTGGCGAAACATTTTGGCCAAGGGGCAAAAAATGCAAAGATTTTAATCGCAGGTTTTAAATCGGATTGTCCAGCGAAAAAGCAGACAACACGCAGGAACATGGTGAGAGATTTTGCACACCCTGTCAGTCAGCATCCTACTCATCAAGTCTAAGCCATTCATCCCCAGCCCCTCAAATTGGCCAGTTCACCTCTCCAACCCCTATTCCATAGACATCATCAGCCAGTTATTCAGTCCCCCTCCCCCCACATGTGCTCCTTATGCCTCAAAGCTCACTCCAAACAACATCTGATCAACATGTATCCCAATAAATGACTATTTACAGTTCAAGTCCCACGTCTCTTATTTCTCCTTCAGTAGCATCCCTCACCCCAGCTTACACAATTTCTTTCTAATGGTTTTTCAGAAGGATTTAACACAGGTTTATTACATTTCCCACAACCTCATACGAATGCACTAATCTACTCTCCACATCCAATGACCCAGACAGTGTTGATATACTACTATCCCAGGTAGCTGAGTTAGGTTTTTTCATGGGCCCCTTAATGGTTTTATCAGACACTCAGACCAGAGGTAAAGAATAAAACACAGTTTTATTGAGAACAAATGAGGAACACGACCCCTTAAGGGCAGAGATAGGTAATGACACGTAACTGAAGGCAAATATCGATGTATAGCAGACACAGTATGGATAAGGAGCAATACTGTATAATGCAAAGAGAACAGAGTATAACATGGGTTAAAGTCCAATGCAAGTAATCAGTCTCTGTTGTGGTGTGTTAAGACAATGCCCAGTAGATGACAAGAGCAGCCAGAGACTGAGGTGCGAGGTGGAGAGCACCTTAGTAGTGAGTCCAAGCAGGAGTCCTCAAAGGACTGGCGATATGTAAGACCACCCACTTGTGCTAGAGCTAAATGGTACTAGAGCCAAGAGCAATCTGCCGTGCGTAACAGGATTAACAACACTGCCTGAGCTGAAAGGGACCAGAGCCAATGGCACCCTTCCGGTGCAAATGGGTTAATAACACTGCGAGAGCTGAATGGGACCAGAGCCAGTAGCACCCCTTAGTGTGTTAACGGACACACAAACACTGCCAGAGCTGAGTAGGACCAGAGCCAGTAGCACCCTTCCGGTGCGTAAATGGAGCGAGTATTACTGCAAGAGCTATCAGTATCACAGTTAATGGAAGCCACAACTGCTCTGCAAGTATAGCGGACAGGCTCGGTAATGAAGGCAACCAGCACAGCAAGTGTTAACGGAGAGGCTCGGTATAGGAGGCAACAAGCTCAGCAAGTGTTAACGGAGAGGCTCGGTATTGGAGGCAACAAGCTCAGCAAGTGTTAACGGATAGGCCCAGTATCTGAGGCAACAAGCACTGCAAGTGTTAACAGACAGGCTCGGTAACGGAGGCAACAAGCTCAGCAAGTGTAACGGATGGGCTCAGGATCGGAAGCAACTAGCACTGCAAGGGTGAAGTGGGAGGTCAGCATATACTGCTCAAAATACACAGTTCACAATGTCGCCAGATGACAAAGACAAGATCTCGCTGGAACAGGATCACAGGACACAGGTCACGAAGCAGGAACGTCAGTCAGGCTGGGTCAATCATGGAGCAGGAACGTCAGACAAGCTGGATCAATCACTGAGCAGGAACGTCAGCCAGGCCGGGTCATACACGGAGCAGGAGCGTCAGACAAGCCGGATCAATCACTGAGCAGGAACGTCAGCCAGGCCGGGTCATACATGGAGCAGGAACCAGTAGAATAGTCAGACAGGCCAAATTGGTACACAGGAACACAGGAACACAGCAACGGAAGCACTGGTACTGGAACACCATGAAAGGGCCCCTGACAGGTGCCAGAGGCCTGGTATAAGAAGGCCACACTGGGCGGGTTTAACCAAGCTCCACCAATAGGAACACACCACAGCAGAGAATGACAGAAAATCACGGGAACCGTGATAGTACCCCCCTCTCAAAGACCCCCTCCCCTGGTAGAGGGTCTAGGTTTCTGGGGATATTTAGAGTGGAAATTGCGCAATAATCTCAGGGCATGAAGGTCCCCGCGGTTGACCCAAGAGCTTTTTTCAGGACCATAGCCTTTCCAGTGGAACAAATATTGCAACTTTCCTCTAAATCTCCTGGAATCAATAATGCTCTGAACTTCGTACTCCTCTTGGCCTTGAACATCCACCGGTCCAGGAACCACTGGGGTGGTAGTATAAGGTTGGAAACCAAGGGCTTTAACAGGGACACATGGAACACATTATGAATGCGCATAGAGGCTGGCAGTTCCAGTGCTTACGAGACAGGGTTAACCTTGCTGATGACTTTAAATGGACCAATGAACCAGGGAGCCAACTTATTAGATGGTACTTGTAAGTTGAGATTCCTGGAGGAGAGCCATACCCTGTCCCCAACCTGGAAAGAGACCGCTGGAAGCCATCTACAGTTGGCATGCCGCTGATGTCACTGAAATGACTGGCTGAGGGTCCTCTGAACCTGTGCCCAAGTGGACCGGAGCTGCTCCATATGCTCGTCCAGAGCTGGAATCTGCTGCGACTGAAATGAGTCCAGGAGCAGACATGGCTGAAACCCATAGTTAATAAGGAACAGGGAGCTCCCGGACGATGAATTAACTGCACAATTCCTGGCAAACTCTGCCCACAGCAACAGGTTGGCCCAATTGTCATGATGATCGGTCACAAAGCAGCTCAGGAACTGTTCCAGTCCCTGATTGGCACACTCAGCGGCCCCATTAGTCTGGGGATGGTAGGCAGAGGAAAAGGACAACTGGATGCCCATCTGGTTACAGAATGCCCTCCAGAATCTAGACACAAACTGGCTCCCTCGGTCCGACACCACCACTCTGGGAACCCCATGCAAGCGGAACACCTCTCTAGCGAAAACCACCGCCAATTCCTGAGCCGACAGAAGACCAGAGAGGGGCACGAAATGAGCCATTTTAAAAAACCTGTCAACCACCATTAGGATAAAAGAGTACCCCCTGGACACCCCCTGGGCGTTCCCCATTAGGAACCGGTTGTAGTAAGCCCACTGGGAGGTGTCTGGGGGTTTTGGCACAGGCACAGGTGGCACAGGCTGCCGTGTAAGTGGAACAATCAGCTCTAAGAGAGGGCCACCAAAATACATGAGACAGTGATCATATTAATTGATCCCTCCCTATGTGCCCAGCCGCCTTAGATGAGTGGTACATTTCCAGGAGACGGGTACGGAATGGCTCATCCACAAAACACTTGCCCACTGGGGCTGTGGGAGGTGCCCTTGCCTGGGATCCCAAAATCTCCTCCCCCAGCGGTGAAGTGATGCTAGTACGCACTGTAGCCAGGATGCGATCTGGCTGAATAATAGGTACAGGGTCTTCATCCCTCTCAGTGTCAGGACTGAATTGTCTGGATAGAGCATCTGCTCTAACGTTCTTAGAGCCTGGCAGGTAGGACACTATGAAATTAAATTGAGACAAGAACAGTGCCCACCTAGCCTAGCGAAAGAACAGCCTTTTAGCCTCTGAGAGATAAGTCAAATTTTTGTGATCAGTAAGGATTAACACCGGGGTTCTTGTGCCCTCCAATAGATGGCGTCATTCTTTCAATGCGAGGATAATGGCCAAGAGTTCTCTGTCGCGGATCTCATAATTGATTTGGGCATTAGAGAGCTTCTTAGAATAGAACCCACAAGGTCTCAGGGTACCACCACCATCCGGGCGTTGGGAAAGTATTGCCCCTACCCCAACTTCGGAGGCATCAACCTCCAATGTAAATGGCAGGGCGGGATTAGGGTGGGACAGTACAGGAGAGGATGCAAAAGCGGATTTTAAGGTCTCAAAAGCTTTTCCAGCTGCCTCAGACCATTGAGAGGGATTAGAGCCTTTATGCATAAGGTCAGACAGGGGTTTAACAATTGTAGAGAAATTCTGGATAAATTTCCTATAATAATTGGCAAAGCCCAAAAAGCTTTGGATAGCTTTAAATCCTTTTGGCAGTGGCCATTGTAGGATTGTATCACGGTCCCCGTGATTCCTTGTCACTCTCTGTGGTAGCGCTCTTCCATTGGCAGAGCTTGATTGGCCCGCCCAGAGTGTCCCTTTATATACTGGGCCTATGACATCTGTCAGGTGCCCTTTCGTGGTGTTCCTGTTCCTGCACCTTTGTTGCTGTGTTCCTGCATTCCTGTGTACCGACTCGGCTCGTCTGACTACTCTGCTGTTCCTACTCCGTGATTGACCCGGTTCTGGCTGACGTTCCTGCTCCGTGATTGACCCAGCTCTGGCTGACGTTCCTGCTCCGTGATTGACCCGGCTCTGGCTGACGTTCCTGCTCCGTGTTACTTCCAGTATTCCTACATACTCTGGGCTCTTGCCCCGCGACATTCTGAAGCTTGCTCGCAGCTTGCCCTGACTGATCACGCCCCCTGTGGTTACTGTGGCTGCGTTATTGAGCCTATCTGTTGCCTCCGTTACCGAGCCTGCCAGAGAGTACCTGCCGAGCTGTTGCCTGTGTACCGAGTCTGTCAGAAAACACTTGCTTTGCTTGTTGACTCCGTTACCGAGCCTGTCTGTATACACTTGCCGAGCTTGTTGCCTCCAATGCTGAGCCATTTAACACTTGTTGAGCTTGTTGCCTCCATCACCGAGCCTTCCCGTTTACACTGCAGAGCATTACCGATATCTAGGCACTCGTTCCTTAAGAGTGGTCACACCGCGTGGTGCTATTGGGCGTTCCGTTACTCTAGCAGTGTGTTGCTCCATTCTGGCACTGGAAGGGTGCCTTGGCTCTGGTCTTCTATTGCTCACAGTGTTGTTCTATCAGATCGCACCTGGAAGTGCGTTAGGCTCACTGTATATTGGCTTGTGCAGTGTCTCCTCCGTTACCGCACCTAAGGGGTGCTCCTTGCTCCGGTTCCATTTGCATATGCAGTGTCTCCCCGGTTACCGCACCTAGGGGTGCTCCTGGCTCTGGCTCTGGCTCTATTTACTCTGGCAGTGTATCTCCTCTGTTATCGCACCCCAGTGGGGGTATTGGCTCCAGCTCCAGTTGGTCCTTACTATACTATTGGGCATTACGATTCAGCTATCTGGTTGTGATTCAGTTCAGTCGCACTGCTTGAGCTTGCTTTCTTCACTACTCTGGGACTGTTTATAGCACGGGTGTTGGCCTAATCACCACCACAGAGACTGAGTATTTGAATTGGGTTTTCACCCTTTATCTTATGTTTCTGCTCATGTTACCTGCTTCTGCTACATTGGGCTTGTAGTTCATCCATTACTTGCCTTACTGCTACTACCTATTCTGGCCCCCAGGGGCTCTGTTCCTTAATTTTACCTCAATAAAACTGTGTTTTATTTCTAACCTTGGTCTGAGTGTTGTAAAAACCGTAACAGACTGCTGCCAGTTTCTCTTGGTCCATGGCAATGCCATCTTTAGAAATTACAAACTCCAGGAAGGGTACTTGGGATCTGTGAAACTCACATTTTTCAAGTTTACAGAACAGTTTGTTCTTACGTAAACGAAGTAAAACTTCAGACACATCCTTAATGTGTTGGGTTAGATTAGCAGAGTGAATCAATATGTCATCAAGGTATACAACCACACAAGACTGAAGCATATCAAGAAGGATGTCATTGGTAAGCTCCTGGAATACGGCAGGAGCATTACATAACCCAAATGGCATCACTAAATATTCTTAATGCCCTGACCTAGTATTGAATGCCGTCTTCCACTCATCCCCGGCCTTAATTCTGATCGGGTTGTACTCAGCCCAGAGATCAAGCTTCGTAAAGATAGAAGAGCCCTTCAACCTGTCAAATAGCTCTGTAATGAGTGGGATAGGGTAGGCATTCTTGGACATGAGTTTATTCAACCCCCAGTAATCTATACATGGTCTTACTTCGCCACTTTTCTTTTTCACAAAAGAGAAACCGGCACCAGCCAGTGAGGTAGACTTGCGCATGATTCCCCTCCTGAGGGCATCCTCAATGTAGTCCTCCATGGCCTTGTTCTCTTCGCAGGACAAAGGGTATGTCCGGCCCCTGGGAGGCACCACGCCCGGAGGCAAATCAACAGCGCAATCATACGGTCTGTGCTGTGGCAATGCGCTTGCCTCTCCCTTACTGAACACGTCACTGAATTCACGATATTCAGCTGGCACGGAGGGAGAGATACACAAAATCTTGACCGGGTGTGAAAGACAATGTTTAGTACAATACTCAGACCAAGATTTGACCTCACATCTCTGCCAATCAAACTGGGGATTATGCAATAGTAACCATGGGAAATCCAGAATGACCGCATGATGGGGTGAATTAATTATTTGGAAACATACTTCCTCCCTGTGAAGAGCCCCAATAGCCATATTGATAGGAGTTGTTTCCAAAGTGATAAATGCCGGCTCCAGGGGTCTCCCGTCAATGGCTTCAATGGCTAGTGGAGTGTCCTTCTTGACCAAGGGAATTTTGTGCAGTTCGGCAAAAGACTGATCCATGAAGTACCCTGCCGCACCAGAGTCTACCAGAGCAAACACCTCCCCAGCCTGATCAGCCCAGGAAAATCCCACCTGGATGGTGGGTTTCTGTGTACAAGGGTCTGGGGACTGTTGTACGCCACCTAGAGCCTGTCCCCCAAGGTACCCTAGGTGTGTACCGGACAAGTGAGTAGAAGGTGCCCAGCTTTGCCACAATATAAGCATAACCCCTGACTCTTACGGTGCGCCCGTTCCTCCTTAGTAGGTCTAGTGAATCTGAGCTGCATGGGTTCACTCGGTTCAGGTGTTCGATCAGGAGGAATGGGAGGCGAGGGTGGGTTTAAAGGACTGACGTGCCCATAACTTCTGGCTCTTGCCCTTTTAGCCAGGCGCCTCTCACGGATACGAGAGTCAATAAGCATGACATAATCAATATATTCATCTAAATCACTGGGTACATCTCTGGCAGCTAGTTCATCTTTAATAGCATCAGACAACCCCTGATCAAAGGCTGCCACTAGCGCTTCATTATTCCATACTACCTCTGCTGCCAATGTCCGAAATTCTATGGCATAATCGCCCATACTATGATCACCCATTTGTATCTCCATCAATTTTTTGGCAGCAGAGGCGGCTCTACCAGGTACCTCAAACACTTTACGGAACTTCCTTATGAACTCGCTGAAGTTCTGAGTGCAGGGTTTAGCGTTCTCCCGCAAGGCATTAGCCCATTCCAGAGCTTTGCCCGTTAACAATGAAATCGTAAACCCAACCTTGCTACGGTCATTAGGAAAAGCATGAGGTGTCAGTTCCAGGAATATCTGATTGATAAACCCCCTGCATAGGGTAGGTTTGCCATCGTATCTTAATGGTAACGGTGCCGCCGCCGTTAGACCTCTAGGGGGAGTAGCAGGCAACCCAGAAGGATTATCCGGTGTCAGAACTGGGGGGACTACTGGATTTAGATTAGGTTTGTCAAGGTGTACCGTGCATTCTAGTAATGTCTGCATAGCCAGTGCCAACTGGTCCAAGCGTTGCTCATGCACATCCATCCTCCAATGGAGGTTTTGTGTATTACCTTCACCTTTGCTGTCTGAGGTCATGGCCCTTTCGTACTGTAACAGTTTTATCAGACACTCAGACCAGAGGTAAAAAATAAAACACAGTTTTATTGAGAACAAATGAGGAACACGGCCCCCTAAGGGCAGAGATAGGCAATGACACGTAACTGAAGGCAAATATGGATGTATAGCAGACACAGTATGGATAAGGAGCAATACTGTATAATGCAAAGGGAACAGAGTATAACATGGGTTAAAGTCCAATGCAAGTAATCAGTCTCTGTTGTAATGTGTTAAGACAATGTCCAGTAGATGACAAGAGCAGCCAGAGACTGAGGTGCGAGGTGGAGAGCACCTTAGTAGTGAGTCCAAGCAGGAGTCCTCAAAGGACTGGCGATATGTAAGACCAACCACTTGTGCTAGAGCTAAATGGTACTAGAGCCAAGAGCACTCTGCCATGCGTAACAGGATTAGCAACACTGCGTGAGCTGAATGGAACCAGAGCCAACGGCACCCTTCTGGTGCTAAATGGGTTAATAACACTGCGAGAGCTGAATGGGACCAGAGCCAGTAGCACCCCTTGGTGAGTCAACGGATACACACACACACTGCAAGAGCTGAATGGGACCAGAGCCAGTAGCACCCCTTAGTGCGTTAACGGACACACAAACACTGCCAGTGTAATGGATGGGCTCAGGATCGGAAGCAACTAGGACTGCAAGGGCAAAGAGGGAGGTCAGCAAATACTGCTCAAAATACACAGTTCACAATGTCACCAGGCGACATAGACAAGATCTCACTGGAACAGGATCACAGGACACAGGTCACGAAGCAGGAACATCAGCCAGGCTGGGTCAAATACGGAGCAGGAACATCAGACAAGCCGGATGAATCACGGAGCAGGAACATCAGCCAGGCCGGGTCACACACACAGCAGGAACCAGTAGAATAGTCAGACAGGCCAAATCGGTACACAGGAACGCAGGAACACAGCAATGGAAGCACTGATACTGAAACACCATGAAAGGGCACCTGACAGGTGCCAGAGGCCCGGTATAAGAAGGCCACACTGGGTGGGTTTAACCAAGCTCCACCAATAGGAACACACCATAGCAGAGAATGACAGAAAATCACGGGAACCGTGATAGCCCCTTTCTCTCCCCCGCTTTTCCCAGTTGGATAGTTAGTCCAATTGGTATAGGTACCCATAAAATTTCTAACACAAAAATCACTAATAATCGATTTTTCCCACACCTCATTCATCACCCATCCCAAGCAACAACCCGTCTTGTTCTTTCACCTCAGAGGTGGACTCAACCCTAATTGCTAACACCCTTCACGTGTTTGTGGCTTACATTTGCCCGGGACCTGGCTCCTTTCCTTGCCCTTGGATGGTCAGTGCTCAGCATCGTAGTGTCCTGTCTACCTGCATATCTGATATCCCAATTTCTGATTCCTGTTGTGACCTCTGCTTGTTCCTCCTTCATCCAACTATCTGGTTTCATGATCCTGGCTTTGTTCCTGACTGCCCTGAGTCTCGACTCTTTGCTCCATCATTCATTTGACTCAACGTGTACTGAATCTGGCTTCTCTACGACTCTCCGCTTGTCTGCTACCCCAAGGTATCAACTACTATATCTCTTGACTGTCTGTGTACCGAATCCGGCTTGCCTGCGACCACCCGCTTGTCTATGACCCCAAGGTACTGACTTCTACATTTCTTGACTCACGGTGTACTGACTCCAGCATGTCTACAACTCTCCGTTTTCTGACGACCCAGAAGGGTCGACTACCAGCACTACTTGACTATCTGTGAGTCAACCCCTGCTTCTACCTTGACTCTTCTGCATCTCTTCTCCAGTTGTCTCGACTTGCAGTCTCCAAATATCTGTCTGCTGACTACAGCCTCTCTTAAAGACTTCTGCTTCTCCTTGACTGATGACCTCTTGCAGTAGGGTTCCGACTCTGTGTCGGAGTTCGTGTTTTCCTTGCCTGGCTGAGAGACTGTGACACTCAATTCATTCATTCCTTCAGAGAATTTTCAATGTAATTTGCTACCATTGATCATGCTATCAAAATAATAATTTGATTTGGCAGAGGAGCTTGGCTATCAAAATCACACATAGCAAATGCCTTCAAACTCATTCCAATCAACCCCAAACTTTGGCACCTATATGGCATTAAATGGAGAGACTCTTACTACTTCACAACAAGGCTCACTTTTGGATCAAAAAGTATTCCTAAAATATTTGACATTTTTGCATGAAACCCTCTGCTGGTTATTTCTAAACATATCAAAATGCCCTTCCATAATCCACTACCTAGACGATTCCCTCCTCATTGAACCCCTGCCTGTCTAAACATCAAGCCTCACAATACTTCAAACCTTGTTATCAGAACTAAATATCCCTTTAGCTCAAGATAAATCCACATAGTTTCAGTCACCATGGAATATTGTCTACCTCCAGAAAAACTTTACTTCAAGGGATAGTAATACTTCATCGTATCTTTATTTCATTTTGTAGGCATTAAAAAAATGAAAAACGATATAAGTCTTATCTCTCAAACCTTTATGGTTTGAGAGATATTCACAAGCAAATTTTCCCCTCCCGTCCCTTTTACCTAGTGTAAGCCATCTCTTTTCAGATGTGGAATCTGGTTGTAAGACTAGACAGATAACAGAAGGGGACAATCTTCTTCCTATGAAAAAAATGAAGGCCCTGCCCCCCTTGAAAAGTTTTTCAGGTTTTTCCCTTATCTTAATTGAAGATTATCCCTCTCTGCAGTCTACCTGGGCACCTCCCTTCTGATCTGGCTGAACAGTGTTACATCAGTAAAAGGGGCGGGAGGGGGATACTTTGTCATTGAATTACTCTTGAACTACAACTCTGACAGAATTGAAATAACACTCTCCAAAGTCCAAATACTGTAATGATTAATTAGAGCTGCTTTTATTATGAAACATTACTATCCCTTTCATAGAGTTACTCATCAAAAATGTCTCAAACAAAACTTCCTGTACCAAACTAGAACTGCAATCTCTGCTAGTTTATCTCAGTTTTTCCATGCAAATTATTTTTCAAGGAAGATCATTCATATCACAACTTCTCGCCTTACTCTCATGAGCCCCAGACTCTTACAGTCTAATCCATTTAGACTCAGCAGCACAATCAGACCTAAGAATGTGGACACATTTCTTCACCAACTGGAAAGGTCATTCCAATTTTTCCTCTGATCCCATCAAGCTCATCCCTCCATATTTTTTCAGATGCTTCTCCCTCCAACGGTTTTGCAGCTATCCTAGGAGACGAGTGGTTTGCAATAGAATGGCCAGAAGAAATATCCAATTTTCCTCAATTTACAACCATATCACCCCTATTTGAAATAATTCCGATAGTAGCAACAGCTGGCTTATGGGGCCTTTATTTTCCACACCGACAACGTAGCCACTCACAACATCATCCTTAAAGCTAGGTCTTCTTCTCCACACATTATGCAGTTCATGAGAAATCTTACTTGACTTTCCTTATATTACAATTTGTTTATTCAAGTCTCATTTATTCCAGGTCAATGTAATTCAGCTTATGATGCCTTGTCACATTTTCAGTTTCAGAAATGTTTCCAGTTATGCCCATCAGGGAAGCGTCAGCCACCTCATCCTCCTCCTCCTATCTCAGAACTAATCCTGCGCTGAACGTCCATCTATCATACGCTCAAAGAATCATTGATAGTGCCTTAGCCCCCAACACCCAGAAGACATACAACACAGCATGGCATAGTTTCATCCAGTTTATCAAGAATACTAAACCTGTAGCTCCCCATTCAATCCCCTCTGTCCTAGCATTTTGTGCTTTTTGTCACTCAAACCTTTATTTATCACCTTCTACTATTAAGAATTATTTAGCAGGTATTCAGCACCACTTATCACTCCTTTGCCTTCCATCTCGCACACCTATACTATCCTCTCCTCACGTTAATTTATTTCTCAAAGGTATCTCAAAACATACCTCTCTCCTTCTCCCACATGTCTACCCATAGAAGGAACCATTCATAAAACCTTTCATCACCAAACTAACACCATCATGTCAGCAGCCATCTGTCTAGCTTTTTTGGTTTTCTCAGACCCAGGGAATTCTCAGTCACCAATCAACACTCTCCTTTTTAAAGAAATCAATCATTACTTACTCATATGAGCAGATTCCAAAACTGACATTTTAGGTCTAAGGGTCTCAATACAGTATTACCATACAGGTGACCAATGGTGCCCAGTAGCTACAGCCTTACATCCTTTTTGGCCCATAATCCAGATAGTAGCCCTCTTTTACCCATGCACCATGATCCTCTCAGTACCAGCATCTTTATCAGCTACTTCAGAACTCTCATCACCCATTTACAACTAAACCAATACTCTCAATCAGGTCATTCCTTTAGAATAGGAGCCGCATCATCAGCATCCAAAAACAATATTCCAGCACATATTATCCAGAAGATGGACCGTTGGAAGTCATCTTGCTTCAACAGATATATTCCCAATCCTAAACAAGAAATAAAAAATGCATTCTGCTCACTCAGTAATACCATACCTACCACTTCACATTTTTGGCCTTTAATCAGGCTCACTGCCTTGTATGAACTTGGGTTCTTGTGAACCTAAGTACAACCATGCCTCTTCACTTCCTTACATTATCATGCACCCTTCTCACTTATTCTTCTGCCTTAAGACTCGACTACAAATATAAAGATGGAACTGGTCTCTGAATCACTGTCAGCCACATCGTGAAGAAGAAAGATGGCAGAGTTAGCCCTCACTGTACTCATTTGCCAAGGGTAATGATTTTGACATGTGTCACTGCTAATTCTTTTCACCTCTCCCATCTTTAACCTTGTGGCTGCTTTCCTATCCCAACATTACCTGTGGAAATTCCCAAATATAGAAAATACATAAAACTTTTCACCACTGCCAATAAATTTCCCAGCAATAACAAGGCTGGGACTCCTGGTAGGTCAGAATTTGTGGTTCTCTGGCTACCAGTGCAGCTTAGAAGGTTGGGAGGTCAGTGTAGGTGATTCTCTGGCCATCAGTGGCCATCAGCGTAATGGGACAAGGCTAGGGAGTCAGTATGTGTGGTTATATGCTACCATTGGACAAGGCTGGAATGAGATAATGAGAGACTCTCCAGCTATTTCCAGACTATCCCATCATTCCTTGCCAGTCAATGGCTGATAAGGAATTATGTGAGATGCAGTCTAACAGCAGCTGGAGGGCTATAAGTGTTTCTGTTTCTATCTGTGATATTGGATATCTCTGTGGTTTCATGACTACTAGTGCAGTGAGACAAGGCTGGGGGTGTATGTGGTTATATTGACTACCAATGTAGTGGGACATGGCTGGTGGGGTAAGTATGTGCTATTCTATACCAACAGTAGAGCAAAGCAAGGAGTCAGAATGTGTAGTTCTATGGCTATCAGTGCAATGGAGATTGTGGAGGGAAAAAGCAGAAAAACTACACTTTTCAATGGAAATTTACGGCTCAGTGGTAAGTGTCATTTTTTGCTTATTTTGATTATGAGGTAAAAAAAAAATTCACCTATCCCTATATTTGAGCCGAATGTAGACACAGTGCAATTGTAAATTGTTTATGCTATCTTTCCAGATCCTGAATCTTGCATCATGATTGTCTTGTGTGGCCCATGATTGGAACAACCACCACTACTCTTTGTCTACTGTACAGTCTACTTGTCCTGACAAACAACCAACATTACTGTTTTGTCACCTGCCCTTCCTCAGATCAGTGTCTAGTATTCTTCCTCTGCTCAGGAGGTCAGTCTCCTAGTACTTTTGGTAAGCATGACAATTACACACCAGTTAAATGCTACCCTGACTTAAACAATAATGACTTCAAGTGGAAGAAAATCCAAGTATGTTCCTGAAGCAAGTAAATAGTAGAGCCATAATGACCTCTTAACTGATCTTCAATTAAAGTGCAATATTTCTTGTCTACTGATTTACAAAAGGATCTAAACACATACTAAATTATAATTAATTAGTCATTTTAATCACATCATTTAACTGGATGTTTTCATTATAGTAATTGACACCGACTGCAATAAATCATATTGTAGCACCATATGTTTTGTTGTTTACTAAGGTCACAATATTTTATCTACAATTATGCCTGAATTATAATGTTATCTTTAAACAAGCTTTAAACAAAAATAAAGAGCTAGCAACATGTAATTTACATATTTTGCTAACAGTTTTAGGGATAGACAACATTTTCTCCTCAAAGGTGAAAACATCACATCCCACCTGAGGGAATTCCCATGAAAAGTGCTGTTTTCCCTCTTTTTTCCTGCTTATTTCATGGCATTGAATGACAATAAAGTAATAAGCCAATATGGAGAGTTCCCCTATGCCCATCATGCTAAAGTATAAAATATGTGAAAGCAGCATTATTTTTGATACTGGATAGATTAGGCAGACAAACATTGAAAGGGACATAAAGTTTGCTTGATACTACTGGTGGAAGCACTATTTTCTCCAGGTATGGATGAGATGGGAGAAAAGAAGAGTTAAAAAACCTTTATGATTGATATGCGAGTGACTGACAGAGAGAGAGAGACATAAAACATCATACATTCAAGACAAACAAACAGGTAGAACTCACTCCAACATCACAAGAATAAGCGATAGGAGTATATAGTTAGATATGGTGCTTTCACCAACAGTTATGTGGTGCACTTTATCCTTTATTGCAACCTGCTGAGTCTGAAGATGATAGGTTATAGAGACTGACAGTGACAGATACTAGAAACTGAGACGTACATCATAGAAACATAGAATTTGATGGCAGATAAGAGCCATTCAGCCCATCCAGTATGACCATTTTTCCTACAGTAAAAACCCCAAACCTTAGTTGGTTCTTGGTCTTGTCTTATGTTCAGGACAGCCTTATGCCTATCGTATGCATGCTTAAATTTGATCACTGTATTAACCTCCATTGGTAGGCTATTCCACTTATCAACTTCCGTCTCAGTGAAGTAAAACTTCCGTCTCAGTGAAGTAAAACCTATGGCCTCCTGTCCTAACATTTTTACTCCTTTGAAATGATTACCCTCCTGCAATTTTTGAATCTCTTCATGTATTTGAATGTTTGTATCACAACCCCTCTTTTGCTTCTCTCCTCCAAGCTGTTCATGTTCAGATCCTTTAGTCTATCCTAATATTAATTCTCCTGTAAACCGTTTTAGTAGCCTTTCTCTGAATTATCTGTAGAATATCTATATCCTCCTGGAGATGGGGTATCCAGTACTGTACACAGTACTCTGGGTGAGATCTAACAAGAGATCTGTAGAGTAGCATGACCACTTACCTTTTTCCAGTGGCGTCACCAGGGGGGGTCCAGAGGGGGCCAGCCCCCCTACATTCTACTGTGCCCCCTCATGTGCCCCCCCAATTTTCTTCACCTCCTGGCACTCAAAGGGTTAATTAGCAACTTAGGACCAGATATGTGCTATTATAAACCAATGTGCTGCAAGTGCCTCTAGTCCTCAAGGGGTTAAACGAGCCACAGAGGAAATGAAAGTATCCAGAAGATGTGTTGCTGTGCCAATATAGACTAATTCAATGAAACACCAGCCACTGCCTCTAGGGGCAGCATTGAAGTGTTTTATTGGATAATGAGGACCCAGGTGCAGAGTCAGGAAGAGAGGCATGTTACGTAGCTCACTGAAGAGCATGATCCTGACTGAGACTAGCTGGAACCTCCAAGCCTGTCTGGACCTCCCTGTAGGCTGTGTGACCATGAGCTGAGGGAGATCAGGATATCCCCTGACAGGCAAAGTAGACACTTGAGTAGAATGCCCTATGAGGGTGCTAGAAATGTGCCTAACATGCAACTAGACATGCCTAGTGGAATCCTCTCAACAGTCTCTTATGTTACAGGGAACTCCCTGGCCCCTGTATCTATGAGGAAGTGAAATGAACAAAGTGAGACTGATCCCACCCTTAGGGCACAGTGACAGGATTCAGTGTGCAAACTGTTTCAGTAAATACTACATTCAGAGGCTCCTACAGCTTTCTGATACTGGTGGGCCCCTGCCTCAAAAACAACCCATCTAATGCTAGGTATATGCAGTGGGTGTTTGAAGGGAAGTGAAAATTGTCATTTATATAAAATAAAAATTTCAAAATGATGTTTTTACCTTAGCTGGATGGGTCCACTGAATGTAATGATGCTTATTTAATGATACTGCTCTGACTGTTCTTCTCTGTGTTCTGTGATACTCTGAGCACTGCTGGCACTACATGGATTTCCCCCTTTCCCACCTATATCTTATGTAAATCAAAACAGTAAAATAATGACAAATGAGGGCTGCACTTTACCAGCTGACTTCACTGGTTTGCAGCAACATGACAGAGGAGCAAAACAACCAGCCAGGGAGGAGAATCCAGACTAGATTGGACTGTTTCCTTTCCTCTTCTTGCCCCTCTGCACTGGGATATGGATACACCTGAGCAACTGACTGGTGGGTGTTTGTAGACAGGAAAAGATGGGGCAGGCAAGAAAAGAAAAGCTGTACTGGATGTGAAAGTATGAGTGGTGTTACAGTGAGAAAAAGAGTGTGTTTGTGTGTGTTAAACAAATGGCCCTCCAGTACAATTAACATCATCCTCTGCTGTCCGTTTGCTGTTTGGAGATGATAGAATTACAGTCAAACACGAGCTGAAGAGCCATTGGTTATTCACACCTGCTCTATTCACGTGTATGACTGGTGTCCCATATCTCTTTCTTCTGCCCTCTCTCTGTGTCATGTAAAGTAGAACACAAATGTCCTACTGATTTCAAGGCAGTAAACTGCAGGAACTGCAGCATAGACACATTTTATTGCAATGTGTATAAACATGTGCCTGTAGTTAAATGCCCATGTGTGATTGCCAACATATATAAATATGTATATGAAAATGTGCTCCTGAGTGTAATGCATCACTATATACAATAGATAACAGGAGCTCTGGAGTGCCTACTCTCTTAAAGAGACCTTTTTAAATTAGTTTTTATGTCTCTCTTTTACCATACTGTGATTACAGGGTTACAGAGCACCAACTAGTACAGGCAGCATGGGGTCATTATGTACACAAGCAACATTGAATATAAACAACCCTACTAGCTTCAGTAGCAAGTTCACATATACTTTTTATTATTGTAAAAAATGACCCCCTCTTTCCATATTCTACTTTTCACTTCTCACTCCAACTTCTTTCTCCTACCCTCCCTACATCTTATTCCTTCCTCCCTCCTGTCTCACTTCATTCTTCTGTCATCTTCCGTCTTCCATCCCTTCACCTTTGTCTTCCTTCCCACATTTCTGTCCACCTTCTGCTTTCTTCCCCCTACATGTTGTTCATCCCACCATCATCTTAAGCCCCCTCTTCTCTCTTCCTCCCTCCATCTTCTGTCTTCATCCCTCCTCACATCCAGTCTATTTCTCTCCTTCTTCTTCCTCCCTCCATCTTACTTCCTCACTCCAGTTTCTCTCCCCTTCCTTTCATCTTCTTCCTCCCTCCCTCTTTCCCTCCCCTCTTCTTCCTCCCTCCCTCCATCCAGCTTCTTCCTTCATCTCCCTCAAGGTCTTCATTCCTCTCTGATTCATCTCTCTATCTTATTCCTTCCTCTCATCATCCTCTTCCCTCAACCCTTCAATCATCTCACTCCATGATCTCCCCTTTGTCTCCTTTCTTCCTTCATCTTTTTTTCTTTGTATAATATTGGTTGTAAGTGCTGTGGTATGACGTTTTATTATTTTAGTTATTATGTGGATGAGGTGTAAAGGTGCTGAAGGAGCCTAATTACAGGGTGGGGATGGAGGCTTCCTTATCAGAATTTGCAGGAGGGCTCCTGCATTTTGTGTTTTGTCACTGCCTACACCAGGGATATTCTGCAATGCTATGTGCTTCTGCCTCTACCACTATTAGGTTAGAATGGAGAATTTCATTCTATCATTGTAGCCTCCGACATCTATCGAAATTACTGTCTGCTTTATAGAACATTTACATTTCCCACCTCAGAGCAGCCATATCACAATAAATTAGAGTGAAGTTAGAAATGTAAAAGTGCTTTAAAGCAGATATATTATGGCATAATTCTCTGTATTCATTGTGATACAGCTACACTGGTGTAGGAGGTGTAAGCCTTTGATTGTCAGAGGATTATTTAATGTATTGCTTTGCAATGTATTAGACACTATTTTGGCACTCAATGGTTTAAAGTGTTGCAACACTCTGAGTTGAATGGCTCTCCTTTCTGTCACTCATGGAGTTAAAGACGATAGTAGATCTGATGGCAGATGTGCCAAGCAGGTCCATTTTAACTCTTGCACTGAAGAAAAAAAATAAATAAACAGACTGTGCATTATTGCAGTCATTAACCATCTGAGTGCCAAAAAGGTATCCAACGCATTGCAAGGCAATGTGCTAGATACCTCTCCGGCACTGAAAGGTTTAAAGTAGAACTATCACCCAAATTAAAGTTACCCCCAAATAATTATGCACATAACAATAAGTATATCCTTACTAATATTATCCGAAATAAGTCCAACGTTATAGAGAAATCCAACTAGTTCTGAGACAGTCAGGCAGGCAACAGCACAGACATCTTGCCAAAGAGATATCTGCATGCCTGTGCTGTCCGTCCCGGTCTCCTCTAGGAGGCATTGCATACCTTAAGGTACAGGAAGGGATTGACGGAGTAGGCACACAGATGCCTCTACATCAAGCTGCTTGCCTGACCGGCTCAGAACGAGTTGGTTTTTTCAATAACTCTGGACTTATTCCGGATAACACTAGTATGGATATGCTTATCATTATGTGCACAATTATTTGGGGATAACTTTAATTTGGGTTATAGTTCCTCTTTAAAGTGGCTCTGTCAAAAAAAAACAAACCATCTAAATTTGAAAGAGGAAAAACATATATATATATATATGTGTGTGTGTGTTTTCAACTGTTTTACTAAGGTCACAGTTTAATTAGATAATTAAAAAGTTTTGCACACACCCTCCTGCTATCTATTTGCTATATATCCCTAGAAATGGGCTGGAACAGTGGGCTGGAGTGATAGTAGAAATGGGCCACTTTGTACTTTCCCCCCAGGCCAAACATTGCCAGCCCTCCCCTGAGGAGAAGAGAGTGCCCGATTCGCCTGGCTGGCGACGGCCTTCATTCTGGCTTTAGGTGGTGATGTGAGATGCACAGAAGACAAGCATATCTAAGTGCAGCAGTATGTTTTTGATTTAATATTATTTATTACAATTTTCATTACTTATTTTATTGTGACACAAGTTATACATGGTACTTACACACATCTTTTAACTGAGGTTTTAATTCTCCTAATCTTAAAGCGAACTATAAACAAAAACTTGCTGATTTCTGTGTGTGTGTGTATATATATATATATATGTATATATATGTGTGTGTGTGTGTGTATATATATATATATATATATATATATATATATATATATATGTAAACAGAAAAAAATGAAGAAAGCTTGCAGCGCTAACTCATCATAAAATATCCATATAATAAAAACAGGGCTCAAAATTTCCACTCTCCACTAGCCAATGGTGAGTGATAATTTAGCCCTGGCGAGTAGAAATTCAGCCCTGGTGGGTATGCTATGGATTGCAGTGGCAAGTAACTTTTCAGTTCTGGCTAGTAGCAAAGGACTTAAAATTTTAAGCCCTAAATCTAAATTAAATATAAGTATATAGATGAAAGATATAGATAGCAGAGAGGAATGAGAGGGTTCTCCAGTCCCCCTGAAATTAGGCCTAGACCCAAAAGTGAAAACACATACAAAGAAACAGACCTGCACTCCTCTGTATGCTGTGAATAATGTGTACCCTGTAATGAGCATATATAATAATCCTTAGTAAAGCTAAGTGAAATAAGTGAGAATTTAGTCCCACAAATTGGCCAGTCCGTGTGTAAGCTTGCCACTACGCCAAGATATCTCACTTTATGGTAAATCCTACTCTAATACACCTACAAATACTATCTAAATTAAAAAGATGTTATTTTGAAATGCGTTGGAGTATTTGTAGGTATATTAGAGTAGGACTTACCATAAAGTGAGATACATTGGCGTGGTGGTAAGCTTACACACGGATTGGCCAATTTGTAAGTCTAAGGCCTTGATCCAAATGTTGGAGATGGCTGTTTTTTCTGCCGATGGCATTTTTTCCAGCACAGTAAGCTATTCAAATGTCTGTGCTGTGAAAATACGGGCAAAAAAAGAGCCGTCGTGAAGTAAAATTAAGAGGTGTTTTCATCCATTGAAAAGGATGAAAATGCCATAAATTGCAATTCAAATGTCCGAGTTAGCCAAGAACAGGCGATAAGGGACTGAAGTTATCGCAGGAAAGTTAACACCTATTCTTTTTTTAGCTTGAGTCCTTTATCACCTGTTTAAACAGCCGATACAGACACTTGAAGTTAAAAACACCCAAGTCCCCAGTGGATGTATTGATATGGGGTTCTAAGCCCCATATCAATACATCCAAAGGATAAAAAATATGTGTCAGACGTTAGTAGGATCAACCCTATGAGTGCCATTGGGGTATAATTACCCCGCCGTCATTCATAGGGTTAACCCAACTAAGTGAAAAAACATCACATTACAAGTAACTTACCAATAATCTTGATGTCCAGCGGAGTCCTCAGCTTCCTGGTCATCTGTCCTTCTTTTCTATCTTCTGTCTTCTTTCTTCTCTTCTATCTTCTTTCTTCTTCCTGTAAAAGAAAAAAATAAGTTTGAGTTAAAAAAAAGCAGAGATACGTTAACCCCTTGAGTGCCAGAGGGGTACGCAACGCATTGCAAAGCAATGCGTTGCATACCTCTCTGGGGCCCAAAGGGTTAAAGTACATAGTAGTGTCCCAGTCTTCAAATAAAAATCGCCCATATAGAATAATAATAATAAACATGTTAGAAAATGTTTGCCATATATCTTAATGTCAATGTATTTATATTGCCCATAAGTAACTAAAAATCCAGCTCAGCTTAATATGTTGTTGTCTCTGCCGCTGTGTGTGGCACAGCCCTCCCCTCTTCTTCTTCATGGGCCAATGCCTGCTCCGGTCTGAGGGAATTAGAATTGAGGCTGCCCATATATATGAGTTGTCTTACTTCTAATTCCCTCACAGCAATTGGCTGGGATATGCTTACGCACCTCCCAGCCAATCAGTTTAAAGCACATCTGCTCAAAGCTAATTGGCTGGGAGAAGTGTAAGCATATCTCAGCCAATGGCTGAAGGGAATTAGATGTAAGGCTGCCCATATAAAAGGGCAGCCTCAATTCTAATACCCTCAGACCGGTGTGGGCATCGGGCCGTGAAGAAGAAGAGGGGAGGGCTGTGCCACCTTATTATATCTCCATCGCCTCAGACAGTGGCGGAGGCAGCAACATATTAAGTTGAGTTGGATTTTTAGTTACTTATGGGCAATATAAATACATTGGCATTAAGATATATGGCAAACATTTCCTAACGTTTATTATTATTATTCTATATGGGCGATTTTTATTTGAAGACTGGCACGCTACTATGTACTTCAACCCTTTGGGCCCCAGAGAAGTATGCAATGCATTGCTTTGCAATGCATTGTGTACCCCCTCTGGCATTCAAGGGGTTAACGTATCTCTGCTTTTTAATGCAAACTTATTTTTTTCTTTTACAGGAAGAAGAAAGAAGAGAAGAGAAGAAAGAAGACAGAAGCTACAAGAGAAAATAGAAGAAAGAATGGAGACAGAAGGAGACAGACAGTGGATGAGTTGTGGATGGTAAGTTTAACACAGATTTTTTAACGATCGGTGCTTGACAGTATGTCAGACACCGATCGTTAGTTTTTTTACTGTTAAGTTCCCAAAACTGGCATTATTTAGTGGCGTTTTGAGAACTTAATGCACAACACGACATTTGGACACAACACTAGTTTTGTGGCCTAACGTCCGTTGTGCTAAATGTTGGTAGGACATTTGAATACCGACCAAGACATTTTATTTTGTCGGTCGGTATCCATTTTGTCCTACTGACATTTTTCTACTCCAACATTTGGATCGAGCCCTAAATTCTCACTTATTTCACTTAGATTTACTAAGGGTTATTATATATGCCCATTACAGGGCACTCATTATTCACAGCATATAGGAGGAGCACAGGTCTGTTATATATATATATATATATATATATATATATATATATATATATATATATATATATGTATATATATATATATCTATATATATATATATATATATATATATATATATATATATATATATATAAAAGAATAAGCCTCATTGAATAATTTATGGTACCCCACACACAGAACATAATTATGTCTCCTCAGAAAAGAAACTCACATTGAACAGAATGTCTCATTACATAATTTATATCTCATTAGGAGACACAACTCCCATTGGGTGATTCAATGGGGACTTTACTGCTCCCATTGGGTGATTCAATGAGGGCATGTTTATCATACAGGGAGTTGGCCCGCCCCCTCCAGCCGCCCTCCACTATCCAACTGACAAAAAAAATATAGCTGCCACTCGCTCCTGAAGTAGTGGATATCAATAACTTCTCCCAGTCCACACACACTCTCACTCAGGATCATGACCCCACAAACACACTGTTTCACCTCCCACAGATAATTGTAACCCTCCATACACTCTGTTTCAGTACGAGGGTGTAATGTTTCCAAAAAATACAAACTCAGGGATAAACTTAATAGCAACTCTTTTATTTAACGCTTTTCATCTCTTCAGTCACCTCACTAACTGTTTTCAACTGTCACTCCTCCACTTCCTGCTTCCTGATTCCTGCCCTTTCTCCTTAAAGGGAGAGAGATGCTTTGCTGTATGTTACAGAGGGCAAGCCTCAAACACCACTTTCTGTTTATTCCCTCAGCATATTGCTATGCTGCCTCAACTGAAGAGCCACCCAGGGCCGGCCCAACACATTATGCTACCTGGGTCCAAGGATGAAATGCTGCCCCCCCAAAACTACACCCACCAAAACACCCCCATATGGCTGCTCTAAGCAAATTTAACCCTTTGAGTGCAGGGGTATGCAGTGCATTGCAATCCGCTGCATACCCCTCTGGCACACTAAGTAAGGTGACCACATACCCCTTTATATCAGGGACACTTATAAAATACACACATTGCAGGGTTGCTTTGATTCCTGCGCTGTCCTGCAATGTGTGTATTTTATAAGTGTCCCTGATTTAAAGGGATATGTGGTCACCTTAACACTAAGGGTTAAGCCCCAGGTCTTTCAAAGCCAACCAACTCCCCTGGTTACATTCCCTGTGCAGTTAGTATAATGTGAAGTCAAATGGAAGAACTGCACATTTTAGATGATATTTTAAAACTGCCCATTTTTTTTTGCAATTGCAGCAGTGTTAGATAGCAATCTTTCACATAGAACACCACTTTAACCCTTTCATAACCAGGGATGTCTGCTCCTGTACTCAAAGTGTTAGAATGTTCTGCTCCTGTACTCAAAGGGTTATAAAATCTAACCGTACAGGAGCAGACATCCCTGGTTATGAAATTGTTAAAGTGGTGTCCTGTGTGAAAGATTGCTATCTAACTCTGCTGCAGATTTAAAAAAAATGGACAGTTATAAAATACCATCTATGTCTGTCTCCCCCCATGTCTCTCCCTCCATGCCACCCATGTCTCTCTCTCTCTCTCTTCATGCCACCCATGTCTCTCTCTCCCTCCCTCCCTCCATGCCACCCATGTCTCTCTCTCTCTCTCTCTCTCTCTCTCTCTCCCTCCATGCCACCCATGTCTCTCTCTCTCTCCCTTCATGCCACCCATGTCTCTCTCTCTCTCTCTCTCCCTCCATGCCACCCTTGTCTCTCTCTCTCTCCCTCTATGCCACCCATATCTGTCTCTCTTCCTCCCTCCATGCCACCCATATCACTCTCTCTCCATGCCACCCATGTCTCTCTCTCTCCCTCCATGCCACCCATGTCTGTCTCTCTCTCCCCCTCCATGTCACCCATGTCTGTCTCTCTCTCCCTCCATGCCACCCATGTCTCTCTCTCTCTCTCCCTCCCTCCATCCCACCCATGTCTCTCTCTCTCTCCCTCCCTCCATCCCACCCATATCTGTCTCTCTCTTCACCATGTCATACATGTGTCTCTCCTCTTCTCCTCTTTTGTCTTTCTCTCCTCCATGTCTGTCTGTCTCTCTCCTCTTCCAACCTCTGTCTGTCTCTCTTCTCCCTCCATATGCCACAACCAGTTTGCCCATTAAATATGCCACTGCCAGATGCCCATTAAAACATGCCCCAGCACCAATATTGCTGACCCAGGACTTACCTCAGCACTCCAGAACATGCCCCATTGCCCACTCAGGACTTACCCCAGAACCCCAGGACATGCCCCATTGCCCACCCAGGACTTACCCCAGCACATGCCCCATTGCCCACCCAGGACGTACCCCAGCACCCCAGGACATGCCCACCCAGGACTTACCCCAGCACCCCTTGACATGCCCCATTGCCCACCCAAGAATTACCCCAGCACCCCAGGACATGCCCCATTGCCCACCCAGGACTTACCCCAGCAACGCAGGACATGCCCCATTGCCCACCCAGGACGTACCTCAGCGCCCCAGGACATGCAAACCAGAGGACTTACCCCAGCACTCCAGGACATGCCCCATTGCCCATCCAGGACTTACCCCAGCACCCCAGGACATGCCCCATTGCCCACCCAGGATGTACCCCAGCACCCCAGGACATGCCCACCAGAGGACTTACCCCAGCACCCCAGAACATGCCCCAATGCCCACCCAGGACTTACCCCAGGACATGCCCCACTGCTCACCCAGGACGTACCCCAGCACCCCAGGACATGCCCACCCAGGACTTACCCCAGCACCCCAGGACATGACCCATTGCCCATCCAGGACTTACCCCCGCCAGCACCCACAGTTGTCCTGCTCCCTGGTGTCTAATGGCAGGCAGCTTGATCCTCCCATGCTGCCTCTCGCACTCCCTGCGTGGTCTGATGTCTGAGCGCCGGCAGGTCACGTGAGTCCCGGCGCTCTGACCTCAGTACAGCGCGGGGAGCGAGAGAGGCAACATGGGAGGATGTCTGTGCACAAGCTGACAGCCCGCCCGCAGAGTGGCTGTTAAGTCAGCGCCTCTGCCGGCAAGCTTTTTTTTTTTTTTTGCAGGAGACACCCTGCCAAGCACGCCTGCTGTGACAGTGATTAGTCTGGCTCAGCCTCAGTCAGGCTGACAGACTGAGGCTGAGCCACACTAATTACTGTCACAGCAGGCGCAACGCTCGCAGGAGGGAGTCAAAACTCTTTGTCCTGTGCCGTGTGGACACAGACCTGGCGGCTGGCTGACATACAGTGGGCAGCAAATTGCCGTCCCAGTCAAAGTGCCGTCTGGGTCCATGGACCCACCGGGACCCATGTTAGGGCCGTCCCTGGAGCCACCGTGTGTTATATTGCTATGTTACCATAACTTAACCCTTTGAGTGCCAGCTTTGCAATGCGTTGCGTACCCCTCTGGCACTCAAAGGGTTAAGTAAGGAGGAGTTACTGCTCCCATTGGGTGATTCAATGGGGGAGTGATTTAAATCATGCAGGGAGTTGGCCTGCCCCCACTATCCAGCCTGCCCACCACTATCCAAGTAACTGAAAAAACAAAATGGCTGCCACTCGCTCCTACACCACAGACACATACACATCAGCCAAAAAACACACACACACTCACACTCAATCACACACTCACAATAATTCACACACTCACACTCTCTCACACTCACACACTGTCACTCACACACTCTCACTCACACGTTCACTCACACTCAATCACAATCACACACACTCACACTCAATCACACACACACACACACACACACACTCACACTCACACACTGAATCACACACACTCTCACTCAATCACACACACTCTCACTCATACACTCTCACTCTCACATTCACACTCTCTCACTCACTTTCATACACCTTCTCACTCACTTTCATACACCCTCTCACTCACTCACACATTCTCACTCAATCACACACACTCACTCACACAATCACTCACATGCAATCACTCACACACAATCACTCACTCTCGCACTCACAGTCACTCACACTCACTCACTCACACCCCGGGAGCCAGCACGATTCACCTTCCCCCATAGTCTCACTCACACTCACACCCCGGGAGCCAGCACGATCCACCTTCTACCATAGTATGTGCAATTACCACGTGCATTTCAACTACATGAATGAATGCCACTCACTCACACACTCTCACTCACACCCCGGGAGCCAGCGCAATCCACCTTCCACCATAGCATATGCAATCACCACCACATTCAACTATATGAATGAATGCCACAGTGGAGGCATAAGTACAAACACAAACTCATTACAATGACACACCCCCTTATGACTCACTTCTGTGTGTGTCTCTGTGTGTGCCTGTGTGTTCCTCACTGTGTGTGTTGCAGGTCTGTATCACACTCTATGTGTCTGCATGTTGTAAATTGCATGTATGTGTGTGTGACTCTGTCGATTTTTATGCATCTCAGTGCATGCGTGTGCATTTGCGTGTGTGTCTCTGTGTGTGTTTGTCTTGCATCCATATGTTTTATAATTGCCCCCCTACTTTTGTCCCTGGCCCCCCATGTGCCCCCCATGAATGCTGGAGACGCCACTGCCTTTTTCTGCTACTATTGCTCCTAGCTATACAATCCAGAACCCTGCTTGCATTCCCCTCCACTTTGGAATATTGCCTGCCTACCTTAAAGTCATCAGAAATAATTACTCCCAAAGTCCTGTCTCTGACAGCATAGTAGCCTTAATACTATATTCTGCCTTTGGATTTTTTAAAGGGATAGTAATGTTTCATAATAAAAGCAGCTCTAATTAATCATCATAGTATTTGGACTATAGAGAGTGTTATTTCAATTTTGTCAGAGTTATAGTTCAAGAGTAATTCAATGACAAAGTATTCCCCTCCCGCCCCTTTTACTGATGTAACACTGCTCAGCCAGAGCAGAATGGAAGTGCCCAGGTAGATTGCAGAGGGGGACAATCTTCAATTAAGATAAGGGAAAAACCTGAAAAGCTTGTCAAGGGGGGCAGGGCTTTCGTTGTTTTCACTGTAAGAAGATTGTCCCCTGCTGTTATCTGTCTGGTCTTACAACTAGATTCCACATCTGAGAAGAGATGGCTTACACTAGGTAAAAGGGGCGGGAGGGAGAAACTTTACTTGTGAATATCTCTTAAACCATAAAGGTCTGAGAGAAAAGACTTATATCATTCTTCATGTTTTTTAATGCCTACAAAACAAAATAAAGTTAAAACAAAGTATTACTATCCCTTTATGTACCAAGTCCATTATTTTTCATTTATAAACAGTAAGCTGGAGCTGCCACACTCTTGACCATCCTTCTAATTTACCTAAATCGTTTGTCATTAGCATCATATGCTAATGACTATGTTGTGTACTTTACAATAAAAACTAACACTTTCATCATTAAGTCCTTAGGGTAGTTATGCTGCATGTTCCCTATTAGGGCAGATGTGCCTAAGTGTGACCCCCTCCTTCACCCGCTTCTCAACCATGTCATTGAATGTGAAAATTGTAGTTGTGGAAATTGCAAAGTCCCTGTCCCATTAAAAATAATCCTAAACCTATGATTTCAGGGGTACATAGAGAAGGATGTTGACTGCACACCTTCTCCCCTTATGCACCTGAAATGGCATTTGTTACTACTGCTGCTGTTGCTGCTGCTTTCTCAGCAACAGTAGTAGGATCATCCACCACCGCTTGTCCTTTATCAGTGCTGGTACTTACACCTCCACAGTCTGTGGCAGGGATGATGATGCCACTCCCACCATTGCTACTATGACATTTAACCCTTTGAGTGCCAGAGTTGTACAGAATGCATTGCTTTGCAATGCATTCTGTACCACTCTGGCACTCAAAGGGTTAATGATGCTGGCACTGGGAGTCAGATTATTCCACAGTACTAGGAACTACTACATATCTAAACAACAAAATGTACCCATTCCAAACAACTCTGTTTACCCACTCCTAGTTTCTTGCCTCTAATGTCTGAATCACATTCACTGCCACCTTCATCAGATGCAGTACCACCACCATCAGATTCTTCCTCGTCTCTCACTTAAGGTGGAGGTGGTGGTGATGGCTGTGATATAGATGGTTTACCTGTTGTCAAACTCACAGCAGGCTCAGGAAGTTGGTGCACCTTGGCACAAAAGCAGCAAAGTGATACCACAGAGCTTACAACTGAAATGGAGGTAAACTTGTGATATCATGGAGCCTACGACTGAAATCTGTATTTCTTTAATTAACAAATATATATATATATATATATATATATATATATATATATATATGTTTAATTAACCCTTTGAGTGACATATGGGTGCACAGCGCATTGCAAAGTAATGTGTTGCATAGCCCTCTAGAACTCAAAGGGTTAATATATTCCCCCACTTGCCCTGAGGGAGGCCAGTACATGGAAAAAAAGTTGGTTATATTTGTAAAAATAAAATGGTAAAATAAAGTAATGTGAATTATTATACCCCAGTTTTAGTATTTCACAGAGGCATAAATAGCACCTAATGGACCCTCGGGCATATAGAATCCCCCTTGGATGCTGGGCCCCAGCACAACTACACCCACTGAATCCCCAAATACTCCTCTCAAGAAATATAATTATGCTGAAATGTGTAAATAATATGACATATATTACTTAAATTTGTAAAAGCATGCCATGATAAAATAATTACCTCAAACAGAATTCAGTCAATCTTTGGCAATTGTTATCAGTATTATAATGCATTGGATTCTTCCTCTGGCACTCAAAGGGTTAAAAGTTTTAAAAGTTAATGTTCAATGTTTGTTGGTTTTGTCCTTAATGTTTCTTCTTTTTATTTAGTTCTAAAATCTAAGAAGCACATTTTGAAAATATTTTAAATCCTTTAACACTTTGAGTGGCAAACGGGTGTGCAATGTACACTCCTCTGGCAATGAAAGAGTTAAATAAACTTTCCTTTTCCTCCATAAAGTATAGAGCTTAATATAATACATCTTTTTTTACAACCAGAAGGTCAACACTCCATTGCCCTGAAACTAATTGTCCATATGTCATTAACTTAAATGGTTAGTCAACTTCTTGCTCAGCAACATGCCACAACAATTAATGTGATGAGAAAAGAAATAGTTGTATACTGCTGATCAAGTAAATATGGTGGACAAATAATGGCATTGATGGAAAAATTGGCAAATATCAATGATGATATGCAGCAGTTGAGATTAATAAGACTTATTTAAAGAGTTTATTCAACTTGCATAAATTATGCAATTTATTCAAATTGCACAAATTATGAAAAATTGCGAATATAAAAGGATGATGCAGCAGATGAAACTAATTAAGATTAATTAAATGAGAGTTAATTTAACTGTCATAGTTAATATATGAGGAATATATGAGGAATCCTGAAAAATGAACATTTGATCACTTGAAATAATAATGAGCAAATAAGTTGTGTAGCAGTCTTAATTAACTCCAAAAAATAGCCTAGATTAGTGATTTTCAGCTTTGAAACTCAGGCCTAGGGATGGGCGAAAATGTTCGCCTCAAACCAAAATTGGCGAATAATGGCACTTCCCGCTTGGTGAATAATTTCCTGCAAAAAATGCAGATTTTCCTTTTCCTTTATTATGACTGTAGAAAACGTTCATGAGGTGGAGAAAAATGTTTCTACCCATTGATTTCAATGCAATGAGCTAGGCGAAAAAAGTAGGAGAAAAAATTGCACTTTTCACGGAAAATTTTTCACAAAAGCAGAAAGTGACATTTTTTGCTGATTTCAGTTAGAGGTGAAAATTTTCACCCATCCCTAGACTTAAGCTTGTTTGGCACAAGCCCTAAGGAAGAACTGATTTGTAGGATGTAGGCTTGTTAGAAACAAACCCCCAAAATTGTTTGTTTATTTTTTTATGACTATGGTTTTTTTAATTTTTTTAAAGCAAAAGCCTTTAGACAAAAAAACTGCCCTACTGGCCTAGTGCCAGCAGGTGATGTCCTTTTGGCCAGTGGCTACTAGCCATTGTCAAATGCCCTGATGTAGATGCGGAACTTGCGACTTTTCTTCTTGCTGGTGCTGAGTTGTTATGCTGCAGGATAATTAGTATGCTGAAAGGGAATGGGATCAACATTAGTAACATGGTTGATGGATGATGTAGGTTCCACTTGCCACAACTAGCTCAAGTGATGCGCCCGAGGCAGTAGCAGCACAATAAGTAGCCCCCAGTATATGTGGAGAAAAGAAGAAGTTGGCCACTAATTCTTCTCCATCTGCCCCTTCTCCAAAATCATGGCTGTGTTATTAGAATATACATTTTTCCTTGAAAGCAGGAACTGTGGCTATTATCAGCAACTGCAATGTGCACATGTGCATATGTGGTCAGTGCACCAAACAGTGTGCAATGGGTTGAGACAAACTGCCACATCCTAACATTAACAGAGGGGCTATCATTTGGTGGGTGAGGTAATGATGAACAAGCTGTATTGGCAGAAGGTATAGTTACCCTAGAGGAAGCAGGTGATGGTGATGGAGAGCAGGTTGTTTCACTCATCATGAAACTTCCAGTCTCTGCCTGGGTTTCTCTATTCTTCCTCCTCTTTGATCTCCGCCTCACCTCTTGTTGCCTTTCTGGAGAGTCAAGGGGTACAGCAACAGTGGTGCCTGATTTCTATGATGGATGTTTGTCTTTAACATGTTTGACATAAATTTCATTGTGTCTGATTTTCATATGTGATATCTGGGTGGTTGTGACAAGGTGCATTCCCTCCTTTCCCCTTCTCATTGACATGTCACAAATTGTGCACAGTGCCGTTGGTGATGACTGTACTGTGCCTGCCCCAAGAGAAAAGTAGTCCCACACCCATGACTTCAGGGGTTGGGGAAAAGGTGGAGAAGAATAGCCTCTTTCTTCTTCTCCTTCACATTCCCCTTCATTGTCTGTGGCAGAGGATGGTGTTGCTGCTGTTGTTGCTACTGCCTCAGAATCAGCACTGTAACTAGGACCAGGAGTATTGCTGCTGCTGGCAAGTGGAACCTGTCCTAGTCCTGCATCGCTTGTTGACCCCATTCCCACTGTGCCCACAGTGGTCTGTGGCACACTAGCTTGCTCCTCAGCATCCAGCTGACTTTGCAACTCAGCAGCATCAGGAATTAGAGCAGTTGCAAATTCCACAAATTCCAAAAGCTGATTGCTAGTGGTGGTGGTGGTGGTGATTCCTGTCTTCATCCCTGTCTCCCATTCTGTCTCAATGTCTCTTCAACCCACCTTCTCCACCATCATCATCACCACCACTACCACTAGTCCCTACGTGCTGCTGCTGTATTACAGAGATATCATTGCTGGTTAGAGGAGGTGACAAGCAATGTGACAGAGGGTGCCCTAATGTCACACTTGGCATTTCTTTTGACCTGAAGAAGGCAGACTGGCATCAGTAGCAGCAGACACAGGCAGCTGATCTGTGCTCTAACTGGTGGTTGTGGTATTAATTCTGTGCCTACTGTCCCCCAACACCAGTTCTGGCCTCCTCAGAATCATATTCCACTTGGACACTGTAGTGAAGGGAAGGGGAGAACTACCAGAGCCAGAGGAATGGTGTGGGCTCCCTTGACTGCTAGTCTGGACACTCTCATATGCTTCCCCTACCAGTCCCCTAACACTAATCCCACCGACTGCTTCACGGTTATTGTTACTACTACTTCTAACACCAACCACATCAAGTTCAGCCCCAGAGTCTTCCTCCTCACAATCACTAGTAATATGATGATTACCCCCTCCTTCACTCCTAACAATAACAAGCTGATGGACCTTCTTAGTAGTAATAGTACTAGCAGTGGTGGCACTGCATGGGGATGGCAAGTGTGACTTAGAGTTCTCAGCTGTCACACTTGGCATCATCTTCTCCTTCCCCCTCTCCTGAGTATTACAAGACACGCTACCAGCAGGTTCAGCACTGGTGTCAGCAGGGGCAGCACTTCTGACAGCAGGCACAGCACTAGTGGTAGCAGTTCAGCAATTGTAGCAGCAGGAGCATCACATCTGGCAGCAGGCACAGCTGACCTGTGCTGCTTTCACTACTACTAGCCTTTTCTCCCTCCATTCCCATTAAATACCCCAAGATCTCTTTGGGTGATTTAGGGAAACTGGCCAGCACTGGTTCAGTTGTGCTCATTTCCTCCTTCTCCTTAGACTCAGTGGACACATAAGGGTCTTTCCAGTTCCTCCTCTGATTATTTTTAAAACTGCTCATAGTGATTGCAGTCATTACGAACCTCTCCTGCCTCAATTTTGCCTCAAGATTACAGCAGAACAGCACAGCATGTCTACCCCGCTCTGTAGCTGCTTCTATTGTGTTTGACTTCCACAAATATGTCATGTTTTTTAGCAAAAAGGTGAAAACCACATAAATCAATGGGTGGAAACTTTCTAGCCATTGAACAAATGGCGAACAATTTTGGTCAATGGCCGAAAAAATGAAAAAATTTTAATAGCTGGTTTTAAAGCAGATTTTCCTGTGAAAAGGCAGACAACAACATATTTTTTGCAGAATTTTTCAAGGTAACACGGTGAGAGCTTTTGCCCACTCCTACTCAGGCCACACAAATTGGTCAGGTATTAAGTATATGACAGATTAAGCACTGAGAAATCACAATAACTGAGCCATGGATTATCCACTTGCTAAAGAGCAGGAATATCTTGAAAACTTGCACTGCTGGTTTATCCTGAGGATATAAGTCTAGATGTTCACAGTTAATAAATTATTATGGTGATAGACAGATGCTTTGATAGGAGGAAAAGTATAATATGTAGCTTAGCCTTGAGGTTTATGGATTTATGCAATTATAACTTGGATATTTGTTGGAGACATAGTACAATTATAACTTCAATATGTTTTAGGGGCGCTTATGATTTGAACCTTTTTTTTTAATTGTTGTCATTTTAAAGATATCACAACTGGAAGAAAGAAGATAATAAAATTATGAAAAAAGATAAGTAGAGGAAAAATGAAGATACGAAGAAGATGGCAGATAGAAGATTTCAAAAGAAGACTGACAGTGGATGACCAGGGTGCTGAAAACTACGCTGGACATCAGACTTACAGGTAAGTGTTTATTGTAATGAGATGGTGTTAGCTATAGGGGATTAACCCTGTGATTTTCAGTGGGGTATGCAATGCTCTTCAATATTTGCATACTCCACTGGCACTCTTAGGTTTAATATTCTTTCTTCTTACTCACATTTTTAGTTACTTGGATGTTTTGATATGGGCCTGACACCACCTTAGCATATGCTTCGGGATGGAATCTCTTCAGATGCCAACTGATGCCCTGCTTGCAATTCTCCTCCACCACAACTGCCATGTGTGGTCAGTGCACCACACAGTGTGCAATGGGTGGACACATATTGCCATAGCCTAACATCTACAGAGTGGCTATCATTTAGCGGGGAAGGTAAAGATGAACTACATGGATTGGCAGAAGATATAGTTACCCTAGAGGAAGAAGGTTATGGCGAGCTAGTTGTTTCTATTGTCATGAAACTTCCAGTCTCTGCCTGGGTTTCTCTATTCTTCCTCCTCTTTGATCTCTGCCTCACCTCTTGTTACCTTTCTGGAGAGTCAAGGGGTACAGAAACAGCGGTGCTTGATTTCTGTGTTGGATGTTTGGCTTTAAAATGTTTGACATAAATGTCATGGTGTCTGTGTTTCATATGTGTTATCAGTGGGGTTGTGCCAAGGTATTTTCCCTCCTTTTCCCTTCTCACTGACTTGTCACAAATTGCGCACAGTGCCATTGGTGATGACTGCACTGTGCCTGCCCCAATAGAGAAAAATAGGCCCACACCTATGAATTCAGGGGATAGGGATAGGGAACAGGGGGAGAAGAATATCCTCTTTCTTCTTGATCTCCACATTCTCCTTCAATGTCTGGGTCAGAGGATGATGTTGCTGCTGTTGCTATTACAGCCTCAGAATCAGCACTGCAACTATGACCAGGAGTATTGTTGCTGCTGGCAAGTGGAACCTGTCTTAGTCCTGCATCACTTGTTGACCCCGTTCCCACTGTGTCCACATTGGTCTTTGGCACACTAGCCTGCTTCTCAGCATCCTGCTTCCCTTGTAACTCAGCAGCAGGAATTAGAGCAGTTTCAAATTCTGAAAGCTCACTGCTGGTGGTGGTGGTGATGTCCATCCTCATCCTTGTCTCCCCTTCTTTCTCAGTCTGGGCTAAAAAGGTCATCAATGCATCTTCCACCCCAGCTTCTCCACCATCATCATCATCATCACCACCACTAATCCCTATGTGCTGCTGCTCTATTACAGACATCTCACTGCTGGTTAGAGAAGCTGACGAGCAATGTGACGGAGGGTCCCTAATGTCACAATTGCCATTTCTTGGTGACATGAAGAAGGCAGACTGGCAGCAGTAGCATCAGGTACAGACAACTGATCTGTGCTCCTGGTGGTGCTGTTATTATTATTTCTCCGCCTGTTATCCACCACCAGTTCTTGCTTCTTCAGGATAATGTTCCACCTGGATACTGTCATGAAGGGAAGGGGACTCCCAGGGCCAGAGGAATGGTGTGGGCTCCCTTGACAGCTAGTCTGGACACTCTCAAATGTTTCCTCTACCACTCCCCTTCATCATTACTGTTACTACTACTAACACCAACCACATCAAGTTCAGCCCCAGAGTCTTCCTCCTCACAGTCACAAGTAATATGATAATTACTCCCTCCTTCACTCCTAACAATATCAAGCTGCTGGACCTTCTTAGTAGTAGTAGTACTAGCACTGGTGGAACTGCTTGGGATGGCAAGTGTTACTTAGGGTCCCCTGCTTTCCTCACTTGGCATCATCTTTTCCTCCCCCCCCTCTGAGTAATACAAGATACACTAGCAGCAGGTTCAACACTGCCGGCAGCAGGTACAACACTGGTTGTAGCAGGTTCAGCTCTGACAGCAGGCACAGGCACAGCACTGGTTGCAGCAGGGGCAGCATGTCTGACAGCAGGCACGGTACTAGTGGCAACAGGTTCAGCGCTGGCAGCAGGCACAGTGCTGGTGGAAGCAGGGGCAGTACATCTGACAGCAGGCATAGTACCGATGACAGCAGATTCAGCACTGGCAGCAGGCACAGCACTGTTGGCAGCAGGGGCAGCACATCTAATAGCAGGCATAGTACTGGTGGCAGCAGTTTCAGCACTGGCAGCAGGCAAAACACTGGTGGAAGCAGGGGCAGCACTGGCAGCAGGTGCAGCATGTCTGACAGCAGGCACAGCACTAGTGGCAGAAGGGGCAGCACGTCTGACAACAGGCACAGCACTGGTGGCAGCAGTAGCAGGGGCAGCACATCTGACAGCAGGCACAGCACTAGTAGCAGCAGGGGCAGCACGTACGGCAGCAGGTACAGCAATGGTGGCAGCAGGGGCACCACGTCTGGCAGTAGGCACAGGCAGCTGTCCCATCCTGCTCTCTCTACTACCCTTTTCTTCCTCCCTTGGCTTTAATTTCCCCAAAATCTCTGGGGTGATAAAAGGGGACTGGACATCACTGGTTCTGTAGTGCTCATTTCCTCCTCAGACTCAGTGGACAAATAAGGGTTCTTCCAGTTCCTCCTTTTATTATTTTTAAACTTTCTCATAGTGATAGCAGGCACTATGAGCCTCTCCTGCCTCAACTTTCCAAACAAATCACAGCAGAACAGCACAACATGTCTACCGCGCTCTGTAGTTGCTTCTGTTGTATTCCAACTTCTGGAATACTTCACGTTTTTATAGCAAGAAGGTGAAAAACAGGTAAATCAGTGGGTGGAAACTTTCTAGCCATTAAAAAAATGGCAACCTACACTAAGATTTTAATCACAGGTTTTAAAGCAGATTTTCCCGTGAAACAACAGACAACAACGTGGTTTTCATGGAATTTCACACCGGAACACGGCGAAAGCTTTCGCCCACCCCTAGCTCCAATTAATCTTCATAGTATTTGGACCATTGAGAGTGTTATTTCAATGCTGCCAGAGTTGTAATTCAAGAGTAATTGAATGATTAAGTATCCCCCTCCTGCCCCTTTTACCTATTCTAAGCCACCTCCCCTCAGATGTGGAATCTGGTCACTTGACCAGATAGGTCACAGTGAGGAACACTCTTTTTACTGTTAGCATAAGGAAAACCCTGCTCCCCTTGACAGGTTTTTAAGGTTTTTCCTTATACTTACTGATGATTGTGCCTCTCTGTCATCTGTCAGGACAGGCTTGCTGCTCTGAGGTGAGCAGTGTTACATCAGTAAAAGGGGTGGGAGGGGGATACTTTATCATTCAATTACTCTTGATTGTCATCTCTGACAGTATTGAAATAACACTCTCCATGGCCCAAATATTATGAAGATTAATTGGAGCAGCTTTTATTGTGAAACATTACTATCCCTTTAAGAAAATCAATCCTGTAGTATAAGGCACTTAATAAAGACAAAAATGTCATATAAATAAATTTTATTCACAAATTATACTATCATAAACAAATTGTGTGGCAAAACAAGGATATAAAAACACAACACTAACAGGGGTATAAACTGATATTTGTAAAATTTGCATATGTCATGAATGATCATGATCAATGATATTGAGCAGTCTGGTAATAAGATCAGTAAAACTAAGTTTTGGGTATATAATAGTTAAAACACGTTATGCCATTTAAACTACTGATTTTCTTATACTACTGTGTGAACAGGGTCATTTGCAGAATGTGTTTCATACTTAGCACTGGTGTGTAGTGTCTAAGATTGTGTATTTTTTTTTTCTATGCTGGTTTGATTGTCCACCTGATTATGGCCCTTGGACCATGTATTTCACCCCTGATTCTGTATTGCCTGCCCAGACCTCTGCCTGTCTCCCATTTGCACACCTCAGCTGCCAACTCTGACCATGAACTGTCTGATTACTATTTTGCCTACTTCTCTTACTACTGCAATTCTGGATTGTTGCTGAACCCGGTCTTTCTATTTTTCCTCCAGCTAAATAAAGTACTGTAACTGCCCCTGAGTACCAAATTCTTCCTCTTGTTTGCTACTTCTTTTCTGGGGTAGCTAAGCATCTATATATTAATAGCTTTCCTGCAGAGTCTCTCCTCTACATTGTTAGTTTCAGACAGCTTACATTTACCTATAACTACATGTGTTTTCGCTCACTGACAGCATCTATTATAAGGAAAAACATATACTACTGTATGGCCAAATTAGGAATAAATTCTATGGATCCCTGGACAAACATCTTCAAAAGACATTCACCTGAAATACTATGTAGTGACCCCTGTCATTTTTTGATCTTCTAATTGCCTTATATTTAATAGTAGAATCATGTTAATAAGCAGTGTGTTAATTTTAAAGAAACCATTAGACTATAAGCTATATTTACAAAGAAGATATGCTTGCCTTGCATGTTTTCTCATAAAGGAAACTATTCAAAATTAATCTGGGAGTATGTTTCTTTCCTGGCTTAGCGTACTCTTGCTCATGCTGTAATGGGCTATACCTAGGCATGGGCAAAAATTTTTGAGTCAAACCAACATATGCAAAAAATGGCACTTCCCACCTAGCAGGAAATTTCTAGCGAAAAGTGCAGTTTTTTTTCTTTTTTTGCCTAGCTTATTGCATTGAAATCACTGGGAAGACTGAATTTACACACAATGTAATTTTATTTCCCACAGGAATGGTATAAAAGGGGTCTGAGGGTGCCTGTGTTGGTGGAATCTGGGGAAAGAATAAGTTGAACAAGTGTTTTTTTTTTTGTGGGGTTGTTGAAAGGGATTGAGGGTACAGTTAATAAAAAGAAAAAAATAAATAAATCATAAAAAATTGGTATGCAATGTGACAGGGTAAAGGACCCCCCTGATGTCAGCTGTCACTGAGGTACACTGATACTTGACGGGATAGAGTATTTTGTATAGGATGATTTGTAGGACTTACACTTGTTGTAAGAGAACTAAACCCTGGGAAAACATTGATTTGAAGGACTTAGGCTTCAATTCAATTGTGGCAGCTAAAACAGTCAGTAGGGCAAAAATGGCTAACGACCTGTTAGCAAAATATGCTAACCATGCCATTCAATTGTCCTACCAACTGAAACCACAACGAACAGCGGGACACAGAAACAGACTTGGCCCAAATGTCCATTGTGTATTTTAAGTTCCCAAAACCCAATGAAATAGAGTGAGTAACAGGAGCATCAAAGGAAAATGGCTAAAACTCAGAGCACTATGCACTGAGCATGAGCTCAACACACAGTCACCCTCCCAAACAATAACCCTACACTACCCATAACAGTGAAGTGCAACAATACTACCCCTCACACTAGCCTAACACCCAGATCTGTATAAAACTTACCTGTCATCCACTGTCCATCTTCTTCTGTCTTCCTTCTTTTTTTTCTATAACCTTCTTCTTCTATCTTGCTTCATTCCATCTTCTTTATTTTTCTGTTCCATCTTCTTTCTTCTATCTTCCATTCATAGTCCTGTAAAATAAAGAAAGTATTAATGATGTGCCACAAAAAAGAACTTGCAGATATGTTCATGGTTTAACATCTTGAGTGCCAGAGGGGTATGCAACACATAGCAGAGCAATGCATTGTATACCTGCCTGGCACTCAAAGCGTTAGGTATTCCACATATGTGCAAGTGAGGGGTTTAGTATGTTTGGTTCTAGGTCAACTGTGGGACAAGGCTGGGGACCAGAATTATGTGTTGTTCTATGCCTATCAGGGAAGTGGGTCAAGGCTAGGGGTAAGTATGTATGGTTCTATGGCTACAAAGGCAGTGGGACAAGGCTGGGGTACAGTATACTGGTTCTGGTGCAATGGAACAAGGCTGGGGGTTGTGATGAAAAAAAGCAGAAGAAACATTCCCAAAGATGAACATTTAAAGTTTTCTCACTTTTCTCTTTTTGGACAAAGATTTTCACCCAGCCCTAATTACCAACATGCCTAATTATGAGCAAGGTCAAGCACCTTCCCATTATTGGAGGGTCATTGTCTTTTAGGTCCTCTCTTGTGCTTATCAAACAAAATGTATTGGTATGTTTCTTTACTTACCAACATTATATTATAATAGTTTAACTATGCAGCTCTTGTTTGATTTGCTTGATTAACTGCAATTCAGCAAATTTTAAATACATGGTTAATGTGTGCACTGGAAGTTCATTTTAATCTAAAGTGTCTTACAAATATTGTAGCGTATATTACTTATTGTGTGAATATAACCGAGATACAGTAACTTCAATTCTTGTGTAATAAATTGATGGCAAATGAGAATAAAACTACCAGAAAATGTAATTTATTTTTCTTAAACTTTCAGTAGCTCATTTGAGAGTTTGTATCACAACATAAAAAGCTGCCTGAACATATCTTCAAAGGAGTGCAAAATACTAAGCAAAAGCAAGGTCTCAAAATTGATTTAATTAATTGTTTAATACCTCACAGTATGAAATGCAATCCATTTGTTCCAATTTAGAATTCCTCATTAACTTAAATAAACAACTGTAAGGTCTCGAAAGAACATACATTCAGAATGATTTAAGCTAAAGCAATCAGATTTCCACCATATAATTTACTATTGTAGTAAAACTAATGATATTTCAATTATCCACATGAAGCTAAACTGTCTCTATGATATATTGTAATTGGTATTTCCACTCGAAATAAATTAATGGCAAGAGTGAACAGGGTAATTTTGTAAAGGATCTGAAAAAAATCTGCCATTTTGAGAGCATCAGTGAGCACATGACGTTTTTACTTAGTATGACTTAGTGCCTGTTTTAACAATGTTTACTTTAAATGAAAATAAGCAACATTAAACTAGGAATGTCAGTCTCTACTATGTGAAGGAAGAACATCAAAGTGACTCTTGTAAGTAAAACAAATCATATTTATAATGTTATTATTACACAAATAAAATATTAATATATTATCAGTATTTTTCCTTTATTTGTGCTCGTCTTCTTTTGATGAAGTAACAAATTATAATGTAAAAAGTTATGATAGCCTGGTAAAACCTGTAATTTTCATAGAGCGGCCCCCCCAAAAAAATTGGGCTAAATATAACCATATAATCCTCTCCATTTCTCTTTGTGTGAGCCAGGAATGAGAATCTGCATTCCTCCAACTCCTGTTGGACTATAACAATCATTACCCACAACTGGCCAACAAGTGTATGAAGATAATAGGAATTTTAGTTCATCAACAGCTGAAAGAAAGCAGGTTCTTCCCACCCCAGCTGTATAGTAATTTGCCAAACAGGAACAAACATTATTCGGATGCTATAGTTTGACATGAATCAAGGGGTTTCCGGGAAACTGGCAATCCCATCTCAGTTTGCCCTTGGATAGGTCACAGACCTAAAATGAAATGTTTAAAATGAAATGTTTAAAGTCACAGTCTTAGAAATAGTTTAGTATATGGGTAATCAACCTGTAAGCTGTTGTTGGGCTACAATTCTCATAATTTTCTAGTCATTGGCTGGATGAAAGGATGTGAGTTCTAGTTCAACATCATCCATGACATCACAAGCTACCCATCTCTCTTCTGGTTGGTACTATGAAGAGGAATCTTCTAATCATTGTCAAGATGATGAAACTTTACTGATTCTGAGAATTCTGAAACCATCATCTCGTTTTTAGGCACACCAATCTAAAGGTTTTCATAAGTAGTGATGAAGGTTATCAATAGAATGTTTGAAAATCAACATAGGACAAATGGAATCTAAAAAGTCTTATTTTTATCAAAGAAGCAGATAAAGGTGGAAGCACAGTTTTGCAGGTTACTTGATGGAGGCAAATCGGAAACTCAGTGACACCATATTTTACCACTGTTTACCACTGTTTATCTAGCAATCCCATGCTGACATTCCAGATGGAATATGAAATGTTGATTAAGTGGGCTGTAGATGAATGAATTCTAAATAAACAAGAGCATAATTTTATGATCACAAATATCCATATTTTCTCATTTATTATCATATTCCAAAATTCCTGAAAGATCTCAAAAATCTACAAGGCAGGCCTATCATATTTTGGGATTGACCAAATGACAAGTAATCTTTCCCAATTCATGGATTACTTCCAACAACTATATGTCCAACAACTCCAGTCCTTTACTCGAAATACTACATATGTGTTTCAAAAAGTAATAGATATTACATGGCAAGAGAATCTATGGTGAATGACCTGTAATGTTTCTATATACAGTCATTGCACATGATAAAAGACAAGCAGCGCTAGAATGCCATGTAAGTAAGTTTAGCAATATGTTCAAGATTCAAAAGCACTTTATTATTCAAGCAATTCAATTCATTTGGTTTAACAAGTAACAATATTTACAAGCATTATTTTCAAGCAATGAAATAATTTTAGTTTAATGCTCAACAATATTTACAAAGCATGTCATAACTATGGGAACAAGGCGTGCTATTTATGGGTTTCTGGGAAGATCACTTTCTTTATCAGAAATATGGGGGAACCTTTTCTCTATGTTTGGTTCAATGATGATTTATTTATCATTAGGAGAGGTGAATAGTCATCTCTACAGTCTCTGGAGGTGGAGTTCTGGGTATTAGATTTAAAATCCATTTCAGTAATGAGTCAATTACATTTCTTAATTTAGATCTAAGCACCAAGGAAAAGAAGATAGTGACCAAAACATACTATAAAATTGTGGATCCTAAAAACTACAATAGTGTGCAAAAAATGCTGCAAAGTAAGAATGCTTTTAAAATAGACATGTTCGTAGTTTATATTTATCAAGTAACAAAATGCATAGTGAGTGAACACAAGAAACATTTTAATCAAATCAATATTTGGTGTAACCACCCTTTGCCTTAAAAACAGCATATATTCTTCTAAGAACACTTTACAAAGTCAGGGATTTTCTAGGCACATAGTCAGAAGTAAGATTAAACAATTATACCAAACAGTTGCTAATGATCATCAATTTAATTTGTAAGTTGAAACACTATCATTAACTGAAACAGAAACAGCTATGTAACATAGTTACATAGTAATTTAGGTTGAAAAAGACTTGCGTCCATCTAGTTCAACCCTTTTTCTATTCCTGTTTACCATCGTTGATCCTAAAGAAGGCAAAAAAAAACCCTTAATATAGTAATTTCAAATTCTACCCTGAATGGGGAAAAAATACCTTCTTGATTCCAAATGGCAATCAGATTTCTCCTTGGATCCACAAGCCCTAAATAAATATTAATCCCAATACTAACGTACATATCCTTCTATGTTATGCTCTTTTAAATAAGTATCCAGGCCCTTTTTAAAGGCATCTAATGTATTCGATAGCACCACCTCCTCAGGCAGTGAATTCCATACTTTTACTGTCCTTACTGTAACCCTTCCGTTGTTGTAGATTAAATCTCCATTCCTCAAGTCTAAGTGGGTGGCCCCTTGTTCTTTGTACTGTTCTTTTAATGAACAGGTCTTTGGAGAGCCCTTTGTATGGGCCCTGAACATATTTATATAGTGCTATCATATCCCCTCTAAGATGCCGTTTTTCTAGTTTGTACAAGTTTAACTTTTCTAGCCTTTCTTCATAACTAAAACTTTCCATTCCCCTTACTAGTTTTGTAGCCCTCCTCTGAACTCTCTCTAGTTCCATAATGTCCCTTTTCAGAAAGGGCACCCAGAATTGAACAGCATATTCTAGGTGGGGGCTTACCATGGATCTGTAAAGAGGCATAATAATATCTTCCTCCCTTGAGTCAATACCCCTTTTAATACATGCCAATATCGTATTGGCCTTTGCAGCTACCAGCTGGCACTGCATGCTACTGCTAAGTCTATTGTCTACCATTACTCCCAAATCCTTTTCATTAGTAGATTTCCCCAGAGAAACACCATTTAAGCTATATGTTGCATTTTTATTATTATACCCAAAATGCATAACTACACTTGTCTACATTGAATCTCATTTGCCATTTGCCTGCCCCAGAGCTTTGTCTACCTTAACACCATTCAATCGTTTTAACACTTTTTCTTGTGTTAGCCAGTCCCATGCTTGCTGTGACTGTTCTGTAAAAGTAGTTTGCAGATTCTTGTCCATTGCATCTTCCTTGGTAAAAACAGAAGGAAATAAATTATTTAAAATATCTGCTTTCTCTCTGTCCCCCTTGACCATCTCACCCGTTTCAGATAACAAGGACCCAACATTATCAGACTTTAATTTTTTGCCATTAATGTATTTAAATAATTTTTTGGGGTTACTCTTGCTGTCCTTAGCAATATTTTTTTTTTCTCCAGTCTAGCTAATTTAATAGCCTTTTTACAGGTGTTGTTGGCATTTTTGTATTCTGCAAATGCCTCTGCTGATCCCTCAGCTTTATGTAGGAGGAATAAAACTGGGTGAGGAATAGCCAAACTCAGCACAGCAACAAGGCACAAGGTAGTTATACGGCATCAGCAAGTTCTCTCCCAGGCAGAAATTGTGGGGTAGGAAGGGGTTTCCAGATGTGCTGTCCAAGAAGCACAATGGAACGAGGAACTTTGAGGACAGTAGACGCAGTGATCAGTCAAGAAAACTTAGTGCAACAGATGAAAGACACATTACACTTACTTTCTTTCACAATTGAAAGATGTCCAGCAGTGCTATAAGCTCAGAATTGTAAAACAGTGGGACCCTGATACACCCATCTGCTATCTTCAGAAGTCTTGTCAGAAGTGATCTTCATGGAAAACATGCAGCCAAAAAGCCATACCTGCAAATGGAGTTGGGTATTTGTTCAGAATTAATGGTCTCGTCAATGCTGAGAAGTACAGGCAGATACTTATCCATCATGAAATACCATAAGGGAGGCATCTGCTTGGCCCTAAATTTATTTAGCAGCATGGCCCCAAGCATACAGCCAAAGTAATTAAGAACTTTTTTCCGGGTAAAGAAGAACAAGGAGTCCTGGAAGTGATAGTATGGCCCCCACAGAGCCCTGATTTCAAAATCATCGAGTCCGTCTTTCATGAAGAGAGAGAAGCAACTGAGGCTGCCTAAATACACAGAAGAGCTGTGGTTAGTTCTCCAAGATGTTTGGAACAACCTACCTGCCTAGTTCCTTAAAAATCTGTGTGCAAGTGAATTGCACATTGTTTTGAAGGCAAAGGGGCGCTCACACCAAATATTGATTTGATTTATATTTTTCTTCTGTTCACTCACTATGCATTTGTTAATTAATAAAAATAAACTATTACCATGTCTATTTTTGAAAGCATTCTTACTTTACAGCATTTATAAATCTTTTGCACATTACTATATAGCAAGTATCCATCATCTAAGATGAGGAAAAAAATTAAATACACAAACTTAATTTGCACATTTGCTACTTATATTAATAAAAGGACAATTAGTTTTAAAATTGTTTAAAGGGATAGTAATGTTTCAAAATAAAAGCAGCTCCAATTAATATTCATAGTATTTGGGCCATGGAGAGTTTTATTTCAATACTGCCAGAGTTGTAGTTAAAGAGTAATTGAATAATAAAATATCCCCCTCCCACCCCTTTAACTGATGTAATACTACTCACCTCAGAATAGAAAGGTGGTGTCTAGATGGCTTTCAGAGAGGGACAATCTTCAATTAACATAAGGGAAAAACCTGTCAAGGGGGGCAGGGTTTTCATTGTTCTCACAGTAAGAAGATTGTCCCTTGCTATAAGCTGTCTGGTCTTAAGACCAGATTCCACATCTGAGGGGAGGTGGCTTACACTAGGTAAAAAGGGCGGGAGGGGGATACTTTCTCATTTAATTACTCTTGAACTACAACTCTGACAGTATTGAAATAACACTCTCCATGTGTTAGGGACCAGGAACCAGACAGGACACAAAAAGGTAAAATGCAATAAACCTTTATTAGTGCAACAAAAACAGAAGCATGATCCAAGAGCATAAACCAAAAGACACACCCCGGGTCAGGAACCAAGACAGGTATTCAGCCGAGCTGGAGTCAGGAAACCAGAAGTCTGCAATGTCAGGAACAAGCCAAGGGTTAGAAGCACAGAAGTCAGCGAAGTCTGGAACAAGCCAAAGGGTCTGGATCACATCAAACAGCAGCGCAAGAAAATCCACAGCAACCAGCAGCAACAGGTCAGCAAACAAATACAAGGACAATGGAGAAGTGAGCCAAGCTGCTTTAAATACCCTGGGAGGGTTAAGTATACAGGACAATGAAACCTAACGCACTCTGCTCAATGGAACACTAAATGATCACAATTATTTATAGAATCCCAATGAGAACTCAGGGTGCTACAGGGGAAGATAGTGTATATAAAACAAGAAAAGAAAGAAACCCTGCTGTACTAGCACTCCAGATATATCATCATATTGGGACTATTGATCATAACATAAACCCTCTCACGATAATAAAGAGAAAAAATTAAAACATAACTTTTATTACAAAACTAAAAATTCGGGCTGGAATTATAAAATAATCACTTAAATGGTCAAAATGTGCAGATCTAGTATGTGGTATAATACACACAACAACCAGATCCGCACATTGAATCTCCAAATACAGCCTCAGTGTATAACTAACAAAATATATATGTATACACCGGGACTGGAACAAAAAATCTATCAATCTGCATTCTTAAGTTAACACAATGAATCGAATTGATTCTCGATCAGTGTACTATCTAGCTGCTACCGATATAGGCAGAATCACAAACTAATCTAATATTAGTACTAGATTCCTCACAGCCTATTTAAAAAGATTATCTAAATGCCAGGTTGAATGCCGGGACTTATCCGACTTACCAAGTAAGTATTGTAAATACTAGACAGTCTAAATAACACAAAAGGCTATTGACTATCTATCTAATGTTTGAAGAAATATGTATATATACCGGGGCTGATCCGGCTTGCCATCTCACTACCTGGATACAATGTATCTAATTTTCGAAGCTGTTCCAGTCTGTCAGTTACAGGATAAATACCGGGGCTGATCCGGCTTGCCGTTTAGCTGACTGGTTGTACTGAAACTAAATACCAGAGCTAAACCGACTTCCCAAGGAATACTATCTATAAAATATATGTATATATACCGGGGCTGATCCGGCTTGCCATCTCACTACCTGACTACAATGTGTCTAATTTGCGGAGCTATTCCAGTCTGTCAGTTACAAAATGAGTACCGGGGCTGATCCGGCTTGCCGTCTAATTGGCTGGTTGTACTGAAATTGAATACCGGGGCTATTCCGGCTTATCAAGGAATACAGAGTAATAGAGAACAAAGGCAAAAAGTGCCTAGACTGCCCTTCCAAACTGTCAGCTTAAAGATAAGTACCGGGGCTGATCCGGCTTGCCATCTAACTGCCTGGTTGCGCTAAAGCTAGATACCGGGGCTATTCCGGCTTGCCAAAGAATGCAGATGAATTTTTTGTTTTAGGAGATGAAAGCAACAAATGCCTAAACTGCCTGACGTACGTTTCGCTGCTAAAGCTTTCTCAAAGGCATAATGTCAAACGCCGCGCTATTTCACGGCTAATATTTAAAGGAAACCAAGCCCAACCCCAAAAGTAGGTGGGTTCATTTTAATTGGACAACTAATCCGTTCGTCTCAAGATTCAAATGATACAAAGTATGGCAATATCGTGCCAAGCTTTGATCAATGTAAAACAAATACCATATAAGTGACAAATATAATGAGTTGCAAAAGATTAACAACTCACATAAGACAAAAAGGGACACTCGAACTAGTGTTATCATTATAGGTTATAAACCTGAATATTCCAAAAGTGAATAAAAAAGCAAAAGATTGTATTTGTATAGGTATACATCTCTACATTCAAAAAGGATTTATAGATTAATGCTTAAATTCCACTCTTCATTTAGACCTTGAGGGGACAGTGTATTTAAGAGAAAAATCCATCGATTCTCGTGTTGCAATAACAATCTATCCATATCACCTCCTCTGATGCCCAGAGTGATTTTCTCTATCGCCCACGCCTTGAGACCCTTTGGATTGGCATTGTGGTTGTGCAAAAAATGTTTTGCAACTGAGGACATCTTTTTTGCAAGGATCTTGCTATCTTGTGGTCCTCTCAGAATATTATGTACATGTTCTCTGATCCTGGTAGTTAATTTACGTTTAGTCTTGCCAACATATAGAAGTTCACAAGGACACTTAAGGCAATATATAACCCCAACTGTCTGGCAGGTAATGAAGTCATTAATCTGATGTTTTTTACCAAATCTGTCTGTGATAGTTTGGACTTTAATCATGTGTTGGCATCCAACACAGTGTCCACAAGGAAAAAAGCCTTTTGCTATAGGATTTTGGTGGCAACTTAAATGGCTGTGTACCAACCTATCCTTAAAGTTAGGTGCTCTTCGACATGTCATAGATACATTTTCATTCAATACTTGTTTAAGATCTGGATCAGTCAACAAGATATGCCAATGTCTTGACAAAATAGTTCGAATGTTGTTCCAATAACAATTGTATGTAGAGATAAAACGTATGTTACAATCTTCAATCACATCCTTTGAATGATGTAATAGGTATGGTCTTGAAGTGTATAATGCTCTTTTATAAGCTTTTTTAACACATGACCTACTATATCCTCTAGCAATGAAACGATCAGATAATTCAATGCTCTGACTCTTATATACAGCCACTGTGCTGCAATTGCGTCTTAATCTCAAAAATTCGCCAATTGGTATATTCTTTTTCATGGACTGAGGATGATGACTACCAAAATGCAATACGCTATTAGTCGCAGTTGGTTTGCGAAAGAGATCACTCTGTAGGATATTATTTTGATCACGTTTGATCACAATATCCAAAAAGTTGACCTTGGTCATATCATATTCCAAAGTCAATTTTAAACACATGTTATTATTGTTTAAAATCACAATAAATTCCTCCAGCTGCGATACTGGTCCATCCCATAAGATGAAAAGATCATCTATGTACCGCAGCCATAATAAAATTTGATTAGTGAATTTCTGATTGTGATCTGAAAATACTATTGTCTCCTCCCACCACCCAAGATATAAATTGGCATACGATGGGGCACAGGAACTCCCCATCGCTGTACCACGGGTTTGTAGGTAAAATTTGTCTTTAAATACAAAATAATTCTTGTTCAGGACAAAAGACAATAGTTTAATCAGAAAATCTCTTCTCTCTCTTTCAATAGCAGAATCACGTGAAAGAAAGTATTCTATCGCATTCAGTCCATTTTCATGAATCATTGACGTGTAAAGCGATTCAACATCGCATGTAGCAAGTATAGTATTGGTATTAATTGGAAGACTGTCAATTTTACTCAAAATATCGGTAGTATCCTGAATATAGGAATTTAAATTGACAACATAAGGTCTCAAAATGTAATCCAAAAATTTACTTGCATTCTCTGAAAGACACCCATTCCCTGATATTATTGGTCGACCAGGGGGATTGTCAGCATTTTTATGAATTTTGGGTAATAAATATAATGTAGGTACACGAGGGTATGTAACCTGGAGAAACTCAAATTCTTTTTTAGAAATGATACCCTGACTTGATGCATTTGTAATCAAGTGAGTATATGTCTGAAGAATATCCTCCGTGGGATTGCCAAAAAGTTTCTTATAGCAATCACCATCATTCAATTGTCTCATGGCCTCAGTTATATACATCTCAAGGGGCCAGATGACAATATTGCCACCTTTATCTGATGGTTTGATAAGGACATCTTCCCATTGCATTATTTCTTCTAAAGCAAGATGCTCTGATTTTGACATATTTCTATTAGTAATAAAGTCAGGTAAATGTATAAATTCCTCTGACACAAGTTTACTAAATAGTTGTACAGCTGGACATATATGTGCAGATGGGGTAAATGTTGATTTCCTTTTAGGAGCATCAGGTAATCTATATGTGGTAGATACCCTATTTTCTCTTAGGAGATCTTCTAGATTGATAAGATTTATTTCATCAATCTCCTGTGACATTTTGATTTCAGTTCCATGTGGAAGTGGATCTGAGGGATTCATAGCGAAGAATTTTTTCAGGAGTAATTTACGGGTAAACGCATGAAGATCTACTATGATGTTAAATTTATCGATCTTATATGTTGGAGAGAAATTAAGACCTTTTGACAGGACTTGAGAATGTATTTCAGACAGAAGATGATCAGATAAGTTGATAACCCGAAGTTCATCCTGTCTCATCATCGTCTGGCCCCTCGGCCCCTGACTGATTGTTTGTAAGCCCATCGTTCTCGATCTCTTAATTCCCTTGTGTCCCCTTCTTGTTGGTTTTTTACACTTTTGTTGCGTCTCCTGCGTCGGCCCCTTAAAAAAGGAGCTGATTGATCTCTGCTAGATGATCTGTCACTATCAGAATAATCTGCTTCCGATGCAGAGGATTCAGTTGTAGCATTAATTGCCTCCTCTCTTGTAGTGTATCGTGGTCTCCTTTTGGACCAAAAATATACACTACCTTTAGCATAATCGGATAAATCTCGTTCAAATTTTTTCTTTTTGAATTCGATCAGTTCAGTTTCAATTTTATCAAGATCATCATTCAATTTCTCAAGATCCTTTTTGATTTTATCTAAATTGTCAAAAGTCTTTGTTTTGTCTTCAAGAGTTTTAATGGTACCTTCTAAATTATTGATTATTACAGTTTCATAATCAATAAGTATATCCAAATACCCCATGGAGCAGGCATTGGATAGCTCCTCCCATCTCTTGGTAAATGAATCATCAGTAAAACTAAAAGTTGGAAGCACATGAACACGTAAGCCTCTAGGAATTATATTGGCTTCCTTATATTTAAGAAAAGTGCATCTTGTCCACCAAATTTTAGTATGTCTAGTCTGAGCATCTTTTAAATCCTTCAATATTGTTTCCCAGTTGTTACTCCCATTGGTAGAGGACGTAGGTTCTTTAGATGTAAATACATCCTTCGCCTTTTCTGCCCATTTATTTTGTCTAATAGCGTGTGTAGGGAGAATATCCATATGTTCCCGTTGGTAGGTGCTGTCAGGTAAGAAAATCACTACAAGGTGATCAATAGAAAGTTAAGTATACAGGACAATGAAACCTAACGCACTCTGCTCAATGGAACACTAAATGATCACAATTATTTATAGAATCCCAATGAGAACTCAGGGTGCTACAGGGGAAGATAGTGTATATAAAACAAGAAAAGAAAGAAACCCTGCTGTACTAGCACTCCAGATATATCATCATATTGGGACTATTGATCATAACATAAACCCTCTCACGATAATAAAGAGAAAAAATTAAAACATAACTTTTATTACAAAACTAAAAATTCGGGCTGGAATTATAAAATAATCACTTAAATGGTCAAAATGTGCAGATCTAGTATGTGGTATAATACACACAACAACCAGATCCGCACATTGAATCTCCAAATACAGCCTCAGTGTATAACTAACAAAATATATATGTATACACCGGGACTGGAACAAAAAATCTATCAATCTGCATTCTTAAGTTAACACAATGAATCGAATTGATTCTCGATCAGTGTACTATCTAGCTGCTACCGATATAGGCAGAATCACAAACTAATCTAATATTAGTACTAGATTCCTCACAGGAGCCTATTTAAAAAGATTATCTAAATGCCAGGTTGAATGCCGGGACTTATCCGACTTACCAAGTAAGTATTGTAAATACTAGACAGTCTAAATAACACAAAAGGCTATTGACTATCTATCTAATGTTTGAAGAAATATGTATATATACCGGGGCTGATCCGGCTTGCCATCTCACTACCTGGATACAATGTATCTAATTTTCGAAGCTGTTCCAGTCTGTCAGTTACAGGATAAATACCGGGGCTGATCCGGCTTGCCGTTTAGCTGACTGGTTGTACTGAAACTAAATACCAGAGCTAAACCGACTTCCCAAGGAATACTATCTATAAAATATATGTATATATACCGGGGCTGATCCGGCTTGCCATCTCACTACCTGACTACAATGTGTCTAATTTGCGGAGCTATTCCAGTCTGTCAGTTACAAAATGAGTACCGGGGCTGATCCGGCTTGCCGTCTAATTGGCTGGTTGTACTGAAATTGAATACCGGGGCTATTCCGGCTTATCAAGGAATACAGAGTAATAGAGAACAAAGGCAAAAAGTGCCTAGACTGCCCTTCCAAACTGTCAGCTTAAAGATAAGTACCGGGGCTGATCCGGCTTGCCATCTAACTGCCTGGTTGCGCTAAAGCTAGATACCGGGGCTATTCCGGCTTGCCAAAGAATGCAGATGAATTTTTTGTTTTAGGAGATGAAAGCAACAAATGCCTAAACTGCCTGACGTACGTTTCGCTGCTAAAGCTTTCTCAAAGGCATAATGTCAAACGCCGCACTATTTCGCAGCTAATATTTAAAGGAAACCAAGCCCAACCCCAAAAGTAGGTGGGTTCATTTTAATTGGACAACTAATCCGTTCGTCTCAAGATTCAAATGATACAAAGTATGGCAATATCGTGCCAAGCTTTGATCAATGTAAAACAAATACCATATAAGTGACAAATATAATGAGTTGCAAAAGATTAACAACTCACATAAGACAAAAAGGGACACTCGAACTAGTGTTATCATTATAGGTTATAAACCTGAATATTCCAAAAGTGAATAAAAAAGCAAAAGATTGTATTTGTATAGGTATACATCTCTACATTCAAAAAGGATTTATAGATTAATGCTTAAATTCCACTCTTCATTTAGACAATAGTATTTTCAGATCACAATCAGAAATTCACTAATCAAATTTTATTATGGCTGCGGTACATAGATGATCTTTTCATCTTATGGGATGGACCAGTATCGCAGCTGGAGGAATTTATTGTGATTTTAAACAATAATAACATGTGTTTAAAATTGACTTTGGAATATGATATGACCAAGGTCAACTTTTTGGATATTGTGATCAAACGTGATCAAAATAATATCCTACAGAGTGATCTCTTTCGCAAACCAACTGCGACTAATAGCGTATTGCATTTTGGTAGTCATCATCCTCAGTCCATGAAAAAGAATATACCAATTGGCGAATTTTTGAGATTAAGACGCAATTGCAGCACAGTGGCTGTATATAAGAGTCAGAGCATTGAATTATCTGATCGTTTCATTGCTAGAGGATATAGTAGGTCATGTGTTAAAAAAGCTTATAAAAGAGCATTATACACTTCAAGACCATACCTATTACATCATTCAAAGGATGTGATTGAAGATTGTAACATACGTTTTATCTCTACATACAATTGTTATTGGAACAACATTCGAACTATTTTGTCAAGACATTGGCATATCTTGTTGACTGATCCAGATCTTAAACAAGTATTGAATGAAAATGTATCTATGACATGTCGAAGAGCACCTAACTTTAAGGATAGGTTGGTACACAGCCATTTAAGTTGCCACCAAAATCCTATAGCAAAAGGCTTTTTTCCTTGTGGACACTGTGTTGGATGCCAACACATGATTAAAGTCCAAACTATCACAGACAGATTTGGTAAAAAACATCAGATTAATGACTTCATTACCTGCCAGACAGTTGGGGTTATATATTGCCTTAAGTGTCCTTGTGAACTTCTATATGTTGGCAAGACTAAACGTAAATTAACTACCAGGATCAGAGAACATGTACATAATATTCTGAGAGGACCACAAGATAGCAAGATCCTTGCAAAAAAGATGTCCTCAGTTGCAAAACATTTTTTGCACAACCACAATGCCAATCCAAAGGGTCTCAAGGCGTGGGCGATAGAGAAAATCACTCTGGGCATCAGAGGAGGTGATATGGATAGATTGTTATTGCAACACGAGAATCGATGGATTTTTCTCTTAAATACACTGTCCCCTCAAGGTCTAAATGAAGAGTGGAATTTAAGCATTAATCTATAAATCCTTTTTGAATGTAGAGATGTATACCTATACAAATACAATCTTTTGCTTTTTTATTCACTTTTGGAATATTCAGGTTTATAACCTATAATGATAACACTAGTTCGAGTGTCCCTTTTTGTCTTATGTGAGTTGTTAATCTTTTGCAACTCATTATATTTGTCACTTATATGGTATTTGTTTTACATTGATCAAAGCTTGGCACGATATTGCCATACTTTGTATCATTTGAATCTTGAGACGAACGGATTAGTTGTCCAATTAAAATGAACCCACCTACTTTTGGGGTTGGGCTTGGTTTCCTTTAAATATTAGCCGCGAAATAGCGCGGCGTTTGACATTATGCCTTTGAGAAAGCTTTAGCAGCGAAACGTACGTCAGGCAGTTTAGGCATTTGTTGCTTTCATCTCCTAAAACAAAAAATTCATCTGCATTCTTTGGCAAGCCGGAATAGCCCCGGTATCTAGCTTTAGCGCAACCAGGCAGTTAGATGGCAAGCCGGATCAGCCCCGGTACTTATCTTTAAGCTGACAGTTTGGAAGGGCAGTCTAGGCACTTTTTGCCTTTGTTCTCTATTACTCTGTATTCCTTGATAAGCCGGAATAGCCCCGGTATTCAATTTCAGTACAACCAGCCAATTAGACGGCAAGCCGGATCAGCCCCGGTACTCATTTTGTAACTGACAGACTGGAATAGCTCCGCAAATTAGACACATTGTAGTCAGGTAGTGAGATGGCAAGCCGGATCAGCCCCGGTATATATACATATATTTTATAGATAGTATTCCTTGGGAAGTCGGTTTAGCTCTGGTATTTAGTTTCAGTACAACCAGTCAGCTAAACGGCAAGCCGGATCAGCCCCGGTATTTATCCTGTAACTGACAGACTGGAACAGCTTCGAAAATTAGATACATTGTATCCAGGTAGTGAGATGGCAAGCCGGATCAGCCCCGGTATATATACATATTTCTTCAAACATTAGATAGATAGTCAATAGCCTTTTGTGTTATTTAGACTGTCTAGTATTTACAATACTTACTTGGTAAGTCGGATAAGTCCCGGCATTCAACCTGGCATTTAGATAATCTTTTTAAATAGGCTCCTGTGAGGAATCTAGTACTAATATTAGATTAGTTTGTGATTCTGCCTATATCGGTAGCAGCTAGATAGTACACTGATCGAGAATCAATTCGATTCATTGTGTTAACTTAAGAATGCAGATTGATAGATTTTTTGTTCCAGTCCCGGTGTATACATATATATTTTGTTAGTTATACACTGAGGCTGTATTTGGAGATTCAATGTGCGGATCTGGTTGTTGTGTGTATTATACCACATACTAGATCTGCACATTTTGACCATTTAAGTGATTATTTTATAATTCCAGCCCGAATTTTTAGTTTTGTAATAAAAGTTATGTTTTAATTTTTTCTCTTTATTATCGTGAGAGGGTTTATGTTATGATCAATAGTCCCAATATGATGATATATCTGGAGTGCTAGTACAGCAGGGTTTCTTTCTTTTCTTGTTTTATATACCCTGGGAGGGTTGGCTGATAACAGTCAGGTGAGCAATCAGAGAGGCCAGCTGATCAGCCTGAGCCAGAAACACAGAACACAGCAGCAGTGGATATCAGAGCACTAGATTAGCCCAGACATCAGAATCAATAGGCAGAATAGAGCTGCTCAGCAAAACTTTGAAACCATGGTCCAAATTCTATGAAGATTAATTGGAGCTGCTTTTATTTTGAAACATTACTATCCCTTTAAGGCATGGTAACTGAACTTTTTGTTGGCTTGCATGGTCTATGTCTTTTTTTGCAATCAAGGTAATATATAAACCCCATGTGGTTTGTGGGGTTGCAAGCCAACTGTGGTTTAAATCAGGTTAGTCTTGTCATAGAGATATTAGAAATTGTTTTTATTTGTTTTATACTGTGTATTTAGTTGTACAAGTTTATTTACAACAAATCTTCAGGAACATTTTTAAGATAGGGATGAATATGTATATTAGCTAGGACTTGCTAGATATTGGGGTACCATGACGTGGTGGGCAAGCTTAACCATATTTTGGCCAAACTATTCAATGAAAACCCCAAATTGTGCACATTGGAATATTTGCATGGAGGAGAGCCAGTTTGTTTTTGTTTCATCATCTACAATAGCTGAACAATATTCCAGCTTGACAATTTCAGAGATTAAGAAGAAATTCTATAGAAGAGGCTATTACTGAAGAACATGCCAAAGTTTTTACCACAAAATTCTTGGATAAAGGTAATCAGAAATCTGTTTTGGACAATGCTTTAGTGAGGGTGAGAATGATACCATGACCTCATTGTTTAATATCCAAGGACACCCAAAAGAAAGACAAAACCCCTGCCATTCCATCCATTACAAGATTTAGTATAAAGTCACAAAAAATTTGAGTAACTTCCAAACTGGGTTTCTCTAATCTGTCTCTGGAATTTTCTCCCTTATTTTTTGTGCCCTTGGGGAGGGACAAGGGGCACAGTGACAGTATCTCTTGATTGCATTTTGTGGGTTTTGGCTTTTACATGCTTAAAGGGATAGTAACCTCGAAAAAAAAGTACAGGCGAATTTATAGGTACAATTAAAACATACTTACTGCCCTCATTTCCATCTCTCAAACCGTTATGGTTTGAGAGATGTAATAAAATAAAGGTCTCCGTTCCCTCCCCTTTCTGCCTGACGAGCTATAAAGCTGTCAGAGGCAGAATCCGGTCGACCGACTTTAGGCGACTATTCAGGAGTGCTGACATCGGGATATCTAACTATAATTACTTCATCGGAATGGTCTACAACGTGTGCTTGCAAGCCAGGCACACGTTGAAGACCATACAGATGAAATAATTATAGTCATATATCTCGATGACAGCGCTCCTGAAGAGCTGCCTTCTGGTCCCGGAAGCAGGAACTCATGACGTCTGCTATACAGCAAATGCATGAGAAGTGGGAGGGAGCGGAGACCTTTATTTTATTACATCTCTCAAACCATAATGGTTTGAGAGATGGAAATGAGGGCAGTAAGTATGTTTTAATTGTACCTATAAATTTGCCTGTACTTTTTTCAAGGTTACTATCCCTTTAACATAAACATCATGGGGTTTATGTTGCATGTGTGTAATAAGGGCAGATGTGCCAAAGTGTATTCTTTCACCACATTATCACACAAAGTGTACAGTGCAGTCAATGATGACTGCACTGTGCCTCCCCCAAAGGAAAAAATATTCCCACACCCATGATTTCAGTGAGGACAGGTGGAGAAGAATGAGCTTCTTCTCTTCCCATTTCTAATTGCTTTCTGTCAAAAATGTTCCCATATTCTTCTACACACTAGCTTCACTATCACCTTCACTCTCTGTCACAACCTGTCCAACTCCTCCTGTTTGTAGGTGGACCTAGCACTGATTGCTAAGCATCCACACCGTGTTGCAACCTACTTAAACCCTGGGCCTTCCCGCTATCCTTGCCCTTGGATGGTCATTACTCAGCGTCCAGTACCTGTGATACTGATTTTGTCTGTTTCCTGTTGTGACCCGGTCTGTTTATCATTGTTCCTGATATCTAGCTTCCTGACTATGGCTTTGTTCTTTGACTACTCGCTACTGTCCAGTTATCCTTCTTCCTGTGTATTGACTTCAGCTTTGCTCAACAACCTTCCGCTGCTCTACTGTATACTGACTAAAGCTTTGCTCAATGACCTTCCTCTGCTCTACTGTGTACCAACTCCGGCTCTGCTCACAATCTTCCGCTTCTATCATCTGAACTACTGTGTCTTGACGCCGGCTCTGGCCTAAGACCATCTGCTTGTCTCCAGTATTCAACCTTCTGTGCATCGACCTCTAGCTTGCCCTACGACTATCCGCACCTCTCCACCCCTCAACTCCAAAGTATCTACTAACTGTATACTACTGTCTGTCTCTGCCTTCAAATATCCTCTACACACTAGCTAACCCTGACCCAGGCTGAAAGACTGTGAATCTCTCATGACTTTCCAGTCTATTGGAATAGTTGGTGATGATGACAAATGTGACAGAGGGTCCCCTGCTGTCACACTTGCCATATCCTCCTCAGAAGGCAGCACACTGGAAACATTAGTAGCAGGCACCAGCAGCTGACATGCTCTGCTCATATTGCTAGCCAGTTCTGCCTTCTTCAATATTTCCCCCCAGGTCCCCCAGAGATGATGTTGGATGACTGGACACCATTGGGTCTGTGGAATGTTGACTCCCTTTGACAGTGATATTGATGACTTCCTCTTCCTTCTCCTCCTCATTCTCTGTACGAGTACCATCAGGGTGCATTCAGCTTCTTATTTTTTCCTGGAACTGATGGTCCTAGTGCTAGCCAGAAACCCAAAAATATTTTTATTTTAAAATGTATTTGAAAAGTATGTTTTCTCTCTCTCTCTCTCTCTCTCTCTGTCTCTCTCTGTCTCCTTTCACTTTCTTTCCCACCTATTCTATGCCATGCTGCATGTGGGAAATTCTGGGTTTTTGTAGTATGTGGGCGGAAAACCATTGAAACACATAGGTGGGAAATTGAACCATTCTAACAGGAAATTATATGATCTTAACAAAAATCTATGAGTTTCTCTAAGGGCACGAAAGTGGAAAATCATGCATTTTTTAAATTCCTGTGGGAATACCACGGGGTTCTTCATCCATTCCTTCTCAGTTTGTGTTCTAATCTGCTTTGAATAGTACATTAGACTCCAGTGAATTTTCTCTTACTTTCCTTTAGTAGTCTTTAGTTCCTAGGTCTCATTCTCTGTCTTGGGTTCTGATATTAATATAATTAAATTTCCATGTCTTATCTGACAAAACAGAAAGCAAGAAGATCCACCACACTCTGTAAACTCCTTAAAATCACCTCTTTATTACGGGAATACATAAGACACCAGCAGACAATAGTAGACTATTGTCTGTTGATGTCTTATATATTTTCCATAATAAAGAGGCGATTTTAAGGAGTTTACAGAGTGCAGTGGATATTCTTGCTTTCTACATTGTATCAGATGTTACAGCTCATCTTCTCCCCCTGCACCGTATCTCCTTTTACGTTGGTGAGTGACGTGATCTCTGATTTTACCTGTGATCAGTGCCGCTTTTTCTTGTTACGTACTATTATCTGACAAAACAACATCTCAGAGTATTGGCCATCAGTGATAGGTGTATTTGTATCTATTATTAATTAGGAGTTTGACTAAGTTTTAAGTAATTTGATTAGTTACAAATTTATATGTTTAACTCTTTATTATACTACCCTATATAAAATCAAATTTTCACCAATAGATGGCACTAAGAGATTGCAGATAGTTTTCCCCAAATATCCTTGTAAAACAGATGACCAGGTTTTGAGATTTCTCACTTTATCTTTCAACTGTAATAGATTTATGTCTCTTGACTTAGGCTCTTCACGCATCTACTGAATAGGACTTCTGTTGAATCAACATTTTACGGTCAATGAATATATTTCAGCAACCCCCCGCCCCCCTTAGTAACACACTGGGTAGTTAGCCAGTTTAACACTATGCTATGTATAGGTTTCAGTTTTTAACAATCAGAAAGGCAAATATATATATTTTTAGTTAATACCACTAATACACATAACATGAATATCATTTTACATTGATTTTCATGTATAATAATGTGTACTATACATTTCATTTTGATTTATGAATCTATTTTATAAGCTTCTTTATAAAGGATAACACAATATATATGTGTCTTTTGTAATTATATTTTTATTGTGTAACGGGGTTAATTGTTAGCTCGTGTGAGTTTGTTCCAGCCTGGTACAAGAATGCCCATTCATAAGCATAGACTTTAGTCTGCTCTTTTGAATAATAAAAACAGAAAAGCAACAGCAACCCATATTTTAGAATGAGACTCAAAATGGATTCTGTAATTTCCATTTTGATTGCCATGTTAAACAAAATAAAGGCACTTCCCACTTGGTGAATAATTTCCCACAAAAAGTGCAGGTTTTCCACTTTTTTCTTCTTGCTCATTGCATTTAAATCAATGGGAATATTGCATTTATACACAACACATAGCATATTTTATATTATTTCCCACAGGTATAGTATAAAAGAAGTCTGCGGGTGCAGGTGTTGGTGTAGTGTGGGAAAATAATCAGTTGAATAGGGAATTTTTTTGAGGGGAGGGTTGTTGACTGGTATTGGGGGGGACAGTAAAATAAATAAATAAATGAATAAATAAATAAAAATAAGACATGGCATCAAAGGAGTCTGAGGAGTGTGCCTGTGTTGTTGAAATGATCAGTTGAACAGGACAATTTTTTGGGGGGTGGGTTGTTGACTGGGATTGGGGGTACAGTTAATAAAACAAAATAAATAAAATAAAAAGTAAAATAAACAAATTGGTATGTAACATGAGAGAGACAGGGACCCCCTGTTGTAAGGTATGACTGGGGAAGACTGATATTTGACGAGATAGAGTATTTTTTTGAGGATGGTTTGTAGGACTTGTTAGAGTCTTGAGCCCTAAGTAAACATTGATTTGCAGAACTTAGACTTGTATGGTACAAGCCCTGAGGAAATACTGATTTGTAGGACTGATTTATAGATATTAGACTTGTTAGGCACAAGCCCTGGGGAAGCATTGGTGTGTCAGACTTAGACTTGTTAAAGACTCAAGCCCTAAGGAAACATTGATTTGTAGGACTTAGACTTGTTAGGCACAAGCCTTGATGAATCACATCAGAAATAATTTTTATCAATCAGGCTTGTTAACGTCACAAGCCCTGAGGAATCAGAGATAATTTTATCAATCAGGTTTGTTAGCATCACAAGCCCTAAGGAATTAGAGATAATTATATCACCTTAGGCTTGTTTGAGTCACAAGCCCTGAGGTATCAGAGATAATTTGTAGCAATCAGTCTTGTTAGCATCACAAGCCCTGAGGAATCAGTGATTTGTATGACTTAGGTTTGTTAGCAACAAGCCTCCAGAAATATTTTTTTTGTAGGCCTCAGGTTTATGTTTAAAGAACAAGCCCTGAGAAAAAAAATGCCCTACTGGCCTAATGCCAACACATGACCTGTGTCATTGTGGCATTTACAACTGTGGTTCTTGCTGCCGTTGATGAGTTGTTTAAGCAGCAGGATGATTAGTAGACTTGTGCAGTTCTGTTTTGCTAATTTCAGAATTCGGACGAAAAAGGCGTAATCATCATCATTTGGACCTTCCGAAAGCCAAGGCCCGCCCACAAAAAAAATTCCGAAATAGACCTAGTCCGAAATTTCGGTGTAAATTTTGAAAAGTCGGATGGCACTTTCCTGCCTGAAACTATTACAATGTTGCTACATGCTACTAAAAATAGACGGCATGGAGCTTTCCCACCTGAAACTATTACAATGTTGCTACATACTGCTAAAATATATCTGGTAAAACAGGCACTTTACAGTTCATGCAAAATGCAGATATTAACCACTTAAGGAGACAAGCAATTTTGGCATTTTTGCTATGTTATATTGCTGCCTCTCAGCCCATATTTGCCCTATTAAGGGTTAATAAGTGTGTAGAGATTTATAAAATACCCCTTCCTGTCTCATTAGAGAATTATTATTATTATTAATTTAGTTTTAATTTATTTTTTATTTTTATTTGTTTAATTAAAATTTTTTATTGAATATTTTAAAGTTTTTTTTTTAATTCGGCCAAATAATTCAGACTATTGCTGAATTTCGTCCGAGTCAAACAGGTCCAGTCCGAAATTTGGATCCTCCAAATGAAAAAAAAAAATTGTCCGAAACAGCAGTGATATATTTTTGATATGACTTACCTCTACTATCTCCAGTGATGCGGCTGAAGCAGTAGCAGCACCACAACTAGCTCTCACCACTTAAAGGGATAGTAATACTTAAAATGTAAAAAAAAATATGTTGTAGGGTTTATCCCCCTGAGTAAAACAAGAGTACTCCCACTGCTGAAAGGTGTTTCATTCAAACGTTATTAATTTTCAAAGTTGAATTTTTTAGGTGCAATATCACAATGGCCTGAAATTGTACAGTGGCGCTGTTGATACACCATCCTATGGATATTTATGGTCCCGGGACCAGAGCTGTCCATAGGATCACCTTTCAGCAGTGAGAGAACTCTTGTTTTACTCAGGGGGATAAACCCTACAACATATTTTTTTTTACATTTTAAGTATTACTATCTCTTTAAGGTATATGTGGAGAAGAGAAATTGGTCAATAATACTTCTCCTACTGCCCGCTCCAAAATCATGGGTGTGTTTTTGGAATAGATATTTTTCTCTCTAGAACAGGAACTGTGCCACTCATCAGCAACTTCAATGTGCACAGTGTGTGTGTAGTAAATAAGGGAAGGGCTGGGAACAATGGGCACGCCAGAACTCAAATCAAACACCTGGTGCAATTCTGACCAAACACCATGATGCTTAGGGTCCCCAATGTGAAATCATCCCACCAGAAACAAATATTGCTGCTGTCGCTATTCTCCTTATCCACTCCCCATTAAGGACATGTGACAAATGAGAACTTGCAGTTTTAATAATAACGATGAACCCTCCCTGCTACCAGGTTAGAGTATTCTGCAGGATGGAATTTCCTCAAATGCAACCTGATGGCCTGGTTATGATTATCATATCATTATTAACACATTGTCATATGTGATCAGCGTACCACACAATATGCAATGGGTGGTTATGAATTGCCACATCTTGACATCTACAGAATGTCTATCAGTTGGTGGGAGGGGTAGAGATGAATGAGGTAGATTGACAAAAGATGAAGCTATATGTTCCTGTGCCTGAACCCAAGAGCAAGAAGTTGATTTCTGCCTCGCCTCTTGTTGGCTTTGGGGAAAGACAGGGAGTACAGCAACAGCAGTGCCCAACTTCTTTAATGGGGGGTTGGCTTTAACATGCATCACATAAGTGTCATGGTGCCTGTGTTTCATATTTGTCATCAGTGTGGTTGTGCCAAGGTATGTTCCTTCCTTTTCACTGACTTATCCCAAATTGTGCACAGTGCCATCACCGAAGACTCTCATCATGTTCACATGGAAAATTCCATGAGAACCATGTTGTTGTCCTCTTTTTGTGGAAAAATCTGCTTTAAAATCTTTGAATTTTTAGCCCAATGGCTACAATGTTTCAGCTCATTGATTTACGTGTTTTTCATCTTTTTGCTATAAAAACAGGATGCATTCCAGGAAGTGAAACACAATAGAAGCAGCTACAGAGCAAGGTAGACATGCTGTGCTGTTCTGCTGTGATTTTGAGGCAAAATTGAGGCAGGAGAGGCTCATAGTGACTGCTATCGCTATGAGCAGGAAGTGAGCACTACAGAAGCACTGTTGGTCATTCCCCCTAAATCACCCCTAGGGTTTTTGGGGAAATTACTGTCAGAGGCGGAACAAAAGGGTAGTACTAGTAGCAAGAGCAGGACAGGTCAGCTGTCTGTGTCTGCTGCAAGATGTGCTGTGCCTGCTGCCAGACGTGCTGCTCCTGATGTAAGATGTGTCGTGCCTGCTGTCAGATGTGCTGCCCCTGCTGCCATTGCCACCACCACTAGTGCTCTGCCTGCTGCCAGTACTGCCCCTGCTGCCACCAGTGCGGTGCTGTCTGTCAGATGTGCTGCCCTTCTGCCAGTGCCACCACCAGTACTGTGCCTGCTGGCAGTACTGCCCCTGCTGCCACCAGTGTGGTGCCAGCTGTCAGATGTGCTGCCCCTTCTGCCAGTGCCACCACCAGTGTTGTGCCTGCTGCAAGTACTGCCCCTACTGCCACCAGTGCTGCGCCTGCTTCTAGTGTGTCTTGTAATAATCAGGACGGGGGTAGGAGAAGATTATACCATGTGTGACAGCAGGGGACCCTAAGTCACACTTGCCATCCCCAGAGAAGGAGAAGATGATACCAATTGTGACAGCAGGGGACCCTAAGTCACACTTGCCATCCTCAAGCAGTATCACCAGTGCTAGTACTACCACTATTAAGAAGGTCCAGCAGGTTTTAGTGTTAGGAATGAAGGAGGGGGTAATCAATATCCTCATATTTCTAATTACTGTGAGGGGGAAGACTCAGGGGCTGAAATTGATGTGGTTGGTGTTAGTAGTAGTAGTAGTAACAGTGATGTGAAGCAGCCGGTGGGACTAGTGTTAGGAGAGTGGTAGGGGAAGCAATTGAGAGCATCCAGACTAGCAGTCAAGGGAGCCCACACCATTCCCCTGACCCTGGGAGCCCACTCCCCCCCATGGCATTGTCCTTGTGGAACATGATCCTGAAGAAGGCAGAAATGTCACCACCTCAATAGTACCACCTACCACCAGCAGGAACACAGATCAGCTGCTTGTGCCAGCTGCTAGTGCTACCAGTCTGCCTTTTCCAGGTCACCAAGAAATGGCAAGCGTGATATTAGGGGACCCTCTGTCACATTACTCGTCACCTCCTCCAACCAGCACTGAGCACCTTCATCATCCATCAACCATGTTACTGCTGTTTTTCATCTCATTCCCTTTCAGTTACCTAATCATTCTGCTGCTTAAAAAACTCAGCAGCAGCAGCAAGCACAGCAGTCGCAAATTCTGCATCTACATCAGGGCATTTGACAATGGCCAGTGTCCACTGGCCAACAGAACATCACCTACTGTCACTAGGCTAGCAGGGAATTTTTTTTCATAGTCCTACAAAAAAAATAAACAATTTTGGGGGTTTGTTTCTATCAAGCCTAAGTCCTGCAAATCAATGTTTTCTTAGGGCTTATGCAAAACAAGCTTAAGTCTTACAAATCAATGTTTCTTCAGGGTTTGTGCCTCTAATAAGTCTAAGTCCTACAAATCAATGTGCTTGAGCCTCTAACAACAAATCTAATAAGTTATCCTGTACAAACTACTCTATCAAGTCAAGTATCAGTTTACCCCAGTGGTAGCTTATGTCACATGATTCCTGTCTCCATCACTTTACATACAAATGTCTTATATTTTTTTATTAACTGTCCCTCCTAATACCAGTCAAGAACTCCCCCAAAACATATTCTCTGTTCAACTGATTAATTCCCCAGACTCCACCCATCAACACAGGCACCCTCCTCAGACCCCTTTTATACCGTGTATTATGGGCTTTTTTATTTGTATTTACGATTTATTTTGTATTAAAAAAAAATTCCCTGTTCAACTGATTCTTTCCTCACACCTCACCAACGCAAGCACCTTCATGCCCCTTTTATACTATGCGTTTGTGAAATAAAATGTTTGTTATGTGTTGTGTATAACTTAAATGTTCCCATTTCAATGGAATGAGCTAGGTGAAAAAAGCGGCAAAAAGCAGAAAATCGGCACTTTTCGCGGGACATTACTCGCCAAATGGAAAGGGCCATTATTTGCCAATTTCCGTTTGAGGCGAAAATTTTCAACCATCTCTACTGATGACTGCAGTGTGCCTGCCCCCAAGAGAAAAATAGTCCCACACCTCAGTGGGGTAGGGGAAAGGTGGGGAAGAATGGTCTCTCTCTGCTTTTCCTCCACATTCCCCTTCATGGGCTGGGGGAGGTTGATGTTGCTGCTGCTGCCTCAGAATCAGCACTACAACTAGGACCAGGTGTATTGCTACTGGCAAGTGTAACCTGTCCTAGCCCTCATCACTACTGCTGGACTCCATTCCCACTGTGGCCACTGTGGTCTCTCATTCCTTATGGGTTTGGGCTTAAAAGGACATTAATGTCTCTTCCACCCCAGCTGTTCCACCATCACCCTCATCGTCATCACCACCACTAGTCCCTCCTGGCTGCTGCTGCTGTATTAGAGTCCCGACATTTGGAGGGATGGCAAATATAACAGAGGTTTCCCTATTGTCACATTTGCTATCTTTTGAGGAGAAGAAGGTAGGCTGGCAGCACTAGTATCAGGCACAGGCAGCTGATCTGTGCTCATGGTGGTATTACTGCTGCTAGCTGCAGTTCTGCCTTTATCAGTATCATGTCCCAGAGTGACAATTCCAAAAGAAGGGGAATCACAGGTTCAGGTGGCTGTTGTGGGCTCCCTTGACTGCTTGTCTGGCTACTCCGCATCATGACCCCTTTCACCTCAGCATTAGAAGAAGGATCTATTGTGGACATGCTAGTCCTACCAGCTGCTGATACTCTGATTCTCTAGATGCTGGATCTTAGGAGTACTAATGGTGGGACTACTTGGAGATGGCAAGTGTGACTTAGAGTCCCCTGTTGTCACACTTATGAACATCTCCTCCCCTCCCCTTCCTGAGAGTCACAAGGCACACTGGCAGCACTAGCAGCAGGCATAGATTGCTGACCTGTCCTGTTCACACTGTTACCCTCTTCTTCCTCTGCCTGTGACACTATTTTCCCTAGGAGACTGGCCATCACTGGGTCTTGGAAATCAGGGAATTCTGGCCCTTCAATGCTGGTAGTGGTCACTTCTTCCTCCTCAGACTTGCTAGATGCATAAAGGCCCCTCCACCTCCACCTTTTCTTTGTGTGCCAGGTGCTCATAGTGATAGTACAAACTATGAGCCTCTCCTGTCTGAATTTCACTAAATAAATCAAAGCACAACAACCTAAAACCATCCCTCTCTCTGTAGCTGCTTGTATTGTGTTGTACGTCCTGGAAGCATCACATTTTTGGTGTGAAAAGGCAAAGTACATGGAAGTAAAGGGGCAAAAAGTGTGTAGTCACATAGTGAAAATGGCAAAGATTTTAAGGGCTTTTTTAAAGCAGATTTTCTCTTGGGAGCACAGCAGAACTGTTTGCCCACCCCTTCTATTATACTGTATATAAAAAATTTGTAAATAAATCAGTGAAAATGTATCTCCTACAACAACACGCATTCCATAGCATATTATTTAATAACACTGATTCTGTGCATGTAGACTACTTTCTTCCTAAAAAGAGAAACATTTTATCCTAGATTATTTCAGACAGCAGCAAAGCAATTTTATATACACCCTAATCTTCTTGTGAGGAGTAAAGTATTATATTAGAAACAGACAATTTACATTTTCCTGCTTTAATAATGGATTATCTAGCTAAGTTATATGACCCTATTTAAAATTACTCTACATCTACCCTGCTAAAATTTAAATACTCGGTGGGTCATCTCATTTGCTCTATCTATTTCCAAGCTTTTAATTGCCTGACAGAGCATGTTGTAATTAATGCCACAGTTGATGCACTTTTTATGAGGTCACCCCTTGCAGTTCTTTTTATTTCTGTCATTTTAATGTGTTCTAAGGAAATGTTGAAATGCATTTAATGCATTGAAAAAATGTAGTTATTAATTAGGAAATGTGAAATTTTAATTTAATTATATTTTATTTTACACGGTATAAATAGATTGTGCTTGTTTGTTTTTTCCAGATTTAAATTACTAAGTAGTAATGTAAAAATAGAATATTTCTGAAAGGCATATATCATTTATTTATAATCAGAAATGATAAGTAAAAGAAAAAAATCAGTTTGACGACACACTTCACATTTCCTGATTATTAACTAACTTTTTTAGATGTATTGCCTGAATTTATTGGAGGGGCTGCAAGCCTATAAATTCCAGACAGCAGCCACCCTCACTGGGCTGACTCCATTACAAGTGAACCTTGATTTCAAATCTCTGTCTCTACTAAACAGTATCCCTTTGATTGTAGCTTAGTAATTTCCATTTTTCCATGATTCAGATCTCCAGTTGCCTCAATATTAACCTCGCTCATTTTCTTACACTATTACCCTGCCTCCCCTCCCACCTTGTTTTCCTGCAGCATCAACCAGCGTATCCATCAGAGCTTATCCTCACATCTGTCTACCGCTTCGGACTCAGCCTCGATTGAGATTAATTTGCCACAAAGTGCCTTTCTTTTCGTCTGTTTTCCCCATTTATGCTGCTCTCCTTCTTTGCTACACCCTTTATTTCTGTTTTACCAGCAGCTATCATATGGCAGCATCCTGCATCCACCCAGCAGCCGTCAACTGCAAAATTTCTCACATCTGTCGTCTTTCACAAAACACTGTCTTCAGTCACTAGAAGCCTCCAGTTAGCTCCGATACTTCAAACTCCTCCCATACAACATTCTGTTGTAACTTTCTCCCTCATTTGTCCTAACCATTTTCCTTTCTTCCTCTTGCTCCCTCCAACTCTGCCATTTCTTGTTCCACCAGCTATTATAGACGATGCTGCTATTCAAGTCAAGCTACCTCCTCCAGTCTCCAGACATCCTGTCCCACGAAGTCAGCATTCTTGCTCTGTTATCCAAGTACGTCTTAATTCAAAAATAATACAACTCTTGCTACTCCTTTAGTTCCCCCTCTCTCTTTTCTTCAATTACCTTCCACCCTCAGTCATTGGCAGGTTTTCCCTTGAAAGAAGAAGAAGAAAAAAAAACCTACATAATAAATGTCTATCAATTTCTTTCATATATGTTAACTGCTGTTATAGCTGTCTTTTTTTTCACAAGCAAGGGAACGTTTCATCAATCTGACCCTTGTCCTCAGGTATCATTTTGATCACTTTTCCCTATGCCCTTCCTCCACTACTTCCTAGCACATTTTCACCTTCACCCAACCACCTTCCCACAAAAAAATTGCCAAACTAGTTAGTTGCCACTCCTCCACCTCTACCTAGAGTCCTAATTCTCTACCCCACCCCTTTTAGAGGTTATGAGCCTCTCAATTGCACCCTTACTCAAGCCTTAGGTCAAACCATGTTACTTATCCCATCATGAAGGACGTAGGTTACGCACACTATTTACCTCTTACCAGAGTCCAAAGACCACCCATTCACCTTACTTAATTTCTGCCCCACCACTTCACTGACACCTAGTGTCAGTCCTTCTCAGAATGACCCCTACCCACCACCCACTCATGTATCTAGCCTTTGCCACCAAAAGGACAAACTAGGCAGTCAGATCCATTACCTAGGTTTATCTCCCATTTGCAACAATTTTAAATCCAAGGGTTGTTTTTTGAGTGGCTGACAATACATCTGCATTTGTTCTTATGCAGAAAGGCCCACTCCTGCACTATCTGTCCTCATTTCACTCAGAATAAATGACTAGACATGCTTAACATACCAGTTCTTCAGTCTTTGCTTGACATTCATCCTAACCCTCTGTCACGGTTAGTTACGACTCTCAGACACAAAGTTAGGTAAAAACACAACTTTAATGAAATAATTTAAAAGGTGATCCCTTAGGATTCCAACATGACATACAGCATACAAATATAGCGAGATACTGATACAGGCTCTACCGGTCCTGCCAATATACCGGGCAAGACAGCCAATAATCCAATTCAATAGGCTCTACCGGCCTTGCCAATACCGGGTAAGGCAACCTGCAGATGGAGTAGACCAGGTTCTACCGGCCTTACCAATACCGGGCAAGGCAGCCCAAGAAACTAACAAAGCTCTACCGGTCTTGCCAATATACCGGGCAAGACAGCCGTTGATCTAATGCTGTAGGCTCTACCGGCCTTGCCAATACCAGGTAAGGCAACCTGCAGATGGAATATATACCAGGTTCTACCGGCCTTACCAATACTGGGCAAGGCAGCCTAAATACTCTCACAAAGGCAAAGGCAGCCCAATGGAACTCACTCAGGGAAGTTCAACAGTGAGTACATTCAGAAAGCTCATAGCGCAAACCAGCGACCGCACGCTGGAACCAACAGCAATGTAAATAGCCACTAGACTTTGGAGCAAACCAGTGACCGCACGCTGGGACCAACAATAATATGTATAGCCGCAAAGCTTAGGAGCAAACCAGCGCCCGCACGCTGGGACCAACAGTAATGTATAGCCACAAGGCTTTGGGAGCAAACCAGCGTCCGCACGCTGAAACCAACAGTAAAGTGTAGCCACAAGGCTTTGGAGCTAACCAGCGTCCGCACGCTGGGACCAACAATAATGTGTAGCCGCAGAGCTTTGGAGCGAACCAGCATCCGCATGCAGGGACCAACAGTAATATGTAACCACGAGGCTTAGGTGCAACCCAGTTACCGCACTGGAGTAAGAATGTCGCCAAGGCGATCAGACGTCAGGAGTACATCTTGCTGGACAAAAGACGACAGGAACTCGCAGGAAACCAAGCATACTGGAACGCTTCGTAAGGCATTCGGCAGGAAACATCAACCTCACAGAACTAGGCTGGAACACACTGGAACAACTCTGCAGACAGAAGATTCAGGAACAGGATGCATTCTGGAACTCAGGAACACAGGTACAGGTACTGCTGGATACTGGAACATGTTCAAGGCTAAAGTGGTCAGAGACACCACGAAAGGGCAACAATAGTATGCCCAAACCAGGTTTAAATAGGCAGCCAGAGGAGGGATAAAGGCAGACAACCAATAGGAGCCCCCTAATGCAACAATCACGGGAACCGTGATACCCTCATGTTACTAATTTCCTCTTTTGAGGACTTTCAGAAGGATTCCATACCGAGATCATTGTCTGTCCTTCCGCATCCCCGGAATGCCAGAATTTGAAATTAGCCACAGATGAACACAAGGTAGTCACCTCCCTATTAGCCAAAGAATTTGAACAAAGGTTCCTTTTAGGACCTTTCCCCACCCCACAATTCTCAGTTTGGAGAATAAATCCAATAGGAGTAGCTACCAGTAAATTCTCTTTCAAAAAGAGAATGATCATAGACTTCTCAGCCACACCATTCATCCCCAATTCCTAGCCTCAACTCAACTCCAAAGCCTATTCCCTCTAATACTCCAGTATCAGCGATGCATTCTCCCTAATATGTCAGTTCCATCCCAACTGTTGGCTGTCCAAGTTGGACATATCCAACGCCTTCATACTCCTGCACGTTCATCCATCCCTTTAGAACCTCCAAGGATTCCAACTGAGGTGGCAAAACTGCTTTGTCACCAAGATTACATTCAGTTCAAAAAGCAGCCCCAATATTTTCAACTTATTCACCGATGCTTTAGCTTGGCTGTTATGCTACCACTGCAACTGTCCTTAGGTCATACATTATCTCAATGACTTCTTGGTTATCGAAGCCATCACATTCCCCCCTTCCAGGTGTTCAGAAACTTCTTTCATTATTCCAAAACTGAACATTCCAATGGCATCAGATAAGACTAGTGGCCCCTCTACTACAGTAGAGTTTCTCAGTATCATTCTGGACTCAGAGAAACTCAAGGCTAGATTTCCCCTTGATAAACTACTTTGAATCCGATCCCTCCTTGATTCATATTCAACATCAGATTCACTTACCCACACCCAGTTACAATCCCTCCTTGGCCACTTAAATTTTAACATGCACATCATCCCACAGGGCCACTTCTTCATATCACATTTATTTCCCTCTTCTCTTCATCTTCTAACACTGAAGCCATCACCCACATTTCCTCATTGGCTAAATCAGACCTAGCCATGTAGTCCTTCTTTCTACAAGAGAGGAATGGCTGCTCCCTCGTCTTCCCTTTATCATTCCCCTTGACTCACTCAGTATTCACTGATGCAGAGGCATGTCTTGGTTTTTCAGCTATATTCAAGGATCAATGGTTCACCAAACTGTGGCCTCTGGAAGTACTAGCACTTTCCTGATTCACATCCACATCATCATTGTTTGAAATCTACCCAATACTAGCAGCAGCAGCACTCTGAGGTAACCTATGGTCCAGGGCCGGACTGGGAATAAAAACCAGCCATGGAAAAAATTGCTTACCAGCCCCATAGCATTGCATCATTATACCATCTCCATAGCACTGCGTCCTTATACCAGCCCTATAGCATAATGGCATTTTTTTCTTGTTCATAAAAGGGGAAACCATGCATTTTAAAACACATTTGAAGAATATATTATTTATAGATAGTAGCATTATGGAGGACTTATAACTCTGGATACACTACTATTCATAAACCTATTACCTACAATCAAATTAACTGTTCAGTTTTGGAATTAAAACACAACACTATTTTGTCTCTTGTGTTTCCAAGCTGGTTTTCCTCCTTGGCAGACAAAGATCCATTTGTAGAAATGTAAACAGACAGCATGCTTTTTGTCCTTTTAACCATCTACTGAACCAGAACTATACAAGACAATCCTTCTAGGGCAGGGGTGGACAACATGAACCCCTCCAGCTGTTACTGAGCTATAATTCCCATCATCCTTATGATGGGAGCTGTAATCCAGTTGAAGTTGTTGTCCACATTTGCTCTAGGGTCACTAACTTGACAGAATTGTATGTAAACTCTTAACCCTTTGACTGTCAGAGGGGCGAGAAATGCATTGCTCACTCCTCTGCCACTATGAGGGTTAAAATACTTCAGTTTGGGAGCACTGCACAGGACAGTCATAGCATGAATCTATCATTTCAACCTATTTTAATATGCAGGACAATCATCTCCTTTCAAAACCTGTTTTATTCCCTCGTGTAAATGCAAGCATTGCCTTTTCACAGCCCCATGGTAGCTAAACATGGAAACTTTGGAAAAAGAGCAACAGTCAAAAAATTTTAAATGTTTTTCATTTTGTTTGTTTTATTATTCAACTTTTGTCTATAGAGAACAATTTAACTAGGAGGTTAAGAATCTCTATTGCAAATTCCAGCCTGTGTTTGTCACAGTGAGTATTAGTATCACCATATTGGCAGTTTGTTACCAAATTCATTCTGACATTGGAATGACATTCCACTTGACTTGTGGAGGTATGCACAAAAGAAAACTGAAGCAATTCTGACCACACCATAGGGAACAAATAAAACTGGCCAAACTGCCCATTAATTTAGGTTGGTCTTTTAACCCTCCAAGTGCCAGAGAGGTGTCAATGCGTTGGACACCTTTCTGGCACTCAAAGGGTTAACCCACTGAACATGAAAGAGGAATGCTGAATAGGTCTCTAGCATTCAAAAGGTTAAAAAATATGCTTTTAAACCAATTGCATGGTTCGACACATCAACTGCACCAGATTTCTTTGTGAATATGAGACAGATACTATAGGAAAATATCCCATTTTAATAGTTTTGCTGTTGCCTGTAATAAATGTGCTACACTGACACATGGCTAAAATAGATGAACTGAATTGTTCTCATCTAACATAATAGAAATTCACATTTATACCTCAAGGCTTCAACAACAGTCTTACGGCTTGTGCAAATATAACTCTTTCTTATTACAGCCTGACTTTATGGTTGTGTGAGATGCCCTGCATAGTTAAGATTAGTTTGGATTTTACCATTCAGCACACAGAGAAACAGTTTTCAGTTTATACCTGAAAATTAAGTTAGGCTTATTTAACTTTAAAATATGACTTGCCTTAAATGTTGTCATTCTTATTTGGCTTGTGCAGTTATAATAATTCTGATTTTAGGAGCACGGTAGCTAAGGAAAGATATTGATTACTGTTACCAGACTGTTCACAATTAGACAAACTCTGGTCCAAAGTGAAATTTATATACAAGCTCTAGGTGCTCCAGTGGACACTATTTATTGTTTTTTTAGTTTTCTTTTGACAATATACAGTTTTATATACAACCAATACGTCTGTTTTTTATTTATCTATTTATTCAAGGAGTACATGATTATACATTGTAGGATGGATGAAGCCTGGTAGAAGGAGGCACTGTACTTGACATGTACATAGTCATCCTTGTGCATTAGCCCTATAAAGACACCCTCACATGAAAAGACTATGAGAGTCATTACTGCATATGAGGCATAGCTACATTTTAATTTTCAACACAATAATGTTATGGTCAGATGGGTGAATGGCCCTAGGTTTAAACTGGATGGCCACTGGCACTGCACACCAATAACTACAACAGAGAACAAGAAACTTAAACTGAATTACACCAGCATTCCACAGCAACATCATCAACAGCAGCTTACTTGACTACTAGTGTATGCATGCTGAGTTTGACTCACTCACTCTCTGCTCCCGCGACTCGCCTCTCCTGCACTCAGACTCACCTCTCTCAGTCTCTCTGCACTGCTTAAGGTGCGTGAGGGCAGCCTACCCGGTGCGCAGACACACACTGCGTCGGACGTCACTGGGTCTAGACCCACCTGTCTCAGCTTGCCTCCACAGATACAGTTTGTGGCCCAGCGGTCCTTTAAATCTCGCGGTTGTGCAAGGTGACAGGACCGCATCCTCGAAGTTTGGCATTGTTCTGGATTAATAAAGCAGCCCCAGGGAAGCCCAGTGCAGGCGGCCTACCGGGAATTTTCCCGGTATCCCGGTAGGCCAATCCGGCCCTGCTATGGTCTGACCAAACCCAATCTTGTTACATACCATATCACCAACAAAGGCAGTTCCTTCTCCCCAGACATCATGATGTTCCTTCAGAAGCTGACATGGCTCTTCTGGCATTTCAGATTTCATGAATTTTTAGTTAGTTTATCCCTGTTTATCAGAATTCTGCTGATGATGATTTATGGCCATTTCATTTTGAATCCATCAGAAAATCCCCACGCTTCTCAACCTCCAGATTTCAAAAATCTCATAATGCCTTAAGTCTATTCCTATCCTAAGCCTACCAAATCATTCACCAAGTCTTAGCCTCAAACACATGCAAAACTTACTGCCAAGCCTGGTCAGTTTTTCTCCATTTCATTTGTCAAACAAACCCCCTCATCCATTGTATTCACCCAACATCTTAGCTTTTGCATCTTATTGTCTTACAGGTAGCCCCCATCACTATTAAGTCATATATATCAGGAATTCAATCAAATTTTATGGCAAGCACAGAGGCTTCATGTTATGCAAATAACTTTCTCCACCGCTTCCTCAGCAGCAAAGAACACTTTATTAAACTTAGAAAAAAATCAGGAAAAAACTTCCCATAACCATAGCAGCCACCCAGCCAATGACATTGATCCCATGTTATAAGTAGGCAGTAACCCAAGACTCTGCCTCTTTCTCTTTTCTGCTTCCTCAGATATTTACTTCATTATTATTACTCAAATACAGTATATCTATTTCATAATAAATTGCTATTGTGTGTTAATGTTGCTCTTTCTCCTTTCCTACTGTATCTCCCCCACTTTTTTGACTTGGAGGGGCTTCTTCCCCCATTGGATATTCTGATTTAACCCTTTATGTGCCTGGGGATTGTACTTTCTTTCCCCTCTGGGTTTTTCTGGGATCCCTTTGCTCCGTGTGGAACCTCTTTATTTTGCCCAGCTTGGCCCTACCAAAAATGGGCTATTTTCTGCCCCCCCCCCCATGGCTTCCTTGCCATTTATTGAATGCAAGGGTCTGTCCCCCTTCCCTGGATCTCATTACCTGCATCTGTATCGTACTGCTTCTTCCAGCAGCTGGTTTCCCCTTCTGTGCTTGCAAGAAGCTATTTCAGCATCGCCATTATCCTTTTCTTTTACTGTATGCTAGTCTATCACAAGGAGCATGTAGTGTAGTGGTTAGACTCGCATATAACTTTCAGCCATCCTGGGTTCAATTCCAGGGACAGCATTGACTAGGAATTAAATGTATATATATATATATATATATATATATATACATTTTTCCCCCTGCTTTTTTCTGATGCAGTTTGTTACTATTTTCTGCACTCTCTTGTAAATTTTTTTTGTGCAGATGTCTGCTTTATTTTTTGGGGCATCTGTGTCCCTGGCTCCCATTTATTTTTGTTATTGCTGGCAAATTTATTCTTATATATTTCCTGAATATGTCTAGCCATCTCTCTGTCAGTGATTATCAGTACTTCTCCTGCAATGCCCAGCAGGACGTATCCTGAGCCTCTACTGACCCCCATACAGACCAAACCATAGGGGATCCCTCTTCCCTGATGGCTAATCCTTTTGGTTCTGCCATCAAAGAAGAGCAAACCTAAAACTACTTCTGCAGTTATCCTTTCTGAATCAGCTACCCCTGATATACTAGATGTCAAGGGTGAGCCCCTGTTTGATCCAGAGGGCATTAAACATCCACACTCCTCCGAATGGTCTCCACAGCCTTATATTGCTTATTGCCTGGAGACTTGGGTCAGAAAACCAATTAGCGGAGCTACAAGAAATAAATTGAGAGCTGAGTGCCAACATCCTCTCATTCCTAACAAGGTGTGCAACACCCCCGAATTAGACACCATGATAGTGAAATGTATTGCTAAAACTGAAAGGGTTAGATAAGGCTCTTAAATCATGCCAAGATAAGCTATTGGACACTCTAGATACAATTACTACAATTTTTTAACTGTCTGAGGACGCCCTGTTATCTAACACCACTATTGATGTTCACATCCTCCGGGGCTGGGTGCAGAGAGCTTTAGCCTCTGAAAGGTGCCGGGAACTATTATTGAGGATTGACCACAAACTAGCTGATATGGCTACCTCTAAACCTGGTCCTTCTGCTAAAGGCCAGTTATTTGGTGATTCCTTTATCAAGGAGCTTGGTCAGTTTGTTTCCTCTTTCACTGCCCTTGATAAGGCTCAGTCCTCCTAGAGGAAAGTCTTTCGCCTCAAAATTTTTGCCAAGACTGGAAGAGGCAGGGGTCGCTCTTCTGGCTGTAATCGCCAATCCTGACAGCAAATTCAGGGCCCCACCTATCCAGCATATCCTAACTATCAGGGTCAAACCGTGGTGGAATCCAGACAGCAGGGACCTTTTTTCCCTCCACAAGGAAGGCCTTGGAGAGCAAGGTCCGGCAGGGGACAATTCCACTCCTGTTCCTTTACCAGTAAGTGTACCTCCTCTTATCCCTTTTTTCCTGGAAAAAGTGAGAGACAGACTCTCCCATTTTTCCCATCACTGGGGCAAATTGACTTTTGACCAATGGGTGTTACAGACAATCAGGAGCTATCATAAATAATTCTATATCCCCCTTTCCAGATAGCCCCTCCTCCTCCTTTCCACTTCTTGGCAGCTGATGCCACCCTGGTAGATTTCAAAGTCAGCAATTTGCTGTACAAAGGGGCAATCCAAAGAGCTCCTGTCAAGCCAGCAAGGTTTGTGAGCAACATCTTTCTCGTCTGGAAAAAGAACTCAGGTCTTCACCCGTTATCAACTTAAGGACTCTAAACAAGTGTGTCCTTTATCAAACATTGCAAACAAAGCGGGAGCACACCCGGCTCAGGTGGTTGAATTAAAGATGGTCTAACAAATCTCATTCGATTATTAAAAATCCACTTTATTCAGTATAATAAATAAAATCCAGAGACATAATATGAAAATTAGCTACTATGAACAGTCTGACGCGTTTCGAGCATCTCTAGCTCTTATTCATAGACTAAATTTGAGAACAACGCACATAAACTTTATGATACCACAGCCTTGTTCCACTGGCCACTGGTAGTCACAGCCATGTTTCTCTGCCCAGATTCCCCAAATACACTGTGTTACCCCACCAGCCTTCTACAACTGCCTACTGGTTGTCACAGATTCCCCTCATACATTGTGCATCCCCACCAGCCTTGTTCGCCTGCCCACTGGAAGCCACAGATTCCCCACATACACTGCGTGTGCGCCCACTGGTATCCACTTCACATACACTATGTGATTCCCAACTGCATTTTACCCCTACCCACTGATAGCCACAGATTCCATACATACATTATGTGACCCCCCAACAACCTTATTCCCCTAACAACTGGTAGCCACCGATTCTCTACATACACTATATAACCCCCGTAGCCTTGCTCTCCTGCCCACTGGTAGCCACAGATTCCTTACATACACTATGTGACCTCCCCCAGCCTTATTACCCTGTCCACTGGTAGCCACTGATTCCCCACATACACTGTGGACCCCACCAGCCTTATTATCCTGCCCACTGAAAGCCACAGATTCTACACATACACTATATGACCACCACCATCCTTATTCCAATACCCACTGGTAGCCACTAATTCCCTACATAAACTGTGTGACCCCACCAGCCTTGTTCCCCTGCCCTCTGGTAGCCAGCCCACAAATTCTCCACATATACAATGTGACACCCACCAGCCTTGTTTACCTGCCACTGGTAGCCATATATTTCCCCCATCTATACTGTCCCTCATACCGTCTCTTCTGCTCTGCCCCATTCTGCTTTCTGTTTCAGTGTAGAGCCATGGGCTCCACACTGCCTCCTCTGGTACTTCAGGTGTATGTTGATGACCTTATCGCAAAGCACCAGCAAGTGCTAGAAGAGCCAGTGTGGAGCGGATGGCTGTGGGCTGAAGCTGAGAACAGAGTAAGGCAGCAGCCTGCTGTTCCAAGCTATATATGCCCACAAGTTGCTGGGCAGCAGCCAGCCAGCCAGCCTTAGGATAAACAGCAGGAGGAGTGAGTCTGCTGATTGTCTGACATTCGGGGCTGCCCACTGACACACTCGGGGCTTCAGCCCCCTTAGCCCACCCCTAGCGACTCCCCTGGGGTACACAATGGATTGCAAAGCAATGCATTGCATACCCCTCTGGCATTCAAAGGGTTAAGTAAGGAGGAGTTACTGCTCCCATTGGGTGATTCAATGGGGGAGTGATTTAAATCATGCAGGGAGTTGGCCTGCCCCCACTATCCAGCCCGCCCACCGCTATCTAAGTAACTGAAAAAACAAAATGGCTGCCACTCGCTCCTACACCACAGACACAAACACATCAGACAAAAAACACAGACTCACACTTTCACTTACACACTCTCACTCACACACTCTCACTCAATCACACACACACACACTCATGCAATCACACACACACACGCAATCACTCACTCTCGTACTCACACCCTGGGAGCCAGCACAATCCACCTTCCACCATAGTATTTGCAATTCCCACATGCATTTCAACTACATGAATGAATGCCACTCACTCACACACACTCACTCACATCCCGGGAGCCAGCACGATCCACCTTCCACCATAGTATGTGCAATTACCACATGCATTTCAACTATATGAATGAATGGCACAATGGAGGCAAAAGTCCAAACACAAATGCACTACGATGACACATAAGTCACCCCCTTATGACTCACTTCTGTGTGTGCGTGTGTGTCTCTGTGTGTGCCTGTGTGTTCCTCACTGTGTGTGTTGCATGTCTGTATCACACTCTATGTGTCTGCATGTTGTGCATTGCATGTATGTATGTATGACTGTGTCGATCTTTATGCATCTCAGTGAATGCATGTGCATTTGCGTGTGTGTCTCTGTGTGTGTTTGTCTTGCATCCGTGTGTGTGCGCATTAATTCCCTATATATCCTGACGGGCAACGCCGTCCCACATTGCTAGTATATATATATATATATATATATATATATATATATATATATATATATATATATGTATTTAGAAAATGTTTTACCAGGAAGAATACATTGAGATTTCTCTAGTTTTCAAGTATGTCCTGGTTAGTTTTCAGTAAAGGGTTACATATTTACACAAATTGAGAAACATTAGATATTACATATTATTATATATACATACACATATAAATATACATACATATAAAATATTAAAATTATATACAGTTACACACGGTTTTTAGATACAAAGAAGCATTTGCTTTTAAGGATTTTAGACTGGGAGCAGATTTGATTATTTCAGGCAGATTGTTCCTGGCCTTTGGAGCTCTGAAGAAGAAGGCAGATCTTCCTGCTTCTTTCTTGTATTGTGGTATAAGCAGATAGTTGTTAGCAGTGAAGCAGAGGTTATAGTTTATATGGAGAGCAGGAATAAGTATACTGCTCAGGTAGTCTGGTAGTTTTCCAGATAAATGGTTGTGTACTAAGCAAGAAAGGTGAAGGGCACGTCTAGATTTGAGTGTTAACCAATGTAGTTCTTTAAAGGGATAGTAATATTTCATAATAAAAGCAGCTCCAATTAATCATCATAGTATTTGGTCTTTGGAGAGTGTTATTTCAGTTCTGTCAGAGTTGTAATTCAAGAGTAATTCAATGACAAAGTATCCCCCTCCCATCCCTTTTACTGATGTAACACTGTTCAGCCAGATCAGAAGGAAGGTGCCCAGGCAGACTGCAGAGAGGGACAATCTTCAATTAAGATAAGGGAAAAACCTGAAAAAGTTGTCAAGGGTGGCAAGGCCTTCATTGTTCTCATAGGAAGAAGATTGTCCCCTTCTGTTATCTGTCTGGTCTTACAACCAGATTCCACATCTGAGAAGAGATGGATTACACAAGGTAAAAGGGACGGGAGGGGAAACTTTGCTTGTGAATATCTCTCAAACCATAAAGGTTTGAGAGATAAGACTTATATCGTTCTTCATGTTTTTTAATGCCTATAAAATAAAATAAAGATAAACGAAGTATTACTATCCGTTTAAGCATATGACAGTGATAGGTAGTGTAATTACATTGGAGGCTAAAGCGGCATAATGAATTATACAGAGTGTCAAGTTTACTAATATGGATTTCTGGCAATGGAGCATATACTACATCACCATAGTCTATGACTGGCAGCAACATCTGTTGTACAATACGTTTTGTAACCAGAGTACTTAAACATGATTTGTTTCTGAAAAGAGTACTTATTTTGGGATAAAGTTTGGATTAGACTCTTATAATGTGTAGGTGCGTATTGCCGAGATTATACAGTTTGTGCTTTGTGCCAAATATCATTGTGACCTTTTTGCCTGCGTTTAAGAACAGTTTGTTCTTTGCTATCCATCTTTCAACATCACAGAAATCATGTTGTAATATGGCTTCAAGTTGTGATATGTGATATGAGTTTTTAGCATAGATTATGTAGTCATCTGCATAAATGTGTACTGAAGATGATTTGCAAACCTTGGGCAGAGAATATATAAAAAGAGAAAATAGAAGAGGACCAAGAATGGAGCCTTGAGGAAATCCACTTGTTACTTTGAGCGGAAGGGAGTCATTGTAAGCAACTGACACATACTGCATTCTGTCTGATAAGTGATAAGTAGGATCAGAACCAGTTTAGAGAATTATTACCCAATCCTGAGCTTTGGAGTTTGCTTATAAGAATCTTTGGCCTTGGCAAAATCTAGGAAAATGGCTCCTGTGAGTTCACCATTTTCCATGCTAGTCTGGATATCATTGGTTACTTTTAGGAGGGCGGTGACTGTTGAGTGATTTGGTCGAAAACCTGATTGAAGAGGGGTGAAAAAACTGGTGTGCCAGTAATATTTATATAGTTGCACATGTACACATTTCTCTAGTATTTTAGATAAAGTGGGGAGTAGAGATATTGGTCTGTAGTGTGGATAGGCACAACTCTAGCCACCTTCCAGACTTTGGGCCTATACCCTGTTGCCAAAGAGGCATTAATTAAAGATGCAATCAGTTTGGCTGTGACCATGGCACTGAGCTTTTATAAAATTGCGGGTAGTTGGTCAGGGCTAGACTGAGATTTCATTTTTGAGTTGAGGAGGTACTCATGTATTTCACTTTCATTTCTTAGCATGAAATTGAATTCATTTTCATAATTGGACCATAGATGATAGACTTCACAGCAGTGTACAGAGTCACTCAGCCGCTGCAAGAGCAAACAGAGTACTAGCCTTCATAAAAAATGGTGTAGATGCACGGAATGTTAATATTATTCTACCTCAGTTTATCTACCTCAGTTTATCTAAATCCTTCGGTAGGCCATACCTGGCCTGATCTCCTCTCTGGCCCCATTGCCTGCTCCCTGATCTCCGTCATAGCTTCCTTCCTTTTTCTCACCTTGGCTCACATCTTGCCCATGGTTCCCTTTTGCTCCTTCCACTGGGCCTCCTGTCAGTTTCCAGTATTCTACTTTCCACCCAACCCTGTCCCTTCCTCTTTTTTTTTAACTAGACAGTAATCACCAGGCTGACAGATGGACGAATAGTCCATTTACCAGCATAACATCAATACAGTAAAATGAAGCAAGACCTTTAAGAACCATTTGTGTGGAGTTATTTTTTATTTTTTGTAATGCTCACAAATAGGAATTTCTGGATAGTATTATGTATAAAGTAAAGAATAAGGAACTGGTTTTGTGTGAGGTGTGCAAAGGGGTGGACAGTACATATTGATTTCTTCAGAGTGCTATTCATTTGTTCCCTGGTACAAGAAAATATGTGCGAAATGTATTTCCTTTTACATCTATAAAGGTGGTGCTAAACAAATTTATCACAGAAACTGTACACTGCTTGAGTTGTGCACTGAAACATACTAATGCATCTGTACATAAACATATGTGCTTGATTAATGAAAGTTTATATAATTGAAGTGTATTATCTACAGCTGCAATTTCACACATTCTCCATAAAATGTCCCTCGTGGTGTGTTGATTTTGCTTTTAGAGAGACAGGACTGCAGACTTTCTGATCTATATACAACTTTTCTATCTTTTATTTTTCTTTAAAAAAACCAAAAACTACCAAGTATCTTTTTTTCTGCTTTCAATACCAGGAAATTTCCATTAAGTCTATATATTAACTCTGAGTGTTTTTACCTAAATTTGTTAATTTGCACTTTTAGATCTCATATTCTTCTCAATCCCTCCAATTTCCTAAATCCTTGTGCATTTGCTTTATCTCTATTATATATATATACTTCTGTCATCTGAAGAAACACACACCTTTATTTGAAACCACTAGAAATAGAAGCTATAAAGAAGTGGATTTCCTTGTGAGTGATAAATATTATCATTGGTTTTGGCTCCTATTTAAGTCTATATAGATTTGTAGATAAAACCAGTGACAACATTGTCACCTGCAATGAAATGCAGGCTAGACAGTAAATAGAACAGACCGAAGCAACAATTCCAGAGGTGTTGTCTTTCCTCTGAATGTTTTCCATTAATTATGTCACTGTTGCCTAGATTTAACTAGTTCCTGAGCTTCCTCTGAATCCAATACCCAAAAATGCAACATAATGATTATTTTTTATGGATCACTAAAGTGCTTCTTGAGTGTTTATAACAAGTGAAGGGATGGAGGAAAAGGGTGGTATAAACAGAAGCACCTTAGTGATCATGTAATGAAGTAGGAGTGTATTTGTTTTAGACTTATTTAACCCTATGAGTGGCAGAGGGATATGCGTTCGGTACTCCTCTGACACTCATAGGATTACATTTATTAATGTTCTTTGGTCATAATGTATGTGATCTATGGTAACAATTTACAAATAGACAACACCTGTATTTTATTTTTCAATTTTTGGTCTTTACAGATTTATATGGTTTTATTAATTTACTTTGTTTTATACTTTTTATTGATATTCTGTTTTTTTACATTGTTTTATATGGCTTTCTAGTCCCCCAGGATGGCATTGGAAGGTCTCATCTGTGAGGGATGTTCAGCAGGCAGAACCCCCAACCCCTCTCTTATGTGATTGTATTAATTTAATAATAGAGTGACCCAAGAAGGGTCAGGAATGTATTCAATACACACTAGATACTAGTGTTCTACAGAGGTGCCAGCATCAGTCGCACTTTAGTACATCATCCCATTCTACATGTTAACAGTGAATGATAGTAGGGATGGATGAAATGTTCTCATTTCATAACCATGGGAAATTTCACAGAAAATGTATGGTTTTCTGCTTTTCTGGTGGGATATTTCACTCATAGTGAAACTGAATTGATCCTGAGGCCTGAGGTTTTGTGGAAAACAAGTGGTTTCACATTTTTCCCACAAGAAATTCTGGCCATACAGAAACTCATAGATTTCCCAGTGTTTTGCTAAGACCACAGAAAATATCACAAGAATGGTTAAATTTCCAGCCTATGTTCTTCGATGGGACAAAACTTCCTGCCCATATACTAAATAAACCCATCATTTCCCACACTGAAGTGTGGTGTATTTTAGAAGGAAAGTGGAATGGAAAGAAACAGAGAGAGAGAGAGAGAAAAAATAGATTTAAATCAAATATTACAAAAAATAAAGTGGTTACTTAGTGGTTCATAGTTCTGGCTGACACTATAACCACCACCACTGTTGTTAAAAAAGAGAAACGGGATGGATCCTGAGGCTAGGGAGTTTTATGATGAGGAGGAAATCACTAACACTAGCAGTGGCATCACCAGTGCTAAGGGGACCCTGTTCCTGCTGCTACTGCTACCATGGGGCCTTTTTATGAGGAGGAGGAGATCACAAGTGTGATAGTAGGGTACCCTCAGCCACACCTTTAATCCCCAAGCAGACCCAACACCATAAAGTACCAAGAGACTGGTGGGGGCCTTCATGAGTCTATATATATATATATATATATATATATATATATATATATATATATACACAAGTAGAAAAAAGGACCAGCATTTACCCATTTAAAAGATTCACTTTATTGTGTGCTTCGGTAAAACAGATGGGGTAATGGTGGTCTTACACACACACACACACACACATACACACACTGTGAGCCGACAGCTGTTTTGTGCCATCAAGGCACTTTGTCAAGGCTTGCAAAGTGCCCTGATAGCATGAAAGAGCTGTTGGCTCACAGTGCGTGTGTAAGACCACAGTTACCCTTACTGTTGTACCAAACTGCACAATAAAGTGAATCTTTTAAACGGGTGAGTGCTTGCTCCATTTTTCTAATTCTGTATATTTTGCTGAGATGCTTGTGTGGGCTTATTGCACTGAACTTGCGGGGTGTTCGTTTACTGGGGTCTACACAAACGGAAGAATATAATTATTGTTCACCCCTGCATTGTTCTCTCCTGTGAAGAATGTACAGGTACTTTTAAAATCATAAGTTGTTAAAGAATTACCCGTGCTAAAAGAAATGGGAGAAAGAGATGAAAATGGGACATCACCACTAGGGATGGTAAAAACCTTCTGCCTCAAACTGAAATTGGCAATAAAATTCCTCTAATTCCAAGATGTCCTTGCTAGTGGTGGTGGTGATGCCCAATCTCATTCCTGTCTCCCATTCCTTCTCAGTTTCTGCTAAAAAAGGCCATCAATGTCTCTTCCAACCAAGCTTCTCAATCATCATCATCACCACCACCACTAGTCCCTACATGTTGCTTCTGCTGCTCTATTCCAGACATCTCACTGTTGCTTTGAGGAGTTGACAAGCAATGTGACAGAGGGTCCCCTGATGTCACATTTGCCATTGCCTTTTGACCTGAAGAAGAAGGCAGACTAGCACTAGCAGAAGTAGCAGCAGGCACAGGCAGCTGATCTGTGGTCCTGCTAGTAGTGGTGGTATTTATTCTCAGCCTGCTCTCCTCCCCCAACACCAGTTCTGGCCTCTTAAGGATCATGTTCAACTTGGAAACTGTAGTGAAGGGAAGGGGACTCCCAGAGCCAGAGGAATGGTGTGGGCTACCTTGACCACTAGTCTGGACGCTCTCAAATGCTTCCCCTACCACTCCAGCTGCTTCATCATTACTGCTATTACTACTAACACCAACCACATCAAGTTCAGCTGCAGAGTTTTCCTCCTCAGTCTCACAGTCACTAGTAATATGAGGATATTGTTGATTACCCCCTCTTTCACTCCTAATGCTAACAAGCTGCTGGACCTTAGTAGCAGTAGTACTAGCACTGGCAGGACTGCTTGGGAATGGCAAGTGTGATTTAGGGTCCCTTGCTGTCACACTTGGCATCATTTTCTCCTTCCCCCCTGAGTACTACAAGAAACACTAGCAGCAGGCAAAGTATTGGTGGCAGCAGGTTCAGTACTAGCAGCATATTCAGCACTGGCAGCAGGTTCAGTACTAGCAGCAGGTTCAGAACTGGCAGCAGGTTCAGTACTAGCAGCAGGTTCAGCACTAGTGGCTCCACTTACAGAAATGGTGGCACTGGCAGCAGGGGCAGCACATCTGGCAACAGGTACAACACTAGTGGCTGCAGTTACAGAAATGGTGGCACTGGCAGCAGGGGCAGCACGTCTGGCAACAGGTACAACACTAGTGGCTGCAGGATCAGAAATGGTGGCACTGGCAGCAGAGGCAGCATGTCTTGCAGCAGGCACAGGCAGCTGACCTGTCCTGCTCATGCTATCCTTTTCTCTCTTCCTTCCCATTCCCTTTTCTCCATCCCTTCTTATTAAATTCCTCAAGATCCCTTGAGGTGATTTAGGGGAAATTGACAGCATTGGTTCTGTACTGCTAGTCACTTCCTCCTCTTCCACCTCTGACTCAGTGGACACATAATAAGGATCTTTCCAGTTCCTCTTCTTACTGCTCATAGCGATAAGAGTAACTATGAGCCTCTCCTGCCTCAATTTTTGGTAATTATATCACAAGAGAACAGCACGTCTAACTCACTCTGTACCTTCTATTTTGTCTGCCTATCATGGTGCCCGTGATTCCTTTCCTGTCAGTTATCCTGTAGGAGGCCCTCATTGGTTGCCCTGTGTTTTGCCCGCCCAATATTGCCTTTATATACTACTATCACAGTGCCCGTGATTCCTTTCCTGTCAGTTATCCTGTAGGAGGCCCTCATTGGTTGCCCTGTGTTTAGCCCACCCAGTATATAAAGGCAATACTGGGCGAGCTAAACACAGGGCAACCAATGAGGGCCTCCTACAGGATAACTGACAGGAAAGGAATCACGGGCACCGTGATACTGCCTTCAGTGAAAACATCTTGTTTTTATAGCGGAAGTGCGAAAACAATGTAAATCAAAGGGCGAAAACTTTTTAGCCATTGAAAAAAATGGCTAAAGATTTTGGCCAATGGGCAAAAGATGCGAAAATTTTAACTGCTAGTTGTAAAGCAGATTTTCCCACGAAAAAGCAGATAACAATGTGGTTTTCGCTAAATTTCGCAGTAACACAGCAACAACTTTCACCTACCCCTAATCACCACCACCACCAGAAATGACATTAGAATTTGCTGAGGCTTTGATCGGTCTCAGCATAGGATGGAGATAAGAGGGCTAGTGTGCCACAGTCTGACCACCATGGCTACCATGGGACTGGCATAATATGAGACCAGGGCTTGTTCCACTTGCCACTAGGGATGAGCTAAAATTTTCGCCTCAAACTAAAACCAGAAAATAATGGTACTTTCTGCTTGGTGAATAATTTCCCTCGAAAAGTGCAGTTTTTAGCTTTTTCCTGCCTTTTTCACCCATTGACATCAATGGGAAGAAAAATATTTCTCTACCTCACAAAAGTTTTTTACAGCCATATAAAAGGCTGTCAGGCTCACAGCATCACATTCTGTGTGTGTAAGAGGAGAGAGCAGTACCCTGTTTGAGCTAGAGAAGATAGGGGAATTGAAGTTTAGTTTAGGGAATCTTTTAGATAGGACATTTGTTCCCTATATTTGAGTCAGTGGGGCACTCTGGGGAGAAGAAGGGAGGAAGGAAGTTAATCCCAAATACTCCAAAACTCCATGTGACTGACTGGCAAGACACAGGCAGCTAAGAACCTATTTGCTTGCTGATCTTGCTGTTATTGTCTCTGTGCTGGGTGGGGAAGTCTGGAGAAAGAAGTTGTTGATTTTGTTTTTCAGTTATAATTTTTTTTTGGACAGCCTGTTATAAGACAACAGGGTGGACAACTTAAAAAAATAAATCAATTAAAAAAATTAAAATAAAAAAATAATAAAGAATTAAATATATTAGGTGACAGCGACAGACAGCTGACTGGGCTTAGGCAAGGCATAATACAGCTCCATCAGCTGTGTTGTGTACCGTACAGTAAAAAAAACACAGTGTAGTTGCTTAATGTCCAGCAAACTCACAAGGAGAAGAGTAAGGGGGAGGGGTGGAGCAGTGCAGGGATGTGAGAGTAAAGTAGTAGTTCAAAAACTGACTGCATCAATGGTTGCTGCAGAGTGTGCAATCAATAATGATGATCCCTCTACTCCAAGGGAGGATGCAGTTTGTCATGGTCCCAGCAAAACTAGTTCCAGCACCATCAGTGCCAGTGGACATAAAGAACCATATAAGAAGAACACTGAAGACAACAAGTTGCATTCATGTGTTGATGATGCTGGCAATATCATAATAGAGGAAAGTGTAGCAGATGAACAACCTGCAGCATCAGATAATGAGGTAAGCACCAAAACACCCAACCTCAAAGTAAGGAACATTATTACAGTAAAAGTAAAAAGAAATTGTTTGAGACCTCTAAAAGCTTAGAGGAATATAAGGGTAGTATTGGGAAAAAACTGCCAGGTGATGCTGTGCTGCTGAGGATGATCTAATGCCTGTTGATGATGTTGATCTATAATATATCCTTCCAACATCCTTCTCTTGTTCAGCTACTATCACGGTGCCCGTGTTATTACTGGCGACATTTTGACAGTGCTTCTTCCTGATCCAGTTTTATTGGCTAACGTGGTGTTGCTCAGCCCAGTAATAACTCTTAAATACTGAGCCCTGTCATTTCAGCTGTGCCCTCTCGTGGTGTTCCCATTACTAAGCTGACCCTGACTGCCTGACTACTCTGCCTGTATTGTTCCTGCCCTGTGTACCGAACCGGATTGGCTGACGTTCCTGCTTGTGTACCGACTCGGATTGGCTGACGTTCCTGCTCTGTGTACTGACCCGGCCTGGCTGACGTTCCTGCTCTGTGTACTGACCCGGCCTGGCTGACATTCCTGCTCTGTGTACTGACTCGGATTGGCTGACGTTCCTGCTCTGTGTACCGACCCGGCCTGGCTGACGTTCCTGCTCTGTGTACCGACCCGGCCTGGCTGTCGCTCCTGTTCTGGGTGCCAACCCAGGTCTGCTTACTGTTCCATCCGGTATCCGGTTAAGGGCCTGTATCCGATTTCTCTGTCTATGGACAGATCCGTTGTTGTCTCTGTTACTGCTCTGGCAGCCTTGTACTGTTACCCGACCAGTATTGTGCCTCGTTATTCATCCGGTGCTCGTAGCACCATTCGGTAGCAACATGGTACGCTTGACCTATACTGTCCTCGCTGAGGTTGGGTTATCTTGGGCGCCTCAGGTGTCATCCATTCTGGCAGTCAACTCTGTCAGGTCTGAGTGTTCGTTAACCTCTTGGGGGTCGGTGCCTGGCACGTTGAGTACAGTTGTTACAGTTCCTGATTGGCGTTATTCCATGCCTCCGTGGCACTTCTCCGTTGGCAGCTCTGGTAGTCTATCGCTTGTCCGTTGCTTTCGTGGCCTTAGTCGCCATTGTGTCACTCTCTTCCCAGAGAGTGTACTAAGGGCCATTGCACTATTAAGGCCTATCTGTCCTCCCGGCCTAATAGTAACCACAATTATCTTTCTAAGTTTAGATACACACGAACTGTGCCTGACCTGTGTCAGTATTGTATTGTGTATTGTATATACTGGACCTGTGTGGGTACTTATAACTGTAACCTGACCTGTGTCATTAGAGTTCTATCTTCATACCTACTGGACCCGTGTGGGTTATTCTGTACTGTGATTCTTTAAATAAATTGCATTTTAACCTAATCCAGGCATGTCTGAGTGTCCATAAAACCGTTACAGCTACAGATGAAGTTGAGAGTGAGGATGATGTCAGGGCTATAAGGTTAGCAGAAAGTCAAAGGCTGAATTTTGAGAAAGCTATTGGAAAGTCTGACCCTGGACAGTACAGATGACAAAAAGCACACAGTCACCCTATCAGTCATCATCTGCATCACCGCTTCTTCAAAGGCCAAGTCCCTCTCGGCCGCACACATCTGTTTTGAGTACCCAGCAGCAGCAACACAGGTTAACATCTACAGTGTTAGATATGACGAGTGCCTCTGCTGCTGCTGTAAGTGCTGCAACTTTGACACCTAGTAGCAGTGGCAGTAGAATTGTATCAACATCTATCCTCAGTAGTAGTAATAGCAGCAGCACCACCTCAGGAACCCCTCATTCCATGAAGTCCACAGTATGGAGATACTTCACTCATGATCTTCAAACTAAGTATGTTGCTATCTGTTGTCTGTACAAAAAGACCATGAGCAGGGGGAAAGCAGTCTCACACCTAGGCACCTCACCTATGATATGCCACCTGATGCACAACCACAGGTCTGACTGGGATACAAACTATCAGCAGGCCAAAGTTGCAACAACTAGCAGCAGCAGAAGCTCTTTAAAAAGTTTCCAGGGTTCTAGGGCAGAAAAAAGAAGCAGTGTAGTTATTTATGTGTTAGAGAGTGTGCTACTGCCAGTGCCAACAGTTAGTTCAGTCCAAATAACACCTATGGCTCCTGCTGCAGAGAAGTATGACAGACAAAGCCAGGACAAATATATCAACAGCAGCACAGATGAGGAGATGAGGGAGGGATGTGAAGAATGGTTGCCACCATCTACCCCACTTGGGACCACTGCTATGACGAAAAGTAATGTGTGTGTCAATAATCTGAGAAGGAGGATAGCGTATAACAATGGTAAAAATACATAAACAAATCACACCATGCCATTCCCCCCACCATTACTACCATACATATCTGCCACAATGTAGGTTGTACTTTATTTTTTTTTTATTACTTGACATCATCATGAATATGTGCCAGTGTCACTTAAGCAGGAAGTTAGTGTTGTGGGCAAAGGACAAATGCATTCTGGATGCTAACACATTTTTCAAGCCATATGTTGCTGTAGGACTCACAACTTTGACTTTAACCACTTATTTCTAAACTTCAGCCCTCAGAAGAAGTAATATTACAACTGGCCCTAGCTCCAATGATGATGTTGAGGCAGCAGCACCTGACGCAGCCAGTGAAGGTGATTGTGGAGAAGAAGGAGTACAAGGCCATTGTTTACCACATGTACTCTCTCTGAAATCACGTGTGTACGAATATTTTTCCCTTTGGGAAGGCAAAGCAAAAAGGAGAAAGGAGGGGTAGAACTGACGATCACCCAAGATAGCTGCACACAAAACCTGCTCAATGACTGCCAGTGAAAACTGATTTTATTCAGGTTCAGAGGATTCAGCAATCCCAGTTTATGCTGCACCCACTTATGCCTCCTAAAGCCCGGAAGGGGAAGCCCGTGGCACCTAAAAGCCGCAGATATTCTACTACACAGTTGAGCGATGCGGACCGAGTGTGTGGTGCTAAAGGCCGGATACAATTGCTATGCCCCCCTAGCTCACACAAATGTCTTCCGCCGTGGGTGATTTTTGTTTGTGTTATTTTTGCTTTTATGTTATACATAGTAACATAACAACGTAGTAACATAGTAAATTAGGTTGAAAAAAGACACAAGTCCATCAAGTTCAACCTTTGCCTCATACATCAGTAACTGAGCATTTTATAGATTTCCTGCTACCAATTAAAGTAGTCTTTATCAGACCTTCCTGATCAGTCTATTGATAAACAGTATAACCCTGTATGTTCCCTTTTGAAATAAATGTATCTAATCTTCTCTTAAATGTATCCATTGTATCTGCCATAACTACCTCCCTGGGCAATGAATTCCACAATTTGACAGACCTTACCGTAAAAAAACCCTTCCTCTGCTGAAGTTTAAACCTCCTTTCCTCTAATCTCAAGGGGTGTCCCCTGGTCACCTGATCAGGCCTTGGAATAAATAGCTCACCACATAGATCCTTGTATTGATCTCTCATATACTTGTACAATGTGATAAGGTCTCCTCTTAGTCGTCTTTTCTCTAGAGTGAATAAACCAAGTTTGTTTAGTCGTTCCTCATATGTCAAGTCCTCCATTCCCTTAATTAATTTTGTTGCTCTCCGCTGTACCCTCTCTAGTTCTAGTATATCCTTTTTCAGAACTGGTGCCCAAAATTGCACTGCATACTCAAGGTGAGGTCTTAACAATGATTTGTATAATGGCAAGATAATGTTGTCCACTCTTGCTTCGATACCTCTTTTTATGCAAGACAGGACTTTGTTTGCCTTTGCTACTGCTGTTTGACACTGGTCACTGTTTCCAAGTTTGTAGTTGACAAGGATACCCAGGTCTTTTTCTAGCAATGAGTCACCTAAAATTATTCCATTAAGTTTATAAGTAGCCTTGGGATTGTTTCCTCCCAAATGCATGACTTTACACTTCCCCACATTAAACTTCATATTCCACATGTTTGTCCAATCTGACATTGTATGTAAGTCCCTCTGTAGAGAGAAAATATCCTGTTCTGAATTAATTACTTTGCATAATTTAGTATCATCTGCAAATATTGATATTTTGCTTTCTATATCTATTTCCAGGTCATTTATAAACATGTTAAAAAGCAGCGGACCTAATACTGAATCCTGAGGTACTCCACTCTCCACTTTAACTGTACTGGAGAATTTTCCATTTACAACCACACACTGTTCCCTATCCTTCAGCCAGTTTTGTATTCAATTGCAAAGGTTATCTCCTAGCCCAATTTCCTTATTTTATACACCAGCCAGTTTTGTATCCAATTGCAAAGGTTATCTCCTAGCCCCAATTTCCTTATTTTATACACCAGCCTTCTGTGTGGCACTGTATCAAATGCCTTGGCAAAGTCTAGATATACTACATCTACTGCCTTGCCATTTTCAAGGTTGCTGCTTACCTCCTCATAGAAGCTGAAAAGATTAGTTTGGCATGATCTGTTATTCATAAAACCATGTTGATTTGTGCTAATTATTTTATTTTTTGTGTTGTAATCCTGAGTATAGTCCCTTATTATCCCTTCTAACAGTTTTCCCACTACAGAGGTCAAACTCACTGGTCTATAATTCCCAGGTTCTGTTTTAGTTCCCTTCTTAAATAGAGGCACTATGTTAGCTCTTCGCCAATCCTGTGGCACTGAGCCTGTGGTAATAGAATCTTTAAAGAGTAAATATAGGGGTTTTGCTAACACTGCACTAAGTTCCTGAAGAACCCTTGGATATATACCATCAGGACCCGGTGATTTATCGGTCTTAATTTTGTTCAGTCTTCCCATGACATCTCCTTGAGTTAACCCAATATCTATTAATTGTATTGTTTTATTTGTTACTTGCGGAGGCTCTTCTACCATTCCTTGCTCCCTTGTATATACTGATGCAAAGAAAGTGTTTAAAACATTGGCCTTTTCCTTATCCTCACTAACCAACTCACCCATCTCTTAAGTTTTTTGCTATTTATATATTTGAAAAACTTTTTTGGATTAGTATTGCTTTCCCTTGCAATTCGAGTTTCATTATTTATTTTTGCTACCCTAATTGCCTTTTTGCAATCTTTGTTGCACTCCCTGTATTTTAAGAAAGATTGTTCAGTTCCTTCAGACTTAAATAATTTGAATGCGTTTTTTTCCTTGCCATTTCCTTCTTTACATGTGCAGTTAACCACATTGGCTGTGACTTAGTTCTTTTGCATTTGTTCCCCATTGGTGTATATTGTTGGGTACATTTCTGCAACCTAAATTTGAATTCTGACCATTTTTCCCTCAGTATTTTTGCCTTTAAATACAATATCCCAGTCTATGTGTTGCATTGAAGCCCTTAACAATTTGAAGTTAGCTTTTTTAAAATTAAGAGTTTTGGTTGAACCTATACAGTTTTGCTTTGCCAGACTGATCTCAAATGTAACCATGTTGTGATCACTGTCTCCCAAATGTTCTCTTACCTTAATATAGGATACCATTTCTGTGTTATTAGTGATCACTAGGTCCAATACATTGTTATTTCTTGTCGGCGCTTCCACCATTTGTGACATGTAGCTTTCACAAAGTGTGTTCAAAAACATGCTACCCTTAGCTGTCTGACAGGTCTCATTTTTCCAGTTAATATCTGGATAATTAAAATCTCCCATAATTGTAGTATGCCCAAACTGGGCAGGTTTCCTCATTTGCAATAGAAGTTGGGCCTCATCATTGTCATTGATATTTGGTGGTTTGTAGCATATGCCCACCAACAACTTTTTTTTACCTTTCATACCACATTTAGTCTCGATTTCTACCCACATGGACTCCACAATTTGGCCAGTTTCCTCACTAATATCACCTCGCAAAACTGGATTTAGCTCTGTTTTCAAATATAAGCACACGCCTCCCCCTTTTCTATTAATTCTGTCTCTTCTAAACAGGGAATAGCCCTCTATATTTACAGTCCAGTCATGTGCATCGTTCCACCATGTTTCTGTTATTCCAATTATGTCCAATTGCTCATTAACCGCCAGCAATTCTAGTTCTCCTATTTTATCTACCATACTTATTGCATTTGCTAGCATACAATAAATTTTGAAGTATTTACATATATTAATTCCTACATGCCTTTTTTCTACACCTTCATTTACTAGGAGTTCCTCCCTACTGACTAAATTTTTCCCCACCCTTTCTCCACCCCCTGGTCATTTACTTGGACCCAGTTCCTATCTGCTCTATCTACCCCATTTTTGCTATCTATACCCACCCACCCCTTTCCTAGTTTAAAAGCTCCTCCAAGCTTCCTAGCATTCCCTCCCCTAACACAGAGGCTACTCTACCATTTAGGTGCAATCCATCTCTTCCATATAGATTGTACCCAAGAGCAAAGTCTGCCCAGTGTTCTAAAAACCCCAAAAACCTCCTTCCTACACCATTGCTTGAGCCATGCATTAAGCTCCCTGAGCTCCCTCTTCCTACCTGCACTGGCGCATGGCACAGGTAGTATTTCAGAAAATACTACCTTAGAGGTCCTTGTCTTGAGCTTGCACCCTAAATCCCTGAAATCATTATTTAGGGACCTCCATATTCCTCCTATTTTGTCATTGGTTCCAATATGTACCAAGACAGCTTGGTCACTTCCAGCCCCTCCCAATAATCTGTCAGCCCTGTCCGCAACATGCCGAACCCGAGCACCCGGGAGACAGCATACTGTTTGGCATTCACGTTCCTGGCGGATGATTACCCTATATACCCTCCTAATAATAGAGACCCCTATTACCACCACCTGCCTTGGTTTCTGCCTGCTCTGCATCCCATCTAGCCTGGAAGGAGGACTGTTCCCCTGGCTGCTAGAGGAATCAGCCCTCTCCAGTGTTGCCAATTCTCAGCAATTCTCATCAACATCTTCACACAATCTTGCAAATCTGTTGGACTGAGTCAACTCAGAACTGGCCTTTCTCTTCCTCTGCCCACTACCTCCCCTCCTTACTGTTACCCAGCTGCCTACCTGTCGCTCCTCATCTACAACTCCACCTCTTCACCACTAACCCCACATACTACCTGCTCTGTGAGTTCTAAACTCCTTTCCAGGTTTCCAATGTCTCGCAATGTTGCAATATTTCTCTCCAAATCCAATATCTTAGACTCTAAAGAGAAAATATGCTCACATTTGGCACAACGATATGACCCCTGGAACGATCGCTCCAAGTGTTCAAACATGTGACAAGAGGTGCACTGCGTGAGATTGGCTAACCTGCTATCACTCATGCTTGGTTTTACAATTCAAATAGCTTTATATTATCCTCTAATGCTCACTATATGGTAAGTAACCAACCTTAAATGTGAATGCAATAGATCCTTTGAAATGATAGTCACCTCAGAGCTCTGCTGATTTCCAACTCCTGCTTCTATTCTAACTCCAGATTCCTTCTAACTCTTCACCTGAAACCAGTCACTTGTACTAGCAGTCTCACAGAGCCAGCTCCACAGAGCTAATGGACTGTATTTATAGTAACTAGAAGCCAGGTGAAATCCCTTCGCAATCAGCCCTAATCACACAGGCCAGAGAAAAACCCAGTAAACAGTTTTTTTAACTCTTGCAATACCCACACAATTTTTTTTTAAACCTTAATAAAATACCAATAAAACACCAAACACACTCTTATGTACTTAACCAGATTCCTTCTAACTCTTCACTTGGAACCAGTCACTTGTAATAGCAGACCCCTGTGTTTGAATTCCCCTGTTTTAAATTCCTACACTTACCACACTTCTGCACTTGAATTCCCCTGTTTTAAATTCCTACACTTACCACACTTCTGCACTTTTGAATTCCCCTGTTTTAAATTCCTACACTTACCACACTTCTGCACTTACACACTGATGCAAGATTCACACGTTCAAGTATTCACTATGTATCTGCTATTTAATCCAGGAATTCACCAATTACAAACACAGCAATTAGTCACTCCCACCACACCAGACTTCAATTATTTGCTTGTCTCACAGCAAAGAGAGGGAAAACAAAACCCAGAGATTTGTTTTTTAACCTCTCCTTTACCACACTACACCAAACACAATATACTTATTCTATTTTTCCAGCAAGTATCCAAACTCAGTCTTTCAGTGCACAGGTCACTGATCAACTTACAGAGATCTCTCACTCCTTGCTATATAATCCAGGAATCCACCAATTACAAACACAGCAATTAGTCACTCCCACCACACCAGACTTCAATTATTTGCTTGTCTCACAGCAAAGAGAGGGAAAACAAAACCAAGAGATTTGTTTTTTAACCTCTCCTTTACCACACTACACCACACACAATATACTTATTCTATTTTTCCAGCAAGTATCCAAACTCAGTCTTTCAGGGCACAGGTCACTGTGCCCTTTGCTTTTTTCTATCCTACTACTCCTGTCTCTGTCTGTTCCTTCTCCCCTTCCTCTTTCCTATGAATGACCCTAGAGGATGCTTGTATACGCTGGCGTTTATACTTGGATTATGGCTAAATCAGTTAGTTTGCACTGCTGTTCCTTGAACGTACGAGGTTTAAATGTACCCAAAAAATGCAATATGCTTCTAACATTTGCAGTCACATATAGAGATAACATAAAACATGACATTTTTGCTGAAGGCAGACACAATAGAAGCAGCTACAGAGCGAGATAGACATACTTTGCTGTTCTCTTGTGAGGCAGGAGAGGCTTATAGTGACTCCTATCACTATGAGCAGGGTAAAAAATAATCAGTGGAGGAGCTGTAAGGACCATTATGTGTCCACTGAGTCTGAGGAGAAGTAGGTAGGGACTACTACTGTACCAATGCTGTCCAGTCCCCCTAAATCACCCCAAGGGAATTTGCTGGGAAGGGAGGGAGAAAAGGGAATGGGAAGGAAGGGAGAAAAGGGAATGGGAAGGGAGGGAGAAAAGGGTAGTACTAGTGAGAGCAGGACAGGTCAGCTGCCTGTGCCTGCTGCAAGACGTGCTGCCCCTGCTGCCAGTGCCACCACTGCTGTACCTGCAGCCATTAGTGTTGTACCTGCTGTCAGATGTGCTGCCACTAGTGTTGAACCTGCTGCCAGTGATAAACCTGCTGCCAGTGCTGAACCTGCTGCCAGTGCTGAACCTGCTGCCGCCAATACATTGCCTGCTGCTACTGCTTCTTGTAGTACTCAGGTGGGAAGGAGAAAATGATGCCAAGTGTGACAGCAGGGGACCCTCTGTCACATTGCTTGTCACCTCCTCCAAGCAGCAGTAAGATGTCTGGAATAAATCAGTATCATGTAGGGACTAGTGGTGGTGGTGGTGTTGGAAAAGCTGGGGTAAGAGACATTGATGGCCTTTTTATCAGAAACTGAGAAGGAATGGGAGATAGGAATGAGGATGGGCATCACCACCACCACTAGCAATCATCTTTTGGAATTTGCTGAAATTGCAAGTGCTCTAACTTCTGCTGCTGCTGAGATGAAAGGGCAGCAGGGTGCTGAGGAGCAAGCTAGTGTGCCACAGACCACCATGGACACAGTGGGAATGGGGTCAACAAGTACTGCGGAAATAGGGCAGGTTCCACTTGCCAGCGCCAGCAATACTCCTGGTCCTAGTTGCAGTGCTAAATCTGAGTCAGTAGCAGCAACAGCAGCAACATTATCCGCTGCCACAGAAAGTGAAGGGGAATGTGGAGTACAAGAAGAAAGAGGCCATTCTTCTCCACTTGTTCCCTATCCCTCCCCACAGAAGTCATGGGTGTGGGACTATTATTCTCTTCCGGCAGGCACAGTGCAGTCATCATCAACAATGGTACAGTGTAAAATTTGTGACAAGAACACACCTTGGAACAACCTCCCTGATAACACACACAGACACCATGACATTTATGTCAAACACGTTAAAGCCAAACACTCATTACAGAAATCTAGCACCGCTGTTACTGTACCCCCTGACTCTCCAGAAAGGTGGAGATCAAAGAGGAGGAAGAATAATGAAACCCAGACAGACACTGGAAGTTCCATGATGAGCGAAACAACTAGCTTGACATCACTTTCTTCCTCTAGGGTAAGAAGTACATCTCCTGTCAATCTACCTCGTTCATCGTTACCTCCCCCGCCAAATTTTAGCCACTCTTTTGATGTTAGGATATGGCCGTTCGTCTCCACCCATTGCACATTGTGTGGTGTAATGACCACACATGCCAGTGTGGTGGAGGAGAATCGATACCAGGTCATTAGGTAGCATCTGTGTAGATTCCATCCTGCATAATACGCTAGGATTCAAGCAGGGAGGTTTCATCATTACTATTAAACTGTCAGCAAGTTGTCATGTGTCCCTAGTGGGTTCTGGACAAGGGGTATAGTGACAGCGGCAGTACTTCAGGTGTCATGGTGTTTGGATAAATTTGTGCCCGAAGATGTTATTTACCACACACACACACTGTGCACATTGCATTTGCTGATGGAAGCCACAGTTCCTGTTCTCAAGGGAAAAATATATATTTTAATAACAACGTACCCATTATTTTGGAGGGACAGATGGAGAAGATTTAATGGCCAACTTCTTCTTTTCTTCACATACACTGGGAGCTACTTATTCTTCTGCTACTGCCTCAGGCACCTCACCGGAGCCATTTGTGGCAAGTGGAAGCTTTATCATCCATCTTCCATGTTACTGGTATTATTGATCCCATTCCCTTTCAGCTGCCTAATCATCCTGCTGCTTAAACAACTCAGCAGCAGCAGTACAAACAGCAGTTACAACTCAGGATTCAGGAAGACATTTGACAATGGTCAGTGGCTACTGGCCAACATGACCTGCTGACACTAGGCCAATAAGGCATTTTTATTTTTTTCACCAACACAGGCACCCTCCTCAGACCCCTTTATACCATGTCTTATGGTTTTTATTTTATTTAGGATTTCTTTTTTATTAAAGGGATAGTAATACGTCGTTTTAACTGTATTTTATTTTGTAGGCATTAAAAAAACATGAAGAATGATATAAGTCTTATCTCTCAAACCTTTATGGTTTATGAGATATTCACAAGCAAAGTTTCCCCCTCCCGCCCCTTTTACCTAGTGTAAGCCATCTCTTCTCAGATGCGAATCTGGTTGTATGACCAGACAGATAACAGCAGGGGACAATCTTCTTTGTATTAAAACAATGAAAGCCCTTCCCCCCTTGACAAGTTTTTCAGCTTTTTCCCTTATCTTAATTGAAGATTGTCCCTCTCTGCAGTCTACCTGGGCACCTCCCTTCTGATCTGGTTGAACAGGGAAGGGATACTTTGTTTGTGAATATCTCTTAAACCATAAAGGTTTGAGAGATAAGACTTATATCATTCTTCATGTTTTTTTAATGCCTACAAAATAAAATAAAGTTAAAACGAAGTATTACTATCCCTTTAAGTGCCCCCAATCCCAGGAAACAACCCCCCCAAAAAATCATCCCCTGTTCAACTGATTCTTTCCCCACACCCCACCAACACAGGCACCCTCATGCCCCTTTTATACTCTGCCTTTGGGAAATAAAATATTATTTGTAACGTGTTGTGTGTAACTTCTATGTTCCCATTGATTTCAGTGGGCGAAAAAAGTGTAAAATTGGCACTTTTGGCAGGAAAATTTTTCGCCAAGCGGAAAGTGTCATTTTCGCCGGTTTCAGTTTGAGGCAGAAAGTTTCACCCATCCCTACTCCTGACACCCCCCCCCATGAGATCTTAGTAAAAAAAAAACTTGACCCCCAACATTACTCTCCCTGTGAGTGCCAGAGCATTGTAAATCTGGACGTCCACACGGCACTCATGGGATTAATTTTTTTTTTAAATTTACATTTGTAGTCAGACCTCGTGGGGAGAAATCAGGACCGCTCCTGATGTCCCTCCAGTTAATGATCTCCCAGATGATTTTGCTGGGAGATCAATATGGCGACCGCAGGAGAGCAAAAGCTCTCCTGATCTTCTCTCCTACCTCCAGTAGGAGTGAATCAGGTTTCCCAAGGTCACCGGTGACTATGTCACCAATGACATTAGGAGGCTTCCCCTCATCCCGCCCACTACTACCCAGAAGTTCAGGTAGGAGGGAGAGGGGAAAGGAGAAGCTGCGCTTTTCCTTTGGAGATATTGGTTTCCCAGACTAATTGTCTGGAAGAGCAGTAGCTGGGGGTCATGCCCCCCCATGAATGCCAGGCAGCATTTTTTAGATGTACATTTTACTAGCTTGGCACATCAGGTACAAGTGTCCAATCTTGTACAATGTACCCACTCGGCACTCCATTGGTTAAGGGGTCAGCATAGGGTCTATACATGACCATTTTAAGTACTAGCCTATTGGAATGGAGTACCCACAAGTCTAAACTCTTTTATTGTCCTCTTGTAAGCCTTTCATATTATTGTGGATGAATTCAGTACCAAACAAGTTAATATTGGGAGGTTGTTCTTCTTTGTATAGATGCCCATTGATGTAGGATTTATTGAGAGGACTTCTATTGAGATGAATACAGAAAATGTAAATCTCCCATGAATTTCTCACTCAAAGGTGACCTCAATCAGTTTGCAGATCACTGTGGTTTGCAGTACTTTCCAAAGTGAAACACAGAGTCTTATAGTAATGGGGACACCATTCTTATATCACACACTTTAACATTTAAAAGGGTCTTGTATAGAGTAAACCTAACCTGCAACCCAACATCTTTTTCCACCATTCTAGGGTTGTCACCTGTTCAATTTTCTGAATGCTAGAAAAGTCTTCAGTGCACTGAAATGCAATGAACTATTGTCTAGCGTTCAAGGGGTTAAAATTTTCATTTAAATCAATGGGACATATTATTTAATTATGTATGATGAAGTTGCTTTACCCCCAAATTGTACCACCTTTTTAGTACACTGTGTGCCAACAACTTTTTTTATTTGTCTGTGGATAGTATAAGAAGGATAAGCACCTGTTTGTGGTGGGTGAAATCTGTTGGTTTGTGAAGGCAGGGGAAAAGGAGAGCCTTGATAGAGAACTTCTCTTGAAAGGTGGAGAAAGAGAGACTGTGTGTCTGTGTATGTGATGAGGGAAGGAACTTGTGGAGGAATAAAGACAAAACAGTGGCATAGGGGCAGGGGCAGAGAGATAACTATGGTTAGAAAAAGCTGACCAAGGCTGAGGTGTCAGACTGTGTGTGTGAGTCTGGGACTAAGCTGGTGAAGCAGAAATAGCTCCATACCAAGAGTGGATACCATCCTAGATGAACTAAAACATTCCTTAAAGCCAGCTTCAACAATTCAAAATTGTTCTAGATGAGAAATTTTGAAAAGGAAGCAGCAAGTCTCATAAATACATTTAAAACTATGAACAGAGTATGAGCAGGGTACTACAGAGGAGGCATATAAAAATGTAAATATTTAGATGGTTAACAATTACTCATATTAAGAAAAAAATGAGTATATGTCTACACAATGTAAAATCCTAGTCTGTAAAAACCGTACATCAAATACAACAGATATTTAAACATTGGCATGTACTAATACAGGACCCAATTTAATTTGGGCACAATCTCGCAGAAATAAAAGCATTAGAAATATAGCAGAACCCAGTGATATTTCTAATAATAAAATAAAAAAGCCCCTTTCTTAAGTCAAAATGCTTAGGAGTCATAGGATATATAAGCACTGAAAGAGATACACAGTGGTGAATTAGAGTAAAAGGGATAGAAGTGATTAAGTGGTAGAGTGGGGGAGATATTTCAGAAAAGTACAAATGATCTTAAGACTACAAGTCCTCAAGGTCTTCACCCTTTGAGTCAAAACACTTTTTGACAAAAAGCCGTACACTCCATTGTATCCTTAAAACTTGACCTTTATTCAAAATATCATTAAAAATGATATTAGCCAAATGTTTCAGTCCACTCACAGACTTTCCTCAGGGACATACTCATTACAGATCACTTCCGTGATCCTGTTTAAATACTCTTCTTTGTTGAACTTGACATCGGGACTCAGCGGGTTCAGCCACCATGGCAACCAAGAACGCTAGCCCGGCGTCCCTGAGGAAAGTTGTCTCCTTAGCTCCTGTCTGTACTGTTCAAGGGAGCGAGCATTGTAATTCAGAACTATGAGCAGTACAGACAGTGGGTAAGGAGACAAACTGATGATTTGATGTGTTATAAACAGCTACAGGTGAACCCCACTAATGTATTTAAGGGTCAATTAAATGACTATATAGATTAGTGCATTGGGAATAATATCTAAAAAGCTGGAAAAATTCATAAAGGTTAGACATCCATCACCCCTGTTCTGTTTTGCTTGACCAAGATCCATAAGACACTCCATAAACCCCCAGGAAGACCCATCGTGTTAGTGAGAGGGTCCCTGATGTATCCAGCAACTCAGTATATTGATACAATACTTCAAAGTTACATACACACAATACCCACATTTATTAAAGACACCACAGATTTTTTGAATAAATTGGAAGTGGGATGAAATGGGGGATGCCATACTAGTAATGACGGACGTTGCTAGCTTGTACACATGCACACCCCATGAAGGAGGCAAGGCAGCAATTTGACATATACTGAAAGAGAATGATCACTCTGTTGAAGTAATTTATTATATTGTTGGCTTAGTGGATCTGATACTGATGCGGAATGATTTCAGATCTGAAGAAGATGTGTTTATACAACTGACAGGTACAGATATGGGGTCTCCCATGGCACCCACGTATGCTAATGCATACATGCAGAGTTATATTATCTATAGTTATAGTTATATTAGTTATATTATATTATACCACCTGTTTATTGGCAGCACATAAGGTTTTACTAAAGGTTTGTTGATGACCTGTTCTTAATATGGACAAGTGATGAAACCACCTTAACAGAGCTTCACACATATTTAAATCAGATGCAAACACCAATAAAACTTACTATTAATTTCAGCTGGAAGGATATTAATTTTCTGGATGTGCTGATCAAGCAGGAGGCAATAGGTATCTCTACGTCAATGTACGTGAAGCCCACTGATCGTAACACCTTATTGTATGCATGCAGTCAACATCCTACATCTCTGAAAAAAGGACTACCCTTATCTCAATTAATGAGGGTTAAATGCATCATATCGGACCCAGAAGAATCTAGAGACAAACTACAGGAAATGGGGACACAATTTAAGCAGATATGATATAATGAGAAAGACATCTCAGACAGTATAGATAAGGTGGAGAGGATGGATAGGCATTCGTTACTAACTGGCTCACGCAACAATAAAGACTCTAAGATGGATCGGATGATTATTACCACCACATTTTACGTATGTAGCAGTGAAACTTAAAGAATCTGCAACAAAACATTGGGATCTGTTGTCAGGGGATCCTGTGACAGGGCGAATGTTTTCACAATCCCTGTTATTTGGGTTCAAAAGAGGGAGGAGCATTAAAGATGAATTAGTTAGCTCAGACCTGATTGCTAAATATACAAATACTAGTGTAAAAGCCTGTGTGCACGGGCCATGGAGCAGTGAGGTACGGCAGTACACAGAGCAGGACTGGCCTCTTAACCCTTTGAGTGCCAGAGGGGTACGCAGCACATTACAAATCAACATTACCCGGACCTGCTCTGCATACTGCCGTTACCTCACTGCTCCACGCGATTGCGCCGCCTAACTCACGTGATGCAATCATGCGCAGTGGAGACTGGCCAAACGCGGGCAGTCTCGACTGTGCATGACTGCATCTTGACAAACTTTCTGGCCTTTTATTATATAGGATGGCAGCTGCTGTCCCAAAAGGGGTGTACAAATGTAGTGGTTGTTTGACATGTACCCACATGATTACAGGGACATCTTTTCAAGTACCATATACAGGCTATTTTATATATACTTCAAAGGCAATATCACTTGCACTACATCATATGTGATCTAAGCGGAATGCTGGGCTAGCGTTCTTGGTTGCCATGGTGGCTGAACACATTGGGTCCCAGCATCAAGTTTAACAAAGAAGAGTATTTAAACAGGATCACGGAGGTGATCTATAATGACTATGTCCCTGAGGAAAGTCCCTGAGTGGACTGAAACATTGGGCTAAAATAATTTATAATACTGTTTTAACTAAAGTTCAAGTTTTAAGGATACAATGCAGTGCTCAGCAATACAGGAATGTGTATGGCAGTTCAGTGTTTTGATCTTTACCCTCTGAATGCCGGAGTGATATCCAACGTATTGCAACACAATGCATTCAACATCTCCCTGGTATTCAAATGGTTAATGTAGATATGGAATTGGTAGCTTTTACTTGAGTAAACTGTTTTTATGTTTTAAAATATGTATGTAATGAATTATATATTTCTAACAGTGTTCACATGCATCTGTACAAAATAGTGCACTACACATTTAACTAAAATAAATCAAACACAGGCATGGAATTTTCAACCGTACACATATCCCTTTTCTTTTCTTTTATTGTGATAATACTATTTTATTTATAAACATGGGTCACCATAAATATATGAAACCCTGACTTAGAGTATATGTAAAACGGATTGTTTTTGCATAAAGCGTATACAAATGATTGGTCTTAAACATGTGATATATACTTTTCTGTGGATTATGGAAACAAGTATATATTTAAACCAACCTATTATATTTTAAAACATCTTGCAAAAAATAAAGCTAGTATCAAAATTATAGCACTTTTCTTTTTCAGGGACTGCAGTGTTCATTTTTATAGTACAGGACATGGTAGGCATGATATCTTTAGAATTAGCCAATTGCAATAATGGATAAAATACAGCATCAGCTGGTAAAGCACCACCACTCCTCTGTATAGGCTTGTCTCCCTTGTTCTTGCAGTATCAAAGTATGTCAAGTTGTACCTGTCTGTATGTATAATGTATGACTTATCTATATATGTCTTTATAGTATCTGCCACTCATTGTTAATAATCTCTCAAGGTCAACCAGCCAGCTCAGGTAGAAAGGATGACTTCACCTCTCTGAATCTGTCACTCATCAGTCAAAAAAGTTTTTGTATTTTTTGTTTAACACTCCTTTCTCCCTTTAAATATACAACAAGAGAACAACTGGAAGGGGCTACCACCAGTACTCCTCTCAAGCAACTCCAGCTCTCTGTCTTTGCCTGTCTGGCAAACAATCTTTGAAAGGGAATTAGAATGAAACATCAATGGTTAATCTAATAATTAATACTATTTATACTGTCACTTGGAATAATTGCTGCGTCCTGCAGGACAGTTTATTGAGTTGTGCTGCATGCCAAAATATAGTATCTACCTTTGCGTTGTATGAACACTGTGCTCTCACTTCAAAAATTGTATAATTTACTAACTCCTAATAATAACTCCACCATTTACACTGTTATGGGAAATAATTCTAATTTGGGGTTTTAGGGGGTTATTATAAGGAGCAGCTGGTTCTCCTTTAAGAAGTCTTAACTCATATCAATATAACAATTTCTTCACAGTTCAATTTACTAACACAGTATTACTTGTATTAAAATCCTATGTCTTGATTTTTGGAGTGCCCTTTATTCCTTGCTTATAGGATCACAGGTCGTATGAGAAATGTAAAAAATTAAAACTTCTGAAGAAAACCGCAGGGTAGGGGGGAAAAACATTGGATTTTTAACACCTTGAACTCTAGAGCGGTCTCTCCAAGACATTGTGTAACAATACTTTGGGCGGTGCTTTCGCATTCAAGGCATTAAAAGACCCTTTTAAATCAATTAGGATTCTGGAATTTCCTTTGTCCCCTTTGGTGCACTTTGTGTTCCAGAATTCCCATTTTTTGCTTTGTACTGTAAAAGTAAAGTTAAATTTTGGGTGAACACCTATAGGAATTTAGGCCTTAATTCAATTGGGTCAGACGCAAACAGCTGGAAATCTACACCTGTTTATTCTGTCCATACACCACATAAAGGATCATGTAAACTAGGGACGGGCGAACATTTTCACCTCAAACTGAAATTGATGAATAATGGAGCTTCCCGTTTAGCAAATATTTTCCTGTGAAAACTGCAGTTTTTCTGCTTTTTTCGCCTAGCTCATTTCATTGAAATCAATGGGAACATTGAATTTACACACAACACATAAACATTATTTTATTTCCCAAAGGCATACTATAAAAGGGGAATGAGGGTGTCTGTGTTGGTGGAGTGTGGAGAAAGAATCAGTTGAACAGGGTATATTTTTTGGGGGGGTTGTTTACTGGGATTGGGGGGCAGTTAATAAAAAATAAATCCTAAATACACTATGTGCACAATTATTAGGCAAGTAAGTATTTTGACCATATCATAATTTGTATGCATATTTTCCAACTCCAAGCTGTATAAACTTGAGTGGTTGTTGGATTTAAGCGTATCAGGTGATTTGTATTTGTGTAATGAGAGAGGGTGTGGCCTGAGTAGACGAACACTCTATGTCAAGGTATGCATAATTATTAGACAACTTCATTTCCTCAGGCAAAATGGGAAGAAAAAGAGATATAACTGACTCTGAAAAGTCAAAAATTTTAAAAAGTCTTTCAGAGGGATGCAGCACTCTTGAAACTGCTAAGATATTGGGGCGTGATCACAGAACCATCAAACGTTTTGTTACAAATAGTTAACAGGGTCGCAAGAAACGTGTTGAGAAAAAAAGACGCAAATTAACTGAGAGAGATTTGAGAATAATCAAACATTATGCTACCAGGAACTCATTATACTTCAGTGTTGTCATATTCCAGAACTGCAACCTACCTGGAGTGTCCAGAAGTACTAGGTGTTCAGTGCTCAGAGACTTTCCATGGTAAAGAAGGCTGAAACCCAACCAGCGCTGAACAAGACACATAAGTCGAAATGTCAAGACTGGGCCAAGAAATATCTAAAGACAGATTTTTCAAAGATTTTATGGACTGATGAGATGAGAGTGACTCTTGACGGTCCAGATGGATGGATCCATGGCTGGATCAGTAATGGCACAGAGCTCCACTTCAACTCAGACGCCAGCAAGGTGGAGGAGGGGTACTGGTATGGGTTGACATTATCAAAGATGGGCTAGTTGGACCTTTTCGGGTTGAAGATGGACTCAAACTTAATTCCCAAACCTTCTGCCAGTTTTTAAAAGACACTTTCTTCAAGCAGTGGTACAGCAAAAAGTCTTCACCTTTCAAGAAGACCATGATTTTTATGCAGCACAATGCTCCATTGCATGCATCGAAGTACTCCACTGCGTGGCTAGCCAGTAAAAGCCTTAAAGATGATAAAATAATGACATGGCCCCCTTCCTCATCTGACCTAAACCCTAATGAGAACTTGTGGGCCCTTCTTCAATGATAGATTTATGCTGAAATAAAACAGTACACCACTCTGAACAGTGTCTGGGAGGCTGTGGTTGCTGTTGTACAAAAAGTTGATTGTCAACATCTCAAGAAACTGACAGACTCCATGAATGGAAGGCTTATGACTGTTATTGAAAATAAGGGTGGCTATATTGGTCACTGATTTTTTTTTTTGGAAATGTCACAAATGTTTATTTGTAAATTTTGAGTTGTTTGTTTAGTATTCTCACTTTAATAGATGAAAATAAACACATAAGATGGGAAAACTATAATTTTTCATTTAGTTGCATAATAATTCTGCACACGAATAGTTGCCCAATAATTATACACACATAGATATTCTCCTAAGAAAGCCAGAACCTCACTTTTACTTTCTTAAATATTCAGGTTTAAGGTTTCTTAACATTTTGGATTGACGGAGAGCACTGTAGTTGTTCAATAATAAAACTAATCCTCAATAATACAAGTTGCCTAATAATTGTGCACCTAGTATACAATTAAAAATACCACATAAGACATGGTAAAAAAGTGTCTGAGAAGGGTTCCTGTGTTGGTGGGTGGAGTATGGGGAAATAATTAGTTGAACAGGGAATCTGTTTTTGGGGGGGGTTGTTGACTGGTATTGGTGGTACAGTTAATAAAAAAAAAAAAAAATAAAATAAGAAATTTGTATGTAACGTGATAGAGACAGGGATCCTCTGGTGTAAGCTTTCACTGGAGTAAACTGACACAGTATTTTGTATAGGATGATTTGAAAGATTTGTTGTTAGAGGCCCAATCCCTGATCCTGATTTGTAGGACTTAGACTTATTAGTGGCCCAAGACCTGAGGAAACATTGATTTGTAGGACTAAGGCTTGATAGAAACAAACCCCCAAAAATTGTTTATTTTTTGTAGGCCAATTTTTTATTATTATTTATTTTTTAAAGCAAAAGCCCTGAGAAAAAAATTCCCTACTGGACTAGTGCCAGCAGGTCATGTTGTGTTGGCCAGTGGAATTTGTGACTGCTGTTCTTGTAGCTGCTGAGTTGTTTAAGCAGCAGGATCATTAGGCACCTGAAAGGGAATGGGATCAACAATAGCAGTAACATGGGTGATGAATGATGAAGGTTCCACTTGTAGGACTAGCTCCAATGATGCTCCTGAGACTCATAAGTCGTTTAGCAGCAGAGGTGGAACGCCCTGGGATTTCAAATACACTGAGGAAGGCCCTCACAAATTCGGCAAAGTTATTGGTGATCAGTTTGCCAGTCTCCCAAATCAGATTTGCCCAAGATAGAGCTCTACCCGTCAGCAATGAGATCATGAATCCCACTTTACTCCTCTCACTGGGAAATGCTTGAGGTATAAGTTCAAGAAAAATCTCGAGTTGGTTCAGGAACCCCCGGCATAGAGTAGGCTCCCCGTCATATCTCAAAGTGAGGGGAGCGGTGGCGGACAGCCCCTTAACGAATGGACTAGAAGTATTAGCCTGTGCCAATGGTACCAGAACTGGAGTGGCCACCAAAGGCTGTACAGGCCTTTTGAGACAGGCAATGCGCTCCAAAATAGCCTGGATAGCCATAGACAACTGGTCTAACCGTTGTTCCTGAGTGTCCATTCTCCACAGGAGACTCTAGGAGCTACCTTCACCAGCCTTGTCTAAGGTCATGGCCCTTTCGTACTGTCACAGTTTTACTGAGTACTCAGACAGTTTGGTTTAAGGTAAAAATTCAGCTTTATTAAACAAATAATAAAGAACAGGAATTCCCTTCACAGGTCCAGACTCAGACAGTGAGTGAGCATTTCTGGATTTGACATAGGTCAGGATACAAAGAGCAGCAAGTATAAACAATAAATGTAATGACAGAGTGTAGAACTGGAACAGGAACTGGAACAAAACCTCGGCAGTACCAGCAAGGAAGTGCCAAAGAATGGAGGTAAGTACTGCAGGGCAAAATCCCCAGTGGAACAGGGAAAACAGAGCGAGGCAACAGGACTTGCCCAGAAGGCCAGGTATAGGATAGCCCAAGGCAGGCACAGACTCACGTACTCAGAGGTTATGCCCAGAGGCAACCGGAGCAGGCACAGGCTGTATAGTAGCGCAACCGGAAGCAACCACAAAGGTACAGATTGTATGTGTAGTGCAACCGGAGGCAATCGTGAGGCACAGGCTGTATAGTAGCACAACCGGAGGCAATCGTAAAGGCTCAGGCTGTAAAGTAGCGCAACCGGAGGCAATCGTAAGGCACAGGCTGTGTAGTAGCACAACCGGGAGCAACCGTACAGGCACAGGCTATAGTAAACAAGACTGGAGGCAACAGTGGGCACCGGTGGTATAGGTACCGCTAGAGTAATAGCCAACGCCTGGATCAGTACACAGAGAGTGGTAACAGCCAAAGCCTGGGTCGGTACACAGAGAGTGGTATTCAGCCAAAGCCTGGGTCGGTACACAGAGATCGGCTGTCAGTCAAAGCCTGGATCTGTACACAGAGAGCGGTTATCAGCCAAAGCCTGGGTCGGTACACAGAGAGCGGTTTCAGCCAAAGCCTGGATCAGTACACAGCGAGTCATAGTCAGCCAAAGCCTGGATCGGTACACAGTAAGCAGTAGTCAGGAACAGCGGAATCGGTACACAGGAATCAATAGACAGGCAAACCGGGTCATCAATGGAATAGGCAACGAAGACAAGAGCGAGGTCGGGCAAAACCAGATCGTACACGGAACAGGATACATAGCAACACACGTCTCAGTCAGGAACACCACGAAAGGGCACCCAAGGTCATGAGAACAAGGTTTAAATAGGCGATTGCTGGGCAGAGCAGAGCCCAGTATCCAATCCAGGAAGCAGCAAACACTGACAGGAAGTAGCAATGCCGACAGACAAGGAATCACGGCACCATGATAGAGGTATAGAGACTCAGAATGCTATGCAGGGATCTCTGTCCCAACCCCAAGTGGGACAACTTTTCATGAATAAAAGGCCAGCTTACCATCAATTGTGAGTAGCAGCATAGGGATCTTGTTATAAAGGGCAGAGTGTATGATTGTTATGGCTTTGATAGTATTATCCCTAGTTTCCCTTTTAGAAATGAACCCTGCTTGGGAGGGATGGATAATATTATTCAGACAGGGAAGCAAATGTTATGCCCATAGCGATGCAAAGAGCTTAGTGCTGATATTTAGTAATGAGATAGGGCAATAGTTTGTGCATTGTGTAACATCTTTATCAGGTTTTGGGATTAGGGAGATAAGTGCCTACAAAGCCTGAGCCGGAAATGATCTGCCATCAGCTGTACTGTTAAAGGCACATAGAAGGTGTGGAGCAAGGAGAGAGGACAATTTCTTGTAGTACAGGGCAGAAAAGCCATCTGGGCCTGGTCTTTTTCCTAATAGGATGGCCTTAATGACCCTAGTGATATCAGGAAGTGGAAAGGGATCTTCCAAGGAAGACAGAAAGGAAGCCGGAAGTTTCAGACAGTCAAAGCGAAGTAGAAAATCACATAACCTAGTAACATGTAGCGTAGAATGTGAGGGAGATGTAGCCATGTCTAAGTTGATAATAACTGTGAAAGAGGTCAGCCATCTTCTTGAAGGAGTAGTGAGAGACAACCCCTGAATCTTTAATTTGTGATATAAAGTGTTGTTTACTTTTAACAAGTCTGGCCAAGTGTTTCCCACACTTATTGCCTTACATATAAGAGGAATATTTAGCCCATAGCCTTCATGATTCTAAAGGCTACATAACACATACATATTTTGCTATCTGGAGAAATGGCTAATCCAACATCAAAATCAACAAACATATCATTGATGTGACAGGCTTCCTTTATTATGTTTAGCAATACATTAGAGCAGAAACGTGTTTGTATTGTGCCAATATGCACTGAAGACTTCTAGAAGCAAACAAAGGGTATGTTTTTAATAAAAACAGGCTACTTGTTAATCCAGTTTGAGCTGCTCATACTTTCTCTATGAGGATTTTGAACACTGAAGAGGAACAGTATTCCTGTACACATTTTCCCCTTAGATCTGAGGAAACCCATAGACATATACATTATTGTGTTTGTAATAGTGAAAGGTTGTTCGTGGGTTGCAAACAAGTCAGGTTTCCCAATGACTAAGCAGGGTCACTTGGACATTCCTCTGTTCCATGATGGGTCATGCCATGGATGCCTGTAGGAAGGGATGACAGGACGTGAAACCATGGGCGTCCGCAGAAATTTTTCCAGGGGGGAGCATAATTTTAATGACATCCATACTCTGTCCTTTTTTCACAATGTCATGAAGGGGAGGGGAATAGTCATCACATAAAGCTCCAACTTGCCCTCACATTGCCACCATCAGCTCCAACTTGCCCCCATCAACTTCAACTTGCTCCAACTTGCCCCCATCAGCTCCAGCTTGCCCTCACATTACCCCCATCAGCTTCAACTTGCTCCAACTTGCCCCCATCAGCTTCAACTTGCTCCAACTTGCCCCCATCAGCTCCAACTTGCCCTCACATTACCCCCATCAGCTTCAACTTGCTCCAACTTGCCCCCATCAGCTCCAACTTGCCCTCACATTGCCCCCATCAGATCCAACTTGCCCTCACATTGCCCCCATCAGATCCAACTTTCCCTCAAATTGCTCCATCAACTCCAACTTGCCCTCACATTGCCCCATCAGCTTCAACTTGCTCCCATCAGCTCCAGCTTGCCCTCACATTGCTCCATCAGCTCCAACTTGCCCTCACATTGCCCCCATCAGATCCAACTTTCCCTCAAATTGCTCCATCAACTCCAACTTGCCCTCACATTGCCCCATCAGCTTCAACTTGCTCCCATCAGCTCCAACTTGCCCTCACATTGCCCCATCAGCTCCAACTTGCCCCCATCAGCTTCAAATTGCTCCAACTTGCCCCCATCAGCTTGCTCTCACATTGCCCCCATCAGCTTCACATTGCCCCATAAGCTTCACAAGTGCCCCCCCCCCCGCGGACGCCCATGGATGTCTTAGAGTGCACCCAGCCTTACCTTTAATGCAGTCCACCAGGTCTCCTCCTGAACGGGGTCTGTAGCACTCGCTCACTGTCTGCAGCACCTATCCTTCAGCTGCCTGCGGCGATCACCTCTCCTCTCCCCTCCGCGACGCCTTCAGCTGCCCGCGGCGATCACCTCTCCTCTCCACCTCCGCGACGCCCGTCATGCACAGTTGGCAGCCAATGAGAGAGGGGTATCCAACTCTCCTCTCTCATTGGCTGCAGTGCAGACCGCACTGCAGCCAATGACAGAGGAGAGTTGGATACCCCTCTCTCATTGGCTGCCAACTGTGCGTGATGGGCATCGCGGAGGGGGGAGAGGAAAGGTGATCGCCGCGGGCAGCAGAAGGAGAGGTACTTCAGAGTGCAAGTGAGAGCTACGCTCAGGCTCATGTATTAAGTGGCATTGGCAAGATGAAAATCCAGGGGGGGGCAAGTGCCCCCCCTTGCCCCCCCCTGCGGACGCCCATGCGTGAAACTGCTCACTATCAGGCTCATAGGATTGTAGCAACTATTCCTCTATCAGTTTATTTCTGCAGCAGTTTGTTTCCTGGAGTTATTGGCACAGTTTTCCAGAGATTGCAGTATAACATAAAATCAGGTGTATTACAGGCCAAAATGTGAACCAACTTACACTTTGAAACAGGTATATTACAATCTGATTTAAAAAAAAGAAACAAAGTAACAAAAAGAAAAAAGTAATACAATTGAATGAGCATTGTATCAGCGGCACCATCAAAGGCTCAACAAAACACTTGCATTGAACTAAAAGGCAGCAAAATAATATAGCCACACATAATGAGGAATAATTCCGCTCACCCATATTGTACTGACACCATGAGATTAGCAACCAAGTTCTAATCATCTTGCGTGTATATACATGACATGTCCCAATCGGTGTACTCCATAATCTGCCACCCGGTAGAGTTGGTAATAGAATGTACCATCAAACCTGCAGCGCCTGATAAATCCAGTTGTGTCAGTGAAGGATATAATCCAAAAGTAATCCATAACGATCCAACTGGTGTGACATTTTCCAAATGAGTTGTAGATCCTTATCCTCTGGCTCTACATGTGCTGCTGTACTGCAGACATCATGGAGACTGATTTTGAGGATGAACAAACATAGGCAATGTGCAGGTTAATGATGCTTAATAACAGATCGCTAGCCAATTGGGTACCTCTCAGATGATTAGCCCCTGGCTCTACGCATGCTGTCACCGGCAGACATTGAGGAGTCCTATAATGAGGCATAGTTTTAGGCACTCATAACTGTCCGAAGACCGGGGTCACTGTTACGGTTTTCAGACACTCAGACCAGGGTTAGAAATAAAACACAGTTTTATTAAAATGAAATAAGGAACAGCGCCCCTGAGGGCCAGAATCGGTATTACAATATAGCAGGAGCAGGTAGAATATAGCATAAACACAGGTAAGGGTTAACACTCAAGCTGGTAGGCAGTCTCTGTGGTGGTGATTAGCCAACGCCCAGTACATCAACAGTCCCAGTAGAGTAGTGCAGCTTGCTAGCTCAAGCAGAGCGACTGAACTGAATCACAACCAGAACACGGTCTGGAAATGCCCAAAGAGTATAGAATAACCAACTGTAGCAGGAGCCAATACCCCACAGGGGAGTAGCACAAGGAAGAGAAACTACCAGAGCCAATGGAGCCAGGATAGGAAGCACCCCTGGTGCGGTAGGAGAGGAACACTGCATATGCCAAAGGGACCTGAGCCTAGCACCCCTTAGGTGCTGTATTGGGGGAAACACTGCCGAAGCTGAATACTAGAGCCAATGCACTACCTAGTGTGGGTGGATGGAACAACAAGTGAGCGAGAAATGAACCTGAGCCAAAGCACCCTTCCGGTGCTGACACGGAGAACACACTGCCAGAGTATCGGACTGCCCTCTGCACCGCGCTGTGCAACAACTCCAGGTAACCGGGCACCAAACTAGGTGTACAGCTCTGCAGTGGTAAAAGCTAGGCTCGGTATCGTAGGCAACAGCTCAACAAGTGTTAAAGTGGCTCAGTATGGGAGGAAACAAGCTTGGCAGGTGTATGCAGCGGGCTCGGTAACGGAGGCAACCGGCACAGCAAGTGTTCTAGACAGGCTCTGAAACAACAGCCACAGCTCGTTAGTTATCTCTCACAAGCTCAGAAAACGGAGGCAACCAACAGGCTCAGTAACGGAGGCCACAGAGTAACGGATGTGTGATCAGTCAGTGCTAGCTGCGAGCAGGCTCAGAATGTCGCCAGGCTGAAACGAGAAGCAGAACCGGAAGGATCACGGAGCAAGAACGTCAGCCAGAGTCGGTCGATCACGGAGCAGGAACGTCAACCAGAACCGGGTCAATCATGGAGCAGGAAGTCAGTCAGAACCCGGTCAATCACGGAGCAGGAACATCAGCCAGAACCGGGTCAATCACGGAGCGGAAAGTCAGCCAGAACCGGGTCAATCATGGAGCAGGAACGTCAGCCAGAACTGGGTCAATCACGGAGCAGGAACAGCAGAATAGTCAAACGAGCCGAGTCGGTACACAGGAATACAGGATCACAGCGACAATAGCACAGGAACAGGAACACCACGAAAGGGCACCTGACAGGTGCCATAGACCCAATAATAAAGGGACAACTCGGGGCGGGCCAATCAGCTTTCTCCAATGGACGAGCACCAGCACAGAGAGTGACAGGAAAGCATGGGCACCGTGATAGTCACTAAATATGACACAAAGGCAAAGTCAGTGTCACTGGGTAGTGTCAAAGGGTGTGCAATCTTCAGTTAACTGATATCGGTGTGTGGAAGGAAAAACATGAAAATAAAAGGTCTCAACGCGAACAACCTAGTGTATATCAACGGTGCCTTGGGGCATCGGCACTCGAGGATGGTGCCGGGCATGACATTTCACAGCCCTCCCGGTGTCATCCTCCCAACCCCGGAGGCCAAATAGTGCCAACAAAAACAATTGTACAAACTAAAAAATATAAAATGACTGGATCCTCCTATTGTTTTTGAGGAGCAAAGCTAGCAAGCAAGGAGTATAGTTGACATGATAAATACAACATGGTGCATCAGAGTATAGTAGAAAATTGCATACCAGGTCCATTTAAATAATACAAATCATGTGTCATCATGGCAGATGAGAATTATCACACACAGTACTGGTGATCACATATATGCACAACTGCACTGGCCATCCGAAATAATCGCCAATGGCATTATGCGCACAATGTGCCATTGTGTGTGTTTTTTTACTACACCTGCCATCATAACACTCTGTTAAAGATAAAGGCCAAAAAGAATTGTAACACGTCCTCGATGGTAGTTAAACCTGTCGTCCATCATTGTCCACATACATGGAAACCCATATATCAATGAACTCCATAGACCTCAGGACTTGTACATTAGCCTGTTTCATATGGTCTGGAAATTAATTATCCTGTAATAGAACAAAAATATGTGAGGTGATGTACACAATGTTAGACATTAGATAACACGATTCAGAGGAAACGGTGTAGTGAGAGATTTTTTCTTTCAAGCCCTTGCTATGGTACATGAATATGAGAGCTGATGTACACAATATTAAAGATTAGGTGACATGATTAAAAGAAAACACTGTAGCAAAAGTTTTTCATTCAAGCCCCTGGGGGATACAGTATCCAAAAACTGTATCCACTTTGCCTCTTTCTGTAAAAACAGCTTGCCCCTGTCCCCTCGTCTAGGAAGCAGAGGCACTTGGTCAATGACCATATAACTCAAAGTTGGCAATGGGTGATTTGATTTGGCAAAGTGCATAGCTACTGGTTGGTCCTTTATCTTGATTGATTGTTTAGCTAGAGGATTTTGTGCAGCCTCAATAGCTGTTTTAATGGAAGCTTGATGATTTCTCATCCGTTCTCTGAATGTGCTGGTGGTCTTTCACACATACATTAATCCACAAGAACAAAGGATTATGTAAACTGTAAATTGACTTAGACAGTTTAGATCATGTTTAATAAAGATTTTGAAACCCTTATGAAGGTGCTTAAAGTGTGTGCCAGCCATCATATAATTACAAGTCACACAAGAGACACACCTATAACAGCCTTTTCTAATGGAACCTTTATCCTCCTTATAGCAACACTTTGGGTCAGTCTTCACAAGTAAATCTTTAAGGTTTTTGCCCCTTTTATAGCACATCATTGGTGGTCCTTTTGATATTTGTAACAATTGTGGATCAGTGGTGATTATTTGCCAATGTTTAAGGATACTATTTTTAGTCTTGTTGTGAGCTGTGTCAAAAGTGGTAGGAAAGACCATTCTGGCCTCTTTATTGGTCCTTTTGGACTCAAAATTCTCTGCTCCTGATTTGTAGTGTAGTCCGTATGCAATCCTTTATTACGGTTTCATTATATTGTTTTTCAAGGAATTTATATCCCATTTTGTTCAATTCTCCCAATAAAATGTCTTCTCTGCTGATAATCCTCCTCAATCTCAACATCTGTGACTTGGGTAGACTTTGTTTGAGATGGGGTGAGTGGTGACTGATGGCTAGAAGAAGATTATTCCTGTCTGTAGGTTTATTATAGATGGTAGTCTCTATGTGCCCATCCCTAAGTTGTACCAAGACATCTAGAAATGAGATCTCCATCAAGCTGCGTGTCAATGTGAGTTTAATCTGTGGATGTTGGTTGAGGTCTTCTACTAAAGTTTCTAATTCTGTACCAGTCCCCTTCCATAGGATGAACATATCATCGATGTACCTGGTGTAAGTTACTGTGTATTTGATAAATAGTTCATGTTTTTTGGAGGATATCTGTTTAATATTTGTGCATACAGATATTGGCATATGAGGGCACCATGCATACCCCCATGGAAGTCCTGGTCTTCTGCAAATAAAATTTATTCTCAAACTTAAAGAAGTTTTTTGTCATACAGAATTCCAACATTGTTAAAAAGAAATCAAAAGGAGGGCTTTTGTATAGTGGGTTATTATTGATCAAATCACGTACAGTGGTAATGCCTTCATCATGCAGTATCACTGTGTACAGTGACTTGATATCCATAGTGCCTAATACACTATACACATGTTAGTGTCAAGTGTCATCAGCAATTTCAAGAAACTGCTTGTGTCTTTGTCATGGTTGGTATAATGGGTCTACCAGGTGGGTGTGTATCACTGTGCCCATGCTCCCCTTGCTACTTTCTGTCAGTCTACACTGTGCTTTGCTCCCATTGGCTTTTCTCTGTTGGTCCCGCCCAGTATGGCCTTTATATACTGGGCTCTGGCACCCCTCCGGTTGTCAAGGTTTTAGATGAACACTCAGACAGATCGGTAAGGTTAAATTAACTTTATCAGAACAAAGTGCATACAAGAGTATAGCTTCTAGACCTATAAACAGAACAATAGGCTGGCAGGAGTACAGTAATAAAAAATGTACGATACAGTAGGGTACTGACAATACGTTCCACAGTATTTGGCAACCTAGGAGGAGTAACCTAGAGTCCCAAGCAGGCAGTAGGATGCAAACACAGGAGGTACACAAATAGGACAGACTGCCCAGATGCCTGTGTACTGGAACCCGTACCGATAGATGGGGAGAACTGGTACTTGCTGACAAGCAGACCTCTGGCAGAACTGGTAAGGCAATGCATGCGCAGTCCTGGAATGGAAACAGGACTACAGTGGCAGGGAGCCCACAATAGAGGACTGGCACTTGCTGACAATCAGACCTCTGGCAGAACTGGTAAGGCAACGCGTGCACAGTCCTGGAATGGCAACAGGACTACAGTGGCAGGGAGCCCACAGTAGAGGACTGGCACAACCCAGACGCCTGGGTACTGAACCAACAGGAACGAGGCAACGCTGACCAAGGACCTAGCCGACTGACCGGAGGCAACCATGAATATGCAGCCCAACCCACAAAGGGTTAACGGAGACCTAGGCAGCTGCTACAGGACAGCCCTAGAACGCTAGGGGTGGATCAAGAGGAGGTAAGTACCGGAACGCAACCAGTGTCTCTCAACTTGTAATCTGGAAGTGCAACACTGGCTCCTGAGTCCAAGACTCTGCAGACAGAAATGGTAGAGCTCTTGTACCTGGAATCCCCAGGTACATACAGGGTTAATGGAAAACACCCAACTAAACTGCAACTCCCAAAATGAGTGAGCCCAGCGATATTGTTGAGACAGACACAGAGAGTGATCAGAGTAATTCAGTCAGCATGGACAATACCGCACCGGTACTTCGATTGTACACACCACCGGATGGCAGTAGAGCAGCTTAAACACAAGGCTCAGTCTAAGGTAGATAGAAAACAGAGCCCCGCGGTGCACACCGACAATTGCTGTGCGGTAACAGAAATCGGTAACCACACAGGGTCACCTGAATGCTCAGCCTAACACAGTACCAAGTGGATGGTATTCACTGAGGACAACGGCCACAATGATGAGGCAGCACGCTACCATCAGCAGCGGAACGGTACTCAGCCAGGATACTGTCAGTGACGGAACGGGTTAACAGCCAGGACAGTCAGCAACGGAGCTAGTTCTCAGCCAGGATACTATCAGCAACGGTTCGGTTCTCAGTCAGGATGCTGTCAGCAACGGATCAGTTCTTCAGCCAGGATATGGTCAGCAATGGGGCGGGTACTCAGCCAGGATACAGTCTGCAACAGAGTGGGTTCTCAGCCAGGATACAGTCGGCAACGGAGTGGGTTCTCAGAAAGGATACAGTCTACAACGGAGCGGGTTCTCAGCCAGGATACAGTCAGCAACGGAGCAGGTTCTCAGCCAGGATACGGTCAGCAATGGAGCGGGTTCTCAGCCAGGATACCATCAGCAATGGAGCGTATAAACCGGAACACAGGAACAGGAGCGTAGTCAGGTAGGCCAGGTCATACACAAAACAGCAAAGATACAGAGCAGACTCAGTAACTCGTTATCATGGTGCCCATGCTTTTTCCTGTCAGTCTCTGTGTGTTGCGCTCCTATTGGCTGAGCTTGGTTTGGCCCACCCAGTGTGGCCTTTTTATACTGGGCCTCTGGCACCTGTCGGGTGCCCTTTCGTGGTGTTCCTGTACCAGTGCTACTGTGTTGCTGTGTTCCGGTGTTCCTGTGTACCGACTTGACCCGTCTGACTACTGTGCTTCTGGTTCCTGCTCCGTGATTTGACCCGGCCTGGCTGACGTTCCTGCTCCATGACCTGACCCGGCTTGTCTGATGTTCCTGCTCCGTGATTCGACCCGGCCTGGCTGACGTTCCTGTTCCGTGACATGACCCGGCTTATCTGATGTTTCTGCGCTGAGATCCGGCCCAGCTATCCAGTTGCTCATCGTGTCGCCTGGGCAACATTCTGACTTCCGCTTAGTCTGGCCCTGCCAGACTGAGAATCACTTTTGCCTCCGTTACTGCTGAGCCTCCCATTAACTCTTGCAGTGCCGTTGTTGCCTCCGTTACTTCTGAGCCTTCCGTTAACTCTTGCAGAGCTTGTTGCCTCCGTTACCACTGAGCCTTCCTTTAACTCTTGCAGAGCTTGTTGCCTCCGTTACCACTGAGCCTTCCATTAACTCTTTCAGAGCACTGTTGCCTCCATTACCACTGAGCCTTCCGTTTATTCCTGCAGAGCTATTGTTGCCTCCGATTACTGCTCCGGCAATGTGCCCGTGGTTGCGTTCCGTTCAGCTCTTGCAGAACACTGTTCCCTACGTTACTGCACCGGCAGGGTGCCATTGGCTCATTTCCATTTGCTCTCGCAGAGTACTGGTGCCTCCGTAATGGCACCGGGCGGGTGCCATTGGCTCAACTTAAGCAGCTCTTACAGAGTACTGTTGACTCCGTTCCTGCACCAGTCTCGGGTGCCATTGGCTCAATTCATCCAGAGTGAAATGCGGTCACTGCATGAGCCGGTATAACCGGCATGCAGTGGTGCATTAATAAAAAAAAAAAACCCTGGCACTCGTGGGGAGGCATGAGGATCACTCCTCATGCCTCCCCAGTTATTGATCTCCCAGCGATCGGGCTGGGAGATCAATAAACGCAAAGGAGAAACAGAGTTTCTCCTTCCCCCTCTCTCCTACCCGAACTTCCGGGTAGGAGTGGGCGGGACCGGGGGAATCCTCTCAACGTCATCGGTGACATGGTCACCGATGACGTTAGGGAAGTTTCCCCGGTCCTGTTCACTCCTACCGGTGGTAGAAGAGAAGGGCAGGAGCTCTTGCTCTCCTGCGGTTGCCTCATTGATCTCGGCTGGGAGTTCAATGACTGAGGGGACACCAGGAGGGGTCCTGATGTCCCCCACGAGGTCTGAAACGTTTAAAAAAATAATAATAATAATAATAAATGAAAAAAATAAAAGTAACCCTGTGAGTGCCACAGGGTCCCCATCACATTGCTTTGCAATGTGCTGGAGACCCCTGTGGCACTCACAGGGTCAATTCTTTGGAGGGGATTTTTTTTTTTTAAAGACCTCATTGGGGGGATCAGGGGGGATCCTGATGCCCCTCAATGAGGTCTATAATTGCCCCCCAACAAGCTCTGATTACAAAGTAATGATAAAAAAAAAAATTAACCCTCTGAGTGCCACAAGGGTCCAATGCATTGCTTTGTAATGCGCTGGAGACTCCTGTGGCACTCACAGGGACACTTTTTTTGATAACTTTTTTTTTTTTGTAAGACCTCATTGGGGGGATCAGGGGGTCCTGATACCCCTCAATGAGGTCTATAATAAAAAAAGTAAATAAAAAAAAAAAAATAACCCTGTGTGTGCCACGGGGGGGGCAATGCAGCCCCCCTCTGCGGCACACACAGGGCTTTTATCATTACTTTGTTATCAGAGATTGTTGGGGGGTCATCAAGATTGGTCCTAATGGCCCCCCAACAAGCTCTGATTACAAAGTAATGATAAAAAAAATTAACCCTCTGAGTGCCACAAGGATCCAATGCATTGCTTTGCAATGCGCTGGAGACCCCTGTGGCACTCACAGGGTCACTCTGTTTGTGGACATATATATATTTTTTTACTAAGACCTCATTGGGGAGGGATCAGGGTGTCCTGATGCCCCTCAATGAGATATATAATAAAAAAAATTAAATCAAAAATTAACCCTGTGTGTGCCACTGGGAGTGGGGTTCAATGCAGACCCCCTTCCTGTGGCACACACAAGACTTTTTATCATTACTTTGTGATCAGAGCTTGTTTGGTGGCCATCTGAATACAAAGTAACAATTAAAAAAAATAACCCTTTGTGTGCTGGACACCCTTGTGGCACATAAAGAACTTCTTTTCAAAATGGTATGGTTTGTGTACCCTTTCTTCACTTCTTTAATTGTTATAACAATTTTTGTACAGACAAGTAATGTTTGAGAAAATGTTAGAAAAATTAGTGGTTGCAATAGGTGTAGTTTTGTACTTGTAGCGCCCCCTGAGGTAGGTGAACTCATACCAATGGAAAGCTCAATTAGTTCTGAAAAAAACAATATATAGTTTTCCATATTTAACTAAAAATCCCCAGAGGAAATCAAGCCTAAACGGAAGGATAGCAAAAATGCTGAAAAAGTGTCTGGCCTGCAGGGTACAGGCAATGGCCCAAGCCTCTGGCACTGAAGGGGTTAATGTAGCAACATATAAAGACACATAGTACTTAACATATGTCTGTTTGTTACAAATTTGCAAGACTTGCAACTCCCTGGTTCACAATCAGAGGTCTTAAATAACTTATTCACAAAGGAATCATTATATAGACTTTCATTTTTTTGGATTTGTCTTTTAAATAAGTATAAATAAAATTCATTTTAACTCTTTAATTAATTTTTCATATGGTGTAAAATGATTCAAAAGGGAGATCTATTATAACCCTTATGTGGATACAGGAGTGCAGTAAATGAGAATTTCTTTTGCTACTTCTTTGGTAGCTTTTTTGTTAGATATATATAGGGAAGCCCAAGTGGTAGCAATAAAGACCAGCCAATTAAGGGAACTGCAGTGTTAATAATGTTGCCGTTCACAGAGGGAAAGCACGGGCACCGTGATACCGGTGCCCTTTCGTGGTGTTCCTGTACCAGTGCTTGATTCTGCTCAGTGATTCCCAGTGTACCGACTTGGCCTGCCTGACTACTCTGCATCTCGTCTCCTGCCTGTGTACCAACTCAGATTGCCTGACCATTCTTCTGCACCTGCTCCTGTGTACCGAACCGGCTTGGCTGACGTTCCTGCTTCTGTGTACTGACCTGGCTTGGCTGACGTTCCTGCTCTGTGATTCGACCCGGCTTGGTTGACGTGCCTGTTCTGGCTGCCTCTGTGTTGCCTTGGCGACATTCCTATTCATCAGGCATTTTGTGTCGCTTCCAGTTGGTTACGACCTCAGGGTGAGTTGATCGGTTGCCCAGTCAGTCCGGTCACGGCAGTGTTCAATTGTGTCTCCATACTGCTCCTGCAGAGTGCAAGTGGCCTAGTCTCCGTTACTGCTACGGCAGTGTGCCATTGGCCTTGTTTCCATTACTGCTCCTGCAGAGCGCAAGTGGTCTAGTCTCCATTACTGCTACGGCAGTGTGTCATTGGCCTTGTCTCCGTTACTGCTCCTGCAGAGCGCAAGTGGCCTAGTCTCCGTTACTGCTACGGCAGTGTGCCATTGGCCTTGTCTCCGTTACTGCTCCTGCAGAGCGCAAGTGTCTGTCTCCGTTACTGCTACGGCAGTGTGCCATTGGCCTTGTCTCCATTACTGCTCCTGCAGAGTGCAAGTGGCCTGTGTCCATTACTGCTATGGCAGTGTGCCATTGGTCTTGTCTCCGTTACTGCTCCGACAGAGTGCAAGTGGCCTGGCCTCCGTTACTGCTACGGCAGTGTCATATGTTGCTCAATTCCTGATATTATTCTGGCAGTTCATGTTTGTTCTGCTAAACTATTTCTGGGTGTTACGTATCCTTAAGCTCTCTATATGGAGTGATCTCCATCACAGACCTCTCTTCACATGGGACTGTTTACACTCATTGAAGACCATTATCCCATGCAGTATCTTTCTCCTGGGAATTCATCGTATTCTGCCTGACCTGTGTCAGTATATGCTGTTATGGACTTTATGGTTATACTGGACCTGTGTAGCCATATGTATATGTAACCTGTAGTGTGTCTGTATTATTCTGCTTAAATACTACAGGACCTGTGAGGGTTATTATATTACTGTGATTTCAATAAAACTGTGTTTTATCCTAAACCACTGTGTCTGTGTCAAACAAACCGTTACAGTGTGTCAGTGATTTATGGATCTTGGGGAGTATATATAATATGTGTTTTTTTGGGAAGTCTACGGTTAGATGTTTGCCTGTTCTTTCATCCAACCATCCCGCTGAAATCCCCAAAGAGATCAATTTGTCTACCTCCATCTTGTACATTGTGGTTGGGTCAAAGGAGAGACATTAATAGGTGTTAGCATCTGAGAGTTGTGATAATATTTCTTCTTTGGAATCTAAATAATTGAGAACAACAACTGCACCTCCCTTATCCGTTGTTCTGATCACAATATCAGAATTAGCGGATAGGGGTTTTATGGTTTCCCGCTCCATTTTGGTTAAATTGGAGTATACTTTTGGATCAGTTGGAGTGATCAAAATATCATTCTCAATTAGTCTGCCAAAGGTTTTGATAGAAGCATTATTACTAGGGGGGTCAAAAGTAGATTTAGATTTAAATGTCATGGTTGTATCCAGTGTGGAATTCAAGTCCTTGAAATGTTCTCTAAGTCTAAGATTGCGATTGAATTGGTATGTTTCCACCTGCCAGTCAAATTTGGAATGTATGTTAGTGGATACAAATGACAGGCCTCTTTGCAAAAGTCTGGATTTCCCCATTGTCAGGGAATGTGAGGATAAATTATACACTAAGTTTTCGATAGTGGGGGTTTTAAGGCCTTGTCTATTTTTCCTTTTGCCCCCCTCCTTGTCCTCGTCCTCCTGTTCCTCCTCTGTTTGTCTGTGCTCTTGTTGTTACCCCTAAAATATTAGCTTCAGTTTGACTATTGTCTGTCTCTGATTCTGCTGATGATGAGAAACTATCTTCTTTGTTATTCAAGCCCTGTAATGTGGGTCTCTGTCTGCTACGTCTTCTAAAAATCGGTCGTTTAAATGGTTGCATATATATATATATATATATATATATATATATATATATATATGCAAAACACGTAACAGAGACACTCTAAAGCTATATAATAAATTATACCAAGATTGATGCTCGTCCAATAAAACAAATAATATGGAGTACTTAGCCAAGACCTGAAGAAGGTCCATGATTGGACCGAAAACATTTGGCATGTTGGAATAGCATCTTAATAAATTTCTTATCTGCTTCAATCAACTGTATGCTGCGAATGCTGTCCCAGAGCATCGGCTAAGTGCATTATACAACATTTTTTTTAACTTTCCCCTTAGAGTAATTTTCAGCACATTCTCCACTACTTTGAGGTCTGTCGTTTGTATATTCACTGTCAGGCACAACAGTTGGTTGCCATGCTTTCCTAGAATGCGACTCATGTCAGATTCAGTGTTCTTAGAGAAGGAGGATCATCATCATTTTGTACTCTGCAGTCAGCTTTTGGACTACCACTTTACTAACAAGTGCCTGCACTACTACTACTTGCACTACTACTACTCCTTTTGACCTACCCTTGCCTCTACTACATTTGCTGGACAATATTGAACAGTGAAATATGCAACAAAACAAACTGTGTGTGATGTCTCACCCTTTACAAAATACTCTATATTTTCTTGTATCTGCCTGTCTCACGGTCCCAGGCACCTATCAAACTAGTTTATATATATAAATATATATATATATACATATATACAACTCTTCTTCCCCCCATACTACACTAACAAAGAGAACAGCCTCTAGAATGGAACTTCAGCTGTCTGTATCCCCTCAATCGCACAAAATTTGGGGGTATTTTGTGGTAAACTCCTTTTCTCCCTTCAAATACCTCCAGACTCCTCTAACACAGAGATAACAGTCAGATCAGTAAGGAACTTGGATCACAGCTGCCTGTCCCAGCAACCAAGATTTTGGGGTATTTTGGGTCAATCTTCTTTCTTTCTTCACAGACCCCCTAAGTCCCCCAGACCCCCCCTAGCAAAGAGATAACAGCTGGATCAGAAAGAAACTTGGATCATGGCTGCCTGTGTCTTCCCAGTTAGTAACACATAATTTTGGGGTATTTGGGGTAAATCTCCTTTGCTCCTTTCTCATATCCTCAGACTCGCATCGCACAGAGATAACAGCCAAATCAGGAAGAAACTTTGTCCTTTCTCCCTTCCTTCTCCCAGAATTTGTACAGAATCCCTAAAACAGACAACAAATTTCCTGCCTGCAAGACTCCCTAAACTACACAGTTTTAATTTATTTGCCTAAATTGTGCTTCTTTCTCTCTCACTCACAAATGCAGAAATGACATGCTGAGAGAACCTGACACCCTTTTATACTATGCCTGTCGGAAAAGAAGTGGAAACTTGCTATATGTTGGGGGAAGTTCAGTCTCACCTTTGATTTCAATGCAGTGGGCTAGGTAGGAAAAAGTAGAAATCGATACTTTTCATGGAAAAGTTTCCACTCTGCAATTTTTCTCCTGTTTCCCTTTGAGGTAAAAAGTTTTGCAGATTCCCTAATCATGCATCTGGTTCTAGAACCTCCAGCCAATCTGTCATTACAATATATGAAGTGAAACATGAGTAATAATATTTAGAGCAAAATGGTTTATTATTTAGACTAGTATTGTTTGGAATGCAAGAAATTGACTTTACCTCATTATTGGAAGCTTTTTCTTGTTTTAATTGGAATCTGGAAAGTGCATAAAGTAGCAGATGTTTATGAGGAGGCTTGTTCAAGGTTCATGTTATAACATAATGAATGATTTAGTACACTAGCTCTGGAAATTGATTTAATGAAGTTGGATATCTCTGTATCTTGGTAAAATTTACATTTCATTTATAGAGATGTGTGCATAGACTATCAAGAAGAAAACAAATAAAAACATCCATGTAGCATAATGCTAGTATGAATTTTAAATACTACATTGTAAATTATTCTTTTATGAATATCTTTTAGCTCTATAGAAACTGACAATTTGATTAAAACAATGTACTGTTCCAGTCTCAAAATTTAAATTAAATGCCATGCAAATGCAAAATGTTACAAAATCTATATCAGTTATCACATATAACTTAATAAATGGTTGGTTACGAAAACAGAAAATAAATACTTACAATATCATCTTACTTTTTATTTAAACCATTTACAATTTCTCATGAAGATTTTTATCAGTGTACATTAGCTTTAAAAACTAGGGATGGACAAAAATGTTCACCTCAAACTGGAATCGGCGAATAATGGCACTTTCCTCTTGGCTAATAATTTCCCCCGAAAAGTGCCATTTTTCTGCTTTTTCCTGCCTTTTTCTCCCATTGAAATCAATGGGAAGAAAAATATTTCTTAACCACATGAAAGTTTTCTACAGCCAAATAAAAGGCTGCCAGGCTCTCTCAGCATGCCATTTTGTGTTTGTGAGAGGAGATAGTAATACGTTTTCTAAGCCAGAGAAGACAGAGAGGGGAATTGAAGTTTAGTTTAGGGAATCTTTTAGGTAGGACATTGTTCTGTTAGGAGAGTCAGTGGGGCACTCTGTGGAGAAGAAGGGAGGAAGGAGGTTGACCCCAAATACTCCAAAATTCCATGTGACTGACTGGCAAGACACAGGCAGCTAGGGACCTATTTGCTTGCTGATCTTGCTATTATTGTCTCTGTGCTGGGTGGGGGATTCTGGGGAAAGATGTTGTTGATTTTGTTTTTCAGTCATCATTTTTTTGGACAGATTGTGATAAGACAACTGGGTGGAAACAAAAAATATAATAAAAAAAAAGAATAAAGTACTAAATATATTAGATGACAGTGACAGACAGCTGACTGGGCTTAGGCAAGGCATCATACAGCTCTATCATTTGTGTTGTGTACCATACAGTAAAAAAAAATACAGTGTAGTTGCGTAATGTCTAGCAAGCGCACAAGGGAATGGGAAGTGGGAGGGGTAGAGCAGCACAGAGACATGAGAGTAAAGTAGTAGTTCTAAAACTGACGGCAGCAATGGTTGCTGCATTGTGTGCAATAAATGATGATGATCCCTCTACTCCAAGGGAGGATGAAGTTTGTCAAGGTCCCAGCAAAACTACTTTGAGCACCACCCGTGCCAGTAGAAATAGAGAACCATATAAGAAGAACAAAGATGACAACATGTCACATTCAAGTGTTGATGATGCTGTCAATAGCATAATAAAGGAAGGTGTAGCAGCTGAACCACCTGCTGCATTAGACAGTGAGACAAACAAGCACCAAAATACCCATCCTCAAAGTAGTAGGGAAATTGTTTGAGATCTCCAAAAGTTTAGAATATAAGGGTAGTGGACAAGAATTGTCAGGTGATGCTGATGCTGCTGAAAATGACCTAATGATGACTGATGATGATGCAGATCTAGAATATATCCCTCCAGCATCCTTCTCTTGTTCAGATACAGCTGAAGTTGAGAGTGAGGAAGAAGACATGGTTAGGTTAGCAGAAAGTCAAAGGCTGTATCTTCCAACATTTTTAAGGAGCACTGTGCCTGTTTATAAACTGTTTGAGAAAGCCATTGGAAAGTCTGAACCTGGACAAGCAAAGATGTCAAAAAGTACACAGTCACCCTACCAGTCATCATCAGCATCATTGCCTCTTCAAAGGCCAAGTCCCACACACACCTGTTTTCAGAACCCAGCAACAGCAACACAGGTTATGAACATCCACAATGTGTGCTGCTGCTGTAAGTGCTGCACCTTTGACACCTAATAGTAGTGGTAGTAGAACTGCATCAACATCTAGCCCCAGTAGTAGTATCAGCAGCAGCACCACCTCAGGAACCCTTATTCCATGAAGTCCACAGTACGGAGACACTTCACTCATAATCCTCAAGCTAAGCATGTTGCTATCTGTTGTCTGTGCAAAAAGACCATGAGCAGGGGGAAAGCAGGCTCTCACCTTGGCACCTCCTCTATGAGATCCCACCTGAAGCACAACCACAGGTCTGACTGGGAGAAACACTATCAGCAGGCCAAAGGTGCAGCAATTAGCAGCAGCAGAAGCACTTTAAAAATGTCCCAGGGTTCTAGGGCAGAAAAAAGAAGTAGTGAAGTTATTTATTTGTCAGAGAGTGTGCTACTGCCAGTGCCAACAGTTGATTCAGTCCAAATAACACCTATAGCTCCTGCTGCAGAGGAGTATGACAGACAAAGCCAGGACAAATATAAGGAGGTGGAGGAGGGATGTGAAGAATGGTTTCCACCAGCTACCCCACTTGGGACCATTTCTATGACCGATAACTAGTGTGTGTCAATAATCTGAGAAGGAGGATAGCGTATGACAATGGTAAATATACACACACACAAATCAAACCACGCCAGTCCCCCACCACCACTACTACAATACACATCTGCCACATTGTAGGTTGTAGTTTATTTTTTTTATTACCTGATATCATCATGAATATGTGCCAGTGTCACATAAGCAGGAAATTAGTGTCGTGGGCAAAGGTCAAAGCATTCTGCATGCTAAAACATTTTTCAAGGCATATGTTGCTGTAGGACTCACAACTTTGACTTTCAGCCACTTATTTCTAAACTTCAGCCCTCAAACGAAGTAATTTTACAGTGGGAAATGTAGTAGCTATAGGAAATATAGGAGAAAATGTATTAGAATAGGCAGAAAACTTGTTAAAAGAGGGGAAAAGGAGGACATTTTTGCATAGGCGGAAAGGTGAAATTGTTTGCGGGAAAAGTGAAAAATTGGCAAGTTTTTGCAAAAAGTTATTAGGGAAATTTTTCACACTTTTCACCCACCCCTATTAAAAACTACTTGAAAGGGTCGTGGCCTGGAAGTTAATGGTGTATGATATTTGTTGAGTGAGCTCTAACTTGGGCCAGCTGGGTTGCATAATTTTGTTGGTGCATTGAGCTTTTCTAACCTCTGGATTCCTTTGCTTATAAACTACTGCTCTTGAAAGAGGGGTAATCAAGTAAATCTGATGGTAATATTGACCAATTTATGTCAACCAGGCATGCTCACACTGTGCAGGGACCAAATAATACTACTGCAACATCACTTGAAGCAGCTGAGTGGGAACTCACACACTATCAGACCTGACTACGACTATATTGAGTTTCTCCAGAGAAGCAAGCTTGTTATTGCAGCCCAATATGGACCCACCTTCAATAAAATCTGACCTGGCAGAGCTCATGTCGACCCTAGTCTCCAAGGACGACTTCAAAACATACACTGATGACATTAAATCTACTTTTAAAGCTGAGATTGCTTCAATAAAACAGATATGTCACTTCTCCATCTCAGAGTGGTAACTCTAGAGGAAGAGAAGGCCATGATGGCAGAACATCTTACTTTTGTGGAATGGAGCCTGGCAAACCAGAAAGCGATGATTCATCATCTGTCTTCCAGGCTTGATGACCTCAAAAATAGGGGGACACAGTCTAATATTAGACTGAAGAATGTGCCCAAATTGATTCCCCCTCAAAACCTACCACCTATCAATGCGGACCTGTTCTCAAGTCTATTGGGAGACTCCCACTTTGTCCCTATTTACTTTTTCCGGGTTCATTGTGCACTGAAATCTAGGGATCCCGCTGGAGGCACTACACGAGATGTCTTAGTATGTCTTCATCGGTATGAACTGAAGGACAGGATAATGTGGAAAAACAGTGAATCCAGACCTATACATCTGGCGGGTGCTTTTCTCTGCAGGCTTCATTCAATGGTAAGATGGCTTCTCTCTTCATGGTAGATGAGATCCCATTCTTCTGTTCCTTCCTTGGAATCAACATGCTGGATCAAAATAGGATGGCAGAGAATGTCATGCAACATCGCTTGCAAAAACGGGTAGAATGGTCATCAGTCTCCCCAGCAAAAAAGAAGAGGAAAATGGATATACCTCAATGCTCTGTCAATGATCCGGTGACCAAATGGACCTAAAGAAATAGTACTGTTCTACTTGTTCTGTTCGAATGCCCAAACGATGACCCGTAATGGGTAGACTGCCTTAATATAACACTCACTCTGTTTCTTTGATACGTTTACACTGTTAGGCTGGATAACCAATCAAGTGTTATAATTCGTACACTATGATTGGACTTGAGGTACTTGCATTTTTGTTCTTTACTAGACCTCCCTTTATGCCCCCTAATAGCCCTTAGTTTTAGTGCGTCCCTAATGAGTGTTGGTATGTTATTCTGAGATCTACCAGAAATATTCTGGGTTTCTACACCATATATTCCTTAAGTTATCATCATCTCCACTCTGAGAAGGGGTATAGCCTTGAAGGTGGACTAAATTACAGACTTCATCCCCTAGCTTATGTCCAACTTGTTTAATCTATATTGAGGGGGGAACACTTGTTACAGGGTACTGTCTTTCCCTGTTGCCTACTTTTTAGAGCCTGTGTAACGGTTTTATCAGACACTCAGACCAGAGGTAAAAAATAAAACACAGTTTTATTGAGAACAAATGAGGAACACGGCCCCCTAAGGGCAGAAATAGGTAATGACACGTAACTGAAAGCAAATATGGTGTATAGCAGACACAGTATGGATAAGGAGCAATACTGTACAATGCAATGGGAACAGAGAATAACAAGGGTTAAAGTCCAATGCAAGTAATCAGTCTCTGTTATGGTGTGTAAAGACAACGCCCAGTAGATGACAAGAGCAGCCAGAGACTGAGGTGCGAGGTGGAGAGCACCCAGTAGTGAGTCCAACCAGTAGTCCTCAAAGGACTGGCAATATGCAAAACCAACCACTTGTGCTAGAGCTAAATGGTACAAGAGCAAAGAGCACTCTGCCATGCGTAACGGGATTAACCACACTGCATGAGCTGAATGAGACCAGAGCCAACGGCACCCTTCCGGTGCTGAACAGGTTAATGACACTGCGAGAGCTGAATGGGACCAGAGCCAGTAGCACCCCTTGGTGCGTTAATGGATGCACAACACTGCCAGAGCTGAGTAGGACCAGAGCCAGTAGCACCCTTCCGTGCGTAAATGGAGCGAGTGTATTGCAAGAGCTATCGGAATCACAGTAAACGGAAGCCACAATTGCTCTGCAAGTATAGCGGACAGGCTCGGTAATAAAGGCAACCAGCACAGCAAGTGTTAACGGAGAGGCTCGGTATAGGAGGCCGCAAGCTCAACAAGTGTTAAAAGAGAGGCTCGGTATAGGAGGCAACAAGCTCAGCAAGTGTTAACGGATAGGCCCAATATCTGAGGCAACAAGCACTGCAAGTGTTAACAGACAGGCTCGGTAACAGAGGCAACAAGCTCAGCAAGTGTTAACGGCTAGGCCCAGTATCTGAGGCAACAAGCACTGCAAGTGTTAACGGACAGGCTCGGTAACGGAGGCAACAAGCTCAGCACTGCAAGTATTAAGTGGGAGGTCAGCATATACTGCTCAAGATAAAAAGTTCACAATGTCGCCAAGCGACATAGACGAGGACTCGCTGGAACAGGATCACAGGAAACCGGTCACAAAGCAGGAACGTCAGCCAGGCCGGGTCATACACGGAGTAGGAGCGTCAGACAAGCCGGATCAATCACGGAGCAGGAACGTCAGCCAGGCCGGGTCATACATGGAGCAGGAACCAGTAGAATAGTCAGACAGGCCAAATTGGTACACAGGAACGCAGGAACACAGCAACGGAAGCACTGGTACTGGAACACCACGAAAGGGCACCTGACAGGTGCCAGAGGCCCGGTATAAGAAGGCCACACTGGGCAGGCATAACCAAGCTCCACCAATAGGAACACACCACAGCAGAGAGTGACAGAAAATCACGGGAACCGTGATAGCCTGGTTCTTGTCTAAGGTTACACCCTAACTACAAGCCTGATATTTAGACCTACCCTAACCATAATATGGACTGATCACGCATTTTAGTTCCTGCTGGTGTGCTCTCTTTCCTGTAGAGGCCTGTACTTTTAACTGGGGTCTTAATCTGAAGGGAAAATCCCCTCCCTAACCTTGTCCCTTCCACACCTCCTTATCCCTTGTATATATATAAAGCCCCTTTATTCCTTTACAATTAACACTACTTAGGTACCTAACTTTTTGAATAACCCTGGATCTCCATATGCCTATGCCTTTGGTCCCTGAGAGGTTAGCTCCTATACTTAGCTCTCATTATGTCAACCTAAAGAGAGGTTAAATATGTTATTTGTTTAAGTTTTATGCCCAATAACAGGTTATCATTTTTTATAAACTTATGTTGCACTAGGTATTGTGCCAAAGTGTCTCTTTATAGCTACATCACCTCCCAGGCTGAGTGATCAGATTCCTGATCGCTTACCTCTCAGCAGCCCAGGAGAAAAAAAGAGGTGTTGGAATTACGTTGAACTCATCTCTACCTTTATTGATCTCAAATTGGATGAAGGTCAATATCTGTTTATCAAAGGCAGTTTGTTCAATAAAGTAATTGTCTTGGCCTCTGTATATGGACCCAACATGAATCAAGTCTTCTTTCTCAAGAAATTCCTCATGGCCCTAAATGGTTTTGTGGATTGCCCCATTATATTGGATGGGGACTTACATTTAGCTCTAGACCCACTAGTGGACTGCTCTTCTGCAAGGTCTCATTTCAAACTCTCTCAATTAAAAACCCTTTGCCTCCAGCTTGCTAGACTCCAGTTACTGGATTTATGGCGCTTACTGCCTTGATCAAACAAGGAAAGAGACTAGTGGCAGTGACACATATTACAGACCATGATGGGAAAATAGTCTTTCCCAGATATAACATTGTCCTTTAAGACCTTCTACCATTCTCTATACAACCTGGAAGGGAACAGCACAAAGAAATATTGAAGAAAGACCCATGCCTTCAGGCTTTCTTGCAGAAGGCCTATCTTTCTTACATTTCACAGGGCATCAAAGACAGTCTTGAGAAACCCTTCACTGAATCAAAACTTGACATCTTATTAAAGTCTGTGAAACTGGGAAAGTCTCCAGGCCCTGATGGTTTTGCAGCCCTGTGTCACAGAATGTTTCAGGAAGATATATTACCATACATGCTTCAAGCCTTTAACTTGATACTATCAGGCACGAGTTTCCATCCACAGGCACTTGAGGCACATGTTACAGTCTTACCTCAACTTGAGAAGGACCCCTCCCTGTGTAGGAGCTATAGAGCATTTTCCCTACTAAAACTATTTGCTAAATATCACGGAGTAACTAGGAATGGAACACACTGACAATACAAATGAACTTAATATAAAACTTTATTAAGTAATATGAAAGGCAGGATATAAGGCAACAGGCAAATGGCAATAAATGACACACAGTAGTATGATAATGACACAAGTGGCAGTAGATAGTGGCACACCTTCTGATGACAAATGTGGCAGTGGATAGTGGCACACCTTCACAAGACCAGGTAGGAACAATGGAGGCACTTCCTAACCCTTCACAGGACAGGTGGTCAGAAACGGAATGGCCCTGGGACTACACGGTAGATGTGAGGGCAGTGCAGAGTACTCCCATACACAAATGGAATGGCACACCTTCAAGAGACCAGAGAGGAACAGTGCAGACACTTTCCTCACCCTTCACAGGACAGGTGGTCAGAAACGGAATGGCCCTTGGACTACAAGGCAGATGTGGGCACAGTGCAGAGCACTCCCATACCTGGATAGGATGGCACACCTTCACAAGACCAGAGAGGAACAGTGTAAGCACTTTCCTCACCCTTCACAGGACAGGTGGTCAGAACGAAATGGCCCTGGGACTACACGGTAGATTTGAGGGCAGTGCAGAGCACTCCCAAACACAAAGTCCTCAAATAAGTGGAGTAGACCAGTATCCCCACAGGGGATACACTAGGTGGTAGCCAGATGGAGATAGGCTAGGCAGCACAGACCGGTATGGCCACAGGAGGTCAGACACATGGAGTGACCGCCAAGCACTGCTTAACGGAAGCGAGCACAAAGCGGAAGACACAGGCAGCATGGAAACCAAACCGAAAAACGGAATGGTCACGGAGCGCAACACAGAGAGTAAACCAGGAGGCAGCCAAAGGTCAAAACCGGATCGGATAGTCAGATGTCACTAATGGTCGTAACCAGAATGGGTTGTCAGTCAAGCCAGTGGTCAGAGCCGGAACGGGTAGTCAGACGAGCCAGGAGTCAGAACCGGAACAGGTAGTCAGACAAGGCAGGAGTCAGAACCGGAACGGGTAGTCAGACAAAGCCAGGTAATACACAAGAACGGTAATGCACCAACACAGAAATAAGCTCAGGTACACCATGAAAGGGCACTGGGAGTGACACAGGCTGAGGTTTAAAAACCCTGATGGGTAGGTGGAGCAATAACCTCATCAGCGTGGTGCCCTATAAGAATAGTGACTCAGCGAGAGCGACGGCTAGATAGTAAACAATGTAGCTTCCAGGGCAATGTCAGTCACAGGTAATAACGGGGCACTGAGATAATAAACTTCTGGCTGTGAGGCTCCTCCCCAGTCTCCCATCCATTGTATGCCTGAACCAGACTGTTTTGTGCCAGGACGGGAAACTAGACATAATACCTCCGCCGAGAATGTGTTTGGATTAGGTCAAGTGGTCATATCTGGAGGCTGTACTACAAAAGTTTGGTTTTGGCCTTCACATCATCACTGTATGTACTTTATGCCTTCAGCTACAGTCAAGGTCTACGGGGTCCTGTTGGAGTCATTCACAATAACAAATGGTACTCGCCAGGGATGCCCAGGAATGTGGGTGAGACTGACTTCGAAATTGCAGCTTACGCTGATGACATCCTAGTTTTCGCTTGCTCCCCTGATCTTGGCTTTGGAAAAATATTGCTGTGTCTCACAGGCAAAGATCAATTTCTCCATATCCGTGATCTTGAATTTAACCCTCCCCACCCGACAGTACACGTAAGAGACTAAAAACTTTGGATAGATTAGACCAATGGGTTTCCATCATTGGAAAATGAATGAGGATGTCATCCAAATATACAACCACACAACTTTGTAGGAGTTCTCTTAACACATCATTGATGAACTCCTGGAAGACAGCTGGGGCATTACATAGACCGAAGAGCATAACCAAGTACTCGTAATGCCCGCTCTGGGTATTAAAGGCTGTCTTACACTCATCTCACTCTTTTAGCCACACAAAGATGTATGCGGCTCTTAAATCAAGTTTCGTAAAAACTTTAGACCCTTTCAATCGGTCAAAGAGTTCTGTAATCAAAGGTATCAGATTCACATTTTTGACCATCAGTTTGTTTAACCCACGGAAGTCAATGCACGGACATAGCTCTTCATCCTTTTTCTTAACAAAGTAAAATCCAGCACCAGCAGGAGATGTGACTTTACGAATTATGCCTTTGGTCAGCGCATCCGAAACATATTCCTCCATGACTTTATTTTCCTCCATGGACAAGGGATAGACACGACCCTTAGGAGGCATTGTGCCAGGCATAAGCTCCAATGAGCAGTCGTAAGGCCTGTGAGGTGGTAAAACCCCAGCCTAGCTTTCGCTAAACACATCCTTGAATGTTTCATTCTCCTCAGGAAGGAGTGGAGCAGTAGCATGAGTTAGTCTTACAGGACAAGAAAGACAAGACTTTGCACATTGTGAAGACCATGCCAAAATGTCACATGTGTGCCAATCCAAACCCCAGAATGATGGCATAATGTGGTGAATTAATCACCTGAAACTTCAGGACTTCAATGTGTAGGGCTCCTACCCTCAGGGTTAACAATTCAGTCTCATGCTTAATATGAGAGGGCATCAAGGGTCTACCATCAATGGCTTCTATGGCCAGTGGAGAAGAGAGTGGTAGCAGTGGAATAGAGTTACTGGCTGCAAACTCAGCATCAGTAAAGCAGCCAGCAGCACCTTTCTGTGGCAGAAGATAATGTTGCTGCTGTTGCTGCTACTGCCTCAGATTCAGCACTGCAACTAGGACCAGGAGTATTGCTGGCACTGGCAAGTGGAACCCATCCTAGTCCCACATCACTTGGTGAACCAATTCCCACTGTGTCCATGGTGGTCTGTGGCACACTAGCCTGCTCCTCAGCAGCAGCAGGAATTAGAGCTGTTGCAATTTCTGCAAATTCCAAATGCTTATTGCTAGTGGTGGTGGTGATGCCCATCTTCATGCCTGTCTCCCATTCCTTCTCAGTTTCTGCTAAAAAGGCCATCCACCCCAGCTTCTCCACCAGCATCATCACCACTACTACTATTCCTTATGTGCAGCTGCTCTATTACAAAGTCAGACATCTCACTGCTGCTTGGAGGAGGTGATGAGGATCATATTCAACTTGGACACTGTAGTGAAGGGAAGGGGACTCCCACCAGAGGAATGATGTGGGCTCCCTTGACCACTAGTCTGGATGCTCTCAAATGCTTCCTCTACCACTCCCCTAACACTAGTCCCACCAGCCACTTCACCATTACTGATAATACTACTACTAACACCACACACAGCAAGTTCAGCCCCAGAGTCTTCATCCTTACAGTCACTAGTAATATATTGATTACCCCCTCCTTCACTCATAACACTAATAAGTTATTTCACCTTCTTAGTACTAGCACTGGTGGGAGTGCTTGGGGATGGTAAGTGTGACTTAGGGCCCCTGCTGTCACACTTGGCATCATCTTCTCCTTCCCCCCTCCTGAGTATTATAGGACACACTAGCAGCTTCAGCACTAGTGGCAGCAGCTTCAGCACTGGTGGCAGTAGCTTCAGCACTGGCAGCAGCATCTTCAACACTGGTGAAAGCAGGTTCAGCACTGGCAGCAGGCACAGTATTGATTTCAACAGGGGCAGCAATTGTGGCAGCAGAGGCAGCAAATCTAGCAGCAGACGCAGGCAGCTGACCTGTCCTGCTCTCACTAGTACTACCCTTTTCTCCCTCTCTTCCCATTCCCTTTTCTCCCTCCCTTCCCATTCCTTTTTCTCACCCCCTTCCCATTAAATTCCACAAGATCCCTTAGGGTGATTTAGGGGGACTGGACAGTATTGGTTCAGTAGTGGTCCCTTCCTCCTCCTCCTCGGACTCAGTGGACATGTAAGGGTCCTTCCAGTTCCTCCATTAATTATTTTTCACCCTGCTCATAGTGATAGCAGTCACCATGAGCCTCTCCTGCCTCAATTTTGGCAAAATATCACAGCAGAACAGCGCAGCACGTCTATATCGCTCTGTAGCTGCTTCTATTGTGTCTGCCTTCTGCAAATATATCACGTTTTTATAGCGGAAATGCGTAAACAAAGTAAATCAATGGGCAGAAACATTCTAGCCACTGAAATAATGGCGAAAAATGTTGGCCAATGGGCAAAAAAATGTGAACATATTAATCACTAGTTTTAAAGCCGATTTTCCCACGAAAAAGCAGACAACAACCTGTTTTTCGCAAAGTTTCTCGCAGGAACACAGTGACAACTTTCGCCCATCTTTCGCCCAGTTGTAACCACATGGTACTTGGACATACCAAAAATTATGAAAAAATGAAATAATAATCCCTTGTGATTAAAAATATCAATTCCACTGAATATGGGATTGGCCAATCAGAAAGAGAAAAACATAAGTGTGATAAATCCCAAGTCCTAATATATCAAAACAATCCAATCATAAAAAAATAAACCAAAATAAAGGGATAGTAATATTTCATTTTATCTTTATTTTATTTTGTAGGCATTAAAAAACATGAAGAACTATATAAGTGTTACCTCTCAAACCTTTATGGTTTGAGAGATATTCACAAGCAAAGTTTCCCCTTCCGCCCCTTTTACTTAATGTAAGCCATCTTTTCACAGATGTGGAATGCAGTCCATACACCAGACAGATAAAAGCAGGGGACAATCTTCTTCCTATGAGAACAACAACTCCTTGACAAGTTTTTCAGGTTTTTCTCTTATCTTAATTGAAGATTGTCGCTCTCTGCAATCTACCTGGGCACCTCCCTTCTGCTCTGGCTGAGCAGTGTTACATCAGTAAAAGGGGCGGGAGGGGGATACTTTGTAATTGAATTACTCTTGAAATAACACTCTCCAAAGTCCAAATACTATGATGATTAATTAGAAATGCTTTTATTATGAAACATTACTATCCCTCTAATTTGCATCCAGTGGTACGTTAAGCATGATAGATGAAGTAGATGGAACACATACACAGATGAATAACTGATCAAATCAATTCAGAAATCGATTATACTAAAATGTGTATGCTCATTTCAAGTGATTAAATGAATGAATAAATTATACAAATGAAATCCAATCCAGACATATGGTGAATATAAAAAAAGTGATGAATTAGTGAATTACAGATGTTGTAAATGGACTACAGATCCTTTTAACAGGACTTCATCCGCCATGTATCGGGTAGAAGGAAGCCGGAAACTTGCTAGTACTTCAGGGAGATTTGCATCCTCCTCTTATCTTAAAGTGTCTTTACTCCTGTCACTTCACTTCTTATCATGGTCTTCACAATTGTCATTCTTACCTTCTCTTCTTTACCTGACTTCTTCAACTGTATCCGATATTTAGGCTTGTTTTAGCTTCAGTATTCAAAAGGTAAAAGAAGGAGGGAAGTCTCCATGCCTGGTAAAGTACTAGCAAGTCTCCGACTTCCTTCTATCCGATACATGGAGGATGAAGTTCTGTTAAAAGGCTAATAATGTTTATCTAGTATGTTATGTGGATCATTGTTATTGGAGGGAAAATCAAAACATGTATTGTTGTATTTACTGTTTAAAGATTGGATTAATTGTTTGAGGATCGGTGGTCCGGTTACAGCATCTGCAATTCACTATTTCATCCAATTTTTTATATTCAATTTATGTCTGGATTGGATTTAATTTCTGTCATGTATTCATTCATTTCATCACTTCAAATGAGCATGCAAATTTCAGTATGATCAGATTCTGAATTAATTTGTTCCATCTACTTTCTCTATCATCAATACATATGTTTAATGTACAACTGGATGCAAATTCATTTGGTTTATTTCTTACTATCTGTCCCTATCTTCCACATATGATCAGTGGGGACAGTAGGACTGACAACTGATACAGTTCTTATTGGGGAGCACTCTCTGATTTATCAGTTTTTTTCATTATGCTTTTATGTATATATCAGTAGTCCAATACTGGGGATTTGAGTGGAGTGTGAACCACTGTCCCTTACCGGCTGGATCTGGTATATCCAGGCCTGCAGGTGGAGATTGATGGGACATACTCAACATATTTTTCTTTAAATTGAGATGAATGGATTTTGATAGAATATACTGAATGTTAATCACCTCAATGTTTTTAACAAATGCAATATTTTCCCTATAAGCCAATTGTGGTGTTAAATGTCATTCAGCAAAGTAAATACTGTGTGGTACTTTTGTGGTGCTTCGCACTATTGTTTGATTTTATTTTTTCTAACATGCCACATAGTTAATTTTTAATGATGTTTTCAAATATGCAAATCAAGGGGACAAGTGCACTTTATGTCGGTACTCCTTTTTTGCACAGTGGGCACATGTTAAAGGACCAAGGTTATAACTGTAAGCTAATTTTGAGGAAGAAACAATAAATAAAGTATATAAAATACTTATCTGCTTTATGATTTTCCTTCAAGAACATTTTCTTTTTGACTCATATTTCCAAATTATTTTTATAATTATTATGATTTTTCATATTTTATCTATTCTTTTCAATGCAGATTATTCAATAGATGAACTTTCCAATTTGAATTATTATTAGTTGTATTTATCGAGAGCTAGTACCTTATGTGGTACTGTACAATGCTTCAACAAACAATACAGCAACCCTAGTAACAATAATATTGAAAGACAAAAACAGAAGGTAGTAAAAGGTACCTGTATAGAAGAGCTCAGAATTCATTTGACACTGAAACAGTGCAAATTATATGTTTTAATATTAATTTTACAGGCTTTTGAGAATAGATTATAAAAGAAAAATATAAACAGTGACAACTTGAACGATGAAGCAGAATGCAATCAATTGCATCTGTCATGTAACTCAAAAACTTTTTCGCTTTCTTTTTTCCTATTTGAATTTTGTCTGAAGGAAGGACATATCTTTTAGAACAAAGTCTGTTAGTAAAGTAACAGAATCTATTTCAAATACAAAGTATTCTATTCACCATATGGCCTCATTAATCTGATATTCTCTATCCAGATTTTAGAACATAGAGAAATTAACATTGTTATATGACAGTTAATTTTTTTTCCAAAGCCATCCTGAGTGCACATTCTCAATATATCTTACTGAAGGCAAAGACATATGCACAGATAAAAGAGATTAAGTATAACTCCTGTTTATAGATATCACAAATCTTCTTAATTATGCATAATTCAAGAGGGCAGTATTTTTTCATTACTTTGGTTTATAGCTCATGTCTTGAATTAAATGATTATTTTTTCATACTATTTCCCTTCACTAAATTGTTTATTAAACAACACTTAAGAATCTAAGCCAAAAAAGAAAACAAAAACCTTAAAGATTGTTAACACATTGCAAACTTTATGTATTTTTTCAGAATTACATTTTATCTATGCACATAATTTGGGAGAGACATTTTAGTCCAATGAAAATGCAAAATGAATGAGTTCCACAGTACAAGTTAACATTACATTTTCAGGACAAAGTGTTGAGAGCAACACAAAGTACACTGTAGATTTTTTTTTTTCCTTGAATACAGATGGGTGAAAATTTCACTCTCAAACTGAAATCGGTGAGTAATGGCACTTCACTCTTGGTGAATAATTTCCTGCGAAAAGTGTCGTTTTTCCTCTTTTTTTTTCCTGGCTCTTTCCATTGAAATCAAAGGGGAACACTGAATTTACACATAACACATAACAAATATTATTTTATTTCCCAAAGGCATAGTATAAAAGGGGCATGAGGGTGCCTGTGTTTGTGGTGTGTGGGGAAATAATTAGTTGAACAAGGAATGTTTTTTTTGGGGGGGGTTATTTACTGGGATTTGGGGGCAGTTAACAAAAAAATAAATCCTAAATGCAATTTAAAAAACCCCATAAGACATGTTATAAACAGGGTCTGAGGAGGGAGCCTGTGTTGGTGGGACATTTAATAATAAAAAATAAAATAAAAAATACATTTGCATGTAAAGTGATAGAGAGAGACAGGAACCCCCTGACATAAGTTGCCACTGGGGTGGACTGATACTTGATTTGATAGAGTAATTTATAGAGGATGATTTGTTAGAAGCCCAAGCCCTGAGGAAACATTAATTTGTAGGACTTAGACTTATTAGACACACAAACCCTGAAGTAACATTGATTTGTACGACTTAAGCTTATTTGGCACAAGCCCTAAGGAAACATTGATTTATAGGACTTATGCTTGTTTGAAACAAACCCCCAAAAATTGTTTATTTTTTTTGCAGGACTATGTTTTTATTTTTTATCTATTTTAAAGCACAAGCTCTGAGAAAAAAAATACACTAGTGGCCTAGTGCCAGCAGGTGATGTCCTATTGACCAGTGGCCACTGCCCTTTGTCAAATGCCGTGATATAGATGTGGAATTTGTGACTGATGTTCTTGCTGTTTCTGCAGAGTTGTTTAAGCAGAAGGATGATTAGGCAGCTGAAAGGGAATGGGATCAGCAATAGCAGTAACATGGTTGATGGATAAATATCCACTTGCTACTACTAGTTCCAGTGATGTGTCTGAGGCAGTAGAAGCAGAATAAGTAGCCCACAGTATATGTGGAAAAAAGAAGAAGTTGGACAATAATTCTTCTCCACCTGTCCCTCCTCCATAATCATGGGTGTGTTGTTACTAGAATATACATTTTTTTCCTTGAGAGCAGGAACTGTGCCTCTCATCAACAACTGCAATGTGCACAGCGTGTATGGTAAATAACATCTGGAGGCACAACTATATCCAAACACTATGCCACCAGACCTCAAGTACTGCTGCTGTCACTATAACCCTTGTCCTGAACCCGCTTAGGACACATGACAACTTGCTGACATTTAATAGTAATGATGAACCCTCCCTGCCAGCATCTTGGCATATTCTGCAGGATGGAATCTCCTCAGATGCCGCTTGATGTTCTGCTCACGATTCTCCTCCACCACACTGGCATATGTGGTCAGTGAACCATACTGTTTGCAATGGATGGAGATGAACAGCCACATCCTCACATCAACAGAGTGACTATCATTTGGCAGGTGAGGTAATGATGAACGAGGTGGAATGGCAGAAGATGTAGTTACCTTAGAGGAAGAAGGCATCATGGTGCCCGTGATTCGTGCTATCTGGTGTCTATCACTTGCTGAGAATTACTCATTGGCTGCCTGCTATTAGCCCTCCTCACGCTGCCTTTTTAAACCCTGGTTGGGCACTCCCAGGTTGCCCTTTCGTGATGTATCTGACCTCACCTGTCCTGACCTGCTGTCAGGCTTCTGGGCCTACTGTTCCTGCGTTCTGGTGTTCCTGTGTTCCAGTGATCCTGTGTTCTGGTGTTCCTGTGCACTATTGTTCCAGTGTTCCAGTGTTCCAGTGTCCCTGTGTTCTAGCACCTCGAGAGTTAATCCTCCTGAGTTCCTGAGTCTCCGGCCAGCCCGCCTCTCCTGCTGGTTTCGCTCTCCGTCAGTGGTTCCAGTGTTCCAGTCACCTGTCACCGCATCAGTCTTGCTCCGGTGGATTCCCCGCTAGAGTACAGGGCTCTCGCTCTTGCTCCATCGCTCCGGCGACATTGTTACTATTCCTCTTCAGCTCAGGTCGGTTGATCCCAGCATTAAACCTGGTTGCGAGAATTACTGCTGGTCCCAGCGTGTGGACGCTGGTTTACTCCATTAAAACCTGGTTGTGAGAATTACAGTTGGCCTCAGCGTGCGGACGCTGGCTTACCCCCTTAAACCTGGTTGTGAGAATTACAGTTGGGCTCAGTGTGCGGACGCTGGTTTACTCCATTAAACCTGGTTGTGAGAATTACAGTTGGTCCCAGCGTGCGGACGCTGGTTTACTCTATTTTAACCTGGTTGCGAGAATTACTGTTGGTCCCAGCGTGCGGACGCTGGTTTACTCCATTTCACCAGGTGGCGATGTATACTGTTGGTCCCAGAGCGCGGACGCTGGTTTAATCCTTTAAGCCTGGTAGCGATATTACTGTTGGTCCCAGCGTGCGGACGCTGGTTTACTCCATTTCACCAGGTGGCGATGTATACTGTTGGTCCCAGCGTGCGGAAGCTGGTTTAATCCTTTAAGCCTGGTAGCGATATTACCGTGCGGACGCTGGTTTACTCCATTTAACCTGGTTGCGAGAATTACAGTTGGTCCCAGCATGCGGGCGCTGGTTACTCCATTAAACCTGGTTGCGAGAATTACAGTTGGTCCCAGCGTGCGGACGCTGGTTTACTCCATTTAACCTGGTTGCGAGAATTACTGTTGGTCCCAGCGTGCGGACGCTGGGTTACTCCATTTCACCTGGTGGCGATATATACTGTTGGTCCCAGCGTGCGGACGCTGGTTTACTCCTTTAAGCCTGGTGGCGATCTTACTGTTGGTCCCAGTGTGTGGACGCTGGTTTACTCCCTTAAACCTGGTTGCGCTCATTACTGTTAGTGCAACGTGAGGACGTTGGTTTGCTCCTGAACTGTCTAGTTCTGAGGACAGGTCGCTGTCTGCTTCCTTATGCAGTCGTCTGATACCTTCTGGCAATAGACTTCTGCTGCGATTAGACCATTGTTCCTATTCCTGTCTGCTGTCAAAGTCATCTGACAGCTGGTCTACACTTTGGGCTGTCCTGCCCGGTATTGGTAAGGCCGGTAGAACCTTTGTCATTACCATCTTTAAGGCTGCCTTAGCCGGTATTGGCAGGGCCGGTAGAGCCTATACTCAGTCTCCCTTGGGCTGCCTTGCCCGGTATTGGTAAGGTCAGTAGAACCGGTACATGTCACCTCACGTTTGCCTTACCCGGTATAGGCAAGGCCGGTAGAGCCTATTGTTATTGCTACTGTCACTTGGGTTGCCTTGCCCGGTATTATTGGCAAGGCCGGTAGAGCCTATTCTATACTATTGTTGTTGTATTGTTATGTATGTTTAACCCTACGGTGATTGCCTTAACTTTTTCAATAAAGTTACGTTTTTTACCAAAACCTTAAGTCTGAGAGTCTTCAAATACCGTGACAGAAGGTGATGGCGAGCTAGTTGTTTTGCTTGTCATGGAACTTCCAGTCTCTGTTTGGGTTTCTCTATTCTTCCTCCTTTTTGATCTCTGCCTCACCTCTTGTTGCCTTTCTGGAGAGTCAGAGGGTACAGCAACAGCTGTGCTTGTGTGGTGGGTGTTTGTCTTTAACATGTTTGACATAAATGTCATGTGGTCTGTTTTTCATGTGTGACATAAGGGTGGTTGTGCGAGGGCATGTTCCCTCTTTTCCCTTTCTCACTGACTTGTCCCAAATTTTGCAAACTGCTGTTGGTGATGACGGCACTGTGCCTGCCCCAAGAGAAATATAGTCCCACACCCATGACTTCAGGGAATAGGGATAGGGAACAGATGGAGATAAATGTTCTTCTTGTCTTCCACATTCCCCATCACTGTCTGTGCTGGCAGCAGATGCTGTTGCTGCTGTTGCTGCTACTGCTTCAGAATCAGCACTGCATCTAGGACCAGGAGTATTGATACTGCTGGAAAGTGAAACCTGTCCTAGTCCCGCATCACTTGTTGATCCCATTCCCACTGTGCCCACGGTGGTGTGTGGCACACTAGCTTGCTCCTCAGCATCCCGCTGCCCTTGCAACTCAGCAGAAGCAGGAATTAGAGCAGTTGCAAATTCCTGTAATTGCAAAATGTCATTGCTAGTGGTGGTGGTGATGCCCATCCCCATCCCTGCCTCCTATTCCTTCTTAGTTTCTGCTAAAAAGACCATCAATGTCTCTTCCACCTCACCTTCTCCATCATCATCATCATCATCACCACCAACACTAGCCCCTAGAGATAGAGATATGCCAGCACTGAACAGGTTAAGCAGCTCATAACATCGATACACATCTTTTTGCAATGCCTACAATATTACATCAAGGTGAAATTAACCATTGCCATCCAGTTAAAGGGATAGTAATACTCAAACTGTTAAAGTAAAAATATATGTTGTAGGGATTATCCCCTGAGTAAAACAATGGTATCCCCACTGCTGAAAGCTGTTGTATTCAAAAAGTCTCAAAGCTCAAACTTGAATATTTCAGGGACAATATCCCACTGGCCTGAAATAGTACAGTGGCACTGTTGCTACACCATCCAATGAACAGCTCTGGTCCCGGGACCATGAATCTCCATAGGATGATTTAGCAATAGCGCCAATGTGAAATTTCATACCACTGGGATATTGCGCCAAAGGAATTCAACTTTTTGTTGTGAGACTTTTTGAATGAAACACCCTTCAGCAGTGGGAGTACCCTTGTTTTACTCAGGGGGATAAACCATACAACATATAGTTTTCTTTTCACATTTTGAGTATTAATATCACTTTAATCCTATCATGGCTATGTTTACTAATCACACAATCTCATTTCTCCACACAGCTTTTGGGCCTCCACAACAGCAGGAGCCCTTGGAGGAGGCTACCTCACCACCCAGTGAGGAGTATACAGAGGAGGGGACCAGCCGCTGGCCACTGTACTCACCACCCACACCTCCTCCACAGCTGGCTGCTACCCAACTGGCTAAACCTCCACCGGCTGTTACCCAACTGGCTGCACCTCCACCAGCTGTTACCCAACTTGCTGATCCACAAATGGCTGCTCTACTCCAGTCCAGTGGCTAGATGCAACTGGAGGAGAGGTGGATGCATCCCACCACCTCCAGGAGCTACTACCCTCCAGCAGCACCACCACCAGGGAGGCAATGGCTGCCAAGGACTGTGTCCACCGCCCAATACATGACTTTTTCCACCCAGATGGACCTAAATTCCTGGATGGCTCCCCAGCATGGCCCCAGGTATGATCCCAGGTGGGGACCAAGCACATACCAGTGGCCAAGATATGACTCTTGGCCACTCGACTACCAACCCCTGGGCCTGATTGGGGAGCCCCTGCGCCCTCTACAGAGGGAAATATTCACTCCACCACCAGGACAGACATCATTGGGCAGCAGTGAGTCACTTGATGTGGTGGGCATATGCCCATCATCTGCACCAGCCACTCCAACAGCTGTCACAGCAGCAGCAGCCACAGCACACTCAGTAGCCTCAGAGGTCACAGCACACACACAGCAGCTGAGGACACAGCAGCAACTCAGGACACAGCAGCTGAGGATACAGTAGCTGAGGACACAGCAGCAGAGGACACAGCAGCAGCTGAGGACACAGCAGCAGAGGACACAGCAGCAGCTGAGGACACAGCAGCAGCTGAGGACAGAGCAGCAGCATAGTCACCAGGCACATCCACCTCCAGCATGTCATGCCTCATGGGGATGGAGGCAGAGCACATGGCCCTACAGAGGCGACTACTCCAGTCAAGCCTCAGTACACACAAGAATATGTCAAGGAACCAGAGGGAATACCAAAGGAACACCTCCAGGATAGAGGCAAGAATTCATGTCCTGGAGTCGGAGGTGATAAAGCTCAACACACAACTCCATCAGCACCACATGGGGATGATGGACATGTTTGCAGAGGTGCTGGTGGAGAATGTGGCCTGTGACATGCCAGATGTGTAACCCTCAGTGGACTGGAAGTCGCCACTTGCCATGAAGTGTATGGCACACAGGAGTTTTTGCAGGCCAGATAGGGCATGGTTGTGGATGTAGATGGGATCCACCTGATCCTTGATGACCTCATACAAGGCAATGATGCTGTCAGGCCTCAACCTGTAGTGATCAATCACCTCGTCATCAGTCATTCCAAAGATAGTGACCCTTGGGCGGCATACCCTGGGCCTTGGTGGTTGTCTATACATCATGCACTGCTGCAGGGGTCCCTGTGGCAGCTGGGGAGCATCCTGTTGCTGTGGATCATCCTGTTGCTACAGCTGTGCATCTGCAGGCAGGTTCTGTCTTCCAGGTGGGAATGGGCTCCTGTGTGGCTGTTGAGCCAGAGCCTCCTCACTCGCAACAGGTGAAGGCTGTTGATCAGGTGTGCCTGGGGCTTGCTGGTGTTCCCTAGCTCTCACCCTTGCATGCCTTCTCCGCAGTCTTCTCATCAATAAGTATCCCAACATACTTAATGTTCTCTCTCTGTCTCTCTCTCTATCTCTCACTCTCTCTCTCCCTGAGTGAAAAACAAGCCACAAATGAGTGTGGTGAGATGTACCTTTAAGTACCTGGTAGGGCGTTGTGTAGGTGTGGTGATGAGGTGGGTGATGACCAATGGGAAGGTGTTTGTTGTCCAGGTAAGTGTTTGCAGGTGTGTCTGTGTTTTAAAATGTGATGTGTTCTGATTGCTGTGTCTCTGTCAATTGTGGGGTGCAGGTTGCATCTGGATCATGTGGAGATGTTGCACAGGTGAGCTTGTTTTGTATTTGCAGGTGTCCGTGTTGTGTGATAACCCCCTATTGTTTCATGCCATGTTATGTTGGTGTTTTTTTGGAGGTCCATGTCCCTCTGGTGTTGCTTGTTGTTGTGTGTGACAGTGATTTGTGGTGTCTGTCCATGTTTTTGTGTTACTTTGGCATTGCACGGGTTAATTTTGCCATTTACATGCTTGTGCGGTATGCGCATTGTCTTTAACGGTGATTTCTTTTTGACCGTTATGTGTCTAACGCCTAACAAAACTGAGTCTTAAGTTTTAGCCGTTAACTGTATCTTTTTTTCAGCCGTTAACAGTACCGCACTCCTTTAAAAGGGTCTGGGGGATCTTGTTCTATGCTTCTCAATGCACGTCAGTCTATCAGCCATAAGGATTTGTGAACTGCTGTTAGCTGTTCTTAAGATAGACCTTTAAATGGCTTACAACATGTTAACGCACCCATTAGTGCTTTTTTTTTTGCTAACGGCTGCCTTTAAATCTACCCCTAAATCTCTACTGATGAAACTAAGCTGTGCAATGAAATACATACAGGGCTGGATGTTTTTTTTCTGCAGAAGGATTTAGATAAACTTACTGAATGGGTAGAAAAGTGGCAGATGACATTTAATGTATATACATGTAAGGTTATGCATTTGGGGTGTTGAAACAAACATGCTTCATATACACTAAATGTGAAACAACATGGGCAATCTTCATTAAATAAAGATTTAGGAGTACTGCATAGACTTCACAGCAGTGTGCAGAGTCATTCAGCTGCTGCAAGAGCAAATAGGGTACTAGCCTGCATAAAAAGGTGTAGATGCCCAGAATGCTAATATTATTCTACCTCTATATAAATCATTGGTTAGGTATGATCTAGAATATGGAGTACACTTTTGGGCACCAGTTCTTAAAAAAGACATTATTGAACTGGAAAAAGTGCAGAGGTGTGTAACAAAACTGATAAAGGGATTGGAGCATCTGAATTATAAAGAGAGTCTAGCCAAACTGGGTTTGTTTACATTAGAGAAGAGATGTCTAAGGGGTAATATGATTAACATTTACAAATATAATCAAGGTCAATACAAATAACTATCCAATGAATTATTTATGCAAAGGGTTAGAATGAAAGGTCATCCATTAAGACTAGAGGAAAGGTGATTTCGTCTAAAAACAAAGGCAGTTATTTTTTTTACAGTAAGGGTGGTAAATCTATGGAATTCTTTTCCTCTGTATATTCTGCTTGCAGATACTGTACCTGCTTTCAAAAGCAATGGATAACTATCTAGCACAGAACTATATTGAGAATTAAGACAGATCAATTCAATGCAGGTAGGTTGTTCATCCAGAAATGTTGTTGACTGCCATTTGGAGTCAGGAAGGAATTTTTTTTACCCACTTGGGGCTTAATTGAAAGTGGCTTCAGTGTTTGGATCAACAGGGGTGTTTTGGTATGGGTTGGACTTGATGGATGCATGTTTGTTTTCATTCTTGTCAACTGTTACTATACTATTATCCCCCCACTCTGAAGTCTGGTGTCCTGTCTATTTTTCCTAATGTTGTTTACTCTCAACCTGTTAAATCTCTTTTGAGTGATACTTAATGGCAAGGATGCTAGTTACTATGGCATGGATGTTTGCCACTCTGCCATCACACGTACACTGGGTGAATCTGGTTGCCCAAAATCTTCTGCATTATCACCTGGTCTTTGCTCATACAGGGACCCTGCAAAGGTTTCATGCTGTCTGGGGGGGCCTGGATATCCCACTTTGGGATAGGTTCCTCTCCCTGATTGGGTGAGTAAGCTCCGCCGGAATCAGTGCTGGGGGTGGGCAATGGTCCTCTTCTGTTGAGGGGGGTATGTTTATGTTATGCATTCAAAATGTTTTACGATGTTTTGAGATGATTGACCTGAATCCTTCTTGGCTTATATACTTTTGCAATGATATGCATGTCTGAAATGATATTGTGTTACTTCCATTTCTCTATATCATGCTCTGTCTTGCTATATGTTGTATCTTGAGGTTGTCCCTCTTAAGAAAAAAGAAATATAAAAAAAATGTATATATTACTAGTGGTTGTGGTGGTATAACTTTTCATGTTATTTTGACAGTCTCAAAAGGAGGAGAATAGTGTTGAGCGAGCACCCCGATGCTCGGGTGCTCGGGTGCTCTGACCGAGCACCGCCGGAGGCTCGAGTGCTCGGCCGAGCACCCGCGCCCCATTGAATTGAATGGGGCGACACGAGCATTACACCAGGCACCCCCTGCTCTGATGAGGGGAGGGTGCCTGGTCAATGCCCCCCTTCATCTCCACAATGCCCCTCTTCCACAATGTCCCCCTTCATCTCCGCAATGTCCCCCTTCATCTCCGCTATGCCCCCTTCATCTCCGCAATGCCCCCTTCATCTCCGCAATGTCCCCCTTCATCTCCGCTATGCCCCCTTCATCTCCGCAATGCCCCCTTCATCTCCGCAATGTCCCCCTTCATCTCCGATATACCCCCTTCATCTCCGCAATGCCCCCTTCATCTCCACAATGTCCCCCTTCATCTCCGCTATACCCCCTTCATCTCCGCAATGCCCCCTTCATCTCCACAATGCCCCCCTTCCACAATGTCCCCCTTCATCTCCGCAATGCCCCCTTCATCTCCGCAATGTCCCCCTTCATCTCCGCTATGCCCCCTTCATCTCCGCAATGCCCCCTTCATCTCCGCAATGCCCCCTACCTCCAGTCCCTGGTGGTCCAGCGGAGCGTCTTCAGATCTGTGCCTCCTTCGGCACAGATCCCCGCCACCCGAACATGCCGGGCGAGCACATGGCGGTACTCGTACGAGTACCGCCATGTGCCGAGCAGAGCGATGCTCGAGCCGATCCGAGCATCGGCCGAGCATGCTCGCTCAACACTAGAGGAGAACGATCATCATTATTTATTGTGCACAATGCATAAACTATGGCTGCAGACAGTTTTGGACTACCACTTTACTAAGAAGTGCCTGTACTGCTTCTACTCATTTTGACCTACTCATGCCCCTAGTACATTTTGCTGGACATTATTAAACAATGAAGTACTCAACTGAACTGACTGTGTGTAATGTGTCATCTGTTCAAAATACTCTATCTCTTCTAGGGCTTGATTTAATATTGTCGAGGATATACCCAAGAATATTGACATGCTACTTCATACATTTATTTAAATAAATATTATATATATATATAAAATGACGCAAATATGTATGTTCTAATAGTCATATGCTAAGATATAGCTAAAGAAATTGACATACAGTAAATTAATAACCAATGTTACAGAGTAACATTACCCACATAAACAGGAGTAAACCTTACATAGGTATATCCAGAGGTATAATATAGCAATAGGAACACAGCATCATAGCAAGGGTTAATTGTTCCTTAGAATTAATTATAATACAGTTGTGCTGCAGTGTATAAGAATATGTGCCCCAAAACCTGTATAAAATATGCTAATTAAGGTAGAAGGGATTATGTTATGTGAGTTGGGCCAAATTAAGTCACAGATCACCTAGCAATTCCTTTTAGCACATACACAATATTTCAAGATTTAGAAACTTATGTGGAAGACAAAATGTCCCAGATCACAAAAGCTGGAGCAACCGCACATGGAGATGGACGCGAGTTAAAAGAGCTCCACATGATTGTAGCTATTTTTTACGATTCTAAAGGTACTTTCCACTAGATTTAGGACTCCTGGCTTTCTTATACCAAACGAGTACTGCATTATGCCCAACCGTCGGAAGAAATCAGCAACAAACAAACTTTCAGCCCTGATTATCAACTATTTGTCTATCAAGCATATCCAAACACAGGATTTCCTGCTGAAGCTCCTTAAGATAGACAGTGACCCTACCAGTGACATAGACTGGTGTTTAGCCATGTTGGTGGTTGTAGAGCCTGTTGCAAATAGCCTCGTCTCACTTCTCCCAAGGAGGCTCTCAAGGGGCCACAGAGATCACCATGGTGATAAGCACAGAGATTTCTCAACTGCAGAAAGATCTGACCCAACTGGGCCAGAGAATACATCTGGTGGAAAAGGAACAAGACGGAATTTTCCAGCACCAGCATGTAATGGAACAACTCCTCGCACAATAGGATTACACAATACAGTACCTGACTTATAAACCTGATGATATGAACAATCGGGGTAGAAGAAATAACATTTGGATACTTGGATTGCCGGAATCTATTTCCAATAACGATCTTCAAGATATGCTCCTTGTTATTTTTTTAAAGATATCCTGGGCCTCCCACCCTCCCCACCAGTGGAAACTGAAAGAGCGCATAGGGCCCTTAGACCTAAGAAGTCAAAATCTGACCCCCTTAGGGATGTGATACGTTGCTTACTGAGATATCGGAACAAAGAATGCATTCTGAATAGAGCTAGAGAGCTGGGTGACATAACATATATGGGGTTGGAACTGCAGCTACTCCAAGATCTCTCCCCATATATATATATAACATAGAACAAAGGTGTACCTTCAAACCCCTTATGGAACACTTGCTCGAATTGAATATCAAATACATATGGGGCTTCCCCTGTTCCTGTGACAGCACAGTGTTTGGAGGAAATATCAGCTTTCTACACTGCCCTGGGGATACCGCTACCACCCTCAGATCATGTAAATCACCCTGAGGGACCCGGTCCGCACATTGGTTCTGGGCCCAGGCAAAGAACAAAGACCATGCTGGATAGAGGCTCGAGGACCAAAGCAGAAAAAGGCTAAACTTCCACCCAGAGAACTACAGAACTTTGTAGAAAAAGACACTGTCTAAACGAGATGCTCAACTTCCGGTCACTCTCTGTTACACTAAGGGACCATTTTCAGTTTCCTGCTCCTATGCTTATCTAATGGGTCATCCCTGTGAATCTGTTTGTGGTTAGTTTTTGTTGCTCATGACTAATCTTTCATCCTTTCTTGTGCTACCCACATGCAGTGCTCAGGAGATTTGCTTCTCCAAGTGGTTTTGTCCACACCGGTCTTTAACTTAGAGACCTTAAATGGACCGTATGTCCCCTCTTCTCCTTGGTGGGCCTGGATGACCTCTGGTGGGAGGTGGGTGGGTAAGGGGACATACTTCAGGTGGTCCTGAATTATCGTTCTTTAATGGGACACATCCCTGGAGGCTCCCATTTGATCTTATGACAGGATGACAGTCGGGCTGACTGACATCATCAGTGGTCCACTCCCATGGCGATATATCTGATGACTCCCACATAGTGAGGTTGGACAGGCACCTTGGGACCATCTTGTAACATAATATGTAATCAATCCCCTTCATGTACACCTACCTGATATGTCTCCTTATTTACTACTGCTATCTTGCGTTGTGTCAGCAACTAATATCCCTACTAGCACCAACTATATGGATTATTCCGTCCTAGCTTCTGTACTCCAAGTGCCCTTACTATCAGATAACAGCAATGCTTGTTGAATCTTCCTGTTTAAAATGTATACATAAGACACAGTGATTCCACATATGCTATTTCTCTGTATTTGTTTAATCTGGACTCACTTGCTATCCTAGATGACATATTTCCCCTATAGATATTACATCTGTTACTATGACTTGTTTGGCCACATGACTTTGAGTCCCTTGGAAAATATAGGGTCTGAGACCTATCATATGTTTCTGTTGTTTCTAGACTTGTTGTGTACAAAATGCATTCCCACATTGTCTTGAATTAAAACTACATATTACAGTATGATGAAGGTTACCATGAGGGCTCAATCCACCCTGAGTTACCACATGACTCGGATACAAACGTTTTCTTTAACTCTTGATTTCCAGTTGAGTCACTCTGGTGGAGAGACTTCACCAGATTGTTTACATACATGTTTGTGGTGGATGTGTGTGTGTGGGGGGGGGATGATGCCAGGTTTGTCAATGTCCTACTGTGGTACAAAAAGAGGAGGATGGAGAGAGATGGCTGATGGGGGTGGGGAGTTAAAGGAGAAAGGTTATTAAAATAAAAAAAAAAACTTTAATTTTAACTTAAAAGTGATAGCCTTAACACACAGTCTGGCATGGGTGGCTGGCCATGCATTCTTACCCCCTCTTGACAAAGAGCCTTTCTATATGCCTCTTTCTAAACTGTCTTCTTTGTAGCTATTGTTTCATAATTTCTGCTCTGCTCTAGTTATATGCCATGTTGTTTGAACCAATAGTTCCTTTAGCTCTCGTCTCACTTTGACTCTGGTAGTCATTGATGTGCAATATTCATGGATTCCACATGAATGGAATATGAATCTCCTCACCACTCACACTTCTTCTGCTTCTTCTTCTGTCTTTTTCAGACCTTTATCTCTTTTACTATGGTGTGGTGGTGACCCTCTCTCCCTTCTTCTCCTTTTCCCCTACCTCCCCCTGCCCCCTCCCTCTCCCCTCATCCCTTTGTTTTCTTCAACTTTCGAATGGACAATCTGTCAGTTGGCATTGGCTGGAGACTTATGGTCCTCTCAGAATGTTCTGTTGCATTATGACACAAAGTACTACTAATACTACATTTTGAGTTATGATGGTCAACACGAAGGGGCTAAACATTCCAGAAAATAAATCTATAGTGTTAATGGACCTTCACTGACTTTGTGCTCATATTATTCTTTTACAAGAAACTCATTTTTGCCTCAAAATCCACCCTCACTTAACTCACAATACACCAATTTATGGCTTGCGTCTGACCTCCAGGACAAAAAAACACAGTGGCGTAGTAATACTTAGGCATAAATCAGTATCTTGGTCTCTCACTGACATTCATAGGGATGATGCAGGCAGATTCCTATTTATCAAAGGGCTGCTGTCTGGGAAAACCATCCATATATGGGACTTCACCCAGTGACTTCCAGTCTCTTTTGGGGTATTTCTATGGCTCTTAAAGAAGCACCTAATAATGGCCTATGGTCCGTTACAGAACCAATAACCTGGTCAGATCACAGTCTCTCTATTAAAGATCACTTTAACATCCATATATGTATCTAATAAATGTCAGATTTGCTTTCTTTGGTTAACATTTGCTTACTTCATGACTTTAAAGAAGGTAGCATGCTGGTGGGTGGTGATTTTAATATGCCAACTGATCCCTCCATTGACTGCTCATCAGGTACCTCACAGATACCTCCCTCTGTCTTATCCAGATGGTGCAGTGAATTACACTCCTATCACATAATAGACACCTCTCGATCGATACACACAGATAGACTATTTTATTTTTTGGAACAATACCTGATCTACAATTTTGTTACAGCCACCATCGAACCTGTAATGCCGGGTTGTCCTTAGCTGTCGTTCCAGGATCTTCTCTCCTTGAAGCAGCTAAAGAAGGGTAGCTGGTCCGGTGAAGCTGGAACATAGGGCTCCTGAATGGGAGTCAAAGGGGACTCTTTAAACCATTCAGGAATGAAGACACAGGAAATTGCTGCAGTTCCAAATGACTAACATTTTTATTCAACAAAACAGGGGTTTTTACACAGTATTTTGGGAATTTCCCATAATGGCAGCATAATACACAATTGGCTTGCAAACAATGGGTACAATGGACTGTTGGTGGAAGGGCTTGCAATACCATGGGATCCCTGGGGCTACTGTACACACATGAACAAAGGGACAATACAGTGGGATTGATACAATCAACAAAGCAGTACAATAGAGACAATCATGACACCAGACAAATCCTGTCACACAGAAGACAGTAGCATATACACAACAGAGGTGAGGGGGTTAGTGCTGTGAAAATCTAATCCCCATCTGGACCAGAGTGGGACACCTTTACCATTTGGCTGGCTTTGCAAATGTCCAACAGTTTAACCCCTCCAGGCCCATGTCGACCAACAATTAAGACAGGGGTCCAGCATGGATTACAGTACATGACAACACATTAAACATTTGACATAGAATGGTAGGCAGCTGACCAGGACGCTGCCTACATTTCCACATGGATGGTGTTGAATTTAGCATGCCTGGCCGTATTTTGTGGCTGTCCAGCTGCCCAGAGCTGGGACTTCACCCAGTGACTTCCAGTCTCTTTTGGGGTATTTCTATGGCTCTTAAAGAAGCACCTAATAATGGCCTATGGTCCGTTACAGAACCAATAACCTGGTCAGATCACAGTCTCTCTATTTCTTCAGCATAGTCTGGTATGTTGATCTGGAGACTTAATGATCAGATATTAAACAAACCGGCTAATTCAGACATAATAGCCAAACACATAAAAGAATATTTTGATCTAAATGAAGGCTTGGTGACTTCTCCAGTATCTCTCTGTAAGGTACATAAGTGCATAATCAGAGGTCTACTAATAAAATTGGGTTCCATTGTGGTAATTGAAAGAAAGAGGCAGTTGGATTCACTGTTGGAAGATGTCAAATAGCTGGACTGGCCGCTTACCCCTTTGGACTCCCTGCTGATAGCAGCCTAACAAAAATTAGCTTCTTTTCACAGTAGCTCTGCTAGCAAAACTTACTTTTGGCATAAATACGAAAAATAGATGAGGTAACCGTGTGGCAAGACCTTAACATGGCTAGTATGTATTAAGCAATAATCCAGCTACATTACAGGTATTAAAGATGAACGCAATAGCCCACAATTTTCATTCCCTAAAATTTCAGAGGCATTTGTAAGGTACTACCACTCCCTATATAACCTATCATCAGAATCAACACCCAAAGCGACCTCAGCACTGCATCAAAAAATAATCTCTTTTCGTAATCAGTCAGGTATCAAACGTTTAAGACCCTACAACTACTTGAAGAACCCTTTAAACAGGAGGATATATCCAAATTTATTAATACAAGCCCTCTAAGGAAGAGCCCAGGTCCTGATGACTTCACTGCCAAGTATTATAGACAATTTGAAACTCTGTTGTCCCCTTTCTTGCTTCACTCTTTTAACACCTCACGCAGTGGTTATGATTTTCCTAAACAGAGCTTGACTGCATATATTATTCTGATTCAGAAACCTGGCAAAGATGGAACTGTATGTAGCAATTATAGACCAACTTCCTTGATCAATCTTGACGTGAAGTTATTTGCCATAGTCCAACTTCTCAAGAGAGCGTAATGCTTTGATCATTCACCCTGATCAACCAGGGTTTGTACTTGGAAGGGAGACAAAAGACAGAACAATTAAAGCCACGGCTCTCATTTATACTGTGATTCAGAAACAAATTCCCTCTATACTCTTACTATTGGATGCTGAAAAGACATTTGATAGGACCCACAGCACTCCATAGTATTATGGTATTGTACAAATCCCCCTCAGCAAGGTTAATGGTCGATGTATATCTCTCCAAACTGTTTAATATCATTAATGGCACACAACAGGAATGCCCCCCTCTCCTATTTATATTAACCCTAGAACCCCTCATGGAATTGGTCCGCTCTTGTACAGATATCTCAGGCATACCAATCAAAGGTGGCACAACAAAACTAGCATCTTTTGCATATGATAACCTGCTCTTTTTACTTCATCCTGACACCTCTATTCCTCCATTACTTGACATTCTTTCTTCTTACAGTGAGATATCTAATTTTAAGATGAACTTCCAAAAATTGGAAGCTCTGAACCTTACCCCTCATCTTAATGGCTCCCTTAGCACCTCCCCTCCTTTCACTTGGGCCTATAAGACGATTTTGTATTTAGTAATACTTCTGGCAGTAGACCCCTCTTTAATGCTTTCTCTCAACACTGAATGTCTCCTTCAAACCCTCCATGCTGAATTGAATCATTGGAATAAGATCGTTGTGTCATGGTTTTTGTAGGGTTAATCTGGTAAAGATGATAGTTCTTCCACAGTTATTGTATTGTATACCTCTTCTGATCCCACCTTCCTTCATTTCCCTCTCTCAAAAACTCTTAAACTCAGTTATATGGCACTATAAAAAACCCAGACTGAAAACTGCTCGGTGATATCGCCCCCTATCTAAAGGAGGTCTGGGACTACCAAATATTCAGGGACTTTACCATGTAACCACGATCTCCATACTCTTAAGTGGTACGTATGAAACTGGGAAACCTGAGACATCACCTGTTATGTACCACTATCCAAATTGGTCTCCCTCCAATCTACTATGGTTACGTAGAAACTTCAGAACCCCTTCTCTACTCACACACCCTATCCTGAAGAGACTGTTTGAAGTGTGGGATAGGGTTTCTGTATCTGTCAATTTTGCACCTTACCCATCTCCAATTCTTTCACTTTGTGGGAATCCAGGTATGGTGCAGAGCTCGTTCAAAATATGGCACTCACAGACTACACCACCTACTTACTGACACAGGGGTTGTTTCCTTTCAATTACTTCAAACACATTTTGGACTTCCAGACTCCCACTATTGGCAATACAGACAAAGGTTACACTATATCAAACACATCTCCACCAGGGGTCCACTCAGACGGGAACTTTCTCCCTTTGACTTAGCACTCACTAAGGGTAATTTCCTTTCACACAGAGCATCTAAATTAAATAAATGGACATGGTCAGTTCCATGTCCATCCAAACCATACTTCATCCGTCAATGGGAGCCAGAGGTAGGCTGCACAATGCCCTGGGTTCTCTGGTTATGCACCTTCAAGGCTCTAGTTAAATTCCTGTAGGATGTAGCAACTAAAGAACTCAATTTCAAATTCCTTACTTGATGGTATTATACCACAACTAAACTGGCACAGATGTTTGCCACATGCCCAATCAAATGTTGGAGATGCAATTCAGCAGTGGGTACCAGTTTCCACATCTGATGGTCCTGTACTTCAATCACACAATATTGGCTCCAGGTCTCCCAGATAATTGGGCAAGTTTTACATTCCTCCTTAAGGCCTGACCCTAAGACTTTTTATTCTTACGGATTTGGGTCTCCAAAGTGGAACTAACTCCAAGACTGGAGCAAGACACATGTGATGATAACGGCTGATATTGATACTTACACTAAAATATGGGAACCATGGCTGTTGAGACAAACAGTAAATGTTCAGTATATTTATTTTCACCCACGAGATACCATGTAACACCCCCACACACACATGTACAGTTCTGTCACATTATTTCCCCTTACTTTGTCACTTGAACCCTATTGGATCCACCTGTGATGCTGAGCCACCATATGACTCGATCTATGTCAGTATATGCGCTGTTGAGCAACCCAAATTTATAGTCTATAATACTCCCTACTCTATGATCCTCCTGCTGATGTCCTCTCTGATCATCTAATCATATCTGCTTCATTTATCCTCATTTTTTTCCCCTGTTTCTTTTATGTTTTTTTTACTTTCCCCTCTCTAAATCCTTTGTTGCTTCACCTAAGTCCTATTACTTTCTTACGCTTACTTCACATATACTGCTCTGTCCTTTTTCATATGACTTGTTCTCATCTCAACTAATTCTTGTACTCCATCAATATGAAAGCCCATTTGGTGTGATAGCACCTTTGCTATGTTTATACTTTGTACATGTTATGACTATTGTAACTCTTACAATGATTATTTCAATAAAAAGATTATTAAAAAAATTACCAGATCAGATAAATAGAGTTTAACCCCTCAAGGACCACAGACCATTTTTTTTTGTGATCCAAATTAGGACTCCCAGAATGGCGTGAAGCTACATGGGGAACCCTGAAATCCGTGACGGTCCTAGCATGTCATGGGGCCTTATTGCATGCCAACCCATGATGTTCCAGGACCGTCATAGGTCCTTAAGGGGTTAACTACTTATGTACTGTTTTCAGTATTGCATACCCTCTGGATGAGATATAAAATTGTATATACCCTTTTGCCAATAACAAATTATACAATACTAGTTGAACAGCCCATGTACACAGGCCACAGTGCCGTGGTGCAGTCATGCACAGTAGAGACTGCCCACGCTGCGGCTGATAACGGAGCGGGTCGCTCCAAATTCAGACTGTAGTCCTCTCTGCGCAGACTACACTCTGAATTCGGAGCTCCCCGCGGAGCCGCGGCATGGGCAGTCTGTGCTGTGCATGACTGCAGCATGCGCAGCCGTCTGTACTAGGCATGAGGGCTTCTGACAAACATACATTAGCAAATTATTATATAGGATAATCCTAAATAAATCCAATAATATATGTTTATGAAGCAAAGCTCATATTAATAAGTTGCATGCAACATATACTATAAAAATGATTATGGCAATACCCTGTATGCTGCACCTTATAGTACTTCAAATGTTAAGCAGAGATTATGGGCATAAAACCAAACTGCTGCCCCACCCAAGATGGCAGCACTTCTTTTGTTCTGTGAGAGATTGTCCCAGAGAACTTTCTGAACAGAAAAAAATTTAGGCCCACTATATCATGCAATAGAACAACACATGAAAACAAAGAATACTATGACACACACACCAAGATAAAACAGATGGAAAACTTTCCAGATAGCAAACTAAGGGTTAATAATAAAATTCACCAGATCAAATATAAGCCCAATGACCTTTTCAGAAACACAAAGATATGGTTCTATAGCTGTTAATAATTGGATTTAAAAATAATTCATAAGCGCTATTTGAGCTAAAATTGCTATCAAGCTATCTCACAATTATCTGGACAAATTAGGTAATTAATCCTGTTTAGTTCCCCGAAATAAACTAAAGCAGTTAATGCTTTATTATAATAATTCTAAAAATGGATTGGCCACTTCCATTAAAACGATTATATGAGTATTTCCTTGAATATAGAGGATATATATAATTCTTAAGGCTATTCAGTATTAATTGTAAAGAAAATTTATATTACCAGACAGATTAAGGTGTGGTTTTCGTAGGATTCTTCAGCTCTGGGTGAGTGGGTTACTTCATGGAAGTCAGAGCAAAAAGAGCCTCTTGGACCCTACTCTAATTATACTACCCAAAAACTCTTATCAGAAAGTCACAACCCATCCTTCTCTGATAGGATGAGTTGTCAGATCATTAAAATATGATGCCAGACTAACTTTCTAGACTCTCTGATTGGTCAGTCAAAGATTACATTATTTAAGTTAAAAAAACCCCAGTAGCAACAAGATAAAAAACTGTATATATGTTGATACATGCAACATGTGTATTATGTCAAACCGGCATGGCTGTGGGTATAGGCAATAAACTATGGCAAAACTGTCAGCTTAATCCCTTCCCCAGATTTTCACAAAAGATAAGGGAGCAAGTTCCAGACATGAATACCTCCCTCCAAAGATAATGGACCATGGTTGTCTGAATACCAGGGAGATTCAAACATCAACAAGCATTTATAACCAATAATATCATTTGAATATTTCAACCCCCCAACTCAAACATGAGGCCATTGTCTCTTTTAACACACACAGGTTTAAGAGAGAATTTCAACAGTCCAAATTATTTTTCAGAAGATGTTAACCATTTACCCTCTGAGAATATATCCAGTTAAAACTGTCGGTAGGGCAAAAATGGATACCGAATGATGACTTGTGGCCCAATGTCCGTCTTATGTTTTTATTCCCCAAAACTCATGCTAAATACTGTGAGAAATAGAAATATCAAAGAAAAAAGCTGATTGGATAGGAGGTGCATAACCCAACTGTCATAGTTTGTTATGACTCTCAGACACAGAGTTAAGATAAAAACACAACTTTATTGAAAATTTTAAAGGGAACCCTCGCGGGTTAACATACACATGCAACATATATATCTTTAATACATAGTCATGGTGAGTAGTGGTATACAGAATTTAAGACAGGCTCTACCGGCCTTGCCAATACCGGGTAAGGCAACCTTAGACTGGCACAAGATGGAATAGGTTCTACTGGCCTTACCAATATACTGGGCAAGGCAGCCTGGAAGGCTAGAAACCGAGGAGATGGAGGCTCTACCGACCTTGCCAATATATCGGCAAGGCAGCCTAAAAGACTAGTAACCGAGGAGATGGAGGCTCTACCGGTCCTGCCAATATACCAGGCAAGGCAGCCTTGAGGCTAGTAACACGAGGGAATGAGGCTCTACCGGTCTTGCCAATATACCGAGCAAGGCAGCCTTGAGACAGGTACAATGAGGAATGAGGCTCTACCAGTCTTGCCAATACCGAGTAAGGCAACCTTAGACTGACACAAGATGGGATAAGTTCTACCGGCCTTACCAATATACCGGGCAAGGCATCCTGGAGGCAGCAAGTACTGGAGCACAGACAGGGATGGCCTCAGCGACTGGCATAAAGGTGTAACTAGCCAGTTTCCTGTGATGGACAGACAGAGGCCAGTTCGGTTGTCAAGATGTAGAGAACACCCAACGGAATAATGGAGCGAAACAGTACCCGCATCCTGGAGTACACAATCTCTACCAGTGCTGTGAGGAACATAGCTAGCAGCTGGTTAACATGGAGCGAACCAGTACCCGCACACTGGAGTACCACAATCTCTACCGGTGCTGTAGGGAACGCTTCAAGCAGCCAGTTAACAAGGAGCGAACCAGTACCCGCGTACTGGAGTAACACAATCTCTACCGGTGCTGTGAGGAACACAGCAACCAGCTGGTTAACATGGAGCGAACCAGTACCTGCGTACTGGAGTAACACAATCTCTACCTCTATCTCTCTATCTCTCTATCTCTCTTCTGTAAGCCCTTTGTGCTGGCGTTATAAGCTGGAGAGTGGAACCCCTTCGCATCTGTGGTGGACCTACTCCAAGATTAGACTGTTTTGGACCGAATGTCTAGATCTTATTTCAAAAGCTCTTAAAACTAATCTTTCTAGAAATGTATGGCAAACATTGTTTCTCTTGCATCTCCCTAATCTTCCCCCCCTAGAAAAATGTATATTGAAAACTATGCTGTTAGCGGCTAAATCTCTCATTCCTAAACACTGGAAAGATGCTTTCCCTCCTACTATTCAAGAGTGGGGGAATACTGTTCGATCTCACATTTCAATGATGAGGTTGAATCTTATTAAAAGGGGCGAGGACCCAGACAGGGTGTACCACTTTTTTCTCACATGCTCCTTTTAAGATTATGAGCTCTCACAATATCATGATATGAGATGTTTTTAGTGCATCATAGGAGATCCCCCATTCCCTCTCCCGTCCTTCTCCACTTCCTTTTCCCCGTCTCCCCCTTTTTTTTTTTTCTTCCCTCCGCTGTTTCTTGGCTTACTTTTGTTTCCTTTCCTTTTCTTTTCTTTTCCTTCCTCTACTCTCCTTTTTCCTTTCTCTTTCACTCATCATTGGAGGTACGACTTTATTTAGATATTGTATTATGCTAGTCTTCCATATCAAGATTGCTTTCTATCCATGCTTCCTTAATTTATGGCTGTATTGTTGTATTTGTATTTGTACTCTTTATCTTCTTTTCAATAAAGTTCTTAAAAAAAAAAACCTCACAAAAGTGTACACCAGAACAGACATTCCTCACACCAACTTCATATAAATATACAATATTAGGCTGTGAAAGACATATAAGCACATAGACTATGGGGTTGAAATTAAAATTTAAACCAGGGCAAAAATAGGGACAGCAAAATCCAAGGACAGGGTGCAAAAAAAAAAAAAAAGACAGTTCCTAAACATCAGGAATATTTGATAGGAATGTTTTGGAGACATTACTAGCCTTGGGTCCAATGGGTAATAGATAGACAGAAACAGGATCATACATCATATACACAGTACTTTGTCTTTTCCCCTTCTAGAAATAGAAAACAGAGTCCAATGCACACATAAAAACTGTTCTTTTTTCAATGTAATAAGTAATTGTAAACATATACTGGCACAAATTAAACTATAAAAGTTCTCAGTCTACAATGCATGCCCTAGACAAATGAGTTACTTCTGCATAAAAATACAGGCTAAGATTTTTAACATAAAAATAACAAATACATTTTGGAAAATGAGATAATCAACAATAAAAAAGAAGATTAGAAGAAATTCAGATGATAAATAAAGCCTTTTCATTTTTAAATAGAATTGTTAATTTTTGTAAGGTGAATAGCATATTTCATACAGCCAGTGCCTCTTCAGAAAAACTTAAAATATCCAAAATGTCTTGAGATGACTGAAAAGCACTTTACTGTTCTAAAATTCAATTTTGTGCTTTTCTGAAACAATCGGTACCTGGAACACAAGCAATTTTCATTAGCTTTAGCTCTAGGTGTGCTATACTGCAATTGAAGACAATTTTTGCAGTAATAATACAATCCTTTCTGCATTTATAGTTATAAGGACATATTTCCAAAAATGAGGGTGCACTGTATACATTAGCACTCAAGTCCAGCATTAAACCTCTTGGATGCCTCACTTGTATAGAAGGTAATGAGGTATAATAAGAACTGAAGCAATTCTATGGTAAATCAACTGCATTATATGGAACAAATAAAATAACCATTGATTTAAATAGGCATTTTAACCACTTGAATACTGGGACTGTCTCAAAAGCATTGCTTCTTAATGCATTGGAAACCTCTTTAATATTCAAGGAGTTAAAAGACTAATTTTAATTAATGGAAATTTAGGGACATTTTATCCATCTCTTGTAGTGTAAGTGGTTTGCTCCACAATTGTTCCAGTTCTTAATACAGTAGCCACTTTGATTCACAATGCAGTTTGCAGTTCACTGGCTGGCTGATTATTAAAGGATTTGTAATCCTAAACAAGTAGAGGGCCTCAGGTTGTCCATCCCTGCTTTAAAGTTTAATGACGACAAAGTGTTCAATTATGGAGGCTTAGGTGATACATCTTCTTGGGAGAAGTGGTATGTAAACATGTACTTTAAAATGGGATCACCTCCTTAATAACTGGTAGAGGCAGAGTGATACACATAAGGATTAAGGATAGGCGAAAAATTTTACCTCAGACTAAAATCGAAGAATAATGGCACTTCCTGCTTTGTGAATAATTTCCTGTGAAAAGTCTCGATTTTCTGCTATTTTCACCTAGCTCATTCCATTGAAATCAGAGAACATTGAATCTACACACAACACATAGCAAATATTATTTTATTTCCCAAAGTCATAGCATAAAAGGGGCATGTGTTGGTGGGGTGTGGGGAAAGAATAAGATGGACAGGGAATGGTTTTTTTGGGGGGTTGTTTATTGGGATTTGGGGGCAGGTAATAAAAAATAAATCCTAAATACAATTTAAAAACCCCCATAAGACGTTATAAACGGGGTCTGAGGAGGGAGCCTATGTTGGTGGGTGGAGTCTGGGGATGGATCAGTTGAACAGGGAATTTGTCTTGGGGGTTTCTTGACTGGTATTGGGGGGACAGTTAATAAAAAAATAAAACAACAAAATAAAATAAGACATTTGTATGTAAAGTGATAGAGACAGGAACCCCCTGACGTAAGTTGCCACTGGGGTGGACTGATACTTGACTTGATAGAGTATTTTGTAGAGGATGATTTGTTAGATTTCTTCTTAGAGGCCCAAGCCCTGAGGAAACATTGATTTGTAGGACTTAGACTTATTAGAGGCCCAAGCCCTGAAGAAAAATTGATTTGTAGGAAACACTGATCTGTAGGATTTAAGCTTGCTAGAAACAAACACCCAAAAATTGTTTATTTGTTTTGTAGAACTATGGATTTTTTAAAATTATTTTAGTTTTATTTTTTCCAAATCAAAAGCCCTGATAAAAAAAATTGCCTTACTGGCCTAGTGCCAGCATTTCATGTTGGCTAGTGGCCATTGTCAAATGTCCTCCTGAGTCCATAATTGCGGAATTTGCAACTGTTGTTCTTGCTGCTGCAGCTGCTACTACTGTGTTGTTTAAGCAACAAGATAATTAGGCAGCTGAAAGGGAATGGGATCAACAATAGCAGTAACACCATAGCAGCACCATAACTAGCCCCCAGTCTATGTGGAAAAAAGAAGAAGTTGGTCAATAATTTTTCTCCACCTGCCCCCCCTCCAAAATCATGGGTGTGTTGTTATTAGAATAGGATTTTTTTCCCTTGAGAGCAGGAACTGTGCTTCTCATCAGCAACTGCACAGTGTGTGGTAAGTAACATCTGGAGTCACAGTTGTATCCAAACACCATGACACCAGAGCCCAAATACTGCCGCTGTCCCTATACCCCTTGTCCAGAACCCGCTAAGGCACATGACATTTGCTGACATTTTAATAGTAATGATCAGGCCCGGACTGGGACAAAAAATAGGCCCGGGCATTTAAAGCTGAGCAGCCCATTTTTATTTTTTGAGCAGCCCATGGGGGGGGGGGCGCGTTCGCTTTTTTTTTTTTTAACGCCCGGACCCAGGGCCGGTGCAAGGATTTATGTATACACAGGGCGAAGGTGCATTTTGATGTCCCCACCCCCCTCCGACACAATCCCCTGCCCCCGCCCACATATTCCCCTCCACACTCTGCCCACCCCATCCTCCTCCCCACACTGTTCACCTCCACAATGCCCCCTTCATCTCCACATTGCCCCTTCCACAATGCCCCCTTCATCTCCACATTGCCCCTTCCACAATGTCCCCTTCATCTCCACATTGCCCCTTCCACAATGTCCCCTTCATCTCCACATTGCCCCTTCCACAATGCCCCCTTCATCTCCACATTGCCCCTTCCACAATGCCCCTTCCACAATGCCCCCTTCATCTCCACATTGCCCCTTCCACAATGCTCCCTTCCACTCCACAATGCCCCCTTCATCTCCACATTGCCCCTTCCACAATACTCCCTTCCACTCCACAATGCCCCCTTCATCTCCACATTGCCCCTTCCACAATACTCTCTTCCACTCCACAATGCCCCCTTCATCTCCACATTGCCGCTTCCACAATGTCCCCTTCATCTCCACAATGCCCCTTCCACAATGTCCCCTTCATCTCCACAATGCCCCCTTCCACAATGCACCCTTCCACTCCACAATGCCCCCTTCCACAATGCCCCCTTCCACACCACAATGCCCCCTTCATCTCCACAATGCCCCCTTCCACAATGCCCCCTTCATCTCCACAATGCCCCTTCCACAATGCACCCTTCCACTCCACAATGCCCCCTTCATCTCCACAATGCCCCCTTCATCTCCACAATGCACCTTCCACAATGCCCCCTTCATCTCCACATTGCCCCTTCCACAATGCCCCCTTCATCTCCACAATGCTCCCTTCACCTCCACAATGCCCCTTCCACAACGCCCCCTTCATCAACTGCCCCTTCATCTCCGCAATGCCCCTTGATCCCCTACCTTAAAGCCCTGGTGATATAGCGGCGACGCGGCGTACCATCAGTGATCAGTGCCTCCTTCGGCACAGAGCTGCATCTCCCGCGCGCGGTTCGCAATAATGCAGAGCGCTGGGAGATGATGTCATCTCCCAGCGCTCTGTATTACTACGGAGACTGTCTCACCGGCCCGGCCCACCGGGCAAATGCCCGGTGTGCCCGATGGCCAGTCCGGGCCTGGTAATGATGAACCCTCCCTGCCACCATCTTAGCATATTCTGAAGGGATGGAATCTACCCAGATGCCTCTTGTTGCCGTGCTTGCTATTCTCCTACACCACACTGGCATGTGTGGTCAGTGCACCACACAGTGTGCAATGGGTGGAGACAAACTGCCACATGCTAACATCAACAGAGTGGCTATAATTTGGTGGGTAGGTAACGATGAACAAGGTGGATTGGCAGAAGATTTAGTTAACCTAGAGGAAGAATGTGATGGTGATGGTGAGCTAGTTTTTTCGCTCATCATGGAACTTCCAGTCTCTGACCGGGTTTCTCTACTCTTCCCCCTTTTTGGTTTTTGCCTCATGTCTTGTTGCCTTTCTGGAGAGTCAGGGGGTACAGCAGCAGCGGTGCTTGATTTCTGTGGTGGGTGTTTGTCTTTAACATGTTTGACATAAATTTCATAGTGTCTGCATTTCATTTGAGATATCAGGGAGCTTGTGCCGATGTGTGTTCTCTCCTTTCCCCTTCTCTCTGACTTGTCACAAATTGTGCATAATGCCATTGGTGATCACTGCACTATGCCTTCCTCAAAAGAAAAATAGTCCCACACCCATGACTTCAGGGGGGAGGGTTAGGGAACAGGTGGAGAAGAATGGCCTCTTTCTAATTCTCCTCCACATTACTGTTCACTGTCTGGGGCAGAGGATGATGTTGTTGCTTTTGCTGCTACTGCCTCAGAATCAGCAATGCAACTAGGACCAGGAGTATTGCTGTTGCCAGAAAGTGGAACCTGTCCTAGTCTCGCTTCACTTGTTGACCTCATTTACATTGTGTCCATGGTGGTCTGTGCACATTAGCTTGCTCTTCAGCATCCTGCTGCCTTTGCATCTTAGCAGCAGCAGGAATTAGAGCAGTTGTAAATTCAGCAAATTCCAAAAGCACACAGCTAGTGATGGTGGTGGTGATGCCCATCCTCATCCCTGTCTCCCATTCCTTCTCAGTTTCTGCTAAAAAGGTCATCAATGTCTCTTCCACCCCAGCTTCTCCAGCATCATCATCACCACCACCACTTATCGCTATGTGCTGCTTCTGCTGCTCTATAACAGACATCACACTGCTGCTTGGAAGAGGTGAAGAGCAATGAGACAGATGGTCCCCTAATGTCACACTTGGCATTTCTTTTGACCTGAAGAAGGCACGTCTGGCAGCAGGCACAGTACTGGTGGCAGTAGGTTCAGCACTGGCAGCAGACACAGCACTGGTGGCAGCAGGGGCAGCACTGGCAGCAGGCACAGCACTGGTGGCAGCAGAGGCAGCACATCTGACTGCAGGCACAGCGCTAGTGGCAGCATGGGCAGCACATCTGACAACAGGCAGAGCAATAGTGGTAGCAGTAGGATGGGTGGCACAGTACTACTGGCAGCAGGAACAGCACATCTGGAAGCAGGTATAGCAATGATGGCAGCAGAGGCAGCACGTCTTGCAGCAGGCACTGGCAGCTGACATGTCCTGCTCTCACTTATACTACCCTTTTCTTCCTCCTTTCCCATTAAATTCCCCAAGATCCCTACAGGTGATTTAGGGGGACTGGACAGCATTGGTTCAGTATTACTCACTTCCTCCTCCTCATCATCAGACTCAGTGGATATATAAGAGTCCCTCCAATTCCGCCTTTTATTATTTTTAAACATTCTCATAGTAATGGCAGTCATTATGAGCCTCTCCTGCCAAGCAAATAACAGCAGAAGAGCACAGCACCTCTACCTAGCTATGTACCTGCTTCTATTTTGTTTCACTTCCGCAAATATGTCACATTTTTATAGCGAAAAGCAGAAAACCACGTAAATCAATCGGCAGATACTTTCAAGCCATTGAAAAATTGGCAAAGAATTTTGGTCAATGGTACGAAAAGCATGAAGATTTTAATCCTGTTTTAAAAGCAGATTTTCCTGTGAAAAAGCAGACAATAACATGGTTTTCACAGGATTTCTCGTGGGAACATGGTGACAACTTTCACTAACCCCTAATAAGGATGTGATAAATGCTACAAATTGCAAAGACCAGATTTGACTAGATGAAGGTTAGCCATTAATATACAATAAAAAAAACTACCTTCATCAGAACCCTTCTGGCACCACAGAGGTCATCTACTGGTAAAGATTTAGGAATAGTGGTGGGTGAAAAGTGTGAAAAACTTCCTGCATTACTTTTCTTGCTGATTTTATGCTTTTTTCGTGAAAGATTTTCTCCTTTTTACCTATGCAAAATTCTCCTCCTTTTTGCCATTTTAACACATTTTTCATGTATATTTCCTATAGGTATTACTTTTCCCACTGTAATATTACTTCTTCTGAGGGCTGTAGTTTAGAAATAAGTGTCTGAAAGTCAAAGCTGTGAGTCGTACAGCGACATGTGCCTTGAAAAATGTGTTAGCATGCAGAATGCATTTGTCCTTTGCCCACACACTAACTTCCTGCTTAAGTGACACTGGCACATATTCATCATGATGATGTCAAGTAATAAATAAAAAATAAAGTACAACCTAAAATGTAGCAGATGTGTATTTTTACACAAATCTCTATCCTCCTTCTCAGATTCTTGACACACATTACTTGTCGATCATAGCAGTGGTCCCTAGTGGGGTAGATGGTGGAAAGCCTTCTTCACATCCCTCCTCCACCTCCTCATCTGTGGTGCTGTTAATATATTTGTCCTGGCTTTGTATGCCATACTCCTCTGCAGCAGGAGCCATAGGTGTTATTTGGACTGAACATTGGCACTGGCAGTAGCCCACTCTCTGACACATAAATAACTTAACTACTTCTTTTTTATGCCCTAGAGTCCCGGGAACCTTTTAAAGTGCTTCTGCTGCTAACAGCTGTGGCACCTTTGGCCTGCTGATAGTGTGTCTCCCAGTCAGACCTGTGGTTGTGCTTCAGGTGGTAACTCATAGAGGAGGTGCCTAGGTGTGAGCCTCCTTTCCCCTTGCTCACGTGATTTTTTCACAGGCAACATGCTTCGCTTGATTCTGTGTGAAGTATCTCCATACTTTGGACTTCATGGACTGAGGGGTTCCTTAGGCGCTGCTGCTACTACTACTACTGGGACTACATGTTGATGCAATTCTACTGCTACTACTACTAGGTACCAAAGGTGCAGCACTTACAGCAGCATTAGAAGAGGCACTTGTCATATCTAACACTGTGGATGTTAAAGTGTTAGTAATGTCCAAAAATGTTTTTAATAGATTTGTAGAGGCTAAAAAATGAATCGCATTGCCACAAACCCCATATCTCAAACCGCTATGTTTTGAGAGATATTGGCAATCAAAGTTCCCCCTTCCCTCCCCTTCTCTTGATGTCAGCTTTAAAGCTAACAAAAGGAGATCCGTGTTGATCCACACAATGAGGTTCTTCAGCAGAGCTGAAATCCCATTATTTGAAAAGAACTACTTCATGGAAACGGTCTGCAAAGTGTGCTTGCAAAATAGGCACACTTTGTAGACCTTTCCAGTGAAGTAATTCTTTTCAAATAATGGGATTTCAGCTCTTCTGCAGAGTCTACGGCTGTTCCCCGGATTGGGATCTCCTGCTGTCAGCTAGACGATTACGTCAGGAGAAGGGGAGGGAAGGGAAAATTTTGATTCTGAATATCTCTGAAACCATAAAGGTTTGAGAGATGGGGTTTGTGGCAATGCGATTCTTTTTTAGCCGGTACAAATTTTTTTAGCCTGTCCCAAATTTTTTTTGGGACATTACTAACACTTTAACAATCTGTGTTGCTGGTGCTGCTGCTGGGTACTCAAAACAGGTGTGTGGTGCAGTGAGAGTTGGACTTTGAAGAGGTGATGATGCTGAAGATGACTGGTAGGGTGATTCTGTGCTTTTTGACATCTGTGCTTGTCCAGGGTCAGACTTTCCAATGACTTTCTCAAACACTTTATAGACAGGCAAAGTGCTCCTTAAAAGTGGTGGAAGATTCAGCCTTTGCATTTCTGCTAACCATATAGCCATGTCATCATCCTCACTCTAAACTTCATCTGTATCTGAGCAAGAGAAGGATGCTGGAGGGATATATTTTAGATCTGCATCATAATCAGTCATTATTAGGTCATTATCAGCAGCATCAGCATCACCTGACAATTCTTGACCACTACCCTTATATTCCTCAAAGCTTTTGGTGGTCTCAAAAAATTTATTTTTACTTTTACTGCAACAATGTTCCCTACTACTTTGAGGATGGGTGTTTTGGTGCTTGTTTGTCTCACTATCTGATGCAGCAGGCAGTTCAGCTGATACACCTTCCTCTATTATGCTATTGCCAGCATCATCAACACTTGAATGTGACTTGTGTCATCTCCGTGTTCTTCTTATATGGTTCTTTATTTCTATTGGCACTGGTGGTGCTGGAACTAGTTTTGCTGGGACCTTGACAAACTGCATCCTCCCTTGGAGTAGAGGGAACATTATCATTGATTACACACACTGCAGCAACCATTGCAGTCAGTTTTTGAACTACTACTTTAGTCTCATATCCCTGCACTGCTCCACCCCTCCCCCTTCCCCTTGTACGCTTGCTGGACATTACTCAACTACACTGTGTTCTTTTACTCTATGGTACACAACACAAATGATGGAGATGTATGATGCCTTGCCCAAACCCAGTCAGCTGTCTGTCACTGTCACATAATATATCTAGTTCTTTATTCTTTTTTATTTAATATTTATTTATTTATTTATTAAGTTGTCCACCCTGTTGTCTTATCACAGTCTGTCCAAAAAAATAATAACTAAAAAACAAAATCAACAACTTCTTTCCCCAGACTTTCCCATCCAGCACAGAGACAAGAACAGCAAGATCAGCAAACAAATAGGTTCCCAGCTGCCTGTGTCTTGCCAGTCAGTAACATGGAATTTTGGAGTATTTGGGATCAACCTCCTTCCTCCCTTCTTCTACCCAGAATGACCCACTAACTCTATTAAAAGATTCCCTAAGTTAAACAATTCAATTCCCCAATCTTCTCTAGCTTAAACAAGGTGCTCCTCTCACAAACACAGAAAGGTTGCTGTGAGAGCCTGACACCCTTTTAAATGGTTGTAGAAAACTTTTGTGTGGTAAGAGAAAAATTTTTCCTCCCACTGATTTCAGTGGGCAAAAAAGGTGGGAAAAATAAAAAAAAACTGCACTTTTCGTGGGAAATTATTAGCCAAGTGGAAAGTGCCATTATTTACCAATTTCAATTTGAGGCAAAAATGTTTGATCATGTCTATTCAGGAAAGCAGTATTGATGAAAGCTGTATTAATGGTTCCTGTCCCCAATGCCTCCATCAAGTTTGTATTTGGGGTTTCAGGTTCCTGGAGCATGTCATTTGTGTGTTTGTTTGAGAGACAGAGAGACAGTGAAAGTAGCACCATTTTGGAGGCAGAGAAGACAGACAAATAAAGTGGAGTTGGAGTTTAGTTTTGGGCAATTTGTTCTCTGTGTTAGTGGAGTCTGTGGGATTGAGGAATTTTGAAGGAAAAAAGGAGATTTACCCAAAATATACCCAAATCTTGTTTGACTGAGAAGAGACAGGCAGGTGATCCAAGTTCCTTTCTGATGTGCTTGAGTCTGGGGAGTGTGAAAGGAGATTTACCCAAAATACTACAAAATCTTGTGTGACTGAGAAGAGGCAGGCAGGTGATCCAAATTCCTTCCTCAGACTGCCAAGCCTCTGTGACTGATTGACTGACTGACAGAACAATTTGCAGACTGACACTCAATAGACAGACAGCTTTAACTGATATTGACTCCTACAACAGTTAGAAAAGGTATCAGCATGTTATTGACTAAGATCTATATTCAACCTGTAGCCATATCACTAAGGAAGAACTTAGTGGCCTGGAGGTCACTTGAGTAGGGGGAAGTGGGCTGCCTTCACTGATGCTGCTGGATTCCTCCACCTTTGATTCAGCATCAGCAGTAACAACCCTCCAACATCTTCTGCTGCTCATATTGTGATTCTAAAGAACACCAAAACAACTTTATTTTTGTTTTGCATTGCTCACCCCTGAGCACTCAAAGGGTTAAAAGTAGACCAATCACTACCCAATTATCCCCTTAGCGCTGTATGCTATATTACGCATGTTGTACACTCCCAAGGGAACAAAGCTGGGGGTCAGGCAGCATCTATGGGAATTTGTGGCTACCATTTTCCCCCAGCCTTGTTCCCTTGCCTACTGGAATCCATAGAACACCATGTTTACTGACTGGTCCCAGACTTGTTTCCTTGCCCACTGGTAACCTCAAATCCCCATATACACTGTGTGACCCTCTCCAGCCTCTCGCCCTTGCCTGCTGCAAGCAGCAAATCCCCATGGGCACTGCCTGGGCAAGGGAAGAAGGCTGTGAGATGTCAATCAGTGTATGTGGGCTAATGCACAATGGTGATGTTCCCCCACAATACTTTTATTCAACATGCTGCCCCACAGTTAAAATTTTACATATGATGCATCCCCCCCAGTAAAATCTAAAATTAACTTGAAGATCAGTAAAGAAAATTGCTTGGTCCACAGATGTCTGTGTCTTTTAAAGCAAATCAGTCAGACAGAATGTTGGAGTATTTGAGGTCAACCTCCATTGCTCCATTCTCACAACCCCAGACACGTCCAGCTAGGGATGGGCGAAAGTTGTTGCCATATTCCTGTGTGAAATTCCGTGAAAACCACATTATTGTACTATCTGTCAATGTATACAAGAGGATTTCAGCAGCTTCTTTCATTCTCTACCAATATCACTGAAGTCTTAATATTTTTTATAGTACTGGATGATAATAGACCTTAGTCAATATGTTGATCCCTCTGCTTATGGCTGTTGTAGCAGTCAGTGTCAATTGTACTTGTCTGTCACTTAGGTGTCAGACTGAAAAGTATATCTGTTAGCCACAGAGGCTCAACCATCTCTGGAAGGAACTTAGAACAGTACATAAAATGTGTCTCATAACCTTTATATAATATAAATATGTGATCAGTAAAACAATGAATATATCAAGCAGAACACACTATTATAATTGTTAATAATATTTAAATTACACTGATGTGTTATTCATCCTACTAAATATTTTTGAGATATCCAGTGCAATGTTCTGCAATTCAATGGACATCTCCTGGGATGCAAAGGGTTAATTGCGCACGTCTGTTTTCATTTAAGCATGTAAGAGTTAAGCAATGTAACAGAAAACATAAACACTAGCTGTAAGCACATGCAAATGCTTAAATTAACTGCCATATTCAACAAACTAAAAAAGTTCAGTTCTGGAGCAAACCAGCTGCACCATAAGAGGAGATTAAAGTTTCCATTGATTTAAATGTGTTTAACCCCTTTATTATGAATCAATGCATTGCAGACATCTTTAAAATTAAAAGGGATAAAAGCCCCAAATAAATTAATAGGAATTTACAGGATTTCCACCACCCCCTCCCTCTGGGGTAGCTGGTTTGCTCCAGAATTGCCACTCTCTAGCTTGAAGATCAGTCTCTACAACTAAAACATATCTCCTGAGTTATAATAAACATGATTTATTAAATCTATTTCACATATTTGTATCCAAGGGTTTGTGAAATTAACAATTCTAAGCCCCCTTGCTTTCCTTTATTGATATTTTAATAAAGTATGAATCCAAAGAGTCCAATATTTGTGTTCAAATTTCAAAAATGTGTTCCCTCAGCAAATCCTTTCACGTTCACCCTGGCCTTCTTATCTTAACAGTTGTTGGTACCTATCCCGTCTACAAGTAAATGCACTTCCAGAACTATAATCATTCAAATAACTTCAAAGCACACTTTGAGGATGTAGAAAATGATCAAAGGCTTAACTTACAAAAAGAGTTACTGATTCAAGTATAATCTATTATTGCATGTCTGTGTTTTTTTCCTTTGGGTTTTATAAATTCATTGATGTACTTTGTGGAGAAGTCCGATAACACACTGTGTCTGACTCCTGCTGATATGGCAATATCAGGAGTCTGTTTCTGACTAACTAAAAAGCTTCATTAAGTTTAGATAGTGTCTATGAAACCTGTCAAGCAGTGATAAGATAGCCGATGCTAAAGATGTTAAAATGAAAGAATTAGTATCACACAGAGATAATCTCTCTTAATCTGTTCTAAATCAGGGTCATTGCATTATTATAAGAGCAAAAGTGTAAGCTTGCTTCAGAACTGCGCAGCAATGCACTGGATATGCCTTTAGCATCCAAAGCAATAAAATAATAAATATATATGGGCATTTACTTCTTGATTGTTTTTAAGCTTTGTTAGAACTATGCAAATTGTAGAAATGCATACAGAAGTTTGCTTCTGCTCCAAGTGGTGTTGGCAAGATGTGATACTCATAGTAAAGACAGAAACTAATTCAGGGTGTTTGGTTCCTGGTCTTTTCAGCCTCTGTTTCAGGTAACGCCTGTTCCCCGGGGACACTTGACACCACACTGTTCCTCTGGATCTACTAGGCCTTCGAGCGCTCGGGAGGAGTAATTACAGACACAGCAAAGTTTGATGATATAATCACTTCTCAAATTGATTTGATTGATACATAAGTTTTTATAGTAATTAAAAATGGGAGGGCGATATCTCATTAGGAGATCACCTCCCAGGATACATGACATAATTGTTTAATTAATAATTATTACTTATGGCATATGTAAGCATTATCACAGTTCCACTAGGGGCCACTCCATATCTAGGGCATAGGCCAGTGGGCCTAAACATAACAGCTGTTTTCTGAATAACAAGATACCATTCTAAGAAACAGGAACCTGAAAGAACAATTCAGCACTTGGCCAAATGCCCCTAGGCATGGGTTACTCCCTAAATGTCCAAGATAGATAGATATATATCAAAATAACAAACATTTATAAGAAATTAAGATATATTCCGGTAATATGAGCAGAAATGAAACTAAGGTTCTTTCCAATCCTGACATTTCCCGTAATTGGATTAGAATTGCTGTGTTAAGCTGTTTAATCATTAACTATATCTTGTCATCTGGTACCAAGCCTATGTGTTAGAGCAAAAAAAAAACCCTTTCAGTGTTGAAGGACTTGCTTGCATTCCAAAGAGGTATAATTCGCTCATGTGAAATGCACCATAGTCCAGAACCTATCACTATGGACTATATAACCAGCTCAGCATGTTGACATTGATAAGTGGATTCAAAGATTTTAGTTATATAGAAACACAAGACAAATTTGTTGTGTTTACATTAGATAAGAGGCCTGTAAGGGGGGCATGATTACAATTTACAAATATATTCAAATAAAGCAAATAAAAAGCACTGTCTGGGCTTTGTATTTGCCTAGACTAGAGGAACAGGTCATTCCACTAAAACAAAGTGAGGTATTTCTTTACAGTAGTGATGTGGAATTTTTTTCCTTGGGAAGTTTGGGAAGTTTTATTTGTTCCTATAGTATAGTTGACTTGCTTCAGATTTTCTCCACTGTTTTTGGTACAAAAGCCTCACTGTGCTGTGTGTAAGGTAAAATCATAATCATCCTCACTGGTTTATAGTGAGGGGTTTATCAATATATCCATCTGTGCAATGTCCAGTTTATATACTTATTTAGCCAGTGTTTTAGCATATTTTAAACCTCTTGGATGTTAGAGAGTGAAAGGAATCTGAGTTCAGTTTTCATATGAAACATACTGTTGCACAGGTCCAAAACATTTCTTGTAACAAGTTTTACTTTTTGTATTTTTTGTCATTGTAACAGGTCATTGCAAGAAAAAAAAATGCAGGTTTGCTTACTCTCAATGACAATTAAAGAGACAGCAATACTTCGTTTTATCTTTATATTATTTTGTAGGCATTAAAAAAACTTGAAGAATGATGTAAGTCTTATCTCTCAAACCTTTATGGTTTGAGAGATATTCACAAGCAAAGTTTCCCCCTCCCGCCCCTTTTACCCAGTGTAAGCCATCTCTTCTCAGATGTGGAATCTGGTTGTAAGACCGACAGTTAACAGAAGAGGACAATCTTCTTCCTGTGAGAACAATGAAAGCCCTGCCCCCCTTGACAAGTTTTTCAGGTTTTTCCCTTATCTTATTTGAAGATTGTCCCTCTCTGCAGTCTACCTTGGCACCTCCCTACTGATCTGACTGAACAGTGTTACATTAGTAAAAGAGGAGGGAGGGGGGTACTTTGTCATTGAATTACTCTTGAACTACAACTCTGACAGAATTGAAATAACACTCTCCAAAGTCCAAATACTATGATGATTAATTAGAGCTCCTTTTATTATGAAACATTACTATACCTTTAAAAAAGGATTTCAGTCTAGGTCACTATTCATCTAAACAAAGTTCTCTCTCTTCTCTCCCATTCTCTCCCTTCTCACCTTGTAAAATGTTTTCTGTACTGTCATAATTTGCTCTAAATTTACACAGTTGGAACTGGAATTTTATTAAGTTGAAGTAACTTCCAAACACTTCTCATCATGACTCACTTGGTGCAAGTGCAGAAATGCTCTCTATCCAAACACATTATGCAAAGAGGTGAAGATGTGCTGCACACCAGTCTTAATAAAAATCGTATTCATTTGCATTTGACATTTTGGAATATATCTTGTGCCTTGGATTGCTTTAGTCCTGATGATGGCATGAAATATACACCAAAACATCAAATAAAAAAGGTATAATGTTTGTAAGGCTGGTGTGCAGCACATCTTAACCTCTTGGAAATATAATTTTTTGAAAGACAGCCAAACCAATGCATTTAACATATTCTGAAAGTTTAGCTCATCTCTACTAGAATTGTGAAGCAATGCATCAAAGACCTATCTAGCTTCCAATAGCATAATAGCATTTTTGTATTTATATTTTATAGGCTTAGAATATTTTCTGTGTCAGGCAACAATAGATGGGAAGGTAGTAGGATAATGTAAGATGTGTGGCCATGGGAATCTTGAATTCCTTGTCTAGGAATGCATGAGATAAAAAATCCAATCATGTTAATTAAGTAGCTACAAACAAAAGGAAAACAAAAGCTTAATGCATGCATTTCACAAATAATGTTTCAGGTTTCAGATCTTTAACTAAAGTTCTAAAAGCAGTCCTTTCTGATTAACCCTTTGAGTGCCAGAGGGGTACGCAACTCATTGTAAAGCAATGCGTTGGTTGCCCCTCTGGCAATCAAATGGTTAATATTAGGCCTGATGATTACTTCACTTCACTATCAAAGGCACTTCTACATGCTAACATTTCTTTCACTGATTAAGGCCTCAATTCAGTTGTGTCAGACAGCAAAAAAACCCAGCCAACTCCAGTTTTATAAGGACAATAAGCAATTCAGTTAGCCCTCTTAAAAACAGTTAACGGCAGTTTTAAAATCACAATGAGCGATAATATTTCGCCTATTGAAGACGATGGAACAGCTATCCCCAGATCCATTTAATTGTGTGCTGTCGGGCCAACAGATGATAAATTGATACATTTAACAGCCAAAAATCTAGAACCGTTTTTTCTGGCTGTACAGCACACAACAGACAAAAAAAACACAGTCCGGCAAAACAAAGTAGGGAAACATCAGCTCACACAACACCCAGCTTATTGCACATTCACAGCAATGATAACATTAACCCCTGCAAAGCCTAGAAAACACACATAAAATGGAAATGCCCTACAGATAAGTCCTGGACGAACAACAAAAACCTAGCAACCCCCCAGGAACAAGGGCCTGACAAAGCAACATAACCCCACAGACCATACCCAGGAACAACAGGGGTTACCATACAACAACAAATATGTACACTTAACACAAGTCGCACACCTATCAATCCCAAAGCAACCCTAGCACTGTCTTTAAGGGACATCTCACAATCCTCAGACATGGCAAGTTTACAGTCAGATCAATCAGAGACAGAGAGAAAAAGATTAGGACCAGTATGTTTGCCTATCTATTCCTGCAAAGACATCAGAGATGAAGGCATGCGACAGCTTGGGATCATCATCCTCCCTCATGCACACCTGTTGAACAGCCTCTGTTTGATGCAACCGCTGATGCTCCGGTTAGACAGCCAGACAGGAGCCCATCTCCACATTGAGAACCACACCAGGAAGCAGCATCCCGGCTGCCACAACAGGATCTCCTAGAGCTACCACAGACACCACTGGAGCAGCACAGGGATGACAGTTGTCCGGAGACCAAGGATGTTATGCAGAAGGGTCATGCTCCTCAGAATGATGAATGCTGAAGTCAGAGACTGCTACAGTTTGATGTCGCACAGCATCATCCAGTGATATGAGGTGATCAAAGATGACATTGACCCCATTTACAGCACCAAATTTGCCATCCATTTCATGGCAAGTGGATCATTCCAGTCCACAGAAGGGTATGCGTCTGGTATGCACCAGGCCATGTGTTCAAGGGCACTGGCTCAGGTGTTGGCAGCCCTTACGTGGAAGGCCAGGAGCTACATCCACTTCCCCTCCACCAACATGGAGTGGACACGTATCATATAGAGCTTTTACAAAAGGGGAGGCATGTCCAGGTTCATTGGTGTCATAGACTACATACATGGGTGGATGAGCTCCAGCACAGGAGGGACATTTGTACATCAAGAGGAAGAATTTCTATTCCATCAATTTACAGATGGTGTGTGATGCCACAATGAGGATAACCCATGCTTTTGCCTCCTATCCCAGCAGCTGTCATGACTCCTATATCTTCAGACACTCTTCTGTCCACAGGGAGTTTGTCAATGGGACCTGTACAGAAGGGTGTTTTTTGGGTGTGTCAACAATTTAAACATCACTCCACATCAACAGGTGCACTCACACAACTAATGTAAACACAGCTTTGGATGGCCATGACCCACAAGTAGTACATCATCCACATACTATATGGTCCATGTCTCACCATGTCACTCTCTGTCTACAGTTGATTAAGGCAATGGGTCAAACCGTAGCTACTCACACCAATAACCAATCCACACACACACACTTGCACAGGAGTGCTATAATGAGGCTCACACCAGAACCAGGAATGCCATAGAGTGCACCTTTGGCCTGCTAAAACCCTTATTCAGTTGCTTGGATCACTCAGCGGGGTTCTGCAATATGCACTCGGTAAAGCATGGGATATAAACCTGGTATTTGATGCGCCTCAACCTAGCAGTAGACACAAGTCTAGTTGAGGATGTGGAGTCACAAAACCTCAAGGAAGGCCCTGTTCCCCTTGCAGAGCATGAGCATACCTTGAGAGGGGTGGATGTGCAAACAGTCTTATCAGGGATTACTTCAACCGTGAGTATAACACAGGAATCAAATACAATGCACACTCACACAACACATGATGATCTGTTTCACTCCACAGAATACTTGACATACACAGGCCTGATATTGCTTGCTACAACCACATAACTGCTACAGTATATATATGGATGCAAATTCAACTAACATCTTCTATTCCTTCAGTCATGATGCTATTGCCACTTCAAGAATATCACTCGTCACTCTGCGACACCACATTACCCATGTTCATCATATTCCTTAGTTGAAATGACAGCAAACAACATATATTGAGTTGAACATAGCCATATCAACCCTAGAACCCTTGGCGTGATAGAGGAATATCCAATGCAATGACATGCAATGAATTGGATACCACTCTGGCATTCCAGGTGTTAAAGAGGTATTGGAGTTAGTCTGAGAGCAGTTGTGCAACACCCAATGGAGCAGAATAGGAATGGATATACAGTGTTAGTGTTGTCTACCACATTGGAGTAACTATATGGGAGTCAGGTTGCAAGGCCCACCATGCTGACCATGTCTATGTGTGTGTGCAGAACAATGACATTGCCATGCAAACACCCTCCATTTCATGGGGCTTGGTTCACATACTAATGATATGTTGCTTTAATGTCCCAGTCACACAAACATATGGCTAATTGGCAGTCCCTTGTTCCTAACATTATGGGTTCCAGAGGGGTAGGCAACCCATTGCAAGCAATGTGTTGTCTACTCCTCAGGAACACAAAAGGTTAATGGGATAATGATGGTTCATCCTTTGCACTAAAGACAGTTACACAGTGCAGTCATCCCTACCCACAGACATCCATGGCATGATCTATCATGGAACAGAGTAATGTCTAAGTGACCCTAGTGAAACTTTGACTCCATGTCCATGAAGCTCACTTCTTGCTGTTAGCTAGTGCTGGTGATCATGCAACTTGAAACATGAAGTTGGTAGCAAACTCAAATACCTTTTGTATAACCTATGAGCAGCTTAAATTTGTTTTTTTCAGGAGCCAGTTCTTATGTTAAACAAACCCTTTGGTACTTTAAAAGGCTTATTGTGAAGAATGGAAAGGAACTCTGCTGTACTAGCACATTTTTAATCAGATTTTCAGTCAGAGAACATCACTACTCTCAGGTTGATGTTTCCATTCATTTCTGAATATATTATCTTATATAGTGATTATATCTTACATAGTGAGATCATTCCATTTTCACAGACTTATACTGTCCAAGTCTGACCACAATCACAGTTAGACCATGTCTGACGATATAGTAGGTCTTAACAGAATTTCTAAAACATATTTCTATAAGTCTGTATATATCCTAACTGTTGTGGCAAGCCGGTTTATGCCCCATCATTTTTATCTTCATTTTGGTTTATGTTGTCCTTATTTTTACATAATACCGGTTAATATGTTTAGTAAAAGATAAGTATTATTTTGCATATCATTTCTTATATTAAACTTACTATCCTAATTCCCATACCAGACCATACTGGGCGTATGGGTATATAGGAGTGCTAGTACAGCACACACAGTCTTCCCAATAAACATTTCACATATTCCTGTAGCACCGAATGCCCATTGTTACTCAGTTTTGGTCAGGAAGTCAGTCCCTTAGGGTGTGCATGGTTTTACCTTTTATCGCTTAAATGTTTGACCATATTTGTGTTTTTTTCTGACCTTTGCACCCCTTCTGCCTCGACAGATGGGCAGTCTTCCCACTCATTCACTCAGACAGAGAAAATGGGCTGATAAGGCTTAAGAGGCCTTTGCCAATTGTGAACCTATTTCTACAACTAATAGAAATAAGATTTGGGGGTCTGTATTTAAAGATCTTACAGAATATAAACATACCAAAAGTCAGTGGACACTTTTTACCTTTCAAAAATATAAGGATGAGGGCCTCATCCCAAGGGGTCTAACGGTCCATGTTGTGCAGTTTTACTGATCCAACATCCACAAAAAAGTGGAATAATTGCTCCAATAAATGCTCACAGGGTTAGATAGATATTCTGATATAATATTAAACTCTGATTATCAATAACCTGGATTTGGAGGAGCAAATCAAATCCTTTTATAACATTGATAAAATCATAAAGGATTTGGATAAATTAAATGGTGAGGAGTACCTCTTTGAAGCTAATCTGATAGAAAAGAAAAAGAAAAAAATTGATAGGGATCATGCATTCTTTCCAATAAACATTTCCCCATAGCACCCTATGCCCACTGTTACTCAGTTTTGGTCAACTGAGGAAGTGCATGGCTTTTCCCTTTTATTGCTTTTAGAAGGCTTCAGTGTATTTTGGTACAATACAAACATACTTATGTTCTAATGAATTGTTAACCATAAGAAAGGAAGCCCATCTCTAATCAAAATATGTCTGCTGATATTGTTGTTGGATTAGTTCAATTCTCCAGATAGCCAAATAGTTAGTTTTTATGTAACCATTATACATATGAAGACAGGTTCCTAATATCAGAGGTCTACTGATTAAACAGGGACCACAAATGGAGATTGATATGTATTGATGCAAGGAGATGATACCGGGAGATTCACTAAGGTGTGATTAGGAGTTGATGAAGTGGAGATAACTTCTCCAGTGATCTCACTTCTCCAGTTCCTTTTTTATTCTATGGAGTTTATGCTCTGAAACTGCTCTAGGTTGAAATATATTAATGCAGAGGCTCCATAGGAAAACATAGGAACTGGAGAAGTGATATCACCAGAGAAGTCATCTCCGCCTTACCAACTGTTCATCACACCTCACTCCCTGCATGGTGTAATCAATTGACTCGACTAATGGCTTCTTCATGTTCCTGTCTTGTAGCCAGACACAACACGATTCTCAATAATTAACTTAGATTAACAGTTGTGTGTAATGGATTTTCCCACATCAGAGTGTGGATGAGTAACAGCCATACTCAGCTAACAATGTGAGGTTGCTGAAGATTGTTTAATGTCAAAAGTCATACATAAGCACAGCAACAAGACAAAAAGTAGTTATAGTTATCAGAAAGGTCCCTCCCAGGCAGAAATTTCAAGGCAGACATGGGTTTCCAGATGTTCTGTCTAAGCTCTTTTGAAGAAGCACAAAGAAATAGGCAACGTTGAGGACTGTAGGCACAGTGGTTGGCCAAGGAAACTTAATGCAGCAGATGAAAGACATATCATGCTTACTTCCCTTCTCAATCAGAAGATGGTTTAATGTCAAAAGTCATACATGAGCACAGCAACAAGACAAAAGGTAGTTTTACTACATCAGCAAGATCTCTCCCAGACAGAAATTTCAAGGCAGACAGAGGTTTCCAGATGTGCTGTCAAGTTCTTTTGAAGAAGCACAAAGAAACAGGCAATGTGGAGGACTGTAGGCTCAGTGGTTGGCCAAGGAAACTTAATGTAGCAGATGAAAGACACATCATGCTTACTTTTCTCTTTTTTCATGAAAGTTTTCTCCTTTTCTCCAATGCAAAAATGTCCTCCTTTTCATCTATTCCAACACATTTTTCTCCTAGTTTAACACATTTTCCCCCTATTCAACACATGTTTCTCCTATGTTTCCTATTTAGCAACATTTCTCAGCACAATATTACTTCTTCTGAGAGCTGTAGTGGATAATATAAGTAGCTGCAAGTCAAAGTTGGGAGTACTACAGAAACATATACCTTGGGAAATTTGTTAGCATGCAAAGTTAATTTGTCCTTTGCCCACAACACTAACTTCCTGCTTAAGTGACACTGGCACATATTCATGATGATGTCAAGTGATAAAGATAAAGAAAAAATAAAGTACTGCCTACAATGTGTCAGAAGTGTATGATAGTGATGGTGGGGGACTGGTTTTATGTGATCATCATCATTTATTGCACACGCTGCAGCAACCATTGCTACAGTCAGTTTTTGAACTACCACTTTACTCCCACGTCCCTGCACTGCTCCACCTTTCCCCCTCCTCCTGCCCCTTTGTATTACTGTTATGGTTTTCAAGACACTCAGACCAGCCGGTAAAATTAAACACAGTTTTATTAAATTAAAAAAACAAACAAACAAGGAACGCCCTCTACAAGCGACAATAGGGAAAGCGAACAATAGCTATCACAAGTAAGTAGGTGAACAGGATAGTAATGGTAACTTTACTGATAGGAAACAGTAGCCAGGCTACTCAAGGGTTAATACAACAAAGTCAGTCTCAATTGTGGAGTTTGGCACGCCCAAGGTGGTGATAAATCTGCAGATGGTAATGCACAGGAGGCTGAATGCACAGTCAGTACTGCCTTAGATGATGGCGGCGCATAGCCTCCACGGGCGTAGCGATGAAGACCACAATGGAAGTTAGTGCTAGAGTCGGTAGCCCCCACGGGCGTCTCTATTGGAGACTGCTAGATTGCAAGAACTGGCCAATAGCCCCCACGGGCGTAATAGTGGAAACCAGCAATACAGTGATTCGAGCCTTTAGCCCCCGCGGGCGTATACTGGAGAAACCTACAAGAGCTTAATCCAATAGCCCCCACGGGCGTAATACTGAGACTGCTGAAAAGCTAGAGATGGCCAATAGCCCCATGGGCGTACACCGGAGGCCACTCTGTGCTGCACGAGAGGTGAACCAATAGCCCCCACGGGCGAAAACCGGAGACAATCACTGAAGCCAATAGCGCCATGCCGGAAGCGGTAATCAATACCGACTACTCTGCTAGTTGGAGGATGGAGCCACCATCCAAATAAGCGTACAAGCAGCCAGCTCAGCAGTAGTAGCGGTAACCAGGAATAGGCTCAGCAATAAGCGTAACGGCTCGCAAGAGGTATGCCAGCACTGAACAGGTTAAGCAGCTCGTAGGAATCAAGCTTAGCAGGAATGGGAAATGCTCAGCAAGTATCAAGGAGGCTCTTAACGAAGGCACAGTTCAGCAGTCGGTAACGGAGACTTAGCACAGGATGCCCAACACAGAAGGAGTACTGTGGCGAGATACAAACAGTCCGGTACCCAGCCTCAGCAGAAGTCAGAATGTCGCAACGGCGACAGTGGAGAAGGAAGCTGTGCACGCAGGTCTCAGGAACAAGCTGGTTCAGATCACGGAAAAGGAAGTGAGCCGGGCCAGATCGGTACACAGAGGTGGTTCTCAGACAAGCCAGATCAATCACAAGCAGGAACGTCAGCCAAGCCGGGTCAGTACACGGAGATGGTTCTCAGACAAACCAGTCCAATCACAAGCAGGAACGTCAGCCAAGCCGGGTCGGTACACGGGGATGGTTCTCAGACAAGCCAGATCAATCACAAGCAGGAACGTCAGCCAAGCCGGGTCGGTACATGGGGATGATTCTCAGACAAGCCAGATCAATCACAAGTAGGAACGTCAGCCAGGCTGGGTCGGTACACGGAACAGGAACACAGGAGCGTAGTCAGGACAGGCCAAATCGCTACACAGGAATCAGGATCCACAGAAGACAGCAACAGCAACACTGGCTCAGGAACACCATGAAAGGGCAAGTGACAGGTGTCAACGGCTGGGTATAAAAAGGTCACCGGGGGTGGGCCAAACCTCCTCAGCCAATAGGAGAGCACCACAAGTGAGAGTGACAGAAAGGGATCACAGGCACCATGATAATTACTCAACTAATGTGTGTGTTTTTACTCTCTACAGTACACAACTGATGGAGTGTGATGTCTTGCCTTAACCCTCAACAAAATTCTCAGTGTTGTCTATTATCTATCAAGTCTGCCTCGGTAACAGAGCTCACATAAAGCTGTCTGTCACCTAATATATTTACTTCTTTAATTATTTATGTATTATTTTTTATACATTTTTATTTTTATTTAATTTTTTTTTTAAGCTGTGCACTCTATCTTATCACAGTCGTCAAAAAAAAAAAAAAAATCAAAAAATTCCTTCCCCAGACTTCCCCAGCACAGAGACAATAAAAGCAAAATCAGCAAGTAATCTGGACCCCAGCTATCTGTGTCTTGCCATCAGTCACACCAAATTTTAGGGTATTTGGGGTCAACCTCCTTCCTCCTTTCTTCTCCCCCAGAGTTCTGCCAGACATACAGAGAACAGATGTCCAACCTAAAAGCCTTCTTAAACTAAGTACCTCTTTATTTGTCTATCTTCTCTAGCTCAAAAACATGCTGCTTTCTCCTCTCACAAACACACAGTGGCATGCTGTGAGAGCCTGACACCGTTGTATATGGCTGTAGAAAAACAGAGAAAACTTTTGTGTGGTGGAGAAAAATGTTTCTTCCCATTGATTTCAATGCAATGAGCCAGGCAAAAAAAAACAGGAAAATTGCACTTTTCACAGGAAATTATTCATCAAGCGGGAAGTGCCATTTTTCACCAATTTTTGTTTGATGCGAAAGTTTTCATCCATTCCTAGTAATTTATCTGAGGGAAGATTAGCTTCCTTTTTATCAGAATTTAGGATTATACCAAGAAATTCTACTGAGGTAGATAGTTCATGCCCACTGTGAAAATGTTAGGACCTTGGAACAGGGAAGACAGTTTGGCGAGACCACATGAAGTGACTGAAGAGGGTTTATTGAGGAGAAAGTCATATACATAGTGAATAAATATTGAATAATGGGAGTATTTGAGCAGGAGCTAGATGAAAATTTCTGAGAAGGGATCGAATTGCTTAGGTCTACTTTTAGACCAGAAGTAGTAAGACTGGTGCACTTTATACATTGAAGATGCCACAGTGATGGATAAATAGGGAGTATTTTAAATGTGTCAGGAATATCAGTTTTGGAAAGGCAGCAATTTTGTTTGCATTGTTGAATATGAAATATTATATCATCAATCCCAGAATACTGTACGGCAAATTCCTCTGATGGTATAAGGGTATAAATAAGCACAAGCTTTCTGAAATACTTTTTATGGATAAGTTCAGTGAGTGCTATTCTTTAAATCCATGTCTCCATTTAATGGCACCCTTGCAGTTTATGCTATTGTCATGAGTGCATCGTATAGGCTCAGCCTGGGCATCTGGAATGAGACAGCACATGATCAAGATTAGGAAGAAGATTTGATGCAGCATAGCTTCACAACACCTATGCTACATTAAATATTCTTCCTCATCTTGATCATGTGCTATCTCGTTCTGGATGCCCAGGCTGAGTACCTTTTTATGATTCTTTATGGTACAAAATTTTGTTATCACTGCCAACTCTTGCTTTTTGTGTGTATGTATATATATATTTAACAGCCAACTAATTCAATATAATCCGATAAAGATAAATATTTCTGAAAAGCATACAACCCAGGGTATTTTTAGGAGCATTTAGGCACTTTTATTGTGGCCATTTGACAAAACATATCTGCCAGATTTTGCTTTAGTATTTTTTACTGCACCAAACACCAAGTTGTGTCAGGTTACTTCTACAGAGAGCAGCAATATCCTACATGCAAAGGTTTGTTGTGTTTTGTGGAAATTATGAATTCCACAGTAATGGAGTCACCCAATATGACTGGATCCTGCACTTTGACTAGGTTTTGGTATCACATATTAGTCCAGAATTGCCAAAATAGATCCCCAACCCCCAAAAAACATATTTTTCAAAAGTAGACAGTCGCCACACAGTACTTCATTAATGGTATTTAAAGCTTACTTTTGGATCCTTTTGCATGTATATGCCAAAACTAGCAGTATTTTAAAATGGCATTTTTTCACAAGTTCTGTGATTCTTAAGATTGCTGAAATATAAACTATTTAGCTGCAGAAAATACCTAAAATGATATTCTTTAGTTTATGAACATACCACATATGGTTAGGCTTGTAAAATATTTTGGGAAGTTACAAAGTCCATGCTGTTGAGTGTGCACTGGATGCTGTGGCACAAGGCCTTTGTCTTGTCACTGCATATCAGGCCGACATAGAACCACTAAATAATTTATTTTTAAAAAGTAGATAAACTATATATATGTGAATTTTTTTGCACAGTGTATTACAACACTAGTTTTTGTTACAAAGAACATGACAAAAATCTGTTTCTCTAAGCAAAAAAACAAAAACAAATATGGGACTATTTAACAGTTATTGTAGAGTGCATGGTACTCCTTAAAGGGATAGTAATACCTAAAATGTAAAAAAAAATATGTTGTAGGGTTTATCCCCCTGAGTAAAACAAGAGTACTCCCACTGCTGAAAGATGTTTCATTCAAAAGTTATTAATTTTCAAAGTTGAATTTTTTAGGTGCAATATCACAGTGGCCTGAAATTGTAGAGTGGCGCTGTTGCTACACCATCCTATGGAGATTTATGGTCCTGAGACCAGAGCTGTCCATAGGATCGTGTAGCAACAGTGCCACTCTACAATTTCAGGTCACTGTGATATTGCACCTAAAAAATTAAACTTTGAAAATTAATAACTTTTGAATGAAACATCTTTCAGCAGTGGGAGTACTCTTGTTTTACTCAGGGGGATAAACCCTACAACATATTTTTTTTTACATTTTAGGTATTACTATCCCTTTAAATCAATTGGCGAATGGCAATGCAGAGCCCAAGCTGGGAAGGGAAATGACAGCATGTTCTTTTGGAGTTGGGAGTATTCTAAATGGAAATTGTGCTTCACAATTGTAATGACATTTTCTGAATTAACAGATATTGACCCTGGTGCTTCCTCAAAATTAGTCCTTGAAATAAGACGGAGCTGGAATTCTGCAAAGATACACTTATTTAGGATTTGCCAATTAAAAATTCTAAAAAAGTGTATTGCAATTTATATAATATAGATCACAACTTTTTATGCAAAACCATACTTATTATGTGCATTTTATATTGTTTTATTAACCTTGACTTTCTAGGAAACTCAGTTTTGCCACAAACAGGGACTGGCAGAGTGGTCTCATTATGAAAGACAATTAGTATGGTATGTATGTACTCATCCTTCGAATCTGTACTTAATTGTCTTCAGTTCATCTTGATGAAAAGTTGAGGATTCCCCAACTTTTTAGCCAGGTATTGAATTGCTCCTGTTGGAAACAATTATTTTTTTCTTTACTGTCCTATAGGCAGTAACAGTTGCATAATAATTATCCAGATATTAGTGATGTTAGTGATTAGTGATGAGCGAGCACCCCAATGCTCGGGTGTTCGGGTGCTCTGACCGAGCGCCCCCGGAGGCTCGAGTGCTCGGCCGAGCACCCGAGCCCCATTGAAGTCAATGGGAGGACTCGAGCATTACACCAGGCACCCCCTGCTCTGATGAGGGGAGGGTGTCTGGTCCATAGGAAAAGGGCAGAAAATGATGGAAACACCACAGAAATGGTTCAGGGACAGCATAGGGAGGATGTCTGGATGCATCTTGGACTCCAACATCGCTGCTGGGAACGATCTTTCGCCCGTAGTACGCCATTTTTACAGACTGACCGTAAAACACACAAAAAGGAAAATAAAAACGACTTTAGGCGAAAAATTGTTACCAAACAATATTTGCTGTATATTTACTTGTATATCATCTGCAAATTCTCCCAAAAATTTCCTCGATTTTCTGAAGTGAGGCCATGATTAAGAGGGAAACGTGCGCAGAGGCAAATTATCCCAAAAATTTCCTTGATTTTCTGAAGTGAGGCCATGATTAAGAGGGAAACGTGCGCAGAGGCAAATTCTCCCAAAAATTTCCTTGATTTTATTGAACTGAGGCCATGATTAAGAGGGAAACGTGCGCAAAGGCAAATTCTCCCAAAAATGTCCTCGATTTTTCTGAACTGGGGCCATGATTAAGAGGGAAACGTGCGCTGAGCTGACCATCTAAAACATTATGGGTGAGGGTCTGCTGCAGAGCTGACCATCCTAAACATTATATGCGAAGGCCCGCTAGTGAGCTGACGCTATAAAACATTATATGAGAGGGCCCGCTAGAGAGCTGACCCAATAAAACATTATATGAGAAGGCCCGCTGGTGAGCTGACCTATATAAAAATTGTCAAACAGGGCCCGCTGGTGAGCTGGCCCTATATAAAAATTATATCACAGGGCCCGCTGGTGAGCTGGCCCTATATAAAAATTATAGCACAGGGCATATGGAAGAGGAGGAGGAGGATGAGAAGATTAAGAGTCAACCATATACCCGTTTTTTGGGTGGAAGGGGTGAATGGGAATACAGAGTATTCCCATCATTGTAAATAACATATATAAAGTGAGTTTATGTTCCCCCGGGGCTTTCCTCCAGTGGAGTGGAGAAGTCAGGGGAAATCCAGGCCTTGTTCATTTTTATAAGTGTCAACCTATCAGCATTGTCGGTGGAAAGGCGGATACGCTTATCTGTTATGATGCCACCAGCAGCACTAAATACCCGCTCAGACAGAACGCTGGCGGCAGGGCAGGCCAGCACCTCCAAGGCGTAGAGTGCCAGTTCATACCACGTGTCCAGCTTGGACACCCAGTAGTTGTAAGGCACAGAGGGATCATTGAGGACGCTGACACGGTCTGCTACGTACTCCTTCACCATCTTCCAAAACTTTTCCCTCCTTGTGACACTAGGCTGCGCATCAGGGTGAGGGTGCTGGCGGGGTGTCATGAAGGTGTCCCACGCCTTGGAGAGTGTTGCCCTGCCTTTGTCGGAACTGCTGTGTGCTCCCCTTTTCTCCCCTTCTCGGTTGGCCAAGGTAGCACGTACTCTGCCGCCAGCGTTGTCAGATGGAAAATTTTGGAGCAATTTTTCAACAAGAACCTTCTGGTATTGCACCATTTTGCTTGTCCTCTCCACCGGAGGAATGAGAGATGAGAAATTCTCTTTGTAGCGGGGGTCCAGAAGGGTGAACACCCAGTAATCCGTGTTGTCTAAAATGCGTACAACGCGTGGGTCACGGGAAAGGCAGCCTAACATAAAGTCAGCCATGTGTGCCAGAGTACCAACAGTCAAGATTTCGCTGTCCTCACCAGGAGGATGACTCTCAATCTCCTCATCCTCTTCCTCCTCTTCTGCCCACCCACGCTGAAGAGATGGAACTAAAGTTCCATGGCTACCCTCTGTAGCGGAGGCAACCGTGTCTTCCTCCTCCTCCTCCTCCTCCTCCTCCGCCTCCTCCAATTGTCGCTGAGAAGACGAAGTGAGGGTGCTCTGGCTATCACCTTGTGTAAGCTCTTCCTCCCCCATTTCCACCTCTTCCACATGCAAAGCGTCGGTTTTAATTGTGAGCAGCGAGCGTTTCAGTAGACACAGAAGTGGGATGGTTACACTGATAATAGCGTTATCGCCGCTCACCATCTGTGTCGATTCCTCAAAATTGCGTAAAACCTCACAGAGGTCTGACATCCATTCCCACTCCTCATTTCTGATTACAGGAAGTTGAACGGAGAGGCGACGACCGTGTAACAGCTGATACTCCACTACTGCCCTCTGCTGCTCACAAAGCCGGGCCAACATGTGGAAGGTGGAGTTCCAGCGCGTGCTCACGTCACACAGCAGCCGGTGAGCTGGCAATTGTAAGCGCTGCTGCAGCTTCAACAGGCCGGCCGAAGCTGTAGATGACTTACGGAAATGTGCACACACGCGGCGCACCTTGGTCAAGAGATCATGCACATTGGGGTAGGTTTTAGAAATCGCTGAACCACTAAATTAAATACATGCGCTAGGCATGGTACGTGTGTGAGCTTGCCGAGCTCCAAAGCCGCCACCAAGTTACGCCCATTATCACACACAACCATGCCTGGTTGCAGGTTGAGTGGCGAGAGCCACTGCTCGGTCTGGTGACTAATCCCCTGCAACAGCTCTGAGGCCGTGTGCTGTTTGTCCCCAAGGCAGATCAGCTTCAGCACGGCCTGTTGACGCTTCCCCACTGCAGTGCTACACTGCTTCCAGCTACTGGCTGATGGGGGAGTGGCGCTGCGTGTAGAGAATTCGGAGGTGGAAACGGAGGAGGAGGAGCCAATAACGTAGGTGCTGGCGGAAACCCTGATGGAGGTAGGGCCCGCAATCCTCGGCGTGGGTAGCACCCGTGCCATCCCAGGGTCCGAGTCGCTCCCAGCCTCCACGACATTCACCCAGTGTGCCGTCAGGGAAATGTAGCGTCCCTGGCCACAAGCACTTGTCCATGTGTCAGTCGTTAAGTGGACCTTCCCAGTAACTGCGTTGGTCAGGGCACGGGTGATGTTACGGGACACATGGTGGTGTAATGCGGGGATGGCACACCGGGAAAAGTAGTGGCGGCTGGGGACCGCGTACCGAGGGACAGCTGCTGCCATCAGGCTGCGGAAGGACTCAGTGTCCACAAGCCTAAATGGCAGCATTTCGATGGCCAGTAATTTGGAAAGGTGTGAGGTTAGTGCTATGGCCTGTGGGTGGGTGGCTGGGTATTTTCGCTTGCGCTCAAATGCCTGGGGTAACGAAATTTGGACGCTGTGCTGGGACAGGGAAGTGGATGTGGTCGCTGATGATGCTTCAGATGGTACAGGTGCAGGGCGGGAGATATGCGGGCCTGCGCCTTCGACAGGCGATTGGCCGGCACCGAAAACAGGGGAAGAGGAGGTAGTGGTGTGGCCTGCAGACACAGATGGGCGATCCAGGCGTTCCTCCCACTTACTACGGTGCTTGGATGCCATGTGTCGGATCATGCTGGTGGTGGTGAGGTTTCTAGTGTTCATGCCTCGGCTCATTCTGGTGTGGCACAGGTTACAAACTACAATTCTTTTGTCGTCCGCACTTTCCTTAAAAAAACGCCATACCGCGGAACACCTACCCTTTGGCAAGGGAGATTTACGCAAGGGGGTGCTCCGTGGAACATTTGCGGGCCAGTTTGGTGCGGTCCGCCTTCTTTCTGTAGCCACACCACTGCCTCTTCCAGCCTGTTGCGGTGCTGCAGATGGCTCACCCTCAGGACTGCTGTCATCGCTCGGCTCTACACCTTCCCAGGTGGGGTCAGTCACCTCATCGTCCACCAAGTCCTCCCCCACTTCCTCACTCTGATCATCCTTCTCATGTCTTGATCCCACCACATACTCAGTCATTGACAACTGTATAACATTCTCCTCAACAAGGTCTTGAGACAGTAATAGTGGTTGATTTAATGGCAACTGTGTCTCATCATCATCATCCACTACTTCCTTTGACCTTAAATGCCGTTCACATCTGTCATCTTCTTGTGATTGGGTACCCTCTAGAGGTTGTGAATCAGGGCACAAGATGTCATGTTCCTCTGCAAGCGTGCTTGGAGAGAGGGTCAAATGAAGGATTGGTGATGAGACGAGCTCCTCACTATATCCCAGTGTGGGATCACTTCTTTGACCAGACCGTCTATGGTGGGAGGAAGGATGATCAGAGTGAGGATTATGTTGACCAGACTCTTGGCTACTGAGAGTGGACTTGGTGGAAGACAGGGTGGTGCTTAACCGACTGGAAGCAGTATCAGCTGACATCCAACCGACCACCTGTTCGCAGTGGTCGGACCTCGAGAGTGATGTCCTGCGACGCCCTGTAAAATTAGACATGAAGCTAGGTATGGTGGATGTCTTTCTTTCTTGTGCTCTGGCACCAGGCACAGTTTCTCCGCGTCCTGACCCGCGCCCTGAACTATCAGGATCACGTCCACTTCCCCGTCCCTTTTTACCCGCCTTCTTCATCTTACACGGAATATGTGACTTTAATATTTGAGTTTGAAAACTTAACAGTATTTCTTCCTATTCTGCAACTGTGCAGAGTACACAGAATAGGCTGCTAAACTGCGGTGACGCACACTGAATGGAATATGTGACTTTAATATTTGAGTTTGAAAACTTAACAGTATTTCTTCCTATTCTGCAACTGTGCAGAGTACACAGAATAGGCTGCTAAACTGCGGTGACGCACACTGAATGGAATATGTGACTTTAATATTTGAGTTTGAAAACTTAACAGTATTTCTTCCTATTCTGCAACTGTGCAGAGTACACAGAATAGGCTGCTAAACTGCGGTGACGCACACTGAATGGAATATGTGACTTTAATATTTGAGTTTGAAGACTTAACAGTATTTCTTCCTATTCTGCAACTGTGCAGAGTACACAGAATAGGCTGCTAAACTGCGGTGACGCACACTGAATGGAATATGTGACTTTAATATTTGAGTTTGAAGACTTAACAGTATTTCTTCCTATTCTGCAACTGTGCAGAGTACACAGAATAGGCTGCTAAACTGCGGTGACGCACACTGAATGGAATATGTGACTTTAATATTTGAGTTTGAAGACTTAACAGTATTTCTTCCTATTCTGCAACTGTGCAGAGTACACAGAATAGGCTGCTAAACTGCGGTGACGCACACTGAATGGAATATGTGACTTTGATATTTTAGTTTGAAGACTTAACAGTATTTCTTCCTATTCTGCAACTCTGCACAGTACACAGAATGTGCTGCTAAACTGCGGTGACGCACACTGAATGGAATATGTGACTTTAATATTTGAGTTTGAAAACTTAACAGTATTTCTTCCTATTCTGCAACTGTGCAGAGTACACAGAATAGGCTGCTAAACTGCGGTGACACACACTGAATGGAATATGTGACTTTAATATTTGAGTTTGAAAACTTAACAGTATTTCTTCCTATTCTGCAACTGTGCAGAGTACACAGAATAGGCTGCTAAACTGCGGTGACGCACACTGAATGGAATATGTGACTTTAATATTTGAGTTTGAAAACTTAACAGTATTTCTTCCTATTCTGCAACTGTGCAGAGTACACAGAATAGGCTGCTAAACTGCGGTGACGCACACTGAATGGAATATGTGACTTTAATATTTGAGTTTGAAAACTTAACAGTATTTCTTCCTATTCTGCAACTGTGCAGAGTACACAGAATAGGCTGCTAAACTGCGGTGACGCACACTGAATGGAATATGTGACTTTAATATTTGAGTTTGAAAACTTAACAGTATTTCTTCCTATTCTGCAACTGTGCAGAGTACACAGAATAGGCTGCTAAACTGCGGTGACGCACACTGAATGGAATATGTGACTTTAATATTTGAGTTTGAAAACTTAACAGTATTTCTTCCTATTCTGCAACTGTGCAGAGTACACAGAATAGGCTGCTAAACTGCGGTGACGCACACTGAATGGAATATGTGACTTTAATATTTGAGTTTGAAAACTTAACAGTATTTCTTCCTATTCTGCAACTGTGCAGAGTACACAGAATAGGCTGCTAAACTGCGGTGACGCACACTGAATGGAATATGTGACTTTAATATTTGAGTTTGAAAACTTAACAGTATTTCTTCCTATTCTGCAACTGTGCAGAGTACACAGAATAGGCTGCTAAACTGCGGTGACGCACACTGAATGGAATATGTGACTTTAATATTTGAGTTTGAAAACTTAACAGTATTTCTTCCTATTCTGCAACTGTGCAGAGTACACAGAATAGGCTGCTAAACTGCGGTGACACACACTGAATGGAATATGTGACTTTAATATTTGAGTTTGAAAACTTAACAGTATTTCTTCCTATTCTGCAACTGTGCAGAGTACACAGAATAGGCTGCTAAACTGCGGTGACGCACAATGAATGGAATATGTGACTTTAATATTTGAGTTTGAAAACTTAACAGTATTTCTTCCTATTCTGCAACTGTGCAGAGTACACAGAATAGTCTGCTAAACTGCGGTGACGCACACTGAATGGAATATGTGACTTTGATATTTTAGTTTGAAGACTTAACAGTATTTCTTCCTATTCTGCAACTCTGCACAGTACACAGAATGTGCTGCTAAACTGCGGTGACGCACACTGAATGGAATATGTGACTTTGATATTTTAGTTTGAAGACTTAACAGTATTTCTTCCTATTCTGCAACTCTGCACAGTACACAGAATGTGCTGCTAAACTGCGGCTACGCACACTGAATGGAATATGTGACTTTGAAATTTTAGTTTGAAGACTTAACAGTATTTCTTCCTATTCTGCAACTCTGCACAGTACACAGAATGTGCTGCTAAACTGCGGCGAAGCACACTGAATGGAATATGTGACTTTGATATTTTAGTTTGAAGACTTAACAGTATTTCTTCCTATTCTGCAACTCTGCACAGTACACAGAATGTGCTGCTAAACTGCGGCGAAGCACACTGAATGGAATATGTGACTTTGATATTTTAGTTTGAAGACTTAACAGTATTTCTTCCTATTCTGCAACTCTGCACAGTACACAGAATGTGCTGCTAAACTGCGGCGACGCACACTGAATGGAATATGTGACTTTGATATTTTAGTTTGAAGACTTAACAGAATGTGCTCTAATCTGCAACTTTGCACACTAAACAGAATGTGCTCTAATCTGCAACTTTGCACACTAAACAGAATGTGCTCTAATCTGCAACTTTGCACACTAAACAGAATATTTTTTTTTTTTTTTTTTTTTGTTTTTTTCCCCCCACACAAAATAACCTGCTGCCCCCACACACAGTAGTCCTAAAAAGGACTTTTGGTTCTTTTTTTTTCACAATTTTGCTTTTTTTCTCCCTACACTGACTTTCCCTTCCTATCCTCATCTCTCCCTGGCTAAGACTGAGCCGAACTCGCTGGTCAGGTGCTATACAGCACCCGACCACGGGTTCTGGCCAGCCAATCAGTGTAATGCCAGCAGCCAACATGGCTGCTGGCATTACATCGATGTCAGAGCCTCCCTGCACGTTTATTGGCTGCGCAGCAGCCGCAAAACGTGCGGGGAGGAGACCCGAACATGGCGGGCGAGCACATGCGGTACTCGTACGAGTACCGCCATGTGCCGAGCAGAGCGATGCTCGAGCCGATCCGAGCATCGGCCGAGCATGCTCGCTCAACACTATTAGTGATGCCTTTTGTCCAGCAAAGAGAAGAAAAGCTTCCATATACCCTGATTATACCCTGTGGTGCTCTTGCAGAGTTTATAAAACTTAAAATCATATCTGGCTCGATGATTCAATAGGCAGCATTATTAAAAAAAAAAAAAAAGTCAGCAGTTTAAAGTCAGGTATGCAATCACCTGTGCGGTGACAAAGTATGGAAGAAAAAAAAAAAACACATTGGGCATTAAATGTGCACACATTGGAAGCAATGAAAAAGATATTGAATTTATGATTCAATTCCGTGCATTTGGTATTAACATGCGTTAAGGGATTCCACTTCATCTGCAAAAATCTGCATCTACAAAAAGTAATGCATGTTAAAAACCACAAACACTGGAACTGAAGAGTAAAAACGTTAAGAATAAAGCTAAATGACCAGCGGATGTACTGATACGGGAACATAAGCCCAATATCAATACATTCAAAGTACTGAAAAAAATGTATGTAATGTCAAAAAAATTAACCCTTTATGAGTGCCAGTAGGCTATGCAACACATTGCAGAGCATTGCATACCCCACCGACATTCATAGGGTTAATCTCCCTAAAGCTAACACCATCCCCCTGAAAATAAACTCTTCCCTGTAAGTCTGATGTCTAGCCGGGTCTTCAGTACCCTGCTCATCCACTATAAGTCTTCATCTGTAATATTCTGTCCTCTTCATCTGTGATATTCTTGCTTCATATATTTCTTCTTCTTCGTATTCAAAAATATTGTGCCTCAATGAAAAAAGAAACATAAGTTAAAATAATATATGGCCCTTAAGTTATTTGCCCAATGAATTTAAGTTGCCGCCACCACAGCTGCAGATGATAAATCTGAACAGGACTGGCTTTTTTACAGCCACTCTCTGTACAAAATGGTTCCTAAAATACCATGGGGGATGGGGAGTTACACATCTCCCAGCCAATCAGCTTACAGCAGGAGGGATGAAGAAACCCACTAGAAGCTTACTGCCTGGGAGGTGCATAATCCCACATTTTCGCCAGTTGAAATGAGACTGGCCATATAAAAGCCAGTCTCTGTTAAATTTCCCTCAATGTAGCTAAGGCAATGGTCCAAATAACTTCAGGGGCATATATTATTTTAACTTATGTTTCTTTTTTCATTGAGGCACAATATTTTTGAATACGAAGAAGAAGGAATATAAGCAGATGAACGATAAGAAGATGATAGATGACGAGGACAAGAAACAAGCTTACAGATGAAGACTTACAGTGGATGACAGGTGAGGGTTATTGCTATGGGGAATAGGCTAATGTTAGGGCTTGTATTGTTGTTTCACTTTATTGCTAATTACAGAGGTAGTGTAGGGTATGCTTTGGAGGGTGACTGTGTTTTGGAGCTCACGCTCATTATTTGACAGTGTTTTCTCATTCCCCAAGTTATTTAGGATGAGTTTTGGGAACAAAAAAAAAAATACAGCGAACGTTGGGCCACAACTCATGTTCTGTGGCCCAATGCATGTAATGGATCCTGTTGGTTGGACAATTGGATTCCTACAGTAACACTGTGTGTATACCATTCAGAATCCATTTTTGCCCTAACAATAGTTTTACCAGGGACAATTGAATCAAGCTCTAAGAGGGTCTGTATGGTGTGAACCACAGTCTTCCATTAAATTTAATGAGGGTTTTATTAATATTTTTCTTGGGATTGGGTGGGGTAAGTACTCCTGTCAACCTGGCCTGAAAGTGATCAGAATTTTATAAAGATTGTTATACTGGGGATTGTCCATGGGTGGGGACTGACTGTTAATACTGAAACACAAAGTGCAGCAGCATTTCATACATATACTTGGTGATGGTATTTTGGAAAATTAGGCTAGAACTCATGTTTTTTCTGCAGTATGCATGTATATTGCTATTCTTAAGTATCCCATTGCTCTAGTCAGTGCCCAGAATGTTCTGTGTTCCCAGATGTGGGTGAAATGCTGCATTACTGTCTTGCCTAGTAGTATGATGGATTACAGGCCAGATATTGGGCAGCATACAAATAGACTGGGAGGCTATTTACTCCAAACTGTAATCCATCAGAAACAGCTCCATATATTGAAGAGTTAATTAAACTGGATGAGCTGATGGTTTTAAATGACAACAGTTTGCAAAGTTTGGGGCTTTGCTATGGCATTTTATAATTTATAACACACTGGAGGAATGACTAGAATGTTTCCATAGATGCATAGCATTCAAAATAACTTAAAGTGGCACATTACCTGCACAGTTTAACCTATGGAGTGCCAGAGAGTTATCCTACATATTGCGAAGCAGAGCAATGGACAACCCTCTAGCACTCAAAGGGTTAAATTTAATGTATCCTTTTAAACTGTAGATGCCTTGGGGGTTTTGTCGACATTTCAGGGAGTCAAACATATTGAATAATGATTCTGGTAGAGTAGAGTGGTTAGTCTGTTTCAATTTAATGCTACAATTTGCAAAAAAATATTTGTGGGATATAAACACCCCAAGGCAGAAATCAGGATAAATGGCTCTATTATGTCAACTGCAATATACTAAAGGCACCTGGGTGTCAATAATTCCTGTGAATAAATGGCAACAAAAAAATGAAATGTAGAAATACAAGCAGATTGTTATGTTGGAAAGAAAAAGCTATTAGCAGTAGAATTAACAGCATAAATAAAGAGCTATGACTTCTACTGTACAGCCAAACAGGATGGAAATGGTAGAATGGCCACTGAGTTAATATGAACAAGGCTAGTTAAGTTGTTCACTTTTCAATATTGTATAGTAGATAGGATAAAATATGCAGTGTGTGCCTTATAGAAGTGTGCAACTCAGTGCAGAGCATTACATTGCACACCCCTGTGGTTTGCAATTGTTACTGGGATTAATCTGGATCTTTAGAAATAAGTTAGTAACATTGATAATAACAGATACCTTTAATGTCATGAATAGAGAAAAGTGAATCTTGCTGCATTAAAAACAAAATACTTTCCATCGAACAGGAGGTTTCTTGTGAAAAGTGCCAATGTTCTGGTTTTTTTCAGCTTATATTTTCCATTGCTTATGTATTGCATTGAAGTAAATGGAATAACTAAATTTTTGCCCAACACGGCATGTTTTCCTGAGGTGCTAGTAAAAAAGGGTGTCAGCATCCTGTAGATTGTCAGTCTGTGCTTGAGAGAGAAAAAAGCAAGTGGTGATTTTGATCACCTCTACCCAAATAAAAAATCTAAATGAGTTGTTTTTTGGATGTGTTAGATGGGTGTTGGGAACAGACAGTATCAGACTTTTTAAGGGTGTAGGTGACAAAAAGGGAGATTTAACCCACCACAAAATTGTTAGAGTGAGTGACAAGCAGCCAGCCATCCTGAGACTGAGTGACACAATGAAATTGACAGATACCAGAAATTGCAGCTGTGCTTGGGATTACAGGAGGCAAATATAGTGAAGCTGATACCTTTATTGGCTAAATAAGCAGATTTAGGGTGCAACTTTCAAGACCTCTTGCTTGGGATTAGGCATAATTTGTGTCTCTGCTTGTAAAAGCAAACTCTAAGCAGCTATACTCATCATCTGTATTGCTGACTTATCAGCACCACAGGTAAAGAATGTCCTAAATCCCAGCTAGGAGTTTATTTGCTCCTGCCAAATAGAGCCTACCGCTGACACTATTGTAACGTCAAGATCTTCTAGTTGTAGTAGCAGTCTGTCAGGAATATCCCAGCCTATGAAATCTCCTGTCTGGAGATGCTTAAGCTACAACCTAAAAGCTATACATGTTACTATTAGTTGTCTATGTAAAAAACATGCAAAAAATATATATAATGTTGGTGCTTAAAATACTAGAGCTGAGTGAATGGGGTAGATCAACTTCCCAACATCACAATAAATAATTACTAGTAAATAATAATAAATACAGAGATTATTGTATAGATAACCTAATCTGGAACTTGCCTAGCACCCCAAAAACTGGAGAAAATTAGGTTACTCACAAAGAATTGCCTCAGATCCAACAGATGACAAGCATGAAGCAACAAAATTGGGAATAGGGAATAGAAAGCACGAAAAGACCCTCTAAGTGTAGTATAGTGGAAAAGAACTGGATAAAAAGCTTAATTTAATTACGATAGACAATAACACTGATAAAAGACGAGTCAGAATAAATAAAAATACAATATCTAAAAATATGTTACTACTGACCCCAAATTAATAACTCAAGATGAAGCAAAAAAATAACAGTTTTATTCAGCAGCAGATCAAATAATGTAAACTATATTGAAAAGAAAAAGAAAGTGGTGTCTGATTTTAAACATATATCCCTAGTTATCATCAGATGTAGTAAAACCCAGTGACCCAGAGATCAGTTCAGTTTCTTATAATACCACCGAACCTCAGTAGGAGTATTGTGAGCACATAAAAACAAGTGTAATCTTTATTAAAGTCATGATTAAAAAACACATACTGACAAACAGACCCCTGTCTTATACAAGTGAAACCAAAATGGTGTAGGTGAACACAAATTAAAAATGAGCAGATTTGCTCATATGAACAGTTGGGTAAGTATGTGACTGTGGAGTTAGTAGTTCAGCAATAACTAAATATTTGTATTTGCTAATATAAAAATCAGTATCTAGTAGCTGACTAGTAATACAATTCATAGTTTGATTGGCTTATTAGATGCAAAATTGCTTCAATGTAGCTGATCTAATCAGATAAAGTAATTGTAACTGTATGCATAGAATTAGAGCGCTGATCAAAGCTGTAACTTGTAGCTTAATGTAGCAGTTGCCGACAGCCTATCAGAGTTCTCTCATCCCCTGTTCAAATGCCAAAACAAGAGCGCTATAGCTAGTGTATATAGTGGTATCAGTATACGTAGTAGCTATCAAGTACCCTGATAGATTAAGATATGTATATGAAAGTATTACATCTCAGATATTTAACAATGTAATCGAGACTGCCTCTTTGTGCTTGAAGATACTTTTAGTTCATTGATTTCTTGCTAATGTGACTGCTAGGAGCAATGATCTATCCCTTACTTCTTCCATGCACTATATACTTCTAGCTCTGTTTACTTGTAATCATGAGGGCAACAATTTCAGCTGTCTGTCCCTTGCTTGTTCTATACACTAAGAGGCTCAATTTCAATTTGAAAATAAACTACAGCTACACCTATCTTGTTTCATTACTAACTTCAACACAATATTGTTTTCCTCCCCAATATGCTCATAGCCCAATGCGTTTCACTGTTTGACCCAACAGCTTTATCAGGGGTAAAGTTACCAGATGTGTGTGGGCTCACAATTGATATTCCTTTCATCCTGGGTGTATACTAAGTGATGTAGTTCTACGTTACAGTGTTATCCAGGTGGGTGTCAATCACTATTGATGAAGTGATACTAGCAATGGCACAAATAGTAATTTAGTATCACATTATGTGAAAGTGTGAATCCAAAATTGATAAATGGACTTCATATTTTAGGCACAAGTGTCAAACCAATGGATGGTAGATTGATATCAGTATACCATTAATGTAGTGTTACATGACTGAATAGTGGATTTTAAAAGGGATGTCACTAAATTGTCACATAGTGTTACATATCAATGATGTTTATAAACAGGTCATGTACATTAAGACAATCCCTCAAATGCACAAAAGAAAATAATTGGATTTAATTGAAACCAATAGTACTTCCTGAATAAATATGGTTATAAAGTTTATATATCATGATGTTAAAATAGATCTTAGCCTGATATGTTTAAATGCTATAGAACAAAATCTTGAATAGCAAACTATAGGAATATCTTACACTAGGTATATCATTATTTATTACTGTCATTAAGTTTTAATAATGAAAAACTAATATTAAATATTTCAAATGCCCATGAAATTAAACAAAGTATCATTGTTAGTCATCATATGGCACATTAATGAGTAATAATAAAGAAATCTCAAATGATATGCATTTAAATTAGAAACGTTATTTGAACTGATAACTTAAAGATAACAATGTCTTGCAGAAACAACTTCCCTGATTTAGAAAGTGAATCATGCAATGAAATTAAGGTCACCAATAGAATATAATGATGCATATATATCAAATAAGCTTGGCTGAACTGACTCCATTTACTTTAACATGATTTAGAAGAGACCACAGTCCTTTACACCGAGAGGGAATACATTGCCTATATCATATTTTAAAATATGTTATGCTTTTGTGAAATATAAAATCTAGTCATTAATAAAAGTTGTGAATGTGAATCCTTTCAATCCTAGAGGTGATTTTTTCTTCAGAGTGTAAATCCATCTAGCCTCAGTTTTCAGAAGCTTGGCATTAACCCTTTCAGTGCCAAAGGGGTACAGAAAGCGTAATGTGTTCCATACCCCTCTGGCACAGAAAAGGTTAATATCACTCTTTCGTTGGCTAGGATGAATTTTCTGGATGCTCTTGAATTTGAGATAGGAGACATTCCTGTCATGTTTATCATTTACATATCAGGCAATGGGTCTGTCTCTTCTGTGGAGGATGTTTCCCACATGATCTAGAATTCTATGTCCCACATTAGCAAGTCATAAGATAGACAATTGCTGTTCTTTTGCAGTTAATATATTGTTCTATCTTATATGATTTTTGCGTGATGGTATTTATACATTTTTTAGAATGTTCCATGAACTTTCAGGAGGAATAGTCACCACATTTGTGAAACACTTTCACATCAGATCTCAGCCACATTGCTTACGTACGACATGTAAAATGGCTATTGACTAGAAGGTCTCTAAAGTTCCTATTTCTCCTAAATGTAATTTTGGGGGCCTTACCCACTATCTTGTGTATGTCTAGATCTTCTGTAAGTATATTCCAATGCTGGCACAGAATATTTCTGATAGCTATGTGTTCTTGACAGTATGTGGCAATTAATCGTATGGTTTTCTCTTCCTTATGAGCCACCAATTTTTTGAATGATGATGTAAGAAAGCGTCTCTGCCTGACATAAGTACCCTCTGATAAGCTTGCTTTAGGTCCTTCTTGCTGTAGCCCGTATTTTTAAATCTCTAGCGTAATTCAGATGCTTGTCTTTTGAAATCCTTCATGTTGCTACAATTACGCCTCAATCTCAGCTATTGGCCAGTTTGCATTCCATCTTTTCGTGCTCTGGATAACCACTATCTGCTCTTAATAGACTGTTTATGGCAGTTTCTTTTCTGAATAGAGTGATTTCAAGTTGGTTAGTAACTCCCCTTCTAACCTTTATGTCCAGAAAAGATACCTCATTTTGGTCCAACAACGTTGTTACTTTGAGATTGATGTCATTATTGTTAAGGGCCTTGACAAAGTCATTAAATTAATTGGAGTTGCCAGTCCAGATAAGAATAATGTCATCTATAAAACGCAAAGAAAACAGAGTGGTACCAGTTCATTATAGAAGTATAAAAATCAACTCTATGTATCTCACCAGTTTTCTTCTGAGTCTCGACAGGTGCACAAGACTTCCAAGATGTCTTTTCCACACCAAGTAACAGAAAAAAAAAAGGAAACGCAGTCTTGATGACTCTCATCAAGATGACAATACTTTTTTAGTCAAATGGAATGAAGTTCTCACACAATGTTCTCTTACTCTTATGAGTTTAAAAATTGAATACAAACAGGGCCTATTGTCAACAGTTCAGGAAGAAATTAGAGAAATACGAGGCACCTTATCAACAGAGAAGAAGGGATCGCATTATGCTAAATTACATGCCAGGCTTCAAAAGAATGTTGAAAAATTTGAGACAAGTATTATGGAAATAAAACAATGAAAGTTTATCCAATGATAAACAGGCTTATGAGACTGGTAAAATCATCTTTTACTCCTAAAAAATTCTCATTTTCGAATACGGACATTACATATACAGATACTGAAGTGCCTTCAGATATATCCACCTCAGAAGATAATCGTACTGCTGGAGCAGAGAATGTCTTCAGTGACAAGGCTAAAAAAAAACGAACGATCAAAAGAGAAAATAAAACAGAAATACAGGAGACAACGTCAAACACAAAGAAACATATACAAAGAGGAGGAAGAATCAGTATTGTCGAGAGGGTTGGGTTTTGCTCCTACTGCACACATCAACCTCTTCAACACTCTGGTTGATGTCAGCCATTTTGTCCGCAATTTAGTGCTAAGGAAACACTTTTCTAACAGTGATCCAAATATGTAAGTTCAACAGAATATTGATGCAGTCTCTGATCAAAAGAATGGCGTGAGCCCCATTGTAGAATTAAGGGTTATGATTACTGGTCATTCATTTCAAGAACAATGTGATATATTGGACAATGATACACTAGTGATACAAGATAATAAGTCTATATCATCCTGTAAGGAAATCTCAGAATACAAATTTCTACCCTGTTAATTCTAGAAGAAATGTTTTTGATGTATTTCAAGATATAGTTGAACGTGATCTTATGAAATTATCTAAGGGTGTTCAGGATAGACAAGTTAGGCATAATCTAACTGTAAAACAAAGGAAAACTCTAGATGATCTCTCTATATATTGAAAATTTACCTCAACCAGTCATCCCAGTGAAATGGTCTTTCTGGACTTGTGCATTAGCTCTTCAACATCTACGGGTGAAATCCATACAAAAATATATAGAAAATCTACCTCCACTAAAGCTGTACTTAGAGCCGACTCTTGTCACCTCCGTCACACTATTAGAGGCATACTGGTGGGCCAGTTCCTCCATTTATGGAGAACGTGTTTCACTGATGCACTCTCCGATGAGGCGAGTGTAGAACTCAGTGAGAGATTTTTGGCACGGGGTTATTCCCGATGGATTTTGGATAGGGCAGTTTCTATTTCTAAAAATACCACCAGAAAAGAATCACTGCTTGATAAGTCCAGGGATATAAAAAAAATAAATCAACCAGATTGGGTATTGATGGAGGCAGTGTTGTATTTTCAACCAATTATATATGTGATTACACAAAAATAGTCCAGGTTGTTAAAAAACATCTTCTTGTACTTATGGCAAACAGACAGTTACAACCCATTTTGGAGGTGAGGGGCTGTGTGTTTGTTTTGAGAAGGGTACCTACTTTGGCCCAGAGATTATAATGCATTGTACATCTCAATGATAAATTGAGAAAGAAAAACACTTGGTTAAATGTAGGGGGGTCATGTAAGTGCAATCATGGCAGGAGCAACTGTTGCAAATGGATTACTCATTCTAAACAATTTTCTCTGCAGTAAGAGGTGTAAAATTTGATATAAAACAATATGTTAACTGTGGCACAGGAAATGTTATATACTTAGTGACATGTAATGTATGTAATATACAATATGTCTGCAAAATGAGAAGTTGCCTCAGAGAATGTATTAGAGAACATAAAAGTAATATTAACTGCAGGGATTATAAAACAGGGGTAGCCACTTTTGTACAGTACGTGATGGGCGTTTGGATAGTTTTTCAGTCCAGGGTATAGAAAGAGTTAATGCCCCTTTGAGAGGTGGGGAGTTGCCATCAAGACTACGGATGGGCAAAAATTTTTGCCTCAAACTGAAATCGGCGAATAATTGCACTTTCGGCTTGACAAATAATTTCCCATGAAAAGTGCCGTTTTTCCACTTTTTACCGCCTTTTCCACCCATTGAAATTTTTCTACAGCAATGTTAAAGGCTGTCAGGCTTTCACAGCTTGCTATTTTGTGTTTGTGAGAAAAGAGAATAGTATGTTTGTTGAGCTAGAGAAGACAGAGAGGGGAATTGAAGTTTAGTTTAGGGAATCTTTTAGGTAGGACATTTGTTCTGTTAGGAGAGTCAGTGGGGCACTCTGGGGAGAAGGAGGTTGACCCCAAATACTCAAAAATTCCATGTGACTGACTGGCAAGACACAGGCAGCTAGGGATCTATTTGCTTGCTGATCTTGCTGTCATTGTCTCTGTGCTGAATGGGTAAGTCTGGGGAAAGACATTGTTGATTTTGTTTTTCAGTTAGAATTTTTTTTTGGACACGCTGTGATAAGACAACAGGGTAGAAAACTTAAAAAAAAATATATAAAAATATTAAAAATAAAGAAAAAAAATAAAAAAGAATAAAGAACTAAATATATTAGGTGACAGTGACAGACAGCTGACTGGGCTTAGGCAAGGCATCATACAGCTCCATCAGTTGTGTTGTGTACCGTACAGTAGAAAAACAAGTAATGTCCTGCAAACGCACAAGGGGAAGGGGGAGGGGGAGGGGTGGAGCAATGCAGGGACATGAGAGTAAAGCAGTAGTTCAAAAACTGACTGCAGCAATGGCTGTTGATGTGTGTGCAATCAGTGCAGAAGATGATCCCTCTACTCCAAGGGAGGATGCAGTTTGTCAAGGCCCCAGCAAAATAATAGTTCCAGCACCACCAGTGCCAGTAGAAATAAAGAAGCATATAAGAAGAACACTGTGGTGTTTGGTTAAGAACACAAGGAATACTTCACTTGATGACTGTGTGCACTCTCATTTTTTTCTTTTGCATGGAGTTCATTTTCTGTGAATTATGTGAAGATACTTTAAGCTTCTTTATAGTACTAATAGTAAACCTGTATAGGTATTACTTATCTCCTGTCAAGTAATGCACTGGGGATATTTTCATCATCCAAGGGGGTTAAAGAGGCCTGTTATTACTTTTATACTTTGCTAAGGGCTCAACCATCCTTGACCCATTGGGTGCAAGAGATCTCTAGTAGGCAAGAGGTTAAGTAAACATTTTCTACATACATTTTTTATTAGTTAAATATATTCATTTTCATAAATAAAATAAAAAATGTTCTTTTAATAGGTTAGACCTAAAATTATGATAAAGAAAACCAATTGTAATTTCAAGAGAACAGCTATGTTCCTAACTGAAAAAACAATACTACCATGCATTCTTTGCATGCAATATTAGCTTCTACTGTATTCTACATGATTTAATATGTAGTAATGCTAAAGTCACCAATCCAAAGACAATACTGTGTTTATGTATCAATAAAACTGCCAGGTCTAAGCAGATGTCTAAGCACTTTCTGTCAAATATATCAAAGTGCAACCTGCTCAGCAGTTTTTAGTCAATGCATACAGAAGAAGCATTTTACTATCACAGCAAAAGCATTTTGTTGAAGAAAAACTCTCACTCAGCTTACAAATGTTTTATAGTCATGTACAGGTAGTCTACCCAGGCCTGGAAGTATATTTATCTTGTCCTGTCTGTTTATGTAAGTCTACCAATAATGCACAATCACCTAAATTTGTAGGTAGTCAGTCCTCTAAAAATTATTATTCATAGGCATAAGCAGGAAATCTGAAGTCCTCTAGGTGTTGAGAAATGCAATTCCTATCATCCCTCACTAACCAACGACTGTCTGGGAATTGTAGTCTAGGACAGCTGGAGGGCCTCATGTTGCCCATCAGTTTTTATGGTCTAGATGTTAAAGTTGCAATATACTTGATAAGTGAAAGTGTAAAAGCTAAAAGAAAGGTGGCATTCTATTAGAGAGTTTCTCAACCATGGCCATCAAGTACACTTACTGCACAGTTTTGAGGATATTCCTGCTTGAGAACCAGTGTAAAAAGAGTGGATCATTCAGTATGATTTGACCATCTGTACTCAAACAGGGAACTCCTAAAAACCTGCTCTGCTAGGTGTACCTGAGGACCATGGGTCAGAAATCCTGTTCTAGTCTATATTGTGAATGACAAGCAGCATCAGTGAGTGACTGAATACCCATGAGTAACTTAAACTACAAATATCTTCATATACTTTCCCATGTAGTGAATTATACTGATGCCATCCTTATAAATAAATATGTTTCTACTTTTCATGATATATGTGTATATTTGAGGTTATTTTTCCAAAAATAAGAGAGAGGACAGTATTGTGCAAACATGCAAATTCCTCTTAATGCTTTGTTTTCTAGATACATGTCCAATACCCTGAGAAACAAAGGTACAATGGTTAAAAGATTATGTTTTTTATTTCAAAATATCAGGATCACTCTGCATTAACCTTACTTCAGTTAGTCAGGGAACAGGTCTCCAATCACAGACATGTCAAACTTAGTTTTAGCTTAGGGCCTCATTCACAAACCTTCAACCACTACAAGTTACCATACAAACTGTTTGCAACATAAAAATGACAAATATTGCAAAATAAAAGCCAATGACTTTAAAAGTATTGTATGTTCTTGAGAGAAAAAATAAAAATATAAATGGAAGAATAATAAAAAACATAGGGTTCAATTCAACTGGGTCTGATGGCAAAAAAAAAACTGATGAAGGCAGTCTGAAGCATAGTAAGACATCGAATTAGCCATCTTATGAACAGCTAACGACAGTTTTAAAATCACAATGGATACTAATATTACGTCCATTGAGAACTATGTAACAGCTATCCCCAGAGCCATTCAGTTGTGTACAATAGTGCCAACAGACGATAAATTGATATGTATGAAAATCTGCACCCAGTTTCCCTGCCATACAGCAAACAATGGACAAAAAACTCACTGTTACACAAAATAAAGCAGTGAAACAACAGCTCACACAACACACAGCACAAAATTAACCTCTGCAAAGCCAAGCAAACATACCAACAATGCCCATGCCCTAAAACAAATCCCTGACAAACAACAAAACCTAGCAACCTCTAGGGACTAGGGCATGGCAAAGCACCCCAACACAAGTCACAACAAAATACCCAAGAACAACACAGGTTAACACATAAAAACAGATATGTACATACAACACAAGATGCACACCTGTCAATCCCCAAGCTTGCCTGTGCAACATCACTAGCCAATGGAAACCCAAGATGTATTTAACAATGCACACATGCACCTGACAGGTACACAGCAATTGCAACAGATCAGACAAACAACACCAGCAAACAGTGGCCTTGACAATACCCATGTTCTCATTGGTCCCGCCATACATTATGACCACCCATGTACAACACCACACAACTGTCTTAAAGGCACATCTCAAGATATGGCGTGTTAACAGTGAGACCACTCAGAGAGGGACAGAGAGTGACATTATGATCAGTATGTTTTCTTATCTATTCCTGAGAAGACGATGGAGATGATGATGTGCAAGGACTAGGATTCCCCAGGAACCCCCAAGCACAACTGTTGAACCCCTTCCATCTGTTGTTATTGCTGATGCTCTGGCTGGTGAGCCAGGCAGAAGACTATGTCCAGAACAGGCAGCAGAACCTCAGCTGCTGCAACCAGATCTCCAACACCTCCCACAGCTCCCAGAGCTGCCACAGGGACCTGTGGAGCAGCACAGGGATGATAGATGACCTGTAAGACCCAGGATATTCTGTACCAGGATCACACTATTTGGAATGACGGAGTCTGAAGTGAGAGACTGATACAGATTGACATTGCACAGCATCATCAATCTATATGAGGTGGTCAGAGATGACGTTGACCCAATATATAGTGTAACGGAAGCTGAGAAGGGACCGCATCACCTTCCGCCGTCGTTCCTGGCTCTCCTTCTTGACGCAGATAAGCGCAGTCGGATGCACCAGTTGAAGTATGAACGGTCACTGGAAACAGCCGCAGGATCGCTGGAAGCAGGGAAGAGTCCACGTCGCCGCCTGACAGTCCACGAAGTTAGGACGCAGGAAACTGGCAGCAGGCGGTCAGCGATTCAGGATACTTGGCGCAGATGGGTATCAGAGTGGATACTTTAGACCATAAGCAATACAAGACTCCAGGACTCCTTGTTCACTCCAAAACAGAACTCACTTTATTGGCAAAGACCACAGATATTTATACAGAAATCTTGCATTGCCTCTTATGGGGAAACCAGGTACAATAGGCTTAATCCAATCATTTCACAGTAGACAAAAGGGCAACAGACGATGGCCCAACAAACACAATAACTCAGACATGATTGCATTTCAGATACAAAAAAGGTTGATGGACAAAGACTTGAGGTTTTGAACTAATTACCACACTGCAGGGGTTCTGACTGCATTTCACAATGGTTAAGTTAACACCCAGCAGGAGGTCTGGCTACAGTACACATAGTCAGTGCCTTGAGGAACTACAATACATATTGAAAGTAAATATGTTCAAACTCAAATGATTAACCCTTTGCAGGTCAGAAGAGTTTGCAGCACCCAAGCCTTGAATTGTTCTTTCCTCTGGTACAGCTGCCTATCCACATAAGGCTAGCCAAAGTCTCTTAGTCCAGGATAAGGGCTTGAGAGATCGTATGCCAGGGCACAAAGGAGTGTCCAATATCCATAATCCTTGGGCCCAGGGGTGAATAAATGCCATGCCCAGACAAGAGCTCCCAGTAACGGGTAGGATCCGTTACATTTCTCCCCCTTTTTTGTACCAAGCCAGCGGTTGCAATAGGAAATGCTGGCTTGGCGATGTAAGAGAGCATTGCTGCTGTGAGCCCCTTGTCCGGGCCTGGTAATAGAAACAAGTCCTTTGTCCTGAACCAGGGGTACAGTCTTGGTTCTTAATCCTGGGCCAGGGATATTGGTGCCTGCTGGCCCTGGCAATCACCAAATTGGGGGCCTCTCCTGGGCTATGCTCCACTCAGAGCTGGAGTCCAATGTTGGGGTTAGACCCTCCTGGGTCTGGGGCCAGGGGCTCAGGGTCCAGAGCCAGTACATACGGTGGATCTCCCTGGGGCAATTGTGTCTCTGGATCCTCAGGGACCTGGGAATCAAAGTGTGGGGAGAGGGGCACATCTCCCCCTTTTAGTTGGGCAAGTGCCCCAGAGGGACAGGAGAGGATGTTTGTCCCACTCCCCTGTGCTGGGGCAACGTTCTGGGGCACATTCCAACCCCCCATGCAGAACTCAGGGAATTCAGGGGGCACAATCGTTGGGCTGGGGATGAGGACTGTTGTCCCATTCATCCCAGCCAGAGTTTCACAGGGCCTGGTGCGCTCGCTCCCACGCCCCACGCCAGGGGTTACAAGGGTGCTGATGGGGAACGCATTCCCACCCATCAGTTCACAGTTCAAATCCACAGGAGGAAATGGGGTCTTGGGGCAACATCCAGGGTCTTCCGGGGCAGTAGCAGCACTGCAGTGAGGCAGTGTGTTGGACCCTTCTTCTTTCTGGCCCCTCACATCAGGGCCATCTCTTCTCTTGGGGAGGAGGGCACTCTCAATCCTTCTAGCCATCTTATCCATGTACCTGGAGAATACATTCTTCCCCTTCTCCAGGGCAACAGCAACAGGGGACGGACTGGGGCTGCTGGTGGGGACCTGCATCTCCTTCACCACAGCAGGGGTTTCCCAGACCCTGGTGAGCTCGCTCCCACTCACCAGGTCAGGGTTTACAGGGGGGCTGATGGGGCACTCTTCTCCACCCATCAGTTCACACAACATATCCTCAGGAGGGCCAGCAGCACTGCTCTCTTCCAGTCCGCTGGGGTCCTCCTCTTGTAGGCCATCACTTTCCAGGGCCTTCTCTGCCTTGAGGGAGACCGCAGTCCCATCCCTCAAGGCGGCATCCTCTGTGGCCCTGGAGAGCACATACCGCTCCACTTCCAGGGCGTTTTCCAACCCCACAGGGGGCATCATCTTGGGGCTGCTGGTGAGCTCTTCCACACTCACTACAGCAGGAGGGTCATAGGGACTGATGGGCTCTCTCCCACCCATCAGCTGGGACATACAATCGCTGCTGGTGGGGACCTGCATCTCATCCACCGCAGCTGGAAAGACAGGGGAAGGGGCAACATGCCTATCAGGGGAGACGTCTGTCCCATCCCCTGATGCCGAGGCATTTTCTTCACTGAGGAGGAACGCATTCCCACTCCTCAGCTCAGGGAAAATACAGTTCAGGGGCAAAGGGGTATCAGGAAGGACGATTTTCCCACTTCCTGATGCAGGGGCAACAACAGGGGCACTGGTGAGGAACGAATTCCCACTCACCAGTGTGGAGTGAACAGGGGAAACTCCATCCAGGTCCTCAGCTTCACTGAGGCCCTCCTCAGATGAGTGACCCCCCCAGTTTTCTTCTTCCTCTAGGGCCTCCCGAATTTCTTGCACTAATTTGGCATACATGTATTCCACCTCACACTCCCAACTGACTGTGTCGCTCAAGTCCTCTTGCAAGCTCATGGGGACGTACCCCCCTAGCATATCTTCTCGTTTGGCCAAAAGCTCCAAGAAACGGTCGTTTTCTGGACTGCCAAAGTTCGAATCCCACAGATAAGCATCCCATACCAGCCCTTGGATCTTACATCGCAAGCGGGCCGGGGAGAAGGTTACTGGGAGCACGGGGCCATACTCTTGTTCAATGTGATTTACCAGCATCCAGTAGGCATCTTGCATCCGTAGCTCCTCTGTGATGCAACCACCCAGTTCTGGAATAAAGTCATTTACAATATCGCCCAGCCAGAAACTCCACTGAGACCGGATTAATTCAAAGCGATCCTCATATGACCCAAAAGCATCCTCCATATCTCACTTGATGCAACCGATGAATGAAGGAGAAATCCCACCGCTATGCCACCAATGTAACGGAAGCTGAGAAGGGACCGCATCACCTTCCGCCGTCGTTCCTGGGTCTCTCCTTCTCGACGCAGATAAGCGCAGTCGGATGCACCAGTTGAAGTATGAACGGTCACTGGAAACAGCCGCAGGATCGCTGGAAGCAGGGAAGAGTCCACGTCGCCGCCTGACAGTCCACGAAGTTAGGACGCAGGAAACTGGCAGCAGGCGGTCAGCGATTCAGGATACTTGGCGCAGATGGGTATCAGAGTGGATACTTTAGACCATAAGCAATACAAGACTCCAGGACTCCTTGTTCACTCCAAAACAGAACTCACTTTATTGGCAAAGACCACAGATATTTATACAGAAATCTTGCATTGCCTCTTATGGGGAAACCAGGTACAATAGGCTTAATCCAATCATTTCACAGTAGACAAAAGGGCAACAGACGATGGCCCAACAAACACAATAACTCAGACATGATTGCATTTCAGATACAAAAAAGGTTGATGGACAAAGACTTGAGGTTTTGAACTAATTACCACACTGCAGGGGTTCTGACTGCATTTCACAATGGTTAAGTTAACACCCAGCAGGAGGTCTGGCTACAGTACACATAGTCAGTGCCTTGAGGAACTACAATACATATTGAAAGTAAATATGTTCAAACTCAAATGATTAACCCTTTGCAGGTCAGAAGAGTTTGCAGCACCCAAGCCTTGAATTGTTCTTTCCTCTGGTACAGCTGCCTATCCACATAAGGCTAGCCAAAGTCTCTTAGTCCAGGATAAGGGCTTGAGAGATCGTATGCCAGGGCACAAAGGAGTGTCCAATATCCATAATCCTTGGGCCCAGGGGTGAATAAATGCCATGCCCAGACAAGAGCTCCCAGTAACGGGTAGGATCCGTTACATATAGCACCAGCCGTGCCCTGCCTGGCCTACAGAAGCTGTTGTGTGTTACCATCATTTCATGGCTAGTGGATCATTTCAATCCACAGAAGGGTATGCATCTGGCATGTCTCAGGCAACATGTTCAAGGGCAATGTCCCAGGTCCTGGCAGCCTTCAAGAGGAAGACAAGGAGGATCATCCACTTCCTCCACAGACATAGAGTGGACACTTGTAAAGCAGGAGTTTTACACAAGGGGAGGCATACCCCGAGTCACAGGTGCCATAGACTGTAAACATGTGTGCATCAGAGCACCAACTCAATAAATGTACAGATGGTCTGTCACTCAAGAACATTTCTTATTGCTTTAACACATGACATGTGGAAGTGGTGGGGGTGGTATGCGTAGGCACTCTATGACCCTTGTCATCTCCATAAACAAACTTGGAGTCATACTGCAGCAGTAGTAAAAAATGTTGGCACACACTCTGACACATCAACATCACTTCTATTATGTACCCTGAGCCCCATGAACATTCATTTAGGAGTATTTCTGCTGCTGCTAGTTGTGGCACCAGTGGCCTGTTAATAGTGTATCTCCCAGTCAGACCTGTGGTTTTGCTTCAGGTGGGATCTCATTTAGGAATTGGCTAGGTGTGAACCTGCTTTCCCCCTGCTCACGTGCTTTTTGCACACACAACAGATAACAACATGCTTAGCTTTTGGATCGTGAGTGAATTATCCTCATATTTGTCACGATTTTTTAAGACACTCAGACCATTGGGTGAATAAGAACACAGTTTTATTAAAATAAGATAAGGCAATAACACGCCCTCTAGTGGTGGTAAATATACACAGTGGTAATGTATAGATACAATGGTAAATGCACAAATAACTTATAAGTACAATTACACAGTAATAGAATAGCGTATACCCCTCAGGGTTTAAGTCCTTGATAACAGTCTCAGATGTGGATGTTTGAAACGCCCAAGGTGTTATAAGGCTGTGCTGGAGACCAAGACTATCACCGGCTAGATACTGGACTGCCTCGCCACGGTGTTCAGTAAGAAGCACAAGAGTCCACGTAGCCCCCTCGGGCGTACCTATTGGAACTGCTTCAACTAGTGCAAGTGCAAAAGCCCCCACGGGCGTGATTGGAACCGGCCTTCAATGCGAGAACTGCCAAGCCTCCTCAGACTTAACCGGACAACGGGATAGCCCACGCTAGAGCCGACAGCCCCCATGGGCGTGATTACCGGAATACGAATGCTGATGCCTGTGCCTGCCACCACTCGGTAAAGCGGAATCGCTAAATGATCAAGAGGGAGAGTCTCAGGCGCCCAACCGGCCCAAACGGATGTAAACACTCTGCAAGGATGTGTGGAGCTGCCGACTAAGAGCGGCCAGCTCAGCAGTAGTATTCACCGAGAAAGAGACTCTTACAGGAGTAGTTATAGAGTGGAACCCAGCGGCACTGCTAGGGTTAATTAGCACATTTACTCGAGGCTTTTCAGCGGTATAGCAAGGCTCTGCAGTCTGAGGGAGGCGCGTATACGCACAACTCTGCAAAGGAAAATGCACTGCACTGATCGGAGTACACCAGGCAAGGCAGTCACACCAAAAGCTGGAACAGCAGATAGAAATGTCGCGGCGGCGGTGACAACTGGAACACAGGTCACTGTAGAAAGCAGGAGTCGTTCTTCGGAGCGGGAAGTCAACCAGGCCGGGTCGGAGCACGTAGAAGGCAGTCATACAAGCCGGGTCATACACAAGCAGGAACGTCAGCCAAACCGGGTCAGGATCCAAAGGAGGTAGTCAGACGGGCCGGGTCATACACGAGCAGGAACACAGGAGAATAGTCAAGACAAGACAAGTCGGTACACAGGAATCCGGAACACAGGAACACAGCAACAGTAACTGGCACAGAAACACCATGAAAGGGCGCCTGATAGTTGTGCTAGCCAGGTATAAAAAGGTCACCAGGGGGCGGGCCAAACCAACACAGCAAATCAGTATCTGTCATAGATGAGACTGACAGGAATCACAGGCACTGTGATAATATTGTAGACTTCATGGACTGTGGTTCCTGAAGGGATACTACTACTCCTGGGGCTAGATGTTGATTTAGTTCTGCTACTACTACTACTATTGCTAATTGGTGTCAAAGGTGCTGCTTGTTCAGAGTCAGAGTTTCCAATTGTTTTATCAAAAGTCTATAAACAAGCACAGTGCTCCTTTTCAGTGGTGGCAAATGAAGCCTTGCCTTTCAGTTAACTTTCTGGCCATGTCATAATCTTTCTCACTCTCAGCTTCATCTGTATCTGAAGAAGACTGTAAACTTTCCAGCAGGGACCTCATTTTCAGTGTTTCACTTTTCAAAACACTTGTAAGCCTTTTCTAAACCCTTAAATTGTAAGGGTCTGCGTAAACATGTGGCGCTATATGAAGAAACATATTAATTTATTCAAGAAGACTAGGAGGCTGGAGGGATATATTCTAGATCTATATCATCATCATCAGTCATCATTAGGTCATCTTCAGCATTGCCCACATCTTCTGGCCCACTACATTTATATTCCTCTAAGCTTTTGGAGTTCTCAAACAATTTCTTTTTACTTTTACTTTCACAAAGTTTGCTGCTACTTTCAGGACAAATGTTTTGGTGCTTGTTTGTCTCACTGTCAGAGCTTCTAAACCTTCTGCCATTATGCCACCCTTAACACTAGAATGCGACTTATTGACATCTTTAGTGTTTTTTTCATTTTTTTATAGTAATGGCTCTGATGGTAGCAGAGCCTTTGGTGGGACCTTCAAAGACTGCATTCTCCCCAGGAGGAGAGGGATCATTTATTGCACACGCTGCAGCAATCATGACTGCAGTCAGTTTTTGAATTTCTACTTAACTCGCATATCTCTGCACTGTTCTGGCTCCTTTCCCCCCCTCTCGCTGCCCTTGTGTGTTTGCTGGACAATACTCAGCTATAGTGTGTGTTTCTACTGTAAAATACTGATGGAGTGTGATGTTTTTCCTTGGCCCTCAACAAAATGCTCAATCTTGCCTGGTTTCAATCAAACAAGCTCAGGTCAGGGTCCCAGTCTGTCGTCACTTTATTTTTTACACACCCATATATATATGTAAAAAAACACCTGTTTAACAACAATTTATTTTCCCAGATTCTCCCAACAAAGAGCATCCCCAGACACATCTAATACAGAGATGCTAACAGTAAGATCAGCAAGGAATTTTATACCGCAGCTGCCTGTGTCTTTCAAATCAAATCAGTCAAACAGAATGTTTGGGATTTATGGGGTCAACCTCCTTTGCTCCTTTTTCACTCACACCCCTAGACATGTCTAACACAGAGATAATAACAGTAAAACCAGCAAGGAATATTGACCACAGCTACATGTGTCTTCCAAATCAGTCATATAGAATTTTAGGTTATTTGGGGTCAAACTCCTTTCTCCCTTCCTGTCCCCCAGAGTAACTCCTAATACAGAGAATAAATGCCCTGCTTACAAGACTCCCTAAAATAAGCTTAAAGGGTTAATAATGTCCGCTTAAAAGTTGCTGCTATATTGTAGATTTAAAAAAAATAAAGTATCTTGAGCAAGTCTCATCTCTCAAACCTTTTTGGTTTGAGAGATATTCACAGCTTAAGTCCTCCACTTCCTCCCTTTGCACTGACATCATCACTCTACTGACAGCAGGAGATCCCAGTCCTGGGACCATTTTTAGTTAAAAATAAATATTTCATTGGAATGTTCTATGCTGGTTTGCAAGCACGTTCCAACTAGTTCTTTTTAAATATCGCTATTTCGGCTCTGCAGAATCGCCACCTCGAGTCGGACAACACGTATATCCTTCTTTCAGCTTTACAGATGACATCAGGGAAAGGGGGGGACTTTAGCTGCGAATATATCTCATACCATAAAGGTTTGAGAGATGGGACTTGCTCAAGATACTTTATTACTTTTTAATCTACAATATAGCAGCAACTTCTAAGCGGGCATTATTATTCCTTTAAATTCCACTTTATTAGCCGGTCTTCTGTAGCTCAAAAATTTGCTGCTCTCTCTCTTCTTCACACAAACACAGAATGGAATGCTGTAGGAACATGCCACCCCTTTTATAGTATGCTTGTGGGAAAATAAGGGAAACTTGCCATGTGGTCTGTAGAAATTCAGTCTTCCCTTTCAATGCAATGAGCTAGGAGAACAAAGCAGGAAAATGGCTGCTCCTTTTTCGCTTTTGAGGTAAAAACCTTCAAACATCCACAACTAGAACTACATATATATGGACAAAGACTAATAAAATATATACAAAAAATATATGAGATGTAAAATAAATTGGACTCTGTTAGTCAGCACATACTAGATAAAAAAGGTGAAATACAACGTCTGTCTTGTTTTCAATCGAATTTATTATGTTACTATGCAGTATAATTAATTTTATAGACAAATGGCTATAATGCCATTCTTTCTTGTAGTGTGGTATACTTTGGACTGAAGTTCTAGGATACCAGTATGTTTTTTTTCTCTCTTCTAAAGCCCTCCTATAACCCTGTACTTTTGAAACCCATAAATCTTAATGTGCTGCTTACTCTTGTGAAGCTACATAAATAAACATACTCATACATTCATATGAAACCTATTTAAAGCAAGCTGTAATAATTCAATGTTTTGAAATATTTAAAAATCAGTCCATTAGGAGGAATTAAAATGTTCTTTATATTATAATAAAATGTGAAACATTATGTTTTTGTAACTACTTAGTTATTTTCAGATGTTTGCATGTACTCAGCAAAGTAATTTTAAATAGAGATAATAATATTCAACAAAGCTTATTTAAAGTAGGATTTAATAGTGTACAATGTCTAGAAATTGGGGTAACATTTTCAAACCCACAAATTGCTAGAGAAGGCATTTACATATAGAAAAAATACATACACTGAAAATAATACAGTATGAATAACGTGTATAATTTTTTGTTAGAATATGTATTGGATGAAAACAAAGAAAATATGGGCCAGATTTAAAGGATAGAGCTAAAACATACGGTAGGACCAAAATGAGTACCGATCAACTTAATAAAATGTCTAAGTCGGTATTTAAAGACCCTACCAGCTACAAGTACAGTGGACATTAGGCCACAGAAATGGTCTTCTGTCCAAATGTCCGTTCTGTGCATTAAGTTCTCAAAATGCCACTAAATAGCAGTGATATTGGGATTTTAACAGTAAAAAGTTAACAACTGAAGCATGACATACTGACAAGCACCGATTGTTAACTTATATGTGTTAAAGTTACCTGTCATCCACTGTCAGTCTTCTTCTGTCTTCAGTATGTATTCTCTTCTTTCTTTTATTTTCTTTCTTCTCCTCATTCTTCTTCATAAGAATATGAATATAAGTTTGTAGAAATATCACAGACAATAATACAACATTTAACCCCTTGAGTGCCAAATATGCTTAACCATTTGGCCCCAGAGAGGTCCGCAACGTATTGTTTTGCAATGCGTTGCAGACCTCTCTGGAGCCAAAGGGTTAAGCATATTTCATACAAATATGCCTCCATTATTTTAGGTCCAAATAAGCCATTATAGTAGTCAAAGTTGTGCCATTATTATATGCCCAAAAATGTAATAATTATAAACTTAGCTTAATAATCTGTCTCTGCCGCTGTGTGCAGCCTCAGTGCAGCCACAGGCCCCCTGTCTAGTCACTCACAGGCCGATGTCATTCCACACTGAGGGTCCCATATCAATACATCCACTGGGGACTTAGGTTTTTTGCTTTTTTTTTGTTTTTAATAGCTGTGTCAGCTGACTAAAGATCCAGTAAGGGACTTTAGTAAAAACAAAAAAAAACAAAAAAAAACTGGGTATTAAATTGTATGTGCTCCTCTGAGTACCTTATCGGATCTTAGGGTTAACGCATTTCATTAAATGGCAACTCGGAGTGTTTTTATTTTCAGTGGGCCAAAACACATCTAAATTTAGAGGCCGGTAGGCTTTTTTTTTGCCGACATATTTTCATACCACTGATCTTTAAATCGCTTACCATGCTTGAAAAAAATGCCAGCACCTGTTGGTTTTTTTTTTGCTATAGGCTGCCTTTAAATCTGGCCCTATATATTTAGAAAACTGTGAAACTTTCCAAAGTCATCAAATCTCTCAAGGCAATGTTATTCCCATCCAATACATCAGTTAACCTCAATTTGTCCTTTTTCATTTCAACATCAGGAGGTCCTCCTTATTCATTCTTTAAGCCAGCAACTGTAAAAGTCTAAAACAAGCCACATTAATATTAGTGACATTTCTGCTGATGGAAGTTAAATATGTTTCACTTTCTTTTGCATTCTGCACATCCTTTGACTTACAATTCAGTAGAGTATATTTTCACTTTTAAGTATAATAGATGAAATATAGCAAACCTGATAACATAAAATGTAATTCAGAAATCAAATTACATTCAGTTAATAGATATGGATATAGAAATATAAATTTTCCTCTCTCTCACTCTCTTTCTCCATTTATCTCATATATATATATATATATATATATATATATATATATATATATATATATTCATATATAATTGTTCCAATATGAAAAAAGCACTCTCAAGTCTTCTTGTTGTGTGCAAATAGTAGCTAAAGTTTATTCAATAGATCAACATTTTGGTTAATGTCATACAAGTGAAACAAACCCCCCACTTATACCCTGGTGAGCCTAAAGGTGCCAAAAGGCAATGTTGCAACTGGTTAGTGATATATTGACAGTAAAGTGACACAGTGATTGACAAACGTGTGAACCAATGCATATACATCAATTAAAACATTAATAGATATACAGTCAGAAACTCAAATCCTATATAATAATTCGCTAAAATGTGTGTAACGACAAAGTCATGCACAGTAGAAACTGCCCGCACCACGGCTGATACAGAAGGAGCATCCAGGTCTGTATCAGCCGCAACGCGGGCAGTCTCTACTTCATCTAGTTTATAATAATCAACAGAAGCTATACTAAATAGCCAATGGCAGAGTAAAAGTTATGTTCCCCTACTACATGTTTGCTCAAAGTTAACACGGTACAAGGAGTACACTGAGACAATCTCGGGTTGCATATGTGGGACTCCAGTGTATTGCAGCGCTAAGTTACTGAGCCGCCTATCCTTCAAAACTATTAGTGTCTCTACTGAATATCTAGTAACTATTATTTAATATATACACACAGTATAGCTGTAAATTCTGGCTATTTGAACCCAAAGAACCATAGTGCTAATTATGTATTTAATGAAAAGACCCAATGCCCCCTTTCTCAGAGAAAAAGAAGGAGTAGGGTTCAATGCGGTTATAGATCAGATGAGGTGGACTGCTTGAGAACACTAGTGCTGTCAAGCATCTATTTGCTGTCAAGCATCTGCACCAATCCAAGGTGCATTGTACTTTTTCCCATAGAGAGCGGGTCCTTCCTAGTGTATGGGGCACTGTATCGGTGTGGAAATCGTCACTAGAGCAAAGATCAACCTGTGGGGAAAACATTCATCCCCAGCGTATATAAACAATACTTTCCTTGAGTAGTGTCCTCCACATTATTAAGTAGCTCCTTGGTCGTATACACTAGCAGTTTTTGTTAGATTGTGGTTTTGTCTATACATGGTGTTGTTAGCCCTGCCACAGAGTTCATAGGGGATAGACAGAGGCTCAAATAGTATGTTGTAACTCCGCAGTAATACACATTTCATTTGGCATCTAAGAACTAATTTCATTCATTGTACATATCAAGTCACAGTTAAAGCAGTATCCCATAGTTGGATACTAGCTCAACAATTCATGTCCAAGTCTGAGTTAGAGATTGTTGCATAATACAAAGGACATATAGTTGATCACCTCCTGGGTGATACTTAGGTAATGGCACCTTCATAATTGTAAGTTAGTTTACAGACTTATTGGTGGTGACAGATCAAAGAATGAACATTCTGATCCATGCATTGGTACGCACACGTAGCACTCATGGTGCTCATATAGATCCCTACAAATCAGAAATCACTTAATTGCTGTATATGAAATCTTTAACAATGTTGCAAGGTCTTACATAGCTGCAGCTCCTTGTTCTATTGTTTGTATGAACACCCATTAGTCCGAAACCAGATAGTCTAAGCCCCATATTTAGTTCATGGGAGATATTGTACAGCCAGGAGAGAAATATGCTGATATCACTTCTAGCGTTTGTTGGTGGTTGGAGACATTAGGTGATCAAAAAAGAAAAAAAGAGGGGGCGCCTCATAGAGTAATAACGTCTCTATATTCAATAGATATTCTTCTTAATAATTTTGAACTCACATTTCCTTAGGGCTACTGAAAACATTTCCAGTAGCATGTAATGTATGCTTGTGGAGGATATTTCACTCCCTCCACGCAGATCACACAGCTGCTCCCTCCTCTCAAGTCTTCTTAAAGTCTTAAAAACAGAGAAGAAAACACCAGCAAAAAAAAAACAAAAAAAACCCATACACAAACAGGGGAGCTCTTGCTATCAAAATCCAAACAAGGATTTCACAATCCAATATCAAATGAGTAACTCACGTGTGAACTCCTCCAGTTTGTGTATCCGACAAATTTTGTAATCCGCCCCTGATTGGACTCCAATGCGAAAAATACCAGACAGTGGACTTGAATATGCAGTTTAAAAACTTCATGTAAATTGACGCATTTCTGAGCAGTTGCTCTTTCCTCAAGATATACATTTATTTATACACAAAAGGCTTTTAAACTTTCCACCAGGCCAATGGTGGACCAATTAACAGAGCCGATTCTCAAAGGGCATGCATGAAATTCAAACATTCCAATCAACTAGTCAACAAGGGGCAATCTTTCTATTTGCTAAACAGAAGCGAGGTTTGGCAACAATTACTAGCTTCTCACCAAGTGATGACGCATCCAATCATGAACTGGAAGTGACTCTTCTATCACATGACCAGCTATCCGTTCTATGTGTCAGAGCCCCCCAACATGGATGCAGCCATCAAAACCTTCACACGCAGGGTCATGACAGAATCAACCGACCACTAAACCCCAAGACTAGAAACTCTAACCTTTCTGGTCCAGAAGTGAAAGCTCTACATGCCCTTTCCAAGGATCCTAATCTGGTCATTAGACCAGCAGACAAAGGAGGTTCAATAGTAGTACTTAACACCAAGGACAACAGCTCTGAAATTCAAAGTCAACTCTTAGACAAACCAAACCTTACAGGGAGAGCCCACCATGATGTACAAAAAACTATATGACAGCATACTCAATAACACACATAACAACAGACTTATCACTAACTCTCTGTTTCAGTATATAACAGTAAAATATGCAGTTTGCCCTATTATATACTGTCTACCAAAAATTCACAAAAAAACAATTTTACTGCCAGAACACCCCATTATCTGTGCAAGAGGCTAACTCTTACAACCAACAGCTATCTTTCTTGACGAAGAACTACAACCACTAGTGAGGTAAATACCCTCCTTTCTGAAGGATACATCTGACTTATTTTGCTCACTCTCTAAGCTGACAAATATTGGTCAGGAAGATATTTTGGTTACAATGGACATCGACAGCCTCTACACGGTGATTCCCCATGAGGGAGGGGTAGAGGCTGTTAGATGTACCATACTGGAATCAGAAGTTGTTCCCCAATATCCAGTGGACTTCATGTGCGATCTACTGACATTGACTCTGACCAAGAATTATTTTAGGTTCCGGGATACTTTTTTTCTACAAACTGCAGGAACTTCGATGGGTTCCTACATAGTGCCAGCCTACACTAACCTCTACATGTTGCAGTATGAGAAGCAACATATTAACCATCCATGTATCATCTTCTATAGACGATACATGGATCCTCAGTTGATTTTTTTAGAACTCAAAATTTATAAAAAAGAAAACACATTGGGCACCACTCTGTTTAACAAATCTATGGACAGAAACACAATACTGCATGTCTCCAGTTGCCACTCTCCATCCCTCAAAAAGAGTATTCCATACTCACAGTTCCTGAGAGTGCTACGGAATAATAATGATCCCAACAAGGCTGAACAACAGCTTGCAGAAAAACAACAGAAATTCCTACAAAGGGCATATGACAAGAGACTATTTCATCAGGAGCTGCTTCTCATTAAACAGCTTAAACAAGGCGATCTACTTGAGATGGATAAAAGGGATGTACAGCCAGCACTCATGGTTTTTACCACAAAATACTTTCCAGGGTCTGAAAAACTTTTCTGAAACAACAATGGCCAATCCTCTACAGATCCCAAACTGCGTTCTTTTCAACACCACCCCCAATGCATTTAAACGTAGAAAAACTCTGAAAGACTACCTGATGCTCCCGGACCTCACACACAATGTGGCACCTGCCAAGAAAAAAACAAACTGGCTCATGAGACAAAGAAAAAATTAAGGATGCTTCAGATGCATCAGCTGTATCACATGCAAAGGCATGCTAAAAACAACCACATTCAGAAAGCCACACACCAATCATGTCTATACGATACGCCATCTCCTCACATGCACTTCTGACCATGTGATTTATATACTCAACTGCCCCTGTTCTAAATATTATGTGGGAAAAACAGAAACCACATTCAGGGAACGTATGGTGAATTATCGTTCCATGATTCATGCAGCCTTACAGACGAGCGTATCAGACACACCGGTACCATGTCATTTTCTGGATCTGCATCATTCAGTAGCATCCTTAACTCCTTAAGGACCGGCGAAATCTGAGGTGGATTTCACTTAAGGACCGGAACAATTCTGATCTTTTTGACTATGTCTTTGTTCAACAGTGTTTTCCTTCTAAGGCTTTTATTCCATCCACATAAACTATATATAATTTTTTATGCACAAATAGAGCTTTCTTTTGATACCATACTTATATGGATATCCCAGTTTATTTTTGTAAAATTAAAAAAAAAAAAAAAAACAGTTAAAAAAATGTAAAAAAACACAATTTTTTTCCTCTTGGCATTTGGGTACAATGGGTTACATTTTTATGGAGACTGCATGAAAGTTATGACTAGTCAGTCATACCTACAAAATGGACAGTTTTAAGTGAGCACTGTCCCCCATGAGTGAAAATCCCCATGTCCTGTTTTTTCCCACCCTATTTTCCCACTTTTTTATTGATGACATTTGGCGCTGTGCATAATTGTATTACATGGCTCCACAACAATCACACTCCCAATTTTGTTTATTGAGATTTTTTTTTTAATAAAATCCTTTTTTTTTCCTAAAAAAAAAAGCTTGTTGTTTTTATTTAAAAAAAAAAGTTGATTTTAGCAGGTCAGAAATGGACCTGCATCCAGCCAGTCTCCAGCACCAACAGTGAAGGGGTTAATACCCCCAGCTGCTGCATTTTTTTCACCACTAGTTGTCTCCTCTCTGCTTCTCTCTCTCTTACTTTGATTGTAAGGGAGAGAGAGTCAAAGGGAAGACACAGAGGCAGTGTGTAAATCACACTGCCTCATTCTTTCAAAATGCCAGAACATGTGATTGCATCTGCAGCTATCACATGACCCGGCACAAGTGACAAGGCTGAGACTGAACGCTCCTGCACTGGAGCACTCAGTCTCAGCCTGCAATAAATGATAGCAGCGTGCACGGAGGTGCGCTGTTATCATTTAACTCATGACATGCCAGAATCGTCATGGGTCCTTAAGGAAAGTTTACCCATGACGGTCCTGGCATGTCATGGGTCATTAAGGGGTTAAAAACAATCCTGATAAACCATATCCCACTGATGCGAAGAGGATCAAACTGCTACAAAGAGAAGCCTTTTGGATTTGCATGCTTGACACAGTGGCCCTGAAAGGGCTCAACGAAAAGGTCGCCTATTCTGCCTTCTTCTGACACTGCAACATACTCCTTACAGATTGGACCAAATTTACCACTGAAAATGACACTACCTTATTCTACTATTTGTAAAGAAGATCCTGGATGAAGGTCCATGTGCAAAATAGGACTACTTGTCCAGCATGTGGCCTCTGACTCTCAAAATATGTGTTGGGACAGACCAGTAGACAAATGGATGCACAATAGGATCCACATTATCATCTTGGGATGCTATAGATGTCCATATGTGAAAATATCAGTGAACAACAAGATTAAGGACTGGACGTGATGATCCACATCAGTGTAAAATGGGACCTCTTGTCCAGGTATCATCTTGATGGATCCCTCATACCTGTCCACCTGGAAAGCTTAAGCCTACAAAGGAAGATATGTCTTACAACTGCTGGTCCAAAGATCCAAGCTCGCTTCCCCAACAGTGTCTGCAAGAGCATACCAGGTGACAGCAGAAAACCGTGTAAGGTAAATGCAATACGATGTCCTTGATCCCCTATTGTCTCATGCCACCAACAAACGCTAGAAGTGATATCAGCATATGTCTCTCCTGGATGTACAATATCTCCCATGAACTAAGTATGGGGCTACCATAATTTTATTCAACTTTCTCCCTCAGTGACACAGAACTTCAGTATAAGTATCCGAAATGATGCTCTAGCACTTCTCACAATACAGTCTCTACTGAAGTCAGAAGTTAGCTTAGTCTGTCTGGTTTCGAACTAATGGGCATTCATACAAACAATTGAACAAGGAGCTGCAGATATTTAAGACCTTGCAATACTGTTTACGATTTGATATACAACAATTAAGTGACTTACGATTTGTCGGGATCTCTATGTGCACCATGAGCGCTCCATGTGCTTACCAACGCACGGATCACATTGTTCATTCTTTGATCTGTCACCACCAATAAGTCTGTAAACTAACTTACAATTATGAAGGTGTCATTACCTAAGTATTGCCCAGGAGGTGGTCAACTATATGTCCTTTGTACTATGCAACAATCTCTATCTCAGACTTGGACATGAATTGTCAAGCTAGTATCAAACTATGGGATACTGCTTTGACTGTGAGTTGATATGTACAATGAGTGAACTGAGCTCTTAGATGTCAAATGAAATGTGTATTTCTGCTGAGTTACAACATACTATTTGAGCCTCTGTCTATCACCTATGAACACAGTGGCAGGGTCACCAACCTCATGTATAGACAAAACCATGATCTAACAAAAACTGCTAGTATATACATCCAAGGGGCTACTTAAAAATGTGGAGGACACTACCCAAGGAGAGTATTGTTTATATACGCCGGGGATGTGTGTTTTCTCCACAGGTTGATCTTTGCTCTAGTGATGAGTTCCACAATGATACAATGCCCCAGACATTAGGAGGGACTCGCTCTCTATGGGAAACAGTACGATGCACTATAGATTGGTACAGACGCTGTACACCGAATAGATGCTTGACAGCACCAGTGTTCTCAAGCAGTCCACCTCACCTGATCTATAACCGCATCGAACACTATTCCTTCTTTTTCTCTGAGAAAGGGGGCATTGGGTCTTTTCATTAACTACATAAATAGCACTATGGTTCCATGGGTTCAAATAGCCAGAATTTACAGTTATACTGTGTGTATATATTAAATAATAGCTACTAGATATTCAGTAAAGACCCTAATAGTTTTGAAGGATAGGCGTCTCAGTAACTAAGTGATGCAATGCTCCGGAGTCCCGCATACACAACCCGAGATTGTCTCAGTGTACTCCTTGTACCCTGTTAACTTTGAGCAAACATGTAGTAGGACAACATAACTTTTACTCTGCCACGGACTATTTAGTATAGCTTCTGTTGATTATTATAAATTTGAGTTTCTGATGGTGATAGTATTAATGTTTTAATTGATGTTTACACATTGGTTCACTTGTCTGTCAATCACTGTGTCATTTTACTGTCAATGTATCACTAACAAGTTACAACACTGCCTTTTGGCACCTTTAGGCTCACCAGGGTATAAGTGGGAGGTTTGTTTCACTTGTATGACATCTTGATGAAGGTTACAACGTTAACCAAAATGTCAAACTATTGAATAAACTTTAGCTACTATTTGCACACAACAAGAAGTCCTGAGAGTGTTTTTTTCATATTTTAACAATTCTGCATACAAATGGCTGGATCTACAGAACCCAGGCACTTATCCAAATAAGCACGAGTCTTCTTAAAAAGGCATTCTCTCTCTCTGTATCTCTGTCTCTCTGTCTCTCTCTCTGTCTCTCTCTCTCTCTCTCTCTATATATATATATATATATATATACAAATATAGAGATAGAAAGAGTAAAGAGAAAGTGTATGTGTGTGAGGGAGAGAGAGAGAGATACTGCAGACTGTTTCATGTTAAGTAAATATTTTTACTAAGCTTTCATTCCTATTGCAGTCATTAGTTTGAAATAACATTTGCCATATTATCATTTTAGTTTAAGATATTTCCCTTAATAGAAAAAGCAGGCATATAACAATTCTACAGGCAGCTCTTAAAGTGCTATTTATGAGCTGAAATAGGCTTCCAATTTGTATGCAAACATTTGTGTCAGGGAACAAACATACTGAATGCTTCCCCTATATTTTTTATATATTTTTTAATGTAAAAACACAAACACACCTTTAAAGTGAACTTGTCACCTAAAGACAAGTTTAGTTTGTTTTGCAGATAACAAAATGATGCCTATATGTTGTACTAGGCAATTCTCAGTAAAATAAATAGTTTTTGTTTTAGAAATTAACAATTATGCTATTATGAAGAAGTATGATAAGTTCTATATAATATGTTAATTATTTAATTTTGGTTTAGGCTAAGCTTGGTAATCAATTTGATATGAGAAATGCTCACAGTGTTTGTTATAGGCCTGGACTAAAATGAGTTGACTTCTTTCTGTAATTTGAGGCAGCAGCACCACAACAAGCCCCTGCTATATACTTCAGGTATATCTGGTGAGAAGAAGAAGTTGGGTAATCGTGCTTCTCCTTCTGCACCTCCTATAAAATCATGGGTTTTGGAATATTTCCCTTAGGAGAAGGATGTGACTGTGCAGTTATCATCAGCAACTGCAATTTGCACAGTGAAAGCACTATGCAAGAGGGGAAGAACCGATACTACCCTTGGCACATCTGCAGTCATATTAAAAACAGTTAAAACCACCATGAGATTTATGTTGACAATGCTAAACCATCCTATCAAGTTCTGCTGTGTCAGTCACAATGGTCCTTGTCCAAGTCATTGAGTGGTGGTGGTGGTGATTGGTGACTGATGCTCCCCCAAGGAAATACTTCATCCTAACTGCCATTAGCTTCAAAAGTATGTAGATGCTCACTTATGTCTTGCATTCTGTTTGTCTTTACATTGCCATGTGTGGTCAGTACATCACACAAGGTGCAATGTTTTGAGACATATTTCAAGATACTCAAATCAGCAGTCTTATTTTCAGCTGGTGAGGTATTGGCAGCAACAGTGGCAGTGCTGTGGAGTACCCTGAGGCAGGCAGACGTAACAACATGGATATTATCTCAGACCCAACCATAAGAAAATGACAAGTGTTATTGGTATTGTCAATATTCTGGGCTGGAGTGAAGTTTAACTTACCACACATTCTTTTCAGTGTTGGGGAGGGCCAGAGTGACAGCAGCACTTGATTTTTATTTTAATTTGGGATTGATTTTATATGTTTACAAAGCACTTCAGGGTGATTACATTTTCTTGTGCTTAATTAATGTGACAAGGTGTCGTCTCTCCTTTCCCCTCTATACAACCTTATCGCACACAGTGCACATTGCATTTACCAACAATTGCATAGTTCCTGCTCCACATGAAAAATAATCTCACACCCATTATTTTAGGACATGAGAGGTGTTGAAGGATGTTATTTTTCATCAGATGTTCCTGCAATGACTCAGCAGCATCACTAGTACTTGGAGAAGGCATACTAGTAGGAAGTGGAACCACATCTACAACTACCTGTCACATTTCACTGCTATTCCTAATACTAATGCCAATAGGCAGAGTGGATAGGGACACACAAACCTGATGAACATCATTCTGCTGCTGTAATATATGAACGTCTGTCTCAGATGACTAATCAGCAAGTACAAGAACACCTTAATGTCCCTGCTGGTGGTAGTGATTCCCATTCCCAACTGCATCTCATTCCCATTCTTCATTGATTTGAGCCAAGAAGTCTCTGCTGTCTTCTATACCACCAGGTCTTCTACCCTCTGATCCATTACCACTGCCACCAGTCTATTTCTCCTCTCTATTTGGTGACAAATGTGGAATAGGGACCCTTTTTGTCAAATTTGTCATCACAGCTGTCAAACCAGAAGCAGGCACAGGATCTTGCACTGTGTCGCTGCTACTGCACACATACACTTTATCCAGTATTCCCCCTCTTAAAATATTTCCGAGATCACTGGGGAGTTATGGGCCTGGGGTTGGCATCTGCTGCTGGACTAAGTGGGTTCCCTTCAGTACTGCTGTTGCTGCTGGATGTCTCTACACACATTCCTAAACATAAACGTTGGTGTTTTAGAAAGGTGAGATTATCCTAAACATAGAACCATAAGCATTTTCCAGTAAAACAAAAAATATAAAACATATAAAAAACACCCAGAGATAATTATTTTTTGTTATCTTTATTGGAATTTCATTTAAAAAACATGTTTGTTTTCTGGATAAAGTGTTTTTGTTTTGTTACGTTATATCCACAATCCAATGGCATCTTTTGAAATTGCAGGGTCTGCTGAAAAGAATGTCATGTCAAACTGGAATCAATATGTAAAAACATGCTTAGCACTGGGGGTGGGAATGGGATGTGTGAAAAAGACTTAGCTGTGAAGTGGTTAATCAACACAGGTACCATATTATTACCCCAGATTAAAGCTAATCAGCTCCAACTTCGTTTTATTGTCCACCCCTAGAATAATAGAAAATATGTAAAGACTCTAACTTTATTTGGTGGACTGAAAAATGTTCAATACATGCAGTTCTTCTGTCCCTTTCATCCATTTTTTGCTCTCTCATTAAGATTAATATTCTCCCTAAGATTTTGTATTTGTTTAAACCATTCCCATCCCTCTAAAATTATGGGACATCCTTTGACTTTGAACTAAGGTAAATATGTTTGTCTGAGAGGTAACCTCTCTATAGATTGTAGAGAATGTAAGGACTACACTAAACTCCATGGAAGACTTGGGCTCTGATCTTCTCTCCTATAATGCTTCTCAGCTATCACAAAATCAAGCCTGGTATCTTCCCCTTTCCTTCCTGGAATCGGTCAAAGCAGAAAGCAAGCATAAGCTCCTGAACTGTGCTGCTGCTACAGTAAACACATATTCCCCTTCTTAAAATATTTTCTGAGATTCATGGGGACTTATAGGCCTGGGGAAGGCATCTGTTGATGGACTAAGTGGTCTCCATCCACTAATTCTGCAGCAGCTGCTGCTGGATATAGCCACATAAACAGCTGCAGCACAATCTCCAGCTCCTCTACTCATTCTCCATTCCAACAAAAAAAAAACCTGAAAGCTCTCTCTTTCTCATTAGCTTCTTCTTTTTCACTTATGCCTAATATACACCAAACCATTTGGTGGGAAGGTTCATGTTTTTATATTATGAAGTCAGGAATGCTTGCTGCCATAGAAACATAGGCAGAACATGGACAAGTTCTTATGGGAATCTGTGTGTTACAGCTTACCTTGGTTTCAGTGTCATCTGCAGGCTTGAAGCATCAAGGATGCAGCAGGCCTCTGTTTTATGTGATTGCTTCCTGTAATCTCCTCCTACCTACTTCCTCCCTCTGAGCTGCTCCTCCTACCTACTTCCTGAGGAGGGGTTTAAAGGGCAGACCGAGTCTTGACTCAGTTGTCCTTGTGTTGTTGTTGTTACTGTACTGACTCCTGGTTTATTCCTGGGAACCGTGACAGTGTGGTGTTAGTACAATGGCAGAAATTCTATATGTTTTTCTGTGGGTAGGAATCCCCATGGAAAAGTTGCAAATTGTGGATTTTCAGTGGAAATCCTACTGGAACAAAACAGGACTTTTTGCCCATCTCTACATATTGCATTACTAATTTATGTCAACCCATTTAAAGGTGGTTCCATTTTTCTTGAGCTTGCAGTGGTACAGACTTTATTTTTCTATCTTTGAAGTGATGGAAATGTTAAAAAAAAATGGTAAGATTCTGGTATTTCAACACTTACCAAAGAGGTACTATTATTTTAATTAGGACCTGCTAATGAATACAGTAGGAAATGCCATAGTTATCATCACGTTTTAAATGGGGTAGAAATGTACAAAATTTATTTTTCTCCTTTAGTGTCAACTTCTGGAAACATTTGTGCACACTAGACTAAAGATAGAAAAGCAAGTTGGGCTTCATTTAATGTGTGGAGTTTCTTATTTCCAACATAGTATACTTTGTCTACCTTTTCTACTTGTCTGTATTTGTTAAAAACACTTAAGTTCTGGTATGTCAAATGCAAAAGCCAGAAAATTGACATAATGTGGTCCTTGCAGGTTTGTAGTCCTGACACCCCCAAAGGTATGTCAGCTGGTTTATATATATCATATATAATAATTTGCTAGGATGTTTGTCAGAAGCTAGAGACTGCCCGAACCCACAGAATGCTGGGAGTTCTGTGCTGGGAGCATTTTGTGCAGAATGCTGGGAGTTCTGTGCTGGGAGCATTCTGTGCGGAATGCTGGGAGTTCTATGCTGGGAGCATTCTGTGCTTTTGGCCAGTCTCTACAGTGCATGACTGCATCGGCAGCAGGATGCAGAGCAGGACCGACCTCTTAACCCTTTGAGTGCCAGATGGGTATGCAAAGCATTGGCACGCAAAGGGTTAACACCACCTGGGCCTTTACACTAGTATATATATATATTTTTTTTATTTAATTTTTTTGCTATCGCAACATGTCCATGGCAGTTTCATGGTTGAAGTGCACACAATCAGTCTGTGAATCTGGAATTTTTTGTGTTTTAAAAAGTATATAGTTTGTAAGGTTTATTTCCCCTTATTTTATGACTAAAGTATCGAAAAATGGAGCAAGAAAGAAAATGTTACATTTTTAAACCTTTGAGTGCCAGAGGGGTATGCAATGCCTTGAGGAGCAATGTGTTGTGCACCCCTCTGGCACTCAAAGGCTTAATAACAATTTTTTATAAGTATTCATAAAACATGATGATGTTTTAGAAATGTGAGTTAATGCTAAACTTAGAGCTATAAGCATTTGCCGGTGAAAAGTATATATAAAAAAAAAAAACCTTCAGTTGTTTCTCTTTCTTTTTACTGGAATTTCATAATTTTTTAAAAAAAGTTTGCATTCTGGTTAAAATGTTTCATGTTAGGGAACATCGACAAACTAATAGCATCTTTTAAAATTACAGGGTCTGCTGAAAAGAACATTTTATGACTAAAAAGAACACTAGAGGTGGGGATGTGTGAAAAAACTTAGCAGCAAAGAGGTTAATCAACACAGTTACCATAATGCTGACCCAGATTATAGCTAATCATCTCCAGCTGGATCTCTTAGAATAATAGACATACATAGAATTATAGACATACTGTCCTTCTGTCCCTCCTATCACTTGATGCTCCCTAATTAAAATGGAACTTCTCCCTAAAGTTTGTATTTTTTTTAAACACTCCCATCCCTGTAATATGGGACATCCATAGACGTTGATCTAAAATCAATGTGTTTGTCTCAGCAGTAACATGGAAGTTATAGACTGCCCTAAACTCCATGGAAGTCTTGGCCTCCAGGTACAAAGACCAATTTATTAACCAAGAAGTGGTAATATTTAATGATTATTCTTCTAAAGACTTCAGACACCAAAATATTTCTTTATAGGTAGATGGATATTGCATTGTGCCAGGTTGTGGTTGAGAGAATCTAAACGCAGTGGGCCATTTGGGTTTCCCATACTAGTTGGCCCAAAATCATTTAAGCTTGTGGCTTTGCTCTACACCATTATTGGGCGGTATATATCAATAGGCTCTGGAAAACATATTCATCGTGTTTGGCTTGGACTTTTGAGAATGAGATAAAGAAGTGCTAGATTTATTTATTTTATTAATATCTAAAGTGCAACTTCAATAATGTATCTGCTTCTGATCATGCCCCCAAGAATTAATATTTTAATAATATTATCTTAATTTCTTATAGCATATATAGCAATGATTCATATTTTCTGTATATAGTTTGTCAACAAATGCACTTCTGTCATTTAAATCTTTTCCTACATCTTCAATGCATTGTTAAACAAATCCAGGGACATGATATCTCGCAGACATATTGTCTCTTGATATTAATAATTGTCAGCAGATGTGTTCAGAAATGATTTTACATTAAAATATGATTTAAGTCTGCAGAGAGATAAGACTAGATTAGCACACTAATTATACTTTATGGCAAATCAAATGGAATAAGAATTCATTTCATTATAGAGAATTTTGATAAATGTAAGAAAAGTTTCAAATGGTCTGAAAAAATGTATATAAATATTATGTACAAAGTAAAATAGAGATTAAGATTGTATTATTTTTAAATTGTACCATGATATATATATATATATATATATATATATATATATATATATATATATATATATATATATATATATATATATATCTTTGGAATATTTATATATATACACACAGACTCACACATAAAGAGCATTGCATAAGTACTCAGAACCCTGACAAATTCTCTCATATCACTAACTCACAAATGGTACCTTGCAATTTTTTTATATGACATTTTATTATAAAACACTCAAACTCAAAATCAAGGTAACATTGGTTTCATGTTTGGAAATATTTGAAATAAAAAAATAAAAAACTGAAATATGTTGCTTGCATAAGTAGTCAAGACCTGTGCTGTGAAAGTTACCAGTTTATACAGATGAAAGAACTTGCCCTAACAAGGGCACAGTTACTTTACCATTGGCCTCCCACTGTGAACCAAAGAGCATTCTACAGAAGTTAAATATAAAGTAATATAAATTTATAGATTAGGAAAGGGTAAAAAATAAAATCTAAGTCCCTGAATATCCCAGCGACCATAGCTGGATCAATAATCAGGAAGCAGAAGCTGCATCTCTCTCTCCAACCAGGCATTACCAAGAAAAGGCCATCCCTCAAGAAAGACTTGTGAGAGAAGCCACAGACAGGAGCTACAGAGCTTGATGTCTGGGAGTGGAGTAATGATGCACCAGTCGATCATATCCAGACCTATATATATAACACTGACCTATATGTATCACGGTATCCCTAGGAGGCCTAGCGATCCTGTGCTTCCTTTTGCTGTTGTGCTGTTAGTCGGCATGGAGGCCGGCCACTTCCACATTCCTGACATCTAATGAGTGGGCGGTGTTACGTGCGCTTGTTTATGGGTCTCCTACTGATTTGCCTAATTGGTTCCCGCCTTTTTCTGCTCCTTTATAAACTTCCCTGGGCCTACGGGTCATTGCCCTTACGTGGTATTTCTGCTAGTAGCTCTTATGTTCCCATTGTGACCCGTGTCTGACCTCCGAATCTGCTCTGTGTATGATTCCAGCTTGTCTGACTACCCACATCGGTTATGACCTGTGGTGCTGGCTGACTAACTTGCTTCGTGTATGAGAAGAGTCAGGGGTACAGCAACAGTGGTGTCCAATCTCTGTGCTGGATGTTTGGTTTTAACATGTTTCACATAAATGCCATGGTGTCTGTGTTTCATGTGTCTTATCAGGGTGATTGTGCCAAGTTGTGTTCCCTCCTTTCCCCTTCTCACTGACTTGTCACAAATTGTGAACAGTGCCATTGTTGATGACTGCACTGTGCTTGCCCAAGAGCAAAATAGTCCCACACCCATGACTTTTTTTGGGGGGAGAGGAAAGGTGGGTCAGAATGGCCTCTTTCTTCTTTTCCTCCATTTTACCCTTTACTGTCTGGGGCAGAGGATGATGTTGCTGCTGTCACTTAGTCAGAATCAACACTGCAACTAGGACCAGGAGTATTGCAGCTGGCAAGTGGAACCTGTCCTATTCCTGCATCACTTGTTGACCCCTTTCCCATTGAGTCCATGGTGGTCTGTGGCACACTAGCCTGCTCCTCAGCATCCTGCTGCCATTGCAACTCAACAGCAGGAAATATATTAGATGAAAATGCTACAAATTCCAAACACTCACTGATGGTGGTGATGGTAATGCCCATATCTGTTTCTCACTCCTTCTCAGTTTGGACTAAAAATGCCATTAATATTTCTTCCACCCCAGCTTCTCCACCAATAATCATCACCACCACCAGTTCCTCCGTGATACTGCTGCTTTATTACAGACATCTCACTGGTTGGAGGAGGTGATAAAAAATGTGACAATGGGTCCCCTAATGTGACACTTGTCAATTTTGTTATAGCACACAGCACAGCAGCCTAGCACCTCTCTATCATTCTGTAGCTGCTTGTATTGTGTTGAACTTCCTAGAAAATGGCATGTTTTTATAGAGAAAAGGTGAAAAACGTTGATAAAGGGGCGAAAATTTTGTAGCCACTGAAACAATAGCAAAGAATTTTTGCCAATGCGTGAAACAGCGAAGATTATAATCTCTTTATTTAAAGTGAATTTTCCAGTGAAAAGCAGATAACCATGTGGTTTTCGAAGATTTTTTCGTGGGAACACAACGGACCTTTCTCCCACACCTACTGACAACATTTGCGGATAAAATATCTTATATTGCTCTTACATTTTCCAATAGTCAACTGAGGCTTATACCACACACATTCAATATTAGCATGCAGAGTTCATAACCTCGTCTCTGCACGAAGATACTGTCTGACAGGAAACTGCTTCTTCCAGAACAGTAGTGTATTCATTAATTTATTTATTAAAATATGAATAAAAACAAATGTAACAAACCAGTCTTTGTCAGGCTAAATCAATGCATTTCGCAGATCTAATGCTGCTTTCTCAAGACTGTGCAGCGTTAGCACTGAGAAACGCGTTGATAATGCCAGACAAAGGCTGATTTAATTGTTAATTTTTTTTTATTGATATTTTATTAAATTTGTTATTGTATACACTACTGTTCTGGGAGAAGCAGTTTCCTGTTAAGTGGCATCCTCGAGCAGAGACTAGGTGATAACCTTTGCATGCTGATATTGTCGGTGTGAGGTATTAGCCTCAGCTGACTATTGGAAAACATGAGTGCTATCTAAAATATTTTGGACTTGATTCAAAAACCTCAGATGAAAAAAAAAGTTGACTGCAGTTTTGTAAGCATGGTAAGAGATTCAGGGGTAGATTTAAAGGCAGCCGTTATGAAAAAAAAAGCACTAACGGGTGCGTTAAGTTTCATGTAACAATTTAAAGATCCGTCTAAAGAACAGCTAACGGCAGTTTGATAATCTTCACGGCCGATACACCTACGTACATTAAGACGCATGTAACAAGATTACACAGAGCCAAAGGCTTGCGGTACTAGTAACGGCTGAAAAAAAGAGACACTTAACGGGAAAAAGTTAAGACCCACTTTTCTTAGCCATTAGACACTTAACGGGCAAAACCAAACACCCATTACATAGGAAAATACACAAAATGCATGTAAATGGAAAAATTAACCCGTGCAATGCCAAAACAACACAAAAACATGGACAGACACCACAAATCACTCTCACACACAACAACAAGCAACATCACAGGGACAAGGACCCCCCCAAAAACACCAACACAACATGGCACGGAACAATGGGGGTTATCACACGACATGGACAACTGCAAATACAAGCTCACCTGTGCAACATCAACACGCGATGCACACGCAACCTGCACCCCACAACTACATACCCGTAGAGACATACCAAGCACAACACACCACATCTTATAACGCACACACACTTGCAAACACTTACCTGGACAAAAACAACTTTCCATTGGTCAGCACTCACCTAATCACCACACCTACACAATGCCCTATCAAGTACTTAAAGGGACAACTCACCACACTCACCTGTGGCTTGTTTTCCACTCAGGGAGGGAGAGATAGAGAGAGATAGAGAGAGATGGAGAGATCAGTATGTTGGTTTACATATTGTTGCAAAGACTGCGGAGAAGGCGTGCAAGGGAGAGAGCTAGGGAACACCAGCAACCCCCAGGCACACCTGATCAACAGCCTTCACCTGTTGCAAGTGAGAAGGCTCTGGTTCAGCAGCCACACAGGAGTCGATCCGCACCTGGAGGACAGCACCTGCTGCAGATGCACAGCTGTAGCAGCAGGATGCTCCACAGCAACAGAATTCTCCACAGAAACAGGATGCTCCACAGCAGCAGAGGATGTATAGAAGACCACCAAGGCCCAGGGTATACCGCCCAAGGGTCACTCACTTTGGAATGACCGATGATGAGGTCATTGATCGCTACAGGTTGAGGCCTGACAGCATCATTGCCTTGTATGAGGTCATCAAGGATCAGGTGGCTCCCACCTACATCCACAACCATGCCCTATCTGGCCTGCAAAAACTACTGTGTGCCATACACTGCATGGCAAGTGGGGCCTTCCAGTCCACTGAGGGTTACGCATCTGGCATGTCAAAGGCCACATTCTCCAGGGTGCTGGCCCAGGTCTTGCCAGCCCTAAAAAGCAAGACCAGTACTTATATACATTTCCCCACCATCGACATGGACTGGATACACCTCAAGCAGGCCTTTTATGCAAGGGGAGGCATGCCCAGGGTCATGGGTGCTATAGATTGCTTCCATGTCCGTATTAAAGCTCCAGCACGTGACGCACAGCTATTCATCAACAGGAAGAACTTCCGCTCCATGAACGTGCAGATCGTGTGTGACAGCAATATGAGGATTATGAATGTCTGTGCAAAGTATCCTGGCAGCTCACATGATTCCTACATTCTCCAAAACTCCTCAGTACACAGAGATTTTGAGAATGGAACTTATACAAGGGGATGGCTCTTGGGTGAGTTCACAATACAAAATCACACTACATCCACAGGTGTGCACACAACGCTGCTCAGCATGCTCCTGACCCACAGCTAGTACGTCCACCACACAAAACATCTTTCACACAACATGTGCTCCCTGTCTCACCATGTCACTCACAATACACAGGTGATGCTGGCTATGGCTGCAAGTCCTGGCTACTGACCCCTGTGGCCAATCCTCAAACACATGCCCAGGAAAGATACAACCAGGCTCATGGCAGAATGAGGAATGCCGTTGAGCGGATCTTTGGCCTCCTCAAGTCACAATTTCAATGTCTGGACCACTGTGGGGAGCACTGTAGTGTGCACCTGAAAAGGTGTGCGACATAATTATGGCGTGCCCAATACTGCACAACATCGCAGTGGAGACCAGGCTGCTAGATCACATCCAGGACTCCCCCCCCTACCTGAAGTGCCCATGGACATCAGCCATGTTGAGGAGACCTTGAGAGGGATGCAGATCAGAGACAGGCTCATCACGGAGCACTTTACCTGTGAGTATAACACAGGCATGCAAACAATCCATACAAGTCCCCCATCAGTCCTGTGAATTGGTGCCAACACACTAACCACGCTGCACATGATGTTCTGTCTCACCCCACAGGAACATTGACACAGCACTGCACTGGCAGCAGCATGGCCACAAACATCAACCATACCATGGACGTGGCATATTGTGTGTGGGGATTCAAAAACCATCCTCCATTCCCCTCTCCACATTGACATACAGATTCCAAGGATATCACGCACACACCAAGGAGAAACAAGGTACAACACATAACCCATATTCATCACCTTACAGGGCTTGATTGACAGCAACTAACTTGATTTGCCATGATCATAGCCTGAGCAACCATGCTAGCCTTGTAGCGAAAGAGTATTATCCAATGCTATACCATACCAAGCAATGGTTTGTGTACTCACCTGTAAATAAGAAAATTGAGAGGATTATAAAGTCGAAATTGTTGTTGCTTGGTGATCAGTTCCAGTCTACTGCTCAAAATCCTGTCCTCTTGTACCACAGGCATCCATAACATGATCCATCCTTGAACTGAAGATCTTCCATATGACTGGATTGATGTCTTGACAACACCTTCATGAAGATCATCCCTTGCTATTTCTGGTGATTTTGTTGGTGATGCAATGTTTGACCTGAGGTTCACAGCAACCTCTACTGGAACATTCTCATATAGGGCTCGATTTAAAGACAGCCGTTAGTAAAAAAAATCACTAACGGGTGCGTTAAGTTCCATGTAGCAATTCAAAGATCTGTCTAAAGAACAGCTAACTGTAGTTTCAGAATCCTTACGGCCGATACACTTACTTGCATTCAGACACATGGAACAACATACCCCAGAGCTATTCAAAGGCTTGCGGTACTGGTAACGGCTGAAAAAAAGACACCCCTAACGGCAAAAAGTTAAGACCCACTTTTCCTAGCTGTTAGACACTTAACGGGCAAAACAAAACACCCGTTACATAGGAAAATACACAAAATGCTTACCGCACAAGCATGTAAATGGAAAAATTAACCCGTGCAATGCCAAAACAACACATAAACATGGACACACAACACAAATCACTCTCACACACAACAACAAGCAACACCACAGGTACAACGACACACAAAAAAACAACACAACATGGCACGGAACAAAGGGGGTTATCACACGACACCGACACCTGCAAATACAAGCTCACCTGTGCAACATCAACATGCGACCTGCACCCCACAACTACACCCCTGCAAATGGCAGACACATACCAAGCACAACACACAACATCTTATAACACACACACACCTGCAAACACTTACCTGCACAAAAACAACTTACCATTGGTCAGCACTCACCTTATCACCACACCTACACAACGCCCTATCAAGTACTTAAAGGGACAACTCAACACACTCACTTGTGGCTTGTTTTCCACTCAGGGAGGGAGAGAGAGATAGAGAGCGCAATCAGTATGTTGGGTTACATATTGTTGCGAAGACTGCAGAGGAGGTGTGCAAGGGAGAGAGCTGATGGAGTTGAGTGTTGATCCTCATGACCTCCGACTCCAGGGCATGGATCCTTGCCTCTATCCTGTTAGTGTTTCTCCGGGATTCCCTACGGCTCCTGGTGATGTTGTCATTGGTGCAGAGGCTTGACCAGAGTAGTCTCCTTTGCAGAGCCATACACTCTGCATCCATCCCTGTGGGGCGTTCACTGCTGGTGATGCTTGTGCCTGGTGAATCTGCTGCTGTGTCCTCCTCAGCTGCTTCTGTGTCCTCCTCAGCTGCTGCTGTGTCCTCCTCAGCTGGTGCTGTATGTGCTGCAGATGGGTAGGTGCCCACCACATCAATGGACCCACTGCTGCCCACCGATGTCTGTGCTAGTGGAGGTGGTGGGGTAAACACGTCCCTTCGCATAGGGTGTTGGGGCTCCCCAAGCAGGCCAAGGTGTTGGTAGTCGAGTGGCCAAGGGTCAAACCCAACATACTGATTGCGCTCTCTATCTCTCTCTATCTCTCTCTCCCTCCCTGAGTGGAAAACAAGCCACAAGTGAGTGTGTTGAGTTGTCCCTTTAAGTACTTGATAGGGCGTTGTGTAGGTGTGGTGATAAGGTGAGTGCTGACCAATGGTAAGTTGTTTTTGTGCAGGTAAGTGTTTGCAGATGTGTGTGTGTTATAAGATGTTGTGTGTTGTGCTTGGTATGTGTCTGCCATTTGCAGGGGTGTAGTTGTGGGGTGCAGGTCGCATGTTGATGTTGCACAGGTGAGCTTGTATTTGCAGGTGTCGGTGTCGTGTGATAACCCCCTTTGTTCCGTGCCATGTTGTGTTGTTTTTTTGTGTGTCGTTGTACCTGTGGTGTTGCTTGTTGTTGTGTGTGAGAGTGATTTGTGTTGTGTGTCCATGTTTATGTGTTGTTTTGGCATTGCACGGGTTAATTTTTCCATTTACATGCTTGTGCGGTAAGCATTTTGTGTATTTTCCTATGTAACGGGTGTTTTGTTTTGCCCGTTAAGTGTCTAACAGCTAAGAAAAGTGGGTCTTAACTTTTTGCCGTTAGGGGTGTCTTTTTTTCAGCCGTTACCAGTACCGCAAGCCTTTGAATAGCTCTGGGGTATGTTGTTCCATGTGTCTGAATGCAAGTAAGTGTATCGGCCAAGGGTAAAACCTTGGCCACTGGTATGTGCTTGGCCCCCATCTGGGATCATACCTGGGGCCTTGCTGGGGAGCCATCGAGGAGGGTAGGTCAGTCTGTGAGTATGGCCCATATTGGGTGGTGGCCACATCACCGGGCAGCCATTGCCTCCCTGGTGGTGGTGGTGCTGCTGCTGCTGGAGGGTAATAGCTCCTGGAGGTGGTGGGGTGCATCCAGTCACTGTAATATGGCGGTGCAGCCAGAGGTGGTGTAGCCAGAGGTGGTGTAGCCAGAGGTGGGGCAGGCAGAGGTGGTGCAGCCAGAGGTGGGGCAGCCAGAGGTGGTGCAGCCAGAGGTGGTGTAGCCAGAGGTGGTGAAGCCAGAGGTGGTGCAGGCAGAGGTGGTGCAGCCAGAGGTGGGGCATCCAGTTGGGCAAGAGGTGTGGATGTTATTGGGTACGGTGCCCGCTGGCTGGTCCCCTCCTCCATATACTCCTCACTGGGTGGTGAGGTGGCCTCCCCCATGAGCTCCTGGAGTGCTGGAGGCACATAACCTGTGTGGAGGATTGAGATTGTGTGATCAGTAAACTTAGCCATGATGGTGTCAAATTGATATTAATACTTGAAATGTGGAAAGGGACATGTATGTTGTAGGGTTTATCCCCCTGTGTGAAACAACGATACTCCTACTGGTGAAGGGTGTTTTATTCTACATGTGTCGCAGCTCAGAATTTAATTCCTTTGGTGCCACATCCCAGTGGCCTGAAATTGTACATTTGCGCTGTTGCCACTTCATCCTTTGTGGATTTATGCTCCCTGGACCAAAGCTGGCCAGAGCATGGTCTTGCAACATTGGCATAGTACATTTTCAGGCCACAGTGATATTGTCCATGGAATATTCAACTTTGAGCTATTATACTCTTGGGATGAAACACCTTTCAGCAGTGGGAATACCCTTGCTTTACCCGGTGGATCAATCCTATGACATATATTTTTCCTTTCACATTTTAGGTATTACTATCTCTTTAACAGGATAGCAATGGTTAATTTCACCTTGATGTAACATTGTAGGCATCATAAAGAGATGTTTAGACAGATGTTGCTGTATGTGACAGCTGGAGATGTCAGTCATTTGACCAAACGGAGGCTCTTCAGCAGACTCAAAATTGACCCATTTGGAGATAACTACATCTTTGCCATTGACTACAAAGTGTTCCTGGTTTGTAAGCACACTCTGTGGACCATGTCAATGATGGATCCATCTCCAATTGGTTCAATTTTGTGTCTGCTGAAGAGCCTCCATGTGGTCATATGACTGACATCTCTTTCTAAACATCTCTTCATGATGCCTGCAATGTTACATCAAGGTGAAATTAACCATTGCCATGCCAAGGTACACAGTGAGGAATATGGTCTGATATGTGTGTATATGTACCTTTCATATGGGTACAAACATATCCTTGATAGATATGAACCCAGAGATCTGTTCAGTACATGTGATTGTCTTACTGCTTATATATGTGCAGCCATCACAAACTAACTTTCATTGATACCACTGATACCCATCCAAGGAAGGTGTAATATACTAGGTATGTGTACTCTGATGATGATATCAATATGAGTTAGTTTGCTAAGGGTGCACATATGTGGGCAGTAGGACAATCACACGTACTGAACCGAACTCTGGGTTCACATCTTGTTGGGACATATTTGTACCCATTTGAAAGGAACATATCCACATACATATCTGGTCTTTTTTCTTTCTGTACATATCTTTTTTTATTTGATCTGCAGTGTGATTCAAGTGGTATTCATCCCTATGTTATCAGTTAATTCCGTACAGTGATGGATTTTGTCAGATTTGACATGTCACTCTCTGGTTGTCATGATGGTATCCTATGCATTGCATTGTGATGCATGGGATACCACCATGGCAATCAGGGATTGATGTACATTACAGGATTCTGTCCATGAGGTCTGCTCAAGTTGAATCCTGAGGGGCAACAATCAAGCCAGTATTGAAGGATATCATTGATTGAGGCCTTTTTTTCCTGGATCAGCCCATCCATCCTTCTGTGTGAAGCAGCCAGACCCGATCATAGATATCCATAATTCATGGCCTGTTATTGACCAAACCTCAATGGTTCATACTTGGTTCCCATATGTATCCTGCAAATAGTGTCTGGTGTACCATCCATCCATGGCATCAGCACTCCTGAGGATCCATATGTGAATAAAATGTGAGATATGTAAATTCAAGTTAGCGTAAATGATTGCATACACAACACCAAGGCCAACTTTTTCACCTTTAGTTATGTGTAATCGTTTTTGGCCTGTGTGTTGCACATACAAGCAGTTATTCTCAGTGGCACTGTGATTTGTGACCTGATCCATCCTGTTGGTGATTCAGCAAGCGGTTAAGTGGACCTGATGAACTGATTATGTTGCTGACTTCTCCGCTGACCTCATTTCCCAATCTGCAATGTTTTCTATGGAGTCCATACAATAGGGCCTGTGCAGCTTGATTCATGTTATTGGATATTCTCCATAGACTAACATAGTAATTGGTAAAGTGAGGGTATGTAAGTGTCAAATTCTCTACATCAGCTCTTTTTCACCGCTTAGTGAATGTCCCCTATGTGTCATGTAATTGTTAACCTATCGACATGTGTTTGTTGTCTGGTTAACCCTTTGAGTACCGGAGGGGTTGCCAAAGCATTGTTGATCGATGCATTGATAATCCCTCTAGCACTCATGGGGTTATGTGCTGGATTCCCTGTGGGAACATGGGTAACATTGTGTGACAACAATTGTGATGTTTGACATACAACACTTTTCTGAGCATGGTTTGTGTGTATTGTGTGTGATCAGCACAGCAACATGAGGGTTAACCAGGGAGTTGGACAGGTTTTGGCCTTGTTGAACCTTGACATTTGTCCTTGTCTTGCGTCCTGTTTAAACCCTCAGGGTGCTGTGTTGGTGCAGTTGTGTGGATGAATGAAGGGCAGATGTCGGGATGTGAGTGTGTTTGTTTGTGATGGGTGTGTGCTTTGAGGTGGTGTTTAGTATTGGGGTGATGCACTTACCAGTGGTGTGGAGGCTCCTCTCATCCCCAGTGTCTGATCCTCCAGGGACCCCCTCAATGAGGGTAGATGACAGTGTCTGCCGCAGCCTCTCCTCCCATGCGCTGAAGGTGATGGGGACAGGTGGCCCACCTCCGGTGGCTCGGGCATGCAGGGCAGCATCCCCCATCTTCTTCTTCATTTGCCTTTTGCAGTTGCCCCATCTCTTCTTTATTGAGTTTACATCCCGTCTGCAGGTGGCCACCGTATTAACTCGGCTGCAGATTTGGCTCCAGGCAGCTCTCCTTCTCGCAGCCAGACCAGGGAGTCTCTCCCGCGGGAAGAGGACACTCTCCCTCTACAGCACAGCCTCCATGAGGGCTGTGTTTTCTTCCTCATTATATCGGGGATCCCTGACCCTGTCCCCCTCAGCTCCGGCATATGAAGAGTCAGAACCGGAGTGTCCTGCCTGCTCTGCCCCTGCCTGTGTGTGGTGGTCCCCAGGAACTACCCCTCGTCCCACTGCAGGTTCTGTCCCTCTTCTTTGTGTGCCTGCTCTTGTGGGCCTGGTCCCCCTCCGCCCTGCGGATCTCCCTCTCCCACCCCTGCTCTCAACAGGGATGTCCTGCTCTCCTTCCACCTCCTCCACTACTCTCCCCATCCCTCTCTCCTGTCCTCCTCTCCTCGCCATCATTCACCCACTGACACCCAGGCACTCCCACAGGCCCTCACAGACACACTCGATCCTACTCACTCTCTGTTATGCACTTTCACTCACAGATTCACACTGTAAAAATAAAGTTTAAAATGTGTAACGTGTGATGAAAAAAAAAGAGACTATGTCTATGTATGTGTATGTGTTTGTATGGGTGTATGTGCTATGTGCAATAGTGTGCTATGTGTCTATTTAAATGTAATTCTCTCCTCTCCAAAATCCTTCTACCTTACTCCTCTGTATGCTTCTCTCTCTCTCTCTCTGTCTCTCTCTCTCTCTCTCTCTCTCCCTTTCTCTAAACACTATCCTCCACTCCTGGGTCCTGTGATCTAGCTTGCTAAAACTCAAAACACAGACAGGGTGTGACCGTTATTTTGAGGTATATATAGGTGTATTTGAACATTTTTGCAACTTTGGGGCCTTGGGATTGGCTGTAGGTTTGAATTTTGTTTATTCATCTATCAGGGTTGCTAGACAACGGCACCCGTAATGTTACATTTTGACTTAAGTTGTGTTTTAACGGGTGTTTGGGACACACGGTGATGCAAAATCAGGTGCGACGCTGGTTTTTGTGTTACGTGTTTTTGTTGTGCCTACGCTTGATAGCTATTCTTGGACTCTTACCTTTAAATCTGCCGTAAATCATGTGCTCTTTGCGGCCGATGTGCCTTTTTTACTTAGCGGATGGTTTAACGGCTGCCTTTAAATCTAGTAAGTAATCTCAGTAAGACATCTTAACAAAAGCTAACGGCGTTTTCAGAACCACAACGGACTATAATATATCACCTATAGAGGACAATGAAAATGCAATCCTCAGAGGCAATCAATTATGTGCTGTACTGCTAAGTTAAAGGACAACAAATTGAAACATTTAACGTCAGAAATTTAAGACCCAGTTTTGCTTGCCATTAACCATAAAAATGGATAAGAATAAACACAGTCGGACGAAGCAAAGTAAACAAGCAGCAGCTCATACAACACACAGCACATACACAAGTACACAAATGGCAAAATTAATCCTTGCAAAGCCAAGCTAAAATAGAAAACAATGCCAATGCCCTACAATTAAGTCACTGAGCTTTATTTAATCACATACTGACAACTCTTTGTGTAACTGAATAATGAAATAGAACAAGACCAAATAATTTTCTGTACACAGACTAATGACTGAAAACATATACTGAAGTTTAAACAAACATTAATGTGAATTACATTGCTGTGGACCTCATACACATATATGCACATAACACAGTCTGATCTCATACAAAGAGGGACACCAGGGTTGGACAGAGGGACACATGGATTTGGCTTTCAGAGAAGGACTGTCCCCCCTAAAAAGGGACACCTGTGAAGTATGCAATGTCTACACAAAGTATCCAACACAACCCAGCACAACAGGTGTTAACATACAACATGCACACCTGTCAACCCCACAGCAAACCAAGCTCACCGGTAGGGATGGGCAAAAATGTCCACATCAAAATGAAATGTGCGAAAAATAGCACTTTCCTCTTTGTGAAAAATGTCCCTCGAAAAGTGCTGATTTTCCGCTTTTTTCGCCTAGCTCATTCCATTGAAATCAATGGAATCATAGAAGTTACACACAACACATAACAAATATTATTTTATTTCCCAAAGGCATAGTATAAAAGGGGCATGAAGGTGCCTGTGTTGGTGGGGTGTGGGGAAAGAATCAGTTGAACAGGGGATGATTTTTGAGGGGGTTGTTTACTGGGATTGGAGGGCACTTCATAAAAAAGAAATCCTAAATAAAATAAAAACCATAAGACATGATATAAAGGGGTCTGAGGAGGGTGCCTGTGTTGGTGAATGAATGAATAATTTGAACAGGGAATTTGTTTGGGGTGTTCCTTGACTGCTATTGGGAGGACAGTTAATAAAACAATAAATCAATAAAATAAAATAAGACATTTGTATGTAAAGTGATAGAGACAGGAACCCCCTGACATAAGCTGCTACTGGGGTGGCCTGATTCTTGACTTGATAGAGTATTTTGTAGAGGATGATTTGTTTGTATTGTTTTTAGGAGCCTTTGTTGGACTTAGACTTATTAGAGGCCCAAGCCCTGAAGAAACATCGATTTGTAGGACTTAAGCTTGTTTGGCACAAGCCATAATGAAACACTGATTTGTAGGACTTAGGGTTGTTAGAAATAACCCACCCCCCAATTTTTTTTTTTGTAGGAGTTTTTTTTAAATGTATTTATTTATTTATTTATTTTGCTATTATTATTATTTTTTTTTCAAAACACAAGCCCTGAGAAAAAAATAAAAAATCCCTACTGGCCTAATGCCAGCAGGTCATGTTGGCCAGTGGCCACTGTCAAATGTCCTCCTGAGTCCTGAGTTGCAACTGCTGTTCATATTGCTGCTGCTAAGCTGTTTAAGTAGCAGGATGATTAGGCAGCTGAAAGGGAATGGGATCAACAATAGTAGTAACATGGAAGATAGATGATAAAGGTTCTACTTGCCACTACTGGCTCCAGTGATGCGTCTGAGGCAGTAGCAGCACAATAAGTAGCCCCCAGTCTATGTGGAGAAAAGAAGAAGTTAACCATCAAATCTTCTCCACCTGCCCTCCTCCAAAATCATGGGTGTGTTGTTATTAGAATATATTTTTTTCCCTTGAGAGCAGGACCTGTGTATCACGGTGCCCGTGATTGCGCTCCGTGAGCGCTGTGCTGGGCTGCAGGTGACATTGCCAATACTTCCTGGTTGTCGAGCTTAGGCGCATTCGCTATTCTTATAGGCTGATGGTAATTGCCAGAATGAGTCTCCGCCTACATGCTAGGCCTTATAGGCCTTAGCCTGCCAGTACTCCTTTGCCCTTTAATGGTGTACCTGTGCTCTAAGCTCTTGTGTTATTCCGATGCTCTAATTCCATGTATGACTCCTGGCTATGTTTGACTCTGGCTACGTTTGATCCCTGACTACTTGCCATCCGCTCCGGTCTAACCCTTGGCTCCGTCTGACTACCCGCTCCAGTCTGACTCTTGGCTTTGGCTGACTACTAGATCCGATCTGACTCTTAGCTTGGCTGACTACCCGCTCCATTCTGACTCCTGGCTTTGGCTGACTACCCGCTCTGTGCTGACCCTGGCTCCGGCTGACTATCCGATCATTTCCAACCTTTGGCCTACTGTCTCCGCTTGTGCTTACAGCTCTCTGTTGTTTCCTTCAGTTCAAGCGGTGCTCTGTTACTGCATCAGACCTTGTCGCTGGCATTCCTGTACTACCTGTTGCCGGTTTGAGCCATTGGGTATACCATAGCGTTCTAGGGATCTCAGTCACCATTTCTTGTTCTACCCTCGAAGTCTGGGGTTCTCTGTCATCCATTGTGTCACAGACTCAGAAACGAGACTAGGACCAGTACAATAGGCAAATACCACGGTGCCCGTTATTCTCTGTGCGACGTTCCTACTTCCGAGTTTGTGTTTGGCTGTCCCTTATTGGTGCTAGCTGGCTAGCCCCTCCCAGGGCTAGCCCTTATATATGCCCTCCTGTCACTAGGCTGGGGCCCTTTCGTGGTGTTCCTGACCTTACGTAATTCTGTGCTCCTGTTCCGTGTTGATCCGGTTTTCATCTGACCTTGTTCCTGTTCCGCCCCTGTGTACTGATCCAGGCTTTGGCTGACTACCACTCTCTGTGTACCGATGAAGGCTTTGGCTGACTACCGCTCTCTGTGTACCAATCCAGGCTTTGGCTGACTACCGTTCTCTGTGTACCGATCCAGGCTTTGGCTGACTACCGCTCTCTGTGTACTGATCCAGGCTTTGGCTGACTGCCGCTCTCTGTGTACCATCCCAGGCTTTGGTTGACTTCCGCTCTCTGATACTAATCCAGGCATTGACTGACTTACACTCCTTGTGCTGCCCTCGCTATTGTTGTCCTCTCATATTTGTTGCCTCCGGTTGCGCTACTCTCTGCCTGTGTATCAGTGTGGCCTCCGTTACAAGATACCAGTCTGTGCTATCCGGTCACTAGCAGTTACCGTTGCCAGTCCATTACACGACGCTCAGCCTGTGATTCTCTGTGGCCTCCGTTACATACACACAGTCTGTGCTATCGGGTCACTAGCGGTTACCATTGCCAGTCCATTACAAGACGCTCAGCCTGTGATTCTCTGTGGCCTCTGTACGTACACACAGTCTGTGCTATCTGGTCATTAGCGGTTACCGTTGCCAGTCCATTACACTACGCTCATCCTGTGATTCTCTGTGGCCTCCGTTACGTACACCCAGTCTGTGCTATCTGGTCACTAGCGGTTAGCATTGTCAGCTCATTACACTACACTCAGCCTGTGACCCGGTGGGACCTTTGCCAGTACTACCTCCTGAGCGCACTGGCCGACGGTGTTACTACCTGTCAGTACACGCTCTGTTCCTTGTTGCACCAGATACCAGACTGCCTTACCCAGTATTCGGTAAGGCCGGTAGAGCCTTCTCTGTTCCTTGTTGCACCAGATACTAGGCTGCCTTACCCGGTATTCGGTAAGGCCAGTAGAGCCTCCTCTGTTCCTTGTTGCACCAGTCTCCAGGCTGCCTTACCCGGTATTTGGTAAGGCCGGTAGAGCCGCATCATTTGTATTGCTATTTGTATACCCTGACTTGTGTCAAACTTTCTTACTGCTGCTTGTAGAGTTTGGACCTGTGAAGGGCCTTGTTGTGCTTTATATTGCCTAATAAAGCTTTTCTATTTTATCCTACCAATTGTCTGAGTGTTCAATAAAACTGACAGTAACACAATCTTTATTGAGAATACGTACAGGATGATAGCATTCAAGAGCAACACACAGTAGGCAGATGTCCGGAAGGAAGGTTCTTCTTTGCTAGGACAAAGCCAACTTAGGTCCGCACCTGAGCCCTTATTACAGATCCACACCTGCACAGACAAAGTACCAGAGGTAGGTACTGCACTACAGGTCCGCACCTGAACACAGCAGTAAAGGAAGTCTGCCAGAGTCACCGAGATACCCTCCAAGTCTCCACTGGAGCGTTTGTATGCTCGGTGCGCAGCGGACGATCCCAGGTGTACCAAGGTGGGTGATCAGACAGGCAGGAATAGGGAAATTTGATACATAACTCCACCACATGACTAATGGTTAGTTAGCCAGGCCAAAGGTCACACACAGAGAAGGTAGTCTACCATAGCCGCAGGTCCACACCAGAGGGAATAGTCAGACAAGCCGAGATCATGCACAAAGCGGGTAGTCAGACAATCCAAGGTTGGCACCAGAACAGTTAGTCAGACAGAGCCAGGTCAGCACCAATGAGGATAGTCAGCCAGGCCAAGATCATACACGGAAAGAGTAGTCTATCAGAGCCGCAGGTCTATACCAGAAGCAATTGTCAGACAAGCCGAGGTCATACACGGAGCGGGTAGTCAGACAATCCAAGGTTGGCACCAGAACAGTATAATCAGACAAAACTCAAGAAAACTTCACAGGAGACCACGAAAGGGCAACTGAGAGTGGTGTCCAGGAAGTTTATGAACAGAATGGCCAGGAAGAGGAGGAGTCCCAAAACTGGTGCCTGCCTCTTTAAATTCGACGCACGCCAAGACACAGTGTGCGCACCTGCCGGAAGGAGCTGCAGCTGAGCTGCCGGGGACAGCAGAATGCTCGGCAACTGCCGCTACCTGAGGGACACAGAGGCAATCTGCCCAATGCGCTGGAGGACTAGTCGGGTGAGTTAGCTGTCGGCATGGCAGCCGCCGCTGCTATGACACATTGCCTGTAGGTTTACACTAGCATTCTAGGGAGCTCAGTCACCATTGCCTGTAGTTTTACCGTAGCATTCTAGGGAGCTCAGTCACCAATGCCTACTCTCCCTAGAGTTCTAGGGATTCCTGTCTCTATTGACTTGTACTACCCTAGCGTTCTAGGAGAACATCTTTCATTTTGCCTGGGTGTTTCAGCTTCTCCTGCACTAGTACCTACTGCTATCCTTGCTAACATTGCATATCATAGTCAGAGTGTTATCAGCCTCTGTGCAGTCAGTGGATCCTGTGCTGTTTCCATACTTGGTTAGTGAGGGTTGGGGAAGTGCTTATGCACTGTCTTCGTACCTGGTCCTGTGAGGGTTGGGGAAGTGCTATTAATATTTATTTTGTTCTTATTTTAATAAAGATATTAATTTTATTGTATCTGTACTTGTGTAACTGTTTGTTTGACTCACAGGCACAGTGGTTAGGATAAAAACACAGTTTTATTGAATAAAACAATACAGTAAGAACCGTCACAGGTCCTGTAGTATACAACAGCACTTAACACCCTCTTACCCCATTGTCTGTCTCCTTTTACACATTTAGACTGTAAGCTCCTTGGAGCAGGGACCTCTCTCCCATTGTTTCTATGAATGTCGCACTTATTTTATACCCTCTTATTTATTGTAATATATGTCTATTGTAAGGCGCTGCGTGCGCTGCGTACACTGTGTGGCGCCATATAAATAAAGATATACATACATACATACAACAGTATAGTACAGACACACGACAGGTAAAGTTATTCAATGCCCACACAGGTCCAGCATAACATGAAGGTACAGACAGCATATACTGACACAGGTCAGGCAAGAGAAGTAGATTCCCAGGATTCCGGCACTGCAGGAGTTAAAGTTCATCAATGGTGGTAAACAGTCCCATGTGTGAAGTTACTGGAATGATACTTTAACAAGTCAAGGTCAGCAAACATATGTGAACTGCCAGATCTCAACTGAGGAAGAATGAGCACTACCGGAGCAATCACGGAGGCACATACTTGCAACCGGTATGACAGTAACGGAGGACTAAGCCCGAGGCGCTCTGCCGGAGCAGTAACTGAGACAACACTGGCAACCTGCCGGAGCAGTAGCAGAGGACAAGCCGATGGCACTTTACCGGAGCAATCAAGGAGGCACACACTTGCAACCGGTATGACAGTAACGGAGGACTAGGCCAGAGGCGCTCTGCCAGAGCAGTAACTGAGACAACACTGGCAACCTGCTGGAGCAGTAGCGGAGGACAAGCCAATGGCACTTTACTGGAGAAATCACGGAGGCACACACTTGCAACAGGTATGACAGTAACGAAGGACTAGGCCAGAGGAGCTCTGCCGGAGCAGTAACTGAGACAACACTTGCAACCTGCCGGAGCAGAAGTGGAGGACAAGCCAATGGTAACCGGATAGTCAGAGGACTAAGAATGTCGCCGAGGAGACAAGGACAAGGAAGCAGGAACATTGATCAAGCCGGGTCGTTGCACAGGAACAGGAACGTCAGCCGGTCCGGGTTGGTACACAGGAGCAGGAACGTCAGCCAGGCCGGGTAGATACACAGGAGCAGATACTGAAGAGTAGTCAGGTAATCCGGGTCGGTACACAGGAGCAGGAACTGAAGAGTAGTCAGGCAGGCCAAGTTGGTACACTGGGAACACTGAGCAGTTAGTTAGCACTGGTACAGGAACACCACGAAAGGGCACCGTGTGGGCGCAAGAGCCCAGTATATAAAGGCCATACTGGGCGGGCTCAACACAGGGCAACCAATGAAAGCATTACACAGGATAACTGACAGAAAAACAAAAACAAGGGAGCACGGGCACCGTGATAACTTGTCAGTGTCATTATTCCGCAGTCACCCCATGACACTGTGGCTTTCATCAACAACTGCAAGGTGCACAGTATGTGTGGTAAATAACATCTGTGTTTCCAAATGCCATGACACCAGAACTGTCGCTGTCACTATAACCCTTGTCCAGACCCTGCTAAGGGCACATTACAACTTGCTGACAGTTTAATAGTAATGATGAACCCTCCTTGTCAGAATCCTAGCATATTCTGCGGGATGGAATCTCCTCAGATGCCACCTGATGACCTGGTATCGATTCTCCTCCACCACACTGGCATAGAGAAAAAACTGCGGTATCCTAACATTAACAGAGTGGTTATCATTTGGAGAGGTAGGTAATGATGAATAAGATGGACTGGCAGGAGATGTACTTGTTACCCTAGAGGAAGAAGGTGATGTTGATGGCGAGCTAGTTGTTTCGCTTGTCATGGAACTTCCAGGGTCTGTCTGGGTTTCTTTATTCTTCCTCCCTGTCAGGACTAAGCCTAGCACAGAAGCCCGGAGTAGGAAGAAGATACTCCTCCAACAAAGGTGATTGGGGCTAGAGGCTAGAGAGCGTCGCTAGGGGGCAACGCTAGAGTACGTAGGCCAACCGTAGGGGTGTGTGTGCTGCGGCCTAAGCCGTCTAAAGGTGCTAGCCGCAAAGCTAGATAGCCCCCTTCGGTTGAGCCTCTGGGGACTCAGGATACCCCACTACGGTTGGACTATACCCCAATAACCTCAGGGAGGAACTGACTCCAAGAAGCTGGATAAGTAGGCCACAAGCAGGACTAGTCACAGGATACTGGACTGACCAGAGCAGGACAGCAAAGGACACAGGATTGACCAGAGCAGGACAGCAACAGGACACAGGACTGGCCAGAGCAGGATACACTGGATACTGGACTGGCCAGGGCAGAACACAGAAGACTGGACTAACCAGAGCAGGACTACACTGGATGCAGGACTGACCAGAGGGAAATAGCAACGGAGAGCGGACTGACCAGAGCAGGATACTGGAGACAGAACTCTTGGCAGCAGACAAGCTGGAGCAGAGGGTGAACGAGGCGCAGCAAGACCTCTTCACCAGAAAGGATGCTTAGACAACGCGTCCGTTGCAGGAAGAGGGCGTCTAAAATAGTGAGACCCAAACGGCTTCACGTGGAGGACTGCACATGAGCGAGTCCAACCCGGAAGCAGAAGAAACAGGAACGACGGAAGGGAGGACACAGCGAGGAATCGGCACGGCGATGACACTCCCCTACCCCTACGGAGGACGTCAGGAGTAGTGATGATCGAGCACCCCGATGCTCGGGTGTTCGGGTGCTCTGGCCGAGCGCCCCCGGAGGCTCGAGTGCTCGGCCGAGCACCCGAGCCCCATTGAAGTCAATGGGAGGACTCGAGCATTACACCAGGCACCCCCTGCTCTGATGAGGGGAGGGTGCCTGGTCCATAGGAAAAGGGCAGTAAATGATGGAAACACCACAGAAATGGTTCAGGGACAGCATAGGGAGGATGTCTGGATGCACATTGCCCCTTCCTCAATGCCCCCTTCGTCTCCACATTGCCCCTTCATCTCCACGATGCCCCTTCCACACTGCCCCCTCATCTCCACACTGCCCCTTCCACAATGCCACCTTCTCCACACTGCCCCTTCCATCTCCACACTGCCGCTTCCACACTGCCCCTTCCATCTCCACAATGCCCCCTTCATCTCCATCTCCACGATGCCCCTTCCACAATGCCCCTTCCACAATGCCCCCTTCATCTCCGCAATGCCCCCATCTCCACTTCACCTCCACATTGCACCTTCATCTTCACATTTCCCCTGGTGGTCTAGCGGTGTACTTGACAGATCTGTGCCTCCTTCGGCACAGATCTCTTTGACTGAAGCTCCCGGCGCCGCTGTAGTAATGCAGAGGCTGGGAGATGATGTCATCTCCCAGCGCTCTGTATTACTAGAGCGGCGAGATGAGTGAGAGATCAGGTAAGCTGCGGGCGAGGGGGTTGAATCTCCCGGCCAAATGAGGGGGGCCCGGAAAGCCTCATTCAAGTTGAATGAGGCTTTCCGGGCCCCCCTCATTTGGCCGGGCCCTAGGCAGGCGCCTTGTGCGGGGAGGAGACCCGAACATGGCGGGCGAGCACATGCGGTACTCGTACGAGTACCGCCATGTGCCGAGCAGAGCGATGCTCGAGCCGAACCGAGCTTCGGCCGAGCATGCTCGCTCATCACTAGTCAGGAGGGTTTGGCGGGAAACATGTGGTGGAAACGCCGCACCAACACAGGAGCATGAACATCCATGGCTGGAACCCAGGACCTGTCCTCAGGGCCGTAACCCTGCCAATCAATGAGATACTGCAAACGGCCACGCACTCGTCTGGAGTCGAGTATGGCACTGACCACAAATTCCTCCTGCCGGCCACAGTAACAGGAGCTGGAACAACCGGAGCAGGGTGAGAAAAACGAGAGGATATCCATGGCTTCAGCAATGAGACATGGAAGACTGGGTGAATACGGATGGAGGCAGGCAAGGCCAAGCGATACACTACTGGAGATAAGCGTAGAAGGACTCTGTAAGGACCCAAGTAGCGAGGACCAAGCTTACGGGAAGGCTGTCGGAGGTGGATATTCTTGGCGGATAGCCAGACCTTGTCGCCAGTAGAATAGAGAGGAGCCAAGGAACGACGAAGGTCAGCTGCGCTTTTGTGGCGCATTTGGGAGGCAAGTAAGTAAGCTCGGAGTGACTGCCAGTGATCAACCAAAGAACGAACTTGGACCTCAGCCAAGGGCACCAAGGCTGAGCCCGGAAGAGTGATGCAGGGAATTGTAGGAAAATTCTGCTAAGGGAAGCAAGCGAACCCAATCATTATGGTGCCTGTTACAGTAGGTCCTAAGGTAATGCTCCAAGGACTGGTTGACCCGTTCAGTCTGGCCATTAGTCTGCGGGTGGTATCCGGAGGAAAAGTGCAGACGGATGCTCAAACGATCACAAAATGCCCTCCAGAATCTGGAAATGAACTGCGATCCGTGGTCAGATGTGATTTTTAGGGGCACACCGTGAAGCTGCACGATTTCAGAAATGAAGGAATCGGCCAGTAGAGAGGCAGTGGGCACAGCAGGAAAGGCCCGGAAATGGGCTTCTTTGGTGAACCGGTCCACCACGACCCAAATGGTGGTCATACCTGCTGATCTGGGGAGCTCCACGATGAAATTCATGGACAACTGTGTCCATGGCAAGGTTGGTACAGGTAGAGGCTTCAACAACCCAACAGGTTTCAGGTGGGGTGTTTTCATACGTGTGCACGCAGAACAAGAAGCCACATAGTCTGCGACATCAGCACGACAGTCCGGCCACCAGAAGTATCTAGACAGGAGCTCGAACGTACGTGAAACCCCTGAATGACCCGATACAGAGGAATAATGGGTCCAACGAAGCACCTCGGCGCGGTGACATTGAGGAACAGACAACAGGTCTCCAGGAGGCGACTCAGTAGAAGGAAGCCCATTCTGAGCCTAACGTATAGCCTGTAAGGTGCGGGTGGACAAGGCTGCCAGAACGCGAGTGGAGGGTACCACAGGCTCGGGATCTCTTCGGTTGGTAGGGCTGGATTCGAACTGCTGGGACAAGGCATCGGCCTTCACATTCCGGGTTCCTGGTAGGTATGTTATCACATAGTGGAAACGGGCAAAGAACAGGGACCATCTAGCCTGGTGAGCATTCAGGCGTTTGGCCGAGGCCAGGTAGGCCAGATTCTGGTGGTTGGTGTAAATGGTCACGACATGAGGAGACCCTTCCAATAGGTACCGCCACTCCTCGAGGGCTAGCTTTATGGGTAGCAGTTCCCTATTGCCCATGTCATAATTTTGTTCAGAGTCAGTAAACTTACGGGAAAAAAAAGAACAGGGATGAATGAGCCCCGTGATAGAAGAGAGCTGGGACAGAACAGCGCCAGCCGCAGTCTCCGAAGCGTCCACTTCCAAGAAGAAAGCCCGCTTAGGACCAGGATAGGTCAGAACTGGGGCAGAAGTGAAAGCAGCTTTAAGCCTGTCGAACGCCGCCAAGGCTTCAGATGGCCACAGTTTCACATCAGTTCCCTTACGTGTGAGAGCTACAATGGGATGGATAACATCCGAGAAGTTCCGGATAAACCTCTGGTAATAGTTAGAAAAGCCTATAAACCGTTGGGTAGCCTTGAGACCCTGTGGCAAGGGCCAGTTCTGGACGGCAGAGAGTTTCTCAGGATCCATAGCCAGACCTTAAGAGGACACAATATACCCAAGAAAGGGTAGACGGGTTTGTTCAAACTGGCACTTCTCGAGTTTGGCATACAAGTTGTGCGCTCGAAGCCGCTCAAGGACTTGACGGACGTGGCCACGATGTTCCGTAAGAGACTTGGAAAAGATCAGAATGTCGTCCAAATAGGCGACCACGGAGGACATAAGAAGATCCCGGAAGACATCATTGACAAATGCCTGAAACACTGCTGGAGCATTCCGGAGGCCGAAGGGAATGACCTGGTACTCATAGTGCCCGAATCTAGTATTGAAAGCCGTCTTTCCACTCGTCGCCAGCGCGAACACGAACCAGATTATACGTTCCCCGGAGTTTGAGTTTGGTAAAAACGGTAGCGCCACGAAGACGATCCAGAAGTTCCGGAATTAAAGGCAAAGGGTAGCAGTTCCGGCGTGTGATGGCATTCAAACCCCTGTAATCAATACAAGGCCGAAGAGAACCATCCTTCTTGGAAAGAAAATAGAAGCCCGCTCCAGCAGGAGAAGTGGAAGGCCGTATGAATCAGCAAGCAAGGCTATCAGCAATATAGTTTTCCAGGGCACGAGTCTCAGGTACCGAAAGTGGGTATGCCCGTTCCCTGGGCAGTACAGCCCCAGGAAGGAGATCAATAGCTATATCATAAGGCCTATGAGGTGGAAGGATCCCCGCACGACGCTTACAAAACACGTTGGAAAAGTCCCAATAAGGTTCTGGCACCTCAGGGTTGATAGCGACCAAAGAAAGAGGAGGATTGATAGAGGAAATTGCAACTGAGGAAGGAAAGGCGATGATGCCGAGATGCCATTCAATGGAAGGGTTGGTGGCTCGCAGCCAGGGGTAGCCCAGGATGACGGGAGTCCCAGGGATGTCGATAATCTCAAAGGAAAGCGTCTCTTTGGGACCCCCCCGTACTTCACAGGACAAGGGTTGAGTAACCCATGTAATAAGACCTGTGCCCAAAGGAGAACCGTCAACCGCAACTATGGGCATAGGCGGAAATCGTTGCATCAACGGAATACCGCGATAGCGGGCAAAACACGAATCCATGAAGATCCCTGCTGCTCCGGAATCCACAAAGGCCTGCAGGATCGTGAACCCTCCAATCCAAGAGAGGGAAAGAGATAGGGTCAGGCGTTGATCCCTGCCGGGGGGACAAAAAATTGGCTGACTTAGAGAGGACCCCCTACTCCCTAAGTCCAGGAGTTTCCCGATTTTATGGGACAGGTGCGAGCCACATGGCCCACCTGACCACAATAAAGACATAGACCCAAGGTGTGTCTGCGTGTCTTCTCCTCCTTGGTGAGGTGGTATACCCGTCCGATTTCCTTTGGCTCAGGTACTGATGTCGTCGTGACGGGTGTCTGAAACCGAGGGGCCAGGCGCGAAACCGGATGCGGCTGAGGACGGTGAGAGCGATCCCGATCCTTCTCTGCACATCTCTCCAGGATGCGATATTCTAGAGAGGAACAAAGTGCTATGAGTCCCTCCAAGGATGGAGGAATAATACGAGTTGTCAGCTCGTCTTTAAGGCGGTCAGAGAGGCCCCGTCTAAAAGCAGCCTTTAAGGCATTGTCACCCCAGTCCGTATCATATGCCAGGGTGCGGAACTCGACATCGTAGTGCGAGACCGAACGCGACCCTTGTTGGATCTCCAACAGACCAGATTCTGCTTGAGACTGACGGCCGTGCGCATCAAAAATGGAACGGAACGCCGCTAAGAAGGAGTCCAAATCGTCCAGCAGTGGAGACTGACGATCAATAAGAGGAGACACCCAGGCAAGAGCAGGACCACGAAGCAAGGAAATGATGAAGGTGGTCTTTGCCTGATGGGAGGAATATACATCAGGTTGGCAACAAAAATGAAGAAGGCACTGGTTCAGAAACCCCCGAACATCGGATGAAGTACCGTCGAAGTGATCCGGTAAGGGCATACGGAGAGCTAGGGAAGCAGCTGGGCTGCCAGAAGGGACAGAAGACACAGCAGGATGTGGTGACGGAGGCCAAGGTGCCTCAAGACGCTGCTGCATCCGTTGAAGAAGACCAGTGATAGAGTCTAACTTCTGGTCCAAATGCTGAATCTGGGTGGCGTGCTGTTCCAAAACCGCACCCTGCTGCACTACAGCTTGGGTAAGGTCCGCTGGATCCATGGACATGCTGGAAGTGTGGTGTTGTCTATAATGTCAGGACTAAGCCTAGCACAGAAGCCCGGAGTAGGAAGAAGATACTCCTTCAACAAAGGTGATTGGGGCTAGAGGCTAGAGAGCGTCGCTAGGGGGCGACGCTAGAGTACGTAGGCCAACCATAGGGGGGTGTGCTGCGGCCTAAGCTGTCTAAAGGTGCTAGCCACAAGGCTAGATAGCCCCCTTTGGTTGAGCCTCCGGGGACTCAGGATACCCCACTACGGTTGGACTATACCCCAATCACCTCAGGGAGGAACTGACTCCAAGAAGCTGGATAAGTAGGGCACAAGCAGGACTAGTCACAGGATACTGGACTGACCAGAGCAGGACAGCAAAGGACACAGGATTGACCAGAGCAGGACAGCAACAGGACACAGGACTGACCAGAGCAGGATACACAGGACACAGGACTGACCGGAGCAGGATACACAGGATACAGGACTGACCAGAGCAGGATACACAGGACACAGGACTGACCAGAGCAGGATACACAGGATACAGGACTGACCAGAGCAGGATACACAGGACACAGGACTGACCAGAGCAGGATACACTGGATACAGGACTGACCAGGGCAGAACACAGAAGACTGGGCTAACCAGAGCAGGACTACACTGGATGCAGGACTGACCAGAGGGAAATAGCAATGGAGAGCGGACTGACCAGAGCAGGATTCTGGAGACAGAACTCTTGGCAGCAGACAAGCTGGAACAGAAGGTGAACGAGGCGCAGCAAGACCTGTTCACCGGAAAGGACGCTTAGACAACGCGTCCGTTGCAGGAAGAGGGCATCTAAAATAGTGAGACCCAAACGGCTTCACGCTGAATCCAACCCGGAAGCAGAAGAAACAGGAGCAACGGAAGGGAGGACACCGCGAGGAATCAGCACGGCGTTGACACTCCCCTTTTATCTCCACCTTGTCTCTTGGTGCCTTTCTGGCTTTAACATGTTTGACATAAATGTCATGGTATCTGTGTTTCATGCGTGTTATCAGGGAGGTTGTGTCAAGGTGTGTTCCCTCCTTTCCCCTTTTTACTAACTTGTCACAAATTTTGCACTGTACTGTTGTTGATCATGACTGCACTGTGCCTGCCAGAAGAGAATAATAGTCCCACACCCATGACATCTGGGGGGGGGGGGGTAGCGAACAGGGGTAGAAGAATGGCCTCTTTCTTCTTGTCCTCCACATTCCTCTTCACTTTCTGTGGCAGTGGATAATGTTGCTACTACTGCCTCAGATTTAGCACTGCAACTAGGACCAGGAGTATTGCTGGCGCTGGCAAGTGGAACCTGTCCTAGTCCCACATCACTTGTTGACCCCATTCCCACTGTGTTCACTGTGGTCTGTGGCACACTAGCTTGCTCCTCAGCATTGTGCAGCCCTTGCATCTCAGCAGCAGGAATTAGAGCACTTGCAAATTCTTCAAATTCCAAAGGCTGATTGCTTGTCGTGGTGGTGTAGGTGATGCCTGTCCTCATCCCTGTCTCCCATTCCTTCTCAGTTTCTGATTAAAAGGTCATCAACGTCTCTTCCACCCCAGCTTCTCCAACACCACCACCACCACCACTAGTCCCTATGTGCTGCTGCACTATTCCAGACAGAGGGTCCCCTGCTGTCACACTTGGCATCATCTTCTCCTTCCCCCTTCCTGAGTATTACAAGACACACTAGCAGCTTCAGCACTGGTGGCAGCAGCTTTAACACTGGTGGCAGAAGGTTCAGCACTGGCAGCAGGCACCACACTGGTTTCAATAGGGGCAGCAAAGGTGTCAGCAGAGGAAGCACATCTTGCAGCAGGCACAGTCAGCTGACCTGTCCTGCTCTCACTAGTACTACCCTTTTCTCCTTCCCTTCCCATTTCCTTTTCTCCCTCCCTTCCTATTAAATTCCCCAAGATCCCTTGGGGTGATTTAGGGGAACTGGACAGCATTGGTTCAATAGTGGTCCCTTCCTCCTCCTCCTCCTCAGACTCAGTGGACACATAAGGATAATTCCAGCTCCTCCACTGATTGCTCCACTGATAGCAATCACTATGAGCCTCTCCTGCCTCAATTTTTGCAAAATATCACAGCAGAACAGCACAGCACATCTGTCTTGCTCTAGCTGCTTCTATTGTGCCTGCAGAGAAAAAGTCACTTTTTATAACGGAAGTACAAAAATCAGTGGGCGGAAACTTTCTAGCCATTGAACAAATGGCAAAAGATTTTGGCAAATGGGCGAAATATGCAAAAATTTTAAGCTCTAGATTTAAAGCGGATTTTCCAGCGAAAAAGTGGATAACAACGTGGCTTTCAGGATATTTCTCATGGGAACATGGTGACAACTTTCTCTCATTCCTACTTACCAGGGCAACATCAACAGACAATGGAAATAGACATACACAGGACAATTTCACACATACTCTTGACAGCTAAACAGCAATTATGAGAAATCACAAAAACAAGAGACACAATGGCAAACATCTACCTGGACAACACATTGGTCACTCATGACCTTATGACAGTTCCTGGACAACACTCCACCACTGTCTTAAAGGGACATAGCACCATCCTCAGATTGCTTATTGACCAAAATTCTTCCCCATTTTTTCAATTGCTATTGAGTTTCTGCCCATTGATTTATGTGTTTTTCGCTTTTTCGCTATAAAAATACACTTTAAAACTAGCTCTTAAAATTTTCGTATCTTTCGTCCATTGGCCAAAATCTTTCGCCATTTTTTCAATGGTTACAAAGTTTCCGTCCATTGATTTACAATGTTTTCACATTTCCGCTATAAAAACGTGACGTATTTGAGGAATGCAGACACAAGGCAAGCAGAAGGTCAGGCAATGGGAAATCCAGCAGAGGGTCTGAAGCAAAGCAAGGAAGGAGGCACTGAGGACTGGAAGCTTAGAGCACACAGGAACCAAAGTTCTGGAACACTGAAGCAAAGTGGACACAGCCTGAGGGGTTTTTATAGTGTCATGGGTTTTCACTCCTCTCCTCTGCTGAACAAACCTCTCACTGGATTGGCCAACAGAGGGGTGTACAACCACAGCACCTGCCTCACTGTTTACCTGGAGGCACACTGTTGGTGGACAGTTGATGAGAGAGGCAGGCTTCACCTCTCCCCTACTGGTGTACAACACCATGGTTTGATCTGGGCACCCTGTGGATACCTTCCCTGGAGACTCCTTCAGCTTTAGGCCATGGCTTAGGCCTACCACACCATCACGATCCCATTCCCTGAGATATCTTAATCACTGTATATGTCACAATAAAATAGAAAATTTGTGTTTTCCCTGAAAAACTTCCTATGAAAACAAATCAGGATTCTTTGCCTATCCCTAGTTTTGAGAAGTCAGGAAGTTTGCCCTCAGCCCTCCACACAGTCAGTAGGGGATCTAACTCAGAAATGAAGCATCCTTTACCCTACTCCAACAGAGAGTGAGGATCAGGCCATGTGGCTATTGACCCCTAAGTTACTGAAGCATTTTAGCACTATTTTGTTTGGTTGGTATTTTTCAGTTAGATTAGGTTTGGGCTTCACTATTCCTAACATAGGTTAAAGAGTGGGTTTATTTTTAAGAAGCAGTAAATATTTATAATGTGTGCTTCATAATGTAATAAAATAGCAAAACTGTCAATGTGATAAGTTTTATAAAAAAAAAATCTGACTGTGGCCAGTTACTGCCATTTTGCATGAACCAGAAATCCAATTTGGTATATTATGACTGGTTTATGTATCAATCTATATTTTGATGTAAAGTAAGGGTAGTCAGTTCGCAGGCCTCCAGCTGTTACGGTTTATAACACCCATCATCTCCATTCAGCCAGTGGCTTGTTGGAGATAATGGGTATTGTAGTCCTAAACAACTGGGGGCCCAATGATTGAATATCTCTGTAGTAAAGCATGCTATACTAATCTGGGCAAAGTGTTTAGTGTTTTATATACTACTATATTTATTTTTTTATTTATTCACTATGACGAAGTCTGTGTTGTTAAAAATTGCGCCATTTTTGCTTCTTTGCATAAGCCCATTACGTACATATTAGAAGAAGTTAACGTTGATAACCATCTGATTTATTCCAACTCTATACATGTATTTCGGCTGTGAGAAAAAGATAGTTTTGCCTCTGTTTTAACCTTTGTGTTAAAGGCAGGTAATTAAAGATGAAAGAAACATTTCCTGGTAATTTCCTTTGGAAGAAGTTCAAATCAAATTACAATTAGAACTGGATTAATTTCCTAAAATTAATCTTTTTATGGTCTACATGTTAAAAGGAATTGAATACAACTTTAATGACACGTAAAACAAATGCTGACTGGGTTTCTGGCAGTTTTCATTATGCTAATGTGGAGTACTGTGAGAAATACCAAGTGACTGTTCTGTTATTTGGTCTTTCAATAGCTGTAAATCATATGCTAATGAATTTCTTTTCACAGACATTGCAAAGTGAGGATTCTTATAGTGAATAAATTATGCCAATGTGTAACCAGTCTCACATTCATAACGCAAAGTGAGCGCGATGTTTAAAAAACACATTGCCTGAACCATAGGGGACAAATGTCAAGTCCCAAAATTCTATATAGGACTTTTAACCCCTTATATGCTAACAAAGTTTTCCAGTATATTGCAAAGCCAAAGCATTCAAGCAGTTAACAGCCTAATTTAAAGGAGCCTATGATTAAGTGTCTTTTATTGCACGAAACGCGTTAGGCGTTATGTATTGCATCTTTATTTCCCCGTGAGGGGATAGGAAGCATGTTTGATGATTTTAAATTGTATAATCAATAAATGTGGAAGTATTTTATACAACTGGAAGTGGTTGATTTATGCTGGGGGTGGTCCCGTGAGTACTCCCGTACAGTGGTCATCTAATTTAAAGGAGCCTTGTCACCTAAAAATAACTTAGTTGATAGCATAATCTATAAATCTGAAAATCTTAAAATCTAGATTTCTAGACAAAAATGATGAATAGAACATACAGATGTTTTCAGGTGGTAGGGAAGCTGGTGTAATTCTGTGATAAGCCAAATGTAACATAGGGGAAAAATAAAAATTTCACTAATTTCCATTGATTTAAAAGGGGCTTATATCCCCATGAATGGTATACAGGTCTGCAAATGCATTGTTACGCACAACTTGGAGACTTCAATAGCATTTGAGGGGATTAAATGCACCATTTAAATCAATAAGAATGTTTAAAGTGCAGTTGGCTTGCCCCAGAATTTCAACAGTTCTTTATACTACATAAGTCTCTCTGTCCCTTTAAATTAGTGGGACATTTTATTTGTTCACTATGGTGCAGTTAGTTTTTCTCAGAGCAGTTGGCTTGTCCCAGAATATTCCATCTTTATTTTGAACATAGGTACAAAAGGGATCATTGATTCAAAAATATATCTGCTATAGTTGCTAACTTCTGGAATTCTTCAGTCTGGAGGTTTTTAAAACAGTGATTAGAAGAACACAGGGGATATCCGCCACAGAACACAGGGAATATCCATCACAGAAAGACTTTCTGGTTTCTTTGGGGTGCAGCAGCAGTCTAGCATAGGCGGTGGTGATGGTGTTGATTGCAATGGTACTTCACTATTGGATTTGCTCTCTGCATATGGGTTGATAACTGATACCCATGAACATAGACTAGATCAAAGGAGTAACTTCATTGCATGTGAGATAGTTACTCCTTACTTTTGGAATATCTATGTTCTAGATAGAAATCATGGCCCACCAGCAAACAAAACAAACAGAGTGGCCATCACTAATGCGGATTGCAGAGGAAACAGTATAGCCAGAAAGGGGTTTCAGTGGTGATAGCTATAATAATAATGACCATAAGACACAGCTATTCAGCAGCAGTGTGGGTAGACTAACTTAAAAAAAGACACCCAGCATTTTATATCATAAGATTATCATGTAAGAGAAGTGGAAGAATACAGGCAAGCCACAGAAGAATATGGCACATGTATAACTAAGAGCAGCACTGACAAAGAAGAGGGTTTTGCATAGTTTTCATGCCATTTCCAGCTAACAGAAGGGACCAGGGCTATCATCATATATGTTATCTATCTCCTGTGCCGCATCACACAATCTGCATCAAGAAAGGAGGTGTATATCAGTAGCAGCGTGGATTTCAATATCCTGCTTCTTTTACTGGTTTCTTGTTATCAGCCGGTTCATCATTACAAGTGTGTGTATGCATATATTCACATACAGAAAGAAAATGGGGAAAATGGGAGAGCGCTACTAAAGAAAAAATATACAATTTAATACAAATAATAAAAAATGGACACAGGATATAAAATAACATATAATAACATAAACAGTTCTTCTTTATCCAAAAGGACTGGTGAAGCTAAATTGAAAAAATGGAATTCACTGAAAAAGTTAAAAAACACAAAGTTCGCCCTGAGTATTACTGTTCACCTTCTGGGCCCTATGTGCTGAGGTATACCGATTCCGTGCTCTCAAATAACTCCAAGCGGGCAGGTGTTGTCCGTAATGGTGTAGTTGATCTCTTGCTTTTATCCATGACTTCTCTCCCGACCAGAGCAATGGTGTTTAAGCCTTGGTCCTGACAATGGCCCTCTTTCTTAAAAGCAGTATTAGAAGACATTTGTTTAAATTACAGATTTAAGATTATGTATTTCAAAGTCTTTAATATTTATAATTAGTGGCACAGTGAAACACATATTAATTATCTGTACAGTATGCTAATTAGTCTATCTTAATTCATACCGCATTGTGTGGTAATATTGACCCAACACTGAAACTAATTAGCATAAAGTGACACATTTGAACTTGATTTGCTGTTGGGGGTAGGCAACTTTTGGATCTCCAGCTCTTGGCTGTTTGCAGAAGATAATAGTTATAGTCTTCATCAGCTTGAGAGCTAAATATTGCCTGCCTAGACAATAGTAAGCTAGACACTGGACTCATTATCAAAACATCCACAGCAGAGCAGAAATTAAATTACATTTTAATGTTCTCTCCATTTTTGTGTGCCCTCCTTAGAGATAATTGTTGAATATTAGGCTCTCAATTATATGTGAGTTTGACATACCTGGTATAAAACAAGCAAAATTAATTGTTTTATATTAGAATTAATTTAAAAACAATAGCTGCCTTGAGAATAGGTGATATGTATGGATGGGCAAAAGGTTCCAATTTGTTGTTGTGAGATATTCATAGACAACAACTTGCTTCTCTACTTTTTCATGAGAAATTTTGCCAGTAGAAAGACCATTAGAATTTTCTCCATCTTGCTTACACCAAACAATATTTCACGAAAATGGTTCCATGTTTCGCCAATGCCTTTCAATGGGGAGAAACCTATATCTCACATTTTCACACCAAAGACATGATGTAAATAGGAAGTAAAATGGAGTGAAAGCAGCTAGAAAAAGATAGAGAGAGAATGGGAAAAATAAATTTTAAGGCTATTTACCTAGCAAAATAAGGGTATTAGAGGTTCATAGTGTTGACTGACAGCTGAGCATGCATAGAAACAAAGGAGGAGAAGCTTGTAAACCCTGTTTTGTACAGTGACACAGAGGGGGATGAAGTCAGCAGCAGCAGCAAGAGACTGGTGGTGGTGGAACAGTTGGTGTGGAGAGAGAACAAGGGCCTTTTTAGCTGCAAGCAAAAAGGAATGAGAAACAGAGATGCAAATGAGGATGGGCATCACCACCACCAGCACTGACATTGCAGAGTAAGCTGTTGCTGTAATTCCCGCTGCTTCAGCAGCTGGATAGTGTGCCACAGACCCCAGTGGCTACAGTGGGACTGGGTTCCTCCTATAGTGATTTGGAACTAGGACAGATTCCACTTGCCACCAAAAATCCTGGTCCTAATTCTAGTGCTGATCATGAGGCAGCAGGAGCAGCATCATCTGCCTTGAGAGTTAAGGGGATCATAGAGAAGAAGAAGGCCATTCTTCTCTTACTTGTCCCCTACATGAAATCATGGGTGTGGGAATATTTTTCTCCTGGGGCAGGCACATTTCAGTTATCAGTGACTGTACTGTGCACTATGTGCACTATGTGTGAGAAGGTAGTAAAAAAGATTAAAGGAGGCTGCGCACTTGGAACAATCACCGTCATAAAACACATGCATCAAAATGTTTATGTTAAGCATGTGAAAGCAAAATCCATCTATTGATACAAGGATGTGGCAGTTCATGCTCACACATTGCACATTGTGTGTTGTACTGACCACATGTGGAAATGTGGTTGAGTATAATCTCAATTCCTAGTGCTATGGTTCGTGTACCCTGTTTTTCCCATGTCCTAAATTTGTTGTAACTAGATTATTATCTGAATCTGAAACCCGCAAAGAGATTCTGAATATAGCCCGTAAAAATCAGTGCCCATTTTAGTCACTCCTACAGTGCTTGCAATGCACTATATACCATGCAAAAAAATAGCAACCTGCCCGGTCCCCAGCTGAAAATGGAGGTCCCAACCAGATGTAATTCCACATTGTACATGCAAGACCATTTGTACAAGCAAAATAATGCCATTAGCAAGTACATAATGCAAAACTGGAAAGCTATACAGGGGTCCTCTTTTTACCTGAGAAATGGCAACTAATGTGTGAGATTAATGAGATTCTTCATCTGATATATTTACTGCAGAAACATTTGAGGACTATGGCTGACAAATCTTACAATAATGACAATACAGCCATGCACCAGCTATTGAAAGACATGTTAATGTGATTTGAGCTTGTATAGCGTCCATTAAAAACAATGCAGAATACAATCTTGCTACTTTGATGGAACCCCTCATTAAACATCAAATTTCTGAATTTGTGCCAAGGCAGTTTCTGAGAAATCGGATTCTGTGAAAAGAATATTAAGATATGCTGATAGATATAGTGGATGGTTTCATTGTGGAGGATGAGAGAGAAAGATAAGAGCTAAAAAAAAAACTAACAGAAAGCATAGTGAGAAAGATGTAAGCAAGAGGTTTATACCATCAGCAGCAACAACATCAGCAAGAACATCTCAAAATGTTTCTCAACACCAGATATCTTCAAAGACTGTAATTCTTGAGTCTCAGGGGCATCAATCTAATATTTGTGGTGGTGGTGGTGGTGGCACATCTCCATGGGACTTTCTCCCAGAGTGTGGGCTGGCAACTGATAAACATGATCACCATGTAGCTCCTAGTATTGGTCCCACTGCCTGTGAGATGCTTTCAGCATACTTGCAGAATAGTAATATTCTTGTCAGAAATGATGACCCTATTGACTACTGGCAAACAAAACCATGTGTGTGTGTGACCAGCACTGACACATACTACTGAGGAAACCCTTAGCTGTCTGCAAGAAATAATGCAGTCTGAGCAGGTTTTCAGTGTAGCTGGCTATATTGTAAATGACAGTAGGACATGGCTATCAAGCAAAGCAGCATTGTTGGGAGAAATGAGAATGAACCAATATCTAATAGCATCTGAGTATCAGGTATCAGATGTGCCAGTGTGGGATCCCTGCTTTCCACGATTTTCTGTTCAGTCGTACAAACTGTACTTTTTCTTTTCATGTTGGCAATGGCACCTAATGTGTTACCTATGCGAGCTGCTGAAACCTTGTGAGGCGGTCGCCTTTCTGGTTAGTCATTTTGAGGCAGGAATTACTGAGATTCTTCATCTGATATATTTACTGTAGGAAAAAAATTGACGATACAGGTATGCACTAGTTAATGTAGGACATGTTATCCTGCTTTGAGCAGGATCCTTGTATAGTGTCCTTTAAAAGCAATGAAGAGTAGGGGTGGATGAAAAGTGAGAACAATTTCCTGCATGATAATTTTTTTGCTTTTTTCATCAAAGTTTCCTCCTTTTCATCAATTCCAACAAATTAATTGCCTATGTTTACTGTGGTGCAACATTTTCATCCACAATATTACTTCTTCTGAGGGCTGCAGTGGAGAAATAAGTAGTTGAACCTCCGGCAACATATGTAAAATCTGTTAGCATGGAAGACTAAATTCCTGCTTAAGTGACACAGACACATATTCATGATGATGCCAATAGATAAATAAAAAGTACAATCTACAGTGTGGCAGATGTGTATGGCAGTGGTGTAGTGGTGTATACCATACAGATGTGTATGGTAGGTGTATACTGTATATTCCTATAACAGTTTTTACCATAATCATGTTTGTGTCAAATGTAAGCCATCCTTCTTCTCAGATTCCTGATACACATTACTTATTGGTCATAGCAGTGGTCCCAAGTATGGTAGATGGTAGCAACTCTTCTTCACATCCCTCCTCCATCTACTGCTACTCATGTGTACTGCTGTTAATACATTTGGCCTGGCTTTCTGCTTGTACAATTCATTCACTGCCATCCTGGAAAAATAACTGCGGCACTGGATATGCCAGCGTGGAGGTACACATGACATCAGTTGTCAGAAACCTCAGTTTTCTTCAAAAGAATTCGGCATCATGTCCACTGCCAATATCTTGGCAACCTTGCTATTCCACAGGCGTACTTTGGGATTGTCTTGTGATATTTTTGACTCCTTCCCAGAAACTCATTCAGTGCAGTGTGGATTGGCAGGACATTGCAGATGAAACCTTAAGCTTTATTGCTTTAACAACATGACTAGAGTAGGGAGTGGAGGTAGAGGCAATATGTGTAGGCATTTCCTACAGCAAACCCAGTCATCATTCTCCTCTGCAAAAGTGGCTATAAGTGTTATTTGGAATGAACTAACTGTTGGCAATTGCATACTCTCTGACAAATAAATAACATCACTACTTCCCTTATCTGCCCCAGAGCCCTGGGACATTTTTGGAGTGCTTCTGTTAGCTGTGGCACCTCTGACCTGCTGATAGTGTGTCTTCCAGTCAGACCTTTGGTTGTGCTTTAGATGGGATCCCATAGATGAGGCTTCACTGCTAAGATGTGAGTCCGCTTCCTCCCTGCTCACATGCTTTTTGCACAGACAACATATAGCAACAAGCTTAGCTTTTGGATCCAGAGTGAAGTATCTCCATACTGTGGTCTTCATGGACTGAGGGGCTGCTGCTACTACTACTACTACTGGGTCTAGATGATGATGCAATTCTACTGCCACTACTACTAGGTGTTAAAGGTGCAGCACTCACAGCAGCAGCAACAGAGACACTCATCATATCTAACATTGTGGATGTTAATCTGTGTTGCTGTTATTGTTGCTGCTGCTGGATACTCAAAACAGGTGTGTGTGGCTGAGTAGGACTTGGACTTTGAAGAGGCGATGATGCTGATGATGACTGATAGGGTGACTGTGTGCTTTTTGACATCTTTGCTTGTCCAGGGTCAGACATTCCAATGATTTTCTTAAACAGTTTATAGACAGGCACAGTGCTCCTTTTCAGTGGTGGAAGTTTCAGCCTTTCCCTTTCTGTTAATATTATATCCATGTCATCATCCTCACTCTCAACTTCATCTGTATCTGAACAAGAGAAGGATGCTGGAGGGATATATTCTAGATCTGCATCATCATCAGGTCATCCTCATCAGCATCAGCATCACCTGACAATTCTTGCCCACTGCACTAATATTCCTCTAAGATTTTATAGGTCTCAAACAATTTCTTTTTACTTTTACTGTAACAGAGTTTGCTACTACTTTGAGGACAGGTGTTTTGGTGCAAGTTTGTCTCACTATCTGATTCAGCAGGCGATTCAGCTGCTACACCGTCCTCTATTTTGCTATTGCCATCATCAACACTTGAATGCAACTTGTCATCTTCAGTGTTCTTCTTATATGGTTCTTTATTTGTACTGGCACTGGTGGTGCTGGAGGTTTTGATGGTATCTTGATAAACTGCATCCCCCCTTGGAGGAGGGGCATTTATTGCACATGCAGCAGCAACCATTGCAGCTGTCAGTTTTTAACTACTACTTTTACTCTCATGTCCCTGCAAGGCTTCAACCTTCCCACTCCCCCTGCCCCTTGTGAGTTAGCTGGACATTACTCAACTACTGTGTGTGTTTTTACTCTACAGTACACAACACAACAGATGGAGTCTTACCTAAGCACAGTCAGCTGTCTGTTACCTAATATATTTAGTTCTTTGTTTATTTCTTCTTTTTATTTATGTTATTATTTTTTTAAGTTGTCCACCCTGTCTTTTCACAGTCCAAAAATGTTTTTTTTTGAGTGCACTGAAATACTCTGAGAAATCATGATCATTCATCACCATCTTGTCGTCTTGCTTGGTGACAAGACTGGTGCACCTGGTGTCACCAACATTGTTGGTATAGTAAGTTGGGTCTCCATTGCAATGCTGCTGCTGCTGGTGGTAGTAGCAGCAGCAGAGGCACTGCTGCTAACAAATGCTGACTCTCCTTCCATCTTAGAAAATGAGAGAGCACTCCAACCTATACCCCCTGATGATAATGATACCCCAATTCCTCCATGTCCCCTCTATGGCTTACTTCTTGGCATTGTGAGTGTGTTTTATTATAAAGAAAAAAAATTAGTATTATAAAAATGATTATTATAAAAAATGTATTAAAAAATATAAAAAAGAAAACAAAAATACTCATCATTCACACTTCACATATCATTATCACTCGCTGCCCTTACATTAACTCACAGTTTTAATCACCCTCACACCCTAACAGTAACTCACAATTTAAATGTCCCTCACTTCCCTAATACTTACTCACTTGACTGACCCTCATTAATTGAACACTAAGTCACTCACTTCACAAGCTTCAGGAATTACAAAATTTTAGTAGCAACTCTTTCCTGTCATGGAACAGTTCTACTCCTTTCGGACTACTAACAAAACCCACTCTGAAAAACAGGATATTCTTTTATAGAGGCCATAGGGAAATTATAGGGGTTTTTTTCTATGAGTTGGGAAATTCCTACCCCCAAAAATCAATAGTATAGGGTGGCAGAAAAGTTCTCAACTTGAATGACCAATAGGACAGAAATTCACTGGCAACATTTGTGTGAGACTTTTTCTGCTGGAAAAGATGAAAATTGTATTTTTTCATAAAATTTTCCACAGAAAAAAAACAGGATTCTTCACCCATCCTTAGTACAGATTCCCCTGAAAATCATTGTCATTACCTCTCTCATGTATTGAGATTCCCACATCAATGTCAGCTTATGAGCTCGATTCAATTGTCCCCGTTAGGTGAAAAAAAAACCTTCTGCCATTTTTTCAAGCACCTTAAAGGGATAGTAATACTTCGTTTTAACTTTATTTTATTTTGTAGGCATTAAAAAAACATGAAGAATGATATAAATCTTATCTCTCAAACCTTTATGGTTTAAGAGATATTCACAAACAAAGTATCCCCCCCCTGTTCAACCAGATCAGAAGGGAGGTGCCCAGGTAGACTGCAGAGAGGGACAATCTTCAATTAAGATAAGGGAAAAACCTGAAAAACTTGTCAAGGGGGGAAGGGCTTTCATTGTTTTCATGCAAAGAAAATTGTCCCCTTCTGTTATCTGTCTGGTCATACAACCAGATTCACATCTGAGAAGAGATGGCTTACAGTAGGTAAAAGGGGCGGGGAGGGGAAACTTTGCTTGTGAATATCTCATAAACCATAAAGGTTTGAGAGATAAGACTTATATCATTCTTCATGTTTTTTTAATGCCTACAAAATAAAATAAAGTTAAAACGAAGTATTACTATCCCTTTAAGCTATTCAATTACCTGTGCTATGAAAAAATGCCGGCAAAACCCCCCTGCCAGGCAATAACATAAGATGCGTTTTAGCCCATTGAAAAATAAAAATGCCACAAAATGCAATTCAATAGACTACGTTAGCCCTTAAGATCCGTTAAGGGACTCACTTTAGTGCTGGAAATTGAAGACCCAGTTTTTTTGTGGTTAGAGTCCCTTATCGGATCTTAAAACAGCTGACGCAGCAATTTAAATTTAAAAAAAGTGTTAACAAAAAGTCCCCAGTGAATGTATTGATATTGGGCCCTAAGCCCCATTTCAATACATACAAAGTATACCCAAAATGTGTCTAGTGTTGGTAGAATTAACCCTATGAATGCCAGTGGGGTAAAATTATCCCGCTGGCACTCATAGGGTTAACTTGACCAAGGTACAAAGCAACAGCCCCTGCAAAGTAACACTTAACATTAATCCTTATGTCCAGTGGAGTCTTCAGCATCCTGGTCAGCTACTGTCCATCTTCTTTCTTTTCTTCCTTCCTTCCCTTCTTTTCCAAATGTTCCCTGAAAATAATCTGCACATCTGTGAATAGTTTAACCCCTTGAGTGCCAAAGGTATACACAGCCCATTGCAGAGCAATGCTTTGCACACCTCCCTGGGACTCAAAGAGTTATAAATAATGCACATATGTGTGGTTTATATCATTCATAATATGCCTCCAGTGCATATAAAAGGAGGCATATTATGAATGGCAATGCCCACACATCCGTGCATTATTTAACCCTTGGAGTCCCAGAGAGGTACACAACAGTATGTCAGGCACTGATTGTTAGCTTTTTCTTCCTTTGATGTTCCCATTATTGTCGCTATTTAGCAGAGTTTTGGGAACTTAACTCATAAAATGGATGTTTGGCCACAAGACCTTTTCTGTGGCCTAATGTTCATTGTGCTTTTAGCTGTTAGGGCAATTGAAAAGCTCAATAGCACTTTTTTGCTAATGGGGCCGCATCCAGTTTTGCCCTACCAGCTGTTTTATTGGCTCAGTTGAATCAAGCCCTTTGTCTGTTCTCTGAAGGTATCACAGTGGCTCCTTCCAACTCTTGCAGTTGTTTAGGTCCCTCCTTTCATGTTGTTACCCACATTTCCCTATACATGAAGATGACCTTAACCCTTTAAGTACAGGAAGCTACCAACCAAAAGTGGAGGAGTCAAACCTCCATAAATACCTACAGGAAATATATTATACTATGCAGATCCCTAGTGAGCTCAAAACACAATTTATCAATAGTGTTTAAACAGCTATGTGTGTAATCAGGAGATCCGCACAAACTATACTTGGCTACATATTCAAATCATAACATATACAAATAAATACCCTGTTACTTATTATAGATAATGAACAGTGAGGATTAGTTACATGTTTTTGACCAAAACCTTGATAAGCTTGCCTACCCCATCAAGGCACCCTGGATTTAGGCCAGTCCATATCTGCCTCAAATCCAAGTGAATGTGTATTTAGTATAATGCAAATAAACATCAGTTATACCACCTTACCTCTACTGTAAACCATTGTGGGTAAAGGAAGGAGATATTTATTCCTTCCCTAATTGCAGCATTCACCTATTGTAAGGAGCTACGAAATACCATTTGATCACTGGATGCATGTCACCTGGACAACTCCATACAACTGTGGACTTCAGAAGGACCAATGAGCATTGAGTGTGAGGACTAGGAGGTGAATTGTTCATCTATGCTTTTATTCAGGTTCATTCAGATATACATCTCTGAGAAATAAAAAAACTTAATCAGGTTCATTCAGATATACATCTCTGAGAGATAAAAAAAACTTATATGGACCAGATGATACACCAAATAGGTGTGAGACTTCTAAAAGGCACAAGAAGCATGGGGGACGCTGGAATCAAGGAATAACAGTTCAAGTCATGGACTTTGATTATACCCCAATAACTGAAACACATTCTCCAGTCTAACTTTGTAAATTATGCACCCACACAAAGTCCACAAGGGTCCTGGGAGAGCAATATTAGAGTCCTAAACTGGTTATCCATGGTAATCTTATAACACTTGACCAGTTTTACAAGTGTTAGGACTTACATTTTTTCACTTTATAAGTATTGTGAAGCATATATTTACATCCTAGTAGGTGGATAGGCAGTGTCTTTTTGGTCTTTTGTCATGGGAGTGTGCAGCTTAATGGAGGGTTTCTCACTACTTTAGTTGGTGGAATGCTTGCAGGGGGGATGAGCACCAGGGGGGTTATGTGCTATGTTCCTATGCTATTCTATAGCGTCAATGCAATGAGATCTCCAAAGCTGGAAAAATCTTAGTGCATTGGCTCCATAGAACAAAGGAAATGGAGAAGAGATAGCACCCCTTTATCATACATTAGTGCATCACTCCCCAGTTGGTGCATAGCTGTAATCCTGTGGAGGCTATTCCTCTGGTTGAGGGGATGTCCTTCTCCAGGGATTGCATGTACTGATAAACTGGGCTCTGGGACATCTATTATAGTGCCCACTTAGTTTACTAATCACAGAGGCTTTCCCCACCCTTAACTGTTCTTCTCTCCCTTCCTGCAGGTTTGATAACCCAAGGTCAGACCCCTGTGGTATTTTTATATTTCCTACATACTTAATTGATGACACTACTATTTATGAAAGCAGACAATATATTTTAATAGCATTTATTAAGGAAGTGCAAATGGATGTTTTTTAAGGCACACAAAGATTAATTTTTTGGAGCTACATCTTGCAGAATTTTTTATGCCACAAGTTTTTCTTGTCGTGAATGACAATTGTTAGTATCAAGATATTCCTATAATGATATCCAATTCCACTAGAAATAGCAAAATGCAAATTATATAAAATATAAAAAAATGTTGGAATCATTAAACAGAGTATTACAATACACTACAGTTGATAGATGTTATCACTAGTTTAACTTCATTGAATTCTAGGGAGACATCCTATATTATAATTCGCTAAGGATGTTTGTCAGAAGCCATCATGAGCAATAGAGATGGCTGTGCGCGCTGCAGTTATGTGTAGTACAGACTGCCCGCACCACGGTTTATATGGAGTGGGGTGCTCCGAATTCAGACCGGAGTCCTCTCTGCACACCTTGGGCAGAGAGGACTCCGGTCTGAATTTGGAGCTCCCCGCTCCATATCACCGGGGGCTCGGGCAGTCTGTACTGCGAATGACTGCAGCACCGCCAGTGTTGGTCCCTGTACACAGGCTTAAAACTAGTTTGTAGATAAAACATTAGATAAAACTCTAACTGCATGGAGTCCTGGCAATAGTTTGAACTTAATTATACTAAAATTCCTTTAGCTGGAGCAACATATTGCACAAATTATGAAATATAGACTATGGGAAATTTAATTATTTTTATGCTGAAAATCACTTTTGGGTTTCCTTAAATATTTCTGCTTGGTTCTACTTCATTTAGCTTTTCTTGCTCGTAGGTAGGTTTGGTTGTTCTATTTTTATTGAAGTAAAAAAAAAAATGTAAATAAATACATAAGACAGTGTGTTTGGATTTATGCAATCAAATTGTTTTCTGCAATAGGTGCAGAAGCACTTCATTGACTATTGTGACCTTCATGGTAGGACAACAGTGGAACAGATTTCTGCAAAGCTTTAGTCTTTGTGCTTATCTAAATTCACAAAAGCCTATGTCAAATATACAGCCAATAGTAATTTCCCCAATGGAGGAGTCCAATTACCATCATTTTTCAGTGCAGGGATCTCTGGTCCATTTCAAAGTATATATTTTGCATTACGCACTAACCTGGAAGACCTTCAAATAAAATAAATTGAAATTTCAGAATACATAACACATAACTGATAAAAATTCTTAGATTAATTTTAAACATGAAAAGGCATAGGAATATATATGGTTATTTAATCTATTTCTAAATGTAAGGAATTCAGAAGCATGAAATTTTCCTTTGTAAAATGCTTATTACTAGTTTCTATGGAAATATGCCCCTATCTCTTAACGTAGGCTAAATATTTATTCAGCTTTTTATCTACGGATCCTGATATTCATATTGATTTTACATGATGGGATCCTGAGATGGTTAATACAATTTGCACTATCTACCCATCCATTAACAGTATAGCATTAGTCTAGAGAGTGAAGCAGAATTTAAGATCAGTGGAGAAAAAAAAAATAAATTATATCAAACAAATGAATTGTTACCTTAGGCTGGGTGTAACTTTGGCCCTTCATAGGTGGAGGAGTGTTGATTCTGGAGTAATAATTCAACTCACATTCTGACTTCAGTAACCAACAGCTATCACTTGCTAATGTGAAGACAGGTAAGTAAATTACTACTTACCAGGTAGTGGCTGTATATATTAATGACTGGGCACTCTTTTGCTCATTATTTATTGTATCCAAGATTAAGGGCTAGATTTAAAGGCAGCTGTTAGTAAAAAAAAGCACTAAGGGGTGCGTTAAGTTCCATGTAGCAATTCAAAGATCCATCTAAAGAACAGCTAACGGCAGTTTGAGAATCCTTATGGCCGATACACTTACGTGCATTGAGAAGCATGGAACAAGATTCCCCAGAGCCATTCAAAGGCTTGCGGTACTGTTAACAGCTGAAAAAAAGAGACACCTAACGGGAAAAAGTTAAGACCCACATTTCTTAGCCGTTAGACACTTAATGGTCAAAACAAAATACCCATTACATAGGAAAATACACAAAATGCTTACCGTACAGGCATGTAAATGGAAAAATTAACCAGTGCAATGCCAAAACAACACAAAAACATGGACAGACACCACAAATCACTCCACACACAATAACAAGCAACACCACAGGGACAAGGACCCCCCAAAAAACACCAACACAACATGGCACGGAACAATGGGGCTTATCACAGGACACGGACACCTGCAAATACAAGCTCACCTATGCAACATCAACACGCGACCTGCACCCCACAACTACACACCCCCGCAAATGGCAGACACATACCAAGCACAACACACCACATCTTATAACACACACACACCTGCAAACACTTACCTGGACAAAAACAACTTTCCATTGGTCAGCATTCACCTCATCACCACACCTACACAACGCCCTATCAAGTACTAAAAGGGACAACTCATCACACTCACCTGTGGCTTGTTTTCCACTCAGGGGGGGAGATATATATATATATATATATATATATATATATATATATATATATATATATATATAGAGAGAGAGAGAGAGAGATAGAGAGCGCAATCAGTATGTTGGGTTACATATTGTTGTGAAGACTGCGCAGAAGGCATGGAAGGGAGAGAGCTAGGAAACACCAGCAACCCCCAGGCACACCTGATCACAGCCTTCACCTGTTGCAAGTGAGGAGGCTCTGGCTCAGCAGCCACACAGGAGTCCATCCCCACCTGGAGGACAGCACCTGCCTGCAGATGCACAGCTGCAGCAACAGGATGCTCCACAGCAGCAGAGGATGTATAGACGACCACCAAGGCCCAGGGTATACCACCCAAGGGTCACCCTCTTTGGAATGACCAATGATGAGGTCATTGATCGCTACAGGTTGAGGCCTGACAGCATCATTGCCTTGTATGAGGTCATCAAGGATCAGGTGGATCCCATCTACATCCACAACCATGCCTTATCTGGCCTGCAAAAACTACTGTGTGCCATACACTTCATGGCAAGTGGGGCCTTACAGTCCACTGAAGGTTACGCATCTGGCATGTCACAGGCCACATTTTCCAGGGTGCTGGCCCAGGTCTTGCCAGCCCTCAAAAGCAAGGCCAGTACTTATATACATTTCCCCACCACCGACATGGACTGGATACACCTCAAGCAGGCCTTTTACGCAAGAGGAGGCATGCCCAGGGTCATGGGTGCTATAGATTGCACCCATGTCCGTATTAAAGCCCCAGCATGTGACACACAGCTATTCATCAACAGGAAGAACTTCCACTCCATGAACGTGCAGATGGTGTATGACAGCAAAATGAAGATTATGAATGTCTGTGCAAAGTATCCTGGCAGCTCACATGATTCATACATTCTCCAAAACTCCTCAGTCCACAGAGATTTCGAGAATGGAACTTTTACAGGGGGATGGCTTTTGGGTGAGTTCACAATACAAAATCACACCACATCCACAGGTGTACACACAATGCTGCTCAGCATGCTCCTGACCCACAGCTAGTATGTCCACCACACAAAACATCATTCACACAACATGTGCTCCCTGTCTCACCGTGTCACTCACATTACACAGGTGATGCTGGCTATGGCTGCAAGTCCTGGCTACTGACCCCTGTGGCCAATTCTCAAACACATGCCCAGGAAAGGTACAACCAGGCTCATGGCAGAATGAGAAATGCCACTGAGCGGACCTTTGGCCTCCTCATGTCACGATTTCGATGTCTGGACCACTCGGGGGGAGCACTGCAGTATGCACCTGGAAAGGTGTGCAACATAATTATGGCGTGCGCAATACTGCACAACATCGCAGTGGACACCAGGCTGCTGGATCACATCCAGGACCCCCCATACCTGAAGTGCCCATGGACATCGGCCATGTTGAGGAGACCTTGAGAGGGGTGCAGATCAGAGACAGGCTCATCACGGAGCACTTTACCTGTGAGTATAACACAGGCATGCAAACAATCCATGCAAGTCCCCCATCAGTCCTGTGAATTGGTGCCAACACACTAACCACGCTGCACATGATGTTCTGTCTCACCCCACAGGAACATTGACACAGCACTGCACTGGCAGCAGCATGGCCCCAAACATCAACCATACCATGGACGTGGCATATTGTGTGTGGGGATTCCAAAAACATCCTCCATTCCCCTCTCCACTTTGACATACAAACCCCAAGGATATCACGCACACCCCCAGGAGAAACAAGGTACAACACATAACCCATGTTCATCACCTTACAGGGCTTGATTGACAGCAACTAACGATTTGCTATGATCATAGGCTGAGCAACCATGCTAGCCTTGTAGCGAAAGAGTATTATCCAATGCTATGCATTGGATAATACTCCGTCACATCAGAGGTTAAAGGGCCATTAGACTCAATATGGTACCTGTACTGTGCTAGAGCTGAGAAGAGCACGCGGGTACTGGTTCGCTCCACGCTTACCCGGCTGCTTGCTGCGTTCCAATTAGCACCGGTGATCCTTGTCTGTTCAGTATGCGGGTACTGGTTCGCTCCGTGATTACCGTGTGCTCATCTACACCTATACAGCCCCGGCAAGGTCTCTGTGTGCTTAGCGTAGGCGACTGGTTTACACCACCTATATACCAGTTGCTGAGATCATCTCTGTCAGTACACCAGTACTTGCAATCTTATGGTTTTAGCGAGGCTGCCTGCGCAAGATCACTTGATGGTTGCTTTTTTGTATTTAAACCAGATCCTTGTTTCCCACAAATGCATCCGCTGAAAAAGCCTTTGGGTGATACTCGTTGGGTTGTATGGAGGCTTTCTTACTTTTTTTGCTCTGAGCTCACTGGAATGTTTTGGTGATAAGTACTGGATGGTTTGACTATAGCTATTGATAGCACTATACAATCTTGTTGTCTTTAAACGAGAGCTTGACTGATTATTTTGCACTTGCCCATTATCCTTTGGTCCCGGTTAACTGCCAACATTATATATTATACATATGCATATTTATTTTTTATTTCTGTTTTGGCATTGTGAAATGTTGGATAGTACTATTGTGTATTGCCTCATTTTGTACCCCTCTTATGGTTGTTTTTAAGTATGTTTTAATATGTCTGTACTGTGAGCATTGTTTAAGATTATCGTAATATAATAAAATCTCATGTTTGTATAGTATATTATCTTGGTTGAGTGCCTCTTTTGAAGGATCTTACTTTGTTTGGGGTCCTTCTTGTGTCCTGATTTGTACTGTCTAGTTTAGCTTTTGACCCAGGGTGCACCAGCCCATTAGGTGTTGATTTACCAAGGATCTTTATTGTTTACTAATGCTGGCCTAAATTTTCTTGTTGAAAGCTTCTGATTGAACACTGCATTCTTGTAGATACACAAACACACACAGCTAAGGGTCATGTTCAGAAAGCTAATTTTTGTACAGACCAACTACTCCATAGGTGGACAATTTGGCTTTTAACTACAGAGCAAAGCAATGCAATAGAGACTTCCCTATCCTAGCATTTAATGGGTTAAAACCCCCAATTTAAATTAGTGAATATGTTCATTTGTCCCCTATAAGAAAGTTAGTTTACTTCAGAATTTCTCATCTCTAGCTTCCCGAATACAGCTCAAAGTCTACTGGTGTATGACAGTCTTCATATGTGCTATATGTTTTCACCAGCAAAATAAACAATTCCTAGGTTGGTATAGTGAAAAATATATCGCATTAAGAATATTAAATGTACAATATGTTATGCAAAGTGCTCCCACTGGAGTGTTCATCTATTTTTATTGTTTTCCTATAGACAACTGCAAAGGATTCATTTCGTAATTATACATTTAATACCGGTATATTTATTTTTATTGTTAAGGTCAATTTGTTTTACCACATACATTTTCCCAGATCTGTTTCTTAATAACTGTACTTTCAGTGGGCAAATCAATATGTTAGTGTTATTTTAAGCAGTTAAAACTTAATGAAGCAGGGTGTTTTCTAACACAAGTCAATTGTGCTTATCCTCCAAATAGTAGATTCCTTATTATTTCAATTACCCATAGAGCTATGCAAGGGTTTACTGTTATAAAATTCCCACTAAAGATTCATCTCAGCATTTCAGAATGCTCTTGCATAGTAAGCATTATATTTTTACTATGGAAATAACTTTATTAAATGAGCCAGTTGCAGTGCAATAGCCAATTATAAGTTTTGCCTGATTCATTTTGCCATATTGTATAAAGAGAAAAAACTGAAGTAACAAAAATATTAAGAAGTCAATTCCAAACAAGACAGAGAAAAATAAAAAATATGTGTATTTTGCTGATATTTACCCCTTGATTAACAGAGGGGTAGATAGCACGTTAATAATAACAATAAAGGAAGTTGTCAGACAGGGAGAATTATTTACCAAAGAGTGGATCAGACAGAATACATACATAACTTTCAACAGTTATCAGTATAGATTATGGTTTGAAAATGCACCTAAGGGACAACTAATGTGCATTAGACAATTGCTCAGAAACAGAGGGGAAGTTTTTGTCATGCTGCTGATCAAACTTTTAGGATGTGTTATGGGTTAAGTTATGATAAAGAGGTAATGAATGAATGAAAATGTTTATTTATATAGTGGCATAAGTATATGCAGTGCTTTACAATGTAAGGATTTAAACAAGTGTTTTCCAAAGAGAAACACTTGCAGTGAAGTCCCTGATCAAAGCTTAAAATCTAAAGTGGTAATGGGAGATATACAGAAGGGTTAACTGCAGAATATAGTGCTAGAGTTCTAGTTGTAATAGAAGACACATCCTCCTTGTGCACACTGATAGTCACATCAGAATCATTCTGCTCATCCTTCACTATACCTTGTACTTGCACTTATGATCCTCCTCCTATTGTCTCTGCATGTTGTCATGATTTCTAATTAGACTGTAAGCTCCTTGGGACAGGGTCCCTTTCCCAGTGTATGATTCCCTTTGTTGCACTTTCCTCCAAATATAATGCAATGATCACACTATAGCCTTATGCTCTTAACCCAGTTCTGTATTCTTGTATTGTACGATTACAACTTCTGTAAAGAGCTGTGTACATGTATGGCACTATATCAATAAAGATACATATATAAATGCACATAAATAAAGCAGAGATAACTTCTTAATTTATATCTCTTCTTCAAGGTCTATTTTATTGAAAGAAGCCTATGCACTGATCTCTCGAAGCACTCAATCCAACTGGCCACAATCTAAAAAAAAAAACAACTAAATTTCGTAGTTTTAAGTCACAATCAGGTATGCAATTACCTGTGCTGTGACACATTACTGAATGGAAAAAATCCATGTTGGGTGCTAAATGTGTGCCTATAGGAAGCAATCAGAAACAAGTTGAATTGCATTCTTAATGGTCTTAAGAATGAGTAAGGAAAAAAATACTAGAAATCATCTAAAAGGTTCTAATGATGGAGTTAAATTCCAGATATGATTAAAAAAATAGACTGAAACAAATAGTATCCAATAAAAAAAAACAAATAAATAAAAACATTGTTTACAGATAACACATCTATCACTAATCCACAAACAATACACACATTATAGATATATGTGTGTATATATTTTTTTTCTCACACCAAATGGCAGTTTGACATTTCCCTGTGGGTCAAATTCCAATCTGCTTTGAAACAAACTGTTATTTTAATTCGTGTTAATTTTTATAACTATAATAACAGTAAACACATCCTTAAAATGCTAATACCTCAATTAATTGTAGATGAGTATAATAAAGCATAACATAAGAAAAATAAAGAAAAGGAGAAAACATTAAAAATGTGACTCCTCAGTGATCTATTATTCAATATAACCACAGTTACAAAAAGTAAAGCCCGCACATGTATATTTAAATCACCTTGACAATAAACTGTTAGATGTCTATACTGTTGGAACTTGGATTTTCCTAAAGTGATATGATGATGAGCGTGCTGACGATGCCATAATAAACCAATGTTCCCAAACTTGTTAATTGTAAGCAAGAGGCCTGCAAGCAATTTTTTTCTGGGCTAGCCTTGTTTGAAGCCCACAATCAGTTATTGTAAAGCACCCCCCCCCAGCATACTATAATGTAAGCTTGCCAAAAATTATTATTCAGTCTTTTCTTCATGCTGCTGTGCTAATGCTAACAATTATTTTTAAAGAGATACAAAAATATAAAATAAAAATTGGGTTATACAGAATCTGGCAGATGTCTATGGAGATGGTGGTGGTAGGATGATTAATGTATATATATATCTATGGTACAATCAGCACTCCCATGACTATAATAAATAAAAAATCTTTAATCAAAAATCAATGATTCAATCCCACATTGGGATCTTTCTCAAAACAACAAACAAGACACATAACCACCCACTTTATACCACGTGACTAGTGGAAACATCAAAATTCCCGCCCAAATTGGTGTTGACAATATACATATAGTGTATAAAAATATAAATAAACTCAGTGCTATTAGCTGTTCTGATCTAAAATATTAGATAGATAAAAATCTTCCATGTGTAAAAATAGTAATGGTGGTATTAAATACAAGGCAAGATATTTCACAAAAGAATGATGTCACTAGTCATACTTAATTAACCCAACTGGAAATAATTGGAAATAATTGACGACTGTATATTTTAAAAAAATGTGTCTTTTAGAATACCTATTAACAACCAATTATGCCACTTTTGTTGTAACATCATTTGGGAATCCCTACCACATCAGTCCTTTAGTCGTGGCTGGACCCCTTGAAATCACACAATCTGTGAGCCACATCCAATCTAAGAATTAACCAAGTGGGATGTGCAGATTGAAGTCCACAAGATATCCTACCACAGATAAGGGTTAAAAGTGTGATATATTCATAAAATATATACTGCTCTTAGTCACAATGAAATCCGATGTTCCTTTTTTCTCACAGATGCTTAATGTATAAGTACAAATTTTGTCTTTTCAAAGACATTTTTTTGTCGTTAGTTATGACAAATTTTCTTTTCCTCTATACGACACTGGATAATAGTTTAGCCATGCCCTTGCCCCGCCCCTTTGCCCGTCAATTCTGTAGTTGTGTTGTACACAATGGACATTACTAGTTTTTTGTCATATACTCTATAGAAAATATGTCATTCATCCATTCAACGACTTATTTTTGTCTTTCTTATGACAATTTTTTGTCGGTTTCCCTTTGAACATACGGTCCAAAATCATCAGACACATAGTCAGTTACATAGAAAATGCATATGATTTGAAACTCACAACTAGAGAGAAAATAAATCTACATACCACTTTTGCCTGCTTATGAGCTAAGAGAGCAGTTTGTATCTTAAATATTCTTAGTCAAATGGCTTATATTTTACAGAAAATACTTTAAACCTTGCAATGATAATACATGACAGTTACTCTCTTTGTTGTTGTAATAAAACAGGAAGTGACATGTAATAATGCACTATGGGAACAAAAGAAATGAAACACACATGCCATCTAGTGGAAGTAAACATTATACAGAAAACTTTGTGAATGCAAATACACTCCCACCATCACATAAAGTGTGATTCTTAATAAAACTTATGTTATTACAAATAACTCAACATGAACTTATAAAACATTTTGTATACATTAAGCAAGTACAGTTACATTACTATTACTTCCTTTAATCAGCTTCAAGTAATGCTTCCTGTAGTCTCCTCCTACCTACTTCCTTCCTCTGAGCCTACTCCTCCTACCTACTTCCTGAGGAGGGGGTTTAAAGGGCAGCCTGAGTCTGACTCAGTTGCCTTTGCGTTGTTGTTCAAAGCAGTTCTATTACCTTGGGTTCTGTGTATGACCTGGCTTGTCTTCCATTCAATCTGGTGCTGACCTGTGGCTCTGTCTGACTATTCTTTTTTCTTATACTTATAGTGGACACCCAATCTGGTGCAGACCTGTGGCACTGGTTGACTACCTGAACTGTGTGTGACCTGGCTTGTCTGACTACCCTCTCTGGTGCTGACCTGTGGCTCTGGCTGACTATTCTTTTCGTTCTCTCCTGTACCTACCTTACACCCTATCTGGTGTGGGCCTGGGGCTCTGGCAGACTAGCTTTGATAATGACTGCAGGTGTGAGTCAAGTATACGCTTCCTTATACTGACTGCAGGCGCGGGTCAGATATACACTCCATTCTGACTGCAGGTGTGAGTCAGATTTCTCACTACCTTGGATCAAGACTTTCTTGATCTGTCCACTGCCATCAGGATAACCGTGTAACCCGAGGATGCCGGAAGTTCCACCATGAAGTCTATAGACAAATGGGACCACGGACGCTCTCCATTAGGAATGGGTTGGAGGAGACACACAGACAAGCTACGTGAAGATTTATTTGAGCACAGATCTGGCAAGCTGCCACGAAAGCTGCAAAATCGTTTCTCAGACTCGGCCACGGGAATAAACGAGAGATAGAACGTATCAACTGATCTCGCCCATTATGACCAGCATCTCTGGAGGTATGACAGCAGGTGCATTGCACAACCCGAAGGGCATCACTAAGTACTCATAGTGGCCGCTCCGGTGTCACGGTTTGTTACGACTCTCAGACACAAGGTTTAGGTAAAAACACAACTTTATTGAAATGATTAAGATTATCCCTTAGGATGGCAAACAAATATATATAAACAAGGAATGAATGGTAATTACAATACTACAGACTCTACCGGTCTTGTCAATATACCGGACAAGACAGTCTGGGATAATGGGAATAATAGGCTCTACCGGCCTTGCCAATACCGGGTAAGGCACCCTCAGATGGAATAGTGTACCGGGTTCTACCGGCCTTACCGAACTACCGGGCAAGGCAGCCCAAGTGAATACAACGGTGTAGGCTCTACCGGCCTTGCCAATACCGGGTAAGGCAACCTACAGATGGAATAGTGACAAGGTTCTGCTGGCCTTACCTAAATACCAGGCAAGGCAGCCCCAGTTAACACACGGTGTAGGCTCTACCGGCCTTGCCAATACCGGGTAAGGCAACCTCAGGTGGAATGCGGTGCAAGGTTCTACCGGCCTTACCAATACTGGGCAAGGCAGCCCAGAGGTACCTGAAGTCAGACAGGTACCAAATGCTGTTAGGTGACAATGACAGTAGTAACTGAGAGAGTAGCCTTAGGACCTTAGGAGTAAACCAGCATCCGCACACTGGGACCAACAAGGGAATTGTATGGCCGCTAGGCTTTGGAGCAAACCAGTGTCCGCACACTGGGACCGACAAGGGAATTGTGTAACCGCAAGGCTTTGGAGTAACCCAACGTCCGCATGCTGGGACTAACAATAAGTATCGTACAGCCGCAAGACTCTTGGAGCAAACCAGCGTCCGCACGCTGGGACCAACAAGTGAATCGTATAGCCGCAAGGCTTTGGAGCAAACCAGTGTCCGCACACTGGGACCAACAAGGGAATCGTATAGCCGCAAGGCTTTGAGTAACCCAACGTCCGCACGCTGGGACTAACAATATGTATCGTACAGCCGTAAGGTTTTTGGAGCAAACCAGCGTCCGCACTCTGGAACCAACAAGCGAATCGTATAGCCGCAAGGCTCTGAGTAACCCAACGTCCACACGCTGGGACTAACAATATGTATCGTATAGCCACAAGGCTTTTGGAGCAAACCAGTGTCCGCACGCTGGACCAACAAGTGAATCGTATAGCCGCAAGGCTTTGCAGCAAACCAGTGTCCGCACAATGGACCAACAAGTGAATCGTATAGCCGCAAGGCTTTGGAGCAAACCAGCGTCCGCACGCTGGGACCAACAAGTGAATCGTATAGCCGCAAGGCTTTGGAGAAAACCAGCGTCCGCACGCTGGGACCAACAAGTGAATTGTATAACCACAAGGCTTTGGAGTAACCCAACATCCACACGCTGGGACAGACAAGGAATGTCGCCGACGCGACAGAGCAGAAGGTCACCAGGAACACAGGAGACAGGCCAGGAGATGACAGGAACCAGCAGGACGATCAGTCAGGTCAGGAAACAGCAGTGAAGACGGTCAGCGGGAACTGCAACCCCAGAGGACTAGGCCGGAACCAGGACTGGAACAACTCTGCATACAGAAGGTACTGGAACAGCTGAGATCAGGAACTCAGGAACACAGGACAAAAGGCCCAACTAACACTGTACATAGTGATAGCGAATGAGGTCAAAAACAATACGAAAGGGCACCCCCAATCCAGGTTTAAATAGGCAATATAAGGTGGGCTAAAGGCAGACAGCCAATGGAAGCCCCCTACTGGTGATAGACAAGAAAATGCAGCAATCACGGGCACTGTGATATCCGGGTATTAAAGGTTGTCTTCCACTCATCTCCCTCCTTGATACGGACAAGGTTATACTCTGCCCTCAAGTCAAGTTTGGTAAACACCTTGGAACCTTTTAATTTGTCAAAGAGTTCGGTGATGAAAGGTATCAGGTAAGCGTTCTTAGATACCAACTTATTCAGACCACAATAGTCAATACAGGGGTGCAGTTCCCCATCCTTCTTTTTAACAAAAAAAGAAGCCATGGAAACCCCAGGAAAACAGCATAGTGAAGCGAGTGAATTATTTGAAATTGTAGGGTTTCCATGTGTAAGGCTCCAACTCACAGAGTTAAAGGAATTGTCTCCTGAGTGATATGAGAGGGGTGAAAGGGCCTCCCATCAATGGCCTCAATAGCCAAGGGTGAAGAGTGAGACTGCAAAAGAATAGCTTGACTCTCCACAAAGTCTGCATCCATAAAGTATCCTGCTGCCCCTGAATCGAGGAATGCAGTAGCAACTGTCGAGGAGTTGCTCCATGACAGGATAACCTCGAAGATGGGTCTACCCTTGACCACCTCTGGGGACTGGGAAATGCCACCCAAGATCTGTCCCCGACAGGATCTTAGGTGCAAGCATTTCCCGGACTTACAGGACACGACTTCAACAAATGACCGAATCTTCCACAATACAAACAGAGACCTTCCCTCTATCGGAAGGCTCTCTCCTCCCCCTAAAGGCGAGTTGCCCCCAACTGCATGGGTTCACTCCCGTCCGAAACAGGCCCAGGAGGCGTGGGAGGCGAGGGAGGAATGGGTGGGTACGTAAAACTGGGAGCCAAAACGAGATGGAGGCCTACGCAGGCACTCCCTAAAAGATGGTCTTTCCCTGATCCTGGAATCGATCAGTATCATAAAGGAGATTAAAGGGATAGTAATACTTAAAATGTAAAAAAAAATATGTTGTAGGGTTTATCCCCCTGAGTAAAACAAGAGTACTCCCACTGCTGAGAGGTCTTTCATTCAAAAGTTATTAATTTTCAAAGTTGAATTTTTTAGGTGCAATATCACAGTGGCCTGAAATTGTACAGTGGCGCTGTTGCTACACCATCCTATGGAGATTTATGGTCAACTGACCAGAGCTGTCCATAGGATCGTGTAGCAACAGTGCCACTGTACAATTTCAGGCCACTGTGATATTGCACCTAAAAAATTCAACTTTGAAAATTAATAACTTTTGAATAAAACACCTCTCAGCAGTGGGAGTACTCTTGTTTTACTCAGGGGGATAAACCCTACAACATATTTTTTTTTACATTTTAAGTATTACTATCCCTTTAACTCATCCAAGTCTTTAGGTAAGTCACGAGCAGCAATCTCATCCTTGACCATATCACAAAGACCTTGGGAGAATGCTGCTACTAACGCCTTGTTGTTCCACCCAACCTCCACCGCCAGAGTACGGAATTCAATCATGTACTCTGCTACAGTTCAGGACCCTTGGCGTATTGTCATGAGGTGTTTGGAGGCAGAGATCTTACGACCGGGCATGTCAAAGATTTTATGGAAAGAGTCCACAAACACCAGAAAGTCATAAATAATGAGCTTGTCTGTTTCCCACAATATGTTGGCCCACGCCAAAGCCTTGCCAGAAAGTAGTGAAATGAAAAAAACGACTCTACTGCGATCATTGGGAAACGCCTGAGGCACCTGAGGATCTACTAAAGGTCCGCACCTGTTTAGACAATGATCCAGAGTAAGGCAACAGCGCTACAGGTCCACACCTGTATAGACAACGTTCCCAAGTAGGCTAACTGTGCTACAGGTCCGTACCTGAACACCGCAGTATAAGGACAGAGGCAAGGGGAAGTCTGCCAGGGCCACATAAAGCACCCAAAGTTATCCACTGGAGCGTTGGTATGCTGGGTGCGCAGTGGACAACCCCAGGTAACACCAAAGTGAGTAGTCAGACAAACCGGAATATACACAGAGCAAATCGTAAACCAGAGCCGCAGGTCTGCACCAGATTGGTTATCGGACTAGCCAGGGTCATACACAGAGCGGGTAATCAGACAGAGCCACAGGTCAGCACCAGGGCGGATAGTCAGCAAGGCCAAAGGTCATACACGGAGGAGTTAGTCTACCAGACCCGCAGGTCCACACCAGAAGGAATGTCAGCCAAGCCGGGGTCATACACAGAGTAGTCAGACAAACCAAAGGTTGGCACCAGAACAGGTAGTCAGACGAGCTAAGTAATGCACAAACTCAAGCCAACTACACTGGACACCACGAAAGGGTGACTGAGCATAGGGTTCAGGCAGTATTTAAACTTAGAAGCCAGGAAGAGGAGTCAGAAAATGAGTGCTGTACCTTTAAATGGAGTTCACGTCCATGCCTTTGGACGTGCGCCCATAATCAGTACAGACCCGCGGTGGAACCCAGCCCCAGAGCGAGCCGCCAGTTCCATGCGGCTGGAACCGCCAAGGAACAGTGCGGCTGAAGCCACCGCGTCAAACTGCGGCTTAAGCTGCTGGAGGAAGCCGCAGTCGGCTCGAGCAGCAGCCGTATGGTACACTGACAGTGGATATATGAGATCTATTGGCAGGTATGTAGTCCCTGGTATAGGTTGTTGGGAGTTTGGTTTTTATTTCAGACTTGATGCCTCTTTCTTGTTGTTCATTCAGTTTGTGACTGGACACAACCTTTGTTTTAGAAGTTACAGTAGAAATCTTCAGTTTGACTGTCTCTTTCTTAATATTAAGTATTTCAGCTATGTCCTTTAAGATAAAAGTAGTGTCACTCTGGGTGTCAAGCAGAGCATACACTAGAATCTCTTTCTTTGGTTCAGCTATTGTTGAGACATATACTGGAATAATTGATGAGGTATGAGTGTCTTGAACAACTCTGTTGGAATTCACTTGTTTAAACTCTTGTATATTCTGTGGTTCAGCTGTTCTTTCTGCAGGTCCTTGATTGACCTTTGACTACTCTTGATTGATTCTAACTCTTTGTTTTTGATATTTGTTCTCCCTATCTTGATATAGGCATGTTGGGTGACGTCTCACATTTATCACACACACTTCTGGAGGTGCAGCTTTTGGCGTTATGACTGGTTTTGAGACAACCAAAGTACAAGTTCTCTGACTGTACAATCTTCACTCTTTCTTTAACTGGCCTTTCCATAAACTTGCAACACTTATAAAGAGTATGACCATGTCTCTTACAAAAGGCACATTTGATGTTAGTCTTCTCACTAGAACTACTGGTGAATGTTTTGGCACTTCAGTTGCATTGAGACTTAAAATAATCTTGATTGGTTTGCTTAGATCTTTCTTGTTCTGTTGACTTTGTTGCTTGCAGTGAGGTGATAGGGTTACATGTAATTCTGGCTTCTTTGTTGAGTAATTCGACAAAGTATTTGAAATCAGGGAATCTTTTGCATTCATCTTGGAACTTTGTGACAGCTCTGTTCCAACGTTAACTCAATCATTCTGGTAGTTTGGGTGCTATCCTTTGATTTTCAATGCAGCCATTTAGAGCTTGTAAACCTTGAACATAATGCGTGGCTGACTCAACACTGCTCAGGAAATCTACAAATTGCTGTCTTTTGTGGCAATCTTATGCCATGCTTGTATTTTGTCGCAATATGACTTTCCAACTACGAACGGATTTCCAAATCTGTCATTAAGTATTTCCCAGGCAGCATGATAAGCAGTTTCTGTTCCAACCAAGAAGTGTCCTTCAATAGCTCTCTTTGCCAGGCCGCTTACATACTAAAGAAAAGCTTTTCTTGGGGTGGCAAGTTCTTGCAGTCAATTAATGTCTGGAAAGACAGCTTCCAGTCATTATACTTCAAAGGGTCTCCAAAGAAAACAGCAGATTCTGGAATTGGAATCCTATTGGCTGTAATTGTGTCAGCGAGTGCTTTCACAAGGTCATTAGAAACTTCATGGGAGGTAGTAAATATAACTGACTGAGGGACTGGATCTTGAGTGAATGGAACCTTTTGTGGGGAATAAAAGGGTTGGTTTAAATGAGCCGTGACTTGAGTGAGCAGGGATGGCTGAGAAAGAGAAATAGGAGCACTTGGTTGAGAAACATAACCTTCCTGGGTTTGTTGAGAATGAAGAGAAGGACGCTGTTCTTCATCATCACTTTGGATGCTTTCAGCTACACTTGTAGATTTTGCTTGTGCTGAATTGTGCCTGTTCAGTTCTTCCAATCGTCCCACTTCTTTCTTCTTCTCTTACAAATTCATTTTTCTACTGATACTTTCCAGTATAAACTGAGCTATTTTTCTTGCATTCTCTGCTTCTATTTCTTTTTCTTGAGCATCTCTCTTGGCTGTTAGCCTTGCATCTTCTGCCTCAAGGTGTCTAATTTCCTCTTCATATTGATGTTGTATCTTCATTATTTTAATCACCTCTTGTGTGGCTACTACTTCGGCTGCTGCCTCTTGTTTTTTCTGCAATGACTTGTGTGAAGCCTGACTTGGCATATTAGAAACAGACCTTAACTTACAGGAAGTTGTTGAGATGATGCTGGACACAGTGGTTTCAAACACTGAATCAGGCCAGGGAACGTCCTCAGAACCTTCACTGAGAAAGTGTTGAGCCTTTACATTTGCAGTACTAGTGATTGCGAAGCAAGCATCATTCTTTCTGCGGACTCCAGGTTCAGGGTTTGTAATGCTTCTTGTGTCACAATAAATATAGTTGATCTCAGACTGAGTGGCATTGATGGTGCTTACAACTTCAATAATCAATTCTGCATTACCATTATTCTTAATGGCTCTTTTGAAACCATTGATGTGATATTTCCATCTTCTATATTTCTGTTCAAAATCCTTTTTTAGATTATTTAATTTAGCGTCTTGCGGTGCTTTACCTTTTTCAGTGAGCATTCATGTGTGTTGGCTTCTTCTAATGTCTTGAAGCCATGTTACCTGCACTCATCTGAGTTTGCATTTGTGATGCCACTTCAGCTTGTTCATCTGTATCAGCCTGCTGTGGTGAGTTGGCCTGCTCTGTATTAACAACGTCATGTACAGTAAGGTCTGCAAGGATGACTTCTCTAGTGGATAGCACTGTATTTTCACTTGTGTCTGACATGTTAAACTCTTCTCAGTACTATGTAATGTAACATTCAGAAGATAATGAAGTTCTAGTGTAAGCAATTGTAACAAATTAAATATGCAAAAATACTTAAATGTGACACTCAGAAATATTTACATTTTAGTCTATTTAACAGTACCATATGTACATTTACTTATCTATTTAGTCTTTGTAGTTTCTAACTAAGCCATCCAGTGAAAGAAAAATACCCACTGTTGTCTTTAGGACGAACATGATATGATATGAAATACCAGCAGAAATAAAACTTCAGTGGTAGTTAACAAGATATCGCATTAATTCCAATACGCTAACTTAAAGGTGCTTGCTTGTTCAGCCTTTACTTGCTCACTGGCTACTTCAGTCATTTAATTGCCAATGTTGTACTTCCCTTAGCAAACATGTGGAGTCTCTTGCTGGCCGGCTTCTGCATGCAGCTTTACTGTGTAATGGCCTTCACCGAAGCAGTGGAGTGTTCTACTATACCGCTCTTAGTCACAATGAAAGCTGAGGTTCCTTTTTTCTCACAGATGTGCAATGTATACATCAAGTTACAGCAATGCCATTTACACCAACACCATAGAACTAAATAAAAGGACAAAATCATCAGACACATAGTCAATTACATAGAAAATGCACATGACTTGAAACTCATAAATAGAAAACAAATCTACATACCACTTTTGCCTGCTTGTGAGCTAAGAGAGGAGTTTGTATCTTAAAGATTCTTGGTCAAATGGCTTATATTTTACAGAAAATACCTTAAACCTTGCAATGATAACACTGTTCAATGTCTTACGTATATAGCAGGATCCTTCAGCTGTATACAAGCACCTTGAGTTGGTCAGTATTTTGAAAACTGACAGTCACTTTCTTTGTTGTTGTGATAAAACAGGAAGTGACTTGCAATAATGCACTATGGGAACAAAAGCAATTAAACACACATGCCATCTAGCGGAAGTAAACATTATAGACACAGGAGTTTATTGGCCACTCATTCCTCCCTCTATTATTTTCTCTTTGTTTCTCTTTTTTTGTTGCACATTGATATTAAGCAATTATTTGTGTTTTTTAACTAGACTATTGCTGTGTTACAGAAAGAGAGCCTGAAGCCCCAAAATCTATTTACAGCTGGGAACTAGTTTGAACTCAGTTGTGTACCTAGGTCTAAGATTTAGTTGTGCTTTGAGAAATTCTGTATTTTTTATTATAACTTTTGAGAAATATATGTATAAATGTGGCAGCAAACTCAACAGCAGTTAAAATTGCCTGAGTGCGTGTATTGCTAATGTAGACATTTAATAAGCAGCACTTGGGACTTTTCAAATCGTGCAAATTTTATTGCTTAGGTCAATGTTTCAGCACCACTTGTGTACTATTCTCCAACAACCTGACCGTGTTCAAACACTCCCTAAATACTAGACAAAATTAAACCCAGAAATTAGTGGTAAAACAAATGCCTATTCAGGCAGGCATTGATTAGTTTTAATTAAGTCAGCTCAGCCAATAAAAATGTTCCTAATGCAAAATCATTTTAGTACTCCCTAAATGTCCCTATCAATCATATATGTTCATGGTGTACAGTTCAGCAGTTCACACATCTTTTCACCCATTTGTACGTACTTTATTCAATCAACCAAAAACTTTACAATAAAAGCAGTCCATTATTTTGGAGTACATGCTGACAATGTAGAAGCTCTTCACTGAGCCCTTGTATTATCTAAAATCTACAGCAAATAACAAATGTACCTAAGGCTGTGTAAGGGGTATCCACAATGTTATATGAGTTAATGGTAAAATTTGAAAGCTTTTTAATGACATACATAATTACACAGTATGTGATGCACATACATAATTACACAGGATGTGTTTCTTCCATACTATAAATTAAATAGAAATTAAATGTAAATACATTGTGAAGTAAAGTGATCAGGGTAGTGCATGCTGGTAATCTGAGTCAACTGGACTTATCCATGTCTATTAAATAGAAGCATTCTAATGTGCCGGTGACCTCGTACATATCCAGAGGTGCTTTAGACCCCAATGCTCTGCTGAACAGAGGCAATAACCATTGGAACCCTGCAGTATTTTCTTTTTATTAACATCCCAGAATAAATTATCAATATGGTCACATTACTCATTTGCGTTTTTCATAAATGAACTGCACCACTGCTTGTATGTGTTTCTTATGCAGAAGTGACCCTACCTCCTTGTCCTCACCTACCACTAAAGAGCAGCTTTTCTTATCTCACATGTTTACAAGCAAATGTCATGATTGCTGTTTGTTCTGCTAGAAGGGCTCATCCACTGATTGCTTGTGTGAGAAGGCTCTTGAAAGTGTAACTATCAATGCCTCTTTAAAACTGGAGCTGTAGCACAATATTATAAAGCAATGGTTTTTCAGACTCACGTGGAATCTGTGAGAGGCCTACATCAGCTCTGGTAACCTGCCCAGTAATGATTCGTAGACAATTGTTCCAACTTATATATGTTGTACTCTCTGGTACCTCCGTCTTACTGACCCGTCTGTGGATCTTATGTTCAGATCTACCCCCCTTCCCCCTTTAACTTACTTTTACTCTCACTTCTCTATCTATGCTGTTTCTCTCTGTCTCCTTCTATCTATCTGTACTATGTAGTGTTTCTCCGTTTACTAGTTTTCTGTTCTGTGGTTATATCTTATGATCTTCTCAGGGGATAGGCTCCTACTCTGCTCTTTTTTCTTTTCTTGTTTTATTTTTATAACAGATGAGCCATGATCCTAGGCACCGAGTTTGCCCTTAGGGGCGTGCTTGATACATTACCTCAAGGATTGGTATTCTGATTGTTACTGTGCTGAATAGCAGGTTTCTAGCAGATATTGCTCATGAAAATGTCACGTTTCATCAATCGCTCTTTTACGTTTACTTTCTATTGTTTTGCTAATTTTACATGCTTGTATCTTATACGAATTATGTCAATTGCATTTGTATATTGATATATTACTTTTCAATAAAGCTTTGAAACTAAAAAAAAAAAAAAGAAAGAAATAAAGCAATGGTTTTGAAACTGTTCTCAAATATAACTTGCAGGCCATCACTCTAGGACAGTTTTTCTAATTGTTAAGTTTCAGAGTGCACTAACATATGAACTTTATCAATATTTCCTGCTTAGTCACAGGTAAATAATCAGTGACTCAGTTGCGACTGAGCTGCCTGTGATTAGCTGAATATTTAAGGATATCCTAGGATTGCTAGATCATCCCTTTTAAATAAAATAATATGGCATTTTTCCATATGTGTCCTGTTTTAAAGGGATGATTTGGCAACCCTAGAGATCCAGAACTGAACTATTGGTGTGCCCCAAAAAATGGAGCTCAGAATCACTACTTTAAGATATGCCCACTTGCTCACAGGTGAGATCAATGACAGAGTATCTGCTTGATTCACCTTTACTGATATTTAATGTGACCAGATTGCTATTTTAAGGTGGAACGCTAATGAGAAACAGACACACACACACACTGTAGTGTTGCACTGGGTCATTTGTAATCTGGCAGAATAAAGCACCCTGCATTAAAAGCAATCTGGTCACATCAGTGATACTTTAGGACAGGCTGGAAATTTTGATTGCTCTGTTCTTATATTAAAATAGGTTTACCAGATAGCCCCTTAAATGCATCACACTTGTGAAACTTACATTCTGTGAAGCTAAGCAGGAAGCAGTGCAACATTGCCATGTTTTTTTGCTTTTGTTTTTTGTTTTATAAGTGTCCTACATATAATGGGATATCTGAAAAACATATTATAATGCCTGTTAAAAAGGCTGACCAGACCTCACCTTAAACCAGGGATGCATAGGAAAAATGCATACTGCAGGACTGCTTTGATTTTCAGTGAAGTACTGAAATATGGCTATTTCCTATGTGTTCCCAGTTAAATGTGAGATCTGGTTAGCCTACTGTTAAATGCAAGACACATACTACTGGGTTACACTGAATCCTGTGTAGTTTGTGGCAGAATTACATTTTCATAAGCATCCTGCATTTAAGGTAGGGTGACCAGATCTCACTTTTAACTGGGGACAAATATGAAAAATGCATACTGCAAGACCGCTTTGATTTCAGTGCAGTCTGGAAATATGCCTATTTCCTATGTGTCGCCAGTTAAAGGCAAGGTCTGATCAGCTTAATTTAAGGAGGTACCTGGTTACTACTTTTACTAATCCACCTTCCAAGCCTGTGCTTATATAGACCAATGGTACCAAACCCTGGTCCTCTAGAGTAGGGCTGTGCAAGTTCAGTCCTCAAGGGCTGCCAACAGGCCAGGATTTTCCTGATTAAGCACAGCTGAGTCAGTCAAAATGAATGAGCTGCTGATTACCTCACCTGTGCTTAATCAAGAAAATCCTTAAATTCTGGCTTGTTGGTGGCTCTTGAGGACTGAATTTGTACAGCCGTGCTCTAGAGCTAACAACAGTGAACATTTTCAGGATATCCCTGAATGAACAAATTTTAAGATGACCAGATCTCACCTTTAACTGGGGACACATAGGAAATAGGCATATTTCAGTTCTTCACTGAAATCAAAGCAGTCCTGCAGTATGCATTTCTCCTATGCGTCCCCGGGTAAAGGTGAGGTCTGGTCACCCTAGCAAAGGTGAACAAATTAAAGTGATCGAGTCACTAATTAGTGCACCTATGCACCAGCTGCAATGTCCTTAAAACAGGTGCTGTTATCAGTTCCTGAGGACCTGGCTTAGCTATCCTTGGTATAAATGCATTAGTACATTTTGGTGTACAACTCCACCATCACACAGCTGTTATCTGAACAAGCCCTAATGCCACCACATAGAAGGTGTAAGAAAAAGTCACATGCTCTGATTTCTCCTGCACACTTGTATTATATTGTATGAAACAGGAGGCAGAGAATCAGCTTGAACAGTAAGAAAATGAAATAAAAACTTTGTGGATGTGTTTTGTCAGGTACAATGCACAAAAAGTATTGATTTGTACATGATTGTCTCATCATTAGTATTAGGGCTGCCAGATCATCCCTTTAAAGTAGGATAAGTATGAAAAATGCTTGCTGCAGGGCTCCAGTAGTAAATTAATAGGTTACAATGATTCATATGCATCAATGCAGTGTTTTTCATATGTATGTGTTCTTTTTTAACCCTTTGTGTGCCACAGGGGTACTGAACGCATTGCTTTACAATGCGTTCCGTATAGGCTGACCAGATCTCACCTTTAACCGGGGACACATAGAAAATAGCCATTTTGCAGTACTACACTGAAATCAATGCAGTCCTGCAGTATGCATTTCTCCTATGCATCCCTGGTTAAAGGTGAGGTCTGGTCAGCCTAGTTCCGTACCCCTCTGGCACTCAAAGGGTTAAAGGGATGATCTAGCACCCCTAGCATGTTTGAGTTCTTGGCTTCTTTTTGATCTCTTAGTAAGTAACTTACTAGAATGAAAGAAAACGTAAATGAGTTTTATTTTTGTTTAAGCTTATATTCTAACTTTTGTTTTGGTGAGTGTGGTACATTCTATGCATCACATTACCTTTATTATTAATTTTTACATCAAAATATCGGTCTAAATGGGCTTTCACTACATATATTTGAGCACTTTGGGTTTTTTTCTTTGTCTAATTATATAATTATACACATCTTTTCAACACATTGCCTACATTAATAAAAGCTATTAAAATATAATTGAACACCTTGATGACAGTATTGACAGATGGGACACAACATGTTTGGAGTAAAATGTTGAAAGCTGGAAAAAACTGTGATGAACCCACGCCACATTTCTAACTAATTGCATTAGCAAGTAATATTGGCAGGAAAAAATACCAGTATTTAGAGCAGTGCATAAATATTTTATCTTAAAGGAACACTATCAACTGAAAATGATCTGGAGTAATTCATACTTAAATACCCTCCACTCCATAAAAATGTATTTTCTGAGGCCTAGTTTTACATGTGGTCTCTGGGGGGGTCCCATTATTGACTATATCAACATTTCAGGGCTCCCATTACCACAGAAATCTTTATAGGTATCTGAGAAGTGTTGGTGTTTTGTTGCCTATAAATGAGGTCAGATAACATAACACAACCTTTATGAGCAGAAGAGCAGTGGGTATTAATCTCAATATTTTAACAGAATTACCTCTATCTCTAATTACAAAGATCACAAACATAATCAAATGGTATCCATATAGGACAATCTACAAATGCATTTTGAAATGCGAGTTTATGGTTAGATTCTATTGATCTAACATAAACTAATTCTTACAGATTGAAGCTGGAAATAAATTATATTTAAAATGATATAACCCATTTTCATTTGTATGTATCCTTTCACTCAAGGACAATAGTCATTACTTTCTCTTTAGTTAATGTAACCAGAACACCATTTTAACACAGAACTCTTGCTGTCATTTCATTCTGCATTACTGTTAGGGATATGTGAAAAGTCAAATATTTTTTCTCTGGAAATTTTGTAGAGAATACAGAATTTGCAGCTTTTCCTGTGGAAATTCCCACACATAGAAAATACATAACATTTCCTGATTTATGCTGACACCATTCTGTCATGAGAAATTTTCTGTGTTTAGCCTATGTTTCCTATGGCTATGAGTATTCCTGCACCGATACTTTAAAAACCCAGAATTTCCAACCATGCCGTGAGATGTAGTTTAGTATTTAAACTGAAGAAAGCATAGTGTGCAGTAGTTGTATTTTGTGTTACTTCAGTTGCCTGTTACACTTTGCAATGTGTATACTTAGGCATTCTCTTCAAAAATGAGCATGTGGATTTGGATGACTGCTAGTGTAGATGTGGAGGAGGAATCCTCTAGCCATAGCAAAAGCATCAGTGGTGATCAGAGCCCAACAGCACGTCATCAGTAGGGGTGGGTGAAAGCTGTTGCCATGTTCCCACAAGAAATCTCTCGAAACCATTTTGTTGTCCACTTTTCATGGGAAAATCTGCTTTTAAACCAGCAATTAAAATCTTTGCATTTTTCGCCCATTGGCCAAAATTCTTCACCATTTTTTCAATGGCAAGAAAGTTTCTGCCTATTGATTTATGTGTTTTTTCACCTTTTTCGCTATAAAAACATAACATATTCCAGGAAGTAAAACACAATATAAGCAGCTACAGAGTGAGGTAGATGTGCTGTGCTGTTCTGCTGTTCTTTGTTTGGAAAATTGAGGCAGGAGAGGCTCACAGTGACTTCTATCACTATAAGAAAGTTTAAAAATATCAAAAGGAGGAACTGGAAGGACCCTAATGTATCCACTGAGTCTGAGGAGGAGGAAGTGAGCACTACTGAATCAGTGCTGTCCAATCTCCCTAAATCACTCCTAGAGATCTTGGGAAATTTAATGGGAAGGGAGGAAGAGAAGGGTAGTACTGGTAAGAGAAGGACAGGTCAGCTGTCTGTGCCTGCTGCAAGATGTGCTGCCCCTGCTGTAACCATTGTTGTACCTGCTGCCAGATGTGCTGCTCCTGCTTCCACTGGTGCTGTGCCTGCTGTCAGATGTGCTGCCCCTGCTGCCACTAGTGCTGTGCTAGCTGCCAGTGCTGAAACAGCTGCCACCAATACTTTGCCTGCTGTGAGATGTGCTGCCCCTGCTGCCACCAGTGCTGTGCCTGATGCCATTACTGAACCTCCTGCTAGTGTGTGTTGTAATACACAGGAGGGGGGGAGGAGAAGATGATGCCAAGTGTGACAGCAGGGGACCCTAAGTCACACTTGCTGCCCCCAAGCAGTACTGCCAGTGCTAGTACCACTACTGCTATTAAGAAGGTCCAGCAGCTTGTTAGTGTTAGGAGTGAAGGAGGGGGTAATCATCATATTACTAGTGACTGTGAGGAGGAAGGTTTTGGGGCTGAATTTGATGTGGTTGGTGTTAGTGGTAGTAGTCACAGTAATTGTGAAGTAGCCGGTGTGACTAGTGTTAGGAGAGCGGTAGGGGAAGCATTTGAGAGCATCCAGACTAGTGGTCAAGGGAGCCCACACCATTCCTCTGGCACTAGGAGTCCCCTTCCCTTCACTACAGTGTCCAAGTGGAACATGATCCTGAAGAGGCCAGAACTGTTGGGGGAGAGCACCACCAGCAGGAGTACAGATCAGCTGCCTGTGCCTGCTGCTACTGCTGCCAGTCTACCTTCTTCACATCCCCAAGAAATTACATGTTTGACACTAGGGGCCCTCTATCACATCGCTCGTCACCTCCTCCAAGCAGCAGTGAGATTTAACTACATCTTCTGCCAATCCACCTTGTTCATCATTACCTCCCCTGCCAAATGATAGTCACCCTGTTGATGTTAGGATGTGACAGTTCGTGTCCACCCATTGCACACTGTTGTGGTGCACTGTCCACACATGGCAGTGTGGTGGAGGAGAATCGCAACCAGGGCATCAAGCTGCATCTGAAGACATTTCAACCTCAACAACTCGATTGGTAGAGAGGCAGATTGAGATATTCAGCTGATCAAGTTGAAACAAATTATCTACTATGATCGGCCTAGAAAGAATCTAAGATAATTACTGATTCAACAACATAGTACTACTGTGCTGCCTGAGGGAAACTAATCACTACCACAAGGATACACATTTTTTTGAGGTGGGGTGTTACATTTGAAATCTCATTTGGTACAAATAGAGATTGCTGAACATATCAAAAAGATTTCAGACAGAGGGAACAACAGACTGAAACAGTCTACCTGGTAAACATATTGCTATAGCAATAAAACTTTAGTAACACACTTGTCTCTTTGTTTCTCACTATCAAATATAAAGATAAACACAGCAGTAATAATATCAAAAGATCTATTTTATGAATGGCTCAATACATATAGGAATTCTGACATCAGACCCTCCTATAGCATTACTGATATCACCATTTAAAGGGTTTTGTATCACAAGTGGAATAAGTGATCATGTAACCCCCCTACTGATTTTTCATTCCAATAGAAGACTCAAATATTAATGAAGTGCCTATGAGAAAAACATCTTGGGTACTAGATAATATTGAGGAATAAATAGAAGAGAATTTTTCAGTACCAGAAATCACATAATGCATTATTTTTCTCCTTCCTGTTATGCCCAGTTGGTGGACAGTGATCATCTTTTAACTTCACTTGTATGATCTTCAATTATAGGAGATTTATAAACTAATAAAAGTTAAATATCAACACTGACTCTTTATTTTGACAAGGGCCTTTAGGTGCAGAACTGGTCTATTTTTCAGCATTCGGACTGTATTCCACCTCAGTAGTGGGGATACATATTGGAATAGCTGAACTTTTCTCTTTTCAGTTAAACAACTCAGCAGCAAGAACAGAAGTTGCAAATGTCACAATTATGGACTCATGAGGACATTTGACAATGGCCACTGGCCACTAACCAACATGACCTGCTGGCTCTAGGCCAGTAAGACGTTTTTTTTTTTCAACTGATTCTTTCCCCACACCCCACCAACACCGGCACCCTCATGCCAGTTTTATACTATGCCTTTGGGAAATAAAATAATATTTGCTATGTGCTTTTTGTAAATTCAATGTTCCCATTGATTTCAATTGAAAGAGCTAGGGGAAAAAAGCGTAAAATCTGCACTTTTCATGGGAAATTATTCACAAAGCGGGAAGTGCCATTATTCGCTGATTTCAGCTTGAGGTGAAAAATTTTGCCCCTTCCCTAGTCAGCAGCCACCCCATCCCAAGGGCCCTGGGGTTTCATTATGAACCCAGGACTATCATGCTGCTTGGCTGCCTGCATTTCCTGCTTCTTTGTGTGCTGCTCATGCTCCCGGTCCATGACCTTGTGGGCGTACAGATGCACGGTTAGCCTCCCCATTAGTGACACCTGACATAAAAATAAAGCAGGTCTGTATACTACTCACCACACATGACTCAATCTCAATAAAGTTTTGACAGGATCCTGAACTTTTCTCCCATTGCACATGGTTCAACACCCAGCAGGGCTTTAATTAGCCCTGCTTCTTATTGGTCAAACACACTATTTAAACCACTTCCATTACTCCCTGCCCATTCCATGAGTTAGTTTGTTGGAGTATTACTGTGCTTATAGTCTGATCTGACTTCAGGCTACCTGACTGCAGCTTGGCTGACCATTCTGATCTGACTTCTGGCTTCCTGATCCCGAATCAGCTCACCATTCTGATCTGACTTCTGGTTACCTGGCCCAGGCTTGTCTAATAACTCTCCGCTTGGACTCTGGCTTCCTGTTCCCCCTCTTCTTGCCCTGCCTTTTGGTTCTGGTTCTAAATGGTCCCCAGTTACTTTCATCTTGGTTGCACCCTGGCTCCACTGAGGTGGAACAATATGGTTCTGTGACCAGAACCTTTACCCAGCTTCATCTGTAGAAAGGGACTACCTGGCATGCCGTCACCACACCCAAGCATCGTTTCCTAGCATCACATCCCAGCATCCAACCAGTACCACGGCTACGAGGGTTCCTATTCCCCCCGTAGTGACAGCTGGAATGGGCCAAACCATTTCCATGGATCTGACTTACCTGTCTTGCCTACCTCCAGACAGGAAAACCAGGAGCAAATCCTGTTGTTGCATACCTCCCATCTCCAGAGCCTGGAGAGGAAGATAGATGCTATGCTGGAGATGATGCATGCCTCTCTGCTCATTCAATGTCTGCTCCTACTTCAAGTACCACTTCCACCTCAGGAGCCTCTATGCTTCCTCCACTTCATTACATTCCTCCTCGGATTCCCCTACCTGACAAGTTCTCTGGTTGCCCCTCTGAGCTCCAGGGTTTCCTCAGTTTATTTACACCCATGCTGTGCGGGTGTCTTTCATCATTTCCCTCCTCAACGGCGAAGCACTGGCATGGTCCTCACCAATTGTGGAGCAGCATTCTCCTTGCTTGACAACTCCAAGGCCTTCATTGCTGCTTTTAAGGCTGTTTTTGATATCCCCAGCAGAAGTGCCTCTGCCAAAGCGTCCCCTCTGGATTCGCATCAGGGTCAGAGAACTGTGAGCCAATACACTTTGTAGTTCCAGACCCTGCCCTACTAGACCAACTGGGTCAAGGGACTCTGACAGCAGCCTTCAATGCAGCCTAAATGAATGCTGTAAGGATGCCCTGACATGCTGTGATCTCCCCGAGGGCATGGAGGACTTCAATACGCTGTGTCTCAATCTCGACAGACAGATTTATTAGAGACAACAGGAACAAGAATGGGGTGGGAGGCAATGTTGGACTCCACCACCTGCACCATCCGAAGAGTCTTCCCCACCATAGACACCCATGGAAGTAGGAGATGTTGCATGGCTGCTCGAGGGGGAGAAACAGAGATGATTCACAAAGGGTCTGTGCCTCTACTGTGGCCTCAAAGGGCACATGCTCCAACAGTGTCCCACTAAACTGAGAAACACCAAGGAGGCAATTCGCTAATCCCCAAGTCCCAGCCTTTCACGCCGTCCTCTTGAGTCCATGTGCCCCTGATCATTAGATGGTCTTCTGGTTCAGTGTCTGTTCCGGCCTTCATCGATTCCAGGGAAGTTGGGCTCTTTATGCATTTCACTTGGACCAAGTCTCTCGGGATTCCCAGTTGCCTTAAGGAACTGCCTCTATATATCTCTTCTTGTACATAAACCACTAGGAGATGGGAAGGTCATCCTGGAAACTTACCCCTGCAGGTCACTACAGGAGTCCTTCATTTTGAGACCACAACTTTTGACCTTGTGTACTCCCCTATGGAGTCTGTTATCTCGGGTCTTCCTTGGCTCCACCACCACAACCCTTGATTGAATGGGGAAATGGAAAACTCAAGTGGCCTAGTCTCTGTTACTGCTACGGCAGTGTGCAAATGGCCTCGTCTCCGTTACTGCTCCTGCAGAGGCAAGTGCCCTAGTCTCAGTTACTGCTACGGCAGCGTGCAAGTGGCCTTGCCTCCGTTACTGCTACGGCAGTGTGCAAGCGGCCTAGTCTCCGTTACTGCTCCTACAGAGTGCAAGTGGCCTAGACTCCGTTTACTGCTACGGCAGTGTGCAAGTGGCCTGGTCTCCGTTACTGCTCCGGCAGAGTGCTTGTGGGCTATCTCCGTTTACTGCTACGGCAGAATACAAGTTGTCTGGTCTCCGTTACTGCTACGGCAGTGTTCTATGTTGCTCAGTCTCTGATACTGCTCTGGCAGTTCACGTTTGCCTGCTAACCTATCACTGGGCATTACTCATCCCTAAGCTCTCTATCCTAAGTGAGCTCCTTCACAGACCTCTCTTCACATGGGACTGTTTATACTCGCTGAAGGCCATTAACCCATGCAGTACAGATACCCTGGGAATCCTTCGTATTCTACCTGACCTGTGTCAGTATATTTTGTTATGGACTCTATGGTTATACTGGACCTGTGTAGGCATATGTATATGTAACCTGTCTTGTGTCTGTATTATTCTGATAAAATACTACAGGACCTGTGAGGGTTATTGTATTACTGTTTTTTTTCAATAAAACTGTGTTTTATCCTAAACCACTGTGTCTGTGTGTCAAACAAACCATTACCCTGGCTGCCTACATTCAACATAACCTTGCCAGGGGCTTTATCCACCCCTCCACCTCACTTGCCAGGTCTGGGTTTTTCTTTGTGAGCAAGAAGGACGGGGGTCTATGCCCATGTGTGGACTACAGAGGGCTCAACCAGATCACTGTCAAAAACAAGTATCCTCTACCTCTGGTTCTGGAACTCTTTGACCTACTCCGTGGAGCAGGGTGGTTTGCTAAACTGGACCTCCGAGGGGGGGCATACAACCTTGTGCGGATCTGAGTGGAAGACAGCCCTTAACACAAGATATGGGCACTAAGAGTACCTAGCAATGCCCTTTGGGCTCTGTAATGCCCCGGCTGTCTTCCAGGCCTTCGTCAATGACGTGTTCAGGGACATGTTGATGTCCCATGTTGCTGTGTACTTAGAAGACATTCTGGTCTTTTCTCCTACCTTGTCTCTCCATAGAACCCACATCAAGGCCATTATTCAATGTCTTAGGGACAAAGGCTTGTGCGCCAAGCTTGAGAAATGTGAATTTGAAAAGAACAGCCTCCCTTTCCTAGGATACATCATATCGCATAAGGGTCTAGAGATGAATCCTCTAAAGTATCTGCGGTCTCCAGTTACTTCCATCCTGGTTGCACCCTGGCTCAACTAGGGTGCATCGGCAGGTGTCCAGCAGAATATCAGTATCCTGGAAATGGAGACAAAACATGTTTGAGGTTTGGGAAATGTGAAGCCATGTTTGTGATCTGGTGTTGTTGGCTTGAGGTGGGTGTATGCATGATACTCACAGGCAAAGTATTTCCTGATGACCCTGTCCCATGTCTCCACCTCTGAGGGTATCATCCTCCAGTGGCTGTGGCATCCTGGATCAAGGGGATGAGGGTGGATGTCAGCTAAAAACCTTTCTGTTTTGAGCAGATGCAGGCCATGAGGTTGTTGTATCCCCCTCCCACTTCAATAGACAGGTGTGGTTATGTATGTGTTTTTGTGTCTGTGCTTTAACCATTGTTGATCTAAAGGTTCTGATTTGTACACCCCTTTGGTATTGAAGGGGTTCCTGTGTTGCTGCACAAAGATACACTGGGTAATACACTATAGGCGCTCCTCCTGTTTTTGTTTCTTCTTTTACATATCCTGTGTTGCTGGTAGCTGTGCACATTAGGAACACTTGATTTGCTTTTTCTGTTTCTTTATTAGTACTTTCAGGAGTGCTATGATTTCTAGGTTTCACCAATTACTATAAGCGATTCATGTAGAACTACTCTTCAGTAGTCAGACCCATCACCGCCCTGACCAAGAAGGGAGCTGACCCCAAACATTGGCAACCAGAAGCCACTATAGCCTTCTCCACCCTCAAGGCTGCCCTTACTTTCGTACCTGTTCTTCGGTACCCAGATTCTTCTAAATCAGTTGTCCTTGAGGTGGATGCCTCCGAACAATGAGTGGGAGCAGTGCTGTCTCAACAAGATTCTACTACTAACGTCCTTCACCCATTTTTCTGTCATCATCAACTTCTGGCTACATGTCCCCAGCCTTGATGACCATTCTGATCTGACTTCTGGCTTCCTGACCCTGGCTCGGCTGACCGTTGTGATCAGACTTCTGACTACCTGATCCCGGCTTGTCTGACAACTCTCCTCTTGGCCTCTGGCTTCATGTTCCCCCTCTCCTCATCCTGCCTTCTGGTCCTGGTTCTCTACAGTCCCCAGTTACTCCCATCCTGGTTGCACCCCGGCTCAACTGGGGTGCAGTGGCAGGTGTCCAGCAGAAGATCAGCATCCTGGGAATGGAGACAAAACATGTTTGAGGTTTGGGAAATGTGAAGCCATGTTGGTGATCTGGTGTTGTTGGCTTGAGGTGGGTGTATGCATGATACTCGCAGGATGCATGATAGTCACAAGTGAGTACACACTGGCCTATATAACTGAAGCCGCTTGTTGTAAATCACAATTAGAATTTAATTATATGTAATTAAAACAATATTAAAAAAGTAGACCAAATGCTCAGTACATTTCTAAGTGCACTACTTCTTTTCGAGTAATGTCCAGCAAACACACAAGGTGTAGGAGGAGGGTGAAATCATTAGGAGCAATGCAGGAACGTGTGAGTAAAGTGGTAGTCCAAAAACTGACTGCATCTATGGTTGCTGCAGTGTGTGTAATAAATGATGGTGAGCCTTCTCCTCCTACCAAAATTTTCACCACCACCATCACTAGTGCTATTAATAAACCATTAATAACCCATTAATAAACCATCCATCTGAAGATAACGAGTCACATTCCAGTGTTAATGACATACTGCAAGAAGATGTAGCAGCTCAACTAACTGCTGCATCTGACAGTCAAACAAACAAACACAAATACACCGGTCTTGAAAGCAATAGCAAATTATGTGAAAATTTCTCAAAATGGAAAAGTAAAAAAAAACAAAATGATTTGAGGCCTCTAAATGCCTATAAGACTATAAATGTAGTGGGGAGGAAGTGGTAGGTGAATGCTTAAGATGACCAAATTACTTATTATGATATAGTTCTAGAATATATCTCTCCAGCATCATCCTCTTCTTCATATACAGGTGAAATAAATGATGATATGACCAGAAAGTTAGCTGAAAGGCAATGGTTTGGTCTTTGTCCACTGAAAAGGAGCACTGGTTTGTCTATTAACTGTTTAGAAAACAATTAGAAAGTTTGACCCTGGAAAAGCAAAGATGCCAAAAAATACACAACCATCCTGTCATTCATTATCATCAGCATCATCACTGCTTCCAAGTCCAAGTCCTATTCAGTCCCACACAATAATAGTTTTGAGTAGCCAGCAACAAACCAATTATCAGCATCCTCAACCTCAGCTATGATGAGTGCCTCTGCTACTTTTGGAAATTCAGCACATGTAACTCCTAGTAGTAGTACAATTTCAGCAACATCTAGTCCCCACTAGTAGTAGCAGCCCCTCATGAACCTGATGGTCTATGAAGTATGGAGATACTTCACTCATAAGCCAAAAGCTAAGCACGTTGCTATCTGTTGTCTGTATAAGAAGCATGTGAGCAAAGGGAAAGAAGGCTCACACCTAGACACCTCCTCAATGAGATCATACCTGAATCACAACCACAGGTCTGATTGGAAGACACACAATCAACAGGTAAGACGTGCCACAGCTAGCAGAAGCAGAAGGACTATTAAAAGTTCCTGGGTTTTGGGGTATACAATAGAAGTGTTGTTAATGTGTCAGAGAGTGTGCCAAGATTTCCTGCTCCAGAGAAGTATGACTCTGTGTTTGTTTTGGAAATGAGAAGAGACAGAGTGCTAACACATAATGCCACCACCCCACAAATCAAATAAAGCTAACATGTCTTCAACTATGTGCTGTCATCCCAAACTTACTAGGTTCTTAGAAAGATAATGCAAAAGTACGCCTGTGAAATAGTAAACATGCCAAAATGTTGGCATTTGACATGCTGCCCTTTTCTTTTGTCTAAAACAGGGTTTTTAAAGAGCTAGTGTCAAGCTGGAATATCCCAAGCCACAGGTATTTTTCAAGGATGGTTGTGTCAGTGATGCTTAAGCAGGAAGTTAGTGTTGTAGACAAAGGACAAAGGCACTTAGCCTGCTAAAAAATTTTTCAAGTCATATGTTGCTGTAGGACTTACAACTTTTACTTTCTCCTATTTATTTCTCCACCTCAGCCCTCAGAAGAAGTAATATTGTGGTGGGAAATCTTGCAATCATAGAAAACATAGTTGAAAAATGGCAAAATTCTCACGTGAATTTTGTTCACAGTGGCAAAAAAACAAAAATGTTATGTATTTTCTTTGGGTGGAAATTTTCCTGAAAAATCACAAAATTGTTGTTTTTTTATGAAATTTCCAACAGGAAATTTTTCTGACTTTTTATTCATCCCTACTCCTTTTATCTACCTCAGAAGGATGAAAGACTAAGTTGACCCTGCTAGGACTTGAACCTGTAACTAAGAATGGACAAAATATCCCATTGTGTCCTGGTGAGAAATTCCACAAAAAAATCACACAGTGTTCACTAGGAAATCTTCCCTCAGCAAACACCTTAAAATGTTCTTCATTATCTCCTACAGCCGTTTACTACATGTGCTCCAAAAATGAGATATTTCCAGCGAAACAAAAAATGAAGAAGCTAGAGAGATTATTATTAAGACTGCTATTTGTCACGTGTGCTTAGTCGCACAGACAAGGGGCATAGTGACATCAGCAATACTTGGTTTCTGGAGGGATGATTTGACATTGTGGACCTAGTAAGCATCAAAGTGTTTGCTTGCAGTTGCGCCAATTGTTTGATGGGAATGCAGATGTGTCCATTGTTCCCATTCCTTCCCTTATTTTACAACTTTCCTTCTCACACTATGCACATTGCTGATGTTGATGAAAAGCAAAGTTCTTTCCTGTTCCCAAGGATAACATTTCAACAACACATGCATGATTTTGGCGGATGTATAGGAGAAGCATTACTGGCCAACTTCTTTTCTCCAAATTAATTAGTTGGCGCTATATAAATAAAGAATTATAATAATATCATACAAAATGGCTACGTAACATTCAGTAGAGCCAATTTATGCTTATTAGTCACAACTGTTTGAACCTAGAGGACTATGACTCCGAAGACAAAATACTACAAACCAGATTCATACAAAAATCGTATCCTGCAGATTTGCAGATTTAATTTCTGAATCGTATATGAGAGCTAGACTTTCTGAACAGATGAATGCCTCAGTTTGATCCACTGTAAAAGTAAAAAAGATGGGACAAACAATTTCTCGAAGTGTTCTCTATTTGTCCATCAATTTAATGTGTGTTCTAGAGATATTCCATCTTTCGGAAACGTTGGCCCATACAATGATCTTTTATTAACGTGAAATTTATTTGAATGACAATGGGTTGTATATATAGCAGGGCTAGCACTCAAAATACATTTGTTTGATCCTTGTCTTTAAGAGAACGATGGGCTACCACCACAAAAAGCATTTGACAATTTCTAATTAATTCCATATTTATGATATCTGTATAGTCTTCCACTTCATGGATTTTAGATTACCTATTATAAAAAAGATTTTTGTATCTATCCAGAGCTGATTTTTATATTTTTTTACATACTATAGCTCATATATTATTTCTTTTTATTTATAATTTAATTCTCATTCTTTTATACCCCTCCAAATAATACTTATCCTATACAATACTTGACTCCTACAGCTGGACTAAATCATCTACCATTAAGAAGGTGTTCCAGATACCATTGTACATGTTGGTGTTCCCGAGTATAGACAGGGAAATATCTCCACCTGCTGGCTTTGTCAGATTAATTTCTGACCATAAAATTTGTGAGTACTACAATACTTTCTAGTTGACTCTTTGTAATACAAATTCACACTATTGGGTGCCCGGTGTTCTTTTTTTATTTTTTATGGTCTCACATTTCATTCAAGGGTGGTTAGATAAAAGGGACATCTAGTGTAAAGAAATATATAATAATTATTATAATACAGTTTTCCTAGTCACAGTGACATCATCCATAAAATGGAGATAGCATTATATTTAAAAAACAGCAATTCCTTTTATGCTGGTGTTATGTTCACTTAAAAGGATAGTAATGTGTTACAAAAACAGAAGCTTCAATTAATCTTCATAGTTTTGAGCCATAGAGAGTGTTATTTCAATACAGTCAGAGTTGTAGTTCAAGAGTAATTGAATGATAAGGTATCGCCCTCCAGCCCCTTTTACCTAGTGTAAGCCACCTCCCCTCAGATGTGCAATCTGGTCCACAGACCAGACAGCTCACGGCAAGGGACAATCTTCTTACTGTGAGAACAATGAAAGCCCTGCCCCTGTTGACAGGTTTTTCAGGTTTTTCCCTTATGCTAATTGAAGCTTGTCCAAATATGCAATCCACCTGGACACCACCTTGCTGCTCTGAGCTGAGCAGTGTTACATCAGTAAAAGGTGTGAGAGGGGGATACTTTATCATTCAATTACTCTAGAACTACAACTCTGACAGAATTTAAATAAAAGTCTCCATGGCCTAAATACTATGAAGATTAATAAGAGATGCTTTTATTATGAAATTTTACTATCCTTTTAATTATCCTCAACTCCACACTAGCATCTGTAAAATGCACCTATGTGTTTCCTGAGGCCTAAAATCTAGTTTTAATTGGACCAACACATCAGGTATTTTTGATATTAGGGAGATTTCCATTTATTTTTACATATTTCTTAATTTTTTGTTCTGTAGTAAGTAAAACAGTCATATGTTTATTATTTGGTAGTTTCCACTACAGGGATTGAACTGAGGAGAGATGGATTCCCTAAATATGAGGAACACAATTCTGTGTGTGTCTTTGGGGGATGGATTGAAGGTCAATTTTGATCCTTTTAACTCCTTAGGTACCAGCACGCGGCTGTCACTTAAGGACCAAGGAGCATTTTTTTTACCACATCCACTTCCGGACTCCCTGAATGGCGTGAAGCTGCGTGGGGATCCTGGGTCCTTAAAGCAAATCCACCCATGACATGCCAGGACAGTCAAGAGTCCTTAAGGGGTTAAAGGAATAAATATATCCCTTTAAAAATATGTATAGTTAAGAGAGCTTCATTTGATTATACTCTATACATGTAGAAAATAAATTGAGAATTGGTATTGATCCGTTTGAAGTGGTAAAGATATCTTTAATGATATAAATAGTTATTATAATTCTATATCTGGATATCAAATATGCTTTTAATTTAAAGAAATAGTTGAATATCTGACAGATTCATATTGTATGCATTTAAAGGATCGTCAGTGAGCTGACATGTATCTCTTTAAATAATAAAAACATCCCCGTGATAGAGTATAATGGTATATTTGGATCTAAAATATGTTTCTGATGGAAGTAATTAGTCATGCATTTTATAGAGCTAGATCATATATTCTTAAATGAAAGATAGTGAACTAACATGTATCCCTTTAAAACATAAAAATATCACTTTACGAGGGAAAAATAATTATAATTGTATTCTGTTGAAAGAACAAACTTAAAATGCAAAAGGATAGTATATTAAGAGATGAGAAATAAGTGAATGTATGTCCTTTCAAATGGTCAATGTATTATCTCAAAACATGAGAAAACACTAGTTAACATATGTCCTCTTAAATGGGTAACACATGAGAAAAAATATTGTATTTTCAGTCTAATTATATTTTCCTTTGAGGAATATAAAGATCTTCGTAAAAGGATAACTTTATGTATATTATTCATATTTATATTATTTTTTATTTTTGAATTAATGTATGTGAAACCGCATTTGTATTTTTAGTTTTGGTCTGTATGGGAAACCGTAGTTAGGGAGACAGGTGTTTGATTCAAAGAGGTGAGATTTAGGAAACCTGCACATAGCTATAAAGCATGATTCACTGTGGCAGGTGAACTACCACAGGTGTGGCAGGTCAGGGATAGCTGATGGGGCACAGAAGGATCTATATATCTCTGAATGTGAATGCACCACATATGTAAATGTCTGGGCTAAACACAGAAGTGAGAACAGCTTTCGGACTGTAAGTCCTTTGAAACATATAATTTGTAGAGGCTTTGAAGGAAGATCAGAGAATATATAATCGTGTCTTATGTCATAATGTGGAAAACTATTATTGGGCAGTGAAGATATGAGATGACATATTATTCCAATATCAAAGGTTCAAAAGTACTTTAAGAGTGAAAAAGAATGGTATATATAAGAAGCTAACTAAGGATTAAAATCATCCTAAAGAGATAATTGGAACTATCTAAAACAATTATTCTTATATACTCTCATTCTTTTTGAAAAGCACAGAACAGATTATTCATCTGTACATCTAGTTTTTCCTTTTTTAGGATGGCAATCCATATTTCTCATACATTAATAATTAGGGGTGTGTGAAAGTTGTTGCCATGTTCCCGCGGGAAATTTCACGAAAACCACATTGTTATCTGCTTTTTTGCGGGAAAACCTCTTTAAAACTAGCTGTTAAAATTTTTAAATTTTTCGCCCATTGATCCAAATTTTTCGCCATTTTTTTCAATGGCTAGAAAGTTTCTGCCCATTGATTTACGTTGTTTTCGCACATCCACTATAAAAACGTGACATTTTCGCTGAAGGCAAACACAATAGAAGCAGCTGCAGAGCAAGACAGACCTGCTGTGCTGTTCTCTTGTGATATTTTGCAAAAAGTGAGACAGGAAAGGCTCATAGTGACTCCTATCACTATGAGCAGGGTAAAAAATAATCAGTGTAGGAGCTGGAAAGACCATTTTGTGTCCACTGAGTCTGAGAAGGAGGAGGAAGGGACCACTACTGTACCAATGCTGTCCAGTCCCCCTAAATCACCCCAAGGGATCTTGGGGAATTTAATGGGAAGGGAGGGAGAAAAGGGAATGGGAAAGAATGGAGAAAAGTGAATGAGAAGGGAGGGAGAAAAGGGTAGTACTAGTGATAGCAGGACAGGTCAGCTGCCTATGCTTGCTGCAAGACATGCTGTCCCTGCTGCCAGTGCCACCATTGCTGTACCTGCAGCCACTAGTGTTGCACCTGCTGTCAGATGTGCTGCCACTAGTGTTGAACCTGCTGCCAGTGCTGAAACTTCTGCCAGTGCAAAACCTGCTGCCAGTGCTGGACCTGCTGCCACCAATACTTTGCCTGCTGCTAGTGTTTCTTGTAGTACTCGGGGGATAGCAGAAAACTATGCCATGTGTGACAGCAGGGGACCCTCTGTCACATTGCTCATCACCACCTCCAAGCAACATTGAAATGTCTGGAATAGAGCAGCAGCACGTAGGGACTAGTGGTGGTGGTGGTATTGGAGAAGCTGGGGTGGAAGAGACATTGATGGTCTTTTTATCAGAAACTGAGAAGGAATGGGAGACAGGGATGAGAATGGGCATCACCACCACCACTAGCAGTCAGCTTCTGAAATTAGCGGAAATTGCAACTGCTCTAACTTCTGCTGCTGCTGAGATGAAAGTGCAGAAGGGTGCTGAGGAGCAGGCTAGTGTGCCACAGACCACCGTGGACACAGTAGGAATAGGGTCAGCAAGTAATGCGGGACTATGACAGGTTCCATTTGCCAGCAGTAGCAATACTCCTCCTGATCCCTTTTTGCAGTGCTAAATCTGAGGCAGTAGCAGAAACAGCAGCAACATTATCTGCTGCCGCAGAAAGTGAAGAGGAATGTGGAGGACAAGAAGAAAGAGGCCATTCTTCTCTACCTTTTCCCTATCCCTACCCCCAGAAGTCATGGGTGTGGGACTATTATTCTCTTCCGGGAGGCACAGTGCAGTCATCATCAACAATGGTATAGTGCAAAATTTGTGACAAGTTAGTGAGAAGGGGAAAGGAGGGAACACACCTTGGCACAACCCGCCCTGATAACACACATGAAACACAGACACAATGAAATTTACTCCAAACATGTTAAAGCCGAACACCCGTTACAGAAATCTAGCACTGCTGTTACTGTACCCTCTGACACTCCAAAAAGGCAGAGATCAATGAGGAGGAAGAATAAAGAAACCCAGACAGACACTGGAAGTTCCACTATGAGGGAAACAACTAGCTCGTCATCAACATCACCTTCTTCCTGTAGAGTAACAAGTACACCTCCTGCCAATCCACCTCATTCATCGTTACCTCCCCGCCAAATGATAGCCACTCTGTTAATGTTAGGATATGACAGTTCATCTCTACCCATTGCACACTGTGTGGTGCACTGACCACACATGTCAGTGAGGTGGAGGAGAATTGATACCAGGTCATCAGGTGGCATCTGAGGAGATTCCATCCCGCAGAATATGCTAGGATTCTGGCAGGGAGGGTTCATCATTACTATTAAACTGTCAGCAAGTTGTCATGTGTCCTTAGCGGGGTCTGCACAAGGGGAACAGTAACAGCGGCAGTACTTGGTTTCTGGTGCCATGGTGTTTGGATATAGTTGTGCCCCCAGATGTTATTTACCACAGTTCCTGTTCTCAAGGGAAAAATACATATTCTATTAACAACACACCCATGATGATTTTGGAGGAGGGGAAGGAGGAGAAGATTTAATGGTCAACTTGTTCTTCTCTCCACATATACTGGGGGATACTTATTCTTCTGCTACTGCCTCAGGCTCATCACTGGAGCCAGTCGTGGCAAGTGGAACCTTCATCCTCCATCTTCCATGTTGCTGCTATTGTTGATCCCATTCCCTTTCAGCTGCCTAATCATCCTGCTGCTGAAACAACTCAGCAGCAGCAGTACGAACAACAGTTGCAAACTCAGGACTCAGGAGGACATTTGATAGTGCCCACTGGCCAACATAACCTGCTGGCATTAGGCCTGTAGGGCATTTTTATTTTTTTCTCAGGGCTTGTGTTTTGGAAAAAAAAAACAAAAAACAAACTAGTCCTACAAAATAATAAACAATTTTTGGGGTGTTTGTTTCTAACAAGCCTAAGTCCTACAATTCAATGTTTCCTTAGGGCTTGTGCCAAACTAGCTTAAGTTCTAAAATCAATGTTTCTTCAGGGCTTGGGCCTCTAATAAGTCTAAATCCTACAAAGGCCTCTAACAACAAATCAAACAAATCATCCTCAACAAAATAGTCTATCAAGTCAAGTATCAGTCCACCCCAGTGGCAGCTTATCTCAGGGGGTTCCTGTCTCTGTCACTTTAAATACAAATGTCTTATTTTATTTTATTGATTTATTTTTTTATTAACTATCCCCCAATAGCAATCAAGAAAGCCACCCAAAACAAATTCCCTGTTCAAATGATTCATCCATTCACCAACACAGGCACCCTTCTCAGACCCCTTTATATCATGTCTTACGGTTTTTATTTTATTTAGGATTTATTTTTTATTAAGTACCCCCCAATCCCAGTACACAACCCCCCAAAAACATTCCCTGTTCAACTGATTCTTTCCCTACACCCCACCAACACAGGCACCCTCATGCCCCTTTTATACAATGCCTTTGGGAAAAACATATTATTTGTAATGTGTTATGTATAACTTCTATGTTCCCATTGATTTCAAAGGGCGAAAGAAGCATAAAAAGCAGAAAGTAAGCACTTTTTGAGGAATATTTTTCGACAAGCGGAATGTGCTGTTTTACACAGATTTCAGTTTGAGGCTCAAAGTTTTGCCCATCCCTATTAATAATATGATGTCATGAAATTTGTTTTGTTTTTTATTATTTTTTATTATTGTTTTTGATTTTTAGTCTTTTTTTATTTTTAATTATTTTAACCTCTTGAGTTTTTATGTTTACTGTTTGGAATAGCTTCCTGTAAATGTAGAATTTTTTCTTCTTTTGGTTATGCAGAAATTGTCCTGTGGCTCTTTTGGATATGCATCTGGGTATGTGCCTTATGTAAGGTTGCCACTAGCAGATAGAGGAGATAGTAAGGGATCGGGCTTTTTAATCTTTATCTTGATTGCTGAAATTATATAGTCCAGGGGCGGACTGACCATCGGGCATTCCGCCACAGCCCGAGGGCCCGCGACCTGGGGAGGCCTGCCGCCGCCGCCAAAAGCAAATGAAGCAATTATGTAAATGTTAATGTCCCATTTAATATCCTCCTTCATTTGCCTGTCTGCTTGCCCGTGGCCTGCTGCTGCGCCTATTAGGCATTACTAGAGGTATGCATGGCACCTATGTTTAAATTATTATTATTTTTTTGTCTGCCGAGCACTCTATTGCTGGCTTGGCTAGCCAGTCAGTTGGATATGATGAGGAGAGGTGGGCGGGCCTGTAACCTCCCTGCTTACTCTCTGATGTGATGAAAGAAGGAAGACACAGGAGCTCCGCGTCCACACACCCAGAAATGTGTGTATATTTCAATAACCTTCTATTAACTTACTTACTGCAGTGTTTGGGTCCGGGGTGTGCAGTAGGCTGACCTTATTTCCAGGAATGTCTACATTTGTGGCACATTCTACAGCCATCCAGAATCAGTTCATGTATAACTGAAGTAAATAATTTCCATGTGATATTGGAACTATAGCAGTGCTGAGATGCAGACACAAAGCCCACAGGGCACAATTTACTAGGTGCCTATCACCTGTGCATGCATGCAGTGACCTTATATGCCTTAACACTTTGAGTGCCAGAGGGTACGCAATGCATTGCAATGCTTTGCATACCCTTCTGGCACTCAAATGGTTACAGCCAAACTGTGTAGACAGGGCTTTTTATCCTAAGCTCTGCAGGGGAAGTGGGGGAGGGGTTTCAAGCAAACAGTGCAGAGACGGGTGGCAGACCTGCTCAGACTCGTGTTTATGCAGCTGAGTAGACTTACCTCTCCTTCCATTCACTCTCTCTACTCTTTTCATTAAATCAGTATTTTAACCAGCTGACTGAATCTGCTGCTATTCAGGATCAGTTTAGCCATTTATGTGAGGTATGTGATAGAGAGTATATATCTGTGATAATAAGGCTGATCAACTGTGAGAGAATGTGTGAGTATGTGCAAAGGAGAGCATGTCTGTGCGAGTATTTCGGTTTGTGAATGTCTATGAGAGTGTATGTATGGAAGAATGCATGTCTCATATATTTTGGTAATTCCTGGATGGCCTTAAAAATGGGAAAATACCCTGCTGTAATGGGGCAGTACTTTATTGGTCCTGTGTAGTGCTCTTTGGTCTCTTTCCCAGGAATAGAAATATCCACTAATTTGTGACTTGGTTCCCATTGCCTTGAATTAATCCTCCTTGAATGCTAAAGAAATGTGTTGGAGACCTCTAGCACTGAAGGAGTTAAAAACCCTGTTTAGATCAAAGATCAGTTTTATTTGTTCCCTACGGTGCACCCAGGAAGTGCCCGACTCTGGTGTTGGTACACAAGGCCCTCTCTGTGATACAGTCTATGACAAGGTATGTGCACTATCTGGCACTGAGGCTTCTGTACTAAGGAGTGGAGTCATACTACAAGAGACCAACTGCACATGTGATAGAAATACAAATTCACACTGAAGATTTGGGCTTTTAACCTTTTGAGCGCCAGTGGGTTAGGCAATGCATTGCGCACACCTCTACAATTCAAAGGGATCATTCCTTGAATGCTACAGACGTCTCCAATGCTTTCACAATGGGGATTTTACTGTATTTGTCTCCTATAGTGCATTTGGTATGCCCCAAAATTGCTCCGGGTCTTCATAATACATCAGCCTTATTGTGTATAGTGCACAGTCTGTCACAGTGGATCCAGTTCTGGCAGTGATGAGCAGTAACTCTAGCAGACCTGGAAGACGCTTCTCTGGCCAGTCCAATGACATTACCATATTACAAAGCAAAAGTGTCTCTGCTGTGTAGGTTCTGAATAGGTTCTGAAGCTTTACAATTCTGTTTCAGTCCAGGGTAAATGATTCACATGTGCTCAGTCAGTACTTTTGAATAATTAGAGCAAGCACCAAACAAAAATGTAAAGCTACCACCATGAAGACCCTTGCACTTTCTTCAGTGTTGCTTTGTTACATCAGTGTGTGTATGTGTTTCTGTGTATACAAAAGGGTATGTGATTCTGCACTGGAGCTCAAGTGATACCACTGAGCTTACCATTAAGATGGAGCTACACTAGTATTGTAGCTCCATTTCAATTATAAGCTCTGTGACGTGACTTGTGTAGCTCCATTTCAATTGCAAGCTCTGCGGTATCATTAGTGTAGCTCTATTTCAACATACCTCCCAACATTTCAAACGGCCAAAGAGGGAAACTTTTGTTTTAGGGGTGTTACTGGGGGTGTGGCTGGTGGGCGGGACATTACCAAGAATTAATAGGTGATTTCATGACCTACTGACACCTCTTAGTGTAACTTAATAAATGATCTAGAGCAACACCAAAGTAATTTATTTACACAGACTAATTTATAAACACATATAATGACATTTAAACAATCATTAATGTGATTTTTTTGGCTGTGGAGCAATATGCTACACTTATATACATACCACACAGTCTGATCTCCTAGAAATAGGGACAATAAGGTGTGAAACATGGACAGAGAGATTTGGGTGTCAAAGAGGGACTATCTCTCGTAAAGAAGGACACTTGGGAGGTATGCTATCAGTTCCACCCACTCCCCTCCCACTTTTTCTCCTTCCCCAACATATTGTCCTATACTTTTACCCTTTTCTGAAGCCAATCCCCCCAGTCTTGATTAAGCCCCATCCCCTTTTGATGCAAATTGCGTCATTTGTCTCCCTCAATGGCACCACAGGCCTCCCCCTCCAGAGAGGCCAGAAGAACAAGTTCCCAGATATGCTAGAGACCTCTCTTGCATTTAAGAGGTTAAAACCTCCTTATAAACTGATGGGAGTTTTGATTAATTTTATTTCTCTTCTATGGTGCTGTTGTTTTGCCCCTAAATTGTTTCAGTTTCCTATGTACGTAAGGCCCGCTGACTGTTTAGTTGAATCTTCACAAATACAGAAGATTGTATCACTCTAGCAATAAGTCCTTCTGCCAAGTTGAAGTTAATTGAAGACGAAGAGATCTCTTTCATTTTCCTCCAACTCTCAACTGACCGCAGCTTTCACTTTATTGAAAAAATGACCTGCAAGTTTTCAGTTGTAAGCTATGTGGTATCATGTGCTTTACTTCACAACGTTAACCCTTTGAGTGCAAAAGAGGTATCCAATTCATTGCGTTGCAGTGCTTTGGATACCTCTTTTGCACTCCAAAGGGTTAATGCCAGTTATACAATTAGCAAAAGGTGGTGGGCCTGGACAGTGGACTGGAGTAATAACACAGGGGTGAGACATAAATGTCAGGGGCATAATGGGGAAGGGGTAAAGGGGGCCCATGACCCCCATTTACCTGGGGGCCCTGGGTGCTGTCAGTCTGCCCCTGATCTAGTCTGAAAATATTTTGGACAGATACACACCCCTCAGATGGATATATAACCCAATTTACCGCTTTTTCAGATTTTCAATCTGTTTGTGGTAAACACAAAATTTTGACACAACTTTAAACTTTTTTTTTTTTTTGATCTTTGTAAGAAGCTATTTCAGACCATGGGACATCCCTCTGCATTAGGATAGCGACACCTTTTTTCTTTTTATTGTCATGACTGGAGGCTAACCAAAGTTTAGTATATAGCTTATCACCAAAATGTGGCAGTGACAGGAGGGAGAAGTGAGTCTCCTGTATAAAGATTATGTCAGCTTTGAGCCTTTTAAATTCCCTGAGGGAAAGGCTTCAATTTTCTGGGATGTTGAGACCCTTAGCATTAATGGTCAACATTCTCAAAGTACCTTTATGGAGATACATCATTGGACAGTAAATGGGAATCTGTCCCATGTAACTAGGAGAACTCTACCCATCCGAACAGCTGCCCACCGAGGGAAAGGGATAAGGTAAGGAGAAGAGATAGAGAAGAAGGAGAGAGGGGAAGAATAGAAAAGGAGAGTGTTAAACGTGAACCAGTCCTCTTGATCGTTATCTAAAAACCATGTAGGTTCAAACAAATACGTAAATGACATCCAGTCCTCAGACTGGTAAGGGTAACAGGCGTAACTCATTACCAAAATGTGCAGCTAAGTACACAAACAACTAAAAACAGAAGCTTATGCATAAAATTAGTATGAGGGAAATGAGGTGAAACTATCAAAGGGAGAAGTGGGGACACACACACCTAAAGTAGCAAGTAAAATCTCGTCCCCATTTGACTCTCGCTACTATGAACAATGTTGCAGAAGTATTAAGGTTTAAATGTTTAAGTATCCACGAACACCCAATGACACATAAGAGCCCCCAGTCCAGTCACGCCACACAGATACAACCCCCCAGCAAATATCTGAGGAGGATGTCCACGACCGACGCAAACTGGAGTGGAGGCACATCCCATACATAATCCACCAGCCAGTGACATAAAGCAAAGGATTGAGCGTACATTAAACACTGACAACATACAATCCAGTCCCAAGGTAATGGGCCACTCCGTGCATGCAGTCTCCCCAAGTATAAAAAAAACAAAAACATGGGGAAACATGCATAATCAAATAAATAACAGATATCTCAGAAATCCCTAGCTAGAAAAAAAGGGCCAGTACTGATGTAAAGGGTTAACAAACCACTAAGCCACTGCAACAAGGGAATCACCCATACTCCCTGAAACACCGGGAGACCTGATGTCGCAGTAGCCAAAAGCACTGCACCTTCCCAGAGCCCAAACTAAATATGTTCCCAAGTAAGGAACAAGAGTCAAGAGTAGTTCTTCCATCTATAACCAGTGCAATAAGATATATACGTAAATACAATAACAAGATAGACCAAAATAAATTATCGTATTACAGAGAATAACATGTCATAATTAGCTAAGGCTGTAAATAAATGGTAGTAGTGTAGGCACTAGCCAGCTTTGAATGTTACCCCACCCATACACCCCAGACAAGCCGGGCATAGGAGAAGGGCAACATATCAACCAGTGATCCAACTGGACATGGAAATAGTGCATTTGTTGATATATTTTGCTAACAAACTGGAGAAGCAAAGAGAGCAGTGTGGTATTCCACTCGTGGTAGCCATAGTTAACAAGTCAGCAGTTCACTCTCTGCAGTTTGAGGCTTAACCTGTTGTCGACTCCTCTTCTGTTGCGGCCCAAGTACCTCCTGCCATCTCTCTCGCTGGATTTTCCCACCAGACATACAGTGGTCTGCAGGGGAAGATATCTTAGCCGGGTCCTCTTGTTGGTGATGTGGAAGAGCTATCCCCAGGGTTGTAAAAGACAAAGGTATTTCCTCTGCTGTTTGTAAGGAGGCTGAGATAACTCAGAAAACCACTGATAGGCAAAAGGGGAACCCCCATTTATATTTAATTCTCAGATTATGAAGGTGTTCAGTTAGGGGTTTCAGTAATTGGCATTGTTGTAGCGTGTAAGGGGACAGGTCCTGGAGGAACTGTAGAACCGAGCCCATGTACTGGATATCACCTAATTCTCTCGCCCGCTGCATTACACGCTCTTTATCCGGAAATCTGGAGAAACAGCAAATAATATCTCTAGGAGGGTCATTCGGGCCTTTCGGAGGCCGCAGCACTCTATGTATACGCTCAAATAGCATTGGCGGCTGAGCAGGTAGGCCCAATACATCTGATATAACTGATTGCAGAACCCCCGCTAAATCTTTGTTCTGTATCAATTCAGGTAGACCTCTTATTCTTAAATTACACTGTCTCCCCCTGTTATCGAGGTCGTACAACTTATAAGTAAGGAATTGGATAGTCTCGTCTTGCTGAGCAATCATCTGCTCTAGGGCGTGTTGTTGCGAGAATAAGTCCTCCTGTTCTTGTTCAATGTGTTGAATCCTTTGGCCCTTCTGGGTAAGATCCTTCTTGAGATCTGCAATTTCACCCTTCACAGTCTCTTTGATATTGGTAGCTAGGGCTCTGAGATCATCTTTAGTGACCATGGCGTCAGCATTCAGGGCCTTCGGCAGAGAGAATCCGCGGCTGAGCAGTCAGATCTCGGTTGCAGAAATTGGATGCCACTTCTAGAGAGTTCTCCACACAGTCCTCCGCAGCCTCCAAGGCAAACTCACCGCTTGGTGACAGGTCTTGTGTTAGGCCATACAGGTTGCTAGCTCCATCCAATTCCCACCCGGGCCTATGCCGTACAGGCAAATAATCGGTAATCGCCAGCGAGTTCTTAGGTCGGCCCGGCCGTCTTCTGCCTCCCGTCATCTAGAATATCTTAGACACTGAGATCACCTCAAATAAGAGGAAACAAAATGATAAAAGCACTGCAATTGAAAGCTTTTGTGTGTGGCTACACGGAGCTCGCCAGTTAAGCGGCCATCTTGGATCGAGGTCACTCCTCCCCGACACAACTTTAAACTTTAAAGAACCTTAAGTAATAGGTTTGCTCAGAATCTATGCACTTTTTCAGATATTTGACGAGTTATAGGACTTGAGTGTTACTGTATAAGAGTGTGACATACTAGAGTAAACATATATGATTAAAGAATATTTTTTATGATAAAACTTCTTTTATGGCATCATATATTCAAAACAATTCTACTTTAACATTATAATATACATAGCTTAAATACAAATTAAGAATGAAGAAATTAAATTTTGAAACGTGTGGCTCCATAAGACCAAGGTGTATGTGTATATATGTATATATATATATATATATATATATATATATATATATATATATATATATATATATATATATATGTAGTTTTAATTATGCTCTGAGGGTGCAGTCACTTCTGCCTTTTGCAGGACCCCAAGAAACATAGTAATCTTAATAGGTGTCTCTAAATGGACTGATGTAAGAAAATTATTTCTTAATACAAGAACAATATGAACGAATAGCAATACATTAACTGACTTTGCCTCTTATTCCTCATCACAAAAAAGCAGAAACAAAATAAGTTAGATGCTCGCTGAAAAGGATACTTTACAAATGCATTTTAAAGCAAGTTTTGGATTTTATACTAGCTACAGAACATAGGAATAATTCATGTTTATGTATGCTAGATGTAAGTACATAATGTATAACCCTTTGGGTATGCAACACATTTTAATGTTACATCAAGCAGTTTTGTTTTAGGTGTTTTCTGTTCTTTTAACTACTTGGATCCTAACAATATCTCCACTGCATTGGACATCACTGAGTTGCAGACATCTCTAGCTTCATTAATTATAATCTTTATAACAACTCCATGCTTTATTTTTGTTGAGAAATAATCAATTTCAGCAAATAAAAACAAAAATGCAATAAACAAATGTTAATCATGAATAGCAATTGTAGCAAAATGCATCATTTTTTGTGTTTGTAAAGGAAATTCATGGTAAACAAACATAACTGTCAAATTACATCTGATTGAAACGTTTGATAGTTGGCTGTGAAAGTATAAAAAAATTCAATTTAACACCCAATTTATTTTACTGCAGTGAAGAGAAATTAGTACATCAGCTGCATAAAACAGAAGTTTTATGTACCAAATTCCAGCATCTATAACCAGAGCAATAAAATACAGTATATAGCTTTACCTACTGAAATTGTGCTCTGTTGTATGCTGCTAGATTTCTTATCACGTTTATATCAGGTCCATTTTGTTTGATGTTAATTGATAGTTTAATTAAGATCTCAGACTTACCTAAAGCAGTAGGATTATACATTAGCAATTATGTGTAGAGGAATGATTTAATGTCAAACAGATTATTATTTGCATGTTTTACTGTTCTATCATTGCATTACTGAAAATATGTGGCAGTATCATACATTAACCTTTTGGAAGATAGGAAGGTCTCCAAAGCATTGCAAAGCAACACAACTAACTAAAGTATTCAAGAGTTAAAAAAGTCACATGCAGGGGTGCAAACTAGTGAAATTGATATGACAGTTACATTGTGAGTAAGATCTTAAAGCTCATAATACAGGATATTATTATTACAAGAGAAAGTCTATAAAATGCACAAATAAAGCGTAACCCTCTGAGTACCAGAGGGGTGTATAATGGATTGCCATAGGGTTTGGTAAGATAAAGACTGTATAATTCTTCAAATTTCCAGAAACTTATCATGCACTACTCATATTAATACCCACTAGGGGGTGGAATACATTGATGGAAAGGAATAGTTAAGTAGATTCCCACAGGATATATGTTATCCAACTGATCTCTAAAAGAGTTTATAAAAAAAAACCATAGTGCTCAGTTTCAGTGGGGGGAGATTGTGCCTTTTCTTTCAGGTAATTTTATGGTGAAATCCTCATTACTCTCACTCTCAACTTCACATGTATCAGGGAGGCAGGTGGAGGATGGTAGATGAACACCATCCCATATAATAACTCACTAAGTGTGTGTTTGTCAGAAGCCGTCATGCACAGTAGAGACGGCTGCGCGCACTGTAGTCATGCGCAGTACAGACTGCCCACGCCGCGGCTTATAACGGAGCAGGGCTCTGAATTCAGACCGTGCGCAGAGAGGACTAGAGTCTGAACTTGGAGCACCCCGCTCCGTATCAGCCGCTGCATGGGCAGTCTCTACTGTGCATGACTGCAATGCGGCCATTGCTGGGTGGCACTGTGGCCCATGTACACGGGCTCTTCAACTAGTCATTGATAATTAGTCATATGCATCATTCTCTTCCTTCCCATTATATTCGTGTAGGCATTTTAAAATCTCATATATTTTCCCTCTTAAAAGGATTTACAGAACATTTACCACTACTTTGGGGATGTCATTGTCAGACACACCAGTTCTTTTAACTGCTACCCTCCCCCAGACACACACTGTTATGACAACAATACTAGAATGCAACTCTTTGTCATCTTCAGTGTTCTTAAAAGGATTAGTATTACTACTGCTGGTAGTGGTGGAACTTTTCATGTCCATTTTACAAACTGCATCATCAGGAGGAGGAGGAGGATTTTCATCATGTAATGCACAAGTTGCAGCATCTATGGTCATAGTCTGTTTTTGGAATACCACTTTATTACCATGCCCATATTGGAGTGGGCAAAAGGTCCCATTGTGTTCCTGTGAAAACCATATGGATGTCTTCTTTTTGCAGGAAAATCCACTATAAATAAAGTCCGTTAAAATTGATGCATGATGCATCCAATAAGTCTGAGTAGAAAGTGACTACTACCAGCATAGAAGGGTCTGGAAGCCCTGATTCCCCAAACCCAATGATGCCCAGTCCCCCTACATCATACCTAGGGATCTGGGGTAAAACTAGTCACAAACCAGCAAAGGCACGTTAAGAACTGGATACCAGTGTGAAGAGCAAAACAGGTCAGCTACCTGCCTGCTGACACTGCTGCCAGTGTGCCTTATGATGTTAAGAAAGAGGAGATGATAGCAAGTGTGACAGCAGAGAACCCTAAGTTACAGTTGTCATCCCCAAGCAGACCCACTACTACTACTACTACTACTACTGCTATGCAGCTATAAACTCAGAGTGTTGGGGATGATGGTGAAATTGATGTTGTTACTAGTGAAGTAGCTAGTGGCACTAGGCCAGTAGATCATCCTGCTGAGGTGGAAGGGAAAGTTAAGGCACACAGCCAGACTAGTGGTCAAGGGTGCCCATAAAATCGTTCTGACCATGAGATTCCCCTTCCTTCAGCATTGTGCCTTGATGGGGACTTGATGCTGAGGAAGGCAGAACTTGCTCACAGTACTAATTCCATTGACATCAGCACAGATCTGCTACCTGTGCCTGATACTAGTGTTGCCAGTCTACCTTCTTCACCTCAAGAGATGGCAAGTGTGACAGTAGGGGACTCTCTGTCACATTTTTCATCACCTCCAACCAGTGAGACGCTCATAGAGAAGCAGAAGTGAGGAGGGACTGGTCTTGATGATGAAGGTGAAGGCGGAGCAGCTGGGGTGAAAGATACATTAACCTTTTGAGTTCCAGAGGGGTATACAATGCATTGCTTTACAATGAGCTGCTTACCCCTATGGCAATCAAAGGATTAATGGCCTTTTTAGCCCAAAGTGAGAAGGAATGGGAGACTGAGATACAAATGGGGATGGGCATCACCACCACTAGCAGCAGTGAGATTGCAGAATTTGATGAGTTTGCTGCTGCTGTACTCCATGCCTCTGCTGAGTTGCAAGGGAAGCAGAATGATGATGAGCAGGCTAATGTTCCACAGACCATTGTTGGAAAGGGGTCCGGTTATGCGGCACCAGGACAGGTTCCACTTGCCAGCAGCAATGCTCCTGCTGGTATTCATTGTAGTGCTGATTCTGATGCAGCAGCTGCAACATCATCCTCTGCTCCATCCAGTGAAATGATTGTGGAGGACAAGAAAAAAGAGGCCATTCTTCTCCAACTTTCCCCTATCCCCTATCCCCTGGGGTCCTGAGTCTGGGGCTATTTTTCTCTTGGAGCAGGCACAGTGCCTTCATCAGCAATGGCACTGTACATGATTTGTGAGAAGTCAGTGAAAAGGGGAAAGGAGGTAACGCACCTTGGCACAAATGTCCTCGTAACACATATAAAATACAGACACCATGACATGTATGTGAAGCATGTTAAAGCCAAACCCCACACAAAAGAAATTGGGAGCCACTGTTGCTCTCCCTGTCTCTCACCAAGGGAACCAAGAATATAGGCAGAAATCTAAGAGGAAGAAGAATAGAGAAACACAGCCTGAGTCTAAAAGTTTGATGGGGAGCCAAATACCTTGCTTGTCATCGGTTTCTATGCTAGGGTGGTGATCCACCTCTGTCATAGCTACCTCGCCCACCATCTGATAGCCATTCTGATTGATGTGAGGATGTGGCAGTTTGTGTCCACTCATTACAAATTGTGTGGTGTGTTAACCACACATGGCAATGTGGTAGAGTATAATTGCAGGCATGGAATCAAGCAGCATCTGAGACTATTCCATTCAGCAGAATATGCTAAGCTGGATGCAGGGAGGATTCATCAGTATTATTAAGACTGTAAATTGTCACATGTCCTTAGCAGAGTGGACAAGGGGCATAGTGACAGCAACAGTCACTACTAGGGGTATAATTTAATTGAAATTGTGGACCTAAGTCTCAAGGTTTTTGCTTTCATTTGTGTCAGCTAACTGATGTGAGTGCAGATATTTCCATTTTTACCAGTCTCCCCCTATTTCCTGCACACATTGTGCCCATTGCAGGGGCTTATGAAAGGTATATACATAGGAGTGGGTGAAAGCTCTTGCTGTGTTCCCAAAAGAAATTCCACAAAAACCACATTGTGGTGCACTTTTTTGTGGGAAAATTTGCTTTAAAAGCAGCGATTCAAATCTCCACATTTTTCGTCCAATGACCAAAATTGTTTGCCATTTTTTCAGTGGCTAGAAAGTTTCCTCCCATTGATTTATGTGTTTTTCTCCTTTTCTCTATAAAAACGTGATGTATTCCTGGAAGTGGAATACAATAAAAGCAGCTACAGAGAGAAGTAGACTTGCTATGCTGTTCTCCTGTGATCTTTTTGAAAAATTGAGGCAGAAGAGGCTCATAGTGACTGCTATCACTATGAGAAAGTTTAAAAATAGTAACTATGCATCCACTGAGTTTGAGGAGGAGGATGAAGCGAGCACTACAGAACCAATGCTGCTGAGTCCCCCTAAGTCACCCCTAGGGAACTTGGGGAATTTAATGGGAAAGGAGGAAGAAAAGGGTAGTAGTGAGAGCAAGACAGGTCAGCTGCCTGTGCCTGCTGCCAGATGTGCTGCCCCTGCTGCCACTAGTGCTGTGCCTGCTGTCAGATGTGCTGCCCCTGCTGCCACCTGTGTTGTGCCTGCTGCCAGTGCTTCCCCTGCTGCCACCAGTGCTGTGCCTGCTGCCAGTGCTGAACCTGCTGCCACCAGTACTGTGCCTGCTGTCAGACATGCTGCCCCTGCTGCCACTAGTGCTATGCCTTCTGCCCCTCCTGCCACCAGTGATGTACCTGCTGCCACCAATGCGGAGCCTGCTGTGAGACATTCTGCCCCTGCTGCCACCAGTGCCGTGCCTGCTCCCAGTGCTGAACCTGCTGCTAGTGTGTCTTGTAATACTCAGGAGGGGAGGAAAGGAGAAGATGATGACAAGTGTGATAACAGGGGACCCTAAGTCACATTCGCCACCCTCAAGCATTACCGCCAGTGCTAGTACTTATAACAAAAAGGTCCAGCAGCTTGTTAGTGTTAGGTGTGAAGTAGGGGATAATCAATATCCTCATATTACTAGTGAGTGTGAAGAGGAAGACTCTGGGGCTGAACTTGATGTGGTTGGTGTTAGTAGTAGTAGCAGTAATGGTGAAGCAGCAGGTGGGACTAGTGTTAGGGGAGTGGTAGAGGAAGCAATTGAGAGCACCCAGACTAGAGGTCAAGGCAGTCCACACCATTCTTCTGGCCTTGGGTGTCCCTTTCCCTTCATGACAGTGTCCAAGTGGAACATGATCCTGAGGAAGCCAGAACTGTTGTTGGCTAGCACTGTGTGCCACAGACCACTGTGGACACAGTGGGAATGGGATCAACAAAGTGATGTGGGACTAGGACAGGTTCCATTTGCCAGCACCAGTAATACTCCTGGTCATAGTTGCAGTGCTGATTCTGAGGCAATATCAGAAACAGCAGCAACAACATTCTTTGCCACAGACAGTGAAGAGGAGAAGAAAAAAGAGGCCATTCTTCTCCACCTGTTCCTTATCCATATCCCCTGAAGTCATTTTTCTCTTGGGGGAGGCACAGTGCAGTCATCAACAATGGCACAGTGTACAATTTGTGACAAGTCAGTAAGAAGAGGAAAGTGGGTAACATACCTTGGCACAAGAATCCTGATAACACACATGAAACACAGACACCATTACATTTATGTCAAACATGTTAAAGCCAAACACCCACCACAGAAATCGAGCACCACTGTTGCTATACCCCCTGACTCTCCAGAAAGGCAACAAGAGGCAGAGGTCAAGGAGGAGGAAAAATAGGGAAACCCAGGCAGAGACTGGAAGTTCCATTACAAGTGAAACAACTAGCTCTCCATCACCTTCTTCCTCTAGGGTAACTACATCTTCTGCCGATCCACCTCGTTCAGTGTTACCCCCCTTCCAAATGATAGCCACTCTGTAAATGTTACGATGTGGCAGTTCGTGTCCACCCATTGCACACTGTGGTGCACTGAACACACATGGAAGTATGGTGGAGGAGAATTGCAAGCAGGGCATTAAGCAGCATCTAGGAGATTCCATCCCACAGAATATGCTAAGATCGTGGAAGGGAGGGTTCATCATACTATTAAACTGTCAGCAAGTTGTCATGTATCCTTAGCTGGTTGTGGACAAGGGGTATAGTGACAGTGGCAGTACTTGGTTTATGGTGTCATGTTTTGGATACAGTTGTGCCCCCAGATGTTATATACCATACACACTGTGCACATTGCAGTTGCTGATGAGAGGCACGGTTCCTGCTCTCAAGGGAAACATTTATATTCTAGTAACAATGCACCCATGATTTTGGAGGAGGGACAGGTGGAGAAGAATTATTGGCCAACTTCTTATTTTCTCCACATATACTGTGGGCTACTTATTGTGCTGCTACTGCCTCAGGCGCATCACTGGAGCTAGTCGTGGCAAGTGGAACCTTCATCATCCATTACCCATATTACTGCAATTGTTGATCCCATTCCATTTCAGCAGCCTAATCAACCTGGTGCTTAAACAGCTCAGCAGCAGAAACAAGAACAGCATTTGCAAACTCTGCAATTATGGATTCAGGAGGACATTTAACAATGGCCAGTGACCATTGGCCAATACAACATGAGCTGATGGCATTAGACCAGTAGAGCATTTTGTTTTTTTTCTCAGGGCTTGTGCTTTAAAAAAATAATAAAAAAAACATATTCCTACAATAAAAATAAACAATTTTTTTGGGGGTTGTTTCTAAGAAGCCTAAATCCTGCAAATCAATTTTTCCTTAGGGCTTGTGCCAAACAAAATTAAGTCCTACAAATCATTGTTTCCTAAGGGCTTGGGGCTCTAAAAACAAATCAAACAAATCATCCTCTACAATATACTCTATCAAGTCAAGTATCAGTCTGCCCCAGTGGCAGTTTATGTCAAGGGGTTACTGTGTGTTACAGCTTACCTTGGTTTCAGCGTCATCTGCAGGCGCGAGGCTTCAAGCATGCAGCAGGCCTCTGTTTTATGTGTTTGCTTCCTGTAGTCTCCTCCTACCTACTTCCTCCCTCTGAGCTGCACCTCCTACCTACTTCCTGAAGAGTGGTTTAAGGGGTTGATTGAGTCCTGACTCAGTTGCCCTTGTGTTGTTGTACAATACAGTTCTGTTTGCCTTGGGCTCTGTGTATAACCTGGCTTGTCTGACCATCCATTCTGGTGCTGACCTGTGGCTCTGTCTGACTACTCTTTTGCCTGCTCCAATTGTGTAGTGGACACCCAGTCTGGTGAGGACCTGTGGCTCTGGCTGACTATCTGAACGGTGTATGACCTGGCCTGTCTGTCCATCCATTCCGGTGTTGACTTGTGGCTTTGTCTGACCATTCTCCTTGTGCGTTCCGATTTGGGTTAGACATCCTTTCTGGTGCAAACTTCTGGCTGACTACCCGCTCCGTGTCTGATTACCCACACTGGTGTTGACTTGGGGCTCTGTCTACTGCACTTCCAGCATACCAACACGTCAGTGGATATCCTGTCTGGTGCAAACCTGTGGCTCTGGCTTACTACCCGCTCCGTGTATGACCCGGCTTGTCTGACTATCCTTTCTGGTGCTGACTAGCGGGCTCTGTCTGTTTCCTCCGTGTGTTGGTCCCCACTCCACAGACACCCATCCTAGTGTGGACCTGGGGCTCTATCAGACTCCTAGACTGACTGCAGGCTGAGTCAGTGCTAGTCAGAGGCGTAAATAGAAGCCTCCGGGCCCTGGTGCAAGAAGTGCCACGGGCCCTTCCCACCACCACATTGGCCCCCCTCGACCACACTGACCCCCTCTAAAATGCCCCTCAATCTTCACAATGCCCCCATCTTCTACCTCCCTGGAGCTCCCAAAAGGTCCTTTTAGTAATGCAGAGTGCTGGACAAGTGTCAAGTTAACCCCTGAAATCACCCAAACTAATGGACAAGTGTTATATTGTATAATATTGCTGTAGACAGATTATCAGCTAACCTCCACTTTAATCCCCTTGATGAGGTACCAGTGCCACAGCCATTGGAGGGTGATAACCCCAGAGGTGGGGAGACATGGGACATGGTCACCAGGAAATACTTTGACTGTGATTATCATGCATACACACATCTCAAGCCAACAACACCAGATCACCAACATGGCTTCACATTTCCCAAACCTCAAACATGTCTTTTCCCCATTCTCAGGATGATGATCTCCTACTGGACACTTGCCTCTGCACCTGAGTGTCATGGAACAGACTGTTCCTCCTGGACTACTTCTTCAGAGCTGAGTCTGTACTGACACCTAACGTGTGATATGCCTCAGTGTTAGTTGTCCCCTATGTAACACACCTCAAATAGCCACCTGTGATTTGTTCACTGTCTCACATCTGTTTACTTCTCTTTCCATACAGACCTCTTCATGTCACTAATCTGCAGAGAACCCTGTGGCTCATGGATGCAGAAGAGATTTGTGTGTGATGCACCTCCCCTTCTTCCTGTAATTGTATGTTTCTATTTCTATGATCATTAAAACAAACACTATGTTTATGAACATGTCATGTTGTGTCATGCTTAACAGGTCTATGCTTTGTGCTTAACTCTATGAATGTCAAGAGGCAACACTATGCATTGCTTTGCAACACATGGCTTCCCCCCTGGTATTCAGATGGTTAATGAAATGTCAACACATATGAGAACTTACACACGTCCACTATGCCACATTCCTCTTAACTCTGTACACAACCTTTTCAATTATCGATATGTCTGCAACTCAAAGGTATAGGGAGTGTTGCAGACCAATTCACCATACTGGGGAATCTACTAAGGTGTGATAAAGAGGTCATAATGTCTCCAGTGATATCACTTTTCCACTTCCTAGGTTATTCCATGGAGCCTAGGCACTGACAAACATCTCCAAAGTTGCACAAACTGGGCTCCATAGTACAAAAAAGGATTTGGAGAAGTGAAGAAATGGAGAAGTCTCAGCTTAGTCAACCCCTCCAACGTGTTGGAGTGTCATTTCACATGAAATATAATTTACACAAATACCATATTGTATACCTCCACAAATCTGAACCACAGTGTGTGAGTGCGTTTTTTTCCCAACCACACAACAGTGTATTCCAGTAAGGCATTTTACCTATCTCAACACAGGCTCTGGAAGCAAGCATTGTTCCATGGCCATTGATCACATCATCTGTGATGCACACAACATCACATGTAAAACACTGAAGGAATCAAGAACACAAGCAGTGATGGGATGTTTGAGATGTAGTTTGAGGAAAACAGACTCAATGATTGTTAACTGTGTTAGTTTGTTTGCATGTGTGCCAGATGTCAGTTGACATGCATATTGCCATCCTGTCATCTGTGAAACATGTTTTGTTGTCCCTACACTGTCCCAATGTTACAAATCTGATCCTTCATGAACCAATATGTAGGTATCAATCTGCGTGTGTGTGTCAGTTGTTGTTGACCCACAGCTTACATGAGACCCATCTCTGCCCCTTTGTTGATGATTCCCATGTAATATGAAGGTCAGCAACAGCCGAGGATTGTTTGTTGCACTGATGCAACACACATGAACCCCAAATGACTATGGAGTGCCAGAGTGGTGCCTATTATATTGCTTTGGAATACACTGGATACCCCTCTGGAAATCACAGTATGCAACCACAGTGAAAAGCACAGACACCATCTTACCAAGGGAGGGAAGTTTTATTATAATTGAAAATCACTTCCTTCCCTTTTTGCCAAGGGGGACATAAGGGGCTAAGGGGTCACATGGTTCCTCTTTCCAGACCACCTTGGGGGCACACCATGTACTGGAGTCTGGGCTGGTGTTGTGATGAAGGATGAGGGGGTTGAGGCTGACTGCTGGAGAATGAGGAACTGAGTTTGGATGCAGTTATGTTCCCTCAGCTCTGTGACCACCTGGCCAAAGAGGACAGCCATCAGACCCCTGAATTCCCAAAGTTCCTGGGTCAGAGTAGACACCTGGCCCTCCAGGTGACTATGATGCCACCTGTTGTTATGCATCATGTTCCACTGCAAGTCAAGGAATTCCCTATCCAAAAGAAGCACACCAGCAACTGGTTCACGCAGTGATGGTGCAAGCGGTGATGGTGCAGGCCGCGGGAGATGATGCAGGCAGCGATGGTGCAGTCCATGATTCCTCCTCAGAGGAATGTCCTTCAGCAGCAGGCTGCATTGTTGGCTCTGGCTCACCTTCTGATGAGGATCCCCCATCCACCACATCAATTAACTCCCCTCGTGAGGATCCTGCCTGGGTTTGGGGACTAAACTGAGCTTGTGTTGCTGGGGCTCACCTACAAGACCAATGTGTGGGTGGTTCTCTCCCCAGCCACTGACTGCTCTGAGGCCTACTTCATGCTGTTTGGGCATGTCTGCTGTACGGTGGTGGTGTGGGGGGGAACCATGTTGGGCCCTTTAGCCCCATGTGAGACCAGTATGTGATTTGCAATTATATTTATTATGCAATTTGTGAGATGTTAACCTTGAATACTTATATATATTTTTCTAATTGTAGAATGTAATAAGCATGAATGGATGTGGGCATAAGTAGAGGCCAATTTTATATGTTTTGTATATGTTGTTTTTGGAGTATAGGGATCCTTTATCACTGAAAAGAGTCTATTCCACATGGGAGTTCTTAATTACATATTAGATAGTCTTTACTGTGATTGGTAAAATTCTAGATAAGAATTAACCTTGTGGCAGCTGACACACTAGAGTCTGACACCTAGATGAAAGGATCGTTGTATGTAGAAACACATTGGTGATTTGTTGTTTTTAATAGTGAATACATTATTTTAATGTATTTTATTATCGCTTCTCTGTGGATTTCTTTCAGATCAAGTTTGGAGTTTTTGGAACCACTGGGAGCAGTGCCTGTGATTGTCTGGACTGGAGCAGGTGTAATTCCCCTTTGGCTACATACCGGTTGCATACTTTACAACCGGATGATCACCAATTCTAAGTAGAAGTTTGATGTTCATTTGAAGAATACTTACTTCTATACAAAAAGCACCCCCATCTGCTTGTCTTCATTTTTTTAACTTATCTGTGACATCCAGCTATGTGAGGTAGAGAAGCAAGAGACTTCCTTAGTATGTGGGTGTTTCCAGTGTCATAGATAAATGAGCTCTAAAGCATCAGGCCCTACTCACAAGTCTGAAGAATCTGAGCAGACAATGCATATCCCTACCTAGATCCATCGCCATGTTAAAATCAACCATATACAGTTGGCGATGAGTGTTGCTTGTCAAATTTTTCAGTTATATATTCACTAACTCTAGAACTAATCCATTAATTTTCCCATAGGGAATAATGTATCTATAGAAGTCTACATGGACTTGTGAGAGTGAAAAAGCTGAGTACCTATAACATTTTATAGATTGTTCTGAAGGTCTGAAGAAAAAGTGTGACTGTAAAAAACATATCGCGGGAAATCAATTTTTTTTACATCATTCATGCTCAAAATGGATTTGTATGAAACGTGCTGTTTTGCAATGACTGGCAATGCTATCTTAACCCTTTAACGACCCTTGATGATCTGACTTACGAACCCATGCCATACTATGACCATCATGGAATTCCGGGCTCCCCCCGTGGCTGCACGCCGTTCAAGGAGTCCGGAAGCTGAAGGAACAAAAAAAAAATGCTCCGTGCTCCTTAACTGACCGCTCCGCACCGATCGACCGGTCATTAAGGGGTTAAATCTGAATTTTGGCTTCCATAACTATCACTCTTTTATATATTGTAAAATGTATTCTTTTTTTCTGTTACCTGGTTGTAAACACTGCAGTGACAGATATCCAGTTAACTTCCATATATTAGCCTAATCTTGTAAGGACCAGAGAAGTGTGCAGTGCATGGTTTTGAAATGTGTTGCACACCTAACTGGTCCTTCAATAGTTAAGTGATAGTTAATATGATTTCATTAGCAATAAGATGTAATTTCACAAGCTAAACCTGTTCAGATCCAAGTGGTTGAAAGAAAACAGTATTTTTTATCTCTTGAAAATTTATCAGCAAGTAATTGACTAAGGATATGTTAAATTATGTAAAAGATACTGCTCTCATAATTTCCTGGCAAAAAGAGGAATGCATACTAATGAACCCATACCAAGCAATGGGATGGTAATCTAATATATGCAGGTACAGCATCTTTCAGTTTTAATATTTGGGCTATTACTTTGGCCTGCTAGTTCACTTTCTGCAGTGCTTCTCAGAAAATCACAGATAATCTGTTTGTAAGAGGAAAAAGTTACCAGATTTTTTTGTTGTTTTGGAATTTCCTATTTTAGGTCTTCCAAATCTCAATAAGGCTTTGCAAACAAAAAATAAATATGTTCAATCTTAGAAGACTGCAGCCCATAACTTTCCAAGGCATTTTGAAATCCAAGGTCTCAGGTGCTGAATCAAGTTAATCATTTGATAATAAGTTTTAACAGACAGACAAAAAGACAAACTTGCGCTTATCTATATAAAAAAATGAATATGTGTCCTGTACTGTGCATATATAATAATTCTGAGTAAAAAACTGAGATTTTAGGATTCACAAATTGGCCAATATATGGGTAAGCTTGCCATCGCGTCAAGGTATCTCACTATAGGCAAGCCCTACTATAATACATCTAAAAAAAAACCCTGTATCTAAATTAAAATACCCTGAGAAGATGTTATAGGAAACGCGTTGGAGCGGGACCCTTTAAATACCATCTTTGCAATGTTTGTGAGTCGCAGTGTAGTGCAATTAAAAACAGAAGACATACAGTATACAAAACATGTAGCCAAAGGACTTACCTGGTGCAAAAACCCGAATGGGTCTGCATAGTGAGAGTATGAGAGAGCTGTGAATCCAACAGTCCTCTCCATAAATGTACCTTTTTATCAACTCCCCACAGGTCATGTAAGGAGTGAATGGCTGCTAACAAACAAGCTAGGACAGGCTTGAGGCCTAGTCCTTAAAGTGCCAGAGTGAAAAAGAAATTAGTTCAATAATATTAGTGCTATTCATAAAGTGATTGAATAGGACATCTAACAGTCCTTTCCATAAATGTCCTATTCAATCACTTTATGCATAGCACTAATCTGTTGTAACTGAATATTTAATTAATAAAAATAATTTGTGTTCATATTCTTTAGGAATCATGGTTCTTAGGCATTCTGTTATACGCTACATTCTGTTTGTCTCCACCACATTACCTCATGTAATCATTGTGCCACACAGGGTGCAATGTGTGGACACATGTTGCCATATTTGGGCCTGCACAGGATTTGTGTCTAGAGGGTGTAATGATATTGGTGGAGGGATTTGTGACTGAGTGCAACCACTTTGGAAGGGTGTGGAGTTTTGGAGGGGAGCCACTGAAGGTGATGGCTATTGGCTGCAAAGGCTGATACGGGGTTGCTGCTGGATGATGGGGGTTTGTCCAGCCAATTTGGTATTCTTAGTGGAGGTTTTCTTATGTCCACATTTTTTGACAAGGGTTGTACTAGCATTTTTAGTAGCAGCAGCAGCTGTGGCATGGCAGTGGGACTCTTTTTGACATACACATCAGCATGCCTTTGCTGAATATGCTTAAGTAATGCAGATGTGCCAAGGTGACATCCATTATTCCCCTCTTTCCTGTTTGATCACATAGGGTGTATAAAGCATTGGAAATTTATTGCATTTTTCTAGACCCCAATAACAAATATTCTCATACCCAGGATTTCAGTGCAGGAGGAGGAGCTGTTGCTGAAACACTTGCTGCAGACCCTAAGTCTGACTCAACACATGATGAACATGGGGCTTTGCCTCTCTCAGCCTCCTCTTCAGCCTCTGTGGCTGCTGTCACAATTTCTACCACCACATTTGCATGCCCACCAACATCTTCCTGCACACTCACAGCCATAACCTGCCCCTATTTCTGGCCACTAACAGCCAGCACCTATCCCTCTTCCTTCTGATAAGTCACAGGATCCTGCCCTTCTTTTTGCATTCTCACAGCTAGAACCTGACCCTTGGTAAAAGAACCTGCACCATTTCCTCCTGCCCATTTTACTATATCCTCCTACTGCCCAATCACATGAGCATATATCTCACATACTACACCTGTTTTCAGTTGTAGTCTCCCTTCCTCATCATCAAATCATCCCATTCTATTTCTTCTCTGTGCCAGTCAATGCTCATCTAGTGAGGAAAGCTTCAAAGTGCACTGAAAGACTCTGAGGAATCAGAGCCACTGTTGCTTTGTGACAAGGGTGGTGCACCTGGTATCACCATAATGTCTGGTGCAGGTGGCTGGGGCTCCACTCTAGTGCTGTTGCTGGTGGCAGTAGCAGTGGCATTGCTGCTAACAATTGCTGTTCCTTCCAGTTTGGCAAATAACACAGCACCCTTGATCTTCTTTCAGCCTACACACCCCTTATGAGGTTGATGCCCAAGTTCCTCCCTGCCAGTCCCCAAGTCTTACTGCTTGACAATGAGCACAAGTCTCTTATTATGAAGAATCAAATAATTAGAAAGAAAATTAACATTATAAAAAGTCCTTACAAAAATATTTAAAAAAGTATTAGATTAAAACAAAAATATTAAAAAGAAACTGACTCACTATACTACACACTTCACTGATCCTCCCTGCCCTAACACAAACTCTCAATTTGTCTGACCCTCACTGTCCTATCACCAACTCACATAATCAAATTGACCCTCACTGCCCTAACACTTACTTACACAATCTGAATGTTAATTACTGCCCTAAGACTAACTCACACAATTTGACTGACCCTCACTAACCTAACACTAATTCACACATACATCGCAAACTTCAGGAATCATAGTTTTTTTTATTAATGTCTCACAACTACTGCATCACCTCTACTCCTCTCTCTCTATTAACAGAACCCACACTGAAGTGTGGAAAATTCTTAGTTTTTATAGTATAGGATGTGAGAATTAAGGAGTATTTTCCTATGAGCCGGGAATTTCCTGCTTCCAAAAAAATATATATATATATATATTGTAGGGTGGCAGCAAATTGTATGCTACAAGAAATTCCCACCTGAAACAAACAATAGGATGTAAATTTGGTGGCAAAAGTTTCACAGGAATGTTTCACAAGAAAAGCAGAAAATTGTGTTTGTTTTAATTAATTTTCCCACAGGAAAGAAATGGGACTGTTCACCCATTCCTAACCAGAATCACAGTATTGTTGATTTTTACTGTAAATCAAAGAATAGCTATTAGCTCAAACACATCTGTAGTCAGGGGCGTCCTTAGAAATGTTTCCGGGGGGGGCTTAATATGACGCCCAGGCCTGCCCATCCAGGACCTTTGTTTAGTATGAAATTAGTTGCACAGGATAACAGTGAAGAAGCACCATTTTATGCTTGTCTTTTTCTTGTCTAAGTATCAAATTGTATCTTGTCTGTTTTTGTCTGTCACTTCCCCTCTTGGTTTCAGCTTAGGCAGGATCTCCTTCCTGTCTGTCACCTATCTGTCAAAAGTATGTTTGTATTTTTAACTTTCACTGTCTGCAAATCACATCAACTTTTCCTGCAACCATTCAAAGAACTGGCGCGTATCATTACTCTATAAATCAAGAAATTCTGCCCTCCCTTTATTTTCCTGCTTGCCTCCAAACTAGCTATTATAAAGATTCCAGAAGCTTTTGCACTCAAGGACTTCAGTGTTCATTTTTACGGTCCACCACCCCACAATTTATGCTTGTCCCCTTTGTTCTTTTCTGTGTGGGTGATACAGTATATTAGGTTGTACTTGTTTTCTGTTTGTCTTGTCTTGAATGTATAATTTATTATTTGTATTTGTTTTATCTGACATTCTAAGTCAAGTCTCAGCTAAGGTAAGATCACTATTCTTAGAAAGAGAATAGCTTACAGCGCTAACTCACCTTAAAATAAACATATTAGGAATAAGATTTGAAAAGGGTCAAGTGACTAACATATAGATAGCAGCATGGAGTGAGAGGGTTCTCCAGTCCCCTAAAACATTAGGCCAAAACCTAAAGTGCAAGTGCAAGACAAAAAAAACAGACCTGCACTTCTCCATATCATTATGCAAACGTGTGCCCTGTCTTGGGCATATATAATAACTGCATTAATAAATAGGAGGATTTAGTTCCATAATTTGCCCAAAAATAATTAAAGCTTGCCAACCCTGTGAAGGTACCTCAATACTTGGCTAGTTCTAATCTAATACACATGTAGAACCCTTTCTAAATTAAAAATGTTAACCTCAAGAATTTCTTGTAAATAAATGCATTTTAAGGGACCCTGTAATAAAGTATATACAGTGCTTGAGAGTCCCAGTGTGTGCAATTAAAAAACAAGAAAACATACAACTATTTTAAAAAGGTCTAAAGAAGGACTTACCTGATATTCAACTTAGTTGGCCTTTAGTTAGTGGATACCAGCCCAAGAGGACTGTGGATCCTTCAGCCCCTCTTGCATGTACTGCAGTCCAACTAAGTTCTATATCAGGTAAGACCATTCCTACAACTAATACCAATAATTCTTAAGTTAAGTAACTCTATCTCGCTCTCTTTGCCTTTGTCAGAGACAAACAGAGGAAAGGGATTTGGGAGTAATTATTTCTAATGAATTAAAGGTAGGAAGGCAATGTAATAAAGCAGTGGGGAAAGCAAGCAGGGTACTGGGTTGTATAGCTACGGGCATTAATAGCAGAAAAAGGGAAGTGGTCATGCCACTCTACAGATCTCTAGTTAGACCTCACCTAGAGTTTTTTGTACAGTACTGGAGACCCCATCTCCAGAATGATATAGATTCTGTAGAGAAAATTCAAAGAAGGGCTACTAAAATGGTGACTGGTTTACATAAAAAAAATATCAGGACAGACTAAAGGATCTGAACATGTATAGCTTGGAAGAGAGAAGAGACGAGAGAGAGGGGATATGACTGAAACATTCAAATACATGAAGGGATTCAACAAAGTGCAGAATGGAAGTATATTTCAAGGGAGTAAAAATATTAGGACAAGAGTCACAGTCTAAAACTACAGGGTCACAAGTTTAGATGTAATGTAAGAAAGTTTTACTTCACTGAGAGGGTAGTACATAAGTGGAATAGCCTACCAGCAGAAGTGGCAGAAGTTAATACAGTGACAGAATTTAAGCATGCATGGGATAGGCATAATGCTGTCCTTAACGTAAGAAAAGACCAAGGACCAAAAAAGGTTTGAGGTTTTTACTGTAGGAAAATGGGCAGACTAGATGGGCCGAATGGTTCTTATCTGCCATCAAATTCTATGTTTCTGTGTTTCTACACTAGCTAGCATCAAAATTTCAGTAGCTTTCTCTTTCCCAAGAACAGACTGTCATGTAGTAAATTGACATCCCTTTACACTGGTGAATTAGTTTTCTTGAATACATGGGGGAAACTTTTCCCAATGGGGAAAATTGTATTATTATCATTGATTTAAATACAATTAAAAAAGTGGAAAACTGTACCTTTCTATGGAAGTGCAGTCTTTCCTCTGTTTCACTTTTGAGGCAAAAACTTGCACCCATCCATTGAAAGAAGCTTTGAAATAATTTTTATAATAATATAATAGTAATAATAATTATTAATTATAATCATAATATTTTATTTATATAACATTTTTTCCAAAACAGATTAAAAACACTTTACAAATAAAGTCTTTCTGTTACACTTAAAGACTATGGGCTAGATTTAAAGGCAGCCATTAAACCATCCGCTAAGTAAAAAAGGCACATCAGCCGCAAAGAACACATGGTTTACGGCAGATTCAAAGGTAAGAGTACAAGAATAGCTATCGGGCGTAGGCACTACAAAAACACGTAACACAAAAACCAGCGTCGCACCTGATTTCGCATCACCGTGCGTCCCAAACACCCGTTAAAACACAACTTAAGTCAAAATGTAACATTACGGCTGCCGTTGTCTAGCAACCCTGATAGATGCACAAACAAAATTCAAACCTACAGCCAATCCCAAGGCCCCAAAGTATCAAAAATGTTCAAATACACCTATATATACCTCAAAATAATGGTCACACCCTGTCTGTGTTTCGAGTTTAAGCAAGCTAGAGCACAGGACCCAGGAGTGGAGGATAGTGTTTAGAGAGAGAGAGAAGCATACACAGGAGTAAGGTAGAGGGATCTTGGAGAGGAGAGAATTACATTTAAATAGACACATAGCATACTTTTGCACATAGCACATACATCCATACAAACACAAACACATACACATACATACACATAGTCTTTTTTTTTTCATCACACCTTACACATTTTAAACTTTATTTTTACAGTGTGAATCCGTGAGTGAAAGTGTGTGACAGAGAGTGAGTGGGATCGAGTGTGTCTGTGAGGGCGTGTGAGAGTGCCTGGGTGTGAGTGGGTGAATGATGGCCAGGAGAGGAGAGAGGGATGGGGAGAGTAGTGGAGGAGGAGTAGGAAGGTCAGGAGGGTATCCCTCAGCAGAGCAGGGGTGGGAGAGGGAGATCCGCAGGATGGAGGGGGACCAGGCCCACAAAAGCAGGCACACAAAGAAGAGGGACAGAACCTGCAGTGGGACAAGGGGTAGTTCCTGGGGACCACCACACACAGGCAGGGGGAGAGCAGGCAGGACACTCTGGTTCTGACTGCTTGTGTGCCGGAGCTGAGGGGGACAGGGTCAGGGATCCCCGATATACCGAAGAAGAAAACACGGCCCTCATGGAGGCTGTGCTGGAGAGGGATAGTGTCCTCTTCCCGGGGGAGAGACTCCCTGGCCTGGCTGCGAGGAGGAGAGCTGCCTGGAGCCAAATCTGCAGCCAAGTTAATGCAGTGGCCACCTGCAGATGGGATGTGGACTCAATAAAGAAGAGATGGGGCGACTGCAAAAGGCAGGTGAAGAAGAAGATGGGGGATGCCGCCCTGCACACCCGTGCCACAGGTGGTGGGCCACCTGTCTCCATCACCTTCAGCGCATGGGAGGAGAGGCTGCGGCAGACACTCTCATCTACCCTCATTGAGGGGGTCCCTGGAGGATCAGACACTGGGGATGAGAGGAGCCTCTACACCACTGGTAAGTGCATCACCCCAAAACCACACATCACCTCAAAGCACACAACCATCACAAACAAGCACTCACATCCCAACATCTGCCCTTCATTCATCCACACAACTGCACCAACACAGCACCCTGAGCGTTTAAACAGGACGCAAGACAAGGACAAATGTCAAAGTTCAACAAGGCCAAAACCTGTCCAACTCCCTGGTTAACCCTCATGTTGCTGTGCTGATCACACACAATACACACAAACCATGCTCAGAAAAGTGTTGTATGTCAAACATCACAATTGTTGTCACACAGTGTTACCCATGTTCCCACAGGGAATCCAGCACATAACCCCATGAGTGCTAGAGGGATTATCAATGCATCAATCAACAATGCTTTGGCAACCCCTCCAGTACTCAAAGGGTTAACCAGACAACAAACACATGTCGATAGGTTAACAATTACATGACACATAGGGGACATTCACTAAGCGGTAAAAAAGAGCTGATGTAGAGAATTATACACTTACTTACATACCCTCACTTTACCAATTACAATGTTAGTCTATGGAGAATATCCAATAACATGATTCAAGCTGCACAGGCCCCATTGTATGGACTCCATAGAAAACATTGCAGATGGGGAAATGAGGTCAGCGGAGAAGTCAGCATCATAATCAGTTCATCAGGTCCACTTAACCGCTTACTGAATCACCAACAGGATGGATCAGGTCACAAATCACAGTGCCACTGAGAATTACTGCTTGTATGTGCAACACACAGGCCAAAAACAATTACACATAACTAAAGGTGAAAAAGTTGGCCTTGGTGTTGTGTATGCAATCATTTACACTAACTTGAATTTACATATCTCACATTTGATTCACATATAGATCCTCAGGAGTGCTGATACCATGGATGGATGGTACACCAGACACTATTTGCAGGATACATATGGGAACCAAGTATGAACCATTGAGGTTTGGTCAATAACAGGCCATGAATTATGGATATCTATGATCGGGTCTGGCTGCCTCACACAGAAGGATGGATGGGCTGATCCAGGAAAAAAAAGGCCTCAGTCAATGATATCCTTCAATACTGGCTTAACTGTTGCCCCTCAGGATTCAACTTGAGCAGACCTCATGGACAGAATCCTGTAATGTACATCAATCCCTGATTGCCACGGTGGTATCCCATGCATCACAATGCAATGCATAGGATACCATCATGACAACCAGAGAGTGACATGTCAAATCTGACAAAATCCAGCACTGTACGGGATGAACTGATAACATAGGGATGACTACTACTTGAATCAGACTGCAGATCAATTACAAAAAGATATGTACAGAAAGAAAAACGACCAGATATGTATGTGGATATGTTCCTTTCAAATGGGTACAAATATGTCCCAACAAGATGTGAACCCAGAGTTCGGTTCAGTACGTGTGATTGTCCTACTGCCCATATATTTGCACCCTTAACAAACTAACTCATATTGATATCATCATCAGAGTACATATACCTAGTATATTACACCTTCCTTGGATGGGTATCAGTGGTATCAATGAAAGTTAGTTTTGTGATGGCTGTACATATATAGGCAGTAAGACAATCACATGTACTGAACAGATCTCTGGGTTCATATCTATCAAGGATATGTTTGTACCCATATGAAAGGTACATATACACACATATCAGACCATATTCCTCACTGTGTGCCTTGGCATGGCAATGGTTAATTTCACCTTGATATAACATTGCAGGCATCATGAAGAGATGTTTAGAAAGATGTTGCTGTATGTGACAGCTGGAGATGTCAGTCATATGACCACACGGAGGCTCTTCAGCAGACACAAAATTGAACCAATTGGAGATGGATCCATCATTGACATGGTCCACAGAGCGTGCTTACAAACCAGGAACACTTTGTAGACAATGGCAAAGATGTAGTTATCTCCAAATGGGTCAATTTTGATTCTGCTGAAGAGCCTCCGTGTGGTCAAATGACTGACATCTCTAGTTGTCACATACAGCAACATCTTTCTAAACATCTCTTCAAGATGCCTGCAATGTTACATCAAGGTGAAATTAACCATTGCTATCCTGTTAAAGAGATAGTAATACCTAAAATGTGAAAGTAAAAATATATGTCATAGGATTAATCCACAGGGTAAAGCAAGGGTATTCCCACTGCTGAAAGGTGTTTCATCCCAAGAGTACAACAGCTCAAAGTTGAATATTCCATGGACAATATCACTGTGGCCTGAAAATGTACTATGCCAATGTTGCCAAACCATCCTCTGGCCAGCTTTGGTCCAGGGAGCAAAAATCCACAAAGGATGATGTGGCAACAGCGCAAATGTACAATTTCAGGCCACTGGGATGTGGCACCAAAGGAATTCAACTCTGAGTTGTGATACATGTAGAATAAAACACCCTTCACCAGTAGGAGTACCGTTGTTTCACACAGGAGGATAAACCCTACAACATATATGTTCCTTTCCACATTTCAAGTATTAATATCAATTTGAAATCATCATGGCTAAGTTTACTGATCACACAATCTCAATACTGCACACAGGTTATGTGCCTCCAGCACTCCAGGAGCCCATGGAGGAGGCCACCTCACCACCCAGTGAGGAGTATACGGAGGAGGGGACCAGCCAGTGGGCACCGTACCCAACTACATCCACACCTCTTGGCCAACTGGATGCCCCACCTCTGGCTGCACCACCTCTGGCTACACCACCTCTGCCTGCACCACCTCTGCCTGCACCAACTCTGGCTGAACCACCTCTGCCTGCACCACCTCTGGCTGCACCACATCTGCCTGCACCACCTCTGGCTGCACCACCTCTGGCTACACCACCTCTGGCTACACCTCCTCTGGCTGCACCACCATATTACAGTGACTGGATGCACCCCACCACCTCCAGGAGCTATTACCCTCCAGCAGCAGCAGCACCACCACCACCACCAGGGAGGCAATGGCTGCCTGGTGATGTGGCCACCACCCAATACGGGCCATACTCATCACAGATTGACCTACCCTCCTGGATGGCTCCCCAGCAAGGCCCCAGGTATGATCCCAGGTGGGGGCCAAGCACATACCAGTGGCCAAGGTTTGACCCTTGGTCACTCGACTACCAACACCTGGGCCTGCTTGGGGAGCCCCAACACCCTATGTAAAGGGACGTGTTTACCCCACCACCTCCACCAGCACAGACATCGGTGGGCAGCAGTGGGTCCATTGATGTGGTGGGCACATACCCATCTGCAGCACATACAGCAGCAGCTGAGGAGGACACAGAACCAGCTAAGGAGGACACAGCACCAGCTGAGGAGGACACAGCACCAGCTGAGGAGGACACAGCACCAGCTGAGGAGGACACAGCAGCAGCAGATTCACTAGACACAAGCATCACTAGCAGTGAATGCCCCACAGGGATGGAAGCAGAGTGTATGGCTCTGCAAAGGAGACTACTCCGGTCAAGCTTCTGCACCAATGACAACATCACCAGGAGCCGTAGGGAATCCCGGAGAAACACTAACAGGCTAGAGGCAAGGATCCATGCCCTGGAGTCGGAGGTCATGAGGACCAACACTCAACTCCATCAGCTCCACACGGGGGTGATGGACATGCTTGCACAGGTACTGGTGGAGTTGAGAGAGCTGAACCGCAGGGAGAACTTACGGTTAGAGAGGGAGAACCTGCGCTACACAGAGGGATCCACTGCCCCCACCACCCCCTCTAATGTGACCCCCGAAGCCACACCTAGGGGGCAAAGGGTGACCAGGAGATCATCCAGGTTATCCACTTCTGCCACACAGTCTAAGCCCCCCCCTAAGAAAAAAAATAAAATGCCCAACATGTTACATTTCCCCTGAATAAAGGAACATTGTGCTTTTGAATCCTGTCTGATCTGCTTTGTATTTGGTCATAGACTGGGTGGCAGAGTTGTCTCCAATGCATTTCCAAACAATTAAGTGAACACAACTTCTGCCTAGGTAAGATGTTTGTGGGATGTTAGAACATGGGTTCACACACACACACCGTTGTACAAATTCAACTGGAAATACATCCCTGGAGCCATATTACACAACTGTGTTATATGGCGATGTTGTGTGTTGATTTTGTACAACAAAACATACCCCTTAGCACAACAATTGGTACAACATTGAACATTCGTCTACATCAAATGTTGTGTTTAACCCTTTGATAGCCAGAGTGGTAGGCAACGCATTGCAAAGAAATGCATTGGGTACCACTGGCACTCAGAGGGTTAAGGGGATAACCAAACAAACGGCTATGTGACTTAGCGGTGACATAACAAGCAGGACAGATAAATGGGACCTGCATCAATGTTGTCTTGGACTTAAACACTCATTGTGCAACTGACTTACTGGGGAACCCAATGTTTTTAACCTAGGATTTCAATGTGTAGCACACACATTGATATCCTGGGGTGAGCACTGGGGCCTCCAGTAAGTTGGGTTGTTGATTTTCCTAAGGGTGTAACAGACTTCACCAGTGAAAACACTTGTCCACTTGGTCTGGTTGTTCGTTGATGTAGCCCGTGTACTGTGATATGTCAAAGTGGAGCAATATCACAGAACATTGATTATACTGAGCAACACAGAAACTGTGGACAGGAATTCACTGTGGAAGTATGTCCCCTTTATCACCTCTTTATCACTCCCACAACACATTAGTGTATCACTGCCACCATCTGTTTGCGTGAATACATCACAGAGTCCACTCACTTGCAAACAAGTGGTGGACTCCTGTGATATGGGTGATGCTTTTCCATGTATGGGGGATAATCTATCCTGAATGTGGTTACGCATTAACAAACATATGTGTAATCCAATATATCCTCATACAGACACATATGACTGACTATGGATGGTTCATCTTTATTGTGTCTCAAAGTACATTAGAACGTACATGTGTTTTCTGTGTGTATTGCCTATATGCATTGAACACTTGTATGAGAACACTAAATGTACTTTGAAACTAAATCATACTACGTGAGTAACACTGCTGTCCTGCTCATGTGTTGTCCACAAGGTCTGACAACTCTGTAGATGAGCATCCTAACTGTACAGTTATTACACTTGTGAAATTGTGTTTTCTGTGTCTATATGAGAAAGTTCCAGTAGAGGTCTGTGTGAACCTCAGGTCAAACATTGCATCACTAACAACATCACCAGAAATAGCAAGGGGTGATCTTCATGAAGGTGTTGTTAAGACATCAATCCAGTCATATGGAAGATCTTCAGTTCAAGGATGGATCATGTTATGGATGTCTGTGGGACAAGAGGACAGGATTTGGAGCAATAGACCTTAACTGATCATCAAGAAACAACAATTTCGACTTTATAATCCCCTCAATCTTCTTAATTACAGGTGAGTACACAAACCATTGCTTGACAATGTGTTGTGTACTCATCTGTAACCAATTATGTGGAGAACTAAGGACATGTGCCCCAGCCCTATGGATATGTGCCCCTAACATGAATACACACATGAACAAGTGTTCTGAGAGCTCCATGGAAGTAATGAATTTGGGCTGCCACTGTGAAAGTGACAGTGGCAGCCCAATGTCATTTGTTCCCTGGAACTATTGGGACATGTTTGTTGATGTGTGTATTCATATCATGGGCACATATGTCTGCACACTCACAGGTCAGCATGGAGTCCCTGGTAATCTGATCTACGTTTCATGACCTCTGCGTTGTGTAACAATACCACTGTACATCCACCCCTCTGCTGCTCTTCTCAACTCTAGCACAGTACAGGTCCCATATTGAGTCCAATGGCCCTTTAACCCCTTATGTGAAGGAGTATTATCCAATGCATAGCATTGCATAACACTCTTTCGCTACAAGGCTAGCATGGTTGCTCTGGCTATGATCATGGCAAATCAAGTTAGTTGCTGTCAACGCGGAGAGTGGAATGGAAGATGGTTTTTGAGTCCACACACACAATTTGCCACGTCCACTGCCAGTGCAGTGCTGTGTCACTGTTCCTGTGGGGTGAGACTGAACAAAATGTGCAGTGTGGTTAGTGTCACAGGACTGATGGGGGACTTGCATGGATTGTTTGCATGCCTGTGTTATACTCACATGTAAAGTGTTCCGTGAGGAGCCTGTCTCTGATCTGTGTCCCTCTCAGGGTCTCCTCAACATGGCCGATGTCCATGGGCACTTCCTGTATGGGGGGTCCAGGATGTGATCCAGCAGCCTGGTGTCCACTGCGATGTTGTGCAGTATTGCGCACGCCACAATTATGTCGCACACATTTCCAGGTGCATACTGCAGTGCTCCCCCCGAGTGGTCCAGACATTGAAATCTTGACTTGAGGAGGCCAAAGGTCCGCTCAATGGCATTCCTCATTCTGCCATGAGCCTGGTTGTACCTTTCCTGGGCATGTGTTTGAGGATTGGCCACAGGGGTCAGTAGCCAGGACTTGCATCCATAGCCAGCATCACCTGTGTAATGTGAGTGACATGGTGAGACAGGGAGCACATGTTGTGTGAATGATGTTTTGTGTGGTGGACGTACTAGCTGTGGGTCAGGAGCATGCTGAGCAGCGTTGTGTGTACACCTGAGTATGTGGTGTGATTTTGTATTGCCATCCCCCTGTAAAAGTTCCATTCTCGAAATCTCTGTGGACTAAGGAGTTTTGGAGAATGTATGAATCATGTGAGCTGCCAGGATACTTTGCACAGACATTCATTATCCTCATATGGCTGTCACACACCATCTGAAAGTTCTTCCTGTTGATGAATAGCTGTGCGTCACGTGCTGGGGCTTTAATACGGACATGGGTGCAATCTATAGCACCCATGACCCTGGGCATGCCTCCCATGGCGTAAAAGGCCTGCTTGACGTGTACCCAGTCCATGTCGGTGGTGGGAAAATGTATATAGGTACTTGCCTTGCTTTTGAGGGCTGGCAGGACCTGGGCCAGCACCCTGGAGAATGTGGCCTGTGACATGCCAGATGCCTAACCCTCAGTGGACTGGAAGGCCCCACTTGCCATGAAGTGTATGGCACAGAGTAGTTTCTGCAGGCCAGTTAGGGCATGGTTGTGGATGTAGATGGGATCCACCTGCTCCTTGATGACCTCATACAAGGCAATGAAGCTGTCAGGCCTCAACCTGTAGCGATCAATTACCTCATAATCGGTCATTCCAAAGAGGGTGACCCTTGGGCGGTATACCCTGGGCCTTGGTGGTTGTCTATACATCCTCTGCTGCTGTGGAGCATCCTGTTGCTGCAGCTGTGCATCTGCAGGCAGGTGCTGCCCTCCAGGTGAGGATGGACTCCTGTGTGGCTGCTGAGCCAGAGCCTCCTCACTTGCAACAGGTGAAGGCTGTTGATGAGGCGTGCTTGGAGGTTGCTGATGTTCCCTAGCTCTCTCCCTTGCACGCCTCTCCGCAGTCTTCGCAACAATATGTAATCCAACATACTGAATGCTCTCTCTATCTCTCTCTATCCCTCTCTCTCTCTCTCTCTCTCTCTCTCTCTCACTCTATCTACCTATCTCTCTCTATCTCTCTCTCTCCCTCCCTGAGTGGAAAACAAGCCACAAGTGAGTGTCTTGAGTTGACCCTTTAAGTACTTGATAGGGCGTTGTGTAGGTGTGGTGATGAGGTGAGTGCTGACCAATGGAGAGTTGTTTTTGCCCAGGTAAGTGTTTGCAGGTGTGTGTGTTATAAGATGTGGTGTGTTGTGCTTGTTATGTGTGTGCCATTTGCGGGGGTGCAGTTGGGGGTGCAGGTCGCGTGTTGATGTTGCCCAGGTGAGCTTATATTTGCAGGTGTTCGCTTTGTGTGATAACCCCCATTGTTCCGTGCCATGTTGTGTTGTTGTTTTTTTGTGTGTCGTTGTCCCTGTGGTGTTGGTTGTTGTTGTGTGTGGAGTGATTTGTGTTGTGTGTGCATGTTTTTGGGTTTTTTTGGCAATGCACGGGTTAATTTTTCCATTTACATGGTTGTGCGGTAGGCATTTTGTGTATTTTCCTATGTAACGGGTGTTTTGTTTTGCCCGTTAAGTGTCTAACGACTAAGAAAAGTGGGTCTTAACTTTTTGCCGTTAGGTGTGTCTTTTTTTCAGCCGTTAGCAGTACCGCAAGCCTTTGAATAGCTCTGGGCTATGTTGTTCCATGCGTCTGAATGCACGTAAGTGTATCGGCCGTAAGGATTGTGAAACTGCCGTTAGCTGTTCTTTAGACGGATCTTTGAATTGCAACATGTCACTTAATGCACCCGTTAGTGATTTTTTTTGACTAACGGCTGACTTTAAATCGAGCCCTATGCCACTAATGTATTTGTGGCACATAGGCTGATTCCTGTCAAATGGATTTGAGGAACTCCTTCATTCTCTTGTCAACAGCTGCAGAAGAGTTTATATAACCTTGACTATATGAATGAAAGAAGGGAGTTTGGGGTAAATCCTTTCTCCACTTTATTACATTGACAGAGGATGGAAACAAGGAGTACCCTATCTCAATATCAGACTGCTTGCCTATAAAGTAAAGGTAGGATTGGGAAACTATCTTCTTCTTCAGTTTTAACTGCGGTGACTAATTGACCATGACTGCAGTTCAGCATTTGAACTCACAGCACTTGACTGTAGGCCTCTTGAGGCATGGACCTCTCGCCTATTGTTTCAATGACTGCTACACTTATTTTATCCCCATTTATTTATTGTAACATGTTACTGTTTTAAGGCTCTGAACACGTTGTGAGCCACCATATAAATAAAGATCTATATATACATACATATAGATATAGATAAATTCTTCTGAATCGTCATCGATTCTGGTGCCAGCAGGTGTTTCATGGGTGAAAAGTTGGTCACGCTTTTGGAAATCCTTACACATCAGTCTGGTTCTGTCTGTTCAAACATGTTAAGTATTACGATCCCCTTAATTGTGTTCATGTTGTTGATCCGTTGATCTAGCTAATGTGTTCATGTTGTTCAAGTTAAAGTCACATCATGGAACAACACCCTGATGTTGTTTGGCTTTGATGTCTGTGAGTTGAACTTGTACAAACACTGTATGTGATGTGTGTGTTCTCCCCTGCTGTAAAAGCTTGTGACACCATTCATCGTACACGAGCTGTATTCACTGCATAGTTTGCAATGCATTGGAGACAACTCACTACCTTACACCCATGTTAGATGTGCATGAGTTGTGTTCACTGCATAGCTTTGCAATGCATTGGAGACAACTCTGCCACTAACCGGGTCTGATAAAAAACAAACAGACATGGACATGTGTCCAAGCAGCAACTGCACGTTTATTGAGTCAACCCCTATTTTTTTTTCTTGGGGGGTGCTTTGGGCGGGGCTGCAGGGGTGGCCTCCTGCACTTGACGCCATCAGGCCCTAGTGTGTCTGGAGGCTGTGGGTGGCAGTGGTGAAGTGCTGGCAGGGGTAGTGGCAGTGGAACTGGAGGCCTGGGCCTGGCGTAGGGTCTACAATCAGTTGCATTCCCTCATCTCGACAACCACCTGGTCCATCACGGCTGACATTCTGTTGGTGTAGGTGACCAGGTGGTTGGTCAGGGTCAACTGCTGGGCCTCCATTGCCCTCATGCTGGCCAGGATGTGTACTATGTGGTTCTCCATCCTGGTCAGGGAACTAGCACACCTGCTGCCCACCCAGAGTTGCCTCGTCTGCAGTCCCAGGAACTCCCGATCCAGGATGGCGGTGTTGGTTGTGCGTGTTGTGGAGGGAGTAGAGGCCGGTGTTAGTGATGTCATGTAAGTGTCATCTGGCTCCCACTCAGGCAGTGGAGATCAGGGTGAGGAAGCACGGTGACCCACAAGAGGGGGAGAGCCACCCTGGAGGGACTGTGGGGACATTTGTAGCCCTGTGTGTGCCCCTTCACCTCCCTGGGATCCCCCAGAGTGCATTGGTGGTGTGGGTGGTTGTGGCAGGGTGAACACCTCCCTTGCCTGTGGGTGTTATGGCTCCCCTATGAGCCCCACATGTTCATACCCCAGGGGCCATTGAAATCTGGACCGCTGGGTGTCCTCCTGCCATATGTGTCCCCGTGGCTTGGGGGTTGGCCCAAATCCTGCCTGCTGCGGCATGGCCACTGTCTCAGGCATCCAATGCCTACCTGTTGGTGGAGGGAGGCCTGGTAGGCCATCTGCTGCTGAGGTGGTGGTGGTGGGGGCCTGGTAGGCCATCTGCTGCTGAGGAGGTGGGGGGGGGGCCTGGTAGGCCATCTGCTGTTGAGGTGGTGGGGGGGCCTGGTAGGCCATCTGCTGCTGAGATATTGGTGGGGGGCCTGGAAGTGTCACGGTTTGTTATGACTCTCAGACACAGAGTTAGGTAAAAACACAACTTTATTGAAAAGTTAAAGAAAACCCTATTGGTTCAGCATACACATACACTATATATAGAGCGAATTTACATAGTAGCATAGTACTGATACAAGGAATGAGATACAGGCTCTACCGGCCCTGCCAATACCGGGTAAGGTAACCTTAGTTGGCACAAGATGGTAACAGGTTCTACCGGACTTACCAATATACCGGGCAAAGCAGCTGGAGACAGGTGCCACGAATAGTGAAGGCTCTACCGGCCCTGCCAATATACCGGGCAAAGCAGCTTGGAGACAGGTACCACGAACAGTGAAGGCTCTACTGGCCCTGCCAATATACCGGGCAAGGCAGCCAAGGGACTGAGACTGCAAGTAATGAGGCTTTACTGGCCTTGCCAATACCAGGTAAGGCAACCCAACAAGGAATAGAGACGACCAGGTTCTAAAGGCCTTACCAATACTGGGCAAGGCAGCCTAGATAGCTGATAATGATGGCAGCACTGGTGGCCGAGGTGACTGGCTAGGTGGAGAGACCAGTCACCTAAGATGACAAGCAAGGCCCATAGGATATACAGAATGCAATAGACTGCCAGTCATACATGAATGGATCAAATACGAGCAGCGTACCACGGTCACAACCGGTGCTGTCAGATAATGCAACTACCTACCGGTTTAAACAGGGAGCGAGCCAGTACCTGCGTACTGGTGGAAACCTTCAATCTGCCGGGCTGTCTAGGACTGAACAGCCTCGATATGTGGAGCATACCAGTACCCGCGTACCGGGATAACCAATGTCCCTACCGGTGCACAGCAACCAGTATAAGTGGAGTGAACCAGTACCATCGTACTGGAAAAACCATTAACTCTACCGGTGCATCAGCAGCCGGTTACAGTGGAGCGAACCAGTACCCACGTACTGGAATAACCAAGGACTCTACCGGTGCATCAGCAGCCAGTTACAGTGGAGCGAACCAGTACCCGCGTACTGGAATAACCAAGGACTCTACCGGTGCATCAGCAGCCGGTTACAGTGGAGCGAACCAGTACCCGCGTACTGGAATAACCAAGGACTCTACCGGTGCATCAGAAGCCGGTTACAGTGGAGCGAACCAGTACCCGCATACTGGGAAACCAGCAAGTGAATAAAAATGTCACAAAGACCACAGGAGGAAACAGGCACCCGGTAGATGATACAAGCAGGAACCCAGCCGAGGATGAAGCGGAACAGCTCTGTGGACGGTCAACCGGATCTGGAATGGCAGCAGGAGACAGCAACAGGTACAGCAACCCCAACCGGATCAGGAACGGATGCAGGAACCAGGCGACTAGGAAGCAGGAACTAGATGACCACAGGCAAGCAGGAACAGCAACAAGGCCCAGGAAGCACAGGAACTCAATACAGGTGCAAACAGCATAGAGACAACACAAAAGGGCACCCAAAGGGTGCCCAAGCTCAGTCTAAATAGGCAATGCAGGGAAGGCTGAAGGCAAGCAGCCAATGGAGAGCCCTTTACTGGTAACTGACATGTAAAGGCAGCAATCACGGGCACCGTGATAGGAAGGCCATCTGCTGCTGAAGTGATGGGGGGGGGGCTGGTAGGCCATCTGCTGCTGAGGTAGTGGACAGGCCTGGTAAGCCATCTGCTGCTGAAGTGGCGGACGTGGTGGTAGCTGTGCCCTGGAGGTGGTGGGCTCCTCACTGGCGGTTTCTCCTGAGTCATCCACATGGGATGGCATGTATGCTATTTGGGGAATTAACATGATGTAATCAGTTATGTGAGCTACGACAGGAGTGCTGCAAGACTGTTACACTGACATGTGAAGTGATGAGTGGCAGGATGGTATCCATTGCATTGTTTTGCAATGCATTGGTTACCATCTTAACACATATCAGTGAGCTTGACATGATCCCATACATTCTACTAACCTACAGTGGTGTACCATTGGTCATCATGTGTATCCTGAACGGTTAGGATGGCAAGGCTATACCCAATCATCAGGATCCATGTGGTGAACATAACTGAAGCATCACACCTTGAGTGACACTAACCCATTGCATGTCCAGCACCTAGGCCTCAACATCAAACACACTAAGGGCTCTGAACACATCAATGCACCATTGATGACTAATGACTATGGAGTACAACCAATGATATCAGCAACAAACATGAACTGTGGAACCAAACAACCCAATCAGCTGGAGGACACATCAAAACAGACCCCAGGACAGCTAGAATCCAAACACACAGTACACATAGGCAGGGTTATTCAACACTATTGGAGATTACTTCTCCTTTTTCCTTGTTATGTTATGCTATGGAGCTTAATCACTGATATGTCCCAGATTGTACATATCTCAGTGCATTGGCTCCACAGACAAACACAGGGATTGTAAACATGATTATACTGCAGTTGTCATGTACACATTGTCATCTCTTTCTTACCCCCTAGTGAATGTCCTCATGGCATGGTTGATCCTTGTGAATCACATGTGTCCTGCAGAGTGGTAATGGCATTGAATGCCCCCTAGCCATCCACACTCTGCAGGCTACATATGATGCAGAAAGCTGAACCTTGACTATATTCCACTTGGACTAACTACCTACACGTACAACGCCTAGCCTTGACATGCAGTAACAATGTCACTTCCTCTCCTTGCTATCTTCTATAACCCTTTGGGTTCAATGGGACTAGCCAATGTACTGTCAAACAATGCATTGCTTATCCCTCTGGCACTCAAGGGGTTATGTGCTGACTTCTTTTTCAATCGATGTATGACATTATGAAACACATAACAGTAATATCTTTGCCTCAAACATGATGATGTGCATTGTTTATGTACTGTGCATGATGTTGTTGTGGACAGCATTAAGGGGGTTAAACAGGGACCTGACCATTACCATTCAGGTTGGGGTTGTCAAGTATTCTGTTCTTGTTTTACGTCCCTCCAATCTGTGTTTCTGAATTGTGGTGTGGAATGCTGTACATGTGTACATGTGTCACTGTGTTGGCCTCTGTCTGGAGGGTGTCAAGATTTGTGTGATGTGTTTGTAGGCCTTGATGCACTTTCTGGTGGACTGGAGGCTCCTTTCATCACTGGTGTCACTCCATCCAGGGATCCCCTGCACCAATGTAACAGATATTGTCCTGCGCACAGGCTCCTCCCACTCGCTGTAGTCCATCCGGCAGCATGCAAGGCCTTCTGTCCCATTTTCCTCTTTACTTTGGCCTTACAGTCAGTCCACCATTTTTTTATAAAATCCAGCGACCGGCTGCAGCTGGACACGGCATTAATAGCAGCAAGGACCTCCCTCCATACCGATTTCTTTTTGGCCCCCATGCTGGTGACCTTCCCCCTGGGGAACAGGATCCTCAACCTGTGGATGACAGCCTCCACCAGAACCAGATTCTCCTCCTCCGTATATTTGGGGTCTCTCTCCCTGTCCTCCTCACCCCCAGAGGTTCTTTGGAAGCCCTGGCTTTGGCTCTCCAGCCATGCCTGTGCTAGCCCTGGCTGTGTTGGGTACTCCCCCTGATGTACCCCTCATCCCACTGCCAGCTCTGGCTCTGCTCTCTGTGTGCCTACTTTGGTATGGCTCCCCCTCCTCCCCAAGGATCTCCCTCCCCTACCTTGATTGGGGATGCCCACCTGATCCTCTTCCTCCTCTCCTCCTACTCTCCCCACCCCTCTCTCCTGTCTTTCTCTCCTCTCCATTCCTCTCACCCACTCACACCCAGGCACTCACTCAGGCCCTCACACACTCACTCACTCTCTATCACTCACTTGCACTCACAGACTCACACTCCAAAAAAAAAGATGTGTTTTACTAACATAAAAAAAATATGGGCTATGTGTTTGTGTGAGTGTGTGTGTGTATGTGTGTGTGTGTGTGTGTGTGTTTGAATGTGTGTATTTGGTATGTACAAAAGTGTATTATGTGTCACAAAGTGTCCTGTCAAACTCTCAAACTCTTTCTACCTGTATGTAATGCACCTAAGCTCCCTTACTCTCACTCTAGCCTCCGCTCCTGGGTCCTGTGCTCTAACTTGAAAGAAAGTGATACACAGACAAAGGTGAGTAGGTTATTTGGGGTCTATATATAGTTTATTCAACTGAACTTGATACTTTGGGGTGCTGTGATTGGCTGGGGCACTAGGTAACGTCGGACGTTCGCTGGTTTCTTTTATTGGGACTTTTCTCACGTTATTCATCATGTGTTTTTTGATGGCGATGAGGTCAGATTTTAGGAAACTCCAGTTTTGTAGTTTTCATGTGTTTTGTAGGCTGTTGCACGTTAACCTTTCCAGGTAAGGAAGATTTTAATCTCACGTTACCTGGTCTTGGTTAACTTGCGAAGGCCTTTTTTTTCTTCTCGTTGGTTTTAACTCCAACATTTGCATCGAGCCCTATATGCCTACAAAATCCCCTGACTTTGTGTAAGTATACCTAAAAGAATTGATGGTGTTTGGAAGGCAAAGGGTGGTCACACCAAATATTGATTTGATTTAGATTTTTCTTCTGTTCACTCACTATGCATATTGTTAATTGATAAATATAAACTATTAATATGTTTGTTTTTGAAAGCATTCTTACTTTATAGCATTTTTTCATACCTGCCTAAAACTTTTGCACATTTCGCTCTCTGTCTCTCTCTCTCTCTCTCTCTGTCTCTCTCTCTCTCTCTCTCTCTCTCTATATATATATATATATATGCACACATATAGATATACATATACACAGCAAATAATGCTTTTGGATTTTGACAGGTATATTTTAGTTGAAGTTGTCGTTTGTGCGATGAAAATAAAATAGTTAAAGAGCTAAAGAATAAATAAAATATTGTGTGTGACTACAGATCTAGGGTCATGAACAGGTCCTCCAAACATTATTTTACATTACCAGTCAATACAAAGGTATTCTTTCTGCCATGTGAAATAGGATGAAGTTAGATTACTTGCAATTGGAACTGATGTAGTCAAACCTTTAGAGACATACTTTATTATAGATTTCTTCTCAATGTTGAAATGAAAAAAAGAAGAAACTTGATATTACATAACTCTGAAAATAAGTAATAAGTGAGTGTGTGTGTGTGCAAACAATACAATTTAATATCTCTGCAATCTTGAATTGCTCCACTGGTAATCCACTGTTACCATCAAGCTGAAATAACATCAGCCTTGAGAGAAGACACAAAATCAAATTACTAAAACTGAGGAGTCAGTATCAACAATAACAAAAATCAGAACTCCTGAAAGACCAGACGTGGCTTTAATTTTATCTGCACAAATATGTAGTATTTCACAAGAATTCTAACTCTAAAACAACTCTAGTGCTCTTGTTGGCCCATGAATATGTCAGTTATGTGGATTGTTAATAACAGCAACATAAAACCTTCTGAGTGCTATTTGTGTAGTCAAATCTTAGGAATGTTTGAGTCACTAAAAGCTATAACAAAGCTAAAAGGAGTAATATTGTAATATATTTAAATGTAGCCATCTTGGCTTGACATGCATCTTATGAGAGGCTAACAGTTTAGGACAGGGTACAAGTTAAAGAAAAGTACTGAGATCTTTTTCTGAATTACCAACTTATTTATAATAACAACATACTAATAAAATAAAAATACATTTTTAAATAAATATTTTCTTCATTTAAGCAAAACATGCCAACCAACATTTAGAAAAAAAAATGCTGCATGCAACATAAACTTTGCAGACAATAAAAATATTGTTCTTTTTGAAGAAATAATCCCTTATTTGAAAATTATAGTTCAAACTATGTACGTAGTATCCCAGTTATCACTCAGTCACTTCAATTATAGTCCAGACAATATAACATAATTAGTTGGCCATAATCAAATATTTAATGTTTAAGAAGAGCGACTCCCCTTGCATGCTGGCAGGTAGGGGTGGGCAAAAAGAAAGAAACTTTTCCTGCATGACTTTTTGTGAAATATGGCTGATTTTTTGCTTATTTCGCAAAAGGTTTCTCTTTTTTCTACAGTGCAAAATGTTCTTCCTTTTCACCTGTTCCAGCCAATTATTTGCCTATTCCAATAATTATTCTCCTATTCTAACACATTTTTCGCATAGTCTAACAGATTTTTTTTGCCTATTCAACACATTTTTCTACTATTCCAACACATTTTTTCCAATTCCAACACATTTTTTTCCTATGATTAATATGATGCAACATTTCCCAGCACAGTATTACTTCTTCTGAGGGCTGTAGTGGAAAAATAAGTAGCTGGAAGTTAAAGTTGTGAGTCCTACAGCAACATATCTTGAAAAATGTGTTAGCATGCAGAGTGCCTTTGTCCTTTGCCCACAACACTTAATTCCTGCTTAAGCGACACTGACAAGTATTCATGATGATTTGAAATGATTAAAAAAAAATAAAGTACAATCTACAACATGGCAGATGTGTACAGTAGTGGTGGTGGGGGACTGGCATGGTGTGTTAGGTGGGACCTTGACAAACTGTTTCCACTCCGGAAGGAGAGGGATCATCATTAGTGTTGAGCGAGCGTGCTCGGCCGATGCTCGGATCGGCTCGAGCATCGCTCTGCTCTGCACATGGCGGTACTCGTACGAGTACCGCCATGTGCTCGCCCGACATGTTCGGGTGAAGAGGATCTGTGCCGGAAGAGGCACAGATCCGAAGACGCTCCGCTGGACCACCAGGGAATGGAGGTACGGGGGCATTGCGGAGATGAAGGGGACATTGCGGAGATGAAGGGGGACATTGTGGAAGAGGGGCATAGACTCTATGCCCCTCTTCCACAATGTCCCCCTTCATCTCCGCTATGCCCGTCTTCCACAATGTGCCCCTTCATCTCCGCTATGCCCCTCTTCCACAATGTCCCCCTTCATCTCCTATGCCATAGAGGAGATGAAGGGGGACATTGTGGAAGAGGGGCATAGCGGAGATGAAGGGGGACATTGTGGAAGAGGGGCATAGACTCTATGCCCCTCTTCCACAATGTCCCCCTTCATCTCCGCTATGCCCCTCTTCCACAATGTCCCCCTTCATCTCCGCTATGGCATAGGAGATGAAGGGGGACATTGTGGAAGAGGGGCATAGCGGAGATGAAGGGGGACATTGACCAGGCACCCTCCGCTCATCAGAGCAGGGGGTGCCTGGTTTAATGCTCGAGTGCTCCCATTCATTTGAATGGGGCTCGGGTGCTCGGCCGAGCACTCGAGCATCAGGGGGTGCTCGGTCAGAGCACCCGAGCACCCGAGCATCGGGGTGCTCGCTCATCCCTAATCATCATTATTTATTGCACATGCTGCAGCAACCATTGCTGCAGTCAGTTTTTGCACTAACACTTTACACCCACAGCCCTGAACTTCCTCCACCTTTCCCCTGTCTCGCTTAGGCATTGCTAGACATTACTCAACTACTGTGATTGTTTTTATTCTCTACAGTACACAACTGATGGAGTGTGATGTCTTGCCTTGGCCCTCAACAAAATCCTCAATGTTGTCTGCTGTCTATCAAGTCTGCCTCAATCACAGAGCTCCCAGTCGGCTGTCTAATATATCTATTTGTTTCATTATTTATGTTTTTTATTTATTTTTTTTTATTAATTTTTCTTTAAGTTGTCCACCATATCTTACCACAGTTAGTCCCAAAATGATATATCTAACTAAAAAACAAAATCAACACAGACAATAACAGTAAAATCAGCAAGCAATTTGAACCCCAGCTTCCTGTGTCTTGCCAGTCAGTCACATCAAATTTTGGGGTATTTTGGGTCAACCTCCTTCCTCCCTTCTTCTCCCATTGTGCCTCCAGACCCCCCTACTACAGAGAACAAATGTCCTACCTAAACGACTCCCTAAAACTACACTTCAATTCCCCTTTATTTGCCTATCTTCTCTAGCTCAAAAACATGCTGCTCTCGCCACTCACAAAGAAAGAATGGAATGCTGTGAGACCCTGACAGCCGTTTTCTACCCATTGATTTCAATGCAATGAACTAGGCAATAACAATGGGAAAAGCGGGGAAAAACGGTACTTTGTGATGGAAATTTTTCACCGAGTGGAAAGTACCATTTTTTGCCAATTTCAGCTTGAGGCGAAAATTTTCGCCCATCCCTACTGGCAGGGGCAATATGATTTCAGAGAATGCTGCAAAAAGAATGTGAGCTGGGAGAAAGCAGGATCACATCTAAGCACATTATTTTTGAGCATTATCTAAGATCACTTTGAGAGCATTCACAAGCTATAATGCAACCTTCAAGGATGGATGCACCAAACCATATCACAAACACTACTCCAGATGGATTACCAAATATAAAATGGACGTGCTCCACCACAATTAGGAAACAACAACACTAAAGTTCAGAAACAGAACAAATTATAAAGAAAATGTAGGAGCACTACTCAAGTCACTGTTGCATATGACAAGACCACACATATCAAATGTGGGGTGCCAGAGAGCCACAGAAACTATATATACCCAACAAGAGAAAAAAGGGTGAATCTTAAGGATGGCACTCAGTCAAATCAGTCAGTCAACACTGAAAAAATGACTTGTGAGTGATGTCTTATCCCTATGTCAACAGCTTGGCGGATTAGCCCTTGGTTAGGTTGAAGATGAGAGAGATATTAATTCCCATGATTATTATGTACTAGCTTGTTTACAAAGTAACACTATAGGGGAAGACGATCAGACTCAGTTGTGTGGTGACTCGCACATTTCTGAGAGTATTCATGTTCACTCCATTCCATCCACATGTGAAAGCTGTACTGTTCCCATCTAACATCACCATCATTTACCATCTACATTTGTGTCACTTTTCACTGTGTTTATACTTTGGGAAAAGATTTTCTGACAGACATCACTGAAGAGACATAGCCTTGTGGTCCACGTTTATTTTTTAGTATTATGAATTATTCTACTTTGGGGGGAAGTTTGGACAGATATACAATTTTATATGATATTTATGTGCTAGATGTGATTTTGGTTTGGGTGATTTGCACCTTACTATTGAGGTATGTAACTTTGTATTTGACTGCCATCATTAAGAATAACTGTAATTTAATTATTATTTGTGTTCTGTTAGTGTGATAATGGAGTGGCAGGTGTGTCTATGGGAGATGTTTCAACAGGGGCTTTTTAACTTGAAATGTATAATTAGTGGTAGCATGACTGTCTTTTTAACTCCGTGTACAAGCTGCAGCTGCCATAAATTTGCACACCTGGATCAGCCATTCCATGGAACATATCTCTGAGTGTGCAAGTAGCCACTTTGGAATCTCAAGCTAGAGATCTGGACAGGCTAGCTGTAACATTGAAGGAGACTGATAATATTGTGGGTGCGGTTGTTGTTCACCGAGAAAAAGGTAGCTATTATAGGTAGTAGTGGGGGTGCAGCTTGCACTAATAAGGAGCAGGTATCTAGATGGGTTACAGCTAGTTGTGCCAATGATGGGCAGAGGAATAGGGAGGACATAGAACTGCTACACTTGGGAGAGGCCCCATTGACGGGATCCAGGACTCAGGCATAATTAGGAAGACAGATAGGGTAATCTGTTGCCAGGATTGCTGCAATAGAACAATTTGCTGTCTAGCAGGTGCTCTGCTCAACGTGTGACAGATCTAGTTGTTACTGGGAATTAGCTTACTATCACAGTATTTGTTGGTACCAATGACATAGTCAGTCATAATTGGAGGTCCATTACAAAGGATTTCAGGGATGTAGATTGCAAACGTAAACAAAGGACCTCTAACATATCTTTTTCTTAAATACTATCTGTGCAACGGGATTAGGAGCTAAATGCATTGTTAAACACTTGGCATAAGCAGGAGGGGTTTGGATTTCTAGATCACTAGGCTCTCCTTTCCATTGGGGGCAATCTTTGTAGTCGAGATGAGTGCATTTAGTGGAAAGGGGGCTACTGTTCTAGAAGTTAGACTGATTAGAAGGTTGGAGGAGACTTTAAACTATGAAAGGGGGGAGGGTGATATAACACAGGATGAGTTAAACAGTTTAAATGAGGAAATGGAATGAGAGCAGGGGCAAGGGATGGGGAGGGGGGTTGGGTTAGTTCATCTAATAGGGAGGTGCCTATGTTACAGCCTAATAAAAAGCAAATCCTTATTTCAATAATGCAACTCTTTAAAATGCCAGTAACATTAAATGTATGCATCTAAATGCTCATAGTCTGACTGGTATGATGGGGTAACTGGAACTGATGGCAGTGAGTGAACAGTATCAGCTGGTTATATGATACACATGATTATTCACTTTTTTGAGGGGTTAATAAAAGAGGTGTGAGAGTATGTATATATATAAAGCATACCTTAAAACCTAGTATAAGGGAAGATATTAATAAAGGGTCCACTGAAAATGCAGAAGGCCTGTGCGTGCCTATATAATAAAAAGATAAATGGGAATTTGCTACAGGCTCCCTTATATTAAGGAGTTTATAGAAGCCCAACTGTTATTATGAAAAAAGCTTCTCAGTAAGGAAATGCAATAATAATGAGAGATTTCAACTATCCTGAAACTGACCCCAGAAATTTGACTTCAAGCACAATTATTTTCTAAGTTTGGTTAATGACCATTTCATGTCCTATCGAACAGAGGAACTAACTATAAATGAGGCCTTGCTGGACACTGAGGTCTTAAACAATTCTGAAATGATAAACAATATACAGGTAAGGGGATATTTAGGCAGCAGTGACCACAATTATGGTATCATTTGAAATATATTATGAAAATCCATTAACAAGATTTTAAAAGAAACATTTAACTTTAAAAAGCTAATTTCAATGGTATGTAATCTCCAAAGATAAATATTCAAAAGAAAGAAAGAGTTTATTTAAAATGCTCTTAGATAAGCATGCATGTCAATATATACATATATATATATATATATATATATATATATATATATATATATATACCACTGAGGAATAAATACAAGAGAAATCGATTAAGACCAATGTGGCTCAATAAATAAATAAGTGTGCAGGGAAATGAGAATTAAGAAACAGGCTGTTAAGCTGTTGAAGTCAGAAGGGTTGACTGCATCATTTAAAAAAATATAAAGGGGGGGCGTGGCCAGGCAGCCATACTGTGCAGACGCACTTTCTGCAGCTCCGCCGACACTACAAAAATCCGCTTCCATCCACCTACAGGATTCGTGTTTGAGTCACCTCCTGCATCGCCCTGAGATTTGCAGCGCAAGAGCTTTCCAAGGATACCTTTCATACCTTAATTGGTCGGACATTGCACTGTTCGCGGCCTAGGCCGCAGGACCGGGACCTCGTGTGTCTGACTTACCGGACCGTTGCGCTCGATTCACCAGCTGGTGTCCTTGTTTTCGGTGTCCTGCTGAGGAAGGGGACGAAGTGTGGATACACCTTGGAGCCTTAGATCCGCTGTAGGGGTGGATGTCGGCGGGGCTGCTTTCGGCTACGATCTCGCTATCTGTGTGGCCTGGTAAGAGCTATTTGTTTGGACCCTGCCTACCGGTGGCTTGCAGCTGATATACGGAGCCTCATACTATCTGGGGTGAGTGAGTCTCAGGCTCCTACACTATCTGCTCCTGCTGGTGTCACGTCTCTCCCCCCCCCCTTTCTTTTACATTTAGCTCACCTTCTTGTTTGTTGTTTTATATCCCAGTACCCCCTACCTTCCACTAGGCCCGCACTGTATCTCCTCACTTGTGGACAACCTGGACTGTTTTTCCAGTGACTTCTGTGAAGTGTGCCAAAAACCTGTGTCGTCCTGAGGACAATAGATCTCCTGCGCTGTGGTGTTTGATCCACCCACGTAAAGGACCACTTTGCTGGTACTACATCACATATCTCCTAGATATCAAGTCCTATTGACTATTTTGGGGGTGACACTCCACTCCATATCCCCCCCATTGACTTGAGATGGGGAATCTATCACTCATTGTTCATCCTATATGTAAGGCTGCCGTTACTATGTAACTCAAGTCCACCTATGTTGGACATGTGCTAAGGATCTGAAGCTAATCATCGTTGCGGTCTTCGCCCTCCTGGTCTCAATCTGGTCCTCATAGACCTCCTAGCTCTGTTACCATATCTATTATCATGGGGAAGAAATCGGGAGAATTCAAGGCTAAACTGAGTAAATATGCAAGGAAACAATTGACGGAGGGTACTGTACAAGCTATTATGGAGGCCTCTTCTGCTCCTGCTTCTCCTGCCTCTATGTCTTCGGACTCTGGTGAGAGTCAGAACACGCAATTTGCTGATATCATGGCAGCTATAACCAACTGTCAAAATGTACTTACCTCGAAGATAGACTCTGTGCAGATGGAAATAAATTTGCTCAGAGCAGATCACCAGGTTCTGCGGGAAAAAATAACAGACACCCAGAGACGGATCTCTGTGGTAGAGGACTCTATGCCTTCTATCTCTGAGTCTGTGGAATCACTGAAGGCTCAGGTTAAAGCATTACAACGGAAGACCGATGACCTTGAAAACCGGTCTAGACGGAATAATATTCGTATTCTGGGGATCCCTGAGGGGAGAGAGGGTGGTGACCCGGCTGTGTACTTGGAGACATGGCTGAAGTCTACCTTAGGCACGGAGGGCCTATCTGCCTCATTTATGGTGGAACATGCACACAGAATTCCGACGGCCAGACCACCGCCAGGGGCTCTAGCTCGACCGATTATAGCCAAGATGCTAAATTTTAGGGATCGTGACGCGATCCTGCGGATGGCTCGCATAAAGGGTCCCATTGAATATGAAAACAACCGTATTTCCTTTTTTCCTGACTTCTCGTTGGAGGTGCAGAGGATGCGTCGCAAGTTTGTTGACATAAAGAAAAGACTGCGGGATCGAGGCTTGTCGTACTCCATGCAATATCCAGCAAAGCTTAGAGTGATTCATGAGAACTCTACTGTATTCTTTAATTCTGAGATAGAGGCGGCATCTTGGCTGGAAAATCTGGGCGGAGACCGCTGAAGTACACAAATGTTTCATACTTCTCTTAGTGGCCGAGAGTGACCCTTCTGAAGTGCTCCAGGTGTGATGTTACCTATGCCTGCTGCCCTTCTCTGCTGTTTGCCTATGGTATCTTCGGGGATGCCGTGACACTACCCATCTTTGCTGATACCTCTGAGTATATTAGCTTGACAGCTTGACTGTTTACTACTAATTCCTCTCCTGCTGAGATCTACTACATGTGATGTCTCCTTCCACCTGGAACTTCTCCTGTGCTATGTGCTCTGCTGGAGATCTGTCCTGGTTCTTATGTTGCCCACACCCGGACTTGTCTGTAACATGTATACGATGTGGAGGTCAGGTCTGGTTTATGGGTGGCGGGACTGTTATACATGATAATAATATTTAATGTCTGTTATTATTTGTTTATGAGTTCATTTTACTTCTGGGTTTTTCAGTTGGAGGGGGTGCATGTTTCATACTAAGTTTTCCCCTACTGGGATTTTTCTGATTGTATGTGTTGTAGCCTTTCACCTGGAGCTTGTCCTGAACTCTGTGCTATATATGGTCTCTGCCCCGGGACTTATCCTAAATATAGTCTGGAATTTCTATACCATTTATACGGGGCGGTAGCTGGATTTGGCCTGCGGGTGGTGGGTTGCTGCACATGATAATGGTGCTTGACACTTATTGCTGTTTGGCTATATGTTCACACATATTTCTGTATGTACCAACTGGGCAGATTCAATATTTAATATTACCTCTTAACCCACTGGGACCTGTCCAGCTCTCTGTGCTGCAGCCTTTCACCTGGAGATGCCTACGGGTTATTAAATCTGCTTGATGTCTATCCTGGGTTTTACCCTGCTTATAATCCGGAATTAACTCTACCATTCACTGGACGCAGGGACCGGGTTTGGTTCCCAGGTGACGGGTTTGCTACACGCGATAATAGTAATTTGATGTCAATCATTATTTGTTTCCGGGTACATGCCTATTATTGTTTATATGTATGCTCGGGGGGGGGGGGTTAGGGGAGGTGGGATAGAATTGGGTGATGGGCGGCAGCCTTTCTTGAGGGATGGGCACACTAGATTATCTTTAGATTTACTCTTGGTTATATATGTGAGACGGCACATGTTCATTACATGTTATGTTAAAAGTATATGTTTATACGATACTGTTTTTTGTTTTGGGGGTTTGGGGGATTTGGCTGGGACTCCTAGTTCCAGCCAGGTTAGGGCATAAGGTCTCCATCATGTTGGGGGGGGTGGGGACAGGGTGGGGGGTTAGATGGGGAGTTACATGGGAGGGGATGGGGATAGGCGGGACGACAGGTGGTTCTGTCGTAACCAGCTGTCTGGGCTTGGGGTGTTTAAGTCTTGCTCTCTCTCGCTCTCTCTATCGCACGCTGGCGCACCTCGCTCATCCGCCCTTGCGGAGTGGGCGTTTACTTACGTACTGTGATGGCAGCCAGGACATGTAGGTTTCTCTCATGGAATGTTAGAGGCCTTAATGATCATATTAAGCGATCCTTAATTATGAATCATGTTAAAAAACAGGACGCAGATGTGATCATGCTACAAGAAACCCATTTATTGAATGGAAAGACCAGATCCCTAGCTAGACAATGGTTACAAGCATTCTATCATTCCACACATACATCATATGCTAGGGGGGTCTCGTTATTTGTATCTAAGCGGGTTCAGTTTGAATTTATTGATCTTAAATCTGATCCTGCAGGACGTTTCATATTTCTAACTTGTAAATTGTATGGAGCCTTGTTTGTCCTTCTAAATATATATGTCCCACCTCCGTTTGATACGTTGGTACTTCGAGAGGCACTAGCATACATCTCGGACAAGCATCATTACCATATAATCTGTATGGGAGATTTCAATATGGTGATGGATGCCGATATGGATAGGAGAGGGAATATCTCTAGGATAAGCCCCACGTTAATTAGGCAGTTTAAGGGGGTGCTGGAGGATTTGTCACTACTGGACGTCTGGAGGATGCTGCATCCTACTGTTAGGGGATTCTCTTGTCACTCTGCTTCTCACAAGACTCTTTCCAGGTTGGATTATGCCTTTGTTTCCTTGTCAGTTCGGAATATGGTGACGGCTTGTGAGTTTCTGCCCAGGGTAGCTTCTGATCATTCCCCTCTGTTGCTTACCTGTTCGGTGGGTGGCGTGGTCCCTAAACGAGACTGGAGACTTAATCTGTTCTGGCTGAGGGTGCCTTCCATACGACAAGCACATTCTGAATCACTAATGTCCTATTTTAGTACTAATGTGGACTCAGCCTCACCAGGTATGGTGTGGGATGCAGCCAAAGCTGTGGCAAGAGGCTCTTTTATAGCTGAAATTTCCAAATTTAGGAAACATGGTAGGCGGGATGTTGGGACCTTGGAGAGGGAGGCGAGTGAGGCTGAAAAATTATTTGTGGAAAGGGGTGACCCGGAATCCTACGCCAAATTCCAATTAGCTTCTACGAATCTTTCTCTTAAGGTTACCGAACTTAATGCTAGCCATGTCTTTTACCAGAAACAAAATATCTTTGAGAATGGTGACAAAGCCGGTAAACTGTTGGCCCATCTGGTTAGAGGTTGTAGAACTACACCAGCTATATCCGCTGTCTTTGATAGCAGTGATTCATTGGTATCGGGACCTGGCGAGATCCTTGATCGGTTTGTTTCTTTTTATAAACATTTATATGAATCCAAGTCTAATATGTCAGAGGACCAAATAGATCAATATCTGGGGAATTGTACTGTTCCCACTCTATCTGAAGATTGCAGGCGCATGTTGGATTCACCGATTATGTTGGGAGAGGTGGTTGAGGCTATTAAGACTCTGCCATTAGGTAGGTCCTCGGGGAGGGACGGCCTGCCAGCTGAGTGGTATCACTCCTTTGTTGAAATTCTGGGCCCGCAGTTACTTAATGTTTTTTATGACTCTCTGGATGCAGGAGCCCTTCCGTGTTCCCTTACTGAGGCCACGATTATAGTTCTCCCTAAACCGGGAAAGGACCCTAGATACTGTGATTCCTATCGGCCTATTTCGCTTCTTACTACTGATGTTAAAATTCTAGCTAAAATCTTGGCCGCTAGACTCAATTCAGTGATCACTACTCTTATACATGGAGACCAGACAGGGTTTATTCCCGGGAGATCTACTTCTCATAATTTGAGACGATTATATATGCACTTACAACTAGACCATGATAATTCAGGCAATAGGATATTGGCATCTCTGGATGCTTCCAAGGCTTTTGATTCCATAGAATGGAATTATCTCTGGGGAGTGCTTCGTAAGTTTGGGTTTGGTCCTGTGTTTATTCAATGGGTCAAGCTTCTTTACGCCTCCCCCAAAGCTAAAGTGGTTGCGGGGGGTATGGGTTCCGGGGACTTCTCTTTATACAGGGGAACTAGACAAGGCTGTCCTCTATCTCCGGGTTTATTTGCCTTGGCTATAGAACCGGTGGCTTCAATGCTGCGGGAAAAGTCGGATATAAGGGGATGGAGAATTGGCGGTAGGGAGGAGAAAATTGCGCTATACGCAGATGATATCCTACTGTTCCTGGGTGATTCGGAGGGATCTCTTTCCAGGGCACTTGACTTAATTAACATTTTTGGCTCTTACTCGGGCTTGAAAATTAACTGGGATAAGTCCTCACTGATTCCGTATGACGCAATAAATAATGACAAGCCGGTTGCAAATACACGGATGAAACTGGTAGATAAATGTAACTATCTGGGGGTTCGGATTGGGGTTTCACCCTATAGCTTTTTAGGTGACAATCTGATTCCCCTCATTACTACATTATGTGATAAAGTATCTACTTGGATGAATTTGCCACTAAATTTAATAGGGAGGGCTAATTTGATTAAAATGGTATTCCTTCCTAAATTTCTTTATATCTTTCTAAATACCCCGATTGGGATCCCCAAGAAGTATTTCAAGCAGATAGATAGGACTCTGCGACAGTTCTTGTGGGGTGGGCATAGATCTAGGATCAAACTATCCACTCTAATGCTGAGGAAGGAAATGGGAGGTATTGCTTTGCCGAATTTTCGACTCTATTATTTAGCAGCCCAGTGTCAGTATGGGAAAGCTTATCTCGATGTTACTACATCTCACTCCTTTATTCAGACAGAGAGGAGCCTACTTTGGCCGGACATGGATTTGCCGCATCTGCTTGTGGCGGGTCCACAGGTCAGTAAAAAACCAACGTTACTTTCAACGGCTCTGTTTGATGCATGGCAGGAATTGCAATCGGTGGTAGGTTTTACGGCATTGCAGCCTGATACCCCTCTGTGGGGCACGGCGGGGTTAATACAGCTAAGAAACTTGGACTTCGGTGCTATTTGGTCGGGCTGGGGAATCAATACCTTGGGTCAATTATATCAGAATAATATTCTTAAATCATTTCAACAATTACATCATGACTTTCAGATCCCAAATACCCTGTTCTACTCTTACCTTAGACTCAGGCATGCCCTGAGGGATCTTTGGGGGGCTCGTAGTCCGGAACTTTCCCCATTTCCTTTGTCTTCCCTATTGGTCCTTCCGCAGGTTAAGAAACCCCTTTCCTTTATTTATGTATGGGCCTCTAAGAAAATGGCTGACAAGGGACTGAATGTTAGACTCCGTTGGGAGGGAGATGTGGGACCTCTGGATGACTGGGAGTGGGATGCGGCGTGCCGTGCCCCTTCTCAGGTAGCTATTTCCACACGTCATCAATTGATCCAACTCAAAATATTGCACCGTATTTATTACACCCCTATGCAATTACATTCCATGGCTAGCGTTAATAGTAGGTTCTGTCACAGGTGTGTGTGGATGTAGAGGGTTCTTTTTTCCACATGATTTGGGAATGCCCACAGATTCAGGACTTTTGGCGGCAGGTCTTAAAGACGATAGAAACTGTAATAGAGATGCCTCTTGATTTTACGCCCAAGTTATGTCTCATGTCAGTTATCCCTGATGGGATTTTGGACAACTCGGTGTGCGCACTTCTTAGGGAACTACTGGTGATGGCTAGGAAAACAGTGGCTATGCAGTGGATGGCAGATAGAGCTCCAACGTGCTTGCAATGGATTGGGTTGGTGAATCAGAATTTACCCCATTATAAATTGGTATACATACATAGGGGTTCTCCCCAAAAGTTTGACAAAATTTGGAAATGTTGGGTGTCTGGGGATCCGGGGAATTTCCAGTGTCTGGGAGGAGAACCAGTAGAGCCAACTTAATGGGTGGTAAGATTATTTTTGTAGCTGTCCTGCGCAGATCACATCGAGTCTTGGGTTGGTGGTGGGGGGTGTGCTGGTGGGTTGGTGGGAGCGGGAGAGAGCGAGATGGGGTGGGGTGGGAGTTTGGGATAGAAAGGGAGTTTTATTGTTTTTTATTTTTTGTTTGTTTGTTTTTCTTTCTTTCTTTTTCTTTTAGAACGGGGTTGAAAAACAAAAAAGAAGTTATGGGATGGATCGGTCCACTTACTTGCACTGTTATATGTGATATGATATACTTGTATGTGTATTATGTAAGTCTTCTATGTCCAAGCTATGTGCATTTATTTGTATATGTATGGATTTGATTCATTCTATTAATAAAAACATGTTTAAAAAAAAAAAAAAAAAAAAATATAAAGAATGTAATAGAACCAGCAAACCATAAATTAGGCTTGCTGAATGAGAAAATGAGAAGTAATGCAAAGCAAAACAAAAATAATAATATACAACTCAACAATATAGAAATGGAAAAAAGATTAAGGTGGATACTGGTTCTCTTAAAACTGAGACAAAGTGAATTTATTGGTGAGAATACGGCTACAATGGCAGGCTATGGGCAAACAGAGAGAATCACTAAATTCCCTTATAATGTACATGTCTTACTGAGGACAAAGTTGAAAAGAGACTGGAAAAGGTTATGGTGAATAAAGCACCTGGACCTTATGGGTGCTTAAGGAATTATTTCAGTACTGACAAAACTGGTATACTTAATTTGCTTTCATCAGACATAGTGCCCTGTGATTGCCAGAAATGAGATGTAGTACCATTGTTCAAAAAGGGAGCAAGATCAACACCAGGAAATCTATAGTCCTGTGAGCTTGATTTCCATGATGGGTAAGATATTAGAAAGGTTACTAGCTGATAGTATTCTGTATTTTGTGATGACCAATACAATTATTAGAAGGAGTCAGCATGGATTTAGGAAGAATAGATGATGACAAACAAATTTACTTGCATTTTTAAAAGGACAAGTAGTAATTTGGACAAGAATATTGCTGTTGATGTAAAATACTTTTTGATAAAGCATTTTTTTTATAATGTGCTTCAAAAAATGTTACTGCATCAATTAAAAGAATTTGGCTTGAAGAGTGATATTTGGACATGGAATTATGTTTGTTTTCACACACTGTGCACATTGTAGTTGCTGAAAACTTCACAGTCTGTCCCTGCCCCCAAAGGAATATATTCTAATACCCATTATTTTAGGGATGTGGGATTAGAAGATTATATTGACTGTGTGGCTTCTTGTGCAGCTACTGCTAGCCTGTAACCATGGCGCAATATCTAGTACTGATAAAAACCATGAGCACCTCTAAAAAAAATTTTCTCCAGCACACGAACATTTTCTACAGCCATATAAGAGGGTGTCAGGCTCTCACAGCATCCCATTCTGTGCTTGTGAGAGGAGAGAGCAGTACCTTTGTTAAGCTAGAGAAGATAGGGGAATTGAAGTTTAGTTTAGGGAATCTTTTAGGTAGGACATTTGTTCCCTGCATCAGTGGGGCACTCTGGGGAGAAGAAAGGAGGAAGGAGGTTGACCCCAAATGATACCCCAAAATTCAGACTGACTGACTGACAAGAAACAGGCAGCTGGGGACCTATTTGCTTGCTGATCTTGTTGTTATTGTCTCTGTGCTGGGTGTGGACCCCTGAGGAAAGAAGTTGCTGATTTTGTTTTTCCGGTATAATTTGTTTGGACAGACTGTGATAAGACAACAGGGTGGACAACTTAAAATAAATAAATAAATAAATAATAATAGTAAAAAAATTAAAAAGAATAAAGAACTAAGTATATTAGGCGACAGTGACAGACAGCTGACTGGGCTTAGGCAAGGCATCATACAGCTCCATCAGTTGTGTTGTGTACTGTAGAGTAAAAAAACACAGTGTAGCTGAGTAATGTCCAGCAAACGCACAAGAGGAAGGGGGAGGGAGCATTGCAGGGACTTGAGAGTAAAGTAGTAGTTCAAAAACTGACTGCAGCAATAGTTGCTGCAGCATGTGCAATCAATGATGATGATCCCTCTACTCCAAGGGAGGATGCAGTTTGTCAAGGTCACAGCAAAACTAGTTCCAGGCAGCTCTCACAGCATGCTATTCTGCATTTGTGAGAGGAGAGAGCAGCATGTTTTTGAGCTAGAGAAGATAGGGAAATAAAGGAGAATTGAAGCTTAGTTTTAGGGAATTATTTAGGTAGGATGTAACAGGCGCTAAGGATGCCTGGCTGTCCTTAGCCATCGTTCCAGGGTCCTATCTACTTGAAGCAGCTACAGAAGGCTAGCTGGTCCGGTGAAGCTGGATGGATGGCTGGAACACTGGGAAAAACAGGCTTGAAACCGAAGCTGAAAGGCTGGAAACAAAGCTGGAACACTGGTCTCCTGCATGGGAGTTAAAGGGGACTTTTTAAACCATCCAGGAATGAAGAGACACAGGACACAGGTTGAGTCCCAAATGAATACTGGTTTATTGATGGCAAAACAGCTCTTTTATACACAGGTAACAGTGTTAACCAGGGACTGGGCACAAAGGGACACAATGGTACAATGGCTAGATAGATGGTGGAACAATAGGGACAATGGGCATGTAAACATAGCACAAGGGTGCCAGACATGAGTATATTAAGTCATACAATGGTGAACAATGGTGGTGTTTACAGTAGACACTGGGTCAGACAATGGAACACACAAGACGATGGGACAGTACAGTGGGATGGATACAATCAAGAAAAGCAGTGCAATAGAAACAGAAGACAATAGCGAATACACATAACAGGTGAAGGGATTAGTAAAGTGAAACCTTAATTAAACTCTGGACCATTGGCCTTGCAAATATCCCACAAATTAACCCCTTCAAGCCCATGTAAGATTGTGGGCCACAATTAGATATGTTGTAAGCCATGTATGATACATCTGAAAAGGCCTCTCAGTAACGGCCTATGGCCTGTTACATTTCTCCCCCTTTCAAGTCCCAAGCCAACGGCAACACTGGTGAACGGAGGCTTGGTAGTCAGAGGGGTCTTTTGTCCTTGGGGCCCAGAGTCTGTGGAGGGTTCAGATAGTCCTCGATGGAGAGGTAGAGGCAGGCGGCCGCAGCTCGGTGCAGCCTGAAGGTCTGTTCTGCCTTCTTGTCCAAGGACAGTAAAATCATGTGGGTACTCAGGGGTCCAGCTAGCCAGGTGCAGTCTGTGTTAGTCCCCAGTGGATATGGGGCTGGGGCTCTGGGCCCAAGGCATGTCTGTGGGGAAAAGTCCCACGAGGCAGAGGGAACCCAGAATAATGGGAGAACTTGAGGGATGCTGGTTCCAGAGGCCCTGCTCCCAACACCAAGGGTCAGGGACACCAAGCAGGCTGGCGGGGTGTCAGCCCTGCTCCCCAGGTTAGGGCCAACTGACCCATTGGAGAGGACGGTGATCCCACTCTCCCAGCCCGGGACAAAAGAGCCACTAGGGAGGATCTCGGTCCCACTTTCCAGGGCAAGGGGATCAAAGCCACTGGTGAGGACCTAGGTCCCACTCACCAGGGCAGGGGTATCACAGGGACTGGGGAGGACTTTGGTCCCTCTCCTCAGGGCAGGGGCAACAGAGCCACTGGAGAGGACACTATTCCCACTCTCCAGGGCAGGGGCATCACTCGGGTTGGTGAGGAGTGCACTCACACTCACCAGGCTAGGGGCAACATTGCCACTTGTGAGGACCTTGGTCCCACATACCAGGGCAGGGGCAGCAGAGTATTGGGGAGGACTTTGGTCCCCTCCCCAGGGCAGGGGAAATGGAGCCACTGGAGAGGCCACTATTCCCAATCTCCTGCCTCAGGGCAGGGGCATCACTTGAGCTGGTGAGGAGCGTAATCCCATTCACCAGGCTAAGGTTATCAGAGCACTGGGGAGGATGGCGGTCCCACTCCCCAGTGCAGGGGCAACGGAGCAACTGGAGAGGACACTATTCCCACTCTCCAGGGCAGGAGAAATGGAACCACTGGTGAGGACCTGAGTACCACTCACCGTGGCAGGGGCAACATAGAGGTCTTTGAGGAACTGGTTGTGACGGTTCTCTCTCACGCTTTGTAGCAGAGTGGCGTACCTCTGCTCAACAGTCCATTCAATGGTGACTAGCCGCCACAACTCCTTCTGTAAGTCTTGGAAAGGGCATTGACCCAGGATATAATCCCTCTTGCGTCAGATCTCACAGCATCCGCTGTACTCCTGGCAGCCAAACTTAATGTCCTGGTGCAAAGCATGCAATGCTAGGCCAAGACCCCCGTATCCCAGGACATATTGGGGGGCTGGTGTAGGATGGCAAGTGGAAGAACTCCTGGTTTACTTTGTTGCACAGAGACCAGTAAGCATCCTGTACCGCCATCTCGGTTTGGATGCAGCTATAAAGCTGGCCCTCCCATTCCGCCAGAACAAGTCCCTCTAGCAGGGGTTTCCACAAGGTCCATAATTACACATAGTTTGTTGTAAAGAACAGCACATCTTTTTTTAATTTGGTACTTGTGTATCGGATCACTCACTAATTTGTTACATTTTTTAGTATTCACTGAACGGTTCCATGTGTACAATCTCAGTTTATGTAACAACAGAAAATAATTAAATAGCTTTATTTGATTATAGTACTTTAACTATTTCCCTCATGGTTAATCCATATTCTCTCTCTACAAACACAGAGTTACAATTCCTAGCATAAATGGGCGCTTCCACATGTGGGGTCTCAGATTACTGATACTGTAATAACAGTTAGTGGAGTAATTAGTTACATTCTAGCATGCAACTAGTTCCCTCATGGTTAATCCACATTCTATCTTACTATCATAGTAGAATATGTATTTGGAAACTTTGCGTTATCTAAAGGCCCTTGGGGTTCAGCCACATTGTAGTCTTACTGGCTAAGTTCTCTGATTTAAATCTAGGAGTATTAACTTTCAGTTCAGGGGTATAATTTCAAGCCCATGTTTGGTAGCTGTAACACCTAACACGTTTTGCCACTACTCGGCTTCATCAGGGACTAGATAGAGAGAGAAATGACCCACTGGTATCACATTTTTAAACCCTTTCAAGTTACTGCACGTGTCAAATTTTGAATTTGGATAAGCCAAAGATCACAGAGGAGGATTCTTCTTCATCCATTCAATGATATTGATCCATTGGTAGATGCAGAATTATCTCATTCAGGTTTTAACTTAAACCTTTACGTTCCATGTAATAATTATATGGGACATTAAGTATAATAGAATGTGGATGAGCCACAAGGAAATTAGTCAAAATATTAGAATCAAATAAATCTATTTAACTATTTTCTTTTGAAACATAAGCTAACTGAGATTATACACGCAGAAGCGCTCAGTGTATACAAAAAAATATAACTAATTAGTGAGTGCTCTGTTACACAAGTACCATATTAAGAAAATATTTGCTGTTTTTCTCAACACACTAGACTAGATGTTCATGAAATAGCTAGGGAATCTACCTAGAGGAATAGTGATGCTATTAATGATGTAGCATGTAATGCAATGGTCATAACCCTGATCAAAAAATGATGTATGGAGGCATTGACAGAATAAGAACAGCTTATTAAAACACTGTTGTTTGAAAACAAATAATCAATAATGGACAGTGGATAAAGAGAATTTCTTGGTCTAACATGAAGTAACATAATTAATGTCTAACTGATATCAAGTACATTAGTACATTAATTCGTAGGTGTAATTGAGTAGCTGAATTGAAGTGTATCTACAAAGGTGTATCTATTGACATTTTCATACAACCCACACCTTGCTGGTCTTTAAATTAAAATTAATAAAGTTATATTTTTATGTATCTATGTCCCATCTGATACCAAACTATTCTCTTTACAGTGTTGTCAATCAATACAAGGTACATTTTGTTCCTAAATTCTGTGATCGCCACGTGTTTCCTTGCTATCCCTCATTTATTGGTATTTGAACAGATGAAGGTTATCTTTTCATCCCTTTTTTCCCCCTTTTTTCTTTTTCCATTGTTTCTTTTTTTTTTTGATAATTTTGTTTCTTATTTTTTATTTATGTTCGCTATAACTATGATGCCAACTGTACCATTTATATGCAATTAGCATAATGGGTTAACTAGTTAGGCTGATGCCATGTAGAGGCTTGGTGTAAGCATGTGTCTTGTCCATAAGTGGTTACTTCTTGCTCAGTGATAGGGTATATAAGGCTGTGTTTTTATTGATTTTATTTTCCAGGAAAGTAAACAAACTGAAACAATGTTATGTAATAAATATTTTGTATTTTTTTTAAGTGCCGTTGGTGCAATCCCTTTCAATGTGAATATGACTGTTTCCTCATCTGCACCCAGGCTTTAATCCTGTTACGTAATTGTGCCCATCTACATCTCTCTCTCTCGTTCTCTCTCTGTGTCTCTCTCTTTCTCTCTCACTCTCTCTCTCTCTCTGTATATATATATATGTACAGTACTGTGCAAAAGTTTTAGGCAAGTGTGAAAAAATGCTGTAAAATAAGAATGCTTTCAAAACAAACATGTTAAGAGTTTATATTTATCAGTTAACAAAGGGCACACAGGGCAAACCTTTTGCCCTGAGGAAGATCTGTTTAGGACTGAAAACGTCCGACATGGAAAACTGGCACTCATATACCCCAACATGAACAAATAATATTATAATCTGGGTGCTGTTAAACTTGCATGGATATAAACAGTGAAGAAAACATGCACTCACGAAATCTCAGTGAAAAAATATATTATTAAAATCACATAATATGAATAAAAATAGCATCAACCATAGCAGCAACGTTTTGGTCCGCTCCAATACATTACATTTGTCCCTGTTCACTGCCTCTCTCCTCCTCACTGTGAACATGAGACAGAGAACTTGGCTCCCAACTTTTCAAATGGCCAAAGAAGGGGGCACTTTTGTTTTATAGGGTGGTGCTGGGGGCAGGACTGGTGGGTAGAGCATTTTTTACTTTATTTCATAACCTATTGACCCCTCTGTATAACCGAATAAAGATCAAAACAAGATCAAAGTATTTTAAACAACATGAATATGAGTTTTATTGCTGTGGAGAAATGTGAAACACTTACACACATAGTGGACATACCGATCTCATAAAAAAAGGAATATCATGGTAAAAAAGAGGGACATAGGGATTTGTGTCATAGAGGAATTGCTCCATCTAAAAATGGACACTTGGAAGGTATGAACAAATATTCATATCCAGTCAAAAATTCACTGAGTACAAATTGTCACAGGCTAACCTATAAAAAAAGTATTTTAAATTATTTGTATTATCAAATTATTGATTGATTATACATATAAATATGGTATCAAAAGAAAGCTTTATTTATCCTTTGAAATACAGTAATTAATTTTTGAGGGTATACTAAATGAATTAGTGAAAATATGGTTGCATAAAGACACACTAAAAAGGCCAAAATTGCTCTTGTCGTCCTCTAGTGTAAAAAAGGGTTAATATAATGACTGACTGAGGTAGTAGTCCTTCATACAGCAGCATATATACATTTGCATTTTATCTATTTTGTTACATATCATGTTTCATTTAGAATCTGATATCTTTTAAATATATGTATCTAAGTCTGAAAGCAAAGGTACTGTTGTCCTTTCAATGAATGAATCTAATCCAAAAAAATTGTAATCCATATATTATGGCAAATATTACTATTATAATTATTATTGTAAATTATAAGTTATTGGCACCAAAATAACTGGTATTTCAATACCAGTATTTATTTCATAATAACAAACCATAGTATTCTACATATCCTGTGGTATTTCAAAGATCTCTTTGATTGCAGAGCTGATCTGGCATGCTGCATCCTGAATTCATTATGCTTCGTTCAGAACAGAGTTGTAGAATTCAGGTGCGCTTATAGGGAATAATCGCCCATAGAAACTGTACTATAGTGATTAGTGGTTCGATAGCTTGCATTTTTTGTTTGTATAATGCAGAGGTAAAGGGGGGGATGTATCAAAATGATTTAAGGCAAATACAATAATGGGTTCAGTGTTCTCTTTTCTCTAGATTAGTAGTTCTCTGTCTTTTTTGTTCAGGGCACCCCGTACACTCAATCTATTTTCCATGGCACCACCAAACATTTTATATGTGTCACCGTGTTTCACTGCTCACGCATGTCTTTCCCTTTGGTCCCTTTCTTCAGCCTTTCTGTGCACAGGCGTGTCCACTTCACTTGCGTGCGGCTGCTTTCTCTTTACCAGCAGCTCTTGTGGTGGGCTAGCCTCCATTCTTCTCGGCCTCCTATTGGCTGCCCAAGAGCCTGTCATTTGTCTTGGTTTTGTCGTGCCCCTGCCGGTGAGCCACGCCATTGGCTTTCTTCCCTTTCAGGAAATCTCTACTGTGCATAACTGCATCAGACAAACATAAATCTGGCCTTTTATTTTATTGTATGGTGATATGATAAGGTTTTGATTTGTACTATAATTATTTAAGTTTTATATATTCAGGTACCATCCCTTTTTACTCCTCACAGTGGAGATTTAAAGGCCTATGGATTTATATAAGAATGACAGGAATGTTCCAAGATATATCTTTCATATACAATGTTGTGGGTGATTGGTTGTATATTTTAATCGCAATATCAATTGGTATTTTTTTTTATAAACCCCTTGTGTAGTGCTACATATGCTATATTACATCCACCTCTGTCCATCACAAGCTGACTAAGAAAACCCAAGTAATTTTCTAACCCACGTAATACAACACTGGTCAATTAACAGATTTTAATCAAATATAATCAAATCAAGTAACTTTTCAAAGTAAAAGAGTATGGGTTGATTGATGAATTGCAATGGGATGTAATTAAGTAATGTAGGTACTTCACATGGGTAGTGTAAGCACTTAATTGATGAAACAAACATTTTGAATGAAATGTAATGTTGTGGCATATGATCACATGTAATGATCCTGTTGGGTATCTTACTATCATAGTAGAATATGTATTTGGAAACTTTGCGTTATCTAAAGGCCCTTGGGGTTCAGCCACATTGTAGTCTTACTGGCTAAGTTCTCTGATTTAAATCTAGGAGTATTAACTTTCAGTTCAGGGGTATAATTTCAAGCCCATGTTTGGTAGCTGTAACACCTAACACGTTTTGCCACTACTCGGCTTCATCAGGGACTAGATAGAGAGAGAAATGACCCACTGGTATCACATTTTTAAACCCTTTCAAGTTACTGCACGTGTCAAATTTTGAATTTGGATAAGCCAAAGATCACAGAGGAGGATTCTTCTTCATCCATTCAATGATATTGATCCATTGGTAGATGCAGAATTATCTCATTCAGGTTTTAACTTAAACCTTTACGTTCCATGTAATAATTATATGGGACATTAAGTATAATAGAATGTGGATGAGCCACAAGGAAATTAGTCAAAATACTAGAATCAAATAAATCTATTTAACTATTTTCTTTTGAAACATAAGCTAACTGAGATTATACACGCAGAAGCGCTCAGTGTATACAAAAAAATATAACTAATTAGTGAGTGCTCTGTTACACAAGTACCATATTAGGAAAATATTTGCTGTTTTTCTCAACACACTAGACTAGATGTTCATGAAATAGCTAGGGAATCTACCTAGAGGAATAGTGATGCTATTAATGATGTAGCATGTAATGCAATGGTCATAACCCTGATCAAAAAATGATGTATGGAGGCATTGACAGAATAAGAACAGCTTATTAAAACACTGTTGTTTGAAAACAAATAATCAATAATGGACAGTGGATAAAGAGAATTTCTTGGTCTAACATGAAGTAACATAATTAATGTCTAACTGATATCAAGTACATTAGTACATTAATTCGTAGGTGTAATTGAGTAGCTGAATTGAAGTGTATCTACAAAGGTGTATCTATTGACATTTTCATACAACCCACACCTTGCTGGTCTTTAAATTAAAATTAATAAAGTTATATTTTTATGTATCTATGTCCCATCTGATACCAAACTATTCTCTTTACAGTGTTGTCAATCAATACAAGGTACATTTTGTTCCTAAATTCTGTGATCGCCATGTGTTTCCTTGCTATCCCTTATTTATTGGTATTTGAACAGATGAAGGTTATCTTTTCATCCCTTTTTTTCCCCCTTTTTTCTTTTTCCATTGTTTCTTTTTTTTTTTTGATAATTTTGTTTCTTATTTTTTATTTATGTTCGCTATAACTATGATGCCAACTGTACCATTTATATGCAATTAGCATAATGGGTTAACTAGTTAGGCTGATGCCATGTAGAGGCTTGGTGTAAGCATGTGTCTTGTCCATAAGTGGTTACTTCTTGCTCAGTGATAGGGTATATAAGGCTGTGTTTTTATTGATTTTATTTTCCAGGAAAGTAAACAAACTGAAACAATGTTATGTAATAAATATTTTGTATTTTTTTTAAGTGCCGTTGGTGCAATCCCTTTCAATGTGAATATCACTTTTTTCTCATCTGCACCCAGGCTTTAAACCTGTTACGTAATTGTGCCCATGTACATCTCTCTCTCTCGTTCTCTCTCTGTGTCTCTCTCTTTCTCTCTCACTCTCTCTCTCTCTCTGTATATATATGTACAGTACTGTGCAAAAGTTTTAGGCAGGTGTGAAAAAATGCTGTAAAATAAGAATGCTTTCAAAACAAACATGTTAAGAGTTTATATTTATCAGTTAACAAAGGGCACACAGGGCAAACCTTTTGCCCTGAGGAAGATCTGTTTAGGACTGAAAACGTCCGACATGGAAAACTGGCACTCATATACCCCAACATGAACAAATAATATTATAATCCGGGTGCTGTTAAACTTGCATGGATATAAACAGTGAAGAAAACATGCACTCACGAAATCTCAGTGAAAAAATATATTATTAAAATCACATAATATGAATAAAAATAGCATCAACCATAGCAGCAACGTTTTGGTCCGTTCCAATACATTACATTTGTCCCTGTTCACTGCCTCTCTCCTCCTCACTGTGAACATGAGACAGAGAACTTGGCTCCCAACTTTTCAAATGGCCAAAGAAGGGGGCACTTTTGTTTTATAGGGTGATGTTGGGGGCAGGACTGGTGGGTAGAGCATTTTTTACTTTATTTCATAACCTATTGACCCCTCTGTATAAACGAATAAGGATCAAAACAAGATCAAAGTATTTTAAACAACATGAATATGAGTTTTATTGCTGTGGAGAAATGTGAAACACTTACACACATAGTGGACATACCGATCTCATAAAAAAAGGAATATCATGGTAAAAAAGAGGGACATAGGGATTTGTGTCATAGAGGAATTGCTCCATCTAAAAATGGACACTTGGAAGGTATGAACAAATATTCATATCCAGTCAAAAATTCACTGAGTACAAATTGTCACAGGCTAACCTATAAAAAAAGTATTTTAAATTATTTGTATTATCAAATTATTGATTGATTATACATATAAATATGGTATCAAAAGAAAGCTTTATTTATCCTTTGAAATACAGTAATTAATTTTTGAGGGTATACTAAATGAATTAGTGAAAATATGGTTGCATAAAGACACACTAAAAAGGCCAAAATTGCTCTTGTCGTCCTCTAGTGTAAAAAAGGGTTAATATAATGACTGACTGAGGTAGTAGTCCTTCATACAGCAGCATATATACATTTGCATTTTATCTATTTTGTTACATATCATGTTTCATTTAGAATCTGATATCTTTTAAATATATGTATCTAAGTCTGAAAGCAAAGGTACTGTTGTCCTTTCAATGAATGAATCTAATCCAAAAAAATTGTAATCCATATATTATGGCAAATATTACTATTATAATTATTATTGTAAATTATAAGTTATTGGCACCAAAATAACTGGTATTTCAATACCAGTATTTATTTTCACTCATTCAAACTATCATCAATAAAGGAAAAAAATATTAGCATTTGTTGGAATAACATGTTTTCATGTGCTTGAGATATGATAGATATTATAGTTTTCATTCATAAATATTTGTGTACATGTATATATTGTAGGATTCTGATATGCATTATTTAAATAAATGTCATAAATAAGGGTATATGCACAAGCTAACAATCTTTGTATTTCTCTCTCTCTCTCTCTATATATATATATGCGCATATGTACAGTACTGTGCAAAACTTTTAGGCTAATGTGAAAAAAATACTATAAAATAAGAATTCTTTCAAAACAAACATGTTAAGAGTTTATATTTATCAATTACCCCTTAAGGACCGGCAAATCTGAGGTGGATTTCACTTAAGGACCGGAGCAATTTTGACTTTTTTGACTATGTCTTTGTTCAACCATATTTTCTCTTTAATTCCTTGAATACACGAATGATATACTTTTTTTTTAAGCACAAGTAGGGCTTTCTTTTGATACCATAATTATATGAATACCTCATCGTTTAATTTTGATAAAAATAGAAAAAAAGAGGAAAAAATAAAAAAAAACAACAACATTTTGTTTACATTTTCCTGTACACTGTTAGTTCATTACAAAAAAAAAAACCCTAAATATAATCATTTGTTTCTCCTGAATATGAGAATACCCCATATGCCTAATATTTCAACCCCCTTCTCACATTTACAAGCTAAATATTACAAGATGGACACCATTATTTCCAACCTGTAATTTTTCAACAATTAGTATGTGAGCATCATAGCTTAGTTAACGTGCCAGAATCCAAAAATGTCCCACAAAGGTATATGTTTCTGAAAACTAGACAACATAAGGTAAATAATCTACTAAAATATTTCAGCGCCAAAACTATTAAATAAATGATCAAAGACACAGATGAATCAGAATGAGTACCAAGAGAAACGGAAAATGTATGTAAAAAAAACTTGTATTGTCAAATCAAATACCGGCCTACACTGTAGTGCAACCGTTAATTAGTGACTAACAGTATCGTACCAAACAGAGTAAAATTAGAAGTCAAAAACCCTAACTATCTTAGACACACATAGATGGTATATAAATAGCTGATGTCTAACCTCTTACTAGATATTAATTTCTTAATCCACCCTACACATCCAGAAAATGCTCACCCGTGGGCGCTCCAAACAACACCACTCCGCTCTGATGGAAGGGAAAACACCCTACAGGTGTGTTGCTCGGAACTACCACCTCTGTGCGCATGCGCCGGAAAGAAAAACGAGACACAGTATATTCATACAACAGAGAATAAAGAACACATGTAATTCATCCAAAAAATATTGCTTTATCAAAAATTCACAAAATATATTGGCCAATATATAAAATACACATATACACTCCTCAAAGAGTCCGCGTTGGTGTACACATATACAAAAACTCTTCTGTATGTCAATTATTAGCAACTTGCATATATGATTCTCTCCTCTTCAACAAACCAGCGGTTTTTTATTCTGTGGTATATAGTTCCTGATATCTTCAGCAACTTAAATACTCTCCACCTTTACTTCTTCACTATAAATGTTTATATCCACAACGCTTTAAGGAAGAATATCAATACTATGCCAAGACTTACTGACAGATGGAAACATTTAGTATGTCGTTGCAACAATGTTGATGGACTAAAATTATATCCACAACACTATCAAAGTCTCAGCACTGTTGACACGTGGAAACAATGTATATATGTCGCTGCGCTGTATATTTCGATAACAACACAGCGTAAATACACGATCATATACTTCCCACAGAACAACTCTTACAGTTCCTTAAAGGGATGACTTACCATCGCCGTCTTCACTTGGACTTACTAGCAATAGGTGACATACACTAGCAATTGTTGTGAGTGTGAATAAGGATATTCTTATAGTTTATCTTCCAAATGTTATTTCAGGTGGTAACTCAGCCACTTCTTAATTTGTAACAATTCGATGGTTGTATACTTAGATGGTAACACCCTTCAATCACATATGCATTCTCCAAGATCTTCTTTACTCCGTTTCTTACTATTACAAAAAGCGGACTAATAGAGGACAGCATACATATTTCCAATGGCCCAATATCACAAAAACATATAAAATATAATCATAAAATCAACGCGTTTCAGAAGATCAGCCTTCCTTTCTCAAGAAGCATAATAGAATATTAAAAACACAGGAAGCCCAGCGTCTTTTATTGTGCACTTCCCGCCCTTAAATTAAAGGCATATTTAAACTATTTAACCCTATATAGGCAACTGTTACTAATCATATAAAAAACTACCTATACATATCCTAAATAAAACCAAAAAGTTCCAATTCAGCATTAAGCCCCTTAGGCTGTAATGTATCCATATTAAATATCCATTTGGATTCTATGCGAGACATAGCCATTATATGATTACCTCCTCTCCAATTCCTTTGTACCTGTTCTACCGCAAAAAAGTTTAAATGTTTAGGATCTGAGTTATGTTTTTCTTTAAAATGATAAGAAACACTATGTTTTTCAAAACCTTTTTCAATATTTCTGATATGCTCAGCTATTCTTATACTTAAATTTCTCTTTGTACGTCCTACATATTGCTTAGAACAACTACATTGTAATACATATATGACATCCTTCGATTTACAGTTCAATACCGATTTTATCCTAAATTCCTCTTTTGTACTATAAGATTGAAAACTAATAACTTTTTTATTGTTGTTTGTTTTTCTACAACTTATACATGCTCCACAGCTATAAAAACCATTGATTCCTATAGATAACCAACTTTTGGAATCTCTATGTTTGTTATCTTTTACAGTTGGTGCTAATATGCCTCCCAAATTCTGAGCTTTTTTATATATTATTCTTGGTTTATTAGGTAGTATTGTTTCTAACCATTTATCTTCTTTCAAATGATGCCAGTGTCGCTGTATAATTTTATAAAAATACTTATGATCTGTATTATATCCAGTTGTCAAAGACAACTGATATACAATATCAGTCTCATAAGGTAAATAATCAGGAAAAGTTTGGAGTTTTTTATGCAGCTATTTTTCCAGAAATATGTTCCAAAATTGTGGTAATATTTATTTTTTTTTCAGTTTTCACACTTTCAATATCACTGTTGATATCAAGTGAAGGATAGGTGAATATTTTTACAAATGAATTGTTTAGTGTTAAGCTCCTTCTGAGTATGGCAATACCCCATATGCATAGGTTTCTCAAGGTTTGTGGGAGTTACGGGGCCCAAACTCGAACATGCGCTTTTCCAGTTTCACACTTTGAATTTTCACAGCTTGCGTCACTGGTGCCATGTCTCATTTGGGGCTGTGTATCAGTGCTCTACTTTAACATTTCCCCCCAAAAGTATATATTTTTTGAAAGTAGACACCCCAGGCTTTCATTTTATGTATGTTTTCACATTCTTTACACAGCCATTTTACCACTAATCCTTCGTAAAACTTGATGTAAGTAAAAAATTCAGGGTTTTTCACACTTAGGTTTGAATGTTGATGTGATTTTCAAGCACAGGATAGGTGAAGATTTTTAAAAGTGTGTTGTTTAGTGTTCAGCTCCTTCTTCTAAGTATGACAATACCCCATATGCATAGGTTTCACAAGGTTTGGGGGAGCTACGGGGCCCAAATTGGAACATGCGCTTTTCCCGTTTCACACTTTGAATTTTCACAGCTTGCGTCACTGGAGCCATGTCTCATTTGGGGCTGTGTATCAGTGCTCCACTTTAAAATTTCCCCCCAAAAGTATATATTTTTTTAAAGTAGACACCCCAGGCTTTAATTTTATGTATGTTTTCACATTCTTTACACAGCCATTTTACCACGAATTCTTCGTAAAACGTGATGTAAGTAAAAAATTCACACTTAGGTTTCAATATTGATGTGATTTTCAAGCACAGGATAGGTGAAAAATTTTTAAGAATGCATTGTTTCGTGTTCAGCTCCTTCTTCTGAGTATGGCAATACCCCATATGCATAGGTTTCACAAGGTGTGGGGGAGCCACAGGGCCCTAATTAGAACATGTGCTTTTCCAGTTTCCCACTTTGAATTTTCACAGTTTGCGTCACTGGTGCCATGTCTCATTTGGGGCTGTGTATCAGTGTTCCACTTTAAAATTTCCCTCCAAAAGTATATATTTAAGGAAAGTAGATATTCCAGGCTTTCATTTTATGCATGTTTTCAAATTTTTTACACAGCCATTTTACCACGAATTCTTCGTAAAACTTGATGTAAGTAAAAAATTCAGAGTTTTTCACACTTAGGTTTCAATGTTGATGGGATTTTCAAGCACAGGATAGGAGAAGATTTTTTAAAATGCATTGATTAGTGTTCAGTTGCTTCTTCTGAGTACAGCAATACCCCATATGCATAGGTTTCTCAAGGTTTGGGGGAGCTACGGGGCCCAAATTGGAACATGTGCTTTTCCAGTTTCACACAGCTTGTGTCATTGGTGCAATGTCTCATTTGGGGCTGTGTATCAGTGCTCCACTTTAAAACTTCCCCCTCAAAGTATATATTTTTGGAAAGTAGACACCCCATTGCAGTACCACATCAAGCCCCCACCATTCAGGTGCATCTAGAAAAAGAAATAGGTCAGTTATGTTTCTCCTCCTGCACCTCATCTAAAATCATGCCTGTATTGAATATTATTATTTCAGTTGAGAGCAGGAATTAGTATGTGCAATTGCACAGCATATGGAACAAACATTCTGACTGAGGGTAAGGACTAGTAAGAATTACAATTGTCATATCTGCTTTCATATAAAGCAATAAGCATAATTATAACCACCACCTTGACATTTTTTTAGCAATGTAAACCATCCCACAAGAAATCAGGTGCTGTTGTCTAGCGAATGGCTAAAATTTTTGCCTCAAACCAAAATCAACGAATAATGGCGCTTCCCGTTTGGTGTATAATTTCCTGTGAAAATTTTTCCTCTTTTTTTTCCTATAGCTCATCAATGGAGACATTGAAATTACACACAATATATTCAAATGTTATTTTATTTCCCAAAGGCATAGTATAAAAGGGGTATGAGAATGCCTGCATTGGTGCAGTTTTGGGAAAGAATCAGTTGAACAAGGAATGTTTTTTTAAGGGAGGTTGTTGACTGGGATTGGGGGGACATTTAAAAAAATGAAAAATAAAATAAAATAAGAAATTGGTACATAACGTGACAGTGACAGGGATCCCCTTATGTAATCTGTGACTGTGATAGACTGATACTTGATGGGATAGAGTATTTTTAGTGTAAGATTTGTAGGACTTAGACTTGTGTTAGGCCCAAGCCCCGAGGAAACATTGATTTCTAGGTTTTAGACTTTATCACTTCCACTGTGGTTTCTCTGCCCTTCTCTTTCATGATTGAGAGTTTCTCCTTTAAGAGCTGCTACTTTCTGGCTTCCCACGTTTCATCCTTGAGCTACACTGCATTCCAGCATTCCTGATCTCTGTTGTGTAATGACAGTTGGCTTGATACCGACTAACAGCTTCAGGTGGCTCTCCGACTGGGCCTGGCAGTACTAGAACGGCCAGTCGGATAGATCCCAGACACTCTACTACAACACCACCGACTACCACCTAACCTCCAGTCGGATGCCGATGAGTCGATAACCTTCGACGTCGACTACTGTCTAAAGTCAGGAGTTGAGCACTTCCAGTCGAATACCCTGTAGTCCATAAAGTTTGTAGTGCTTCTTCTCAGTCATTCAACTTTCCTTAATCCAAACCCCTGTTGGTGATCTCGAGAGCTAATTTCAACATCAGCAGACCAGAGACTTCACAACTCATCTGTATTTTGGGCTCTGCATATAGAGTCCAAAGTCTTCCTAGCCCTGGTTACACACTTATTACTAACTAGTGTAAAAGCCCATTTACACAGGCCAAAGTGCGTAACAGCAGGTGTACTACCGCAGAAGTACATCTGCCAGCATTTTGTGCTTTTGGGCAGTCTCTACTGCACATGACTGAATCGGACAAACATACATCTGGGCTTTTTATATTATTATATGATGTTATGATCATGATATGTGACTGAGGTATAAGCTGTAAAGAAAAAGACCCAGTGACTGGAATGGGGATTTCAAATCCTTGAATTCTAGAGAGGTCTCCAATGCCCTTGCATACCTCCCAAGTGTCCCTCTTTGAATCCCTCTTTCCTCCACAGACGTCCCTCTTTTTAGGAGATCAGATTGTATTATGAATATGTGTATCACATTGATCCACAGCAATAAAGCTCACATTAATATTTGTTTAAATGTCAGGATATGTGTCTATAAATTAGCCTGTTTAAATAAGATACTTTGGTCTTTCTCTAAATCAGTTATTTTATCACACACACATAGGTATCAGTAGGTTATGAAATAAGCTAAAGTCTCAGTAGTTCTCCCAACCCCACAGAAACACACCCTAATACAAAAGTGTTCCTCTTTGGTCACTTGAAATATTGGGAGGTGGCACTGCATTCAAGAGGTTAAAAAGCTCTATTTTAACATTTACATACTATCAGGTGTGCAGTTTGGGTTGGCAATATGGGGGTCTGCCATCTTATATGATGAAGGACCAACAAACTACACTGCATTGTTGTAGTGTGTGTCTTCACTGCTGTTTAACCTTTACACTACCAGAGTGGTGAGCAACGATTTGGGCCTTATTTTCAAATTAAAAGTGGAGCAAATCAACTGCACCATAGGAAACCAATAAAAATATCCACATTCTATTGGATTTAAATAAGATTTTAACCCCTTGAATGCTAGAGGTGTTACCAACGCCTTCTTTCTTGCATTCAAGCTGTTAAAAGCCACATTGAAATCAGAATGTTTATCACTTGCCAGTAACACGGTTGGTTTGCCACAGAACTACTGCACTTATTTTTTTGAAAAGGCAGCCCTTTCAGTTGCTTTGAGCAATTTACATGAAAAAATGACTCATCTGACACAAATACACATTTCATAATAACAAACCATAGTATTCTACATATCCTGTGGTATTTCAAAGATCTCTTTGATTGCAGAGCTGATCTGGCATGCTGCATCCTGAATTCATTATGCTTCGTTCAGAACAGAGTTGTAGAATTCAGGTGCGCTTATAGGGAATAATCGCCCATAGAAACTGTACTATAGTGATTAGTGGTTCGATAGCTTGCATTTTTTGTTTGTATAATGCAGAGGTAAAGGGGGGGATGTATCAAAATGATTTAAGGCAAATACAATAATGGGTTTAGTGTTCTCTTTTCTCTAGATTTGTAGTTCTCTGTCTTTTTTGTTCAGGGCACCCCGTACACTCAATCTATTTTCCATGGCACCACCAAACATTTTATATGTGTCACCGTGTTTCACTGCTCACGCATGTCTTTCCCTTTGGTCCCTTTCTTCAGCCTCTCTGTGCTCAGGCGTGTCCACTTCACTTGCGTGCGGCTGCTTTCTCTTTACCAGCAGCTCTTGTGGTGGGCGAGCCTCCATTCTTCTCGGCCTCCTATTGTCTGCCCAAGAGCCTGTCATTTGTCTTGGTTTTGTCGTGCCCCTGCCGGTGAGCCACGACATTGGCTTTCTTCCCTTTCGGGCAATCTCTACTGTGCATAACTGCATCAGACAAACATAAATCTGGCCTTTTATTTTATTGTATGGTGATATGATAAGGTTTTGATTTGTACTATAATTATTTAAGTTTTATATATTCAGGTACCATCCCTTTTTACTCCTCACAGTGGAGATTTAAAGGCCTATGGATTTATATAAGAATGACAGGAATGTTCCAAGATATATCTTTCATATACAATGTTGTGGGTGATTGGTTGTATATTTTAATCGCAATATCAATTGGTATTTTTTTTTATAAACCCCTTGTGTAGTGCTACATATGCTATATTACATCCACCTCTGTCCATCACAAGCTGACTAAGAAAACCCAAGTAATTTTCTAACCCACGTAATACAACACTGGTCAATTAACAGATTTTAATCAAATATAATCAAATCAAGTAACTTTTCAAAGTAAAAGAGTATGGGTTGATTGATGAATTGCAATGGGATGTAATTAAGTAATGTAGGTACTTCACATGGGTAGTGTAAGCACTTAATTGATGAAACAAACATTATGAATGAAATGTAATGTTGTGGCATATGATCACATGTAATGATCCTGTTGGCTACGTAAGATCTAAATAATGGTCACATCAAACAAAGCATTCCTAAGGGTTACAGTTAATCCTGATGAAGGGATGATTCAGGTTCCAAAATGCTTTGATTATATAGTTTATTTACATACATAAGAGTTTTTATTATTTTTTACTTTTCATAATATACACTTTTTATTGTTTATTTTTATAATAAAACAGTTAATTAGTATATTTAGATTATCAGTCATTTAAGCTGTCTACAGCCTTCCTGGTATCAGTGATTAGTTGTAGAGATTTGGAGGACCAGTGCAGTGGATTACACTGGAGGATCAGAGCAAGTCACCTGAATAGAGACACCAGGGGGTTTATGCGCTAAGGCATGATAAACAAGTGATAAAGCAGAGATTACTTGTGCAGTGATATCACTTCTCAAAGTCCTGTGTTATTCTTTGAAGCCTATGCACTAAGATTTCTCCAGCTTTGGAAATCTTAGTGCATAGGCTCTATAGAATATAGAATATATGAACTGGGGAAGTGATATCGCTGTAGAAGTCTTCTCCACTTTATCACTTCTTTATCACACCTTACTGAATCTACCCCAGATATTCAAGGTATTGATGAAAAAATATTTCCAGTAAGGGCATATCGATGTTGGCAAAGGATGGATGTAATATATATGCCCAATCGACAATAATCTAAGAACAATAATGGAGGGAGAGAGATCTCTATATAATCCTCACTTTATCTTAACCTGGTGGTTTCAGTTCACGTGCAATAAATTCACATACTTGTGGTTTCATCCAAAGAAGTCTTACAAATGAGCTGGTCCCTGTCTCCTATTTGGAGTCCTGGGCACAATAGCGCTAATATTATCTTGTATGTTTAATATATACATATATATGATCTTATGTGAGTCTATGTTGGATATCCATCTAATACTCTACACATATATAATGGTGCAATATTTCTCTTTGTTTTGTATTTTGTTCCACATGCACTGCCTGAGGCTTCCCCGGGTGTTGACATTGGCACAGATATTAAGTGGAAGTGAAGTTCCATAGAATATCACTGGTTGAAGATATGTATATTGACATTCCCAGTAATACAGATCTATGTGTAATTCTGATTTTCTTCTGATTGGGCTATTTGGATAATATAGACAGTTTTGACTTTACAAGGTAAAGATCATGTGGTGAACCATTGTGAGACTCTGGGAACTTTTTGGCAAGATAACACTATTGATTCTTGACTCTATCATTAATATTTATTGTTTCATCATCTAATATTATAATTGTTCACAACGCCTAGAATTAGGTGAGCGCTAGTCTTTTTCATATTATTGTATAGTCTCTACCTCTAGAAAGCATTCTTCTCTACTGCTCACTGACACCTTCCCCACCTTCACCAGGAAAAAGTGGAGACCAGAGGGGTGATGAATGCGATCTTCTTATACAAGCTCAGCTGCCATTCTGCATCAGTAGTGCCAAAGTATGGAGTACAAGTTTATCCCTTTGGGTGCCAAAGGGGTACGCAATGCATTGTGAAGTGTACCCCTCTGGCACTCAAAGGGTTAATGACTCTTATTTTATGTGTTTTAATATAATTATATGAAATATGTAGTTTCTTTATACTAGTTTTATTATTGTATTTTTGTGTAATTTTGTTTATACTTATTATGTGTATTTTATATACTTTATCCAGTGTACCATTTGGATCTCCATTGTTATATGACTATTAATGTGCATTTTAACCCATTCTGGTGTCCCATTAAGAGAGCTTACTGTTACTTTTTCAGTAAGTTGTATTAGCCATTTTGTTCTATGAGATACTGGTTAATTCTTAGTGCATATGGTGATGTGTTTCTATATCAACACTGTGAACTGCTCACCGCACATTGCCAGACACATATCGTCATAGTATCAGCCCTTAGTGCATCTCCCCCAGGAGAGGATTAGCCTCTTAAAACAAACAAACTGTACCAAGTAAAGTTTAGTAGCAGTCATTCAATGTAAAACATATTAATATTATTAGCCTCCCCAAACACAAAATTCCCCCTAAGTCTATGAAAACAGGTACAGATTTCATCAACCCTTTAAGAATCAGAGGTTATGCAATGCACTGAACATCCCTCTGGTATTTAATGGTTTCTAATGTAGGATTTTCATTTTAATATTTTTTTAACAGTAACTTCTGCAATAAAACTGAAAAAAAAATTCACATATAGTTTAAGCCTTTGAGTGCCAGAGAGTTGCTCAATGCATTGCTTTTCAAAGCACTAAGCACCTGCATTGAGCACCTCTCTGACAACTGTTTAATGACCAGAGGGGTGGCACCTTGCACATAAGGTATTGCCCATCCTTCTGATCCTTAAGGCTTACATTTATAAGAACCAAGAACATATATAAAATAAGACAGTTCATTGTTTCAGTTTAACCGCTTTGAGACCAGAAGGGTGAGCAAGGCATTGCTAACCACTGCACTGGTTCTCAAGGGGTTAAGAAAAACAGTCTGGGGCTAGGTCTTGTTAAGATAATAAAATCATTTATGGTTTAAGCAAATACAATTGTGCATGAGCTGCAGCATTCCTTCTATTGCTGATTATAGTTGTCCTTATGGAATATATTGATGTGCACTGTTTTCATGTATTTCATATTAGCTTAGAAATGTTCTTTTTCTACCATTTTTGATGTGCTCTAATACACTTCAGGAATGTAGGCAGAAGAAAATGACAAGGTTTGCAGAGGGTTGCTACATACACTGTAAAGTAAAGCACAGAAAGATAACCTATAAAATATTAAATGGCTGCAATTTCTACTCAGTAGTGGCAACTGTTCTTTTCAACTGGGTTGACTTTGAAATAACATTAAGAGAGGATAATTGTCCTGGAAGAAAATACATGTATTAAACTGAGTCATACCTTCATAAATAGTTTACAGTGCATCAAGGGCAAATGTAAAGTAGAATTCAATAGACTAAAGAGCAGTTCAGAAGCAAGCCAGCTGTATCATGGAGGACAAATTATAATTCCCCAAATTCCCATTGACTGGGGATTTGTAATCCCGTGAATGTTAGACCAATGCATCTGAGACTTCTTTAGCATTCATGGAGTTAAAAGCCCCAATTAAATCAATGTTCTACTATGAACAAAGCAGAAGTATATCAGAAAATTGTTCAATATTGTACATACTTCTACAAATGTACAGTATAATCACAGCTGAAAAGAATAATAGATCATAAGAATATAACACGGAATAATACAAGGCTGGACTATTCAATACATTCTAAAGCACACAGGGTTTTATTCATCCATTGTGCAAACTTTCCTCTCTTCACTCTGCTCTACTACTAAAAAATATTCTCTTGTCCAAAGATATAATACTTCACTAACTTCATCTCTGAATCAGCATGCTCCTCTCCACCATTGACACTCCCAGCTCAAGAGTCCTAGACCCTGGCTAAATTCATCATCCTGTATTCTACACATCTGTTGTTGAGCTGCAGAACATCTCTGGTAAAATTCTGATTATGTTGCTGATTTCCACCATTATAATTTCATCCTATCTTGTTTTAAAACAGGTCTCATACAGGTTAAACAACAATACTTTTCTAACCTAATCATCACCACTCACAAATCTAATACATTTTGCCTCTTTAAAATCTTTGATTTTCTCCTTAAACCCCTAGCCTTAAACTGCTCCTCCTTCTCCAATACTCCACATTTCTTTGCTGACCTTTACCAAACCATAACCTCCACATCCTCTCCTCCAGTACCACTCAATCCTAGCTCACCTTGAGCCACCCTCAGCTCATTCACCCCAGTTGCAGAGGAAGAAGTATCACTGTTACTATTCTCCTCTCTGCCCGCTACATGCCCCCTGGATTGTATGCCCTCTCGCCTTATCAAGGCACTTGTAGCTACTCTTGTTCCCATCTTTACTGCTATCTTTAACTCCTCTCTTTCTACTGAAACCTTTACTTCCATTCAAACATGCAACAGTCAAACCTATACTCAAAAATCTCTCCCTCAACTTTACCTGTCTTTTACATTATGGTCCAGTTTCTCTAATTACTTTTGCATCTAAGGTCCTGGAACTCCTTGTATTCTGATGCTTAATCTCTTTTCTCAATTCCAACTCTCTTCTTGACCCATTGCAGTCATGTTTCCATTCCAACTACTCCAAAGAAACAGACCTAACAAAAGTTACACACAAAGGACAATACTTATACTAATTATACAATACCAATCTTGCTGTCTTTGACATTGTTGATCATGCACACTTACAGGACACACTGCACACTCTTAGTATCCATGACACAGCTGTAGAATTAATTGCCCCTATATCTTAAACTGTACTTTCAGTGTTTGTTTTACATCTTTGTGGGTGTACCCCAGGGATCAATCCTGGGACCACTTCAATTTTCCCTCTATAACGTCACACTTTGTGACCTTATTTCACATCTTGGCTCTAATTACCATCTGTATGCAGATGAAACACATGTCTACGTCTCTTCCCCTGAACTCACACTGCCTGCATAGTCTCAATCTCTCACTGTTTCATGGCATTCTCATCATGGATAGTCCACCACTATCTTGAACGCAATATGGCTAAGATACAACATGTTGTACTTCCACCTTAATCCCACTCTCCACCCCCATTCTCCATCACAGTTAACAGTTCTACCATCCACTCAGTAACCAAAGCATACTCACTTGTTGTTATACTCAATTCTACCTTGACATTCTCCCCCCATATCCAGCTTATCACCAAAACCTGTCTATTCTTTCTGAAAAATATTACCAGAATACATCCCTTCCTCTATATGTCAACCACAAACTATCTTACTTAGGCCCTCACTATCTCTAGACTAGATTATTACAACAGTCTACTCTCTGATCTTCCTGCCTCTCATATCTTTCTGCCTCTCATCATATCCAATCTATTCCCAGTTCAGCAGCAAGAATAACTACCTTTGCACTCAGATACCGTCCCTGTTATCTTCTACTTAAATCTTTCTCTTTAATGACCATAAGATCTTGGAGGTTTTTATGTTATTCTATAGAGGTTATACACTAAGGTCTCCAAAGTTGGAGAAATATTAGTGTATAGGATCCACAGAATAATATAGGAACTGTAGAACTGATATCACTGCAGAAATCATCTCCAAGTTATCAACTCTTTATCACAGTTTAGTGCATAACCCACTTTGTGTTACTTACAAAATTATTCTCCTGTCCTATAAGTTACTTTCATCTTCAACACCCTCTTACATTTCTTCTTTTATCTCCCACTATACCTTCTACACCTGTGTGTCACTTGCAATCTTCTCAAGGGTTCTTTCTGGCCTCTCCTTACACAACTTGAGCCATCTCTCTGCTGCAATAACTTTCACTGGCTGCCCCTTAACTTTGGAATGCTCTCCCTATAACCATTCGGCAATTATCCAAACACATCACTTTCAAGCATCTCCTAAAAACCCACCTGCTCAAGGAGGCATCTCAGTAACAATATTCTTCTTGTGCACACTGACACATCAAAATAATTCTGCATTCCCTTAATGAAGTCTTGTATTTCACTTATGATCCTCCTCCCACTGTCTCTGTATGTTGTCACAATTACTAATTAAATTGGTGGCTCTTTGGGGAATAGTTCCCTTCCCAATGTAAGATTCCCCTTACTGCACCCCACCCCCTCAGTAATGCAAAGCTCACATTTAAGCCTGATGCTCTTAATCATGTTCTGTATTTTTGTATTGTACTATTACGATTTCTGTGTTGTTTACACTTATGGAACTATATAAAAAAAAGATACATGTATACAATTCTGGGGCAAACGATCTTCATCAGTGTAGGGATAAGTGAAAACTTTCATTCATTTAAATGGAGTGTTTAACCCCTTGAATACTTCAGAGCTGATGTAGAGAATTTTATACTTACATACCCTCACTTTACCAATTACAATGTTAGTCTATGGAGAATATTCAATAACATGAATCAAGTTGCAATGGTCCCATTGTATAGACTCCGTAGAAAACATTGCAAATGTGGAAATGAGATCACTGGAGAAGTCAGCATCATGTTCAGTACATCAGGTCTATTTAACCGCTTACTGAATCACAAAAAGCATGGAGCAGGTCACAAATCACAGTGCCACTGAGAACAACTGGTTGTATGTGCAACACACGGGCAAAAAACAATTACACATAACTAAAGGTGAAAAAGTTGGCCTTGGTGTTGTGTATGCAATCATTTACTCTAACCTGAATTTACATATCTCACATTTGATTCACACATGGATCCTCAGGAGTGCTGATGTCATGGATGGATGGTACACCAGCAATGCAATGCTTTAGAGTAATTTCTAGCAATCAAGTCCAGTTAACACCTTAGCATCACATGATGTCCCAGGATCGTCACGGTGGTCTGGACATTAAGGACCAATGATAGTTATGGCATGTCATGGAATTCTGGCAAGGCAGCACAGCTTTATGGCTCTCCACCCTCCCAGAATTCATTGTGGCAAAAAAATAGGGCCATGGTCATTAACAACCACCCACTTCCTGATTGGGTGTTTATGTCTCCCCTATGGTGCAGTTGATGTACTCCAGAATTGTTCCTATTTTATGTTATGCATAAGGTCCACACTAGATATTGCAAAGAAAAATATAATGAAATTTGAGTTAGTACAACATAAATTCAGAGTAAATTTGGAGGAAGTGTTAAGTTTTTTTAGGATGATTACAAGTCGGCAATGCTAGACAGGGATTGGTCGTATCTGAATAAATTGGATGAAATTAAGAACAGAATAGCAAACATTTCATTAAATGGTATATTTAGGGCATAACTGTGTAATAAGTGTTGGTTTTGTGAAACGGTGTAAGCTTAGTAAATTTAGGTTGTGAAAATAGTCTTAACCCTTTGAGTGCCAGAGGGGTACGGTACGAATTGCAAAGAGTTAAAGCAAGGCTTAATAAATGTAACTGACATATCAGTCGTCCAGTACATGTAAGAGTAACAAAACAGCAGTCTTCTGCATAAATAAATGTTGAAAAATTATGGGGCAAATCAACTGCACTGTAAATAAACATCCATTGAATTAAATTCTGCTTTTAAACCCTTGGATTTTACCACATAGGAATGTGCAGAATATAATGCAGGGATAAGTAACTGGCAAATCATAGGGCCTTCTGCCTCCTGCTGGATTACCCCATTTCTGCAAACTTCTTGCTGCCTTCTAATTGCAAGAGTGAAAGCATGAATGAACATGTGCAATAAGCTTGCTAGGGATGGGAAAAACTTTTCCCTTCAAAAACAAAACAGGAAGAAATGGAACTTCCCAACACTTCTCTGCGCTAGGGGAGTCTGTTGGTATGTGTCAGGATTCACCTGTTCATCCTTCTGGCCTGTATCTGTTTTTTTTAAAAAATTTCCACCTATTGTATTTTGGTCTGTCTCTGTCAGGATTCTCCTGTTCACCCTTCTGGCCTGTCTCTGTCTGGTTTTTCCTTTTGCACCTATTTTGGTCTGTCTCCCCTTGCATCCACTTCCTCATCCTCCTGGGATCCTATTGGTCAGCTGGGGTTTATAGCCTTAAGCCCCTTTAACCTCCTGGCTGATTATTTGAATTTGTGTGTAGATTGACTTGACTTTGTTTGTATCTTCAACCTTGGCTTGTGTTTTTGGATTGTCCTTCCTGTTGATTACTCCCTGGCTTATGTTTACTGAGTACAGATTCTGTTTATCTCTTATATCCCATATGCTCCTGGTGACCTTGGCTTGTTTTGACTAATCTTCTACTTGATTCCATTCACACTATCAGGTGCATTCGTATTTTGTGCCTCAGGGCCCAGGAGGAATTTATTGTACTCACTATATTACCTGTACACCTATGTTTCCTCCAACCCAGGTATCAGGCGCTATTATTGTATTCTCTTACATACACTCCTATAGTTACCTTCAACTTGGGCTTCCGCATCTTCCTACACAGCCCCTGGTCCACTCGGCTGAACAGTGTGTCTCTACTGCAGGGCAAGTCTAAGCCAGGTGTGCCGCATCTCTCAGCAGTCCATCTCTTAGAGTTTAGGTGTGCTCCACTAATAACTGTGGACCTGGCGTAGGTGTCGTAGGTAGCAGGGGTGAGTATATTTATCCTCCTTGTCAATATATTACCTTTACTTTGTTTGCCCTATATTCCTGTGGGTACAAGTGGTATAGGAGTCGTATTTGTCAATCACTTGGTGTGACAGTGCTCCAGTTTACTCTATCTCTGGGGTTATTAGAGTTTTTTTGATCCTAATCATATTCTGTTCAAACCGTGGTTGGTTTTCCTTCACACTTGTCATTGCTGTCCAACTCCATCTCTTTCACCATTGTGTGGTGAGACATATTCTTTAACGCCTTAAGGACCGATGATGGTCCTGGCACTTAATGTGATAAGGACCCATGACATGCCAGGACCGTCATGCATTTCAGGGTTCCCCGAGCGGCTGCCCGCCAGTCAGGGAGTCTTGATTTGGATTTGCTAAATTAAAAAAAAAGGGTCTGTCTCCTTAATTACTGGCCATGTGCGTGGGCAATACAAATACAATGAGGGCATGTTGAAAAAAATTGGAGGAGAACAATGTCGAATTTAAATGGAGAAAGAAAGTCATGGGAGCACTGCAAGTCAAATTTTAAAGCGGGGGTTTAAAATGTCAAATGTGAACAATATTTGTCGAACTAAAATGGAGAAAGAAAGCACTATAATTAGAATTTCAAAGGGGGGGGTTAAAGGGATAGTATTACTTCAAAATTACTATCCCTATTGTAGCCCTTAATAAACTGAGTTAAATGACACCAGCGGCATCTCTCAAACCCTTATGGTTTAAGAGATAGCTGCTTTCAAAGTTTCCTCTCCCCTGCTGTCAGCGTTCTGCTGCCAGCAGGGAAATCCGGTCCCGGAACAGGCGAAGGCTCTTAAACAGAGCCGATATCTCGTTATGGAAGGAAAAATTATTTATTGAAATAGTCTTCTACATGTGCTTGGTTACCAAGCACATGTAGAAGACTGTTTCAATGAATCATTTTTCCTTCCATAACGAGATATCGGCTCTGCTGAAGAGCCTCTGCTTGATTCAGAGACCGGATTCTCCTGCTGGCAGCAGAACGCTGCAGGGGAGAGGAACCTTTGAGAGTGGCTATCTCTTAAACCATAAGGTGTCATTTAACTCAGTTTATTAAGGGCTACAATAGGGATAGTAATTTTGAAGTAATACTATCCCTTTAACCCCCCCCTTTGAAATTCTAATTATAGTGCTTTCTTTCTCCATTTTAGTTCGACAAATATTGTTCACATTTGACATTTTAAACCCCCGCTTTAAAATTTGACTTGCAGTGCTCCCATGACTTTCTTTCTCCATTTAAATTCGACATTGTTCTCCTCCAATTTTTTTCAACATGCCCTCATTGTATTTGTATTGCATGATTAACCCTATGCGTACCAGAGAGGTAGCAATGCATTGCAATGTGTTTGCTACCCCTCTGGTACTCACAAGGTTAATAGGCAAGGTATGCAGCTGCATACCCTGCCTGTATATGTGTAATAAATATATTTTTTTTATTATATTTTAATTGTATTTAAAATAAATAGTTCAGACCTCAAAGGGGGTATCAGGACCCCTCCAGAGTCCTGACTTCCCCCCTAGCATTGATCACGTATCCAGTAGGCTAGATGATCAATGCAGGTGACAATTGCTGGCATTTTCACTAAAGCCCATAAAACATATATGTAACATATTCTATTGTTGATGGTATAATGGAGGAAGGTGTAGCATTTCAACCAACTGCTGTGCCTGACAGAGACAATAAAAACACCAGAGCGAAATACACTAAGGCGTGATAAAGAGGTGATAAAGCGGACATGATCCTCCAGTGATATCACTTCTCCAAGTCCAGTGTTATAATATGGGGGTATCAGGACCCCTCCTGAGTCCTGACTTCCCCCCCAGCATTGATCACCTATCCAGTAGGATAGGTGATCAATGCAGGTGACAATTGCTGGCATTTTCACTAAAGCCCATAAAACATATATGTAACATGTTATATGGGCTTTCTTATAACATTCTACTGTTGATGGTATGATGGAAGAAGGTGCAGAATTTCAACCAACTGCTGTGCCTGAGAGTGACAGTAAAAACACCTAAAGGAGATAAGTTAAGGAGTCATAAAGAGATGATAAAGCGGACATGATCCTCCAGTGATATGACTTCTCCAAGTCCAGTGTTGTAATATGGAGGCAATGAACTAAGATTTCTCCAACTTTGGAGATCTTAGTGCATAGGCTTAATAGATAACATAGAGACTGAGAAGAGAAGAAGTGATATCACTGGAGAAGTTATCTCTACTTCATTATGTTTTTATAATGCCTCTCAGTCCATAAAGTAGTAGTACTGAGGCGGAAGAGAAGGAGGAGGGTTGCACTTTCTAAAATATATCATTGTTGGGACCACTGCTTAGACCACTGATTAATGTTTATGAACAATATAGTAATAATGGAAAGTTAAATAGGATATTGATCTGCAGTGAAATATCCAACTGCCATTTGGAGTCAAGGAAGGAATATTTTTTGGCCCACTTGGGGTTTCATTGGAAATGACTTTAAAGGTTTTCTTTTCCCTCCTCTTGCTTAATAGGGTGATATGGCATATGAATATGTGCCATCTATAAACAATGTATTTATTTGCCTCTTCATTATTTTTTTTCATTAATGGTGTCTTTTTTACATTCAACAAATTAATTGCTTATATTATATCCTGACATATATAATTTGTGGATGCTTTAAACATACTGATATGTAACTATTTTATTATATTTCTTCTGTTGATAAGAATAGTAGGGTGCAAGAAAGAGGAGTGTTTTGTTGCTTTATACATTTGATAGTTGTGACTGTGATATATGCAATTTAATTGTTTTCTTGCTTGAATCACAGAAGAACAGGAACAGAACTCACACTTGATCTTGCTGATAGCCGGTTGTGAGAATTGTAGATTATGTTAGCTTTAGTGTACTCATAATCTTAATTTTAATAATGACAGGAGGTGAGTATTTTGCATTTCTGTCTTTACTGAAATCTCCATAGCAGCACAGTAACCAATCAGAGAACAGAAACCAAAAGCATAAATAGTCTGGTACATCTAACTACTTCCTCTTTCGCAGTATAAACAACAAGCAAACAGAACAATGCAATAGCATGAAACCATCAAGATTCCGCCAAACAGAAAACTTAAGAATCCGGTCTTCTCTCAGCAGGTCTCCAAAACTGTCCCTGGGAGAAGGTCACACTGAAAAACATGAAAACTCCGTGAAAGGACACAGAAACAGACATACTTAACGCATAATCACAAACATTACAGAATATGAATAAATAGTAATCATTACTTAATAAAACACAATAACCACATAATCAACACGTAACACAAGAAACCCCCCCAGTACAGTAATACTTACCCTCTTTAAACTACCTGGGAAGGGAAGGGAGGGAAAATACTCGCCTCCTGTCATTATTAAAATTAAGATTATGAGTACACTAAAGCTAACATAATCTACAATTTTACTGCATGACAGGAGGCTTCGTATTTTGCATTTTTAACGCTATGAAACCAAAAAAATTGACGTCTAAAGGTATGTTCCCTAGACCAATCCGCCGAATGCAAAATGTCAGCAACAGATGCCCCAGCCGACACAGCTCCGGATGCAGCAGCCCCTCTAACTGAATGAGCTCCAACACTAGGGTCCACACCCGCCAAAGATAAAACCCAATGAACCCACCGAGCCAAGGTGGTAGAAGAAACGGGTTTATGAGGTTTAACATAAGAAATTAAAAGTTGCCCCGAAGGGGCAGAACGTAAAGAAGAGGTAACCTGAACGTAGCAAAGTAAAACTTCTACCACACAAAGCTGAGGGACTTCCCTGAAAAAGGGATAAAAACTGAAGTAGAGTCTGACTTAATGCGACGAGAGATGGAAAAAGACACCCCTTCCGGAAGCACGGAAAATCCGTCCACATCAAAAGCCCGAACATCCGAAACTCGGCGAAAAGAGACCAGACAAAGCAGGATGGTAAGTTTAGCTGAAAGCTGTCTAAGGTTCAACATGTCATTCGAAGTCCAATTCTTTAAAAAACACAGAACCACCTCCACATCCCAAAAACTGGAGTACTTGGGAACCGGAGGCCTAGACAACTTGATCCCTCGTAACAACCAACAAACCAAAGGATCACGTCCCACCGGTAAACCTGAAACTGGAACATGCATGGCCGAAATAGCTGAATGAATAACATTCAGAGAACGAAACGACTGACCAGAAGACAACCGAAAGGATAAATAGTTGAGGATGGCCGTCACAGGTGCTCTAAAGGGATCGCAACCCCTCTCCAGACACCAGCAGTCAGACCAGGCCTTCCAGGCGGACATATAAGATCTTCTCGTACCAGGGGCCCAGGAATCCCACAAGAGGTCCCTAGCCTCCTGTGATAAGCCATCGACTGACCATGCACCCCTGAAATAGCCCAGGCCACAAGCCGTAGCCGATCCTGAAGGACAAGAGGATGGGAATTGCCCCGAGGATCCAAGAGGAGGAGAGGCGAAACAGGGAGGAGAAGAGGATCTTCTACCGATAACGCCAGAAGGTCCGGGTACCACTGCTAACTCGGTCATAACGGGGTGACTAGGACAATACTCACCTATTGTACTCGAACCTGGCGTAGTACTCGTGCCAGCATCGCGAATGGAGGGAACGCATATGCTCCTTGAAGTGGCCAAGTCTGCAGGAAAGCGTCCACTGCCATGCATTCCGGATCCGGAAGCCAACTGAAATACGCCGGTAGCTGACTATTGGTCCTGGAAGCAAAAAGATCTAATTGTAATGGACCTCTGAGGAGACTCCTGGCAGGTACTTCGCTAGAAGGGAAATGTTGCGTCTGAAACAAAATCTCTAAAGGTCTTTTGCTGCTTCTGTCAGGTCCCAAGATCTGGCACCTCCTATCTTGTTTATGTACTGAACCGTGGAAAGGTTGTCCATGCGAAGGAGAATGCAACAGTCTGAGGTGTCTCTGACAAAACTGCGAACCGCAAAGGACCCCGCTATCAACTCTAGGCAATTGATATGAAGGCCCTCTTCTGCAACAGACCAAGGGCCCCCGTGGCCACCTCTGCGCAATGGGTGCCCCAACCCCACAGACTGGCGTCCGATTCCACAACGAAGTCTGGGGATGGCCCAAACACCGCTCGGCCATTCCAGGCCTGCATATGCAGAAGCCACCATCGAAGTTCTGACCAAACTTCCGTAGGCAACTCCATCAAATGATCATAAGATTGCCCTAGCCGAAGATGGTAAGCTTTGAAACTTTCCATCGCCCGATAATGCAACGGGCCCGGAAATATTGCCTGGATGGAAGAGGAGAGAAGACCCACGATGCGAGCCAGCCAACGTAGAGGAACTTGCTGCATGCGGAGTATGCGACAAATTTCCTTGCGTATAGCCGCAACCTTCATCAAAGGCAGTCGCAGAAGGCAACGAACCGAATTGATTTCGAAACCTAGAAACTGGACTAACTGCGAAGGTTCCAGCGCTGACTTCTCAATGTTTATAACAAATCCCAAGGATTCCAGGAAGCGCACCACAAAGCGCGTCTGAGATCGAATCCTCGAAGCATCTTTGCAGAAAAGCAAAAGATCGTCGAGGTAGATCAAGCAACGAATGCCGATAGATCATGAACGCAAAACCACCGGTTTCAGTAGTTTGGTGAAACACCAAGGAGCCGAGCTGAGTCCGAATGGAAGGCAAGTGAATTGGCATGGACGTCCCTTCCAGCGGAAGCGAAGATACTGGCGACAACACTGAGCAATCGGCACTGACAGGTAAGCATCTATTAAGTCGAGACGGGAAAACCAATCTCCCTGTAGTAAGGGATCGCGTAAAAGATGGATGCCCTCCATCTTGAAGTGGCGATAAACCACAAATCCGTTGAGGGACCTCAGGTTGATGACCGGGTGATAATCCCTGGTCTTTTTGCGAACCAAGAAGATATTGCTGAAAAACCCAGTCTTGTCCGGCGCGAACTGAACTGCGCCTTTGGAAAAGAGAGAGAAGACCACATCGTCTATCAGCTCCTGGTCCCTCGCCGAGTAAACTGAAGGTGGAGGTGGATGCCTTTGTACAGGAGGAGACTGGAACTCTATCACATAGCCTTGAACACACTGAAGGACCCACGTGTCCAAAGAGAGATCCTGCCAAGCCTGCAAATGAGAAGCAATTTTTCCTGTGGTAAAAGGCATGGGAGTGTGTACATTTAATAGAGGCATTCCTACTTGTTGGAAACTTGGCACAACCTCTGCCTCTGGTAGGTCTGGACCTGTCGGCTCCCCTGGTGAAACTGGCACTCCGGTATGGTTTGGACAGGAAAAATCCAGGTTTTGAAGGAATGGTGCGGAGGTCCAGAATCTGCTGGTGGCACGCCCCGCTGTCGACCAGCCCTCCCAAAAACACCTCTTGAAGGTGTGGGGCGAAACACCTGTCGCATAGAAGACTGAGCCTTGTTGAGGGTGGTGAAAAGGTTGACATGACATTTGAGTTCTGCTATAAAAGGGTCACCAAATAGCAGGCTGTTGGCAGAACAAGCTCCTTAGCTCCTAGGTCAGCTAACTTAGGGTCAATTCTGTGCAAAGCCGCTTTCCACCTCTCAGATAAGATAGCTGCGTTAGCATTGTCCAGCAAGCAGACTGCCCGTTAAGCCCACTCTCGGATAGCATCTGCATCCAAAGGATCACCATGTTCGAGTGCCTGAGCTGCAAAGCACAATATCTTGGCTAACATCATCCAACATCTTGTCCTGCGTAGACGTCAAACCTTTCTCTATACCCTTCCTTGGGTCGCGGCCAGAACGTGCCAAAAAAGTGAGGACCGTCTGGTCGAACTCCGGAGTGACGGCAACCTTGTCCGGAAGCACTGGTCGGGGACACTCAGCACACAGACGACCTCGAACCTCCCGGTCCAAGGACTAACACAGCCAAAAGTGGACAAAACGAGCTAGATGTTCAGGAAGGCACCACTCCGAAGACCTGGGATGTCGAATGGCACGGGGGTTGAAAAGAGGTATCCCTCCGTCGTCACAGAGATTTTCCTCCAGACAGGAGCCATCCTTGGAATCAGAAGGTGGAAGAGCCCTGGTGGACTCCCTAACATAACTAGAAGAAAACCAAGGGGTATCGTCCCAGCGGTCGTCCTCGGAACCCGAAACACACCACTCTTCCATGACTGCCAGGGGTTTAGGAGAAAGAGCTTCTTCGTTAGAAGAACGTGGAGACAGAGGAACGGCAGCCATAAAATCCTCACACCTAGGCCGTTTCAATGGAGTCTTCCCCTTGCCAGTGTAAGTTGAAGAACCTGACGCCATCCATTTCCCAGCGACCTGGCCCTCAGAAGACTCGATGGAAAAAGAGGAAGTCATGTTTCTGGATGGTAAAACAGGAACAGAGTCCTGGGAGTTAACCCTGGAGAGTACTTTCTCAACTGAAGCAGCAACAGCAGCATCGATAAGTGCCTTGAAATCTGGCGTAGGGTCGCGCATGTTGAAATGGTGAAGGAATCCCTGTTTGTAGCAATCTAGAAGATAAAACACTAATGTCAGGAAATGAGACAAAGCCCCAGGACAGGAGGGTACTCATTAATGGGGGCTCACCCCAGAAAACAGAGTAGCAGGGAAAACCACTTCCTTTATTTATTTATTTATTTATTTATTTATTTTAATGCAGTGGATGACCCAAAAGAACTGCATATGCTGTCAGAAACCCCTCCAGTGGAAAACCCATGCAAGGCATGGCACAAGAACTACTCAAAAGTAGCAATTTAAACAGGGGCTCACCCCAGCCAACAGTGGGGCTCACCCACAAACAGCAAGTGGTTGTTATAGTTTTATCTTCATAACAGTCCTTTAGAAAACACAAGGGACATAAAGACTAAGGGGGCTCACCCCAGTTGTAAAACGGGGGTTCACCCCCCTAAGTTGATACATATAAACTGCACAGCCTTTGTTTTGAAACACAGAGCACCAAGGGTTAAGCTGTGAAAATCACTGCTGATTAGAGCAGTTAGAGGCAGGCACTGCACCAAGCCTGTTGAATATTTGCACCTCCAAAAATCAATAGTATTAGGTGGCAGGAAATTTCCACCTGAAACAAACTATAGGGTGGAAATTTGTCTGCAAAAGTTTTCTGTGAATTTCCCGCAAAATTTCCCATGGAAAAAACTTGGCTTTTTGCCCATTCTGAATGCTTGCATTGTGACATCACCATGGAAACAATAAAATCACTGCCTGTGAACTTCAAAACTCAGCTTAGGAATCAGAACTCAGCATGGAAACTACTCCATAGAATGTTTCATGCGTACTATAGTAAACATTGTAGCCATTTTGTCTGTACTGGCATTTTCATGTAAAGGAGAAATATATCCCTTTTTCTGGAAAAAATGCCATGAAGATAAAATAAGAACTTCCAGGCATCACTACTAGAATGGTTTCCAATGCATTGTGAAGCAATGTATTGGAGACTTCTCTAGCATTCAGAGGGTTAAAAGTCTTATTTAAATCAAAGTAAATTGTAAGAATTTTCACTTCTTCCCTATGCTACACTTGTTTTGCCCTAGAATTGCTGCAGTTCTTTGTGTATATACCTAGATCTCATACCAAAAGAGAGAAGACTAGGGCTGACATAGTAATATACTCTCAAAGAGGATGAAAAAAAAGATGTGTTCATCATGTTCAGCTCATGCCATATCACCCCTGTTGATCAAGTAAAGGCAAAAAACCCAGTTGAAGCAATTTCCAGTTAAGCCCCAAAACTATACTCTATTGTAAATGAAGTCTTTTCAAGGATTTATGTAGACATAGAATTATATATTCCCATTCCATGCATCTATACCACTTTTTATATACCATAATACCCTACTGGCTCTTGCAGTGGCTGAGTGACATTACACATGGCTGTGAAGTTCATTAGTACTAAATTTCTCTCTAATGAGGATTCCCAAAGTAGTTTCCCATTTAGTGTATATGTAGCATGTTTGTTTCTACAGCCCAAATGCATAATCTTACAATTAGCTACATTAATCCTCATCTGCCACTTTTCTGCCCATTCTTTCAGGTTGTCTAAATATTTCTGCAGAGCAAGAACATCCTGCTCTGTATGTTATTTCCTTACAGAGTTTAGTGTCATCAGCAAATATTGAGAGATTACTTACAATCCTCATTTCTAGATCACTGAAACAAATTAAAAGCATTAACCCTAGGACTGACTCCTGTGGCACTCCAATTACAACTTTAGACCAACTTGAAAAGGTTCTGTTTACAACAACTCTCTGCCATCTATCATTTAAAAAGTTTTCTATCCATGCAAGAATATTACCTCAAAAGCCGAAGCATTCTAGTTTATGCAGTAACCTGTTATGAGGCACAGTATCAAAGACTTTTGCAAAATCCAAGTATACTACATCAACAGCAATTCACTTGTCCAAATTACTACTTACCCTTTCTAAAATGCAAGTAAATTAGTTTGACATGATCTACTCTTCATAAAAACCATGCTGGCTGATACTAAAAATATTGTTGGTCTTCACATAGTTCTAAATACTGTCATTTAGTAACCCTTCTAATATATTATCCACTACAGAAGTCAAACTTAAAGGGATAGTAATACTTTAATATTACTATTTCCCATATTGTAGCTATTTGAAAAATAATTGAATTGCCCCCAGGTTCATCTCTCAGACCTTTATGGTTTGAGAGATAACATAATGCAAAGTTCCCCCCTCCCTCCCCCTTCCCTGAAGTCAGCATTGTATTGCCTGCAGGGGAAGTCTGTCGTACGACAGGCTTGCAGCTCTGCAGCTGAGCCGAGATCGCATTGGTGAAAAAGAATTAATTCACTGAAATGGTCTTCTACATGTGCTTGGTTTGCAAGCACACGTAGAAGACCAATTCAGTGAAATAATTCTTTATTTAGGAATTTTATGTGTACTATTAAGAAGTATAGGGAATTTGAAAATGAGGAGCAAATTGAAGAATTCCCCTGGGGCGGAGGACCTGTAGCATTGCAAGGGTTAACTTTGCCAGAGGGATAATGAGTAGGTAGATACGAGGTGATAAAAAGTAGCCCCGCTAGAGGACTCTAGTTACCCTTGAGAAAGCCGGCAGAGGACCGGCGATACGATGTGGGGAATTTATGTCTATGACTGTCTTTGTTTCGGCCATTTGGTGTTGGAAACTGTTTGCGGAGATAAGAAAAGGAGTTCCAAGGAAAAATTGTCAGTGAGCCAGCTCTTGCATGAGTTACACCTGGAGTACCTGGATTTAAATTACGCTAATGCCAAAGACCGTGTGAGGGTTAAGGTATTGTGGAACCATATCCAGAGGTGAACGGGTTAACTGCACGGACCGTATGTTGTATTGACTGTTTGGAAAGAACTACCTCTGCTACTCTGTTACTATATGCTTTTATATATATTTTTAGCTTGTAAGCGCATTTCCTTATGTTTCCTCCTGTTTTTGCACCTTCGTTTCTGCAGAACTGTTCGGTGTTGGTGTGAGGAAGGAGCACACTTAAAAGGCAGCAACAGGAGTGATCTGAGGGTGCTGGGGGAATCTCTTGAGAAGATTGGAACATTTTGGGTGATTGTGTCATTATTTCATCCATTCATTCATCTACTCATTGACTTTTTTGATGCATGTACTCATTTCATTTCATTTCCATCTGAATGAGTGGGACTGATAGTGAGATTGTAGTGTACTGTTAATATTGGTATTTTGTGGGGGGAGCTTATTTTGGCACTCTAGGAGAGTGGATACATGTTGATAGCCTTTTTTTGGGGGCGGTCCATGTGGGTTTACTTTCTACTTTGTTTTTGTGTTTTTGGAATGGGCTGGACTTTTTTCAGCCATATCAACTATGTTACTATGTTATTATGTATGGTGTACTTTACTTAACCACTGAATGTGTTTTTACTGTAATGTCCAGCAAACAGAGAAGGTGAAGGTGAAAGGTTTAGGAGCAGTGCAGGGATGTATGAGTAAAGTGGTAGCCCAAAATCTGACTGCAACCATGGTTGCTGCAGCATGTGCAATTAATGATGGTGATCCCTCTCCTCCTCCTGAGGAGGAGTTTAACAAAGTTCCACCAAATGTCCCAACACCACCATGTGCATGTTCTGCATTCAGTTTGGATTTTAGTAACTCTTCTTAATTATTTATTTGTTTCTCTTTATAAATAATGGCTAGCAGGCAGCATAGCAGCAGGCTTAAAAACTATATCTGTGTATGTGCTGTGTACTGTGTAGGACTCGGGTTAGCAAAACAGAAGCCCTAAGAAGACACTGATTTGTTTGACTTAGACTTTTTAGGCACAAGCCCTGTGCAAACATTGATTTGTAGGATTATTTTTAAGTGGGCTTCTGTTTATAGTAAGACTTTTTCATCTGTAAAATCCACTTGATTGTTGTTTTTTTTTTGCTGTATTTTTTTGGAATTTGCTGAGGGGGCAATTTCCTAAGACATTTTAAGGGACCTACCCTAGTTGTTCAGCAAGTAGCGTAGGTTGTTGTTAAGATCAGAAGACCTTCTAGATCTTCCCTGGATACAATAAATGATTGTGATATTATGGAAATATTTAGACTCAGCAGTTAGACCATCTGGAGCTCTATGACCAGGCAGGTGAATACTTAGTGCCTATGATTGGAAGGACCAGGGTCATACTGGACATGATCAGGCTGATAAGTTATGCATTTTTTGGCCACTGGCTCAGTCAGTAAGTCTCTGCTCTTGTCACGAGCATGGATCAATTTCACCAAATGCCTCAATTATCTACATTAAAGGGATAGTAATGTTTCAAAATCAAAGCAGCTCCAATTAATCTTCATAGTATTGGGGTCATGGATAGTGTTATTTCAATACTGTCAGAGTTGTAGTTCAAGAGTAATTGAATGATAAAGTACTTATGTAACAATGCTCAGCTCAGAGCAGCAAGGTGGTATCCTGGTGGATCGCAGAGAGGGACAATCTTCAATTAGCATAAGGGAAAAACCTGAAAAACCTGTCAAGGGGGCAGGGTTTTCATTGCTCTCACAGTATGAAGATTGTCCCTTGCTGTGAGCTGTCTGGTTTGTGGACCAGATTTCTCATCTGAGGGGAGGTGGCTTACACTAGGTAAAAGGGGCGGGAGTGGTAAACTTTATCATTCAATTAGTCTTGAACTACAACTCTGACAGTATTGAAATAACACTCTCTATGGCTCAAATACTATGAAGATTAATTGGAGTTATTGTTTTTGTGAAGCATTACTATCCCTTTAACTCTTTATGGACCATAGAGGTGCACAACACATTACAAAATAGGCCACCAAAGTACACAACCTTCTCTCCAACTCATTTAAGAAAAGAAAAACACCTGCTCAGGATACTCCAAGTCAAAAGCAATGCAAGTACGTAGCTTTGCTCTCACTGGTGTTGGAGGAAGGGTCCCACTTTGTCAGAGATTTAGGGACATGGGAGAAAATAAATTGTTAAAGAGGTTAAATAAAAGAAAGGACCACTCTCATAGAATGTGGTTTTAAACTAAAGATTTTCTTTTTATGTGTGAGTGTCTCTTTAATGTGCCAGTTTCTGAAGAACTGAAAAATGCCTAAAGTTAAAATAAGCACATCTGACAGTCATGGTTGCTTCATAAACGCATTTCCAGTTCTGAGACTTATTTAGAATTCCATGGTAACAGAAACTATGCAGTAAAGGTTAACCAAAGCTGCCTATAAGCTACTAGTGTACTGACAAATTGGCTCAATATGCACTCACAAATTGAGGTTGTTCAGTGAAACGCATTCACTTGCAAAACCCTGTATTTAATTTCTCCTGAATATTTAGGGTTAACGCAGGTCTGTGGAGCATTTTAATTATTTGTCAAAGATGAAATAAAAGTGAAATAAATATTAATACAAAATGTCTTTCCTAAGCTGATATGATAAAATGTTGTGTTAGTAATCTAATATATCATTATTATGACTATGGTGTCAACAGCATTTGATAAATCATAATATATAAAGAGAAAAATTAAACATTAGCCTAGAAAAAAACAGTTAATCAATTCTACACATAACTAAATATGAAAAGTATTTTGATCACGGAAATATTTAACCAATCTTGAACTTGCAGTGGACCATGCTCCAGGTAATTTAAACATGTCTGGTACTTCTCAAGCAATTTGAAGCAGAAAGAGCATTACAGAATGCCCATGATACCATGATATATGCACCTTTTAAAGAAAACCATTAAGGATAAACAAAAGATCACTTTTTTCCTGAGGGAATTTTGAAGGAAAATCAGCAATTTTTTTTTTACACAAACATTGTCACATCTAGAAATCTTCTAAAATGTACATCCTTTCCCTTTCTTGTAGACTGAAGTCAGTAAACAAATGTGTGCAGCTTGCCAAGTAATATAGGAGTTTTAGATGGAAATTCAGTGGCCCCTGTCACTACCTTCTCACTTGACCAATCACTTAAAGTTCACTCAGGTCGCTCCTCTGGTACCCAAAGGGTTAATAAAGAAAAGGCTGTCTTCACCAGCTTGCATATTCTACTATACCCAGATCCTTGTAGCTTTTATATGTGGAAGTGATGCCCAATATGCTGCAGGTAGAGCCATAGTCTCCCAGAACTCTACAGGATGCCACCTCCCAAGCTCTTTTTTTTCTAAGAAATTCTCATCTATGACATGAGAAACAGAGAATACATAACCATCAAAACAGGGTTTGGGTGACTGGGGGTATTTCCTTAGAAACCCAACTCCCACCATTATATTGCCTTACTATTTCAGCCTAGAATATCCCGATGGAGAAAGCAGGCTGAACTCTAGGCAACAAGGGCAACATTCCACAGCCATTTAGCTCCTTAATTACTTGGGATCTAAAAACTTGGCGTTAGGTGGATATTTCCCTCTTAGAGTCTCTGAGCTCATCACTTTTTCTTCTTCCTTATTTTCTGTTCTCATCTGAGCTAGAAAAGATGTTGCACTTCAAGCACATATGCTTCCCAATTTCATGTAATATATTCCCTCCCTTAGCCCTTGTCATTGTGCTGATCGCATATCACACATATGGAGCATCAGACTCACCTCTGCTTCTCGCTGTAATCAAAGCAGCTTAGGAACACTGCCCACTTCCTCTTGGCTTTTGCCATCACAAAATTCAGTGCTCCTGTGACCTGGAAGCCTGCATCTTTGCCTGACACAAAACCGTATAAGACATAGAATACATCAATACACTTATACCAGATCTATCTCCTCTCATGTGCCTCCCTCCTTTCCTAACCGGAAAATGTTGGGCAACCCTTTCCTATCCCCACATGAATCAGATCAGTGGACCTATCTCCTGCCAACTCTATGCATCTTATTCATGCTTGGTACTATATCCTATATCATTTGACTCTAGCCCTGCGGGCCAATGTCTTCCCACATCCCTCCTTTCTTTAGAGCAATCCGCTGCAGTGAGGCCTACCTACCTCACTTGTCACTGTCACTTAAGTTTACATTTTTAGGTTTTGTTCTATTTTTTTCAAAGGTGGTGGTGCTGCCCTCTTTGTATTCCTGGGCAAAGAGCTGGAAATATCATATTGCAAGTTTTGTTGACACTGTGCCCCTTCTACTTCTCCAGCATGGTGTACTATTGGAACGGTGTCACCTAAATGGTCATCATCAAAAGGGTGACTTCAAAATGTCACTGTTTATATATCTAAAAAGTAATTGTGTCTTAGCAAAATATTAGTGAAGTGTGAAAGAGCAGACCAGGCCCTGCCAGCCACTAAGCACCCATTCCGCTGCATAGATGAGAGCTTTCTACAGGTCACAGTGTTCCATGCACCCATTTAGCCCCAGTAAAAGGAAGAAAAAGAGAGCCTTCTCAGAGGATGTGACATCATATAATAGTAACATAATTTATTCACCCCTGTTGATTCAGAGGAAGGCAAAAAAAAAACAAAAAAAAAACATTGAAACCATTTCCAAATCGGGTAAAACAGTTCTTTCCTGGATTCATATAGCACCCAGATATTTCCCTGGATCAACATCCTATCTGCTTTGAAGCAAGCTGTCATAATTCTAAATATTGTTCCATATTGTTCCAAAATGAGTCCTGCAGTACTGGTACCTCATAGAAGAGAGCTTCCCATAGGCACTGGGTCACAGTGTTCCAAGCACCTATTTAGCCACAGCGAAAGGAAGAAAGAGAGAACCTTCTCAGAGGAGGTGACATCATATAACAGTAACAGCTTATGAGGCTGAACAAGGACATGCTTCCATAAAGTTGAGTCTATGCCAAATCACCTCTATTAATCCAGAGGAAGGCAAAAACATTGAAACAATTTGCAAGTGGGTAAAACAGTTCCATCCTGAATTCAAATAGCACTCAGATATTTCCCTGGATCAACATCCTATCTGCTTTGAAGCAAACTGTCATAATTCTCAATATTGTTTTGTGCTAGATAGGTATTCATTAGATTTTTGAAATCAGTTACAATATCTGCATGCAAAGCACTCCAAGGCAAAGAATTCCACAGCTTTACTGCTCCTACTGTAAAATATCCCTGCCTTTGTTTTAATCAAAAGAGCATTTCCGCTAGTCTTAACGGATAACCTCTTGTTCTTCTGTCCGCTCTTTGAATAAATACTTCATTGGAGAGTTCTTTGTTTTGACCTTGAATATATTTCTAAATGGTAATCATATCACCCCTTAGATGTCTTTTCTCTAATTTAAACAAACCCAGTTTAGCTAGTCTCTCTTTATAACTCAGATCCTACACGTCTCTGCATTTTTTCCGGTTCAGTAATGTATTTTACAAGAATTGGTGCCCACAACTGTACTCCATATTCTAGATGAGGCCTTACCAAGGATTTGGGTAGAATTATATTTTCATCCCATGCATCTATATCCCTTTTTATGCAGGATAGTACCCTATTTGCTTTTGCAGCAGATGAGTGACTCTGCACAATGATGTGAAGTCTATCCTCTATCAGTACGCCTAAATCTTTCTCTAATGAGAATTCCCCAAGTAGTTCCCCAGTGTATATGCATACACGTATCTACATTAAATGTCATCTTCCACTTTTCTGCCCATTCACTCAGTTTATCTAAATCCTTCTGAATAGAAAAAACATCCTGCTCTGTATGTGTTTCCTTACACAGCTTAGTGTCATCAGCAAAGACTGAGACATTATTTTCAATTCCCATTTCGAGATCATTAATAAATAAATAAAAAGCATTGGGTCCAAGAGTGAACCCTGTGGCATCCCATGTACAACCAAAACCACAATTATGCTCTACTTCCAATTATGCTCAACCCCCAAATTCCCCACCTATGTGACAATAAATAACAGTACAAAGAAGAGTAAGAATGATCCAGATTTCTTTAGTACATAGATACCAATTATGTAAAGTTTTAAACATAACCACTTACATAAGCTCTAAGTGGGCATCACCAAAATTAAAATGGTGCACATTAGACTAGTGTTTATTAAAATGTGAAGAAATTAATGGCATTCAAATTTAAGGGACAACATCTAAAAATGAACATGCCTAGATTATTTTGTTCTGTGTGGCCTAGAATCCTAGAGTCTTACATATGCTCTGAGCGAGCAGCCATTACCAACCTTTCAATTGCTCCAAATGATTGTCAATTGGTCCTCAAGAGGTAAACCAAATACCCAACCTATTAGATTTCACATGATTAGCCGCTTGGATTCTAGGGTTATAACAATAGATTTCAATTGATATATAGCTAAACTAGTAATGTCACATAGCTTACACAGAGCTTATAGTTGAAATGGAACTATGCTACAGATACACAGATCTTACAATTTATGCATAAACACACACACACACATACATTCACACAGATGCTTACACACACTTACATTGACACACATAATCATACTCACACACGTGTATATTCATACACATTCATACACAGATATTGACACTCAAATTTACAGACACACACACATACATTTACATATACTCAAACTCTATACATACATAAACGTATCACTAAGACCATCACTCTTTCAGTCTACACTACCACCTTTTCTTGCAGTTCTACATAGGCTGGTGTTTATAGTTGGTTGTCTTTGGCATACAAATGCTCCATGATAAGGCTGCTTTTTTTTTCAGAAGTCTCACTCACCCTGCTGTCCTTTCTTATTTCATTCCCACCTCCACATGATTACCTGTACACACTATGAATTGGTGAACATGTACAAATTTGAGAGGAAAAGTAGTAGAGCATAACAGGACAATGGCTTCAGGAGAAAGGTAAAAGTCAATGGAATAAAAAGAATAGAAAAGGGAAAAAGCAGGACTGCCATCAGAAATCATGGGGTCAAAAACAATTTTAATAGGCAGGGCCATCAGACCACTTCTTTTCTCTACCCAGGTTAGATCCTGCAAATAGCAAAATATAACACTGTTTAGGCTGAGTAAATCTTGCAGTCATCGTTTGTTATCCCAACAAGATAACTCCTAGCTAAGGCTCCCATTTTTTAAAGTAAAAAACAGAATCCGTCAGCTTGCCTAATGATCAAAAGTGGAACTTTTGCAAGAATCAGTGGATTATTTTATGTATACTTGTAGGCAGGCCCTGGCTACTCATAATACTTCAGGACTGTTGGTGAGACCCAAAGACGCTTTCTATACAACTATATTATTAACTTTGTTAAAGAAAGTATAGCTAACTTTTTTTAAAAGTTTACATATGTATTCCACATAATACCAAATATTATTCTTCTCATTCATTTCAGACTTTGACAAAAAAAAACAAATATATATATACTTGGTTCCCATAGAACACATTCACACTCAGAACAACTAGAGAGTGCCAAAGATTTGGCACCCTCTTTTCCTGTACATACTTTTCCTTGGCTCTTACTTCCTTACGGATCAAAGGGACTAGCTAGATGCCCTATTCTTGGGAACTCATTGAAAGTCTGACATTTCTACTTGATACATTCCTCACTTTAAGTGTATTGGTCTGCATTGACTCCCCTAATGCACAACCCCACTTTGGAGAAACAGGAGGTGAGCCCCTTGTTTCCCCTGCTGCTAAAAATGTTGTCCACTGTGCTAAGTGTCCCTTCTGTTATGTGGATGCTTTGTGTTTCCTTGTGTTATATACCTCTGTACTGTATTTGTTGTGCATTCTGTGTAACTTGTGTTGAAGCTTGGTGTATTTTTTGTGTTTCTTGGTATACACAGCTAAAATCTTTGCTGAAACAACAAATAAATTATTAAGCATATCAACCCTGTTTCAAGCCATAGTTTGCATTCCAATCCTGATAAGAGTGTCTGGAAGTGTATATAAGCAGTGTGTTTCACCAATAAAGGCTATTATGTTTTACCCTCCAAAGTTTTGGCAATATTTCTGGTGGGCATTCCTTGAGGGGAGTTTGATGGTGATCCTTATCCCAGCCAGTGCAAGAACTAAATTCACTTGCCTAGCCCATCTACTGGTGAGTGGTGGCAATTTGTTCCTGTCTCCTGCCTGATCCAGAGTATCTAGGACAAGAGCACATGGAGTATTGCAGCTGACTGGGAAAGCTTGTGTGGAGTGGCGCTGCCAGCTGGAGGATCTAATGCATGCTGAGGCAAAGCTAGAAAAAATACCTTCTATGCTTTGTTGCAACAAGCCAGATGCTTGCTTCAGTGGTTGGACCCTGCTGGTCACCTATGCAACTGATATCCAGATGCAGAGGGGTGGCAAGAAGTCTATCCAGTAGACCTGGTGAATGATGCATTTCTGCATGATATGACTTTTGGGAAAGACTTGATTGAGCGGCAGGAGGAGTTAATGGCAAGATGACCATAGGAGCTGTCATTTATGACAAATGTGGAGGGGTGAGACCGTCTGGGTTTGCTGATCAGCTGGCAGATAGATAAAGAGTGGGAATACTTCTACAGCAGGAGAGAGCTAAGATGGAGGACAGTCTAGGAGTGTTTGGAGACTCTCAGCCATAGTGTGGTTGTTCAAGATGAGGAGGAATTGACATGCCAGAGGGAGTGGATATGAGAGCTGCCTGCATCTGATGGAGGCACAGAGGTCTGGAGCATGATAGTGAAGATGCACTTACAGGAGGGTTGCCAGATAGTCAGTCTTGGTCCCCAACCAGTCACCTGGGAAAAGAACCCAGAGAAGCCACACAGTGAGTATACTAATGAGGTATCTATGGGGCAGGTAGCCATATGACCCATCAGCCCACCAATGTGCCAGATGCAGATGGCATTGAAATAATGGAGACTGCATAGAGCAGTGCTTCAGATTTCTGAATCAGCCCTTTGGAATGGGTCCCAAACAGTAAGCCATGGGATTGCCCAGGGATTGACCTCTCTTGTGATGTTCTGAAAGCATCTCACAAATTGGAGATGGGCACTAGCCAGGAAGCCTCACCTCAAATGCTTTACAGACACCCATGTTGGAGGGTGGCCCAAGGGACAGAGACATAGCCAGAGTTTTTTCTCCTACTGGCTCCCTTGGATGTATGCTGAGAACCACATATGGGGACAAGGATTCATCACCTGCTTCCCTAGTGCTGGAGCTCACCACTGACTGTATTTTGGAGCCCCCAGTTCAGAGCCCAGATGGCCCTTTTTTCTCCAGGGAGTACCTTGGCTTCCACTGCTCCTTGAACCTTTAAGTTTTGTATGGACGGATGGGTTCCAGGGTGCTTGGCCCAAAGGACTGGCAGTTCAGTACCATTTGACAAAGGGAAGGATGAGCTTGATGCCTATTTCACCAAACTTGCCGTTATTCAGGACTGTTGGAGCAAGATGGGCACTTGGGCCTCTAGCAGGACTTGGAGGCAACTAATGCTACTAATCCTCAGTAAAACTCATAAGTCTCAGGAGGGCCTATGAGAGACCAGTGAGCAACTCACTTATTTGGGGAGGGGAGAAGTTGTGGTAAAACAGGAGGTGAGCCCCTTGTTTATCCCACTGCTAAAAAAAGATGCTTTGTATTTTCCTGTGTTATTTAACTCTGTACTGTATTTTGCTGTGCACTCTGTGTAACTTGTGTGAAAGCTTGGTGTATTTTCTGTGTTTCCTTGTATGCTCAGCTAACAGCATTGCTGAAACAACAAAGGAATGGTTGGAATGTTGATTGATTACTGCTCTGCTTCCATCATTTGCATGGCTTGCAAAGAGGTATTATAATTGGATAATAAATAACCTTTTTTGATTGGTCAAGTGGGACACCCAAATTTGGATGCTTATCTTGATAAGAGGTCATTCCCTGATTAGTCAATCGTACCAACCCTATTCCAAGCCTAATTTTGCATTCTAATCTTGATAAGAGTGTCTGGAAGTGTATATAACAAGTGTGTTACAGGTAAAGGATGTTCTGTTTTACCCTCCACAATACAAGTTTCAACTATATTTCCGAAGAGAATTCCTGGAGGGGAGATGGCTGGTGATCCTCTTCCCAGCCACTGCAAGAGCTAAATTCACTGGTCTTACCCATCTACTGGCAAGTGGTGCCCATCTGTTCCTGCCTCCTGCCTGATCCCGAGTATCTAGGACAAGAACCCACAGATGGGTGCATCTGACTGGGCAAGCATGTGCAATGCGTTTACTGTGACCTCCACACCAGGGAATCTGGGATGAATGTCTCTTCTTTTAGACACTGGTGGAAAGATGGCAATCTCAAAACACACAATTTAGTTCACAGCTGTAAATTTAAAGGGATAGTAATGTTTCATAATAAAAGCAGCTCTAATTATTTCAATTCTGTCAGAGTTGTAGTTCCAGAGTAATTCAATGACAAAGTGTCCCCCTCCCACCCCTTTTACTGATGTCACACTGTTCAGCCAGAGCAGAAGGGAGGTGCCCAGGTAGACTGCAGAGAGGGACAATCTTCAATTAAGATAAGGGAAAAACCTGAAAAGCTTGTCAAGGGGGGCAGGGCTTTCATTGTTTTCATAGGAATAAGAGTGTCCCCTTCTGTTATCTGTCTGGTCTATGGACTGCAATCCACATCTGAGAAGAGGTGGCTTACACTAAGTAAAAGGGATGGGAGAGGAAACTTTGCTTGTGAATATCTCATAAACCGTAAAGGTTTGAGAGAGAAGACTTATACCATTCTTCATGTTTTTTTAATGCCTACAAAATAAAATAAAGTTAAAACGAAGTATTACTATCCCTTTAAACCATTTACTACACTTCAAGAAGAATGGGAACTTCCATCAGCAGCTTATTGGCAATAATTACAATTCCAATCCTTCTTAAAGGGGATCTATCACCCCTATACAAGGGGCTGAATTTGAAGCAATAAATGCTGCCCTGCACCTCCTTCCCGATAGACTGCAGTTACCTGCTCTGTACCGCAGTTTGTCAACCTGCCTCGTCTCCCCTCCCTCTCTCCTGCCTCCTCCGATGACGGAGGCTTTCTGTCTGTAAGTTGAAGCGATCTCTATCCAATGAGGGCAGGGCAGCATTTATTACTTCAATTTCGGCTAAACAGAGATTTTAAAAATGAAATAAATACTGTTTTACACTTATTCGCTATATACTCTAACTATTAAGGCTAACTTGTATAGGGAAGATAGATCCCCTTTAATCTCCCCAACACACTCCCATCTACTACTCTAAAATTTGCCTTTCTCCAATCAAATAAATCTGTCAGCACCATTTCAACTATATATGGGCTTCATCTACAACTGAGTACTGTATCTATTAGGTAAAGCTTTAGGTTAAAATGGGAGCGGGAACTGAAATCTGATTTATCAGACTCTCAATGGCAAGATATCACTCACAATACTTTGTCTAGCTCTAGGAACATACTATTTATGAAAACTAATTTTACGCTGTTTTCACACTGGTACAGGACACCTGACATTCTTCTCAAATGGGGAGAGTAGTGGAGGAGGAGGAGGAAGGGGAGCAGGACTTCCCTGTTGAGAGTAGGGGTGGGAGAGGGAGATCCGCAGGGTGGAGCTGGAGCCAGCCCAGAAGAGCATGCAAACAGAGAACAGGGACAGAACCTGCAGTGAGACGAGGGGTTCATTGTGGGGGCCACCACTCACAGGCAGGGGCAGCACAGGCAGGACACTCTGGGTCTGACTCCTTACAGGCCGTAGCTGAGTAGGACAGAATAAGAGATCCCTGTTACATCGAGGAGGAGAACAGGGCCCTTGTGCAGGCTCTGCTGGAGAGGGAGACCATCCTGTTCCCGAGAGAGAGGGTCCCTGGCCTGGATGCGAGGAGAAAGGCCTCCTGGAACCAAATCTGCAGCCAGGTCAATGCGGTGGCCAGCTGCAGACAGGACATGCACTCCATCAAAAAGAGATGGGGCGACCGCAAAAGGCAGGTCAAGAAAAAGATGGGGGATGCCCCCCTGCACGCCCGAGACACCGGAGGTGGTTCAACAGCAGACATCACGTTCAACCGCTGGGAGGAGATGCTTAGGCAGACCATGTCCTCCACACTGGTTGAGGGGGTTCCTGGAGGATTGGACACTGGGTAAGTGCACCATCACATAACCACACAACACATCAAACCACACAACCATGACACTCAGACCCAGTCACGTCCCAACATATGCCCATCATTCATCCACACAACTGCACCAACAAAGCACCCTGAGGGTTTAAACAGGACACAAGACAAGTACAAACGTCCAGGTTCAAACAGGTCCAAATCTGTCCAACTCCCTGGTTAACCCTCATGTTACTGTGCTGTTCACACACATTACAAACAAACCATGCTCATAAAAGTGTTGTATGTTAAACAGCAGAACTGCTTCCACACTATGTCACCCATGTATCCACAGGGAACCCAGCACATAAACCCTTGAGTGCTAGAGGGATTATCAATGCATTTCTCAACAATGCTTTGGCAACCCCTCCTGTACTCAAAGGGTTAACCACAAAAAAACACAAGTCGATAGGCTAACGATTGCATGCTACACAGGGGACATTCACTAAGAGGTGAAAAAGTATGATGGAGAGAAATTAACACTTACATACCCTCACTTCAACAAACCCAATGTTGGTCTATGGAGACCATTCAATAACATGAATCAAGTTGCTAAGTTCCATTGTATGGACTTCATAGAAAACACTGGACATGGAAAAACGACATCACTGTAGAACTCATCATTGTGTTCACTTCATCAGGTCTTCTTCACTGCTTACTGAATTCCAAAAAGGATGGATCAGGTCACATATAACAGTGCCACTGAGAATAATTGGTTGCATGTGCAACACACAGGCCTAACAGAACTCCACAGAATCAAAGGTGAAAAAGTAGGCATTGGTATTGTGTATGCAATCATTTACTCTAACTTGAAATGACATATCTTACATTTGATTCCCACATGGATCCCCAGGAGAGCTGATGCCATGGATTAATGGAACACCAGCCACTATTAGCAGGATAGATATGGGAACCAAATATGAGTCATTGTAGTTTGGTCAACAACAGGCCATAAATGATGTATATCTATGATTGAGTATGGCTGCCTCACTCAGAAGGATGGATGGGATCATCCAGGAAAAAAACAGGCCTCAATCAAAGATATCCTTCACTACTGGCTTGATTGTTTCCCTTCAGGATTGAACTGGAACAGACCTCATGGACAGGATCCTGTCAATTTCTGATTGCCTGGGTGGTATTCCATGCATCACAATGCAATGCATAGGATACCATCATGACAATCAGAGAGTGTCATGTAAAATCATACAAACTCTTGCATTGTACGGGATAAACTGATAACGTGGGGATGAATAACACTTGAATCACACCGCAGATCTGATCAAAAAAGATATGTACACAAAAAAGGTCAGATATGTATGTGGATATGTACCTTTCAAATGGGTACAAAAATACCCCAACAAGATGTGAACTCAGAGATCAGTTCAGTGCGTGTTATTGCCTTACTGCCCATATATGTGCACCCATCACAAACTAAGTATTATTGATCAGAATACACATACCTAGTGTATTCCACCTAACTTAGATGGCATATATGAGGTATGTTTTTATTGCTGATATCAATAAAAGTTATTTTGTGATGGGTGCAAATATATAGTCAGTAAGATAATCACATGTACTGAACTGATCTCTGGGTTCAGAAGGATATGTTTTTACCCATATGAAAGTTACATATCCACATACATATCAGACCATTTTCCTTTCTGTAACATTGTAGGCATTGTAAAAAGATGTAGATCGATGATAGTCCAGTCCCTCCTACCAGATATCCTTACCTAAACAGATATTGCTCTATGTGACAGCTGGAGATATCAGTCATTTGACCACACGAAGGCTGTTCAGCAGAGCCAAAATTGACCCATTTAGCGATAAATATGTCTTTGGGATGGTCTACAAAGTCTGCATGGTTTGCAAGCACACTCTGTGGACCATTCCCACTGCTGAAAGGTGTTGTATTCAAAAAGACTCACAGCTCAAACCTGAATATTTCAGGGGCAATATCCCAGTGGCCTGAAATTGTACAGTGGTGCTATTGCTACACCATCCTATGGACAGCTCTGGGCCCGGGACCATGAATCTCCATAGGATGATGAAGCAACAGCGCTAATGTATAATTTCAGGCCACTAGGATATTGCCCCTGAAATATTAAAGTTTGAGCTGTGAGACTTTTTGAATGAAACACCCTTCAGCAGTGGGAGTACCCTTATTTTACTCAGAGTGATAAACCCTACAACAAATATTTTTCACTTCACATTTTAAGTATTAATATCACTTTAATCCTTTCATGGCTACGTTTACTAATCACACAATCTCATTTCTCCACACAACTTACAGGTCTTCACAACAGCAGTAGCCCATGGAGGAGGCTACCTAACCACCCAGTGAGGAGTATACAGAGGAGGGGACCATCCGATGGCTACCGTACTCACCACCCACAACTCCTCCACAGCTGTCTGCTACCAAACTGGCTGCACCTCCACCGGCTGCTACCAAACTGGCTGCACCTCCACCGGCTGCTACCCAACTGGCTGCACCTCCACCAGCTGATCCCCAACTGCCTGCTCCACAACTGGCTGCTCTACCCCAGTACAGTGGCTCGATGCAACAGGAAGAGAGGTGGATGCACCCCACCACCTCCAGGAGCTACAACCCTCCAGCAGCACCACCACCAGGGAGGCAATGGCTGCCAGGGACTGTGCCCACCACCCAATATGGCCCATATTCCACCCAGATGGACCTACCCTCCTGGATGGCTCCCCAGCATGACCCCAGGTATGATCCCAGGTGAGGGCCGAGCACATACCAGTGGCGAAGATATGATCCTTGGCCACTCGACTAAAAACCCCTGGGCCTGACTGGGGAGCCCCAGTGCCATCTACCGAGGAAAATATTTACTCCACCACCGGGACAGACATCAGTGGGCAGCAGTGAGTCACTTGATGTGGAGGGCATATACCCATCATCTGCACCAGCCTCTCCACCAGCAGCAGCAGCAGCAGCAAAGGACACAGCAGCAGCTGAGGACACAGCAGCAGCAGCTGAAGACACAGCAGCAGCAGGAACCCAACCAGCAGAGTCACCGGGCACATCCACCTCCAGCATTGGATGCCTCACAGGGATGGAGGCAGAGTGCATGGCCCTACAGAGGAGGCTATTCTGGGCATTCCGCAGCACTGACCAGAATATATCAAGGAGCCGGAGGGAATCCAGGAGGAACACCTCCAGGATAGAAGCAAGGATCCATGGAGTTGGAGGTGACGGGGATATACACACAACTCCATCAGTACCAAACGGGGATGATAGACATGTTCGGCCAGGTGCTTAGGGAGAACATGTGTGTAGAGAGAGAGCTGTGGTCCACAGAGGGGTCACCTGCACCCACCACTCCCTCCAGTGTGACCCCTGAAGCCACACCTAGGGTTCAAAGGGTGACCAGACAATCAGCAAGGGTATCCACCTTTAGCACCCAGTCCAAGGACCCCCCCCCCAAAAAAAAATAAACTTCCCAAGTTTTCCCTCAAAAAAAGTAACTGCGCTTTTGAATCCTGTCTGATATGTTTTGTGTTAGTGATAGATTGGGTGGCAGATCTGTCTCCAATGCATTGCCAAGCAATGCAGTGAACATAACTTCTGCCTAGGTAACATGTTTGTGGAATGTTACAACATGGGTTCACACACACACCGTTGTACAAATTCAACTGGCAATCCATCCCTGGAGCCATATAATATGACAGTGTTATATGGCCATGTTGTGGGTTGAATTTGAACAAAACATACCCCTTAGCACAACAACTGGTGCAACATTTGTTTGCATCAATTGTTGTATTTAAGGGGTTAAACAAAGAAAACTGCTATTTGACTTAGCAGAGAACTAACAAGCAGGACAGATGGAACATACAGCAAAATAGCCTTTGATTCACACTGTTATTGTGAAACTGACTTACTGAGGAACCCAATATTCATCATAGGATTTCAATGTGTAGCACACCCATTGAAATCCTGTGGTAAGCATTGGGTTATCTAGTAAGTTGTGTTGTTGTTTTACTAAGGTTGTAACATACTTCACCAGTGATAACACTTGTCCACTTAGTCTGGTTGTTGATGTAGCCCATGTTCTGAGATATGTCAAAGTAAAGCAATCTCAGAACATGGGCTACATCAACAACCAGACTAAGTGGACAAGTGTTATCACTGGTGAAGTATGTTACAACCTTACTAAAACAACAACACAACAACACAGAAACCGTGGACATGAAATCACTGTGGAAGTATATCCCCGGTATCACCTCTTTATCACTCCCAACACACATTAGTGTATCTCTGCCATCATCTGTTTGCATGAATACATCACAGAGTCCACTCACTGCCAAACAAGTTGTGGACTCCTGTATGTGGGTCATGTCTTCCCATGTATTGGGATACTCTAACCTTGAGTGTGGTTACGCATTGACACATGTGTAATCCAACATTTCTTCATACAGACACAGATTGAATAGTGATGGTTCTTCTTTATTGTGTCTCAAAGTACATTAGAACGTACATGTGTTTTCTGGGTATGTTGCCTATATGCATTAAACACTTGTATGAGCACACTTTGAAACTAAATATTACTACTTTAGAAACACTACTGTCCTGCTCATTCTAACTGTACAGCTTTAATATCTGGATGTTAGTACACACATCAATTTGTGTTTTCTGTGTCTGTATGAGAATGCTCCAGTAGAGGCTGCTGTGAACATCAGATCAAACATTGCATCACCAACATAATCACTTGAAACACCAAGGGGTGAGCTTCATAGAAGTCAAGACATCAGTCCAGTCACATGGAACATCTTCAGTTCAAGGATGGATCATGCTATGAATGCCTGTGGGACAAGAGGACAGGATTGGGAGCAGCAACCTCTAACTGATCATCATGCAACTACTTCAACTTCCTAATCCCCTCAATCTTTTTCGTTACACAAACCATTGCTTTGTGATGTGTTGTGTACTCATCTGTAACCCATTATGTAGAGAACTAAGGAAATGTGAAGCAGCCCTAGGAAAATGTGCCCCTGACATGAATACACACATCAACAAGTATGTTCTGAGAGCTCCATGAAACTAATGTATTTGGGCTGCCACTGTGAGAGTGACAGTGGCAGCCCAAATTTTTTTGTTAGATGGAACTAATATGACATATTTTTGATGTGTGTGTATTCATGTCAGAGCCACATATCACTAAACACTCACAGGTCAGTGAGTGTTATGTAACAATACCACTGCAGATCCACCCCTCTGCTGCTCTTCTCTGCTCTAACAAACTACAGGCCCCATGTTGACTCTAATGGCCCTTTAACCCCTGATGTGACGGAGTGTTATTCAATGCATTGCATTGAATAACACTCTTTTGCTACAAGGCTACCATGGTTGCTCTGGCTATGATCATGGCAAATCATGTTAGCTGCTGTCAATCAAGCCCTGTAAGATGCTGAACATGGGTTATGTGTTGTACCTTGTTTCTCATGGGGTGTGAGTGATATCCTTGAGGTATCAATGTCAACATGGAGAAGGGAATGGAAGATGGTTTTGGAATCCCCACACACAATATGCCGCGTCCATGGTATACATGATGTTTGGGGCCATACTGCTGCCAGTGCAGTGCTGTGTCAATGATCCTGTAGGGTGAAACAGAACATCATGTGCGGTGTGGTTAGTGTGTTGGCACCAATTCACAGGACTGATGGAGGACTTGTTTGAATGCCTGTGTTATACTCACAGCTAAAGTGGTCCATGATGAGCTTGTCTCTGATCTGCACCTCTCTCAGGGTCTCCTCAACATGGCCAATGTCCATTGGCACTTCAGGTATGGGGGGGACCTGGATATCATCCACCAGCCTGGTGTCCACTGCAATGTTGTACAGTATTGCACACGCCATTATGATGTCACACACTTTTCCAGGTGCATACTGTAGTGCCCCCCTGAGTGGTTCAGACATTGGAATCGGACTTCAGGAGGCCAAAGGTCCGCTCAGTGGTATTCCTCATTCTGCCATGAGCCTGGTTGTATCTTTCCTGGGCATCTGTTTAGGGATTGGCGACCGGGGTCAGTAGCCAGAATTTGCATCCATAGCCAGCATCACCTGTGTAATGTGAGTGACATGGTGAAACAGGGAGCACATGTTGTGTGAATGATGTTTTGTGTGGTGGACGTACTAGCTGTGGGTCAGGAGCATGCTGAACAGTGTTGTGTGTACACCTGTGGATGTGGTGTGATGTTGTATTGTGAACTCACCTAGAAGCCATCCCCCTGTATAAGTTCCATTCTCGAAGTCTCTGTGTACTGAGGAGTTTTGGAGAACGTACAAATCATGACAGCTGCCAGGATATTTTGCACAGACATTCATAATCCTCATGTTGCTGTCACACACCAACTGCACGTTCAGGGAGTGGAAGTTCGTCCTGTTGATGAATATATGTGTGTCACGTGCTGGGGCTTTGATACGGACATGGGTGCAATCTATAGCACCCATGACCCTGGGCATGCCTCCCCTTGCGTAAAAGCCCTGCTTGAGATGTATCCATTCCATGTCAGTGGTGGGGAAATGTATGTAGGTACTGGCCTTGCTTTTGAGGGCTGGCAAGACCTGGGCCAGCTCTCTGGAGAATGTGGCCTGTGACATGCCAGATGCATAACCCTTAGTGGACTGGAAGGTGCTAAATTGCCATGAAGTGTATGGCACAGAGGAGTTTTTGCAGGCCAGATAGGGCATGGATGTGGATGTAGATGGGATCCACTTGATCCTTGATGACCTCATAAAAGGCAATGATGCTGTGTGGCCTCAACCTGTAGCGATCAATCACCTTGTCATCGGTCATTCCAAAGATAGTGACCCTTGGGTGGTATACCCTGGGCCTTGGTGGTTGTCTATACATCATCCGCTGCTGCAGGGGTCCCTGTGGCAGCTGGGGAGCATCCTGTTGCTGTGGATCATCCTGTTGCTGCAGCTGTGCATCTGCGGGCAGGTGCTGTCCTCCAGGTGGGGATAGGCTCCTGTGTGGCTGTTGAGCCAGAGCCTCCTTACTTGCAACAGGTGAAGGCTATTGATCAGGTGTACAAAAAGAACTCACCAGGGCAGGGGTATCACAGGGACTGGGGAGGACTTTGGTCCCTCTCCTCAGGGCAGGGGCAACAGAGCCACTGGAGAGGACACTATTCCCACTCTCCAGGGCAGGGGCATCACTCGGGTTGGTGAGGAGTGCACTCACACTCACCAGGCTAGGGGCAACATTGCCACTTGTGAGGACCTTGGTCCCACATACCAGGGCAGGGGCAGCAGAGTATTGGGGAGGACTTTGGTCCCCTCCCCAGGGCAGGGGAAATGGAGCCACTGGAGAGGCCACTATTCCCAATCTCCTGCCTCAGGGCAGGGGCATCACTTGAGCTGGTGAGGAGCGTAATCCCATTCACCAGGCTAAGGTTATCAGAGCACTGGGGAGGATGGCGGTCCCACTCCCCAGTGCAGGGGCAACGGAGCAACTGGAGAGGACACTATTCCCACTCTCCAGGGCAGGAGAAATGGAACCACTGGTGAGGACCTGAGTACCACTCACCGTGGCAGGGGCAACATAGAGGTCTTTGAGGAACTGGTTGTGACGGTTCTCTCTCACGCTTTGTAGCAGAGTGGCGTACCTCTGCTCAACAGTCCATTCAATGGTGACTAGCCGCCACAACTCCTTCTGTAAGTCTTGGAAAGGGCATTGACCCAGGATATAATCCCTCTTGCGTCAGATCTCACAGCATCCGCTGTACTCCTGGCAGCCAAACTTAATGTCCTGGTGCAAAGCATGCAATGCTAGGCCAAGACCCCCGTATCCCAGGACATATTGGGGGGCTGGTGTAGGATGGCAAGTGGAAGAACTCCTGGTTTACTTTGTTGCACAGAGACCAGTAAGCATCCTGTACCGCCATCTCGGTTTGGATGCAGCTATAAAGCTGGCCCTCCCATTCCGCCAGAACAAGTCCCTCTAGCAGGGGTTTCCACAAGGTCCATAATTACACATAGTTTGTTGTAAAGAACAGCACATCTTTTTTTAATTTGGTACTTGTGTATCGGATCACTCACTAATTTGTTACATTTTTTAGTATTCACTGAACGGTTCCATGTGTACAATCTCAGTTTATGTAACAACAGAAAATAATTAAATAGCTTTATTTGATTATAGTACTTTAACTATTTCCCTCATGGTTAATCCATATTCTCTCTCTACAAACACAGAGTTACAATTCCTAGCATAAATGGGCGCTTCCACATGTGGGGTCTCAGATTACTGATACTGTAATAACAGTTAGTGGAGTAATTAGTTACATTCTAGCATGCAACTAGTTCCCTCATGGTTAATCCACATTCTATCTTACTATCATAGTAGAATATGTATTTGGAAACTTTGCGTTATCTAAAGGCCCTTGGGGTTCAGCCACATTGTAGTCTTACTGGCTAAGTTCTCTGATTTAAATCTAGGAGTATTAACTTTCAGTTCAGGGGTATAATTTCAAGCCCATGTTTGGTAGCTGTAACACCTAACACGTTTTGCCACTACTCGGCTTCATCAGGGACTAGATAGAGAGAGAAATGACCCACTGGTATCACATTTTTAAACCCTTTCAAGTTACTGCACGTGTCAAATTTTGAATTTGGATAAGCCAAAGATCACAGAGGAGGATTCTTCTTCATCCATTCAATGATATTGATCCATTGGTAGATGCAGAATTATCTCATTCAGGTTTTAACTTAAACCTTTACGTTCCATGTAATAATTATATGGGACATTAAGTATAATAGAATGTGGATGAGCCACAAGGAAATTAGTCAAAATATTAGAATCAAATAAATCTATTTAACTATTTTCTTTTGAAACATAAGCTAACTGAGATTATACACGCAGAAGCGCTCAGTGTATACAAAAAAATATAACTAATTAGTGAGTGCTCTGTTACACAAGTACCATATTAAGAAAATATTTGCTGTTTTTCTCAACACACTAGACTAGATGTTCATGAAATAGCTAGGGAATCTACCTAGAGGAATAGTGATGCTATTAATGATGTAGCATGTAATGCAATGGTCATAACCCTGATCAAAAAATGATGTATGGAGGCATTGACAGAATAAGAACAGCTTATTAAAACACTGTTGTTTGAAAACAAATAATCAATAATGGACAGTGGATAAAGAGAATTTCTTGGTCTAACATGAAGTAACATAATTAATGTCTAACTGATATCAAGTACATTAGTACATTAATTCGTAGGTGTAATTGAGTAGCTGAATTGAAGTGTATCTACAAAGGTGTATCTATTGACATTTTCATACAACCCACACCTTGCTGGTCTTTAAATTAAAATTAATAAAGTTATATTTTTATGTATCTATGTCCCATCTGATACCAAACTATTCTCTTTACAGTGTTGTCAATCAATACAAGGTACATTTTGTTCCTAAATTCTGTGATCGCCACGTGTTTCCTTGCTATCCCTCATTTATTGGTATTTGAACAGATGAAGGTTATCTTTTCATCCCTTTTTTCCCCCTTTTTTCTTTTTCCATTGTTTCTTTTTTTTTTTGATAATTTTGTTTCTTATTTTTTATTTATGTTCGCTATAACTATGATGCCAACTGTACCATTTATATGCAATTAGCATAATGGGTTAACTAGTTAGGCTGATGCCATGTAGAGGCTTGGTGTAAGCATGTGTCTTGTCCATAAGTGGTTACTTCTTGCTCAGTGATAGGGTATATAAGGCTGTGTTTTTATTGATTTTATTTTCCAGGAAAGTAAACAAACTGAAACAATGTTATGTAATAAATATTTTGTATTTTTTTTAAGTGCCGTTGGTGCAATCCCTTTCAATGTGAATATGACTGTTTCCTCATCTGCACCCAGGCTTTAATCCTGTTACGTAATTGTGCCCATCTACATCTCTCTCTCTCGTTCTCTCTCTGTGTCTCTCTCTTTCTCTCTCACTCTCTCTCTCTCTCTGTATATATATATATGTACAGTACTGTGCAAAAGTTTTAGGCAAGTGTGAAAAAATGCTGTAAAATAAGAATGCTTTCAAAACAAACATGTTAAGAGTTTATATTTATCAGTTAACAAAGGGCACACAGGGCAAACCTTTTGCCCTGAGGAAGATCTGTTTAGGACTGAAAACGTCCGACATGGAAAACTGGCACTCATATACCCCAACATGAACAAATAATATTATAATCTGGGTGCTGTTAAACTTGCATGGATATAAACAGTGAAGAAAACATGCACTCACGAAATCTCAGTGAAAAAATATATTATTAAAATCACATAATATGAATAAAAATAGCATCAACCATAGCAGCAACGTTTTGGTCCGCTCCAATACATTACATTTGTCCCTGTTCACTGCCTCTCTCCTCCTCACTGTGAACATGAGACAGAGAACTTGGCTCCCAACTTTTCAAATGGCCAAAGAAGGGGGCACTTTTGTTTTATAGGGTGGTGCTGGGGGCAGGACTGGTGGGTAGAGCATTTTTTACTTTATTTCATAACCTATTGACCCCTCTGTATAACCGAATAAAGATCAAAACAAGATCAAAGTATTTTAAACAACATGAATATGAGTTTTATTGCTGTGGAGAAATGTGAAACACTTACACACATAGTGGACATACCGATCTCATAAAAAAAGGAATATCATGGTAAAAAAGAGGGACATAGGGATTTGTGTCATAGAGGAATTGCTCCATCTAAAAATGGACACTTGGAAGGTATGAACAAATATTCATATCCAGTCAAAAATTCACTGAGTACAAATTGTCACAGGCTAACCTATAAAAAAAGTATTTTAAATTATTTGTATTATCAAATTATTGATTGATTATACATATAAATATGGTATCAAAAGAAAGCTTTATTTATCCTTTGAAATACAGTAATTAATTTTTGAGGGTATACTAAATGAATTAGTGAAAATATGGTTGCATAAAGACACACTAAAAAGGCCAAAATTGCTCTTGTCGTCCTCTAGTGTAAAAAAGGGTTAATATAATGACTGACTGAGGTAGTAGTCCTTCATACAGCAGCATATATACATTTGCATTTTATCTATTTTGTTACATATCATGTTTCATTTAGAATCTGATATCTTTTAAATATATGTATCTAAGTCTGAAAGCAAAGGTACTGTTGTCCTTTCAATGAATGAATCTAATCCAAAAAAATTGTAATCCATATATTATGGCAAATATTACTATTATAATTATTATTGTAAATTATAAGTTATTGGCACCAAAATAACTGGTATTTCAATACCAGTATTTATTTCATAATAACAAACCATAGTATTCTACATATCCTGTGGTATTTCAAAGATCTCTTTGATTGCAGAGCTGATCTGGCATGCTGCATCCTGAATTCATTATGCTTCGTTCAGAACAGAGTTGTAGAATTCAGGTGCGCTTATAGGGAATAATCGCCCATAGAAACTGTACTATAGTGATTAGTGGTTCGATAGCTTGCATTTTTTGTTTGTATAATGCAGAGGTAAAGGGGGGGATGTATCAAAATGATTTAAGGCAAATACAATAATGGGTTCAGTGTTCTCTTTTCTCTAGATTAGTAGTTCTCTGTCTTTTTTGTTCAGGGCACCCCGTACACTCAATCTATTTTCCATGGCACCACCAAACATTTTATATGTGTCACCGTGTTTCACTGCTCACGCATGTCTTTCCCTTTGGTCCCTTTCTTCAGCCTTTCTGTGCACAGGCGTGTCCACTTCACTTGCGTGCGGCTGCTTTCTCTTTACCAGCAGCTCTTGTGGTGGGCTAGCCTCCATTCTTCTCGGCCTCCTATTGGCTGCCCAAGAGCCTGTCATTTGTCTTGGTTTTGTCGTGCCCCTGCCGGTGAGCCACGCCATTGGCTTTCTTCCCTTTCAGGAAATCTCTACTGTGCATAACTGCATCAGACAAACATAAATCTGGCCTTTTATTTTATTGTATGGTGATATGATAAGGTTTTGATTTGTACTATAATTATTTAAGTTTTATATATTCAGGTACCATCCCTTTTTACTCCTCACAGTGGAGATTTAAAGGCCTATGGATTTATATAAGAATGACAGGAATGTTCCAAGATATATCTTTCATATACAATGTTGTGGGTGATTGGTTGTATATTTTAATCGCAATATCAATTGGTATTTTTTTTTATAAACCCCTTGTGTAGTGCTACATATGCTATATTACATCCACCTCTGTCCATCACAAGCTGACTAAGAAAACCCAAGTAATTTTCTAACCCACGTAATACAACACTGGTCAATTAACAGATTTTAATCAAATATAATCAAATCAAGTAACTTTTCAAAGTAAAAGAGTATGGGTTGATTGATGAATTGCAATGGGATGTAATTAAGTAATGTAGGTACTTCACATGGGTAGTGTAAGCACTTAATTGATGAAACAAACATTTTGAATGAAATGTAATGTTGTGGCATATGATCACATGTAATGATCCTGTTGGGTATCTTACTATCATAGTAGAATATGTATTTGGAAACTTTGCGTTATCTAAAGGCCCTTGGGGTTCAGCCACATTGTAGTCTTACTGGCTAAGTTCTCTGATTTAAATCTAGGAGTATTAACTTTCAGTTCAGGGGTATAATTTCAAGCCCATGTTTGGTAGCTGTAACACCTAACACGTTTTGCCACTACTCGGCTTCATCAGGGACTAGATAGAGAGAGAAATGACCCACTGGTATCACATTTTTAAACCCTTTCAAGTTACTGCACGTGTCAAATTTTGAATTTGGATAAGCCAAAGATCACAGAGGAGGATTCTTCTTCATCCATTCAATGATATTGATCCATTGGTAGATGCAGAATTATCTCATTCAGGTTTTAACTTAAACCTTTACGTTCCATGTAATAATTATATGGGACATTAAGTATAATAGAATGTGGATGAGCCACAAGGAAATTAGTCAAAATACTAGAATCAAATAAATCTATTTAACTATTTTCTTTTGAAACATAAGCTAACTGAGATTATACACGCAGAAGCGCTCAGTGTATACAAAAAAATATAACTAATTAGTGAGTGCTCTGTTACACAAGTACCATATTAGGAAAATATTTGCTGTTTTTCTCAACACACTAGACTAGATGTTCATGAAATAGCTAGGGAATCTACCTAGAGGAATAGTGATGCTATTAATGATGTAGCATGTAATGCAATGGTCATAACCCTGATCAAAAAATGATGTATGGAGGCATTGACAGAATAAGAACAGCTTATTAAAACACTGTTGTTTGAAAACAAATAATCAATAATGGACAGTGGATAAAGAGAATTTCTTGGTCTAACATGAAGTAACATAATTAATGTCTAACTGATATCAAGTACATTAGTACATTAATTCGTAGGTGTAATTGAGTAGCTGAATTGAAGTGTATCTACAAAGGTGTATCTATTGACATTTTCATACAACCCACACCTTGCTGGTCTTTAAATTAAAATTAATAAAGTTATATTTTTATGTATCTATGTCCCATCTGATACCAAACTATTCTCTTTACAGTGTTGTCAATCAATACAAGGTACATTTTGTTCCTAAATTCTGTGATCGCCATGTGTTTCCTTGCTATCCCTTATTTATTGGTATTTGAACAGATGAAGGTTATCTTTTCATCCCTTTTTTTCCCCCTTTTTTCTTTTTCCATTGTTTCTTTTTTTTTTTTGATAATTTTGTTTCTTATTTTTTATTTATGTTCGCTATAACTATGATGCCAACTGTACCATTTATATGCAATTAGCATAATGGGTTAACTAGTTAGGCTGATGCCATGTAGAGGCTTGGTGTAAGCATGTGTCTTGTCCATAAGTGGTTACTTCTTGCTCAGTGATAGGGTATATAAGGCTGTGTTTTTATTGATTTTATTTTCCAGGAAAGTAAACAAACTGAAACAATGTTATGTAATAAATATTTTGTATTTTTTTTAAGTGCCGTTGGTGCAATCCCTTTCAATGTGAATATCACTTTTTTCTCATCTGCACCCAGGCTTTAAACCTGTTACGTAATTGTGCCCATGTACATCTCTCTCTCTCGTTCTCTCTCTGTGTCTCTCTCTTTCTCTCTCACTCTCTCTCTCTCTCTGTATATATATGTACAGTACTGTGCAAAAGTTTTAGGCAGGTGTGAAAAAATGCTGTAAAATAAGAATGCTTTCAAAACAAACATGTTAAGAGTTTATATTTATCAGTTAACAAAGGGCACACAGGGCAAACCTTTTGCCCTGAGGAAGATCTGTTTAGGACTGAAAACGTCCGACATGGAAAACTGGCACTCATATACCCCAACATGAACAAATAATATTATAATCCGGGTGCTGTTAAACTTGCATGGATATAAACAGTGAAGAAAACATGCACTCACGAAATCTCAGTGAAAAAATATATTATTAAAATCACATAATATGAATAAAAATAGCATCAACCATAGCAGCAACGTTTTGGTCCGTTCCAATACATTACATTTGTCCCTGTTCACTGCCTCTCTCCTCCTCACTGTGAACATGAGACAGAGAACTTGGCTCCCAACTTTTCAAATGGCCAAAGAAGGGGGCACTTTTGTTTTATAGGGTGATGTTGGGGGCAGGACTGGTGGGTAGAGCATTTTTTACTTTATTTCATAACCTATTGACCCCTCTGTATAAACGAATAAGGATCAAAACAAGATCAAAGTATTTTAAACAACATGAATATGAGTTTTATTGCTGTGGAGAAATGTGAAACACTTACACACATAGTGGACATACCGATCTCATAAAAAAAGGAATATCATGGTAAAAAAGAGGGACATAGGGATTTGTGTCATAGAGGAATTGCTCCATCTAAAAATGGACACTTGGAAGGTATGAACAAATATTCATATCCAGTCAAAAATTCACTGAGTACAAATTGTCACAGGCTAACCTATAAAAAAAGTATTTTAAATTATTTGTATTATCAAATTATTGATTGATTATACATATAAATATGGTATCAAAAGAAAGCTTTATTTATCCTTTGAAATACAGTAATTAATTTTTGAGGGTATACTAAATGAATTAGTGAAAATATGGTTGCATAAAGACACACTAAAAAGGCCAAAATTGCTCTTGTCGTCCTCTAGTGTAAAAAAGGGTTAATATAATGACTGACTGAGGTAGTAGTCCTTCATACAGCAGCATATATACATTTGCATTTTATCTATTTTGTTACATATCATGTTTCATTTAGAATCTGATATCTTTTAAATATATGTATCTAAGTCTGAAAGCAAAGGTACTGTTGTCCTTTCAATGAATGAATCTAATCCAAAAAAATTGTAATCCATATATTATGGCAAATATTACTATTATAATTATTATTGTAAATTATAAGTTATTGGCACCAAAATAACTGGTATTTCAATACCAGTATTTATTTTCACTCATTCAAACTATCATCAATAAAGGAAAAAAATATTAGCATTTGTTGGAATAACATGTTTTCATGTGCTTGAGATATGATAGATATTATAGTTTTCATTCATAAATATTTGTGTACATGTATATATTGTAGGATTCTGATATGCATTATTTAAATAAATGTCATAAATAAGGGTATATGCACAAGCTAACAATCTTTGTATTTCTCTCTCTCTCTCTCTATATATATATATGCGCATATGTACAGTACTGTGCAAAACTTTTAGGCTAATGTGAAAAAAATACTATAAAATAAGAATTCTTTCAAAACAAACATGTTAAGAGTTTATATTTATCAATTACCCCTTAAGGACCGGCAAATCTGAGGTGGATTTCACTTAAGGACCGGAGCAATTTTGACTTTTTTGACTATGTCTTTGTTCAACCATATTTTCTCTTTAATTCCTTGAATACACGAATGATATACTTTTTTTTTAAGCACAAGTAGGGCTTTCTTTTGATACCATAATTATATGAATACCTCATCGTTTAATTTTGATAAAAATAGAAAAAAAGAGGAAAAAATAAAAAAAAACAACAACATTTTGTTTACATTTTCCTGTACACTGTTAGTTCATTACAAAAAAAAAAACCCTAAATATAATCATTTGTTTCTCCTGAATATGAGAATACCCCATATGCCTAATATTTCAACCCCCTTCTCACATTTACAAGCTAAATATTACAAGATGGACACCATTATTTCCAACCTGTAATTTTTCAACAATTAGTATGTGAGCATCATAGCTTAGTTAACGTGCCAGAATCCAAAAATGTCCCACAAAGGTATATGTTTCTGAAAACTAGACAACATAAGGTAAATAATCTACTAAAATATTTCAGCGCCAAAACTATTAAATAAATGATCAAAGACACAGATGAATCAGAATGAGTACCAAGAGAAACGGAAAATGTATGTAAAAAAAACTTGTATTGTCAAATCAAATACCGGCCTACACTGTAGTGCAACCGTTAATTAGTGACTAACAGTATCGTACCAAACAGAGTAAAATTAGAAGTCAAAAACCCTAACTATCTTAGACACACATAGATGGTATATAAATAGCTGATGTCTAACCTCTTACTAGATATTAATTTCTTAATCCACCCTACACATCCAGAAAATGCTCACCCGTGGGCGCTCCAAACAACACCACTCCGCTCTGATGGAAGGGAAAACACCCTACAGGTGTGTTGCTCGGAACTACCACCTCTGTGCGCATGCGCCGGAAAGAAAAACGAGACACAGTATATTCATACAACAGAGAATAAAGAACACATGTAATTCATCCAAAAAATATTGCTTTATCAAAAATTCACAAAATATATTGGCCAATATATAAAATACACATATACACTCCTCAAAGAGTCCGCGTTGGTGTACACATATACAAAAACTCTTCTGTATGTCAATTATTAGCAACTTGCATATATGATTCTCTCCTCTTCAACAAACCAGCGGTTTTTTATTCTGTGGTATATAGTTCCTGATATCTTCAGCAACTTAAATACTCTCCACCTTTACTTCTTCACTATAAATGTTTATATCCACAACGCTTTAAGGAAGAATATCAATACTATGCCAAGACTTACTGACAGATGGAAACATTTAGTATGTCGTTGCAACAATGTTGATGGACTAAAATTATATCCACAACACTATCAAAGTCTCAGCACTGTTGACACGTGGAAACAATGTATATATGTCGCTGCGCTGTATATTTCGATAACAACACAGCGTAAATACACGATCATATACTTCCCACAGAACAACTCTTACAGTTCCTTAAAGGGATGACTTACCATCGCCGTCTTCACTTGGACTTACTAGCAATAGGTGACATACACTAGCAATTGTTGTGAGTGTGAATAAGGATATTCTTATAGTTTATCTTCCAAATGTTATTTCAGGTGGTAACTCAGCCACTTCTTAATTTGTAACAATTCGATGGTTGTATACTTAGATGGTAACACCCTTCAATCACATATGCATTCTCCAAGATCTTCTTTACTCCGTTTCTTACTATTACAAAAAGCGGACTAATAGAGGACAGCATACATATTTCCAATGGCCCAATATCACAAAAACATATAAAATATAATCATAAAATCAACGCGTTTCAGAAGATCAGCCTTCCTTTCTCAAGAAGCATAATAGAATATTAAAAACACAGGAAGCCCAGCGTCTTTTATTGTGCACTTCCCGCCCTTAAATTAAAGGCATATTTAAACTATTTAACCCTATATAGGCAACTGTTACTAATCATATAAAAAACTACCTATACATATCCTAAATAAAACCAAAAAGTTCCAATTCAGCATTAAGCCCCTTAGGCTGTAATGTATCCATATTAAATATCCATTTGGATTCTATGCGAGACATAGCCATTATATGATTACCTCCTCTCCAATTCCTTTGTACCTGTTCTACCGCAAAAAAGTTTAAATGTTTAGGATCTGAGTTATGTTTTTCTTTAAAATGATAAGAAACACTATGTTTTTCAAAACCTTTTTCAATATTTCTGATATGCTCAGCTATTCTTATACTTAAATTTCTCTTTGTACGTCCTACATATTGCTTAGAACAACTACATTGTAATACATATATGACATCCTTCGATTTACAGTTCAATACCGATTTTATCCTAAATTCCTCTTTTGTACTATAAGATTGAAAACTAATAACTTTTTTATTGTTGTTTGTTTTTCTACAACTTATACATGCTCCACAGCTATAAAAACCATTGATTCCTATAGATAACCAACTTTTGGAATCTCTATGTTTGTTATCTTTTACAGTTGGTGCTAATATGCCTCCCAAATTCTGAGCTTTTTTATATATTATTCTTGGTTTATTAGGTAGTATTGTTTCTAACCATTTATCTTCTTTCAAATGATGCCAGTGTCGCTGTATAATTTTATAAAAATACTTATGATCTGTATTATATCCAGTTGTCAAAGACAACTGATATACAATATCAGTCTCATAAGGTAAATAATCAGGAAAAGTTTGGAGTTTTTTATGCAGCTATTTTTCCAGAAATATGTTCCAAAATTGTGGTAATATTTATTTTTTTTTCAGTTTTCACACTTTCAATATCACTGTTGATATCAAGTGAAGGATAGGTGAATATTTTTACAAATGAATTGTTTAGTGTTAAGCTCCTTCTGAGTATGGCAATACCCCATATGCATAGGTTTCTCAAGGTTTGTGGGAGTTACGGGGCCCAAACTCGAACATGCGCTTTTCCAGTTTCACACTTTGAATTTTCACAGCTTGCGTCACTGGTGCCATGTCTCATTTGGGGCTGTGTATCAGTGCTCTACTTTAACATTTCCCCCCAAAAGTATATATTTTTTGAAAGTAGACACCCCAGGCTTTCATTTTATGTATGTTTTCACATTCTTTACACAGCCATTTTACCACTAATCCTTCGTAAAACTTGATGTAAGTAAAAAATTCAGGGTTTTTCACACTTAGGTTTGAATGTTGATGTGATTTTCAAGCACAGGATAGGTGAAGATTTTTAAAAGTGTGTTGTTTAGTGTTCAGCTCCTTCTTCTAAGTATGACAATACCCCATATGCATAGGTTTCACAAGGTTTGGGGGAGCTACGGGGCCCAAATTGGAACATGCGCTTTTCCCGTTTCACACTTTGAATTTTCACAGCTTGCGTCACTGGAGCCATGTCTCATTTGGGGCTGTGTATCAGTGCTCCACTTTAAAATTTCCCCCCAAAAGTATATATTTTTTTAAAGTAGACACCCCAGGCTTTAATTTTATGTATGTTTTCACATTCTTTACACAGCCATTTTACCACGAATTCTTCGTAAAACGTGATGTAAGTAAAAAATTCACACTTAGGTTTCAATATTGATGTGATTTTCAAGCACAGGATAGGTGAAAAATTTTTAAGAATGCATTGTTTCGTGTTCAGCTCCTTCTTCTGAGTATGGCAATACCCCATATGCATAGGTTTCACAAGGTGTGGGGGAGCCACAGGGCCCTAATTAGAACATGTGCTTTTCCAGTTTCCCACTTTGAATTTTCACAGTTTGCGTCACTGGTGCCATGTCTCATTTGGGGCTGTGTATCAGTGTTCCACTTTAAAATTTCCCTCCAAAAGTATATATTTAAGGAAAGTAGATATTCCAGGCTTTCATTTTATGCATGTTTTCAAATTTTTTACACAGCCATTTTACCACGAATTCTTCGTAAAACTTGATGTAAGTAAAAAATTCAGAGTTTTTCACACTTAGGTTTCAATGTTGATGGGATTTTCAAGCACAGGATAGGAGAAGATTTTTTAAAATGCATTGATTAGTGTTCAGTTGCTTCTTCTGAGTACAGCAATACCCCATATGCATAGGTTTCTCAAGGTTTGGGGGAGCTACGGGGCCCAAATTGGAACATGTGCTTTTCCAGTTTCACACAGCTTGTGTCATTGGTGCAATGTCTCATTTGGGGCTGTGTATCAGTGCTCCACTTTAAAACTTCCCCCTCAAAGTATATATTTTTGGAAAGTAGACACCCCATTGCAGTACCACATCAAGCCCCCACCATTCAGGTGCATCTAGAAAAAGAAATAGGTCAGTTATGTTTCTCCTCCTGCACCTCATCTAAAATCATGCCTGTATTGAATATTATTATTTCAGTTGAGAGCAGGAATTAGTATGTGCAATTGCACAGCATATGGAACAAACATTCTGACTGAGGGTAAGGACTAGTAAGAATTACAATTGTCATATCTGCTTTCATATAAAGCAATAAGCATAATTATAACCACCACCTTGACATTTTTTTAGCAATGTAAACCATCCCACAAGAAATCAGGTGCTGTTGTCTAGCGAATGGCTAAAATTTTTGCCTCAAACCAAAATCAACGAATAATGGCGCTTCCCGTTTGGTGTATAATTTCCTGTGAAAATTTTTCCTCTTTTTTTTCCTATAGCTCATCAATGGAGACATTGAAATTACACACAATATATTCAAATGTTATTTTATTTCCCAAAGGCATAGTATAAAAGGGGTATGAGAATGCCTGCATTGGTGCAGTTTTGGGAAAGAATCAGTTGAACAAGGAATGTTTTTTTAAGGGAGGTTGTTGACTGGGATTGGGGGGACATTTAAAAAAATGAAAAATAAAATAAAATAAGAAATTGGTACATAACGTGACAGTGACAGGGATCCCCTTATGTAATCTGTGACTGTGATAGACTGATACTTGATGGGATAGAGTATTTTTAGTGTAAGATTTGTAGGACTTAGACTTGTGTTAGGCCCAAGCCCCGAGGAAACATTGATTTCTAGGTTTTAGACTTTATCACTTCCACTGTGGTTTCTCTGCCCTTCTCTTTCATGATTGAGAGTTTCTCCTTTAAGAGCTGCTACTTTCTGGCTTCCCACGTTTCATCCTTGAGCTACACTGCATTCCAGCATTCCTGATCTCTGTTGTGTAATGACAGTTGGCTTGATACCGACTAACAGCTTCAGGTGGCTCTCCGACTGGGCCTGGCAGTACTAGAACGGCCAGTCGGATAGATCCCAGACACTCTACTACAACACCACCGACTACCACCTAACCTCCAGTCGGATGCCGATGAGTCGATAACCTTCGACGTCGACTACTGTCTAAAGTCAGGAGTTGAGCACTTCCAGTCGAATACCCTGTAGTCCATAAAGTTTGTAGTGCTTCTTCTCAGTCATTCAACTTTCCTTAATCCAAACCCCTGTTGGTGATCTCGAGAGCTAATTTCAACATCAGCAGACCAGAGACTTCACAACTCATCTGTATTTTGGGCTCTGCATATAGAGTCCAAAGTCTTCCTAGCCCTGGTTACACACTTATTACTAACTAGTGTAAAAGCCCATTTACACAGGCCAAAGTGCGTAACAGCAGGTGTACTACCGCAGAAGTACATCTGCCAGCATTTTGTGCTTTTGGGCAGTCTCTACTGCACATGACTGAATCGGACAAACATACATCTGGGCTTTTTATATTATTATATGATGTTATGATCATGATATGTGACTGAGGTATAAGCTGTAAAGAAAAAGACCCAGTGACTGGAATGGGGATTTCAAATCCTTGAATTCTAGAGAGGTCTCCAATGCCCTTGCATACCTCCCAAGTGTCCCTCTTTGAATCCCTCTTTCCTCCACAGACGTCCCTCTTTTTAGGAGATCAGATTGTATTATGAATATGTGTATCACATTGATCCACAGCAATAAAGCTCACATTAATATTTGTTTAAATGTCAGGATATGTGTCTATAAATTAGCCTGTTTAAATAAGATACTTTGGTCTTTCTCTAAATCAGTTATTTTATCACACACACATAGGTATCAGTAGGTTATGAAATAAGCTAAAGTCTCAGTAGTTCTCCCAACCCCACAGAAACACACCCTAATACAAAAGTGTTCCTCTTTGGTCACTTGAAATATTGGGAGGTGGCACTGCATTCAAGAGGTTAAAAAGCTCTATTTTAACATTTACATACTATCAGGTGTGCAGTTTGGGTTGGCAATATGGGGGTCTGCCATCTTATATGATGAAGGACCAACAAACTACACTGCATTGTTGTAGTGTGTGTCTTCACTGCTGTTTAACCTTTACACTACCAGAGTGGTGAGCAACGATTTGGGCCTTATTTTCAAATTAAAAGTGGAGCAAATCAACTGCACCATAGGAAACCAATAAAAATATCCACATTCTATTGGATTTAAATAAGATTTTAACCCCTTGAATGCTAGAGGTGTTACCAACGCCTTCTTTCTTGCATTCAAGCTGTTAAAAGCCACATTGAAATCAGAATGTTTATCACTTGCCAGTAACACGGTTGGTTTGCCACAGAACTACTGCACTTATTTTTTTGAAAAGGCAGCCCTTTCAGTTGCTTTGAGCAATTTACATGAAAAAATGACTCATCTGACACAAATACACATTTCATAATAACAAACCATAGTATTCTACATATCCTGTGGTATTTCAAAGATCTCTTTGATTGCAGAGCTGATCTGGCATGCTGCATCCTGAATTCATTATGCTTCGTTCAGAACAGAGTTGTAGAATTCAGGTGCGCTTATAGGGAATAATCGCCCATAGAAACTGTACTATAGTGATTAGTGGTTCGATAGCTTGCATTTTTTGTTTGTATAATGCAGAGGTAAAGGGGGGGATGTATCAAAATGATTTAAGGCAAATACAATAATGGGTTTAGTGTTCTCTTTTCTCTAGATTTGTAGTTCTCTGTCTTTTTTGTTCAGGGCACCCCGTACACTCAATCTATTTTCCATGGCACCACCAAACATTTTATATGTGTCACCGTGTTTCACTGCTCACGCATGTCTTTCCCTTTGGTCCCTTTCTTCAGCCTCTCTGTGCTCAGGCGTGTCCACTTCACTTGCGTGCGGCTGCTTTCTCTTTACCAGCAGCTCTTGTGGTGGGCGAGCCTCCATTCTTCTCGGCCTCCTATTGTCTGCCCAAGAGCCTGTCATTTGTCTTGGTTTTGTCGTGCCCCTGCCGGTGAGCCACGACATTGGCTTTCTTCCCTTTCGGGCAATCTCTACTGTGCATAACTGCATCAGACAAACATAAATCTGGCCTTTTATTTTATTGTATGGTGATATGATAAGGTTTTGATTTGTACTATAATTATTTAAGTTTTATATATTCAGGTACCATCCCTTTTTACTCCTCACAGTGGAGATTTAAAGGCCTATGGATTTATATAAGAATGACAGGAATGTTCCAAGATATATCTTTCATATACAATGTTGTGGGTGATTGGTTGTATATTTTAATCGCAATATCAATTGGTATTTTTTTTTATAAACCCCTTGTGTAGTGCTACATATGCTATATTACATCCACCTCTGTCCATCACAAGCTGACTAAGAAAACCCAAGTAATTTTCTAACCCACGTAATACAACACTGGTCAATTAACAGATTTTAATCAAATATAATCAAATCAAGTAACTTTTCAAAGTAAAAGAGTATGGGTTGATTGATGAATTGCAATGGGATGTAATTAAGTAATGTAGGTACTTCACATGGGTAGTGTAAGCACTTAATTGATGAAACAAACATTATGAATGAAATGTAATGTTGTGGCATATGATCACATGTAATGATCCTGTTGGCTACGTAAGATCTAAATAATGGTCACATCAAACAAAGCATTCCTAAGGGTTACAGTTAATCCTGATGAAGGGATGATTCAGGTTCCAAAATGCTTTGATTATATAGTTTATTTACATACATAAGAGTTTTTATTATTTTTTACTTTTCATAATATACACTTTTTATTGTTTATTTTTATAATAAAACAGTTAATTAGTATATTTAGATTATCAGTCATTTAAGCTGTCTACAGCCTTCCTGGTATCAGTGATTAGTTGTAGAGATTTGGAGGACCAGTGCAGTGGATTACACTGGAGGATCAGAGCAAGTCACCTGAATAGAGACACCAGGGGGTTTATGCGCTAAGGCATGATAAACAAGTGATAAAGCAGAGATTACTTGTGCAGTGATATCACTTCTCAAAGTCCTGTGTTATTCTTTGAAGCCTATGCACTAAGATTTCTCCAGCTTTGGAAATCTTAGTGCATAGGCTCTATAGAATATAGAATATATGAACTGGGGAAGTGATATCGCTGTAGAAGTCTTCTCCACTTTATCACTTCTTTATCACACCTTACTGAATCTACCCCAGATATTCAAGGTATTGATGAAAAAATATTTCCAGTAAGGGCATATCGATGTTGGCAAAGGATGGATGTAATATATATGCCCAATCGACAATAATCTAAGAACAATAATGGAGGGAGAGAGATCTCTATATAATCCTCACTTTATCTTAACCTGGTGGTTTCAGTTCACGTGCAATAAATTCACATACTTGTGGTTTCATCCAAAGAAGTCTTACAAATGAGCTGGTCCCTGTCTCCTATTTGGAGTCCTGGGCACAATAGCGCTAATATTATCTTGTATGTTTAATATATACATATATATGATCTTATGTGAGTCTATGTTGGATATCCATCTAATACTCTACACATATATAATGGTGCAATATTTCTCTTTGTTTTGTATTTTGTTCCACATGCACTGCCTGAGGCTTCCCCGGGTGTTGACATTGGCACAGATATTAAGTGGAAGTGAAGTTCCATAGAATATCACTGGTTGAAGATATGTATATTGACATTCCCAGTAATACAGATCTATGTGTAATTCTGATTTTCTTCTGATTGGGCTATTTGGATAATATAGACAGTTTTGACTTTACAAGGTAAAGATCATGTGGTGAACCATTGTGAGACTCTGGGAACTTTTTGGCAAGATAACACTATTGATTCTTGACTCTATCATTAATATTTATTGTTTCATCATCTAATATTATAATTGTTCACAACGCCTAGAATTAGGTGAGCGCTAGTCTTTTTCATATTATTGTATAGTCTCTACCTCTAGAAAGCATTCTTCTCTACTGCTCACTGACACCTTCCCCACCTTCACCAGGAAAAAGTGGAGACCAGAGGGGTGATGAATGCGATCTTCTTATACAAGCTCAGCTGCCATTCTGCATCAGTAGTGCCAAAGTATGGAGTACAAGTTTATCCCTTTGGGTGCCAAAGGGGTACGCAATGCATTGTGAAGTGTACCCCTCTGGCACTCAAAGGGTTAATGACTCTTATTTTATGTGTTTTAATATAATTATATGAAATATGTAGTTTCTTTATACTAGTTTTATTATTGTATTTTTGTGTAATTTTGTTTATACTTATTATGTGTATTTTATATACTTTATCCAGTGTACCATTTGGATCTCCATTGTTATATGACTATTAATGTGCATTTTAACCCATTCTGGTGTCCCATTAAGAGAGCTTACTGTTACTTTTTCAGTAAGTTGTATTAGCCATTTTGTTCTATGAGATACTGGTTAATTCTTAGTGCATATGGTGATGTGTTTCTATATCAACACTGTGAACTGCTCACCGCACATTGCCAGACACATATCGTCATAGTATCAGCCCTTAGTGCATCTCCCCCAGGAGAGGATTAGCCTCTTAAAACAAACAAACTGTACCAAGTAAAGTTTAGTAGCAGTCATTCAATGTAAAACATATTAATATTATTAGCCTCCCCAAACACAAAATTCCCCCTAAGTCTATGAAAACAGGTACAGATTTCATCAACCCTTTAAGAATCAGAGGTTATGCAATGCACTGAACATCCCTCTGGTATTTAATGGTTTCTAATGTAGGATTTTCATTTTAATATTTTTTTAACAGTAACTTCTGCAATAAAACTGAAAAAAAAATTCACATATAGTTTAAGCCTTTGAGTGCCAGAGAGTTGCTCAATGCATTGCTTTTCAAAGCACTAAGCACCTGCATTGAGCACCTCTCTGACAACTGTTTAATGACCAGAGGGGTGGCACCTTGCACATAAGGTATTGCCCATCCTTCTGATCCTTAAGGCTTACATTTATAAGAACCAAGAACATATATAAAATAAGACAGTTCATTGTTTCAGTTTAACCGCTTTGAGACCAGAAGGGTGAGCAAGGCATTGCTAACCACTGCACTGGTTCTCAAGGGGTTAAGAAAAACAGTCTGGGGCTAGGTCTTGTTAAGATAATAAAATCATTTATGGTTTAAGCAAATACAATTGTGCATGAGCTGCAGCATTCCTTCTATTGCTGATTATAGTTGTCCTTATGGAATATATTGATGTGCACTGTTTTCATGTATTTCATATTAGCTTAGAAATGTTCTTTTTCTACCATTTTTGATGTGCTCTAATACACTTCAGGAATGTAGGCAGAAGAAAATGACAAGGTTTGCAGAGGGTTGCTACATACACTGTAAAGTAAAGCACAGAAAGATAACCTATAAAATATTAAATGGCTGCAATTTCTACTCAGTAGTGGCAACTGTTCTTTTCAACTGGGTTGACTTTGAAATAACATTAAGAGAGGATAATTGTCCTGGAAGAAAATACATGTATTAAACTGAGTCATACCTTCATAAATAGTTTACAGTGCATCAAGGGCAAATGTAAAGTAGAATTCAATAGACTAAAGAGCAGTTCAGAAGCAAGCCAGCTGTATCATGGAGGACAAATTATAATTCCCCAAATTCCCATTGACTGGGGATTTGTAATCCCGTGAATGTTAGACCAATGCATCTGAGACTTCTTTAGCATTCATGGAGTTAAAAGCCCCAATTAAATCAATGTTCTACTATGAACAAAGCAGAAGTATATCAGAAAATTGTTCAATATTGTACATACTTCTACAAATGTACAGTATAATCACAGCTGAAAAGAATAATAGATCATAAGAATATAACACGGAATAATACAAGGCTGGACTATTCAATACATTCTAAAGCACACAGGGTTTTATTCATCCATTGTGCAAACTTTCCTCTCTTCACTCTGCTCTACTACTAAAAAATATTCTCTTGTCCAAAGATATAATACTTCACTAACTTCATCTCTGAATCAGCATGCTCCTCTCCACCATTGACACTCCCAGCTCAAGAGTCCTAGACCCTGGCTAAATTCATCATCCTGTATTCTACACATCTGTTGTTGAGCTGCAGAACATCTCTGGTAAAATTCTGATTATGTTGCTGATTTCCACCATTATAATTTCATCCTATCTTGTTTTAAAACAGGTCTCATACAGGTTAAACAACAATACTTTTCTAACCTAATCATCACCACTCACAAATCTAATACATTTTGCCTCTTTAAAATCTTTGATTTTCTCCTTAAACCCCTAGCCTTAAACTGCTCCTCCTTCTCCAATACTCCACATTTCTTTGCTGACCTTTACCAAACCATAACCTCCACATCCTCTCCTCCAGTACCACTCAATCCTAGCTCACCTTGAGCCACCCTCAGCTCATTCACCCCAGTTGCAGAGGAAGAAGTATCACTGTTACTATTCTCCTCTCTGCCCGCTACATGCCCCCTGGATTGTATGCCCTCTCGCCTTATCAAGGCACTTGTAGCTACTCTTGTTCCCATCTTTACTGCTATCTTTAACTCCTCTCTTTCTACTGAAACCTTTACTTCCATTCAAACATGCAACAGTCAAACCTATACTCAAAAATCTCTCCCTCAACTTTACCTGTCTTTTACATTATGGTCCAGTTTCTCTAATTACTTTTGCATCTAAGGTCCTGGAACTCCTTGTATTCTGATGCTTAATCTCTTTTCTCAATTCCAACTCTCTTCTTGACCCATTGCAGTCATGTTTCCATTCCAACTACTCCAAAGAAACAGACCTAACAAAAGTTACACACAAAGGACAATACTTATACTAATTATACAATACCAATCTTGCTGTCTTTGACATTGTTGATCATGCACACTTACAGGACACACTGCACACTCTTAGTATCCATGACACAGCTGTAGAATTAATTGCCCCTATATCTTAAACTGTACTTTCAGTGTTTGTTTTACATCTTTGTGGGTGTACCCCAGGGATCAATCCTGGGACCACTTCAATTTTCCCTCTATAACGTCACACTTTGTGACCTTATTTCACATCTTGGCTCTAATTACCATCTGTATGCAGATGAAACACATGTCTACGTCTCTTCCCCTGAACTCACACTGCCTGCATAGTCTCAATCTCTCACTGTTTCATGGCATTCTCATCATGGATAGTCCACCACTATCTTGAACGCAATATGGCTAAGATACAACATGTTGTACTTCCACCTTAATCCCACTCTCCACCCCCATTCTCCATCACAGTTAACAGTTCTACCATCCACTCAGTAACCAAAGCATACTCACTTGTTGTTATACTCAATTCTACCTTGACATTCTCCCCCCATATCCAGCTTATCACCAAAACCTGTCTATTCTTTCTGAAAAATATTACCAGAATACATCCCTTCCTCTATATGTCAACCACAAACTATCTTACTTAGGCCCTCACTATCTCTAGACTAGATTATTACAACAGTCTACTCTCTGATCTTCCTGCCTCTCATATCTTTCTGCCTCTCATCATATCCAATCTATTCCCAGTTCAGCAGCAAGAATAACTACCTTTGCACTCAGATACCGTCCCTGTTATCTTCTACTTAAATCTTTCTCTTTAATGACCATAAGATCTTGGAGGTTTTTATGTTATTCTATAGAGGTTATACACTAAGGTCTCCAAAGTTGGAGAAATATTAGTGTATAGGATCCACAGAATAATATAGGAACTGTAGAACTGATATCACTGCAGAAATCATCTCCAAGTTATCAACTCTTTATCACAGTTTAGTGCATAACCCACTTTGTGTTACTTACAAAATTATTCTCCTGTCCTATAAGTTACTTTCATCTTCAACACCCTCTTACATTTCTTCTTTTATCTCCCACTATACCTTCTACACCTGTGTGTCACTTGCAATCTTCTCAAGGGTTCTTTCTGGCCTCTCCTTACACAACTTGAGCCATCTCTCTGCTGCAATAACTTTCACTGGCTGCCCCTTAACTTTGGAATGCTCTCCCTATAACCATTCGGCAATTATCCAAACACATCACTTTCAAGCATCTCCTAAAAACCCACCTGCTCAAGGAGGCATCTCAGTAACAATATTCTTCTTGTGCACACTGACACATCAAAATAATTCTGCATTCCCTTAATGAAGTCTTGTATTTCACTTATGATCCTCCTCCCACTGTCTCTGTATGTTGTCACAATTACTAATTAAATTGGTGGCTCTTTGGGGAATAGTTCCCTTCCCAATGTAAGATTCCCCTTACTGCACCCCACCCCCTCAGTAATGCAAAGCTCACATTTAAGCCTGATGCTCTTAATCATGTTCTGTATTTTTGTATTGTACTATTACGATTTCTGTGTTGTTTACACTTATGGAACTATATAAAAAAAAGATACATGTATACAATTCTGGGGCAAACGATCTTCATCAGTGTAGGGATAAGTGAAAACTTTCATTCATTTAAATGGAGTGTTTAACCCCTTGAATACTTCAGAGCTGATGTAGAGAATTTTATACTTACATACCCTCACTTTACCAATTACAATGTTAGTCTATGGAGAATATTCAATAACATGAATCAAGTTGCAATGGTCCCATTGTATAGACTCCGTAGAAAACATTGCAAATGTGGAAATGAGATCACTGGAGAAGTCAGCATCATGTTCAGTACATCAGGTCTATTTAACCGCTTACTGAATCACAAAAAGCATGGAGCAGGTCACAAATCACAGTGCCACTGAGAACAACTGGTTGTATGTGCAACACACGGGCAAAAAACAATTACACATAACTAAAGGTGAAAAAGTTGGCCTTGGTGTTGTGTATGCAATCATTTACTCTAACCTGAATTTACATATCTCACATTTGATTCACACATGGATCCTCAGGAGTGCTGATGTCATGGATGGATGGTACACCAGCAATGCAATGCTTTAGAGTAATTTCTAGCAATCAAGTCCAGTTAACACCTTAGCATCACATGATGTCCCAGGATCGTCACGGTGGTCTGGACATTAAGGACCAATGATAGTTATGGCATGTCATGGAATTCTGGCAAGGCAGCACAGCTTTATGGCTCTCCACCCTCCCAGAATTCATTGTGGCAAAAAAATAGGGCCATGGTCATTAACAACCACCCACTTCCTGATTGGGTGTTTATGTCTCCCCTATGGTGCAGTTGATGTACTCCAGAATTGTTCCTATTTTATGTTATGCATAAGGTCCACACTAGATATTGCAAAGAAAAATATAATGAAATTTGAGTTAGTACAACATAAATTCAGAGTAAATTTGGAGGAAGTGTTAAGTTTTTTTAGGATGATTACAAGTCGGCAATGCTAGACAGGGATTGGTCGTATCTGAATAAATTGGATGAAATTAAGAACAGAATAGCAAACATTTCATTAAATGGTATATTTAGGGCATAACTGTGTAATAAGTGTTGGTTTTGTGAAACGGTGTAAGCTTAGTAAATTTAGGTTGTGAAAATAGTCTTAACCCTTTGAGTGCCAGAGGGGTACGGTACGAATTGCAAAGAGTTAAAGCAAGGCTTAATAAATGTAACTGACATATCAGTCGTCCAGTACATGTAAGAGTAACAAAACAGCAGTCTTCTGCATAAATAAATGTTGAAAAATTATGGGGCAAATCAACTGCACTGTAAATAAACATCCATTGAATTAAATTCTGCTTTTAAACCCTTGGATTTTACCACATAGGAATGTGCAGAATATAATGCAGGGATAAGTAACTGGCAAATCATAGGGCCTTCTGCCTCCTGCTGGATTACCCCATTTCTGCAAACTTCTTGCTGCCTTCTAATTGCAAGAGTGAAAGCATGAATGAACATGTGCAATAAGCTTGCTAGGGATGGGAAAAACTTTTCCCTTCAAAAACAAAACAGGAAGAAATGGAACTTCCCAACACTTCTCTGCGCTAGGGGAGTCTGTTGGTATGTGTCAGGATTCACCTGTTCATCCTTCTGGCCTGTATCTGTTTTTTTTAAAAAATTTCCACCTATTGTATTTTGGTCTGTCTCTGTCAGGATTCTCCTGTTCACCCTTCTGGCCTGTCTCTGTCTGGTTTTTCCTTTTGCACCTATTTTGGTCTGTCTCCCCTTGCATCCACTTCCTCATCCTCCTGGGATCCTATTGGTCAGCTGGGGTTTATAGCCTTAAGCCCCTTTAACCTCCTGGCTGATTATTTGAATTTGTGTGTAGATTGACTTGACTTTGTTTGTATCTTCAACCTTGGCTTGTGTTTTTGGATTGTCCTTCCTGTTGATTACTCCCTGGCTTATGTTTACTGAGTACAGATTCTGTTTATCTCTTATATCCCATATGCTCCTGGTGACCTTGGCTTGTTTTGACTAATCTTCTACTTGATTCCATTCACACTATCAGGTGCATTCGTATTTTGTGCCTCAGGGCCCAGGAGGAATTTATTGTACTCACTATATTACCTGTACACCTATGTTTCCTCCAACCCAGGTATCAGGCGCTATTATTGTATTCTCTTACATACACTCCTATAGTTACCTTCAACTTGGGCTTCCGCATCTTCCTACACAGCCCCTGGTCCACTCGGCTGAACAGTGTGTCTCTACTGCAGGGCAAGTCTAAGCCAGGTGTGCCGCATCTCTCAGCAGTCCATCTCTTAGAGTTTAGGTGTGCTCCACTAATAACTGTGGACCTGGCGTAGGTGTCGTAGGTAGCAGGGGTGAGTATATTTATCCTCCTTGTCAATATATTACCTTTACTTTGTTTGCCCTATATTCCTGTGGGTACAAGTGGTATAGGAGTCGTATTTGTCAATCACTTGGTGTGACAGTGCTCCAGTTTACTCTATCTCTGGGGTTATTAGAGTTTTTTTGATCCTAATCATATTCTGTTCAAACCGTGGTTGGTTTTCCTTCACACTTGTCATTGCTGTCCAACTCCATCTCTTTCACCATTGTGTGGTGAGACATATTCTTTAACGCCTTAAGGACCGATGATGGTCCTGGCACTTAATGTGATAAGGACCCATGACATGCCAGGACCGTCATGCATTTCAGGGTTCCCCGAGCGGCTGCCCGCCAGTCAGGGAGTCTTGATTTGGATTTGCTAAATTAAAAAAAAAGGGTCTGTCTCCTTAATTACTGGCCATGTGCGTGGGCAATACAAATACAATGAGGGCATGTTGAAAAAAATTGGAGGAGAACAATGTCGAATTTAAATGGAGAAAGAAAGTCATGGGAGCACTGCAAGTCAAATTTTAAAGCGGGGGTTTAAAATGTCAAATGTGAACAATATTTGTCGAACTAAAATGGAGAAAGAAAGCACTATAATTAGAATTTCAAAGGGGGGGGTTAAAGGGATAGTATTACTTCAAAATTACTATCCCTATTGTAGCCCTTAATAAACTGAGTTAAATGACACCAGCGGCATCTCTCAAACCCTTATGGTTTAAGAGATAGCTGCTTTCAAAGTTTCCTCTCCCCTGCTGTCAGCGTTCTGCTGCCAGCAGGGAAATCCGGTCCCGGAACAGGCGAAGGCTCTTAAACAGAGCCGATATCTCGTTATGGAAGGAAAAATTATTTATTGAAATAGTCTTCTACATGTGCTTGGTTACCAAGCACATGTAGAAGACTGTTTCAATGAATCATTTTTCCTTCCATAACGAGATATCGGCTCTGCTGAAGAGCCTCTGCTTGATTCAGAGACCGGATTCTCCTGCTGGCAGCAGAACGCTGCAGGGGAGAGGAACCTTTGAGAGTGGCTATCTCTTAAACCATAAGGTGTCATTTAACTCAGTTTATTAAGGGCTACAATAGGGATAGTAATTTTGAAGTAATACTATCCCTTTAACCCCCCCCTTTGAAATTCTAATTATAGTGCTTTCTTTCTCCATTTTAGTTCGACAAATATTGTTCACATTTGACATTTTAAACCCCCGCTTTAAAATTTGACTTGCAGTGCTCCCATGACTTTCTTTCTCCATTTAAATTCGACATTGTTCTCCTCCAATTTTTTTCAACATGCCCTCATTGTATTTGTATTGCATGATTAACCCTATGCGTACCAGAGAGGTAGCAATGCATTGCAATGTGTTTGCTACCCCTCTGGTACTCACAAGGTTAATAGGCAAGGTATGCAGCTGCATACCCTGCCTGTATATGTGTAATAAATATATTTTTTTTATTATATTTTAATTGTATTTAAAATAAATAGTTCAGACCTCAAAGGGGGTATCAGGACCCCTCCAGAGTCCTGACTTCCCCCCTAGCATTGATCACGTATCCAGTAGGCTAGATGATCAATGCAGGTGACAATTGCTGGCATTTTCACTAAAGCCCATAAAACATATATGTAACATATTCTATTGTTGATGGTATAATGGAGGAAGGTGTAGCATTTCAACCAACTGCTGTGCCTGACAGAGACAATAAAAACACCAGAGCGAAATACACTAAGGCGTGATAAAGAGGTGATAAAGCGGACATGATCCTCCAGTGATATCACTTCTCCAAGTCCAGTGTTATAATATGGGGGTATCAGGACCCCTCCTGAGTCCTGACTTCCCCCCCAGCATTGATCACCTATCCAGTAGGATAGGTGATCAATGCAGGTGACAATTGCTGGCATTTTCACTAAAGCCCATAAAACATATATGTAACATGTTATATGGGCTTTCTTATAACATTCTACTGTTGATGGTATGATGGAAGAAGGTGCAGAATTTCAACCAACTGCTGTGCCTGAGAGTGACAGTAAAAACACCTAAAGGAGATAAGTTAAGGAGTCATAAAGAGATGATAAAGCGGACATGATCCTCCAGTGATATGACTTCTCCAAGTCCAGTGTTGTAATATGGAGGCAATGAACTAAGATTTCTCCAACTTTGGAGATCTTAGTGCATAGGCTTAATAGATAACATAGAGACTGAGAAGAGAAGAAGTGATATCACTGGAGAAGTTATCTCTACTTCATTATGTTTTTATAATGCCTCTCAGTCCATAAAGTAGTAGTACTGAGGCGGAAGAGAAGGAGGAGGGTTGCACTTTCTAAAATATATCATTGTTGGGACCACTGCTTAGACCACTGATTAATGTTTATGAACAATATAGTAATAATGGAAAGTTAAATAGGATATTGATCTGCAGTGAAATATCCAACTGCCATTTGGAGTCAAGGAAGGAATATTTTTTGGCCCACTTGGGGTTTCATTGGAAATGACTTTAAAGGTTTTCTTTTCCCTCCTCTTGCTTAATAGGGTGATATGGCATATGAATATGTGCCATCTATAAACAATGTATTTATTTGCCTCTTCATTATTTTTTTTCATTAATGGTGTCTTTTTTACATTCAACAAATTAATTGCTTATATTATATCCTGACATATATAATTTGTGGATGCTTTAAACATACTGATATGTAACTATTTTATTATATTTCTTCTGTTGATAAGAATAGTAGGGTGCAAGAAAGAGGAGTGTTTTGTTGCTTTATACATTTGATAGTTGTGACTGTGATATATGCAATTTAATTGTTTTCTTGCTTGAATCACAGAAGAACAGGAACAGAACTCACACTTGATCTTGCTGATAGCCGGTTGTGAGAATTGTAGATTATGTTAGCTTTAGTGTACTCATAATCTTAATTTTAATAATGACAGGAGGTGAGTATTTTGCATTTCTGTCTTTACTGAAATCTCCATAGCAGCACAGTAACCAATCAGAGAACAGAAACCAAAAGCATAAATAGTCTGGTACATCTAACTACTTCCTCTTTCGCAGTATAAACAACAAGCAAACAGAACAATGCAATAGCATGAAACCATCAAGATTCCGCCAAACAGAAAACTTAAGAATCCGGTCTTCTCTCAGCAGGTCTCCAAAACTGTCCCTGGGAGAAGGTCACACTGAAAAACATGAAAACTCCGTGAAAGGACACAGAAACAGACATACTTAACGCATAATCACAAACATTACAGAATATGAATAAATAGTAATCATTACTTAATAAAACACAATAACCACATAATCAACACGTAACACAAGAAACCCCCCCAGTACAGTAATACTTACCCTCTTTAAACTACCTGGGAAGGGAAGGGAGGGAAAATACTCGCCTCCTGTCATTATTAAAATTAAGATTATGAGTACACTAAAGCTAACATAATCTACAATTTTACTGCATGACAGGAGGCTTCGTATTTTGCATTTTTAACGCTATGAAACCAAAAAAATTGACGTCTAAAGGTATGTTCCCTAGACCAATCCGCCGAATGCAAAATGTCAGCAACAGATGCCCCAGCCGACACAGCTCCGGATGCAGCAGCCCCTCTAACTGAATGAGCTCCAACACTAGGGTCCACACCCGCCAAAGATAAAACCCAATGAACCCACCGAGCCAAGGTGGTAGAAGAAACGGGTTTATGAGGTTTAACATAAGAAATTAAAAGTTGCCCCGAAGGGGCAGAACGTAAAGAAGAGGTAACCTGAACGTAGCAAAGTAAAACTTCTACCACACAAAGCTGAGGGACTTCCCTGAAAAAGGGATAAAAACTGAAGTAGAGTCTGACTTAATGCGACGAGAGATGGAAAAAGACACCCCTTCCGGAAGCACGGAAAATCCGTCCACATCAAAAGCCCGAACATCCGAAACTCGGCGAAAAGAGACCAGACAAAGCAGGATGGTAAGTTTAGCTGAAAGCTGTCTAAGGTTCAACATGTCATTCGAAGTCCAATTCTTTAAAAAACACAGAACCACCTCCACATCCCAAAAACTGGAGTACTTGGGAACCGGAGGCCTAGACAACTTGATCCCTCGTAACAACCAACAAACCAAAGGATCACGTCCCACCGGTAAACCTGAAACTGGAACATGCATGGCCGAAATAGCTGAATGAATAACATTCAGAGAACGAAACGACTGACCAGAAGACAACCGAAAGGATAAATAGTTGAGGATGGCCGTCACAGGTGCTCTAAAGGGATCGCAACCCCTCTCCAGACACCAGCAGTCAGACCAGGCCTTCCAGGCGGACATATAAGATCTTCTCGTACCAGGGGCCCAGGAATCCCACAAGAGGTCCCTAGCCTCCTGTGATAAGCCATCGACTGACCATGCACCCCTGAAATAGCCCAGGCCACAAGCCGTAGCCGATCCTGAAGGACAAGAGGATGGGAATTGCCCCGAGGATCCAAGAGGAGGAGAGGCGAAACAGGGAGGAGAAGAGGATCTTCTACCGATAACGCCAGAAGGTCCGGGTACCACTGCTAACTCGGTCATAACGGGGTGACTAGGACAATACTCACCTATTGTACTCGAACCTGGCGTAGTACTCGTGCCAGCATCGCGAATGGAGGGAACGCATATGCTCCTTGAAGTGGCCAAGTCTGCAGGAAAGCGTCCACTGCCATGCATTCCGGATCCGGAAGCCAACTGAAATACGCCGGTAGCTGACTATTGGTCCTGGAAGCAAAAAGATCTAATTGTAATGGACCTCTGAGGAGACTCCTGGCAGGTACTTCGCTAGAAGGGAAATGTTGCGTCTGAAACAAAATCTCTAAAGGTCTTTTGCTGCTTCTGTCAGGTCCCAAGATCTGGCACCTCCTATCTTGTTTATGTACTGAACCGTGGAAAGGTTGTCCATGCGAAGGAGAATGCAACAGTCTGAGGTGTCTCTGACAAAACTGCGAACCGCAAAGGACCCCGCTATCAACTCTAGGCAATTGATATGAAGGCCCTCTTCTGCAACAGACCAAGGGCCCCCGTGGCCACCTCTGCGCAATGGGTGCCCCAACCCCACAGACTGGCGTCCGATTCCACAACGAAGTCTGGGGATGGCCCAAACACCGCTCGGCCATTCCAGGCCTGCATATGCAGAAGCCACCATCGAAGTTCTGACCAAACTTCCGTAGGCAACTCCATCAAATGATCATAAGATTGCCCTAGCCGAAGATGGTAAGCTTTGAAACTTTCCATCGCCCGATAATGCAACGGGCCCGGAAATATTGCCTGGATGGAAGAGGAGAGAAGACCCACGATGCGAGCCAGCCAACGTAGAGGAACTTGCTGCATGCGGAGTATGCGACAAATTTCCTTGCGTATAGCCGCAACCTTCATCAAAGGCAGTCGCAGAAGGCAACGAACCGAATTGATTTCGAAACCTAGAAACTGGACTAACTGCGAAGGTTCCAGCGCTGACTTCTCAATGTTTATAACAAATCCCAAGGATTCCAGGAAGCGCACCACAAAGCGCGTCTGAGATCGAATCCTCGAAGCATCTTTGCAGAAAAGCAAAAGATCGTCGAGGTAGATCAAGCAACGAATGCCGATAGATCATGAACGCAAAACCACCGGTTTCAGTAGTTTGGTGAAACACCAAGGAGCCGAGCTGAGTCCGAATGGAAGGCAAGTGAATTGGCATGGACGTCCCTTCCAGCGGAAGCGAAGATACTGGCGACAACACTGAGCAATCGGCACTGACAGGTAAGCATCTATTAAGTCGAGACGGGAAAACCAATCTCCCTGTAGTAAGGGATCGCGTAAAAGATGGATGCCCTCCATCTTGAAGTGGCGATAAACCACAAATCCGTTGAGGGACCTCAGGTTGATGACCGGGTGATAATCCCTGGTCTTTTTGCGAACCAAGAAGATATTGCTGAAAAACCCAGTCTTGTCCGGCGCGAACTGAACTGCGCCTTTGGAAAAGAGAGAGAAGACCACATCGTCTATCAGCTCCTGGTCCCTCGCCGAGTAAACTGAAGGTGGAGGTGGATGCCTTTGTACAGGAGGAGACTGGAACTCTATCACATAGCCTTGAACACACTGAAGGACCCACGTGTCCAAAGAGAGATCCTGCCAAGCCTGCAAATGAGAAGCAATTTTTCCTGTGGTAAAAGGCATGGGAGTGTGTACATTTAATAGAGGCATTCCTACTTGTTGGAAACTTGGCACAACCTCTGCCTCTGGTAGGTCTGGACCTGTCGGCTCCCCTGGTGAAACTGGCACTCCGGTATGGTTTGGACAGGAAAAATCCAGGTTTTGAAGGAATGGTGCGGAGGTCCAGAATCTGCTGGTGGCACGCCCCGCTGTCGACCAGCCCTCCCAAAAACACCTCTTGAAGGTGTGGGGCGAAACACCTGTCGCATAGAAGACTGAGCCTTGTTGAGGGTGGTGAAAAGGTTGACATGACATTTGAGTTCTGCTATAAAAGGGTCACCAAATAGCAGGCTGTTGGCAGAACAAGCTCCTTAGCTCCTAGGTCAGCTAACTTAGGGTCAATTCTGTGCAAAGCCGCTTTCCACCTCTCAGATAAGATAGCTGCGTTAGCATTGTCCAGCAAGCAGACTGCCCGTTAAGCCCACTCTCGGATAGCATCTGCATCCAAAGGATCACCATGTTCGAGTGCCTGAGCTGCAAAGCACAATATCTTGGCTAACATCATCCAACATCTTGTCCTGCGTAGACGTCAAACCTTTCTCTATACCCTTCCTTGGGTCGCGGCCAGAACGTGCCAAAAAAGTGAGGACCGTCTGGTCGAACTCCGGAGTGACGGCAACCTTGTCCGGAAGCACTGGTCGGGGACACTCAGCACACAGACGACCTCGAACCTCCCGGTCCAAGGACTAACACAGCCAAAAGTGGACAAAACGAGCTAGATGTTCAGGAAGGCACCACTCCGAAGACCTGGGATGTCGAATGGCACGGGGGTTGAAAAGAGGTATCCCTCCGTCGTCACAGAGATTTTCCTCCAGACAGGAGCCATCCTTGGAATCAGAAGGTGGAAGAGCCCTGGTGGACTCCCTAACATAACTAGAAGAAAACCAAGGGGTATCGTCCCAGCGGTCGTCCTCGGAACCCGAAACACACCACTCTTCCATGACTGCCAGGGGTTTAGGAGAAAGAGCTTCTTCGTTAGAAGAACGTGGAGACAGAGGAACGGCAGCCATAAAATCCTCACACCTAGGCCGTTTCAATGGAGTCTTCCCCTTGCCAGTGTAAGTTGAAGAACCTGACGCCATCCATTTCCCAGCGACCTGGCCCTCAGAAGACTCGATGGAAAAAGAGGAAGTCATGTTTCTGGATGGTAAAACAGGAACAGAGTCCTGGGAGTTAACCCTGGAGAGTACTTTCTCAACTGAAGCAGCAACAGCAGCATCGATAAGTGCCTTGAAATCTGGCGTAGGGTCGCGCATGTTGAAATGGTGAAGGAATCCCTGTTTGTAGCAATCTAGAAGATAAAACACTAATGTCAGGAAATGAGACAAAGCCCCAGGACAGGAGGGTACTCATTAATGGGGGCTCACCCCAGAAAACAGAGTAGCAGGGAAAACCACTTCCTTTATTTATTTATTTATTTATTTATTTATTTTAATGCAGTGGATGACCCAAAAGAACTGCATATGCTGTCAGAAACCCCTCCAGTGGAAAACCCATGCAAGGCATGGCACAAGAACTACTCAAAAGTAGCAATTTAAACAGGGGCTCACCCCAGCCAACAGTGGGGCTCACCCACAAACAGCAAGTGGTTGTTATAGTTTTATCTTCATAACAGTCCTTTAGAAAACACAAGGGACATAAAGACTAAGGGGGCTCACCCCAGTTGTAAAACGGGGGTTCACCCCCCTAAGTTGATACATATAAACTGCACAGCCTTTGTTTTGAAACACAGAGCACCAAGGGTTAAGCTGTGAAAATCACTGCTGATTAGAGCAGTTAGAGGCAGGCACTGCACCAAGCCTGTTGAATATTTGCACCTCCAAAAATCAATAGTATTAGGTGGCAGGAAATTTCCACCTGAAACAAACTATAGGGTGGAAATTTGTCTGCAAAAGTTTTCTGTGAATTTCCCGCAAAATTTCCCATGGAAAAAACTTGGCTTTTTGCCCATTCTGAATGCTTGCATTGTGACATCACCATGGAAACAATAAAATCACTGCCTGTGAACTTCAAAACTCAGCTTAGGAATCAGAACTCAGCATGGAAACTACTCCATAGAATGTTTCATGCGTACTATAGTAAACATTGTAGCCATTTTGTCTGTACTGGCATTTTCATGTAAAGGAGAAATATATCCCTTTTTCTGGAAAAAATGCCATGAAGATAAAATAAGAACTTCCAGGCATCACTACTAGAATGGTTTCCAATGCATTGTGAAGCAATGTATTGGAGACTTCTCTAGCATTCAGAGGGTTAAAAGTCTTATTTAAATCAAAGTAAATTGTAAGAATTTTCACTTCTTCCCTATGCTACACTTGTTTTGCCCTAGAATTGCTGCAGTTCTTTGTGTATATACCTAGATCTCATACCAAAAGAGAGAAGACTAGGGCTGACATAGTAATATACTCTCAAAGAGGATGAAAAAAAAGATGTGTTCATCATGTTCAGCTCATGCCATATCACCCCTGTTGATCAAGTAAAGGCAAAAAACCCAGTTGAAGCAATTTCCAGTTAAGCCCCAAAACTATACTCTATTGTAAATGAAGTCTTTTCAAGGATTTATGTAGACATAGAATTATATATTCCCATTCCATGCATCTATACCACTTTTTATATACCATAATACCCTACTGGCTCTTGCAGTGGCTGAGTGACATTACACATGGCTGTGAAGTTCATTAGTACTAAATTTCTCTCTAATGAGGATTCCCAAAGTAGTTTCCCATTTAGTGTATATGTAGCATGTTTGTTTCTACAGCCCAAATGCATAATCTTACAATTAGCTACATTAATCCTCATCTGCCACTTTTCTGCCCATTCTTTCAGGTTGTCTAAATATTTCTGCAGAGCAAGAACATCCTGCTCTGTATGTTATTTCCTTACAGAGTTTAGTGTCATCAGCAAATATTGAGAGATTACTTACAATCCTCATTTCTAGATCACTGAAACAAATTAAAAGCATTAACCCTAGGACTGACTCCTGTGGCACTCCAATTACAACTTTAGACCAACTTGAAAAGGTTCTGTTTACAACAACTCTCTGCCATCTATCATTTAAAAAGTTTTCTATCCATGCAAGAATATTACCTCAAAAGCCGAAGCATTCTAGTTTATGCAGTAACCTGTTATGAGGCACAGTATCAAAGACTTTTGCAAAATCCAAGTATACTACATCAACAGCAATTCACTTGTCCAAATTACTACTTACCCTTTCTAAAATGCAAGTAAATTAGTTTGACATGATCTACTCTTCATAAAAACCATGCTGGCTGATACTAAAAATATTGTTGGTCTTCACATAGTTCTAAATACTGTCATTTAGTAACCCTTCTAATATATTATCCACTACAGAAGTCAAACTTAAAGGGATAGTAATACTTTAATATTACTATTTCCCATATTGTAGCTATTTGAAAAATAATTGAATTGCCCCCAGGTTCATCTCTCAGACCTTTATGGTTTGAGAGATAACATAATGCAAAGTTCCCCCCTCCCTCCCCCTTCCCTGAAGTCAGCATTGTATTGCCTGCAGGGGAAGTCTGTCGTACGACAGGCTTGCAGCTCTGCAGCTGAGCCGAGATCGCATTGGTGAAAAAGAATTAATTCACTGAAATGGTCTTCTACATGTGCTTGGTTTGCAAGCACACGTAGAAGACCAATTCAGTGAAATAATTCTTTATTTAGGAATTTTATGTGTACTATTAAGAAGTATAGGGAATTTGAAAATGAGGAGCAAATTGAAGAATTCCCCTGGGGCGGAGGACCTGTAGCATTGCAAGGGTTAACTTTGCCAGAGGGATAATGAGTAGGTAGATACGAGGTGATAAAAAGTAGCCCCGCTAGAGGACTCTAGTTACCCTTGAGAAAGCCGGCAGAGGACCGGCGATACGATGTGGGGAATTTATGTCTATGACTGTCTTTGTTTCGGCCATTTGGTGTTGGAAACTGTTTGCGGAGATAAGAAAAGGAGTTCCAAGGAAAAATTGTCAGTGAGCCAGCTCTTGCATGAGTTACACCTGGAGTACCTGGATTTAAATTACGCTAATGCCAAAGACCGTGTGAGGGTTAAGGTATTGTGGAACCATATCCAGAGGTGAACGGGTTAACTGCACGGACCGTATGTTGTATTGACTGTTTGGAAAGAACTACCTCTGCTACTCTGTTACTATATGCTTTTATATATATTTTTAGCTTGTAAGCGCATTTCCTTATGTTTCCTCCTGTTTTTGCACCTTCGTTTCTGCAGAACTGTTCGGTGTTGGTGTGAGGAAGGAGCACACTTAAAAGGCAGCAACAGGAGTGATCTGAGGGTGCTGGGGGAATCTCTTGAGAAGATTGGAACATTTTGGGTGATTGTGTCATTATTTCATCCATTCATTCATCTACTCATTGACTTTTTTGATGCATGTACTCATTTCATTTCATTTCCATCTGAATGAGTGGGACTGATAGTGAGATTGTAGTGTACTGTTAATATTGGTATTTTGTGGGGGGAGCTTATTTTGGCACTCTAGGAGAGTGGATACATGTTGATAGCCTTTTTTTGGGGGCGGTCCATGTGGGTTTACTTTCTACTTTGTTTTTGTGTTTTTGGAATGGGCTGGACTTTTTTCAGCCATATCAACTATGTTACTATGTTATTATGTATGGTGTACTTTACTTAACCACTGAATGTGTTTTTACTGTAATGTCCAGCAAACAGAGAAGGTGAAGGTGAAAGGTTTAGGAGCAGTGCAGGGATGTATGAGTAAAGTGGTAGCCCAAAATCTGACTGCAACCATGGTTGCTGCAGCATGTGCAATTAATGATGGTGATCCCTCTCCTCCTCCTGAGGAGGAGTTTAACAAAGTTCCACCAAATGTCCCAACACCACCATGTGCATGTTCTGCATTCAGTTTGGATTTTAGTAACTCTTCTTAATTATTTATTTGTTTCTCTTTATAAATAATGGCTAGCAGGCAGCATAGCAGCAGGCTTAAAAACTATATCTGTGTATGTGCTGTGTACTGTGTAGGACTCGGGTTAGCAAAACAGAAGCCCTAAGAAGACACTGATTTGTTTGACTTAGACTTTTTAGGCACAAGCCCTGTGCAAACATTGATTTGTAGGATTATTTTTAAGTGGGCTTCTGTTTATAGTAAGACTTTTTCATCTGTAAAATCCACTTGATTGTTGTTTTTTTTTTGCTGTATTTTTTTGGAATTTGCTGAGGGGGCAATTTCCTAAGACATTTTAAGGGACCTACCCTAGTTGTTCAGCAAGTAGCGTAGGTTGTTGTTAAGATCAGAAGACCTTCTAGATCTTCCCTGGATACAATAAATGATTGTGATATTATGGAAATATTTAGACTCAGCAGTTAGACCATCTGGAGCTCTATGACCAGGCAGGTGAATACTTAGTGCCTATGATTGGAAGGACCAGGGTCATACTGGACATGATCAGGCTGATAAGTTATGCATTTTTTGGCCACTGGCTCAGTCAGTAAGTCTCTGCTCTTGTCACGAGCATGGATCAATTTCACCAAATGCCTCAATTATCTACATTAAAGGGATAGTAATGTTTCAAAATCAAAGCAGCTCCAATTAATCTTCATAGTATTGGGGTCATGGATAGTGTTATTTCAATACTGTCAGAGTTGTAGTTCAAGAGTAATTGAATGATAAAGTACTTATGTAACAATGCTCAGCTCAGAGCAGCAAGGTGGTATCCTGGTGGATCGCAGAGAGGGACAATCTTCAATTAGCATAAGGGAAAAACCTGAAAAACCTGTCAAGGGGGCAGGGTTTTCATTGCTCTCACAGTATGAAGATTGTCCCTTGCTGTGAGCTGTCTGGTTTGTGGACCAGATTTCTCATCTGAGGGGAGGTGGCTTACACTAGGTAAAAGGGGCGGGAGTGGTAAACTTTATCATTCAATTAGTCTTGAACTACAACTCTGACAGTATTGAAATAACACTCTCTATGGCTCAAATACTATGAAGATTAATTGGAGTTATTGTTTTTGTGAAGCATTACTATCCCTTTAACTCTTTATGGACCATAGAGGTGCACAACACATTACAAAATAGGCCACCAAAGTACACAACCTTCTCTCCAACTCATTTAAGAAAAGAAAAACACCTGCTCAGGATACTCCAAGTCAAAAGCAATGCAAGTACGTAGCTTTGCTCTCACTGGTGTTGGAGGAAGGGTCCCACTTTGTCAGAGATTTAGGGACATGGGAGAAAATAAATTGTTAAAGAGGTTAAATAAAAGAAAGGACCACTCTCATAGAATGTGGTTTTAAACTAAAGATTTTCTTTTTATGTGTGAGTGTCTCTTTAATGTGCCAGTTTCTGAAGAACTGAAAAATGCCTAAAGTTAAAATAAGCACATCTGACAGTCATGGTTGCTTCATAAACGCATTTCCAGTTCTGAGACTTATTTAGAATTCCATGGTAACAGAAACTATGCAGTAAAGGTTAACCAAAGCTGCCTATAAGCTACTAGTGTACTGACAAATTGGCTCAATATGCACTCACAAATTGAGGTTGTTCAGTGAAACGCATTCACTTGCAAAACCCTGTATTTAATTTCTCCTGAATATTTAGGGTTAACGCAGGTCTGTGGAGCATTTTAATTATTTGTCAAAGATGAAATAAAAGTGAAATAAATATTAATACAAAATGTCTTTCCTAAGCTGATATGATAAAATGTTGTGTTAGTAATCTAATATATCATTATTATGACTATGGTGTCAACAGCATTTGATAAATCATAATATATAAAGAGAAAAATTAAACATTAGCCTAGAAAAAAACAGTTAATCAATTCTACACATAACTAAATATGAAAAGTATTTTGATCACGGAAATATTTAACCAATCTTGAACTTGCAGTGGACCATGCTCCAGGTAATTTAAACATGTCTGGTACTTCTCAAGCAATTTGAAGCAGAAAGAGCATTACAGAATGCCCATGATACCATGATATATGCACCTTTTAAAGAAAACCATTAAGGATAAACAAAAGATCACTTTTTTCCTGAGGGAATTTTGAAGGAAAATCAGCAATTTTTTTTTTACACAAACATTGTCACATCTAGAAATCTTCTAAAATGTACATCCTTTCCCTTTCTTGTAGACTGAAGTCAGTAAACAAATGTGTGCAGCTTGCCAAGTAATATAGGAGTTTTAGATGGAAATTCAGTGGCCCCTGTCACTACCTTCTCACTTGACCAATCACTTAAAGTTCACTCAGGTCGCTCCTCTGGTACCCAAAGGGTTAATAAAGAAAAGGCTGTCTTCACCAGCTTGCATATTCTACTATACCCAGATCCTTGTAGCTTTTATATGTGGAAGTGATGCCCAATATGCTGCAGGTAGAGCCATAGTCTCCCAGAACTCTACAGGATGCCACCTCCCAAGCTCTTTTTTTTCTAAGAAATTCTCATCTATGACATGAGAAACAGAGAATACATAACCATCAAAACAGGGTTTGGGTGACTGGGGGTATTTCCTTAGAAACCCAACTCCCACCATTATATTGCCTTACTATTTCAGCCTAGAATATCCCGATGGAGAAAGCAGGCTGAACTCTAGGCAACAAGGGCAACATTCCACAGCCATTTAGCTCCTTAATTACTTGGGATCTAAAAACTTGGCGTTAGGTGGATATTTCCCTCTTAGAGTCTCTGAGCTCATCACTTTTTCTTCTTCCTTATTTTCTGTTCTCATCTGAGCTAGAAAAGATGTTGCACTTCAAGCACATATGCTTCCCAATTTCATGTAATATATTCCCTCCCTTAGCCCTTGTCATTGTGCTGATCGCATATCACACATATGGAGCATCAGACTCACCTCTGCTTCTCGCTGTAATCAAAGCAGCTTAGGAACACTGCCCACTTCCTCTTGGCTTTTGCCATCACAAAATTCAGTGCTCCTGTGACCTGGAAGCCTGCATCTTTGCCTGACACAAAACCGTATAAGACATAGAATACATCAATACACTTATACCAGATCTATCTCCTCTCATGTGCCTCCCTCCTTTCCTAACCGGAAAATGTTGGGCAACCCTTTCCTATCCCCACATGAATCAGATCAGTGGACCTATCTCCTGCCAACTCTATGCATCTTATTCATGCTTGGTACTATATCCTATATCATTTGACTCTAGCCCTGCGGGCCAATGTCTTCCCACATCCCTCCTTTCTTTAGAGCAATCCGCTGCAGTGAGGCCTACCTACCTCACTTGTCACTGTCACTTAAGTTTACATTTTTAGGTTTTGTTCTATTTTTTTCAAAGGTGGTGGTGCTGCCCTCTTTGTATTCCTGGGCAAAGAGCTGGAAATATCATATTGCAAGTTTTGTTGACACTGTGCCCCTTCTACTTCTCCAGCATGGTGTACTATTGGAACGGTGTCACCTAAATGGTCATCATCAAAAGGGTGACTTCAAAATGTCACTGTTTATATATCTAAAAAGTAATTGTGTCTTAGCAAAATATTAGTGAAGTGTGAAAGAGCAGACCAGGCCCTGCCAGCCACTAAGCACCCATTCCGCTGCATAGATGAGAGCTTTCTACAGGTCACAGTGTTCCATGCACCCATTTAGCCCCAGTAAAAGGAAGAAAAAGAGAGCCTTCTCAGAGGATGTGACATCATATAATAGTAACATAATTTATTCACCCCTGTTGATTCAGAGGAAGGCAAAAAAAAAACAAAAAAAAAACATTGAAACCATTTCCAAATCGGGTAAAACAGTTCTTTCCTGGATTCATATAGCACCCAGATATTTCCCTGGATCAACATCCTATCTGCTTTGAAGCAAGCTGTCATAATTCTAAATATTGTTCCATATTGTTCCAAAATGAGTCCTGCAGTACTGGTACCTCATAGAAGAGAGCTTCCCATAGGCACTGGGTCACAGTGTTCCAAGCACCTATTTAGCCACAGCGAAAGGAAGAAAGAGAGAACCTTCTCAGAGGAGGTGACATCATATAACAGTAACAGCTTATGAGGCTGAACAAGGACATGCTTCCATAAAGTTGAGTCTATGCCAAATCACCTCTATTAATCCAGAGGAAGGCAAAAACATTGAAACAATTTGCAAGTGGGTAAAACAGTTCCATCCTGAATTCAAATAGCACTCAGATATTTCCCTGGATCAACATCCTATCTGCTTTGAAGCAAACTGTCATAATTCTCAATATTGTTTTGTGCTAGATAGGTATTCATTAGATTTTTGAAATCAGTTACAATATCTGCATGCAAAGCACTCCAAGGCAAAGAATTCCACAGCTTTACTGCTCCTACTGTAAAATATCCCTGCCTTTGTTTTAATCAAAAGAGCATTTCCGCTAGTCTTAACGGATAACCTCTTGTTCTTCTGTCCGCTCTTTGAATAAATACTTCATTGGAGAGTTCTTTGTTTTGACCTTGAATATATTTCTAAATGGTAATCATATCACCCCTTAGATGTCTTTTCTCTAATTTAAACAAACCCAGTTTAGCTAGTCTCTCTTTATAACTCAGATCCTACACGTCTCTGCATTTTTTCCGGTTCAGTAATGTATTTTACAAGAATTGGTGCCCACAACTGTACTCCATATTCTAGATGAGGCCTTACCAAGGATTTGGGTAGAATTATATTTTCATCCCATGCATCTATATCCCTTTTTATGCAGGATAGTACCCTATTTGCTTTTGCAGCAGATGAGTGACTCTGCACAATGATGTGAAGTCTATCCTCTATCAGTACGCCTAAATCTTTCTCTAATGAGAATTCCCCAAGTAGTTCCCCAGTGTATATGCATACACGTATCTACATTAAATGTCATCTTCCACTTTTCTGCCCATTCACTCAGTTTATCTAAATCCTTCTGAATAGAAAAAACATCCTGCTCTGTATGTGTTTCCTTACACAGCTTAGTGTCATCAGCAAAGACTGAGACATTATTTTCAATTCCCATTTCGAGATCATTAATAAATAAATAAAAAGCATTGGGTCCAAGAGTGAACCCTGTGGCATCCCATGTACAACCAAAACCACAATTATGCTCTACTTCCAATTATGCTCAACCCCCAAATTCCCCACCTATGTGACAATAAATAACAGTACAAAGAAGAGTAAGAATGATCCAGATTTCTTTAGTACATAGATACCAATTATGTAAAGTTTTAAACATAACCACTTACATAAGCTCTAAGTGGGCATCACCAAAATTAAAATGGTGCACATTAGACTAGTGTTTATTAAAATGTGAAGAAATTAATGGCATTCAAATTTAAGGGACAACATCTAAAAATGAACATGCCTAGATTATTTTGTTCTGTGTGGCCTAGAATCCTAGAGTCTTACATATGCTCTGAGCGAGCAGCCATTACCAACCTTTCAATTGCTCCAAATGATTGTCAATTGGTCCTCAAGAGGTAAACCAAATACCCAACCTATTAGATTTCACATGATTAGCCGCTTGGATTCTAGGGTTATAACAATAGATTTCAATTGATATATAGCTAAACTAGTAATGTCACATAGCTTACACAGAGCTTATAGTTGAAATGGAACTATGCTACAGATACACAGATCTTACAATTTATGCATAAACACACACACACACATACATTCACACAGATGCTTACACACACTTACATTGACACACATAATCATACTCACACACGTGTATATTCATACACATTCATACACAGATATTGACACTCAAATTTACAGACACACACACATACATTTACATATACTCAAACTCTATACATACATAAACGTATCACTAAGACCATCACTCTTTCAGTCTACACTACCACCTTTTCTTGCAGTTCTACATAGGCTGGTGTTTATAGTTGGTTGTCTTTGGCATACAAATGCTCCATGATAAGGCTGCTTTTTTTTTCAGAAGTCTCACTCACCCTGCTGTCCTTTCTTATTTCATTCCCACCTCCACATGATTACCTGTACACACTATGAATTGGTGAACATGTACAAATTTGAGAGGAAAAGTAGTAGAGCATAACAGGACAATGGCTTCAGGAGAAAGGTAAAAGTCAATGGAATAAAAAGAATAGAAAAGGGAAAAAGCAGGACTGCCATCAGAAATCATGGGGTCAAAAACAATTTTAATAGGCAGGGCCATCAGACCACTTCTTTTCTCTACCCAGGTTAGATCCTGCAAATAGCAAAATATAACACTGTTTAGGCTGAGTAAATCTTGCAGTCATCGTTTGTTATCCCAACAAGATAACTCCTAGCTAAGGCTCCCATTTTTTAAAGTAAAAAACAGAATCCGTCAGCTTGCCTAATGATCAAAAGTGGAACTTTTGCAAGAATCAGTGGATTATTTTATGTATACTTGTAGGCAGGCCCTGGCTACTCATAATACTTCAGGACTGTTGGTGAGACCCAAAGACGCTTTCTATACAACTATATTATTAACTTTGTTAAAGAAAGTATAGCTAACTTTTTTTAAAAGTTTACATATGTATTCCACATAATACCAAATATTATTCTTCTCATTCATTTCAGACTTTGACAAAAAAAAACAAATATATATATACTTGGTTCCCATAGAACACATTCACACTCAGAACAACTAGAGAGTGCCAAAGATTTGGCACCCTCTTTTCCTGTACATACTTTTCCTTGGCTCTTACTTCCTTACGGATCAAAGGGACTAGCTAGATGCCCTATTCTTGGGAACTCATTGAAAGTCTGACATTTCTACTTGATACATTCCTCACTTTAAGTGTATTGGTCTGCATTGACTCCCCTAATGCACAACCCCACTTTGGAGAAACAGGAGGTGAGCCCCTTGTTTCCCCTGCTGCTAAAAATGTTGTCCACTGTGCTAAGTGTCCCTTCTGTTATGTGGATGCTTTGTGTTTCCTTGTGTTATATACCTCTGTACTGTATTTGTTGTGCATTCTGTGTAACTTGTGTTGAAGCTTGGTGTATTTTTTGTGTTTCTTGGTATACACAGCTAAAATCTTTGCTGAAACAACAAATAAATTATTAAGCATATCAACCCTGTTTCAAGCCATAGTTTGCATTCCAATCCTGATAAGAGTGTCTGGAAGTGTATATAAGCAGTGTGTTTCACCAATAAAGGCTATTATGTTTTACCCTCCAAAGTTTTGGCAATATTTCTGGTGGGCATTCCTTGAGGGGAGTTTGATGGTGATCCTTATCCCAGCCAGTGCAAGAACTAAATTCACTTGCCTAGCCCATCTACTGGTGAGTGGTGGCAATTTGTTCCTGTCTCCTGCCTGATCCAGAGTATCTAGGACAAGAGCACATGGAGTATTGCAGCTGACTGGGAAAGCTTGTGTGGAGTGGCGCTGCCAGCTGGAGGATCTAATGCATGCTGAGGCAAAGCTAGAAAAAATACCTTCTATGCTTTGTTGCAACAAGCCAGATGCTTGCTTCAGTGGTTGGACCCTGCTGGTCACCTATGCAACTGATATCCAGATGCAGAGGGGTGGCAAGAAGTCTATCCAGTAGACCTGGTGAATGATGCATTTCTGCATGATATGACTTTTGGGAAAGACTTGATTGAGCGGCAGGAGGAGTTAATGGCAAGATGACCATAGGAGCTGTCATTTATGACAAATGTGGAGGGGTGAGACCGTCTGGGTTTGCTGATCAGCTGGCAGATAGATAAAGAGTGGGAATACTTCTACAGCAGGAGAGAGCTAAGATGGAGGACAGTCTAGGAGTGTTTGGAGACTCTCAGCCATAGTGTGGTTGTTCAAGATGAGGAGGAATTGACATGCCAGAGGGAGTGGATATGAGAGCTGCCTGCATCTGATGGAGGCACAGAGGTCTGGAGCATGATAGTGAAGATGCACTTACAGGAGGGTTGCCAGATAGTCAGTCTTGGTCCCCAACCAGTCACCTGGGAAAAGAACCCAGAGAAGCCACACAGTGAGTATACTAATGAGGTATCTATGGGGCAGGTAGCCATATGACCCATCAGCCCACCAATGTGCCAGATGCAGATGGCATTGAAATAATGGAGACTGCATAGAGCAGTGCTTCAGATTTCTGAATCAGCCCTTTGGAATGGGTCCCAAACAGTAAGCCATGGGATTGCCCAGGGATTGACCTCTCTTGTGATGTTCTGAAAGCATCTCACAAATTGGAGATGGGCACTAGCCAGGAAGCCTCACCTCAAATGCTTTACAGACACCCATGTTGGAGGGTGGCCCAAGGGACAGAGACATAGCCAGAGTTTTTTCTCCTACTGGCTCCCTTGGATGTATGCTGAGAACCACATATGGGGACAAGGATTCATCACCTGCTTCCCTAGTGCTGGAGCTCACCACTGACTGTATTTTGGAGCCCCCAGTTCAGAGCCCAGATGGCCCTTTTTTCTCCAGGGAGTACCTTGGCTTCCACTGCTCCTTGAACCTTTAAGTTTTGTATGGACGGATGGGTTCCAGGGTGCTTGGCCCAAAGGACTGGCAGTTCAGTACCATTTGACAAAGGGAAGGATGAGCTTGATGCCTATTTCACCAAACTTGCCGTTATTCAGGACTGTTGGAGCAAGATGGGCACTTGGGCCTCTAGCAGGACTTGGAGGCAACTAATGCTACTAATCCTCAGTAAAACTCATAAGTCTCAGGAGGGCCTATGAGAGACCAGTGAGCAACTCACTTATTTGGGGAGGGGAGAAGTTGTGGTAAAACAGGAGGTGAGCCCCTTGTTTATCCCACTGCTAAAAAAAGATGCTTTGTATTTTCCTGTGTTATTTAACTCTGTACTGTATTTTGCTGTGCACTCTGTGTAACTTGTGTGAAAGCTTGGTGTATTTTCTGTGTTTCCTTGTATGCTCAGCTAACAGCATTGCTGAAACAACAAAGGAATGGTTGGAATGTTGATTGATTACTGCTCTGCTTCCATCATTTGCATGGCTTGCAAAGAGGTATTATAATTGGATAATAAATAACCTTTTTTGATTGGTCAAGTGGGACACCCAAATTTGGATGCTTATCTTGATAAGAGGTCATTCCCTGATTAGTCAATCGTACCAACCCTATTCCAAGCCTAATTTTGCATTCTAATCTTGATAAGAGTGTCTGGAAGTGTATATAACAAGTGTGTTACAGGTAAAGGATGTTCTGTTTTACCCTCCACAATACAAGTTTCAACTATATTTCCGAAGAGAATTCCTGGAGGGGAGATGGCTGGTGATCCTCTTCCCAGCCACTGCAAGAGCTAAATTCACTGGTCTTACCCATCTACTGGCAAGTGGTGCCCATCTGTTCCTGCCTCCTGCCTGATCCCGAGTATCTAGGACAAGAACCCACAGATGGGTGCATCTGACTGGGCAAGCATGTGCAATGCGTTTACTGTGACCTCCACACCAGGGAATCTGGGATGAATGTCTCTTCTTTTAGACACTGGTGGAAAGATGGCAATCTCAAAACACACAATTTAGTTCACAGCTGTAAATTTAAAGGGATAGTAATGTTTCATAATAAAAGCAGCTCTAATTATTTCAATTCTGTCAGAGTTGTAGTTCCAGAGTAATTCAATGACAAAGTGTCCCCCTCCCACCCCTTTTACTGATGTCACACTGTTCAGCCAGAGCAGAAGGGAGGTGCCCAGGTAGACTGCAGAGAGGGACAATCTTCAATTAAGATAAGGGAAAAACCTGAAAAGCTTGTCAAGGGGGGCAGGGCTTTCATTGTTTTCATAGGAATAAGAGTGTCCCCTTCTGTTATCTGTCTGGTCTATGGACTGCAATCCACATCTGAGAAGAGGTGGCTTACACTAAGTAAAAGGGATGGGAGAGGAAACTTTGCTTGTGAATATCTCATAAACCGTAAAGGTTTGAGAGAGAAGACTTATACCATTCTTCATGTTTTTTTAATGCCTACAAAATAAAATAAAGTTAAAACGAAGTATTACTATCCCTTTAAACCATTTACTACACTTCAAGAAGAATGGGAACTTCCATCAGCAGCTTATTGGCAATAATTACAATTCCAATCCTTCTTAAAGGGGATCTATCACCCCTATACAAGGGGCTGAATTTGAAGCAATAAATGCTGCCCTGCACCTCCTTCCCGATAGACTGCAGTTACCTGCTCTGTACCGCAGTTTGTCAACCTGCCTCGTCTCCCCTCCCTCTCTCCTGCCTCCTCCGATGACGGAGGCTTTCTGTCTGTAAGTTGAAGCGATCTCTATCCAATGAGGGCAGGGCAGCATTTATTACTTCAATTTCGGCTAAACAGAGATTTTAAAAATGAAATAAATACTGTTTTACACTTATTCGCTATATACTCTAACTATTAAGGCTAACTTGTATAGGGAAGATAGATCCCCTTTAATCTCCCCAACACACTCCCATCTACTACTCTAAAATTTGCCTTTCTCCAATCAAATAAATCTGTCAGCACCATTTCAACTATATATGGGCTTCATCTACAACTGAGTACTGTATCTATTAGGTAAAGCTTTAGGTTAAAATGGGAGCGGGAACTGAAATCTGATTTATCAGACTCTCAATGGCAAGATATCACTCACAATACTTTGTCTAGCTCTAGGAACATACTATTTATGAAAACTAATTTTACGCTGTTTTCACACTGGTACAGGACACCTGACATTCTTCTCAAATGGGGAGAGTAGTGGAGGAGGAGGAGGAAGGGGAGCAGGACTTCCCTGTTGAGAGTAGGGGTGGGAGAGGGAGATCCGCAGGGTGGAGCTGGAGCCAGCCCAGAAGAGCATGCAAACAGAGAACAGGGACAGAACCTGCAGTGAGACGAGGGGTTCATTGTGGGGGCCACCACTCACAGGCAGGGGCAGCACAGGCAGGACACTCTGGGTCTGACTCCTTACAGGCCGTAGCTGAGTAGGACAGAATAAGAGATCCCTGTTACATCGAGGAGGAGAACAGGGCCCTTGTGCAGGCTCTGCTGGAGAGGGAGACCATCCTGTTCCCGAGAGAGAGGGTCCCTGGCCTGGATGCGAGGAGAAAGGCCTCCTGGAACCAAATCTGCAGCCAGGTCAATGCGGTGGCCAGCTGCAGACAGGACATGCACTCCATCAAAAAGAGATGGGGCGACCGCAAAAGGCAGGTCAAGAAAAAGATGGGGGATGCCCCCCTGCACGCCCGAGACACCGGAGGTGGTTCAACAGCAGACATCACGTTCAACCGCTGGGAGGAGATGCTTAGGCAGACCATGTCCTCCACACTGGTTGAGGGGGTTCCTGGAGGATTGGACACTGGGTAAGTGCACCATCACATAACCACACAACACATCAAACCACACAACCATGACACTCAGACCCAGTCACGTCCCAACATATGCCCATCATTCATCCACACAACTGCACCAACAAAGCACCCTGAGGGTTTAAACAGGACACAAGACAAGTACAAACGTCCAGGTTCAAACAGGTCCAAATCTGTCCAACTCCCTGGTTAACCCTCATGTTACTGTGCTGTTCACACACATTACAAACAAACCATGCTCATAAAAGTGTTGTATGTTAAACAGCAGAACTGCTTCCACACTATGTCACCCATGTATCCACAGGGAACCCAGCACATAAACCCTTGAGTGCTAGAGGGATTATCAATGCATTTCTCAACAATGCTTTGGCAACCCCTCCTGTACTCAAAGGGTTAACCAGAAAAAAACACAAGTCGATAGGCTAACGATTGCATGCTACACAGGGGACATTCACTAAGAGGTGAAAAAGTATGATGGAGAGAAATTAACACTTACATACCCTCACTTCAACAAACCCAATGTTGGTCTATGGAGACCATTCAATAACATGAATCAAGTTGCTAAGTTCCATTGTATGGACTTCATAGAAAACACTGGACATGGAAAAACGACATCACTGTAGAACTCATCATTGTGTTCACTTCATCAGGTCTTCTTCACTGCTTACTGAATTCCAAAAAGGATGGATCAGGTCACATATAACAGTGCCACTGAGAATAATTGGTTGCATGTGCAACACACAGGCCTAACAGAACTCCACAGAATCAAAGGTGAAAAAGTAGGCATTGGTATTGTGTATGCAATCATTTACTCTAACTTGAAATGACATATCTTACATTTGATTCCCACATGGATCCCCAGGAGAGCTGATGCCATGGATTAATGGAACACCAGCCACTATTAGCAGGATAGATATGGGAACCAAATATGAGTCATTGTAGTTTGGTCAACAACAGGCCATAAATGATGTATATCTATGATTGAGTATGGCTGCCTCACTCAGAAGGATGGATGGGATCATCCAGGAAAAAAACAGGCCTCAATCAAAGATATCCTTCACTACTGGCTTGATTGTTTCCCTTCAGGATTGAACTGGAACAGACCTCATGGACAGGATCCTGTCAATTTCTGATTGCCTGGGTGGTATTCCATGCATCACAATGCAATGCATAGGATACCATCATGACAATCAGAGAGTGTCATGTAAAATCATACAAACTCTTGCATTGTACGGGATAAACTGATAACGTGGGGATGAATAACACTTGAATCACACCGCAGATCTGATCAAAAAAGATATGTACACAAAAAAGGTCAGATATGTATGTGGATATGTACCTTTCAAATGGGTACAAAAATACCCCAACAAGATGTGAACTCAGAGATCAGTTCAGTGCGTGTTATTGCCTTACTGCCCATATATGTGCACCCATCACAAACTAAGTATTATTGATCAGAATACACATACCTAGTGTATTCCACCTAACTTAGATGGCATATATGAGGTATGTTTTTATTGCTGATATCAATAAAAGTTATTTTGTGATGGGTGCAAATATATAGTCAGTAAGATAATCACATGTACTGAACTGATCTCTGGGTTCAGAAGGATATGTTTTTACCCATATGAAAGTTACATATCCACATACATATCAGACCATTTTCCTTTCTGTAACATTGTAGGCATTGTAAAAAGATGTAGATCGATGATAGTCCAGTCCCTCCTACCAGATATCCTTACCTAAACAGATATTGCTCTATGTGACAGCTGGAGATATCAGTCATTTGACCACACGAAGGCTGTTCAGCAGAGCCAAAATTGACCCATTTAGCGATAAATATGTCTTTGGGATGGTCTACAAAGTCTGCATGGTTTGCAAGCACACTCTGTGGACCATTCCCACTGCTGAAAGGTGTTGTATTCAAAAAGACTCACAGCTCAAACCTGAATATTTCAGGGGCAATATCCCAGTGGCCTGAAATTGTACAGTGGTGCTATTGCTACACCATCCTATGGACAGCTCTGGGCCCGGGACCATGAATCTCCATAGGATGATGAAGCAACAGCGCTAATGTATAATTTCAGGCCACTAGGATATTGCCCCTGAAATATTAAAGTTTGAGCTGTGAGACTTTTTGAATGAAACACCCTTCAGCAGTGGGAGTACCCTTATTTTACTCAGAGTGATAAACCCTACAACAAATATTTTTCACTTCACATTTTAAGTATTAATATCACTTTAATCCTTTCATGGCTACGTTTACTAATCACACAATCTCATTTCTCCACACAACTTACAGGTCTTCACAACAGCAGTAGCCCATGGAGGAGGCTACCTAACCACCCAGTGAGGAGTATACAGAGGAGGGGACCATCCGATGGCTACCGTACTCACCACCCACAACTCCTCCACAGCTGTCTGCTACCAAACTGGCTGCACCTCCACCGGCTGCTACCAAACTGGCTGCACCTCCACCGGCTGCTACCCAACTGGCTGCACCTCCACCAGCTGATCCCCAACTGCCTGCTCCACAACTGGCTGCTCTACCCCAGTACAGTGGCTCGATGCAACAGGAAGAGAGGTGGATGCACCCCACCACCTCCAGGAGCTACAACCCTCCAGCAGCACCACCACCAGGGAGGCAATGGCTGCCAGGGACTGTGCCCACCACCCAATATGGCCCATATTCCACCCAGATGGACCTACCCTCCTGGATGGCTCCCCAGCATGACCCCAGGTATGATCCCAGGTGAGGGCCGAGCACATACCAGTGGCGAAGATATGATCCTTGGCCACTCGACTAAAAACCCCTGGGCCTGACTGGGGAGCCCCAGTGCCATCTACCGAGGAAAATATTTACTCCACCACCGGGACAGACATCAGTGGGCAGCAGTGAGTCACTTGATGTGGAGGGCATATACCCATCATCTGCACCAGCCTCTCCACCAGCAGCAGCAGCAGCAGCAAAGGACACAGCAGCAGCTGAGGACACAGCAGCAGCAGCTGAAGACACAGCAGCAGCAGGAACCCAACCAGCAGAGTCACCGGGCACATCCACCTCCAGCATTGGATGCCTCACAGGGATGGAGGCAGAGTGCATGGCCCTACAGAGGAGGCTATTCTGGGCATTCCGCAGCACTGACCAGAATATATCAAGGAGCCGGAGGGAATCCAGGAGGAACACCTCCAGGATAGAAGCAAGGATCCATGGAGTTGGAGGTGACGGGGATATACACACAACTCCATCAGTACCAAACGGGGATGATAGACATGTTCGGCCAGGTGCTTAGGGAGAACATGTGTGTAGAGAGAGAGCTGTGGTCCACAGAGGGGTCACCTGCACCCACCACTCCCTCCAGTGTGACCCCTGAAGCCACACCTAGGGTTCAAAGGGTGACCAGACAATCAGCAAGGGTATCCACCTTTAGCACCCAGTCCAAGGACCCCCCCCCCAAAAAAAAATAAACTTCCCAAGTTTTCCCTCAAAAAAAGTAACTGCGCTTTTGAATCCTGTCTGATATGTTTTGTGTTAGTGATAGATTGGGTGGCAGATCTGTCTCCAATGCATTGCCAAGCAATGCAGTGAACATAACTTCTGCCTAGGTAACATGTTTGTGGAATGTTACAACATGGGTTCACACACACACCGTTGTACAAATTCAACTGGCAATCCATCCCTGGAGCCATATAATATGACAGTGTTATATGGCCATGTTGTGGGTTGAATTTGAACAAAACATACCCCTTAGCACAACAACTGGTGCAACATTTGTTTGCATCAATTGTTGTATTTAAGGGGTTAAACAAAGAAAACTGCTATTTGACTTAGCAGAGAACTAACAAGCAGGACAGATGGAACATACAGCAAAATAGCCTTTGATTCACACTGTTATTGTGAAACTGACTTACTGAGGAACCCAATATTCATCATAGGATTTCAATGTGTAGCACACCCATTGAAATCCTGTGGTAAGCATTGGGTTATCTAGTAAGTTGTGTTGTTGTTTTACTAAGGTTGTAACATACTTCACCAGTGATAACACTTGTCCACTTAGTCTGGTTGTTGATGTAGCCCATGTTCTGAGATATGTCAAAGTAAAGCAATCTCAGAACATGGGCTACATCAACAACCAGACTAAGTGGACAAGTGTTATCACTGGTGAAGTATGTTACAACCTTACTAAAACAACAACACAACAACACAGAAACCGTGGACATGAAATCACTGTGGAAGTATATCCCCGGTATCACCTCTTTATCACTCCCAACACACATTAGTGTATCTCTGCCATCATCTGTTTGCATGAATACATCACAGAGTCCACTCACTGCCAAACAAGTTGTGGACTCCTGTATGTGGGTCATGTCTTCCCATGTATTGGGATACTCTAACCTTGAGTGTGGTTACGCATTGACACATGTGTAATCCAACATTTCTTCATACAGACACAGATTGAATAGTGATGGTTCTTCTTTATTGTGTCTCAAAGTACATTAGAACGTACATGTGTTTTCTGGGTATGTTGCCTATATGCATTAAACACTTGTATGAGCACACTTTGAAACTAAATATTACTACTTTAGAAACACTACTGTCCTGCTCATTCTAACTGTACAGCTTTAATATCTGGATGTTAGTACACACATCAATTTGTGTTTTCTGTGTCTGTATGAGAATGCTCCAGTAGAGGCTGCTGTGAACATCAGATCAAACATTGCATCACCAACATAATCACTTGAAACACCAAGGGGTGAGCTTCATAGAAGTCAAGACATCAGTCCAGTCACATGGAACATCTTCAGTTCAAGGATGGATCATGCTATGAATGCCTGTGGGACAAGAGGACAGGATTGGGAGCAGCAACCTCTAACTGATCATCATGCAACTACTTCAACTTCCTAATCCCCTCAATCTTTTTCGTTACACAAACCATTGCTTTGTGATGTGTTGTGTACTCATCTGTAACCCATTATGTAGAGAACTAAGGAAATGTGAAGCAGCCCTAGGAAAATGTGCCCCTGACATGAATACACACATCAACAAGTATGTTCTGAGAGCTCCATGAAACTAATGTATTTGGGCTGCCACTGTGAGAGTGACAGTGGCAGCCCAAATTTTTTTGTTAGATGGAACTAATATGACATATTTTTGATGTGTGTGTATTCATGTCAGAGCCACATATCACTAAACACTCACAGGTCAGTGAGTGTTATGTAACAATACCACTGCAGATCCACCCCTCTGCTGCTCTTCTCTGCTCTAACAAACTACAGGCCCCATGTTGACTCTAATGGCCCTTTAACCCCTGATGTGACGGAGTGTTATTCAATGCATTGCATTGAATAACACTCTTTTGCTACAAGGCTACCATGGTTGCTCTGGCTATGATCATGGCAAATCATGTTAGCTGCTGTCAATCAAGCCCTGTAAGATGCTGAACATGGGTTATGTGTTGTACCTTGTTTCTCATGGGGTGTGAGTGATATCCTTGAGGTATCAATGTCAACATGGAGAAGGGAATGGAAGATGGTTTTGGAATCCCCACACACAATATGCCGCGTCCATGGTATACATGATGTTTGGGGCCATACTGCTGCCAGTGCAGTGCTGTGTCAATGATCCTGTAGGGTGAAACAGAACATCATGTGCGGTGTGGTTAGTGTGTTGGCACCAATTCACAGGACTGATGGAGGACTTGTTTGAATGCCTGTGTTATACTCACAGCTAAAGTGGTCCATGATGAGCTTGTCTCTGATCTGCACCTCTCTCAGGGTCTCCTCAACATGGCCAATGTCCATTGGCACTTCAGGTATGGGGGGGACCTGGATATCATCCACCAGCCTGGTGTCCACTGCAATGTTGTACAGTATTGCACACGCCATTATGATGTCACACACTTTTCCAGGTGCATACTGTAGTGCCCCCCTGAGTGGTTCAGACATTGGAATCGGACTTCAGGAGGCCAAAGGTCCGCTCAGTGGTATTCCTCATTCTGCCATGAGCCTGGTTGTATCTTTCCTGGGCATCTGTTTAGGGATTGGCGACCGGGGTCAGTAGCCAGAATTTGCATCCATAGCCAGCATCACCTGTGTAATGTGAGTGACATGGTGAAACAGGGAGCACATGTTGTGTGAATGATGTTTTGTGTGGTGGACGTACTAGCTGTGGGTCAGGAGCATGCTGAACAGTGTTGTGTGTACACCTGTGGATGTGGTGTGATGTTGTATTGTGAACTCACCTAGAAGCCATCCCCCTGTATAAGTTCCATTCTCGAAGTCTCTGTGTACTGAGGAGTTTTGGAGAACGTACAAATCATGACAGCTGCCAGGATATTTTGCACAGACATTCATAATCCTCATGTTGCTGTCACACACCAACTGCACGTTCAGGGAGTGGAAGTTCGTCCTGTTGATGAATATATGTGTGTCACGTGCTGGGGCTTTGATACGGACATGGGTGCAATCTATAGCACCCATGACCCTGGGCATGCCTCCCCTTGCGTAAAAGCCCTGCTTGAGATGTATCCATTCCATGTCAGTGGTGGGGAAATGTATGTAGGTACTGGCCTTGCTTTTGAGGGCTGGCAAGACCTGGGCCAGCTCTCTGGAGAATGTGGCCTGTGACATGCCAGATGCATAACCCTTAGTGGACTGGAAGGTGCTAAATTGCCATGAAGTGTATGGCACAGAGGAGTTTTTGCAGGCCAGATAGGGCATGGATGTGGATGTAGATGGGATCCACTTGATCCTTGATGACCTCATAAAAGGCAATGATGCTGTGTGGCCTCAACCTGTAGCGATCAATCACCTTGTCATCGGTCATTCCAAAGATAGTGACCCTTGGGTGGTATACCCTGGGCCTTGGTGGTTGTCTATACATCATCCGCTGCTGCAGGGGTCCCTGTGGCAGCTGGGGAGCATCCTGTTGCTGTGGATCATCCTGTTGCTGCAGCTGTGCATCTGCGGGCAGGTGCTGTCCTCCAGGTGGGGATAGGCTCCTGTGTGGCTGTTGAGCCAGAGCCTCCTTACTTGCAACAGGTGAAGGCTATTGATCAGGTGTACAAAAAGAAAGAAATCTGCGCAACAGTAAAAAATGGAGATCTATGTATAATAAAACACAAAAAAAAGTCTCTAAATTCCTATATACTGTCCCAATAATAAGTACATACAGTCTTTCCAAGTTAGAAGTCCTGATGGATGAATGGATTAGAATGATAAATGAGATGAGAAGATGGAAATGAATGAGTCATGTAAGCAGTCTCTATCCGTAGTCTCAATATTTTCTGGTGCAGCTCTCTGATCAAGGTATCCTTGTGTACCTCTAGAGGGAAATTCAAATCTGTAGAATAGAGAGCGCCAACACAGAGCCAAAAAGTAATAAAGAGAAAACAGAATAGTACTCTAAGTGTAGTATCTTTAATAAACATAAATAAAAATATGCAGAATAAAAATCCCCCCTTCTCCCAATGCACTGTAAGTGCATTGGGAGAAGGGGGGATTTTTATTCTGCATATTTTTATTTATGTTTATTAAAGATACTACACTTAGAGTACTATTCTGTTTTCTCTTTATTACTTTTTGGCTCTGTGTTGGCGCTCTCTATTCTACAGATTTGTATTGATCAGGTGTGCCTGGGGTTTGCTGGTGTTCCCTAGCTCTCGCCCTTGCATGCCTTCTCTGCAGTCTTCTCATCAATAAGTATCCCAACATACTTATTGCTCTCTCTCTATCTCTCTCTCTAGCTCTCCCTGAGTGGAAAACAAGCCACAAGTGAGTGTAGTGAGCTGTCCCTTTAAGTACCTGTTAGGACGTTGTGTAGGTGTGGTGATGAGGTGAGTGATGACCAATGGGAAGATGTTTGTTGCCCAGGTAAGTGTTTACAGGTGTGTATGTGTTTTAAAATGTGATGTGTTCTGATTGCTGTGTCTCTCTCAGTTGCAGGTGTGAAATTTTGGGGTGCAAGTTGCACCTGGATCATATGGTGATGTTGCACATGTAAGTTTGTTTTGTATTGGCAGGTGTCCATGTTGTGTGATAACCCACATTGTTCTGTGCCGTGTTGTTTGGTGTTTTTTTGGGGGGGTCCTTGTCCCTGTGGTGTTGCTTATTGTTTTGTCTGACAGTGATTTGTGGTGTCTGTCCATGTTTTTGTGTTCTTTTGGCATTGCACGAGTTAATTTTGCCATTTACATGCTTGTGCTGTAAGAATTTTGTCTGTTTTCCTATGTAACGGGTGTTTTGTTTTGACCGTTAAGTGTCTAACGGCTAAGAAAACTGGCTCTTAACTTTTGTCTGTTAAGTGTATCTTTTTTCAGCCGTTAACAGTACAGCAAGCCTTTAAATAACTCTGGGGAATCTTGTTCCATGCGTCTCAATGCACGTCAGTCTATCGGCAGTAAGGATTATCAAACTGCTGTTAGCTGTTCTTAAGACAGACTTTTAAATGGCTTACAACATGTTAACGCACCCGTTAGTGTTTTTTTTTACTAACGCCTGCCTTTAAATCTACCCCTAGCAATCTGATTTGCCTCTATCCGCTCCTATCTCTCCCTTGGCCTAGGACCAATTCCCAGATTAGACCTTCCTGTTACTGTCCCCCTTTCTTTTCTTCTCCCCCTCCCCCCTTTTTTCTTTTTTTCTTGAGCAATAACCTGTCCAGGTGCCATTCTCTCTTTATCATGGCTATCTAACCTTTAAGTATGGACCTTACTTTATGAACATGCTTCAGAGGCTATACCAAAAGGTTGTACTCTTCATCTGTATTATTTAACACTAGTTGAACAGCCCGTTACACGGGCCACAGTGCCTCAGGCAGCCGGTCGCGGTGCAGTCACACAGTGGAGACTGCCCACGCCTCGGCTGATACAGAGCCTCTGGCAGCCGGTCGCGGGGCAGTCACACGTGGTGGAGACTGCCCGCGCCTCGGCTGATACAGAGCTGGATGCTCCTTCGGAGCGCCCAGCTCTGTATCAGCCGCGGCGCTAGCAGTCTCCACCGCGTGTGACTGCCGCACGCGCAGCAGTATCTACTGCACATGTCGGGCGTTACACACAACTTGGCGAATTATTATATAGGATTGGAAAATAAATAAAAATAATATTGAAAAAAAAAGTAAGCATAGCGGTAGTGACTGCACTTTTGATGGTTTGCTTAGACTGTCTGAACAAAACTTGATTATCCATTAACCTAGTCAGTGCAATAGAAAACTAAAATAACTTTGAAGAATAATAAATATAAAATAACTTAAAATAAAGCTAAAATTAATATATAATCAATGAAAACAGAAATTTACTTCAAATATGAAGTGTGAGTAAATATATGATGAATATATGATGAATCAATATAAAAGTTTGAAAAACAAATTGTCTCAAGAAAATGAATACCTGGGCTGTCTATAATTAATTTTGATGATAGATGCACGAGATGAACCTGGTGTCTGCATATGGCTGGACTTGAAGCTGTTTATCCAGACTAAGACATGTAAGATTTTTTTTCAGTTACATAATCACATTCCATCTAAAGTAAGTTGATGGAAAAGACAAAATTCTCCTAAGAGACTGGGGAGTAGTCTAGCATGAGACTTCAGTTATTTTTTCAAAATGAATGAAGATAAATTAGAAACTTTACAGCTCCATAGAGATTTGCTAATTAAACTCTTATTTGTCAATCAAATGTTGGCATGTAATTTGATTTCATGATACATTTTGTATTTTCATTGTAGTCAGTATTCAGCAAGGATACTCCTTGGGAAAAATAAATGTTCTATAGTCAAATACTAAACATAAAATGGCACACCATATGACATTCATTTAGGCCACATTCAGTTAGGTGGCAATGTGAGGCCCACAAAATTCTGTCAGATCTCACCTCCCATCATCCCACACAAGCCAAAGGCTGGAGAGGTGAAACCATATCTCACAATCTGTGAATAAAATACCCAAGTGAACCCTAGAACTGGAGTAAATAAGAAAATATGTCTGTATGTGTGTATGTGTGTGTACTCTCCACAGGAATTTCCATGGAAAGTGCTATTTTTCCACTTTTCAATTTTATCATTGCAAAGAGTTTTCCCATGGTTCTCCCCATGCTAACGCTCCAGTATAAGTGGTGTCAGTTGACTGCATGTTGTAAGTCTGTGCATGGGAAAGAGAGAAAACTGCTGACATTTTGATGCTAGCTAGCGCACACAGATGGGGCTGGAGTTGCTTGATTTAACCCTTTTAATGCCAGGGGCTTTGGCCATTTCCTGGACCATGTAGGCCAAACATATTGTCAGCATTTTTTCTGTCCAGATGTATAGGAATGATTCCCGCATGCAGATTTCTATATAGAAAACCATATACATTTTTTTTCAAAACAAATTGCTATATTTTTCATGGTGCCTCACATGAACAAATTTTGCATCAAGTAGCAAGCTATAACATCATAATTACAAACAGTTAAAATGTACTCATTTTATATGAGTATTTATTTTGATTGTGAAAGTTTCAGTTATTTGAAAAAGTCCTGAATCCCCCAAGTACAAAAATATCAGACATGTATAGTTATAGTTCATGGCCTGTACAGATCCCTAAGTAAAGGGATGGATTTCCCAAAGGACAGAGTAGGGAACTGCCTAGTGCTCCACATTTTGAAGGGAGCCTCAGCTGTGTTAGCTACACCAACATCCTGAATTGTGGGTGTTGCCAGAGCAATCTCAATGTCCCTGAACCAGTTTTATTCTCATGTACAAACAATTATTTAACCCTGGATGCTAGAAATATCCCCAGCACATTGCTAAGCAATGCATTGAAGATCTCTCTTACAACAAAGTGGTTAAAGCCTTTTTTGGCTTTGCTTGTTATAGGATATGGATATTTTCTGGACCAGCAAATAGTGGATGAATTGTGCGGTGGGGCCATATGAAGAATGGGGTTGTGAGCATGGGTGGAGCTAAGGGCACCTAGAGTACCTTGCCTAGGGGTGCCTGTGGTGTAAACCCAGTACTGCCTAATTATCAGGAGCAAAAAATGGTATTTTCAAATGTATAAAGTAAAATACACATTTGAATGGTTATGGTAAAACTACCCTAAAGCAGCTAAATAACTATAAAAAAAACTAAATATGTCCAGAACGCAGATACCCTACTACAGGGCTCAAAATTTCCACTCGCCACTAGCCAATGGCGAGTGAAAATTTAGCTCTGGCGAGTAGAAATTCAGCCCTGGTGGGTATGTTATGGCTTGCAGTGGCGACTAACTTTTCAGGTCTGGCTAGTAGCAAAGGGCTTCAGATTATAAGCCCTGCCCTACTACATCAATGAAGGGTCACTTGCCTTTCTGCCCCAAGCATGGGGAGCACAAATGTTTCCAGAAGGCGGAGATAAAGGAAAACAATCAAATTTTTTAACATTTCCTTCCCTTCAAAAGTAAAAAAGTTTGCAAATCTTTACAAACAATAGCATTTCCTACTGTATTCATTAGATTTTTGGAGAAAAATGACATTCCGCTGGCATGAGATGACATACTGTAGGGGGGAGCTAGGAGTACAAAACTACATGAACTACAACCATGTATTGCCTATACTAAAATGGTTGTAAAAACTACATAAATTAAGAAAAAGGTAGACAAAATATCCAATTTTGGAAAGAAGATAACCTATCAACTGAGGGGTCACTTGGCTTTTTACCTGGTGTGCACAGATGTTTCCAGAAAGTGGAAGTAAAGTGAAAAACATAATTTTCTTTTACATTTCCACCCCTTCAAATTTACTACATCTGGCAAATTATAGACTTACCTACTGAATTCCTTAGCTAGTGCTTTTGGGAGAAAGATGACTCCCCACTGGTATGGGATGACATAATGTAGTGGGTGCTAGAAGTACAAAACTACATAAACTACAACCTATTTTTCTTAAAATTTTGTAAGCATGTTTTACCTATACTAAAATGGTTGTCAAAACTACATCTATGACGAAAAGGTAGACAAAGCATACCATCTTGGAAAAAAGATAACCTATCGCACTAAATGGGGGGGCAAAATTGCCTTCCTACCCCTAGCCTGGTGTACACAAATGTTTCCAGAGGATGGCACTAAAGGAAAAATGGCATTTTTTACACATCCAACCATATAATTTCCTACTGCATTCAGTACATTTAGTATACAAGAAAACATGGAATCTATGACTGTAATTATTACCTACTACTTATCAAAAAAATGTTTCACCCTTTTGGTATGATATAGTGGGTGGCAGAAGCACAAAACAATGCTAACTACAATGTAACATTTCTTTTTATACATTTTCAGCTATGAATTGTCTTTGCTAAAATGGTTAAAACAAATGAGATTAATGAAGAAAAGGTAAGGAAAGCATACAGTGTTGGAAAGTAGACAATTAACTGCAACAAATGAAGGGTCACTTGTCTTTCTACCCATAAGTAAGCGTGTGCAATTATTTCCAGAATGTCGCGATATAGGAAAAAAAGGCTTTTTACGTATCAATCAGTTCAAAGCTACTAAAATGGTTCAACACCATGGGATTTCCTAGTATATTCAGGACCTATTTCCAGCCTAAGAAAACTGGTACTCCACTGGTGTTGGTTGACATAACATATTGGGTGCCACAAGCGTGGCTACCAGTGGAACAAAGATAGGGAAGCAAACAGTGTATGTGTGATTCTATGGCTACCAGTTGAAACAGGTTAGGTGGGCAGCCAGTGTATGTGTGGACCTGTAAATGCCAGTGAACCAGGCAGGGAGTCATGCAGTGTATATGGAAATGCCTATCATTTAGAAGTAGGGCAAAGCTGCAGTGGGAATGTCAAATAGTGCATATGGGGGACACTTTATAACTACAATAACAAAAAAAGTGATGCTCTATAAACCCTAAATCTGGATCTAAACCCCAATACAGTGGACTTCAAATGGAACTATCATTCAAGACAATCACAACATTGAAATCAATGGAAGCATAATCCTAACAATGTAATACAATAATGGCAGTAATGATGATGATAATGGTACAGATAATAGTCACCACTGTTAGTCACAATGAGATGAATGAGCACAAATGAAGTTAGTTCCACCAGCTGGACATACAATTTCAAATATATTGGCAATGTTTCACTGCTCCTCGATTCCTTATATGCTTCTCCACTTATGGCCTTTCTTCCATACAACAACAATATACTCTATAAAACAAAACACAAAACAATGACATCTAAAAGCAGAGTTTATTCCTAAATATAAACTATTACACAATAGGATTGCGCTTACAGGATAAAATCAAAAGTTTAGCTTATCTGACTCCTCCAGTTCCCATTCGGTACCAGGCTCCCCCTTTCCCTTGGGACTGTCTCTTTAGTGATCGCTGTAGTGACCGTTGTTATCTGTCACCTCCACACTTCCATGCAATCCTCTATGACCTATTCCTCCGGTGCTGGGAGCCTCCTGTACTACTCCAATCCAGACTTGGTTCACTGCACTGTTAGTCACAATGAGATGAATGAGCACAAATGAAGTTAGTTCCACCAGCTGGAGACACAGTTTCAAATACATTGGCAATGTTTCACTGCTCCTCAATTCCTTATATGCTGCTCCTCTTATGGCCTTTCTTCCATACAACAGCAATATATTCTCTTCTTGTGAAACGGGATTTTCAAATACATGAGTAGATAACCTATTTCTTTCAAGTTTTGCTATTCTGGAATAGTCTCCTGGTCCCCGGTAACTGGAATTGTAGTCAATAGATTTAGAGCCACAGGTTTCTGCCCATGAAACGTGCTACAAAACACCACCTGCTGTAAGCGCAATCATATTGTGTTTAATAGTTTATATTTAGGAATAAGCTCTGCTTTTAGATGTCCTTGTTTTGCGCTTTTGTTTTATAGAGTGAATATGGGGGATTTGTGACTACCAGTGTGACTACCAATGTGCACTGTATGTGGCCCACATACAATGTTTGATTCCCAGCCTGATTCCAGTGCACATAGGAATTCTGTGTCTACCAGTAGGCTGTGAAACCAGGTTGAAGGGGTCAGACTAGAGGAATGGGACTGCTAGTGGGCTGTGGACCCAGCCAGGTGTAGTACATGGGAGGGATTGGAGGCAATTTGTGTGCATGCCACACTGGTGTGCACTCATTTCAAAGCAATGCTTTCAACCTCCTATGAAACACACAGGGTTAATTTTTTTCTATTATTTGTTTTATTCAGCCCTTGATGGGGAGGTCATGATGCCCTCTCAAGAAGGTTTGAATAAAAACAAAACAAAAAAAATTACCCCTGTGTGCTTGCCACAAGGAGGTCCAATGCATTGTACAGCTTGTGTAACCTGGTAGGAGTGAACAAGATCAGGGAAAGCCTCTCACATCTCTGGTGAACTTATCATCAGTGATGTGAGGAGACTTTCTCCACTACCATTCACTCCTACCTGTAAGATTGGGTAAGAGTGAAGGAGGAGAGCATGCTATTCTCCCGCTTTTCACATACTGATCTCCCAGCATGATCGGCTGGGACATCAATAACTGGAATATTCCACCACTGCATGCCAGTAATATTGACTTATGTTTTGACCGTGATTCAGCAGTACTGCATAAGGGCTCGTAACAGCGGGAACAGCTACCCAAGCCAGTACACTGTACTGCTTTGGTTCTGGAGGTAGCCAGTTGTTCTCTAGAAAAGTGGGGCAAAGGGATTATGTCTAAGAAGGGAAAGTTAAAAATACAAAAATCCAGCAAACTTTTTGATTGATGGGTGACATTCAGACAGGTAGGCCATCTGTGACAGATGCTACACAGACATAACACAGTACATTCATGACAAGACAAATAGAAAGCAGGTACAATGTGATATACTGTGTGACACACACTTGCTGACTCCTACATCCACAAAGACAAGAGAGACAAGTATGTACTGTGCATGGTTGTGGAGAATTAGTTACCAGAGGTTCGCTAGAGAACAGCAGCTACCACTAGTGGAGGACTGTTAAGATACTCTTTATCTGTCCAGGTCACATAATATATTTGGTGTCATTTTTATCTGCTTATTGCTGTTGAAAGACTTGATATTGGAATATGTACTATAGTATGGTGCTAAATCTGCTGCTGTGAGCTTTATCCTTTATTGAAATTTGAGAGTGGCTGATTCTGAAGTCAACAGGTCTGTCTTTACAGTAAAAACTAACACTGCAGTGCTTGGCAGGGAATGAGAAAGCTTCTGAAACTTTAATGTTAGCTAGTGTAAAGGCAGACAAGCAAAGATATATGTGCTAGCCAGCCAGTTCTCTGGATTCTTGCAGAGAGCATGGGTGTGATTTGTAAACAGTGAATTTGACAGTGTCAGGGACACTTCAAGATGCAAATATAGTCAAGTTGGTACCTTTATTGACTAACTAAGCAGATTTAGGATGCAAGCTTTCAAAACCTCTTAGGTCTCTTCCTCAGGCATGTTATACTCATAAATTGTAAAACACATAATGTGTACTTTTATTTAACAGAGATGTTTTCATATTTACATATTTATCTGAGAAAGAGACCTAAGAGGTCTTGAAAGCTTGTATCCTAAATTTGCTTAGTTAGCCAATAAAGGTATCAATTTAATTATATTAGCCTCCTGTATTGCTATGGCTAACATGGTACCAACTCTTTTAGGGACACTTTAAAAAGTCCTACCTGAGCAGATATTGACAGGTACTAGAGAGAAAAACATATATCAAGCATTATTTTGAGACAGACATCAACAGATAAAACATCACTCCACACACAACAAACAAATAGGAGGAGGAGTGCATGAACGTGAGAATGCCATTGATTTACTAATCAGGAAAAGTCATACAGTATATGATTTTTCCATGAAAAAAAAGCTTAATTCTCCTTTATTACTGGAAGCTGGACAAATAATAGAAAAAAGAACTTTACTTTTTGCATCGTGATTGGACTTTATAAATAAAGGTTTGTGCATCAAGAGAGTGCAAAATAAATGTTTCCAATAAAAGGGAATACAAGATCCCCAATGTGTTGACAAGTTGGAGTTTTGTTTACTTAATTCACCAAAACATTTTTTTAATCCAAGGCTGAAATTGCAATCTAATGTTTTATTAGTTTGCCAACATCTGTGAAATTGGGTTTCGATTCAATCTGGGATTTAAACTTCAAATGTACTCAACTCATGCACATTATTTATAAGCATCCCTCTTGTTTTTCTGTATATCTTGTTTTTGCTTCCAACGTTTGGTCCCAGCAGTACCATTCTGTTTATCACATAAATTGCAAGCTAGAAATACAATAAGACCACATTGGGTAAAAAGTGACAAGAATGTTTAGCCTTTCATGGTGTTGAAAGAACAACTGACAATGTATATATTCCTTATTCACACTTACCATGGGCGATGTACAGGAAGATAAAGAGGAGCAATTATGTCACAAACCTACCTCACCTTAGGAGACATATGAAAACTCCCACTACTTTAAATTAAAATCTCTTTTAAATCTGGTTTGTTCCAAATGTGTTCCTCATTAGTCTTTCTGAATTTGGCCCTAATTCTCTTCTATTCTGTATAATATCATTATCAGCTATTTTGAGAAATGTGTGTTTGTATAAGATCTTATTATGTAATCATATAAACACACCTATATAATAATTCGCTAAATGTATGTTTGTCAGAAGCTGTTATGTTGGCTGCGCGTGCTACAGTCACGCACAGTACAGACTGCCCGCGCAGTGGTGGTCAGACAGCAGAGAGGACTACGGCCTGAATTTGGAGCACCCCGCTCTGTATCAGCCATGGCACCGGAAGTCTCTACTGTTCATGACTGCACCACGGCCGTTGCTGGGTGGCACTGTGCCCCGTGTATACGGGCTCTTCAACTAGTCATCAATATAAAGCAATATTAAAAAACTATTACATAAAGCTTCATAATCATTTATGTGTAATCAAATTTCACATACTGGGAAATGTGTTTCAGTTACAAAGCACTGAGAACAAGACCAGATTTATATTTCAAGTCCCCTTAGAAAAACATGTCTGCCCCTTGACAGTCCTATGCGTATACCTATTAAATATATTATACCATTTCCAAGCCCGGCAACTGAAAATACACCTTGCCTCTAAAATACAAACACAGAAAAAAAGCTTTTAACCATCAAGGGTCTAATTCAACTGTCTAGTACAGACATATCATCAATCAATATTGTGAAAGTTTAGAAAATGTACTTTTTATTCTTTTCTTTTCTTTAGTTGTATTGCGTTTGGCTTGAAAGCTTGGAAAAAGTGGTCTGTAAAATGGGAAACGCAGTTCAAGACCTCTATAAAAGAAAGTTTTATGTATATTTTAATAAAATCATACTGTTTTAACTCTGAAGTCCACACCTGAGCGTAATTGGAGTATTATTCCTGTTAGAGTTAAACTGAATGGAGACAGGTTGGTGATCTCCATATGTGCATTTGTCAGACTGTCTGATATCAGCTGATATCCAATATACAATGTGAGTACATTTTCTAAACATTCACAGTATTGATTTATGGTATTTCACTATCTGGCAGTTTCTCTTTGTTTGATGTTTTCTGGGATCGCTGTGCCACTTGGGAGAGCATGATTGAGAGAGCAACCATTTAAGATTCAACATTGAAGTTGCTATACTGCATCAGAGGGCAGCTGTATATTCCTCAGTCATCTGAATTGTTGGAAGTGGTGTATGCCATTTTTCCAACCAGTCCTTTTATGAGTTCACACCTATAGGTGTTAGTGGTGGTCCAGTGTTTTATCTCAATTGATATACATGGGCACTCACTGTTGTTTTTCTCTCATTTCCTTTTTCGTCTACAGTACAGTACAAATTAGTATAGTATATAGACTTCATAAAGTGCTAAATAAACATTCATATTCCCCATAAACCTGATATGCTGCTCATGGGCATAGGAGCCCAAAAAATCTGAGTGATTTGTAACTTTAAGTGTCACCAAGTTAATGAATGAGTACTGCAAACAATCCAGTAATTGAAATGATGGTTAGGGGTGTACTATTATCCCTCAAGAATTGTTTGTTGTTTTGGTTTTGACAAAAAACATATTCTTTGTTAACTATCAGACCCCTTGATTGTCACAGGGATGAACAATGCATGAACAATGTATTGCTTACCACTTTAGCATTGAAATGGTTTTTGCTTAAACCAACTTCAATATTTTTACAGTGTTACCTCTAATGCAGTGTTTGTCAACATTAGTAGGGATTTGTGAAAGGTTCCATTTTTTTCCTGTGAGATATACAAAGAAAACCATGTGGGTTTTCCGTTTTTTCACAAGAAAATCCACCCTTAGCAAAACCACAAACAATTCCTCTGTTTCACCAACATCAAAAACTATTTTGCTTATGTCTTTCAATGAGTACAATCTTCCTGCCCATTTACTACATTTAACTTGCATTTTCACTCCAAAAATACAATGTTACCATTAACTGAAACAGAAAAAAACACTTAAAGAGATAGAGAGGACAGAAGGAGATTTCTTAGAGATTTAGTTAGCAAAATAAGGCTAGCGGAGGCACATAGTGTTGGCTGCCTATGAGCATATGTATTAAAAAAAAGGATCTGGCAGGACTGTGATATGTCCAGTGACTCAGAGGAGAATGAAGAAGTCACCACCACCAGCATGGAAGAGTCTGGGAGGTCACATTCCTCCAACCCAGTGAAGCCCAGTCCCCCAACATATTCACTTGACATCTAGGGAAAAATTATGACAAAGGCACATGCAGAACTGGGTAGCAGTGTGAGCTGCCCAGGTCAGCAGTCTGTGCCTGCTACTACTGCTGCTAATGTGCCTTGTCATTTTGCAGAGAAGTAGGAGATGATGGAAACTATGACAGCAGGAAACCCTAAGTCACATTTGTCATCCCTACGCAGTCCTACTGCAACTTAGTGGCTAGAGACTGATGGGGGTGATGGAGGAGCTGCTGGGACTAACTCTAGTATGGACACTAATGCTGAAGTGGAAGAGAAAGTGACAGTAAGCAGCCAGACTAGCAATCAAGGGAGCCCACATACCCCTGATCCTGCGATTCCCATTCCCCCAGCATTGTCCCTCAGGGGAATGATGCTGAAGAAGGCATAACTGGTAGCAGCACACATCAGCTGCCTCTGCCTGCTGTTAGTGCTGCAACTATAAGAATGGGTTCCAGCAGTGGTGAGGCAGAACTAGAGCAGGTTCCACTTAACACCAATAATCCTTGTCCTAGTTCTAGTGCTGATTCTGAGGCAGCAGCAGCATAATCATCTGCCCATCCAGTGAAGGAGATTGTGGAACACAAGAAAGAACCGTTCTTCTCCACTTGTCGCCTCCCAGAAATCATGGGTATGGGGATATTTTTCTCTTGGGGCAGTCACAGTGCAGTCATCAGTGAAAGTCAGTAAAACTGGGAAAGGAGGGGACACACCTTGGCACAACCACTCTCATAAAACACATGTAATACAGACACCATGATGTTTATGTGAAGCATGTTAAAGCTAAACCCCCACAAAAGAAATCAGTAGCCGCTGTCGCTGTACCTTGTCTCCTTTCCCAAGGGCACCAAGAACATCGAGGGAAACCGAAGAGAAAGAGTAGCGACACCCAGCCTGAGCCTGAAATATCATCCACTTCTTGTGTTAGGGTCCAGTCATGAGAAGACATAGCAACTGCCCCCAACCAAGCACCCTCAAGGTCCTCTACCTCCTTCTCTTCTGATGTACCACCTCCCCCACCATCTGACAGCAATTCTATAGAAATGGCAGTTCATGTCCCCAATTGCACATTGTGTAGTGCACTGACTAATCGCAATCAAGGAACCTCTGAGGAGTTTCCATCTCACAGAATATGCTAAGCTGGTGGCAGGGAGGATTTGTCATCATTATTACTAAATCTTCTTGTTATCACATATCCTTAGTGGAGTGGACAAATAGCAGAGTGCCAGCAATACTTTCTGAAGGGATGATCATTGATTTGACATTGCAGACCTAAGCATCAAGGTGTTTGCTTGCTGTTGTGCCACTTGTTTGATATGAGCACAGATGTGTCCATTATTCCAGGAGAAGCATTATTGCCCAACTTCTTTTCTTTAGATGCACCTACAACTGAAATGGTAGGGGCTAGTTGTGGTGCTGCTACTGCTCCAGGTGCATCACTGGAACTTGTCGCAAGTGGAACCATCATTACCTGTCTCATATCACTGCTGTTGATCTAAGTCCCTTGGGGCCGCCTATTTGTGCAGCATCTTAGACAACTCAGCAGTAGCAATAACAGCAGTAGCAAATGCCTCAAACTCACCAAGGCATTTGCCAATGGTCAAAGGACTTGCTGGCATTAAGCCAGTAGGGCACAAATTTACTGTCTAAGGGCTTGTTTTTGGCAAGCCTGAGTTTTCTATAAATTAATTTTTTTTTTAGGGCATGTGCTTAATCAATCTAAGTCCTACAGATACATTTTTAAGGGCTTTTGTTTAACAATTCTAAGGTCTACATATACATTTTTTCTAATTTATTTTGTCGGCTAACCAGAGTCCTGCACAATGCACACACAAATATTTTTCAGCCTTTTTGTAAGTCTGCTCCTATACTGCTTAGTCGTTGCTTATAAAGCGAAAAATAAATATTTTAAAAAAGTGTTATCTAAAATGAATGTAGCAGATGTGTATGGTGGTGGTGGTGGACTAATGTTGAGTGATTGATGTATATCTCTATTTATATTTATAGATTTGTACATAATCAACATGATTCCTATAGCCATTATTACCATTAGAATGTTTGAGTTTAATAAGAGCAATCATTATTCTCAGATTATTGACACACATTAATCAGTTTACACAGCAGTGATCTCACAGTGGTAGATGGTACCAACCTTTCACATCCCTCCTCATCATCATCCTCCTCATCCTCTGTGTGTTACGGTTTTCAGACACTCAGACAGTGGTAGATAAAATAAATGGAGTTTTATTAAGTAAATGAAGAACAAGGTCGCCACTGTGGCGGTATAGGTAGAACAGAATACCACAGAGATACCTGGCGCAGCAGGTAATATAAAACAAGCAGAGAAGCACAAATCAGAACACAAGAGGTTAATAGTACTGGTTATCAGTCTCAAATGTGGTGTTAGGCACGCCCTTGGTGCTGCTTATAGCTCTGTATGCGGTGAAATAGCACCCAAGTCCATACACTATGCAGAGCTGTAGCATAAAGTCCTGGCTGAACGGAAACTGCAAGTGATAAGGAGATAGCCCCCACGGGTGTAACCGGAGACTACAGGAAAATGATAGCGTGAGCCAATAGCCCCCACGGGCGTAACCGGAGACTTCAGTATCACAGTCGCATAAGCCAATAGCCCCCACGGGCGTAACCGGTGACTACAGTATTGTGATTTGCTTGAGTCAATAGCCCCCACGGGCGTAACCGGAGACTACAGTATAGTGAATTGCTTGAGTCAATAGCCCCCTTGGGCGTACCGGAGACTACAGTATAGCGTTTACTTGTGCTGGTTGCCCTAGTGAGGGCGCAACCGGAGACTACTGGGTACTGCTTGCCAAAAGCCACGGGCATCACGGAACCGCTGCTCTGTCACGGAGAGCCGCCGACTACCATGGCCCGCAAGCAGCCAGCTCACAGAGACAGCGGACAGGCTTAGACGATAGGTGGAGAAGCAGCAGTATCGGATGGACAATGCCAGTGTCTCGAGAGCAGGAATCAACTCAGCACAGTAAGGTTTGGACTCAGCACACGAAAGGCAGATAGAGGAAGACTCAGCAATGGCTCAGCAACTGACAAGCCAAGGCTCAATCACACTATGCAGTATTAGAATGTTGCTGAGGCGACAGCGGAATGTTCCGTCAGCAAAGCAGGAGCAGGATGAAAGTACTCGGTAGTCAGCCAGGCCGGATCAGGATACACAGGAGATTCGCAGACAAGCTGGTTCGGTAACGGAGAAGGGTCGTCAGCCAGGCCGGGTCAGATGCCGTGGGAGATTCGCAGACAAGCCGGATCAGGAACAAGCAGGAAGTCAGCCGGGCAGGGTCAATCACGGAACAGGAACACGGAAGAGTCGTCAGTCAAGCCTAGTTGGTACACGGTAGATCAGGACACAGAAACAGCAATGCTACCAGGAAACACCACGAAAGGGCACCTGACAGGTGCCAGTGACCGGATTATAATGGATAACCAGGGGCGGGCCAACACAGCTCTACCAATCCGGGAGCAGCACAGTTGAGAGTGACAGAAAGGATCACGGGGACTGTGATACTGTGTTGCTATTAATAATACATGTGGCCTAGTATTCCCTTTCATGTGTGGTTTGTCCATTTCTGCTACCTGATACTCAGATTGTATTAGAAATATAGAAACATAGAATTTGACGGCAGATAAGAACCATTTGGCGCATCTAGTCTGCCCATTTTCCTACTGTAACAAAAAAAAAAAAAAAACACAACCTCAAACCTTTTTTGGTCCTTGGTCTTTTCTTATGTTAACGACTGCCTTATGCCTATCCCATGCAAGCTTAAATTCTGTCACTGTATTAACTTCTACCACTTCTGCTGGTAGGCTATTCCACTTGTCTACTACCCTCTCAGTGAAGTAAAACTTTCTTACATTACGTCTAAACCTGTGTCCCTCTAGTTTTAGACTATGGCCTCTTGTCCTAACGTTTTTACTCTTTTGAAATATACTTCCATCCTGTACTTTGTTGAATCCTTTCATGTATTTGAATGTTTCTATCATATCCCATCTCTCTATTCTCTCCTCCAAGCTATACATATTCAGATCATTTAGTCTATCCTGATATTTCTTTTCCTGTAGACCAGTCACCATTTTAGTAGCCCTTCTTTGAATTTTCTCTAGAATATCAATATCCTTCTGGAGATGGGGTCTCCAGTATTGTACACAATATTCTAGGTGAGGTCTAACTAGAGATATTACTTGCTGGTTCATTTGTAAGAATGTTAGACTCCCAACATTGTTTCTTGTTAGCTGTGTCCTACTGTCATTTACAGTATAACCAACTGCATTAACTGCAGACTCAATGCTTACTGGTGAACAAGTAATGTTTTCCACTATGGTCCATGTCAGTGCTGACCACACACATTGTTTTGTTTGCCAGTAGTCCATGGGGTCATCATTTATGCAAGAATGCTGAAACCATTTTACATGCAGTGGGTCGATTCCTAGGAGCCACACAGTGTCCTGTGTATGAGTTATCAACCCTTATTCAGGGACCAAGTCCCATAGTGATGTGCCACTGCTACCAAAGCCATGACCAAAAGGCCCCAAATGTTGGATATTTGCTGTCCCTCAGACCCATGAATCACCCTGTGTTCAGAATGGGAATGGGATGTTCTGTTTGATGTAGCTTCTCCTGCTTCTGCCGTTGTAAACCCTTTGCTGTTTTCCCTTTTCGTTATGCTTTCTAGCAGTTTTTTAGGCCCTAACTGCCTCCCACTCATCCTCCACAATGTAACCCTCTGCTCAATAAATAAGTATAACTTTATATTCCTTAACAGAATCCGATTCCTCAGAGAGATGTTGCTGATCTTCACGATTCCTTATTGTGATACACATCATATTTTGGCAGAAATTCAGAAATGTTGTGTTTAAAAAGGGGGTCCAGCAAAGTGGCAAGTATATTCCTTATTGCTTGCAAAGGACACTATGTGAGAATCTTGCTCAGAGCACCCTAAAATGTCATTGACCAGCTGATGCATGTCTGTTGTCATTATGGTAAGATTACTCAACCATGCTCCTCATCCTGCAATAAATATATGTGTAAGAATTTGCTAATTCCTGACCCTACAAGACTAACCAGCATGGTTGCCTCCTCAAAAGGTTTCAGTAGCTCACATACATCGCACATTGGATGCCATTGCCCAGATGACAAAGAGGCACTCTCCAAAGCCTTCCAGTTTTGCATTGTGTACTCCGCAATGGCCTTATTCTGCTCGTACAAAGGCTCTAACATTTACAGTGTGGAATTCTACCTGGTAAGGACCTTCATTTTGAGCTGGTGATGGAGCAGGTTGTTACACTCTAAATTGGAACATAATGAATTGTGTGCACTTCAGGAGCAGCTAGAATGGGAACAGGTGTTGTGGGGAATATTCAGCATCTCTCTGCGGGTTTTGAATACTGCCAACAATCTGGTCCCATCAAAATTTAGCATGTGGACAAAGCAGGGTGCATGTAGCATATCACCTATCATCAATACAGATATTACATTGGATACATTATAGCAGACATAGAACCAGCTTTCAAGAAGTGGGGTACAAACCATTCCTCTATCACTTGCTTTAGTTTACTTAACACATCTATGGCTTTGTGGCACTGTCTCTCAAAAAGCTACAAACACAAGGTGGAGTGCAGATGGTATGGGCTATCCTGCTACTGCTGCTTTTTAATCATGAGGCCAGAACCAGAGACAAAATTACTGGCTGTCACCTGATACTGTAAGCTAATAGTGTTGCTCACTAGTGGGGAAACCCAGTTAGCTGTCAAAATTATATTTTTTGTGCTCTGCCCATTTGTCCACATATCTATTATCAGGTGGATTTTCTTGCCATATGTGGTTTCCAGCCCTCTGTCCACCACATTACCACCTACTTGTACAATTCTGGCACAGGCATCCTGGAAAAATAACTGCGGCTTGGGATATGCCAGCGAGGAGCTACAGATGACATCAGTTCTGTAAATCCTCGATTTTCAACAAAACATCTTTGCAAATTTGCCATTCTACAAGCGTACTTTGGAATTGTTTTTGTGAAGTTACTGACTCTTTCCCAAGAACTCAGTAAGTGTGGGGTTGCACCTGGCAGTACATGGCAGATGAACCAGGTAACTTAATTGCTTTAACTACATGAGGTTTCAGAGGTGGAGGTAGCATATATGGGTGTGGGCAGTCTATGAGATTGTCATCTACTACAACAAACTCAGTCATTCTCCTCTGCAGCAGGAGCCATAGGTGTTATATCAAGTGAACAAACTCCTGGTATACTCTCTGACACTTCAACATCACTACTTCTGTTATGTGTCCTAGAGTCCTTGGAACTTTTATGAGTGTTCTGCTGCTGCTAATTGTGGCACCTCTGACCTGTTGATTGCGAGTCTCCCAGGGAGACCTGTGGTTGTGCTTTAGGTGGGAAATCATTGAGGAAGAGCCTAGGTGTGAGTCTGCTTTCCACCAGGTTGTGTGCTTTTTTACACTGACAGCAGATAGCAACATGCTTAGTTTTTGAATTGTGAGTTAAGTATCTCCTTACTGTGGATTTCATTGACTGAGGGGTTCCTGAGGGGCTGCTACTACTACTGTGGCTAGATATTGATGCCATTCAACTACTATCATTATGTGTCAAAGGTTCTAAACTTCCAACAGCAGCAGAGACACTTTTCATAACTAGGGTTTTAGAAGCTGATAACCTGTGTTTTGTTATGCTGGTTATGCAACAGTCGTGTGTTTGACTGAGTGGGGCTTAGCCTTGGAAGCGGTGACGATGCTCATGATGACTGACAGGATGACTGTGTACTTTTAGGCATCTTTGCTTTTCTAGGGTCAGACTTTCCAGCTGTTTTCTCAAACTGTTTATATATAGTCACAGGGCTCCTTTTCAGTGGTGAAAAATTGGCCCTTTGCATTTCAGCTAACTTTCTGACCATGTCATCATATTTCTTACTCTCAACTTCATCTGTATCTGAAGAAAAGGAGGATGCTGGAGGGATATATTTTAGATCTACATCATCGTCTAGTGTCAGTCTGCCTCAGTCACAGCTTAGACAGGGTCCCTGTCTCTGTCACCTTTACATTTATATATTTATTTATTTATTTATTTATTTAAATATTTATTTCATTTTTATTAACTGTTCAACTTTTTCTTTCCTCAGACTGTTGTACCACAGATACAAAAGTCAGATTATAAAGGAACTTGGATCACCTCTACCTTTGTCTTCCCAGTCAGTCACATAGAATGTAGGGATGTTTGCTCCTGTCTCACTCCCCAAGACTCTGCTAACACAGAGAAAACAGCCAGATCAGAAAGGAACGTAGAGCACAGCTGCCTGTGTCTTCCCAGTCAGTGATATAGAATTTTGGGGTATTTCAGATAAATCTCTTTTTCTCCCATCTCACTCTCCATGACTCTACTAACACAGAGAAAACAGCTAGATCAGGAAGGAACTTGGATCAAGGCTGCCTGTGTCTTCTCAGTAAGTCACACAAGATGTTGGGGTATTTGGGTTCACCTCCTTTCCTGTCCTCCACAGTGCTCCTAGACTCCCCTAATGCAGAGAACAAATGTCCTTCCTACAAGATGCCCTAAACTAAGATTTGACTCCTTTTTATCACCCTGTGCTGCTCTCTCTTGCTCTCATAAACACAGAATGGCATGTTGTGGGTAGGTATGTGCGAAAGTTGTTGCCGCATTCCCACAAGAAATTTTGCGAAAACCACGTTGTTCTCCGCTTTTTCGTGGGAAAATCCGCTTTAAAACTAGTACTTTAAATGTTCGCCTCTTTAGCCCATTGGCCAAAATCTTTCACCATTTTTTCAATAGCTAGAAAGTTTCTGCTCATTGATTTACGTTGTTTTCACACTTCCTCTATAAAAAGGTGACGTTTTCACTGAAGGCAGACACAATAGAAGCAGCTACAGAGCAAGATAGAAGTGCTGTGCTGTTCTGTTGTGATATTTTGTCCAAATGGAGGCAGGAAAGGCTGATAGTGACTGCTATCACTATGAGCAGGCTGAAAAATAACCAATGGAGGAGCTGAAGGACCCTTATGTGTCCGCTGAGTCTGAGGAAGAGGAGGAAGGGACCAATACTGAACCAAGGCTGTCCAGTCCCCCTAAATAACCCCAAGGGACCTTGGAGAATTTAATGGGAAGGGAGGGAGAAAAGGGAATGGATAGGGATGGAGAAAAGGGAATGGGAAGGGAGGGAGAAAAGGGAATGGGAAGGGAGGGAGAAAAAGATAGTACTAGTGAGAGATGGACAGGTCAGCTGCCTGTGCCTGCTGCTAGACGTGCTGCCTCTGCTAGCACCGTTGCTGCCCCTGTTGAAAGCAATGCAGTGCTTGCTGCCAGTACTGAACCTTCTGCCACCAGTGTTGAAGCTGCTGCCACAAGTGCTGAAGCTGCTAGTGTGTCTTGTAATACTCAGTAGGGGGGAAGGAGAAGATGATGCCTAGTGTGACAGCAGGGGACCCTCTTTCACATTGCTCATCACCTCCTCCAAGCAGCAGTGAAATGTCTGTAATAGATCAGCAGCACGTAGAGACTAGTGGTGGTGGTGGTGTTGGAGAGGCTTTATAGCAGAAACTGAGAAGGAATGGGAGACAGGAATGAGGATGGGCATCACAACCACCACCACCACTAACAATCAGCTTTTGGAATTGGAGGAAATTGCAACTGCTCTAATTCCTTCTGCTGTTGAGATGCAAAGGCAGCAGGATGCTGAGGAGCAAGCTAGTGTGCCACAGACAGTTTACTTTTAGGATTTATTTTTTATTAACTGCCCCCAATCCCAGTAAACAACCCCTCCAAAAATCATCCCCTCTTCAACTGATTCTTTCCCCACATCCCAGCAACATAGGCACCCTCATGCCCCTTTTATACTATGCATTTGGGATATAAAATAATATTTGCTATGTGTTGTGTGTAACTTCTATGTTCCCATTTATTTCAATGGAATGAGCTATGCAAAAAAAGCGGGAAAAAAAGGAAAATCTGCACTTTTCGCTGGAAATTTTTCACCAAGCGGAAAGTGCCATTTTTCACCGATTTCAGTTTGAGGTAGAAATTTTCACCCATCCCTAGCTGTGGGACCCTGAGAACCTTTTTCTGCTATGCCTGCTGGAAAATAATTGAAACTTGCCACGTTGTGGGTAGTAAATCATTCTTCCCATTGATTTCAATGTAATTAGGTACGTGTAAAAAGCAGAGAAACTGTACTCCTCATAGGAAATTTGCAGCTAGGCAGGAAGTGCCATTTTTCTCTGGTTTCTCTTTTGAGGTGGAAGCTTTTGCCCATCTTTAAACATTAGTCCTCAGTGCACACTAACAGTTGAGCTTTTCAGAATGTCCCTGCTGAATCACAGGTGAGTAATAAGTGGCTCAGTCATTAAAATTAAGCTATCCGTGTTTAATTATATCCCGAAAACCTGACTTGTTAGTGTGTTCCATGGACTGGCCCTGAAAGAGTTAAGATTACATTCTGTATGAAAATACTTTCTGTGAGTCTACATTGGAAGCACAATTGAAAGCTATGCTGCAGTTAGTAAAAAAAAACAAACTTTTTTCCATGGACAGCCACCCACTTACTTGGCACTTACTTAGGTATCTGTCCTTCACAAAGGAATCAGGAATATCTATATCATTACTGTCTAGTACTTAACTAGGTACTATCCCTTCAGATATATCATACAGTAGGCAAGGATGTATTTATATATATATATACAGTATCTCACATAAGTGAGTACACCCCTCACATTTTTTAAATATTTTTATTTTATCTTTCATGTGACAACACTGAACAAATCAGACTCTGCTACAATGTAAAGTAGTGAGTGCACAGCCTGTATAACAGTGTAAATTTGCTGTCCCCCTCAAAATAACTCAACATACAGCCATTAACATCTAAACCTTGGCAACAAATGTGAGTGGAAATGTCCAAATTGGGCCCAATTAGCCATTTTCTCTCCCCGGTGTCATGTGACTCATTAGTGTTATAAGGTCTCAGGTGTGAATGGCGAGCAGGTGTGTTAAATTTGGTGTTATCGCTCTCACTCTCCCTCATACTGGTCACTGGAAGTTCAACATGGCACCTCATGGCAAAGAACTCTCTGAGAATCTGAAAAAAATAACTGTTGCTCTACATAAAGATGGCCTAGACTATAAGAAGATTGCCGAGACCCTGAAACTGAGCTGCAACACGGTGGGCAAGACCATACAGTGGTTTCACAGGACAGGTTCCACTCAGAACAGGCCTTGCCATGGTCGACCAAAGAGTGCACATGCTCAGCATCATATCCAGAGGTAGTCTTTGGGAAATAGACGTATCAGGAAATCACTAAGCAGAGCAACAAACTCCTCCACAGCATGAATAATCGAGCACAGAGGAAAGGGCAGACTAGACTATAAACCCCCATGCTCCAATCCAGAGAGGCCTGAGTGAAAAGGGGAGGTACAGAAGTGCCACAGGTACACACAATCAAATGTTATATATTTATAAGGCTATGACTGAATTTGTGGGAGGGGCTGCTGCCTGATATTTATAGGCTCACTACATCACAAGCTTCACGCCTCGTTCCAGCTCAGTGGAAGTCTCAGCGTTTACAGCATTGGACTCAGCATCTTTTCTAGAGCTGCTTGCAGTTTTCAACTGCAAGCCAAGCAACTTTTCTTGCCATCTTCGTCAGTTCCCTAACTCACATTTGTTTCCTCGCTTCCCCCTTTTCTATCTTACAGTCAACCTTCCATACCTTAATCAGAGCCTGTGGCTCGTTCATACTTCCTGTGACTGCAGTAAGTATTAACCAATTTCCTCACGACCTTCCGCTCCCTCAACACACAACTCTTCACCATTCTTTCTACAGCACTTACACTGTAGCCGCAGCATCTCAGACCAACCAGCGGTAGCTTGCAGCACGGCCCACAACCACCAGCTTATCCACCCAATTTCTGCTTCCAACCAGCCCTCGCAGCTGCAGTAAGTTCAAAAACACTTTGATTATAATAACACAATTTTTCCCCCCTCATAAAACCTGCTTAATACCTTGCTTCCTCTCCCTTACAAAATTAAAATCCAAATTTCTCCTGAGTGTCAATTCTCTTTTCAGTCGCTGTAAAATATCTCTCATTCCCTCTGTTGCCATTCACCTTTTCACCCCAACCGCTACCTTCAACAAATGCTTTACATTCTCTCTATAGCACCATGAAAGCCAGACGCTTCACAGCAACAATCAGCTGCTTACAGCGTGTTATCCTTTCTATCTGTGCACCGGATTTCTTCCACTTACACCCTTTACCAATACATTTTTCCAAGCATTCGGATAGCTCTACAATATATCTCACTACTACTTATATTCATTCAGCTGCGTGTTCATTAGAAGCTTTGCCTTTTCTTCCTGTCCATTCAGTGCTTCACCTCACACACCGCAGAATTTGCCTATTTTCCTTACCATAGCTTACTTTGCTTCTTGCCTCGGATTGTTACCAGGAGTACAGAGCAACATCATTGGTCAGTAATCCAGAGGTGGAGGAGGCAGATACAATTGGTTGCAAAGTTCAGCTTGTATTCTGGTCTCTCTCCTTCTCTTTGACACAACACTGCACTATCGCCTCCTTCAGCCACCACTGCACTACGCTCCTCCCCTTTGCTGCTTTCCCTCCCCTTCTGTTATGGCACAACATGCCATTCTGCTGCCCATTCACAACCTGCACAGTGGCTGATCTGTACACCCCCATCATCAATTACACATTATACGGTACCAGGACCATGCCTCCTTCCCTGATCACACCAAGTTGGGAGTCAGATAAAGCCAAACCTGCTCCATGTAAGATTAACATGTCAGTTTCAAGATAGGCTAGAGACCTCAAAAAATGAAAAAAAAAAAAAATTACATCACCCTCACCCTGTTCAACCATCAATCCGTCGCTCCAGAGCTGTTAACAGCCACTAACAGCATTTTACTATCACTCACAGTGCCGACATACCAACTTCTCTACCGACATACCAACTTCTGTACCATTCATTTACCATTCAGCTCACCTCACAGTCAGATTATTAATTCCCCCTTTCTCCTTTTAGTTACCTTCCTATGGCACCCCCCACAGCAGGGGCCGAAGGTTCACATGTTTATACCTTACCCCACCACAGGTGCCAAAGGTTCACATACATACACCTTACCCCACCACAGGGGCCGAAGGTTCACATACATGCATACACCTTACCCCACCATAGGGGCAGAAGGTTTACCCACATACACCTTACCCCACCGAAGGGGCCAAAGGTTTATCCACATTCACCTTACCCCACCACAGGGGCTGAAGGTTCACCTACACACACCTTACCCCACCGCAGGGGCCGAAGGTTCACCTACACATACCTTACCCCACTGCAGGGGCCGAAGATTTACCCACATTCATCTTACCCCACCACAGGGGCCGAAGGTTCACCCACATACACCTTACCCCACTGCAGGGGCTGAAGGTCCACCTCCCCTTTTCTTACCCCACTGTAGGGGCTGAAGGTTCACCTACATACACCTTACCCCACCACAAGGGCTGTAGGTTCACCTATTCACACCTTACCCCTCTGCAGGGGTCAAAGGTTCACCCTCACACACTTTAACCCACAGCAGGGGCCGAAGGTTCACCGACACACACCTTACCCCACCACAGAGGCTGAAGGTTCACTCACACACACCTTACCCAACCTCAAGGGCCAAAGGTTCACCTACTCACACCTTACCCCACCGCAGGGGACCAAGGTTCACCTACACATACCTTACCCCACGACAGGAGCCGAAGGTTCACCTACATACACCTTACCCCACCACAGGGCCCGAAGGTTCACCTGCAAACACCTTACCCCACCCCAAGGGCCAAAGGTTCACCTATACACATCTTACCCAACCACAGGGACCGAAGGTTCACCTAAACACACCTTACCAAACCACAGAGACCAAGGTACACTCAGATACAGGTTCACCCACACACCTTAACCCACCAAAGGGGTCAAAGGTTCACCAACACAACCTTACCCCAGCAGGGGCTGAAGGTTCACTAACACCTCTTAACCCATAGCAGAGGCCAAGGTTGACACACACCTTACCACATCGCAGAGTCCGAAATTTCACTCACACACATCTTACACCATAACAGGGGCCGAAGGTTCACTCATACACACCATACCCCATCGCATGAGCCAAAGGTTCACCCACATCTTACCCATCTTAAGAGTGGTAGGTACCCTCCTCCCACTACTTACCTCTTAGCAAGAGGCAGAAGGTTCCCCAACAACACATTAATCTAAGCAGAAGTCTCCCCTACCTTAACCATCTCTAGTAACCGCAGGTCTTCCTATCTACACATATCCCATCCATACCAACCCTTCACTGGGATGAAGACTCCAATCAGTCACCTTACCCCCTCCCCCACCACAACTTAGAAACACAGTCCAATTGCACTCACCTTTCTCTCCTCTAAAGATCACTAACAATAGCATTCAAATCAACTTGCTAACCTTCATGCCTTACCTCTTCATAGAGGCCAAATGTATTCCCCACACACCTTACCTCTTCATGGAGGTCGAAGGTATTCCCCACATGCCTTACCTCATCAAAAGGGCCGAAGGTATTTCCTACACGCCTTATCTCATCATTAAGGTTGAAGGTATTTCCTACATGCATCACTCCATTGTAAAGGCCAAAGGTATTCCCCACACGCCATACGTCTCATAGAGGTTGAAGGTATTCCCCACACGCCATACCTCTTCGTAGAGACCAAAGGTATTCTCCACATGCCTTACCTCTCAGCAGAGGCTGAAGGTATTTCCTACACGTCTTACCTCTTCATAAAGGCCGAAGGTATTCCCCACATGCCTTACATCCCATAGAAGCTGAAGGTACTCCCTACCCTCCTACCTCTTCAAAAAAACAGAACATATTTCCTCCATGCCTTACCTTTTTGTAGAGGCAGAAGGTATTCACTACACAACTTACCTTTTCATCAAAGTCAAAGGTATTCCCTACACACATTACCACTTCATAGAGGATGAAGGTATTCCCTAAACACATTAGCACTTCATAGAGGCTGAAGGTATTCCCTACATGCCTTACCTCTTCTTAGAGGCCGATAGTATTCCCTATATGCCTTATCTCTTCATAGAGGCCAAAGGTATTCCCTACACGCCTTACCTCTTCGAAGAGGCCGGAGGTATTCCCTACACACCTTACCTCTTCATAGAGGCCGGAGGTATTCCCTACACACCTTACCTCTTCGTAGAGGCTGGAGGTATTCCCTACACACCTTCCCTCTTCATAGTGGGTGAAGGTATTCCCCACATGCCTTACATTATCATAGAAGCTGAAGGTATTTCCCACATGTTTTAACTCTTCAAGAGGCCAAAGGTATTCCCCACACACATCTTACCTCTCATAGAGGCCAAAGATATTCCCAACACGCATTACTTCTTCAAAGAGGTATTCCCTACCTGCCTTACCTCTACATATGTCAAAAGTATTCCCTACATGCCCTACCTCTTCTTAGAGGCCAAGGTGTACCGTTCAGCCTAGACTTTCTTAAACCTTACCTATTCAGAGGTCGAATATCTAGCCTTTTCCTCTTTAGAAACCATAGGTCTCCCATCACAGAAGCCTTCGAGTCCAACAGAGCCCCTACTGTTTCATACATTAACCATACCTTACACGGAGTACTTCATACCTTGCAATAACCAGCAGTACTTGATGACTTTCATTCAATTAACCCCCTCCCCCCAACCCTACTTATCCATCATCCTCCATCAAGAGTCAGACTTTATCATCCATCTTACCAATCAGCCAAATCAGATTCATTTTCAGGTTCCATTTCTGCCTGGATCAGAAGGCATTGGTCCATCTAGACCACTGGCAGATATTGGGTTCAATACTGTCCACAGCAGCATCTAATTTGCAGAACCTCGGCCTTTTGAGGCCATGGGCCTTCACCATTTCACATCATCACCGCATCTTGAAACCTATCTGATCATTGCAGCAGCATTTCGATGCTAACCCACTAGCCTAGCTTTTGGGTTTCATGAGACCAAGCTAAATTCCTTCCGTTCTTCGTTATTCCTCAAGTCTCATCTCACGTTCCACTCTTTTCATAATACCTTACTCCTTGTCATTTTCAACAGTCCAATAATGTACTTGTTCACATATTCCAATCTTCTGCAGATGACGCTCCCTTCCAGCCCTTCAGCACCTACCTCTCCGAAACTCAGCAATCCAGTAGATCACCTCTACTCTCGAACCCAGTAGGACTCTCACCAGCCAATTCATCCACTATATTTGTACTATCATTCACAGCCTAGGTTTCAATCCAACAACGTACCCGCACACATCATACAGAGTCTCAGAAATGATGCTCCTTATATGAACCCACGGAGTTCCACACCTTTATCCTCACCCACCGCTATCCTCACTTCCTACACTGGAAGCCCCGACCACTAATATATATATATATATATATATATATATATATATATATATATATATATATATATATTCACTAGTGATGAGCGAGCACCCCAATGCTCGGGTGTTCGGGTGCTCTGACCGAGCACCCCCTGAGGCTCGAGTGCTCGGCCGAGCACCCGAGCCCCATTGAAGTCAATGGGAGGACTCGAGCATTACACCAGGCACCCCCTGCTCTGATGAGGGGAGGGTGCCTGGTCCATAGGAAAAGGGAAGAAAAGGATGGAAACACCACAGAAATGGTTCAGGGACAGCATAGGGAGGATGTCTGGATGCATCTTGGACTCCAACATCGCTGCTGGGAATGATCTTTCGCACGTAGTACGCCATTTTTACAGACTGACCATAAAACACACAAAAAGGAAAATAAAAACGACTTTAGGCGAAAAATTGTTACCAAACAATATTTGCTGTATATTTACTTGTATATCATCTGCAAATTCTCCCAAAAATTTCCTTGATTTTCAGAACTGAGGCCATGATTAAGAGGGAAACGTGCGCAGAGGCAAATTCTCCCAAAAATTTCCTTGATTTTCAGAACTGAGGCCATGATTAAGAGGGAAACGTGCGCAGAGGCAAATTCTCCCAAAAATTTCCTTGATTTTCAGAACTGAGGCCATGATTAAGAGGGAAACGTGCGCTGAGCTGACCATCTAAAACATTATGGGTGAGGGTCTGCTGCAGAGCTGACCATCCTAAACATTATATGCGAAGGCCCGCTAGTGAGCTGACGCTATCAAACATTATATGAGAGGGCCCGCTAGAGAGCTGACCCAATAAAACATTATATGAGAAGGCCCGCTGGTGAGCTGACCTATATAAAAATTGTCAAACAGGGCCCGCTGGTGAGCTGGCCCTATATAAAAATTATATCACAGGGCCCGCTGGTGAGCTGGCCCTATATAAAAATTATAGCACAGGGCATATGGAAGAGGAGGAGGAGGATGAGAAGATTAAGAGTCAACCATATACCCGTTTTTTGGGTGGAAGGGGTGAATGGGAATACAGAGTATTCCCATCATTGTAAATAACATATATAAAGTGAGTTTATGTTCCCCCGGGGCTTTCCTCCAGTGGAGTGGAGAAGTCAGGGGAAATACAGGCCTTGTTCATTTTTATAAGTGTCAACCTATCAGCATTGTCGGTGGAAAGGCGGATACGCTTATCTGTTATGATGCCACCAGCAGCACTAAATACCCGCTCAGACAGAACGCTGGCGGCAGGGCAGGCCAGCACCTCCAAGGCGTAGAGTGCCAGTTCATACCACGTGTCCAGCTTGGACACCCAGTAGTTGTAAGGCACAGAGGGATCATTGAGGACGCTGACACGGTCTGCTAAGTACTCCTTCACCATCTTCCAAAACTTTTCCCTCCTTGTGACACTGGGCTGCGCATCAGGGTGAGGGTGCTGGCGGGGTGTCATGAAGGTGTCCCACGCCTTGGAGAGTGTTGCCCTGCCTTTCTCGGAACTGCTGTGTGCTCCCCTTTTCTCCCCTTCTCGGTTGGCCAAGGTAGCACGTACTCTGCCGCCAGCGTTGTCAGATGGAAAATTTTGGAGCAATTTTTCGACAAGAACCTTCTGGTATTGCACCATTTTGCTTGTCCTCTCCACCGGAGGAATGAGAGATGAGAAATTCTCTTTGTAGCGGGGGTCCAGAAGGGTGAACACCCAGTAATCCGTGTTGTTTAAAATGCGTATAACGCGTGGGTCACGGGAAAGGCAGCCTAACATAAAGTCAGCCATGTGTGCCAGAGTACCAACAGTCAAGATTTCGCTGTCCTCACCAGGAGGATGACTCTCAATATTCTCATCCTCTTCCTCCTCTTCTGCCCACCCACGCTGAAGAGATGGAACTAAAGTTCCATGGCTACCCTCTGTAGCGGAGGCAACCGTGTCTTCCTCCTCCTCCTCCTCCTCCTCCTCCTCCTCCGCCTCCTCCAATTGTCGCTGAGAAGACGAAGTGAGGGTGCTCTGGCTATCACCTTGTGTAAGCTCTTCCTCCCCCATTTCCACCTCTTCCACATGCAAAGCGTCGGTTTTAATTGTGAGCAGCGAGCGTTTCAGTAGACACAGAAGTGGGATGGTTACACTGATAATAGCGTTATCGCCGCTCACCATCTGTGTCGATTCCTCAAAATTGCGTAAAACCTCGCAGAGGTCTGACATCCATTCCCACTCCTCACTTCTGATTACAGGAAGTTGAACGGAGAGGCGACGACCGTGTAACAGCTGGTACTCCACTACTGCCCTCTGCTGCTCACAAAGCCGGGCCAACATGTGGAAGGTGGAGTTCCAGCGCGTGCTCACGTCACACAGCAGCCGGTGAGCTGGCAATTGTAAGCGCTGCTGCAGCTTCAACAGGCCGGCCGAAGCTGTAGATGACTTACGGAAATGTGCACACACGCGGCGCACCTTGGTCAAGAGATCATGCACATTGGGGTAGGTTTTTAGAAATCGCTGCACCACTAAATTAAATACATGCGCTAGGCATGGTACGTGTGTGAGCTTGCCGAGCTCCAAAGCCGCCACCAAGTTACGCCCATTATCACACACAACCATGCCTGGTTGCAGGTTGAGTGGCGAGAGCCACTGGTCGGTCTGGTGACTAATCCCCTGCAACAGCTCTGAGGCCGTGTGCTGTTTGTCCCCAAGGCAGATCAGCTTCAGCACGGCCTGTTGACGCTTCCCCACTGCAGTTCTACACTGCTTCCAGCTACTGGCTGATGGGGGAGTGGCGCTGCGTGTAGAGAATTCGGAGGTGGAAACGGAGGAGGAGGAGCCAATAACGTAGGTGCTGGTGGAAACCCTGATGGAGGTAGGGCCCGCAATCCTCGGCGTGGGTAGCACCCGTGCCATCCCAGGGTCCGAGTCGCTCCCAGCCTCCACGACATTCACCCAGTGTGCCGTCAGGGAAATGTAGCGTCCCTGGCCACAAGCACTTGTCCATGTGTCAGTCGTTAAGTGGACCTTCCCAGTAACTGCGTTGGTCAGGGCACGGGTGATGTTACGGGACACATGGTGGTGTAATGCGGGGATGGCACACCGGGAAAAGTAGTGGCGGCTGGGGACCGCGTACCGAGGGACAGCTGCTGCCATCAGGCTGCGGAAGGACTCAGTGTCCACAAGCCTAAATGGCAGCATTTCGATGGCCAGTAATTTGGAAAGGTGTGAGGTTAGTGCTATGGCCTGTGGGTGGGTGGCTGGGTACTTTCTCTTGCGCTCAAATGCCTGGGGTAACGACATTTGGACGCTGTGCTGGGACAGGGAAGTGGATGTGGTCGCTGATGGTGCTTCAGATGGTACAGGTGCAGGGCGGGAGGTATGCGGGCCTGCGCCTTCGACAGGCGATTGGCCGGCACCGAAAACAGGGGAAGAGGAGGCAGTGGTGTGGCCTGCAGACACAGATGGGCGATCCAGGCGTTCCTCCCACTTACTACGGTGCTTGGATGCCATGTGTCGGATCATGCTGGTGGTGGTGAGGTTTCTAGTGTTCATGCCTCGGCTCATTCTGGTGTGGCACAGGTTACAAACTACAATTCTTTTGTCGTCCGCACTTTCCTTAAAAAAACGCCATACCGCGGAACACCTACCCTTTGGCAAGGTAGATTTACGCAAGGGGGTGCTCCGTGGAACATTTGCGGGCCGGTTTGGTGCGGTCCGCCTTCTTTCTGTGGCCACACCACTGCCTCTTCCAGCCTGTTGCGGTGCTGCAGATGGCTCACCCTCAGGACTGCTGTCATCGCTCGGCTCTCCACCTTCCCAGGTGGGGTCAGTCACCTCATCGTCCACCAAGTCCTCCTCCACTTCCTCACTCTGATCATCCTCCTCAAGTCTTGATCCCACCACATACTCAGTCATTGACAACTGTATAACATTCTCCTCAACAAGGTCTTGAGACGGAAATAGTGGTTGATTTAATGGCAACTGTGTCTCATCATCATCATCATCATCCACTACTTCCTTTGACCTTAAATGCCGTTCACATCTGTCATCTTCTTGTGATTGGGTAGCCTCTAGAGGTTGTGAATCAGGGCACAAGATGTCATGTTCCTCTGCAAGCGTGCTTGGAGAGAGGGTCAAATGAAGGATTGGTGATGAGACGAGCTCCTCACTATATCCCAGTGTGGGATCACTTCTTTGACCAGACCGTGTATGGTGGGAGGAAGGATGATCAGAGTGAGGATTATGTTGACCAGACTCTTGGCTACTGAGAGTGGACTTGGTGGAAGACAGGGTGGTGCTTAACCGACTGGAAGCAGTATCAGCTGTCATCCAACCGACCACCTGTTCGCAGTGGTCGGACCTCGAGAGTGATGTCCTGCGACGCCCTGTAAAATTACACATGAAGCTAGGTATGGTGGATGTCTTTCTTTCTTGTGCTCTGGCACCAGGCACAGTTTCTCCGCGTCCTGACCCGCGCCCTGAACTTTCAGGATCACGTCCACTTCCCCGTCCCTTTTTACCCGCCTTCTTCATCTTACACAGAATATGTGACTTTAATATTTGAGTTTGAAAACTTAACAGTATTTCTTACTATTCTGCAACTGTGCAGAGTACACAGAATAGGCTGCTAAACGGCGTTGAAACACACTGAATGGAATATGTGACTTTAATATTTGAGTTTGAAAACTTAACAGTATTTCTTCCTATTCTGCAACTGTGCAGAGTACACAGAATAGGCTGCTAAACGGCGGTGAAACACACTGAATGGAATATGTGACTTTAATATTTGAGTTTGAAAACTTAACAGTATTTCTTACTATTCTGCAACTCTGCAGAGTACACAGAATAGGCTGCTAAACGGCGGTGACACACACTGAATGGAATATGTGACTTTAATATTTGAGTTTGAAAACTTAACAGTATTTCTTACTATTCTGCAACTGTGCAGAGTACACAGAATAGGCTGCTAAACGGCGGTGAAACACACTGAATGGAATATGTGACTTTAATATTTGAGTTTGAAAACTTAACAGTATTTCTTACTATTCTGCAACTGTGCAGAGTACACAGAATAGGCTGCTAAACGGCGGTGAAACACACTGAATGGAATATGTGACTTTAATATTTGAGTTTGAAAACTTAACAGTATTTCTTACTATTCTGCAACTGTGCAGAGTACACAGAATAGGCTGCTAAACGGCGGTGATACACACTGAATGGAATATGTGACTTTAATATTTGAGTTTGAAAACTTAACAGTATTTCTTACTATTCTGCAACTGTGCAGAGTACACAGAATAGGCTGCTAAACGGCGGTGAAACACACTGAATGGAATATGTGACTTTAATATTTGAGTTTGAAAACTTAACAGTATTTCTTACTATTCTGCAACTCTGCAGAGTACACAGAATAGGCTGCTAAACGGCGGTGATACACACTGAATGGAATATGTGACTTTAATATTTGAGTTTGAAAACTTAACAGTATTTCTTACTATTCTGCAACTGTGCAGAGTACACAGAATAGGCTGCTAAACGGCGGTGAAGCACACTGAATGGAATATGTGACTTTAATATTTGAGTTTGAAAACTTAACAGTATTTCTTACTATTCTGCAACTGTGCAGAGTACACAGAATAGGCTGCTAAACGGCGGTGAAACACACTGAATGGAATATGTGACTTTAATATTTGAGTTTGAAAACTTAACAGTATTTCTTACTATTCTGCAACTCTGCAGAGTACACAGAATAGGCTGCTAAACGGCGGTGATACACACTGAATGGAATATGTGACTTTAATATTTGAGTTTGAAAACTTAACAGTATTTCTTCCTATTCTGCAACTCTGCAGAGTACACAGAATAGGCTGCTAAACGGCGGTGACACACACTGAATGGAATATGTGACTTTAATATTTGAGTTTGAAAACTTAACAGTATTTCTTCCTATTCTGCAACTCTGCAGAGTACACAGAATAGGCTGCTAAACGGCGGTGATACACACTGAATGGAATATGTGACTTTAATATTTGAGTTTGAAAACTTAACAGTATTTCTTACTATTCTGCAACTCTGCAGAGTACACAGAATAGGCTGCTAAACGGCGGTGACACACACTGAATGGAATATGTGACTTTAATATTTGAGTTTGAAAACTTAACAGTATTTCTTACTATTCTGCAACTGTGCAGAGTACACAGAATAGGCTGCTAAACGGCGGTGAAACACACTGAATGGAATATGTGACTTTAATATTTGAGTTTGAAAACTTAACAGTATTTCTTACTATTCTGCAACTCTGCAGAGTACACAGAATAGGCTGCTAAACGGCGGTGATACACACTGAATGGAATATGTGACTTTAATATTTGAGTTTGAAAACTTAACAGTATTTCTTACTATTCTGCAACTCTGCAGAGTACACAGAATAGGCTGCTAAACGGCGGTGACACACACTGAATGGAATATGTGACTTTAATATTTGAGTTTGAAAACTTAACAGTATTTCTTACTATTCTGCAACTGTGCAGAGTACACAGAATAGGCTGCTAAACGGCGGTGAAACACACTGAATGGAATATGTGACTTTAATATTTGAGTTTGAAAACTTAACAGTATTTCTTACTATTCTGCAACTGTGCAGAGTACACAGAATAGGCTGCTAAACGGCGGTGACACACACTGAATGGAATATGTGACTTTAATATTTGAGTTTGAAAACTTAACAGTATTTCTTACTATTCTGCAACTCTGCACAGTACACAGAATGTGCTGCTAAACTGCGGCGAAGCACACTGAATGGAATATGTGACTTTGATATTTTAGTTTGAAGACTTAACAGTATTTCTTCCTATTCTGCAACTCTGCACAGTACACAGAATGTGCTGCTAAACTGCGGCGAAGCACACTGAATGGAATATGTGACTTTGATATTTTAGTTTGAAGACTTAACAGTATTTCTTCCTATTCTGCAACTCTGCACAGTACACAGAATGTGCTGCTAAACTGCGGCGAAGCACACTGAATGGAATATGTGACTTTGATATTTTAGTTTGAAGACTTAACAGTATTTCTTCCTATTCTGCAACTCTGCACAGTACACAGAATGTGCTGCTAAACCGCGGCGACGCACACTGAATGGAATATGTGACTTTGATATTTTAGTTTGAAGACTTAACAGAATGTGCTCTAATCTGCAACTTTGCACACTAAACAGAATGTGCTCTAATCTGCAACTTTGCACACTAAACAGAATGTGCTCTAATCTGCAACTTTGCACACTAAACAGAATGTGCTCTAATCTGCAACTGTGCACACTAAACAGAATGTGCTCTAATCTGCAACTTTTCACACTAAACAGAATATTTTTTTTTTTTTTTTTTGTTTTTTTCCCCCCACACAAAATAACCTGCTGCCCCCACACACAGTAGTCCTAAAAAGGACTTTTGGTTCTTTTTTTTCACAATTTTTGTTTTTTTCCTCCCTACACTGCCTTTCCCTTCCTATCCTCAGCTCTCCCTGGCTCAGACTGAGCCGAACTCGATGGTCAGGTGCTATACAGCACCCGACCACGGGTTCTGGCCAGCCAATCAGTGTAATGCCAGCAGCCAACATGGCTGCTGGCATTACACCGATGTCAGAGCCTCCCTGCACGTTTATTGGCTGCGCAGCAGCCGCAAAACGTGCGGGGAGGAGACCCGAACATGGCGGGCGAGCACATGCGGTACTCGTACGAGTACCGCCATGTGCCGAGCAGAGCGATGCTCGAGCCGATCCGAGCATCGGCCGAGCATGCTCGCTCAACACTAATATTCACCAATATAGGGTTTAAATAGTAGAGGAATATAGGGATTCAGAATATGTGTTACGTGAAACAGATTTAACCCCGAGGATGAAGTCAGAGTGGCTTCAAATTGAGTTGAAAATCATCTATTTTATTACCACTGCCATTAACTAGTAAAAATAAATAATTCTAATCTTGGTACTGTATATTACCAACTGAGAAAACACTTACAATTACATTTTTAGTGCATAATATACTGGTGAGCAAGTGTAGACATTGAAGACCCAGAGATATCAGCAGTCAGAATAGACCTACATTGGCGGACACTACAAGATGCTGAGACTGATTCAGTACAAGAACAATGAAGGAAAAGATTTACGGGAATCGAGGAAGCAATTATCAGTAATTGGGGAGTGAGCTTATCACGGTGCCCGTGCTTGCTTGTCACACTCTGTGCTGGTGCTCGTCCATTGGAGGAGGCTGATTAGCCCACCCAGGGTGTCCCTTTATATTGGGCCTTGTGGCACCTGTCAAGTGCCCTTTCGTGGTATTCCTGTGCCTGCGCTATTGTTATACAATAGAATTTCTGGTGCACTCTTTCTGAAATAAATCTCAGTTCAAATATATAAAACCTGTTACTAGAGCAAACTAAAGAACGGTGCTACAGGGAAAAAGTAATTAAAAAAAATAAATAAATTGAAAGACCCCTGCTGTACTAGCACTCAATACTAAATATAGATTTGCTCTAGGGTATATATCCTCATGGAATATAGTATAGCCCATACATAAAACTTAAACTTTATTAAATATATTTTAAAATTAGTGAATTTTGTTAAAATAAATAGAATTGCTGATGGAACATGCCGGGAATTGAACCCGGACCGCTTGGGCGAGAACCGGGAATCCTAACGTGTAGTGTACTGCCGGGGCTTATCTGGCTTGCCCTCTAAAAATGTTATGTCACTTGAAATGCAATCATAAAGGTACGATCATGTACATACAGAAAGCAACCTGAGCACTATTTCCTTCCGGATCTCTAATGATCCCCAATCTAAAAGCTAGTATCCAAATAATCCTTTCTGTATATAAATAAATCTCACAAGCATGAAGTGAACTAGCTACTAATGTAGGCAACAAAATAACCAAAAATGCAGTTTGCCCCTCTTAATAACAAAAAATTCTATCACATAAGGCCCAGATCAATAAAGATATGGCTAAATCAACTAGCCTTAAATCTATAGTGAAACACTAGAGCTTGATAGTAAGTTAAATATAGCAAAATATATATTGAGTTGCCTATCTAACTAAACTAAATACCGGGGCATGTCCGGCTTGCCAACTAATCTAGATAATCTAAACACTAAAATGGTATAGTGGATAGAATATAGATTGTCTAAATGATAGCAACTAAATAACCTAATGTCGGGGCATGTCCGACTTGCCGAATCTATACTAAACTTGCCTATCTCACTATAGATTTAAGGCTAGTTGATTTAGCCATATCTTTATTGATCTGGGACTTATGTGATAGGATTTTTTGTTATTAAGAGGGGCAAACGGCATTTTTGGTTATTTTGTTGCCTATATTAGTAGCTAGTTCACTTCATGCTTGTGAGATTTATTTATATACAGAAAGGATTATTTGGATACTAGCTTTTAGATTGGGGATCATTAGAGATCCGGAAGGAAATAGTGCTCAGGTTACTTTCTATATGTACATGATCGTACCTTTATGATTGCATTTCAAGTGACATAACATTTTTAGAGGGCAAGCCGGATAAGCCCCGGCAGTACACTACACGTTAGGATTCCCGGTTCTCGCCCAGGCGGTCCGGGTTCAATTCCCGGCATGTTCCATCAGCAATTCTATTTATTTTAACAAAATTCGCTAATTTTAAAATATATTTAATAAAGGTTAAGTTTTATGTATGGGCTATACTATATTCCATGAGGATATATACCCTAGAGCAAATCTATATTTAGTGTTGAGTGCTAGTACAGCAGGGGTCTTTCTTTTTTTTTTTTTCCTGCGCTATTGTTGCTGTGATCCTGTTTTCCTGTGTACCGACTCGGCTCGTCTGACTACTCTCGTTCCTGCTCCATGATTGACCCGGCTCTGGCTGATGTTCCTGCTCCGTGATTAACCTGGTTCTGGCTGACTTCCTGCTTTGTGATCGACCGACTCCGGATGACGTTCCTGTTCCATGATCCTTCCAGTTCTGCGTTCCGCTTATGCCTGGCGACATTCTGAGCCTGCTCGCAGCTAGCACCAACTGATCACACTTTAGTTCTCTGTGGCCTCCGATTCTGAGCCTGTTGGTTTCCTCCATACACTGAGCCTGAGAGATTACTGCTAACTGTGACCTAGTGTCTGTGTTGGTCTTAACTCATGCTGTGCCGGTTGCCTCCGTAATACCGAGCCGTTGTTTACGCCTGCCAAGCTTGTTGCCTCCGTTACTGAGCCTTCTCTACACTGGTTGAGCATTTTACCGCTTATCGAGCCTAGCTATACATTGCAGAGTTGTACATTTGCTGGTGCCGTTCTCCTGTGTATTGTGCCACGTGGCGCAAAGGGCCTTACTATTCTCTGGCAGTGGAAGCTCCATGTCGGCACCGGAAGGGTGCTTGGCTCAGTTCCTAATCGCTCATGGTGTATGTGTCCATCCATCTGCACTTGTTTGTGCGTTGGCTCCTATAGTCAGCTTGGGCAGTGCTTCCTCCATTACAGCCCCTAAGGGGTGCTAGGCTCTGGTCTCATTGGCACTTGCAGTATCTCTCCTTGTTGCTCACCCCTGTAGGGGCATTGGCTCTTGCTGCGTTGGTTACGCGATACCCTTGGGCAAAACCAGACCGAGATCTGGTCGTGATTCAGTTTGGTCGCTCTGCTTGAGCTAGCTGCTACATCCCTACTATTGGACTGTGTATACCAGGAGTTGGCTAAGCACCACCACAGAGACTGACTGTCTGCTTGGGTGTTAACCCTTTATAGTGTTACATTATACTCTGCTTGCTCTTGCTATATCAAGCCTGTATTTCACTCTGCACTGTATTACCGATTCTGGCCCTCAGGGGCGCTGTTCCTTATTTTCATTTTAATAAAACTGTGTTTTATCTCTAACCTTGTCTGAGTGTCAGAAAACCGTAACAGTGCTGGATACATTGGTGGGGTAAAAGTATACTCCATCTGTTATTATCCAAACAGTGACTGTATTACTGAGTGTTCAGTACCGGTTATCGTATGGGTTTTATTATTATATACTAAGGTGTTCATGTGTCTAATTCAATTTGGCATCAAATGACAAAGTGTTTGCACCAAAAAAGAACAGTTTTACAGGATCCATATATATTTTGTATCATTGTCATTTTTTGTACTCTGAATAATACACTATTCTCTGTCTGTGATTTTTATAATTTTTATTCTGGGGTTAGTGTATCATTAATCAGATATTGTAAAGAGTTTTTATTCTACATTTCCTTAGTATATTATTTGTGGAATCACGTATATCAAGTAACTTATATTAGGTTGTGGCTGGAATTGATGGTCATATGCTTCGTATATTTATCCTGTCACATTTTTCCATATTATATTGTGTGACTCACTGAGACCTTTATTCTCTTTGAAGTCCGACATGTGGATTAATTCTATGAAAGGTAGTTTTTATTATGTATGAAATAATTAGATCTGTTGATATTGGTACTTATTTAGGATTTCAGATTTCAGTATATTATATAGTTGTAAACTGCAAATTTTAAGACTGAGTGTGCCTGTTCTACAGTCTTATTAAGCTCTAGGTCTTACAATAGTTTATTTATTACACAAGACTAGTGGTGTGGAAAGTATATTTTTGGCCTGTAGGGATATTCTTTTTCTTTGATTATTTCCTTAAACACCACCATATTTTTGGTGTAATTTCTGTGTAACAGCACTTACTTAGGCAGCTGTTTATCTACGAGAAGTCAGGTGTATATATCTACATAATTCAGGGGTGTCCAAGTTTTTTCAGTCATGGACTATAAGGTCAGAAGTTCATAGATGTAAGCGCCACATTCATTTCTTTTTATAGATAACAACTGTGAATTAAAGCCTTTTAGCTATAAAAAATTAGATTTATGTAGCAGTAATACAAGAGTCTAAGAAACTTTCATACAAAAGTACTAATTTATAGTCTTAATGCTAGTCACTGTCATTAATCAATTTTGTTCAAGTCAATGAGAATACTGGTTTTCACTTTCAGCAGACTGAACTGAAGAATCGTAGGGTGTCAATTACACAATACTAGAGGTGAGCTGGTATTTAAACCCCACTAATCTTTTAGTTCATATGTGCACTAGCTAATTACATAGGAAAATATTTTTGGTAAAAATAACATATTAGTCTCACCTTGAGCTCAAATGGGTCACATTTGGCCCACGGGCCCCACATTTGGTGGCCATGATATAATTACTAGGTAGGTGTCCTTTATCCCTTTGAGTTCCAGAGGTATAAGTAATGCATTGCAAACCTCTCTGGCACGCAAAGGGTTAAACAACAGTCAAGTATCCTATATAATAATTTGCTAAGTTGTGTGTAACGCCCGACATGCGCAGTAGACACTGCTGCGCGTGCGGCAGTCACACGCAGTGGAGACTGGCCACGCCGCGGCTGATACAGAGCTGTGCGCTCCGAAGGAGCGTCCAGCTCTGTATCAGCCGAGGCGCGGGCAGTCTCCACTGCGTGTGACTGCCCGGCGACCGGCTGCCAGAGGCACTGTGGCCCGTGTAACGGGCTGTTCAACTAGTATCTATATAATTCCTATGTCTTAAAGAAGGACTTACCTAGGTATAAGTAAATCATAAAGCAGTTAGTTATATCTATATAATTACTGTTTGAAACCAAAGGACTTACCTAGGTAGGTGTTCCTTATACAGTAGTCAGGTATATCTATATAACTGCTTTGCTTAACAGAAGGATGTACCTAGGTATGAGTAAGGTATATCTACAGCATATAATTACTATGGGTAACAGAAAATCTTACTGAGATAGTTCTCTAAAATATAGGTCTTCCTTCTTCCATATAACCTTGCACCCACACTTACACACAAATGTACATATACCAAACTGATCTCTCTGCCCTGCTCCCCCACACAAATGTTTCTAAATCTCCCTCTGTGAGATCAGTCTCTAATTCTCCTCCCAAGCCAGGCTTCTCCACGTATAAAGTTCTAGCCTTGCATAACTCTCTCACCTCAGGCTACTCACCCAAAAACACAGACAGCTCTCTACTCTCTCTGCCACTCACATGTGTCTCTCACTCAGCCAGGTCTCTTCCTCCAACCACCTCTCTCATACTACCTCTCTTTATGCTTGCCTCCAGGTCTCTTTCCAATGGATATTCAACCAAACAGATATCTCTCCTCATCACCACAAGTGATGCATCTTCCAACAAGTATCTCGCTCTCTTAGCAACCAGATGCCCCCATGGCTTTTTCTCTCACACATACAAATCTTCATCCTTCCCATCTCTCATATTCTTTTCAGGGGCCTCTCATCATAGATGAGGTGCTCAATAAAAGCAGAGAAGAAACCTGTACAGAACAATAATAGGACAGAATGCTCCTCTCGAGTTTTGACTCTGAAAATGAGAACCAGAAGAAGGTAAAGGTAAATTTTCTTTCACACTAGTCATTTCTCCTGTTAGATTCTAGTTTCTTCTATAAATATATGCTAAATTATATACCCTAGAAGGTCATGGATTTGTACCCCTTGCCCCCCCTCCCGGTCCCTTTGCCTATGATGCTACGCATAAAACAGCCTAAGCACTTGTTTAGTGTGCTAAATGGCATACAAATATATGAGTAGAAAAATACATGGCCCATTTATTCATAACGTTGCTCCTTTGACACTCATAACGTTAGGAATATTTGCTAAGTATTCTTTCAGTTTATGTGAATATCAAAATTGCTTGTCATTTTTCAAGGTCTAAAAAGATTTGGCAGATTGTTGGCATGGTAATTATTGTATATTTTTGTTTTGGCTCCTATTGAAATCCTTTGTATGTGCATTATGACAACCACCAAACCTCGTGAAGAAAAAAATAAACTGCTAATTCCTATGATCACTGAAATGGAATGAAGCTGTGAAAAGAAAAATCACCAGTTTCTAGCAGACACTAACAGACCTTTTTAACAGTTAAGACATGTTGTTGAATATTTTGAGTTTCAGCACAGCAAAGACATTTCTACTACACTTTCAGGCTTCTCATTTTATTCAGTGATGCTAGAGATGTCTCTAGTACATTCTAAAACAATGTGATGGAGACTGATCTAGCAGCCAAGGGGTTTTAAATAAGACAATTCTTAACTCTTTGAATGCCCTCTGGCACTCACAAGGTTAAAAATACATCTTGTAGGGATTTAAGTTCAAACTTTAAATTAATGTTTTTCATAGTCCATCCTTTAGTGTACTATATGGTTTCCAATTCTTACCTATGGATACAGTTAAACTATAAGGATTACCTAAGGCCTGATATTTGGGTCAGTACTAGTCATTTGTCCTTAAGTTAACTGCTGCAAGCAGGTTCCATCTTATTTTACCTCATTTTGTATCCATTCTTATCTGGAAAACCATCTGTTTTCTATTCATTTTATTTGCATACTAGTATACTGGAAGGAGTGAACACTTTTGTGTTAAAATCATTTTTTTTCCAAATCATGATGCTAATATTGATAGGACTGCTCTCCTCCAAGCGTATATATCAAGGACTTTGAATTTTTAAGTTTTGTTTTTTAGATAATCTACCAACACTGCAGTATCTGGAGAGGTGAGCACATGTGAGTGACTGACAATGGAGCAGTCATATCTGTTCTCATCCCCTCACATTGCCAAGTGTCCTTCTCCAAACCATTGCGTGAAATGCCATTCATATTACATAGAGAAGGAAAAACCCTAGACCTTGACAATTTTATCACTGTTCATTTATAAATCACAAACACATTTTTTCAACAGTGTATAAAAGGGTGTTAACACATACAGAATACACACAACAGAGGATTCTGTATACAATTACCAAGACAACATGGATTAAATTCATTGCAAAAAGAGGATAAAAGGATATTGCTAACTGGGCCCAAATTATATTGGAGTTGACAAATGACCCTGAAGAAGTTTTTGACCCTTTCACTGTCACAGAGGTATGCAGTGTAAACTCACATGGCACTGAAAAGGTCAGGGAGCAATATTGTTTGTGGTGCTGAAGTCATATCTGATCTTCTCAGTTCCCTCAGTGGAAAAGTAGTGGAGCATAGAGAATGCACTCAGACTTCCTGCTAGTTGAACTGCTAGAAATGTGTAAAAGAAGGCATACCAGAATTATATGCTAGTCCCCCCATCTCCTTGCATTCCTAATTCTTAGTCCATATGGTGATGTGTGCCTCTATTGCCAAGGTGGTGAGCTCAACACACATTGCCACAACATCTCCCTTTACTGCATCTCCCTCAGATGTATAAAGTAACATAAGGAGAGGAACTTGAAATCCAGGTCCCTAACCTGTCGCATGTACCTCACTAATAGTACACGTGTTAGAGGAAAGTGGTCCTCAAGGTATAGATAGGTTAAAAAAAATATCATAATGACTTTTTAGTTTCTCCTCCTTGTTGACTGGCATGGAGACTGAACCTGTAACAGTGACGGAGAGTGATGACAAATGGTCTTTTGTCATTCTGTCAAAAAAGGATGGTGCAATGTACTTGCAGGACTGTAAGGACATATATGTGGAACAGTAATCATAAGGTAACTAACATTTTGAACTCTAATGGAATTATAGAATATACCTAGATGCTGATGTACTTAGAAGTACTAGTTTTGGAGCAAACCAACTGCAGGACAAGTAAATATTCCTATCTATTTAAATGGGGATATAAACCACCTGAAAGCTAAAGTGGCCTTCAACACATTTCATTAGAATCAATGGGAATTATGGAATTTTGTATTTGTACCATAAGGTGCAGGTGATTTGCTCAGTGATTGCGCCAGTTTTCTTACATCAATATTGTGGTCTAATCACAAAATAGGATGTTTTTCAGCTACCAATAAAGAATCAGCAAAGAAGACTGATATTAATAACTTTTTTATTTGGGTATCAATAATATAATAGAATTAAGTCAGTTGTTAGTATTACATTGTCACCACCATTAATGTTTTCATAATTACTAATTCAAATGTAACTGATTAAAGGCCTCATACTTAAAATATCCTTTGGTTGTCTCAGTTATAACCATCCTTTACACTGTGACAATGTGTTTCTAGAACTTAAAAAAAAAAACAACTTTGGCTCATTCTCAAAAAGCTTTGGGGGAGATTCACTAAGGGATGATAAAGAGGTGATGAAGTGGAGATGACTTCTCCAGTTCCTATGTTATTCAACAGAGCCTATGCACTAAGATCTAAGGGACGGCAACTCCACTTCATCACCTCTTTATCACTGCTTACAGAACTCCCCCTTTGTGTAATTTTGTTAATGAAAACCACACATATAATCATAAAGCAATGTTTATTTATACTTCTTGTAACAATAGTATGATAGCAAATTTAATGGGCAGTAGCACAATGTGAGATTCCCACTGTATCTTTTTTTTCTTTGTAATACAGCTTGCTTATTTCCTTATGAATTGCAAACACTTTGTAAATGTGTTTCAGTGTTTTTAATGTCCTTTGTTTTATTCTGGTTTTGAAGATAGTGTATCTCTCTTCTGCACCTGCCAGCTCCTATCCTACGGAGGAGAGCATCTCTCTTCTTCACTTGTCAGCTTCTCTGCCTCCCCTTGTTACCATTTCCAGCTCAATCTTCAGCCTGTTTTGAATTGCTGACAGTTCCAATATTAGAACAATTTTGTTCACTTGTCATTTTGACATCAGAACAATACATGCAGGGCATCTAAAAGACAGGTCAGTGAGACATAAATGCATCTGAATAAAGAGGATCACCACACTTAATTTTGCAAAGTAAATATTCTAGTGCAGCTATATATATCAGATATTGTGACAGTGAGTACACTATAAGGGCCTAATGCAAAATAGAGAAGATATATACAATTCTGGATCAAACCACCTGCATCACAAGAGACAAATAAAATATCTATTTGGTTTAAATATAGCTTTTAAACCTTTGAGTGCCAGAATGGTGCCCAAGGCATTGCAGAGTAGTGCCTTAGACACCCCCTCTGACATTCAAAGGGTTAAGCCATTGAATGGAGAGAGGTTAACAATGCATTGCTTTGCATCTAGTGGATCTGGGACATTTTTATTTGTTCACTCTGGAGTGTCTGGGTTTCTCTCTTTTTTTCTACATAAGGTCCTAAATGGTTTAATTCAGTTTCTACAGCACCATAATTGCATTATACTCATTAATAAAGATAACCCCTTGATTGTAGAAAGCAATGCAGAAGCAATGCAAGAGAAACATATTTTAGCTCCTATTGGTTAAATCATTGATATTTTCATTTATTGCAATTTGTATTGTTTTTGTACAGTGCTGTGTTGATCAATGAAACAGGATTCTATTCTTAGGAATTATTGAGTGGAAACAAATCAATAATTGATTGTGACAGTGCTTAAGTGACCTCAAATAAACTGTAAAGGACAAAGAATGTCCTATTGACTATAGCTTTTCCCGTTTATCATAATAACAATAAACCCCTGCTTAATTCCCTGATGAATTATCTATCCAAGAATGTTTATTCTGTAAAATAAAAAAAAAATATAATAAAACCTATAATAAAAAATTAGTTTTACAGAGATGGTTATTACTGAACATTACATGATAATGTACTTAAATCAAAGGGCATTCATTGTCAGGCAGAAGTTTCTATGCTTTTAATTGGAAATTGACAACATTTTACTGCAGATACTGGTGGGCTAGTGAGACTTCCCTCAACACATCTCCTGCTGAATCTGACATCCATAGTTCTCCATGATTTAACATGAACTATAACATCACCTGGAGACAGTATAATCTACCATTATATAAGAACTCTAGGGCAGAGGGTCCATAAAACTGTTCTCAGGTTCTAAGTGCCAAAGCCATGAGTGTGTTTAGCTATATAGACAAGACCATTTTTGGGGGGACTGGACAAGAGATGTCTAAGAGTGTGTATCATTATTATATAGAAATAAATTCAATGTCATTAAAAAGAGCTTGATAAGGAATTCTTTTTTCAAAGACCTGAGCAAAAGGACTGTGGGGAATCATTTAACCCTTTAAGGACCAATGCTTTTTACATTAGAGGACCAGAGCAATATTGGTCTTTTTAGTATGCCATTGTTCAACCATATTTTTCATATAATTCAATTAGTAATCCAATAAAATGTATATATTTATTTTTAAGAATAACTAGAGTTCTCTTTTGATGCCATATTTATATGTATAATTAGGGGTGGATGAAGAGTGTGAAATATTCCCTGCGAAGGATTTCGCAAAAACGTGGCGATTTTTCGCCTTTCCCGAAAAAAATTTTGCCTATGCAAAAATTTCCTCCTTTTCGCCTGTTTTAACAAATTTTCGGCCTATGTTAACACATTTTCCGCCTATATTTCCTATAGGTACTATATTTCCCACTGTAATGTTACTTCTTCTGAGGGTTGAAGTTTAGAAATAAGTGGCTGAAAGTCAAAGTTGTGAGTCCTACAGCAACATATGGCTTGGAAAATGTGTTAGCATGCAGAATGCATTTGTCCTTTGCCCACAACACTTTCTTGCTTAAGTGACACTGGCACATATTCAGGATGATATCAAGTAATAAAAAAAATAAAGTACATCCTACAATGTGGCAGATATGTATTGTAGTGGTTGTGGGGGGGACTAGCATGGTGTGATTTGTGTATGTATTTTTACCATTGTCATACTCTATCCTCCTTCTCAGATTATTGACACGTATTACTTATCGGTCATAGCAGTGGTCCCAAGTGGGGTAGATGGTGACAACCCTTCTTCACATCCGTCCTCCACTTCCTCATCTGTGCTGCTGTTAATATATTTGTCCTGGCTTTGTCTGTCATGTGTGGTTTCTGCTACTACTACAACTACTGGAGCTGGATGTTGATGTAATTCTACTGCCACTACTACTAGGTGTCAAAGGTGCAGCACTTATAGCAGCAGAACCACAGGTACTCGTCATATCTAACACAACTTGTCTTTCTGTGTACTAAAAACAGGTGTGTGTCATTGAGTGGGACTTGGACTTTGAAGAGGTAATGATGCTAAGGATGACTGATAGGGTGACTATGTGCTTTTTGACATCTGTACTTGTCCAGGGTCAGACTTTCCAATGGCTTTCTCGAACAGTTTATGGACAGGCACAGTGCGCCTTAAAAGTGGCAGAAGATACAGCCTTTGACTTTCTGCTAACCTTATAGCCCTGTCATCATCCTCACTCTCATCTTCATCTGTATCAGTCATCATTAGGTCATCCTCAGCAGCATCAGAATCACCTAACAGTTCTTGCCCACTACTAACCTTATATTCCTCTAAGCTTTTGGAGTTCTCAAACAATTTCTTTTTACTTTTACTATAACAAAATTCACTATTACTTGAGGACAGGTGTTTTGGTGTCTCACTGTCTGATGCAGCAGGCAGTTCAGCTGCTACACCTTCCTCTATTATGCTGTTGTTAGCAACAGCAGTACTTGAATGTGACTTGTTGTTGTCTTAAGTGTTCTTCTTATATGGTTCTATATTTCTACTGGCACTGGTGGTGCTGGACCTAGTTTTGCTTGAGCTTGACAAACTGCATCCTCCCTTGGAGTAAAGGGATCATCATCATTGATTGCACATGCTACAACAACCATTGCTGCAGTAGGTTTTTGGACTACTACTTAACTCTCATGTCCCTACACTGCTCCACCCCTCCCCTTCCCCTTGTATGTTTGCTGGACATTCTGCAACTACACTGTGTGTTTTTACTGTACAGTGCACATCACAACTGATGGAGGTGTATGATTCCTTGCTTAAGCCCAGTCAGCTGTCTGTCTCTGTCTCCTAAGATATTTCATTTTTTATTCTTTTTGATTTTTTTTTTATTATTTATTTTATTTTTTTAAGTTGTCCACACTGTTGTCTTATCACAGTCTGTCCAAAAAAATTATAACTGAAAAATAAAATCAGCAATGTCTTTCCCCAGACTTCCCCACCCAGCACAGGGACAATAACAGCAAATTCAGCAAGCAAATAGGTTGCCTGTGTCTTGCCTGTCAGTCACATGGAATTTTGGAGTATTTGGGGGTCAACCTCCTTCCTCCCTTCTTATCCCCTAGAGTGCCCCCAGACTCCCCTAATACAGAGAACAAATGTCCTACCTAAATGACTTCCTAAACTAAGCTTCAATCCCCCTTTATTTGCCTATCTCCTCTAGCTAAAAAACATGCTGCTCTCTCCTCTCACAAACACATAATGGCTGCTGTGAGAGCCTGACAGCCTTTTATATGGCTGTAGAAAACTTTTGTGTGGTGTAGAAATATTTTTCTTCCCATTGATTTCAATGGGTGGAAAAGGCAGAAAAAAGCTAAAAAAAAAACCCTGCACTTTTTGAGGGAAATTTTTTGACAAGCGGAAAGTGCCGTTATTCGCCGATTTCAGTTTGAGGTGAAAATTTTCGCCCATCCCTATGTATAATCAATCATTTAGTTTGATTATAATATAAAAAAGAGGAAACATACCCAGTTAGTGCATCTGAAAAAAATACCCCCAAATTAATTAATATACATGTTCTGAATATTGGAGTACCCGATATGCCTAGGATTCTGATCTTTTTTTTCACATTGGTCCTATTTGCATGCTGTAATTTTTCAAAATTTGTCATGAGAGGATCATAGCTTATTAACGGGTTCAGAACCAAAAAATGCCACACAAAAGTATATGTTTATGGAACATAGGGTAATTTAAAGGGATAGTAATGTAAAAAAAAAATATGTTGTAGGGTTTATCCCCCTGAGTAAAACAAGGGTACTCCCACTGCTGAAAGGTGTTTCATTCAAATGTTATTAATTTTCAAAGTTGAATTTTTTAGGTGCAATATCACAGTGGCCTGAAATTGTACAGTGGCGCTGTTGCTACACGATCCTATGGACAGCTCTGGTCCCGGGACCATAAATCTCCATAGGATGGTGTAGCACTCCTTTCCAAGAATTAACCCAGTGACAGGGTTCATTCATTCTACACAAGCGTTTGATGCTACAAGAGGCTTATACAGCCGCCGGCAGCATCAAGAAGGCAGAAAATGCCTTTGGTGTTGCCCCATGGATCATCTATCCTTTTGGATAGATGATCCATGATAGGGAGGCTATCAGGAGGGGTCCTGGTGCCCCCATGGAGGTCTGAAAGTTTAGTTCAGGGCTCGAGTCTTGCAGAAACACACGGGAATAGCATCCCTGTACTTTTTACACAGCAGGAACACACCCCCTTGCATATGAATGTCTCTCATTATTCAGCCATTATGCTTCATTACCATATGGAAATAGGCCATTGTCAATGTGATGAATGAAAATTTGTAAACCTGTCTGATTGATGTTGATGTGTGCATATTTTTGTCGGAGTGCTGCTGACGTAATGTCAGACAGTTTGATGAATACTGTGGATGTGCCTACTACACTGCTCCGACAGAACATCGACATTAGTATCGATCTTCGACCTTTAGTGCATCTAGGTCCTGGAGTGCTTAGAAGTAATGTACTTTTTGCCAGGCACTGGGTGTTGTCATTGAAATGCATGAAGCTCAAGATCATTTCATATTGTCTCCTGTAGGGATGGCTGAAAGGTCTTGTTTTGTTCCCACAAGAAATGATGCAAAAACCATGTGGCTGTCCACTTTTTTGCCAGAAAATCTTTCTTAAGCAAACCCGTTAAAAATATCTTCTTTTCACTTACACCAAAAATGTTTTGCTATGTTTTTCAATGGCTATAAACTTCCTGCCCATTTACTACTTTGCATTTTCACCCAAAAAAGGTACTTCCAGGAAGTGAAACAGAAAACTATGCAGCCCTGATTCCCCAGACCCAGTGATGCCCAGTCCCCCTACAATGTCCTTTGGGAAATGGGGGAAATTTGTGTCATAATCAGCAAAGGCAGAGGAAGAAGTGGGTAACAGCATGAGCAGGAAAGGTCAGCTTCCTGTGCCTGCTGCTACTGCTGACATTGTGCCTTCTGATTTTCAGAAGGAGAAGGAGGAGATGATGGCAAGTATGACAGCAGGGGACCCTAAGTCACACTTGTCGTCCAAAAGCATTCCCACTACTACCACACAGCAACTAGAGAGTGGAGTGGGTGAAGGTGGGGTGGGTGGTGATGTTGAATGTGAAGCAGCTGCTTAGACAAGCTTGATTATTGAGCTTCCTAATGCTGCAGTGGAAGGTGAAGTGATGATGAGCAGCCAGACTAGCAGTTAAGGGAGCCCACAACATCCCCTGACCCTGTAATTCCCCTTGCCCCAACATTATCCCTCTTGGAAATGATGAGGAAGAGGCAGAAGTGGCTAGCAGTATTAGCATCAGCACATATTAGTTGCCTGTACCTGCTGCTAGTGCTCCCAGTCTATCTCCTTCACCTCTAGAGATGGCAAGTGTGACAGTAGGGGACCCTCTGTCACATTTGTCATCAATGCCAACCAGTTCAGATCTCACAGAGCAGCAGCAGCAGCCAGGGACTGGTGGTGGTGATGAGGGTGATGCTGGAAAAACTGGGATGGAGGGGAAAATTAGGGCCTTTTTAGAGAAAGCAAAATGAATGGACATATATATGCAAATGGGGATGGGCATCACCACCTCTACCTGCAGTGATATTGCTGAGTTTGCTGCTGCTGTAATCCCCACCACTGCTGAGTTGCAAAGGCCAGATGTTGATCTGTCTCAGCAGCAGCAGGTTGATGATAAGCAGGCTAGTGTGTCACAGACCACGGGTTACAGCAGTAGTGATGCAGGACTAGGACAGATTCCACTTGGCAGTGCCAGCAATAATCCTGGTCCTAGTTCTAGCACTGATTCTAAAGGAGCAGCAGCAGCAGCATGTTCTGCCCCAGCCAGTGAGGTGAATGTGGAGAAGAAGAAGAAAGAGGCCATTCTTCTCCCCCTTTACCCCTGAGGTCATGGGTGTGAAAAGGTTTTACTCTTGGGGCAGGCATAGTGCAGTCATCAGCAATGGCACTGTGCACTTTAAGTGACAAGTCAGTGGCACAACCACCCTCATAATACACATGACATACAGACACCATGACATTTATGAGAAGCATGTTAAGCCTAATCCCTACAAAATAAATTGGGAGCCTCTGTTGCTCTGCCTCCATCTCTCCCCAAGGACACCAAGAATGTGGGTGGAAATCTAAGAGGAAGAAGAACAGAGATACCCAGCTTGAGCTGGAAAGTTCCATAGCAAGTGAAACACCTGTTTAGTAGTGTTGAGCGAGCATGCTCGGCCGATGCTCGGATCGGCTCGAGCATCGCTCTGCTCGGCACATGGCGGTACTCGTACGAGTACCGCCATGTGCTCGCCCGCCATGTTCGGGTGGAAGGGATCTGTGCCGGAGGAGGCACAGATCTTGCAGACGCTCCGCTGGACCACCAGGGACTGGAGGTAGGGGGCATTGCGGAGATGAAGGGGGCATTGCGGAGATGAAGGGGGACATTGTGGAGATGAAGTGGGACATTGCGGAGATGAAGGGGGCATTGCGGAGATGAAGGGGGCATTGCGGAGATGAAGGGGCACTTTGTGGAAGGGGGACATTGCGGAGATGAAGGGGGCATTGCGGAGAAGAAGGGGGCATTGCGGAGATGAAGTGGGACATTGCGGAGATGAAGGGGGCATTGCGGAGATGAAGGGGGCATTGCGGAGATGAAGGGGCACTTTGTGGAAGGGGGACATTGTGGAAGGGGGACATTGCGGAGATGAAGGGGGCATTGCGGAGATGAAGGGGCACTTTGTGGAAGGGGGACATTGTGGAAGGGGGACATTGTGGAAGAGGGGCATTGTGGAGATGAAGGGGGGCATTGACCAGGCACCCTCCCCTCATCAGAGCAGGGGGTGCCTGGTGTAATGCTCGTGTCGCCCCATTGGATTCAATGGGGCTCGGGTGCTCGGCCGAGCACTCGAGCCTCCGGCGGTGCTCGGTCAACACTACTGTTTAGTCTTCAGCTTATTGTGCTAGGGTCCAGGTGTGGGAAGACATAGCAACATCTACTGGTGAACCACCTCTGTCATCAATACCTTCCCCACCAGCTGATAGTGATTCTTTAGATGCAAAGATGTGGCAGTTCGTGTCCACCCTTTACAGATTGTATGGTGTACGGACCAAACACAGCAATGTAGTGGAGTATAATAGCAAGGATGGAATCAAGCAGCATCTGAGGAGATTCCATCCCACAGAATGTGGTAATCTGGTGGCTTGGAGGATTCATTATTATTATTAAGTCTGCTAGTTGCCATGTGTACTTAACGGAGTGGATAATGGGTATAGTGACCACAGTTCTAGGTTTCTGGGTGGATGATTTGACATTGTGGACCTAAGTATCAAGGTGTTTTCTTGCATTTGTGCCAGTTATTTGATGTGAGTGCAGATGTGTCCATTGTTCAGAGTCCTTCCGCTATCTCACAGCTTTCCTACACACACTGTGCACATTGCAGTTGTAGATCAAAAGCACAGCTCCCCCCTGCCGTCATGGGAATAATTTATATTCCAACAACACGCCAATGATTTTGGAGGAGGTGCAGAATGAGAAGCATTATTGACCAACTTTTTTTCTTCAGATATACCTGAAGTGTTGGGAAGGGATTGTTGTGGTGCTGCTACTGCCTCAGGCGCATTACTGGAGCTAGTGGCAAGTGGAACAATCATCACCTGTCTCATATCTCTGCTGTTGATCCCCTTTCTTTGGATCTGCCTAATCGTTCTGCTACTTAGACAACTCAGCAGCAGCAAGAACAGCAGTTGTAAATGCCGCAAGCCTGCAATTTGTACTGCGATATGACTAAATGATAGTTTTTTTTAATTATCCTCATAGCCATTGTTAGGGCCCAGAATGTTTTAAACTCATTAATAGCTGTGGGTTGCCAGGATTTCTGCCTTGCAATGTAGGAGGCAAGATATTGAGATGCATACTCATTTGTTTGGGATACAATATCCCCAACAATTTCTTCCGAAAAAATTAAAAATTGGACAGGAGTAAATTCTGACACATCTGACACACTTTAATTCCTGGGTTGTCTGGGAAGGCAGGAATTTCAGGATAGCATCGGTGATACTCATTCCATAGAGTCATGATCAGCGCTAGTACTAGGGGTAGTACAGGGGGCCCAGCATGATCTCTACATGTATAGTTAGAAGTATCACTAAACTGGCCTGCATCAAATTCTTATGCAGAATTAGTGGTTTCAGAATCTGGTGCCAAAAAAAGCATATGCCTTTTTGGCAGTATACATCATCTGCATTCAGTTATATACCTAGCTACCTACCCTAAACTACTTAATGTCTAATTTCTACTAAATTATTACTCACCCACACTTACTAACCTACCCACACTTACTAACCTACTTAACTTATCCATCTATGTATATCAATATATTTTTAAAAATTATTTTTAACATTTTTTATGCTACCTAAAGCCTAATTCTACCTAACTGACCAGTAACCATCCATCCAAGCTATATAACTAACCCAAACTAAATTAAATTGCAGAGAAAAATTAACCCCAAACAGTCACTATTAATCTGTATATACTATTTTTTTTTAATTCCCTATGCCTAAATTTAAATCTAACCCTAAACCTTAACCTAAACCCTGTAAACCCTAATCCTACCTAATTTAACACTATTTTTGTTTAGAAAATGTTTTATGAAGAAGAATACATTGTGATGCCTCTCTTTTTTAGGTATGTCCTGGAGAGATTTTGCAATAAAAAGTTACATATTTACAAAGACTTTCTTAAATCATGTGTATCCTTCAATGATAGTGGTAGTATCTGGCTTTTTAGGACTTTTTGGTTTGTAAGTTCTTTTTTAAAATGTGAAGTTGCCTTTGCTCCAGTTTGAGGGTCAAGGCTAGATTCATTATGCAAAAATGTTTAATGAGTTGCTTGAGATGTACATATAACAAAACTGAGCCTTGATTGCTTGGGCTGGGTGTGTTTGTATTTAGCAGTCTTTGCCAGCATTCAGAGGGTAGTTCACATGTATATAGAATTCTATAGTTGATTAGTATTCTATGGTGCAATTTGTTAGAACTTGTAGTGGCATGAAACAATGAATGGCACACCTTAAGTGCCCATATACTCCCACATCGCTGGCAACATGGCACAGATGGTGAAAATCAGACTTTGGTATAAGAACATTTGAAGGGGTGGGCGAAAAGTGTGAAAAATTTCCGGCATGACTTTTCGTGAAAACGTGCCAATTTGTCGCTTTTCCCACAAGAAAATTTCACCTTTCCACCTATGCAAAAATGTCCTCCTTTTCGCTTATTTTAACAAAGTTTCCATCCATGTTAACACATTTTTCACCTATTTTAACACTTTTTTCGCCTATATTTCCTATAGGTACTACATTTCCCACTGTAATATTACTTTTTCTGAAGGCAGAAGTTTAGAAATAAGTGGCTGAAAGTCACAGTTGTGAACCTTGGCAAATATGTCTTGGCAAATGTGTTAGCATGCAGAATGCATTAGCCCTTTGCCCACAACACTAACTTCCTTCATAAATTATGCTGGCACATATTCATGATGATGTCAAGAGTTAAAAAAAAAAATACATCCTACTATGTGGCAGATGTGTATTGTAGTGGTGGTAGTGGGGGACTGGCTGGTATGGTTGTGATTTGTGCATGCATATAGTTTTTTACTATTGTCATTTTTGCATCAAATCTTTATCCTCCTTCTCAGATTAGTGACACACATTATTTGTCGCTCATGGCAGTGGTCCCAAGTAGGGAAGATGGTTCTTCACATGCCTCCTCCACCTTCTCATCTGTGCTGTTGTTAATTTATTTGTCCTGGCTTTGTCTATCATGTGTGGTTTCTGCTACTACTACTACTACTGCTACTACTACTGGAGCTGGAAGTTGATGTAATTCTACTGCCACTACTGCTAGGTGTCAAAGGTGCAGCACTTACAGCAGCAGCACCAGAGGTACTCGTCATATCTAACACTGTGGATGTTAACCTGTGTTGCTGTTGCTGTATACTCACAACAGGTGTATGTGGCTGAGTGGGACTTGGACTTTGAAGAGGCGATGATGCTGATGATGACTGATAGGGTGACTGTGTGCTTTTCGACATCTGTACTTGTCTAGGGTAAGACATTCCAATGGCTTTCTCAAACACTTTTAGCCAGGCACAGTGCTCCTTAAAAGTGGTGGAAGATACAGGCTTTGACTTTCTGATAACCTTATAGACCTGTCATCATCCTCACTCTCAACTTCATCTGTATCTGAACAAGAGAAGGATGCTTGGGGGATATATTCTAGATCTGAATCATCATCATCAGTCATCATTAGGTCATCCTCAGCAGCATTAGCATCACCTGACAGTTATTGCCCACTACTACCTTTATATTCCTCTAAGCTTTTAGAGGTCTCAAACAATTTATTTTTACTTTTACTGTACCAAAATCCGCTACTACTTTGAGGACAGGTGTTTTGGTGCTTGGTTGTCTCACTGTCTGATGCAGCAGGTGGTTCAGCTGCTACATCTTCCTCTATTATGCTATTGCCAGCATCATCAACACTTGAATGTGGCTTGTTGTTGTCTTCATTGTCCTTCTTATATGGTTCTATATTTCTACTGGCACTGGTGGTGCTGGAATTAGTTTTGCTGGGACCTTGACAAACTGCATCCTCCCTTGGAGTAGAAGGATCTTCATCATTGATTGCACACTCTGCAGTAACCATTGCTGCAGGCAGTTTTTGAACTACTACTTTTACTCTCATGTTCCTTTACTTCCCCCCCCCAACCCCCTTCCCCTTCTGCGTTTGCTGGACATTATGCAACTACACTGTGTTTTTTTACTGTACGGTACACAGCATAACTGATGGAGCTGTATGATGCCTTGCCTAAGCCCAGTGAGCTGTCTGTCATTGTCACCTAAGATATTTATTTATTTATCCTTTTTTATTTATTTATTTGTATTTATAAAAATAACCCTGTTGTCTTATCACAGTCTGTGCAAAAAAAATTGTAACAGAAAACAAAATCAACAACTTCTGTCCCCAGACTTCCCCACCCAGCACAGAGACAATATCATCAAAATCAGCAAGCAAATAGGTCCCTAGTTGCCTGTGTCTTGCCTGTCAGTCACATGGAATTTTAGAGATATTTGGGGGTCAACCTCCTTCCTCCCTTCTTATCCCCTAGAGTGCCCCCAGATTCCCTTAATACAGAGAACAAATGTCCTACCTAAATGGCTCCCTGAACTAAGCTTCAATTCCCCTTTATTTGCCTATCTCCTCTAGCGAAATAGCATGCTGATCTCTCCTCTCACAAACACAGAATGGCTGCTGTGAGAGCCTGACAGTCTTTTATATGGCTGTAGAAAAGTTTTCTGTGGTGGTGAAATATTTTTCTTCCCATTGATTTCAATGGGTGGAAAAAGGTAAGAAAAAGCAGAAAAACAGCACTTTTCGCTGGAAATTATTCACGAAGCGGAAATTGCCATTATTCGCCAATTTCATTTTGAGACGAAAATTTTCGCCCATTCCTAAACATTTGTACATAGGTTTTAGGATGGCCCACCACCCAAAAGCCGGTTTGTTTACACCTGTTAGCATATAAATACATTTGTACATTATCCTCTGTGTCTTTCTGAGACAATTAGGGCTTCAGTCATTTTAATTAACTCATCTGTGGTCAAGCTTGTTGGTTGTAAAGGAGGACTGGTTTAGGAATTTCTGCTCTAGTGCATCATAGACTGTCTCCATCTCCATTCATTATTCTATTTTTTTTAATTGAAATAAGAGAAAGGAATTACCTTAATTTTTTACATTAGTCTACTTACAACTAAAATGTTACTTGCTTTGATGGTAACATTCTAGAAATTGTCAAGAAGAAAGTTACTTACCAGGGACAAAGTAATGCAATTACTGGACCAGGTTTAATAAATTACACTTTAGTGCAGGAATTCTAACATAGTAACATAGTTGATGAGCATGTAATGCATTATGTATAGCCCTTGCAATCTCATCTGTGTGGATCCAGAGGAAGAGGAAAAGACCCTACTGAAACCATTTCTAATTAAGACCCAAGTGAGTAAAAAATTAATTTCTTATTCTAAAAGGCAATTAGATATTTCCCTGGATCAACATCCTAACTGATTTGAAAACAGCTGTCTTAATACTCAATATTCTATGAACTAGGAAGGTATGCAATATATTTTTTAAACCATCTATAGTATCTGTAAACATAGCTTACTGAGGCAAAGAATTCCACAGCCTTACTACATTCACTGTAAATAAAAAGCCTTTGTTTTAGTTAAAAGTACATTTACTCTAATGCTAATGGATGACTTGTTATTTTTTTGTGGAGCTCTTTGGCTAAATAGTTTTTCAGGACGTTGTTACTATTAACCTCAAATATACTTCAGTAATGTATTTTTTAAGAAGTGGTGCTCAAAACTCTACTACCTATTCTAGATGAGTACCCCATTATCTCTTGCAGTGGTCAGAGGTGCAGCGGAGGCCCAAGCAGCCCCCACGGTGCAAGGGGGCCCCACCGGCCATGGAAGGCCCCCAAAAAGTTTCTACCCCACATATTATATGTACATAATATATTAATACAGAACTGTATTTTGAATGATTGCTCTCCCCTGCTAGCCAATCCTTTTTTCTTTTTTTCAACACATATCTACTAATATTAGTCTAAAAAAATATATATATTTTTGGCCAATCATAAAAAACACAGTTCTGTATTACTATATTCAGCAATAGACGGTGCATCTATACTAATTTCTATTATTCCAATACTAGTTGAAGAGCCTGTTACACGGGCCACAGTGCCACTGCCAGCCGATATTGGAGCGTCCAGCTCTGTATCAGCTGTAGTGCAGGCAGTTTCTACTACGCATGACTCCAGCACGCGCAGCAGTCTCTACTGCGCATAACTTTGTCGTTAAACACGTTTTAGTGAATTATTATATAGGATATAGTATTCTGTTCATATGTTAATACAGAAATGTGGTTTTTGTGATTGCCTACCCTTGTCAAATAATAAGAAAAAGTTTACTATGTCTACTAGCATACAACACAAACGTACACTAACTGCATGCATTTATCTATGTCTCAGTAGATAGATAGATATGTTTAACCCCTTCAGTGCCAAGGGCTTGGGCCATTTCCTGTACACTGTAGGTCAGACACATTTTCAGCATTTTTGCTATCCATCTGTTTAGGCTTGATTTCTGCTGGAGAATTTCTAGATACATATGAAAAAATATGTATCATTTTTTTCAGAGCAAATAGAGCTTTTTCATGAATGATTACATATATGATGTGAATTGGGCATCTTGCAAAAATCTATGATGTCAAAATTACAAAAAAGTGAAAAATTACTTATTTTGCTAAAATCTATATATCAAAAACATTTACCTTGATTGAACAGTTTAAATTATCTGAAAAAGCCATGGGTCCCCTGAGTTCAAAAATACCAAATTTATATAGTTTTACCTACATCCATGGCTAGCACAGTGCTCTAATTACAAGGAGCGCAAAATGGTATTTTCAACTTTATAAACTAATAGGCATATTCTAGTGTTTTTGTGGTAAAACTACCCTAAAACATAGGAATAACTATATATTTCTGGAAAGTAGATATCCTACTGCATCAAATGAGGGGGTCACTTGTCTTCTTACCCCAAGTCTGGTGCTCACAAATGTTTCCAGAAGGTGGCAATAATGGAAAGAAAAAGGCATTTTCTTAAATTTCCGCCACTACAGATGCACTGAAATCAGTGAAAACCATGGAATTTCCAACTGTATTCATTAGCTAGTACTTTTAGGAGAAAAATTGTACCCCATTGTATAAGTTGACATACCTTAGGTGGTGCTAGAAGTATAGAACTACACCTACTACAACCTCTGATTTATCTAACATTTTCTCAAACATTGCTTGCCTTTACAAAAATGTTTTAACAGCTACAGAAGTGAAAGGGTAGACAAACCATACCATTTTGGAAAGAAGACAACCTTATGCATCAAATGAGGGATTACTTACTTTATTACCCGAAGCCTGGTGTGCACAAATGTTTCCAGAAGGTGGCACTAATGGAAAAAAAATAATTTTCTTGCTTTTCCACCCCTTAAAATGTACTGAAATATGTGGAAACTATTGAATTTTGAACTGTATTTATTAAATAGCGCCATTAGGCAAAAATGCACCCCATTCGTATGAGTGGACATACCGTAAAGGGTGTTAGAAGTACAAAACTACACCTACAACATCCTATAATTTTACTAACATTTTCTCAAACTTGACTTGCCTATAGTAAAATGCTACAGAATTGAAGAAAAGGTAGACAAGCCATACCATTTTGGAAAGAAGATAACCTGCTGTATCGAATGGTCACTTGCATTTCTACCCCTAAGAATGTGATGATACAGAAATATTTTTTTTACAAATCAGTCACTTCAAAGATATTAAAAATGGTTCAACACCATGAGATTTCCTATGAGAACCTCCTGCCAACCTAAGAAAAATGGTACCCCACTGATGTGTGTTGACATGCCATATTGGGTGCCAGGAGCATGGCTACTAGTGGAATAAGGACGGGGATGTATGTGTGACTCTATGGCTACCAGCTGAAACAAGCTATGTGGTCAGCCAGTGTACATGCGAATCTGTGACTGCCAGTGAAACCAGGTATGGAGAGAGAGGCCAGGCAGTGTATATGGATATATGTACCAGTGGGCAGCAGAGCAAGGATGGAAGCAGTGGTGGTGGAGGTGGGTAAGATAGTGCATATGGGGGATCTGTGACTACCCATGTCCTCCACATATACTGTTTGTTTCCCAGCCTGAATACAGTGCATACTGGCACTTTGAGTCTAACAGTTGGCAGTGAAACCAGGCTGTGGTGTCATGCTGGGGGGAATGGGACTGCCAGTGGGCTGTGGAACCAGGCTGGTGGATTAGGGTAAGTGGGGGGAGGGACATTTTGTGTGTATGCCAAAGGGGCGTCCAGTGCATTGCAGAAGAATACATTAGACCCCCTATTGGACACAAAAAGTTAATTTTTCTAGTTATTATTTTTTATTCATACCTCTTTGGAGGGCATCAGGACCACTCCTGAGCCCCCCAATAGGGTGTGAATAAAAAATATTGGTGGGGGGTGTTTGTGCCACATGGGGTCCAGCACATTGCAAACCACTGCATTGAACCCACCTGTGGCACATGCAGGTGTTTTTGGTGTATCCCTCAGTATTTTTGTGTAGACCTTGTTGGGAACCATCAGAACCTCTCCTTATACCCCACAAGGAGGTCTGAATAAAAAATAATGGAGGGGGGAATCTTTTGTGTGCCACAGGGGTGTCCAGTGCATTGGAGCCATCTGGCACACAGACGGTTCATTTTTATTATTGTCCTTATTTTTTATTTATACCTTGTTGGGTGGCATCAGGCCCACTCCTGATGCCCCCCAACAAGGGCTAAATAAAAAACAAATAAATGTGTGTGCCAGAGCAGGGGTCCAATGCACTGCAAAGCACTGCATTGGATCCCCTTGTGGTGTACGCATGGTTTTCATTTTTTTATTTAGATCCTGATGTCACCCTAATGAGGTCTAAATAAAATAAAAAAATAATCCTTTGTCTGCTGCAGTGGTGTCCAATGCATTGCAAAAGACAGAGGGGTATTTTTAATTATTATTATTATTTTTTCTTCATAGCTTGTTGGGGTGTCATCTTCTATCTTCCATCTCTCCATCTTCTGTCTTCTTTTCTTCTGTCTTCTCCTCTTCCTTGTTTCACTCATTTTCCTGTAAAAAGAAAAAAAAAAGAAACATTTAATTTGTGCCAAAAACATAACTTGGAAATATGTGCATAGTTTAACCCTTTGAGTGCCAGAGGGGTACGCAATGCATTGCAGATGCAATACTAGAGTCCTCCAAACAGAAAACCATATTCCCAATCCTTTTTGCTAACAATGCAAGAACAAATGGGTGTACAATTTGCATTGCTTTTCAATTCATTGTGCACAGCCTCGTGCTTGATTAACATCTTAACCCCTTAAGGACTGGCCGCACATGCGGCCGTCACTTACGGACCATGGACCATTTTTTTTCTTGAATCCGATTCCAGACTCCCCGAACGGTGTGCAGCCATCATGGGTCCTTAACAGAAAACAAGCCATGACGGTCCTGGACCATCATGTGTTCTTAAGGGGTTATGGATCTGAATGGCGAACAAATCATTGAAAAGCCATGCCCATTGTACACCTTTGGTCTTCAAGGGGTTGTTGTTTTGTCCCAGAAATGCTCTACTCTTGTTATGGCCCTTCGTGTTGTACAAACAATATATTTATTTAAGCTGGAGAGATGACTCAGTTGGTTAAGGCACTAGCTATAGAATCTCTTCAGACTGTGAAGTTTCAGGTTCTAGTCCCGGCCAGGTCAGCTCAGCCTTTCATCTTTCTAAGGTAGATTAAATTAGTCCAGGACATACTTGAAAATGAGACACAATCTCAATGTGTTCTTCCTGGTAAAATACTTTCACAAAAAAAATAGTAATCATATAAATATTACTTTTACAAAAAGTAAAGCAAGTCCAGGAAAGCTTGTTCAGAATATCACTGCTAACTAGACAGGAATTAATAAGAATAATTTGGAATCCATTTTCTCTGCCAAGTACACTTCTATTACATTTATGAAAGGAAATCTGGAAACAGGCATTATGCAGCCATATAATTCTGCTGTTTTAAACCATAGTTGTCATCCTGTTTAAAAAATATAACCACCACCCATAATAAGCCATTCATGGTAAAAATATACATGTCATATTAGATCATTTATGTGTACTCTTAGTGATGATTTGTAACTTTTTATTGGCATTTTGACCACATTAACTTCATTATCCTGTAACTTTTAATAGTATAAATCAAATTAAGTTGCATATTGTTACATTTTCGACATCTTTTAATGCTGGTGAATTAATGCTTCATTATTTTTCTCTATTTTCATGCTGGATATTTCCATACCTTATATGAGCCCATTACACTGCCTTTTTATGTGCTTGTCATGATTATAAAAAGATAATGAGGTAATACTAAACCAAATCTGCAACACATCATTTTATAAGCAAGTTTTAACATACTGTGTAGGCTTTTCTGCTTTTCATAAAGTAGCCTGAAAAAAAACATATCTTAATCTTCATTTAAAGTATTGATAATAATGAACAGCTTTGTGCTTCTTAAAATAAAAAGTAGCAGTAGATAAAGAGGTCAAGATTAGGGGGAACAAATGTTTTTTTCCTCAAACTAAAACTAGGCAGGAAATTTCACACAAAAAGTGCCAATTTTCTGCTTTTTTTCTGCCTAGCTAATTGTATTGAAATCAGGGGTAATCCTGAATTTTACCAATACTTGACATGTTTCCCTACTTTTCCTGCAGGGGTAGTATAAAAGGTCACCGCAAAAAGGAATTCTACAACAGAGAAAAATCAACAACATGTTGTAGCATGTTAAGATTGGCAAATATAAGTTGGAGTTTAGCGAATCTTCTTGGCAGGCAATATGTTCTCTGTTAGGGGAGTCTATGGCACTCTGGGATAGTGTTATGGAAGAAAGGAGATGTATCCAAAATACCTCAAAATCTTGGTTGTTTGAGAAGACAAGCATGCGTTATCCAAGTTCCTACCTTATCTGGCTGCCGTCTCTGTGTTAGGGGAGTCTGGGGGTTGTGGAAGGAGCAAAGCAGATTTATCCCAAATACACCAACATTCTGTATGACTGAGAAGACACAGGCAGCTGTGAGCAAAGTTCCTTCCTGATGTGGCTGTTATCTCTGTGATAGGAGAGTCTAAGGGTTTATGGAGGGAGCAAAGCAGATTTATCTCAAGTACCCCAAAATTTTGCTTGACTGAAAAGACACATGAACATGTGATCCAAGTTCCTATCTGCTGGCTGTTCTCTGTGATAGGGGATTGTTGGGAAAGAAGTAGTTGCAGAGGAAGTGTGTTTTTTTTTCAATTCTGATAGGGACAGTTATGAGTTGTGAGTGAAGCAGACAGATACTAGAAGAGATATAGTATTTTGTAAAAGGTGAGACTTCACAAACTCAGTTCTGTTGTGTATCTCACTGTTTAACAATGTCCAGCAAATGTGCTGGGGCAGAAGTAGGGTGAAAGTAGTAGCTGTAGTGCAGTGTAGTGCAGTGATGTGGGGGTAAAGTGGTAGTCCCAAAACTGAATGCAGTCATGGTTGCTGTAGAGTGCCCAATAAATTATGTTGATCCTTCTTCTTCTTCTTCTAGGAAGGCTGTTTGTCAAAGTTGCATAAAAAGTTCCAATACTAATAGTAATAGTATTAAACCATGTAAAAACAATGACGATGACAAGTTCAACCAGCTGCTGTGTCTGACAGAAAGAGTAAAAACACCAGTCCTCAAAGTAGTGGAGAATGTGCTGAAAATGTCTAAGATTTTTATGAAGCATTTAACTCCTTCTCAAGAACTCAGAAACTGTGGGTTGGCAGTACATGGCAGAAGAACTGTGTAACTTTATTGCTTTTCCAAAAAGACCTATGTGCCCAGGAGCCCTGGGACTTTTTGGAGTGTTTATGCTGCTTCCCACCTGAAGCACAACCACAGGTCTGATTAGGTGACACACCATTAACATGGTGCCACAACTAGCAGCAGCACAAACACACCCAAAAGTTGTCGCGTCCTCCTCCTCGCCGCTCTCGCGGCGGGTTCTGCCGTCCGCTTTCTCTTCTGGGTTTGACGTCACGTCACCACGTTCGCATGGTGACGTCATCCCCTTCTTCACGTCCGGGGTTGGCAACATAAATAGAGGTGCGCCGCACTGAATCGGCGCGCGATTATAGCGTTCAGTGTGTTCCTTGTCTCAGTCCCTTACCTGCTGCTCCGGTCCGTGTCCATCTGGTCCTGCCAGCCACTTCTCGTGTCCCCCAGTCTCTTCTGGCCATTTATTCACTCCAGCTCCCTGCCTGATGCCTTAAACTTTTAGTCCAGCTGCCTGCATCTTGTCCAGCTGCCTTGTCCAGCTGCCTCTTCTATCTTGTCCAGCTGCCTCCTGCATCTTGTCCAGCTGCCTCCTGCATCTTGTCCAGCTGCCTCCTGCATCTTGTCCAGCTGCCACTTGCATCTTGTCCAGCTGCCTCTTGCATCTTGTCCAGCTGTCTCCTGCCTCTTGTCCAGCTCCTGCATCTTGTCCAGCTGCCTCCAATACCTTTCCCGGCTAGCCTTCCTGCCTCTTGTCCAGCTAGTCTTCCAGCTCTTCTCCTTACTAGCCTCTGGACTTGCCTTAAGAGTCCTTGTATAATCTTTGGAACTAGACCTTCCCTGGGGTTGGTGGTGGGTGTCCTCACTGTACTGCGTTCTCCTGGGCCTTCTTCGGCTCAAACGAAGGGGGTCATCTGGCTTCGCGGCCAGCACCTTTATACGGCCTCGGCCGCAGCACAACGCACTACAGGGGGCCTGCGAACACCAGCCACGCTCCCCAGCGATGCACACAAGCCTTCACTCTACCAATCCTTGTTGGAGGAGTCGCTGTAACCGTGACTACTCTTCTTGGTAGAGCATTTATCCCAGGGGTTCCTGACAAAAGTTCCCAGGGCTCTGTAATTCCCCTATGAATATGTTAGAGCCTATGTACAGAATTAGGCTATTAGCAAGTATACAACACAATTGAGAACTTGCTGGTTAGTTGTGTAGACACAGGAATTAGCAAGATTCTTTCACTGATATAGTTACTGCAGAGAAATTTAAGGAGCATGGCTGACTAATCTTACCATAATCACAACACAGAAATGAAATGGCTAGTGAATTACATGATGTTCATATAGTGTCCATTAAAAACATTGCTACTTTGCTGGACCCCCCCCCCCCACACACACACACACTTTAAATATTAAATTTAAATTTTTTGCCGAGGCATGTTCAGCAGCTTCTCTCTGAGGAATTGGATTCTGTGAAACAATATAAAGATATGCTGATAGAGTGTATCATTGCAAGCAAAGGGGTTTATACTAGTGTTGAGCGAGCATGCTCGGCCGAAGCTCGGTTCGGCTCGAGCATCGCTCTGCTCGGCACATGGCGGTACTCGTACGAGTACCACATGTGCTCGACCGCCATGTTCGGGTCTCCTCCCCGCACGTTTCGCGGCTGCTGCGCAGCCAATAAACGTGCAGGGAGGCTCTGACATCAGTGTAATGCCAGCAGCCATGTTGGCTGCTGGCATTACACTGATTGGCTGGCCAGAACCCGTGATCGGGTGCTGTATAGCACCTGACCAGCGAGTTCGGCTCAGTCTTAGCCAGGGAGAGATGAGGATAGGAAGGGAAAGTCAGTGTAGGCAGAAAAAAAGCAATTGTGAAAAAAAAAAAGAACCAAAAGTCCTTTTTAGGACTACTGTGTGTGGGGGCAGCAGTTTATTTTGTGTGGGGGGAAAAAAAAAAAAAAAAAAACTTCATATACTCTGTTTAGTGTGCAAAGTTGCAGATTAGAGCACATTCTGTTTAGTGTGCAAAGTTGCAGATTAAAGATTAAATTCTGTGTACTGTGCACAGTTTCAGAATAGGAAAAAATTCTGTTAAGTCTTCAAACTGTAAAATATCAAAGTCACATATTCCATTCACTGTGCGTCGCCGCAGTTAAGAAGCAAATTCTGTTTACTGTGCAAAGTTGCAGATTTGCAGCACATATTCCGTGTAATATGAAGAAGGCGGGTAAAAAGGGACGGGGAAGTGGACGTGATCCTGATAGTTCAGGGCGCTGGTCAGGACGCGTAGAAACTGCGCCTGGTGCCAGAGCACAAGACAGAAAGACATCCACCATACCTAGCTTCATGTCTCATTTTACAGGGCGTCGCAGGACATCACTCTCGAGGTCCGACCACTGCGAACAGGTGGTCGGTTGGATGTCAGCTGATACTGCTTCCAGTCGGTTAAGCACCACCCTGTCTTCCACCAAGTCCACTCTCAGTAGCCAAGAGTCTGGTCAACATAATCCTCACTCTGATCATCCTTCCTCCCACCATAGAGGATCTGGTCAAAGAAGTGATCCCACACTGGGATATAGTGAGGAGCTCGTCTCATCACCAATCCTTAATTTGAACCTCTCTCCAAGCACGCTTGCAGAGGAACATGACATCTTGTGCCCTGATTCACAACCTCTAGAGGGTACCCAATCACAAGAAGATGACAGAGGTGAACGGCATTTAAGGTCAAAGGAAGTAGTGGATGATGATGAGACACAGTTGCCATTACATCAACCACTATTACTGTCTCAAGACCTTGATGAGGAGGATGATATACAGTTGTCAATGACTGAGTATGTGGTGGGATCAAGACATGAGGAGGATGATCAGAGTGAGGAAGTGGAGGAGGACTTGGTGGACGATGAGGTGACTGACCCCACCTGGGAAGGTGTAGAGCCGAGCAATGACAGCAGTCCTGAGGGTGAGCCATCTGCAGCACCGCAACAGGCTGGAAGAGGCAGTGGTGTGGCTACAGAAAGAAGGCGGACCGCACCAAACCGGCCCGCAAATGTTCCACGGAGCACCCCCTTGCGTAAATCTCCCTTGCCAAGGGATAGGTGTTCCGCGGTATGGCGTTTTTTTAAGGAAAGTGCGGACGACAAAAGAATTGTAGTTTGCAACCTGTGCCACACCAGAATGAGCCGAGGCATGAACACTAGAAACCTCACCACCACCAGCATGATCCGACACATGGCATCCAAGCACCATAATAAGTGGGAGGAACGCCTGGATCGCCCATCTGTGTCTGCAGGCCACACCACTGCCTCCTCTTCCCCTGTTTTCGGTGCCGGCCAATCGCCTGTCGAAGGCGCAGGCCCGCATACCTCCCGCCCTGCACCTGTACCATCTGAAGCACCATCAGCGACCACATCCACTTCCCTGTCCCAGCACAGCGTCCAAATGTCGTTACCCCAGGCATTTGAGCGCAAGAGAAAATACCCAGCCACCCACCCACAGGCCATAGCACTAACCTCACACCTTTCCAAATTACTGGCCATCGAAATGCTGCCATTTAGGCTTGTGGACACTGAGTCCTTCCGCAGCCTGATGGCAGCAGCTGTCCCTCGGTACGCAGTCCCCAGCCGCCACTACTTTTCCCGGTGTGCCATCCCCGCATTATACCACCGTGTGTCCCGTAACATCACCCGTGCCCTGACCAACGCAGTTACTGGGAAGGTCCACTTAACGACTGACACATGGACAAGTGCTTGTGGCCAGGGACGCTACATTTCCCTGACGGCACACTGGGTGAATGTCGTGGAGGCTGGGAGCGACTCGGACCCTGGGATGGCACAGGTGCTACCCACGCCGAGGATTGCGGGCCCTACCTCCATCAGGGTTTCTGCCAGCACCTACGTTATTGGCTCCTCCTCCTCCGTTTCCACCTCCGAATTCTCTGCGCGCAGCGCCACTCACCCATCAGCCGGTAGCTGGAAGCAGTGTAGCACTGCAGTGGGGAAGCGTCAACAGTCCGTGCTGAAGCTGATCTGCCTTGGGGACAAACAGCACACGGCCTCAGAGCTGTTGCAGGGGATTAGTCACCAGACCGAGCAGTGGCTCTCGCCACTCAACCTGCAACCAGGCATGGTTGTGTGTGATAATGGGCGTAACTTGGTGGCGGCTTTGGAGCTCGGCAAGCTCACACACGTACCATGCCTAGCGCATGTATTTAATTTAGTGGTTCAGCGATTTCTAAAAACCTACCCCAATTTGCATGATCTCTTGACCAAGGTGCGCCGCGTGTGTGCACATTTCCGTAAGTCATCTACAGCTTCAGCCGGCCTGTTGAAGCTGCAGCAGCGCTTACAATTGCCAGCTCACCGGCTGCTGTGTGATGTGAGCACGTGCTGGAACTCCACCTTCCACATGTTGGCCCGGCTTTGTGAGCAGCAGAGGGCAGTAGTGGAGTACCAGCTGTTACACGGTCGTCGCCTCTCCGTTCAACTTCCTGTAATCAGAAGTGAGGAGTGGGAATGGATGTCAGACCTCTGTGAGGTGTTACGCAATTTTGTGGAATCGACACAGATGGTGAGCGGCGATAACGCTATTATCAGTGTAACCATCCCACTTCTGTGTCTACTGAAACGCTCGCTGCTCACAATTAAAACTGACGCTTTGCATGTGGAAGAGGTGGAAATGCGGGAGGAAGAGCTTACACAAGGTCATAGCCAGAGCACCCTCACTTCGTCTTCTCAGCGACAATTGGAGGAGGCGGAGGAGGAAGACACGGTTGCCTCCGCTACAGAGGGTAGCCATGGAACTTTAGTTCCATCTCTTCAGCGTGGGTGGGCAGAAGAGGAGGAAGAGGATGAGGAGATTGAGAGTCATCCTCCTGGTGAGGACAGCAAAATCTTGCCTGTTGGTACTCTGGCACACATGGCTGACTTTATGTTAGGCTGCCTTTCCCGTGACCCACGCGTTATACGCATTTTAGACAACACGGATTACTGGGTGTTCACCCTTCTGGACCCCCGCTACAAAGAGAATTTCTCATCTCTCATTCCTCCGGTGGAGAGGACAAGCAAAATGGTGCAATACCAGAAGGTTCTTGTTGAAAAATTGCTCCAAAATTTTCCATCTGACAACGCTGGCGGCAGAGTATGTGCTACCTTGGCCAACCGAGAAGGGGAGAAAAGGGGAGCACACAGCAGTTCCGACAAAGGCAGGGCAACACTCTCCAAGGCGTGGGACACCTTCATGACACCCCGCCAGCACCCTCACCCTGATGCGCAGCCTAGTGTCACAAGGAGGGAAAAGTTTTGGAAGATGGTGAAGGAGTACGTAGCAGACCGTGTCAGCGTCCTCAATGATCCCTCTGTGCCTTACAACTACTGGGTGTCCAAGCTGGACACGTGGTATGAACTGGCACTCTACGCCTTGGAGGTGCTGGCCTGCCCTGCCGCCAGCGTTCTGTCTGAGCGGGTATTTAGTGCTGCTGGTGGCATCATAACAGATAAGCGTATCCGCCTTTCCACCGACAATGCTGATAGGTTGACACTTATAAAAATGAACAAGGCCTGGATTTCCCCTGACTTCTCCACTCCACTGGAGGAAAGCCCCGGGGGAACATAAACTCACTTTATATATGTTATTTACAATGATGGGAATACTCTGTATTCCCATTCACCCTTTCCACCCAAAAAATGGGTATATGGTTGACTCTCTTCCATATACCCTGTGCTATAATTTTTATATAGGGCCAGCTCACCAGCGGGCCCAGTGATATAATTTTTATATAGGGCCAGCTCACCAGCGGGCCCTGTGATATAATTTTTATCTAGGGCCAGCTCACCAGCGGGCGCAGTTTGACAATTTTTGTATAGGTCAGCTCACCAGCGGGCCTTCTCATATAATGTTTTATTGGGTCAGCTCTCTAGCGGGCCCTCTCATATAATGTTTTATAGCGTCAGCTCACTAGCGGGCCTTCGCATATAATGTTTAGGATGGTCAGCTCCGCAGCAGACCCTCACCCATAATGTTTTAGATGGTCGGCTCAGCGCACGTTTCCCTCTTAATCATGGCCCCAGTTCAGAAAAATCGAGGAAATTTTTGGGAGAATTTGCCTTTGCGCACGTTTCCCTCTTAATCATGGCCTCAGTTCAGAAAAATCGAGGACATTTTTGGGAGAATTTGCCTTTGCGCACGTTTCCCTCTTAATCATGGCCTCAGTTCAGAAAAATCAAGGAAATTTTTTGGAGAATTTGCCTCTGCGCACGTTTCCCTCTTAATCATGGCCTCAGTTCAGAAAAATCGAGGAAATTTTTGGGAGAATTTGCAGATGATATACAAGTAAATATACAGCAAATACTGTTTGGTAACAATTTTTCGCCTAAAGTCGTTTTTATCTGCCTTTTTGTGTGTTTTACGGTCAGTCTGTAAAAATGGCGTACTACGGGCGAAACATCGTTCCCAGCAGCGATGTTGGAGTCCAAGATGCATCCAGACATCCTCCCTATGCTGTCCCTGAACCATTTCTGTGGTGTTTCCATCATTTTCTGCCCTTTTCCTATGGACCAGGCACCCTCCCCTCATCAGAGCAGGGGGTGCCTGGTGTAATGCTCGAGTCCTCCCATTGACTTCAATGGGGCTCGAGTGCTCGGCCGAGCACTCGAGCCTCCGGGGGTGCTCGGTCAGAGCACCCGAACACCCGAGCATTGGGGTGCTCGCTCATCACTAGTTTATACCATAAGGAGTAGGGATCGGTGAAAATGTTTGCCTCAAACCAAAATCAGCAAAAAAATGGAACTTCCACACTGGTGGAAAATTTTCTGCAAAAAGTGCCTTTTTTCCACTTTTTTCACCTAGCTCATTGCCTGTGTTAGTGGAGTTTTTTTTAGGGGTGAGGGGTTTGTTGACTGGGATTTGGGGACAGTTAATAGAAAAAAAAAATAAAAAAATTAAGACATGGTCTAAAAGGGGTCTGAGGAAGGTGTCAGTGTTTGTGTTTTTTGGGGGAGGGGTTGTTGACTGGGGTTTGGGGGACAGTCAATTTAAAAAAAAATTGAACAGGGACTCCCTGACATAATCTGTTACTGAGGCAGACTGATACTTGACAGGATAGAGTATTTTGTAAAGGAGGATTTGTAGGACTTAGACTTGTTGGAGGCCCAAGCCCAGAGGAAACATTGATTTGTAGGATTTACACTTGTTTGGCACAAGTCCTGAGGAAATATTTATTTGTAGGACTTACACTTGTTTGGCACAAACCCTGTGGAAACATTGATTTATATGACTTACACTTTTTAGGCCCAAGCCCTGAGGAAACATTAATATGTAAGAATTTGGCTTGCTAGCTTCACAAGCCCTGAGGAATCAGAGATCATTTTTTAAACTCAGGCTTGTTAGCATCACAAGCCCTGAGGTATCAGAGAACATTTTAGCACTCAGGCTTGTTAGAGGCAAAGCCCTGAGGAAACAGAAAATTTTTAGCTTCGGTTTGGGAAGTTGTATTTGTGCATGGATAGAGAACTGGTTAAATGATAGATTGCAGAGAGTTATTTTAAATGTAACCTTTTTAAGTTGGTCTAAAGCTGTAAGCTTGGTGCCACAGGGATCAGTACTGGGCCCAATGCTTTTTTAATTTGTTTATTAATGATCTAGAAGTGGGAATTGAAAATCTCAATCCCAATTAGTGTCAATCTTTGCAGATTACACTAAACTGTGTAAGGAAATTCATTCAGAGCAAGATGTTTCTTCTCTGCATAAGGATTTAGATAAACTGAATGAATGGGCAGAAAAGTGGCAGATTACATTTAATGTAGATAAGTTTAAGGGTATGCATTTGGGCTGTAGAAACAAACATGCTACATATACTCTAAATGGTAAGCTACTTGGAGAATCCTCATTACAGAAAGATTTAGGAGTACTGATACTACCTCAGCTGCTACAAGAGCAAATAGGATGCTATCCTGCATAAAAAGGGATATATATGCAGGAAATGCAAATATAATATTGATTCTATACAAATCCTTGGTAAAGCCATATCCAGAATAGGGAATTCAGTTTTGAGTACCAGTTCTTAAAAAAATTACTGAACTGGAAAAAGTGCAGAGACATGCAACAAAACTGATAAATGGATAGGAGGATCTGAATTATAAAGAGAGACTAGCCAAACTGGCTTTGTTCACATTAAGGAAGAGACAGATAAGGGGTGATATGGTTAACTAAATATATTCAAGCTCAATAGAAAGAGTTCTGCAATGAACTATTTAGTCAAAGATCTGAGTGAAAAAACAAGAGTTCATTCACCAAGACTAGAGGAAACGTTGATTAAAATAAAGGCAGATATTTTTTCAGTAAGGGCAGTAAAGTTATGGAATTCTTTGCCCCGGTATGCTGTACTTGAAGATAATGTAACTGCTTTCAAAAGGTAATGGATTCCTATCTAGCCAAAACAATAATCAAAATTATGACAGATGGCTTCAAAATAGATGTTGATCCAAGGAAATATCGCAATGTCATTTGAAGTCAAGAAGGAATTATTTTACACATTTGTGGCTTACCTGGAAAGGGTTTCAATGTGTTTTTTTTTGTTTGTTTTTTTTGCCTTCCTCTGGATCAGCTGGGGTGAACTGTAATGGGCTGAAATTGATGGATGCATGCCTTTTTTCACCGTCATCAACTTTGTAACTATTTAACTAAATAAACTTAGTTTATTTACTTTAGAAAAAAGATGACTAAGAGGAGATCTTGTTAAAATGTATAAGGATATCAAAGTCAGTACTAGAGATGGGCGACATTTTTCAACTAAAAAGAGAAACAGGAGAAAAGTGGTACTTTTCGCTGAGTGGGATTTTTTTTGAGAAAAGTACAGCGTGTTTGCTTTTTTCTCCTAGCTCATTGCATTGATATCAATGGGAAAACTGAATTCCTCCATGTGGCAAGTTTCTCTTCTTTTCCTGCAGGCATGCTATAAAAGGGATATCAGGGATATAGTTGTGAAAGAAAAAGAAAGCAGAACATTTTTGAGCTACAGAAGACAGGCTAATATAGTGGAGTTTAAACTTATTTGTGGGAGTCTTGTAGGCAGGAAATATGTTCTTTGTATTAGGGGAGACTGAAGGACTCTGTGGGACAGGAAGGAAGAAAGGAGGTTGACCCCTTTATATCCCAAAATTTGCCGTGACTGACTAGAATGACACATCAGTCTTAATCCAAAATCCTTCCTGATCTGGCTGTTATCTCTGTGCTAGATGAGTCTGGGAGGGCTAAAAGAGAGCAAAGGAAGTTTACCCCAAATACCCCAAAATGTTGTGTGACGAAGTAGACGTAAGTATCTGTGATTACAGTAACTACCTGATATGGCTGTGATCTCTGTTTCAGGGGAGTCTATGGGTCTGAGAAGGGAGCAAATGAGAATTTGTTAGGGACCAGGAACCAGACAGACACAAAAATGTAAAATGCAATGCACTTTTATTAAAGTGACAAAAACAGTATCGTGATCCAGGAGCATGAACCAAAAGACAAGTCAGGGTGAAGAACGAAGACAGGTATTCAGCCAACCGAAGTCAGGAACAAAGAAGTCTGCAATGTTAAGAAAAAGCCAAGGGTCAGGAACACAGAAGTCTGCGATATCAGGAACAAGCCAAAGGTCAGGAACACAGCTAAACAGGAATGCAGGAGAATCCACAGCTGCCAGCAGCAACAAACACAAGGACAATCAGGAAGTGAGCCAAGCTGCTTTAAATACCATGAGAAGGTTGGCTGATAACAGGTGAGTAATCAGAGAGGTCAGCTGATTCAGCCTAACCCAGGAACTCAAAAGGCTTCATCAATGGATAGCAGAGCACTAGATTATCTCAGACAGTAGAATCAATAGGCAGAGTTAGAGCAGATCAGCCACACCTTGACAAAATTACACCAAATACTCCAAAAATTTGTGTGACAGGGAAGATATGGGCAGCCATTATACAAGTTTCTTCTTGATCTGGCTGTTATCTGTTATGCCAGAGAGTCTGTGGAAAGAAGAAGGTGAACAGAGTGTGGGGTTTTTTTGTGTGTTTGTTTTTTGACAGAGATAGGGGGACAGTTAATTAATAGAGATGAGCGAGCACCCCGATGCTCGGGTGCTCGGGTGCTCTGACCGAGCACCGCCGGAGGCTCGAGTGCTCGGCCGAGCACCCGAGCCCCATTCAATTGAATGGGGCGACACGAGCATTACACCAGGTACCCCCTGCTCTGATGAGGGGAGGGTGCCTGGTCAATGCCCCCCTTCATCTCCGCAATGTCCCCCTTCATCTCCGCAATGTCCCCCTTCATCTCCTCTATGCCCCTCTTCCACAATGTCCCCCTTCATCTCCGCTATGCCCCTCTTCCACAATGTCCCCCTTCATCTCCTCTATGGCATAGAGGAGATGAAGGGGGACATTGTGGAAAAGGGGCATAGCGGAGATGAAGGGGGACATTGTGGAAGAGGGGCATAGAGGAGATGAAGGGGGACATTGTGGAAGAGGGGCATAGCGGAGATGAAGGGGGACATTGTGGAAGAGGGGCATAGACTCTATGCCCCTCTTCCACAATGTCCCCCTTCATCTCCGCTATGCCCCTCTTCCACAATGTCCCCCTTCATCTCCACACTGTCCCCCTTCATCTCCGCAATGCCCCCTTCAACTCCTCAATGCCCCCGTACCTCCAGTCCCTGGTGGTCCAGCGGAGCGTCTTCAGATCTGTGCCTCCTTCGGCACAGATCCCCGCCACCCGAACACGGAGGGCGAGCACATGGCGGTACTCGACGAGTACCGCCATGTGCCGAGCAGAGCGATGCTCGAGCCGATCCGAGCATCGGCCGAGCACGCTCGCTCAACACTATTAATTAAAGTAAATAAATTAAATTTAACATAATTGATAGGTGACAGAGAGAGGGACCCCGACATGAGCTGGAATAAGGCAGACTGCGATTAAACAAGATAGAGTATTTTGTAGTGGTCAAAGTCAAAATATCACACACAATTAGTTCTGTTGTGTAGTTTACAGTATAAACACAAGTAGTAGTTGAGTAATGTCCAGAAAACACAAATGGATTAGGGGAGGGTGAAAGGATTAGGAGCACTGCAGGGATGTGTGAGTAACATTGTAGTCCAAAAAACTGACTGCAGCCATGGTTGCTGCAGCGTGTGCAATTAATTATGTGATCTCTTTCCTCCTGAGAAGGAAGTAGCTTGTCAAAGTCCAGCCAAACGTTCCACCACCACGAGCTCCAGTATTATTAATAAATTGTTCTTCATAGTGCAAGAAGGTGTAGAAGATCAACAAACTGCGGCATCTGAGAGTAAGACAAACAAGCACAAAATCACATGTCCCAAAAGTAGTAGCGAACATTATGAAAATCCCTCAAAGGTGAAAAGTAAAACGAAATAGTTTGAGTCCTCTAAATTCCTAGAATAATATAAAAGTAGTGTGTAAGAAGTGGTGGACTATGCTGAGGATCGCCTAATTACTGATGATGATGTAGATCTAAAATATATCCCTCCAGCATCCTCCTCTTCAGATACAGATGAAGTTGAGAATAACCGAGTGAGAGGGATGATGACATGGCCAGAAAGCAAAGGCTCAATCTTCCACAACTGAAAAGGAGCACTGTGTCTGTCTATAAACTGTTTAAAAAAACAATTGGAAATTCTCAGCATTGTCGCCTGATTCTTGCCCACTACCTTTATATTCCTCTATGCTTTTAGAGGTGTCAAACAATTTTTTTTTTTTTTACTTTCACAGAGTTCATTACTACTTTGAGGACATGTTTTGGTATTGTTTGTCTCACTCTCATTAATGGGGCACCTCACCAACTCTGACCCCAATGGACCAACTACCCCTCTTACTGCCAAACGACCATTCACCAAGGTTGCCGTTGGCTTGTGACTCGGAAGGGGGGGTAATATAACGGACCATAGGTCATTACTTGGAGGCCTTTCAGGCCTAGGAACTTATTGGACACAAAGCACTGTATTTACAGGGGAAAGCCGGCACCAGCCACCGGGACTAAAGAAAAGTGCCGCCATGGGTTTGAAATATCGGCTGCAATCAGATTAGCCAGTACCCATTGGTACCTGTAATGGACAGGTAAGTGCCTTGTAAGAGCCAGGCCATGTACTGGATGCCAAGGGTTGAAATCCCAGCTGCTGGCAGCTGGGTAACAACAGAAATGTGACTGGCCATGGTAAATTCCCCACCGCCCATGTTGAGGAGTAGGTGGCATTCTGATCAGCTGCCTACCATTCTATATTAAATGTTATGTGCATGTTTTAATGTGTTGTCCTGTACTGTAATACATGCTGGACCCCTGTGTTACTTGGGGGCCTACAATCATACATGGGCCTGAAGAGGTTAAACTGTTGGATATTGGCAAGGCCAGCCAGATGGTAGATGTGTCCCACTCTGGCCCAGATGTTGATTAGGTTTTCACTGTACTAACCCCCTCCCCTTTGTCGGGTGTCATGATTGTCTCTATTGTACTGTTTTTGCTGATTGTATCAATCCCACTGTATTGTCCCATTGTCTTGTGTATGCACTCCATTGTTACATTGTCTGGCCCAGTGTTTACTGTAAATACCACCATTGTTCACCATTGAATGACATAATTCAGTCATGCCTGGCCCCATTGTGCTTTGGTTATATGTCGTTGTCCCTATTGTATCACCATCTACCTAGCCATTGTACTATTGTGTCCCTTTGTGCCCAGTCCCTGGTTAACACTGTTACCTGTGTATAAAAGTGCCGTTTTTTCCATTAACAAACCAGTAGTCATTTGGGACTTGATCTGTGTCCTGTGTTTTCATCTGGATGGTTTAAAGGGTTCCCTTTGACCCTCATTCTGGAGAGCTATGTTTCATTGATCCAGCCTGCTTCATCCATCTACCAGGACCAACTACCCCTCTTGTAGCTGACATTAGAAGCCTTATGTTCCAGTGTTCCAGCCAGCTATCCAGCTTCACCGGACCAGCTACCCTTCTGTAGCTGCTTCAAGGAGAGAGGACCCTGGAATGACGGCTAAGGACAACCCGGCGTCCTTAGCTCCCGTTACAAACTTGGATAACAGCTGTCTGTGCCTTTCAAATCAAATCAGTCTAACAGAATGTTGGGGTATTTGGGTCGACCTTCTTTGCTCCCTTCTCACTTATGCCCCCAGACAAGTCTAATACAGAGATAATAACAACATAGATCAGCAAGAAATTTGGACCACAGCTGCCTGTGTCTTTCAAATCAGACAGACATAATGTTGAGGTATTTGGGGGTTAATCTTTGCTCCCTTCTCACTCACACCCCCAGGCACATCTAACACAGAGATAATAAGAGCAAAGATCTTGGACTTCAGCTGCCTGTGTCTTTCAAATCAAATTGGCCAGACAGAATATTGGGGTATTTCGAGTCAATATCCTTTTTTCCTTTCTGTCCTCCAGACTCCCCTAATACAGAGAATAAATGTCTTGCCTACAAGACTACCTAAACTAAGCTTCAATCCCACTGTCTTCTCTAGGATTATAAACACTTGGGCCTAATTGGGGGACCACAGCACCTTCAACATCAGCCCCCCCTACCACATCCGCAACTAGAGGGCCAGCCATTCTTGGCAAGTTCAGAATCGATAGATGTGGTGGGGGCACAGGCATTCTCAGGCTCCACACATGCTGGGTCCCTGCCAACAAGACCACACATCTCACCACCACCAGTTGAACCCAAACAGGAGGTGGAGGGAACCAATGGGCAGCAGGAGGAGGCAGAGAATGTTTTTGGAGACACCTCCAGCCTATGATAGTCCAACATTTCTGGCCAAATCCCTGTCTACAAGTAGGCAAAGCATGGGAATGGAGACAGAGTGCTTGAGCATCCAGAAGTGGTAGCTCAGGGAGTCCAGGAGAACTAACAAATACCTGAGGAGTTTGCAAAGGGATGCCCAGAGGAACACAGCCACCCCCCATACCCTTGATTCCCAGGAGGGAATTCTGACAATGGAGATCCAGCAAATCCACACAGGAATAATGGGCATGATGGGTCAGATGCTTGTAGAAATGTGAAAACAGAATAGCAGGGAGAACCTGTGGATGGAGAGAGAGCATCATTCCACGGAGGGGTCCACCGCAACCACCTACCCCACCATTGTGAACCCTGCACCAACCCCAAGAATCCCTAGAGTCACAAGACATTCTATGAGGGCATCCACCTCTGTGCCAGAGTGCCAGACTGTCCCCATTTAATTTTATCCACTGTTGTGGTTATTGAGGTGTTAGTCAGCCATGTGTTTGGGTTCAATTATTTACTAGCAGGATAGATGCTTGGATTCACATTCTGATGAGGGAAAATTCATCACATACCTAGTAATACTGGGTTAGTGTTTTAAATAAATGTTATGTTTGGCTACAGGAGCATGAAGAATCCACTAGTTGTGTCAGTTGGTTATAATATGCAGGGAGGACATTGGGGGCAATTCACTAAGGTGTGATAAAGAGTTGATAAGGTGGAGATGACTAGCGATGCGTGAAAATTTTTACCTCAAACTGAAATTGGCAGAAAATGGTACTTTCTGCTTGGCAAAAAAAGTGCCGTTTTTTCGCTTTTTCCCACTTTTTTCACCTAGCTCATTGCATTGAAATCAATGGGTAGAAACATTTTTCTCCACCTCACGAAAGTTTTCTACAGGCATATAAAAGGGTGTCAGGCTCTCACAGCAGCCATTTTGTGTTTGTGAGAGGAGAGAGCAGCATGTTTTTGAGCCAGAGAAGATAGGCAAATAAAGGGGAATTGAAGCTTAGTTTTAGGTGGTCATTTAGGTAGGACATCTGTTCTCGGTAGTAGGGGAGTTTGTGGGCACAATGGGGAGGTTGACCCAAAATACCCCAAAATTTGGTGTGACTGACTGGCAAGACACAGGCAGCTGGGGTCCAAATTGCATGCTGATTTTACTTTTTTTTTTGTATCTGTGCTGGGAAAGTCTGGGGAAATAAGTTGTTGAGATTGTTTTTTTAGTTTTATGTATATATATATATATATATATATATATATCTTTTTTGGGACTAACTGTGATAAGATGTGGTGGACAACTTAAAAAAATAATAAGAATAAAAAACATAATAATTAAACAAATAAATATATTAGACAGTTGGTTGGGAGCTCTGTGACTGAGGCAGACTTGATAGACAGCAGGTGACACTGATAATTTTGTTGCGGGCCAAGGAAAGACATCACACTTCATTAGCTGTGTACTATAGAGAGTAGAAACACACACACAGCAGTTGAGTAATGTCTAGCAAATGCACAAGTGACAGGGTGAAAGGTGGAGGAAGTGCAGGGGTGTGGGAGTAAAGTGTTAGTGCAAAACGTGACTGCAGCAATCATTGTTGCAACATGTGCAATAAATTATGATGATCCCTCTCCACCTGGGATGGATGCAGTTTGTCAAGGTCCCACCAATCACAACACACCAGTCACGCACCACAACTGCCACACAAATCTACCACATTGTATGTTGTACTTTATTTTTTTTTAATCACTTGACATCATCATGAATACATGCCTTAAGCAGGAAGTAAGAGTTGTGGGCAAAGGACAAAGGCACTCTGCATGCTAACACATTTTCAAGGTATATGCTGCTGTAGGACTCACAACTTTGACTTCCAGCTACTTATTTTTCCACTACAGCCCTCAGAAGAAGTAATATTGTCCTGGGAAATGTTGCGCTATATTAAACATAGGAACAAAATGTGTTGGAATAGGAAAAAATGTGTTAGAATAGGAGAAAAATGTGTGGAATAGGCAAAAAATGTGTTAGACTATGACAAAAAATTGTTAGAATAGGAGAATAATGTTTTGGAATAGGCAAAAAATTTGCTGGAATAGGTGAAAAGGAGGAAAATTTTGCATTGGAGAAAAAGAGAAAACTTTTGTGAAAAATCTGCCATTTTTCACGAAAAGTCATGTATGAAATTTTTCTTACTTTTCTCCCCCACCCCTAGAAATTACTTCTCCGGTGATATCTGATATTGCACAACTATATCATAGCCATATATCCATTGTCAGGTAATATTGTTCATCAGTCCAGTTCCCACACTTTATATTGTGAAATCAGATTTTCATGGAAATTATATCAGATCATCATTATTTTCATATCCTTGACTGTCCCATTATTCAGTGGGGCAATTCAGTGCTAATGGTACTATAAAAAAATATAAAAAAATGGTGGACTAGCAATATAAGTGTGGCATCAAAAGAAAGCCCTATTTGTACGTAAAAAAAACGGTATATAATTTTCATAGATAAAAAAAAAAGGTACTTAGAGGGAAGACATTGTTGAACAAAGTTAAAAAGGTCAGAATTGCTCTGGTACTTAAGTGAAATCCACCTCAGATTTTCCTGGTCATTAAGGGGTTGAGGACGTTTTGATTTCCATGATCACAATGTTGAAATGTTGTAAATCTCCTCTGTTACGCTTATTACAATGTGGACTCATATAACATCTAAACATTGCATTTAACTTAAAGGGATAGTAATGTTTCGTAATAAAAGCAGCTCTAATTAATCATCATAGTATTTGGGACTTGGAGAGTGTTACTTCAATTCTGTCAGAGTTGTAGTTCAAGAGTAATTGAATGATAAAGTATCCCTCTCCCGCCCCTTTTACTGGTATAACACTGCTCAGCTCAGTGCAGCAAGGAGGTGCCAAGATAGATTGCAGAGAGGGACAATCTTCAATTAAGAAAAGGGAAAAAGCTGAAAAACCTGTCAAGGAGGGGCAGGGTTTTCATTGTTCTCACAGTAAGAAGATTGTCTCTTGCTGTTATCTGTCTGGTCAAGCAACCAGATTCCACATCTGAGGGGAGGGGAGTACTTCATCATTCAATTATTCTTGAACTACAACTCTGACAGTACTGAAATAAAATTTTCTATTGCTCAAATACTATGACTAATTGGAGCTGCTGTTTTTGTGAAACATTACTATCCCTTTAAGTGTATCTTTTACTTCACTCTGAGTTGACCAACTCGCTTACACAGCTACATACATTGGTCAGTCAGTTGGCCAGCATGTATGAAAAGGCACTTTTGTGAATTTCCTAATTTACATTTATAAAATTTCGCTCTGTCTGTGGTCTAAGTGAGCCTGAGGAAGAAGATGTATTGTTTTCAAATGCAAGTCTTTATGATTTCTTTATCCAAGACTTCAAGTGATGACATCCACCAAAAGAGTTTTGAGTGACATACGTACAGCAAGTCACTCATATGGATGAGATATGTTATTTGTAACATTTTTATTATTTTGTGCTTTCATTATTTCATGTTTATAACAATAAAAGTTCTGTTTTAAGTGATCCATGATATCTTCAAGAAAAATGTGCAATAAGCATTATCCCAATGAGTGCCAGAGTTGTGGCACTCAGAGGGTTAAACACATTATTTTTCTCTATGAGTATGAGTGACACCAGAATTTTATAACATAGATCTGATGAATATTTATTCCAAAGGTTATTTTCCCCAATCTCTCTTATACGTCATTCTGTTTCTCTCACAACTCTCTAACTCATTTAAAATCACCATGGATATTTATTTACTCAAAACTTGAACATGATTTAGTGTAAATGTCTGTTAAGAAAGAATTTGATGTTTAATACTTTAATGAAAATTGAATTGGGATACTGTCTGTGTGTTCAGATTCCCATTAATCTGTGATTTTGCAATATAAAGTATGGGAACTGGACTGATGAACAATGTTACCTGACATGGTTGTGATACAACTGCAGCAGCTCTGATCATATTAAACATCTAGTATAATGTTGTAGTTGCAACACATCTCTGATACAGCTGTAATAGGCTCTGTATAATGATCATTACCGCACATACATTTCCTGATCAGCAGATGGCTAGTATCTACTAAAGTCAGCTGATCAAACACTGATGCTCTAAAACTATTTACATAGCTTATGAGTAATGGATCTTATATTTGTAAATCTACTGCTGAAATCATATAGTAAGAGATTTAACATTACTAACAGTTAATTAAAGAAATATATACTACAAAAGCTGCAAATAATCCATGTGTGCAAACTATCACTTAAACAATTCACTATTTTAGAGAAGAAACCTTCCACAGATTTACAAAACACCCGGTCCTGATGGTAAACATTCAAGGGTTCTTCAAGAACTCAGTGCAGTTTTAGCAACACCTCTCTATTTATTCTATAAAGATTATCTCACAACAGGCTCAGTGCCACAAGGTTGGTGTAAAGCCAATATAGTGCCTTTATTTAAGAAGGGAACTAAAACAGAACTTGCTAATTATAGACCTGTGAGTTTGACTTCTGTAGTGGGAAAACTGATAGAAGGGATAATAAGGGATTATATTTAGGATAACACTGCAGAAAATAAGATTATTAGCAAGTATCAATATGATTTTATTAAGAATAGATCATGCAAAACTAATCTTTTGAGGTTCTATAAATTAGTTAGTAGCAACCTAGATAATGGTAAAGAAGAAGATGTAGTATATCTAGATTTGTATGCAGTGCCACACAGGCTGCTGTATAAAATAAGGAGTTTGAGTCTATGGGATAACCTTTGCAATTGGTTAGAAAACAGGTTGAAGCATAGGGAATAGTGTGTTGGTCCACTACTTTATAACATGTTTATTATTGACCTGCAAATAGAAACAGAAAGCAAAATCTCAATATTTGCAGATGACACTAAAATATGTAGGGTAATAAACTCAGAAGAGGGAATTTGTCCTTTACAGAGAGATTTACATGAAATGGCAGATTGGCCAAACAAATGGAATATGAAGTTTAACGTGAGAAAGTGCAAATTCATGAATTTGGGAAGAAAAATCCCAGTGCTACTTATGAACTTAATGGAATAATTTTAGGGGGTTTGTTGCTAGAATCAGACATAGGAATCACTGTAAACTTCAAACTTGAAAGCAGAAACCAGTGTCAAAAAGCAGTAGCAAGTCCTGTCTTGCATAAAAAGGGGATTGAAGCAAGAGTGGTAAGACCTCACCTTGAACATGCAGTGCAGTTTTGGGTACCAGGTCTGAAAAAGGATATTCTAGAATTGGATAGAGTACAGCGAAGAGTAACAAAATTAATTAAGGGTGCCAGTTACAGCAGTTTTACAGTTTGACACCCCAGGGTGTTTGTATATTTTATTTATATATGGGGTTTTTTTTGTTTATTGTCTAGCACAGTTGTATTTTACTTGGGGATTAATTTTGATAGGTGGGATTGGATTTCTGGGCCTGTTATCCGATATCCATGTATAGTTTTGATTATATGATTAATAAATGATTACTTTTTATCTTTGCTATTTTGTAGGCCTATATTTGTTATTTTTGGATGAGAGCCAAATGAGATCCCTGTGTTTTGCTTCTCTTTATTTATGGAGTCTATTTACTTCCATCAGCTGATTGGAGAACAGCAGTAGGAACATCACCAGTGGAGAGCAACTGTGTATCATTTAAGGGTGGGCAGTGACCAAGAATGTAGCTCCTCTTTCCCTGGTCCTTTGTTCAAGTTTTAGAAATAGATTAAAATATATCAATAGGCAAAAAAATAAATAAATAAAAAAGGGGGAAAATATATCCTGACTGGACCAATGCTAAGCCAACAACACAATTAACCACTTAAACGCTAGAGACATAACACAGTGCCTATAAAGATCACTTGCATTGGAGGAGTTAAACTCATAAACTCTGTTTTGCTTTTCTTTGAGACTGCAACACTACCAAATATCAACACCAAATTAAGTGTAGTTAAATATATAATCACATAAGATCTAATGTCCTTAGAAATGAAACTTTGTTAAAGTCAATCTCCATTTTTGTAAGAATCCGATCGGACAAGTCCTGCTCTGCTCTTATCTGCAGCTCTACCTGTTTACTTCTACACACCAGCTACATTCATCCAAGCTCTGTTATTGCCTGTCTTCTAGTCTGTTTTCAGGACCCAACCTCTGTGGTCTATATCAAGCAGCTTTACAAGCAGTTCAGTGCACCTGGAGTGTCTTACTGACTATAATTCCAGTGCAGTGCTGTTTTCTGTGTATGACCTTAGTTTTGTATTCTGACCATGCTTGTTTGCTGATGTCTGCTTCACCAAGTACTTGGAAGCAGGGGAAATAAAGTACAGCTTACTTGCAGATGAAAGCTGGGTGATGGGTGGCCACAGGTTTGCAGACAAAACTAACTTTCAAGGCTGCTGCTGCTGACAGCTGCTTGAGAGACAAGCTAGGGTACAAAACTATAGAGTTGTGTAAACTGAAAGAAATTCACACAGATAAATACAGGACTGAGAGCTCAGAAACAAACAAGATCACAGGATTCAAATCAACAAACAGAATCAGGTCTGAACCATGTTTATTTCTGAGCTCCAAGTCCAAATTTTGTCTGCAACCCTGTGGCCAGCTAAAGTCAAACACAGGAAACAGGAATCTCAGCACTGGAACTATAGTCAGTAAAACACTACAGTTTCATTGAACTGCTTGTAAAGCTGCTTGATACAGACCACGGAGGGTAACTATTATTAGCCACTATTCTGCATCTGTTCTGCCTAACCCCCTCTGCCCTGTGAGTCCACCTCCTGTCCTGTTAGGAAGTGTGACAGTGTTTACTTTACAAATTCTGTAAGAATCAAATGAAAAGACAAGTTGCCTATACTTTTTACTATACTTTTACCATCTTCACCTACTTTATGCACTTTAATGTCAGCGACAGAAAACTTGCTGAATATCTGTTTCCAGAGATCTTTCTCTCAGTTCCTATGAAAGAAGGGACAGTGATACCATGTTGCATTCTACTTGCCTGCCTCCTATATATGATACAGATCAGTCAGTGCTGCAGGGATCGTGCAATATTGTATCATAGTCCCTGAAAGAAAGCTCTCTGGAAATAAATTAATTGAGCTCCCTGTCAGGGACATAAATGTTTAAATAAAAAATGCTGGAAATAAATAAATGAAATAAAAAGTATAGTCAATTTTAAGTTATATATTCTGCCCTTGCAGAATATGTAAATTAAAAAGGAGGTTGACCGTCACTTTAACATAGATTCTACTTATTGAGGGGAATTATGCCCTAGGAACAAGAATGGGCATTATACGTCGATTAATCTCTATGATGCATTGACTATTTTTTTAAAGTTGTTTTTATTGTAGATATCTTATGATTAAGTAACCACCAATGGTTACAAAATGCGTTATGTGATAGGAGGTATTGGGTCTAGCGATCCAATGGCTGTTGATTGATCTTTTTTCGTTCTATTTTGTGGATGTTTTTAATGATAAAATAAAGAATATTTTTTACCATATTGGCTGGGCTGATAATGTTTTGGCGGACCTCAGTGCGTTTCCCTCCAGTTGTCTTCATCTAAATACTAGGTACTGTATAATAATATGACAATTAACTAATCCAGCAAGTGTCCTATTTTATTTTATTGTATTATGCTAACATTCCAATACTGAGCAGTACAAAGCAAGAACACCCCTATATAATACTCCCCTTAATTTAACCCCTATTTTAGCAGGCTGAGCATCCACCCATCCCAGAGTCAACACAGACATATATACAGGGTTGGTCATGTTAAGGAAATTAAGAATCTAAAGAAAAAATAAGTAAATCTGTATGCTTGAACAGGTTATTCTAGTCCATGTAGCATCCAAATATTAATATTACTCATAATGGAGCCTCCATTCTGAATCCCTGTGCAATTTAAGTAATCTATAATGATGTTTGAATTAACAAGATTAACCCAGTTAACATAACTAAGAGACCTGACAGACATCCATGTCGTGATCACTACTTTTCACACCATTAACAGAAGTTCCTTGATAAGCATACTATCAGCAGCTGGACCTAACTCATCAGGAAAAATTGATAAAATGCAAACTTTAGGCAACAGGGGTACAGGTTTCCATAGAACCTAAAATTAGTTTCTATCACCAGCTTCCAGAATGCAAGGATCTCTGTACATTCTCCAATAAAGTGCTAGAATGTTCTCTCAGAGCTGTAACACCTTGTATAATTATCAAACATACCCATTTTAAAGTTTCATAGGGAGTGTAGTATGTCCTATGCAGAAATATTAGTGGAATTAGCTGGTCCGAGTTGTCTCTGAGACTGCTCTGGGACCCAGCTTAGTCATCTCCTATTTACAGTCTTCCAACTGACCCACATCTCTTTCCCACTTGATTCATACTACAGTATCCTCTCTTTGGTTTTTTGTTTTTTTTTGCAACCAATTGTAAATACATCAAATTGTTTGCAAAGGAGTTTTTTTAATGGCCAAGCAGAGTAAATAAAATGTAGAGATGTTAGGTGTCCTGTTACCTTATAAAGCAGAAGCTCATGTCGGAGGTGCAAATAAGAGAAACATATTTTATTAGGTATATGAAATTCCTCATGCAGCCGTTCAGATGATTAATATCTTGATATAGTTGATGTAAAGTAGTAATTCTGTATGTAGACCAAGCTAAACTGAAGTCTAAGCTGCATAGATGTAGATGCTGATAGCTTAATTAACATAGATTTAATGTTGGTGTTATACAGAAGTAAATGTATAAATATCTACTGGCCTTTTGGTTAACATGATACTTATGCCATTTTGAATAAAGTTTTCAAATATGCAAATTTGAATTCAAGGTGACAGGTCCACTTTAAATTTATTTAGAGATGCCTCTTTGAGCATGTGATCCTCTCCAGCCAATCTGGACTGAGTTCTGAATGAATTTTTCAGAATGGAATATGATATATAGTCGCCATTTTGAGAGACAGACTGCGTTTTCTCAGCACCAAGAATCCTCCACAATGCACTGGAAACCTCACTAGCGTTCAAGTAAAAAAAAAAAATGTAAATTATTAAGAATTTGGGGCAGTTTGTTCATCCCAGAATATCAAAACCTGTGAGTGTTTACATACCTATTGAGGAAACAATTAGACCTGGCACTATTGATAGATTGATTCAGTCAATGATTACATATCCATTATTAGAATTATTTACACCTAGACATAAACACTGAAAGAAATAGTTGATATAAAGGTTTTCAGCATCCACATTTTAATACAAAAATAAAAACAACACAAAAAAAGGTGCAATTGATTAATTAGTTTATCATTTTTCACTAATAATGTATTTGACTTCTGGTGGATTAGTCTAATCTAATAGTAATTTCTTATGTAGGTACAGAAAAGACACATAAAATTACAAAGTAATCATCCAGGACAAATTAAAACGAAGTCTGTGTTATGATGTAAATACAAGTGAAAATCCCTGACACGCTGCATCTTTCATATGACAAACCATTTAATCTGATTTGAAGAGCAAAATAATCAGGAACTTGGAGGAATTTAAAAAACATCATTGTAGGCAATCACTGCACAAGCTACTTGACAAGCATAGCAATTGTTGTTATCAGGCACCTGGGACTTATGTGAATTAGGGTCACTGATAAAACATCCCATTCATGCTCTAAGACTTAAATACACATGTAAAGTGCTGATTATTAGTGTAACATTTGAAATTACAAACTCTAAAATGTCATAGCATATTTCTGCAAATAAGCACCCGGTGTGACTCCTGAAATGTTAAAAATGCTTTAATACAAATCCACTAAGCACAATGGATGGATGCTTTCCTGTAATACTGTGCAGGTATGAAGATTTCTTTATTTTAATGAAAAATGTGAACAATGGAATCAAAGGGACATACAAACATCCATACTGCAAAAACAATGGGGCAAATATAGCCTGCCAATTCTGCTATGTACACTCCCTTAATGCCACTTGCAGCAATGGGAGGACAATGGAACAGTGTGTATGAGTTTCAATGTGCTTCCCTTTCCTCTATGTCTTGCTTAATTCAATATATTAAGCATCATTTCTTTGCACAGTGCGGCTGGTATGAGGGGGAAAGCTTGCTGCCATTAAAGTTCAACAGTGGGTTTGATTTTCTGCTGTTATGCATTACAGTGATCATATGCAGCGACTGGCATTGGAGGTCAATGCCAGTGTAGCTGCACCAACAAATTCCTAAATTCACTCTGGTGTTTCCCATTGTTAGTATTGCTCTATTCTGGCAATATACTTTACAAACATTACTGTTTCCTGGATACAGTTGTTAACAACTATCACATAAAAGCTAATACAAGTTGCTTCTACAAGTGGCAGTAGCTGTATTTTATAAAGTATTAACAACGGCTCTTTAATAGAAGAAGTTATCACATTATAATTGTAAAACCAGAGAGGTGATTTATTTCAAAATGTTATCTTCCTACTTCCTACAGACTTAAAATCTGAAAGCAAACCTTGATTAACAGAAGGACTTACCTAGGCAGGTGTCACTCATACTACAGTTGTGTATATCTGTTTTTATTGGTGTTTGTTTTTTTTTTCTCTGCTGTAGTCTATAACTGTACACAGACATTTCACTACCTTGAAAATGTTAACCCTTTGAGTGCCAGAAGGGTATCCAATGTGTTGATATAGAAAAAAAGAGAGAGTGAGAGAGAGAGAGAGAGAGAGAGGAGCTAGTGAAATGTAGTTGCAGTTATCCTTTAACCCTTTGAGTGCTTGAGAGGTACACAAGACATTGCTCTGTAATGTATTGGGTACCCCTTTGCAATGCATTGGACACCCCACTGGCACTCAAAAGGTTAATATAGAAAGAAAGAAAGAAAGAAAGAAAGAAAGAAAGAAAGAAAGAAAGAAAGAAAGAAAGAAAGAAAGAAAGAAAGAAAGAAAGAAAGAAAAGATCAGTGAAGTGCAGTTGCAGTTATCCTTGAACCCTTTGAGTACTGGTGAGGTACACAACACATTGCTCTGCAATGTGTTCCGTACCTCTCTGGCACTTAAAGGGTTAATAGGAACATATAATATATAAAAATATATAAAAATTCTGATTCTCTTTATTGCTCCTTCTATAAAACATTGAATCACAATACAAATAAGACTGTTACCTTCCTCTAGACTGTAAGCTCTCACGAGCAGGGCCCTCTGATCCTCCTGTTCTTCACATATGATTTACTATTTAATATCCCTGTATGTCTATTCCCTATTGTACAGCGCTGCAGATTAGGTTGACGCTATATAAATAAAGAATAATAATAATAATAACATTTTGGGCACCATAGGGGACAAATTCCCAATTTTCCTTTTATTTAAATTGTGTTTTTAAACCCTTGAGAGCTTAAGGACTTAAGGACAGTTTTCACTAGGCTTTCAATTTGCTTCAATGGAAAGGTTAAACCCAACCATTGATAGAGAAAACTTTGTAAACAAGTGGATCCCAACCCTCTCCTCAGCGGGAACGTGACAGGCCATATCTTTAGAAATTCTCTGTGAACCTCTGATTACCTCTCCTGTGCACAAGCAGGGAAAGCCTAAAGGCATGGCCTGATAGGTTTCCCTGAGGAGATAGTTGGGAACCACTGTTATAAATGACTGAATATGAATGCTAGAGCTGTGAAGTGAATGAGAAAAACACAGAGGCTGTTCACAGTTCTGATTGTCTTTTGGGATAAGCAAGAGAGTGTCAGGGTTCATTTTTCTGGCACTTTCTCTTCAGCTCCTTGGCTGGTCTCACAAAGCTCACAATTCAGCCCCTTCTTCATCAGGAAGATCTGCTCCCAGACCTGCCAAAAGAACTCTATCCAGGATGCCTCAACATTTTTTTTGCCAACAATATTTTAACCCTTTAGATGCAAGAGAGGCCTCCAATACATTGTGAAGCAATGCATGAAAGACATTTCTAGCATCTGAGGGGTTAAACAAAGTTCAAGTAGATGTTTCACATTCATGAAATAAAACAGCCTTTCATACCAGCTAGACACTAGAAAATATTCGAGCCTGATTATGCTGTGCAGTGGTAGTGCCAATTCAGCAAATAACCTAGGAACATTTTTGAAGATATGTTACATATTAGAACAATGCTCGTTATAAAATAATAATGAAACCAGGGAAATATTGATCAGAACCATAGCCACAAGTAAAAGCCTTTTCTTTCCTAGCACTATTGACATACTGAAATAGGCTGATGATGGAAAGAGAAAAAAGGAAACATACACAATCACTGGATTGTAGATCTTCAGCACAGTCTTGCTACAAGAAAAGGACAGGAGTAGAATGTTAAACAGAGCAATGCCGTGGGCCTCATGTAAACAAAGAGAGGATCAGAAGATCTTGTTCTCCTGCTATTGCTCTTGGCCCCTCCAAGACAGTTTTATAGTTTATTCCATCCATGGTCTATTCAAGCATCTAGATGTACATATATTTCTTTATTTGTTTATGTTCTAGGACATAATTCAACCCCTTCAATGCTACAGATGTCTTCAATGCATTGCTCTGCAGTAAGCTGAATATATTCCTAACATCCAAACACATAACCTTTTGAGTGACAAAAAATGTCCAACACATTACTATGAAACAAGTTGGACCCCACTTTGGTACTAAAACAGTTAAAGATTTAATTATATGATAAAGACTAGTCTTAAAGATGTACAAACACAAATACAATGTACATGTTAAATAGAACCCAATAAAAGTGCTTTACCTGTTACTCTCTGCCACTTTGTAATATGTAATGTTTTGTAATATTTCCTTATATGGAAACAGGTGTCTTCTACGCCCTGAATGCAGTAACCCATAGGGGAAATGCCTCACATTAGAGCACTGTAATTGAATTATATTGTGTTAGAGTGTATCTGGTGACTAACATTTCACAATGAAACAAAATTATGAGGATATACTGGACTGCTGTGTGAAGATCACCTACTGAATTAAGTCCGTATGTTAAACTGGATCTGTTACCTATACAACTTTTAGTCTAATTAAATGTTTCTATATATAAACATCCTATAACCTGTACATTTTGTTTTGCAGACAGGTTAATTTTCGTTTAGTAGTTGGAGAATCTAATCTCAGCAGAGTTTGGAGAAATTCCACAGAGGGGCAGAATAAATTAATAAGACTGAATAAACATGCAAATCCTTTCAGGAAGGAAGTTCTCACTGAGAGGAGGACTTGGAAAAGAGATGTCTGATTAAAAAATAAAGAAAGCAGTACATCTTAGAAAGACATTTAAATATTAACCCTATGGGTGTCAGAGGGGTAGACAACGAATTGCAGAGCAATGTGTTGCATACCTCTCTGGCACTCAAAAGGTTAATAGGTAATAGGTAGAATTGTTTAAAAAAAAGTGATGTGTTCTCCGTAATCACAGGAAAGATAGGAAACATTTATTGTTATAGTTATCACTGACCTCAGAAACCAGTTTCAAGAGAGTGACCATGTTGAAAGTTATTTATTAAGGCAGATAAAAATCCAAAATAATCCTCAGAATTGTACAATCAACCATCTCACGTGGAATGGCAACATCAGCTTTATTTCTGACAGTTACTGTCATCTATCGGCCAAAACCCACCCCACCCATAAAAGGATAAGTGGCTACCTACCAGTACTCATGAATCAAATAACTATAGTTTACTCAAGAACAAATTTGTTAGAATAAGTTCAATTAAGTCTTCTTGACTGTTCTTTGGTGATAGTGAAAACTGTCTACAAGAAATCAGAAATAGGCCTATGAATTTTGTACCAGATAGAAGTGAATATCCATAGGAAAATATGTTGTGTGATAATCACAATTAATGTGGAAAAGAGTTTAACCAATAGGAGAATGATCCATGTTATTAAAAGAAGGGAAGTTATCCAGTTACCCTGTAGATATGAGGAGCTACAAAGGGATGCCTCCACTGGAGCCTAATGAATGATTTACTCAAGAAAATGGTGATAAAGAATTTACTTCCAGTGGAATTTAAATTTCTTTTTCACATTTAAAGGTTAAATATTACACTTTTTCCAAGATATAAGTTTTCATATTTTGGCATGACAGGATCATAGCCTAGTTAATGGTTTCAGAATCCAAAAGTGCCCTAAGTGAAAATTAGATAACATAAGGTTCATCAGTAAATTTTGGAGCTTTCCATGCAGCTATTGTTTCCTCAAATATATTCCAAATGTGTGGTATTATTTTGTTTTTTGCATTTTGTACACTTACATTACAAGGTTGTTATGGATTTCAGCACAGGATAAATGAGTATGTAAAAAAGCATTGATTAGTATGGCAATATCCCATATGCATATGTTTACCATGTTTTGGGAAAGCTACTGGGCCAAATTTAGAACATACACATTTCTATTTTCAGACATAGAATTTTCAAATTGCTTTACCATTGCCACATCTCATTTGAGACAGTTTAGCAGTAGGAATGGGCACGTTTTCTATGACTGCAAGATTTCCCACTGCATTACTTCTTCCGAGAGCTGAAGTAAAGAAATAAACAACTGAAAGTAAAAGCTGTGAGTCCTAAAGTAACTTATGCCTTGAAAAAATTGTGTACCTTTGTCCACAACACTAACCTCCTGCCTGTATAAAACTGGCACAGTGAACCTTGAAAAATAACTGTAGTATGGGATATGCCAGCAGGGTGTAACACATAACAATCAGTTCTTTAAAGCTTCTGTTTTCAACAAAAGAAAAGGGCAGCATGTCAACTGCCAACATTTTGTAGTTTACTATTTCACAGGCTTACTTTTGGATTATTTTGTTCAGGTTTTGACTACATTCTGGGAAATTAGTGTGTGATAATAATACATAGTGGAAGAACTGTGAAACTTTATTGCTTTAACAACATTTGTGCAAGTAGGGGGTATGAGTGAGCTCTCTATGACTCGTATTATCTCCAAAAACAAACTCAGAGTCATACTTCTCTGTGGCAGGAGCAGGAGATATCGGCAGACTATCTAACACATCAACAGTACTTCTATTATGTACCCCAGAGCCTGGAGTACTGTTAGGAGTGCTTCTGATGATGTTAGTTGTGGCACCTCTGAAATGTTGATGATATGTCTTCCAATCAGATCTTTGGTTGTGATTCAGGTTGGAGGATGTGCCTATGTGTGATCCTACTTTCCCCCTGCTTAAATGCTTTTTACACAGACAACAGATAGTAGCAGGTTTAGCTTTTGGATTGTGATTAAAGTATCTCTATATTGTAGACTTCATAGACAGAGAGGTTCCTGGGGGCTTACTATTACTGGGGTTAGATGCAATGTACTAGTTAATATCAAAGGTGCTGCACTACTAACAGCAGCAGAAGCATTTATTATGTCTAGGGTTGTAGATGATGACCTGCATTGCTGCTGTATGTTATTATTGGGATTAATATTTAGTTAGTGCTTGTTAATTCAAGGAGATTGCCATTTGGAATCAAGAAGGAATTTTTCCCCCATTTAAAGCAGAATTTGAAATTTCTGTACTGAGGGGTTTTTTTTGCCTTTTTTGGATCAACAGGAATAAAAAAAGGGGTTGTACTTGATGGACGCAAGTCTTTTTTCAACCTAAATTACTATGTAACTATGTAAAAAATTATTTTTACTTTTCCCCTTAGAGGAATTTTCAGCATATTCTCCAATACATTGAGAACTAGTGTTTTTACCCTCACCTTCAGGCACAGCAGTTGGTTAAACCTCTACATCTATGGCTGCAGTCAGTTTTTAGACTATCACTTTACTATCACATCCCTCCAATTCTACTGCTCTTTTCTCTCTTCCTCCTTCTCACTCCCCCAGAATCCCTCAGGTTCCCCAAACACAGATTCAAAATACCACCTACAACACTCTCTAAACTAACTAGCTGCGAAATTGTGCTCCTTTCTCTATCTCTCACAAACACAGAATGACATGTTGAAGGAACCTGACACTTCTTTTATACGCTCTTTTGAGTGCAACCTTTTCACATAGTAACTATGTTGCCTTGATAAAAATGGCAACATGAGAATCTCGCACTGCATGACAGCCTGAGATTCTCATGTCGTCTACTGAAATATAGATGTGAGTATGCTCGTACTTGCAAATAGCATGCAGTAAGTCTTGATTATAGTCCCTCCTCCCACAACGTGCTCGTTCTCTATTGTTTCCGTCTCATGGCCTCCTTTAAAATAAACAATCCTCTGCATCTCCAGTTCTCCACTAGTGAGGATAACGATGAAACAATAGAGAACAGGCAGGGCATGGGAAGAGGGACTACAATTGAGCCTTACTGCATGCTATTTGCAAGTAATGTATACTCACATCCAACAATATTTATTTTAACACAGACCAGTAGACCTTCACATCCACTACATTTCAGTAGGCGACATTAGAATCTCGCGTTGTCATACAGTGCGAGATTCTCATGTCAGCATTTTTATCCTGGCAACATGGTTACTGTGTGAAAAGCATGCAACCTTTTAAAAGGATACCCTTTTATACTATCCCTGCAAGAACATAAAGGAAACTTGCCACATGTAGAGGGATTCAGTCTTACCATTTATTTCAATACAGTGAGCTTGGTGGAAAAAGGGGGAAAATTGTCACTTTTCACAGAAAATTTCTCACTCAGCGGGAAGTTCCATTTTTTGCATTTTATGCTTTTGAGGCGAACCTTATGTAGCAGTCCTCCAATTCAAATTATTCACACAATAGTTTATATTTTTCAAATGTAGACAACCCATTCTAGGTGCATTTTAAAATTTTTCATGTAGACACTTTACCACCAATCTCTCCCAAAACCTGCTGTAAAGAAAACAATTCTGAGTTTTACAAACATATTACAAAATTGATATGGATTTCAAGCAGTGTATATTTGCAGATGTAAACAAACATTGATTATTGTTCAGCTTCTGAGTAGGGATGGGTGAACATTTTCACTTGAATTTACAATCTGCCAAAAATGGCACTTTCTGCCTGTCAAAAAAATGTCAGCGAAAAGTGCAGTTTTTTCCACTTTTTCCCACTATTTTAGCCTAGCTCATTGTATTGAAATCAATGCGTAGAACATTTTTTCTCCACCTCATGAAAGTTTTCTACCACCACATAAAAGGCTGTCAGGCTCTCACAGCATGACAATCTGTGTTTGTGGAGATAGCTGCATGTTTTTGAACTAGAAAAGATAGGTAAATAAATGGGAGTTGAAGCTTAGTTTTAGGGAATCATAGGACATTTGTTCTCCGTAGTAGGGGAGTCTAGGGGGAACAATGGGGTAAGATGGGAGGAATGAGGTTGACCCAAAATATGGTAGACAACTTAAAGATAAATAAATCAATAAATAAATAAATAAATAAGAAAAAAACATAAATAATTAAACAAATAAATATATTAGAAATCTTATTGGGAGCTCTGTGACTGAGGAAGACTTGATAGACAACAGACGACATTGAAAATTTTGTTGAGGGCCAATGCAAGACATCACATTCCATAAATTTTGAGTAAAGACACACACATTAGTTGAGTAATGTCTAGCAAATGCACAAGCGAGTGGGGGAAAGGTGGAGAAAGTGCAGAGGCGTGGGAGTAAAGTGTTAGTGCAAAAACTGACTAGCAATCATTGCTGCAGCATGTGCAGTAAATGATGATAATCCATCTCCTCCTGGGGTGGATGCAGTTTGTCAAGGTCCCACTAATCACACCACACCAGTCCCCCACTACCACTACTATACACATTTGCCACATTGTAGTTTGTACTTTATTTTTTTTTAATCACTTGACAGCATTTTGAATATATGCCAGTGTCACTGAAGCAGGAAGTAAGTGTTGTGGGCAAAGGACAAAGGCATTCTGTTTGCTAACACATTTTTCAAGGTATATGTTGCTGTAGGACTCACAACTTTGACTTCCAGCTACTTATTTCTCCACTACAGCCCTCATAAGAAGTAATATTGAGCTGGAAAATGTTACACCATATTAACCCCTTAAGGACCGGACATTATGGGACATTTCCGTCCCATAACGTCCGCATAGGGGCACGTTGACGGGCCGGTACACGTGACCTGTCACGTGTATCGGCGCGTCATTATGGGGCTTGAAATAGATCGCTCCGATCTTGGAGCGGTCTATTTCATGCCCCATTTTTACTTACAGCGCTCCCGGTAGAGCGCTGTAAGTAAAATGTACGTGACGTACCAGGACCGTCAAGGGTCTTTCAAGAAAGTTTACCCTTGACGGTCCTGGTACGTCAAGGGTCCCTAAGGGGTTAAACATAGGAAAAAATGTGTTAGAATAGGAGAAAAATGTGTTAGAATAGGAAACAATGTGTTAGAATGTTTTAGAATAGGCAAAAATGTGTTAGACTAAGTGAAAAATATGTTAGAATAGGAGAAAAATGTATTGGAATAGGTTGAAAAATTTGCTGGAATAGGCAAAAAGAAGGAAAAAGAGAAAACTTTCATGAAAAAAAGCTAAATTTCGGCCTTTTCTCCGACCCCTGCTTCTGAGTATGACAATATCCCACCTGCACAGAATGTCTTGTTGTATGAAGATATTGAGCCAGATTTGGAACATGGGCATTTTAATTTTCAGACTTGGAATCACAAAGTAAATTCTGCTTTTTCTCCAGTTCTTGGAGATAACACATATATGTAGGTTTTTAACTATTGTGGTCATTTCGGAATCAAAATTTATAATAATTGGTTCTATCACTGGATGCTTTGACTTTGGATCTTTTGCTTAGCATTGCTAATAAATATATAAATAAATAAATGAATGTAGTGTTTCCCCTTATATTATATCTCTGTCATTCCGACATATACCTGCACGTCCACTATGCACCACTCATGGTGGACGGCTATCTGCCCCTTTAACCACTACCGCTGTTTTACGACTGAAGGCTTTTTCCCTTGCTGCTCCCTACCTCTGGAACTCCCTACCACCCAGTATTAACCAAAGCTCAACCCTCAACTTTAAATCAAAGCTAAAAGAGCACCTTTTATCTCTAGCAACAGCATAATATGGAAACATTATCATTATCAAACATTATCATCATAAGCCAAACACTGCACTTTCTCCTCTACCAGCTTGTATCTGTATGTCACCCATCCTATACTTAGATTGTAAGCTCTATGGGGCAGGGACCGCTTATCCTAATGTATACTCACCTGTTGTTCACCTTATGACTGCCTATATAAGCACTTAATCACCGCACTTATTGTACCCCTTCTATATTAAATGTAATCTGTAAAGTGCTAAGTACACTGGTTGGCGCTATATAAATAAAAATATACAATATACAATACAATAAAGTGCTTTGCGAATGTTGTCTGCGGTGTGCTGCTGATCCATTACCTCAGCATGGAGGAGTAAAGAGCAGTGCCCCTGCTTGGCTACTGCACCTGAACTTGTTGTTGGTATTGGTAATGATGTGTCTTGCAACACTTTGGGCTGCCACCATTGCACCATTAATGGCAAGACAGCATGTTGGCCACTTGGCGCACTCCGTAAGTCAGAGGTAAAGTGCACTGACTGGCCACCAGCCTTTCCTAGTAGGTCATTCAAAAGCCCAGTGCATGACAAGTACAGTGAAGGGCACTATAATTTGACTAAATGTGGTGTGGAATGGAATTTTATATTTGGGTGCGACAGCATCCATAAGTTGCTGGAAGGGCTACCCATCCACCAAATTAAAAGTAGCACCCCCAACGGCTATGAGCTATGTGCGATGAGGTGTGTAATTTTTCGGGAATGCTGACTGCACATCCCCTTTGAATGAAACCCACCAAAATCTTCCAGTGTGTCCTGTATTGACTTTGGGATGGGCTGTGACTGTCTGCTCTTACTAGGACCAGATGTGGCATGATCCCCCTGCCCTTTCCCCTGCCTACTGGTGAGGAGTGTGACACTAGTATATGTAGTATTGCCACTTTCTGCACTTATTAACACTGACTTGTGGCAGTTGTTCAGGTGTTGCTTCGTCCTGGAGGTGGTTAGATGGCCCAACACCCTCCCAAGGCTGACTTCCCTGCCACACAATTTACATTTAGCTAGCCTGCCATTGCCAAGTGTCAGAAAATGCTCCCACACTTTGGAGAGAAAGATGATTCTGCCAGTTGAAATGGAAGGTGGTGGAGAAGAAGAAACTGAGGTGACACTTTCTTGATCTTCACATGCTGGAGCAACCTCCCTATGCTTTTTTGTTCTACGTACCTTTACAGGGGTACTAGTAGACAGGATGTTGGGACTGGGATTGAAGGAGGATTGTGGAGTAACAGTGGGGGTGAAGATACTAGCAGCTACTACCTGCCTGGGAGACTCAATTGGAACTGGAGAGGCAGGTGTTGAGCTTTCAATAGAAGACACAATTGTAGCTGGAGAAACAGGAGGAGTACTATGGGAAGCAGGGGAAAAATCAAGCTCAGGGGAAAAATCAAGGTCAGGAGGCCTTGGTCCCTCATATTCTTCTTCTACCTCTTGTAGGTTTGGACAGGAAGAAAAATCAGCAGCACCATATTTTGGGGAGACCTGCTGAGTTCCCTCTTCTGACTGGTGGCTACTGGGAAATGGTAAACTATCTCCCTCAATAAAATTTTTTTGAGGAGATATACTCTCAGTGGCAGTGACAGTGGTGGCAGGAGAAATTTTCTCCAAATACTGCAATAATTTCTGTTTGGGCTGCTTACACGGATGTCCGCTATAAAAATCTTGCGTTGATACTGCCTGCAGTTTCAGACCAGTAGTGTTAAACATGCTAGGTGTCCCCAGGTTTATAGAACTGGCTGTAGCGGAGGTGGTGACGAAACTGTCAGTGGCACTAGTCATTGTGCGGAAGATTCGGGGAGGATCATCATGAAACAGCTGATGAGAAACAGATGCCGGCTGCTTCGTGATCTCAGAGGAGGATGTGGACCTCTCTACCCTGCTAGTAGAGGTAGAATGATCTGCAGTTCCCTTCTTATTTCTATTTTTGGCTTGGAGTGCTGCTGTTGAGTCTGACTATGACATTGACTACTAGTACTAATACTACTGACAGTCCACTTCTTTAGCCACCTGCTGCTGCTAGCTCTGCTTGAAAGCAATGGCACTGTGGTGGTGTTGGTGGTTGCTGGGTCACTGCAGCTGGTACCAGGTCGAGGAACATCAGGTTGTTCACTAGGACTCAAATCCATTACAGATAGGTAGTGTACTAAAATAATTTTAAGATTTTAAAACCTGGCCACGCAACAACTGTCAGACTGGCTGTATCACTCTGAAAATGATTATTAACACAAATTCCTAATATTTTTATTTTCAACAGGAACAAAAATGACTTGCAGTGGCAATAAGGCACTAGGGTTGTTTGCCTAGGCACGAGACAACTGTTAGACTGGCTGTGTCACTCTGAAACTTATTATTAACACAAATTCCTAATTTTTTTATTTTCAACAGGAATAAAAATGACTTGCAGTGGCAATAAGGCACTAGGGCTGCCTCCCTGCCTGCCTACACAACTGTCAAGCTGGCTGTGTCACTCCAAAAATTATTATGAACACAAATTCCTAATATATTTATTTTCAACAGGAACAAAAATGACTTGCAGTGGCAAAAAAGCACTAGAGCTGCCTGCCTGGTCACACTGCAACTGTCAGACTGGCTGTGTCACTGAAAAAACTATTATTAACACAAATTCCAAATATTTTTATTTTCAAATGGAACAAAAATGACTTGCAGTGGCAATAAGGCGCTAATGCTGGCTGGCTGCCTGCCTGCCTACACAACTATCAGACTGGCTGTGTCACTCTGAAAATTATTATTAACACAAATTCCTAATATTTTTATTATCAACAGGAACAAAAATGACTTGCAGTGGCAATAAGGCACTAATGCTGGCTGCCTGCCTAATGCTGCCTGCCTGCATACGCAACAACTGTTTGAAAAAAAATTCAGCTCCTGACAGTTGCAATAAGGCACTAGACTGGTACTAGACTGGCTAATAAGCCACTAGAGTGGCTAAATAAATTGCTTTTCTGGACACTCTCTCTCTGCGCCTTCTCTCTCTGAGCTCTAACAACAGACTAACAGGAAATGCAGGCTGTCTGGGCATCTGTGTCATTAGTCCAACTCCCATCATGAAATGAAGAAGCTGATTGGACTAGAGAGGGAGGGAAAGTAGCATCCACTCAAAAAGCCATCGTCCGAATTTTACAAAATTTACAACAAAATTTCAGACCAGGGCTGTTCGGATTCTTTTTTTTTTTTTATGAACGGCCCTTGCCTTTTGGCCAGCCTGAATGACACCGAATGACCCTTATTCACCCAAATTCCTAATTTGGACAAATCGATTTGCACAAGTCTAGTAACCAAGAGTTTTTGGCAGTGAAGATGAGGTCTGTTTCATCCTTACAAATCCCGACACGTATCATAGCTAACTTCCACAAGGATTACAGTCCATTACACCTGGTTGCTTTATTTATACCTTTGTCCAAGTGTATGATCAATCAAGCATAAGATATGTTATAAAAGTATACTTGCCATCCCTTTACTCTACAATTAGCTTACTGAACCATCCTCTAAAATTTAAATCTTGATTAAATGTATTTTGTTTTCTATTTATAATGACCTTTTCAATCTTTTCTACAGCCTGATGTCCTATTCTCCAATTAGCTATGATTTTCTAATTCTTTAGATGTCTCCATTTTCTCAAACAGATTATTAACTACTTGTTCCAAATTCTCAATTTCCTTACTTCTAGCTTGTTCTACAATCCTCAAGAGATTCATAGAACAGCCATGTAAAATGTTATCTCACTTGATAAGAAAATCTGTGACATTAAGGTCATAAGAAGGATCTTTAAAAACTCTAATTCCATTTGAAACAGTAATTTCTCTATATATTTTACAATGTGATATTTTCCCAGTAATGTTTAGTCTCCTTAATTTAGGCTTTCTCAATAAAAAAACATACTCTAATTTATCATCTGTCACCAGTTCTTTAATGTTCATGTTAAAAACTATATAAGTTTTCTCCATTGAGGAAGTCAATATACACAGAGATACCAATAGAGGACTCCAAGCAATGATCCATGGAGAATGCATTGGGAAATGCTACAGTTTTCACATTATTTGTTGAACAACCATTACCAGACATCACAACCATGACCAAAAAGAAGACATGAGGAGCAAGGAGAGGTAAAAGAAAATGTAAAAAAAAACTAAACAGATATCAACTGGAAAAATTAAACCTGTCAGAGTGCTAAGGGTAGCAGGTTTGCGAACACACTTCGTGAAAGCTACATGTCACAAATGGTGGAAGTGCCGACAAGAAATAACAATGTATTGGACCTAGTGATAACTAATAGCACAGAAATGGTATCCAATATTAAGGTAAGAGAACATTTGGGAAACAGTGATAACAACATGGTTACATTCGAGATCAGTCTGGCAAAACAAAACTGTATAGGTTCAACCAAAACTCTTAATTTTAAAAAAGCTAACTTCAAATTGTTAAAGGCTTCAATGCAACACATAGACTGGGATATTTTATATAAAGGCAAAAATACTGAGGAAAAATGGTCAGAATTCAAATTTAGGTTGCTGAAATGTACCCAACATTATATACCAATGAGGAACAAATGCAAAAGAAGTAATTCACAGCCAGTGTGGTAAACTGCACATGTAAAGAAGGAAATGGCAAGGAAAAAAACGCATTCAAATTATTTAAGTATGAAGGAACTGAACAATCTTTCTTAAAATACAGGGAGTGCAACAAAAATTGCAAAAAGGCAATTAGGCTAGCAAAAATAGATAATGAAACTCGAATTGCAAGGGGAAAGTAAGACTAATCCAAAAAAGGTTTTCAAATATATAAATAGCAAAAAACTTAAGAGGGAGTGCATTTGACCATTCAAAAATGAGATGGGTGAGTTGGTTAGTGAGGATAAGGAAAAGGCCGATGTTTTAAACACTTTCTTTGCATCAGTATATACAAGGGAGCAAGGAATGGTAGAAGAGCCTCCTCAAGTAACAAATAAAACAATACAATTAACAGATATTGGGTTAACTCAAGAAAATGTCATGGGTAGACTGAACAAAATTAAGACCGACAAAGCACCGGGTCCTGATGGTATACATCCAAGGGTTCTTCAGGAACTTAGTGCAGTGTTAGCAAAACCCTTATGTTTACTCTCCAAAGATTCTATTACCACAGGCTCAGTGCCACAGGATTGGCGAAGAGCTAACATAGTGCCTCTGTTTAAGAAGGGAACTAAAACAGAACCTGGGAATTATAGACCAGTGAGTTTGACCTCTGTAGTGGGAAAACTGCTAGAAGGGATAATAAGGGACTGTATTCAGAATTACAACACAAAAAATTAAATCATTAGCACAAATCAACATGGTTTTATGAAGAATAGATCATGCCAAACTAATCTTTTCAGCTTCTATGAGGAGGTAAGCAGCAACCTTGACAATGGCAAGGCAGTAGATGTAGTATATCTAGACTTTGCAAAGGCATTTGATACAGTGCCACACAGAACGCTGGTGTATAAAAAAAGGAAATTGGGGCTAAGAGATAACCTTTGCAATTGGATAGAAAACTGATTGAAGGATAGGGAACAGTGTGTGGTTGTAAATGGAAAATTCTCCAATATAGTTAAAGTGGAAAGTGGAGTACCTCAGGGTTCAGTATTAGGTCCACTGCTTTTTAACATGTTTATAAATGACCTGGAAATAGATATAGAAAGCAAAATATCAATATTTGCAGATGATACTAAATTATGCAAGGTCATTAATTCAGAACATGATAATTTTCTCTCTACAGAGGGACTTACATACAATGTCAGATTGGGCAAACATATGGAATATGAAGTTTATTGTGGGGAAGTGTAAAGTCATGCATTTGGGAGGAAACAATTCCAAGGCTACTTATGAACTTAATGGAATCATTTTAGGGGTCTCGTTGCTAGAGAAAGACCTGGTATCATGGTGCCCATGATATTGCTGGCGATATTTTGACAGTGCTACTTCTGATGCCTTTTATTGGTTAATGTGGCTTTGCTCCACCCAGTGCTAGCCCATAAATACTGAGCCCTGTCACTTCTGTGGTGCCCTTTCGTGGTGTTCACGTTGCTAAGCGCTTGTTCCAGTATTCGTGTGATTCCTGTGTATGACCCGGACTGCCTGACTACTCTGCCTGTATATGTTCCTGCTCTGTGTACCGACCCGGCCTGGCTGATGTTCCTGCTCTGTGTACCGACCCGGATTGGCTGATGTTCCTGCTCTGTGTACCGACCCGGCCTGGCTGACATTGCTGTTCTGTGTACGAACCGGTTTTGGCAGAAGTTCCTGCTCTGTGTATCGACCCAGCCCGGCTCACTGCTCCATCCAGTATCTGGTTAAGGGCTGTCCTCCGGTGTCCTCTCTGTCCTCGGATAGATCCTCTGGTTGCCTCATTTGCTGCTCCAAGCAGCCTTGCTACAGCGACCCGGTCACTGAATTGTGCCTTGTGATCCGACACCCCGCTGTTGTAGATCCATCCGGTTGCACCACAGTACGCTTGACCTGTCACTGCTACTAGCTGAGGTTGGCCTGTTCCTGGGCGCCTCAGGCTGTTCTCACCATCAGGCAGTCGACTCCAGGTCTGAGCATTAGTTAACCCCTTGTGGGTTGGTGCCATTGCACATTGGGCCACAGTCATTGCAGTCTCAGTTTGGGGTTACTCTGTACCTACAGTTGCAGTCCTCCATTACTGCTCTGGCAGTCTACCACTTGACCAAAGCCTTCGCTTACTCCCATGGCCTTAGTCACTATTGTGTCTCTCTCTGCGTAGTGAGTGTCCTGTGGGCCTTTGCGCTATTAGGGCCTATATGTCCTCTTGGCCTAATAGCAACCATTTCACCACTGTCTCGTTTGGATTCACAAGAAACTGTACCTGACCTGTGTCAGTATTACATTTGCCTATACATATATGCTGGACCCGTGTGGGTATTGATTACTGTAACCTGACCTGTGTCAGTATTATATTGTCTATATATATACTGGACCCACGAGGATTATTCTATTTCTGTGTTCTTTCAATAAAACTGCATTTTACCTAAACCTTCCGTATCTCAGTGTCTATAAAACCGTGACACATGGGTATCCTTGTCAACTACAGACTTGGAAACAGCGACCAGTGTCAAACAGCAGTAGCAAAGGCAAACAAAATCCTGTCTTGCATAAAAAGAGGTATCGAAGCAAGAGTGAATAACATTTTTTTGCCATTATACAAATCATTGGTAAGACCTCACCTTGAGTATGCAGTGCAATTTTGGACACCGGTTCTGCAAAAGGATATACTAGAACTAGAGAGGGTACAGCGGAGAGCAACAAAATTAATTAAGGGAATGGAGGACTTGGCATATGAGGAACGACTAAACAAACTTGGTTTATTTATTCTAGAGAAAAGAGGACTAAGAAGAGACCTTATCACATTATCACAAGTATATGAGAGGTCAATACAAGGATCTCTGCGGTGAGCTATTTATTCCAAGGCCTGATCAGGTGACCAGGGGACACCCCTTGAGATTAGAGGAAAGGAGGTTTAAACTTCAGCAGAGGAAGGGTTTTTTTATGGTAAGGTCTGTTAGATTGTGGAATTCATTGCCCAGGGAGGTGGTTATGGCAGATACAATGGATACATTTAAGAGAAGATCAGATACATTTCTTTCAAAAGGGAACATACAGCTATAAAATTCTTAGTTACTGTGGTATGAGGAGGAGGTTGAACTTGATGGACTTGTGTCTTTATTCAACCTAATTTACTTTGTTACTATGTTACTATGTAAATAATGGAAATACACTAAATGAAGGAATACTTAATTTGAGTGGTAAATATGTAGATTAAATTACTATTAGTCTTTTACCTAAGTGATTAAAACATGCACCAAGCCAACCATTTAATACATTTCAGTCATTTCTTAGTGTTCAGAAGTTTTTACGTCAACTATGCTTAGAATAAAAAAATTAAAAATCCCATACCGATAGAATCAACAACTCAATATACACATACTCAGCTTAAAAAAAAATATATGTTTTCTCCAATAACAGGAATGAACTATCAAATATTAACTTTTGAGAATTTGCTGGCTAAAGAGGAAAAAACCTCATCAGTGTCAAGGAAAGTAAGTATTATGACTAGGAACGGAAGAAAGTTTTTTCCTCAAAAGTGAAACATGAGAAAAATGGCACTTTACTCCAAATGCCAACTTTTTCTCAAAAGTGCCATTTTTCCCCTTTTCCTGCCTAGCTCATTGCATTGAAATCAATGGGAAGACTGAATTTCTACTGACCACATGTCAAGTTTTTCCTATTTTCTTGCAGGTATACTATAAAAGGGATGTCAAGTTCCTACAGCATGTCATTCTGTGTTTGTGAGAGGAAGGGAGAGTAGCTAAAGACAGGCTAATAAATTGGAGATGAAGCTTAGTTTGGGGAGTCTTTTAGGCAGGGCATTTGTTCTCTATATTAGGGGAGTCTTGGGTACAAGAAGGGAGTAAAATGAGATTGACCTAATTCTGTCTGACAGATTTGATTTGAAAGACACAGTCAGCTGTGGTCCTAGTTCTTTAGTGATCTTGCTGTTAATACCTCTGTGTTGAAGGTGTCTAGGGGGAGTGAGTGAGAAGGGAGCAAAGGAACTTGTGAGGTACAGTTCTAGGGCAACCCAAATGCAACAGAGGTGGAAAAACAATTCCTCAAATTCCCATTGATTAAAAAAAAAGTTATGCTTGGAATGCTAAAGAGGTCTCCAGTGGATTGTGAAGCAATGCTCTGCAAACCTATAGCATTAAAAGGGATTAAAGGTCCCATTTTAAAGCAATAGGGATTTTTATTTTTCCCCTTTGATGCAGATAGTTTATTCCGGAATTGAACATTTTGAATTAATTGTCACTTTGTCACTTAACCAAACTATTAGTTCTTTATGAATAATCAAAGTCCCAGTTGTAATTTCTAAGGTCTGATAGGGGTGAATAATGAGAGTTGTAGGGCTATATAGGTGACCCAACCTTGCTCTGAGAGGGAATATAGTTGAGGTTATTATTACTAGGTTTGCTATTATGCTGTTGCTACACTAACATAATCTTTTTCATGCAGAAACATTTACACAATATATTGATTTATTCATTAAAATATAATCATATCAGAAATAAAAAAAAACAATAATAACATAATTTACTCTCTACATCCATTCTATCAGAAATTAACTTATTTTCTCCCAGAATGATACAAGGCATTAGACAAATAAAAAATAATACACAGAACACAAAGGGGGCACTCACAGTGTAAAACTGAATTGGTCAATAAAAAATGTCACCAAAGACCAGTGTTCTCAAGATAAAAAAGTCCATTAAAAATGGATAGAGGAGATATACTACCTCCACTTAGTCAAACCATCATAGGACTGCTACTCCCCAATGACAAGGGAATCCAGATGAACGCCCTCAATGAAATCAAACAAAAAATTTGAAGATGGGGAGCAGGCAGATATTAAACACCATATATATTATAATAAAATAAATGCTGCCTTACTTGAAGCTGAAAACTGGCTTTTCAAACTCAGCCAGTAATATATTACTTGCAGGAACTATGACCCACCCTGCCCAAGGTGAACGGCTGCCACTCTCATCTGGACTATTCACTGCTCTGCCCAAAAATCTTCTCCCCACTTCCTCCTCACTCTATCAGGCAGAAACTCAATTCCACAACCAAAAAAAGGGGCTTGTCTTTATTTTTTCGTGTAAATTACCATTTTATTGTGCTATATATTGTGTTTAATATCTGCCAGCCCCCATCTGCTTTTTTTGATTTGAAAGAAAAAAAAATGAAATAGAGGAAAATAATGTAACAGTATCTCAACACATGAACATTCAAAACTTTGAAAAATGGGTACAATGAGTTTTACTGGTTATGGTATATTAATAGTGTTGAGCGAGCATGCTCGGCCGATGCTCGGATCGGCTCGAGCATCGCTCTGCTCGGCACATGGCGGTACTCGTACGAGTACCGCCATGTGCTCGCCCGCCATGTTCGGGTGGCAGGGATCTGTGCCGAAGGAGGCACAGATCTTACACAGACGCTCCGCTGGACCACCAGGGACTGGAGGTAGGGCACATGTGGAGATGGAAGGGGGCATTGTGGAGATGAAGGGGGACATTTTGGAGATGAAGGGGGACATTGTGGAAGGGGGGCATTGCGGAGATGAAGGGGGCATTGCGGAGATGAAGGGGGACATTGTGGAAGGGGGGCATTGCGGAAGAGGGGCATTGTGGAGATGAAGGGGGGCATTGACCAGGCACCCTCCCCACATCAGAGCAGGGGGTGCCTGGTGTAATGCTCGTGTCGCCCCATTGAATTCAATGGGGCTCGGGTGCTCGGTCAGCACTATATATTAACTCTCTGATTGCCAGAAGGGGTACGCAACACATTGCTAAAGGATGTACTAAACAAACCCGGGGCTTTCAAAAGATTAATCAAATGCTTGTGTCCTGGTAATTTTTACTTATTCCTCTGGACACTAGAGATGTTTCCATCATACTGCACAAAAATGCATTAAGGAGGTCTCTGGCATTCTAGAGGTTAAGGGCCTACTGCATATTCCAGTAAAAAAGACAGTATGCAGTAAAAACCTAAACATAATCAGTATAGTATAATTGCATAGACAGTCACCAATAAACAAGAATATTATATACCAGTGTAAAAGCACATGTACACGGGCCAAGGTACTGGTGATGTTAACCCTTTGAGTGCCAGAGGGGTATGCAATGTATTGCTTTGCAATGCGTTGCATACCCCACTGGCACTCAAAGTGTTAAGAGGCTGGTCCTGCTCTGTGTCCTGCCGCCGACGCAGTCATGCACTGTAGAGAGTGGCCGAAAGCACAGAATGCTCCCAGCACAGAACTCCCAGCATTCCTACACCTCCCAGCATTCCGTGTTCCCAGCATTCTGTGTGTTCGGGCAGTCTCTACTGTGCATGACAGCTTCTGACAAACATTCTAGCAAATGATTATATAGGATGTAGATTGTTTGTTGTGAAATGATGTTCAGTAGCTCTTAATACGTATGTATTAGATGGATTTTAAATTTATTATGAATTTCAGTTTAATCACGTTCTCATGCTTATATGCCTTGTCCATACAATAATGATGAATTAAAATCAGTTTACATGGACCACTGATGCGAGATGTTTGGAAAGAAAGAGGAAAAATGGAGAGTTAATTATAAAGTGTTTATATTGGCTCTACTGGACAATTTTATAATCATACATTTTGATTTATTCTATGGTATTCAGAACAGAAATTCAAAGTGCTTTGGTTTATGCCAGTCAAGTAGATTATTTAATCACTATTCACTAATGATGTGATAAATTGAAAGCAACCACCATTAGAGATTTACTTCTTGCTTTATATGCTGTCATCTGATTTGTATGCTTCATTCTTTGCCCAAAGCCTGAAGGAACATAAAAATTAGTCTAACCAATCAATCTTATCTCCATCCTGCAGAAAACACTGAATGACATATTTGAACTGTCCAATCTCAATGTTTATGTGCCAATATGTTTTTTATTTGTTCTGCTGTTGTCAGATATCCTTTATTTGACTGGGACCTCCTGAGTCAACCATGGGCTCCTAGAAATGAAGGTAAATGGAAAGTAAATCTTCATGCAAAGCTGTCATTAAAGAAAAATATTTTATTGTATATGCAGCAAAACTATATATTTTTTAAACCCTCTGCTGTAGCAATAAACAATATCATATTTGTTGCTTACTCTTCACCTAGGAAAGAACATGCAGCAAAGATATAAAATAAACACACACACATTACATAATATATATATTATATATATGTGGTCAGATATGCTCATCTCTGTCCTACACAGGGTATAAACGCTAATAATTGTGCATCTCTGGCAATTATTTTATGTATACAATTAACTCTTGGGCATAGACTCTCTATGAGAGACCCCTTACTCACAAGTAACTAGAGAGAGAACAGCTGCACTTCACAGGTGAGGCACAAGAAGGCTGAAATATACTCCTGGGGTTAGCTGCTTTTCTCGTACAGAGTGGAATTGCCTGACACTTTATGACTATCATTTGGGAAGGATCATTATGATATGCTTTAGGATATTTGTTTTCTGTACATGGCACTTTTGAGCTAAAAGAGTTTGCACTCTGAGTAGGACAATGTCCTATAGAGCCTGCAATATAGACTCATTCTAGTTGAGCATCTTGTGTCATTATATATAAATAGATGAACAGCATGTGTGGGGGCTCAGAAAGTCCATATACATTGGTTGGTCATGAAATACAGAATGGTACAATTGTGAGAAAACATAACTTATGGGGTCTTGGAAAGGGAGCTAGTTGAAAAATTCCACATCAACACAGTTGTCTGGTCTTCATGTGTTGGCATTTCTATTTAAAATAATAGATAGATAGATAGATAGATAGATAGATAGATAGATAGATAGATAGATAGATAGCATTTAAGGTAGGACTTCTCTGTCATTTAAGAGGTATCCTTAAACTAATTGTACATTTCTATGGCACCCATGACCCTAGGCATGTCTCCCCTTACATAGAAGTCCTGTTTTATGTGTGTCCACTCCATCTGGGTGGAGAGGAAGTGGATATAACTCCTGGCCTTCCTCTTGAGGGCTGGCAACACATGTGACATTGCCCTTGAACATGCATCCTGGGATATGCCAGATGCGTATCCTTCTGTGGACTGGAAGGATCCACTTTCCATGAAATGTGTGGCTCAAATCAGTTTCTGCAAGACAGATAGGGCATGGCTGGTGCTGTATATGGAGTCGATTTAATCTTTAATCACCTCACATAGGTCAATAATGCTGTCCAACATCAACCTATAGAGGTCTGTCAACTCAGCGTCTGTCATTCTGAATAGCATGACCCTTGTGTGGTATATCCTGGGTCTTGTTGGTCATCTGTCATCCCTGTACTGCTCCACAGCTCCCTGTGGCAGCTGTGAGAGTTGTGGGACATCCTGTTGTGGCAGCTGTGGTGCTGCTGGCTGGTGTTGTCTTCAAGGTGGGAATGGGCTTCTGTGTGGCTCTTCAGCTAGAGCATCATCACTTGCAACAGATGAATGCTGTTCAGCAGATCCTTAGCCCTTGAACACCTTTGTCTTCAATGTCTTCTCAGGAATAGGTATGTAAACATACAGTGAGTGGTCTCACTGTAAACATGCCATGTCTGAGGATGGTGAGATGTTGTCCAGGCACAGCCAGGAGGATAGGGAGTGACCAACGGGAAGGTGCGTGTTTTGTCTGATGAATTGCACTTGCAGTGTACCTTTCAGTTCCATGTGTGATGTTGTCAGGTACACCTTGTTTTTCTATTGGCTGGTGATGTTGCACAGGTGATCTTGGGTTGCTTTGAGATTGACAGGTGTGTGTCTTGTGTTGTGATGTGTTAACCTCTGTTGTTCTGGGGTATGGTGTGACATTGTGTTATATTGTTTTGTGAAGCCCTTGTCCCTGGGGGGCTGATAGGCTTTTGTTGTTTGTCCGGGACTTGTTTGTAGGGCATGGGCATTGGTTATGTGTTTGTTTGGCTGTGCAGAGGTTATTTTTGCCATTGCTGTGCTTCTGCTATGTGCTAGGTGTGTGAGCTATTTCCCTGCTTTGCTTTGTCCGATGATGGGTTTTCTGTCTTTTGTGTGCTGTATGTCCAGTAAAACTGGATCTAGAATTTAATCTGTTAAGTGTATAATTTTATCATCCATTGGCACTACCACACAGAATTGAATGGGTCCTGGGTATAATTGTTCCATTTTTTCAATGGGCAAAATCTGCAGTTCGCTGTTCATAAGATGGCTAATTGTATGTCTTGCCGTGCTTATAAAACTTCCAACAGCTGTTTTTTTGCATCAGAGGTAATAAAATTGAGGCCATAATCTCTACCGAAAAGACAGAAAAGGGAAGAAGGGAGTAGTTTTTTTAAGAAAAATATAACATCAAATCTCTGTTAATACAGAGTACTGAGAAGAAATTAGAAAGTGTATGGGTAACTATTGAAACCAGTGATAAAGTTGTTTGGAGTAATTTATAGACCCTGAGGATAAGCATTACATCAAGCATTGATTGAGTAAACAATATATATAAATTAGATATTATGTGATAATTATGGGAGAATTTAATATGGCAGATTTCATGTGACAGGTCCCTGTTGCTAATAGTAGGGACATTTTGGATTACTTGGTAGTGGCATCATTTATATAGCTGTGAAGAGCATACTTGAAAGTAAACAATTCTACATTTGATATTGGCAAATACTGATATAGTATCCGATGTGTCTGTGGGAGAGAGCCTTGGGACCAATGATCATCATTCAGTGTGGTTTAATATACTGGTAAAGTCAGAGAGGAACCACACTAAAACAAGTCTTATATTTTAGACATGGCAGATTTATCTGTTATGGGTGAACACAGTAAGTAATTCCTTAGCAAAGAGGAGGTTGCTTAATGATCTAAGGGGACAAGGAATACAACTAAAACATTACATTTTATCAAAACTGAATTCTGCATCAGACATAAACAACAAAGAAAAAAAATCCAATGTGGTTTTCTACAGAGGTGATGTTTGTAAGGATAAAAAGGTATATACCGTAAATACAAACAGATTTAGAGAAAGAAAAGTTTTCAAGGTTACATAAAGAGAAGCTATGGACATTATAAGATGTGCTAAATCCCAAGCAGAAGAAGTCTGTAGAAAAAGGTGACAGACTTTCTTTAGGTATATTATTGAACAGAGAACAAGTATAGTAGTAATAATATATTATAGACAAAAAAATAGCTGACTGTCTCTTAATCTTTACAGATCTTGTGGGGAACAAATGCCTAAATAAAAAAGATCTGTTAATGTTAATCCAGTGGTTGTAGCACCTCTAACCATTCACTGTTGATAGGTGTGGTTCTGGGTTACTAGAATATTGCCAGTGTATTGGCACTGTACAAAAATGCCATTACAGACACCAGAATATGACATATAGTTGGAATTGAAAGGAAACACTATTGAAAGGAAAAACAGTTTCCTATTTGAAGTCTAATGACAAGCACATTCTGTGGTAGAAAATAGAAAAAAGGTTCAGTGTCCACAACAATGGGCAGTTGTTGTGTCTAACTCATGGTAAGTGAGATACACAATACAAACCACAAATTCCCACTACAGTAATAAAGGAATAATCCTCCCAAACCACAGAGATGATCAATACAAAAGAAACTAATATCTAAAACATACAAATACTAGTATTTACCAATAGGCAGTTCTCATTACAGTCCAGATCCGTTAGGCCAATGCCCCACGCTCCTCAAGAGCTGGATCTCTAATCTATATTTAGTAAAGACTAAGAAAAAAAGTGGAAAGAGCGGCACAAACAGTCCACTAAGCATCATATTTAGAAAAAGGACAATCCTTCACCAACACCAGATAAAAAAACTATTCACAGTTTCCAAAGGCCACCATTTGCTTCTCAATGTAAAAGCTTGCACTTGTTCTCGAGTTCAGTGTACTTCATAAACCAAAATAAATGTTGCTCATCATCTCTCCAATGGAACACAAGAATTCTTATGTGGGAACAGCCACTCTAACAATGGGTAACAACAAACTTAATGTAATGCTGGCTGAACTTGTATTTTAAAAAAAAGAGTGTATAGAGCTTTCCCAAAGGCCAAAGCTCGTAATTACAGGTAAATAGTACACAATAAAATATTATGCCAGTATACAAAGCTTAAAGGGATAGTAATACCTGAAAATAAGTTTATTTTATATTGTAGCCCTTAAAAAACCATGAAATATGATATAAGTCTTATCTCCCAAACCTTTATGGTTTGGGAGATATTCATATGTAAAATATAGTATAGTTCACTTTTCCTTGCTGTTTCAGCCAAGTCTGCCATCTAGTGGACAGATTTTGAATTCGGTCCACATAGCAACTGGCAGCTCTTTAGCAGTGCCGAGATCACGATCTTTGAAAAGAACTACTTCATTGGAACTGTGTACAAAGTGTGCCTGGTTTGAAAGCACACTTTGTAGACCATACCAATTAAGAAATTCTTTTTAAAGATCATGATCTCAGCACTTCTGGAGAGGCACTGCTGGTCGGGCGACCGGATTCCAAATCTGAAGGGTGGAGCAATGACATCACTCCAGGGGAAACTTTACTTCTGAATACTTATATCATTTTTCATGTTTTTTTAAGGGCTACAATATAAATTAAACTTATTTTCAGGTATTACTATCCCTTTAAAAACAATTATTTAATAATAAAGATCAGACTGATCTGTCTACATATAAAATTGCCTAACACTTTTTGTGACACTATAGTCACTTCTAAAGAGTCTTATATACAATAATATAATGGGGAAATATTCATCTTTATATGCACTTACTTCCTCTATTTTCTATCGGAATCCAGCCATGGCAAAGCAGCTGATAAAACTTACTATAACAAAGGCGCCAAAAGGATCTAATGCAAATATGTTCTGTGTTAGCATGGCGTTATGACTAGGGGTGGGCGAAATGTGTGGAAAATTTCCTGCATGACTTTTCGCGAAAACTTAAAAATTTTTTGCTTTTCCCATGAAAAATTTCGCCTTTCCCCCTATGCAAAAATGTCCACCTTTTCTCCTATTTTAACAAATTTTCCGCCTATTTTAACACATTTTTCGCCTATGTTTCCAGTAGGTACTACATATCCTACTGTAATATTACTTCTTGTGAGGGCTGAAGTTTAGGAATAAGTGGCTGAAAGTGAAAGTTGTGAGTCCTACAGCAAAAAATACCTTGAAAAATGTGTTAGCTTGCAGAATGCATTTGTCCTTTGCCCACAACACTAACTTCCTGCTGTGACACTGGCAAATATTCATGATGTCAAATAAAAAAAATGAAGTACAACCCACAGTTTGTCAGATGTGTATGGTAGTGGTGGTGGTGGGGGACTGGCATGGTGTGATTTGTTTATGTATTTTTACCATTGTCATATGCTATCCTCCTTCTCAGATTATTGACACACATTACTTATCTGTCACAGCAGTGGTCCCAAGTGTGGAAAATGGTGGCAACCCTTCTTCACATCCCTCCTCCACCTCCTCATCCGTGCTGCTGTTAATATATTTGTCCTGGATTTCTCTGTCACATGTGGTTTCTGCTACCTGATACTCAGATGGTATGAGATGTTGGTACATTTTTAAGAATGTTAGTCTCCCAACATTGCTGCTTGATAGCCGTGTCCTGCGGTCATTGAAAATATAACCAGCCACACTGAAAACCCTCTCAGACTCAACGCTTGCTGGAGGACAGCAGAGGGTTTCCATTGTCAATGCTGGCCACACACACACTGCTTTGTTTGCCAGTAATCCATGGGGTCATTGTTTCTGACTAAAACATAGCTATCCTGCAATTATGCACATGCACTGGGACTACTTCTAGGAGCTACACAGTGTTCCTGTGTTTCAATTACCAACCCATACTCAGGGAGCAAGTCCCAAAGAGATGTGCCGCCACCACCACCACCACTACCAATGTTGGGTTTTTGCCGCCCCTGCTGAAACCCATGAATTGCCCTGTGTTCCAAATGGGATATTCTGGTTGATGATGTAGCTGCTTGTGCTGGTTCAAATGCTTTGCTGCCTTCCTTTTCACTATACTGCCTAGATGTTTGTAATGCTCTCACTTTCTCCCTCTCATCCTCCATAATGCAACCCTCCACTCAATCAATAAGTATTTCAAGATATTTCTTGACATAATCCGATTCCTCAGAGAGTTGCTGCTGATCGCTGTTGTGACAAACCGCTGATGGCCCTTTGGCAGAAATTCTGAAATTTTGTGTTTAAAGCGGGGGTCCAGCAAAGTGGAAAGAATGTATTCTTCATTGCTTTTACTGGACATTATGCGAGGATCTTGTTCAAAACACTCTAACACGTCCTTTACCAGCCGGTGCATGTCTGTGTTGTCATTCTGGTAGGAATCCTTAGCCATCGCCCCAATGCGACTCACCAGCATGGTTGCCTCCTCAAAGGGTTTCAGCAGAGGCTCCCTCCAAAGCCTTCCAGTTTTGCATGGTGTACTCGCTAATGGCCTTGTACAAATGCTCTAGCATGTACATGGTGGAATTCCACCTGGTAGGGACCTCCATTTTCAGCTGGTGATGGGGCAGGTTGTTACGCTCTTGTATGAAATATAGAGAGTTGTGTGCACTGTAGGAGCGACTAAAATGGGCAGAGATTTTGTGGGCAATAGTAAGCATCTCTTTGAGGGTTTTGAGATCTGCCAGGAATCTGGTCACAACTAAATTTAGCACATGGGCAAAGCAGGGCACATGCACCATACCACCAATTCTCAAAGCAGCAATTATATTGGAGTCATTATCAGCAGACACAAAACCAGCTTTAAAGGAGCTGGGTAAAAGCCATTCCTCTATCACCTGCTCTAGCTTACTCAAAACATCTACAGCTTAGTGGGATTGTCTCTCAAAACTCTACACGCACAAGGTGGAGTGATGATGGTATGGGCTATCCTGCTGCTGCTGCCACCTTTTAATTACAGTGTCACAACCAGTAGCACGATTACTGGCTTTCACCTGATGCTCTATGCTAGTGTTGTTCACTGTTGGTGCTGGGTGGGAAACCCAGTGAGCAGTCACAGTCATATAGTTGTGCTCTGCTCTGCTCACTTGTCCACATATCTGTTGTCAGGAGAATTTTCTTGCCATACTCACTTTTAAGTCCTTTGCCCACCACACTAACCACCTGCTTGTACAATTCAGGCACAGAAAAAATAACTGCGGCTTGGGATACTCCAGTGTGGAGCTACACATGACATCAGTTCTCTGAAACCTCGGTTTTCTACAAAAGAATAAGGCAGCATGTCCATTGCCAAAATCTTAACAACCTTGCCATTCCAAAGGCGTACTTTGGGATTGTTTTTCTTAAGTTTTTAACTCCTTCCCAGGAACTCAGTCAGTGTGGGTTGGCAGGACATGGCAGAAGAACCCTGAAACTTTATTGCTTTAACATTACTAGAGGAGGTGGTGGTGGTAGACGCAGCATGTGTGGGCAGTCTATGACTCTTGCCATCTCCTACAGCAAAGCCAGAGTCATCATACTCCTCTGCAGCAGGAGCCATAGGTGTTATTTGGACTGAACTAACTGTTGGCACTGACAGTAGCACATTCTCTGACACATAAATAACTTCATTACTTCTTTTTCTACCCTAGAGCCCTGGGAACTTTTTAAAGTGTTTCTGCTGCTGCTAGTTGTGGCACCTGTGGCCTGCTGATAGTGTGCCTCCCAGTCAGACCTGTGGTTGTGCTTCAGGTGGGATCTCATAGAGGAGGTGCCTAGGTGTGACCTTGCTTTCTCCCTGCTCATAGGCTTTTTGCATAGACAACAGATAGCAACATGCGTAGCTTGAGGATCCTGAGTGAAGTATCTCCGTACTGTAGACTTCATGAAATGAGGGGTTCTTGAGGTGGTGCTGCTGCTGCTACTACTACTACTTAGGCTAGATGTTGATGCAATTCTACTGCCACTACTACTAGGTGTCAAAGGTGCAGCACTTACAGTAGCAGCAGCAGAGGCACTCATCATATCTAACATTTTGGATGTTAACCTGTGGTGTTTTTGTTGGGCACTCAAAACAGGTGTGTGTGGCTGAGTGGGCCTTCGACTTTGAAGAGGAGATGATGCTAATGATGACTGATAGAGTGACTGTGTGCTTTTTGACGTCTGTGCTTGTCCAGGGTCAGACTTTGCAATGGCTTTCTTAAACAGTTTATAGACAGGCACAGTGCTCCTTAAAAGTGGTGGAAGATTCAGACTTTCTGCTAACCTTATAGCCCTGTCATCATCCTCACTCTCAACTTCATCTGTATCTGAACAAGACAAGGATGCTGGAGGGATATATTCTAGATCTGCATCATCATCAGTCATCATTAGGTCATCCTCAGCAGCATCAGCATCACCTGCCACTTCTTGCCCACTACTTCCCTTATAGTCCTCTAAGCTTTTAGAGGTCTCAACCAATTTCTTTTTACTTTTACTGTAACAAAGTTCCCTGCTACTTTGAGGATGGGTGTTTTGGGTGATTGTTTGTCTCACTATCTGATGCAGCAGGCGCTTCAGCTGCTACACCTTCCTCAGTTATGCTATTGCCAGCATCATCAGCACTTGAATGTGACTTGTTGTCATCTTCAGTGTTCTTCTTATATGCTTTTTTATTTCTACTGGCACTGGTGCTGGAACTAGTTTTGCTGGGACCTTGACAAACTGCATCCTCCCTTGGAGTAGAGTGATCATCATCACTGATTGCACACGCTTCTGCACCCATTACTGCAGTCAGTTTTGAACTACTACTTTATTCTCACGTCCCTGCACTGCTCCACTCCTCCCTCTCCCCCTTCCCCTTGTGCGTTTGCTGGACATTACGTGTTTTTTACTATACGGTACGCAACACAACACAACTGATGGAGCTGTATGAAGCCCAGTCAGATGTCTGTCACTGTCACCTAATATATTTAGGGCTTTTTTATTTTTTTTTTCATTTTTAATTTTTTTATTTATTTTTTTTATTTTTTAAGTTGTCCACCCTGTTGTCTTATCACAGTGTATCCAAAAAAAAGTCTAACTGAAAAACAAAATCAACAACATCTTTCCTCAGACCTCCCCATCCAGCACAAAGGCAATAACAGCAAGATCAGCAAGCAAATAGATCCCTAGCTGCCTGTGTTTTGCCAGTCAGTCACATGGAATTTTGGAGTATTTGGGGTCAACCTCCTTCCTCCCTTCTTCTCCCCAGAGTGCCCCACTGACTCTCCTAACAGAACAAATGTCCTACCTAAAAGATTCCCTAAACTTAACTTCAATTCCCCTCTCTGTCTCCTCTTACTCAAAAAACATACTACTCTCTCCTCTCACAAACACAAAATGGCAAGCTGTGAGAACCTGACAGCCTTTTATATGGCTGTAGAAAACTTTTCTTCCCATTGATTTCAATGGGCGGAAAAGGTGGAAAAAAGTGGAAAAATGGCACTTTTCGCAGGAAATTATTCGCCAAGCAGAAAGTGCCATTATTCGCTGATTTCAGTTTGAGGCGAAATTTTCAGCCATCCCTAGTTATGACAGGAAGATCTTGATGTACAAATCTGGTTGAAAATTTTTGATTATATTACCCAAGTGATAGACAAGGATGAAGCAGCAGATGGAGCATATATGGATTTTAGTAAACTTTTGAAACGGATTCATAAAATGCACAGTTTGGGATTGGACTCAAAGGTAGTTGATAAGATAAATAATTGTCTGAAGGGCAATCCATTCTGTTTATTTGGAGGCAGTATGGGCTTTTGAAGGGATGGGGAAAAGTCACGTTTTCTTCCCATGAAAATTATCAAGGAAAATGCATTTTCTGTTTTTTCTGGGGAAATCCCCATAAATTTTCCACCATTTTGCTAACACCACACCCCCTCTATTTTATAAAAACCCTGAACTTCAAGCCATGCAACATATTGTATAGTAGGAGAGAATGAGAGAGAAAGCAGAGAAAGAGAGTCAAACAATAAAGTTGTTTAAATTTGTTTTGGAATGCACAATTTGAACAGCAAGAGAAGCCCTCCAGCTTCTCCTGATGCTAACTAAGTGAGCCCCACCTGCCCTAGTAGTGTCGGGCAGTATAATAAAAAGGAGTTACTGGATAGTAGTGTCAGCAGAACACAGGTCAGCTGCCTGGGCCTGCTGCTGTCAGTGTGAGACGATGATAAGTGTGAGAGCAGGGGATCCTTTGTCTCATTTGTCATCATCAATTAGTCCTAGAAAGCAGCAAGAGACTGGTGGTGGTTGTAATGAAAGGAAGGGTGGTAGAGCAGCTGGTGCCAACTAGATCATGACAGCTTTATTGGAGGAAAGTCACATGGAATGAAAAAGAGATGCATTTTGGAATGGACTGTGTCCGCCACCACCATCAGTGACATTATGACATTTGTTACTATTGGTGGGCGAAAGGTCACGTTGTGTCATCCACTTTTTCTCGTGAAAATCCACCTTAAACAAACACCTTTAAATGTTTGCCTTTTTTGTCTACTGCCAAAATGTTTTCACTATTTTTTTCAATGGCTAAAAAGTTCCCGCAAGAAATTTTGTGAAAACCATGTTGTTATCCATTTTTTGGCGCAAAAATCCACTTTAAAACTAGCGCTTAAAATTTTCACATCTTTCGGCCATTGGCCAAAATCTTTCACCATTTTTTCAATGGTTAGAAAGTTTCCAGCTATTGATTTTTGTTGTTTTCACATTTCCGCTATAAAAACGTGACATATTTGTGGAAGGCAGACACAATAGAAACAGCTACAGAGAGGATAGATGTGCTGTGATGTTTTATCAAAATTGAGGCAGGACAGGCTGATAGTAACTGCTATCACTATGAGAAGCAAAAGGAGGAACTGGAAGGACCCTTATTTTGTGTCCAATGAGTCTGAGAAGGAGGAGGATGAGGAAGTGACTAGCAGTACTCAACCAATGCTGTCCAGTCCCCCTAAATCACCCCAAGGGATCTTGGGGAATTTAAATGAAGGGAGGGAGAAAAGGGAGTGGGAAGGGGGGAAGAAAAGGGTAGCACTAGTGGGAGAAGGACAGGTCAGCTGCCTGTGCCTGCTGCAAGACATGCTGCCCCTGCTGCCAGTGCCACCATTGCTGTTCCTGCAGCCACTTGTGTTGTACCTGCTAATAGACATGCTGCCCTTGCTGCCAGTGCCCCCATTGCTGTACCTGCATCCACTAGTGTTGTACTTGCTGCTAGATGTGCTGCCCCTGCTGCCAGTGCCACCATGGCTGTACCTGCAGCCACTAGTGTTGTACCTGCTACTAGACGTGCTCCAAGCAGCAACATATAGGGACTAGTGGGGGTGGTGATGATGATGCTGGAGAAGCCTGGGTGGAAGATACATTGATGGCCTCTTTAGCAGAAACTGAGAAGGAATGGGAGACAGGAATGAGGATGGGCATTACCACCACCACTAGCAGTGAGATTTTGGAATTAGAAGAATTTGCAACTGCTCTAATTCCTTCTGATGCTGAGTTGCAAGGGCAGCAGGATGCTGATGAGCAAGCTAGTGTACCACAGACCACCATGGACACAGTGGGAATGGGGTCAACAAGTGATGAGGGACTAGGACAGGTTCCACTTGCCAGTGACAGCAATACTCCTGGTCCTAGTTGCAGTGCTGAATCTGAGGCAGTAGCAGCAACATTATCCACTGCCACAGACAATGAAGGGGAATGTGGAGGAGAAGAAGAAAGAGGCCATTCTTCTCCATCTGTTCCCTTTCCCCTGAAGTCATCATGAGTGTGGGACTATTTTTCTCTTGGGGCAGGCACAGTGCAGTCATCAGCAACTGCACTGTGCACAATTTGTGATAAGTCAGCGAGAAGAGGAAAGGAAGGAACACACCTTGGCACAAGTGCCCTGATATCACACATGAAACACAGACACCATGACATTTACTCCAAACATGTTAAAGACAAACACCCACCACAGAAATCAAGCACCGCTTTTGCTGTCCCTGACTCTCCAGAAAGGCAACAAAAGGCAAGGCAGAGATCAAAGATGAGGAAGAATAGAACAACCCAGGCAGAGACTGGAAGTTCCATAACGAGTGAAACAACTAGCTCGCCATCACCTTCTAGGGTAACTACATCTTCTGCCATTCCACCTCGTTCATCGTTACCTCCCCACAAAATGATACCCACTCTGTTGATGTTAGGATGTGACAGTTCGTCTCTACCCATTGCACACTGTGTGCTGCACTGACCACACATGCCAGTGTGGTGGAGGAGAATCGTAAGCAGAGCATCAAGCGGCATCTGAGGAGAATCCATCCCGCAGAATATGCTAAGATGCTGGCAGGGAGGGTTCATCATTACTATTAAACTGTCAGCAAGTTGTCATGTGTCCTTAGTGGGGTCTGGACAAGGGGTATAGTGACAGCAGCAGTACTTGGTTTCAGGTGTCATAGTGTTTGGATACAGTTGTTGGAAGCCACAGTCCCTGTTCTCAAGGGAAAAATGTATATTCTAATAACAACACACCTACGATTTTGGAGGAGGGGCAGATGGAGAAGAATTATTGGCCAACTTCTTCTTTACTCCACATAAACTGGTGGCTACTTATTGTGCTGATACTGCCTCAGGCACATCACTGGAGCCCGTCATGGCAATTGGAACCGTCATCATCCATCTTCCATGTTACTGCTATTGTTGATTCCATTCCCTTTCAGCTGCCTAATCATCCTGCTGCTGAAACAACTCAGCAGCAGCAGTACAAACAGCAGTTGCAACTCAGGAAGACATTTGACAGTGGCCAATAAGGCATTTTTATTTCTTTCTCAGGGATACAAAAATATAAACAATTTGGGGGGGGGTTGTTTCTAACTTGCCTAAGTCCTACAAATCAATGTTTCCTTAGGGATTGTACCAAACAAGTTTAAGTCCTACAAATAATTGTTTCTTCAGGGCTTGGGCCTCTATTACGTCTAAGTCCTACAAAAGCCTCTAACAACAAATCAAACAAATCATCCTCTACAAAATACTCTATCAAGTATCAGTCCACCCCAGTGGCAGCTTATGTCAGGGGGTTCCTGTCTGTATCACTTTACATACAAATGTCTTATTTTGTTGTATTGATTTTTTTATTAACTGTCCCCCCAGTAGCACTCAAGAAACTCCCCCCAAAACAAAGTCTCTGTTCAAATGATTCATTCATTCACCAAGACAGGCACCCTCCTCAGATCCCTTTTATACCATGTCTTATGGTTTTTATTTTATTTTATTTAGGATTTATTTTTTATTAACTGCCCCCCAATCCCAGTAAACAACCCCCCCAAAAAATCATCCCCTGTTCAACTGATTATTTCCCCACACCCCACCAACACAGACACTCTTATGCCCCTTTTATACTCTGCCTTTGGGAAATAAAATAATATTTGTTATGTGTTGTATGTAACTTCTATGTTCCCATTGGTTGGTGTGTGGAGAAAGAATCAGTTGAACAGGGAATGTTTTTGGGGAGGTTTGTTTACTGGGATTGCGGTGCAGTTAAAAAAAATAAATCCAAATACAATTTTAAAAAAATCATAAGACATGGTATAAAAGGGGTCTGAGGAGGGTGCCTGTGTTAGTGGGTGGAGTCTGGGGAATGAATCAGTTGAACAGGGAATTTGTTTTGGGGAGGTTCTTCAATGGCATTGAGGGGACAGTTAATAAAAAAAGAAATCAATAAAATAAAATAAGAAATTTGTATGTAAAGTGATAGAGACAGGAACCTCAGATTTGTTGTTAGAAGCCCAAGCCCCAAGGAAATATTGATTTGTAGGACTTAGACTTGTTAGAAACAAACCCCCCCAAATTTTTTTTTTGTAGGACTATGTTTTGTTTTGTTTTTTCTTTAAAGCACAAGCCCCGAGGAAAAAAAACGCTCTACTGACCTATTTCCATTAGGTCATGTTGGCCAGTGGCCATTGGCCATTGTCAGATGTCTTCTTCCTGAGTCTGAGTCCATAACTGCGGAATTTGCAACTGCTGTTCTTGCTGCTGCTGCTGAGTTGTGTAAGCAGCAGGATGAATAGACAGCTGAAAGGGAATGGGATCAACAATAACAGTAATACGGGTGATGGATGATGAAGGTTCCACTTGCCATGATTAGCTCCAGTGATGTGCCTGAGGCAGTAGAGGACAATAAGTATCCCCAGTATATGTGGAGAAAAGTTGGCCAATAATTCTTCTCCACCTGCCTTTCCTCCAAAATCATGGGTGTGTTGTTACAAGAATAGAAATGTTTCCCTTTAGAGCAGGAACTGTGCCTCTCATCAGCAACTACAATGTGCACAGTGCGTGTGGTAAATAACATCTGGGGGCACAACTGTATCCAAACACATAACACCAGAACCAAAATTCTGCCACTGTTACTATACCCCTTGTCCAGTACCCACTAAGGACACATGACAATTTGCTGAACCCTCCCCTCTCCTCAGATGTCGCTTGATGTTCTAGTTGTGATTCTCCTCCACCGCACTGCCATGTGCAACACACAATGTGTGGACACGAACTGCCACACCCTAACATCAACAGAGTGGCTATCATTTGGAGGGGGAAGTAACGATAAATAAGATAGATTGGGAGACAATGTAGTTACCCTACAGGAAGAAGGTGATGGCAAGCTAGTTTTTTCACTTGTCATGGAACTTCCAGTCTCTATCTGGGTTTCTCTATTCTTCCTCCTCTTTCATCTCTGCCTCTCCTCTTGTTGCCTTTCTGGAGAGTCAGGGGGTGCAGCAACATTGGTGCTTGATTTCTGTGCTGGGTGTATGGCTTTAACATGTTTGACAAAAATATAATGGTGTCTATGTTCCATGTGTTATATCAGGGTGCTTATGCCAAGGTGTGTTCCCTCCTTTCCTCTTCTCACTGACTTGTCACAAATTGTGCACAGTGCCTTTGGTGATGACTGCACTGTGCTGACCCCAAGAGATAAATAGTCCCACACCCTGTGAGACAAGCAAATAATTGAAGTCTGGTGTGGTGGGAGTGACTAATTGCTGTTTTTGTAATTGGTGGATTCCTGGATTAAATAGCAGATACATAGTGAATACTTGAACGTGTGAATCTTGCATCAGTGTGTAAGCGCAGAAGAGTGGTAAATGTGGGAATTTAAAACAGGGGGAATTCAAATACAGGGGACTGCTATTACAAGTGACTGGTTCCAAGTGAAGAGTTAGAAGGAATCTGGTTAAGTGCATAAGAGTGTGTTTGGTGTTTTATTGGTATTTTATTAAGGTAAAAAAAAAAAAAAAAAAAATTGTGTGGGTATTGCAAGAGTTAAAAAAACTGTTTACTGGGTTTTTTTCTGGCCTGTGTGATTAGGGCTGATTGCTAAGGGATTTCACCTGGCTGTTAGTTACTATAAATACAGTCCATTAGCTCTGTGGAGCTGGCTCTGTGAGACTGCTATTGCAAGTGACTGGTTCCAGGTGAAGAGTTAGAAGGAATCTGGTGACTATCATTTCAAAGGATTTATTGCATTCACATTTAAGGTTGGTTACTTACCATATAGTGAGCATTAGAGGATAATATAAAGCTATTTGAATTGTAAAACCAAGCATGAGTGATAGCAGGTTAGCCAATCTCACGCAGTGCACATCTTGTCATATGTTTGAGCACTTGGAGCAATCGTTCCAGGGGTCATACCGCTGTGCCAAGTGTGAGCATATTTTCTCTTTAGAGTCTAAGATATTGGTTTTGGAGAGAAATATTGCAACATTGCGAGGCATTGGAAACCTGGAGTTTAGAACTCACAGAGCAGGTAGTATGTGGGGTTAGTGGTGAAGAGGGTGGAGTTGTAGATGAGGAGCGACAGGAAGGCAGCTGGATAACAGTAAGGAGGGGAGGTAGTGGGCAGAGGAAGAGGAAGGCCAGTTCTGAGTTGACTCAGTCCAACAGATTTGCAAGATTGTGTGAAGATGTTGATGAGAATTGCTCAGAATTGGCAACACTGGAGAGGGCTGATTCCTCTAGCAGCCAGGGGAACAGTCCTCCTTCCAGGCTAGATAGGATGCAGAGCAGGCAGAAACCAAGGCAGGTGGTGGTAATAGGGGACTCTATTATTAGGAGGGTAGATAGGGTAATCTACCGCCAGGAACGTGAATGCCAAACAGTATGCTGTCTCCCGGGTGCTTGGGTTCGGCATGTTGCGGACAGGGCTAACAGATTATTGGGAGGGGCTGGAAGTGATCCAGCTGTCTTGGTACATATTGGAACCAAAGACAAAATAGGAGGAATATGGAGGTCCCTAAAGAATGATTTCAGGGATTTAGGGTGTAAGCTCAAGGCAAGGACCTCTAAGGTAGTATTTTCTGAAATACTACCTGTGCCATGCGCCAGTGCAGGTAGGCAGAGGGAGCTCAGGGAGCTTAATGCATGGCTCAAGCAATGGTGTAGGAAGGAGGTTTTTGGGTTTTTAGAACACTGGGCAGACTTTGCTCTTGGGTACAATCTATATGGAAGAGATGGATTGCACCTAAATGGTAGAGGAGTCTCTGTGTTAGGGGAGAGAATGCTAGGAAGCTTGGATGAGCTTTTAAACTAGGAAAGGGGGGGTGGGTATAGATAGCAAAAATGGGGTAGATAGAGCAGATAGGAACTGGGTCCAAGTAAATGACCAGGGGGTGGAGAAAGGGTGGGGAAAAATTTAGTCAGTAGGGAGGAACTCCAAGTAAATGAAGGTGAAGAAAAAAGGCATGTAGGGATTAATATATGTAAAGACTTCAAAATTAATTGTATGCTAGCAAATGCAAGAAGTATGGTAGATAAAATAGGAGAACTAGAATTGCTGGCGGTTAATGAGCAATGGGACATAATTGGAATAACAGAAACATGGTTGAACAATGTAAATATAGAGGGTTATTCCCTGTTTAGAAGAGACAGAATTAATAGAAAAGGTGGAGGTGTATGCTTATATTTGAAAACAGAGCTGAATCCAGTTTTACAAGGTGATGTTAGTGAGGAAACTGGCCAAATTGTGGAGTCCATGTGGGTAGAAATCAAGACTAAATGTGGTGTGAAAGGTAAAAAAAAGTTGTTGGTGGGCATATGCTACAAACCACCAAATATCGATGACAATGATGAGGCCCAACTGCTATTGCAGATGAGGAAAGCTGCCCAGTTTGGGCATACTATAATTATGGGAGATTTTAATTATCCAGATATCAACTGGAAAAATGAGACCTGTCAGAGTGCTAAGGGTAGCAGGTTTTTGAACACACTTCGTGAAAGCTACATGTCACAAATGGTGGAAGCGCCAACAAGAAATAACAATGTATTGGACCTAGTGATCACTAATAACACAGAAATGGTATCCAATATTAAGGTAAGAGAACATTTGGGAAACAGTGATCACAACATGGTTACATTTGAGATCAGTCTGGCAAAGCAAAAATGTATAGGTTCAACAAAAACTCTTAATTTTAAAAAAAGCGAACTTCAAATTGTTAAGGGCCTCAATGCAACACATAGACTGGGATATTTTATTTAAAGGTAAAAATACTGAGGAAAAATGGTCAGAATTCAAATTTAGGTTGCAGAAATGTACCCAACATTATATACCAATGGGGAACAAATGCAAAAGAAGTAAGTCACAGCCAATGTGGTTAACTGCACATGTAAAGAAGGAAATGGCAAGGAAAAAAAACGCATTCAAATTATTTAAGTCTGAAGGAACTGAACAATCTTTCTTAAAATACAGGGAGTGCAACAAAAATTGCAAAAAGGCAATTAGGGTAGCAAAAATAGATAATGAAACTCGAATTGCAAGGGAAAGCAAGACTAATCCAAAAAAGTTTTTCAAATATATAAATAGTAAAAAACTTAAGAGGGAGTGCATTGGACCATTCAAAAATGAGATTGGTGAGTTGGTTAGTGAGGATAAGGAAAAGGCCGATGTTTTAAACACTTTCTTTGCATCAGTATATACAAGGGAGCAAGGAATGATAGAAGAGCCTCCGCAAGTAACAAATAAAACAATACAATTAATAGATATTGGGTTAACTCAAGGAGATGTCATGGGAAGACTGAACAAAATTAAGACCGACAAAGCACCGGGTCCTGATGGTATACATCACAGGGTTCTTCAGGAACTTAGTGCAGTGTTAGCAAAACCCCTATATTTACTCTTTAAATATTCTATTACCACAGGCTCAGTGCCACAGGATTGGCGAAGAGCTAACATAGTGCCTCTATTTAAGAAGGGAACTAAAACAGAACCTGGGAATTGTAGACCAGTGAGTTTGACCTCTGTAGTGGGAAAACTGTTAGAAGGGATAATAAGGGACTATATTCAGGATTACAACACAAAAAATAAAATCATTAGCACGAATCAACATGGTTTTATGAAGAATAGATCATGCCAAACTAATCTTTTCAGCTTCTATGAGGAGGTAAGCAGCAACCTAGACAACGGCAAGGCAGTAGATGTAGTATATCTAGACTTTGCAAAGGCATTTGATGCAGTGCCACACAGAAGGCTGGTGTATAAAATAAGGAAATTGGGGCTAGGAGATAACCTTTGCAATTGGATACAAAACTGGCTGAAGGATAGGGAACAGTGTGTGGTTGTAAATGGAAAATTCTCCAGTACAGTTAAAGTGGAGAGTGGAGTACCTCAGGGTTCAGTATTGGGTCCGCTGATTTTTAACATGTTTATAAATGATCTGGAAATAGATATAGAAAGCAAAATATCAATATTTGCAGATGATACTAAATTATGCAAAGTAATTCATTCAGAACAGGATATTTTCTCTCTACAGGGGGACTTGCATACAATGTCAGATTGGGCAAACATGTGGAATATGAAGTTTAATGTGGGGAAGTGTAAAGTCATGCAATTGGGAGGAAACAATCCCAAGGCTACTTATAAACTTAATGGAATAATTTTAGGTGACTCATTGCTAGAAAAAGACCTGGGTATCCTTGTCATCTGCAAACTTGGAAACAGTGACCAGTGTCAAACAGCAGTAGCAAAGGCAAACAAAGTCCTGTCTTGCATAAAAAGAGGTATCGAAGCAAGAGTGGATAACATTATTTTGTCATTATACAAATCATTGGTAAGACCTCACCTTGAGTATGCAATGCAATTTTGGGCACCGGTTCTGAAAAAGGATATACTACAACTAGAGAGGGTACAGCAGAGAGCAACAAAATTAATTAAGGGAATGGAGGACTTGACATATGAGGAACGACTAAACAAACTTGGTTTATTTACTCTAGAGAAGAGACGACTAAAAGGAGACCTTATCACATTGTACAACTATATGAGAGGTCAATACAAGGATCTCTGCGGTGAGCTATTTATTCCAAGGCCTGATCAGGTGATCAGGGGACACCCCTTGAGATTAGAGGAAAGGAGGTTTAAACTTCAGCAGAGGAAAAGTTTTTTTACGGTAAGGTCTGTCAAATTGTGGAATTCATTGCCCAGGGAGGTAGTGATGGCAGATACAATGGATACATTTAAGAGAAGATTAGATACATTTCTTTCAAAAGGGAACATACAGAGTTATACTGTTTATCAGTAGGCTGATCAGGAAGGTCTGATAAAGACTAATTTAATTGGTAGCAGGAAAGCTATAAAATTCTCAGTTACTGAGGTATGAGGCGAAGGTTGAACTTGATGGACTTGTGTCTTTTTTCAACCTAATTTACTATGTTAGTATGTTACCCATGACCTCAGGAGGAAGGGAAAAGCTGGAACAGGTGGAGAAGAATTGCTTCTTTCTTCTTGTCCTCCACATTCCCCTTCACTGTCTTTGGCAGCGGATAATGTTGCTGCTGTTGCTGCTACTGATTCAGAATCATCAATGCAACTAGTAGTATCGCTGCCGCTGGCAAGTGGCACCTGTCCTAGTCCCGCATCACTTGTTGACCCCATTCCCACCCTGTCCACGGTGGTCTGTGGCACATTGGCTTGCTTCTCAGCATCCTACCGCCCTTGCATCTCAGCAGCAGCAGGAATTAAAGCAGTTTCAAATTCTGCAAATTCCAAAAGCTCACTGCTCGTGGTGGTTGTGGTGGTGATGCTCATCCTCATATCTCTCTACCATTCCTTCTCAGTTTCTGCTAAAAAGGCCATCAATGTCTCTTCCACCCCAGCTTCTCCACCATCATCATCGCCACCACCACTAATCCCACTCCCTACGTGTTGCTGCTGCTCTATTACAGACATCTCACTGCTGCTTGGAGGAGGTAACGAGCAATATGACAGAGGGTCTCCTAATGTCACATTTGGCATTTCTTGGTGAAGTGAAGAAAGCAGACTGGAAGCAGTAGCAGCAGGCACAAGAAGCTGATCTGTGCTCCTGCTGCTGGTGGTAGTGGTAGTGGCACTTGCTCTCCTCCAACAGTTTTGGCCTCTCCAGGATCTTGTTCCACTTGGACACTCTAGTAAAGGGAAAGGGATACTCAGGGCCAGAGGAATGGTGTGGACTCCCTTGACCGCTAGTCTGGATGCTCACAAATGCTTCCCCTACCACTCCCCTAACACTAGTCCCACTGGCTGCTTCACCATTACTGCTACTACTACTACTAACCAACCACATCAAGTTCAGCTTCAGAGTCTTCCTCCACACAGTCACTAGTAATATGAGGACATTGATTACCCCCTCCTTAACACCTAACACTAAAAAACTGCTGGACCTTCTTAGTAGTACTAGCACTGGCGGGACTGCTTGGGGATTGCAAGTGTTACTTAGGGTCCTCTGCAGTCATACTTTGTATCATCTTCTCCTTCCCCCCTCCTGAGCATTACAAGACACACTAGCAGCAGGTTCAGCACTGGTGACAGCAGGTTCAGCACTGACAGCAGGCACAGCACTGGTGGCAGCAAGGGAAACACATCTGGCAGCAGACACAGTATTGGTGGCATCAGGGGAAGCATGTCTGGCAGGAGGCACAATACTGGTGGCAGCAGTTTCAGCACTGGCAGAAGGCATAACACTGGTGGCAACAGGGGCAGCACTGGCAGCAGACACAGCACTGGTGGTAGCAGGGGCAGCTTGTCTGACAGCAGGCACAGCACTAGTGGCAGCAGGGGCAGCACATCTGAAAGCAGGCCCAGCAATGGTGGTAGCAGTAGCATGGGCAGCACATCTGACAGCAGGCACAGCACTAGTGGCAACAGGGGCAGCACATCTGGCAGCAGGTACAGCAATGGTAGCAGCAGGGGCAGCACATCTTGCAGCAGGCACAGGAAGCTGACCTGTCCTGCTCTCACTAGTACTACCCTTCTCTTCCTCCCTTCCCATTAAATTCCCCAAGATCCCTAGGGGTGATTTAGGGGGACTGAACAGCATTGGTTCAGTAGTGCTCACGTCCTCCTCCTCCTCCTCAGACTCAGAAGACACATAAGGGTCCTTCCAGTTCCTCCTTTTACTATTTTTAAACATTCTCATAGTGATAGCAGTTACTATTAACCTCAATTTTCCAAACAAATAACAGCAGAACAGCACATCTCTCCCACTCTGTAGCTGCTTCTATTGTGTTTTACTTCTGCAAATAAGTGACGTTTTTATAGCGAAAAGGAGAAAACTAAGTAAATCAATGGGCGGAAACTTTCTAGCCATTGCAAAATTGGTGAAGAATTTTGGCCAATGGGTGAAAAAATGCAAACATTTTATTTGCTGGTTTAAAAGCGGATTTTCCCACAAAAAAGTGGACAATAACATGATTTTCATGGGATTTCTCGCGGGAACACAGTGATAACTTTTGCTCACCCTTACTTGGGATCTGGGGAAAATTTATGAGCAAACCAGCATAAGCACATGACAAAGTTGGTAGCAGTGTGAGCCGGACAGGTTATCTACCTGTACCTGATGCTACTTTCGCCAGTGTGCCTTCTTGTCACAGCTTACCTTAGTTTCAGCGGCCGTTCATGCTGCACAGATGACGCAAGAAGATGGCAGCAGCTGGACGCATCAGAGCAAGATGCGTCATCTGCAGGCGCGAGGCTTCAGAGTGTAGCAGGCCTCTGTTTTATGCCATACTTCCTGTAGTCTCCTCCTTCCTCTGAGCCTGCTCCTCCTACCTACTTCCTGAGGAGGAATTTAAAGGGCAGTTTGAGTCGTGACTCAGTTGCCCTTGCAGTGTTGTACAAAGCAGTTCTGTGTCCTTGGGCTCTGTGCATGACCTGGCTTGTGTGACCATACAATCTGGTGCAGACCTGTGGCTCTGGCTGACTACCTGAACTGTGTATGACCTGGCTTGTCTGACTATTCTTTTGTTATTCTCCTGTAGCTTGCAGACACCCAATTAGGTGAGGACCTGGGGCTTTAGTAGACTAGCTATTTACTGACTGCAGGAGTGGGTCAAGCCTCCGCTATCTCCACACTGACTGCAGGCGAGAGTGAGGTATCCTCTGCTACATTGATGACTGCAGGCGTGAGTCAGGTAGCTCCTCACTAAGTCGGATCAAGATCCTGTGTTCCAGTTCCTGCTCCTGGTTCCAGCAGAGACTACCAGTGGCTGAGGCCTAGTCTCCAGCAGTGTGGCCAATCTGGGCAGCCTATTATTTCTGATAGCAGTGCTTGCTGGCTTAGGACCCTCTGCTTGTTTTTGTTATATTGCTGTTGTCTACTACCTTAGTTATAGTTTAATAAATTGCATTTTACTATACCATCCTGACTCCTGAATATCTCTGGGGAACCTTGACACTTGTGATACTCAGAAGAAGGAGGAGATAATGTGATAGCAGGGTAACCTAAGTCACACGTGCCATCCCCAACCAGTCCCACTACTACTATTACTACTACTAACATGCAGCAGCTACTAGAAAGTGTTGGGTGAGGTAAGGGATGATGATGGTGATGACAGTGAAGTATCTGCTGGTGGGACTAGCTTGACAGCTTAGATTCTCTTGCTGAGGTGGAAGGGGAAGTGATGCCAGCAGCCAGACTAGCATGCAACGGAGACCACAACATCCCCCTGACCCTGTGATTCTCGTTCCCCAGGCATTGTGCTTCTGGGACCTGATGCTGAGGAAGGCAGAACTGGCTACCAGCAGTATTTGAATCAGCACATATCAGCTGCCTGTGAGTGTTACTAGTGCTGCCAGCCTGCATTCTTCACATCAAGATGGCAAGTGTGACAGTAGGGGACCCTCTGTCACATTTGTCATCATCAACCAGGAAGGAGGGACTGGTGGTGGTGGTGATGAGAGTGATGATGGAGCAGCTGGGTGGAAGAGACATTCATTTCCTTTTTAGCAGACAGCTAGGAGGAATGGGAGACAGATATGCAAATGGAGATGGAATCACCCCCACTACCAGCTGTGAGATTTCAGAGTTTTCTGCTGCTGTAATTCCTGCTGCTTCTGAGCTGCAAGGGCAGCAGGCTGACGAGGAGCAAGCTAGTGTTCCACAGACCACTGTGGTCTCTGCGGGAATAGGGTCCAGCAGTAGTTGTAATGCAGGACTATGACAAGTTCCACTTGCCAGCAATACTCCTGATCCTAGGTGTAGTGCTGATTCTGAGGCAGCAGCAGCATCATCCTCTGCCCCAGCCAGTGAAGGGGATTGTGGAGAAAAAGAAAGTTGCTATTCTTCTCCTCCTTTGCCCTCCCCCTGAGGTCCTGGGTGTGGAACTATTTTTCTCTTGGAGCAGGCACAGTGCAGTCATCAGCAACGCCATTGTGCACAATCTGTGATAAATCAGTGAAAAGGGGAAAGGACGGAACATTCCTTGTTCACAACCGCCCTGATAACACACCTGAAATACAGGAACCATGACATTTATATGAAGCATGTTAAAAACAACCCCCTACAAAGGAAATCAGGAGCCACTGCTGCTGTACCCAAGAGCACCAAGAGTTAAGGCAGAATCTGAAGAGGCGGAATCATAGAGAAACCCAGCCAGAGCCTGAAAGTTTGAAGGTGAGAGAAAGACTTGGTTCACCATCACCTTCTTGTGCAAGGGGGTCCAGGCATGGGAAAACATAGCAATATCTTCTGGGGATCCACCTTTGTCATTGCTGCCTCCCCCAACAGCTGATAGGGATTCTGTAGATGAGTGGAATGGTAGTTCATGTCCAGCCATTGCACATTTGGTGGCACACTGACCACAAGTGGCAACTTGGTAGAGTATAGTCACAGTTTTGGAATCATGCAGCATCTGAGGAGATCCCATCCCCCAGAATATGCTAAGCTTGTGGCAGGGAGGATTCATCATTATTATTAAGATTGTAGTTGTCATGTGTCCATAGAGGAGCGGACAAGAGGCATAGTGACAGCAGAAGTACTTGGTGTCTGGGGGTATAACTGATTCGGTATTGCAGACCTAAGTATCAAGGTGTTTACCTTCAAGTGTACCAGTTGTTTGAGTGAGTGCTAATTTGGTCATTGTTGTTAGTCATTCCCCTATTTACCACACATACTGTGCACATTGCAGCTACTGCTGTCAAGGGGAAAAATTAGTATTCCAACACACCCATGATTTTGGAGGAATTACAGGAGGAGAAGCATTATTGGCCAGCTATTTTCTCCACATTTGCCTGAAGTGGTGAGGCTAGTTGTGGTGCTGCTACTGCCTCAGGCTCATCACTGTAGCTAATGGCAAGTGGAACCATGATCATCCTCACCCATATCACTGAAGTTGTTGATCCCATTACCTTGGATATGCCTGATCATCCTGCTGCTTACACAACCCAGCAGCAGCATTTGCCAGTGGCCACTATAACATGACCTGCTGACACTAGGCCAGTCATGTATATTTGGGGGGCTTGTTTCTAACAAGCCTAAGTCCTACAAATCACTGATTCCTCAGGGCTTGTGCCTCTAACAAACCTGAGTCCAAAAAATCACTGATTCCTCAGGGCTTGTGCCTCCAGCAAACCTGAGTCCAACAATCATAACTGATAACCAGGGTTTTGGCTTGTAACAAGTCTAAGTCCTACAAATAAAAGTTTCTTGAGTGCTTGTGCCATACAAGTATAGGTTCTTCAAATAAGTGTTTCCTCAGGGCTTGTGCCAAACAAATGTAAGTACTACAAATCAATGTTTCCTCAGGACTTGCACCTCTAACAACGTCTAAATCCTATAATTCATCCTCTACAAAATACTCTATTCCATCAAGTATCAGTCTGCCCCAGTCACAGTTTACATAAGGAGGGTCCCTGTTTCTAGGTGGAAAGAGAGGAAATATGGCACTTTTTGCGGGAAAAGTCCCACTAGGAGGGAAATGCCATTTTTCACCTATTTTGGTTTGAGGCAAGCATTTTCACCCATCCCTATTTGTTACTACTGTGATTCATTCTGCTGAGTCATCAGAGATAGACAATCATCACAGCATCAGACTGATGAGCAAGCTAGTGTGTCACACACCCCATGACCACCATGGGATCAGGTTCAACTAACAGTGAAATGGCACTAGGATACATAGATATGGTTCCACTTGCCAGTATTCCCTGCCTTAGCACTAATGCTGATATACTGTGGCAGCATCAGCTACAGAATCTTCCACAGCCATTGCAGGTATGCCTGGAGGAGAAGAATACCATTCTACTTCACCTCCTCCTACTAAAACCACCAGTGTGGGACTATTTTCCTTTGGGGCAAGCACAGTGCATTCATCAACTGCACTATGTACAATGTGTTATAAAGTAGTAAAAAGGGGAAGGAGGAGATACATATTGGCACATCTGCCCTCATTATGCACATGCAACATAAATACCCTGATGTTTATGTTATGCATATAAAACCATCACCCCAAAAAAGAAATTGAGCTCTACTGTCCCTGTTTCCTTTGTTTTCCCCCCTAAGCACACAAAGAAAGAGGGAGAAGATCCCAAAGAAATACATACAAAAACCTGCATCAGCGTTGACTTCTTCTCCTAGGGTCTAGGAGGGTTAAAATATCCCCATTTTCCCCACAGCACCTTCAGTGTCCTCTTTCTTCTTGGCAGTGCTACCATTGAATTCATTAGCAGCACCAACAACTGATAGCAAGTCTGTAGATGTGAGAATTTGGCAGTTTGTCTCCATCCATTGTACCTTGTGTACTGCACTGACCACACATGGCAATGTGGTGGAAAGCAATGAAATGCAGGGAATCAGGGGAGACATTGCATCCCACTGAATATGCAAAGGTGGTGTCAGGGAGGATTCAGTATTTTATTAAGCCTTGCCAACAAAACCACCCAGTCACTTGTCCTTAGCAGAGCAAAAAACACATAAGTGATAAACAGCAGCACTTTATTTCTTGGTGGATGGTTTAACAATGCCAACATAAACACAAGCTGGTTATATTTGAGAGCAGATATGTAAAATGTGATTCTTCCACATCCTCCCTCTCTTACATAATGTTTCCACACACGCTGCGCATTGCAGTTGCGGATGTTAACTACCCATTTCCTTCCAGCTCTCAAGGAAAATAATAATATTTAAATTCACCCATGATTATAGAGGGTTGTGCAGGAAGAGAGGCATAATTTGATAACTTCTTCTAACCACATGAAGTAGTGGGGGCTTGTTGTGGTACTGCTGCTGTCTCAGCATTAGCAGCACTGGAGCTAGAGGCAAGTGGAACCATCATCATCTCACTGCCTCTCTAATGTTTAGTCTGATGCTCCCAGTCCCATTAGAAACCTATTTTTCCTGATGCTTTGAAAATTCAGCAGAAGGGGTGTGTCCTGACTGGCAATGGAGCTAGTCACATGAATCTGGAGCTCCTGCTTAACTGAGCTATTTTAAATGATTTGGGCATATTATTCTGAACCCTAACATATCAAACACATTGGTGTTTTCATAAATGAAAAATAAGAGTAAAAAGCTGTCAACTACATCTGAACAAGAACGGATCACTACTTACCTGATGAGACAACCTGCCATTTTATCCACCTCAGACTCCATCTCTACTAATTGCGCTGCAAAACAGGAGGACCAAACATCTTTCTCTTCTTCACCTGGAGTCCACTGTGAAATATCCAAAACTTTCTCGGTGTTATCGGATACTCAGACCTCAAGTATGTCGGTTACAATATCAAAAGACGACCTAGAGAGATTACTAGCAGGTCTACCTACAAAAGAGGATTTGAAGAACATTATCGATAACATGGAATCCTCCTTAACGGAAAAGATCACAAAAATTAATTCTAATATACATCAACTTACACAAAGAATCGTCTCCTTAGAAGATGAAAGACAAACCACAGCTGAATATACAAACTCCATGGAACAAGCACTAATTGAACAACGTGAAACTATCTCAAATCTAACCATGAGAATTGATGATTTAGACAATAGAAGCAGACAGAATAATTTGCGCATAAGAAATCTTTCTGAAAGTATTCTCCCACAACATCTTAGGGACACTTTAACTAAATATCTCAAAGTTTTACTTGGAGATTCTGCCCCTTCCGCTATCATTTTTGATCGCATACATCGGGCTCTCAGAGCCAGGGAAGATGGTTCCCCTCGTGATGTGATAATTAATTCCAGGACTACCTGATTAAGGAAAGGATAATGAAGATTGGCAAGGAAAGTCAATTGGACAAATGTGAGGGATCTTCTATTCAATTATTCCAGGATCTTTTACCTCAAACCGTTGACAGATCACCTAAGAAATCTAAATATCAAATATAAATGGGGTTTCCCCTTTCATCTCTCCGCAATACACAATGGAAAGTCTGCCCTTCTTCGCAACCCGGAGGGAGCTTTTGTATTTTGTACTAATCTGGGGATTCCTTTACCACCACAACCAATGGAAACTACTAATCAACAATCACACAAACCTCAAAGAAGATTGGAAAGATCTCCAGGATCTCCAACAAACGAGAAGAAAATGAGACGACAAAATGTGGAAGCTCCCCCATCTACATCTACAACTTCAGAATGGTCCTGAACTTTCATTTGAACTTTCTCTCTGTCTTGCTTTAAATTTGACGTTCTCATGTCGGAAGAGATTTCCTTTAGTACCAACATTATATTGTTCACCGTAATGGAGTAATTGAGTGTTCAAGGTGATTCTACTTTTCTTTTAGGTTCATTTTCACGGTTGGTATTGTTTTATACTATTACTTAAAGCTTTCAAGCTAATTTCACATTTTCTGTTCTTATGCTATATGTTCTAGGAATATACAGATGCATACGTACACTGAGGGGTTAATATGTCTGTTGTAATATTTCACCTCCTTTGCTTCATCTCCTTTGTAATTTGTTAACGGGCTAAAACATACTATTCAATTTAATTCATATCATCCTTTTTCCGCACATTAAAATGGTGCTGGCTACTGTGTCATTCACTGAATCTAAATTTCAACATCAATGGAAATGAACATATCTCTTTTCGTGATTTGACAAGAAAGGGAAGAGGGAGAATGGAGAAGGAGATGAGGGAAGGGAGGAGGGAATAGAAGGGGAAAAGAAAACACAAGAATTGAGAAAAATAGGAAAAGAGAGGGTAAAGAAAAAGAGAGAGAGGAGGGGTGGGAGGAATAAAAAAGGAAGAAAAGATGGAGAAAATAGAGGAAGGAAAAAGGGAAAAGATGAGTTGGGGTCTCTCGACACTTACGTACACTTTTTATTAGAAGGATCACTGGATTTTTTCTTTAGGAAATTACTATAATAACGTATCTTCACATAGGATGTTTCCTACGATATAACTTGGGTTATTTTCAAAAGGGTTTTATATGATAAGAGGAGGTGTGTCCTTATATTTGAAAACAGAGCTAAATCCAGTTTTACAAGGTGATATTAGTGAGGAAACTGGCCAAATTGTGGAGTCCATGTGGGTAGAAATCGAGATTAAATGTGGTGTGAAAGGTAAAAAAAAGTTGTTGGTGGGCATATGCTACAAACTACCAAATATTGATGACAATGATGAGGCCCAACTGCTATTGCAAATGAAGAAAACTACCCAGTTTGGGCATACTATAATTATGGGAGATTTTAATTATCCAGATATCAACTGGAAAAATGAGACCTGTCAGAGTGCTAAGGGTAGCAGGTTTTTGAACACACTTCGTGAAAGCTACATGTCACAAATGGTGGAAGCACCGACAAGAAATAACAATGTATTGGACCTAGTGATCACTAATAACACAGAAATGGTATCCAATATTAAGGTAAGAGAACATTTGGGAAACAGTGATCACAACATGGTTACATTTGAGATCAGTCTGGCAAAGCAAAAATGTATAGGTTCAAAAAAAACTGTTAATTTTAAAAAAGCTAACTTCAAATTGTTAAGGGCTTCAATGCAACACATAGAATGGGATTTTTTATTTAAAGGCAAAAATACTGAGGAAAAATGGTCAGAATTCAAATTTAGGTTGCAGAAATGTACCCAACAGTATATACCAATGGGGAACAAATGCAAAGGAAGTAAGTCACAGCCAATGTGGTTAACTGCACATGTAAAGAAGGAAATGGCAAGGAAAAAAACGGATTCAAATTATTTAAGTCTGAAGGAACTGAACAATCTTTCTTAAAATACAGGGAGTGCAACAAAGATTGCAAAAAGGCAATTAGGGTAGCAAAAATAGATAATGAAACTCGAATTGCAAGGGAAAGCAAGACTAATCCAAAAAAGTTTTTCAAATATATAAATAGCAAAAAACTTAAGAGGGAGTGCATTGGACCATTCAAAAATGAGATGGGTGAGTTGGTTAGTGAGGATAAGGAAAAGGACAATGTTTTAAACACTTTCTTTGCATCAGTATATACAAGGGAGCAAGGAATGATAGAAGAGCCTCCGCAAGTAACAAATAAAACAATACAATTAATAGATATTGGGTTAACTCAAGGATATGTCATGGGAAGACTGAACAAAATTAAGACCGACAAAGCACCGGGTCCTGATGGTATACATCACAGGGTTCTTCAGGAACTTAGTGCAGTGTTAGCAAAACCCCTATATTTACTCTTTAAATATTCTATTACCACAGGCTCAGTGCCACAGGATTGGCGAAGAGCTAACATAGTGCCTCTATTTAAGAAGGGAACTAAAACAGAACCTGGGAATTGTAGACCAGTGAGTTTGACCTCTGTAGTGGGAAAACTGTTAGAAGGGATAATAAGGGACTATATTCAGGATTACAACACAAAAAATAAAATCATTAGCACGAATCAACATGGTTTTATGAAGAATAGATCATGCCAAACTAATCTTTTCAGCTTCTATGAGGAGGTAAGCAGCAACCTAGACAACGGCAAGGCAGTAGATGTAGTATATCTAGACTTTGCAAAGGCATTTGATGCAGTGCCACACAGAAGGCTGGTGTATAAAATAAGGAAATTGGGGCTAGGAGATAACCTTTGCAATTGGATACAAAACTGGCTGAAGGATAGGGAACAGTGTGTGGTTGTAAATGGAAAATTCTCCAGTACAGTTAAAGTGGAGAGTGGAGTACCTCAGGGTTCAGTATTGGGTCCGCTGATTTTTAACATGTTTATAAATGATCTGGAAATAGATATAGAAAACAAAATATCAATATTTGCAGATGATACTAAATTATGCAAAGTAATTCATTCAGAACAGGATATTTTCTCTCTACAGGGGGACTTGCATACAATGTCAGATTGGGCAAACATGTGGAATATGAAGTTTAATGTGGGGAAGTGTAAAGTCATGCAATTGGGAGGAAACAATCCCAAGGCTACTTATAAACTTAATGGAATAATTTTAGGTGATTCATTGCTAGAAAAAGACCTGGGTATCCTTGTCAGCTGCAAACTTGGAAACAGTGACCAGTGTCAAACAGCAGTAGCAAAGGCAAACAAAGTCCTGTCTTGCATAAAAAGAGGTATCGAAGCAAGAGTGGATAACATTATTTTGTCATTATACAAATCATTGGTAAGACCTCACCTTGAGTATGCAGTGCAATTTTGGGCACCGGTTCTGAAAAAGGATATACTAGAACTAGAGAGGGTACAGCAGAGAGCAACAAAATTAATTAAGGAAATGGAGGACTTGACATATGAGGAACGACTAAACAAACTTGATTTATTTACTCTAGAGAAAAGACGATTAAGAGGAGACCTTATCACATTGTACAAGTATATGAGAGGTCAATACAAGGATCTCTGCGGTGAGCTAATTATTCCAAGGCCTGATCAGGTGACCAGGGGACACCCCTTGAGATTAGAGGAAAGGAGGTTTAAACTTCAGCAGAGGAAGGGTTTTTTTACGGTAAGGTCTGTCAAATTGTGGAATTCATTGCCCAGGGAGGTAGTTACGGCAGATACAATGGATACATTTAAGAGAAGATTAGATACATTTCTTTCAAAAGGGAACATACAGAGTTATACTGTTTATCAGTAGGCTGATCAGGAAGGTCTGATAAAGACTAATTTAATTGGTATCAGGAAAGCTATAAAATTCTCAGTTACTGAGGTATGTGGCGAAGGTTGAACTTGATGGACTTGTGTCTTTTTTCAACCTAATTTACTATGTTACGTCTTTTTGTTACGAGTTGATTATTAATGTTGTTGGAATTACATAAAATGGAGATTAGTATCATACACAAGATGGCGCTTTTAATGCTGTTCCACAGATATAGGATTATCTGTCTTGAGTCGTTATATTATCTAAACATAATAGTTCCCTTTTAGCAGTTTTTCCCGCCTTTGCTGTTCCCCTGGAAACTGTATTCCTTGAGATGTATTGTGAATGACATCCTAGTAACATTGATTGCCTGTGGTCAGGGGCTGATTTCTAATTATATATAACTATATTGGGCTATCATTTCGAATTGCATTTGGATACAATTCAGAAACAAGATCCAATCACTCCAAAATTTTCCCTCATTTTTGTCAGACGCTAAATTATACTACAAAGATATTAACTGATTGATTCTCTGATGGTGGTGTTTCGTCTTTTCGGGTGGCGGGGGAGATCGGAGTTCATTGAATAGTTATGTGTTCCTCTCTCGTCGGGCGCCCGGGGAGACAGGACTTCTAAATAGATAATTTAATAGAAGATATTCCTTTTGAGTAGCGGCTCACTTCGCTAGGTTCTCAGACAAAAAGCTGTAACAAGCTACTCCATCTATCTTTATGTCATGTTGGATATATATGAGATTAGACATTTGGATGACGCGGAACAATGGATATATGGTAATGTTTCTCATTGTATTGCAAATAATCCCTTGAGTTATATGATCACCTTCTTTGAGATCCACACCCCAATATACAGTTTATTAGAAATATACTTTGATTGCTTATGATTTAGAGGGAGTTAAAACATGGTTAGATATTTCACAGAAGGTGCACTTTTCAGGTACATTTGAGCTGTTGAATAAGGGGAGGAAGGGAGGAGAGAGAGGAGAGAAGAGAAAAGGGGAGGGAAGAGAAGAGAGAGAAGAGAAAACATCTAATAGGGAAACTGACTCACGAGACTACCATATTCCGACACACTAGAAACTGTGACATATATGTGTAGGTTTATATGTATGTGTTTATATACAGGTATTTATATATGTAGGTGTATTTTTTTTCTCTTCCTCTTAAAATAGTAAATTATTCCATAGAGATCAAGGTTTCTACACTCTCACAGGTAGCATATATACGCTAATTAGTTCACTAAGAACACTCCATAAATAGTTACATACCAGAACTAAACATATGTACTTATCAACTAGCAATTGGCACTTGCCCTAGAGTAACACTTAGGCTCAGTAGCAGACTCTAATTACCACCCCCCTAAATATTATGGGATTGTTTGGCCACCCCTGCAGGCCAGTTGGCACTTGCCGCAAGGCTTTTATCATATTGTCATTAATCTACTATCGTATTATTCTACAAGACGATTCAACCACAGGTTTAATATCAAACTGCTTTAAACAACATGCATGTGGTTCAAATGCTCCTTTCTCCACTGTCACCCATTTAAACTCTCAATCTGTTTCTCTCACCTATAACACTTTCCCTCCCATCCACATCCTTATTGTTGTCTTGCCTCGTTGTCCCGGGAAGCTCTCACTCATTACACACCAATATGCCAACACTTAAAATAACTTCCCACAACGCCAGAGGACTTAATTCACCAGGTAAACGTTCCATGGCTCTAACTACACTTAATAGATTACATTATGATATTGTACTTATCCAAGAAACTCATTTAAAATTATCAGCTTCACCTAAATTTTCTAACAAAATTTATCCTACTTCTTACTTTGCATCTTCCCCAGGAAAAAAAGAGGAGTGGCTATTCTTATACGAGCATCCTTGCCTTGGAAATTGACATCCATTATTTCTGATCCTGATGGAAGATTTCTTCTCACGGATATTTTATTTAATAAGCCATACACAATTTTAAATATATATTGCCCTAATTCTAAACAAATTTCATTTCTACTGAATTTACTTTCAAACTGGATGAATAGTTTCGTAATAATATGATAGTTGGTGGCAATTTGAATATGGTAATGGATCCTCAGATAGATACCTCTTCCCACAAATCACATCTTAAATATTCTCATCTTAAATAGATTAAATCTAAAATTTCTCAACTCTCCCTTATTGAGGCTTGGAGGATACTTCATCCTACTGACAAAGACTACACCTTTTTCTCCTCTCCACATTCATCTTATAGTAGGATTGATTACATCTTCTTATCTCAGAATCTCATTCATCATCTTGAATCTTCCAATATTGATCCTATCTCTTGGACTGATCACGCATCAGTCACAGTTACCTTAAAGTTCCCTAAAATTCCTGATTCACATAGGTCTTGGCGACTTAACGATAATTTGCTTCATGATCCTGAGACACTTTCTAAGTTTACGCAACACCTTTAAGAATATTTCCTTTTAAATTCTTCTTGTGGTGCCCAGGAGCCAGTAGTATGGGAAGCTCATAAATCTGTAATAAGAGGATTATTCATAAAAGAAGGAGCTATCAAGAAAAGAGAAAAATGGAAAAAAAATAGATGAACTATCCGATCAGATTTGTTTATTTGACTCTGCCCATAAGAAAAGTCTTTCTTCGGAAGATCTCCAGAAGCTCACAGCGATTAAACATGAGCTCAATTCTTTATTGAACCAAAATATAGTGCATTCACATATGTGGTTAAAGTATCATTGTTATATAGCGGATAATAAATGTGGCAAATCTTTAGCCAGATTGATAAATAGAAAACGAAGATCACTCACCATTACACAAATTCGCTCACCCTCTGGTGTCATTCGGCGTACATTTCCTCAAATAGCTGAGACATTCAAAGAGTATTACTCTTCTTTGTATAACTTAAATTCTTCTACTGATATTCCCTCTATTTATATAAAACAGAAATTAAGTTCTTTTCTCTTGAAAGCCAAATTACCTACACTTACTGAAATAGAAGCAGCTTCTCTTGGATGCCCTATATCGGACGGAGAGATTTCAGAAGTCAACTCCATGGCTTTGGGAAAAAGTCCAGGACCAGATGGTCTACCCTTAATATATTATAGGAAATTTCAAGATACCTTGATGCCTTTTATGTTGTTGGCTTTCAACTCAGCCCTTACAGGGAAAAAATGTCCGCATCAGTCCCTGAACGCTCACATAGTAGTTATTCCTAAGGCAGATAAGGATCCCGAGTTGTGTTCCAATTATCGCCAATTATCTCACTATTAAATATTGATATTAAGATTTTTGCCAAAATACTAGCTAATCGAATTAAAAGATTCTTACCTAAACTTCTACACCCGGATCAATGTGGTTTTGTGCCAGGTAGGGAGGCTAGATATAATACTTCAACTGCAATCTCTTTGATAAATATAGCTCTTTCTAAAGCTATTCCATCTATATTCTTATCTACAGATATGTAAAAAGCTTTTGATAGGGTCAATTGGAATTATATGAAGGAAATTCTGATAAATATTGGTTTAGGTCCAAACATGCTTTCAGGTATATTTAGCCTCTATTCCAATCCCACGGCCACAGTCATTGTTAATGGCACTCTATCACATCCGTTTAAAATTACTAATGGTACCAGACAAGGATATCCCTTATTTATTATCTTCGCCCTGACATTTTGACCTTTATTAAGTATAATACGCAATACCCCAGAAATTCAGGGATTTAGTATAGGCAGGGAATCCTTTAAGGTGGCTGTGTTTGCTGATGACGTTTTGTACTTTATTACCAAACCTGAAATCTCTCTACCTTCTTTAATATCAGTATTGAATGAATATTGCTTACTATCTCAAGCCCAAGTAAACTTCTGCAAATCTGAAATACTGAACATATCTCTTTCTAACACTAGATCTTCCATACTCAGTTCCAAATATAATTTCAAATGGGCTTCTGACAAAATCAAATATTTAGGTGTACTACTTATGCCTGATGTGAATGAATTAGCTGAAATTAACTTTAACCCTCTGCTTTCTACCATAAAAAGTTACCTCGCTTCTTGGAATACGCTTTACATATCTTGGGTGGGTAGAATTAACATTATCAAAATGAAGAAAATTCCCCAAATTATATTTCTGTTTAACGGACTGCCTATTCCCATCCCTTCCCAAATAATTTGTTCGTTGCAAACCATGATTTCCTCCTTTATATGGAAGGATAAAACTCATCGTATAAGACATTCAATACTTGCTTCCAATGTTGACGAAGATGGACTTGGTTTACCAGATGTGGAACGATATTATTTGGCTTTAACTAAACTTCTTGACTTTTCTTCAGAGGCGAGTTGTAGGTGGCCAATTACTACCAAGGAAATATTGGAAGGTCTAGACCCGATTCAGATATGTTTGAATTTGACAACAAACCAAAAAATCTCCTCTTGTTACAAAGAACACCCAATTCTTCAACTTATTTTCTCACAATGGTTGACATTAAACAAATCCCATTTGATAGCGCCATATCCTTCACCTTTAATCTCAATTTGCGGTAATCCAGATTTTCCAGCAGGTTGTCATCAACCGTTTTTTTCCTCACTTAAATCTGCACGTATAGATTCTATTGGTTCTTTAAATAACTCTATAGGAGTGGTATCTTTGGAATACATTAACTCTTGTTTGAAAGATGTTAGTTTACCCTGGTGGGCCTATTTACAAATAAGACATTGGATCCATTCTATCACAGATTTGAACTTGATGAGGAATCTCACTCCATTCAAAAACCTCTTGATTAAAAAACCAATAACTCTAAAACCCCTCTCATTTTGTTATAAACTTCTATCCAAGTCTAATACAGATACTAAACATTATTTTCTTAGGATATGGGAAAAAGAATTGGGGGTAGTATTAAAGGGAGATGTGTGGTTCAAAATAATACATAAAATGTTTAAATCAGCTAGAGACTGTAAAACGAAGGAGATGAACTATAAATTAGTTACAAGATGGTACATGACCCCTCAACGATTAGCCTCCTTCTCAAAAGATAGCACTAATAAATGTTGGAGATGTAGTCAGGAAATTGGTTCGATGTTTCACATTTGGTGGTCATGCCCTTTAATTACATCATATTGGTCTCAGATTATTAGTTATATAAATAGCTCCTTCCACATTGATATTAGCTTAGATCCTTTACTTTGTCTTTTTTTCTATTCTCTCCAACCGAAACAAAAAAATTTTAAAGATTCCCAGAAAATTACATTTCATCTACTCAATTCAGCTAAATCCCTAATCCCTTTACTTTGGGGTCAAAATAGTTCACCTTCTCTGGAGCTTTGGCACACATCTGTATCCTCCTTCCTGACCATGGAAGAAAGCCATGCCAAAGCAACTAATACATTAGATGATTTTCAGAGGTTATGGAAGTCTTGGTTGGATCTTTACCCCATTAAGAGATAATACACATTTTGAAACCTTGACAATGGCGTTGAAATCAAATTACCTTGTTACTTTCAACTTTTCAAACTTAGAGTCTAGAGAGTAGACCGGGTTAATGGGTCAGGACAAAACTCCTCCTTTTACCTTTTCCGTCCTTCCCCATCTTTCCCCCTCTCCTTCCCTCCATCCCATTCCCCCCCTTTTTCACTTTTCCTCATCTTTTTTTTTTATACTCCTATTGTTTAAGATATTATATGTATATATATATATCTATATATATATATAATATTATAATTAATCGTCAAATGCATACTATATATAGGTATAGTAGATGACAAACAAAATTTCAAAGCTATTACTATATTTCAGTACTATGTTATTTTTATAACACTGTAAAAAATGTATTACAGATGTTTGTAAATTCTTCATTTTAACCTTCAATAAATAAATATTAATTAAAAAAAAAATCAGCAGAAGGACTTACATCAGTATCAAGAACCAGAATGATATCAGTGGGTGCCACTGGGTGGCATATTACTGATGCATACATTTGTTTTCAGGGCTTATTTTTGAAAGCCTGAAACCTGAAAACAAACTTATTTCAGGCTTTGTTTCTAAAGCCTGCAAAATAATTCTGCTTGCCTTGTTGTAAGCCTACAATCAAGTTTTTTAAGGCTGACCTTGCTGTAATATCTTGAAGGTTTGACTTTCAGAAAGCCAGCAAAAATGTATTTTGAAGTTCTTTCTGTAAGCCTGTTGCTATTCTAACCATTAACTTCAAAGAGATAAAAAAGTTTATACTTAATGTTTCAGATGTGTATGGTGATGATATGTTTAATTAATATAGCATGATGAAGATGATGATGATGAGGAAGGAATGCCTGACAAATTATTTGCATTATCATGTTTGAATCCAAAATAACTATACATTATTAAAACATTTAACAGAAACTTTAAAGAAAGTATTTTACCAGAAAGGATACAATGAGATACAATGAGATTGTGCCTCATTTTGAAATATGTCTTGGGTACTCATTTTATATACCTCAGAATGATGAAAGGCAGAGCTGACCTTGTGGAAACTAGAACAGATTCAACATCTGGTACATTAAGCAACTAATCTATCTCATCAGCATTATTGTCAAACATTAACCACACTATGTCTGCAACTCACTGTCTTCACTGTTATACTCTCCTCAGCTTCCCAACTTCCTTTTAGATTAATTTTCATTGGTAAGTCTACCCCCCAAAACTTATAAAATCTTTCAATCTCTTTCAGCAATTGTTACATAAAATCATTCATACCTATTCCTAGGCTTAATCTCTAGTGAAGAGATATACTAAGGTGTGCTGAAAATAATTTACTGAAGGATTTCTTCTGCCTATAAAACAGATTTTGTAATGAAATCTCTGGATGATTAAGCAGTCATCTGAGAAGGATGAACTTATTTCCTCTCTGGTTTTACTCTTCATTAAATAAATATTTGGATTTTCTAGACAATTATCAAAAAGTGTCTCTAAAAGTGATGCAAGCATCACTACTTAGATGGGCAGAACTGACAAGTCTCTCTATATGCAATTTAAAAGAACTTTGGAAAGAATCACGTGTGTCAGTAAAGTAGCTTGTCATTAATTTAAACCCCAAATATTCCAATGCTCAAAGCCAAATTCTTTATTAATATGAAGTGATAATAACTTTGATGTGTGCTTGTTTTTATTCACTATTTAGATGCATTGAATAACTGAATCTATATTAACCATAGTTGGCCTAACAGCATTATTATGTGTTTTTTTATTCTTAAAAGTGGCATCTTAATAAAAAAATCATCAGACTGGTTTGTTACTTTGATATTTTCTTTTTCTTTTGAATTATGATTATTGTGAAATCTCTGTCTGTATTTTCTGATTAATTTAAATTCTTACATCATAGGGGCTGATAGATCAACCTTCAGGAAAATAGTTTAATTAATTTTCCTAATTTTAAGTTGTATTTGTTTATCACCTAAATACAGAATTATTATTATTATTGCTAAAGACACATGCACTTGTTTTGTTGACGCAGTGTAATACACACATACACACATACTGTATGTAACATATGTTTTTGCACCTTTTTTAAGTTGATTGGTTCAGAAAATCACATTATGAAATCATGTTGTATAGTTTCCAACTTTTTAGCTCTCAGAAGACTCCATAACCAAATCAAGCACACTCAATCAAGAAGTGAACTGATATTCTGTCATTATTCATTGCTCATCCTCACAGCTTGTTTTCAATAAGTTTCATGAAGTATACTGGACAAATAATCTGATCTCACAGCACAGGTCATTTGAGGCGCATGTTATCACAATTCACTCATTTTCCTGTGTTCCTCTCATTCTGAATGGAGCAAAAAATGTACAATAATGCATGTTATGCTTGTAGATGGCAGACATAATTTTACAGTTTGACAAATTAATTGTATATTTCCCAATATATCCCAAATGTTCTCAAGTCATGTGCAGTCCAATCTTTTAGATAAGTTTGTTGCAAGTTAAAATATTTCGTAAATGTATTCTTTATACATTTCTTTTGAGCTTTTTTGCATAAACCAATTAAGTTCCTATCATTAATCATGGAGATAAACAACTGTGAAATTAGACTAAAGTGACTCAGATCTGATGAAATCAGAAACAATCAATTTAATACAGGAAGCAAATAAGTAAAAGTTTTCTCTTTTACTTTGAGATTGATTAAATATTTTATAGAAACAAGTTTCCGTGACAGGCTATTTAAAACAATCTTTTTTTCTTGCCTGCTAAGTAGGACTTATTATTTAAATGTGTCACAGTTGTACAATGAACCTACACATCAACATGTTCATAGTAAGAGAAAGGAGAGATAATGCAGCTCAAAATCACTGTAGATACTACATCTAATAACTGTTAAGGATGGTTCTTTGGTAAAATAATCAAACCTGAGTATATGCATTAAAACCATGAATATTTGAGCTCTATAGCTTTCATATCAGGAAAAAAACTACCATCTAGTACAAGAACCTGAGATCCAGCTGCAGCACTTCAGATGCTTTGATAGACCATGTTATGTCTGAAAATAAATTCTGTGTCACCAGCATGAGGTTATAGACCTCTCTAGGATGCAAGGGATGAAAAAAAAATGTTTTTCTCAACCAGGGCTGGATTTTCCAATAGGCAGATTTGGCATCTGCCTAAAATGCCACATGAGAGGGCCACAGTGATCTTTAATGGCCATTTCTACTTTTCCTAACACGACATCTCTAAACCGAGCCCCAATGACTATACTCCTGCAGTTAGTTAGATCCCACCCATCTATCTTCAGAGAAAATAAAGAAGATTTGAGATGATGTTAATACATGCCTTAAATTATGTAAGTGGATGCTTGCTGGGTTGCATTACTGATTTGTGCATGGCTCAAATAAGTATCCTATTGAAATGTCACCATGTATTGGGCGATCATCAAAACTGTGCTTTAAACATGTCACCTAACTCAAATGGGTGACATGAGAATGTTGCCCCAATCAAAAGAGCAACATTCTTATGTCACCTGCTTAAAGGTTGCAAATGCTGAAGAAGCGTGCTGCACATTTGACATGCATGTCCAAATCTTTTCAGTACCAGAGGAGTTAGTGGCTCGGGGGGTTAGTAGGACATTAGATGGGAAATGTATGGCTCAGCAAGCTGTTGTTGTACTACAGTATTGCAGCTGTAGTTAAATAGCTGTAACTTAATTAAAAGTGAGTAGGCATCTGTGGTTCTCCAGCTGTGGTATCAGGAGCTACAATACAAAAGCAGCTAAAGAGATACCTCTTGCACACTTGTGTTCTTATGTTTAAAACAACTGTAATAAGTCTGTGTTAACCCTTTAAGGATCAGAGCATTCTACAGTGCATTGCCAAGTAATGTGCTCTGCACTCACTTGTCCCTTAAAGTGTGAATTTTATTCAGCACCTGTGATGTTTTCTGCATACAGCTGTTGAGGGCTTCTCACCAGACTACTGAGCTATGTTGCCTTCTCTTTATGATACTCAAGCTCGGCAAGTGATGTTGGTCGATATTTGTCCACCCACAGATTCATCCTGCCTCCACTCATTTCAGTGACGCGCACCTGCGCTCTAATTAATGCTACATAGAACGCGGTGGTGAGGACATTAACAGTAAATCATTATTGTTGGCTTGACTATCATAAGGAGAAGGCAACACAGCTCCGTAGTCTGGTAAGAAGCCCTCAACCGCTGTATGCAGCAAACATCACAGGTGCTGAATATAATTCAAACTTTAAGGGACAACTGAGTGCACAGCACATTGCTTGGCAATGTGCTGTGCAACTCTCTGATCCTTATAGGGTTAATATAGACTTATTACAATTGTTTTAGGCATAAGAACACTAGCAATGTGTTACTTCAACTGCTTCAAAGGTTCTAAAATCTTGAAAAATAAGTAAAAGTGTTTATTTTTGGCCACTTGTATCAGATCTGTGAAAAAAAATGATAAAACCATAAACAATGAAAATTGTTTTGAGATTAGAAGCAACTCATTTCAGTTCCCTGAAACTCTAGCACAGCTGCCTCCACATGAATAGTAAATAGGAAAAGCACGCTTATAATATATTTGGGGGGTTATAGATCTAAGAAATCATTTTAACAGATGCTAGGTAGCAGTATTCATAATTACACCCCTTTGGCACTCAAAATGTTACCCCATAAATGCAAGCAAAATCTCCAGTGTACTGTTAAGCATTGTATTGGAAGACCTCTCTAGCATTCAAGCAGTTAAAACACCTATTTAAGTCAGTGGGAATTTTTTAAATTTGTATTTGTTCCCTATGGTGCACTTGGTTTAAAGGGATAGTAATAGATCCTAATAAGCGGTGCTCGTAGTTTGTATTCCAAGTAGACCTGTTTATCAGTACTATCTGATTTGTTGTTCTTGAGTAATCCTATATAATAATTTGCTTAAATGTGTGTAACGCCACAATCATGCGCAGTAGAGACTGCAAATGACGAGGCTGATACAGAGTGGGGCGCTCCGAAGGAGCTTCCCGCTCTATATCAGCAGCGGCACGGGCAGTCTCTACTGCGCATGACTGCCCCGCGACCGGCTGCCAGTGGCACTGTGGCCCGTGTAAGGGGCTCTTCAACTAGTTTAATTATAAAGTACCCTCCTCCCGCCCCTTTTACCTACCCTTAGTCATCTCCCCTCAGTTGTAAAATGTGATCTTAGGACCAGACAATTTGCAGCAATGGACAATCTTTATTCTGTAAGTATAAGGAAAACCCTGCACCCCTTGAGGAAGGAGGGCAGGATTTTCCTTATGCTTACTGAAGATTGTCCCTCTCTGCTCTGCATCTGGACCAATATGAGAGGCAATGTGACGTGGGTAAAAGGCGAGGGAGGGGGATATTTTATAATGAAATTACTCAAGAAATACAAATCGTATTGTATTGATGCATGGCTTTACATGGACTACAAACTAGGAAGATTATTTATTATGAACTAATACCATTGCTTTAACATTTTTATTCCACTTTTTTGTGCATATGGCTCAGCACCTCTGAAGCAAGGAAGACTGGTTTTATTACAGTATCAGTTCCTTATCACTTAAGGTACATTTACTTAGACCTTATACAAAAAAGAAAACAGAAGCAATTCTGGAGCAGACCAACTGCACCATATGGGAGAAATAAAAATTCCTCAAATTCTCATCAAATTAAATGTAGCTTTTAACCCCTTGAATGTTAGAGGACTTCAATGCATTGACAAGCAATGCATTGGAGATCTCTCTAGCATTCAAGGGGTTAAAATGCCAATTTAAACCAAATGGAAGTTGCATTTGTCCCCTGTGGTAGAACTGGCTGGCTCCAGAATTACTCCTCTTTTCTTTTGTGCCTAAGGCCCCTTGTTTCACTACGTCTCAGGCACCGAAAGATTGCAATCTGCACATGGCAGCTGTACAACAATCCATTTAACCTGAGGGGTGTCCAATGTATTACATTAGGCTACTGAAAATGTTATGTGCTGTTCTGTTTATAAATAAATAGTAATGTGAGGAAAAAACATTATTACAAAAGCTCTTGCTGAAGGATAAAGTACCTGTCTCTAGGCACTAGGATTCAATGTTCCTGACATAGGCTGCTTCCAATGCAGAGATATGTAACTACATAATTTATGGCTATTAGCTCTCTTTACTTTCTGGCACATTTAAGTTACTTTTCTTACAGCTTACTAATTGACACTTTCCTCATTGATTTTGCGTCTTTTATCTTGTGTGTGAAGGTTAGCTGCCATGCTAATTGATGTCAATCCAAATCTTCTACTATTCTAACCTTTTCTCAGTTAGCCATGCATATATATGCACAAAATGAGAAAAATCTGAACTGTCTAAGGAAATGCTTAATACTGGTACAATTGCATGAATTTGCTAGTGCAGCTCCTCTGTTGTTAGCATGTAACACCTTTGGTTGAACTTCAGGGTATGCACTGGGCCACATTTCCCAATAGGCAGAGGTTCAGCTGCCTGAAGCGCTACATTCTGAGGGGTACCTCAGCTGTGCTGGCCATATTCTGAGTTGTGGGTATGGCCAGAACAGTCTCAATGTTCCTGTACCAGTTTTATAACAATTTGAAGGCATTATTTAACCACAATGTGTTTGAAAGCTCTCTAACAACCAAGGGGTTAAATCTGTTCTCTTGTTTGCTATAGGTCAAGGGTATATACTGTGCCGGAAAGCAGTAGATGAAACTAGTGGTAGAGTCATGTTGTGAGTGGGGTGTGGCTATGGACATAGTTAAGGGTGCCTAGAGTGCCTTGCCTAGGAGTGGCTGAACTGTACAGCATGAGTGGTGTAGTACATACCAGTGGAAAATACCTGCAAACATTAACATTTTAATGCCAGCCCTGTATGCCAGCTCAATAGCATAAACAGGGAAGCAGAGTACACTTACTCTAAGTCCTCTTCACCTTGTGCAGGGATTAGCTATAAATAAGCCATAGAGGAAAATAACATCCCAAAACACCAACAAGCTGCCTATTGTCCTACCCCTGTCAAAATTGGTGTTAAGGGGACACATTATGACATACATAACTTCAAAAATGTATACTGAGACTCATCTATTAAGTAGAACTGGAGTAATTTTGGAGTAAGCGAAGTGCACTAAAGGAGACAAAGAAACATTCCTCATTTATTTAAATGGAGCTTTTAACACATTGCAAAGTCCCATTTAAATAATAGGGATTTTTTTATTTCTTCCCCATGATACACTTTGATTACTCCAGAATTGCTCCAGATCTTCATAGTACATGAGCCTCACTGTGTATCCCACCACTGAGGTTTGACAGCAGAGACTAAGATACTAAAAATAGCTGGAGCCATTTTGGGACAAATCATCTGCATCATATATCCTAATCCTACCAGCCTTTCCTCATGGTAGTTATAGATCCAAACACCATACCATACCATGCACTGATAGCCATAGAACCATACATACTACCTTGTCCCATGGTAGCCATAAAGCCCCACATACTGAGCTCCAGTATACACATGTTGCCCTGGTATAGCCAGAACCATGCATGCTAATCCCCCAGCCTCATCCTGTGGTAGTCATAGAATAAAACATACTGACCTCCAGCCTTGTTCCACTGAACTGGTATAGCCAGAATTGCAATTACTGATTCTATCCCCACACCAAATTTATTGTGGTTAGCAAAACAGTGGAAATTTTAAGGGGTTTCTATGCACATGTTTTTTTATGTGAAAAAGTGGAATAGTTCTGTCAAAATTCCAGCAGGAAAAAAATAGTACTTTTCACCTTTCCCAAATTATAGGACATAAATAGAAAGAGCTATTGAATTAACTTTTGCACTCATCAGATGCTAAAGAAGTTTCCAGCTGATTGCTTTGCAAAGCATTGGAGACATTTCTAACATTCATTTTTGTCCCCTATTTTAGTTTGAACTAAAATTGATTAATTTCTTAGTTCATCAGCATAAGTGAGATATGTGAGGTAGAAATGTGATAAAGCTGAATGATAGCACAGTAGCACAGACAGCACAGTAACATAGTTGATGAGGCTGAAAATGACATGCATCCATCAAGTCCAGCCCATGCCAGATTATTCCTGTTGATCCAGGGGAAGGCAAAAAAAAAAAAAAACATTGAAGCCATTTCCAACTAAGCCCCAAGTGGGTAAAAAGTTCCTTCCTGACTCCAATGGCAGTGAGATAGTTCCCTGGATCAACAACCTATCTGCATAGAAGCCATCTGTCAAAGTTCTCAGTATCGTTATGTACTAGATGGGTATCCATTACCTTTTTGAAAGCAATTACAGTATCTGCTAGCACAACATCCCGAGGCTCAGAATTCCATAGCGGTACCACCCACCCTTACTGTAAAAAAACTCCCTGCCTTTGTCTTAGCCAAAAACATCTTTTCTCTTGTCTTAATGGATGACCTCTTGTTCTTAGCTCAGCTCTGCAAGTAAACAATTAATTGGAGAGTTCTTTGTATTGAGCTTGAATATATTTGTAAATGGTAATCAAATCACCCCTTAGACGTCACTTCTCTAATGTAAACAAACCCAAATTGACTAGTCTCTCTTTATAACTCAAATCCTCCAATCCCTTTATCAGTTTTGTTGCAAGGCTGTGTACTTTTTCCAGTTCAGTAATGGATTTTTTTTAAGAACTGGTGCTGTACTCCATATTTTAGACAAGGCCTTACCAAGGATTTATATTGAGGCAGAATTATATTAGCATTCCGTGCATCTATGGCTCTGGATAGTACCCTATTTGTTATTGCACATTGCTTTGAAGTCTATCGTCTATTAGTACTCCTAAATATCTGATGAGGACTCCCCAAGTTGCTTCCCATTTTGTGTATGTGTAGCATGTTTGTTTCTACAGCCCAAATGCATAACCTTTACATGTGTCAATATTAAATGTCATCTGACAATTTTCTGCACATTCACTCAGTTTCTGTATTTCCTTGCACAGCTTTGTGTCATCAGGAAATATTGATATGTTACTTTCAATTCCACATCTAGATCAATAATAAACAAATTAAAAAAACACTGGGCCCAGGACTCAACCCTGTGGCACCTCACTTACAACATTAGACCAACTTGAAAAGGTTCAATTTCCAACAACTCTATGCCATCTATCATTTAACTGGTTCCCAATCCATACACAGATATCAAACCAAAAGCCTTTTAATGTATGAAGTAACCTGTTGTGAGGCACAGTATCAGAGGCTTTTGCAAAATCCAAGTATACTACATGAACAGCAATTCCCTTGTTCAAATTACTACTTACCCTTTTGGAAATTACTACTTATCCTTTTGGAAAATGCAAGTAAATTAGTGTGACATGATCTATTCTTCATAAAAACATGCTGACTCCTACTAATATTGTTTGTCTTCACATAGTTCTGAATACTGTCAGTTACTACCCCCTTCTAATATCTTGCACATTTAAGTTATTTTGTTACAGCAGCAATGATGCTGATGATGACTGACAAGATCACTGTACTATTTTCCATCTTTACTTGTCCAGGATCAGAGTTTCAAATGGTTTTCTCAAAGTTTATAGACAGGCACATCACCTGTATCTGAATAAGAGGAGGATGCTGGAGAGATATATTCTAAATCTGCATTATCGTCATCAGTCATCATTAGATCATCTCAGCATCAGCATCACTCCCCACTACTTGCCAACTACCCTTATAGTCCTCTAAGCTTTTAGAGATGTCAATTTATTTATACTTTTACTTTCACAAACTTCTCTAATACTTTGAGGACAGGTGTTTTGGTGCTTGTTTGTCTCACTGTCAGATGCAGCAGTTGGTTCAGCTTCTACACCTTCCTACATTATGTCACTGCCATTGTCAACACTAGAATGTGATTCTTTGTCGTCTTCAGTGTTCTTCTTATATGTTTTTTTTTTGCACTGGCACTGGTGGTAGTGGAACCAAACTGCATGCTGCCCAGGAGAACAGGGATCATCATCATTTATTGTACATGCTGCAGCTAGCAAGGCTGAAGTTAGTTTTGGAACTAAATTGTCTGCTTTTTGTGAAAATTCATTCTGGAAATGTTTCTCACTTTTCGCCCACCCCTATTTTTAAGCAATGAATGATAAAGTGCAGCAGCAGTTTCCAAGGTGCTATCATGGCATCAGCTTACTAAATAGACCTGTCTGAGTTGGAGACTGAGGCACTAAAGTTCATATTACATAATAATCACCCACACTGTATTTCCTGCTAACTACTAGTCATAAGATTTGCCAAAAATATTTTTTAAACAGCAAGTCTTCCTGCACTAGTGTTAGATTGTAAGACATATTCTAATAGGAAGGTTAAACAGAACTAAAAAAGTAAAAGCATCTCATAGTTGTTAAACTTGATAAATTACTTGTCAGTGATTGTTTTTTATCAGATTTATTGTTTTCACTAATTTGACAGTCAATTAAGTTTTTTTGTTTCCCCTCTTATAAAATGTTTTTATTTGTCTCCAGCTGTCCAACTATCTGAGGTGACATATGTATCAATGTGTCTCCAAAAGTTCACAAATTATTGGCATGAAAATAATTTTATAGTGACTGTATAATGTCCATATGTATATTCTTAAAAGACATATTGATAACTAGCTGCCGTGTGCAAATATTACCCCATCTGTGATCGTGAAATGTACAAAGACATATACGTATCAATATATTTAAAAAAGTTACTATTCAGAATATTATTTGGAATGTGACTGCTTGGCTGTCTTTAATTTTTATTAACTAAATCTCTTTGTATATTTTCTATTTTGCATTTTCTGGGAGTTTACTTTTGATTTGTCTCATGAGTTACTCCCAATTTTACTATTTTATGTGCAAAGAAGTATATGTTGCATTTGTAACCTATTTTTGAATTAACAACCCACTGAAACATATGATTTTATTAACAATATAAATAAACGTAAAGTGGATCAATTCTTTGGCAAAATAACTGCACCATAGGAAGAAAACAAAACATTCCCTTGATTTAAATGAGGCCTTTAAGAAAATGCTAGAGGTAATCACTGCAGTAAAAGGCACCATTTAAAGGGATAGTAATACCTGAAAATAAGTTTATTTTATATTGTAGCCCTTAAAAAACCATGAAAGATGATATAAGTCTTATCTCCCAAACCTTTATGGTTTCGGAGATATTCATATGTAAAATATAGTATAGTTCACTTTTCCTTGCTGTTTCAGCCAAGTCTGCCATCTAGTGGACAGATTTGGAATTCGGTCCACATAGCAACCGGCAGCTCTTTAGCAGTGCGGAGATCACGATCTTTGAAAACAACTACTTCATTGGAACTGTGTACAAAGTGTGCCTGGCTTGAAAGCACACTTTGTAGACCATTCCAATTAAGAAATTCTTTTTAAAGATCATGATCTCAGTACTTCTCGAGAGGCACTGCTGGTAGGGCGACCGGATTCCAAATCTGAAGGGTGGAGCAATGACATCACTCCAGGGGAAACCTATTTCTGAATATCTCCCAAACCATAAAGGTTTTGGAGATAAAACTTATATAATTTTTCATGGTTTTTTAAGGGCTACAATATAAAATAAACTTATTTTCAGGTATTACTATCCCTTTAAATCAATAGAAATGTTGGTAAATTGCATTTGTCCCCTGTGATCCAGTTTTTTCTGCCCCATAATTCCTCCACTTTACTTTACTACATCATGCCCTTTAGTTGGTTTTAGCACAGCTGCTACATCCACTTCCAAATTTTTATCTCTGGCTGAGGAGAGACAGCCATTTGCTGATAAATAAGAGTGTATATGTGGTAGGGAGGTATGAGGAAAACAATACATCCAGTTATATGATAACTCAATTCCCATCATATTCCACCTGTATTTATACAGTGATACAAAATCATAACATCTGATACCAATGAATGCAATATGCAAAGACTACACATCACAGTGAGTATACTTCTCATACAATTAAGTACTTTCACTTTGACTTCATGTTTTCCAATCTCAGTATAAGTATACATTGTCATATATTATTTTTCTTTCTGAAAACTGTTTTTTTCTACCATATCTTTTAGATTTTGTTATTTTTCAAGCATAACCCCTTCATTTTCTACTATTATGGTTTTTTATAGTCCAAAATTCAACAAGGACATTTTAAAATTACACAGTTACTACAAATTGTTTAATTAGTAGATACTACATGTTCTATGTTTTAACAATTTAATAAGTGCAAAGATCAACACCTGTCTGAAAGAATTTTAAATTAAAGGTAATATTTACAGCTTACACTTTTAAAATGTGCCATCAGCATTCCAATTCTTACTGTTTTTTTCTAGAAATGTCAAATTTAGCTTGCTACACTTATTTGGAATTTTTATAACAACTGTGATTTTATGCATTCAATAAGCTTTTTTTTGCCTTACACTAGGCTTCAGTTTATCAACATATGAACTTTTTACATACACTGCTTTAGCCAAAACTTTTTTCCTGCATGTTTTAGCCAAAATATTGATTGATGTATAATCAAGCCAGGAAGAGCAAAATTTTAAACACCAACATTTGACATTTTGGCTTTTACTTTCTGGAGCCAGAATACCTTGAACAACTAATTTTATTGTGGATTTTATGTCTGTCTTCATTGCTCCCAAGGCTTGAAATGATTAGCCTGGGTCTACTATATTATTATAACTTGCTCACATGGCGGGTAAAGAAAGGGCAACCACAAAGCACTCAACAACCTAATGTCCTTTAAATGGCTTGTTATACAGCAGTTCTCTGCCACTGGTTCATTGTACAAACCTTTTTCAAGTCTCCATTAACAAAGTGTTCATACAATATTGAACAGTTTTCAAAGTGACTATTGCTCACATATCTAAAGATATTCAACACACACATCATCAGAAATATTTTATTCTTCATATGGTGCTTGACTTGTGTTACCAAAACCTTATAAAAATCTTTATGGAATGAAATAATGTATTTTTGTGTTCCATAAAAATTAGTATAATAATGTACTGTATTATTATTTTTAGGCATTTATAAGATAATAGAATGATAGTTTGTAGCACAAGAAATGTTATGTCCTAAAGTCAGAGTATTGTACAGTAGCTAAAAATATTGCACTGTGTGCAGAGAATAGGGACAAGAAGTAGGGATAGAAGAGAGCAGAAACACTGAGCTAATTTAAATGGATATTAAAGGGATAGTAATACTTAGTTTTAACTTTATTTTATTTTGTAGGCATTAAAAAAACATGAAAAATGATATAAGTCTTATCTCTCAAACCTTTATGGTTTAAGAGATATTCACAAACAAAGTATTCCCCCCCCTGTTCAACCAGATCAGAAGGGAGGTGCCCAGGTAGACTGCAGAGAGGGACAATCTTCAATTAAGATAAGGGAAAAAGCTGAAAAACTTGTCAAGGGGGAAGGGCTTTCATTGTTTTCATACAAAGAAAATTGTCCTCTTCTGTTATCTGTCTGGTCATACAACCATATTCACATCTGAGAAGAGATGGCTTACACTAGGTAAAAGGGGCGGGAGGGGAAACTTTGCTTGTGAATATCTCATAAACCATAAAGGTTTGAGAGATAAGACTTATATCATTCTTCATGTTTTTTTAATGCCTACAAAATAAAATAAAGTTAAGACGAAGTATTACTATCCCTTTAACCTTTTACTTTGGCTTTATACACTCTGCTAGAACATGCTCTATAAAGTCAAATTGCCCATGCCTTTAATTTATTTTTTTCTTTTAATCTTTTATGTCCCTGAAACTGAGATACTGGATCTGTTTCCAAAGAACTCTCTTCCAGGGAAAGAAAGGATACTGATAAAATGTCCAAAAAATATAGCATACAGCATACAGAGCACTCAGGGCTACAGGGATTGTGTTACATTATCCTGCTTTCATAATATCTGATCAGAAAAGTCTCTAGACACAGAAATCCTGAGAGAAAATAGTCCAAAATATAAGCATGTAAAAAAAAAAAAAAAAAAAGGTGTAGATAAAAAAAATAATAAAATTCGGGTAATTTGAATTTATACATATGCATTTTCAGAATATATAAACTCAAAATATGGAGTGCCTTCAAATATCCTGGATGCTAGAGGTGTCCCAGATGCTTTGCTGCTCATTACCTTGGAAACATATCTAGTAAGGGTGGGTGAAAAGTCCCATTTTCTACACCGGAAATTTAGTGAAAAATATAAGATTTTCTGCTTTTCCCACTAGAAATTCCTTCAAAACTTTTGCTGGCGAATTTCTGCCATATCTTTTGTTTCTGGAGGATATTTACCAAAACTTTGAATTTTCCACCCCCCTATACTATTGTCATTTATTAGCTGGGAAATTTCCCGCAACTTAGAATGTTAAACCACTCTGTACTATTGAATTCTATGAGATGGGGATTTCCCTTCTAATCACAAAGCCCCACTTAATTGACCGCAAGCTGACACTATAAAATCCAATAATTTCCCACACTCAAGTAGAGGAGAGAGCTCATTAAAATAAAATTTGCGCGTTCTGTGGTGTATGATGTACGTGTGACTTAGGGTTAGGATATTGAAGATCAGGTATGTGCATTGAAGGAAATTGTAGTTGTGTTAATGTTAGTTAGTGTAAGGGCAGTGAGGAGAATTCTACTGTTACTGTTAGGGTAGTTAGGGTAATTAAAACTGAGTTAGTGTTGGGGTAGTTAGTGTCTATGACATGTAGTGTGAGTGACTTTTTTCATTCTATTTCATTATTTTGTCTTAAAAATTATTTTATTTTTTCTAAAACTAATTGTTATATATATATTAAGAGATGTGCTCAATGATATCTACAAGAGAGTCATGGAGAGCATGGGGGAGTCCTGGAGGAGAATCATCTTCATCAGGGGGACTAGGCCACAGCTAAATCTGGATGCTCACTCACTTTCTATGGTGGAAGGAAAGGCACCAATTTTTAGCAGTGCCATTGCTACTGCCACCACCAGTAGCAACACTGCAGTGGAGCCACAGCCAATACCAACAAATATGGAGACACCAGGTGCACAACCCTTGTCACCAAGCAACCTGGTAAATAATAGTAATGATTCTTCTGAGTCTTTCATTGCACTCCACAGCTTTCTTCACCACACAAGCATGGAGTGGCACAGAGAGAAAATAAAATGGGTGGCAAGAATTCAGTTTCAGAAGATATAAAGGAATTGGAGGAGTTCTGGCTGTGAAAGGGCAAGAAGAGGGGCAGCATCCTGTGAGTGGTCTGAAAAAAGAGTGAAAGAGCGTCAGGTTCCTGTGATGGGGCCGGAAGATGTGGTAGTGGGACTGGTGATAGAAGCTGTAGACGTTGAGGAGGAAAATCATGGGGCAGAGCCCAAAGATCATCATGTGCTCAGTCTCTGCAGCATGTAATTCAGTGTGACACAAGAATATCATCTTTTCCTCCTCCTGCACTGAGTGTAGGAATAGTTATACCTGGGGCCTGGAACAGTGCAGGAAACTACAAATTATTTTTGCACTCTGTTTGAATGCACAGTAAACAGAGGAAATGAGAGATCCCACCTTGGCACCTCTGAATTAATAAAGCTTATGCAGCATAGGTATGATGACATGTATGCCATCAGTGGCTTCCCTCCCAGTACCAGCTTCCACACCCATCCAAAGTGTTCCCACTCAGTCTCAGTTTCCTCCACCAATGCCATTACCCCCTCCAGACAGCAATCCTGTCCAAGCATAAATATGGCAATTTGTGTCCACAAATTGCACCCTATGTGGCACAATAATTTCACACAGTAATGTTGTGGAGACAAACAGGATGCAGGGCGTAACAGAACACCTTAGAACCATGCATCCAACAGACTATGAGCTCCTGCTAGTGTGGAGGGTGAATTGTTTTTATTAAGATTTTGTTTTGGTCTATTTTTCCTCTCTTTTTATAATAATTTAATGTTTATATTATAGAGTTATTTTGCTTTAAGTTTTCAACCCCCAAATAATGTTCTTGGCTTACCATTCTGTAGGCTATTATATAAACAAAACATATTTTTAACCCTCGTTTTCTAGGTCAAATTTTTTGCTTACTTTGAAGCAAGAAAACAAAAAATGTATAAATCATAAATATATAAATAAATATATATATATATATATATATATATATATATATTTATAGAGAGAGAGAGAGAGAGAGAGATGCAAATAAAATCATTGTTTAAATATGGCACCTGTATCCATATGCCAAATCATCCCGTTAGGCCAGAGGAAGGAAGACAAAACCATTTCCAAATAAGCCGCAAGGGGCGCAAAACATCCTACCCTGAAGCCAAACGGCAGTTGGAAATTTCCCTGCAGATCAACATCCTATTTATCCTTCCATTATGATATTATTTATAAACATTAATCAATAGTTTTAGCAGTGGTCCAATAGTGGTATATGGCAGAAACCCCCCTCTGCCTCAGTATTGCTGCTTTGGGGACTGCTACATCTTCATCCATCATTCCATCAATGCTAGAATATAATTCTTGTCATCTTCAGTGTTCTTACCTTTTTTTTTAATACTTCTGGTGGTGGAAGTTTTTATGGGATTTTTACAAACTGCCTCCTCAGGAGAAGAAGAATCATCATCATGTATTGCACATGCTACATCAACCATGGCTGCAGCCAACTGTTGGACTACCACTTTACTAACATGTCCTTGATATGCTACTACTCCTTTTGCCCTACCCCTGACACTAGCATATTTGCTGGACATTATTTTACAGTGGCATGTGCACCACACCTGCTTGTGTGTGGGACATCTTGCTATTTACAATATACTATAACATTTCTAGTATCAGTCAGCCTCAGTTACAGCATACGTTAGTCAACTATCAGTCAAACTAGTTATTAATTTATTATTTATTACAATTATCTTTCCCTATGCCTATGTCAACAAAAAACAAAAGCCACACTCCCTTTCAACTGCTTCTTTCCCCAGACTCCCTAACACAGAGATAATAACAGCCAGATCAGGAAGTAACCTGGATCACTGCTGCCTATGTATTCCCAGTCAGTCCCACAGAATTTTGGGGTATTTGGCATCATCCTCCTTTCTCTCTACCTGTTATCCAGAGTCTTCCAGACTCCCCAAACACAGAGAACAGGTTTCCTGCCTGTAAGACTCCTTAAACTACACACCAGCTTTTTTGCCTGTCTTAAATAGCTCAAAAATATGTTGTTTCCTCTATCTTTCACAAAAACAGAATTACATGCTAAGGGAATGTGACATCCTTCTTAAACTATGCCTGTGGGAAAAGAAAGAAAACTCACCATGTGGTAGGGAGGAAATGCAGTGTTCTCATTGATTTTAATGCAAGGAGCTATGCTAAAAAGCAGAAAATCTGCAGTTGAAAAAAAAACCATGATCTGTGGTAAATTACATTTTTCTCCTGTTTTGATTTTGAGGAGAAATGTTTCAGCCATGCCTAATGTCTAGCTTCAAGGGGGTTAAGAAGCCAATATGAGTTATACTTTGTACATCTGAATGAGAAACAGAAATCAAGTACCAAGTATATACCATACTGAATATGAACACACATTGCCAGCATACAAAGCAAAGTAAAATTGTTTTTTATTAAACTGAACATTTCAGTCATACCCTGCACAACTGTAATTTTCAGTCTTTCAGTATTCAGACCTTCTACTGTGACATTACCTGTGGTCAATCAAGTGCTCTATAGGGATCTTAAAAAGATAAAAAATAAATGACTGAATGTTTCCTCTAGCACACATAAGTTTGAGCTTCACATATTTTATCAGAGAACAAATATATGTAAACATGTACCTTATTTTTAATTGTTTTCTTTCTCTTATTTACTGTAGAAAATTGTTGAAGGAAAATATAGAGAGAGTAGATTTTTTTTTGGGGGGGTGACAGCATTAACCATTTAAATGTAAGATTTGCATATTTACTTATAGTTACATAGTAAATTATATATCTGCTATCTATACGGGAGAATGACTACAAGTTTCCTGTTAAAAGTGTACACAAGCAGGATGGGTTGTTGCTCCTGCAAGCGGTATTTCTAGCTGTGGATACTTAAAGCCGTTAAGAGTATACATGTAAGTCACACAATTTTCCATTATTATCATTGAATATACACTTTTGGATACTCCTATGCACCCCCATTTTTTTCTCTGTATCATAAAGGGATAACAACAACAAAATGTGTGAAAGAAAAAAAATAAGTAATTGTGTGCATGAACGACATAACTCCAGAATTGCCGGGCAAAGGGGCGGGGCAAGGGGGTGGCTAAACTATTCTCCAGTGTCATATAGAGGAAAAGAAAATGCGTCATAACTAACGCCAATAAAAGTCTTGCAAAAGTCAAAATTTGTACGTTAAGAAAAAAGTGGAGAGAATGTGAAGTTCTGAATGTGAGAATTTTTGTCTTTAGTTAAGACATTTTTTGTCGTTAGTTAAAACATTTTTTGTCTTTACACACAACAATTTCAGTCCGGACAAACAACATATTTCCATTCACAACCTACACTCTCTGAAAATATTAATGATCCCAAAGACAAATGACAAAAAGCTATTTCGCTACTTCTTTGAACATATGGCCCTAAGAGTCCCTTACCTTATTCTTAAATGGTGACCACTAGTATTTGATTACTCCTTGCAATAAAAAGTTCACTTGCATTGTACTGAGCTTGCGTATACTTGTACAATGTAATAAGACCCCCTCATTCCTTAAATATCTTTTATTTAGAGTAAATAAGCCAAGTATGGCTATACATTGTTCATAATTCAGTTCCTCTTTTGCTTTATTTGATTGTGTTGCTCTTATCTTCAGTATCTTCAAATCTAGAAAATAATTGTTTAAGAACATATTCCAGGTGAGGACTTACTAACAGGCATGGGTGAAAATATTCTCCTCAAACTGAAATTGGCGAATAATGGCACTTCCCGCTTGGAGAATAATTTCCTGAGAAAAGTGCTGTATTTTCACTTTTTTCCTGCTTTTTTACCCTAGCTCATTACATTGAAATCAATGTGAAGAAAACATTTTCCCACCATGCAAAAGTTTTCTTTACTTTTCTACAGTCATATAAAAGGGTGTCAGGCTCTCACAGCATGCCATTTTATGTTTGAGAGAGGGGAAAGCAGCACGTTTTTTGAGACAGAGAAGATAGGGGAATTGAAGTTTAGGGAATCTTTTATTAGGAGAGTCTGGGGGCTCTCTGGGGAGAAGAAGGTATGAAGGATTGACCTATTTGCTTGCTGATCTTGCTGTTATTGTCTCTGTGCCTGGGTAGTCTGGGGAAAGAAGTTGTGATTTTCCTTCTCAGTTAAAATATGTTTTATTTTTGGGCAGACTGTGATAAGACAGGGTGGACAACTTAAAAAAAATAATTATAATAAAAATAAATAGATAAAAAAAAAATAAAGAAATAACAAACAACTAAATATATTAGGTGACAGCAGACTGGGATAAGACAAAACATCACACTCCATCAGTTGTGTTTTGTACTGCAGAGTAAACACACAGAATAGTTGAGTAATGTCCAGCAAAAGCATAAGGGGCAGGGGAGGGGGAAGGGTGGAGCAGTGCAGGGATGTGAGAGTAAAGTAGTAGTTCAAAAACTGAGTGCAGCAATGGTTGCTGAGGAGTGTGAAATAAATGGTGATGATGCCTCTCCTCCAAGGAAGGATGCAGTTTGTCAAGGTCCCAGCAAAACATCCAGCACAACTTCCAGCACCCCCAATGCCAGTACAAAACAAGAACCACATAAGAAGAAATATAAGAAGAACACTGAAGACGACAGCAAGTCGCATTCACGTGTTGATGACGGCAATAACATAATAAAAGAAGGTATAGCAGCTGAACGACCTGCTGCATCAGATAGTGAGACAAACAAGCACCAAAGTACCTATCCTGAAAGTAGCAGCAAACTTTGTTGCAGTAAAAATAAAAGTAAAAAGAAATTGTTTGAGACCTCTAAAACTTAGAGGAATATACGGGTAGTGGGCAGGAATTGGCAGGTGATGCTGAGGATGACCTAATGATGACTGATGATGATGCAGATTTAGAATATATCCCTCCATCATCCTTCTCTTGTTCAGATACAGATGAAGTTGAGAGTGAGGATGATGACATGGCCATAAAGTTAGCAGAAAGGCAAAGGCTGAACCTTCCACCACTGAAAAGGAGATTCAATATAGACAAGTGTAATGGTATGCATTTTGGGTATAATAATAAAAATGCAACATATAGTTTAAATGGTGTTTTTTTGGGGAAATCTACTAATGAAAAGGATTTGGGAGTAATGGTAGACCATACACTTAGCAGTAGTGTGCAGTTCCAGCAGGTAGCTGCACAGGCCAATAAGATTATTTTGCCTCTTTATAGGTCCATGGTAAAACCCCACCTTGAATATGCTGTTCAATTATGGGCTCCTTTTCTGAAAAAGGACATTATGGAACTAGAGGAAGTGCAGAGGAGGGCTACAAACTAATAAGGGGAACAGAAAGTTTTAGTTATGAAGAAAGGCTAGAAAAGTTAAACTTGTACACACTAGAGAAATGGCATCTTAGAGGGGATATGATAGCATTATATAAATATGTTCAGGGCCCATACAAAGGGCTCTCCAAAGATCTGTTCATTAACAGAACAGTACAAAGGACAAGGGGTCACCCGCTTAGACTTGAGAAAAGGAAATTTAATCTACAACAGTGGAAGGGATTCTTTACAGTAAGGATAATAAAGGTATGGAATTTACTGCCTGAAGAAGTGGTGCTATTGAAGGGATACTTTTTCAAAAGTGCGGAACATAGAGGGCTATGTATGTTAGTACTGGGATTAATATTTATTTAGTGCTTGTTGAGCCAAGGAGAAATCTGATTGACATTTGGAATCAAGAAGGATTTTTCCCCCCATTCAAAGCAAAATTTGAAATTGCTGTATTGGGGGGGGGTTGCCTTCTTTTGGATAAATGACGGTAAACAGGAATAGGAAAATAATTTAACTTGATGGACGCAAGTCTTTTTTCAACCTAAACTACTATGTAACTATGTAACTGTGCCTGCCTATAAACTGTTTGAGAAAACCATTGGAAAGTCTGACCCTGGACAAGCAAAGATGTGTAAAAGTACACAGTCACCCTATCGGTTATCATTAGCATCATGGCCTTTTCAAAGTCCAGGTCCCACTCACACACACCTGAGTTGAGTACCCAGATGCAACAACAACAGCAACACAGGTTATTAACATCTAATATGTTAGACATGACGAATGTCTCTGCTGCTGCTGCTGGAAGTGCTGCAACTTTGACACCTAGTAGTAGTAGCAATAGATTTGCATCAACATCTAGCACCAGTAGTAGTAGTAGCAGCAGCACCTCAGGAAGCCCTCAGTCCATGAAGTCCACAGTATGCAGATACTTTACTCAGGATCCTAAATCTAAGCATGTTGCTATCTCTTGTCTGTGCAAAAAACACGTGAGCAGGAGGAAAGCAGTCTCACACCAAGACACCTCCTCTATGAGATCACACCTGAAGCACAACCACGCCTGACTTGGAGACACAATATCAGCAGGCCAAAGGTGCCACAACTAGCAGCAGCAGAAGCACTCTAAAAAGTTCCCAGACCTCTATGGTAGAAAAAAGAAGTAGTGAAGTTATTTATGGGCCAGAGAGTGTGCTACTGCCACAGTTAGTTCACTCCAGATAGCACTTACAGCTCCTGCTGCAGAGGAATATGATGATTCTGTCTTTGCTGTAGGAGATGGCAAAAATCATAGACTGCCCACACATGCTGCCTCTACCATCACCACCTCACAACAAAGTTCCAGGGTTCTTCTGCCATGTCCTGCCAACACACAGTGAGTGAGTTCCCGGGAAGGAGTCAGAAACGTCAAAAAAACAATACCAAAGTACACCTGTGGTTGTGGTTGCAAGATGTTGGCAGTGGACATGCCGCCATATTCTTTTGTAGAAACCCGAGGTTTAATTGAACTGATGTCAAGTGTTGCTCCACACTGGCATATCCCAAGCTGCAGTTATTTTTCCAGGACTTCTGTTTCTGAATTGTACAAGCGGGTGATTAGTGTGGCGGGCAAAGGGCTGAAAAGTGTGTATGGCAAGAAAATCCACCTGAGAACAGATACGTGGACAAGTGGACAGAGCACAGACTATATGATTGTGACTGCCTACTGGGTTTCCCTCAGAGCACCAACAGTGGATAACACTAGCATACAGCATCGGGTAACAGCCAATAATTGTGCTTCTGGTTCTGGCAGTGTGATTAAAAGACAGCAGCAGCAGGATAGCCCATACCATCATCATGCCACCTTGTGCATGCAGAGTTTTGAGAAAATGTTCCACAAAGCTGTAGATGTTTTAAGTAAGCTAGAGCAGGTGATAGAGGAATGGCTTTTACCTAGCTCCCTAAAAGCTGGTTTTCTGTCTGCAGATAACCTCTCAAACATAATTGCTGCTTTTAGAATAGGTGATATGATGCATGTGCCCTGCTTTCACCATGTGCTAAATTTAGTTGTGACCAGATTCCTGGCAGAATGCGAAACCCTCAGAGAGATGTTTACTATTGCCTGCAAAATTTGTGCCCATTTTAGTCGCTCCTACAGTACACGCAATGCTCTATATTCCAAACAAGAGATTAACAACCTGCCCCATCACCTGCTGAAAATAGACTTCCCTACCAGGTGGAATTCCACAATGTACATGCTAGAGCATTTGTACAAGCAGAATAAGGCCATTAGTGAGTACACCATGCAAAACTGGAAGGCTTTGGAGGGAGCTTCTTTGTCACCTAGCCAATGGCAACTAATGTGCAATGTAGATGAGCTGCCGAAACCCTTTGAGGAGGCAACCATGTTGGTGAGTCGTACTGGGGCAGGAATTAGTGAAATTCCACCACTGATATTTTTATTGCAGAAAAAATGAGGAGCATGGCTGAGGATTCTTACCATAATGACAACACAGACATGCATCAACTGGTAAATGACATGTTAGTGTGCTTTAAACAAGATCCTCTCATAGTGTCCCTGAAAAGCAATGAGGAATACATTCTTGCCACTTTGCTGGACCCCAGCTTCAAACACAAAATTTCAGAATTTCTGCCAAAGGACTATCGGCAGTTTGTCACAACAAGGAGTCATCACGATCAACAGCAACTCTCTGAGGAATCTGATTCTGTCAAGGTATATCGAGATATGCTTATTGACAGGGCCGGCCCAAGACATTGTGCTGCCTGGGAAAAAGGATGAAATGCTGCCCCCCCTACCAAAACCACGCCCACCAAAACATGCCACATCCATAACTATATTAACCCCTTTCCTGCCCCCAAAACCACATAGAACTGAAATGTTTTGCAACCGAATAATACCTTCATATTACACTTATTATGTAATTCTAGGTCACATTGTAAGCAGAGACATTCAGGTGAAAAGGAATGATGTTGAATGGACTAAAGAGAAAGGGGAACATGGGGAGAAAGAAAAGTGATGAGAAAAGATAAAGGGGCAAGAGGGAGAAAGATTTAAGAATGGAATAAAGAGAAAAAAGAAAGGGGGAGTCTCTTTCTCCCCCTCTTATTCCCCACTCTAGCATCTTTCTCCCCTTATTGCCCCCTTGATCTTCCTATTCCATCTTTATCTCCCTCCTGCTTTTTTTCCCCTCTTGTCTCCTGATCCCCCCCCTTTTGCCTCTTGTGTTGCCCTCTTGATCCCCCCTTTTGCCTTTTTTGTCTTCCACTTGATCCCCCCTTTTGCCTCTTGTGTCTCCCTCATGATCCCACCTTTTGTCTCATGTGTCTCCCTCTTGATCCCCCCGTTTTCTTCTTTCTTCCCCTTGACCCCTGACTCTTGATCCCCCCCATTTTGTCTCTTGACTTACCACCATTTTGCCTCTTGACTTTCCCCCTCATCTCTTGATCCCCCATTGTGCCTCTTGACTCCTCCTCACCTCTTGATCCTCCCTTTTTGCTTCCTTTGCCCCTCACCTCTTGATCCACCCTTTTTACCTCTCTCTCCCCCTCATCTCTTGATATCCCTTTTTGCCTCTTTCTCTCCCCCTCACCTCTTGATTACCCTTTTTTGCCTCTGTCTCTCACCTCCTGATCCCCCTTTTGCTTTTCTCCCCCTCACCTATTGATCCCACTTTTTGCCTCTTTCTCTCACCTCCTGATCCCCCTTTTGCCTTTTTCCCCCTCACCTCTTGATCTCCCCTTTTGACTCTTTCACCTCCTCACCTCTTGATACCTCATTTTGCCTCCTTCGCCCCCTCACCTCTTGATCCCCCCATTTTGCCTCTTTCGCCCCCTCAACACTTGATCCCCCCATTTTGCCTCTTTTACCCTCTCTTGATCCTACCCCTTTTGCCTCAATTTCCCCCTTGTCTGTTGACTTTATGAGTCCAGAACCGTGCTGGTGCAGTGAAATTAAGTCCTGTGTCCGATGTTCTCCCTAATACTGCTCAGCCACCTCTGAAGACAGCCACTGCCAGCCGGGACAGGACCATGTGACAACCCCGACAAGCCTGTGAAGCGGTGCATGCAGGGTGATTCTTCTTCTATCTGGGCGCTACTTTCAAACTTGTTCTGATTGAGAACAAGTTTGAAAGTAGCGCCCAGAAAGATGAAGAATATAACCAGCATGCTCTACATCTTTGTCACTGCGTGTGTCACACGATCCCGGTTCATATTCTATCTGCTATAACGCTCAAGTGGTGAGCGGGGGGGCACATAGGGGGGCCAGGCATTCTGACACAAAGCAGGAGCAGGACTCAGGGCTGGGCTGGCACACAAAATAACATGCCTGGGGGCAGCAAATTGCCACCCCTGTCAAAGTGCCGTCTGGGTCCATGGACCCACCAGGACTTATGTAAGGGCCGGCTCTGCTTATTGATCGAGTGGAGAGTTGCATTGTGGAACATGAGAGGGAGAAACTGAGGGCACAACAAACATCTACACCATATAGTTTAAAGGAAGGCAGCAAAACATTTCAACCAGCATAAGCCGCTATATCATCAACCAGAATATCCCATTCTGAACACAGGGCAATTCATGGGTCTCAGCAGGGACGGTAAAAACCCAACATTGGTGGTGGTGGTGTTGGCACATCTCTTGGGACTTACTTCCTGAGTATGGGTTGGTAACAGACACACAGGGATGTCATAGAGCTCCTAAAAGTGGTTTCACTGCATGTTAGATGGTTTCTGCATATTTGCAGGATAGTTATGTTATAGTAAGAAACAATGACCCCATGGGCTACTGGCAAACAAAGCAGTGTGTGTTGCCAGCATTGACATGTACTATAGTGGAAACCCTTAGTTATCCTCCAGCAAGCATTGAGACTGAGAGGGTTTTCAGGGCTGCTGGGTACATTATCAATGACTGCAGGACGTGGCTATCAAACACCAATGTTGGGAGACTAACAGTCTTAAAAAAGAACCAACATCTCATTCCATTTGATTATCAGGTAGGGGAAACCACACATGACAGAGAAAGCCAGGACAAATATATTAACATCAACACAGATGATGAGGAGGAGGAGAAGGAGGGATGTGAAGAAGGGTTGCTACCATCTATCCCACTTGAGACCACTGTTATGATCAAAAAGTAATGTGTGTCAATAATCTGAGATGGAGGATGGAGATTTGACACAAAAATGACAATGGTAAAAACTATATACATACCAAAATCACACCAAGCCAGTCCCCCACCACCACCATTACAATACACATCTGCCACTTTGTAGGTTGTACTTTATTTTTATTACTTGACATCATCATGATTATGTGCCAGTGTCACTTAAGCAGGAAGTTAGTGTTGTGGGCAAAGGACAAAAGGCACTCTGCATGCTAACACATTTTTCAAGGCATATGTTGCTGTAGTACTCACAACTTTGACTTTTAGCAGCTTATTTCTAAACTACAGTCCTCAGAAGAAGTAATATTGCAGTGAGAAATGTAGTACCCATAAAAATATAGGTGAACATTTTGTTAAAATAGGTGCATTGGATGAAAAGGAGAAAACTTTTGCGAAAAAAGACACAAATTGGCCAGTTTTCGTGAAAAGTCATGCCAGAATTTTTTTTCACTTTTTGCCCACCCCTACTTACTGATACCTGTACACTGCAAAAAGATGTTGCCCTCTGTAGCATTAATACCTTTTTTCTGTAGAATACTATTTTGTTTGCTAATTAGCATTTCTTTATATGAATATGGTCTAAAGCAGTTGTTTTTAACCCTTGTCCTCACAGACCACTTACACAACAGTACTTGAGCATTTCCCTGCTTCAGCACCAATACAAAGACATGTAAAACCCAAATCTGGGTATGTTAGAGGGTCTGGGTGCTGGGGTTGAGAACCAATTCACTAAAGTATTGCTGATGCTGCAGAGCATTGATCAATTTATTTATAATAAAAGAGTAACTTTCCATAAAAATTTGTATGATGTTTTTATGAATACTTTTTTTTTTTTTTTTTTTTTTTTTTTTTAAAGCTTTGAGTGAAACAGTGTAGTGTAGTGCTGTAAAAAAATTATGTTCAGGCATGTTAAACATAGCCCATGGTCTATATGCAGCATCTTTCTTTCCAAATGTGACCCCCAGTTTTGTTAAGAACTTTCAAAAGGATTTAGACTACATATGTTTGAGCTGTAACAGATAATATAATCAAAGCATGTATTTACACTTTAAGATAAAATGCATCCAATTTAGGCTGAGCTGAAGGAAGCTTTATATAAAGGAATCCACATGCTATAATGTTTATTGATGCACAGATGTAAGGGTTTAACTCCCTCTGCGTCAGTGGCCCCTTGCTGATAAATGAATGATACATTGAGGCTGTTTGGGGAGAGAGGAAAAGGAAGAATTTGAATTGGTTTTGGGGATTAGTGGTGTCAGAATCATTGTTACAAAATAGCTGGGGGAGGCATGCTTGAAGCCCCAGATTTAACAATATTGTTAACACAGGCAACTAGCCCAGGCATTTAAAAAATCTGTAGATCCCCCCCACTATCTGTGAACCATATGCCGCAAGGTAACTGAACTCAGCAGCATTAAAGGAGCTGGGGCAGACCTACCCGCCATCCAGTCCAAAGGCAAAGGTACCACTCCATCACCTTTAGTGCTGATCTGCCCAGTGATATCATTGGTAGCACTGGCAAAAAGTTCACAAGCAGAAGGCCATGCTGTATGGGTTATTGTGCACTCACATGCTGTGCATACAGTGTTGTTATAGCAGGGGTATAGAACTTTTAAGAATCACCATGCAGAAAGATTTATATAAATTGACTCAATGGGCAGAACAGTGGCAGATGACATTAGATAAATGTAAGGTTTTGCATTTATGCTGTAGAAACAAACATGCTACATATATAAACTAAATGGGAAATATCTTGAGGATTTCTCATTAGAGAAAGATTTAGGAGTTCTGATAGATAATAGACTTCACAGCAGTGTGCAGAGTCACTCAACTGCTGCAAGAGCAAATAGGGTACTATCCTACGTAAAAAGAGGTATAGCTGTACGGGATGCTAACATAATTATACCTTTATATAAATCCTTAGTGAGGCCTCATCTAGAATATGGAGTACAGTTTTGGGTATCAGTTCTCAAAAAAAGACATTATTCACCTGGAAAAAGTGCAGACGTGCAACAAAACTGATAAAGGGATTGGAGGATCTGAGTTATAAAGAGAGACTAACCAAACTGGTTTGTTTACATTAGAGAAGAGGTGGCTAAGGAGTGATAGGATTACCATTTACAAATATATTCAAGGTCAATACAAAGAACTCTCCAATGTATAATTTACTCAAAGAGCTGAACTAAGAATGAGAGAGCATCCATTAAGACAAGAGGAAAGACATTTTCTACTTAAACAAAGGTTTTTTTTTACAGTAAGGACAGTTAAGCTATTGAATTATTTTGGGATTCTGTTTGCAGATACTGTATCCTGATGCCCACCCAGCAAGGTCTGATTAAATAAATAACAACATTAAGGAAGTTGGGTAGCCACGCAAGTCTACACAGTTATCATTATTAATCTAAGAGATTAATAGCTACAGGGCATTAGGAGGGGTCATGATGCCCACAAAGAGGTCTAGAAAAAAATGTGTGTCAGAGGGGTGTCCAATGCATTGCTTTGCAATGTTTCGCACACCCCACTGGGCCACACTTTCCCAGCCTCCTACTGTCCGCTAGCAGGCAAACTCCCCTCTCCCAATAAACACACACACAAACACATATATATATACTCTCATCCCCTACACAGACACCTGGTTCCACTACCCACTGGTACTCACACATACCCACATACACAATATGACCCTCCTCAGCCTTGTCCCACTGCAAACTCTTAGTCACATATCCCAATATACACTGCCAGACTACCAAACATGGTTCCACTGCACATTGGAAGTCACAAATCCCCACATACATGGTCTGACAACCCCACCCTCCAGTCTGCTACATTTCTAACCCTTTGGTGTGTAATGCACCTTCCATATGTACTCAAGAGGTTAAGGGAGTGATGCTAAAGTCTGAGAGGATCCTCTCCATTCCCCCACTGACCAAGTAGAAAAGCAGAGAGGAAGTTGTCAGATTTCAGGGTTGTCTACTGTTGGCAATGTATAAGGGAGGGCGTCAGTGCAAAATTGTAAACCTGTTGAAGATTGATGGTGATGAGGGTGGATTGGTGGTGGACTGAAGGGGATATGATGGTGAAGACATTTTAGTGCATATTGGCTATGTGCCTTTAACACAGATCCGATGCTCCATAGCCATTCTGAGCCTTTATCAAACTTTAGTGCATTTTGGCCCTGGCCTTTTAGAGGGCTCTGATGGCAAGAGTTGATAACTACTTCCCTATTTAACATGACAACTTATATTTCCTTTCTTATTTCTCTCACAGCCTAAATATCTCATCAGGCCCAACAGCAGCTGCGGAAGAAGAGGATAGCAATGAGCAAGAGGAAGCTGAAGGAAGGAGACTCAGGAGTCACTGGAGTTCACTATGAGCCAACCTGGGCCCCATCCACAGAGTCACCTCCCAGGTATTCCCCATCTACTTCACTTACAGTGGTGGCAGGGTTTGCAGCAACCATTACTGCTGCACCACTGGTGGTGACCCTAACACCACCACCAACATTGACCCTAAAGATTTCCACACCTCTATCACAACAAAGGAAAGAACTGCCACTGGTCCTTACACCACCATGGTCTGCATTATACCAGGACCCAGCAGCTCCTACCTAGCCTCCAGAACAACAATGGTTGAAATTAGCAGCTGCAAGGCCAGTGGGAGAGAGTGCTGCTGTGACAGGGGTGATGGAGAAAGCAGATGTTGTTTTCATTATGTGTAGGTTTAGATCCAGGACAACTATCAGAGCAGGCTGCTGCACCAGAATCAGTACCTGAGAGTGATAAGTAGGATCCTATAGCAAATGAGAAAAGTCCATGACCAGCTGCAGGGGCAAGCTCAGTGTTGACCACTGATCTCAGATAGTTATGTCAAGGCTTGATGGAAGCAGTGAAATCCCCACGACAGGATACACCATCTGGCTCACTTGTGACCTCCATTCAGACACCAGTGAAGACCCAAGCAAAGGCGCAATAGAACCTAGACTACATGCAGCTTCTGGCACCAGAATTAATCTGAGAACATCTGGAAGCAGTGATACAGCTCGGCCAGCTGAAGCAGTTTTTCAAGTTCAGGACCTACTGGACCAGACACAGGCCCTGCATCCATTACCATCTGCACCACTGGTTTCCACCATCTCCTGTCCATCCACATGTAGCCCCACGACTGACAACAGCTGCATCTTCACTTGATGCTGCCTGGTTGACCTCCTCCATGTTTGCTTCTTCTGGTGCTGCACCTCCTTTCCTTCCACCTCAACACCATAGCCAACTTGAGCATCTCCTGATTTCCCACTTCAAGTGAGGCAAACACCTAGGACTGGGAAGTGAGATTGCCTGGGGTCCCTGCTATGGATCTTCTGCCTCCCATACCCAGGATAATGTGTATACCAGATGTTAGCTGTAGCATACACATCACAGTATTCTCCAACAGCAAGTTTCTAATTGGTAGTTGAGAGCACCAACAGCTGGAGAATTCAATGTTGAATTCACTCTGACCTGAGGATTGACCATATGTACTATGGACCCAATAAAAGGTGTAGTCACCCGTGGATTTTCCAACTGTTGAGACATACAATTCCCAGGTAGCCACTGGCTATTAGGGAATGCTAGGAGTCATAGACCCCATCAGCTTTTAAAACCCAAGGATAATTATTTCCTGACTTGGGAATAGGCCATATGTATGATGTGTCCAATACAGGGTGTATCCAACTAAAAGCTTGGTGATGCTGGGCTTTGTATGCCAAAGCTGGAAAGCAAAAGTGTTACTCCACCTTGTACTGTGCCCTTAGTACGCATTCTTATGTCAGGGATGAATCAGCCTTGGACTTCATAGCTGATGAGGTCTACCACTCCCAGCATCCCTTGCTAGCCAATGGCTGGCAGTAGATGTTATGAGTTCACAGCTGGGAACATGTGATGGATTGTTCCCTGAGTTAGGAATGGATTACATGTAGTAATTGTCAAAAATAAAAAAAATTGGGAAAAACACAGCACCCCAGTGACCAAATGTGATTTCTCATTTCTATAAAAGTGTCTTTCAAACCACATTAATAATATAGTAGTATGCAATGCATTGCTTTTGGATACACTATAGGCCTCTTTCCTTTAAGGGTTTACAAGCCACATTTACATATGGAAGATGTTCATTTGCAGTAGTTATGATTACAGTGTTATTTTATTTTGTTTGTAAGAATCGTGCAATATTTGATTTTTGAACTTTTTGTGCACGATTCCCAGGTGTAAAAAAAGATTTGCAGAATATGTTATTACTAGCATTTTGAAATTTCCCTTGATTTGATGTGTCCTTTATCCCTTTCTATGCTGAAGTGCAAGGAATTGCAGTGTAATGAGATGTCTCTAGCACTTAAGCTGTTAATATCCCCTTTGAAATTAATCAGAAGCAGATGTCAGCATGCCGCTTGCATTGTTTCCCATTGAGATGTATGGGTCTTTAAGAGGATGGAGGTGTCAAATACAAAACCAGAAATCTGATTGCAAAATTTGGTTGGAATAGTAATTCCTGGGAGGGGGTTTATATGCACTAAGATGTGATAAAGAGGTGATAAAGTGACTATGAAGTTTCCAATGTTATAAACACTCCAGGTTCTATGTTACTGTATGGGCCCTATACATTAAAATCTCTCAAGCTTGATCAAGCATTGACTCCATAGAATAACACATGAACTGCAGATGTTCTCACATTTTATCACCTCTTCAATACATCTTAGTGCATCTTCCCCCTGGTGTAATGTGATGGAGGTCACATAGCATTTTCTTCTAAGTCACAGGCATGTGCTTTACAGTCTTTGGAGGGCAGATGCACTAAGTGGCAATGCTATGGCAATGTGTCTGGTGATGTGTGATGAGCACATCACCTTTCTATGCAGACACACATTGCCATATATACTAAGATTTAAGGATGCAAGGAGAGGGGGGGAGGCTGTGACCACTAGCATATCATCCTGGTGTAAAGGTGTTGATGTGTTGGGGCGGGAAGGGAGGGAGCAGGGAAGATGCAGGAAACAAGCAAGAACAGCAGCCCTCATGGCCCTTGTTGTATGTACGCAATTTGACTCCATATATTTTCTGCTTATAACCATACTACCAATAGTTTTGTTTTGCTTTATTAATGCTGTTTCCTATAGGTGTGATTCATGCGATTTGCGTGGGTTTTGTGTTGTAAGTGGCAGTGTGTGCTTTTCTTAGTCATTTTTTTTGTTGTTCTCGTAGCAATAATGGCTCCCCCATTTTAGTGTGAGGTTTTAATGGTGAAGAACTTCAAAGCAAGCAGATGAAGATTGTTTGTAAGCTATAGTTATTGCAGACATAAATGTCTTTAGGTAGCAAATGTTACAAAAAAGTAGTATGTTTTGACAAATCCAGGGCCGGCGCCACCTATAGGCATGCAGCAGAGAAGAGCTGCGCCCGCACCTACCACACCAGAATGCAACACAGTCAGGTCTGTGTTGCCACTGCGCTCCCTCATTGCAGTCGCTGTTTAGTAATGCAGAGCGAGCTGGGAGTCGTGATCTCCCAGCGCGCTCTGCATTACTGAAAAGAAGATGGCGCGGGAGCTACAGATATGTGATGGGGGGCAAGTTGGAGCTTATGGGGTGCAAGGTCGTGCTGGTGGGGGCAAGTTGGAGCTGATATGGGCAAGTTGGAGCTGAGGGAGCATAGTGGAGCTGCTGGGGACAAGTTGGAGCGGATGGGGGGCAAAGTGGAGCTGATGGGGCAAGTTGGAGCTGAGGGAACATAGTGGAGCTGCTGGGGGCAAAGTTGGAGCAGATGGGGGGCAAAGTGGAGCTGATAGGGGCAAGTTGGAGCTGAGGGAACATAGTGCAGCTGCTGGGCGCATGTTGGAGCGGATGGGGAGCAAAATGGAGCTGATGGGGCAAGTTGGAGCTGATGGGGGGGCAAAGTGGAGCTGGGGGGGGCAAGTTGGAGCTGATAGGGGCAAGTTGGAGCTGAGGGGGCATAGTGGAGCTGCTGGGCGCAAGTTGGAGCTGCTGGGCTCAAGTTGGAGCTGCTGGGGGCAAGTTGGAGCTGAGGGGGCATAGTGGAGCTGATAGGGGGCAAAGTGGAGCTGGTGGAGGCAAGGTGGAGCTGCTGGGGGGCAAGTTGGAGCTGAGGGGACATAGTGGAGCTGATAGGTGGCAAAGTGGAGCTGGTGGAGACAAGGTGTAGCTGATAGGGGGCAAAGTGGAGCTGGGGGGGCAAGTTGCAGCTGATAGGGCCAAAGTGGAGCTGATTGAGGGCAAAGTGGAGCTGGTGGGGGCATCTCTTAGAGGCATCTCCAGACCAGGGGCAGACTGGCCCAGGGGGCAGAGAGAGGACAATCATGAATATTGTAATATATGAGTAGGCGGGGTATAAAGGGGTGGGGCACACTGGGCGGAGCCAAATGGGCCGCAAAATTAGGTTTTGCCTAGGGTGGAAAAAATCCTTGCACCAGCCCTGGACAAATCATATGTGCCATGAAAATTCACGTGAATGTTTTTGTATGACTCTAAAGGGGAGCAACACATACAATGTAATAAGGAAAGAGTGGAAAAGATGGACAAAGTGAGTTAGAAAGGTGGCGGTGAGCACTGCATAGCATGTGTTGTGCACTAAAGATACAGTAGTGCCCTGAGCAGGTCCTGACAGGGCGCTCAGGCAATTTCCGATTGGCCAAAGATCTTGGAGGGGAGGAAGTGGGCTGCAAAGGCAAGCATGTCTCCTGCTGAAAGGAGGCCCAGGCTGACTCCTCAGAGGCTCAATGGCTCACCAGCATGATGGTGGTATCACGGTGCCCGTGCTTTCGCTGGCGACATTGTTATGTCAGGGCTACTTCCTGACTCGTTTTTATTGGCTACTGAGGTTTATCTCCGCCCAGTTCTAGCCTTTATATACTGAGCCCTGTCACTTCAGCGCTGCCCTTTCTTGGTGTTCCAGTTGCCAGTGTTGTTCCTGAGATTTGTGTGTATTCTGTGTATGACCCGGACTGCCTGACTATTCTGCCTGATCGTTCCTGCTCTGTGTACCAACTCGGATTGGCTGACGCTCCTGCTCTGTGTACCGACCCAGCCCGGCTGACGTTCATGCTCTGTGTACCGACTCGGATTGGCTGATGTTCCTGCTCTGTGTACCCCGGTACCACTCGTTGGTCTCCCTGTGCCCAGGTGGGAAGGCTTCCCTCCAGTACATTCTACTGCCTCTGACAGTTACTGGTTTCCTCTGGTTTGCACTGCCTTAGCAGCACTGCTCTGAGACCCTACCTCCTCTGTACGCTATTATATCTATGCTTCGGTATCAGTGCCGTTGCTTGCACCCGATACGCTTGACCTATACACTCGCTATTCTGAGGTTGGGTTCTCTCTGGGCGCCTCGGTCAGTTTCCTTTGCTTGGCAGTTCTGTCCAGGTCTGAGCATTCAGTTACCCCTCACTGTGTTGGTGCTATAGCGTTTCAGGGTCACAGACATTCTGGGAATCCTCCCTGAGATTGTGTCTGGCAGTATTACGTATCCTACCATCCAGGCAGTCCTGCCAGTGTGCCTACAATACCCTACAGTCAGTGGACTCCAATAGGCTGATAAGGTATCTATCCATTGGTCTCCTCTCGTAGCCAATATTTGGCTCTGTTGCCCAGTCTCTATCTTATTATCCTGTGGGATAGTATTGGTCTCCGCTCTGTCCTTTACCTGTGGCTTATGGTTGGGATTCACTCCCTACGTAGGGAATATCCATTATCAAGTCACTACTAGGGCCTGTCAGCCTTCCATGGCCTAGTAGTATACTTGCTTGTTCTTCCAGAATCACATGAACTGTGACCTAACCCTTGTCAGTATTGCACCTTTGGTGCCTACTGGATCTGAGTGGGTTACTTTATCCTGGTGACCTGACCTGTGTCAGCCCTGTACAATTGTACCTACTGGACCTGTGTGGGATACTATACGTTATTGTAGCCTGACCTGTGTCAGTTGTGTCATTTGTATGTACTGGACCCGTGTGGGTCACTTTATCTCTGTTCTATTAATAAAACTGTGTTTTTACCATAACATTCTGAGTCTGAGTGTCTTTAAAACCGTTACAGGTGGTTAGAGGGAAGCAAAGTGCGGGGGGCTCAGATACATGCTTTTGAAGTGGGGAAGGAAAGGAAAGAGAAGAGGGATTACGGGAAGGCAAACATTTGAATTTTTATGTGGGTTTTTTTAACTTGTGTATAATATGCACACACACACACACACACTTCACGTAAGGTGAAATGGGGTAAAATGTGCATATTATACCTGAGATTTTATGGCATATGTAGTATGTGTGTTTCTACATAGCAAATGCATAATCTTATATTAATATGAATTAAACCTCATCTGCCACTTTTCTGCCAATTCACTCAAGTTATTTAAATCTTTCTGCATAAACAAAGCATCCTGTTCTGTATGTATCAAAGGCTTTTGAGAAATCCAAGTACACTAGATCAACAGCAATTCTCTTATCCAAATTACTACTTACCCTTACATAAAATGCAAGTAAATTAGTTTGACAATAGTGATGGATCATGAGTGTAAGAGGCGAAATGACAAGCCATTGTATCTAAGACATACCCTGCAGCCCACTGATGGTTACTTCATTTCATGAATCAAAATGACTGAGCCACCATTCATGACTTGGCCATAAGGTACCTTACTTGATCACCAAATTCACCATCATACCTTTTCAGGTGATGTATTAGAAGTTTCTGTTATTGTAACACTTTTATTTTAGCCATGCATTTTGGTGCTGATACATCACACGGTTTTATTTATGCGGTAGGTATTGAGATGCAAGAATAATCTTTCCTACAGAAAATTTCCAATTGCATGTGTCTCTGTTCCAGTATTATAAACTGTCCCATTAAGGGAGGTCTGTATCACGGTGCCCGTGCTCCCCTTGTTTGCTGTCAGTTTATTCTGTGCTTTGCTCCCATTGGCTACTCTATATTTGTCCCGTCCAGTATGGCCTTTATATACTTGGCTCTGGCGCCTCACCGGTGCCCTTTCGTGGTGTTCCTGTACCAGTGCTTGTTTCTGCTCAGTGATTCCCAGTGTACAGACTTGGCCTGCCTGACTACTCTGTATCTTGTCTCCTGCTCCTGTGTGCCGACTCAGATTGCCTGACTATTCTTCTGCGCCTGCTCCTGTGTACCGACCCGGCTTGGCTGATGTTCCTGCTCCTGTGTACCGACCCGGCTTGGCTGACATTCCTGCTCCGTGATTCAACCCGGCTTGGCTGATGTTCTTGCTCCATGATTCGACCTGGCTTAGTTGGCGTTCCTGCTCTGTGTCACCTTGGCGACGTTCTGATCTGTCAGGCTATTGTGTCTCCATGTCCGCTTCTGCAGAGTACAAGTGGCCTAGTCTCCGTTACTGCTTCTGCAGAGTGCAAATGTCTACCTCCATTACTGCTACGGCAGTGTGCCTTTGGCCTAGTCTCCGTTACTGCACCTGCAGAGTGCAAGTGTCTGTCTCTGTTACTGCTATGGCAGTGTGTCATTGGCCTAGTCTCCGTTACTGCTCCTGCAGAGTGCAAGTGCCTGTCTCCGTTACTGCTATGGCAGTGTGCCATTGGTCTTTTTCCATTACTGCTCCGGCAGAGTGCGAGTGGAGTGGTCTCCATTACTGCTACGGCAGTGTCCTATGTTGCTCAATTCCTATTATTACTCTGGCAGTTCACATCTGTTCTGCTAACCTGTTCCTGGGCGCTATGAATCCTTAAGCTGCCTATATTCAGAAAGCCCCATCACAGACCTCTCTGCACATGAGACTGTTTACATTCATTGAAGACCATTAACCCATGCAGTACCTTACTCCTGGGAACCCAACATATTTTGCCTGACCTGTGTCAGTATAGACTGTTGTGGACTTTATGGTTATACTGAACCTGTGTAGGCATATGTATATGTAACCTGTCGTGTGTCTGTATTATTCTGCTTATATACTACAGGACCTGTGAGGGTTATTCTATTACTGTGATTTCAATAAAACTGTGTTTTATCCTAAACCACTGTGTCTGTGTGTCAAACAAACTGTTACAGTCTGTCACTATGGCTTTGGTTGCATAGGAAAGCATAAGTAGATTCTAACATCGCCATCCTCAGGGACTGAACTCCAATAGCACAGGTTTCCAGTTACGTGTCTCTGTTCCAATATTATAAACTGTCCTATTAAGGGAGATCTGTCACTATGGCTTTGGTTGCATAGGAAAGCATAGGGACCGAACTCCAACAGCACAGGCAGCTTTTGGAGATGTGGAGATGTGCCACATTAACATATACACACGCACATGAATGTGACAATGGTTCACAAAGTTGTAAATATTCTGCAGTTTTTCGGAACGGCTTTTCTATATTTTGTTTATATTTTATTTTTTATTTTTTTATTTTATTTTATTTTATTTTTGGTGCCTACTGCAGTCCATCAGGACAGTGTATATTATTATTATTTTGTGGATCCTTTTGGAATCAAGTGGACTATTTGGAATTAAGTGGATCATTCCCCCAAAGGATCAGAGGAGGTGAAGGAGAACAGAAGAGAGAAGGAATATCCAGTTGATAGACACCCTAGCAGAGACGGGTAAAGTACTCTGCATGCAAAGTTAGTTGATGACAGGTGTATACCTGATTGTCAGCAATTTATAAATGTGAGTTCATTCAACATATACTCTATTGTTATATTTATATTTTTTGGATAATACACCATAGGTGCCCCTTCTTGTTTTTCTTGTTTCTTTACATGTTATACTTCCCTATTGCGGAGGAACTGGTGAAGCGGAGCAGCATGATATACCACTAGAGGGGTTCAGTGAAAAGTCATATCCCCAAGGCATTGTTTGCTGGGCAACACAGATGTGTTAGACTCAGCCAACGATCTTGTGAGTGAATTACTTTGCTGGTGGTTGGTGTATCACGAGAAAGATTATGATATTACACTAGGAGCACCTCTTGTGTTTTTTGTTTGTTTGTGGATTGGTGGTGTATTCACAGGGATATGAGGACAAACACATCTTAATGCATATGGTCTTATAGAGCCTTTTATTTATTTTGCATTCATGTTCCTAGTTAGCAACTCTATTACTTCTCAGTGCAAGTAAACCTTGGACTTGGTCTCCTTAAAGGTTCTAGGGGAATCCAGACATGGACAACTTGCCTACAAATGCCTAGAGAAAGCAGGTGCACCTTACTGACAAGGCCCAAGAAGGCTGAAACGTGCTTCTGGAGTTAGCTGCTTCTCTCTTTCAGAGAGGAACTGCCTGACACTTTGTGGCTGGACTGTCATTTGAGGTAAATCAATATGATGTACATCAGGATACTCTGTGAATGGTACCTGTGAGCTAAAATAGATTGAACCTGTGTTGGTGACCTCTCCAGTACTGAAGAGGTTAAGCATAACATGCATATTAATAGGAATTTGGTGAATTTTCAGGGCATTTAAGGGCCAGTGTGATTTGCAGTGTATTGCAAAGTCAACCTATATAATAAAACGCTAGCGATCTTTGTCAGAAGCCGTCATGCACAGAAGAGACTGCCTGTGCTCGGTCAGTCTCTACTGCACGACTGCATCTCGTGGAGCAGTGAGGCGGCGTCAGTACACAGAGCAGGACCAGAGCAGTGAGGTAGCGGCAATACACAGAGCAGGACCGGAGCAGTGAGACATCACTCAGACCTTGGCCTTTGTACAGGGCTTTCCTATATAATAAAACACTAGCGATGTTTGTCAGAAGCCGTCATGCGCAGTAGAGACTGCCCTCATTCGGGCAGTCTCTACTGAGCATGACTGTATCACGTGGAGTAGTGAGGCGGCACCAGTACGCAGAGCAGGACCAGAGCAGTGAGGCGGTGTCAGTACACAGAGCAGGACCAGAGCAGTGAAGCAGCGTCAGTACACAGTGCAGGACCGGAGCAGTGAGGTGGCGTCAGTACACAGAGCAGGACAGGAGCAGTGAGGCAGCGTCAGTACACAAAACAGGACCAGAGCAGTGAGGTGGTGTCAGTACACAGAGCAGGACCAGAGCAGTGAGGCGCCATCAGTACACAGTGCAGGACCGGATCAGTGAGGCTGTGTCAGTACGCAGAGCAGGACCAGAGCAGTGAGGTAGCGGCAGTACGCAGTGCAAGACTGGAGCAGTAAGACATCACCCAGACCTTGGCCCGTGCACACGGGCTTTTAAAGTGGTTAGTCATAAAAGGTGAATTGCTTGCAATTCAAACGAACAAACAACAATTTTAACCTTTTCAGTGCCAGAGGGGTACTCAACACATTGCACTCTGGCACTCAAAGGGTTAAACAAAATAGGATGAAAGCTGTTTAGAACTGCAATGAAATTGATCTGTGCAATCTAAATAATGTTCAAAAATCACTAGGTGTTTTATTATTATTGAATTGTGCTTTGGTTCTTTTCAGAGTTGCCAACAGCTGCAGAGCTTGGCACCATCTACTGCACATTCATTTTCCTTTGAAGTGTCAATCTAATTTTTAACGGATTTAGAAAAAACCTGGCAGCTTTGGAATTGCGGCTATATGTGAAATGTTTTAACCACTTGGATACTAGAGAAGCATCAAATGCATTGTGAAGCAATGTCTGGAAGACCTGTCTAGCTTCCGTGTGATTAATATAAAGATTATAAAGCTCATTACATTGTGCCTATTTTAATCATAAACTAATAAACAAGGAAGGTGGAGAATGAAGTGTGCTGTATCAGTCTGTATATTCTACAGATTGTGAATAAGGTAAATATTTAACATGCTAGTGTTCTAACTCTCTTTTTCCTTATTTTTCCATAAAACTGTAGTGAACCAGTCATCTAGGAAAGCAAAACACAGAAATATTATTTTCCAGAGATATGTGTCCTTGATAAGAATTAAATACTTCTGATACTGACTCCTTTTCTTTTAGAGCACTCATTATAGGTTCTGAAGGCTCATGAATAGTGCTGTCCATTAATAATTCCTTTTCTTATTTGCTGAAAACAATGGAACATTTTAGCTATATTTGTCAATGACATCCAACTACATTCACTGAGATTTGAGGAACACACTAATAATGCATGTGAAAATGAGGCAGGAGCAGATAAAAGGGACCAATTAGGTATATAAAAATATATATGACAACACTGACAACTTCTGTAGAATTCATCAACTACTTTAACATGGTATTCTGATATGACTGGAAAAAGGTTGCTTAAATACAATAACTGAGTAGATTTCAGTAACATTCTACGAGATAGTCCATTGATACCTCTAGTAGGGTGACCAGACCTCACCTTTAACCGGGGACACATATGTAAAATGCATACTGCAGGGCTGCTTTGATTTCCATGCAGTCCTGAAATATGCCTACTTCCTATGTGTCCCCGGTTAAAGGTGAGGTCTGGTCAGCCTAATAGGCTAGGCATGTTGCGTTTTTAAATCCTTGACTAGAGATTGGAGAAATATAGTATTTGGGCTGATCTGACCCAGCTTTTTGGCAGGTGGATCATACAACACTGCCATAGTATAGAGAAATATCACTCTTGGTTTTATATGCAGAAAAACAATGATACATTTTATTACAAAACATGATTCTCTCATTACAGTAAGGACAACTATTAATATAGTGATACAGTGTTTGATAAGAAGTACAAGGCAGACTAACATAACATAATCATAATCAAAACTAATAAACAAGGAAGGTGGAGAATGAAGTGTGCTGTATCAATCCGTATATTCTACAGATTGTGAATAAGGTAAATATTTAACATGCTAGTGTTCTAACTCTCTTTTTCCTTATTTTTCCGTAAAACCGCAGTGAACCAGTCATCTAGGAAAGCAAAACACAGAAATGTTATTTTCCAGAGATGTGTGTCCTTGATAAGAATTAAATACTTCTGATACTGACTCCTTTTCTTTTAGAGCACTCATTATAGGTTCTGAAGGCTCATGAATAGTGCTGTCCATTAATAATTCCTTTTCTTACTTGCTGAAAACAATGGAACATTTTAGCTATATTTGTCAATGACATCCAACTACATTCACTGAGATTTGAGGAACACACTAATAATGCATGTGAAAATGAGGCAGGAGCAGATAAAAGGGACCAATTAGGCATATAAAAATATATTTGACAACGCTGACAACTTCTGTAGAATTCATCAACTACTTTAACATTGTATTCTGATATGACTGGAAAAAGGTTGCTTAAATACAATAACTGAGTAGATTTCAGTAACATTCTACGAGATAGTCCATTGATACCTCTAGTAGGGTGACCAGACCTCACCTTTAACCGGGGACACATATGTAAAATGCATACTGCAGGGCTGCTTTGATTTCCATGCAGTCCTGAAATATGCCTACTTCCTATGTGTCCCCGGTTAAAGGTGAGGTCTGGTCAGCCTAATAGGCTAGGCATGTTGCGTTTTTAAATCCTTGACTAGAGATTGGAGAAATATAGCATTTGGGCTGATCTGACCCAGCTTTTTGGCAGGTGGATCATACAACACTGCCATAGTATAGAGAAATATCACTCTTGGTTTTATATGCAGAAAAACAATGATACATTTTATTACAAAACATGATTCTCTCATTACAGTAAGGACAACTATTAATATAGTGATACAGTGTTTGATAAGAAGTACAAGGCAGACTAACATAACATAATCATAATCAAAACTAATAAACAAGGAAGGTGGAGAATGAAGTGTGCTGTATCAATCCGCATATTCTACAGATGGTGAATGAGGTAAATATTTAACATGCTAGTGTTCTAACTCTCTTTTTCCTTATTTTTCCGTAAAACCGCAGTGAACCAGTCATCTAGGAAAGCAAATCACAGAAATGTTATTTTCCAGAGATGTGTGTCCTTGATAAGAATTAAATACTTCTGATACTGACTCCTTTTCTTTTAGAGCACTCATTATAGGTTCTGAAGGCTCATGAATAGTGCTGTCCATTAATAATTCCTTTTCTTACTTGCTGAAAACAATGGAACATTTTAGCTATATTTGTCAATGACATCCAACTACATTCACTGAGATTTGAGGAACACACTAATAATGCATGTGAAAATGAGGCAGGAGCAGATAAAAGGGACCAATTAGGCATATAAAAATATATTTGACAACGCTGACAACTTCTGTAGAATTCATCAACTACTTTAACATGGTATTCTGATATGACTGGAAAAAGGTTGCTTAAATACAATAACTGAGTAGATTTTAGTAACATTCTGCGAGATAGTCCATTGATACCTTTAGGCTAGGCATGTTGCGTTTTTAAGTCCTTGACTAGAGATTGGAGAAATATAGCATTTGTGCTGATCTGACCCAGCTTTTTGGCAGGTGGATCATACAACACTGCCACGGTATAGAGAAATATCACTCTTGGTTTTCTATGCAGAAAAATAATTATACATTTTATTACAAAACATGATTCTCTCATTACAGTAAGGACAACTATTAACCCTTTGAGTGCCAGAGGGGTACGCAATGCATTGCAATGTGTTGAGTACCCCACTGGCATTCAATGGGTTAATATAGTGATATAGTGCTTGATAAGAAGTACAAGGCAGACTAACATAACCTCCATTTTTCTCTCTCTCTCACGAACCTCTGTCATTCCCTATGAACAGTCAGGAAAAGGATTTCAAATAGGGTATTAGGAAGGAGTTATATATATGCAATGACAATTTCTGCAATTATGATCCAAACTGGATTGGTTACAAAAAAAAATCTGGAAAATGAGTACCTCCATCAATATATTTTTTTGCTGTAAAAATATTTAGATTGGGCTATAGCAAAATCTACTGATGGGATATGCTTGAAACCTGGCTCTAAGGTAGACCTTATGGGGACCAAGTCCTTTCACTTACTACTTGTTGATCAGTGGTAATTTTCCAAATATATCAGGCTCTGGAAAAAAATGATTTGCACATGGGCAGTGCAGTTTACATGGTGATACTGCAGATTTGTGTATGTGCACTTATGAATAAGACATGTACATCACTGACATTCTAAAGTAATGCATTTTTCCTTACCTTGATCCTGTGTTAGACAAGTGCAGTGTAGCTCTTAAACACTCATTAATATGGGCACTGGCTAAATGTAATTCCAGATACTCCAGATACTCAAATGATTCATTTTTTCCAATTGTTTTTGGTGCCCACCTACCACCAATATGGTATTTTTATTATATAGATAGACTCATATACCTCTTTTGAGGACATCATCAGCTCACATGGTTCTTTTAAACAGCAATGAATTTTGAGAGATATAGTCATATCTAACAAACTGCGCTTTTGTGCAGTACTGCACAGAAAACAATGAAATCCTACATTGCATGTGTTTTTTCTTTAGATAGTCACCATAAAGAAAACCAACATTTTAAAATACTTTTAAAGTCCCCTTTTGATGACACCAGATCACAATGTTCTAAGCATTAAAGAGACAGGGGAGCCCAACTTACTTACTCGAACATGAGTGAGATGCACTAAGGGTGTAATAGTATATCTGCTTCAATTAAATCTTCACATTTGCACTAAGATGTCTTTGCCATCACATAACTGTGAATCTGCAGCAAATATGCCGTCATTGTTGTGAATCCACAATGCCTTCAGCAGGGTTACGTTTTTGTGGTGACTACTTCAACAATGGCTCATTTGCATTTTGAAATGCAGCTTACAATGCTATTGCCATATTCACGTGGGTGTGTTTATATTTTGATGTGGTACTGTCACGGAGTGACTTGGAATAAAGACACTGAGAAATACAGATACAGTAAAATAATAACTTTATTGAGAATCAGCATAAAATAAAGTAAGATAGAGCACTTCCCTAACCCTCACTAGCCACGTATAGAGGCAGCACTGGATCACCCAACTGTAAGGAGGCAAACACCACTCTGATTGAATATACGAACAAATACTAGTAGCAAGGATGGTAACAGCTACTAGTGCAGGAGCATCTGGGAAGTCCATGTGAACAAAGGGAAAATCACCTAGTACACTAGGGTAGTTCAGAGACAGTAGTCCCTAGAATGCTAGGGTAACCAACAGGTAGCGGTGACTGAAAATCCCTAGAATGCTCTAGGGTAACCAACTGGTAATGGTAACAGCAACTCCCTAGGATGCTAGGGTAACCAACAGGCAAAGGACTAAATCCCTAGTATGCTCTAGGGTAACCAACAGGCAATGGTGAGAGTGAATCCCTAGAATGCTCTTGGGTAACCAACAGGCAATGGAGACAGTGAATCCCTAGAATGCTAGGGTACCCAACAGGCAATGGTGACAGTGAATCCCTAGAACTCTCTAGGGTTACCAATAGGCAATGGAGACACTGAATCCTTAGAACGCTAGGGTAACCAACAGCCAATGGTGACAGCGAATCCCTAGAACTCTCTAAGGTTACCAACAGGCAGTGGTGAAAGAGAATCCCTAGAACAATAGAGTAACCAACAGGCAGTGATGACTGAATGCCTAGAACGCTCTAGGGTAACTAACAGGCAATGGTGACTGCAAATCCCTAGAACGCTAGGGTACACAATGGCCTAGAGCAGAACAACAGACAGCAGGAAGGCCAGTGACATGGACTGACGCAGACTGAGCACCTCTTGAACGAGGCAGCGCTAGGCCTGGAGAGAGCAAGCGGACACAGTGGGCCACAGGTATAGGAAGAGTCGGAAGTCAGCCAAAGCCAGGAGTCAGACTGGAGCGGGTAGTCAGCCAAAGCCAGAAGTCAGACCGGAGAGGGTAGCCAGCCAAAGCCAGGAGTCAGACTGAAACAGAAGTCAGTAATCAGGGATCAACAGAGCCGAAGTCAGAACGTAGCCAGGAGTCATACACGGAAATGGAGCATCGGAATCACAAGAGCTATAATAGCGCATAGGTACACCATGAAAGGGCAAATGAATAAAGACAGGCTGAGGCCTATAAGGCCTAGCAAGTGGGTGGAGACTCCTACTGGTAATTAGCGGTGGAAAATAAGAATAGCGAATGTGCTTCAACGTGACAACCAGTAAGTACAGCAATGTCGCCTGCAAGCACAGTGTCACAGAGGCAATCAAGGGCACCATGATAGGTACTTCACCTCAGGCACTAAGCTCCAATGGCTGCTTATGCTGTTGAAGTTAACAGTGCCAACTCAACCTACCAGAAGTTGTGTACTTCCTATACCTCTTTATGGAGCCAGAAGAGAGTTTGTGGGCTGTAATGGAGAGCAGAGAAAGAAGCTACCTTCCTTTATTCCTTTCAGTGCCAAAGAGATCTTCATTACAAACCCCTGTGGAAGTGAAAGGCATCCAACATTAAAACAAATTGCCACCATTGATGTCTTAAGAGAAAGAACTGGCAGAGAAGTAACATACTGACATTCTGTACTTTTGTTCAATAGTCTATCTGCCGATCAGCTGATTCATGCAAACCAAGGACTCGTAAGGTATTCCACACCAGTGCCTTGAGAGTCCTCTGTTTATCTGAATCAGCTTATCAGCAGATAGAATGCTGATCAGCTGGTTCAATAAGTACAAGACTCAAAAGAAAGAAAAAATAAATAATAATAATAGCTATTTGAGCACACCATGGCCCCTACTTGAAATAAAGTGTATTATCTAGTATATGATTAGCTGGCAATTACTAAGACATCACTTGTATTGGTATTAACTGTAAAAGAACACTAAAAGCACTCCTAGACAATGATAATAGCAAGAAGCTGTAAGAGTCTTGCCAAAGTAAGGACCAGAAAACCCAAGTATCTGATTGTATTATTGCATATTATTGCATATGGCAAATTGTGTTACACTTTGTCATGGCATTGTTTCCACTCTCGAGTTTTAGCAGCAATTTTGTAATAGCTGTAAGTCTGCTACAAAATCATCAACTGTCATTGTAATAAACTCAATATATTGTGGTTATTATGTACAGATAAAGTATATCTGTATATATTTCTATGTATAAAAGTTTTCTTGGGGCTTGGTGGATATTTTATAGTAGTTCATTACATTTTTGTTGCAGCAGTCAATGGCAGTTATTGCTTTAGTAATTATAACAGAAACCATTGCAACTACAAAGTGGGTGTTTTTCAAAAGCATCCTTCATTAAAATAGCGATCTGTTAACAGTAACTAATGCATACATCATTGATTAAATCAATAAAGCATACCTGTTTAAACCAAATGGTAAAGATTAATACTCATTTTTAAATAAATAAAGTGTGATTCCTCTGTAAAAAGAAATTTGCAATCAAGTATGAGAAAATTAACGGCTTCACAAAAATGGTGGTTGTAAAACAGTGTGATAATGCACAGAAAGCATACACAGTCTAACCAAAAAACTCTCACTCTTGAATGACCTGAAAATTATGAACAAGGGCAATAATCTCCTTAGTTTCCCATAAACAAAAGTGATTAAAATATTTTTTATAATGAGAAGTACCAGAGGAGGTAATGTGGAGCAGTATAAAACTGAGGACCGCATGGACCCCCAGCAGCACTATCTACATATAAACTGACAGTGTAGGCCATGGGGGCAGCTTTTTACACCACAAGGCCTCCAGAGGCCTTCGTTATGCCATTGATGAAATCTGTCCAATATGAGAGATCTTAGTGCATATGCTCCATTTAATAACATAGGAATTGAAGAGTTTATTACAATGCGGAAGTTATCTCTTTATTATCAATTTATCACACTTTGTTACAGTTCTTATTAGTATATAAAGGTCCTTGTACGGTATAACATGTTTTTATTTTTGGAGAAAAGTACCATATAGGGTAATGCAATTTTTTGTTTGTTTGTTTTTTAAAGGTGCCAGTACACAGTAACCATTGAAAGAAACCTTTATATACTTTTAGTCAGCATTCCTTCCTTTGGTAAAAATAAGCTCATAAGTGATTGTGGAAATATTTTAGAGGTTACAGTTTGGCTATATTTATTACATTTTTTAAATAAAAATGATAAGATCATAAGTAGATATTGCTTCAAATTACAATACATAGCTGTCTACATATAAGGCATAGTTCACATGGATGACTGTTGCAGCAACTTTGTTGAAGATATTGTCATTGAGTTATAAAAGTCTCTGATGTCATTAACCCCATAGAATAAGATGACATGTATTTTTTTAACTCTTTCAGTACCATTCTGGTGTGTTCCCTTCTGGTCCTTAAAGTATTAAAACCTATTGTTGAAAAACTATGTTGCAAAAAATCACAATGTAAACTACATCTAAGTAGGAAAAGCACATTCATCATCATCTAATATATCATATAAAAATATTTGTAATTGCTAGATATGACTAAATGGTATTTAAAGCATATGAAACATATACATTTATTCATCTGAGGCTGATCTGTAAAGCTGTAGTATTTCTGTGGCAAACAGCTCCATTCTGTAGAAATAGAAATCATTATGATTTAAATGAGACCTTTAACCCCATGAATGCTAGAGAGGTCTAGAAGTAAAAAAACACCATTTTAATCAGGGGGAATTTAAGGAATTTTTATTTGTCTCCTGGCATGAAAAGAGGATTTTAGTCTTACCTGTTAAATCCTTTTCTCTTAGTCCATATAGGTTACAGGTAACTTTGGGACAGCGACTGCCCCTTTAAATAGGCAGGAACAATTCTGGAAAAGAAGTGCAGGGTGGAGTCTTCCTCTCTCCTTACCTGGTTCCCAGCCAAACCCCATCCAGTAAAATTTGAAATGCTACTATTGTCTAAGTAGCAAGAAGGGAAAAGAAGACTCCTGTGAGCATGAACCCGAAAGGACTCCATGGTTCGGTCACAAGAGAACTAAGCATGGTCCCTTGACAGGGTGGGATACCTGTAACCTATATGGACTAAGAGAAAAGGATTTAACAGGTAAGACGAAAATCCTCTTTTCTCTGTTGTCCAGGTTACAGGTAACTTTGGGATGTACCAACATTGAGTTTCCCAGAAGCAGAAATAAAGGCAAGGACCAGGCGCCAGTCCTCATAGTCACCAGAGCATATATGAACTAATCAGACCATAAAACAGCCCTTATAATGAACAGAGTGTCAGCAGACACAAAAACTGGAGTATAACACATCAGAAACTGACACAGCACACAGAACTAGAGCCACCAGGGCTCAACAGTTAAGGAGTATTAAGAGGTAATGAAGAAAACCCTAGACATGCAAGACAGCCTCTAGTATCTTCCTACCAAAGCTGGCATCAGCCGATGCCAGGACTTCAATATGGTAGTGTTTAGAGAAGGTGTGCACAGACAACCAAGTGGCCACCTTGCACAACTGATCAGCTGAGGCCTGACTCTTATAGGACCCAGAGGCCCCAATAGACCTAGTGGAATGAGCTGTGTCACGAAATGGAACAGGCTTCTTCCTAACTTTGTAAGCCTTATGAATAGTAGACTTAATCCAGGAGTCAATGGTAACCTTAGACGTCTGTTTACCTGCCCTAAGACCCTCAGGAATGAAAAAGAGTGCATCAGACTGACAAACAGGCTCAGCGCGGTGCACATAGAACATAAGGCAGTGCACCACATCCAACAAGTGAAGATCCCTTTCCTTGTCAGAAGAAGGGTCAGAACAGAAGGAGGGCACAACAATCTACTGATTGATATGGAACTCTGAGACCACCTTCAGGAGAAATTCCTGAGAAGTGCGAAGAACTGCTTTGTCCTTGTGAAAAAACAAAAATGTTGGTTTACAGGACAGCGCGTGCAACTCAGCGACTCTGCGAACAGACACTATCGCTAGGAGAAAGACCATCCTCCAAGTCAGCAGGCAGAGAGGAATAGTAGCCAAAGACTCAAAGGGAGGGAGCTGAAGGACTCCCAAAACCAATTTAAGATCCCAATGAGGAGCGGGGTTCTTAAAGGCAGGACGTGAGTGAGCCACTCCCTGAAAGAAAAACTTAACATCAGGAAGAATGACGATGCGTCTCTGAAAGAAAACAGAGAGTGCAGACGTTTGAACCTTTAAGGAACTCAGACTGAGCCCCTTGTCAACTCCATCCTGCAAAAAAGACAGGACCATAGGAAGGTCAAAGTCCTGGGATGGAGTATCCTTATCAGCACACCAAGAAAGAAAGGTAGGCCAGACTCTGTGGTATGCCTTAGAGGATACAGGTTTCCGAGCACTAAGCAGAGTGGCCACTATGCCTGAAAAGAAACCCTTCTTCATCAATATTGAGGATTCAACTGACGGTCTATGTCCTCCTTCCACAGATAGCCCTGTAGGAGAAGGTCCAGCCTGTGAGGTAGCCAAAAGGGCTCCGCTACTGAGAGATACAGTAGCTCCGGAAACCATGCCTGGTGAGGCCAATACAGAGCTATCAGAATAACTGGAGAGCCCTCCAGACGTAGTTTCCTCAACACTCTGTAAAGCATGAGGATGGGAGGAAAAATGTACGCCAGGGGAAAGGGCCATGGAATCGACATGATGTCCACTGTCAGAGCAAGAGGGTCCCTCCAGTGAGAACAGAACACCAGAACCTCTCGATTGTCCCTAGTCGCCATCAGGTCAACGCAAGGAAGTCCCCATTTCCGGACAATAAGATTGAATTATTCTTGATGCAGTTCCCACTCTCTGCTGTCCACTGTGTGACGACATAGGAAGTCTGCTAGGACGTTGTCTACGCCAGTAATATGAGTGGCGGAAATGGCAGGAACATGTTTTTCCACCCAAGACCAAATAGCTTTGACCTCCAACCAAGCTGCGAGACTTCTTGTTCTGCCTTGCTTGTTGATGTAAGCCACAGCTGTGGCATTGTCAGACTGGACTCAAACAGCGCATCCTTCCAGCTTCAGTGTCCAGTACCGGACAGCATGAAATATCGCTCGAATCTCCAGAACGCTGATGGGAAGGAGAGACTCCTCCACAGACCACAGACCCTAGGCATTCAGGTGACCCAGGAGCTCTCCCCAGCTGGAGAGGCTGGCATCCTTTGTCATTGTTGTCCAGAAGGATACCATGAAGGACCTGCCCCTCAGGAGCTTGGACAGGTCCAACCACCACAACAGACTCAGCTCCACATGAAGAGGTAGAGGAAACTGACATCTTCAGGAGATCCTTCTTGCCCTTGCAGACCTGGATCATAAACCTCTGAAGTTCTCTCATGTAAGCCATTGCAAATGGAACCACTTCCATGGTGGATATGAACTTCTTTGCCGGGATTGGATTGCAAGTCAGGACTGCAGACACCTTGTGGGTCATCTGGTGATCCACCTTGTCTGTGAGAAACGCCATACCCTTCAAGGTGTCAAAGAAAAAACCCAGAAAAAACAGTAGTTGAGATTAAATCAAATCCGACTTGTCCATGTTCAGAATCCACCCATGATGGGTGACAGCATGAATACAGTCTTGGACCTGCTGATGAAGGAGTACCGGAAAAGGGGGCCTTCAAGAGCAAGTTGTCCATGTATGGATTGATGTTGATGCCGTCCCTGTGCAGTACGGAAACTAACGCACCCAGGATACGATTGAAGACCTGGAGAGCCATAGTCAAACCAAAGGGAAGAGCAGAAAAGTGGAAGTGCCCTTGGTCGCAAGCAATCCTGAGATACTGCCAGCTCTCCGGATGGATGGCTATATACAGATAGGCATCCTAAAGGTCCAGAGAATCGAGAAATTCCCCAGGACACATGGCCGCAATCACCGTCCTTAGAGACTCCTGGTGATAATGAGTTTTGACCACAAAGGAATTGAGATCCTTGAGGTCTAAGATCAGATGGTAACTGCCGTCCTTTGAAACCACAAATAGGTAGGAATAGAAACCCAAAGCTTTTTCAAACTTGGGAACCGGTTCCAGAACCTCCTTGTCTAAAATGGTCTGAATGGCTCCGTTGAAAAGACAGTGCTTTTCTACTCCCTGAGGAGTGTGAGAAGGAAAGAACCTGAAAGGAGGAAGAGAGGTGAAGGGAATACTTTACCGCTCTGAGACGACCTGTAAAACCCACGGATCCACCACGGCATTTGTCCAGACACTGAGGAAATGGCACAAATGACCACCCACTGGAGCATGGGATCTGGGGTTCGACTAGTCATGTTGTAGAAGATTTGGTGGTCTTGGGCTTGTTTGGGCTCGGAGGAGGAACGCATAATCTGGGGAACCGTCTGGGACGTGGCACGCTTCTCAGACTGAAAAGGACGAAAAAAGCCAATTCCGTCTGACCTGAGGATTCTTCTTGGAGACTAAGGGCAAGAGGGTGCTCTTGCCCTCAGTGGCCTCACTGATGGGGTCCTTAAGCTCTGGACCAAATAAGGATGTTCCCAAAAAGGGCAACAAAAGTAAGGATTTCTTAGAGATGTTATCTGCGGACCAGCTCTTAAGCCAGAAAGCTCGTCTGACAACCACAGATAAGGTAGAAACCAAGGCAACCAAACAGATAGCACCAAAGATAGCTGCAGAAATATAACACCGAGCTTCAGAAATGTTGGCCAAAAGCCGCAAAAAGTCAGTGGTGTGAGCACCCTGACGTACTGCCACAGTAAGCTATTCAGTCCAAACAGCAATGGCCCTGTTCGCCCAAGCAGCGGTGAATGAGGGACGTATGGATGTGTCTGAAGTACCAAATATGGCCTTTGGAAAAGCCTCAAGCTTCCTATCAGTCCAATCCTTAAGAACAGAAGCATCTGCTACAGGCAGAGCTGTGTATTTAGAAAGTATAGAAATAGGGGCATCCACCTTAGGGGTGTGAGCCCACTAAGCCAGGGCCACTTCAGAGAAGGGATATATCTTAGTGAACTTCCTGGATAAAGTAGATTTCTTGTCAGGGTTTTTCCACTCATCAAGCACCAGCTGATCAAGGGTGGGATTGGGTGGAAAAAAAGGTACTCTATTTCTTAGGTATGTGAAACACATCAGAAGGGTCCTTGGGAGCCTCAGAAACAAGAGGAATGTTCAGAGTATTGAGTACTGCCCTGATCAGACCCTCGGCTGAGGGTTCAAGGTCAGCCTCAAAGGGGTCCCCAAAGAATTGGGAGGAAACTTCCTCAGAACATTCACCCTCATCTGAGTACACCAATAATTCCTCCTCAGAGGAATCTGACACATCAAGTACATCTTGAGGTTTGGGCACTGAGGACCTGAATGAAGTAGGGGGCTGCTAAGTCTGGAAGACCCCCTGCAATTGTGTGGGAAGGAGTTGTAAAGTATACCATAACTCTTTAGTAGTAGCCTTAAACTCCTACATCCACAGTGGCTCTAGTGTATGGCTGGATGTCCCTGGTGGAGAGGCAGCAGCAAATGAAGGGCATTAATGACCTGAGTATTCTCTAGGAAGCCCTGCTTGACATGGGGAGCAATGCGCAATGGGGGGTCACAGATACGCCAGTATAATTGGTCTTAGGCCTAGGCCCAAGTCTTAATTGGTATGACACCCTAACAGGGTATAAATGCCTGAAAGTATTAGGTAAATATCACGGTGCCTGTGATTGCTGGCTTTTTCTGTCAGTTAGCTGTGGGAGTGCTCCATTGGTTGCCTCTGATTAGTCCGCCCAGTGTTGCCTACATAGACTGGGTTCCTGCACCCTTTCACTGCCCTTTCGTGGTGTCTCTATGTTAGTGATACCTGCCTATGGTTTCCTGTGTCTACTGGGGCCTGTGTGAATCCTCTACTGTTCCAGCGTCTGAGTACCTACCCTGAGAGCCAGTATACACTCCAGAGTGGTTCCTGCCTCCATTCCTGATCTGGTTTGGCTGCCGTTCCTGCTTCTGTTCCTGACCCGGTTTGGCTGACGTTCCTGCTTTCGTCCCTGACCCGGTTGGCTGTGGTTGCTGCTCCAGTATCCTGTTCCGGCCTGGCTGTCGCTCCTACTCCTGGATCCTGATTTGGATACATTCCTCTTCACTTGGTCGCCTCGGCTACATTCTCATTACTGGTTCCCTCCTTGGGGGTACCAGTTATACCTGTTATAGCACCGGTAGGGCCTCAGTGTTGTCCAGTACGCGGTACTGGTTTGCTCCACTTACACCGGCTGCTTGCTGCCTCCGTTAAAGTACTGGTAGGGCTTCCTAGTTCTTCCAGTACGCGGTACTGGTTTGCTCCACACTTATACCGGTTGCTTGTTGTCTCCGTTATAGCACCAGCAGGGCCTCCGTGTTGTACAGTACGCAGTACTGGTTTGCTCCATACTTACACCGGTTGCTTTCTGCCTCCGTTAAAGCACCGGTAGGGTGTCCTAGTTCATCCAGTACACGGTACTGGTTTGCTCCACACTTACACAGGTTGCTTGTTGCCTCCGTTAAGCACCGGTAGGGCTTCCTAGTTCGTCCAGTACGCGGTACTTGTTTGCTCCACACTTACACCGGTTGCTTGCTGCCTCTGTTATAGCACCGGTAAGGCCTCCGTGTTGTCCAGTACGCTGTACTGGTTTGCTCCACACTTTATCATCGGTCGCTTGTGTTACCACCTTTAAAGCACCGGTAGGGCCTCCCTAGTTGTCCAGTACGTGTTACCGGTTCGCTCCTCTATATCACCGGTTGCTGATGCTACATCCGTTATTGCACTGCTGGGGCCTCCAATACTTTGAGTCACTTGGTCATAGGCTGCCTTGCTCGGTATATTGGTAAGGCTGGTAGAGCCTCCTTCATAATGTTGTGCCAGTCTCCAGGCTGCCTTGCCCGGTATATTGGTAAGGCCGGTAGAGCCTCCTTCATCTCGTGCCAGTCTCCAGGCTGCCTTGCCCGGTATATTGGTAAGGCCGGTAGAGCCTACTTCATCTCGTTGTGCCAGTCTCCAGGCTGCCTTACCCGGTATTTGGCAAGGCCGGTAGAACCTACATATACTGTATTGTTATTTGCTGTACTACTTGAACCTGTCGTGTGTCTATACATATGTGTGTGTTCAGGACCTGTGAGGGTTCTTATTAACTTTTCAATAAAGTTGTGTTTTTATCTTAACTCTGTGTCTGAGAGTCAAAACAAACCGTGACAGCAAAGCCCAAATATAGTGTCTTAGATTAATATTTCACCCCAGATATTGCGAATATATACTTAACTGGTAGGCGAAGGGTTAATCTGCTGAGGAGAGAAGGAGAGTCCAAGCCCTGCATAGGATACTCGTGAAGGGAAAGGAGAAAATGGTGTCCGCGACAACAGCCAATCGGAAAGTCTCTGAAGTTGCTACACTGAGCGGTTGCAGAGATATGTCCCAAAGTGTAAAGTCCAATAGACCTGAATGGAGCATTCACCAGAATAAGAGTAAATAACACTGAACTTGGTAGGTAAAGTATAATAAACTCCAAAAAAGTGCTTAAAATGGCAAATAAAGGGTAAATTTACCACAGAAACCCCAGTGCTCCAAACACAAAATGACATACATATAAATACAATGAGTGCAGGAGTATGTATTAGGAACTCCAAATGTGACCCCTGTGTGGAGGAAAAGCGTGGAACAAGTAGACCTCAGCACTCAAAGGGTTGCTCACCTTTTTAGCAGGTCTTCTGTCTTCAGATTACTTCTCCTAGGGAAAAAAACATGCTACACAAGATTTTCCCCTCAGGGCTGGAGGGTCCACAGCAGCACCTGGGAACTGAGCACTCCACCACTTATTTTACAATAAGGTCTGTTAAATTATGGAATTCCTGGTCCAAGGGTGTGCTTATGGCAGATACAATGGATACATTAAGAGAAAATTAGATACATTTCTTTCGAAAGGGAATGTATTAGTAGGAAAAACAGGAAGGTATGCTAAAGACTAACTTATTTGGCTGCAGGAAAGCTATATAATTCTCATGTCTCTGAGTTATTAGACAAAGGATGAACTTGATGGTCTTGTGTCTTTTTTCAACCTAATTTACTATGTTACTCTGTTACTAGCTAAGCAGTATGCTCACTCCTGCTCTCCATGCTAACTATAACCTCCTATCTACAGCTAACACCTCAATGAGTTTTCCACAGTACAAGAAAGAAACCAGTCTATCTGCTATTTCCTTCAGAGCTTCGAAAGCCTGGCGTAGTTATTTCATTATTTTTTTGTTCCTATTTGTGTAACTGTGTAATTTTGTAAAGTAAATGCTCCCCAGGACATCATTGAAAATGAGAGAAATCTCAATGTTTTCTTCTTGTTAAAACACTTTCTTGATTAATGGTCCAGCTGGTTTGTTCCAGAATTACTCCAGATTTCTTATACTTTAGCCTCAGAGACCCCTTAACATAGTTCTGAGCAATGTGTTGCTCATTCCTCTTGCGCTCAAAGTTCTAATGCTGTTAATGCTTGCTTTTCTTACCTTAACATACTTTGTAAGCAAAGGGGTTAACTGCTGTGATAACAATAATGTTTAAACTATCTCCTAATTTGAATTGATGTTACAGCATACAAAGGAGAAAAAGTAATCTCTTTATTGGATTCTGTCTAGTTTAATTTTGTTCTGCTCAGCATCTGAAGATTACTCATTTAACTGTTAATTGCATAAATCAATTGCAGTTCACAGCATGTTCCGGCAAACCTTGGAAAATATATCAAATTCAATATATCTTGCCAAATAGTGGGTAAATTCATTAAGAAAGGTTCTTTGTAAAATGGTTAATATGTGACTGCTGCCATGTAAATATTGTGATTGGTTCTTTTATAAAACCAGCTAATGCTTTTTTAGGCTCAAGTGAAAAGTTAAATGTCAGATGAAATTCAAATAATGCAACTTTTAAACCATATAAACCATGTTAACAGAGGGAGCAAAATAAATAAAGTGCAATCGTCTCATACACAGAATGATACATTGGGTACAAGAATAAAGAGTAACTCTAAAATAGCACAAATACAATTAACACATTGGCAAGAGGCAAGGTTATCTGGATCCAAGGTGGATATAAAGGACTACAGAAGACAAGACTCTTACATGTGAGTGGACATTATTCTATTATTATATGAGTGGAAATCTTACATTGATTATTTGCCTCCCTTTGTCCCTGATTTTGCCTTCCATATGTGAGACGGAGCTTTAGAAGTTGATTTCCCCTGAAAGCAAGTGTTCATAGAAATGTCAGTACTGAAATATTGGACATTTTTGCTGATGTATTAATTGAATCTCCAGGGTAATCCCTTTTTGCTTTTAATTACTCATCATATGTGTGTGTGGCTGAGTGGGACTTGGACTTGGAAGTGGCGGTGATGCTGATGATGAATGAAAGAATGACTGTTTACTTTTTGCCATCTTTGCTTTTCCAGAGTGATGGAAGACTGAGTATGTGCCTTTCTGCTGTGTTTTTGGACATGTCACCATCTCTCTCAATCTCAACTTCATCTGTATTTGAAGAAGAGAAGGAGAATCAGCATTGCCCCCTGCTTCTTACCCACTACCCTTATATTCCTTCATGCTTTTAGAGGTGTCAAATAATTTTTTTTACTTTTACTTTCACAAAGTTCACTACTACTTTGAAGACGTGTTTTGGTTCAGCTTCTACACCTTCCTCCATTATGGCATTGCCATCATAAGCACTAAAATGCAACTTGCAACTGATGGAGTGTGATGTTTTGCCTGAGCCCTCAACAAAATTCTCAATGTCGTCTGCTGTCTATCAAGTCTGCCTCAGTCATACAGCTCATGTCAGGTTCCCAGTCAACTGTCTGTCACCTAATATATGTATGTGTGTATGTATTTATTATTTTTTATTTTATTCTTTTTAATTTGTTTTAAGTTGTCCACCCCATCTTATCATAGACCGTTCAGACACAATAACATATCACGGTGCCCATGATTCTATGTCGACATTCTTACTTTCGGGTTTGTGCCTGATTGCCTCTTATTGGTGCTTGCTGGCTAGCCCCTCCCAGGGCTAGCCTTTATATATGCCCTCCTGTCATTGGGCCTGTGCCCTTTCGTGTTGTCTCCAACCTTATGTTTCCTGCGCCCCTGTTCCGTGTTTGATCCAGTTTTCATCTGACCTCATTCCTGTGCTACTCCAGTGTACCGATCCAGGCTTTGGCTGACTACCGCTCTTGTATACCATTCCAGGCTTTGGCTGACTACCGCTCTTGTGTACCAACCCAGGCTTTAGCCGACTACCTATCTTGTGTACCGACCCAGGCTTTGGCTGACTACTGCTCTTGTGTACCGAACCAGGCTTTGGCTGACTACCGCTCTTGTGTACCGATTCAGCCTTTGGCTGACTACCACTCATGTGTACCGATTCTGGCTTGGGCTGACAACCACTCTCTGATACTGATCCAGGTATTATCTGACTTACGTTGTCTGTGCCGTTCCCGCTATTGTCAGATTGGCTGCTACCATTATGTTACGCCTGTGTATCAGTGTGGCCTCCGTTAAGTCACTCAGTCTGTACTGTCCAGTCAATAGCGGTTTACGTTGCCTATCCATTATACGCCCTGCCTGTGCTTCTCTGTGGCCTCCGATACGTACACCAGTCAGTTCTATCCAGTCACTAAGCGGTTAACGTTGCCTATCCATCCATCAGCCTGTGCTTCTCTGTGGCCTCCGATACATACACCAGTCAGCGCTATCCAGGCACTAAGCGGTTGACGTTGTCTATCCATTTTCATCAGCCTGTGATTCTCTGTGGCCTCCGGCTACTGTGGCTACAGGCTGCCTTACCCGGAATACAGTAAGGCCGGTTATAACGCTTTTGTAGGACACTCAGACCAGCAGGTTAGAATAAAACACAGTTTATTTAAAAGACAAGAACAACTGCCCTCTATAGGCAATACAGAATAACTGAAATGAACAGTAAAGTACAGATGCCCTCTCAGGCCCAGTATACAGAGAAATAAATATATAATGTCACAGGACAGGCATAGATTAACATAACGGGTACTCAATGGTTAAAGTACATAGAAATCAATCAGTCTCTGTTGTGGAGTGTTTGACACGCCCAATAGATGGTAAAGGAGCGGTAAGTGGTGTTAGATGGGAAAACACCAGTAGTAGAACATGACAGAGACTACTGCTTAAGCTGAGCAGGAACTGAGGCCAAAATACTCTGCAAGAGCTAATGAGCTAGAGGCACTAGCACCCCAACAGGTGCTTGAACGGAGAGCAAGTGCACTGCAAGAGCTGAGGATAATAGAGCCACTAGCCCCCACGGGTGTTGTAACGGAGACCAATTACACTGCAAGAGCTTAGCTGTATAGAGCCAATGGCACCCACCAGGTGCATTAACGGAGACCAAGGACACTGCGAGAGCTGAGGATAATAGAGCCAATAGCCCCCACGGGCGTTGTAACGGAGACTAATTACACTGCAAGAGCTGAGGATAATAGAGCCAATAGCCCCCACGGGTGTTGTAACGGAGACCAATTACACTGCAAGAGCTTAGCTGAATGGAGCCAATGGCACCCCCACGGGCGCTGTAACGGAGACCAACTACAATGCAAGTGCTTATCTGGATAGAGCCAATGACACCCTCACAGGCACTATACAGAGACCCAAGGCTCGGCAAGTGTAGCGGAAGGCTCAGGGTAACGGCTCTACAAGTGTTAACGGAGGCTCAGTGAACAGAGACAACTGCTCTGCAAGTGTTAACGGAGGCTCAGTGAACAGAGACATGGCCCTGCAAGTGTTAATGGAAGGCACAGTGCTCTATAAGAGTAAACAGAGGCCTAGAGTAACGGAGGCAGCAGGCACAGCTAGAGTAAATGGAAAGGCCCAGTACACAGGAGGCAATGGCACAGTCAGCCCTGCCACAAGCACAGCAGAAGTCAGAATGTCACCCAGGCGACACTGGAACAGCGCACAGCAGGAACACAGGCAGGGTCAGCAACTAGCCAGGTCAGGTCACGGAGCAGGAACGTCAGACAGGCCGGGTCAAATCACGGAGCAGGAATGTCAGCCAGGCCGGGTCAGGTCACGGAGCAGGAACCAAGGAGCATAGTCAGACAGGCCAAGTCAGTACAAAGGAAGCAGGAACACTGTAACACAGCAACACAGCAACACTGGCTCAGGAACACCTGACAGGTGCCAAAAGGCCAGTATAAAAAGGCCATACTGGGAGGGCCAAACAAGCTCAGCCAATGGGAGTGCACCACAGCAAAGAGTGACAGAGGAAGATCACGGCCACCATGATAGTACCCCCCTCTCAAAGACCCCCTCTCCTAGCAGGAGGTTAAGGTTTCTGGGGATATTTAGAGTGGAAATTGCGCAATAATCTAGGCACATGGAGGTCCTTCTGATCTACCCAAGAACGTTCGTCAGGGCCATAGTCCTTCCAATGGACCAAATATTGCAATTTCCCTCTAAATCTCCTAGAATCAATAATACTCTGGACTTTCGTACTCCTCTTGGCCTTGAACGTCCACCGGCCCAGGAACCACCCGAGCGGTAGTGTAACGGTTGCATACCAAAGGTTTTAACAGAGATACATGGAACACATTATGTATGCACATAGAAGCTGGGAGTTCCAATGCGTACGAGACAGGATTCACTTTGCGGATAACTTTGAACGGACCAATGAACCGGGGAGCCAACTTATTGGAAGGTACTTGCAAATTGAGATTTCTGGAGGAGAGCCATACCCTGTCCCCAACCTGGAAGGAGACCGCTGGCAGCTATCACAGTGCCTGTGATCCTCCTGTCACTCTCGCTTGTGGTACACTCTGATTCACTGAGTTGGTTTGGCCTGCCCCTGGTGACCTTTTTATGCCTGGCCATGACACCTGTCAGATGCCCTTTCGTGGTGTTTCTGAGCCAGTTTTGCTGTTGCTGTGTTCCTGTGTCCCGGATTCCTGTGTACTGACTTGGCCTGTCCTGACTACGCTCCAGTGTTCCTGATCGTGATTGACCTGGCTTGTCTGCGAACCACCTCAGTTACCTGACCTGGCTTGGCTGACGTTCCTGCTCGTGTTTGATCCGGCTTGTCTGAGAACCTCCTACGTGCTACAACCCGGCCTGGCTTACTTCCTGCTCCGTGATCGACTACCGGACTGCTCCAGCAACCTGCCTGTTCCTGTTGTCGCTGCCGCGACATTCTTACTTCTGCTGTCGCTGTTTGCCCAGCTGCCATGTGACCATTTCACCCTTGTGTTGCCTCCGTTCAGTACAGAGTTACTTGCTGATTTGCAGAGCTGTGCTTCCTTCACTGAGCCTCCATACGCTTGCAGAGCTCCTACACCATACTGAGCCTTCTGTTGTTAAATGTGCATTTTAACCCTTGCAGTGCTGCCTCGCTCCTGCTGAGCCTTCATTCCCCTGTATAGAGCCTTTACCCATTGTGCTACGTCTGCTGAGTCGGCCGCTTGTGTGGACGGCGACTCATATGATACAACTGCAGAGTAGTCACGTTAAGTTGGTCCGGTAGGGCGCCATTGGCTCTTGGTCTTACGTTGGGTTACCGGCGGACTCCGTTGTGGCTTTTGGCTCAGTGTTGCAGCAAAGGGCAGGCTCAAAGCTCTGGCAGGTTCCGCTGGTATACGCCCGTGCGGGCTATTGGCTCAACTACTGCTAGCTGTTGGTCCCCGGTTATACGCCCGTGGGGGCTATTTGCCAGCTCTTGCATTTCAGGCTAGGTTCAGATTACGCCCGTGGGGGCTACCGACTCTCGCACTAGCAGAATCAGTTGTCTCATTGGGTACGCTCACGGGGGCTATTTTGGGTCACTGTTCTGCTGAATCTACAACTGGTCACAGATTGCCTATGGCATTCTTACCTTAAGAACTCTGTGTTGTCTACATCTACACAGCACCTCCTATCACCACCTTGGGCGTGCCAAACCCCACAGCTGAGATGGACTGATTTTTGCATTTAACCCATTTGTGTCTATATTGCCATTATCTGTTCTGAGATAGTGTGTGTTACCCTGATTCTGTGTATTGGGCCTTTGAGTTATATCTGTCTATACAGTGTTATTAATCCTATTGCCTGCAGAGGGCGATCGTTTGCATTATTTTTTATTTTAGTAAAACTGTGTTTGATTTTACCAACTGGTCTGAGTGTCCTAAAAACCGTTACAGCAGCCTTCTATGATTGGCATGCCGCTGATGTCACTGGAATGACTGACTGAGGGTCCTCTGAACCTGTGCCCAAGTGGAGCGAAGCTGCTCAATATGCTTGTCCAGAGCTGGAATTTGCTGCGACTGAAATGAGTGCGGGAGCAGGCATGGCTGGAACCCGTAATTGATGAGAAACGGGGAGCTCCCGGACGATGAATTAACTGCACAATTCCTGGTGAACGCTGCCCACGGCAACAGGTCGGCCCAATTGTCATGATGATCGGTCACAAAGCATTGCAGAACTGTTTCAGTCCCTGATTGGCACGCTCAGCGGAGGAAAAGGGCAATTGAATGCCCATCTGGCTACAGAATGCCCTCCAGAATCTGGACACGAACTGACTCCCACGGTCAGACACCACCACTCTGGGTACCCCATGCAAGCGGAACACTTCTCTGGCAAAAACTATCGCCAATTCCTGGGCCAAAGGAAGGCCAGAGAGGGGCATGAAATGAGCCATCTTGGAGAACCTGTTGACCACCATTAGTATAAACGTGTACCCCCTTGACACTGGCAGTTCTCCCAGAAAGTCAATAGATATATGGGACAATGGACTCTCGCCATTAGGCACAGGTTGGAGCAGGCCCAGTGGGAGGTGCATGGGGGTCTTGGCACGAGCACAAGTGACAAAGGCTGCAGTAAAAGCGGAGCAATCGGCTCTAAGGGAGGGCCACCAAAATACGTGTGATAGAGACCATATTAACTGATCCCTCTCGATGTGCCCAGCAGCCTTAGAAGAGTGGCATGTCTCCAGCAGACGGGTACTGAATGGCTCATCCACAAAACACTTGCCAACTGGGGTTTCTGGGGGAGCCCTTGCCTGAGATGCCAAAAATGCTTTAAACTCTATTTCATGGTCTCATCTATTGCAACACCAAAGCTTTGGTCCCTGCTTTATGTGCTATATTAAATTAATATACTCTATCCTAGTCAAGGTTTAGCTGAGCTGCTCTTTCTCTGCTGTTTGATTCTGCTGTCTGTGCTAATCTAGTGCTCTGTTATCTATTGCTACTGCCTTCCCTGTTCTGAGTCTGGCTGAATCAGCTGACCTCTTTGTGATTGCTCACCTGACTGCTATCAGCCATCCCTCCCAGGGTATTTAAAGCAGCTTGGCTCACTTCCTGATGCCCTTGAGTTTGCTTCTGGCTGCAAGAGTGTTCTTCTGCGTTCCTGATTTCCTGTGCATGACCTGGCTTCCTGGCTTGTTCCTGACATCTCTGATCTCTATATTCCTGACCCTGGCTTGGCTGAGTACCTGTCCTGGTTCCTGACCCGTCTTGTCTTTTGGTTTACACTTTTGGATCATGATTTTGCTTTGTTTGTTTTTCTTATTTTAATAAAGGTGTTTTGCACTTTACATTTGTGCCTGTCTGGTTTCTGGTCCGTAAAAGTACACAAGGGCCATGAATTCAGAAGACGCAGGCAATCCACCAAATGTATTTTCAGGCTGGACCAGGTAGACCAGCTCATGGACCAGTTTGTGTTAGCCCTCCTGACTTTGTTGCTCCATACTGCGCATCTGGCTCCACCACCTCAGCAACCCCCGGGAGCAGGCTGCCCCTATAGCTGCTGCCACTCCTGCTCCAACTGTCAATAGTGATTCCAATGTTGCTAAAGGCATGACTGGGTCCACCCCACTTCCCCAGAGTTATGGAGGCAACCCTAACCAGTGCAGAGGTTTCCTGAACCAAGTCGGTATCTATCTGGAGATGGTACCACAGTCCTTTACGTCTGATAGGAGTAAGGTGAGCCTTGTGATTTCTTTATTCTCTGACAGGGCCTTGACATTGGCTAATCCCCTTTGGGAGACACAGAAACCTATAGCGTACAATTACCATGAGTTCGTGGCATCCTTTAAAAGGGTATTTGATGTACTGGGCCGCTCCACCTCGGCTACCAAGCAGCTAATGTCCATCCATCAGGGTACAATGACGGTTTTGGATTATGCCTTAAAGTTTTGTACCCTGACAGCCGAGGTTGGATGGAATAATGAGGCTCTCGTGGCTGCTTTCTCTAATGGGCTTTTGGATACAGTTAAAGATGAGATTGCAGTCCGGGACCTTCCCTGAAATTTAGAGGAACTGGTCTCATATTGCAACTTGATTGACTTCCGTATCCTTGAAAGACATTCCTTCAGGGAGCTCCTGTGGAGGAATTCCATCCATTTAGCCCTGATCTTTTTGTCCCCACCTGTGCCTCCTTCTCCTCCCATGCCTCTTAGTCTCAAGATCTCAGGCAATGTGGAGCCCATGCAGCTTGGGTTCACTTGCCTTTCTGTTGTTGAAAGGGCCTTTAGGAGGAGGGAGGGCCTGTGCCTTTACTGTGGTAATGCAGGGCATACACTGCGATCTTGCCCTACGCATCCGGGAAAACGCCCGCACCTAAGGTCCTATAGGGGACAGACCTTCCAGAAGGATAAACCTCTAGTCTCCATTAGGCTCTCTTAGGGCGAGTGTTCCATTATTACAGAGGCACTGATTGACTCCGATGCAGCGGGCCTCTTTATCGACAGTGCCTTCGTCCAGAAGCACTCCATTCCATTGCAGCCTCACTAGTCCACTTGCCATTAAGGCGATTGATGGCAGACCCCTACAGCCGCCACAGGTCACCCACAAAACTGCTCCTTTGTCTATGGCTGTAGGTGGTCTCCATCATGAAACAATACAATTCCAGGTGATCCACTCTCCTCACTATCCTGTGGTCCTGGGTTATCCATGGTTGCACAGACACAATCCCATGTTTGATTGGGTCATGGCACTGTCACCTAACTGTTCCAAGACATGCCTAGCAAAAGTGGTGAAGGTGCTAACCACATCCCCAGTCTCTTCACTGCCTGAAGAGTACAAAGAGTTCCGGGATGTGTTAGACAAGGGCTGGGCTGGTGAGCTCCCTTCTCACCGTTCATACGATTATACCATTGAGTTGCAACCAGATGCCATACCTCCTCAAGGTCAAGTCTACCCTCTTTCTGTCACAGAGAATAAGGCCATGGAGGAGTATGTTGCGGATGCGCTGTCCTGGGGGGTCATCCGCAAGTCTTTCTCTCCCACTGAGGACAGATTCTTCTGCATGAAGAAAAAGAGTGGAGAACTGTATCGATTACAGGGTTCTCTACAGTATCATAGTCAAAAACGCCTACCCTATTCCTCTTACTACTGAGCTATTCGATTGACTAAAAGGGTCCAAGGTGTTCACCAAGCTTGATCTGTGTGGGACGTACAATTTGGCACAGATAATGGACGACCAGGAATGGAAAACCACGTTTAACACCAGGAGCGGGCATTACAAATACCTCGTAACGCCCTTCGTTCTCTGCAATGCTCGCGCAGTTTTCCAGGAATTCTTAAATGACATCCTCCAGGACATGCTTAAGCAATGTATGGTGGTATATTTAGATGACATTCTGACCCATTCCGCCTCCATGGAAAGCCACCACGCAGATGTAACCCGGGTTCTGCAAAAATTAAGAGATAATCTATTTTGCAAATTAGAAAAATGTGAGTTCCTCCGCAAACAGGTCACCTTCTTGGGGTATGTAATCTCAGAAGTCGGTTTCACTATGGACCCTGAGAAACTCTCAGCTGTTCTCGAGTGACCGTGACCCATAGGTCTCCGCTCGCTTCAATGCTTCCTCGGGCTAGCTAATTACTACAGGAAATTTATCTGCAGTTTTTCCTCCATTGTAAAACTCCTTACCGTTCTGCATTCCTGATTTCCTGTGCATGACCTGGCTTCCAATCACGTCCCTTCTGGTTCCTGACTCCCTGGCTTGTTCCTGACATTGATGATCTCCGTATTCTTGACCCCGGCTTGGCTGAGTACCTGTCTTGGTTCCTGACCCGGCTTGTCTTTTGGTTTATGCTTTTTGATCACAATTTTGCTTTGTTTGCTTTTGTTATTTTAATAAGTGTCTTTTGTACTTTACATTTTTGTGTCAGTCTGGTTCCTGGTTCCTAACAATCCTTCAGGATTTTGTCACTCAACCTCAACTCCACTATCTTTAACCTGCAGCACAGTATGAGACAAGGCTGCCCCGTATCACCATTGCTTTTTGACTTAGCCCTGGACCCGCTTATTCAATACTTCAATCAATTGCACACCTATTGGGGACTTGAGGTGAGCAACCAAGACATTAAGATATCAGCCATTGCAGATTATATGCTTTTGTATGTTACCAACCCTGTAGACACTATCCCCAACATCTTAACTGTTATAGCGGACTTTCAGAAACTTCAGAGACTTGAAAATAAATCTAGATAAGTAGAAACTCTCTGACTGGGACATGACCCTGTTCCTTCATCCCCGTTGCGGTGGGCTGGAAACTCATTACATTATTTGGGTGTGCACTAGGTACATGGAGGACCTATATATAATACTAATATACGACCACTGATATGTCAAATGTTGACCAACTTTTCTTGTTGGAGGGTGCATCAATTTGATTAAAATTATAACATTTCCATACTTCTTATATGTACTCAAGACTCTGCCATTGTTTCTCACTAAATGTTATCTTGATCTCATCATTAAAAGCTTTCAGGGTTTCATACAGTCCTGTAAACAACAGAAAATCAATAATTGGAAGTTGAAGCAACCCAAATTTAATGGGACTTCAATCAACCTGATCTCAAATTATACAATATAGCGAGTCAGATGAGGGTGGCCAAAGACTGTTTGGAGGACACAAACACTTACACAGATTGGTGACTGGACCAAACATTTGCTCTGCACCTTAACCGTTGTTTCCTTCTACAGCCTCTCTATCTAGTCAGCCCTTTAATCTTCAATGTCATCAAGATGTGGCAACAGGTGCGCCACTCATTATATCAGTATAAATACCACTCCTTTTTCCTACCACTGACCAAAAACCTGAACTTTCAGGACAGTTGTGAAGACACACACTTTTATTAATGGGAGTGGAGGGGCATAGAAACAGTGGGCCACTTGATAAACCCAAAGACCATTACCCTTTAGGCATTCCCTTCTCTGCAGGCCCAATATAACTTAGTGTCTTCGCAATTTATTTACATACCTTCTGGTAAAAACATATGTCTTAAACTACACGGACATCAAGCCACTGTGACTCCTTCTCAGACTTTTGACTCTTACCTGATCCACACTAAAACTAAGCAAGTCAATATCTCCACTATATATATAAATATCTTCTCCCTGAGGCAAAATACTCTCATACTACCCCAGGACTGGGTGCCTGGCTAAAAGATCTGCCAAATTACTCCACAGACACATTCCTCACTGCTTTTACATGACGTTTGAGTCTTATTTTCAGGAACTATAATACCTATTATTTCATAGAGCCTATGTACCTCCTTCCATGGTTCTTGAGATAGGCATAATAACATCTTCCACATGCCCTAAATACCATACTCCTAATGCCTCATTCTTCATGCATTCTGGCAGTGTCTGTGCATCTCTCTTTCTGGACTGCAATCACCCACCATATACAAAACACCACAGGTATCTCATTACCGATCTACTCCTCTTTCATTCTAGCCATCTATAATACTACGATCTCACTACATCGCAACACAGAAAAACTCATAGATTTTGAATGCCTGGACCTCATCCCCACCCCAACTCTTCACAAGTGGGTGGATATACTATATCATTTTATCAGCAAGGAACGAAAAACAAAATCTCTGTATTCGTGAAGAGAAGAATTGCTGACTGTCTGCAGTTCTTTAACCCTGAGTGCCAGAGTGATGTCTAGTCCACTGGACATCCCTCTGACACATTGAAGTTAACATTTAACTCCTTCAGTGCTAGAGAGGTACCATTTCACTTGTATCATTTCTGGTATCCGCACACAGTACAACATGATTTTCTGCATAAAGTCTATGGACTTTAAGATTGTTCTACATGGAGAATAATTTGTGTCATATTTTTATGCTTCACATTTGATGTTGAAAGCCACCTTGGGCCACCCAACTTCCTTTACCTGTTCCAGTGCTTTTATGCTTATGTTTATACATTTTAGATAAATATACACATCCTGCACAATTTTGCTTGCTCACGATTTTAAACAGTATATTGAGGATTTCTTTACAGCTTACCATACTATCTTGTACTTGGACGTTTCATATATATATTTCTAAGTATGCCTTAACCTCTGTTTCCTATGCCTACAAGCTATTTCCTTCTCTCTTTCCTTCTCTCCTTTCTTCTCCTTTTCTCTTACCGTTTTCCCTTTCCTCATTTTACCCAAGGTCAAATTTGCAAAACGGCCTAGATGGCCTTAGCCCTACCCATGACCACAGACCCACTTATGGCATGTCCCCCACCTCTACAAGTAGAAAAAAAGCTCTTAACCCTTTGGTTGCTAAGGAGGTTTCCAATGGACTGCTTAACAATGCATTGGAAACCTGTCTGTCTAAGGGTTAAACAATTACAGGTTGAAGGGTATGCAAACAAATACATAAAATAGCCAACATAAAATGAGGCAAAATTGGTACAGGGACTTTGAGTTTGCTCTGGCCATCCCCACACAACCCAGAATGAGAGAGTAGCCAATAGCTAAAGGCTCCATCTAAATGAAGAACAATAGGAAGTTGCCTTGCCTACTTTGCCTGATAGAAAACCCAGGTGTGATTTTAGCCCATTAAAAACATAATCCCCTAATTTTCCAAATATCATAAATTACTGGTAAGATACATTGCCATTGTTGTATAACATCTCAGCTTTAATGAAATAAAATATAAAAACAAAATATCAATTTTGTCTAGTTAGTGAAGTGTATGAAAGAATACAAAGTAGACCATATTGTAAATTGCTGCAGAAAAGTAAGGCAAAGTAAGGAAGAAGTTGAGGCTTTTGGATTTAGCAATACAAAGGTCATGGGTTATTATGGAAAGCACTGTTTCAGTTGACTGAGCAAACCAATGCACTGGGGATCTTCCTTGCACACGGAAAGTGATTGATTAGAGACATTGCTGAAATCATCTTCCTTTTGTATGAGGTTACTGTAATCTGTAACCAGTACCTGGTGAAAAAAAAAAAAATGTCAAGAGCAATTACCCCACTGACTGTTGGGGAGGTCTCCAATACATTTTATTGAAATATATGAAGGCGTTAAAGGTATGTTTATCTTTTATATATAGAGACTGGGGTCCCTGAGCGGCGTGACGGTCCTGGCACGTGAAGGTTCTTCAACGGGCTAAATATATTATTTCTGAGTGTTTTTCCCTCTGACTTTAGACCATGACCTCTTGTTCTATTATTCATTTTTAAAAATGCTTCCCTACTGAGCTATATTAAATCACTTAATATATTTAAAAATACATATCACCTAACTCCGCTCTTTCAAGATGTACATATTATGTTCTCTGAAACTATTCTGGTACCTTGTGTCATGAAAACTATGCATCATTTTGGTGGCTTCTCCATTTTATTAACGTACTTCTGGAAATGTACAAAGTACAAGGTTTTACTGGTCACCTATAGAGTGACATTAGTACCTCTCTCTTCCTGCTGCTAATGTCTCTTCCTATACAACCAAGAACCAGGTTTGATCTTCCCACTGCTTTACTGCATCGCTTACTGCTTTCAAGTCATCTTAAATAATAACACCCAATTCCCTCCACTGATTTTTTTTGTCAGAACAGTACTATTAAACCTATAATTTACCTCTGTGTGCCAAATGAATTATCTTGTACTTTTTAACATTACATTTAAGATCCTATACCTCTGTCCATTTCTCCAGTGTTTGTAGATCATTGTGCATTTTTCTTATAGCTCCTGGGGAGTCAACATATACAAATTAAGTTCGAATTGAGGAAGCTAAAGAGGAGCAGTTCTCAGGTAAACCAACTGCACTATAGGAGATAAATAAATTAAGAAAAAATAACATTGATTCCTTTTTCCCTTATGGAGAAGTTGGATTTCCTAGACTTCACCTCTACATTTCCTTCAAATTGCCCTTGTCCTATTACCTTGGACATTCTTATTATGTCCCTATGGATCCTTTTGTATCACACTAGAATGTGTGTTGTCAGTGCCCTATAGGCCAGGGACAACAAACAGTAATTTATTTTGGAATCATACCTTTTCCTTTATGTCATGTGTATAACCTCTTGGATGCTACATGTCTCAAATACATTGCTTTGGGGTTAGTTTTCAAAGCACTGGAGATATTTCTAGCATCCAGGGGGTAGCAGTTGTATCTGTAGTTCTTTAAATTTAAACCCTCTAACATTCTTCTATGAAATGGAATTTTCTCCTCAGTGACTAAAAAGGAAAGAAAAAAAATCTTGTTTGCAAGTTTAGTTTAGTGTGTTTAGTGATGAGCAACCTAGTAATTAGAGTTATGAAAAATGCATTGTGCAGGATTGCATTGAAATACCAGATGAACCATGCAGGCCTGCATTTTTTTTAGCTATTTCAGTGCAGGGCAGCTTTCCTAAGAGGCAACATATCTGTGATATGCTGAAGCTGATGAAGCAATTATGTGGTAAAGTAAGAGCACCACAAGAGACAAATAAAAATATCCCTATTTTCCCATTGATTTAAATAGGAATGTTAAAGGGGAACTCTCACTTCTGTTAAAGCAGTTCTTATCTTAAAGTGCTATCACAGTTAATCTTTATTTTTTTTTTTTATGTAATGCAGTATAACCAAGATTTTTCCTTTTAAAAATAAGCTGATGATGGTATTTCAGGACAGGTCTGTCCCGCAACCTTTCAATCTTCGCCTCTTCCCCTCCCCAGTAGTGTCTCGTTCTCACCTCCTACTCTGAGGATTCACCCATGTGAGCTGGAGAGTTCTAGTTGGCAAGAGAGCAGTCCAGCTCACATGGAATAAACCTCTATCAGGGTAGGAGAGCTGTTCCACAGCCTGTACTGAACTGACATCACAAAAAAAAAAAAAAAAAATATATATATATATATATATATATATATATATATATATATATATATATATTAAAGCTTAACTGGGATAGCACTTTAAAGGGATAGTAATACTTACAAATGACTAATCCCCATATTGTAGGCATGCTAAAAAGAAATTTATTGCCCCCAGTGTCATCTCTCAAACCCTTATGGTTTGAGAGAAAATAGCTAGCAAAGTTCCCCCTTTCCCTGAAGTCAGCGTTCTAGCTGACTGCAGGGATATCCGGTCTTACGTGCATCAGGAGCTCTGCAGCAGAGCCGAGATGGCGTTAATAAAAAATAAATCTTTCACTGAAACGGTCTTCTATGTGTGCTTGTAACAGGTATTGTGGGAAGAGAAGACAGGCAGGAGGGGGGAGGAACCCCAGGTATATATTAGAGCATGAAACCTGACATTGTACCTTGAATCACAGAAACAGGACATATTTTGTCCACTTTCTACAAGTTACAATAGCTACTGATTACTAACTGTACAAAACAATATTACAGTGCAAAATCCTAAATGCAGAATGAAAGGGCAAGCCGTATATATATAGAATCTCCATCAGCTGCACTCTTTTTGACAAACAGGCAGTTGATCCATGTTCCTTCCTGAACTGGCTGCTCTCTGTGTAAGGGCAGTCTAGGTGTGTGTGTGAAAGGAGCAAAGGAGAATTGCTCCCAAATATCCCAAAATCTAGAGAAATTAAGACTACAGTAACATATGGCAAAATTGAAAGTAGCACCTGACATCCTCAAGACAAAAGCTATAGGCTAGAGGGGAAGAAAAAAGACAAATATCCCTGCTGTTTAAGCACTCAAAAATCTCTGGTTATCATTCGGTTTATGGGAAAATGATAGAGTAAAACATAAAATTTATTCAAAACAAAAAATACAAAAAAACAAAGGACAAATTAAAAAAAAAAAAAAAAAAAAAATATATATATATATAAATACATTGCTGGAGTTTGTGCCTGATCACACCTAGGCACATTCTCAATGAGATTCCACCTTAATCACAGCCATAGGTTTGATTGGTAGACACATCATCAACATGTCAGAGGTGCCACAACAAGCATCAGCAGAAGCACTTCTAAAAGTTCCTGGGGCTCTGGGTCACACAATAAAAGTGCTGTTGAAATGTCAGAGAGGGTGCAAAGATTTGCTTCATTTGAAATAACACCTGTGCCTCCTGCTGCAGACTCTGAGTTTGTTGTTGGAGATGACAAAAGTCATGGTGCCCACTAATATTAACGCCACCCCACCACTTCCACAAGTCATGTTTTTAAAGCAATAACATTACGCAGTTCTTCCACTATGTACTGCCATCCCATATATATGTTCGAATATCTCAAGCCACAGTTGTCTTTCAAGGATGGCTGTGCCAGTATTACACAAGCAGGAGGTTAGTGTGGTGGGCAGAGGAAAAAGACACTCAGCCTGCTTACAGCTTTCACTTTCAGCTGTTTATTTATCAGCCCAGAAAAGCATTAGCATTGTGTCAGGATATGTAGAAGTCTTAGAAAACATAGATGAATAATGGCAATGCTCTCAAGGGAAATTTATTGTCAGTGGCGAAAAGGCAGAAATTTTATGTATTTTCTATGGCCAGAAATGTTTGTGGGAAAAGCAGGAAATGGTAATTTTCAGAGAAAATTTTTGGTGGAAATGCTGTTGACTTTTCACCCATCCCTATGGAGCACGGACATCTGTGCTACTGCAAAAATCTGCATGTTAACTAAGGGTGTGATATCTTGCTAAATTGGTCTGTATAACTGTTATGTGTTAGTCTAATGTGTATTTCATAATATTGAGCCCATTTTTAGGGGTTTTGATGTGGTGTGTATATGTATATGAATGTATTAATTCTGTATATAAATTATAGCTGCAACTTTTTCTAATTCTTTGATAGGGCTGTTAAACTTTCCTTGAACCAATTTAGACATTACTTCTAGAGGTCATAAGGCTATATGAGCCTCTTAGGAGTGTTGTTGATTGCTAGGATGCCCATCTACCTGTGTCTCTCTGTCACAGAGGGGTTTAATTTTCTTTTATTTCTAGCAGCGATAAATGTTGTGTTTGTTTATTGATAGGAAGCATCAGAGTATCACAGGCACCGTTGGACCTCCAACATAAAGGTTGGAAAAGGTCCCAGGAACCCCCTACATTTTTTTAAATCAATATGGGGCTTAAGACCCCATTTTAATTTTTTTAACCAAACAGTGTAAGATGATAATGGTTGACCACCATATTATTTATTTTCAGTCTTCAACTCCTCCATTGTCAGTATGGCTAACTGTAATCACTAACAGTGGATGGGTTAATCTTGTTTGTGGAAGGGGGGGTTGGGGTCTGGTTTTCTTTTATTTTTCAGTACTCATGATTAAACCTTGCATTTGCTGTTATCTGTAAATGAAGGGGGTTATCCATTTGTTTGGATGGGGTGGTTGGGAACTTTGAGTTGTGGCTGGTAGGGGGGCACTTATAGAACATGGTGGTTCACCCCACCAATACAGCAACAGAGGGGTTAACCACAGGTGGTGATGATGTGGGAAAGGTGCTTTGGCACATGGTGGATCACTCAGGGAATCAATGGGTATATTATCCCCAGTTTTCCCTACCTAGTTCAGACTAAGAAAGGAGCTAATATTTCGGCTCTATACTTTGGCTTCCCATAGGTTTGCTTTTGGTTTGTTTTTCTGTTCTCCAAAATGACTAACCCTTTGTTAGAATGTCATTGCAGAAATGACCAAATGGAAATGTCTGCTTAATTGGAAAATACCCATTAAGCAATTTCTGGTTGGAATAGAATTTCCGCCTAAAAAGGTATCACCAACATCAAGGTACTCACTGGTAGATCACAGAAAGTAACATCAGGATCTTGCTCAATGGCATCAACAGAATTAGCCTGCAGAGTTCACAAGGTTCCATCTTGTCCCCCATTATATTTGCAATTTACTTACTACCACTGGGAGACATCATCAGGTGACACAGCCTAAGATATAATTGCTACGCAGATGACACACAACTCTACTTCTCCTTTGCTCCAGATACTATAGACCCAACATCCCTCATCAACAGTTGCTTAGCAGATCTCATAGGGTGGATAAATGCTAGTTGGCTAAAAGTGAACCCTGACAAAACAGAGTTACTCTTGGTAAGGGGACCCCGGGCAACAATAATATATCAGGATCACCCAACTGGCCTGGAATTCGGAGGCTCTGGATTCATTAGTTCAACAGAGGTACAAAATCTCAGAGTGATGATTGACTCTGGACTGCCATTTAAACAGCAGATCTCTGTTCCGTAATAAAATCTGCCTTCTTTCATCTGAGAAACTTAACCAGGATACAACACTTAATTCCACCAGATGATATGCCAACATTAATCCATGCATTTGTGTCTACTCGTCTAGATTACTGTAATGCACTTTACTTGGGCTTCCTAGAAAAAGAACTCCATCGCCTACAGACAGTACAAAATGCAGCAGCCAGACTACTGACCAATCAGACTCACTCATGTCACATAACACTTGTTCTCCACTCCCTGCATTGGCTTCCAATTAAATGGTGAACATATTTTAAAATTGGCCAGCTGACATTCAAAGCCTTAAATAATCAAGGCCCTCAGTACCTTAAACAGCTCCTAACACCCTATATTCAGTCTAGCTCACTACGGTCAGCCAACAGATCCATCCTGTCAGTGCCCAGAATAAAGACAACCTCAGGTTCCCGGGCATTCAACTACGTCACTCCCACATTCTGGAAGTCTTTACCCATCTCTTTTATCAGGCATTCAGTCAACTCATGTGACCATAAGGAACTCTTAAATTTTATGTCTGTTTATAGATTTGTAAAGCGCTTTGAGTCTCACAGGGAGAAAAGCGCTATAAGAATCACAAATTATTATTATAATTATTATTACTCTTATACAGGCATTGTTGAAACTGGACTAATAAGGGCAAAATTCATCTATCTTATTTTTTTTTTTCATTTCACAAATACGGTGCAGTCGTTTTACTCCAAAGTTTCTCTCCTGTGATAAATATATGTTTCTGGAGCTTAAAATAACTTTTTGGTTAGTTGACAGGAAATGCATTAATGATGCAATTATTTATTTAGAGGTTTTAAAAAATATAACCCTTTTCTCTCTTCCCCCTGTCCCTCCATGATTCATTCAAGACTGAGTCAGATGGACCTGTAATTTTCAACAGGTCCTCAGAATTGTCCCACAAAACAATTCAAGGAGGTTTAGCACACCTCTAGTTATAAAGGTGGAAATCTGTTAAATACACTACATTTATGGCCAGCTATTTTGCATAAAGGTTCATTTTTCAAACCTCATTGAGTATTATTCATCAAGGGGTTCATTTCTGAAGAAAACTAATTTCATCATAGTGGAGAAATAAATATTAAGAAAATTCCCATTAATTTAAATTGGGGTTTTAACTCCTTAAATGCCAGATAGATCTCAAAACATTGAACTGCAATACAGTGGACGCCACTCTAGCATTTATGGGATTAACCCTTTGAGTGACAGAGAGGTTTCCAATGCATTGCAATTAGTTGGATACCTCTCTGCCACTAAAAGGGTTAAAAAGCCAACTGAAAGCAAAGGGAACATTTTTTGTCCCCATGGTGTAAATGGTGAACACAGAATTGTTCCTCTTTGATTTTCTACATAAGGATCAATGGGATATTTGTGTAAAATGAATCGTAGCAATTGTGGGGCAAACCAACTGCACTATAGGGGAAAAATAAACACTTCTAAAATTCCTTTTTTTTTAAATGGGACTATTAAAACTTTGAATGATAGAGCTTTCTAGCATTCATGGTCTTAAAAGTCCCAATGAAATCAATAGGATAATTTAAGTTACTCTGTTTTGTATTTGGTTTTCCCCAAATATGTGCCAGTTTGCTTTTTACAAGAGGCTCATTGTTTGGAAGCATTACTACCACATATCTGCTTCACATTTCATTTTGAGGCTCCTAATAGAATATGACCTTTATACTCCAGATATGATGCTCTCTCCTTTTGTATTATAAAGAACAGAAAAAATCAAGTAGTTCAGCAAGCCTAGAAGCTTAATGGACATGAAGCATGACTGCCTCACTGTATTCAAGACAGGTGAGTAATTGCTATCAGGCCGCTCCAGGAAGTACAAATTCTATGCTGCGGGCCTGAGCAGGTACTGTTCAAAACATTTAACAATAAAACCTGAAATGAGAGAACAGGAAAGTAGCTGTAGTAACCCCTAAAAGGGCTACAAAACTGTGTATTTCTGATGCATTCATTGGTGTTTTTTCAGTTAAAGAGTAATTCTAGGAATGGTTCAGGTCAAGTATTGCGTACAGTATATTCTTAGCAGCACTCAAATTATTGTCTGCATATAATCTACTTTTTCCAAGTTATATCTCCCTTAACCCATTGAGTACCAGAGGGGTATGCAACACATTGCTTTGCAATGAGTTGCGTACCCCTCTGGCACTCAAAGGGTTAAACAGTTTGTGAGGTGGATGTATTAGGGCATCCCACCTTAGACCATCCACCTCTCACATTGGTTTAAGGGCAACCTATGGCTCTCCATTTATTGGAGACTATTCTCTGATCCCTAATCAACCCAGCAGATGGAGAGCCAGAGGTTGTTCAGAGAGTGGAACAGTTCTAGGAAAAACCAACTGCATTATATGGAACAAATCATGATTTAAAGTGGGCATGTATCCCCTTTCACTATAGAGGTCTCCCACACATTGCTTCACAATGCATAGGAGACATCTCCAACATTCAAGGGGTTAAAGGGGATCTATCACCTTTGGTAAAGTAGATCTTATCTTAAAGGAATAGTAATACTTACAAATTACTAACACCCATATTGTAGGCATGCTAAAAAGAAATTTAATGCCCCAAGTGTCATCTCTCAAACTCTTATGGTTTGAGAGATAATAGCTTGCAAAGTTCCTCCCCTCCCCTTTCCCTGAAGTCAGCGTTCTAGCTGACTGCAGGGATATCCGGTCATATGTGCATCAGGCAGCTCTGCAGCAGAGCCGAGACTGCGTTAATAAAAAGAAATCTTTCACTGAAATGGTCTTCTACGTGTGGTTGGTTTGCAAGCCAAAACAATCCTGGCAGGAAGTGGAGGCACAATCTCCATCAATATGGCTGTGATTACTTGTTGCAACAGCCTGTAAATCTCTAGTTTATCTTTTATACTCTGGCCATTTCTGATTTCCAAGGGACTGGCCTCTCAAACTTATATAATTTGGATGCAACACATTCCTTATTTGCAAATTAGCAGCCAGTAGAGAAGCAGTGTATCACAGGCTTGTGATCATCATCTCTCTCTACATTGTTGGAAGAATCAAAACAATTACTTTCTTCTGATTCCCCCTCCTCCTCCTCCTACTACTACTTCTACTATCACTACTACTTCGTTTAACAGCATCTAGATTTACTTTAGTTAGTAATATTAATTAATTATGTAGTTTGCCATAGAATTAATAGCTAGGCTAGCTAGTAAATATAATAGATATGTTAGCTAAATATAATTACAGCAACTATACCTGTAATTCATGAGTGTGTTACTTTAATTAAAAAAAAAGAAACAAGTTGCATTTACTGTTGCACACAAATAGGCATTGTACATGCTCAGCCTACAAACTACGTCTGTTATACCTGAGTGAGTTATTCTTATTTCAAAAAAAAGAAAACTACAACATTTACTTTTCAAACCTAAGTGCAATGTTCCATCCATACTCCCCGGCTATCTCCTACAAATATGTCTTTTATTACTAAATGTGTAATAATTTAATTTTAAAATAAGTAAAATTACATTGACTGTTAAAATTAGCTCAGACCAATACTTTTTCAACCAGACTCCATTGCTGTCTCCATCAGTTACACCTGTTATTGTGAGCGCATGTCAATATTAAAATAAAGAAAATACAATTTAGTGCTCAAATTTAAGCACACACCTGCACTATTCCAGCCAGGCTGAACTATTGCCTACAGCAACTATACCTGTTATCCCTTATGCTGAATGCATTAATTCTAAAATTCTGGAAGAGCAACAAGCAGTGTATATGGGGATCTGTGGCAGTGAGCAGTGGCACAGGGCTGAAGGTGTCAGATAGTATTTGGCAGTTCTGTGGCTACCAGTGAGAAGGGGAACAAGGCTGGGGAGCTCATACAATATATAGAGATCTGTGGCTAGCAGTAGGCAGGGGAACCAGGGTGGGTTGGTGGGGGTATCAGACGTTGTATATGGGGATTTATGGATCAGTCCTTTGTAGACCAAACTGTACTAATGGCAGTGGCCAGTTTGTGGGTCTGTCCTTCCTAGGACCAAAGTGTACTAATGAAATGAAGCAACATAAGTGATATAACAGTGATTACAGTTTAAATGGTTCTACAAAAGTGACACCACTAGTAGTGTAGCTCAGTTTTAAATGTAAGGTCTGTGGTATCACTAACATAGCTCCATTTCAATTGCAAGCTCTGTGGTATCACTTGTCTTGCTCCTTTACCATTGTAAACTCTTTGGCATTTCTTGTGTTACTCCATTTTAATTGTAAGCTTTGTGGTATCCCTAGTGTGACTTAATTTCAATTGTAAGCTCTGTGGTATCAGTAATGTAGCCACATTTCAATTGTAAGTTCCCTAATGATACCAATGAGCTTACAATTGGAATGGAGCTACACAAGTGATACCATAGACCTTACAGCTGAAACTGAGCTACACTGGTATTGTAGCTCCAATTAAATTGTAAGCTCTGTGGTATCACTTGCCTTACTTCAGAATATTAATTCCAATTATAAAATTTGCACGGGCTGGAAAATATGGGTGGGGAATAACCTGGGATGGGGTAAAGGGGGCCTATGACATCCATTTGCCTGGGGCTCCTGGGTACTGTCAGTCCACCCTTGCCTTTGAGAGTTGTATAAGTGTATTTGCTTTTAAACACAGTACGTAAAACTGTTTAACCCCTTGAGTGCCAGAGGGGTACGCAAACCATTGCAAAGCAGTGCATTGCGTACCCCTCTGGCACTCAAAGGGTTATACAAAGCCTTTTCCTGGATGTTTTCTGAATAATTGTATAAAGTTATTTTCTTAACATTACATTTTTATGAAACAATCTACTGCAACTTTTCTGTGATAGTCTTTTTTTAGCCATATGTGTAATTAAGAGTGATATCTTTTAAACTAATGTATTACAGTTTTCATATCAACATATTGCATTCCATATATCGATTTGCTTATTTACAAAAGTTGCTCATATCCCTCTAATGAGATTCCTCATTTATTCTGCCATCAAACAAACTGTGTAATTACATTTACAGCAGGTGTCGAATGTAAGTAGAACTGCAATTTACAGTAATTTTTTTTCTACCTTTTAAATGTTTCATCCTAGGTTCAGTAATGCTTTTAGATTTGCAACTGCAGGCATTGCTAAAATAAATTAACGAGCTTTGTAAATAACCCTTATATATTTTAACAAGTGTAATCTCTACAACGGTATGTAGCCAATTTTAAATCTACAGTTTCCTTTAAAACAATTGATATGAAGTGTCACAGAAAAGCCCAAGAATCTCACCATTTTCATTAAACTTAGAAGAATCTGTCCCACTGTGGTTAATTAAGTAACTTGGCCAGAATGTAGCTTTGAAGGGTTACTAGAAATTCTAGCACTCTCTTATAGAGTGTACGCTCAACTCTTTTTTTATTACCATATTTGTACCAATTATTTTAGAGATATAACTCCTCAAGAGTGATTTTTATCAGGTAATTTATTCTATCTGCTATTACCATTAAAATTCCAAATAGTTACTTTTTTCCTTTGGTACCTTAAGCAATTCAATACCTAGAAATCTCATTATCTCTAAGGAGTTATTTTTCAGAGTAGCCTTGTTGATATATATTGAGATATCACTTATGAAGCATAGCAGTAAATGCTGTTTTTTGTTATATTTCACATCTCATCAATAAAATGGATACGATTCATCATCAAATAGTTTTCACAGCAACAATGCCTAGGACTGTGAGTTTAATAATTATAATATTATAGATTTATCATAAAGCGGAATTTTCAGATAATAGCCAGTTGCCATGCATTCATTAAATGCATGGCGACTAGCTTGAAAATATGTCTTACCAAAAAAAATACTTGTGTCTGAAGGAATCCGTCCCATTTTGGTGACTTCCGGTGAACATATGGTGCAAAGTAGTCTACTCTATGGAGTCTGCGCTCTAGCCTCAGTTCCGGTCTCCAAACGGGACAAATTCCTTTAGACACAAGTATTTTTTATTTTTTGGTAAGACATACATTTTCAAGCTAGTCGCCATGCATTTCATAGTATACAATGTTAGATGCACTACTGAATTCAATTAATAATAGGTTATTCAGCAGAATAAGGGGATTGTGTTTGAGATTAATTATATTTGTGCGCGGACCTCACAAAGTACCTGAACCAGAGGCCGAAGATTGCTCCCAGCTGCCGTAACCCAGGCCTATAGAGAGGGCCCAGAGGAGAAAGGGATTGAAGGGAAAAAAAAAAAAAAAAAAAAAAAAAAAAGGGGGAGGGACCATGCAAGGGAGGGGACTCGGCGCCCAAATGCAACGTAGCCACGAGACCTCAGGATGCTACTGAAGTACCTCCCGGTCCGCCCACAAATACAGGCTAACCAATAGCCTTAACACTTGTGCGCGGACCTCACAAAGTACCTGAACCAGAGGCCGAAGATTGCTCCCAGCTGCCGTAACCCAGGCCTATAGAGAGGGCAAAAATAATTAAGACACATACACAGTGAATCTTAACCTTTAATCATGTAAACCATAATCCAGAATTTAAAGAGCTAAACATCGGAAAGCCTGTCTCATTTCGATGGCCGGGGAAGATATATAGGTCATATAGGATGCTGAGGCCCATCTTCCCAAGTGTTTGATAATATGGGCCGGTACCTTATGGCGAGACGCCGAAGTGGCGGCCCCAATGCGGAATGAATGTCCTGAGAACCCCAAGGGATCCAGCCCTAACCTGGCTATGATAATCCTTACATATGCAATGAATTTCGACGTAGTGAGAGGTTTCCCGTAAATAGGTAGTAAAGGGTAATCACTAGGTTGACCCCTGAGGGTTATTAAATAAGCATCCAAAATTGTAACCGGGCACCAGGCATTGAATGTAGGATAGAAATGTATGAGTGTAGGGGGGCCTACTTGATTAGTTTTGGTAGATATCAGGGATAAGACATAATGATCAGATCTACGCTTTAACGCAGATATAGGTACAAACTTCTCTGACAAACTAGCCACAGTGATTTCCCCTGGTCTCATGAAACCATAAAAGGCCAAAAATATGGCAGCCAACACAGTATTGTTGATCTCACTGACAAAAGGTCGTGTATATAGGACTTGACATATAGCTCTAAATAATTTCCCGTCAATGGGTAATCTGGTTTTGGCCTTGTGATTTTGCATTTTCTTAATGCCCCTTAAAGCTAATTTAACCGGTAGATAAGACAGTAAAGATTTATTTTGAAATTCAAACAAAATTAGGAAATGTTGGATACCCATCATATATAACTTGATAGTATTGAAAGTCAAATGAAGTGAAAAATGACAGTGAGAAATAAATGCCAGGATCATGCTAATGTCAAAAGGACTGTCATGCTTACAAGAGCTAATGAATCTTTGGAATAATTTCCAAGCTCTAACATAACTTCTCCTTGTACTTTCTGCTAGTCCCTGGTGTATCAGAACTTGTGCACCTTGTAAATGAAACCCTACTCCATCCTCATAGATGCTATGTCCGGACATGGCACCGGGGCTGGATCCGCTGAAGGATGTAAGAGAAGGAAATCCTGAAATTTCAAATGAGATAGAGCATCAGCTTGTGGACAAGACCTGACTGGAACAATCTCACAAATAATGATAAATTTAAAATATAGTGAAAGCCAAATCAGTTTCCTCAGAAAGGACATGACAACAGGTGACGGAGAACGGCCCTTGCTAATCAATGCCACCGTGGACTCCTCATTGGACCTAAAACACACCGTTTCCCCCATCCACCTCTTGCCCCACACTATGGCCGCTGCCACCATTGGGATTAGTTTAAGGAAGGTGTTATTGTATCTGAGTCTGTGGAGCCCCCTGATCTCCTGAGGCCAGCTTTCCGCCAACCAATGGTTGCCATAGATAGCCGCAAATCCACCAGATATTGCGGCGTCCGTGACAATCATGGGAGACGAGACAGAAACCCGTGGCACGAACATCGAATGGCCATTCCACGTTCTGAGGAAACGAGCCCACATGTCCAAATCCAATTTAGTGGAGGCGTCCAGACTAACTAGACTACCTGCCTGTGAATCCCCAGAAAGTAGAGACAAAAGATGAGCTATGAAAGAACGACCTTGAGGAATAATCCTCATGGCAAAATTAAGTGTACCGAGCAAAGATTGTAACTCTACCTTCTGACAGGACTCCCTAGCAGCGAAGTCTGCTACCAAACTCTGAAGAGACAAAAGTTTATCCTGAGGTAAACTAGCTTCCATCTTAACCGTGTCGAGCTGAATACCCAAAAAAGAAAGCTTAGTGACTGGTCCCACAGTTTTGTCATGCGATAAAGGAATATTGAGATTGTAAAATAACTTATAGATTTCCCCAAGACCTGAAGCTTCCTGTTGTGCAGGTTCTATTATGAGGAAATCGTCCAAGTAATGGATTACGTGGTGGACATGATGTTCATTCAGTAACATCCAACATAGGGCATCTGCAAAGATGTCAAACAACATAGGGCTACTCTTGGCTCCAAAGGTGAGACGTGTCGCGAAATAGTATGACCCCTGCCACTTGATACCATGCAGATTCCACAATGATGGATGCAAAGGCAGTAATTTGAAAGCATCAGCTATATCGGTCTTACTCAACCAACTACCTCTTCCAGTCTGAATAATCATCTGAATAGCGTCGTCCACCGAGGAATAACGCAGAGAGAATTCCTCAGAGGGAATAAGGGAGTTGAGACTCGGGATGGCTATCGAATGAGGAGCGGATAAGTCATAAATCAATCGTGCTTTATTAGAAGATTTGCTGTGGGCCACCCCAATGGAGTTAATACGCCAGTGGGAGAAAGGCGGAGTGACGAATGGCCCAATAATATAACCCTTAGATAACTCTCTCTCCACTAAATCATCAACAATTTCTGGTTCTTGAACAGCAGACCGCAGGTTTTCACATTCTAACGTGCCCCCTGGTAGGATGACAATGCCAGAATGAAAACCCTCGGAAAAACCCTGAATCAAGAACTCTGCCAACCCCGTAGAAGGATGAGACCCCAAGTATGTTTTAAGGTTAGAAATATTTATCCCGTCTAGTCAGGATTTCGGAAAAAGCCTCTGTGGACAAATTGAACGGGGGTGAGCTCTCTTACAGTTGGAGCATAAGTGAACCAGTCTGCATGCATTAAAGCTGCAACCATTGTAATTATAATTGTTACAAATTTGAGATTTTCCAAAAAATACAATGGGCCTACCTAGACGGTCTACCCTGGGGGAAGCGGATGAATTGGACTGACCAATGTTCTGATTCTCCGGCAGCGAAGGAGATGCTGAAGCCTGGATGAGGCCCGGACACAGGTTGGCGGTATGTTCTGCAGATTGACACAAGGAGCATACTGGTGTACGAAGACCAGCAAAGTGTCGACAAAATAGCTCTGAGTCCAGCTGGCTCCAGTCCAATATGACATTGAACTGTGCCAGCGATGCCTCTGCTTTGGCGGAAAAAGATCGGTGATAATCATAAAAACTATATCCACCGTACCTGTGCCCAAGTTCCACCACTCTGTATAAGTAATGATCCAGCTCTTCCCTTCGCTGAGGGTGAACCGAACAGACAATATCCCTGTAAAGGCTGAATGCCAAAACAAATTCCGTAATTGACAATTTTTTCCCTAACCTGGGATCCTTAGCTTTTAAAACTACTGAAACCTGCTCACACGAAAAGGTTTTGTTTTCCACATAATCTTGTGAGGAAATCAAAAGGGATACAAGATTAACATCCTTGCCTTCAATAATATCTTTCTTTAAATTCCCAGGGATGAAATGCGCAGGAGTAATAGCTGGTATGGAATACCCCGCCGAGGTATACCCTGGACCCTGGGAAACACCTGGGCTCCCTGACTGTGACATCTGAAAACTGGAGGAAGGATTCCCTAAGCCATCCAGCCTGGCATGAATAGAGGCAACCGATTCAGCCAATGAGGCTACTGAAGCTTGGAGATCCGCCAAGTCTGCGGTAGATTGTGACACCGAGGGGATTGAACTGTGGCTAGTACTAGGTCTAGGAGTGTTAGCAGGGGCAAACAGCAGTTTGAATAGTTCTGCTTTCCTGGCAGTGGCTGGGTATGGAATACCCCTAGATTGCAGTTCCTTGACGATTTTTGCCACTGTCCATGACCTGTAAATATTAGGTGATTGTGGTTCCGCCATCGACCCAGGAGTGTCATGAGTTTCTGGGATTTCCGAAAGACCTGATGTAACCGACATGTTGTAGGTCCTGACCCCTATAACAAAGAAAAATTGACCCGTGTGAAAAATGCATATGATAATTTGCTGTTGGTCTCCTGTATCTCTATCTTGCTAGAGAAGAAAGGACAAGAAGCTAAGAACCTAGCTAGCTTGCACAGGGATGATGAGGCCCTTACTGTGGTACACCACATCAGTGCTGACTATGATTGGCTCGAGGGGCGGTTGCCTAACCCGGTAGGCATAAATTGAGCTGAATGATGTGGAAAATGAAGCCCTGCTAAAGAAGAAGAAAGGGAGGAATTTTACTATCTATGCGTTGGGCTGAGGGGAAATGAACTCGAATTTCCCGGGGAACTAACTATTCCTCCCTGCCCTGACTAAAAGACAGGGACCAACAGACTTCATGAAATAAAAACCTGAACTCCTCCTCTATACGAAAAAATTCATAGAGAACAGGCCAACCTTGTGAAATATCCCGACTGTGAAAATGAGAGGCCTTAGAGGTTGATGTAGCTTGATATCAGTGACCAATGTGCTTGTGGTGCTTCTGAAACCGATAATCGCACCCTGTAATATAGTAACTGTAAAATATAAAGACATAATAGACCCGCTGAGTGTAAGCTATACTGAAAATTCAAGCTATTCTGAAGTGATAAGGTTGGTATAAGGCATTAACAATAATATAGGAACAGAATATGCATAATTCTAGGGCCAAACACTGAACCAGACGGATAAAACAAAAGATGATCATACTCTGGTAACCAAGGGGTCAAAAAAGCTCTATTTGAATGAAAGGTATAGTTTAGACATCACTATACCACTGCAGCATACCAATGTAATAATGTCAGAATTGCAGATGCTGTGCAATGCAGTGGAGACCAATCTGGTCATATACATCAGTCCTGCACGGCACCTATAAATCCTATACACCATAACGGCTACAAATACTCGCCTGATCTCAGAATGTACTGTATGTGCGGATATAACTATATGTACAATACCTTCTAACATAGACACTACACCCAAAAACTATTTATCACTATAGTATGGCCATTAATTGCAAGTTAACCCTTTGAGGTCAGAGGACTGTGCAATGCACTACTATGCAATTTCTGTACATCAGTAACATTCAAAGGGTTAAATAAATGGGATAAAATGGATTGACACCCTGAGCGATATGTCTCAGAAGCTGGAAAGAGACCTGACTCAGACATCTTAACCCTCATCAACCACTGTCCTATACAAACAGATTGTAGGAATGCATGGCTGATTCGTCCTGTAGTGAAGAGTAGCAAAACAAACATTTTAATTTAATCATTTGCTCTGATACAATAGTAGAATGGGAAAAGTAAAGCAATCTGTACTGAAATGGCAACCCTGCACTTGTCATTAATGTACATAACTGAACCAATCCAATATTATTAAACGTACAGATTACTTTGAATTATTAGATAGTAAAGATGGTAGAAAGCGCTTGAAGCTCGTATATAACGGACACGTGCACTAATTTACATCCTGGATCAGAATTCTTTATGATTCATGATGAACAATCACTTTGTGTGCGAGACACGTGACTGAACCAGGAAGTAAGTCTTAGTGCAGACAGAGCATTGTACTGCATGAGAGAGTGTGCCTGTTGCATCTGGAGAGCAGTCCCAAATCCACTACTGACAAGGTAAATGGAAGTGTGCACATATCGGACAGTACCAAAACATCCCATACACTTATAACAGCAGCACACAGGGCAGTTTCACAACGGGGTACAATAAGACCTTGCCCATGGGGACGAGAGCAGATTTAAGATTAAAGAACTCGTAAGTTAGAGTAAAGAATGGAATCCTCGATTACATACCCCACCGCACCACTTACTGTAAACGGCCACATCAGGATGAATACATACAGGGTAGGGAAGTTGTTCCGTTCGTGCTCACCGATCCCCACGCCGTATAGAGGAAGCGTTCACTGATGACGTATGTGGGACGACTCGGCGCCCAAATGCAACGTAGCCACGAGACCTCAGGATGCTACTGAAGTACCTCCCGGTCCGCCCACAAATACAGGCTAACCAATAGCCTTAACACAAAGGAAAATTAAAAAGAGATAGAAATAAAATCTCCTAACAACACCAATCCCTCTCCTATATATATATATATATATATATATATATATATATATATATATAGCTTAGTGAGGTCAATATAGTATGAGGTAAATGGGGGAAAGGAAAATAAAACCAATTAAAAATTAACTTTTATTAGCGCCCTTATAAAAACAACGAATTAAAAACAGTGGCTGTCCCAGTATTTCCTCACTTAAATTATTGAGTGAGACTCAATCTTGACTTTATTATACTCTTAGTATACGCTCTCACACCTAAAATATGTGCAAAACTTATCCCTAAAGTAGACTGGGAGAAGTATGCAAAAAACTAAATGAATGTTTCTATCGCAGGACTGGGAAAAGTATACGCACACTTAAACAGAAAACTGCATAAATGTATCTATCACAGGACAAACGTACATATTAGTATTCCTTTGGTAGATTTCTGGACAAGTGTAACATTAAAGTACTCCCTATCTCAGCGAACACCTGCTGAGTTTCAAAACACAGCCTAAGAGAAACCTGTGTCTACCGTAGCTCAATAAATAAACAGCCCTGAGAAGTATCTATCGATATGTAGCAATATACTTGCTCTGTATGTAATTTCTAAATGTGATGTTACCTGCCTGACTATATAGATCTACATCTAAAGTAGGAAGAGAGTGCAGCCGCAAAAGTTGATCACTCCAAAATTGAAGCTTATCGCTTTTCAAACCCCAGCGGTTATGTCTGCAAAAATCATTGGGTAATAGACTTGCTGGCCAAGTGATCGATATAGGCCAAAAAATAAAGGAGTAAAGAGAAGTATAGCAATTTCTATCCCACTAGTTCATGAGAATACAAGGACTGCACAATAAACTGAGACACAAAGTCTGTGCTCAGACACCCTGACGATCGTTTCGCCTTATGGCTTTTTCAAAGTCAAGATTGAGTCTTACTCAATAATTTAAGTGAGGAAATACTGGGACAGCCACTCTTTTTAATTCGCTGTTTTTATAAGGGCGCTAATAAAAGTTAATTTTTAATTGGTTTTATTTTCATGTCCCCCATTTACCTCATACTATATTGACCTCACTACGCTATATATATAGGAGAGGGATTGGTGCTGTTAGGAGATTTTCTTTCTATCTCTTTTTAATTTGCCATGCATTTCATGAATGCATGGCGACTTGCTATTATCTGAACGTTCCGCTTGAAATTCATAAAAAAATGTTTTATAACATAAAAAACAGGTACATTAATATTGTACACAGCATTCTTCTTTAATATTATTTAACGCAATATGCATAGATGACTTTGTCATTAGTATTTATACTACTGGCACATAGACAAAAAGGAAAGTCAACAATTACCACAAATACTGTCCATAGATTCACATCACAGTGGGAGTGGTGGACAGTATATAATAGAACTGGATCTTCCTAATCATAGTTGAGTTCCAGTATTCCGATGTTCACAAAGCAATGGATTTCCTATAGTTGAACAATCCAGAGAGATTGTTTTTTTTTTCTCCTACCTCTCGACCCCTACTATCCTCGCTCCTTCTATTTTTTCTCCCTATAATCTATCATTCACAGATATCAAAGAGGTTTCTATATCTATTTCATATACAAGAGGAAGCTTGGAACCCCAACTTGACTCATTCCTAGTTGTTATGTATAGTCATAACGGGTGTCATTATCTGATATATTGATATCTTGTGAATCCTGTTTAACCTTTGTTTCTTGTACTAGTTTCTCTAAGCATGAAACTGTACTCACAGATAAAATGTTAAGCTTTTCAATGTCTAAAGACCAAAGGCAGCCTGATAGAACTCTGTAATTCTTAGCACCTTCTGCTATTGAGCTATCTTCCCGTTGCTGTAGAAAGTAGCTCGCAGTCATCTGAGGAATGAGATGTTGTGAAACCAAGCTGAGGAAATGAACCATAATCTTCTATGCTGGTCCAGTGAGGGTTGGCAGATTTTGGATCAATTTAGTCTGGTGTCTTAGCATTGCTATGTCAACATTCGGTGACACTGTCAGGAGTATATGCTCCCAATGGCATAGTTCTTGGCTTCATTAACATACGCAAACACTTAAGCCATGAAAAGGCATCAATCCATTCGAGTGGATTTACTGTATGTATATATTTATAGGCACTCCATTATTATTAAGTTATCATACTGTACAACCCTTTACTATCAGAATAATGTTTTAACCAGCTATCCATTCTGCTATGTCAGAAAATTCTGGTTTCCAAGTGTTCCATCAGTGTCCAGGTACAGTCTGCATATTGGCGCCTTCATCATTGATCTCAGAATGTATACATGTGCATTCCCTTTAGGCTAAATTCATTTCTAGATTGCCTCATTTCACTTTTTTTACTTCTACTAAGTCCTGGCTGTAGACTACAACCAGAAGACCAACTATTATTATAGACCAAAAACTGTTTAGATTTAATTATTAACCCCAGGGTTGATCCTGTTCTATGTGTTCTATGACAAGGACATGCCAGCAAAGATGAACTGTGGGCATTTTTACTATAATTTCCAGTAGTCTTTGGCTTGGCTGCCTGTCATTTTTTATGATTTGCACATGAACCCCATCAACACAAATGGCTGGAAACTGTCCATGGGTATGTTTGAATGGTATTCCAAAGAGTAAAATACAGGGGATCAGTATTTCTGTATAGGTATTATGCCAGCATAGCTGAAGTGGAGATAGAGGGAGATCACTGGCAGAGAATGACGAAGGCCTAGGGAGGCTAGGTTCCCCAAAGCTAATTGTATGTTTTGTGGCTTAAGGTTTTATATTTTTAAATTATTGCTAAGATATTTATAATGTTTAATTCACCCCACCCTGAACCATAGAAGTTCTGTGTTATTGAATGGCAAACTTTTGTAGCTCCCCAGATATGCATATAAATTAGACAGAACCAACCACTGGCCAAACAAGTGCTTGCTTCATCTTCTCGGCTGTTCAGATTTTCATTGTGGGCAGACCTGCAGAGAAAACATGGGAATGGTTACTAGGTAGAGAGACAAATTAATTTTCGTGTTGAATGTGCAACAGCAAAGGAATCCATGTGGTTTTCCAACTGTTGGACTACAATTGCCATCATCTTCAGATTGCTAATGCCCTATTATCCCACTAAAGTGTTAACTAAACTTTACTTCCTTACTCAAATAACCTGGCTTAAATAACTGACACTAATGAAGTCACAGAATTTTATTTATTGCAACCTAAAGCATAGAAACATTTACTTTAGTCCATAACTGAACAGGCCAAATAATAGTTAATCAAGTCATTGGTTTTGGGGAGCATCTATTTTAAAAGACCTATTACACATGTATTCTCCATTTAATAATATTAAAGTAGACTGCTGCATGTAATAGGGCGACAGATTAGGAATCGATAAAAGCAAAACAGACAAAAATGGCACTTCACAAAGAGTGGGATTTTTTTTGCAAAAATTGCTGATTTTCCTCTTTTACCCATCTTGCATTGAAATCAATGATAATATTGAGTTTCCCTCACCACCATTTGCCAAGCTTCCCTTCTTTTCTTGTAGGGTTAGTATAAAATAGCGTCTCAATCTTTGCTGATGACACTAAGCTATGCAAGGAAATACATACAGGGTTGGTAATGTTTCATAATAAAAGCAGCTCTAATTAATCATCATAGTATTTGGACTTTGGAGAGTGTTATTTCAATTCTGTCAGAGTTGTAGTTCCAGAGTAATTCAATGACAAAGTTTCCTCCTCCTGCCCCCTTTTACTGATGTAACACTTTTCAGCCAGAGCAGAAGGGAGGTGCCCAGGTAGACTGCAGAGAGGGACAATCTTCAATTAAGATAAGGAAAAAAACCTGAAAAGCTTGTCAAGGGGGCCAGGGCTTTCATTGTTTTCATTGTAAGAAAATTGTCCACTTCTGTTATCTGTCTGGTCTTACAACTAGATTCCCCATCTGAGAAGAGATTGCTTACACTAGGTAAAAGGGGCTGGAGAGGAAACTTTGTTTGTGAATATCTCATAAACCATAAAGGTTTGAGAGATAAGACATATCATTCTTCATATTTTTTTAATGCCTACAAAATAAAATAAAGTTAAAACGAAGTATTACTATCCCTTTAAGATTAGGGGAAAGGCGTTTTCGACTTAAACAAAGGTAGGCATGTTTTACAGTAAGGACATTAAAGCTATGGAATTCATTTGGGATGTTGTACTTGCAGATACTGTAACTGGTTTAAAAAAAGCGATGGATGCCTATCTAGCACAGAACAATATTGAAAATATGACCGATGGCTTTAATGCAGATAGGTTGTTGATATATAACTATCTGACTGCCATTTGGAGTCAGGAAGGAATTGTTTTACCCACTTGGGGCTAAATTGGAAATGGCTTCAGGGAGGGTTTTTTTACTTTCCTATGGATCAACAGGTGTGTTTTTGGCATGGGCTGGACTTGATGGACGCATGTCTTTTTTTCCTCCTCATGAATTGTTACTATGAAGAGGCCTCAAAAGTGAAAATTTATGCCAGTCCTGCCAGAGCCGGATCACCAGCAAGATGGGCTCATTTTAACGTGCAGGGTCTGACTCAAATATTTCCTTTGCAGCGTGTCCAGCTCCTTAGGAGTAGAACAGAACTAAGAGATGAGGCGTCATTCACTGCCTGTGAACTGCACCCTGATGTGGTTTGCACAGCGAGGTGGGCACTGAGTTATGCAGTTGCATCTGACGTCACGGCCGGCATCCACACAGAAGTAACTCCAGTGGGCTACGATGAGGCTGATCACTTAGCCATGGGATGTCACAGAGGGAGCTGAGGGGATGTCACAGAGTTGAGGAGGATGTCACAGAGAGAGCTGAGGAGGATGCCACAGAGAGAGCTGAGGAGGATGCAACAGAGAGCTGAGGAGGATGTCCTAGAGAGCTGAGGGGGATGTCACAGAGAGCTGAGGAGGATGTCACAGAGAACTGAGGGGGATGTCACAGAGAGCTGAGGAGGATGCCACAGAGAGAGCTGAGGAGGATGTCACACAGAGAGCTGAGGAGGATGTCACAGAGAGCTGAGGGGGATGTGACAGAGAGCTGAGGGGGATGTGACAGAGAGCTGAGGAGGATGTCACAGAGAGAGCTGAGGAGGATGTCGCAGAGAGCTGAGGGGGATGTCACAGAGAGCTGAGGGGATGTCACAGAGAGAGCTGAGGAGGATGTCGCAGAGAGCTGAGGGAGATGTCACAGGGAGCTGAGGGGGATGTCACAGAGAGATGAGGGGGATGTCACAGAGAGCTGAGGAGGATGTCACAGAGAGCTGAGGGGGATGTCACAGAGAGCTGATGAGGATGTCACAGAGAGAGCTGAGGGGGATGTCACAGAGAGAGAGAGCTGAAGGGATGTCACAGAGAGAGAAAGTTGAGGGGATGTCACAGAGAGATCCTTCTGTACATTAACTGTTTGCGAGCCAGAGAGGTACGCAATGCCCTCCGGCACTCAAAGGGTAAGAGGCTCATTTTCTCATTTGAAAGTAAGGGTACATTTTTACCACCACTTTTACCTGCTGATATTAACTACATGCTGCACTTGTTTGATTTCAATTATCCCCTGATTTAATGCTTGCTTGATTCAGCTTTATACAAGTGTGAGTACATCTGTAATAACTTTTTTGTACCCTACTTTATTATTGTGTATATCCCATTATTCTTCCCCATCTACTGACAGGCTATAATATTGCCCCGTTCAGTCAATATATGTGGTTTGTGACAACCCTTGCAGGAGTCTATTTTGGGTGGGGTGGGTGTCAGTTTATTTTGGGTGTTGTGTGTCTGTCAGTTTATTTTGGGTGGTGTTTGTGTGTCAGTTTATTTTGGGTGGTGCTTGTGTGTGTGTCAGTCTATTTTGGGTGGTGCTTGTGTGTGTGTGTGTGTGTGTGTGTGTCAGTCTATTTTGGGTGGAGTGTGTGTGTGTGTCAGTCTATTTTGGGTGGTGTGTGTGTGTGTGTGTGTGTCAGTCTATTTTGGGTGGTGTGTGCATGTGTCAGTCTATTTTGGGTGGTGTGTGTGTGTGTGTGTGTGTGTGTGTCAGTCTATTTTGGGTGGTGTGTGTGTGTGTGTGTCAGTCTATTTTGGGTGCTGTGGGTGTGTGTGTGTGTGTAATTATCATAGCTGCAGTCTGCTAATGTGTAATAAGTATTTAACTATATATATTATATAGCTAATATTTTTAACTTCTTGGATGCCAGAGTGGTGCCCTGTGCATTTCTTTGTAATGTTTTGGTTACCTCTGGCATTCAAGGGGTTAAAACACATATTTTTGTCTTTTATTAAGTTAGTACCGCAAGAACAATAGTCAAACTGTAAGGTGGGGTTAAAGGCAGGGATATGGGTGGGGTTAAAGGCAGGGATATGGGTGGGGTTAAAGGTGGGGATATGGGTGGGGCTAGGTGTGGAAACTGGTGGCGAGTAACTTTTCAGGCCTGGCTAGTAGCTCAGGACTTGAAATTTTGAGCCCTGACTATGAATATCATTAACTCAGGCTGAACCTTCAGAATGGTTGAATCAATCAATGATTCACCATTGGGAGAATTTGAATTTGAGTGTCCCTTCTCTAGATGTCATAAATTAATTGAACTAATTTAGAAATTTGGTGACATTTATTTATCTGTTTATTTCACTTTGAACTGAAATTGCAGATTTGGGGCTTGTTTGAACATGATTTGTGAGTTTTTAGTATATATTATATGAGTTCTCATATACAATTTCTCACATTTATGAATTGTTTTCACAACTGTAAGTCATTCCTGCTTACATAGTATCACAACTGGTAATCACTGAATACATTTATAAAGGACAGGAATGACATTTTATCTGACCAAGACTAATGTCAAGACTGACTGAACACGTAGGATATATAAATTGAGGCCTTGGTGGATTGTTAAAAAAGATAGATAAAGTACATCCTGATGAATACAATTTTTTACAAAATCTTAAAATATGTCTTCATGTTGTTATGGATTGTGCATGTCAGTTTATTTGTGTGGTATAAAATGCTAATCCAATTTGTCAGATGCAAAGGCATCTCTCTGTGTGTCCTGTAAAGATATTATTCCTTCAGATTACGTAAAACCAGAAATTTTCTTGTGTCCACGTACAGCAGAAACATATTTGTCTGTATTCTAGCACTTTGAGGTACTGGCTATATTACAGCAAATTCTTTCTTTCTCTGACAACATTAACTGCATGTTTTTATTTTTTTAATAATTTAAAAAATTATTTACTTCCAGAATTATACAGATCCAGGTTTATTATATAACAATACCTTCTTGTCATGAAATGAACTAGAAATTATTTTAAAGCAAAATTACACCAAACCAACAGAAAGGGAATAATGATGTAACTATAAAAAAACACCTTTCTATGCCACTATACTACTTTATACTAAACAAGATTTAAAGTAACAGTGAAAACATTGCTTGTAACAGTTTCCCTTTAGCTCATTGGATGCTGTAAACACTTCCAGTACATTTGAAGCAGTAAATTGGTAGCAAATCTATTACTTAAAAGGTTAGAGTGACATCTTATTTAACCCTTTGAGTGCCAGAGGGGCACACAAAGTGTTGCCTACCCCTCTGGCATTCAAATTTTTAAAGTTTTTATTATATGAATGGTCTGCTTAGCTAAAATAAAGACTTATTATTATCCTCTATTTTGTATTGTCTTGTTATTTTAAATGGCTGCATGATAGCATGAATGGATATTCTCATATATATTGAAGGTAGCATTCATTCTCTGTGAGCTAAAGTGCCAGGGCACCAAGAAAAGCTACACAGAGGAAAAGCAAATTGATTCAGTACCTGATTGGCAAAAACTAGTTACAGTTTTAATTTAATTGCTTGGCTGCATTACTGGGTAACTCTTTGATGTTTCACCAGGCTCACCTGTAAATATTATCTATACCACCTATGTCGCATGCATGCGACTGTCCCAATCCTTTGATTAACTGGAGTAGAAGTTAGTGCTTTCTTTATTTGTACCTCCATTTATGGCCACCCTTCAGATTTGTAATGGAATGGACGTGTAGATAGTATTTCATAAGATATTATTATGTATAAAATAGTATATAGTTGCATGGTATGGGAATAGGATTCTACCTCTATAAATCTTTGGAAAGAACTCTAGAATACGGAATACTGTTTTGAACAACCTTTCTTAAAAGGACATTATTGAACTGAAAAAAACATTTAGATGTGCAACAAAGTTGATAGAGAAAGTTTTAGTTGTAATGAGAAGCTATCCAGATTGGGCTTGTTTACATAGAGATGCCAAGATGGTTCTTGGGAACTGGTCTTTACTCAAAGGACTGAGCAAGGGGACACCCATTAGGATTAGATGACAAACACTTTCAGCTATAGCAAAGGCAATATTTTTATGGCAAGGACATTCAGGTTGCCTTTGAAGTTTCTGTTGGCAGATACTGGAGCTGTTTTAAATGGTAGCACTTTATGTTGAAATAAAAATGGAGAAAGTCAGTATGTCGAATGGGAGCACTATATGTCGAAATAAAAATGGAGAAAGTTAGTATGTCAAATGGGAGCATTATATGTCAAATAACTAAGGGGGGTTAATATGTCAAAGGGAGGAACTGTATGTTGGATTTCTAACATGTTGTGCAGCATGGGGAACAACACCATTGTGTGTTAGCCCCATATACACTGCCTGACACCCCCAGCCTTCTTCCCTTTGCCCAGGCAGTTGTCATGGGGATCTGTGACTAGCAGTGGGCAAGGGGAAAAGGCTGGAGAGGGTCAGATACGGTGTACATGGGGATCTGTGGTCACTAGTGGGCAAGGGAACAAGTGTGGGGGCCAAGCAGTGCATATGTGGTTCTAGGGCTACCACTGGGCAAGTTAAGAAGGCTGGGGGGTGTCAGGCAGCGTTAAGGGCCATAATTGTCATTTTCCCTTCCCTCCAGCCACCAACAACACAATTTTCCAATACCACCCCCCACACAACACCCTGAAATAAACACAGGTACAACTGAATAAGGTGGAAAATGTATGATGTCACAGCTTTATTTAAAGGTTTTTTTGACCTATGTAAGGGGTCCTCAGGAATACCCTCCCCCTTACTACGTGGTACCCCCCAGAGCCCCTAAAAAATTGGGCGATGCCTATTTCCAGCTTGCGGCCATGTGAAGTAAAGGGCGAGATCTTTCAGGCAATCACTGCCTCCCCACTTCTGGTCCCTTTCCATGGCCGCTACAACCTACCATACCAGGAGAGGCGAACAATGCCCCAGTGTCGATCCTCCACAACACTACCTCCAAGCCTCCCCTCCCACAGTGTTATCCAGCAATCGCCCGCCGTTTTTTTGCATGCTGACCTGGCCGCACAGCACAAGCCAGCTTGCCTGCCTTCACCATCTTGGCTATGCCGCACTGTCGGGGACCTGGACGTGCCATACCCACTTTGGGCCTAATTGGGACCATAAAGCTCTCTGGTTCCCCCGATCTTGCTGTTCTAAGCGTGACCTCCTTTCAGCAGCAGCAGCTTGAGTCATGATGACCTGAAACACAAAAGGAGTGGGAGGGTGGGAAAAAAACTAAACTCCTGCTTACTTGCTGTAGGTAAGCTATTTTAAACTTAAAGCCCTGCCTACTTTTTTCTGTTCCCATTTCCCTCCACCCCTCACAGCAGGGGGAGAGGAAGCTCTTTCCTTTGTTCTGGAGCCCCCTCTCCCACCACCAGAAGGCCAGACAGGAAATAGGTGTGGGGGGGTGCAGGCTCCTGGCCTTTAGCGGGCTTCAGGCACCATTTGGCACCCTCCACCATTATAAGAGCCATAGTCACCATTTTCTCTTCCCTCCAGCCCCCATCAACCAGCCACAACCAACCATACCAGGGGAGGCGAACAAGGCCCCAGTGTCGACTTGCCATGACACTACCTCCATGCCTCTCCTCCCACAGTGCTTTACAGCAAGTGTCTGCCCTTTTTTGCAGGCTGACCTGGCAGCACAGCACATGACAGCCTGCCCACTTTCACCATCTTGCCTATGCTGCACTGTCAGGGCCCTGGAAGCACCACACCCGCCACCCATAGAGGGGACTTCTGCACCCTGGACCCTCTATGTCCCCCCAGTGCTGTGACCCCATACTAACCCTTAGGCCTTGCCCTATGACTCTAGTAAACTCCTGTAGCCCCCTATCTCCTAGGTGCACGCCATCTCCCCTGTACCACCCTTCCTCCTCTATGTTGATCTTATTATGACTAATGGTGGCACCTCCACAGGTTAGCCTAGACTTTTCTATGGCGTGGACGAGGCTGCCCCTCTCCAAGAAAGCCTAGGCACAATCTGTGACAGTGTAACGGTTTGTTCAACACTCAGACACAGTGGTTTAGGATAAAACACAGTTTTATTGAAACAAACACAATGATAATTACCCTTAACGGGCTATAGCGTATTTCAGCAGAATTATACAGGTGCAATACAGGACTTAGATACACATGCCTACACAGGCCCAGTATAATAGGAAGAGAGAGTTCATATACTGTCACAGGTCAGGCATGATAGGGTGAATACCCAGAGTAGCAGCACAGCATAAGTTAAAGTCCCAATAGATATAATCAGTCTCTGTTGTGGTGAGTTCTCAGTAATGCCCAGTATGATGGAATAACAGCGAATAGGAGACTGTAGTGCTAGAATGGAGACAGAGTACTGGTAATCTGCCGGAGCAGAGCTGAGACTTATACCCACTGCCATAGCAGTAAATGGAGGCAACAATAATACTCTGCAAGAGGTGCACGGAATAGAGCCAATGGCACCCTGCCGGGGCAGTAACGGAGGCAACAGTACTCTGCAAGAGCTGAACGGAACACAGCCAATGGCACACTGCTGTAGCAGGAACAGAGGCAACAGGATTCTCTGCAAGAGCTGAGCGGAAATGCAGCCAATGGCGCACAGTCGCAGCAGTAACTGCAAGGATTAACGGAAGGCTCAACCAATGGCACACTGCCATAGCAGTAACGGAGGCAACAGTGAAGCACTGCAAGAGTTAACGGGAGGCCCAGCCAATGGCACACTTCCGTAGCAGTAACGGAGGCAACAGTAAGCTCTGCAAGAGTTAATGGAAGGCTCAGCAATAGGTACACTGCCGTAGCAGTAACGGAGGCAACAGTAAGCTCTGCAAGAGTTAACGGAAGGCTCAGCAATAGGTACACTGCCGTAGCAGTAACGGAGGCAACAGTAAGCTCTGAAGAGTTAACGGAAGGCTCAGCAATAGGCACACTGCCGTAGCAGTAATGGAGGCAACAGTAAGCTCTGCAAGGGTTAACGGGATGCTCAGCAATAGGTACACTGCCATAGCAGTAACGGAGGCAACGCAGAACACTCTGCCAGGTAGGCCCAGTCAAAGCAGAAGTCAGAATGTCGCCCAAGCGACACAACGAAGCAGGAACAGAAGAGCCAGGCCGGATCACTGAGCAGGAACATCAGACAAGCCGGGTCAGGTCACGGAGCAGGAACGTCAGCCAGGCCGGGTCGAATCACGGAGCAGGAATCAGAAGCAGAGTAGTCTAATGGGCCAAGTCAGTACACGGGAACACAGCAACTCAAGTCAGCACTGGTACAGGAACACCACGAAAGGGTACCAGACAGGTGCCAGAGCCCAGTATAAAAAGGCCATACTGGGCAGGCCAAACATAGTTCAGCCAATAGAAGCGCATCACACAGAGACTGACAGAAAGCACGGGCACATGATAGACAGATAACCTTGAAACCAAGACAGATGGAAACCCATTGCTTGCATGTGGCTTTAATAATTTCAATCAATTCTACCGAGGTAAGGTCATTACTACCAGTGTGCACAACTACCAAATCCAGTCTGCCCCACCTCCAGAAGGCTTCCCAGAACAATGTGTCCATCCTTGCCCACCCAAGGCCCCTTTTACCATGCCAGAAGAGCTTCATGTGCTGCTGTGGTGTTCCTAAATTTTCCTTTCCCTGTCTGACTAGAACTTCCTGACTAGAACTTCTTAGGTATGATTTGTTCCTTGGTGAAGATACAGACAAGAGAACAGTTCTGCTATAGTTTAGCTAATTTTTTTGTTTTCTGTTAGATATGGAATACCCCCATTAGGCGGATTACTATTACTGACAATTCCTTCGTGGATAGCTCAGTTTCCAGGTGATTTGGTGGACCTTGAAATCTTGGATTTCAAGTCTTTCCTCAGGGGTTGCACACTGATGCTTCTTCTTGATATATGGTAATCTGAAGACAGAAGACCTGCTGAAAAGGTAGCAGAATAAAAGGCAAAGTCAGCGATCAAGCCTGTCACATGGTTTACTTTGGTGTGGAGGAGGAGAATTAGCAGAAACAAGAGTTGGATCCGCATTACTTGTAGCCGCAGAACTAAGCCATGTGTTTTGTCTGTAATAACTTCCATGTGCTCTCTTCTTACATACATCAGAATCCAATTACTTACCAGAAAACATGCCATCATGCCCTGATTCCTCAGCTGAGGTGATGTCTGGCTCTGGAGTACCTAAATCTGAGTGGTGCAGAGAGGGGGCGTCACTGCCACTGCTCCTGGCAGAGCTGGTGCATATCACCAGACCAGAACAAGTGTTGCTCCATCCAGAAGATGGAAAATGGGCACAAACATCAGCAGCAGGAACACAAGTGGCATGTTGACACCAGGGAAGACAGGTGCTGGTGGGGCAGGGGAAGATACAAGAGCTTGGTCATCTTCAGCATCTGAGGAATCCACTGGTCCTGCTACAGGGGTTGTGGGAGCTGGTCCAGCATGTGATAAGCCAGTAATAGCCTCATCACCACCTGCAGCAGGAGTAGCTTCTGCCTCAGATGCTGGAATGAGGTCATCCAGGACCTGTTCATATTAGTGATATACAGCAGGTCTACTGGAGGCCCCAGATGACCATGCTACCTCCATCTTCACCCTTTTCCACAGCACCTGCCTTCTCATGTCATAGACCCGCTTCCTGTACCTGTGTGATGTGTGTGAAGACACTGCCACCTCATTGACAGCTTCCACCACAGAGTCCCACATTTCCCTCCTATCCACTACTGCGATGGAAGCTGCCAATGGGCCAAAGAGCTGAGAATAACAGCCCTGCGTTGCCCCCACTAGTGCCTTATTCTCCTCCATGCTGAAAGGTATTTCTCTTCTTCTGGCTGTTGTTCTTGTGTTGGGGATCTAAAATGGCTGTCTGTTGGGGGCTGGGTTTTGTTTTGGGGCATTCCCCACCTTTTTTGCAGGTCTTAAACTTTTTTTCATTGTTACTAAGGCACCTGGCCAACCAGCAATGGGAATCTGAAGAGATCTAAATTTGGGCCAGTTGAATGCAGGGAACTGGGATAAGCGATGTCATCTTACTAGCCAATACAAGTTGAGGGAGATACAACATGACATCGCAAACTAAGCAGGGGCAGGAAGTTAAAGACATGGGTTGTTGTTCGACAAACTGTGCAGGGTAGGCGGGGACATACATGGGTTGGTTATGTTCTACTTCATTTGTATTCTATCATGGCAGAAAAAAGAGACAGAGGAATTTGGGTCCCAAAATAGGATAGGAGTCTGGTAGGGGAAAAGGAAACCTTTACCAATGTACTAACATAGAAAGTCACAGGTATAGTTTGTCCATGTTCGACCACATTTGTTGAGTAGAATGTGACAGGCATGGGTTGTCGGTGTTCAACCACATGCTAAGTAGAACTCAGGCATGGGATGTCGATGTTTGACCACTTATGTTCAGTAGAATGTGACAGGTATGGGTTGTCGATGTTTGACCACTTGTGTTGAGTAGAATGTGACAGGCATAGGTTGTCGATGTGTGACCACATGCAAAGTAGAATGTGACAGGCATGAGTTGTCAATGTTTGACCACTTATGTTTAGTAGAATGTGACAGGCATGGGTTGTCGATGTTTGATTACTTATGTTGAGTAGAATGGGACAGACATAGGTTGTCAATGAGCGACCCCTTATGTTGAGTAGAATGTGATAGGTATAAGTTGATGGTGTGCAACCACATGTGAAGTAGAATGTGACAGGCATGGGATGTCGATGTTTGACCACTTATGTTGAGTAGAATGTTACAGGCATGTGTTGTCAATGTTTCGACCACATGCCATGTAGAATGTGACAGGCAACCCATGCTGGAGTAGAAGTGACATGCACAGCCTGGCAATGTCCCACAATGTCTGTGTTTGGGATGAATCTTTTTCTATATGCACACCCTGTCTGTAGTAGTTAGATATTACTAGGGACAATTATAAGGTGCTTACATAGTAATAGTTGATTGTAAGGAATAAAAAGATTTCCCCGCTGAACTCAGAAAGTGTATATCAACCCCATCAGTCACACATGGAGATTAGGATATACAAAGGTCAGGGATCAAAATTTTCACTCACCTCCTCGCATTTGGTGAGTAGAAATTGAGTGAGGGAGAGTGGAAATTTAAGCCCTGTATGAAAATGGCTCCCTGTGATGTCGGCAGCAGTTGCTGAGCTGCTTCTTCTGAAAGTGAAGGTGTGCAACAGAGGGAGAGACGGTAGAGCAAGAGTGTCACTGGACTTGTGCTGAATCGCGCGAGGAGCGTTAGTGGAAGCAAGCTCCTTGCGCGATCCAGCACAAGTCCAGTGACACTCCTGCTCTGCTGTCTCTCCCTCTGTTGCACACCTTCACTTTCAGAAGAAGCAGCTCAGCGGCTGCTGCTGATGTTACTAGGGGCGTTGCTAGAGGGGGCAAAAAGGCTTAAGCCCCGAGTGTTAGGTGTGCAGCCCTGATTGATGTTCCACATTGTGACTCACCCCACCACAACCACCACACACATACATGACATGAAACAATACTCAGTAGGGCCGGACTAGCCCGGTAGGTGCATTTTCCTGGGGCCAACCTGAATGCAAGCTACTGCTGCCCTCAAATGATGTGGTGGTTCTCCTGTCTTAACCCTTTGAGTGCCAGAGAGGTATCCAATGCATTAAATGCATTGGCTACCTCTCTGGCACTCAAAGAGTTAAAATATCAGATACCTAAAATTAGCTCATTCTCTTAGATATTTGTAGTACCTCCTTTACAGTTATCGTCTCCCATAATTTCAGGAGCCCAATGCGGCACCAAGTAAATCCCTGGCGGGCCCCTGCATGTTCTATGAGCATGTCACTGCAGGTTGTCAGGCTGTATAGAGGAAGATATGCCTTCCACACCAACATTGTTGCAGTCTGTGTGTAGCTTTTTTTTTCTATCAGCACAGCATATGCTAAATGGTCTGTGTCTGTGTGTTTATGTATTTGCACATGTACACAGGCTACTGGTATCATACTGATTTACTGGAATCAGGTAGAGTGGTACTAAATAATTTATTTGCCTGCTCAACCAAAATAATAATGGTATCACTTGTGATAACTGTATCCCTTGTTTAGCACCCTATCAGTTTTAAGCTCTGTGGTATCACTTGTGTAGCACTGAATGAACAGTAAGCTCTGTTGAATTACTCAAATGAATTGTAAGCTGTGTGGTATCACTTGTGTAGCACCCTATCATTTGTAAGCTCTGCGCCATCACTTGTGTAGCACCCTATCATTTCTAAACTTTGTGGTATAACTTGTGTATCTCACAATGAATTACAAGGTCTGTGGTATCACTTGTGTAGCATGCTAAGACTTGTAAGCTCTTTAGCATCACATAGGTCTCACACAATGAGTTGTAAAATCTTTAGCATCACTTGTGTAGCATCCAGTGAATTCTAACCTCTCTGACATGACTTGTGAACTGTAAGCTCTGTAAGGATCATTGTTTCTTAAAGAGTTAAAACTATGATATACTGTAGGTGTCTGCTGAACAACCTATCACAAGGTTAAATCATGGGTGGGTTAAAAGTGGGTATATGGGTGGAGCTATGTGTGGAAACTGGTGGCGAGTAACTTTTCAGGCCTGGCTAGTAGCTCAGGACTTGAAATTTTGAGCCCTGCAAAGGTAATAAACCTAACTTTTATTTATAAACTTAAAAAGACGTTATTAAATAAAGCACAACTTTGACATCTGTATCCTAATGGAAGTGTTGCCTGGACATCATTCAGCTTGCCAAAGACTAAATATACAACAAAGTTGTTACACTATCTATTTGAAAGCTTCAAAAGGATACAGTGAAAGAACTGATACATCTGATCCAACTAAATATTTATGTGATCTAGATACAAATTAAAGTGAGCATTGGCATCACATCACAATGTTACTTGCAGTGTAGAGGGGCCAGTTATACAGGCAGTTCTGTGGAGAATAAAATATACAAGGAGTAGTGTTTGTCGAATAAAATTGGCGAAGCAACAATGTCGGATGGGAGCAATACTTGTCAAATTAAAATGGAGAAAGAATGTTGGATGGGAGCACTATATGTCGAAATTTCAAAGGGGGGGTTAATATGTCGAAGGGGGGCACTCTATAAAGGATTGCTGTGCTGTATATTGTATTCTGCTCTGCTTTTGTTCAAACAACTATTGTTTTAAAAACATCATTATGACTCAACTTTGAGGAGCAGGATTCCTGGCAGAAAATATAACCACAAACATGCAGTAATACTGACCGTACTTAATAGTATGCTACTTGCACATTCTTTTTAGTTGTTTCTTATGGGCTTTTTTTGGACTGGCGGTGCATAGAATTACTGCTGGTTTTGTTTTAACAACTTGGGTAATAGGAAAACAAATGAAACAAACAACCTCCCTTTTAATGCACAACTGCCATATATATCATATGTTACTTTGAAGCAAGTACAAACAGCCTCCTATTCACCAGTATACACTTTGTTTTGAAACATTTAAAAACATATTTGCTTTCCAATGTTTTCGGAAGAAGCTTTTCCCAATCGCACGTTGATTATATCGGATTATGATTATGTTTATGAAGACTGGTATTGTCTTTAAGACTGAGTCATATCCCGTGAGATGATATGCACAGTTTGAATGGAGCTGCTAAATTGTGGTACAGTTTGTTATATGGAATAGGAAAAAAAAACCTGACTTAAAAAGCCACAATGCCAGTATTGAGCCCATAGTCTGTAATATGTTATTGGGAACTGGGACACAGATATATTTAATACAAATATCTGGAATGTCTATAGTATATTTACAAGGTTCTGTTTATTTTATTCCTTTGGTTCCACTAATAATTTATGTATGCCTTGAAATTAAAAACCGGATAAAATCACCATAGTGTAATTCAGTGGAATGCTTTGCTACAGTAGGAAACCTGTTTTTACTGGGAATATACAATATGTATTCCCTCATCTTCTCTTTTAAAATTTTTGGTGCTCCTCACATATTGTATCAAGCACCCAAAAGTTATCACATAAATTTAATTTTATTACAATTACCATATTAGATAACTCCCTGTTACGGTTGAGTACATTCAGAAACGGGAGGTTTAGGTAAAAACACAATTTTATTGAAACACAATGAATAATAGTAACCCTCACGGGTCAAGCATACAGAAATATGTTAAGCTGACACAAGACAGGTTACAATTGTATTATTAACCCATACGGGTCCAGTATGTAGAACAAAATTACAGTACTGACACAGGTCAGGTAAATCACAGGTGATACAGTGTAAGAATGACCAAGAGAAGCAAGTTAGGCCTAGGACTGGATAGACCTTAATGTAGGAAGGCCCAACGTAACTCTCTACGCAGGGAGTCACAACAGCGTCTGACACGTATGCAACGGGTTAAGCCAGTGCAGGTCTGAATAAGGCAACAAGGAGGACTGCTGCAGAGTGAACGCCCACTGGAGACTTCAAACAGCGTGAATCAGTGTTATGTGCAGCAGGATAATAAGCGCCCAACTGAGACTTCAGACTCCTACACAAAGGCCCAGCACCGCCCCTGAAGGGATTAATGTACGCTCTGGTCTGTATCGAGGTGGTAACCTGAGGCGCCCAAATGTACCCAACCTCAGTAATGGCAAAGCAGACCAAGCGTTCGTGGTGCTAATCGGAATACCAGAAGGTCACACAGGGCACAATGTGCAAACAGATAGAGAACTGGACTACTATGCAAAACCAGATCACCGGGGCTCTGGCAAGACCACTGAACTTAAGCAACAGCGTAAGTGGAGAGGCTAGCAAGCAGGAACGGAACTGGAGCAGGATCTTCAACCCATCCGGGTCGGTACATGGAACAGGAACGTCAGCCAAGCCGATTCGGTACACGGAGCAGGATCACCAATCACGCCGGGTCGGTACACGGAGCGAGTTCACCAGACAAGTCGAGTCGGTACATGGAGCAGGAACGTCAGCCAGGCCGGGTCAATACAGGAACAGGAACATCAGCCAATCCGGGTCGATACACAAAGCAGGAATGATGAACAGGCAGAGTACTCAAACAGTCAGGGTCATACACTGGTATCAAAATAGTAAACGGAACTAGCACTAGGAAACAGATACACCACGAAAGGCGAACCCTAAGTGACAGCCCAAGGTATATAAAGGCTGTCACTAGGAGGGGCCATACAGAGCAGCCAATGAAAAGGCACCAAGAAGTAAATATGTCAAAATGTCACTGGAATCATGGGCACCGTGATACTCCTTGAATGTCAGGGAGGTATCCAACGCATTTCATTTCAACGACTTGGATACCTTGGGTTGACTTTATAAATTTTATGTGTAATAGTGAGTCTGAAATTCTAAGAAAGTGAAGCAATGCTGGGGCAAACAATCTGCACCATAGGGGAAAGTCTGTCATCAATGAGGAAGGAGCAGGTTAGCGCCAAAAAGAGTAGGTTGTGAATGTTGGGAGGCTTACTTACTTACTGCAGGACACTGAACAGTTCTACTAGGCCAGTATGCCTTATTTACTACAGGTCACTGAAAGTTAAACCGGGCAAAAGGAGATAGATGAGAGGAGTCGAGGGATAGAGGACAAGAAACAAAATGGAGAGGAGGGACTTCGGAGCAATGAGTGTACCAGAGATCCATTGTGGCCAGAAGGTGAAAGAAAAGGCAGAGTAATGCAAATACTATTGATTCATTGTGTGATGTGCTGTTTCCATATGGGCATCTAGTAAGCACATAATATTCATAGATTTCTGTGAACTTAAATCCGATGATCTACTCCTAGGCTTTCTGTCCTTATTCATCTCCTAGTATCCTACTTATCTATTTTCACCTAGTTTATATTGATACACTTATTGCCACATTTGTGGTTATATTCAAGCACACATTGAGAGTTATGCACTGAAGTGTGATAAAGAGGTGGTAAAGAGGAGATGACTACTCCAGTAATATAATTTCTCCAATTCCTACACTATTCTATGGATGCTATGTACTAAGATCTCTCCCACTTGAGAAACCTTAGTGCATAGGCTCCATAGAATAACATAGGAACTGGAGAAGTGATATCAATGGAGATGTCATCTCTACTTTATCACCGCTTTATCACACCTTAGTGAATCTCCCACATTGTTTCACAAACGTATTGTGATGCATAAATGTCTTTGATCTAGGTGTATATCCTTTGTTGTTATTACAACTATGCTGATAGGCTCCAGGGAGGAGATGCACTAAGGCATGATAAAGAGATAATAAAGCTGAGATGACTTCTCCAGTGATATCACTTCTCCAGTTCCTATGTTATACTATGGAGTCAATGCACTATGATCTCTGTTTTATCTGTTTTATTTTGATACCATTATATACTAATTGACTACTACACTTAGAGGAGATTTTCTGCTCTGTCTACTCCTGCCCCATTCTTGCTCTTTTTCATGCTCAATGACCAACTCTTAATGAGACTCCAGCTGCATGTTATATAGAGAAGAGCTGCACTATAGAGCTGATATACACCCTGTGCAATTTTTTCAGGTCTTGCATTTTATATGTTTTATCAAAATTTATGACTGCTCATATAAATGCATATTCACTAATTTTATAATAACATATACTTACCTAGTATCTGTTATGTCCCTTATCTTATAAGACATAACCTCTCTCTATCCCATATATGGTGTTTGCCTGATTACAAGCACTGTGGGTAGCCCTTTTTGTTTTTTCTTTATACACCCTGCAATGGGGTGAAATTTTGCATGAGGGAGCTGTAACTAATGATTATATGAAATTAGATTCCAAAATTGCATGTATCTTTCAAAGGGTAGACATATAAAATGTCTATATTTTTATCTATAGTGCCAGTTTCATGAAACATTAATGGTCCCCTTATTTGATGCATGTAAATGTATACTTTCCAAAATGTCATGCCTTGCTTACCTTTTATTCACATCTGTAATCGTTATGACCATTTATGGGCAGGCCTGCTATTTAAAAAAAGAAAAGTGATAGGTGTAGGTTAGAGCTCTTAACACTCCATAAGGTATGTCAGCCAATACAAATAATACAAAAACAAAAAATGAAAAGCTCTAAATAAAGACACAAAGAGCTCCCCAAAAAGGACCCAAATGAAATGAGGCACACTTGGTTTATCAATAAATCAACACCAAAAAATACACAAAAATAATAATTTTATTGATACAAAAATACACATAAAAACAATTAAAACCAACAAATCCAGAAATCCGACCAGAAATCATAAATGTGCTGGTCAATACTGAGAGGCCTGAAAAAAGGGGTAAGTAAACCTATGCTAATACAAAATGAAAAATGCACCAAAAATAAAAGAGCAAATAAGTACATGCAAATAAGAAACAGGGATACTTATCCAACATATATATATAAATCAAAGCATCTCAGAAGCAGAAGAAATCAAAGTCGGATTCCCAGACCCAAGACCCAACGCGTATCGCCACCAATTGTGGCTTCGTCAGGGGTAACGTGCAATCAAAGCTGAATGATTTAAATAGTAAACCCACTCTAATTATCGCCCAGCACCTAATCCCAAAACAAACATCACCTGTGAATCAATCAAGCCAATAGACCACGCTGTACATACCTCCGAATGAGTTCAAAAGTTTCTCCTTCTCCTCCTCCCATAAGCCTCAGCAAATAGCCAAAGTGGTCCGCTAAACGCGGACCCGGAAGTAACAAATCACGTGATCAAAGTCACGCGGTCCCAAATCCTGCCAACCCCAATAGAGATAGGGAAAGCCGGACCACATGACCCAAGTCACATGGTATCGTTGCCATGACGGGAAGGCGACTCACCTAATGTATCCAAAAATGATACATCAGAGTATAGTCACAAAAACCCACCACCGCAGCAATAAACCAGAAAAATGAGGATCAGCAAGGAACATATGGAAACCAAAGAAGTAAGACCGTATATATCCGGTCCCTAATACAAATCTTTATTAGAATAGTAGTAAATCGGCTGTCAGACACCCGAATACTACATATAAGGTGCACCTTATAAAAAGGACCAATCTTATATGGACATTGGCTAAATGATATATACTCAAATATAACACAAAATGTACATTAGGAGACAGGACAATAATTATACTAGGGTCTAAATATAGCATAACAATATTTTAAATATCCCAATGAGAAGATCCTTTGAGACAAGTTGTTGTTACAAATAAGTATTACTAATGAATAAAATACTCCAAAACACAATCAATCTTATTCTTGTAGTATATTAATCATCAAATAGAATCAAAGTAAATAGATATCAATGCTGCCTCTAATTGAAGATCAGCACTAGAAATTCTTCAGGGAGGCAACAGCCCGTCTTCAATAAACATCAGGAAGACCAAAAGAAGTATAGCGCATAGATCAACGATTCTTCATGATCACATTCACAAGACTTGAGTAGACATCAGGCTTGACCATAGAGTAGATGTTATTATAGCAGAAATCTTGAAAGCAGTCTCCAACATCCAAAAATAAACTAAAAAATATAAACAGAAAATAAAATAAAAAAATCTACTTTTCCAAATAACAATTAAATAACATATCTTCATTAAGCCCAAATGGGGCATATGTTCTAAGCATAAAAATCCACCACACTTCTTTCCTCAATAATTTCTGCTCAAGATTACCCCTCCTAATGCCCAATTTAATTCTGTCTAGGCCAAGAACCTCCAAACCCTCAGGGGAACCATTATGTTTGAGTAAAAAATGGGAAGCAACTGTAGTGAGGGTCTCTCCTCTCCCCCTATCTCTTTCTGCATTTCTTATTAATGACATATGTTTTTGTACTCTGCTCTTCAAAAACTGAGAAGTCTGACCTACATAGACGAGACCACAGGGGCACCTCAGTCCATAGACACAATTCCTTGTTCTACAGTTAACAAAATGACGCAAATCAAAATTTTTTCCAGCCACTGGGCTGTAAATGTTCTTATCTTTGCAAATGTAACTGCAGATAGAACACTGTCCACAAGGAAAAGTGCCTACTAGACCTGGCGCTACCGTGGTACGTCTTCTAGACTGAAAATGACTATGTACCAATAAGTCAGACAAATTATGGCCCCTTCTAGCAGTGATAGAGGCTTTTTGTGTCAAATACGGTTTAAGAGAAAAATCCGAGGTAAGTATATGCCAATGGCGATTTAGAATCCTTTTTAAGACACCAAAATGTGAATTAAATTTGGTAATCACACGAATAGGCATGGACACTGATGCTTGTTTACCTGAACCTATGTTCACAAGAGATTCTCTAGGAGTCCTCAATGCTCTCTGATATCCCCTTCTGAGGCAAGACTTAGGGTAACCACGTTCGAGGAAATGAGACTGTAATTCTTTAGCTCTAGCGTAGAATTGAATATCCATAGAGCAATTGCGCCGTATCCTCAAATATTGACCAACTGGTATACCCTTTTTACATCCCATCTCATGAGCACTGGTGAAATGAAGAAGAGATATGCTATTTAATTGTTATTTGGAAAAGTAGATTTTTTATTTTATTTTCCGTTTATATTTTTTAGTTTATTTTTGGATGTTGGAGACTGCTTTCAAGATTTCTGCTATAATAACATCTACTCTATGGTCAAGCCTGATGTCTACTCAAGTCTTGTGAATGTGATCATGAAGAATCGTTGATCTATGCGCTATACTTCTTTTGGTCTTCCTGATGTTTATTGAAGACGGGCTGTTGCCTCCCTGAAGAATTTCTAGTGCTGATCTTCAATTAGAGGCAGCATTGATATCTATTTACTTTGACTCTATTTGATGATTAATATACTACAAGAATAAGATTGATTGTGTTTTGGAGTATTTTATTCATTAGTAATACTTATTTGTAACAACAACTTGTCTCAAAGGATCTTCTCATTGGGATATTTAAAATATTGTTATGCTATATTTAGACCCTAGTATAATTATTGTCCTGTCTCCTAATGTACATTTTGTGTTATATTTGAGTATATATCATTTAGCCAATGTCCATATAAGATTGGTCCTTTTTATAAGGTGCACCTTATATGTAGTATTCGGGTGTCTGACAGCCGATTTACTACTATTCTAATAAAGATTTGTATTAGGGACCGGATATATACGGTCTTACTTCTTTGGTTTCCATATGTTCCTTGCTGATCCTCATTTTTCTGGTTTATTGCTGCGGTGGTGGGTTTTTGTGACTATACTCTGATGTATTATTTTTGGATACATTAGGTGAGTCGCCTTCCCATCATGGCAACGATACCATGTGACTTGGGTCATGTGGTCCGGCTTTCCCTATCTCTATTGGGGTTGGCAGGATTTGGGACCGCGTGACTTTGATCACGTGATTTGTTACTTCCGGGTCCGCGTTTAGCGGACCACTTTGGCTATTTGCTGAGGCTTATGGGAGGAGGAGAAGGAGAAACTTTTGAACTCATTCGGAGGTATGTACAGCGTGGTCTATTGGCTTGATTGATTCACAGGTGATGTTTGTTTTGGGATTAGGTGCTGGGCGATAATTAGAGTGGGTTTACTATTTAAATCATTCAGCTTTGATTGCACGTTACCCCTGACGAAGCCACAATTGGTGGCGATACGCGTTGGGTCTTGGGTCTGGGAATCCGACTTTGATTTCTTCTGCTTCTGAGATGCTTTGATTTATATATATGTTGGATAAGTATCCCTGTTTCTTATTTGCATGTACTTATTTGCTCTTTTATTTTTGGTGCATTTTTCATTTTGTATTAGCACAGGTTTACTTACCCCTTTTTTTCAGGCCTCTCAGTATTGACCAGCACATTTATGATTTCTGGATTTGTTGGTTTTAATTGTTTTTATGTGTATTTTTGTATCAATAAAATTATTATTTTTGTGTATTTTTTGGTGTTGATTTATTGATAAACCAAGTGTGCCTCATTTCATTTGGGTCCTTTTTGGGGAGCTCTTTGTGTCTTTATTTAGAGCTTTTCATTTTTTGTTTTTGTATAGTATGTATGATCCTGAGAGCACCTGACCCATTTAGGGTAGTATTGTGGTTTATCTTTAATTATTTAGTTGGTGCTATACTGTTTTTGTGTGTTTTGAGCCAATACAAATACGGGACCATTTTTTCTAATGTTGAAATTATATATAGAATACAATAAGAAATTCCATAGTTTTCAAAGTTATTGAAGTAGTGAAAATTTAAAAATATCCGTAACTTTTCCCATAGCTCCAACGTATGAAAATATTTCTGCACACCAGCCTAGGGGAACAACACCTTATTTATGTAAGTTAAAGTCCTCTTTCCCAACAGTATGAATATCTTTCCTTCATATGTATAATAGTTATGACCATTTTAGAAAACAGTTAAGAATATTTTTTTTGCTTCTGTCACCCAATATGGAATGTCAGCCCATACCAATGGTGTACCATTTTTCTCAGAAGAACAGTACATAAGGCACCATAAATTGCAGGTAAGTTACTTTTGAAAAAATGTAAGAACAAAGAGATTGTAGTTGATGCAGTTTTGTATTTCTGGCATGCCCTTCTGCAGTGGATCTTTGGTGTGCCTTGGGCATTAGTTCAGAGCTGTAAAGCTGACAGGAGATCTGTGTCGGCTGATATGAGTAGCAGAGCTGCAATAGCGGGAACGGCTCCTAGCAACGCCTACTAGAGCTGGCTGGGACTGACAGAGCAGGCGCGCGGACGTCACTATGGCAAGATGTCCACGATCCGTCCTGCCTGTCAGCCATGGAAGAAAAGATAAATCTGTTGAATAAGGCAATAATTCTGTTGACTAGCACTACTAAGCAGCTAGTCGCCAGATGGGGAGTTATTTAAGCTAAAGTTGTTTTGCGGTGGTAGTTCCGCTTTAAACCAGTTTATTGAGCAATAGATAATAAGACTATTAGTAGGAATAATGAACACTTCCTCATTCAGAGGGAAGATAGACGTGAGGACAGTGTCTAGTCCACTACCCAGGAGCTGACACTGAACCACCGTAGGTCTATGGTACTGAGTCTTAGAACCAGACTTGGCTCTACCACAACGGGAAGGAACAATAAGACTAGTACAGGAGCGTACCCAGCGGAGGTACAGAGCTAATAGACCACCGATACCAATAGCGTAACTGGTATCACCACTCAAGGCAGCAGAGTAGGTGCTTAGATAGATGCAGCCAGATAGGAGCGCACTACTGAGGCAAGAAGCGAGACAAGCTGTACTCTATCTTACTGAAGGCAACTAAGAGGCACAGAGCATAGGTAGCACTGCAAGTGCTAAACCATGCAACAGGTAAGCGTAAGAGGTGAGTGCCCAGGAGTGAAACTAAGTTGCACTAGCTGCCCGGAGGCAAATGGAAGGCACCAAGCGGAGGCAACCTGCAAGCGACCAGCTGGTGCCTGAGCTACTAGGTAAAGGAGCGCACCCTGGATCGGTCTAGTGGTAGTCAGACAGGAGCGAGGCACAAACGGAGTGTCAGTCAGACAGGCCACGGTCAGGAACCGGATTGGGTAGTCAGCCACGGCAAGGGTCAGCACAGAGCAGGTAGTCATAGTAACATAGTAGATAAGGCTGAAAAAAGACATGCGTCCATCAAGTCCAGCCCATGCCAATAACACCCCTGTTGATCCAGAGGAAGGCAACAAAAACGCCCTCTGGAGCAATATCCAATGTAGTACCAAGTGTGTGTGTTTGTGGGGGGGGGGAACTATTCCTTCCTGACTCCAACTGGTAGTCAAATAGTTCCCTGGATCAATATCCTATTTGTTTTGAAGCCATCTGTCATAATTTGCTATTTTGGGGGTAAAATACAAACTTTATTATATTATAATGGTATCAGTTGTAGTGTTTTTTTAAGAACATATATATAATTGCATATAATCAGGAAATACAGGGCCTTATTCATCAAGCTAAGAAGGTACCATTGTGGAGCAAGCATCCTGCATCATTGGATTGAAATGGGTCGAATTGCTCATCCATGTCTTTTAACCCCTTGTATGATAGAGATTCCCCAGTATGTTGAGGACCTCCAAGCATTTATTTATTTTTTGTTCATCCGATTCAGCAGAATGTAGCCATGCAGGGAGTCCTGAATCTCATCATGTGCCAGTACTGTTACTGGTCCTTAAGTGCTGGACAGCCATGACGCTCCTGGCATGTCTTTGGTCTTTAAGGGGTTAAAACAATGACCTGTTTTATTTCCCCCTGTGGTACAGAACTGAGCAGTGATGATTAATTCCATTAGTGCAGTTTTGTGTGATTCTAAGCTTAACACTTTGCGTGCCAGAGAGGATTGCAATGCTTTGGATACCTCTTTGGCACTTAAAGGGTTAAAGCAGAGCTAACACCTCCTAACCTCCCTCATCTTTTTATGGCCAAAAAATCCCAGTGGTCACTGTGCATTTTTTCCTTTCCTCTTGGTTCAATTGCCAGCATCTTCAATCAGTTCTGGATGTCATGGCCATGGAGGAGGACATGCCAGTTTCTTGCAGGACCATAAGACCTTAGACTTTTCTTAAATACTTCACAATATGTTATGTAGTGTTTTTAGACCATAAAGGGTTAAGTAGGCTCATGTGTTCTGCATGCTTCGAAATGAAAAAATTGACAACAACATACATGTCCTCCTCCATGACATCCAGGACTTACTGACCCTAATAATGAAGACACATTGTTAATAAAGATGAAAAAATGAGTGTCCATCAAGTTCAGACTTTTCCATATCACCCTTGTTGATCCATATCAAGAATATGTTAGTTCTTGCAACAAAGGCATAAGGAAAAATGTTATATGGGTCATTAAGATTTGTTGGCCTTAATATGGTAAGAGATTATTATGAGAAGGTGAACAGTCTCCTTTAAAGGAATAGTAATACTTAAGTATTACTAATCCCTATAGGAAAGTACTACTAAAAAAAAAACATATTGCCCCCAGTGTCATCTCTCAAACCTTTATGATTTGAGAGATGATTGCTTTTAAAGTTGCCCTCTCCCTCCCCCTTCCCTGTAATCAGCATGCTAGCTGACTGAAGGGAAATCTGGTCATAGATCATCAGGCGGCTCTGCAACAGAGCCGCGATTGCGTTAATTAAAAAAAAAAAACTTTCACTAAAACGGTCTTCTACATGTGCTTGCAAACCAAGCACACGTAGAAGACCATTTCAGTGAAAGTTTTGTTTTTAGGAACGCGATCCGGCTGTGCTGGAGAGCCGCCTGAAAGTCGTACAACTTTCTTCCCTTCAGTCAGCTAGCATGCTGACTACGGGGAAGGGGGAGGGAGAGGGCAACTTTAAAAGCAATCATCTCTCAAACCATAAAGGTTTGAGAGATGAAACTGGGGGCAATATGTTTTTTTTAGTAGTACTTTGCTATAGGGATTAGTAATATTTAAGTATTACTATCCCTTTAAGGGGAAAGTAATGTCCAATAATAAATCAATATACAATTGTTCCAATTATTTTTTATTAATGTAAAAGCCAGTGTATCCGAGCGTACTACTGCAAAACTACACCTCCCAGCATTCAGATCTGAGGAAATGCTTCATAACGTATGGGAAAGGGGCGTGAGGGGGAGTCTTTTAACTGGATTTCCAAGCACAATATGCAGGTAAATGATTTTAAAGATATGCTATGCATTATAAAAAAATAATTTTAGCAATAGTATATTGGTTTATTATTTGATATTACTATCTGTTTAACTTTACACTTCAAGTGAATGTTCTTCCGACTTTCTCATGTTTATTTAGTTTTGATTTGCTGTTCTATGATTCTCACATTTAAGAAGAGAGATATTGTTTGACAGTTGTTTTCTGCAGATTTTAGCTAATCAAACAGTAACATAGTAACATAGTAAATTAGGTTGAATAACAACAACACAAGTCCATCAAGTTCAACCTTCTCCTCATACCCCAGTAATTTTATAGCTTTCCTGCTACCAAATAAGTTAGTCTTTATCCGACCTCCCTGATCTGCCTACTAATCCTATATAATAATTTGCTAGGATGTTTGTCAGAAGCAGTCATGCACAGTAGAGACTGTGCGCATTTGGTCAGTCTCTACTGTGCATGATTGCATCGCGTGAGTGAGGCGACAAAGACTTAACCCTTTCAGTGCCATAGGTTTCACTCAAAGGGTTAACAATACCCGGACCTTGGCCCGTTTAAAAGGGCTTTTACACTAGTAAACAGTATAACTCTGTATGTTCCCTTTGGAAATAACATTCACTGTTACCATCAGAAGTCTGATTACCACATTTGTTAGTTGAGAAAATAGTCATATTGAAATGCTTAAGTGTTTTACATAAAATATTAAAGTAAACAGAAAAACCTACATTGTCCCCCAGTACTTTCTTACTGCTGGAAAAGAGACGGATTTAGAAAACATCTCTGCTCTACTGAGCAAAGTGCTGAAAACTTTTCTAGAAAGTTAAATTTCTAGCATACTGTTTATGACGTTCTTAATTATTGTAAATATAGACCCTAACAAAGATACAATTGTATTAATGTCATTGGGCATTTTACAAATTATGTATTTTAGCGATACAATAAAACTTTATTCAAAAAAAGATAAAAAAAAATTATATATATATATATATATATATATATATATATATAGCTATATATATATATATATATATATATATATATTTCTACATTTTCTTTTTCTAACCCTTTGAGTACAGGAGCAGACATCCCTGGTTATGAAAGGGTTAAAGTGGTGTCCTGTGTGAAAATATTGATATCTAATACAGTTGAAAAAGTATAAAATGGACATTTATAAAATATCATCTAAAAATGTCTATTTTTTGCAGTTGTAGCAGTGTTAGATAGCAATCTTTCACAAAGGACAGGACTTTAACCCTTTCATAGCCAGGGATGTCTGCTCTTGTACTCAAATGGTTAGATTTTCTAACCCTTTGAGCACAGGAGCACAAAATTCTAACCTTTTGAGTACAGGAGCACACATCCCTGGTTATGAAAAGGTTGAAGTCGTTTCCTGTGTGAAATATTGCTATCTAACACTGCTGCAATTGTAAAAAATGAACAGTTTTAAAATATCATCTAAAATGTTAAATTCTTCCATTTGTCTTTATTTTATACTAACTGCACAGGGAATGTAACCAGGGGAGTTGGTTGGCTTTGAAAGACCTGGGGCTTAACCCTTAGTGTGCATACCCCTCTGGCACTCAAAGGGTTAAATGTGCATAGAGCAGCCATGTGGGAGTGTTTTGGTGGGTGTGCATTTCATTCTTGGAGCCAGGCAGCACAATGTCTTGGACCGGCTCTGGTCAGCACCTGTTCACAGTAAGATATGCCAAGACCAGAACTATAAAAAGGAATTTAGGGCCTGCAACACACTGCCCAGACATGGAGGACCCATGACTAGGTGTAGCAGGTGGGGTGGAGCAAGGGAGGGAGTAGGGTGTTGCACAAAAGTACGCTTGTGGATAGCAAATTTGCCAAAATTGTATTAGTCAACATATTGAACATATTGAACAGAACTTTTAAAGAACTGATGTCATGTGTTTCACTCTGCTGGCATATCCCAAAAGCTGATATGTCAGAGTTGTACAAACAGGTGGTTAATATTGTGTACAAAGAGCATAAAACATCATACTACAAGAAAGTTAACTTGATCACAAATTTGTGTTAAAGTGGCCAGAGTTCACACTATATACAGAGTTAGCTTGTACAAAGACTACTTACAGAGCACTAAAACCTCTCAGCACAGTGGGCAGTTCCATACTTTTATAGTACTGCAGTGGGAATTCTAACAGCTTTACAAAGAATAAGTGGAAATTTCTAAATTCTCTTGGGGATTTTATTGGTTTTCTATCTGCAGGGATTTCCATGAAAAAAAAAAGAAAAATTGTTTTTTTCCATAAATGTTCCCACAAAAAGAAAACAGGACTTTTTCCACATATCCCTAATTAGCAAGTGTTAGTTTTTCTCTAAAAAATGTGGATATGATTCCCTGAGGTTAATTCAGTCACAAGCAAGCATACTTTTAAAGAACCCTGGTCTATTAGACATTCTATAAGTGAACAATGAATTCAGCTTTTAGAGATCTTCAATTTGACAAAAGTGCTTTATGACATACGCAATAAAAAGAAAGTAGCTTAGGAATGAAAACTTACTTTGCTGTTATTTATTTTCTTAGAAATTCAAAAGAAAATAAATTCAAGATTCATAAAGTGATTCAACAAAGTAAATCAGGGAAATATATTTAAATAGAGTAAAAATGTTAGGACAAGAGGCCATAGTCTACAACTAGAGGGAAAGAGGTTTAGATGTAATGTAAGAAAGTTTTACTTCACTGAGATGGTAGTAGATCAGTGGAATAGCCTACCAGCAGAAGTTTTATTAGTTAATACAGAATTTAAGCATGCATGAGATAGGCATAAGGCTGTCCTGAACATAAGACATAAATCAAGGACCAAATAAGGTTTGAGGTTTTTACAATAGAAAAATGGGCAGTCTAGATGGGCCAAATGATTCTTATCTGCCACCAAATTGTTTCTATGTTTAAATTCTCCATGTGTTTGAATAAGGGATATCTTTGATATTCATCTCTAAGCCCTCAGGCTCACAATGCATGAGTCACTAAAGAGAAATGTTACCTAGAGGAATAAGTGGTTCTTAATTTGTTTAACAGTAAAAGTAAAGTAGTTACATAGGTTGCATGTGTGTGTGTGTGTATATAGATAGATAGATAGATAGATAGATAGATAGATAGATAGATAGATAGATAGACACAGAGTAAAGTTGCAGCAAATTGTGTCTCTCTGTGACATGTTCCCAGTATGAAATGTCCCAATGATTTATAACAATTCATGCAGCTTTTTCCATGTTTGGTCACTGTGTCAGTGTCACCACTGTGCCAATGACCTTAGGTCTGTATTTAATACACAACTCCACAAAATGAACAATAGACTTTGTCAGGCTACATTAAAGTATCCATAGAGAACTGTGTCATTGATTCTGATGAATTCCTAAGCAAGTTGTTCTATTGAACAAATTAAGAGTCACTTATTTTAAGGGAACATTTCCCATTTAACCAATTATTCCTTAAACTAGAACTTCAGTATGTCATGTCCCTTATACTTTTTTAAAAACCAGCTGAAATCTCACTTCTTACAAGATTCATAGGCTTAAATTATTCATGCCAGCATATCTGTTTCCAGGTGGAGCACTTGACCTCAAGTGCTTACACCTGCTAATCAATGCAATTCTTCTTATATTGTGCATATAACACTCCAATTATACAACTAGATAGTGAGCCCTTTTGGGAGAGGTCTTTTTACCACAGGTATATTATCCACTAGATGCTATTATTTCCATTGTCTCTATATTTTCTGCTGTGTTATGTCATGTACTTGTGAACAACTATATTATATGCGGTAATTGTATTAAGTGCTGCATAAGTGGTTGGTGATTTATAAAGGAAATATGACAAGAAGAAAAGAATAGATTAAAACACTAATTTGCATCAATCACAATTTTCATGAAACCAATGCCATCGCTAACTGACTCTTTCCACAACTGAATACCTTGGATGTTGGATTCATTTATAGCAGCTGCTTTAGTCCAGGTTTAGTAATACAAATAAATGACTGCTTTGATATTTGGTGATACCAATTTTATTTGGATTAAGCTTACATTTTAGGCAAGCTTTCAAGCAATCAACTCTCTTTCATAGGTCAAGCAATACTGAATAAGTATAATCCCCAAGTTAGATAGCAATGTAAGATACAGCAGAGAAAGCTTATAGAGGGTGGAAAAAGTGATAGTACAGGACATTATACCAAGATCCCACCATGCAGTATATACAACAGCTTAAAGACCTTGTCAGAACATTCCCAAGCCAAGTTCAACTGGAAATGGAAAAACTAATAGCCAATCAACAAAACATTGGAACCTTTCACATGCCTCCAAAAATCTACAAACCATGAAATCTAGTTAAACCCATCATAATAGGTATGAACACACTTACAAATCAAATATATATTAAAGAAATATAACATTACAGAAAATGTCCTCTTACGTTTCAGCATATGCACCACCAGTTTCATACAGGATAGCACTGGATATATGGATATAACTTACAGTAAGTTCTGACATTTGTTAAGAGATGCTAGGCACTGGTGACAGGAGCAGCAGTTTGTCTCAATGGGCTTGTATAATGTGAGTCAGATCAGGTGCTGGTAATGAACTGCAATACTGTTTGTGGATCTTAGCTTCAATTTCTTTATTTGACTTGAACTGTTTATTTGAGGGATATTGTGCTATGAACACTGTTAAACTGATGGACCTACTGTATGCACATCATGCTTGACTTTATTTTATTCTAGTGGAGGTCTTCAGCTAGCACCAGTTACATGGGACAGGTTTTTATGTGGCTGTTTTGTTGTGGTCATCTTGACTCTGTTTATCTAGTTGCTTATTAATGGCTTAATTAATGGAATCACTGTTTCTTAAGAAGAATACAAAGTTAGCAGGATTTTGCAAAACTAAGATTGAGTTAAGTTGCTTTCTTATATGTATATGTGTATGTATATATATATATATATATATATATATATATATATTTATTTTGCTCAGTACTGAAAATTGCAATACAATGCAAACACACTGGCTAAATCATTGAGTGCAGAGAATTGTTTTAAATGGAACCTTTACAAGTTAGTTAAATTTGTAAATGGAGTGCCACAGAGTTCGGTCCTGGGCCCAATACTTTTTTAATAAGTTTTAATTTATTAATGACCTATAACCGGGAATTGAAGTTAATGTCTCAATCTTTGCTGATGACACTAAGCTTTATAAGGAAATACACACAGACCAGGATGCTTTTTATCTGCAGCAAGATTTAGGTAAACTGAGTGAATGGTCAGAAAAGTGGAAGGTGATGTTTAATGTAGATAAATGTAATGTTAGCATTTGGGGTATAGAATTTTTTTTGTGGGAAACTACTTGAAGAATCCTCATTAGCGAAAGATTTATGAATACTGATGGGCAATAGACTTCACAGCAGTGTGCAGTGTCACTCAGCTGCTGCAAGAGAAAATAGGATACTATCCTATATAAAAAGGGGTATAGATGACAAATTTAGTTGTACCTCTATATAAAAACTTGGTAAGGCCTCTTCTAGAATAGTGGTTCCTAACCCATCTCATTAGGACTGAAAAACAGGCCAGGATTTGTGGAGTTCCTGGTTACAGAGCAGGGGAGTTAAACTGGTTGAACCTCTGATCAACACACCTGTGTCCTAGCAAGGAAATTCATAGGTCCTGACCTGTTAGGCATCCCTGAGGGCATGGGTTGAGAACCTCTGATCTAGAATATGGAGTAAGGTTTTTGGGTACCAGTTCTTTAAAAAAAACAGCGCTGAACAACTGTAAAAAGAGCAAAGACATGCAAAAAAACTGATAAAGGCATTAGAGAATCTGAGATATAAAGAGAGACTAGCCAAACTGAGCTTATTTGAATTAGAGAAGAGGCATCTAAGGGGTGATATGCTTATCTTTTGCAAATATGTTCAGATCAATACAAATAACTCTCCAAGGAACTATTTACTCAAAGAGCTGAGCAAAAAACAAGAGTTCATCCATTAAGACTAGAGGAAAGGTGTTTTTGACTAAAACAAAGACAAGGATTTTTACAGTAAGGTCAGTAAAGTTATGGAGTTTTTCACCTTGGGATGATGTGCAGTTTGTTTCAAACAGATAGGATGTTGATCCAGTGAAACACCCAACTACCATATCATGAAGGAATTGTTTTACATACTTGCAGATTAATTGAAAATTAGTTCAATGATGTGTTTCTTTTTGCCTTCTTCTAGAACAACAGGGATTATATGGTATGGGCTAAACTTGATGAACTTATGGCTGTTTTCAGCCTCATCAATTATGTTACTATGTAACTATGTTATATAGATCTAAAGCCTATTGCATCTCATGTTCACAATAGAGATGATATTATAGATCAGTCCATATTATCCCTAACAGTGTACATTTTCTAGATTCCCCTGCATGTACAAAGGGTGAACTAATCAGACTGAAATATCCACTAATTATGCACCTGTGTACAGGCAGGAAAATACAGAAAACCCATACTGTTAGGGATACTTGAGAACTGCAACTGAGTACTTCTGAATTATTCCACTATTTTCTACCATCTACCCGACCTATACCCAATAGCACAGGCTTTTAAAAATACTCTTCTCACTCTTATTGCTGGAAAACTATAGGTGAACATTTACACCTGCTGTGCTGTTTTGCACATTGCTCATTGCATTGAAATGAATGGGAAGAGTGAATTTCTCCCCACCACATGACAGTTTTCTCTTCCTTTCCTGCAGCCATATAAAAGGGTGGCAGGCTCTCAAAGTATGACATTCTGAGCTAGAGAAGGTAAATACGTGTAGTTGAAGCTTAGTTTAGGGGTCTTTTAGGTAGAGCATTTGTTCTCTGTATTAGGGGAATCTGGGGGCACTCTGGGGCAAAAGAAGGGAGAAAGGAAGTTGATCCCAAATATCCTAAAATTCAGTGTGACTTACTGGAAAGTCACAAGTAGCTGTGATTCAAGCTCTGTCCTTATCAGGTTGTTATTATCTCTGTGCTGGGGGAATCAGGGTGTGAGAAGGGAGCAGAGGAGGCTGGCCCCAAATACTCCAACATACTTTCTGACTGATTTGATTTGAAAGACACAGGCAGCTGTGGTCCAAGCAATTTCCTTGCTGATCTTGCTGTCATTATCTCTGTGTTGGACCTGTCTAGGGTTATGAGAAGGGAGCAAAGGAGGGTGAACCCAAATACCCCAATATTCTGTCTGACTGATTTAATTTGAAAGACACAGATAGCTGCAGTCCAATTTCCTTGCTGATCTTGCTGTCATTATCTCCGTGTTGGACGTGTCTGGGGTTATAAGAAGTGAAGTGAATCACTTCAGGGGCCCGGTTGCAGGTGCGACCCCTGCGACCCCTATTGTTATGCCGCTGATGATCAGTATACATGAGGCTCCATGAAGAATGTTCTGCAACAAAACATCACTAAACTGTTGTTTTCTAATATTGGAAAATGTTATCTTAACCCTATGAGTGCCAGAGAGGTACACCCATCTGGCACTCAAAGGGTTAAATGTACACTGTAACGAGAGCTAAATAAATTCAACAACAAAAATATTAGACCTATTATTTTCAAATTGTCTTTTAATTTAGCTTCTGTTTAACCTAAAAATAACAACAATGACCCATACACCATTCCATTAAGAACATGCTATCAAGGCCTGCAGTTTTCAATATAATTGATAATTAGTGAAAAAACATGAGTGATTTAAAAATTCACTTATGCCAGCTGTTATTTAGCACTTTTCTGATATTTCAGTGCTTTACCTGATATAATTTAATAATTACTAAAAAAATTGAGTAGAGTGTGATTAATACCCCTGTCCATTGTAAAAACTTACACACTCCAATGTCCTAGATCTTGTCTGTTCTTTAGCTTTTGAATTAACCTTCAATGGGACCTCCCAATGAGTCTCCTGCAAAGGACAAAATGGTAATTAGTTCTGTAGCGTTCTTCCAGCAAATTTATAACAGTAGGGTCATGCTATAAATTATGTTTAGATACATGATGTTTGAAGCTTCATTTCCAATGGTTAATTAAAAATGTAACTGATGATGCTGTTAAATTATGATTTAGATCGTAATAAATAAAGGAACATATTTTTGATATTACTCTATGTTACCAATAAATAGAATGTGTCAAAACAGTAAGAATTATTTTTCACAATGCTTTACAATGAGACAAGGACTGTGTTTGTTTTGTTTTTTAGTTTTTAGGGTGTGGGTTAACTTTTTTTTTAGTTTTTAGGGTGTGGTTTAACTTTTTAACCCCCTTGTATAATAGGTACATCTTCAAGGCATTTCTTATCAGTGTGCTGGACTAGCATCTAGTCTCCTGGTTCAAGGGTCATATGACAAAGGCTGAATGCAATGGACATATCTTTTCAGTCTCATCAACTATGGTACTATGTTATGTTGTCATTGGGTTCAGATATTACAATGTCTTCTGACACCAAACTGATCTGGAGTTTTCATACACCAACATGCACTGATAGCTTACCCCAGGAATGGCATTGGAAAGGGGGAAATTGATGTCATCTAGAAAAAATAAATTATATTGAGTCTTTAATATGCTTGTTGCAGAAAAAGAAGAACACGCCAGGTGGTGGCCCTCAAACAGTGTTACAGAAGGAAATTTTTCTATCAATATAAAGAAGAATGGAATGGATCTGCAGCTCTATATGTATGCCTTATCTGTTTTATGACCTATTTAGAAGACAATAGCATTCATAATATTACATTTAACGTGATTATTAAATCTACATTTTACATCTTCAGAACTGCAATCAACATTGCCTCTCCAACATAAACTAAACAATAACATGAACATTCAGTTATAAGTGAGGGAGAGGAGCAGATTCAGACATGAAGCCAGCCTCTGGAGCAAATAACAGTTGCCATAGAGAGACCTACAAGACAAACATGTAACTCAAGAATCAAAAAACAGTTACAATTAGCAAATTTAAAGACACAAATAATGTGAGCCATAGATTAGATTCACCAGGTGAAGAATGAGGAACATCAGTTAGCTCTGTGTAAAAAAAACACAAGAGGGCACAAAGGGGGCGCCCTAGTGAAATATCTTCTTTGAAAAGGGACAATTCCACCACCAGATAACAGACCACTCAGTGTGTAATGTGATAGATAGCCAAGTAGGCAGTTTTGGGATTGTATTCCTGACCCAGATACAGGGGGCTGTAGATTAGGCTGCACCTCCTCCCCATGTTCTCTCAAAAACAGGTAGACATACTGTACTGTTCATAAAAAAACAAAAAAGGGAGAGAGGGGAGCCCCAATAGTGTGATACTGTTCAAGTGTAATAGATCAGTGTGAACAATAAAATTGTCTTGGCAGCAGGATGGTGATGAGAGGGCTAGTGTGCCACAGACCATCATTGCCACTATGGGACTGGCTCTTCAAGGACGATATGGGACCAGAGCCTGCTCCACTTGGCAATTATACTCTGGACCTAGATCCAGTAATGATGTTGGGGCAGAAATATTACCTGCCCCAGCCAGTGAAGATGATTGTTGGCAAAGAATAGGCAATTCTTTTTATCTCTTCCTTCACAAGGTGGCATACAGATGGTATGGGCTATCCTGCTGCTGTATTTTAATCATACTGCCAGAACCTGCTGTCATCTGATGCTGCAAGCTAGTGTTGCCCACTGGTGGTGAGAGGATCTGAGTGAGCAGTGACAGTTATATACCGTGTACTCTGCCCACTTGTGCAGATATTTGTTGTCAGGTGGATTTTCTTGCCAGCCCTTTGCACGCCATACTTACCACCTGCTTGTGTAATGCTGGCACAGCCATCCTTGAAAAATAACTGATGCTTGGCATATATTAATAGAAAGATCACCATCATTTATGGCACACACTGTAGCAACCATGTTTTTGGATTACCACTTTACTCTCACAATCCTTCACTGCTCCTATTCCTTTCACCCTACCCCTTGAGTGTTTGCTGGACATTACTCAGCTACTGTGTGTGTTTTTACAGCAAAGTACCAAATAGAACTGATTGTGTGTGAAGTGTTTCCCTCTACAAAAAACTCTTTCTCATTTAGTATTAGTCACAACTCTCATCAGGGTGCCTCTCTCTGTCATCTATCAATTTGTTTTTTAATAACTGCCTCTCCTATCTTGATCACTGTAAAAAAAAACTCCCTGTTCAACTGCTTCTTTCTCTTGGCTCCCCTAAAACAGTGATGACAGCCAGATCATGATGAACCTTGGATCACAGCTGCCTGTGTCTTCTCAGTCAGTCACACATAATTTGGGGGTACCTGGGGTAATTCTCCTTTACTTCTTTTACACACACCCAGACCCCGCTAGGGCAGAGATAGCAGACATATCAGGAAGAAACTTGGATCACCTCTGCCTGTGTCTTTATAATCTCTAACACAGAATGTTGGGGTATTTGGGATACCTACTTTGCTCCCTTCTCACACCCCTAGACATGCCTAACACAGAGATAATAACAGCAAGAACAGGAAGGAACTTGGACCACAGCTTCTTGTGTCTTTACAAACAGCCACACAGAATGTTTGTGTATTTGGTATAAAACTCCTTTTCTCCCTTCTCACACTTCCAGACTCCCCTGACAATCAGATAAAAGCCATATCCAGGAAGATACATAGTTCACCTCTTAGATGACCTCTGCTTGTGTCATTCCAATCAGTTACACAGAATGTTGGGGTATTTGGGGTAAACCTCCTTTGCTCCCTTCTCACACCCCCAGACATGTCTAACACACATATAATAACAGCAAGATCAGGAAGGAACTTGGATCACAGCTGCTTGTGTCTTTCCAATCATCCACACAGAATGTCTGGGTATTTAGGGTAAACCTCCTTTTCTCCTTTCTCATAACCCAGACTCCCCTGACAATGCGATAACAGCCATATCAAGAAGAAACCTAGATCACATCTGCCTGTGTCTTTCCAATCAGTGACATAGAATGTAGGGCATTTGGGCTAAACCTCCTTTTCTCCCTTCTCACACCCCTCCAGACTCCCCTGACAATGGAATCAGAAAGGGACTTGGATCACAGCTGCCTTTATCTTTCTAATCAATCACACAGAATTTTGAGGTGTTTGGGGGTAAATCTCCTTTGCTCTTTTCTCATGCTCTCCAGACTCCTCTAGCACAGAGATAACAACCAGATCAAGAATGAACTTGGATCATGGTTGCCTGTATCTTTTCAGTCAGGTCACACAGAATTTTGGGGTCCTTGGGGTAATTCTCCTTTCCTCAATTTTCACACTCCTAGTCTTCCCTAACACAGAGATAACAGTCAGATCAGGAAGGAACTTGGATCACATGTGTCTGTGTCTTCTCAATCACACAAACTTTTGAGGTATTTGGGATAAACCTCCTTTGCTCCCTTCTCACACCCCCATACTCCCCTGACACAGAGGCAGCTGTCAGATCAGAAAGGAACTTGGATTACAGCTGCCTGTGTCTTCCAAGACAGTTGCACAGAATTTGGACTGGTGGGTGAAAGGAGTAAGAGCAGTGCAGGGACTTGTGTGTATAGTGGTAGTCCAAAATCTCCTTTATTCCCTTCTCATAATCCCAGACTACCCTAGCACAGAGATAACAGCCAGGTCAGAAAGAAACTTGGATCACGGCTACCTGCATCTCCCCAGTATTTAGAGTAAATCCCCTTTGCTCCCTTCTCACACCTCAGACTCCCTTAAGACAGAGATAATAGCCAGATCGGCAAGAAACTGGGATCACAGCTGCCTCTGTCTTCCCAGTCAGCCAAACAAGATTTGGGGGTATTTTGGGTTAATTTCTAGTGATGATCGAGCACCCCAATGCTCGGGTGTTCGGGTGCTCTGACCGCACAGAATGTGCTGATAATCTGCAACTTTGCACACTAAACAGAATATGCTGCTTATCTGCGGCTAGGCACAGTGAATGGAATATATGACTTTTAGTTTTTACACTTTGCACACTAAACAGAATGTTCTGCTAATCTGCAACTTTGCACACTAAACAGAATGTGCTGCTTATCTGCGGCTAGGCACAGTGAACAGAATATGTGACTTTTATTTTTAACACTTTGCACACTAAACAGAATGTGCTGATAATCTGCAACTTTGCACACTAAACAGAATATGCTGCTTATCTGCGGCTAGGCACAGTGAATGGAATATGTGACTTTTAGTTTTTACACTTTACACACTAAACAGAATGTGCTGCTTATCTGCGGCTAGGATCAGTGAACGGAATAAGTGACTTTTAATTTTTACACTTTACACACTAAACTGAATGTGCTGATAATCTGCAACTTTGCACACTAAACAGAATATGCTGCTTATCTGCGGCTAGGCACAGTGAATGGAATATGTGACTTTTAGTTTTTACACTTTGCACACTAAACAGAATGTTCTGCTAATCTGCAACTTTGCACACTAAACAGAATGTGCTGCTTATCTGCGGCTAGGATCAGTGAATGGAATAAGTGACTTTTAATTTTTACACTTTACACACTAAACTGAATGTGCTGATAATCTGCAACTTTGCACACTAAACAGAATGTGCTGATAATCTGCAACTTTGCACACTAAACAGAATATGCTGCTTATCTGCGGCTAGGATCAGTGAACGGAATAAGTGACTTTTAATTTTTACACTTTACACACTAAACTGAATGTGCTGATAATCTGCAACTTTGCACACTAAACAGAATATGCTGCTTATCTGCGGCTAGGCACAGTGAATGGAATATGTGACTTTTAGTTTTTACACTTTGCACACTAAACAGAATGTGCTGCTTATCTGCGGCTAGGATCAGTGAACGGAATAAGTGACTTTTAGTTTTTACACTTTGCACACTAAACAGAATGTGCTGATAATCTGCAACTTTGCACACTAAAAAGAATGTGCTGCTAATCTGCAACTTTGCACACTGAACAGAATGTGCTGCTAATCTGCAACTTTGCACACTAAACAGAATGTGCTGCTAATCTGAAACTTTGCACACTAAACAGAATGTGCTGCTAATCTGCGGCTAGGCACAGTGAACGGAATATGTGACTTTTTTTTTTACACTCTGCCCCCCAAAACAAAATATATCTGCTGCCCCCACACACAGTAGTCCTAAAAAGGACTTTTGGGTCTTTTTTTTGTTCAAACTCGCTTTTCTTCTCCCTACACTGACTTTCCCTTCCTATCCTCATCTCTCCCTGGCTAAGACTGAGCCGAACTCGCTGGTCAGGTGCTATACAGCACCCGATCACGGGTTCTGGCCAGCCAATCAGTGTAATGCCAGCAGCCAACATGGCTGCTGGCATTACACTGATGTCAGAGCCTCCCCGCACGTTTATTAGCTGCGCAGCAGCCGCAAAACGTGCGGGGAGGAGACCCGAACATGGCGGGCGAGCACATGCGGTACTCGTACGAGTACCGCCATGTGCCGAGCAGAGCGATGCTCGAGCCGAACCGAGCTTCGGCCGAGCATGCTCGCTCATCACTATTAATTTCCTTTCTTTCTTCATCTCCCCCAGAGTCCCCCAGACTCCCCTAATAATGAGAACAAATGTGGTGTCCACAAGAATCCCTAAACTAAACTTCAACACCCATCGTCTCTAGCTCAAAAATGTGCTGCTTTATCTCCCTCTTACAAACACACAATGGCATGCTGAGGGAACCTGACACCCCTTTTATAATATGGTTGGAGGAAAAAAAGGGAAAATGTAAATGTGGTGGGGGAAATTATTCTTTGCATTTCTTTCAATGCAATGAACTTGGTGATAAAAGAGGAAAATCTGCACTTTTCACCAAAAAAAATTCTGTTCCGCAGCAAATTTTCTCCTGTTTCACTTTTGAGGCAAACTGTTTTGCCCATCCCTAATCCCAAAGAGCATGCACATAGGTATACTGCAGCCCAGATTTAGGCTCAACATATTGTGTGCAAGTACTCCCCTCTTCCAAATAGAGAGTACATGCTTATCACAGTGCAGCAATAAGGAGTATACTCCTACTATGAGAGGACAAAAGAGTACACGCTCATTGCCTTGCAGCAAAAGCAAGATAGCTCACATTTGCACCTAACTGCAGCATAGGTATGCACACACATACTAGAACTGCAAGAGAGCACACAAGCATGCATACACCATAGTATGCATCCATATACACCCAGAACAGCAAACGTACACATGCCATAATGCAGATGTAGCTTATAATGTGCATAAATGCACCATAGTATACTCATATCATGTGCACAATGACCACAGAGTAGACATTGCTATACCCGTGCATGGCTATAGGCATAGCCATACAATCACCAACTAGAGAGGAGCAAGAGACTAGTGGCGGTGATGGTGGTGATGACTCAGAGGGTAGTGGAATAGGTGGTATGGAGGATAGCATGAGAGCCTTCTTGGTTCAAAGCAATAAAGAATGGGGACTAGAGATGAAGTTGGAAATGGGTATCATTACCATTTAAAGTAGCCAAGCAAGCTTTGCTGCAACATAAAGGACTGGGACTACCAGCACCAGGTCATCCGTAGAACCTGGATGTGATAGCGACATAATATGATGTTGTGGTCATGGGGACTATACAAAACCATTCCTTATGCAAGGAAGATACAAAATACTCCAAATGGATTCTGGTCAAAGCAACTAAAGGAAGCTCATTGTTCGCCACTTGCACTGCTTTGCAGCATGTGGAGAGGATTACAAAGACTGATCCAGTCACTGTGAGAATGGACTGAGTGGCTGGGTTAGGGATAAAGGTTTGGCCACACTCATTCAAGCTGCCAAACAGCAGTCATTGATGACACATGAATAACAGCTGCCAATAACCCCAAGAAGAATAGAGTTATCCAAGAAGAAGAGATAGTTGGTGTTTCAAGGGTATATTCACTTTAAAACCGATTTGGAAAAAAGCTGACTGGAAGATCAATGGAAAGATTGTATGTGGTAGGGCCAAATTATGGGCAGAAATATGGGATCACACTCAGCAGAGAAAGATCAAAGTGGGTCATGAGGATGCCAACCAACACTTGTATGCCAATGAAGAAATTGACAAAATAGCCAAGAACAACCAAGGTAAGATGTTGTATCCCACTCTACTGAATCTTGCAGTATAGGCCCATGAGAAAGCTGAGCACACAAGGGTTGTAGCCTTTTATGAATGGGCACACTTCTGTGTACTACCACTCAAAATAAACTATGTAAACTGTCCAAAGAACAATGCCAGTCTTGTACAGACAAAGCAATAGCCTATAGAGACCAAGGCCACATGACACCTGCAATGTTAAACAGGGTCAGGACAAGTATGGCAGATAGATTTTATTGGACCACTGTTAAAAGGAGAACAAGGAGGCCTGAAATACTGCTGAACCATTGTAGACATTTAATAATGTATCATAACAGCTACCCCATTCAAGAAAGCAGACAAAGGGGCTATTCTTAGAGCAAAAATGGCCAATCATTCTATATGATAAGCCTGTAGAAATACAATCCAGTCAAGGCTCACATTTTACCAGCAACTCGGTGCAATCATGGGAAAGAGAAGCTGTTATTGACTTTGCTCAGTCCTTATCACTCACAAGCAGCTGACCTGATATAATGCAGCAATAGACTTTTAAAGGAACAGATCAAAATGATAACTCCATCTAGCACTTTGAGTGGGTGGGATAGGGTATTACATTTACCACAGGCACTATTGCTATTAAATACAGAATGATCGGGAAATATGACACTCCATATGACAGAATGAAGGTAAAGGAGAATAAGAGACTAACAGACCCCACCATATATCTCACTTATAGAGGGCCTACCCCTAGTTATTCAGGTGGCACTTTTACTTGGGAATACAAGGGACGTTACCCACAGGTGGTCTGATCAAGGCTGGTCAGAAGACATTCCACCACAAACAGTTATCGGAACAGCAGAGACTTACATGACTCATGCATCGCAGATAGATTGAATGGAAAATTAGAAGAAATTGACTTATGGATCAAAGCTAGGGGTGATAGACCCATTAAAAAGAATAGGAGGAAAAGAGGACCATGAGAATCCCATTGCTAAGCACACTGACTGTCCTGGAGTCATTGGGGAACTCTCAGATGATAATCATTTTCTTGATGGAGACTCCATGTTGTTCAGAGGTTATTGTTGCTTTGGAATAACCAGGATAGTTAGGGGGCTATTTTAACACTTCTCTGTAGGACATACTGGATATATGGGAATTGGGCCTACAGTAATTACCTAAGGACTGGAATGGTGAATGTCACTTGTGTAATGTTATACCTGCTGTAATCCATACGAAGATGTTGCCAAAAGGGCTCATACATAATAAGAAATCCTTTGCGGTAAAAACAGAGGGAATGTTAAATGCCACCACTAGTGTCATAGGGAAGTTGAATCAACAGCAGGAACAAATAAATGTGGTCGCGTTGCAGAACAGGGTAGCTTTAGATTTCTTACTAGCAGCTAAGGGGGGATATATGCCCTAGTGGGAAAAGACTACTGAGATAGAGCACAACTTAGAAAAATAGAGAGGTACACCAAAGACAGATGACCCCAGATAATGAGTGGCTCTCTTGGCTAGGCTTCTTAGGCCAGCTGATCCTCCAAATATTAATCATTGTATATATGCTAATTACAATGGGAGGAGCAAATATGAAAGGTGCTTATTAAGTGCAAAACAACTAAGGAATTAGCAATAAGGGCTGTGATTGCTGATTATGAACTGCAATGTACAACAAATATAAAATGGTGCAGTTGAAACTGTAATTAAAGGGGTTGACCATGAAGCCAGATATCCCACTCCTGTTTCCAGTGCCTGAACAAGGATAGGTACACTGGTTGTCCATGGAAAGCAGAGAGACTGAGGAGAAGTCAAGGTAAGCCAATAAGAAGAGGCAGGCAGAGGTCAAGTGAAGTCAGGGTAGAAGCCAAGATCGTAACAGGTGAAGTTCAGTTGAAGTCAATGTACAAACCAAGGTCAAAAGGAAAATCAAACAAAAAAAAAAGAGTATTCACCAATAGGGGTAACAACTCAATCCTGGGAGATCAGGCAGGCTGGTTTAAATAGTCTCCCAAACCAGGTACAGCTGGAGAACTTTAAGCAATCAGTGCTTGGAGGCAGAACTAGAATCCAGGAAGAATAAAAAGATAACTCTGCTACAGAACAGCCTGCTGATGAAAATATCCTTTGGTGGCAGTCGAGGAAGTCTCATGGCCCACAAGCCACAACCTGAAGGTGGCTTGTTCAAACCCAGGGAGAGGCAAGTCTAGATGACAGACCATGCCACTGATGTATATGGTAGTCAGATCAGCAATCCACAGTATCCTAATGTGAGTTCTCACACTAAAAAAGGGGACTTCTTCCACCCAGAGATGTTGCTGGCAGTCCTGTTTGATGGGCAAAGGCATGGAGTTAAGACCCATGGGCAGCTGTTACAGCTTACCTTGGTTTCAGCTTCATCTACAGAAGCAAGGCTTCAAGCATGCAGCAGGCCTCTGTTTTATGTGTTTGCTTCCTGTAGTCTTCTCCTACCTACTTCCTCGACCTCCTTCCTCCCTCTGAGCTGCTCCTCCTACCTACTTCCTGTGGAGGGGTTTAAAAGGCAAACTGAGTCCTGACTCAGTTGCCCTTGTGTTGTTTTGCTTAGCAGTTCACTTACCTTGGGCTCTGTGTATGACCTGGCTAGTCTTCCATCCAACCTGGTGCTGACCTGTGGCTCTCTCTGACTATTCTTTTGTGTATTCCTATTAGTGGACATCCAACCTGGTACAGGCCTGTGGCTCTGGCTGACTACCAGAACTGTGCATGACCTGGCTTGTCTGACTACCCCCTCTGGTGCTGACTTGTAGCTCTGTCTGACTACTCTTACGTTTGCTCCCTTTACCTAGCAGACACCCAACCTAGTGCGGACCTGGGGCTCTGGTAGACCAGCTCTGATAGTGACTGCAAGCTTGAGTCAGCTATCTACTCCCTCTCTGACTGCAGGCTGAGTCAGAGTTCTCTCCTTACTGATGGCAGGAGTGAGTCGGTACATCTCCTACTTCGGATCAAGATCCTGTGTTCCTGTTTCTGAACCAGTTCCTACTCCTGTTCTGTTCCTGGTTCGGGTAGAGACTACCAGTGGCTGAGGCCTAGTCTCTAGCACTTGGCAGCCTATTATTTCTGATAACTGTGCTCGCTGGCTTGTAACCCTCTGCTTGTTTCTTTGTATATATTTGCCTACTTACTATTGTAAATATATGCCTACCACTTCTATTAATAAATTGCATTTAACTATACTGTACTGACTCCTGAACTTTTCTGGGAACTGTGACAGCAGCCCCCTGCAGCTTGTTTGTAACAATGAAGGAATCTTGAAGAAAATTACCTACATGGCTAGTTTGGATCTAGTGGATTGATCTACAGTAGATGGATGATACTGAAATGAGACTGGAGCGGAAGATGGACATGGGAGATGACAGATCTGCCTAGTTGAATGATCTTAAAGGAAAAGCTTAAGTATCCAGGTGAGGGACTGCAGTACAAGCTTTGTGCACGACTGTGGGTAAAGGGCCAATGTTAAGGTTCAGTACACTCAGAAACGGAAGGTCTTGGTAAAACACAATTTTATCAGAACACAATGAATAACAGTAACCCTCGCGGGTCCAGCATACAGAAAATGGTACACTGACACAGGACAGGTTACAATGGTATGATTAACCCACATGGGTCCAGTAGGTAGAACAAATATACAGTACCGACACAGGTCAGGTAAATCACAATTGATACAGTGTAAATATGACCAAGAGAAACTAATTAGGCCAATGACTGAGTTGGCCCTGATTTTGGGAGGCCCAGTGTACCTCTCTACGCAGAGAATCACAACAGCGACTGACCAGTATGCAACAGGTTAAGCCAGCATGGATCTGGCTAAGGCAACATAGGGGGAAGGCTGCCAGAATGAACGCCCACCGGAGACTACAAACAAACGTGAGTCAGTGTTAAGTGCAATAGGATAACGGACGCCCAACTGAGACTTCAGACTCATATACGAATTCCCAGCACCACTCCTGAAGGGGTTAACGAATGCTCCGGACTGCAGATGGGAAGTAACCTGAGGCACCCAACTGAACCCAACCTCAGGAATGGCAGAAACAGACCAAGCGAACGTGGTGCAAATCGGAATATACTGGAGGGTAACACAGGGCACAATGTGAGAGCGGATCAAGGACTGGACTACTATGCGGAACCGGACCATCAGAGCTCTGGCAAGACCACTGAGTGTGAGCAACAGCAAGAGTGGAGTGGCTAGCGAGCAGGAACAGCACAGGAGCAGGAACTTCAACCCAGCCGGGTCAGTACATGGAGCAGGAACGTCAGCCAAGCCGATTCGGTACACGGAGCAGGATCGCCAATCACGCCGGGTCGGTAAACGGAGCAGGAACGTCAGCCAGGCCAGGTCAATAGTGGAAGCAGGAACGTCAGCCAATCCAGGTTGGTACACAGAGCAGGAACAGTAAACAGGCAGAGTAGTCAAAACAGTCCGGGTCGTACACTGGTATCAATGAGAGTAATTGGAACTAGCACTAGGCAACAGATACACCACGAAAGGGCAACCCATAAGTGCCAGCCAAAGGTATTTAAAGGCTGTCGCTGGGAGGAGCTAGACAGCGCAGCCAATAACAAGGCATCAGGAAGAAAACATGTCAAAATGTCTCTGATATCACGGGCACCGTGATAGTACCCTCCTCTCAAAGACCCCTCTCCGAGAAGAGGGGCCCGGTTTTTGAGGATACTTGGCATGGAAACTGCGCTGCAAACTGGAAGCATGAAGGTCCTTAGAATCGAACCAGGAATGCTCCTCAGGACCGTAAGCCTTCCAGTGAACCAAATATTGAATTTTACCTCTGAATCAACGTGAGTCAATAATATTTTGAACTTCATACACTGACCTTGCACCTGAACAGGACCAGGAGCCACAGGAGTAGTAGTGTACCGGTTGCATATCAGAGGCTTCAGCAAGGATACGTGGAACAAATTATCAATCCACATGGATGCTGGGAGGTCCAGAGCATACGACACAGGGTTAATTCTGCTGATAACTTTGAAGGGACCAACAAACCGGGGAGCCAACTTGTTACATGGAGTCTGCAGATTCAGATTCTTGGAGGAGAGCCATACCCTATCCCCAACCTGGAAGGAGACCGCTGGCAACCGTCTGCAATTAGCTTGACGCTGATAACGCTAGAACGAAGCACTGAGGGTCCTCTGAACCTGTGCCCAAGTGGAACGGAGTTGCTCCATATGCTCATCCAGAGCTGGAATTTGTTGCGTCTAAAATGAGTCTGGGAGCAAACATGGTTGAAACCCGTAGTTGATGAGAAACGGGGAGATCCCGGACAATGAATTAACCACACAATTCCTGGCAAACTCCGCCCATGGCAACAGGTCAGCCCAATTATCATGATGATCGGACACAAAACAGCGTAGAAATTGTTCCAATCCTTGATTGGCACTCTCGGCGGCTCCGTTGGTCTGAGGATGGTATGCAGAAGAAAATGACAACTGTATGCCCATCTGCGCACAGAATGCCCTCCAAAACCTAGACATAAATTGGCTCCCACGGTCAGACACCAGCACCCTGGGTACACCATGCAACCGGAAAACCTCTCTGGCAAATACCATTGCCAACTCCTGAGCAGAGGGAAGGCCAGGAAAAGGCACAAAATGTGCCATCTTAGAGAATCTATCGACTATCATCAAAATAAAGGAATATCCCCTAGACACCAGTAATTCTCCCATAAAGTCGATTGAGACATGAGACCAAGGACGTTCACCATTGGGTATAGGTTGGAGCAGGCCCACCTGAAGGTGTCTAGGGAACTTGGCACGGGCACATGTAGAACAAGCTGCAGTGAATGCGGTGCACTCAGCACGCAAGGAAGGCCACCAGAACAACTGTGAGAGAGACCAGATCAATTGATTCTTGCCAACGTGACCAGCAGCCTTAGATGTGTGGTAGGTTTCAAGTAGATGGGTACGGAAGGGTTTGGCTACAAAACGTTTGCCTACTGGGGTATCAGGTGGTGCAGTAGCTTGGTTAGCGAGAATCTCCTCTCCCAGAGGCGAATGATAGGTACTGGAGTCTCATCTCTCTCTCTGTCTGGGTTGAATTGTCTAGACAGGGCATCTGCCCTAACATTCTTGGAACCGGGCAAATAGGATACAATAAAATTAAAGCGGGACAAAAACAAGGACCATCTAGCCTGATGAGAGGACAATCTCTTAGCCTCAGAAAGGTACGTTAAGTTTTTATGATCAGTCAAGATCAGTACCGGGGTTCTGGTACCCTTAAGTAGGTGTCGCCATTCTTTGAGGGCAAGGATACTTGCCAAAACTTCTCTGTCCCCAATCTCATAGTGGCTCTGAGCGCTAAACAATTTATTTGATAAAAATCCACAAAGCCTTAACATACTCCCAGGGTCCAGTCGCTGAGACAATACTGCCCCTACCCCGGACTCAGAGGCATCGACCTCCAGAGTGAATGGAATGGAGGGATTGGGGTGGGACAGTACAGAAGCAGAAGCAAATGCAGATTTTAGTGTTACAAAAGCTTGTTCAGCTTCCTGAGACCATTGGGAGGAATCTGCACCCTTGTGCGTCAAATCAGACAGTAATTGTGGAAAAGTTTCTAATGAATTTCCTATAATAATTAGCAAAACAGAGAAAGCGTTGGATAGCCTTGAGCCCCTTAGGACGTGGCCACTGCAGGACTGCTGCCAGCTTATCCTTGTCAATCGCAATGCCATCCTTAGAAATAATGAAGCCCAGAAATGGCACCATGGGCTTGTGGAATTTTCATTTCTCGATCTTGCAATATAGTTTATTCTCACAGAGTTTGAGCAGAACTGCGGTCACATCCTTGATGTTTTGCGACAAACTGGACGAATGTATGAGAATATCATCAAGATACACTACACACAAGACTGTAGCATGTCACATAGGACATCATTAATAAATTCTTGGAACACTGCGGGTGCATTACCTAGCCCGAAAGGCATTACCAGATATTCATAATGCTCCGATCTGGTATTGAATGCCGTTTTCCACTCATCACCGGCCCTTATCCTTATCAAGTTATAGGCATCCCGCAAATCAAGCTTGGTAAAGATGGAGGAACCCTTCAATCTGTCAAACAGCTTGGTAATTAGTGGTATAGGATAAGCGTTTTTTGGCATCAGTTTGCTCAGTCCACGATAATCTATACATGGGCATAGTTCGCCACTTTTATTTTTACAAAGAAGAAACCAGTCTCTGCGGGCGAGGATGACTTTCTGATAATACCCCTTGCTAGGGCATCCAAAATGTACTCCTCCAAGGCCCGATTCTCCTCTCAAGACAACGGGTAAGCACGACCCCAAGGAGGGACAGCACCAGGAGGCAGATCAATAACAGAGTCACACACCCTGTGCGGCGGCAACGCACTGGCCTCTCCCTTGCTGAAAACGTCGCTGAATTGGCAGTATTCAGCTGGCACTGAGGGGGAGGTACACATAATCCTAGTGGGGTGGGAAATGCAATGTTTGTAACAGAATTCAGACCATGCCATAATTTTGCAAGTCTGCCAGTTGAACCTGGGGTTATGCAAATGTAGCCAAGGAAACCCCAGGATCACGGCATGATGAGGGGAACGGATAATCTGAAACCATTGTTCCTCAGAATGTAGTGCCCCAATGCGCAAGGATAATGGTATTGTTTCCATTGTAATTTGGGCTGGTACCAGTGGCCTGCCATCAATGGCCTCAATAGTCAAAGGAGACTCTTTCTCCACCAGTGGGATGTTGTGCGAAGCAGCAAAAAACTCGTCCATAAAATATCCGGCAGCACCGGAATCAACTAGCGCCAGAACCTCCACTGCCCAGGAAAGTACAGCCTGAATAGTAGGCTTCTGATTAGTTGGATCTAGGGACTGCTGAACGCCACCTAGGGCCTGTCCCCCAAGGTACCCTAGGTGTGTTCGTTTCCTGGCCGTGTAGGGCATGAACGATGCAAATGACCAACTGGGCCACAATATAAACAGAGGCCTTGTCAACGGCGATGCGTCCGTTCCTCCTTAGATAATCTAGTAAACCCTAATTGCATAGGTTCACTATTTTCACCAGTGTGTTCGGGAGGCTTGGGAGGTGAGGGAGGCATGGGTGGGAAGCTTGGTCTTGCTGGTCCCATTTCTCTGGCCCTCTGCTTACGGTCTTTAGCCGCCATTCGTTCCCTAATATGAGAATCGCTCAAAATCAATAAACTCGTCAAGATCAGTCGGCAGATCTCGGGCTGCCGGTTCACCCTTAATTAGTTTGCATAATCCCTGTGCAAAGGCTGCCACCAGCGCCTCATTGTTCCAGGCCACCTCTGCTTCTAATGTACGGAATTCGTTGGCATAGTCAGCAACTGTGCGAGACCCTTGTTGGATCTCCATAAGTTTTTTTGCAGCAGAGGCGGCTCTCCCGGGAACTTCAAATACTCTACAAAATGCCTTTAAGAACTTACTGAAGTTCCTTGTACATGGTTTTGCAGCCTCCCACAGTGGATTTGCCCATGCCAGGGCTCTGCCCGTCAGCAATGAAATCATGAAGCCCACCTTACTGCGGTCGCTAGGAAAGGCTTGAGGGGTTAATTCTAGGAAGATTTCCAACTGATTAATGAACCCTCTGCACAAGGTGGGTTCGCCATCGTTCCTTAGAGGTAATGGGGCTGTAGCAGTCAACCCTCTGTTCGAGTTAGCTTGCAACAAGAACTGAGCTCCCGGTGTCGACACGGGGGAGACCACCGGGGCTGGTACTGGTTTATCCAAGTATGCCGTGCACTCAAAAATTGTTTGAACAGCCAAGGCCAACTGGTCCAAACGCTGCTCATGTAAATCCATCCTCCAATGAATACTTTGTGCATTACCGTCACCTGTAACGTCTGAGGTCATGGCCCTTTCATACTGTTACGGTTCAGTACACTCACAAACGGAAGGTCTTGGTAAAACACAATTTTATTTGCACACAATGAATAACAGTAACCCTAGCAGGTCCAGCATACAGAAAATGGTAAACTGACACAGGACAGGTTACAATGGTATGATTAACCCACACGGGTCCAGTAGGTAGAACAAATATACAGTACTGACACAGGTCAGGTAAATCACAATTGATACAGTGTAAATATGACCAAGAGAAACTAATTAGGCCAATGACTGAGTTGGCCCTGATGTTGGGAGGCCCAGTGTACCTCTCTATGCAGAAAATCACAACAGCGACTGAGCAGTATGCAACAGGTTAAGCCAGCATGGATCTGGCTAAGGCAACATAGGGGGAAGGCTGCCAGAATGAACGCCCACCGGAGACTACAAACAAGTGTGAGTCAGTATTAAGTGCAATAGGATAACGGACACCCAACAGAGACTTCAGACTCATATACGAATGCCCAGCACCACCCCTGAAGGGGTTAACGAACGCTCCGGTCTGCAGATGGGAAGTAACCTGAGGCACCCAACTGAACCCAACCTCAGGAATGGCAGAAACACCAAGGGAATGTGGTGCAAATCGGAATATACCGGAGGGTAACACAGGGCACAATGTGAGAGCGAATCAAGGACTGGACTACTATGCGGAACCGGACCACCAGACCTCTGGCAAGACCACTGAGCATGAGCAACAGCAAGAGTGGAGTGGCTAGCGAGCAGGAACAGCACAGGAGCAGGAACTTCAACCCAGCCGGGTCAGTACATGGAGCAGGAACGTCAGCCAAGCTGATTCGGTACACGGAGCAGGATCAACGATCACGCTGGGTCGGTACACGGAGCAGGAATATCAGCCAGGCCAGGTCAATACAGGAAGCAGGAACATCAGCCAATCCAGGTCGGTACACAGAGCAGGAACGGTAAACAGGCAGAGTAGTCAAAACAGTCCGGGTCATACACTGGTATCAATGAGAGTAAATCGGAACTAGCGCTAGGCAACAGATACACCACGAAAGGGCAACCCATAAGTGCCAGCCCAAGGTATTTAAAGGCTGTCGCTGGGAGGAACTAGACAGCGCAGCCAATAACAAGGCATCAGGAAGAAAACATGTCAAAATGTTGCTGATATCACGGGCACCGTGATAGCCAATGAGATTCTGAATGTATGTGAGTTCTCTAAGGAAGCTTGTTTCCATGTTAATGGAGTAGAGGTGAATGCCAATGAAATCTATAGATGAGGAGGGGCCTGCAGAATCTATAGTGTTCTAAAAGAATGTTAAGACGAGGGGAGGAGTGGTTTAATGAGAAGGAAGTCACTAGGGTACTGGATAGCTGACGGGGCACGGGGAGAAGTACAAAAGTAACCAACAGGGTGTTCCTACAAAGGTAACAAGATCATGAAGCTAGTCCTGAAAACAAATGGAAAGACTGTATAGAAAAAATATATCAAAAGCGCTACTGTTTGAAGAAATGAAGATCGGAGTTATCAAAGTAAATTATGATCTCTATTCCAAACACATACATAGGATTATCTTCGTCCCCTGGACCAAAGACAATGTATAAAAATATAATCAAAATATTGCTAGTCGAAAATAATGAATATAATAATATAATCCCTTTAATTAAAAGCTATATAAAAAATTATAACCAAATTAACAATAAAACAATGAATTATAACTCCCGTTTGGCTATTGGTTAATAGAAAGCACAAAGAGCCCAGAACAGACAACCACCAGACTGACATATACCTCAATTCATGCTTCTTACAATCGCAATGGAAAACACGATTTTAACTTAGCAGAATATATCAATAATCATGTATACAGGGCTCAAAATTTCCACTCGCCACTAGCCAATGGCGAGTGAAAATTTAGCCCTGGCAAGTAGAAATTCAGCCCTGGTTGGTATGTTATGGCTTGCAGTGGCGAGTAACTTTTCAGGTCTGGCTAGTAGCAAAGGACTTCAACTTTTAAGGCCTGATGTATACATCTGCTGATCAGTTCCGCGAACCAGTATCAGTGATGTGGTAGCAAATAAGAAAAATGTCAACTCTGATGTTGTCTCAACACAAGAAGCGCTCCAAGCCTCTTACCAATATAGCCAAACCTCAAAAGATATTAAAATATAATGTTTATTATCCCATGCAAGATATGGCATTCATTGGTCACACCTGACCCGTGTCCAATATATCTCAGTCATGAAAGGGTAACCGAAAAACACACCTCCTTCTCTGAGAAATATCCCATTAAACACGAATCATGTATAATGAAATCAGATGCTCAGATCCGGCTATAATAAAAAATAAAAACAGAACACCCTATATATACATTACAAACACAACCATGTAAGGAATAACATGTATAAGTAATATCTTTCAACCAATGTTCGATATGTTCCAACAACGAAGGGGACTTTATGCATCACAATCACATCCGTGAAAGGTGCAATACTGCCAATTGGTATTTATTGAAACAAACTCAAAATCACTTGCAATAACCATTTGTATTCTCATTAATTGTCCATACACAATAAATTGAATATACTAATAAAACTAATATATAGAAGATGGAGGAGCTTACAAAAAGATCAGATATATTGGCTGCAGCTGAAAAATATCTGTCAAAAATACAGACAAAAAGATATTCCAATGCATAAATATATTCAAAAACGCTATGCATTATTCATTCTTCCTTATTTCTTTTTAGATACAACGTTGCCTTTAATTAGACAAAATCCACAAATCCTTAGATCTATTGCATATGCAGTTCCAGGGCTGGTGCAAGGATTTTTGCCACCCTAGGCAAAACCTCATTTTGCCGCCCCCTTGGCTCCAACCCTTTTTGCCCCGCCCCTTTATATATATAAGTGTCAGTGTGTGTGATCCCTATACATGTATAACTGTCAATATATGTGTGTTCCCTGTATGTGTTAAGTGTCAGTGTGTTCCCTATATGTGTAAGTATCAATTTGTGTGTTCCCTATATGTGTATCAGTGTGTCAATGTGTGTGAGTCTCTGTACGGGTATCAGTGTGTGAGTTTGTGCTTCTCTATATGTGTATCAGTGTGTCAATGTGTATACTTGTCTGTATGTGTATCAGTGTGTGTGTGTGCTTATCTCTATGTGTATCAGAGTGTGTGCGTGTATCAGAGTGTGTGTGTGTGTGTGAGTTATATGCCACCACCAGAGCAATAAAGAATATATATATATATATATATATATATATATATATATATATATATATACCACCTCTTGATTCCCCCCTTTTGTCTCTTTCACCGGCTCTTGATAAGTTGCCTCTCTTTACCCCTCTTGATCTTCCTTTTGCCATTCTCCCCCTCTTGATCCCCACTTTTGCCTCTCTCTCCCCTTCTTGACTCTTGATCCCACCCTTTTTGCCTCTTGGTCCCCCCTCCTTTTGCCTCATGATCCCCCCTCTTGACCCCCCTCTGAGTCTTTCAACCGCTCTTGATCCCCCCTCTTGCCTCTCTTTACACCTCTTGATCTTCCTTTTACCATTCTCCCCCTCTTGATCCCCCATTTTGCCTCTCTCTCCCCTTCCTGATTCCCCCCTTTTGCCTCTCTCCCCCTCTTGATCATCCTCCTTTTGCCTTTTTCTCCTCTCCCCCTCTTGATCCCCCATTTTGCCTCTTTCCCCCGTTGTCTTTTCATCCCCCTTTTGTCATTCTCCCCCTCTTGATCCCCCATTTTGCCTTGTTCTCCTCCTCTTGCCTTAATCCACCCTTGACTCTTGTCTTGATCCCCCCTTTTGCCTCTTTCTCCCCCTCTTGCCTACCCTTGATCCCCCTCTTGATCTACCCTTTTTGCAGTTTTCCCCTTTTTGCCTAAGTTGCCTGTCACTGTGACTTCACCTCACCGTGACTGTCTTGCGTCTCTACCAGTGCTGACTGTGTATCTCTCTCTCTACTCCCGGCCTCCCGCTCAGATCAGCTCTCCGTGGATTAAGCTGGGTCACGGTGCGGCCTTCATGGTGTGCAGACGCAGTGGTTTTCACGCTGCGTCTGACGGCATGCTGTATGTGGCAGCGCTCGCTCTTTTCAGAGCGGCGCCTCTCTCTCCTCTTCTCATGGCGGCAGAGCTGTGTGCAGCTCTGCTCGGCAACTGCGCCCCCATGAGATGTGCGCCCTAGGCCGGCGCCTACCTCGCCTATAGGTGGCACCGGCCCTGTGCAGTTCCCAAACCGCAATTCTTAAATTGTAATTCATGGCTAACAAGTCATATCGCGTATGCGATGCCAGTTATAAGTTCTCAAACTTGTGCTTAGTAGTTCTCCTGTTGTATTGCCACAATTGGCATGAAAATATAATTGTGGTATGTATTGAGATATTCCTTTGGGAATATTGATACAACACTTGATCTCCACGGTGCTTCCCACCATTAACTGTGAAGGTGTGTGACAAAAATCTTAATCTTCCATCATCCAGACATACTTTAAGAATTTGGTATATTAATCTTATGTTACCTTCAGTCAAAGAGCTGTATTTCATAAACCGCTTCTTCTTGCAGTAGTCCACGGGTGTTATGGAGTCGGCGTCTCTCACACATGCATCGCCATTACACACATTGCCTTCATTGGGGAATACTGATTTCTTATTGGATCTTGCTGTACTAATCCGTTGTCTTTCCGCTATTTCATCTACATCAACTTTTCCTGGTTATCCAACGCGTTTCAAAGTTAGAACCAACTTCTTTATCAGGGAAAAACCATTTACATTTGCCTCCATCTTCTCTGCAAAAATGCATCTATCCTAAGTTCCTCCTACCTTCAATTAATCAAACTGGAAAAAATTAACCCTGGTAGTACTGAATACTTTTAAAACCAAAATAAAATAAGCGCTGCTTGTGCCCAGACAACATCAGAGTTGACATTTTTCTTATTTGCTAACACATCGCTGATACTGGTTCAAAGAACTGATCAGCAGATGTATACATGTTTATTGATATATTCTGCTAATTAAGATATGTGTTTTCCTTTGTGATTGTAGGAAGCATGAATTAAGGTATATGCCAGTCTGGTGGTTGTCTGTGCTATTGGGCGCTTTGTGCTTTCTATTAACCTTAATTTGGTTATAATTCGATATAGCTTTTTAAGTGCAGAGATTATATTATTATATTCAATATTCTTGACTAGCGATATTTTGAGAATATTTTTATACATTGTCTTTGGTACAGGGGACAAAGATAATCCCATTTATGTGTATGAATAGAGATCATAATTTACTTTGATATCTCCGATTTTCATTTCTTCAAACAGTAGCTCTTTTGATATATTTTTCTATATGTTTTTTTTGGTCCAGGTGGTGAGGACTATTGGTTTCTAAAGCACCACTGTAGAGGAATTTTTTACTACTTATCTCTAAAGACTGACTGCAGAATAGTAGGAGTTCCATCATTTTTGCAATGCTGGGAAATGGGTGGATCAGAAAAAGTATGAAGGCATAGGCAATGGAAGCTTGAAGAGACATGTACCCTGGCCTAAGTTGATGAAGTATAAAAAGATGATGTCTATTAAGGCTTTTGCTAGGACAATTCTTCTGAGGGGATAAAGGAGTTGATGTTAGGAATTGGTGATGAGTGTGGAGCTCTGAAAGCTATAATGATACCTTTTAAGAGAATTGTCCTGCTGCTGGGGAAGATTCTCCATATTGGGGAAAAAAAACAGCGGGAGGAGACAGGACCTATGATGGACCTTTGGTCTATGTCACTGGCAGAGAGCATATCAATGGTTTAGGGGTCTGTCAAGGCGGCCACAAATTTGGGACATTCCAGGATGGCAGGAGGGTAGGAGATGTTGTCTAATTGTAATCTTGGCGAGCCCTAATGAGAGGAAACAGATCTGTGTATTCAAGGGGTGCAATAAATAATAATAAGAGGCAGGGAAGAATAATGGTTTGCTCAGAAGTGACTTTATAATATAAGATAATCCTCCCTGTAAAAATTGCAGCATTAGCTACAGAATGATCCAATATTAAACTAAGGTAGATGTCTGATTAGTCTCGGCAGTGGTCTTGGTGTTGAAGGAGATTGATCTAGTGTATCAGAATGTGATGTTTGGTATACTGACTTCTCTCGTGTTTTCAAAAAGACTTGCTAAGACTGGGAGTAAGAATGAGGCATGTTGTCTAGGAATTAATCCATAGGTAGAGGGAATGTGCTGGTGTGTGTCCTTCAGCCTCTGCGTGGTAAGGAATGTGAGCTAGTCCTTCAGCCTATCTGAAAGAGATAAGGAGCGTGAGCCAATTCTTTGTCCTCTGTGAAAGAAGAAGGAGTGGGAGCTAGTCTTTTTGCCTCTGCAAAAGAGGTAAGGAGCAGAAGCTAGTCTTTCAGCCTCTGCAAAAGAGATAAGAAGTGGGAGCCTGTTAAGAAATATAGAATAAGCATAAGCAACTTAAGATAAGCAAAGTGACACAAATAAAGGTGCCTGGCTTCTGTAGCTGCTGCAGCAAACACTGGGTGGAAGGAAGGAACACTGGAGCATGAGGAGTTAAGTGGAGTAGTGTTTAGTATCCCAACTGGCACAGTTGAGTATTGAGGAAGTGATAGCACCTGATATAGCGTGAATTCACTGAGGTGAAGTAAACAGAGAGGACTGAAGGGTTTATAAAGGCCTCCAGCCCCTCACACAAATGAAGGCAAGGCCTTATACTTGTGTACCTGGGTGTCTGATTGTAAGAAAAAGAATGCCACACCTAGAGAGACTCTATGCACTGACTTTTTTGTATATTGTGAAATTGGATTACTGGATTCATCATGGGCTGCCATTGTTCAACAGCGCGTAGAGTAGTAGCAAGAATTTTGGTTTATCTCATGCAGTCTTCACAGTACAGGAATAATTCTCCACAAATCATAAAGCAGAGAATATGTTCTCCACCATGACTCTTTATTGTAATGGCACAAACTCACTCTTAAGTACACCACTTTACTTGCCAAAAGAATAACTGTTTTATGACCAGGATGCCATGATTAATCAGAGCTTCCTCTGAACTTGGAACCTTATAAAGTTTTTACCTTGATAAAGTATAGCATTCCTCCCAGTGATATCCTTTACCTGATATCCTAAAGGCTTTACCTGCCCATACAGGATACCTACGCTAACTAAACTATAACAAGGACTGCTATAGTGTGCCCTTATCATAAGAGGACACATCCCCAGGGATCACCCAAAAATGTCCTGTGATGTCTAGGATATGAATGGATTGTATGTTTCCCTTTCACTGCTGTAAGAGGAATGCAAGCGTCTATGATGATGATGATGCATTTGCTAACATCTTGGATGAAAAGGAAGAGCCAACGTGGTGGTCACCATTAGAGAAAACATCTAGGCGTAAAAAGGCCCCACTGCACTCATATGAATATTTTATTCAGAGTACTTATTTCAATTTTATATTGAGTGACAACTGCAGACTCACAAGCAAATATGTAGAAAGAGACTCATAACAGACTGGTGTATAAAGCCCTAGTGATGGGCAAAAGTCAGTGGAAAAACAGACCTTCAAACCTCTTATTTACTTATTTAAATTTAATTTTGAAAAGGTTTTACCAGAGAGAAAGATGCTGAATTTTCAATGCTAGCTAATGTAGAGGTAGACAAGCAAAGAGTGTGAGTTGCATTTGCTTGATTTAGGTGTATTGGGTGGTAATCACCTGTCTGGACAGGTGCTGCGAGTGTATATGTGAAAAGTGATAGATTTAAAAAAAAAAACAAATTTCTAACTAATAGGTATCCTTTCTACCTGACCTGGCTGAGCCTAAGGCTTGACTAAGACTGATTAATACACAGGTAGACATAATACATCATACATTGAAAGCAAGACAAAAAGGCAACACTATTTCACTTCAAAAGTAGAACAGGAAGAAAATGGCACTTATCGCTGAGAAGAAAATTTCTCTTGAAAAGCGTTGATTTTCTGCTTTTTGCCACCAACGTCATAGCATTCAATGTAAGACTGAATCCCCTGCTCCACACATGGAAGTTTAACTTCTTTTTCCACATGGATAATATGAAAGGGGTGTCAGGTTCCCACAGAATATTATTCTGTGTTTGTGAGAGATAGAGGAAGCAGCGCCATTTTTCAGCTAGTTAGGATAGGCAAAAATCATGTGTGACTGAGAAGGGACAGGCAGGTAATCCAAGTATCTTCCTGAGTGAGCTGAGCCTCTGTCAGTCACTGACTGACAGAATATTTAGCAGACTGGCACTCAATAGACGCACATTGGTACAAACCGACACAGACTCCTTCAACAGCCAGAAGAATAGGGACCAACAGCCAGTCTATAGTCATCTGTGATGAAAAAAATAAAGACTGCAGTGATATTGGGAGAGAGAGAAGCAGCAGTTAAAATCCTAGTTAAAGACAAAGAGAGGAAGAAACAATTGCACAGGAAGTGTATTTTTTGTCAATGATAGCAACAGTCAAAAAAAATATAAACATTTTAAAAAAGGTAAAAAAAAAATTAAAAATAGTGTGACTGATACATGACCCTGTCATGAGTTGTGACTGAGGCAGACAGAATTTGCAAATGTCTTTGATACAGTGCCTCACAACAGGTTACTGCATAAATTAAAAGGCTTCAGTTTGGGAGGTGCTGGAATTGGTTAAATGATAGATGGCAGAGAGTTTTGTAAATGGACCCTTTCCTACTTGGTCTAAAGTTGTTAATGGGGTGCGACAGGGTTCAGTCCTGGGCCCGTTGCGTTTTAATTTGTTTATTAATGATCTACAATTAGGAATTAAAAGTAGTGTCTCAGTCTTTGCTGATGACACTAAACTGTGTAAAGAAATAAATACAGAGCTGAATGTTTTTTTCTCTGCAGACAGATTTAGATAAACTAATGGGCAGAAAAGTGGCAGATGCCATTTAATGCAAATAAATGCAAACTTTTAGGAGTACTGATAGACAATAGACTTCACAGCAGTGTGCAGGGTCACTCAGCTGCTGCAAGAGCAAACAGGGTATTATCATGCATAAAGGAGGCATAGATGCACAGGATGGTAATTTATTTCTACCTCTATATAAATCCTTGGCAAGGCCTCATCAAGAATATGGAGTACAGTTTTGGGCACCAGTTATTAAAAAATACGACCTGGAAAAAGTGTAGTGACATGCAAAAAAATTGATAAAGGGCTTGGATGATCTGAGTTATAAAGAGAGACTATCCAAAGTCGGTTTCTTCACATGTCTAAGGGGATTACCATTTAAAAAGTCCAATACAAAGAACTCTCCAATTCATTATTTGTGCAAAGAGCTGAACTAAGAACGATAGGATAGGGGTGGACGAAAGGTCCTGCCATGTTCCTGCAAAAGAATCCACGAAAACCATGTTATTGTCCCTTTTTTGTGGGAAAATCCACTTCAAAAATAGTGATTAAAATATTTGTTTTTTTCGCCCATTGGCCAATATTCTTCAGCATCTTTTCAATGGCGAGAAAGTTTTGCCCATTTTTTGCCTTTTCGCTATAAAAACTTGTTTATTCCAGGAAGTAAAACACAATAGAAGCAGCTATAGAGGGATATAGATGAGCTGTGCTGTTCTGCTATGTGTTTATAGCAAAATTGACGCAGGAGAGGCTCATAGTGACTGTTATCACTATGATCAGGTTTAAAAATAATAAAAGGAGGAATTGGAAGGACTATTATGTGTCCACTGAATCTGAGGAGGAAGTGAGCACTACAGACGCAATGCTAGCCAGTACCCCTATATCACCCCTAGGGTTCTTGGGGAAATTAGTGTCAAGGGAGGAACAAAAGGGTGGTAGTAATAGTGAGAGCAGGACAGGTCAGACATTCTACATCTGCTGTAAGATGTGCATTGCCTGCTGTCAGATGTGTTGCCCCTGCTGCCAGTGCCACCACCAGTGCTGTGCCTGCTGCCAGTACTGCCCCTGCTGCCACCAGTGCTGTGCCTGCTGTCAGACGTGCTGCCCCTGCTGCCAGTGTGCCTTGTAATACTCAGGGGGGGAAGGAGAAGATGATGCCAAGTGTGACAGCACAGGACCCCAAGTCACACTTGCCATCCCCAAGCACCCCCACCAGTGCTAGTACTACTACTACTAAGAAGGTCCAGAAGATTGTTAGCGTTAGGAGTGAAGGAGTGGGTAATCATCATGTTAATAGTGACTGTGAGGAGGAAGACTCAGGGGCTGAAATTGATGTGCTTGGTGTTAGTAGTAGTAGTAACAGTGATGGTGAAGCAGCTAGTGGGACTAGTGTTTGGAGACTGGTAGGGGAAGCATTTTTTTTTATTGTATTTAGGATTTATTTTTTTAGTAACTGCTCCCAATCCTAGTAAATAACCCCCCCAAAAAATAATTTCCTGTTTTACTGATTCTGTCTCCACACCCCACCAACACAGACACCCTCATGCTCATTTTATACTATGCCTTTAGGAAATAAAATAATGTTTTCTATGTGGTGTGTATAAATACAATATTACCATTGATTTCAATGGCATGAGCTAGGTGAAAAAAGCAGAAATACTGCACTTTTCACGGGAAATTATTCACCAGTCGGGAAGTGCATTATTCACTGATTTCAGTTTGAGGTGAACATTTTCGCCCATCCCAGTAATGGATACCTATCTAGCACAGAACAATATTGAGAATTATGACAGATGGCTTCAATGCAGATAAGTTATTGATTCTGGGAACTATACGACTGCTATTTGGAGTCAGGAAAAAAATGTTTTACCCGCTTGGGGCTTAATTGGAAATAGCTTCATTGTTTTTTTGGCTCAACAGGGGTGATTTGGTTTGGGTTGGACTTGATGGACGCATGTCTTTTTTCAGCCTCATCAACTACATTACTATGTTACTATGACAGATAATGGAAGAGTGAGAGTATTTTGTAAAGGGAAAGACTCCACACACAACTGGTTCTTTTAAAATGTCCCTGTTAAAATATATAATAGTTAACAAAGTCCATCAAACATGCTAGGGGAAGGGCAAAAGGAATAGAAGCAGTGCAGTGATGTTAGTTAAGTGGGAGTCCAAAAACTGACTGCAACTATGGTTGCTGCAACATGTGCAATAGATGATGATGATCCTTCTCCTCCTGAGGAGCCTGTTTATAGAGTAACATAAAAAGTTACAGCACCTCCATTAATATTACTTAAACCATCCTATAAAAAGATGATGAGGCACATTCTAGTATTGATGGCATAATAGAGGAAGGTGTATCAGTTCAACCAACTGCTGCATCTGACAGCGAGACAAACACCTGTCCTGAAAGTAGTAGCGAATGTTCTGAAAATCCCTTTAAGAGGACCTCAAAAAGTCTAGAGGAATATAAAAGTAGTTGGGAAGATACGGCGGGCAATGCTCAGGATGACCTAATTGTTAATGATGATGTTGATCTCGAATATATCCCTCAAGCATACTACTCTTCTTCAGATACAGATGAAGTTGACAGTGAGAGATGTGATAGCATTGCCAAAAAATAGCTAAAAGGGAAAGGTTCAATCAGTGGTTACTGTGTGAGTTTACCAACTGTTTTAGAATTCATTTGAAAAGTCTGACTCTGGGCACGTATAGTGCCAAAAAATACACAATTATTCTGTATGTCATAATCAACATTGTCACTGTTTCCAAGTCCAACCCCAACTCAGCCACATAATAGTATTAAGTAACCAACAACAACATCCGCAACCCTAGCTATGATGAGTGCCTCTGCTGCTGTTGGAAATGCAGCGCCTTTTACACCTAGTAGTACAATCACAGCAGCATCTAGCCCCAGTACTAGTAGCCCCTCAGGAACCCCTCAGTCTATGAAGTCTACAGTATCAGAGATACTTCACTCAATCCAAAAATTAAACATGTTGGTATATGTAGTCTGTGTAAGAAGCATGTGAGCAGGGAAAAAGCAGAATCAGAAGTGAAAACTTCAAAAAACTAATCCTAAAATATGCTTGGGGGATGAAAAAATTGCCAAGATGTTGGCAGTTGACATGCTGCCTTATTCTTTTGTAGAAAGCCAAGGTTTTTGGAGGACTGATGCCATGTGTTTCACCCCACTTACATACCCCAAGCCACAGTTACTTTTCAAGGATGGCTATGCCAGAATTGTGCAAGCAGGTGTTTATTGTGGTGGGCAAAGGGCTGGAAACAGCATACAAAATGAAAAATATGACTACAGATATAGGAGCCAGAGTATAGACAATATGACAGACACTGCACACTGGGTTTTCCTCCCACCAGCAATAATAACTTGCAGCATCTAGTCTAAGACAGTAATCTTGCCTCTGGTACTGGCAGTATTATTAAAGGACTGCAGAAGTGTGGTACATACCATTGACACGCCTATCTGTGCATGCAGAGATTTTAGAGATAATCCCATTAAGCCAAAGATGTGTTAAGTAAAGTAGAGCAGGTGATAGAGGAATGGTTTGTGCCCTGTAACTTAAAAGCTGGTTTGTGCCTGCTGATCATGGCTCCAACATAATAGCTGCCTTGAGAATAGGTAATATAGTGCACATTATATGGTGGCTGGATTCCTTTCAGAATCCAAAACCCTCATAGAGATTTTGAATATCTCCCACAAAATCTGTGGCCATTTTAGCTGTTCCTACAGTGCTAACAATGCAATATATTCATATAAGATCATAACAACCTGCCCCATCCCAGCTGAAAATGTAGGACCCGATTAGGTGGAATTCCACTCTGAAGATGCTAGAGCATTTGTACAACAAAGTAAGGCTATTAACAAGTATACAATGCAAAACTGAATGGCTTTGAAGGGAGCATCTTTGTCACCAAGGCAATGGCTAGAGGTCTATGAGTTGTTGACATCTTTTGAAAAGGCCACCTGGCTGGTTAGTCATGTAGGTGCAGGAATAAGCAAGAGTCTCCCACTGATATATTCACTGCAGAAAAAACTGTGGCACATGACTGATGAACCTTACAGTAATATCAATACAAACATGCACCAGCTAATGAAGGGTATTAAGGGTACTGAAGGGTATGTTAGCTTGCTTTTAGCAGGATAGTTGCACAGTGTCCATTAAAAGCAATGAGAAATACATTCTAGCTACTTTGCTGGACCCCCGTTTTAAACATAGCATTACTTAAGTGTGATCAGTTTTCCATGATGATCATCAGCCTCTCACTGAGGAACTGGATTCTGTCAAATAATATAAAGGTATGCTTATAGCTCTAGTGGAGGGTGCATGAAGGAGGATGCGAGAGTCACGGTCAAAATACTGGTAGAAAACATAGTGAAAAAGAAGGAAGCAAAGGGGTTATACCATCAGCAGCATCAACAACATCAACAAGAACATTCCACTATTTTTCTCACCATATCATCATCCCCACAAAAAGCAATTGACGTATTTCAGGGATGTAAATTTAACAGTTGTGTTTGCAGTGGTGTCATATTTTTATGGGACTTGTTTCCAGAGTATGGGTTGGTAGCAGCATTGACGATTAGTAGGAGGAGGGAGATTAAGGGTTACTACCATCTACCACTGTTGGAACCACTGCTATGACCAGGGATTAATGTTTGACAATAATCTGAGAATAATTCATATATATACCAGGGCTCAAAATTTCCACTCGCCTCCTCGCATTTTGTAGAAATTGAGTGAGGGCGAGTGGAAATTGAAGCCCTGGCCACTCTCCCTGCAATCCTGCGTAGCTACTGTCCACCTCCACTCTCTACAATTTGGCGAACAGAGAATCTCGCATGACAGCACGAGATTCTCATGTGGCATAAAACGTCAAATTCCAGAAGCTGCTGATGCATGAAGAGCCATCTCCAAGGTAACAAAGGTCTGTGCAAATACTATGCAGTGAGTAACAGCAGGGAGGACTGCGTCAGGTACTGGAGAGGTCTCCCAAGTAGTTAGTATAACTGATCGACCTCTCCTATGTGCTCTAGAGCTACTTATCAGAAAGAATGAACCGAGCACTCAGCTGAGCGTATTCTCACTGATTGATAGCTCCCATGACATCAGTGAAGCAGATCAGTGATAGTAACTTCTTGGGAGAGCTTTTGAAAGCCCCCCCCCACTTGTGAATAAGCCCCGCCCCTTTTTGATGCAATTTGCGTCTTATTTCTACCTCACTAGCACAACAGGACTCTCCTCTCCAGGGAGTCCAAAACCCAAACTTCCCAGGAATGAGACAAAGAGAGATATAGGTGATGACAGAGAGGCACATAAGGAGAGAAAGAGAGACATGGGCGAGACATGTGGTGACACAGAGAGACACATAAGGACAGGAGAGACAGAGACATAAGGGGACAGAGACACATAAGGAGAGAAAGAGAGACATGGGAGAGACATATGGTGACACAGAGAGACACATAAGGAGAGAAAGAGTCAAAGAGAGAGAGACATATGGTGAGAGAAACACATAAGGGAACAGAGAGACACATGAGGAGAGAGAGACACACACAGGGAGAGAGGCAAATGGTGAGGAGACAGAAACACATGTGGGGGAGAAATACACATGTTGAGGAGAGATATGTGGAGGAGAGGATAGAAAGTATATGAATGAGAGAGAGACATGAAAGAGGAGACAGATGTGGAATGGTAGAAGGAGATACCTTCAAGAAAGTTAGTATCTCCCCACATTCATACAGCATTTCTGCAAGAAACCTTCATGTCTGCATTTGTGTGCTAGTTCAATAACCTCTTTGTTTATTAATAAAGTGTACATGTATACATGTTCTGTTTTCAGCCAGAGCGACATTATGATATTGCAAGCTTAACCATGTTGCTTGATTTATAACACTGAAACAAGAAAGGTATAAAAGTCGTGGTCCAGCCACTGGTATTTTATGCAGCTGAGATTGGTGGGACTTGTAGTCACTCCAGCCTCGCCAGAGGTGCAATGTCAGGAAGTCAGAGACCGGAGGTGTTTGCTTTCTGAGTGGCTTCAATTAACAGGGCGCAATGTTGATCTGTCCTGTGTTCACTTCCTTGCATCGCACCTCTGGTACGGTCTGAGTGGCTAAAAGTCCCATCACTCTCAGCTCCCCAGTGATGGTGGGTGCTAAGTCAAGGGACGACAAGAAGGTACGTAGTCAGAGATAAGAGAGAGGTCCAGGCAGGCTGTGAGATATACTAATTACATTATACAGGATAGAGGTGCATAAAATACCAGCACAGACAGAGACTGAACACAGGACAGAAATAGAGTAACAATACTCCTTTGCACATTGGTTTATTTGACCGGACATGGCTAGCAGTATCCTATTGATGAGAAAGGTGCGTTAGAATGTCTCTTCAACTGTCTTTCCTCCCATGTCCTCATGTCTGTCTTCTGAGTGGCTGGACCGCAGCTTCTATACCTTGCTCGTTTCCATTTGATACATCATGTGACATAGTTACGCTTGAGATATCTTTTTGATGCGGGCAACATTCTGATATCGCCATTTTATGTACATTGACATTTTTAATGCGCCTTTCTCATGCTAAACAAATATATGGCGACATTTCAATAGGATACTGTGTATGTGTTTATACATATGATATAGACTCTGCAATGAATAAAGCGATGCTGTGTAGAAATTACTGTACAAAGAGCTGGTCACTTGTTCATGTGATCCTATAATGAAAACTAATTTCTGCCCAGTGTATAATTGAGGAACATATGTGCTGACTCTTTGTACATTACCCTCCTAGCAGTGTGGAGGAGCCTAGAAAATTAAGCGATTTGAGTCTTTCAGTGCCCCCTGGCATTCAAAGAGTTAAACAGTGCATTGGGAGAACCAGAACATCCATGTGTGTACCTCTAATTCAACTATTGGTTATATGGTATCACTAGTGTGGCCCAATTTCAATTGATAGCTCTGTGGTATCACTAGTGTAGCCCCATTTCAGTTGTAAGCTATGTGGTGTCACTAATGTGGCCAATTTCAATTGTAAGCTTTGTGGTATCAGTAGTTAAGCCCAATTTCAAGTCTAAGCTCTGTGGTGTCACTAATGTTATGTAGTCCATTTCAATTTCTAGCTCTGTGTTGTCACAAATTATGTCCCATTTCAATTCTAACCTCTGCTGTATTATATATATATATATATATATATATATATATATATATATATTTAACCCCTTGAATGCCAGAGAGGTACTTAATGCAATGCCTTGCTGACCTTTTTGTTTTTAATTAATTTGGTACTGTTAGAAAGGTTTGTGACAAGTGGGGGGGGCAATTTGGGATCCTGCCTAGGGCCCTATTGTTTGTTTGTTTGTTATTAAATATTTGTATTAATTTTATTCTGAATAAAACATAGAACAACAGTGTAATGTCACCAAAGAGAACTTGAGATGGGTGGGGTTAGAGGTGGGGATATGGGTGGGGCTAGGCGTGGCTAGGCATGGGTGAGGCTGGTGGCGAGTATCTTTTCAGTCCTGGCTAGTAGCTCAGGACTTGACATTTTGAGCCCTGTTTATAATGTGGATATAAAAAGTCTGCACACCCCTGTTAAAATGCCGGGTTCTTGTGATGTTAAAGAATGAGACAAAGATAAATCATGTCAGAACTTTTTCCACCTTTAATGTGACCTATAATGTGAACAATTCAATTGCAAAACAAACTGAAATCCTTGAGGGGGAAAAATAAAAAATAAAAAACTCACAATAACCTGGTTGCTTAGGTGTGCACACCCTCTTATACCTGGGGATGTGGCTGTGTTCAGAATTAACCAATCACATTCAATCTCATGTTAAATAGAAGTCATTACACACCTGCCATCATTTAAAGTGACTCTGATTAATCACAAATAAAGTTCAGCCATTCTAGTAGGATTTTCCTGACATTTGCTTAGTTTCATCTCAGAACAAAAGCCATGGTCTGCAGAGAGCTTCCAAAGCATCAGAGGCATCTCATTGTTGAAAGATATCAGTCAGGAGAAGGGTACAAAAGAATTTCCAAAGCATTAGATATACCATGGAACACAGTGAAGACAGTCATCATCAAGTGGAGAAAATATGGCACAACAGAGACATTACCAAGAACTGGACGTCCCTCCAAAATTGATGAGAAGACGAGAAGAAAACTGGTCAGGGAGGCTTCCAAGAGGCCTACTGAAACATTTAAGGAACTGCAGTAATTTCTGGCAAGTACTGGCTGTGTGCTACATGTGACAACAATCTCCCGTATTCTTCATTTGAATGGGCTATGGGGTAGGGTGGCAAGATGGAAGCCTTTTCTTACAAAGAAAGACATCCAAGCCCGGCTGAAGTTTGCAATAACAAACATCAAGTTCCCCAAAAGCATGTGGGAAAATGTGTTATGGTCCGATGAAACCAAGGTTGAACTTTTTGGCCATAATTCCAAAAGGTATGTTTGGTGCAAAAACAACACTGCATATCACCCTACGAACACCATACCCACAGTGAAGCATGGTGGTCACAACATCATGCTTTGGGTCTGTTTTTCCTCATCTGGAACCGGGGCCTTAGTCAGGGTGGAGAGAATTATGAACAATTCCAAATACCAGGCAATTTTGGCACAAAACCTTCAGGCTTCCGTTAGAAAGCTGAAGATGAAGAGGAAGTTCTCCTTTCAGCACGACAACGACCCAAAGCACACATCCAAATCCACAAAAGCATAGCTTCACCAGAAGAAGATTAACGTTTTGGAATGGCCCAGCCAGAGCCCAGACCTGAATCCAATTGAACATCTGTGGGTTAATCTGAAGAGGGCTGTGCACAGGAGATGTCCACTCAATCTGAGTGATTTTGAGTGCTTTTGAAAAGAAGAGTGGGCAAAAATGTCCACGTCAAGATGTACCATGCTAATAAACTCCTACCGAAAAAGACTGATAGCTGTAATAAAATCAAAAGGTGTTTCAACAAAGTATTAGTTTAGGGGTATGCACACCTATGCAACCAGGTTATTGTGAAGTTTTTAGTTTTTATTTTTCCTCCTCAACGATTTCAGTTTGTTTTGTAATTTAATTAAGAACCTGGCATTTTAACAGGGATGTGTAGACTTTTTATATCCACTGTATATATATCACACCACACCAGTCAACCAGCATGCACATTTGTCACATTCATTGTAACCTTATTTTTTAATTATCTCTTTAAAAATAATTGTTAGGATGGCAGCTGCTTGCAAGCCTCAGGCATGTCAAAAACATGACCTGAGAAACAATTTTTAAATATGGCACTCTACTGACCTAGTGCCAGCAATACCAGATGGTGGTAGCAAATGCCATTAGTGACATTCTGGCATTTGAAACTGCTGTAATTGCTGCTGCTGAGACATTTATGGAGGAAGAGGATTAGGCTGCTGCATGGGACTTGGATCATCAGCCCTGAGATAAGACAGGCAGTGGCACAATAGCACTTCCACTTGCCACCATCCCTAGTTTTGTTACGGCAGGTGCAACACCAAAGCATTTGCTGCCTTCCTTTCATTCTACTCTAGCCGCTATTAAGCCAGCTCCAGCAGAAGTGCTTGTAGTGAATCCTATGGCTGGGTTTATTCATGAGAAGCTCAGCACTGCGCTTTCATTAATGAATCAATCACCCAGTTTTTGAATGACCGGGTGATTCATTAATAAAAGAGCAGAACTGAGCTTCTCATGAATGATCCTGGTGACAAGGTTCACTACGGCTTAATAGCGGCTCCAATCGAAAGAAAAGAAGGCAGCAAATCCCTTCCTTGTCACTCCATGGATCACTTATCCTATTGGATAGGTGATTCATGCTAGGGGGTATATCAGGAAGGGTCCTGATTCCCCCTGAGGTCTGAATTAATAAATATAATAAAAATATAATAATAAAGTGCATATAAAATTTATTATACAAATGTTATATGCGGTTTATTAAAACTGCTGGCATTGTTGCAGCATGGATCACCTATCCTACTGGATAGGTGATCCATGCTAGGAGGGTATCGGGATGGGTCCCGATGCCCCCCTTGAGGTCCGAACTATATATTTTTAATAAAAAGAATAATAAATGAAGTACAGATATACTGGCAAGGAATGCAGTGACATACCTTGCCTATTAACCCTTTGAGTACCATACAGGTGAGCAATGCACATCCCTATGGCACTCAATGCTGTTCATGCTGCTGAAATTGTTCTCTCCACTCCCCTTCTGGCCAAGTAGAGAAGCAGAGAGAGAATGCTGTTCAACTTCAGAACTGTCATAGTGTTGGAGATGTGTGAAGGAAGGACATCCCTTCCACATCGACAGCAGTTCGACAATCCTGTATGCTAATAGGGACCTTCTCCAACCCTCCCCTTGCATCCAACAATTTTAGTGAATATGTCGATGTGTGTGTAGATCAAAACGAAAAGGAGTAATATACCTGTTTATAGTCTTTAAGAGGTCAACTGAAAAGTCTGAACAAGTAAACATACCTAAAAGGACTCATCATCTTGGTGTCATGATTCTCCAGGTTTTCCTGTTTTTACCAGGTATTCTGGTTCTCCTACCTGTTTCTTTCCCCCGCCTTGTTTGGGCCTATATCAAGCACTGACACCCTTCTGTCACTGAGCAATCAAAGCATTCTGAATATCCAGTATCTGAAGTTTGCTCCTAGTGTTTCCAGTGTTTGACCCGGCTTTTCTCGACTACATCTATTCTCTCCTGATTCTGCTACGGTTGTGTTGGTTTTGATCTTGGCCTGTTATTCGACTATTCTTCTGCCTGTTAATTTTGTACCGTGCTGCTGATCCAGTGTTTGACAGAGGCAGCTATACTTCTGGTAGGTTTAATACATTTATTCCTGACCTGGTGAGTAGCTGCTGTGTCCTGGGTGGTTAGACTGCTATCAGGCTTTGCGGCCTGCACCTCTACCTGGCTTCAACCACAGTAAGACCACCTGGGAGCAGTCACCGACTGTTAGCACCATTCTCAAACCTGCAAACCCTAGCTCCTGGCTCACTGGGGCCTACCTAGTAAGTATTCCATATTTTCTCCTGTCGTATATTGTATTTATATGAAATCAGCAGTCTGCTACTTCTTGTGGGGATTCCCTTCCGTAAGGTATTCTCAGGTAGCTTACATTGGGCGCTCCGGTCAAGAAGCTTACATTTTGATTGCGCCAATGACCAATCCTGCAGATATGTCGAGGGTTGTGCTGATCAGGGCGCTCAGCTCAACCAGCATACCACGCATATCACCCAAATGGACTCCAAGCTGGATTGCATCGCAGCTATGCTACAACAGATGCAGCTACGATTTGATGCAGCCATGCCTCCAGCTAGTCCTCCTAATGCTACACCTCCTGTGCCTCCGCCTGCCAGCTAATTACCATGCAGGATGCCATTACCTGATTGGTTTGACGGTTCCTGGACTGATCTTAGGGGGTTTTTGAACCAGTGCTACCTGCATTTTCAGATACCGGAGGTCTTTGCTTCTGATCAGGTCCACATTACGTTTATTGTTTCCCTTCTCCACGGTCCTGCTTTGGCTTGGGTTTCTCTTCTGCTGGACCACCAGTCCCCTGTGTTAGAACTTTGATTCCTTTGTTGCTGCATTCCGCTCTGTCTTTGATACTCCAGGATGACAGACAAGAGCAGGGATCCCTCCTTAACAGCTGTATTCAGTAGAGGTTTATCAGACCGACTAAAGGATGAACTCACCACTAGTCCTATTCCTGACACCCTTGAGAGTATGATAGCCTTGTGCTCCATGCTAGAGTGCCGATTTCAGGAATGTCGCTCTGAATGCAATCGAGACCGCAGCAAATGCCCAGTGGTCAAACCATTTGTCACCTGGCACCTAGATTCCAGACCCCGGTGTCTCCTATCATGGTTACTGAGGAGCCTATGGAGATGTTCTTCTACCTCCCCTGCTAGGGCTGGTATATATTTTTTTTTTTTAAAAGGAAGGGGGTCTTTGCCCCTGTGTAGATAATAGGGGTTTAAACAAGATCACCAAAAAGAATTGTTACCCAATACCTGTGATTCCAGAGTTACTGAACAGGCTCAGAAGATCTCGGGTCTTCACAATACTCCACCTCAGGGGTGCTTATAATCTTGTACGGATGAAAGAGGGGGACAAATGGAAGACAGCTTTTAACTTTAGGTTCAGGCACTATGAGTACCTGGTTATGCCCTTTGGCCTCTGCAACACTCCAGAACTTCGTCGACGACGTATTTAGGGATCTTCTTTTTTCCTACATCATTGTCTACTTAGACAATATCTTGATATTCTCCTCCTCCTTGGAGAAACACTGTGAACATGTACGTCATGTGCTATCCAGCCTCAGAGACAACCGTTTGTTCTGCAAAATTTCCAAAGGTGAGTTTGAGATGACATCCTTACCCTTTTTGGGTTATGTTATTTCCTCAAGGGGTCTTGCCATAGATCCGAACAAGTTGACCAGTGTCACTGATTGGCCCTTACCCCATGGTCTTAAAGCCATCCAGAGGTATGTAGGATTTGCAAACTACTATCAGAGCTTTATTAAGGGTTTCTCAGCCATCATCTCCTCCATCACAGCCATGACCCGGAAAGGAGCAGATCCTCACCAGTCAGAGGCTATGCAGGCATTCAAAACCTTGAAGGGTGCCCCCATTCTCATATACCCTGACCCGCTGGCACCATTTGTACTTGAAGTGGATGCCTCTGAGGTTGCAGCCAGAGCAGTCATTTCCCAGCGATCCCCTGAGTAGGGTATTTTGCACCCATGTTCATATTTCTCTAGACATTTTTCCTCTACTGAGTGGAATTAAGACACGGGCAACAGGGAATTGCTGGCCGTAAAACTAGCTTTAGACAAGTGAAGGTATTTATTGGAAGGATATCCATACGTGGTGACTATTTTAACAGACCACCAAAATTTCCATTTACCTGGCTACAGTGAAGCAGTTAGATGCCCGCCAAGCCTGCTGGTCCTTATTCTTTTCATATTTTGATTTTATTATTTCGTACATCCCTGGAACAAAAAACGTTAAGGCTGATGCTTTATCACATCAACATGAGTCCCCTAGTACTTGCCTGATGGCTCCTGAGCCTATAGTATCCTCTTCTCTGATTTTATCCGCTTTGAATACTGACCTCATTACCACTACCACAGGCAGAGATTCCTTCCGATGTATCCCCACCTCCAGATGTATACTTACTTGAACGGTTCTGTTCAGACGTACTCCAATGGGGTCATTGCTTTGTGACAGTCGGTCACTCTGGCATACCTCGTACCCGGGATCTTATTGCCAGGTATTTCTGGTGGCCCAGATGTAAGGACGAAGTTTCATCTTTTGTTTCCTCTTGTCCTAACTGTGGTCAAATTAAAATACCCCCAACCCGTCCTGTGGGTATCCTGGAACCCTTAACCGTGCCAGCTCTTCAATAGACACAAAACTTATTCATTCAGGAGATCTACAAGCTTCTCAGGATACCTCAACATGTCACTTCTGATGACAATTTGTGTCCCGTTTCTAGAGAGCGTTCTGTTCCAGAATAGGTATACAATTGCACCATTCCTCTGAGCACCATCCACAGACAAACGGCCAAATGGAGAGACTTAATCAGAATATGGAACATTACCTCTGATGCTACTGTTCCCAGTAACAAGACGATTGGACTCAGTTGTTGCTCCTGGTAGAGTTTTCATACAACTCTCTCCTTCAGACCTCTCTGAAGTGTTTGTCATTTTTTGCGGCTTTGGGTTACATTCCTCTGATCATTTCTCTTTGTCTTCCTGTGTCGGCTGTTCCCTCCACAGAGTCTTTTACCAGGAATTGGCTGCTCATTGCCATACGTCGTACACGTCAAAAGGTGGTGGCAGATCGCCATAGATCCAGGAGACCTGGTTTGGCTTTCAACCAGGAATGGATTTTTCTGCTTCAGCACTCAGCAACAGTAGTATTGCAGTGGAAATTCTCACTATCATTGAAAGCATAGGTGGAATTTGTCAAGTTCTTGTGGGAATTTTATTAGCAGTAGTCAAAAGGCAAAACATGTTATAGAGTTTGGATATTTGCAAAAATTAGAAAATTGTATGTTTATGTGAAAATCTCTACAAAAGAAAACTGTACTTTTCACTCATACCTATAAAGGACACCTACATGGGCTAGTCCTTCTGCAAAGTGAGGCCTCTAATATATAATATATAAAATATAACTTCTCTCACTAGATGATCTAATGTTGGGATAATGATCTGCTCAGCATATACAAACACCAGATTAGTTGAGCTATATGTTACTGTATAATACAATGTTTTCAGTGATTAAAACAAAAACATTTATAGAGTTTATAAAAAGTTAATAAAATTAAGCTACTGTTTCATCTTGCAAGCCACACAACTTTTTTTAAACTGTTATCTGTACTGCTATTGTTCCAATGTGATTGCTAGGCAAAGGGAAAATTAACTTATTTTGTCTCAAATGTTACAGATACATCTGGTAAATATAAGACATGATCTGGGAAAATGTGAACAACTGCTGGTGGAATGCTAACTGAAATATGGGCCAAGTATTACCATTGTTTGAGGACCAGAGATGATTTGCTTAGCAATGCATTGCACACCCCTCTTCTTCTCAAAGGATTAGAAGGAAAAATAAATATATATATACAATTATATATATAAATATGCACATTTTAAACAGTATATTCAGATTCAGTTTATAGAAACAGATGTTTGCCAGCGACTTTCATATGCCAGGAACACTGAATCTGCAAGCAGCTGATATGCATAAGTTATTGTAACAAGTCTGCAATAATATGTGTGCTGTAAGAATGAGACATTTGGATGCCACTATCACTTGTGTATTTCAAACAGAAAAAATAAAAACAAGCAAATTCACAGGCTTCATTGAATTTATTCAAATAAAAAGGATGCAACTTGTCAAGTTTCATGTTTCAAAAAATTATATTTATTATAAAAAACATTTCTGGAACCAGATTGCCCAGTGTATCCAGAATCCCAGGACAAAGAGGGAGGCTGCCAATCAAGCTAAATCAATGTATTTGCCCAATCTTTGAGCAACATTTGAATCAATTTCATCAAGCTAACCATCTGGCTCATATCACCTCTCTCTATAGCCCTCTAACAGTTACATCTTTTGAATCAATCACTTTCAAACAAGCTGTATAGAACGAGTGTATGAATCTCTAAACAACTCACTGAGAATAATAAGCTGTACAGTTCATTCAATAATATGAATGCTTCTAGGGACAGAGATTCAAAGAAATTCCTCATCTTTGGCTTTTCACTCCTGCCTACCTGTCTCTCTGAAAGCCAATAATTAGCAGAACAAATGGAAGCTGTTGCTTGGAAGTGTTGCTTGAAATGCATGAAGCATGTCACACCTTCTGGCTGAGTCAGTAAACGATAGCTTCCTTTACTGATCACATTTTCATAGATGAGAATTTGCTGTTTAAATTGTCTCAGCTACTGGAACATACTTTGCTACAAAGAGCATTACAAATGTTTCTTGTTGATAAAATAGATGGCAACGGGACACATCCAGATATAGGGCCTAATGAGTAAAAGAAAAGTGGCTCAGTTCTGGGGCAAACCAATTGCACCATAGGAGATATGTAAACATTCCCAAAGCAATGGATTGGAAAAATCTCTAGCATTCAAGGGGTTAAACACATGATTTTATCAGAGGGAATTTCATTTTTTAACAGTAGTGCAGCTGGTTTGCAGCCTTTTGTATAATAGCAATCTGGAGCAAACCAACTGCACCATAGGAGGCAAAGAAAAATTCCAGTTGAGCTAAATGGGGATTTTAACCCCTAAATGCTAGAGATGTCTCCAATACATTGAAAATCCCCATTTAACTCAATGGGAATATTGGGTCTGTTTATTTCTCCCCAGTGGTGCAGTTGTTTACCCCAGTTGTTTACTTTTCTTTTATAAATAACTAGTGTAAAAGCCTGTGAACATGGGCCAAGGTCCGGGTAATGTTAACCCTTTGAGTGCCAGAGCGTTATGCAACGCATTGCTTTGCAATGCGTTGCGTACTCCTCTGGCACTCAAAGGATTGAAAGGCCGCTACCTCACTGCTCCATGTGATGCAGTCTTGTGTCGCCTCACTCACGCAATGTAATCATGCGCAGTAGAGACTGCCCGAACGCGCGCAGTCTTTACTGTGCATGATTGCATCGTGACAAACATCCTAGCGAATTATTATATAGGATGCCCATTTCTCTTACTGGTGCAATCCATAAATTTGCAGCAAAGTAACCAATGAAGAATGCCATATTATTCTGTCATTAAAACATAATGGGGCATATGTATACTGATTTAAGTGGTGCATAATTATTGTTCCATTTTTAGCAACTAAAAATCTCAATCTCATTTTCAACCATCAATTTTTCCATCAATCATATCACATACCTGTACTGTCCTGCGTTCTCCAAGTGACCTCATTGGAGGAGTAATGTTTAACCATCCCACAAGAGTAACAGCCATAAATGATTCGCTGATGCCTTTATGGCCTAGCCATTCATTGGGATTTGAGAATGTTATCTGCACAGTGATTTTTTAAGCCACCATGCCGATTACTTATACTTCAGCTTATGTTCAGCATTGAATGTAAGTAAGATTCAGCTAGCTGCTTCAGGCTCTGTTCTTGTGAGTTGAGGTTGCCCTATATGAACAGCCTAACCTTACATAAATATCCTGTGTTCTGCATAGTGAACATTGTGTAGACATTATCACTACACCCATATGAACTAAGCTGACTAGACAGAGCAGGGCCAAGATGCACTAAAGGTCAAAGAGGGCTCAACATGTTGATTTCCTACAGCATGTTGCCTGGGGGTCACATTCGACTCCGCCCTATCATTTATTCCTCACATCCAGTTAATCTCCAAATCATGCCGCCTCCACCTCCTCAACATCTCTAGAATCCGACCCTTCCTTACCCAAGACACTACTAAAATTCTAATCCAGACACTCATTATGTCCCGTCTTGACTACTGTAACTCACTACTAACTGGCCTTCCTCTTGCCCGCCTAACCCCACTACAGTCCATAATGAACTCAGCAGCACGACTACTCTACCTAACCAACCCCTACTCCAACACCAGTCCCCTCTGCCAAGCCCTACACTGGCTCCCATTAGCACACAGAATTAAATTCAAAATCCTGGTGCTCACTTACTAACACCTCACCCCCCTATATCTCATCTCTCATTTCCAAATACACTCCCACTCGCCATCTTCGTTCTGCACATGACCTTCTCCTCTCCACATCTCTCATTACATCCTCCCACTCCCGCCTACAGGACTTCTCCCGTGCTGCACACGAGCTCAGGAATTCCCTCCCCCACCCCATCAGACTCTCCCCTAGCCTTCAGATCTTCAGACGCTCCCTGAAAACTCACCTCTTTAGCGAAGCCTATCAGCTACCTCCATAAATATTATCACCAAGAACCAACCATTCCCTGGACCACTACACTCACTAGCACTTCTCTCTCCCACCCACTGACTGGCAGCTTATGTGGCAGGAGACACTTACACCCAACAGCACTTATACCTTCTGTATCCTACCCACCTTCCTCTAGACTGTAAGCTCTCACGAGCAGGGCCCTCTGATCCTTCTGTTCTCCACAGATGATTTGTACTATTTAATAACTCTGTATGTCTATCCCCTATTGTAAAGTGCTGCGGAATAAGTTGGCTATATAAATAAATATTATTATTATTATTTCCTGTCTGAGCAATGTCGACAGAAATTCAACATTATGCAGTAATGTGTCTTCAACATCACATCCCCATCAATCAGACAAAAATCTTCCCACACTGACATCAATCCAGGTTTACCAGTTTTCATTCTTCACATTAACAATGGCTTATTTTCATATGGAAGTGCAGCATAATGACTCATTTCCATATGGAAATGCAGGATAATGAGACATTTTCATATTCATGGGGGGGGGGGGTATATGCTAATGTGGCACTTCACCACATGCACTTAACTCCTATAGCAGCCACTGCTGTACGGAGTTCACAGTCTCAACTTCATCTGCCTGTGACTGGCAAAGCTGGGATCTCCATGTAGCTTCCCATGCAGTAACAGCCGCATGGAGGGTTGTCAAACTGTTGGTAATGCGGAAGGGATGCTCTCCCTCACACATTACCAGCAGTAGACAATCCTGAAATCTGAGAGCATTCTCTCTGCTTCCTTACTTGGCCAGTAAGGGGGTGCAGAGGATCCTTTCAGCACCACAAACAGCATCACTCCCTTAACACTTCGAGTGCTATAAGGATTTACATTGTGCACCCCTGAGGCACTCAAGGGGTTATAAAAAAGTATACCAAGCAGTACTCAGTCATCCACTCAGCTCTGTATCATATTACATACACTTTGTGCACTCCCAAGGGAACAAGCCTGGAGAGCAGGCAGCATCCATGAGGGATATGTGACTCCCAGTCTTGCATTGTGTTGCATACCTCTCTGATACTCAAAGAGAGTAATGCTTAGAAAACATTTGAGTTAATTTATTGTACAGGAATAAAAATCTGCACCGATGCGACTGATTTTTATCCAGTTTCTCTGCTTTTGTTTTGACCATAAGGAAAATAACAGAACACAATCCATATGGATAACAGATAAATTATGGAAAGGTTTCAGTGGCATAAGTGAAAGGTCTGCAAATATAAAATTAACTCCTTCAATTCACGAGAAGATAATTTTTATTCAAGGTTATATGACAACATGTTTGTGTTAAAGAGTTTACCAACATTTATGGTACGCATCTCTTGAGTTTTCCTTGTGGAGCATAATGAGACTGATGTACTAAGAAGTTTTCAAGCAGTTTGCAGCATACCATCTACACTAAAGGTGATTAATAAAAAAATCCCCACTGTGCATTTAATGTCTTGAAAGCTAGAGATATATCCAACATATTGCAAAAACAAAGTGTTAGAATCCTATCTAGCATTCAAGGTGTTAAAAGTCTCATTTAATTTAGTGGAAATGTTTGCGCAATTGGTTTACCCCCAAATTACTCCAGGGGGGGAGATGCACTAAGGTTTGTCAATATGGTGGAGAACTGAACCTAATTCATCTCATGGAATGCACTAAGATGTCTTCAACAATCGCCATCTTATATCTGTCACCTCAAATACATCTACATTGCCATGCCTTTCTCCATGTCTTGGTCAGGTTACAGTGTTGTAGTGTCTCTTTCTACAATGGGTCATTTGCATATTGAAAAGTAAATTAATGAACCATTTATGTATTCCTGAGGGTGGGTTTATATTCACCATATACACTAATCACCAATGAGCTCGCAAAAAGAAAGTTGCCTCCTAGAGGAGGACACATTTGGGATCCTCTCATAGCTTTCTATGCAGCCATAAAGAACAGTTTGCCATGTCACAGGACACAGGAGAGTAGAGACATACTCAGCCTTCCCTTAACCCTGTGAGTGTCAGAGGAGTAATGTGTTGTACACACCTGTTAAATAAAGAATATTACATTCATTTCTGCCTGGCCATGACAATAAGCTAACCAGCAAAATGGTTACTCACAAAAGTCACAAACTGGATTAATTAAACATTTGAGTGTCAGAAGAGTGCCCAAAGCATTGTACATCCCTCTGGCACTCAAATCAATCATTCACTAGTCTGTTGTGAGGAGTAGCCATTTGGCTGGTTAGATTAATTTTATGATTATGGGAGGGCTGCTGCTGTCCTTGGTGCTGAAATCTAATAATGCATACTCTCTACTCCCCCTCACACACACCCTGGCACTCCACAAAACATCAGCAGCTTTACGCCAACATAATATGCAAATCAGCAAAGTCACTTCCCCTCCCCTTGCAAACCAAATTCTAAGGGATATGGTGAAATGTGTCTTATTCTCTACAGCAAAATGATCTCCACACATTGCCAGACACACTTAACCAGTACATTTAGCATGTCCACTAGAAACTGATAAAGAAAGGTCACTAGGTATCAGAAGAGACCCACTGTGAGAAGCTGGAACCACCTATAAGATGCTAAGCACCACTCTTATTGCAGCTGAACCAGCTAAGTTTAACTGTTATGGAAGTATAAGTCCCCAAATACAGTCTTATGGACTGTGAAGTAAAATATCAATCATCAAAATCACAGACAATTTAATTTATTCGTCCAGCTCATAGACACAATGATCATGCTTTGAAATCTATTTACGTTTTGAAAATGCTGTCTGTGTCTGTTACACGTGTTTTTATTTTTCTTCCTTTTTATGTTTGCACATCACTTAGGTGAAACTAGCCGCGTTTTTGTGAAAAATGGTTATATGGGTGTTGGAGCTGAACAGATCAGCTTTTAAGGGTTGAATAGGTTTGAAGAACTGAGGGCTTAGAGAGAGGCAGATGGAGCATGGAAATTAATTCCAAACCTAGACTGCAGCACAGGAGAGATCTTGTAGAAATGAGTGGAAGGAGGTCATAAGGGGTTATCTCTGTAATAATCTGTTTCTAAGAACTCAGTATTAGTACCTACACAAAGAGCAAATAAGCTGCCACATTTAACTCTTTGAGTGCCAGAGATCCTTGCCGACACTCAAAGGGTTAAAGATGGACTGTTGCCACTTTTAGTGAATTTTTATTTTTCATATTATTATGGACAACATTTTCTCTGTAGTGAGTTATTCAGATGAATATGTTTTTAAATGAATGTTGACACTGCATTGCTTAAAATAAATGGTTACTTTATGTTTTTAACCTTCTGAGTGCCAGAGAGGTATAAAATACATTGCAACTCAATGCATTCAATACGTCTATGGAACTCAAAGGGTTAAAGCACTATAGAAAATTCATTTGTTCCTTCTAAGATGGGACATTTCTAGCATGGCTTTCTAACTAAGCAGACTCAATCGGTAATCAATAATATCTATTTGTCAATATTTAGTCAAGAATTATTAAAGACAGTTGCTAACAAATTTCATTGGTCTCCTTTAGCAGATGGAAAAACTTGATTATTTAGCAATATAATCTTAAAATGTATTAAAAAGAGCTCTATGGGCACGATACTATTACACGCACCAAAAGAGGAACTACAGTAAAAACAAGCAACATGTACTTTACCAGTTTTCTATTGCTGAACCACGGTAAAACAAATCTTGTTTAGACAGCACATTTCAACATACTAATGAAAATGCAATGTCTGCCTTTATCCAACTATGCCTTAAACTACCGCCTAACAAATGCGCTAAATGTCAAAGTCTAAGGAAATAGGCGTACATCTGACGACAGAAAGGTCAGGTTAAGCATTAGATGTGCTCCCCACATTATAGAAATCCGACATAGAGTGCCCCTTTGACATATTAACTCCCCCATTGGAAATTCATATAGTACTCCCATGGCCTTCTTTCTCCATTTTATTTCGACAAATATTGCCCCCTTTGACAATTTAACCCCCTTTGAAATTTGACATATAGTGCTCCCATGACCTTCTTTCTCCATTTGAATTCAACAAATATTGCTCGGTATAATTACCGCTGATTTTTTTTAACAACTTGGGTAATAGGATAATAAAACCTGACTTAAAAAAACACAATGCCTGTTTGTTTGTTTTTTAGAGGTGGTAATAGTATCAAGCCCCATATGTCTATAATTGAATGTGGTCAGTTATCATTGACATTTCCACATATGACACTGCACACATTCATTATGCTCAATAATTAGAACCACATTAATTTCCTTTTTAGTTAAGTGTCAAAATCACTCTTTGATGAGATATTAATTCATGAAGGATCAGTTTATTAATTAAAATGTCATGGTGCTTTAGGGAAGAAAATTTGAAACCAAAATGTTATATTTTATTTCTAATTAACTGGAAATAATATCACTTATGTTTGTTATAATGTATTTAAAATGTTGCACCTGAAATAATATTTTGTCTTTCTTAACTAGTATCTGAATATGTCTTTTTAAAGCATATTTTCTGGTGTACAATCCATATCTGCACAAATTGTGACATACTCCTTTCCTCGAAGACTCCAGTTCTGTCTTTCAGCTGACATGTGTCTGTGGAAATAATGGTTCTTCCGGCCTTACAGTGAGCCTATCATTTTGACTATTAATTAAGAATTAAACATGTACTTTACCTTATGGGGTTTTTTTTTCTAAGATGCACTGATTTTTTTTTTTTTTTTTTTTTAAAGAGGACCTGTCACTTTCCACTTTAGAGTGGAAGCATCCATCTTGAAAAACATAGCATGTTTATTCATTCTAATTCATTTAGTCCACCCCTCTTGTGGAAAATGATTTTTAGCAATCTAAGGCCATTTTCCACAACAGTTGTGTCACCCGTTTTCTTACACTCACCTCTCTTCTGAGTTCAACTGCTGACTTGGGTGCAGGAGATGTGACATACATGTAAGAGCCAGCCATTACTATTGGCTAGGGTCCATGTGAATAGGCCATTCATTGAAGGTTTAGATGAGCAGTGCAACTTACAACAACAGTACAACAGTTATGTGAAAGTCTGCTGACACTTTTCTAAGTGAATGCAGTAAAGTTGCAGCATGCTTTGCAATGCGTTCTGTACCCCTCTGGCACTCAAAGGGTTAAAGGCACTGTGGTACAGCATATTACATTTTTTCAGGGGTGCATTGGTAAAGCAAATGCACCATGCTGCAAAGCCCAGTTTTATACTACTTTTATTGCTGGTCACTCATGTATGTACGTGGATTGTCTGTTCCAAGCTTATTTTTGCCCTCCTATATACAGAACACTGGGGACTATTTGCATAAATTTGAAGGTGTTGTTTGGAAACCTGATTATAAATCAGTGACCAGGGATGTTCAACATTTAGATTTTTGTAATGCATATAGATTTAGTCTTTAAGCTCTAGATAAGTGATTCTCAACATTGCTCCTCACCTCACACCAACACTGCAGGTTTTCAAGATATCCCTACATGTTAACAGGTTGATAATCATAGCTCAGTGATTTTCATTAATCCACCTGTGCTTAAACAGGGATATCCTTAAAATATGATCTGTCATTGGGACCCAAGGACCAGAGCTGAGAATCACTGCTTTATATTATTGGCTTGACAATACTGAATTGTACTCAACTTGCCAGAGGACATTTTTTATGTTGGTGGTAGATTTGGTTATACATAATTATCCCCAAAGATGTGGTGTCCTAATGGGGGAGTGTATTTCACCCACATATTCCAATCTTTTATGAGTTGGTGGGAGCAGCGCCATATCTTTTGACATCTCTTTCTGTGAATACATTTTTCATTGCTATCAGATTATGGGTTTATGTAACGATAACCAGGTGTGCTTGAGATTAACTAGTTAAGTGAATCCTGTCAGTATTTCATTTTCTGCATTTTTTGCTTTCTGTTCAGGGATTCAGAATTGTGACTACCATATATCTATTACAAAATATTCTCTTTTACATGCTAAGAGTTGTCATCCTGTGGTGTCCTGGGAGGGATCCTAGTGGTCCAGTTCTTCTATATCTAGAGGATATGTTTTACCTTGGTTCTCTTCCAGGAACAGGCCATGGATTTGCAGGACATACTTGTGTTGAAAGGATGTCAATTTGGATCTTGCAAAAAGCCTAGAGAACAGTAGGCTGCAAAATAATAGATTTGTTAAAAAAGAAGGTTAGGAAATGATAGACACAGAATTTATACAAATAATGAAATAGAGATATGCAGCATTTCAAGACTTATTTTGATGTTCAACAAACAGTCTAGGTCTATTAAGAAAATATTTAAGATACATTGGGGGATATTACGGCAACCATAGGAGGTGTGCCTGTATGTATAATTAAGAAGTCTAGGAGTTTGGGATCAGTTTGATCTCCTATTCAGTATGTATCAGACAATAACAATAGAAATCCAACATAGATTACAAATAAAGTGTGTAAGATGTATAAATGTATAAAGGTGTCAACATCCTTCTCCAAACCTGTAGATGAGAAAACCTATCCTAAGAACTATACTGCTGTAATTGTAGGACAGAACATGTCCTATAGTTCGCCCTATGTGTATGTGGACTTCAATACATAGGAAAGACTAACCTTATGATGAAGAATAGGACCCTGGAACATCTTAGCAGTGCTGAAGGTGTAGATAAAAGAACAGCTATGGCAAAGCATGTTTCACAGTGCCACAATAGTGGCATTTCATGTGTTTTCTTTTCAGATCATCAATAGAGTCCAGTTGACGATTAGGAGGGGATATTGTTAATGGCTGCTTCTGCAAAGAGAGTCATTTTTAATTTTTTAACCTAAGAAATAACATTTCTTTCGACTCATCAATTATATACTGGTACTGGAATATCATGTGAGTATGTCCCATTTTAGCCTGTTTAGTTAATCATAATATCTATGCAAAGATGTTTAATGATATGTACTTCTACTGTATAGAGCTATATGTATGTATGTATGTATGTATCTTTATTTATATAGTGTCATACATGTACACAGCTCTTCACAGAAGTTGTATAGTACAATACAAAAATACAAAACTGGGTTAAGAGCATTAGGCTATGTGTGATCATTGTTTGTGGGGGGAAAGTGCAGCAAAGGGAATCACACTTAGATTGTAAGCTCTGCGGGGCAGAGACCTTTTATCCTAATGTATACTCACCTGGTGTTCCCATTATGATTGTCTATATAAGCACTTAATCACTGCACTTATTGTACCCTTTCTATACTAAATGTAAACTGTAAAGTGCCAAGTACACAGGTTGGTGCTATATAAATAAAAATATACATACATACATACACTGAGAAAGGGACCCTGCTCCAAGGAACCTAAATTCTAATTAGAAATCATGACGACATACAGAGACTGAAGGAGGAGGATCATAAGTGCATATATCCAAATCTATATATCTTCAGCGATGTTTACTTATAATGTGGAACACTGGAAGTCTCTCTGGCACTTGAGTTGGAGGGGCTCTTAAGATATTGATTATTTGCTCTTTTGCATAATGTTTAACAACTATTATAGCAATGATGTTTGAAGCATTATGTTTTTTGGGGAGAATGTGTGAGCCAGGGGTTCTAGGGTTATTTCTCTAGATACTTCCTGGAATGCACGGTTTTTCCCCATCAGCCTTTGACCAAGATTCCATTCCATCAGAATAGTCATTTGAAGAGCAAAAGAGTAGGATGGTTTTTCTAGGCTTTTTTCCTACAACTGTTATTCTATTCCAACCGATATTTATGCTGCATTTTACAATTAGATGTTTACAGTATACCTAATAGATGTACATAGGTAGACTTGTTTTGCACTACATTATACCACATTTATGAAACAAGGTGGCATTTATTACCTGTCTCAACCCCTTGGATGTAATGCATTGGAGATTTAGCTAATATTCAAGGGATTATGAACCAAATAAGTACACTGTACATGCGTTATTGTATTTCTAAATTTTTTATGCAAATGTATGAAGTGGCACCACCGATAAGACCAATAAGGATTCTGTACATGTCCCAGAATGACTGCACATATATTTGAAAAAGAAACTTCTGTCATCTTGATTTATTCAACCAGATATGTTGCTTAAGATCTGTCACCTTTTCAGTTTCTCATCTCAGTGGGAGCATCCTTGACAGGATTTAACATAGTAACATAACAGTTGATGAGACTGAAAAAGTGATGTGTTCATCAAGTCCATCCTTTCCCTGGCCACCTTTGCATGATTATACTTGACAATCACTTTATTTTAAATCTTTGGTGGAAGCTGATATGTTCTGGAAGCCTCAGGAGGAAGGAGGTGAATTCAGTACATGTAAAGTGATAGTAAGCCTTGATTTTGTCTTTATTTACTGTGCTACTGCAGAATAAATATAGTCAATCTACCTATACTTTAACATTTGACTGCTTTATTTCTTTGCTACCTACACTACCAGAACCTAGACCCTCACTGGAAAGCAAAGATAGTGGTGGTACAATGTACCACTATCTCTAATGTCAAAAAGGCTAGAGGGAATGAACAGCATGCCCTACACTTATCACACTGTCTAATATGAATGCATCTCACTAGCTACTTAAAGGGATAGTAATACTTCATTTTAACTTTATTTTATTTTGTAGGCATTAAAAAAACATGAATAATGATATAAGTCTTATCTCTCAAACCTTTATGGTTTATGAGATATTCACAAGCAAAGTTTCCCCCTCCCGCCCCTTTTACCTAGTGTAAGCAATCTCTTCTCAGATGTGGAATGTAGTCCATAGACCAGTCAGATAACAGAAGGGGACAATCTTATTCCTATGAAAACAATGAAATCCCTGCCCCCCTTGACAAGCTTTTCAGGTTTTTCCCTTATCTTAATTGAAGATTGTCCCTCTCTGCAGTCTACCTGGGCACCTCCCTTCTGCTGTGGCTGAACAGCGTGACATCAGTAAAAGGGGCGGGAGGGGGACACTTTGTCATTGAATTACTCTGGAACTAGAACTCTAACAGAATTGAAATAACACTATCCAAAGTCCAAATACTATGATGATTAATTACAGCTGATTTTATTATGAAACATTACTATCCCTTTAATGCTATTAGCAACATCTGTTAGGGTCCCTGTTAGGGTCCCACACTCACATGCTCCTTGAGCCAGGAACCAAGGAGGAACTGTCCAGCTAACCTCTGAAATCCCAACAAAACACCCCTGAAATGTGTCTCAAGTGCCTCAAGATCCCACACAGCTACCATCAACACAAGAACCCCCTGAATACCAAATGGATGTGCAAAATATCATGAATCAATCAATCAATCAATCACAGCATGGTCCACAAGCGATAAATCAGAGGTCAAAAGTCACATACGTCCATAGACAAAATATGTACACCTGTCCATTACTTTGGGAGGAAGATGCAACAACATCATGTCCTACACCGACCCACACCATACCCACAAAAAACAGGTAACAACCAATTGACAGCTAGCCACCAGATTGGTCCTTGCTGCCTTTTTGTCTCCCTGTGCCCTAGTTTGTTCCAGTGATGTATCTTCATTGTTGTTACCTGGCCTGTTCCATTTTCCAGAGGCCATACAGAACTCCTATTCATCCTCCCTAGTTTCTCAGCTTGTAATGGTCTACTTTATCAGCTGTGTCCCTACTGCATCCAATCATCACATCCAGACAGTGTTTCGCATTCACTAGCTCCATGTTTCACTATGTCTGTTGCAGAGGCATGGGAATCAGGGTCTTGTAAGGGGCAGGGAGACCATGAAGCCTCCCAATGAGGGTGACCAACTGCCTGTAGGTATAAGACCGGATGCTCCAGATGGAGTAGCACCTAGAATACCTTCTCCAGGTAGGGGCACAGGTGAAGCCACAGAAACTGTGCTGTGCATTGCAGATATCCCACATTCACAGATGCTAGAGGGACCTGTGGGTCAAACCAGGAGAAGATGATGGCCCCAAAGACCCAGAATATACCAGACCAGGGTCACACTCTTCACCATTGGAGGAGGATGAGGTCAAAGACTGTTACAGGTTGACCTCATAGAATATCATTAACCTCTATGAAGTCATAAAAGATTATATCGACTCCATTGCAACCTCCAACCATGCCCTATCTGTCATGGAGAATCTGCTGTGTGCTATCCATTTCATGTAATCTGGATCCTTTTAATGCTTTGAAGGCTACATATCTGGAATGTCCCAGCCTGTATTTTCCAGGGCATTGGGTGAGGAGCTCCTAGCTCTGAAGAGGAAGGCCAGGAGGTACGTTCACTTCTCCTCCCTTCTACACCCCACCAATTCCCATGATCAAATACACCAACATCATCATGACATGCATGAGGTGCAGGTGTCATTTCTCATTTTGATTCCCTAGGTGATGCAGGATTTGGCTGCAGTCAGTGTCTCATCACACCTGTTGCTCATCCCCAGACACTAGCACAGCACAATGTTCAACAAGGAACACATTAGGATGATGATAGACTGTAAGTTTGGCCTCTTGAAAACAAGATTCCATTGCCTTGGTAAATCTGGAGGAGCTCTCCAGTACTCACCCGCTAAAGTGGGTGCTATATAACTCTTGCATGTGCCACATTACACAATATCACAGTGGACACACATTTATTAGGGGATATACATCCTGATTCCTTCATGGAGGTTCCAGTGCCACAGCCAGTGGATGGTGATACTCAGGTGCTGAGACACAGGACAGAGTCATTCATGAATTCTTTGCCTGTCAGTATCATGCCTGGACCCACCCCAAGTCATATAACAAACAACGTGCTAGATCATTAATGTGAGTAAACACATAATCACTAGTGTTGAGCGAGCGTGCTCGGCCGATGCTCGGATCGGCTCGAGCATCGCTCTGCTCGGCACATGGCGGTACTCGTCGAGTACCGCCATGTGCTCGCCCGCCATGTTCGGGTGGCGGGGATCTGTGCCGGAAGAGGCACAGATCTGAAGACGCTCCGCTGGACCACCAGGGACTGGAGGTACGGGGGCATTGCGGAGATGAAGGGGGCATTGCGGAGATGAAGGGGGACATTGTGGAAGAGGGGCATAGACTCTATGCCCCTCTTCCACAATGTCCCCCTTCATCTCCGCTATGCCCCTCTTCCACAATGTCCCCCTTCATCTCCGCTATGCCCCTCTTCCACAATGTCCCCCTTCATCTCCGCTATGCCCCTCTTCCACAATGTCCCCCTTCATCTCCTCTATGGCATAGAGGAGATGAAGGGGGACATTGTGGAAGAGGGGCATAGCGGAGATGAAGGGGGACATTGTGGAAGAGGGGCATAGCGGAGATGAAGGGGGACATTGTGGAAGAGGGGCATAGCGGAGATGAAGGGGGCATAGCGGAGATGAAGGGGGACATTGCGGAGATGAAGGGGGCATTCGGAGATGAAGGGGGCATAGCGGAGATGAAGGGGGGCATTGACCAGGCACCCTCCCCTCATCAGAGCAGGGGGTGCCTGGTGTAATGCTCGTGCCGCCCCATTCATTTAAATGGGGCTCGGGTGCTCGGCCGAGCACTCGAGCCTCAGGGGGTGCTCGGTCAGAGCACCCGAGCACCCGAGCATCGGGGTGCTCGCTCAACACTAATAATCACAATATGTTATGTTATTTCTCACTCTACAGGATGATGAGTTCTTGCTTGACTCATAACACTTCATGTGAATTGAAGTGAAGTATACACACATCCCTGACTTCTGCTGCAAAGCTGCAAATCTCCTCACCTACTGCCCTGGAACATGCATTCTGGAATATTCCTTAAACACAGTGCATTGAAAGAATCAATGGATGGCACCAGGTGAGTCTTTACGTACAGCTGAAGTGTGTAATATCATATAGCCTCTTTGCCCTGCAAGTCCACAGACATCGCATAGCCACCTGTGAACAATGCAACATCTCACAACATGCTCCCCACTCCAGCTCTAAGTCTCTCCAATTTGTGCTTCTCTCTCTTTCTCACTATCTCTATCCCCAACTCGTGGGCCTGTGCTGCAGCTCTAAGAACCTCCAAACATAGGCAGTGTGTGTCAGTTATTCTGGGGTACATATACATTTATTTTTGAATAACATTGATACTTTGCAGGTTGTTGATTAGTTGGAGATTTGAACTTGCTTTGACAACACCTAGCATGGCCTTCTAATATCAAGAGTTAGATACCTTCCTTTGAACTTGACATTTCTTGCATTATTTTGCATAAGACAACAAAGAACAGTGAGGAAAATAATATGTAATGCACGTTATGAGGTTACGTTGATCTGTGCGTCTTATGCTCTTTGTTCCATGTACAGGAAAGGTTATTGAATAGCTGTGGACCACACGTATGTTTATCGTTCTGTTTTTGTTTTACCCTTACAGACTCTTTTAACGTGCCCGGTAGTATCAATCCCCTGATGCATAAAGCTTAGTACAAAGGTAGATAATGTTTGGAATTCCAGTTCATGGAGACAACAGTTTCCATTATCTCACACCATTTAATGGCTGTAAAGTCATGGGTTGCTAATCCCTTCCTCAGCAGCTGGAGTGCCAAGCGTTGCCTACCCCCGCCTTAGTAATTTGTGCAAAATGTACTTAAGCCCAGTTCTAGCTGTTGATCTAGATCTAGATCTTGGGGGGATTTGGAATATTGAAGACTTTTTATTATTCAGAGTGCTAACCTCGAATTAGTTTTTTTTTGTTTGTCTTGTTTTGTTTTTTTGTGGAGTTGGTTAACTTTTTAATTAGCTTATGTGATGATGACATCAAAAACAATTATTCACTTGCCAGTGCAAAAAATTGTGTTAAATCCAGAGTTTAACTAAGGAACATTTTTTTACTTAGTGCTTCATACAACTGCAATGATTGAGTAAGCTGTTACAGCTCACAATAGAACTCTATATATTTTATAGTTAGTGATGTACATTCTAATACATCATAGCTGCTGTGAGTAGAGAAAATTACATTCACTTTAGGAATGTATTATATATTCCATTCCATGAAAGTGGATAGAGGCACTCTGTTTGTACAATGCCCAACATGTGACCTTACGATAAAGATGTAATATTGTTCAGTATTCATCAAAACACAACTATATGATTTTAGAGCAATCATAATGACCACAAAAAAAAAGAAAAGCAAAAGGAAGAGGAAAGCCAAAGGGAGAATATTTGAGAAAAGAAAAAAATGTTACCTCTTAAACATTGACATTCTGTGTGAGACATATGATAAAAATTCTGCTTATCAGATCTACATTAGCCAAGTGTTAACAGTGTCCCAATGCCCACTACCCACATTTTCTTCAGATTAAAGAGAAAATATCTGCTAGGTCTTGCTCAATTCTTTTTTTACCATCCATCTTTAGCTCTTGGATGCTAGAGACATCATGATGCTTCATGATGCTTTGGATACATTGCTAGCATCCAGTTGGTTAAGGGGCAAATAATGGTTACAACATATGAAAAAATACTTGTTGTAACTCTTAAGTGTGTATTTAACCCTTTCAGTGCAATGCTTTCTGTATCCCTCTGGCACTCAATCGGTTACAGGGAAACATTCATGGTAACCTGAGTCTACTTCTACTGGAAAACACTTAGTAAAATGTTAGGGTTGCATTTTCCAGCTCCAACACGCCTCCTATCAGCTGGTAGAGGGGCATAAGTACAAGGCATGCAGAGTGTGCAATTGTGGTGGGGCATAAGTACAAGGCATGCAGAGGGTGCAATTGTTTGGGGGGGTTCAGCATCTAAGGGGGCCTATACTTCCCAGGTTCTAGGTATACCTCGGAAAGAATATTTGAATGTTAACAGATCCAAAATTGTTTCTATCAGGTCCTTCCAATGACTAGTTATGCTACTGCTCGTGGGTCATAAATCTTATGCCGGTGGCTGGCAGGAGAGCATGGTTTCACAATTCACAGGGGAAGACCGTGGTATAAACTTCCTGCATTGTAAATCACACAGGCAGCAACTGTCATGGTTCAACATGGGAGGCTGTTCTCGCAGCCTCAATCATAATCTTATATTTGAGACTTTGCAGTCTCTGAATTCATGTTTGTGATGAAGTCACCAAGACAACTGTGGGGGCAGTTTTCTGACACCGGGTTCATCTGGCAGATCACTGAGGCTGCAGAGCTGCCAGGAACAGTGCGGTGTGCAGCACGTCTGGGAGCTCACCCTTCCTGATCAATTACGGGTTTCAACCATGCCTGCTCCCAGATAACTTTCAGGCACAGCAGATTCCGGCTCTGGATGAGCATATTAGGCAGCTCCGTTCCACATGGGCACAGGTCCAGAATACCCTACGTGATTCTTCTGCACGAGCCCAGCGGCATGCCAACAACAGACGCCTGCCGGCTCCTGTATTCCAGGAGGGGGACCGGGTCTGGTTATCCTCAAAGAATCTCAGGTTGCAAGTTCCTTGTCTCAAGTTTGCTCCTTGGCTTGTGGATCCATTCCGGGTGCTCCGTCGAGTTAACCCTGTCTCCTATGCATTGGAATTACCGGCTTCCATGAGAATACATAATGTGTTCCATGTGTCACTTCTTAAGCCATTGGTGTGCAACCGCTTTACTACCAGTCCTGCTGTCCCTGGTCCTGTGCGCATACAGGATCATGATGAATATGAAGTGCAGAGTATTCTGGACTCACGTAGGTTCCGTGGCCAGGTCCAATACTTGGTGCATTGGAAGGGTTATGGTCCACAGGAACGTTCATGGGTTAATCACTCTGATATTCATGCTCCAGTTCTGTTGTGCAGATTCCATGCCAAGTTTCCTAACAAACCTAGACCCCCTCAAGGCAGGAGGGTCTTTGAGAGGGGGGTACTATCACGGTGCCCGTGATTCTCTGTGCAACATTCCTACTTCCGGGTTTGTTTTTGGCTGTCTCTTATTGGTGCTAGCTGGCTAGCCCCTCCCAGTGCTAGCCTTTATATACCCCCTCCTGTCACTAGGCCGGTGCTCTTTCATGATGTTCCTGACCTTACGTTATTCTGTGCTCCTATTCTGTGTTGATCCGGTTTTCGTTTAACCTTGTTCCTGTTCCGCTCTCTGTGTACCGATCCAGGCTTTGGCTGACTACCGCTCTCTGTGTACAGATCCAGGCTTTGGCTGACTACCGCTCTCTGTGTACCAATCCAGGCTCTAGCTGACTACCGCTCTCTGATACTGATCCAGGCATTGGCTAACTAACGCTCTTTGTGCTGCCTCGCTAAATTGTCAGTCCTCTCATATTTGTTGCCTCCAGTTGCACTACTCTCTGCCTGTGTATCTGTGGCCTCCGTTACGTCCACCCAGTCTGTGCTCTCCGGTCACTAGCGGTTACCGTTGTCAGCTCATTCACTACGCTCAGCCTGTGATTCTCTGTGGCCTCCGTTACGTACACCCAGTCTGTGCTCTCCAGTCACTAGCGGTTACCATTGTCAGCTCATTTACTACGCTCAGCCTGTGATTCTCTGTGGCCTCTGTTACGTACACCCAGTCTGTTCTCTCCGGTCACTAGCGGTTACCATCGTCAGCTCATTCACTACGCTCAGCCTGTGATTCTCTGTGGCCTCCGTTACGTACACCCAGTCTGTGCTCTCCGGTCACTAGCGGTTACCGTTGTCAGCTCATTCACTACGCTCAGCCTGTGATTCTCTGTGGCCTCCGTTACGTACACCCAGTCTGTGCTCTCAGGTCACCAGCGGTTACCGTTGTCAGCTCATTCACTACACTCAGCCTGTGATTCTCTGTGGACTCCGTTACGTACACCCAGCCTGTGCTCTCAGGTCACTAGCGGTTACCGTTGTCAGCTCATTCACTATGCTCAGCCTGTGATTCTCTGTGGCCTCCATTATGTACACTCAGTCTGTGCTCTCCGGTCACTAGCAGTTACAGTTGTCAGCTCATTACACTCGCTCAGCCTGTGATTCTCTGTGGCCTCCGTTACGTATACCCAGTCTGTGCTCTCCGGTCACTAGCGGTCTCTATTGTCAGCTCATTACACTACGCTCAGCCTGTGATTCAGTGGGGCCTTTGTCAGTACTACTTCCTGAGCGCACCGGTCTACGGTGTTACTCCCTGTCAGTACTCTCTCTGCTGCACCAGATACCAGGCTGCCTTACCCGGTATTCGGTAAGGCCGGTAGAGCCTCCTCTGTTCCTTGTTGCACCAGTCACTAGGCTGCCTTACCCGGTATTCGGTAAGGCCGGTAGAGCCTCCTCTGTTCCTTGTTGCACCAGTCACTAGGCTGCCTTACCTGGTATTCGGTAAGGCCGACAGAGCCTCCTCTGTTTCCTGTTGCACCAGTCTCCAGGCTGCCTTACCCGGTATTTGGTAAGGCCGGTAGAGCCTCCTCTAATTACTGTCGCACCAGTTACCCGGCTGCCTTACCCGGTAATTGGTAAGGCCGGTAGAGCCGCATTATTTGTATTGCTATCTGTATGCCCTGACCTGTGTCAAACTATCTTACTGCTACTTGTAGAGTTTGGACCCGTCAAGGGCCTTGTTGCGCTTTATATTGCTTAATAAAGCTTTTCTATTTTATCCTACCAAATTGTCTGAGTGTTCAATAAAACCGTGACAAATGTGACCTTCCATTTGGAATGGGAAGTTCCTTAGGCCAAATTCCTGGCCTCATAAGTAAATAGGGGCATTTTGTTATGGATTCAATGTACAAATTTCATACAGATATGATTCTGGAATCTAAGATACTGTGCTGTGTATCTTCGTTTATATTTTGCTGCATTGAATTCTGGGAATGCAATGGGAACATTGTAAGTTATGGATTCTTTTCTGGAGACAGGTTTTCTGATCTATTTCATATATGCAAATATACACACAAGCACATTATACAGGATGGAAATTATTCTTTTATAATATACTAGTTGAACAGCCCGTTACACGGGCCACAGTGCCACTGCCACCAGGTCACGGGGCAGTCACACACAGTAGAGACTGGCCGCGCCACGGCTGATACAGAGCAGGATGCTCCTTCGGAGCACCCAGCTCTGTATCTGCTGTGGCGCGGGCAGTCTCTACTGCGCATGACTGCAGCACGCGCAGCAGTGTCTACTGCACATGTCGCGGCGTTACACAAGATTTAGCGAATTATTATATAGGATACTGATATTGATTAGGCATTTTTTATCTGGAAGTTTTCTTCATCTGTTGGTGGACTACAACTCCTATCATCATCATCAGTCAGTCAAGAGTTTTGTCCAACAACACCTTCATTAATGGCTTTTATTATTCACCAAGCTCTAACATTGTTCCTTATATCAGCTTTTCAACTAATGATGGTAAACAACTGATACTTGTCAATGTTAGTTACTTTTGCATTTCTATAATTGTTGTAATAGGAGATGTTGTCTCCAGAGAAATCTTCATATAAAACAAGCTACCTGAGATTATTAAAAATGACAAACATTCATTTTGTTGAAGGCTTTTAGATTATGAAGTATGGTTTTTACATTAGCAGTTTAATCGTCTGATTTTCTTTTAATTAAACTCTTAACAGAACCAAATTGCAAACACAGTTTACAATTAATGCTGTGTGGATGTGAAGAGAACATAGTGTTATCTATCTTGCTAAAGAAGAGAAGTGAAACTCATATTAATCTTTGTCTTGGTGCATTTTTTAAAATCTGATACTCAAGCTGTTTCCATTTGCAAACTAGCATCTCTGCACCGTTTGCCACCTTCTACCATTGCACTTTTTTTGTCTTTTCATTAGATAACCAGTGGTGCAGCTGCTTGACGCTTTTGTGTTTAGCAAGAGGATTATAAAACATAGGATGCTCTGAGGCAAATTCCTGTATGTGCTTGGCTTAAGGCCAAAGGGCACACCAATATCTGATATGCTCAGGCAAACATTCTACTGGGTCAATGTGTCAGCTATTCATTAACCTAATAGTGTGGGAGATCTGAATAAGTATTTAAATCTCTAGATATTTTGTATGAGCAGTAAAAGATAAGCTAACAGTAAATGTTCATGAGTTTCAAAAAGTCAGAAATTGAAATATAACATTTGAGCTAATAAGCTAACTGCTTTCCATCTACCCTAATATTGCTGATCTGTGACCTGTTTATAACTAATTTGTTAAAGAAAAGATTTTTTTGGTTATGTGAACCTGTTTTTATGTGTTTGAGAGCTCTCTGCTGGACAACTGTATATTTACAGCTTAGACACAAAGCTATTGAAAGGTTTTCTTTTTATTCAGTATTTTATCTGTTTATTTATTTTCTCTCTCTATTGTGTTTGTTATCTATTACCACTTTGGAATGCATTTTAATAGCTTTTACTAAATAATGTGGATCACTATACTATAATTCATCGGAAAACTGATAGAAAACACAAACAGCATAACAAAGTGGTGTACTATAGAGGTGGTCTTAATGCCTCTGAAAAATGGGAGGGATTTCCCTTAAAAGAGCATATGGATTAATGTGAATGACCAATATTGCATGTATATGCTATAACCAGGATGATCTTCTGCTCCATTGCTTAATTAGTTGGTTTATAATCATTTTAGAAACATTCAACTGGTTTAATTAGAATTGGAGCAAACCAACCACACCATGGGCCACATGTTCAAAGAAGTAGCAAAATAGCTTTTGTCATTTGCAACGACTTTTCGAAGTACAGTGTCATTGAGATCATTAATATTTTCAGAGAGTGTCGTCGTGATTGGAAATATGTTGTTTATCCTGACTGAAATTGTCATATGGAACAACAAAAAAATGTCTTAACTTATGACAAAAATGTCTTCAAAAATGTCTTAACTAAGGGCAAAAATGTCTTAACTAAAGACAAAAATTCTCACATTCAGAACACATTCTCTCTACTTTTTTCTTAACGTACAAATTTTGTCTTTTGAAAGACATTTTTTTGTCTTTAGTTACGACAAATTTTCTTTTCCTCTATACCACACTGGAGAATCATTTAGACACGCCCTTTCCCCGCCCCTTTGCCCGTCAATTCTGGAGTTGTGTTGTACACAACGGACATTACTATTTTTGTGTCTTATATTCTATGGCAAATATGTCGTTCATGCATTCAATTACTTATTTTTGTCTTTCATACAACAATTTTTTTTCGTTATCCCTTTGAACATACGGCCCCATATGTTGGAGATCCTTCTGTATTAACAGGTTAAAAACTCCATTCTTATCAGTGGACTATGGGGAATTTGTATTTCTCCTATATTATGCAGCTGGCTTGCTCCAGAATTGGATCAGTTCTTATTACTCTCTTGGGTGCAAAAAATGTATCCAACTCATTGCTTTGGATTTTTTTAACATTACTTGGTTTGGTGGAAAGATTTGTAAATGCTACAGTAGTATAATGTACAAGTAAATGTTATCTAGTCTGTTTTGTTTTATAGTATTGCCCTTTAATGTCTTGTTGCATTTTAGGAATTGTGGCAAGGTATACGAATTGTGGCAAAGCAAAATGTGAAAAAAAAGTAATGCATACATTTAATTGGATAATTCTGGAGAATGGAACATGATAACTTTCCAGACTTCAGTTTCCTGTCCTGAATGATGCAGATCTCCCATAGACCCTCTGCTTTAGATTTGAAATCCCAGGACACTGGGTCTATGGAGACTGTGAACAAAAAGATAAGGATAAGGGGAGCTTTGAAGAGTGTTATTATTTTTCAATACATTATGCAAGACCACAACCATGAAGGTGGGTACTCACAAAATACATCACCACGATATTTAGTGACTGACAGAGTAGATGAATATGAAATATGCCCTCATACAGCTAAACATGGATCCAAGTGCACTTTTTTTCCTATAACTTTACATGCAACCCAAGAACCCACATCTGGGCTATGTTGTAGCCAGAAGAGGTAAGTGTCACGGTTTATTATGACTCTCAGACACAAGTTTTAGGTAAAAAAAATCAATTTTATTGAAATAATAAATGATAACTTAGGATGGCAATAACATACATATATATATATATACAGAATATAGCACAGACAGAAGGCAGACTCTACCGGTCCTGTCAATATACCGGACAGGACAGTCTTTAGGCTCTACCGGCCTTGCCAATACCGGGTAAGGCAACCTGCAGATGGAATAGCATAACGGTTTTACCGGCCTTACCAAATTACCGGGCAAGGCAGCCTCAATAGATACACAATGTAGGCTCTACCGGCCCTGCCAATACCGGGTAAGGCAACCTCAGATGGAATGTGGCAAAAGGTTCTACCGGCCTTACCAATACCGGGCAGGGCAGCCCAGAGATAATAGCAGCAGTCAGATGGAACTGGCAAATTAGCAGGATCGTTAAGCAGCAAGGCTTTGGAGCAAACCAGCGTCCGCACGCTGGAAACAACACTGAATAGTATAGCTGTTAGGCTTAGCGAGCAAACCAGTGACCGCACACTGGAGTAACAAGCGAGTAGTATAGCCGCAAGGCTTAGGAGCAAACCAGCGTCCGCACGCTGGGACCAACACAGATTTGTATAGCTGATAGGCTTTGGAGCAAACCAGTGACCGCACACTGGTGTAACAAGCGAGTTTGTATAGCCGCAAGGCTTAGGAGCAAACCAGCGTCCGCACGCTGGGACCAACACAGATTTGTATAGCTGAAAGGCTTTGGAGCAAACCAGTGACCGCACACTGGTGTAACAAGTGAGTTTGTATAGCCGCAAGGCTTAGGAGCAAACCAGCGTCCGCACGCTAGGACCAACACAGAATTGTATAGCTGATAGGCTTTGGAGCAAACCAGTGACCGCACACTGGTGTAACAAGCGAGTTCGTATAGCCGCAAGGCTTAGGAGCAAACCAGCGTCCGCACGCTGGGACCAACACAGATTTGTATAGCTGATAGGCTTTGGAGCAAACCAGTGACCGCACACTGGTGTAACAAGCGAGTTTGTATAGCCGCAAGGCTTAGGAGCAAACCAGCGTCCGCACGCTGGGACCAACACAGATTTGTATAGCTGATAGGCTTTGGAGCAAACCAGTGACCGCACACTGGTGTAACAAGCGAGTTTGTATAGCCGCAAGGCTTGGGAGCAAACCAGCGTCCGCACGCTGGGACCAACACGGAATTGTAGCAATGTCACCAACGCGACCAGGCAGAAGGTCACCAGGATACTGAAGACAGGTGATGAGATGACAGGAACCAGCAACGATCAGTCAGGTCAGAAAACAGCAGAGAAGTTCAGCAGGAACTGCAACACCAGAGACTAGGCCGGAACCAGGACTGGAAGTACTTCAGCATGCAGGAAACACTGGAACAGTAGAGATCAGGAACTCAGGAACACATGAGATCAGGAACTCAGGAACACTGGAACAGAGGCCCAGCTATCACTAGCATAGTGGTAGCAAGAAGGTCAGAAACAACACGAAAGGGCACTCAAAGGGTGCCCAATCCAGGTTTAAATAGTCAATAAGAGGCGGGCTATCTGCAGACAGCCAATAGAAGCCCCCTACTGGTGACAGACAAGTAACTGCAGCAAATCACGGGCACCGTGATAGTACCCCCCTTTCAAAGACCCCCTCTCCTAGAATAGGGTTTAGGTTTCTGCGGGTAATTGGCATGAAAGGCCCTAGTTAACCTAGGTGCATGAAGGTCCGTACTATCCACCCATGATCGATCCTCAGGACCATACCCTTTCCAATGTACCAGGTACTGTACCCTTCCTCTAAGCCTACGGGAATCAATAATGCTCTGAACCTCGTACTCCTCCTGGCCCTCGACCTCAACAGGTCCTGGCACCACAGGTGTGGTAGTATAGCGATTGCAAACCAGAGGCTTAAGAAGGGACACATGGAACACATTATGGATACGCATGGATGCAGGTAGGTCTAGTGCATAGTTTCAAATATAACCTGAGGCGGTTCTAAGGGTCTACCATCAATCGCTTCAATAGTCAAGGGGTTTTCTCTTTCAATGCGTGGAACTCCGTGCAATTCAGCAAAGGTATTATCCATAAAATACCCTGCTGCACCGGAGTCAACCAAGGCCAAAATCTCCACAGAGCGTTGTGCCCAAGACAATACCACCTGTATGGTGGGTTTCATTATGCCCGACACTGGGGACGATTGTACACCACCTAGGGCCTGTCCCCCAAGATACCCTAGGTGTGTGCGTTTCCCGGACGTACCGGACAGGAATTTAGCAAGTGCCCTTTTTTACCGCAGTATAAACATAACCCTTGTTTTTTGCGATATAGTCTCTCTGCCTTGGATAGTCTAGTGAAGCCTATTTCCATAGGTTCACTTGTTTCCCGTACTGGTTCACTAGACTTCAATGCCAAGGGAGGGATGGGTGGGCAAAACATGCTACTAGGCTCATTATTTTTTGACCGTAACTTACGATCTCTGGCAATTGATCTCTCACGTATTCTGGAGTCAATTATCATAACATACTCAATGTAATCATCTAGATCAATAGGTAGATCTTTAGCAGCGATTTCGTCTTTAATGTGGTCATTCAGGCCTTGAGAGAAGGCTGCCAATAATGCCTCGTTATTCCAACCTACCTCTGCTGCCAATGTGCGGAATTCGATGGCATAGTCGCCCACTGTACGCCTGCCCTGTTGTATCTCCATAAGGCGTTTGGCAGCAGAGGTGGTTCTACCAGGAGGCTCAAACACTCTTCGAAAGGAACGCACAAATTCACTAAAGTTCTTAGTACAAGGTTTAGCATTCTCCCACAAGGGGTTAGCCCAAGCCAATGCTCTGCCAGTGAGCAGTGATATCGTGAACCCCACTTTACTACGATCATTGGGAAATGCGTGTGCCGTCAATTCCATAAAGATTTCGAGTTGATTGATGAACCCTCTGCAGAGACTAGGGTCACCATCATATCTTAGCGGCAAGGGTGCAGAAGCCGTTAACCCTTTAACAGTACCCCCTAGGGGTCTGGTATCACTTTCTGGTGTCTGACTTGGCGAGACCACCGGGCTAGAGCTAGATTGGTCAGCAGGTACCGTGCGTTCAAGGATCGTTTGAATTGCAACTGCCAACTGATCCAAACGTTGCTCGAGCACATCCATCCTCCAATGGATATTCTGTGCGTTACCTTCACCCTTGCTGTCTGAGGTCATGGCCCTTTCGTACTGTCACGGTTTATTATGACTCTCAGACACAAGTTTTAGGTAAAAAAAATCAATTTTATTGAAATAATAAATGATAACTTAGGATGGCAATAACATACATATATATATATACAGAATATAGCACAGACAGAAGGCAGACTCTACCGGTCCTGTCAATATACCGGACAGGACAGTCTTTAGGCTCTACCGGCCTTGCCAATACCGGGTAAGGCAACCTGCAGATGGAATAGCATAACGGTTTTACCGGCCTTACCAAATTACCGGGCAAGGCAGCCTCAATAGATACACAATGTAGGCTCTACCGGCCCTGCCAATACCGGGTAAGGCAACCTCAGATGGAATGTGGCAAAAGGTTCTACCGGCCTTACCAATACCGGGCAGGGCAGCCCAGAGATAATAGCAGCAGTCAGATGGAACTGGCAAATTAGCAGGATCGTTAAGCAGCAAGGCTTTGGAGCAAACCAGCGTCCGCACGCTGGAAACAACACTGAATAGTATAGCTGTTAGGCTTAGCGAGCAAACCAGTGACCGCACACTGGAGTAACAAGCGAGTAGTATAGCCGCAAGGCTTAGGAGCAAACCAGCGTCCGCACGCTGGGACCAACACAGATTTGTATAGCTGATAGGCTTTGGAGCAAACCAGTGACCGCACACTGGTGTAACAAGCGAGTTTGTATAGCCGCAAGGCTTAGGAGCAAACCAGCGTCCGCACGCTGGGACCAACACAGATTTGTATAGCTGAAAGGCTTTGGAGCAAACCAGTGACCGCACACTGGTGTAACAAGTGAGTTTGTATAGCCGCAAGGCTTAGGAGCAAACCAGCGTCCGCACGCTAGGACCAACACAGAATTGTATAGCTGATAGGCTTTGGAGCAAACCAGTGACCGCACACTGGTGTAACAAGCGAGTTCGTATAGCCGCAAGGCTTAGGAGCAAACCAGCGTCCGCACGCTGGGACCAACACAGATTTGTATAGCTGATAGGCTTTGGAGCAAACCAGTGACCGCACACTGGTGTAACAAGCGAGTTTGTATAGCCGCAAGGCTTAGGAGCAAACCAGCGTCCGCACGCTGGGACCAACACAGATTTGTATAGCTGATAGGCTTTGGAGCAAACCAGTGACCGCACACTGGTGTAACAAGCGAGTTTGTATAGCCGCAAGGCTTGGGAGCAAACCAGCGTCCGCACGCTGGGACCAACACGGAATTGTAGCAATGTCACCAACGCGACCAGGCAGAAGGTCACCAGGATACTGAAGACAGGTGATGAGATGACAGGAACCAGCAACGATCAGTCAGGTCAGAAAACAGCAGAGAAGTTCAGCAGGAACTGCAACACCAGAGACTAGGCCGGAACCAGGACTGGAAGTACTTCAGCATGCAGGAAACACTGGAACAGTAGAGATCAGGAACTCAGGAACACATGAGATCAGGAACTCAGGAACACTGGAACAGAGGCCCAGCTATCACTAGCATAGTGGTAGCAAGAAGGTCAGAAACAACACGAAAGGGCACTCAAAGGGTGCCCAATCCAGGTTTAAATAGTCAATAAGAGGCGGGCTATCTGCAGACAGCCAATAGAAGCCCCCTACTGGTGACAGACAAGTAACTGCAGCAAATCACGGGCACCGTGATAGTAAGTTTTATGACACTCCGCCTCCATAAATGGTTGATTGGAGCCATTTTGGAAACATTTTACTAACTCTGTTCCCATAAGACCAGGCTTAGTAATACATGATAAGTGACCATTAAAACCCCCATTTAAAAACATGGAGATTATTATTTGGCTTTTCGTGCAGTTGGTTTCCCTTGCGCCACCTTCTTTCTAAATATGGCTGTATACAAATGTGGCACATCCTCCTCTACATTTGAGAAAATGAGACATGCATCTGTTCATAAATATAGCTATATTATAGTTGCACTCAAATGTTTTATATGGGTAGGTCAGTTTTTGTTTTTACAGAGCAAACCTAGGGGAAGATGCACTAAAGGTTGATAAGAGGCCAGGATAGTGATATGTTGATGTATTTGTGTTGATGACATATCATTAGTATGCATTAAGATGCCTTCGCCATCATATCTCTGTGAATCCACCACCAATTCACCACAGTCCTCCATCATCACCATGAATCCGCCACGCCATCGACCGGTTTACCATTTTGCACTCACTTCAATGGATCAATTGCATATTGAAATGCAGATTAATGAGCCATTGTCTTGTTCATGTGGGTGTGTTTATATGTTAATGTGTCACATCACCACATGCACTAAGCTCCGATAGTAGCCTTTGCTGTAAGACTCCACAATTCCAACATTGCCTACCTGAGGCTGGCAATGTTGAGATCTTCCTATAGCTCTCTATGAAGCCAGAAGACGGTTTGTTGTCTCTGCTAAAGAAAAGTTATATCAGCTGCACTCCTGTTACCCTTTCAGTGCTAAAGGAATGTGCATTGTTTACCCCTGTTGAAGTGAAAGGATTTTGGCTGGGTAAAAAATGTGTTATGATTCCTTTATTCAAAACTTTACATAGACATTGCCCTACAATATTAAATTTCAGTATAACGGATACAATTATGGTGTCTGAAAAGGAAAAATACCATCTTGACTAAAAGTGTAAACCATACTTCTTCTTGTGGTGCCATGCAGCAAAGTTTTGTCCAGAGCTGGATTTACATCTCAGGCTCCCCTAGGCAAGGTACTCTAGGCAGCCTTAGTTCTGCCTATGGCACTGGAAAAAAGGCTTTAACATTTTGGTTGCTCGATAGAGATCTTCAATGTACTGCCTTGCAGTGCATTGGAGATCTCTCTAGCATCCAATGGTTTAAATAATAGCCTATAAAGGGGTATATAAATTGGTGCAGGGACATAAAGAATGGGGGAGTGGCCAGCACAGCTGAGGCATCCCTCAAAATGTGGAGCTCTAGGCAGCTGCCTGCTCTGCCTAATGAGAAATCCTGGTCACACTGCTTTGTATGCTGGAAGAGACTTGGTAATGTGTGTAGATGAGGGTGAATGTGACTTTGCCAAGTTATAACGGTGGCATCTGAACTCATTTGCTCTCTTTGCCAGACACAATGCAGTGTCTGGCGAGGTGAGCGGATGTGAAAGGATGCCAACAGTGAAGTTTGGCGAAATCACATCTGCAATGCAATATACATACCTATTGCAATTAAAGGATAAATGGAGCCATGCTATCTGTCATGATGAGGTCAGTGTGGATCCTCTCTGCTCTCCAATGGGTAAGTGGGGGAGGAGAGAGAATTCGCTCAGGCTTCTGGGTTATCGAACTGTTAGCAATGACCCTTACACACTGACAGCTGTAACATAGCAGTACAACAACCCTGCATGCTATTGAATTTATTCCCCACACCCCTTCCATCCCTAATTCATAGGGCGTATAGCGATGTGTATTTACATTGCCAAGAAGATGTGCTCATAACACATCACCAGATATACATTACCATAGTATTACCCCTTAGAATATCTCCCCCTAGATAGCAAAGAGCAGCAGTGTACAACTTGATGCCCTCCAGCTGCTGCCAGATTACAACTCCCATCATTCCCTGACAGGTGCAGTCCACCAGCAAATGGGGGGCCTCACATCGCTTATCCCTGGAAAAAAGCATAACCTGTCTGTGATTAGTTATGTCAAAATGTATATGAAATAATAAGTCTCTGTTGTTGTTCTCAGTTTTGTATTAGTATGTATTGTAAAAAGTTCCATAGGTTAACCCTTTAAAGACCAATGGGTTTTGAAATAAATTGCTTTGTGCATTGTGTTGCACACTCCACTAGTCTTAAAGGGTTACTTAGCATCCAATGCAATGTACCCAAGACATGCATAAAAATAAGAGATGTGTATTTTATCCCTGAGAAAACTCTATACATAAATATAATTACTCTAGATTCATGTCACAAACTGCAATTCTTCACAGGTATTTATATGCAAAACCATTTCTCTTTCATGGCAAAAATTGCTTTTTAGTAAAACCTTAGCAAATATGAGCATGTATAAGCCTTCAATTCATTTAATCATATATTCCTATTTAGAATTCTGGTGGTGAATCCAGTGGCTCCCTGACAGGCATTGTAATAGGCAGCTTTTTCATGTTCTTGTTCATTTCCTACTTTGAGAAGTAACTAAGAACCAAAGGGAAAGTAAGTGCTGCTGTATATGTGATAGTTAAAGTGAACCTTTCACCCTAGAAATAGGTTCATTTACTTCTGTGAGAAATAAAATCTTCTTATATGTACTAAGGAACAAAACACAGAACTATGAACATCCATGAACACTGTAATACAATTTGTGTATATATTCAGAAAGTTGATCTGCAATTCAATGTAACTGAAATTCAAAAATTAAGGAATAGGTAAAAAAACCTGGGGGGTTATGCGCTAAGGTGTGATAAAGAGGCGATAACATAGAGATATCTTCTACAGTGATATCACATATCCATTTTCTATGTTATTCTATGGAACCTATGCACTAAGATTTCCAGAGCTGGAGAAATCTTAGTGCATTGGCTCCATAGAATAACATAGGAACTGAAGTGATATCACTGGAGTCATCTCAGCTTTATCACCTCTTTATCACACCTTGTGTAAAGCCAGTAGAGGGACCAAACACAGGAAGAAGAGACTGAGGTGACAGGGGGAGACACAGCACCATACACACAGACAGAGCAAAGTAAATTAGTAAATGTGACAACATGCTCCTTTGAAATTAAAAGTTTTTTTTTCTTTTTTGATCACACATATCCTTATTTGTTCCCTCTACTGCGCTGTCCCGACCATACTGGCACACGGAACAGTGTGTGCTACCTGGCTTCAGCGCAATCCCATGTGTAACCTTCATCAATGAGCATACTTGTCACATTGTTTCTCATTCATCTAAATCCACATGACATGTATCACATTGCTGTGTGATGCAAGGGAAATCATGCGTGAGACCGTACTGGCACACTGAGCAGTGTGTGCAAGCTGGCTGCAGCACTACCCGATATGACAGCAGGTACTCTTTAATGTACATACTTGTGAATTGGTTTCTCTATTATCTACAGCCATATGACATGTAGCATTTAGCGCATTTATACACCAGCGTACGCTATATTCCATTGTTGTAATTGGCCATATATACCGGATCAACATTTTATTATCAACGTTATTATGCGATGTGAAAACCCACACTGTGTGCAAAATTAGTGGCACAATGAATCATGGCATAATATAGTATAATATTTTAAACCTTTGTGTGCCAGAGGGGACGCAACGCATCTTCTCTGGCACTCAAAGGGTTAAAACGTTATACTGAATTATGCCATGATTCCTTGTGCCACTAAGTTTGCACACAATGTGGGTGTTCACATGAGCTCCACATGCACTGACACCAGCGGTGTATGTACAGACGCTGTGTATGCCCATATATGTGAAGATCGCAACAGTATCAGATCTGTCAATGTACTGTGTCACAAAGTACAACTGTTGTTGCCAGCGGAGAGAACATGCAAGAACAATGACAAATCTGATACTGATCTGATACTGTTGCCTTCTTGACCCTTTGAGTGCCATAGTTAGTCCATAGTTAGAATTTAGCGCTTACAATGGATTCTAAGCGCTAAGTTCTAATTCATATACACACACACACTCATCTTATTCCCCAGACACACACACACACACACACAACCACAATTAATCCATCAATGTGAAATATTGAGACACACACCAATTAACTACATGTAGACTGCTCCGGGTTGAAATGTGCTGTAGCACCGCAACGCATCTCAACGCCGGAACAGGCTACATGCAACACAAAAGTAATGAATTAAACTTATGCTCATTTGATATAATAATGATGAAAAGACAAGTAAATATTGAAAAAGGCCCCTTTTTATTGAATTAAACATAGATGTGAAACATACACGTTCTGATACATTACAACGCCTGAGATATTTAACACAAGTCATGACAAACACAGTTATATATATTTAATACAAATCATGAAACACATACTAAAATAGGTTATTTAGGAAGAAGAACAAGGTACAAACTGAAATTGTATTAGTGAAAATGAAGTATTACTATCCCTTTAATACTGATATATTTCTTTTTTTCACAGGGAGAAGGTGGAAGACTGAAGAAAGAAGACAGAAGGATGAGAGGAAAGAAGAGAAGACAGAAGGACAGTGGATGACAGGTTAGTGTAACATGGATCTGTTAACAATCGGTGCTTGGCAGTATGTCAAGCACCGATAGTTCATTGTTTTTCACTGTTCAGTTCCCAATATCGCTGCTTTTAGCAGCGTTTTGGGAGCTAAACGCACCAAACAGACGTTCAGCCACAAGCTGGTAGAGCCTTTGAATACCACGTTAAACATGTTAGTTTGGGGGCGTGGCCTAGCGTCTGACCGAGATGGATGTGTGCTAGTTGGGCTCTGCTCCTGGGGACCCCGCTACAGCAAATTTTTATAGTGGGCTTTTATTTTTTTTTCCCGGATCCCACGCCCTTTACGGAGGGACTTCTTCCACCGTACATGACTAAAGGGAAACGGAACCGGGGAACTCCCGGTATCAAGCATTTTTTTCAGAAAACGGATGAGCCTTCTGTTCACTCCAAACCCAGTGCAGCACCTCCCCCGCCTACATCACCTACCCCTTCCACTTTGGCGATGGCGCAGCAAGCTGATGGCTGGGACGCTCGGTCATCAGATTCCTCTGACCCTCTCAACAAACCCTCTACCAAGCTAGATATAAAAAACCTACTTCAGGATATCAAGTCCTTCCTACGGGAGGAATTGAAGGAGATTCGCTATGATTTGGCTCAGTTAGGCGACCGGATCGATGTGGTGGAGGAAAAATTCACTAAATGGAATCCGTTCCTGACCGAAGTGATGAACAAGGTTACCACTATACATCATCAGAATTTTGACTTGCTGGTACACCTTGATGATCTGGAGAACCGGACCCGCCGACAGAACATGCGGCTGCGGGGTATTGGTGAATCGGTCCCTCAGGAGGAACTCCACACCTTTCTGCAACGTCTATTTCGCCACATCCTAAAGGCTCAGGACTCTACCTCCTATAAGTTGGATAGGGCCCATCGTGCCCTGCGTGCAAAGCCATCCCCTGATGACCAACCGAGGGATGTGATTCTATGCTTTCATAATTTCACTGACAAACAGATGATTATGGATGCCTTGAAAAACTCCCCTACGGTATCTTTCGAGGGACATACCATTGCATGCTATAATGATCTTTCCCCGACTACTGTCAAATGGCGACGTGACCTCAAACCTATCACCTCAGCCCTGAGGAGACATAATATCCGCTATCGTTGGGGTTATCCCTTGACCCTAATCGCCACAGTCGAGGGCAAGAATCATCGCCTGCGTTATGATGGGGACTACTCTGCCTTTGTTCGTGACTTACATCTAGATTTGTTGGAGGGCGATGTCTTACCCATTCGGATTGGAGATTTGGTGTCGTGGAAACATTGTGCCATCTTAGACACGCAGTGGACCCCTGTAGGAAAGAAAAAGCGCAAGTCAACCCCTGCTGTGCGACCGGATCCTCAGGAGCTACTGGATGTCCGTCACCCTCCTAATTGACTGCTTGTTTGAACCTTATTTGTATGGATTTGACTCTTGTATGGGTCTAGGGCCCTGATATGCCTTCTGCCGGCTACTGTTCTGCTGTTGGCCTGCCTCTACTAAGTCTGGAACACTCATTCTTTGGCCTTGGCGAGGGACCATCCTTGGGTGATATAGTTTATGTTATGCTATGTCCATTGTTTACCGTTATACTATGTACTATTGTATTATGCTTGTTATTTGCCATATGTACCTCTTCAATGGCGCAATATATTTGTGTTTATACATTCTTTAACTTACTGTGGTTCATTATGTCGCTTGTTGCTCCAAGGATTAGCTGTGATATTGCACTGTGGGGGACTTTGGCGGAGTGCATAGGGACACACAACGGAGGTTGCCTGTTGGGCCCTCCCTTGTGTGTCTCTCTGACCACTTCGTCAACATACCTCAGGCCTCTATATTGTTGGAGGACACTTATGCCTTGTTCTAACCCATTTAGCTTTTCCTCTACAACTGTGTTACTGGGGACATTTGTAGCTGTTTTATTTTTTTTTTTTTTGGGGGGGGGGACTAAGGTCGACATTCTAGCATTGCATAACACCGGTCCATTTGCTTATGTTCCCTCCAATATTACCTATTGCATTAGCCTTAACTTATCCAGTATGTCACCTTGAGTACCGTTTCTTTGCCCCTACACTCTGTAAACGATATGGGTTCCCCGTGTGGAGAACTCACTACCCTCGTTCACGACATCTTGGATATTTTTCCCTTCCCCTGGGACTTGTGTTGCGCTCTCTGTCTATAATGTTGACTGCTATCCCCTACTCACCCCAGGTGGTGGATATCTCTACTGTGTATAACTGTCAGAGTCAGGGTTGGCTGGTCCGCCCCAAGCTCTGGCCAAGAGTATTCCTCTTTTTGTCTATTCTCTGTCTCTCTTTTGCTGTGTCGCTCTCCTTCTTTTCTATACCCCTCGCCTCTCTTTGTGACCCATGGGTGTGGATGGTGCTTCCAGCACTGCACTGCCCTCACTGGTTGTGTCTTGCTGTGCCCAATGGTTGATTCTACCACTGTTGCAGACTTGTCTGCTGATTTTTTAAAGCTGGTCTCCCAAAATGTTAAGGGCTTAAATTCTCCCAGGAAGAGGTCTTTGGCATTGAGGGACTTCCAGAGACTGAGAGGGGATGTTATATTTATACAGGAGACTCATTTTAAGAAATCACAGGAGATGAAGCTTATCAACTCCGTTTTCTCTCAAGCTTTCCTGGCATCGGACTCAGTTAAGAAAAATGGGGTGGCTATCCTGTTTCGCAAAACTATTCCCTTTGTTCTTCTAGATTCACTCAAGGACAAGGAGGGTAGATTTTTATTCATTAAGGGCACTATTGAGAATAGGATCTACACTTTTGCCACTATCTATGCTCCTAACTCCTCCCAAACTGATTTTGTAGAATCGGCACTTGATAAGCTTGAGTCCTTTAAAGACGGCATGCTTCTGCTGGGCGGAGACTTCAATCTTCCTCTATACCCCAGGTTAGACTGCTCTTCCGTTACTTCTTATCCTCAAAAGGTAATACGGACGTTCAATCAGCTACTCCACATGTACAGACTCATTGACACTTGGCGTCTCTGTCATCCAGATGGTAAGGACTTTTCCTTCTATTCCCACCCGCATGACACTTATACCCGTATTAACTTTATCTTGGTTCCGCACTCTTTTATCCATCTAGTGCACTCTGCTCAGATAGATTCGATCACGTGGTCTGACCATGCTCCCATTATCACTGTCTTCCGTCTTCCCCTCCTCCCACAGTCCCACAGACCATGGAGGCTCAATGAGTCTCTGCTGCTTAATTCTTCCATTCGAGGCAAGGTTGAAACTGTGCTTTCGAATTATATATCTGATAACTCCAAGGGGGACACCTCTCCCTTAACGTTGTGGGAGGCACACAAATGTGTTATTCAGGGGGAATTTATCCAACAGGCCTCCTGGGCTAAGAAACTTAGGGGACAAGAAATTGATGACCTATTCACTGAAATACGTCGATTGGAAACTCTCCATAAGAAATCGCAAGTAGACATTACCTTTTCTCGGTTACAGGTGCTACGTTGTCGTCTCTGGGCGCTATTAAATGAGGCGGTAGATCGCTCCTTTTTTCACTCTAAGCAGAAACATTTTGAGTTCGGCAATAAAACTGGGCGATTCCTGGCGCGGCAACTCCGGGCGCGTCAAAGGTATCACTATATTCCCAAAATTGTGTCTTCTTCAGGGAAGCTTGTACAGGACTCTAAGGCAATAGCGGAGTCATTTAGGCAATATTACTCGACACTTTACAATCTAAGGCTGGTCAAACTTCCTGTATCTCCTTACCCAATGATGCAATGGAGAGTTACTTAGCAGACGCTCGTTTACCCCGGGTCGCAGCAGAGTCGTGCTCCCTTCTCGAGTCCCAATTTACGGAGGATGAGATCTCTAGAGCGATTGACGCCTTACCTGCAGGTAAATCGCCAGGGCCAGACGGGTTCTCACAATTGTACTATAAAACGTACAAGTGGTTATTAGTGCCAATCCTGACTTCGGCCTTTCAGGTCCTACCCACCGAAATTGCTAATCACCCGGTTTTCTCGGAAGCCCATATTTCCATTATCTCTAAACCCGGTAAAAATCCCTCGAATTGTGAAAACTATAGACCCATCTCTCTGTTAAACTTGGATCTCAAAATTTATGCCAAGATTCTGGCCGAGCGCCTCAAACCCTTCTTGACTTCCTTGATACATCTAGACCAGGTGGGTTTTACCCCCCATAGAGAAGCGAGGAATAACACCAGGAAACTCATTAACCTACTCCATTTTGTCTCTCTCAAGAAAATCCCTTCTCTGCTCCTCACTATGGATGCGGAGAAGGCTTTTGATAGAGTTAACTGGGTCTTTTTATCGCGGGTGTTGGAAGCTTTTGGGCTGGGCCCCCTGTTCAGGGAACGTGTCCTTGCATTGTACACCAATCCCACTGCCAAGGTCAAGGAAAATGGCTGCCTTTCGGATTCCTTCGCCATTATGAATGGCACATGGCAGGGATGTCCTTTGTTGCCTCTTTTATTCCTCCTGGTGATGGAACCTTTTGCACAACATGTACGTCTGAATCCAGCTATTGCCGGTATCAAGATTGGTGGAGTTGAATTTAAGTTGTCCTTGTTTGCAGACGACGTCTTACTGACAGCTACATTTCCGGATCGTTCTATACCGGAATTCCTAACTGAATGTTCTGCATTTTCTACATTCTCTAATTTCAAAATCAATATGTCTAAGTCTGAAGCTCTGCCTATTTGGCTCCCTGCTCCAACTCTTACTACCCTACGTGCCTCATTTTCATTTCATTGGCCTCCATCTCACATTAAGTACTTAGGTACGAATCTTACCACTTGTCCAGATTTCCTTTATGCTGCAAACTTTCCTCCTCTCTTGGCATCTAGCCGTCGAGATCTGACCTCCTGGGGGAACCTGTACGTGTCATGGATTGGTCACATTCAGGTTGTGAAGATGATGATCCTTCCAAGGATTCTATACTTATTTCAAACCCTCCCTATACGATTACCGCAGCAGTTCTTTCGTGACCTCGATCGGATGCTCTCTTTATTTATATGGCGCTCTAGAAGAGCTAGATTGGGTATTCGGACATTGTCTAGACCTACCACTCTGGGAGGTCTGGGTATGCCTAACTTTCATGTTTATCACCATGCGGCACTATTATCTTCGATCCCTGATTGGATCCTACATGGTGCCCATAAACCATGGGTCAACATAGAACGTTCATTTCCAGATTTAGAAGATCCCCTGGTGCACTTCTTTGGTCCTAGAACTTCATCTTCTTCAAAAATCTCCCATCCAACCATCTCTCAGGTCTTGCTATTGGGGGTTCTATATGCTCGCTCTGGGCAGTTGGTACCGGAACACTCTTCTTTTCAACGGATCTTCTCTCGTAAGCCTTCTCCACACTATCTATTGGCTAGTCAATTTCCACTTTGGTCCCTTTCGCGGGACTTATGCATCAGAGATCTCATGGGAGATGGGGTGCCGCGGGACTTCGTTGATCTTAGTTCCTCATTTTCTCTACCCCCTCAGGAAATTTGGAGATATCTCCGAATTAAGCATTATATTGATACACCGCTTCATCGTCAGGTATCATCCAGACCCTTGACGCGTTTTGAGGCTCTCCTCCAGCAGAAGCATCCGACTGGAAGGTTTTTAGGTAAAATCTATAGGCTCTTACTGTCAGACTATACGTCCACTGATCCATCCTACATGGGATTGTGGGAGAGGGAATTGGGTTGCTCTATATCTCCTGATGAATGGCGTAGTGTTTGGCGTATTACCGCAAATTCTTCCATTTCCTCTCAGTCTCTGGAGGTTAATTACAAATTCCTTTGTCAGTGGTACCTCACCCCGGTTAGATTGAAAGCTATGTACCCTTCTAGCTCCCCTGCCTGCTGGAGATGTGGTGACCCTCATGGCTCGATGATCCATCTCTGGTAGGACTGCCCTCTAATTCAACCCTTTTGGGTGGGGTGTCTAGCTTTCATTGAGTCACTCCTTGGCATTTCCTTATCTAGGGACCCGAAGCAACTCCTACTGTTCTGTGACCTTCCCCCCCAACCTAAACTTGAACGATACCTCTTATTAATGCTACTTACTTCTGCCAAAGCAATGATTCCACGGTTGTGGATCCCCCTTCAGTTCTGTGCTGGAAACGTCTGGTTGCTGAGCAGGCAGCTTTCACACGCTTAGCTCTGTTGCATAGAGGGTACAATATCAGCCCTATTTGGTCCACTGTGGATAAATGGTTTGTGTAGTGTTGGTGGTGGTGCACACCCATGGGTCGCCCTTTCCCTTCTTCCTCTTTTTCCCCCTTTCCTGTTCCCTTTGTTCTCTTTTCGCCTTGTCCTCTCTCTTGACGGGGATCTGTTATCTTTGTTTTCTCGACCTTTCTAGGTTTGTCTCATCCATGTTTCTCCCTGCCCTACTCCACTATAGGACATTCTTTTGTATCTTCTTTTTTATTTACTTATATCTACTTCTATATGTTTTTGGTTGTTCAAATTACATAGTAGGTTCTGCCTGCATCTCTTTTTCAAGTCACTTGTTTTTGAATCATTACCCTTTTATTGTTATGTCTTTTGTTTGTTTGCTTTGTATAAGCTACGATTTCTTTTGTATGTCTCAGCTACTACCTCAATAAAATATAATTAAACAAAACATGTTAGTTTAACAGCCGGTATTCACATTGGCCCTATCGGCTATGTTAACGGCTGGCTTTAAATCTAGCCCTAAGTCTGCAGCAATATTGGGAGAGAAAGGGAAAGCAGCTTTGATCCTTTTCAATGCGCCGGTACACGTGACCTGTTACGCGTACCGGTGCGCCACTTTGACGCCTAAGAGAGATTGCTCTGGTCTTTGAGCGATCAATTTTAGGCCCCGTTTTTACTTACAGCTCTCCCGGTAGAGCGCTGTAAGTAAAAAGTATGTGACGTGCTATGACCATCACTGGTCCTTAAAGGGATAGTAATACTTTGTTTTATCTTTATTTTATTTTGTAGGCATTAAAAAAACACAAAGAACAATATAAGTCTTATCTCTCAAACCTTTATGGTTTAAGAGATATTCATAAGCAAAGTTTTCCCCTTCCGCCCCTTTTGCCTAGTGTAAGCCATCTCTTCTAAGATGTGGAATGCAGTTCATAGACCAGACAGATAACAGAAGGGTACAATATTCTTACAGTGAGAACAATGAAAGCCCTGTCCCCCTAGACAAGTTTTTCAGGTTTTTCCCTTATCTTAATTGAACATTGTCCCTCTCTGCAATCTACCTGGGTACCTCCCTTCTGCTCTGGCTGAACAGTGTTACATCAGTAAAAGAGGCGGGAGGGGGAAACTTTGTCATTGAATTACTCTAGAACTACAACTCTGACAGAATTGAAATAACACTCTCCAAAGTCCAAATACTATGTTGATTAATTAAAGCTGCTTTTATTATGAAACATTACTATCCCCTTAAAGGTATAAGGACCGTGACGGTCATAGCACATCACATAGTCCTTAAGGGGTTAAAGCAGTGGGGTACAAGTCACTGGTGCTGCTACAGATGACCTAATTATTGATGTTGATGATGATGGTCTAGAAGATATTCCCCCAGCATCCTCCTGTTCTTCCCATGAAGATGAAATTGAAAGTGACAGGAAAGCTGACTTGGCTATAAAATTAACTACAATGAAAAGGCTCAGTCTTCCACCACTGAAAAGTAGCACTATTCCTGTTTATAAATTGCTGGAGATATCAGTGTGGAAAGTCTGATTCCTGACAAGTAAGTATACCTAAAATATACAGTCATCCACTCAGTTATCAGTATCATCACTGCTTCAAATCCCCACCCAGCCGCACACGCTATTGTTGAGTAATCAGCAAAACAGATTATCAACATCCTTAATCCTTGCTATGATGAGTGTTTCTGCTGCTGTCCGAAGTACAGCATCACTGACACTTACTGCTGGTACAATTTCAACATCTAGCCCCTGTAGTGGTAGTAGTAGTAGTAGTAGTAGTAGCACCTCAGAAATCACTCAGTCTGTGAAGTTTTCAGTACGGAGATACTTCACTTATGATGCAAAATCCCACCTAGACGCTTCCTCATCGAGATCTCATCTGAAGCACAATCAAAGGTTTGATTAGAAGTAACACTATAAATATGTCAGAGGTCCCACAACTAGCAGCAGTAGAAGCACTCCTAAAAGTTCACTGGCTCTGGGTCACATAATAGTATTGCACTAGATGTGTCATAGAGTTTTCCAAGATTTGCCCCAAGATTTCAAACCCCTCTGTCCCTGAACAATACAGGGGTGAAATGCCATTAAGGGCCACATCACTTTTTTCTTGCAGTGAATTCTGGGATGGCAGAGTGGCACACAGGTGGGGGAGTCAATGGTGAAAGGAAAAACCAATGAAGTAAAAATAGGGCCGTCAGATGCAAAAGTGGTGATTAATATAATGGGGACAAGGGTGAAAAAATAAGTCAAGGGGGAAATAAAACAGGCTGAGCCATCATCTCAGGGGCATCCTTTCTTATGTAAAAGTATGATCAGTGCTGCTTGTGTGTGTGTTGATGACAGACGGCTGCACAGTAAACCAGTTCCATGCACACCATTTCAAGTTCTTAAACCCTGTGAGTGTCTCTCTCTGGCACTCAAAGAGTTGAAGAAAAACAAAACTTTAATACCTTATCTTGGAAGATAGGAGAGCACCTCCGCCATGATGCCCTCCTTTTCCGATCACGTAGTGAAGAATTCCAGCAGGCTCTCTCATTACAAGATATTTCCAAGTATCTTGTTAAGAGGGATCCAGTGGATCACCTCTACTGCGCAATTAGAAATGGAGGAAATTCCGGCACTCTCTGCATCTTCACTCACAAATTATTGAAAATTATTACAAAAATTACTCATAAGCTGTCCACATTTCTTTTATGCCAGTCAGGGACACTGTTGAGACAAGAGTGGCAGTGTACTTTCTGGCCCTAGTAAAACTGCATGGGTACAGTCATGTGGCCCCTCATTGACATCATTACACTTCAGTGCGGAAACCGTGCTTTCTCTAGTTTACCACAGAGGTCTAAAGACTACAGAGATACACTGAAGCTGATGTGCTAAGAATAACTGGTGCAATTCTGGGGTAAACCATTTGTACCAGTTCTGCTTAGTACATCAGCCTCAGTGTGTTAGACTGTATACAACTATACACAGTAATGTCACAGTGTATACACACCTTATCCCAGACTGCACTACATAGTAATGTCAGACACAATACTTACCTGGTCACAGACTGTACTACACAGTCATTTCACAGTATATATATTCCTTGTCACAGACTGTACTACACAGTAATGTCAGACAGTATCTGCACCTTGTCACAGACTGTACTACACAGTCATATCAAAGTCAAAAACTGTACTACACAGTCATGTCACAGTATATACCCTTGTCACAGACTATACTGTATAGAAATGTCACAACATATAGACCTTGTCAGAGACTGTACTACACAGTAATGTCACAGTACCTACACCTTGTCACAGGCTGCACTACACAGCAATGTCAGAAACTATACACACCTTCTCACAGACTTTTTGTACACAGTAATATCACAGTATATGCACCTTGTCAGAGATTGCACTGCACAATAGTGTCCCAGTATATGCACCTTGTCACAGACCGCACTACACAGTAATGCCACAGTATACACAGCTTGTCAGAGACTGTATTATACAGTAATGCCACAGTATACACAGCTTGTCACAGTATATATGTACCTTGTCACAGACTGTACTACACAATAAACATACCTTGTCACAGACTGTACTACACAATAAACATACCTTGTCACAGACTGTACTACACAGTCATGTCGGTATACACACATTGTCATAGACTGCTACACAATAAATATACCTTGTCATACACTGTACCACATAATAATGTCCGTATAGTTTCTAAACAAGAGAGAATGAAAAAATTCTTCCATTTTTGGGAAGCTTCTCCTGAGTCTCCAACACATTTCTCTTGCACTGAAGGAGTTAAAACCACCATTTAAATCAACTGTATTTACAATTTGTTCCTTATAGTTCATAGTCTGTACTCTTCGACTGTACTACTCAGTAATAGCAAGGGAGTCTGTAAAATAAAAAATAGGGTCAAACCAATGGGACCACAACTAAGAATAACATTTCTATTCATTTTATTGGGACTAGAGAGGTATCCAATGCATTTCAAGGCAATTCATAGGAGACGTCTAGCATTCAAGGGGTTAAACCCTAATTAAGATCAATGGTACATTTTGGAACATTTTATTTGTCCCCTATAATGCAATTAGTTTGTACAAGAATGACCCTAGTTCTTTATAATACATCAGCTTCAAGAGGTTGCCTACCGTTCTCGGTAGAGGAAGTGTTGAATGGTAGTGACTACTCTGGCATTTCCTCGCGTTATGATCTTGTAGGTAGTCACAAAGGCAGTGTGGCTGACAGTAGAGGCCCACCAATACATCATTTCACTTGTTATGGACCCTCACCACCTGATTTATAACCTCAGCTTCCTTTATACTCTCCCCTCCTTGATACCCTCTACCAGCGCTGCACAAAAAGTCAGATGCTAAACAGAACTTTAAGGAGCCAGATAGAAGTTTTTGGAAGAGCTGAAGGGCTGCATTGGCATTGCGGTATAAAATACCACCATTGTTTAGAAGTCTAATATAATATTTTAGGAGCCCAGCATGCTTGTGTTTTCCAACTTACTTCATACTCTTACCTCCCCTGGCCCCCTGCTTTACACACTCTCCTTCCTATATACTTTCAACGGCACCTAACTCCTGTAAGTCTGTGTATGTGTAAATGCAATTCAACACTCTCCAACAACTCTCACTTCTTCAAACTCTAGAAATATACAAAGTAAGACAGTGATGAGAACTCACCAAAATGAACAAAATTAAGTGTTTTGTTCTAAGGCATGGTGACCTCTTAGATCTGCTACAAGTCATATTTTTTGCTCTCATTTGCCTTTCACAGAGAGAAAATCTCCATGTCCATATCAGACTGGTCCCACTCACAGGCAGTCCAGATCCAAAATGTCAGGCAAATCCTCTCTGCAAGAGAGAATCAGCATAACCACAGATGTCGTTTTGGCCTATGTGAGCTCTGTCGGTGTGGTGCAGCTGATTCCCACTGGACACATGGAGAGAAAGGGCCCATGCCTGGGATACACTTCCAACTTAGGTAGACATACAAAGAAAGATTGTAATGTGCCACACACCCAAGCTTCTCACTCCAGCATCAGCCAAGGGGACTGGTTCTGAATAAGCATCCTCTCTGATGATTTATTCAGTAACTCTCTACACCCAGATGAGTAACACTGGTGATGTGTCCTCTCTTCACACCCTGTTGAGTGGCAATGTTTCTGCATATGTGAAACAGCATCAATAAGTAGATTTGAGATTATACATTGCAAATATTTGTTTAAAAAACACATACTTGGCTGTTCATTGTGTACATTTTAGTTTGAGGTACTAATGATGTGTATGAATTTAAATGGCCTGCTCAAAAGCAAAAGGCAAAATCTATGCCATAGGTGGGCAGCCTGAGACTCTCCAGCTACGGAGGACTACAACTCCCATCGGCTGGCTGGGGATGATGGGCACTGTAGTTCTTTACAGCTGGAGAACCTTAGGTTGCCCGTCACTGCTCTATGTAGATATGTATTCAGCTAGTGCTTTTTATTGTAACTGCTGAGCAGCCTATTAATTATCCCAGTGTGACCCTCAATCTGTGTTTAATCATGTCAAAGTTAAAAACATCAAGATAAAAAGAGAACAAGTGATGGCTCTTCATAGTCTCCTTTATAAATTATCAAAGACTGATAATGATTGTACTAAAAGAGTAGCATGATGAAGGGTCATCATATGCACAGGAAAAAGTGGAGAATATCAGAGGCACAACCACTGCACCACAGAGAACAAATACAAGTTCCCCACTGTTTTATTTTTTTATAAAATGTATTTGACCAAATATTAAAGGAGCACTAACACCTAAAAATATTCTGGGGTTATGCACAACTAGGCCAATATTCCATTCCGACCAAATTTTCCAGTTGGATGGCTTTTTTCAGAAAAATAAGTAATGTGATTACATTAAAGCCAAATGTGTCACTGAGTTCAACAAAAATTGTGCCAAAGCCCCAGTAGTGAAACCAAGCCAATAACTTGTGTGGTTTTTCAGTACAAGCAAACACTTATCTTTGCAGCAAGCGAATGTCTGAAAACTTAACTCCTGTCCTAAAATTCTAACAGTTGAAAGCCAGTAACAGATCTGAGCATCACACAGGGTGGAAAAGCTGTGGGGATTCTAAATAAGGAGCTTATCAACAACATTGTCCCTCTGTTCTGAGCTTTATCTAGTTAGAACATAGTGGTCAGGAAATTTAGGTTATTTGATCAGAGGTAAAAAAAAAAAACACAAATGCGCAACTAGTGATCCCAAAACTACTGACCCGTGGATGTATCGATCTGGGGCCTTAAGAAGGAAAGAAGAAAAAATAAGAAAGGAAGCCTAGAGAAGAAAACTTAAAGGGTTAGTAATGTCCGATTATAATGTCATGTTATATTGTAGATATTAAAAAAAATAAATTATTTGGAGCAAGTCCCGTCTGTCTAACATTTATAGTTTGAGAGATATAACATTTTAAAATTCACCCCTCCCTCCCCTTGCATTGACATCAGCTGTATAGCTGACAGAAGGAAATCCTGGCCCCGGGACCAGCCTGTGGCTCTTCAGAAGAGCCGAAATACTGCAATCTAAAAAGAAATACGTAATTGGAACAGTCTACAAAATGTGCTTGCAAACCAGGCACACTTTGTAGACTGTTCCAGTGAAATATTTCTTTTTAGATTGCAGTATTTTGGCTCTGCTGAAGAGCTGCCGTCAAGTCGCAGGACTCAGGTCTCCTTCTGACAGCTTTACAGCTGACATCAGTGAAGGGGGGGACTTTAAAACTTTATATCTCTCAAACTATAAATTTTTGAGAGACGGGACTTATTTAAAAAAAAATATTTTTTTAATTTCTACAATACAACATGACACTATAATCGGACATTACTAACCCTTTAAAGATTAATTAAAGAGGAAGACTGAGGTGGACCTCTGACTTCAAGGTAAGTGTTACAGCTGTGTATATGGGTCAGGAGATAGTGTTAGGGCTAGTATCTTTTTAACTTTATTTTTGATGTTAAGTGTAGTGTAGGGCCAGGGGGTACTGTTAGGGTTAGTATTTAGGAGGCTGGAAGAAACCTGACTGTTGTTTGCTCACTCTTGATGTTTGACACTGTCTCAAACATCGTACTATAGCTAGTTTAATTTGATGTTCCCATTATTCACGCTATTTAGCATGAGTTGTGAGAACAAGAAGCTGCAAAGAGTGTTAGGCCTTAACATGGGATATTGCGACCAACGTTCATTGAAGTGGATGCTGGCCAAACAATGGAACAACTATGTGTTTGTACTGCCCAGAACTCCTTGTGCCCCTAACAACAGATTTAGTAGCACTGATAATATCGAGCCCTAGGTCCTTTTGTTTAAAAGAAAACTGGAGTAATTCTGGAGCAAACAAACTGCACCATAAAAAACTCCTCTTTTTGACGTAAATGGGGCTCATTTAATGCGTTAGACACCTCTCTAGCATTCAAGGGATTAAAAGCCACATTTACAGTCGTGTGAAAAAGAAAATACACCCTCTTTGATTTCTATGGTTTTACATACCAGGACATAATAACAATCATCTGTTCCTTAGCAGGTCTAAAGATTAGGTAAATACAACTCCATATGAATAACAACACATGACATATTATACCATGTCATGATTTATTTAGCAAAAATGCCCTTGATTAATTGATCATCAGCAAGTGTGACCACCTCTATAAAATCTGAAGTTCTAGTAGTTTCCTGGTTGGAGCATTCAGGTGTGTGTTAACACAATGACAAGGAGCTAAGACATCAACAATGATCTCAGAGAAACAATTGTTGCTGCCCATCAATCTGGGAAGGGTTATAAGGCCATTTCCAAACAATTTAAAGTCCATAATTCTACAGTGAGAAAGATTATTCAAAAGTGGAAAACATTCAAGACAGTTGCCAGGATTGGACGTCCCAGCAAATTCACCCCAAGGACAGACAGTGCAAAACTCAGAGAAATTGCAAAAAACCCAAGAGTTACATCTCAGACTCTACAGGCCTTAGTTAGCATGTTAAATGTTAAAGTTCATGACAGTACAATTAGAAAAAGACTGAACAAGTATGGTTCGTTTGGAAGGGTTGCCAGGAGATAGCCTCTTCTCTCTAAAAAGAACATTGCAGAATGGCTTAGGTTTGCAAAGTTGCATCTGAACAAACCACAAGACTTCTGGAACAATGTCCTTTGGACAGATGAGACCAAAGTGGAGATGTTTGGCCACAATGCACATGCTTGGCGAAAACCAAACACAGCATATCAGCACAAACACCTCATACCAACTGTCAAGCACAGAGGTGGAGGGGTGATGATTTGGGCTTGTTTTGCAGCCACAGGACCTGGGAACCTTGCAGTCATTGAGGCGAACATGAACTCCTATGTATACCAAAGTATTCTAGAGTCAAATGTGAGGCCATCTCTCTGACAGCTGAAGCGTGCCTGTAATTGGGTCATGCAACAGGACAATGATCCCAAGCACACCAGCAAATCTATAACAGAATGGCTGAAAAAGAAAAGAATCAAGGTGTTGCAATGGCCCAGTAAGTACAGACCTCAACCCGATTGAAATGTTGTGGTGAAACAGAAATGTTTCAAAATAAAATCATTTCCAGTTAATCATCATAGTAATTGAGCCATGGACAGTGTTATTTCAATACTGTCAGAGTTGTAGTTCAAGAGTAATTGAATGATAAAGTATCCCCCTCCCGCTCCTTTTACTAGTGTAAGCTACCTTCCCTCAGATGTAGAATCTGGTCTTAAGACCAGACAGCTCACAGCAAGAGACAATCTTCTTACTGTGAGTATAATGAAAACCCTGCCCTCCTTGACATGTTTTTGAAGATTGTCCCTCTCTGCAAGTCATCTGGACACCACCCTGCTGCTCTGAATATTAATTGAAGCAGCGGGTTTTATTTTGAAACATTATTATCCCTTTACGAGAGCTGTTCATAAACAAATGCCCAGAAACCTCAATGAACTGAAGCAACGTTGTGAAGAAGAGTGGGCCAAAATTCCTCCACAACAATGTGAGAGACTGATAAAGTCATACAGAAAATGATTACTTCAAGTTATTGCTGCTAAAGGTGGTTCTACAAGCTATTGAATCATAAGGTGTACTTAGCTTTTCACACATGGCTTCTTCATTTTGGCTTTATTTTTATTAAATAAATCATGACACGGTTTAATATGTCATGTGTTGTTGTTCATCTGAGGTTGTATTTACCTAATTTTTTGACCTGCTAAGGAACAGATGATTGTTATTATGTCCTGATATGTAAACGGTAGAATTCAAAGAGGGTGCACTTTCTTTTTCGTACATCTGTCAAGTCACTGTGAATGTTTTTTGTCCCCTGTGGTGCAGTTCTTTTTTCTGTGACTTTTTTAGGTTTAGGGCTGCAGATTGGTGGGAACAATAGATTGGGCAGCTTTTCAGCATTGTGCCTATATCTATTATCTGAAGAAAATTCACTTTTTAAAAAAACGTGCAGCTCAGGGCTCATAATCACCTCGCAGGCACCTCCTTCCCAAAATAAACATACTCAAATCGTGTTTATCCCTCTGGGTACTAGTCATTTGAATTGCTTCTGTGTCTTTAAGGCAAATGGTGTGCCCTGAGGAATGGGTCTTATAAAATAAGGGCATAACAAGTATATGTCTGTGTGCAGGCACTTAGTTGGGCCTAGGTTAGCAGAAATCCTAAATTCATCACTGGTTGATTTGCTCAAGACTTACTCAGTTTGTTTCAGTTGTACCTCATCAAGGCACTGAAGAACGCTGGCATTGTTCCAACACTGCAAAATGATTAGTTCACTAGGGAATGTCTAGCAAAACAATAATCTATTTAACTCACTTTAGAATGACTCAATCAGTGGAAGCAAGCAGAGCGTTAAAGGTCAGCCTTTTGTCATACAAAATATCTTTCAAGTTTGAAGCATATTTAAAGTGTATGAAAGACGTTAACTGTTTTACATATTTGCTTAGGTGTTAAGGCAACAGAAAAATACAATCTTCTCTGAAAGTTTAGTGTCATGTCTCCAAGAGTCCACTTATAACACATCAAAAATGGCATTAATTCTCTGGTGCCCAAGCAAATGACTTTGCTACTTCTTATTATTCAGAAGCATCTGCTCTGTGATCTAATTGTAAATGCAGGAAGCGTTGACGGATGAATCTTTGCGATTTCAAACCTCAAAGAATTATTTCCATTGTCATACTACTTTATGTTCACACAAGGTACTTTAAGATGTTGCTAATAACTTTTAGAGTTCACAAAAGCGACATAAAACTTTTTCCTTTAAAAACGGCTAACATATGTTACAATTATTCACTCTGTGTTGAAATGTGGTTACCTTCATAACGAACACATCTTTTTAATATGACAAGGGAGAGAAGGAAATAAAGATAAACTCACTACTTTATATTAAAGTCAAGCCAGATCAAATGCAACTTTGAAAACCAAAAAAAAAGCTGGGTTAGAGTTTGAATATTTTATAATTTGAAAACACAGAGTAAAATGTATTGATTCTTTCTCTCATTTTTCTGTTAAATAAATTAAATGTATCCTTTTTTCTCATTAACATACAAAAATATATTGTGCACCCCTCTGGCATATAAAGGGGTGCATTTATTAATCAGATATAATGCTTTCTGCTAAGGTTCACAATCGTTGATATTTATTCATGATGACGTGTATGTAAGGGGTATGGTTACAAATGTATCAAGGTCAAGGCAAAGAACACTGAGGAATTATTTGATGAAATGGTTGGCAAAAAATTGGGGATTACATTAAGACTGGAGGAAAGGCCCTTCAGACTACAAATGGACTTTTTTTTAACCCCTTAAGGACTACATGACGTACTATGACCGCCACGGTCCTTAAATACTTAAGGACTGATGACGGTCATAGTACATCACATACTTTTTACTTACAGCGCTCTGCCGGGAGCGCTGTAATTAAAAATGGGGCCTAAAATTGACCACTCCAAGACTGGAGCGATCTCTTTTAGGACCCAGAGCGGCCTGCCAATACACGAAACAGGTCACGTGTACAGGCACGTCGGCAAAGATCAAAGCGGTCCTTATGGGACGGAAACATCCCAGGACCGCTGGTCCTTAAGGAGGTTAAAGTAAGGGCAGTGAGCATTTATAATTATTTGCCTTGAGAGGCACTGTTAGCAGGTACTGTAGGTTAGTGGTTCTCAACCAGGGTGCCGTGACACTTTGGGGTATCACGGACAGCAACTTAGGGTGCCCCATTCTTTGAAGACTTTCACAAAAATGTGATTATTGAGTTTTAAAGAAGAACTACCACCCGACACAATCTTTACCTTCACTAAGTCCTCATCTGGCGACTAGTTGCTTAGTAGCTCTAGTCGCCAGAATAATTACCTTATGTAATAGATTTCTCCTCTCTTCCATTTGCCTTCCTCTAGATTAACAAAGGAGGCATGGCAAAGATTGAACTTCACTGAAAAGTGTTTTTTCAAAATCATCAGCTATGCTACTATATAACATCTGCACGTTTACTCTCAGATGGGAAATAATCTAGCAATAAGTAAAAATAATCATACTTTATGCAGTTTATAAATATATACATATCTGGATATTTCTTATACATATGTTCACTCATGCCTTAATTTAAGTATCGCCACCCAAGCTTTAGAGGATGATTTCTTATGAAGTAGAGTAGTTCTGGGGCAACATAACTGCACTATAGGGGGCAAGGACAGGTTTTTACCTGTCATTTAATATTTTGCTTCGGGGTGGATGCGCTAAGTTGTGATACAGAAAAGATAACTTCTCCAGTGTACTGCATTCTTTGGTTCCTGTTTTATTCTATGGAGTCTATGAACTAAGATTTATTAAGTGCATAGACTTCATTTCATAGGTACTGTAGACTTTAGAACACTGGAGAGGTTATCTCCTTTTTATCACACCTTAGTACATCTTCTTCATCAACAGAGGAATGAGTTTTAGATGAGATAAAATGTAGACAAGCTGAAAATGCCACCTCTGCAACATGCATGAATTGCTTCTAGTTAATTCTGGGTAAACTGAGGAAAGAATCTGGGAAGTATTGTGTTTTCTCTTTTTACCATCAGGATCTATCTGAGACATACCCCATTTCAGGCAGTTGAATACTAAAAAAACTGGTATTCAAGCATCTCTAATATAACCTAACACTATATGAGAAAATAGAGAAAATGCAACCGTGAGGAGTGTCATTACTTTTCTAACATGATGGTACCATACTCCTATCCCCCACTGAAACACCAGTTGCATATCAGTCCAGCAGTCTTAGTCTGGGGCTGTGATCAAGGCACTATCTGACTCTTGTAACCATTTCAATAATGAAAGGGACTGTCTTGTGTTTGTGCTGCTGGTCCTCAGGAATTTCAGAACCCAGGAGATTTAGAACATGAAAAAGATAAAGTGGTAAAAGAGCACAGAGTAATCCTTTAAATGTAGTTTAAGAAAACATTATATATGACATAATGGCAATTTATATGGTCAAAGCCCACAAAAAGATAATAAGAGTAGTGGAAAAAGTGAAAAAAAGAAAAAGAAACAACAAAGGGGCTGCTTATACAGGCATATACAGATATACAGATATTGAACTAGGCATTAGTGATAGGAAAGTCTCAAACTCAGAGAATGAGTTGTAAAGGTCACAGTTTGCGTCAATATCTGGTACTACATATTGGGCTAAGAACAATGCGCAAATTCTAGAAACAATTATACAAATGTCCGATGGTGGACAACCAAATATGTGGTTCCAAGATACTGAGCAGCAATACAAATTGCAAATTTTATAAATCAGTCTCTGACTTTGAGACTATTCTTATTATCTTGATTGGGCTTTTGACCTTATATTCTGCTATTGTGTGTTCAAGGCTTTTTAATATTTTTTAAGTTTTTCAATATGTGAATAAAGTTTGTAATTTCTGATACTACACTGAATGAATTGCACTGTGCACAATTCCCTCTTTATCCTTTTCTAGGTAATTGAATACCTTATTAAAAACCCATCCTTCATGCCCAAACACCCCTTCCCCACCGTGTGATCTGCTGATAGTGTTTCTAGATTGCATTTTCTGCTAGGCAGATAAGAATACTGCTTTTTGTGCCTTCTTGCTTGGTGGTAAGCTGACACTGACCCTATCCTTTTAGCCTGTCCTTTGATGGGGGGGGGGGGGGGCTACTTCCTTCAGCATCCTCCATAGTGATAGAAGTTTGAGGTAAATGCAATGGAGTAACTTCTTAGCCAGAAGTGACTGGCCAGGTTGTGATACATTACTAGCCTATGGAAGTGTCTGCTTGGACCACCAAATTAGACAAAGTTTAATATTTTTCATGCAGTCTCCTGAGGATAAATTAAATTATCATAATCTGAGTTTACCCATGTTAATGGGATCATTTGTCTCAGGGACATGGGTGTTGCCTGTGTTATCTTGCTGATTTGACTGGAAAAATCATGCTGACCATTTTTTAAGAAGTAGAGTCTTGCCTAGTGTGACTTCCAAGATTTGTCCTAGAAACCTTTATTAACTAAATCAGAGACTTCAGTCATGAAATTAGTGTCCACTCAGGATCATTAACTTCCTGAAATCTAGCAGATTTCAGCAACCAATCATCTAGATAATCAACTACAGCAATGTATCTTGGAATTGTAAAGCCATGGAATTTGTGGGAGATGAAAACAGGCCTAAAGGAAGGGCAATAAGCTATAGATGCTGAGTCACCCAGCCATCCTTGATGTGTTTTGCAGATTCTGTGTACAGGATCATAAAATTATTCTCCTTCAATATCTAAGGATGTTATAACATCTCCTAACGGCAGTATATTTAGATTGCTCTTTGGAAGACTTATCTCTTGAGAAGAAAGAAAGGTATTTGGGTAGCTATAAATCTAGAGGAAAAAAACCTTATCTCTTATCCTTCTGCAATCACTGATAATACCTAGGAATCTTCTACAGTTTCTTACCATTGTGTGTGAAATAAATAAAGCCTTCATTCCACTGGAATGGCCAACATGGTACCATAATTGTTTATTCTGTGAAAAGTGGGGGCCTCTCTTGGAAGCCCTTGCCTATGTAAGATTTTGATGATTATTTCTTAAATGTATAATTCTTCCTGCAGGTTTTGTAGGGATGAAAAAGGTTTTATTTGGATTAAACCACTTATCTGAGGGAGATGCTTTTTTTCTCTTGCCCAGATTGTCATTTAAGACATCAACCAAATGCAGACCTTCAAATGGTATGGCACCTAACTTTCTTTTTGAATAGAAGTTGGCTGCACATTTCTTAAGCCACAGAGCTCTGCCTCCTGCTGTGGCCAGGGTTGAGACTCTGGATACAATTCTTAAATTCTACATAGAAGTATTAATGATAAGTTATACTGCCTGTTTGATCAAATACGCAGACATACTAGTTCTTCCCTGGAGACTTTGTTCATACTATCTTCCCCCAACTTCGAAGGTTATTTTCATGGGGATCTGGCTACACAGGTATTGGCCACACTAGGTAGGTAACTGCAGCTTCATAACATCCATGAAAAGCCATTTCTGCTTACTTATCCATAGGGTCTCTGACAACCAAATCATCTTCCACTGCATTGGTAGTTTTCTTAGATTGCTTGGCTACATGAACATCAACTTTGGGGATTTTGTTCTAGAACGAAGTATCTTTGGAATCAAAAGAAACAATGGATTTCACCTTCTTATGGAAGGCTAATCTTTTCTCAGTGTCCCATTTCTTTTTATTTACTGCATTAATAACCTTATGAAGAGGAAAGATGTTATGGGTTTCTTATAACCCAGGAATCATCTTATTTATATCTTGAAACAAGAGCAGTATTGAAGGGAATGGTGCTCCTAATATGTATAGATATACACAGACACAAAGGTCATATAAATACATTCACCCAGCCACACTAGGCTTGGCAGGTCTGGAGAAGCTCCCACCAATTATTTCAACAAATTTTGAGACACAGGAAGGGAGCATGCAACAGAACTGCCCAATCATAAAACTTATGAAACAGAAATATCTTCCATCTCCATAGAGATTTTGACCCCCCTTAATTAGCAAATCAATATTATCAGCATTAAATATGTATGTCTTTCTTGTTGCACTATTCAGAAGATCCCTCAAAATATGCATTAGAAAATAAGAGTGGATTATGACTTCTGAAACCTGATGATCTGGAGGGTCCTAACTAGAGGTAGGTGAAAAGTGAGAAAAATTTCCCACATGACTGATGATTTTTCGCTTTTTCCATGAAAGTTTTATCCTTTTTGTCAATGCAAAATTTTCCTCCTTTTCACCAGTTCCAACAAATTTCCTATGGTGCAACATTTCCCACCACAATATTACTTCCTCTTAGGGCTGCAGAAAAAAGCTGGTAGTCCTATAGTAACATATGACTTGAAAAATGTGTTAGCATACAGAATACCTTTGTCCACAACACTAACTTCCTGCTTATGTGAAACTGGCAAATATTAATGATGATGTCAAGAGATAAAAAAGTTACAGCCTACAATATGGCAGATGTGTATGGTAGTGGTGGTTGGGGACTGGTGTGGTGTGATTGATGTTTGTATGTACATATGTATGTATGTATGAATGTATATATTTGCACAGGAAATTTTACCATTATCATGTTTGCGTCAAATGTAAGCTATCCTTCTTCTCAGAATACTGATACATATTACTTATTGGTCATAGCAGTAATCCCAAGTGTGGTAGTTGGTAGCAATCTTCTCTACATCAGCCTCCTCACCTATGCTACTATTGATACATTTGGCCTGGCTTTCTTCTTGTACAATTCAGGCACAGCTGTTCTGGAAAAATAACTGCGGCTTGGGATATGCCAGCATGGAGCTACACATGACACCAATTCTTTGAAACCTTGGTTTTCTACAAAAGAATACGGCAGCAAATCCACTGCCAACATTTTGGCAACCTTGCCATTCCATAGGTGTACTTTGGGATTGTTTTTGAGAAGTTTTTTACTCCTTCCCAGGAACTCAGTCAGAGTGGGTTGGCAGGACATGGCAGAACCCTGGAACTTTATTACTTTAACATGACTAGATGAGGTGATGAAGGTAGAGACGGCATGAGTGGCCAGTTTAGGGGCTCGATTTAAAGGATGCCAACATCCCCAAAAGAAACCCTGATGAAAGTTTTTCAAGCACCGTAAGCAATTGAAATACCTGTGCTATGAAGAACTGCGGGCAGAAAAAGAAGTATATTGGCAGCTAAAGTTAGTGGCCATTTGAGCCCATAAAACATACTATAAATGGATCAAAATGCAATTCAAAGGACTGCATTAGGTTGTAAGATGTGGAAGATCGTGAAAAATTCTGCACCCAGTTTTTCGGCCACAGAGTCCCTTAGATCAACATTTAACCACCGAAGCAGGTATTGCATGTTAAAAAGTAGAAAAAAATAAGTCCCCAGTGGACGTATTGATATGGGGCCCTAAGCCCCATATCAATACATCCAAAGTACACTCAAAATGTGCCCAAAGATAGTAGAATTAACCCTATGACTGCCAGTGATGTAAATATATGGCTGTGAGTCCTTTTGAACAGAAACTGCCCATATATCAAGGCACTCTCTGTTCAAATTACCTCACGGTGGAACAGGCATCGGACAGAGAGGTACAAAGGGGGGATGTGCTCCTACTTACTTTCTCTACCACCACCACCTCCGCACACAGAGGCAGAGAAATGAAAACAGATAATATTTTTATTCAAAATGTTTTTGTCATTTTTCTGATTCATACACACATTACAGTATAATGATGGGGACAAATATTTTTGACTTTGGGCATTTTCTAAAATATTGACCCATACATCTAAGCATTGCTAACCCTCTGAGTCCCAGAGAGGTATGCAACGCATTGCAGAGCACTCAAGGGGTTAAACCATGCATAGATGTGCGGGTTCTTTTTATGAAATATTTATTTATATCTGTCAATTTTTCTTACAGATAAATGATGAGAAGATGGAAGAATGAAGATGGACCAGAGGAAGATAGAAGGAGGAGAAGAAGGAAGAGAGAAAAAAGAAGATAAGAGATAAAAGAAAGAAGACAGAAGAAGAAGGACAGTGGATGACAGGTAAGTGTACCACAAATAAGCTAACTACTGGTGCTTGACAGTGCGTCAGGCACCGATAGTTAGCTTTTTTCCTTTGATGTTCCCATTACTGACACTGTTTAGTGGTGTTTTGGGAACTTAAAGCACAAAACTGACATTTGTTCTTTCAGCTGGTAGGGCAATTGAATAGCTTGTTAGAACTTTTTGTTAACAGGAAGTTAATAAGGCAATACTGTGCCTTATGTCAGACATGCTGCCTCTGCTGCAACTAGTGTTGTGCCTGCTGCCAGTGCTGAACCTGCTGCACCAATACTGTACCTGCTGTCAAAAGTGCTGCCTCTGCTGCAACCAGTGCTCTGCCTGCTGCCAGTGCTGAACCTGCTGCCACCAATACTGTGCCTGCTGACAGATGTGCTGAAACTGCTGCCACCAGCTAAAGCTGCTGATAGTGTGTCTTGTAATACACAGGAGGGGGGAAGGAGAAGATGATTCCAAGTGTGACAGTAGGGTACCCTAAGTCACACTTGCCATCCCCAAGCAGTCAGTGCTAGTACTAAGTAGGTCCAGCAGCTTGTTAATGTTAGGAGTGAAGGAGGGAGTAATCATCATATTACTAGTGACTGTGAGGAGGAAGACTCTGGGCCTGAACTTGATGTGTGTGGTGTTAGTAGTATTAGTAGTAACAGTAATGGTGAAGCAGCCGGTGGGACTAATGTTAGTGGAGTGGTAGGGGAAGCATTTGAGAGCGTCCAGGCTAGTGGTCAAGGGAGCACACACCATTCCTCTGGCTCTGGGAGTCCTTCACTACAGTGTCCAAGTGGAACATGATCCTGAAGAGGCCAGAACTGGTGTTGGGGAGAGCAGGTACAGAATTCATACCACCACCACCAGCAGTAGCACAGATCAACTGCCTGTGCCTGCTGCTATTGCTGCCGGTCTGCCTTCTTCAGGTGAAAAAGAATGCCAAGTGTGACATTAGGGGACCCTCTGTCACATTGCTCATCACTTCCGCCAAGTAGCAGTGAAATGTCTGTAATGGTGTAGGATTTATTTTTTATTAACTGCCTCCCAATCCCAGTAAACAACCCCCCCCAAAAATCATCCCTTGTTCAACTGATTCTTACCCCACACCCCACCAACACAGGCACCCTCATGCCCCTTTTATACTATGCCTTTGGGAAATTAAATAATATTAATTTTAAGTTGTGTGTAACTTCAATGTTCCAATTGATTTCAATGGAATGAGCTAGGCGAAAAAAGAAGAAAAAAGCGGAAAATCTGCAGTTTTCTCGGGAAATGTTTCGCCAAGCGGAAAGTGCCATTTTTTACCAATTTCAGTTTGAGGAGGAAATTTTCGCCCATCCCTAGTTGTGACATCTTCCTCCTCCTTGCTCTCCACCTCGCCTCTTGTTATCTTTGTGGAGAGTCAGGGGGGTACCGCAACAGCAGTGCTTGAGTTCTGTGGTGGGTGTTTGTCTTTAACACGTTTGACATAAATCTCATGGTGTCTGTTTCTCATGTGTGATATCAGGGTGGTTGTGCCAAGGTATGTTCCCTCCTTTCCCCTTCTCATTGACTTGTCATAAATTGCGCTCAGTGCCATTGGTGATGACTGCACTGTGCCTGCCCCAAGAGAAAAATAGTCCCACACCCATGACTTCATGGGATAGGGAGAAGGAAAAGGTGGAGAAGAATTACCTCTTTCTTCTTGTCTTCCACCTTCCCCTTCACTGTCTGTGGCAGCGGATGATGTTGCTGCTACTGCCTCAGAATCAGCACTGCAACTAGGACCAGGAGTATTGCTGTTGCTGGCAAATGGAACCTATCCTAGTCCCGCATTACTTGGTGACCACATTCCCACTGTGTCCACAGTGGTCTGTGGCACACTAGCTTGCTCCTCAGCATCCTGCTGCCCTTGCATCTCAGCAGCAAACTGGACCCCAGATACCTGTGTCTTGCCAGTCAATCACACCAAATTTTGGGATATTTGGGGTCAACCTCCTTCTTCACTAAATCTCCCCCAGAGTGCCTCCAGACTCCCCTAATACAGAGAACAAATGTCCTACGTAAAAGATTCCCTAAACTAAGCTTCAATTACCTTTTTTTTTGCCTATATTCTCTATCTCAGAAATGTGCTGCTTTCTCATCTCACAAACACAGAATGGCACCCTTTTATATGCCTGCAGGAAAAGAAGAGAACACAGCCATGTGGTGGGGAAAATTCAGCCTTCCCATTGATTTCAATGCAATAAGCTAGGAGAAGACGGCATTTTACGCAGGGATTTTACACCAAGCGGGAAGTGACATTTTTCGTCCATATTGGTTTGAGGCAAACTTTTTCACCCATCCCTAGTCCTGACTGTGGCTGGTTAGTGAATTTGACAGTATTAAAAGTCTCTTGTGTCGTGTTCCTAAAACAGTTTAACACTGTAGACATTTCCTTAGACAGTTAATTCAGGTATGACAAATTATCTTGTTATATCCTTCATGCAGAATATTTTAACACAGAACATACCTTCTAAAAGAACAAGGAGTATTTGAAGGCCAAGACACCAAGCACCAAAAAAAAAACAAAGGATAATCTGCCTCAGTTGTAGCATAGAAACCAAGTAATGTAGGTTAGGCCTTACTTATAGTTTTGAGGCTGGAGATACACTATAGCAACTCTATGCACTACTGCTGGGAATAAAGGAACTTCATCCAGTGGTATAAACCCCTCCATGGCCTTTAAGTATCCCTGTGCTGTATCCATATGACAAGGGAGCCCAACCCTCCAATATCACTGTCAAGTTCTCTGACACATCTTAACTAGTAACTGGAAGTTCAGCACCAGCAGACTTCTCTCAAGGATTACACAGAGGGGTTTTTATAAATACGGAATGCAAAGGGCATCATGTATTTCAAGAAGACCCTCCATTGTGAGGGAGGGCGCACCATCATAGGTGCTCTATACAAAAAGAAGTATGTAGGCCCTGACTTTACATCTTGTCTGGGTAGGATTGGAAAAGTAGCTGGGGATGGCTGGGTGGGAGGCCCTTTTAAAGTGTTTTTCCTGTTCTTTCTTGAAGTTTGGGCTTTCTTAGGTGTGTTGCTGAAAGACCTGAAGAAAATATAAAGTACAATTGATTCAAATTAATTGAGAAAACCTTGAGGAAAAATTGAGAAAATCTCTCAATAAGTAAAGGTATTAATAGTCCCATTTAGACCTATGGGAGTTTTTATTTTCCCCTTATGGTGCAGATATTTTAATCCAGAACTGATCCAGTTCTTCTTATTAAGGCCAAGATTCCATTCCATTAGAATGGAAATTTGACTTGTAAAATTGTAGGAAAAAGCACGCATTTAGCATTGCAGGATGTCATTCTGTTATTACATACTAGCAGAATGGAATTTAGGAGGCTTCTTTGTCTGGCTTCCTAGACTCAGCACATCCTGTCTACCATGCCTGAATGCACAACAACATATCTCTCAAACTGCTATGGTTTGAGAGATATTCCCATTGAAAGTCTGATGTTTCCTGCTATCAGCTGTAAGGAGACACTGCAACACAGTTGCAATCTCGTTATTTAAAACAAAATACTTTTTTGGAATGGTCTACAAAGTGTGCCTGGTTTGCAAGCACAATTTGTAAACCATTCCAAAGAAGTAATTTGTTTTAAATAACACTATTGCTGCTCCGCTGAAGAGCCTCCAGTTGCTCCCCAGACAGGATTCCCCTGCAGTTAGCACAGCGCTGCCATCAGGAAAAGGGGAGGGAGGGAGGAACTTTGTCAGTGAATATCTATCAAACCATTGCGGTTTGAGAGATAGGGTTTTTTGCATTCAGTTAAACTTTTTAAGCCCTACAAAATTATAAATATTTTTTCTGGGACATTACTGTACCTTTAAGTCTTCTTCTCTAAGATTCTTTCTTCTTTTCTTCTTTTTTCTATGAAGTTTCTTCTGTATCTGTAAAACAACGCTGAATGAAATTCAATGCCCCCATAAACTCTCTCCACAGCCGCCACCAGCAGTGAAAAAAAAAATCCTGATTGTTGTACCTTTCGTGCAATTGCACAAGCCAAACTGAGGGGTATTTTTGAACAAAGACTGGCTTTTATATTCATTGAATAGCTGGAGGGATGAAGTAAAGCCATTTGTGAGTCCTTCAACTAGAAGCTGATTGGCTAGGAGGTGTATTTACTGCAGGGCACATTCCATGCCCTGCGTAACCCCACCTCCCAGCCAATGGTATTTTGAACAATTTTGAACAGAGACTGGGCATAAAAAAGTCAGTCTCTGTTCAAATTTCCCTCAGTTTGGCTCAGGCAATGGCCTGAAAGGCACAGAAATGGGGATTTTGTTTTCTGCCAGCCAGCGGCATCAGAGAAAGTTTATGGGGGCATTGAATTTCATTCATCATTGTTGTTTTACAGAGACAGAAGAAACTTTTCAGAAGAAAGAAGAAAAGAAGAAAGAAGCTTAGAGAAGAAGACTTAAGAATGAGTTGAAGAGGAAGACCAGGGTGCAGAAGACCACGCTGGACCTGAGACTTCAAGGTAAGTGTTAATTATAAATATTGTGGGTAATGGGCCATAGAATGGTGTTAGCTTTGTGCTAGAAGGGGTATGCACCAGACTGCAATGTGTTGCATACCCCACTGTTACTCATAGGGTTCATTTTTTTATTGTTTAACTCATTTGTTTGGTACCTTGTATGTATTGATATGGGGCTTAAGTCAATACATCCACGGGTGAGTAGTGTAGGGATCCCTAGTTGCGCATACATGTATTTTTTTTTTACATTGTTCAATTACATGTTTTGTGGTTTTTAAAACACATTAGAGACACAACTCCTAGGATTGCTAGATGCTAATTTAACTCAAAAAAGAGAGCCCCTTAACGTGTGTTACTAGCCACCACATGTAATTGAATAGCAAATTCAGATGATGTTTCATTGTTTTCAGTGGGTGCTACTTTTGTGCCAGTTGTGTTTTTTTTTTTGCATTCAGTAGGTTGTCACAGTGCAACTAATAGAAAACCAAACTGTGACTTAACACAATGTTAGTTTGGGTTTAATAATGCAGGTAATGGAATCGACACCCCAGTGTTTTGACGAAAATCTAAGTTTTTGGAGCGTTGAGACTTAATATTTCAAATATCTCAGGGTAAGTTCACTTCAAAGGATCCCAGGTATGGCAATGCATTATAAATTGTCTGACATTGGAGGGATTAACTAGCAAACAATTACATATACACTAATTCACTACCACCACTAGAGCAACTGGCACACACACTGGCTAGTTTCATTGCAATGTGTTCAGCCAGAGGGGTTAAACATGATCAAAATTAAATGTTTACTCCAAGGCCAAAATGTCACATATATTTTTTTCATCACTTTTAACAACTTAAAGGGAAATATATATACCTTATCAGTGCACTAAAGATTAAAACCGTTTTAAAAAAAATAAAGACAACAGATGAAAGAAATATGGGAAATCATGCAGTGGCTACTTAAGTTAAATAGAAAATTAAATGGAAATAGAAAAGGAAATTATTTTTAAAAATCATGTACTTACAGACAGCATATGTAAAAATTAATTATTTATATCTTACATCCCTAAAATATAATCCAAAACTTGCTTTTTACATTTGTAAATTGACTTTTCTTTTTCAGACAGCATTTATTTAATGTTGTTTGTGCTGCTGTATTGATATATAAGAGCTAAAATCAGTTATTTGTCTGTGATTTGTCCCCATTGCTCTTGTATTCAGAAAGCCTGTTATCCTGTCTCAGTTCCATCACAGATAATCCTGGACAATCAATGGGAGCCCTGAAGCTCTGGAAAAGGGAAGAATGTCTGCTTCCTCAGATGTATGAAAATATTTGAAGAAAACCAATACAGATTTTTTACAGATGCTAGAATGCAGTACAGGGATCTTAAGGGTCTATAACCAAAGTTTATTTTTAGATATTAAAGCTGCTTTCAAAAAAAGAAATAAAAAGCCCTAAAGCCCTGCCTAAACACTTGAATATTAAATAAGCATAAACCTCAACCCGTTTCACACTGAATAACAAAGATGACTTTGCGAAAGCCAATGACAAAAACATCAATAGTACCAAATGGAACATATACAGTATCAATATTCTAGTCCATCCTCTGACAATGGACTGTACAATTTGTAGAACCCCCTACCATTATAGTGTATCGCATAATACACAGCAAAGTCCATGCGGATTGAAATACAATGTTATTGAGGAAAGGCTATCAGCAAAGTTACCCTTACTGTGGAATGAAAATATTCGTTTCTCATTAGATTGAGACTCCAGCATCGAGTCACTAAAACTAAGTACTAAAATCTAACAAAAATAGTGTCTCTTTTAATTATGATGTTACGACCTGCAAATAAAATGAGGATGTCTGAATTGATTCCCAGGAATGTATGACATGAGACCCCTTCCACTCTACCAGTCCCTCTGTGACAATGAAGATGTATCTAACTGACACACTGCTCTCTCATCCATCTATCGCGTGTGCCTAAAACAAATGTAAAACTCCTCCTACTGTGACCTGGCTACATTAAGTACAAAAGGGTCACATATCTTTACAAAGTTCTCCCCAAGGCCTCCTTGTTCTCCAAGGGGAGAATCCAATGTAACTTTGTGAAATGCAACATGAAAGATCGCCATTGGAGTAGTGTGGGGAGTTCAGGCATAAGCCAATGTGTCTAAATCACTTTAAGGGCTATCAAAATTGTGTAATCCAGTAAAGTCATCTGTGCTACAATCAGTGAGATTGAAGTCTCTTAGGCTCCCAAGAGGAAGGAGGGAGTAGAGAAATCTACTGGGAGGCCCATTTTCTCCGTTACATACGCAAAAATCTTGGTCCAAAAGGAAAAAATGGGTGTGCAGGAATAAAGAGCATGCATCAGAGTAGCCTCTGGCTCACCACATCGAGGACAAACCGGGGAAGTGGCTAACCCTATCATGTGAGCCACCTTAGGGGTGACATAGATCCTATGCAAAATTCTGTATGAAATTTTGTGAAAGTACAACGCAGGTGAGTGATGTAGATGGCTCAGGAAGCACTGGTATATTATGTCTGGATTCAAAGACGGGATGTCTGTGATCCATCTATCAATGTGGGAGTGGCTGTGATGCATCTATAAATGTGGGAGTGGCTTAAGCGGGCTGAACTCACGGTCAATTGAAGGCTATAGGCCCTTGAAATCGTAAGGGGAGGGGATATGAGGCCTGTAGTAAACAGTCTAGCAGGTTGTCTGAAATTTGGGTATGAAGCATGGGCAGGAGTGATTGTGTATAATGCTTGGCTTAAAGATATGTGAATAAATGACCTGACGGGAGATCATACTTTAGTTGGAAATCTGGGAAAGAAAAGGGTTTTCTTGTGTTTGGCTCAAGGAGTGCCCCTATATAAAAGATCTTCTTCTAGACCCAAGCATAGAATCTGTTATCAGTGGAGTCTTGTTGGAAAAGAGGATTATGGAGGAAAGGGAGGAAAACCAAGACATTTTTGGTTTTATGCAATAGATGACGAGAGTGTTGCAACGCTTTGATAGTTGAGACGATTAAAGGGTTATCTAAGCAATGATTGGGAATGTGGGCGCGTGGGGCATGTAGGAGGTAACTGAGGCTGATGTGTGGTGTAAAAGCCTGGTCCCAAGTGGAATATGTGAAAGTGTTTGTGTGGTTAATCCAATCTTTAGCAATACGTAAGAGACATGCAACATTATATAACCTTATGTTGGGGAGGCCCAACCCCCCCCCTTCTCCCATCTCTCCTGCAATTAGGGTAAACTAATTTAAGGCCTCTTTCCCTGCCAAATGAAGCCTTGAAATATCCTGTTAGGGAATTGCACATCCGAATTAGGCAAGTATAAAGGCATTGTTTGTTGTTTGTAAAGACCACCATCTTTATCAGTTGAGTTCTCCCAATGAACGAGAGCAGAAGTGACCGCTATGTATGAAGATCTGAGGTGATTTGGCTAAGCAGTGGCAGGATGATCCTATCATATAAGTGAGAAATTTGCCATGGCAAGTGTATACCCAAGAAATGAATATAATCAGGGACAATATGTACTGTACATAAGGGGGCTGTAAGATGGGGATTATGAAGCGTCAACCAAGGTGCCTGACTGGGGATTTCTAACAAAAAGCAAGAGATCGTTGGCAAATGCCAATAACTTGACCTCCCGACCACCCAAACACAGCTTTTTGTTCTTGGCCTTTTATAAATATGCAAATAGCTCATATGTACGAAAATGAATGTATTTTTTATAAGCATTTTACCATTTGTAAATGACCTCCAAGGGGCTATGAATCAATAAAGTTTGCAAACAGACACTGAAATATTCAACATGTAAAGACAGAAAAGGCAAAACAGCTATTCAGATAATCACATTTAAGAAGCAAGCAGGAAAAGTTACAGATGTATTCAGGAAGTTAAAGAGGTGCAATTCTGAGGGAAACCAACTGCATCATAAGGGACAAACATAATTCTCAAAAGTTAGAAGGCAAAACAATGTGTTGGAGACCTCTCTAGCATTCAAGAGGTTAAAATCCTGATTGAAATAAATTAGAATGATTATTATTCCACTATAGAGGAGTTGGTTTGCTCCAGATTTTCACCTCCATCCTGAATATGAAACTCAAGGGGGGTGTTGTATAAAAGTAGAAAAGAAGAGTATATATATAATTCTTGCAAAGTGACATAAAGATGTATAAATATTTAGTAACATTTTCCATAACTCCAGTCAGTCAACTTTTTTGAAAAGTGGAGTAGAAATGGTCTTGTCCAAATAAGAATTGTTTTATAACGTATGTAGAAATAAATTTGCTAATTGCAGCCTATAATATAAAAGGCCAGATGTATGTTTGTCAGAAGCAGTTATGTGCAGTAAAGACTGCCTTTAAGAAATTCTATCTAGCCCCTCTTATCAAGGGTACAGTTATTCTTTGGGGTTGGTTGTGACAAAGAAAACACACAGATAAGGGATAATAATAATGATGATTGTATTATGTGCAAAATCAAAATGCTGTTACAATTTGGATGGTATATACATGAATCAAACAATATCAAGAGTTATAGAAATGGAAAAAGATGGAATTAAATTGGATACCAGTAAATAATATGATGACAGTCTCCTCACACCCTCCAGCACAAATCTTGGTTTCTGGTCTGCTTCTCTGCTGGGCTCACATCAGGATTCTCAAGGACAGGTCTTCCTCCCAGGCTGCTCTTCTCTCATGTTGTTCTTCTCTTGCTGATCTCTCTTACTACCCCCTCATGCTGTTATGGTTCCACCCAAAAATACTCCTCTTTTATACCATTTTTCTATCAGTCAGGTCTGGTGAAAACTGGTTAGCTCAACTGGTCATTTCACACCACACCCACTTGCCATTTCATAGTGGCCTCAAAGAGATATTATTCATGGGGGGAAGGCTCCAGAAACAAGTTTATCATAAGCATTTGTTTCCCTGTCTGAACTCTTTGTTGACAAAAAAAAACTGTTCGGACATCTGTCCTCACTCCTTTCATATGTGACTAGAAGAGAGCTTCCTTTGAATTCTCAAATGCCTAAATAAGGAAGTACATCCTGTCAAACCCTTTGAAGTAACCTTTATTGGTGTAATTGTGTGACTCCCTGCAGTTTGGGACAGCTGAAATTGCCTTGAATTCTTAATTAAGGAAACAATTTCAACTGTTTCAAGCCATAATACAGATCTATACACATGCATTTATAGCTATAAATAATTATATATATATATATATATATATATATATATATATATATATATATATATACACATACACATATACATGTCTATATCCATACAGACATGTATGCATACATAAACACACATATACATCTCCACAGACAAACCCCTGATATAAGTCATATTTGATCCATTTTGACTTTCTTACAATCTGCTAATGCAGTCATGCTCAGTAGAGACTTCCGATGCAGTAATGCGCAGTAGAGACTGCCGTCTGCCGATGCAGTCATGCTCACTAGAGAATGCCATCTGCCTATGCAGTCATGCTCAGTAGTGACTGCCATCTGCCAATGCAGTCATGCTCAGTAGAGACTGCCGTCTGCCTCTGAAGTCAAGCGCAGTAGAGACTGCCGATGAAGTCGTGCTCAGTAGAGATGGCCCGAATGCACAGAATACTGGCCCGTGTACATGGCCTTTTACACTAGTTAGAAATAAAAGCAGTTTCAGTGATTAATCTTAATGCCGGATATAACTTAATGGAAGTATATAGTGAGAACTATGTAAGAGAATATAAATTCTCATTTGCAATTTTTCTCAGAATAGTCTCAGAAAATTCTCACATAGGCATATTTATAAACTTGACTTTAATTCTTTATAAATATGACTCATCATTGGGAACATTAGCAGCAGTTCTTAACCCTTTGAGTGCGCATACCTCTCTGGCACTCAAAGGGTTAAACATTCACAAAGAAGGCTTTTTTTATATACAGCTCCCTCTATGGCCCATATTTATAATAGCAGCTGGAGTGATTCTGGAATAAACCAACTGCACCATAGGGGACAAATAAAAATTCCTGATAATTTAAATTGGGAGTTTAACCCTTTGAATGCTAGAAGGCCTCTAGTGCATTGCAGAACAATACATTTGTGATCAATCTAGCACTCAAGGGGTTAAAAGCTCAATTCAAGTGCATGGGAATTTAGGAAATTTTATTTTTCCCTGTGGTGCGGTTAGTTTACTCCAGAATAAACTCAGTTTGCTTTTATAAATATGGCTCAATGCTTTAAGCAAATTAATTTCATAAATGATTTTCCCACTTGTACAAATGAATGACCTCAAGGAAATGGTCTGCCCAGATCTATACGAGGAGATATTTCATCCATGTTTCACTTTAATGCGAATCCATTTTTATCTATATTTTATCAGTGAACTTGGAATAGACCTGAAGAGCAGACACTAAAATCCAATCCTCATGAAAAATTCAAGCCATTTTCTATGTCTGCAATTGATCCCAGTGGGCTCATTTGTAAATTATATTATTGGCAAAAGTATTACATAATGATCTTATTGATTCACCCTTCTCTTATAGCATTACATCTCTTTCTGCAAATGTTTATGTATTTATCAGTCTACTGATATGATTGCAGTTTAACCCCTTGAGGCCTAGAGCATTGAGAAGAAATGTGTTAAGCACTCCTATGGTCCTCAATGTGTTATAACGGAGAACTGCTGTGGACATGAAAGCTTATTCAACTGAATAACTTATGTATTTTTGTCGAATTAGACTTATTATTTGTTGATAACAATAGTTTTACCATTTATTATTCATCAACTTCTAACCAACATTTTCCAAGCAAGCTGTGAACCTGATCATGGGATGAACGTTATTAACTTTTTTCAGTATCACCAATTATGTATCTGTTTGCGTTACTGCAAAAAAACCTGGTTCTGCCACAACCATAAAATTGTATCCAAGACATGTAAAGGACAGCTTTTAGGCAAATTACCTATAGTCGATTAGAAGATTTTCCTGTCATTTTAGGGCTGGAGTGTCCTTCTTGTCCTGCTGGGCATGGATCAGACTGACGCGCACATGACATATTTTTCCTCTGTAATTGCAAAAAAGAGCTAAAATACCAGATTGCAGCTACTGAGAGGGTGCCATCTCATAGAACAAGGAAGTACATTTTGTTTGTTTTTTGGGAGTGTATCTTACTATTTTGGCTTTGCCACTATTAGCAAGAGCACACATCACTGGATTCTAATTGCTGCTAACCACCATCCATACATGCTACTATCCCCAGTTAATAATACATATTCAGGATACTCTCCTGTTTGTCGTCCTTGAAAAAGAAGAGCTGTTATGCTTGAAAACTCAACAGCTAGTCTCTCTCAACCAGAGATAGGCAAGACACAAGATGAATTGTAGATGGACAGTGGACCTGGAGCAAGAACTCTATTGGTCTCATCATTATTCTGTTCCTGATACTGAGAAAATGTTTGCACTCATGTAACTAGAGTTTTTTGGGCATTTACCTAGATCAGTTTGGTAGGAATCAAGCAAATGGAGAACTTGATGAACTTTTGTCCTTTCTTTCTATCTTACAACCTTCATAACCATTGTAATTAATAGTCAATTTTAATGAATAGGTGCTTGAAAAGATGTCCTGTGCTAAAGCTCAGCACCAAAAATCAAATGTGACTTATGACAGGAAGTATAAGGGTTACAGAATGATTGCATCTTTAAGTATAATTGCTCTACTCATTCCATTAAGGAGATAACACATTAAGGATTAGTTGGGTTCAATGTAGGATAACGATAATGAGTACGAGAGACCTACAAGTGAGACAACTGACACGGTAGACACCAAACCAAGGCATTCTGGACACAGAACCATGACTTGACCCAAAATGGAAATCAATTTGAAGTTTGAATGTACAATAAATACTATTTATTGTATTCCTGAACTTAAAGTGCTGCATTTGTTATATTTTAAAGTAAAAAAAAACTGCTATATATACAACATTTACAGTGTACTGTTGTAGCAAAAAAATTCACAAGAGAGATATACAGGGGATACCTTTTAATGGCTAACTGACAATATAGAAAGTGCAAGCTTTAAGGACACTAAGGTCCCTTATTCAGGCATGGGTTAAGAAATAAAGCTGGAATAGCACAGAGTATGACATACATTTGAAACAAATTATAGGAGTACACAATATGGGGAAAAGTAACTTAGTAAACATCCAGTCTGTATAGATATGGAATTATATGCATAGGGTTAGATCAAAGTCCTGGGAGCAAGGAAATGTTCATTAACACAAAGGTATGAAGAACAGCCTGTTAGCCTTGGAGTTGGCAAGATATATCTCTGTACAATCTTATAATATGACATGAATGTCACAGTGTGCCTTACCTCAGTTCCCACATCGCTGCTGTGTGCCTGGGTTCGAGAGTGACGCTCCGGCGTCAGTGCTCAATTCTTTCATGGTGTGCTGTCTGGCCCCGTCTGGTGCCTTTATCGGTCTTCTGTGTCCTTTCCCCAAGCGGCACAGAGGATTCAGGTGACACGGGCGTAGGTGTGAGTTTTGTCACATCTCTCAGTTCGCTGCGTCACGTTCAGGCGTGAAATAGTAATGTATGCAAGTTTCAGTTTTATTCCTTGGGACACTGGAGACTCCACCCTCCTACTTTCTGGATGGATATAAGAGGGCTCTGGACACTGAGTTCAGTTGCCCTTACGTTGGTTTTCTGATGCAGTTGTTTATTTCTTTTGTGCGTTACGTGTATGACCTAAGCTTGTCTGACCATCCATCCTGGTGCTGACCTGTGGCTCTGTCTGACTACTCTCTCCGTGTTACTTCCTGGCATAGTAGCTACCCAGTCTGGTGCAGACCTGTAGCTCTGGCTGACTACCCATTCCATGTATGACCTAGGCTTGTCTGACCATCCATCCTGGTGCTGACCTGTGGCTCTGTCTGACTATTCTCTCTGTGTTACTTCCTGGCATAGTAGATACCCAATCTGGTGCAGACCTGTGGCTCTGGCTGGCTACCCGTTCCGTGTATGACCTAGGCTTGTCTGACCATCCATTCTGGTGCTGACCTGGGGCTCTGTCCTACTATCCATCCTGTGTTGCCTCCGGCATAGTGGGATAACCCATCTGGTTCTGACCTGTGGCTCTGGTTGACTTCCCACTCTGGTATTGACCCCTGGCTAGTCCTAGTACCCGCTTGAACTTGACCATCAGCTCTGGACGACTATCCTCTCTGTCTCACCCTAGGTGGTCTCTACCAAGTATACTGACTGCAGACGTGAGTCAGTACGAGTCTCCCTTGTTTCCCTATCCTGTGGGAGAACTCTGGTGCTCTTCATCTGTGGTTGCCTTACTCGCTACTCAGAGACTACCACAGGCAGTCCGCCTAGTCTCTAGAAGAGAGGTCTACTCCAAGCGGCCTCCTATTTCTTGTAGGAATCACTGTCTTCTCCTGTTACCCTCTGCACCTTGTTGTTATTTTACTACCTATTATATATTACTGTTTAAATAAAGGTGGTTTTACTATATATACAGTACTGACTCCTAGTGTATTCTTGAATAACTGTGACAATGAAGCCTATTCTCATGTTCAGGCCTGTGAGTTTTTTGCTACAAAAGTACACTGAATCCCATCTACTCTACTGGCTAACACGGTACCACTTTTTTTTCTAGATTACAACATATACATGTTACCATTGCAACTTTAAAGTTCCTTTTTATGAAAATCCTCGCTAATTTGTTTTATTTGTTATCCAAATTCAAGATGATAATGACTGTAAATTGTGTTGATAAAGGTGATCGCTATTATTTTACATTAATTGCTATTCAAAACTAATGTAAGTAGAAATTTACAGGTAATTTGGGAATGTTCTGGTGATAACATGTGCAGAGTTTAGAGATTGTAGAGTTCTGCAATCTTTTTATCCACAGTTTTGTAGATTTTATAACTGGCCATGCTTTTAAAAGCAGTTTGTATTTTTCCATTTAAGCGATTACCAGCTATCTCAGATACAGAATAATCACAGCTGAGCTTAATGGACACTACAAAAAACACGCTAACGTCATTGCTGCATGTTGGCAATGTGTCATCAGTTTAAATCAATTAATGTGTAATGAATAAAAATACAGATTTGAGGTTCAAACGTTACATAAAAAGTCTGATTAAACTGAAAATACATGATTACTTCAAGAATTTCTATAATAATTAACAACAAAAAGAAAATGGAATAAGATTATTAGATAATTATTCTGCTAATGTAACTAAGTAGTGCTTATGTTGAAACACCAGAGTCTATGCAGTCTGTACACGTAGTAATAGAGTGTATATTAGATTTAAATTGGTTACAAGATTAAAGTATTCAAAAAATAAACGTTTAGGATATTTGTGGAATATCTGTGTCTCAGGACTAGGCAACCTTTGGAACTGGAATATCTGTGTTTCAGGACTAGGCAACCTTTGGAATAGGAATATCTGTGTCTCAGGACTAGGCAACCTTTGGAATAGGAATATCTGTGTCTCAGGACTAGGCAATGTTTGCAATTGGAATAGGAATATCTGTGTCTCAGGACTAGGCAATGTTTGGAATTGGAATATCTGTGTCTCAGGACTAGGCAACCTTTGGAATAGGAATATCTGTGTCTCAGGACTAGGCAACGTTTGCAATTGGAATAGGAATATCTGTGTCTCAGGACTAGGCAACGTTTGGAATTGGAATATCTGTGTCTCAGAACTAGGCAACGTTTGGCATTGGAATAGGAATATCTGTGTCTCAGGACTAAGCAACCTTTGGAATTGGAATATCTGTGTCTCAGGACTAGGCAACGTTTGGCATTGGAATAGGAATATCTGTGTCTCAGGACTAGGCAACGTTTGGCATTGGAATAGGAATATCTGTGTCTCAGGACTAGGCAAAGTTTGGCATTGGAATAGGAATATCTGTGTCTCAGGACTAGGCAACCTTTGAAATTTCAGCTGTTGGAGACTGCGACTCCCATTATCCCCAGCCAGCCAATGGTAGTCTTCAAAGCTAGAACGGCAAAAGACTGTCTATTCCGGATATATCTTAGGTGAATTAGGTGACCTCAGATGAGAAAAAAAATCTCATCAGATATACTTATGCAACGCACCCCAAATTCTACCATTGGCCCCACCCCCAAACCTCACATGGCCAAACTCCCTGCACCATCCACTGTCTGGTGCAATAAAATAGCCTTAGTTTGAATAAACTTTTAAAACACCTTGGCATACAAAAAAAAAACATATTTAAACAGGACGTTACCTTCCTGGTGTGTCAGATGCAAGCATTCCACTCTCTCACCCAGCTGCCACTTCCTACCTCGACATAGTAGTTGATAAGTTAAGATATAGATTTAAATAAAGAATAGATAAAATAAATAATGGTCATTTTAAAAGCTCTTTCAAAATCACCCTAGACATTATAAAGTGTTAGTTGCACATTAAAAGTTCTCTGGTCATTGAGCCACTTTTTAGAGACTTGCCCATTCAGCCCACTTCCCACTCAGTTCATCACATTTATTTTTACTGTTATAACAACCCCCCTCCCACTACCTTTATTCATCACGGCTTCTTCACTTAAATCCACCCACTTTTTGAAACAAATTGCATTATTTGCATACTTCTACACCAGCCCCTCTTATTTTAGTGACAGGAGAATAAGTTCTCAGGTTTGCCCACAGTAAAGTATCATAGACAGTTGACTACTCTTTAACTGGAAATCTGAAAATGTATCATTTACAACCTCAGTTCTTACATTTTTTCATTTTCCCATCCTTCCTTTCTATAATTTCTTCCTTCTACAGCAATGTCCTTGTACTACAAGTTCATTCTCTTACAGCTTTCTGATAACCCTTTCAGTGCCAGAGGGTTGGATAATTTTGTACACCTAGGAGGCCAGGCAAGTTTTCAACATTTTGCTATCCACCTGTTTAGGTATGATTCCAGGAGGTACATTTCTAGTTATATATGGAAAACTATACAGTATTTATTTTTTTCAGAACAAATTCAGCTTTTTCATGGTATCTTACATGAAGTAAATTAAGCTATGATATCAAGTACAAAAAAAATACTTATTTTGCTAATATCATACACTATATACCAAAAACATTTAAGTTAGTTGTGAAAGATTCAACTATTTATAAAAGCCCTGAACCCACTGAGTTGAAAAAAAAAAATATGTATAGTTTAACCTTCATGCATGACCTGTACAGACCCCTAATTACCAGGAGTGAAAAGGGGTATATTCAGCTTTATGAACTAAAATGCACATTCCATTAGTTACATGGTAAATCTACCATAAAACAGCTCAATAACTGTATAAAAAGTACATATTCCCAGAAAGAAAACTAACATATGAATAACAAAATGGCTGAAGTCTCTTCCTACATGAAATGAAGCAAGAAGTTTTGTTAAAAATAGTGTTTGTTTGTATAACATCTCAAGCAAGCTTAGACTAACAAACCAAAAAAGTATGAAACATAAATGCTCCATTTCTCCTGAGTACATCGACACCCAATTTGTATATGAGTATGTCCTTTCCCTGGGCCCCAGACTGGTAACAGAACTGTCGAAGATAGTATCCAAGATTAACCTCTAACAGGAGAGCCAATTAGGATGGATATCGTCACATAAATAGATAACTATTAGTCCTTTAAAAAAACGCTTTTTGGAACACCGAAATAATATTATTAAGAACAATAGGAAGCATTCAGTATCTAAACATTGCAATGACTGTCCACACTTCAAGAATATCGAGGATATCAAGATTATGGGCATAGAGAACATTGGTCCTACAAAAAGAGGAGGAGACAGGTTCAAACTACTGGCTAGGAGAGAAAGTTACTGGATTTTCAAACTACACACACTACAACCAGAGGGGCTTAATGAGGAATTAGATCTATGGTGTCTCTAATTACAATTACGATAACCACTGGAGGAACCACATCCCATATTCCACTACCCCTCATTAGGGTTTATTTATCTTTTCCCCTTTTACATCAACAGATGAATATCAAATTATAATCTGTCATATCTCTAATTACTCCTCGTTCTATTGGGGTAATTTTGACATCTCTATATCTACAGTGAACCATCTGTCACATAGATTACTATAGGTTGAAATAATATACAGCTGTGTCTTGATTAGATATTATTATAAGTGTCCTTTTTCTTTGGAATTATTCTTATGACATTACTAACATTTTCGTTGAAGAAAAATAGGGAGTTCTTATTGCCTTCTACATTGTATGGATACATTCATCTCTCCCATAGAAAATGGCTATTGACCTATTAAATGTCTGATGTTATAACCATAACCCAGAACATGTAACATATGTTAAACGAATATTGAATGTTTTTGACTATTAATATATAGGATCAATGAATTTGTATCATTTACTTAGTAAATGGCCACATTTTTAACATTTTCTGACATTTTTGGATGCTATGAACGTACAAGTTAAACTTTGAACTTTTGACCTGGAACCGTGATCAATGATTGGACGATAATATTTTAAATACCATGGTCCCGCCAATTTGGCGGTTTCTACGATATTCCTGAACTATCCTGACGAAGGGGCTAAGAGCCCAGAAACGCGTTGATGAACACACATTAGGATATATCTATTTTTATTGGTTTTTATATGACATTAGTGGAATAGGTACGAAACTCTCGATTGATTACTTTCGAGAACGATAACCTTCGACAGACTACAAGGGGATTCACTGTGCTCTTATACCGGATGAAAAGTAAGTCCCCTAGGGATGATTTGCCGTGGATTGCCAGATTTGAATCCTTCGAGTAGCAACCTTCGAGAACGGCCACCCCCGATAGATTATAAGGAGACCCACATTCGAGACCTCCAAGAGATACCTGGTGCGGACCGTCGAACCTGGACCCCTCGAATAACAACCTTCGAGAAAGGCAACATTCGACGGACTGCAGGGAGACCTAGGGTACCCTTACGATACTTGATGAGCAAGTCTTCCAGGGGAAATCCGGTGAGCAAGCAATTGTAACTGTGTTATATATTCGACTATTTCCTGCTTCTGGTGAGCGCATATGAACTAATGACCTCTCATCATTGATCATATTGTCAGCATGAGGCTAACCTGAGAACCAGTTATACATACACCTAGCCTGAGAACTAGTCATATATACACCTTTGTACATCACCTTGCAGATTCTGTCTTATCCTTATCCACAGAGTATTATATGCTCTGTTATATAGGAATCAATTATAATTATTTTTTAGTATACCAACTTTTTATGCAATGATTATTTATACTGTCTATAATTATTAAAGATTCGATATAGTGTTTTGTCCCAGAGATTCCATTTCTCTTTATTTTATTTTTATATATTAACTATTCTTCCGTTAAGGAGTTAAAACTACTACACTTAGACTATTGGTGCGCTGTCTCTGTTTTCTCTGTTTTTATATATGTACTTGAGTGGACTCCGAGCCCCTGACAAGCAGCACAATAAGATCTAAGGATTTAAGAATTATCTGGACCTGTGATCTCTCCACCCATTCATCCTATCTCCTTCCATCACACCTCATCAGTATCTGCCTACTATTCATCATTTACCTTCACGGACCATTTCTTCCTCCACCTCTCCGTTTTTTCCGTTTGTGTATGCCCATATTTTTATGAATAGACGTCTGTTACAATTTAAACATTAAGGTACTGTGAATCATATATTGATATAGATTATATCACCTATACACTATTCTCATTGTTTCAATATATTTCTTCTTCTGGCTAAATTCATATGCAAGAATTTTATGACCTCCACAATTATCATGCTCATCTGACTAATATTTTGTAGTTACTCTTTGTACTGTTTCATACGATTTTTTGATTCTAATCCCATATTGAGCCTACACTGATGATAAATTAGTGAGCGCTCCATACTTATATATATTTCCTACATGAAATGAAGCAAGAAGTTTTGTTAAAAATAGTGTTTGTTTGTATAACATCTCAAGCAAGCTTAGACTAACAAAACAAAAAAGTATGAAACATAAATGCTCCATCTCTCCTGAGTACATCGACACCCAATTTGTATATGAGTATGTCCTTTCCCTGGGCCCCAGACTGGTAACAGAACTGTCGAAGATAGTATCCAAGATTAACCTCTAACAGGAGAGCCAATTAGCATGGATATCGTCACATAAATAGATAAAATTAAATTTGAGCACTTTACACTATATTAGGTATTGACACGCTACTTCACAGTAACAAATTGATTAAAATAATCAATCCTGCATATTTGTGCAAAAATATATATATAATTTATTTAAGTAAAATATACTATATATAAAGTGTAAACAACAATTATATAAATGACAGACCAGCAATTACAATAGATATACAGTAACTCAAACCACAATTATCACAATTAGCATTACCAGCAATTAAAGGGTTAACCACACATAGGTATGTTCAGAGATATTAGATAACAATACTTGAACTCATCAGCATAGAAAAGGATAATTCATCCTTATAATTAATTAAAATACAGTTGGCATCAGCATATAAATACCTCTGCCCCAGAAACTGTGTAAACTATGCTAACTGAGGTTTAAAGTAGGTTGTCAGGTGAGTAAGCTTTAATATTAAGCCCGGTCCTCTGACAATTCTCCTTGTACCATATGCAATAGCAAAATTTAGAGAAACTAACTGGAATAAAATCCCAGATAGAGATCACTATAATTTAATTATCTACTGATTTCAGATATAGCATACCTTCTGAATAAAAAATATAAATTGCATTTAATATAGTCAATAATAGATCATACCAAGAATATACTTAGAATCAAATCCAATAATATATCTCTAGACAATATACCAACTTTATGCAACATATATCATAAACATGACCATAACAATCCTATGTAAAACCTATAGGGTACTCCAAGGCTTAATCCACTTATTAAGATAGGATGCCACACCCAAGATGGTGTCTTCTTTTGTCTAGTGAGAGCTTCAAATAAACTTCTCACTGTACAAAAGTTTAGTATATCTTTAACAGTCAGCCAGGTACACTTCAGGAAACAGAACAGAAAATCAAGAGACCAGCCTTATCCTAGGTCTGTATATTTATAATGTAAAATTATTCTTATCAGCAAACTCCACCAATCCCCTCTGATTGGATAAAGAGCAATCTCATTATGCCGTGACATTATCAGTAGTATCTAATTGGACAGTCTAAATACCAAATTTTACTATGATGTCACAAATATATTAACACTATTTGGAATTCTACAAAACACTGTCTCTATTAGTCCTGCAGATGGCACTCTAATACCATTTTTAATTTTCCCTATGACATCTGGGTCTGGATTCTGTCCTCAGAATCCACCGTTTCAAATGAGGGGCCACTAGCTTTTCTACCCCTAGCCGGATGGGCACAAGTGTTTCCAGAAACTGACGATAAGGGAAAAAATTTTTTACATCCCTTCAAATGTGCTGATGTTTTTGAAAACTATGGAATATCCTACTGTATTCATTATCTACTGATCATCTGAGAAAAATGGCACCCCATCGATATGGGTTGACATGTTGCAGTGCATGCTTCAAACATTGCATCTACCTGTTTTCTATTTTTAAATTGAAAGTGAAATATTTTAACACCATGGAATTTCCTAGGGTAAACAGTACCTAAGACTAGTCAAGAAAAATGTACCCCATGGTATGGGTTGACATACCATAGCACATGACAGAAGCATGGCTAGCAGTGAACAAGGCTGGAGAAACAGACAGCGTTGATTCTCTAGCTACCAATGGAACAAGGCCGGAATGTCAGATACCGTACTGTGTGGCTCTGCGGATACCAGTGGATCCAGGTTAGGGGGTAAGAAAGTGTATATGGAGATCTGTGCCTACCAGGGGCAGTGAAGCCAAGCTAGGGCATCAGGCAATGTATGTACAGCCTTGTGACAACCAGTGAAACCATGGTGTGGTATTAGAGAGTGTATGTGGGGCTCTGTGACTGACAGCAACACCAAGCTGGGGTGACAAACAGTGTATGTGGGGTATCTGTGGCTACCAGAGGGCACTCTGATGATTTATGTGGAGCTGTGTGACTACCAGTGGAACCAGATCTGGGGGGGGGGGGGTGACACACAGTGTATGTGGGGGATCTGTGGCTGCCAGTGAACAGGGGATCAAGGCTGGGAGGTCAGACTGTGTATGTGGGGAATCTGTGGCTACCAGTGGGTAAGGGAACAAGACTGGGAGGTTACACAGTATATGTGGGGTATATGCAGCTACCCTTGGACAGGGGAGCCAGGCTAGTAGGTCTGGCAGTATGTGATGGGCAGTAGAACAAGGTAGGGGAACATACAGCATATGTGGGGAATCTGGCTACCAATGGGCAGGGAAACAATACTAGGGGGACACACAGTGTAGGTGGGGGATCTGTGGCTACCAGTGGGCAAAAGAACAAGACTGGGGATGTATGTGGGTAATCATTTTTAATTTAAACTTTATTTTATGTTTAATTAATTTGTTTCCAGTGGTATTTGAGGGGTATTTGGACCTATTCAGCCTAAATTTTTATAGAACACCAGGTTGAGGATGCTGATGAAGAGGAGAAAGTAATGTAAGGTGGTAATCGCCTTCCTGGTCGCTGAAATGATCGCCAATTCTACCAGACAGACAATCAGTGCCAGAGGGTGCATCAAGAGGGTTCCCAGTGCCTCCCCACAAAGTTTGATTTGATTTTGCAAAACCACTTAATGCAGAATCAAGGAATTTTTTATTTAGTAAAGCTCCCATGGGTGAGATCGTATACATTTAAGAGTGAAAACTTGCCCTGCTGTGTAGTGAAACTCCTTCCCTATGTGCAGGGCAAGATTGAAGCATCTCCCTGCAGCAGGAGTTCAGGGAGAAGCTTCTAAGCATGACAAGGATTCACAAGGTTGACCATGCAAGCCCATTTTGCCAACCACATGGAAATTAGGAGGTTGACATTTAGAGGGTTGAAAAAAGTTTAATCAAGAAAAAAGTTTTAATTTAATAAACAAGCTGAAATAACTATACAAGTGTTGCTATTTTTTTCTGTGTTTTGATCTTATGTAAATTAATTTTAGTCTCCACCAACCCCCACCTATCCACTGTCAAAGCACAGAGCATATAGATTTATTTTTATCTTTGCAAAAAACACAAAGAGAGAAGACAGCGGGCACCCCTTGTGGGAAATCACACAATAAAATTCAAAACCACCACCATAGATACACACAATAATTAGGTTCTTACCAAACCAGTGTCCGAGATATTACATATGTAAGTCTCAGCATAAAGGACTCATGGGATATTCATTAATATAAGCAAAGGCTGTTCTCCCCAAATCATGTCCTCTACAATGGCATAAACAAACAGGGTAAAAGAATAGAAGAAGCCCAATGATGCAGAATGGTTACATGATGTAACAGTTCATACAGGATAAAGTTGATGCTCTCAGCTGTTATCGTGGTCAGGATGGAATCAGGATGGGAATACTCCCAATCGACGGACAAACTGGCATATGAAGAATATAACCAGCCTCCATTCCAGATTCAACAGTGTTCGGAACCAGGGCCGGCCCAAGACATTGTGCCGCCTGGATCCAAGAATGAAAGGCTTCCCCCCCGCACACAAAAACCCTTAATTATATTAACCCCTCTCCTGCCCCTAAAACCACACACAACTGTAATATTGTTTTTTTTTCTGCCCTGTGTACCTTTTTCTCCCCCCTTACCTTTTTACACCCTTTGTGCCTCTTTTTCCCCTCTTTTCACACCTTGTGCCTCTTTCTCCCGCCCCCACCCTTGCCTGTTTCTCTTCTCCTTCTGGCTCCCTCTTCTCCTGCATTTTACTTATTCTCCCCACTGCCCCGCACTGATGACAGACGGGACCATGTTACATGTGGAGACGCCTCGTGGCGCATGCTGGGATTTTATTCATCAGTCTGGGAGCCAGTTTTAAACTTGCACTGGCCTGCAAACAGAGGAAGAAAACCCCGGCATGCTCCACACTGTGTCTCCGCATGTGACACAGTCCGGCCTGTCATCAGTGCGGGCAGAGGGGAGATGCCGCTCATGAAATAACATGCCTTGGGGTGGCAAATTGCCTCCCGTCAGAGTGCCGCCTTGGTCCATGGACCCACTGGGACTCGTGGAAGGGCCAACCCTGCTTGGAACAAGTGCTGCTCTGCAAAGTAAAATATCCTGTTCTTGGAATTTACACAAAAAAACTTTATACAAATATTTAAAAAGTCCCACTCATGTGTTTCATAGCTTTTGCCACTTGATCGGACAAAACGGCCTGTATATAGGAAAGAAGCTTCCAGAGATCCTCTTTATATACACCCACTTGAAACTTTATTGGATGAAAGTGGTGAGCCTCATAGTGACATTCTAAACAACTGAATGACAGACTGGCTAACACAGAGATGATTGTAACAGTGCAGAAATCTCAAAACTGATACTTAATACATAGCACCTATAAATAAATAATAATATACACAATCAGTAGATCTCCAAGAGAGGTTATTACCCCATATATATAAAATAAATAAAAATAGAATATAAACAAACTACTAAAAACAATTATTAATGTGTTACAAATTTATAGAAAATAAAAATCTAAAACAATAATGAGAGATATGCTCTATTGATGGTGTATGAAATACATTAGAGTGGGCTTTTTTGAGCATTACTAGTGTATTATTGTTTTTAAACAAATTCCAAGATGTTGTTATACTTTGGAGAGCAGCATTTGTTCTTTGGACCGTTGCATATATTATATTATTTTTATCTGTTAAATCGACCTGTCACTTTTTCGGTTTCTGCACAAACATTACTTATAGTGCAACTGAAGCCAAATAAAGTATTTTTGGTTTCCCCACATGTACTGATAACCTGGATACATCTCAGATTGCATAGCATGAGTGTTGCCATCTTGCTCATGTTGTAAAGATTGCAGAGCCCTCCTTGTATGGAAGTGCCAATCTACTGTGTTTAGCCCTCCATCCTTTCCTTTGTTTCCGATCCATGTACATGTCTGTCCAGATCTTCCACAAGCGCTAGAGTATCTGTCACTGCAGAATTCAGTGCAGGACATTATTCATTCTGGCTGCTCTGAAAGAAGCCAAATTCTGTGTCAGTGAAGCTCCAGGTTATCAGCAGTTTATTTATGCCCGTGTGTAATACTGGTGAAGCAGGTTGCAGATAACAAAAGCAATTACAATGCCAGCTGATCACAGTCTCAAAATATTAACCCACTGAGGACCATAGGGATGTGCATGCATTGGAAAACAATGCACTGCAACACCCCTCTGGATCACAAGGGGTTCAACTTGTAGATCGGAGAGCATGGATCTGCTCTCAGGAAAAACACTGTGAGATTATAGTGAGTGTAGGGAATGCTCCATGTATGGGAACATTTAGAAGGCAAGGGGTATTGCACAGCAGAGGGAAAACAAAGTAAAGACAGCCTGATGTACAACGTAGTACCCCAGCAACATCAGCAAATATGTCATCAGTAGGTTTTTCAAATATGAATTATTTGAATAGTAAAAATGCTACTGGAAAACTGTTAACACAACATATAGGCAATTTGGAGTGTTCTTTCATTTGAGTAAAAGTTGTTTGGAGGTGATAGGACCACTTTAGGCTTTTAGGGGGCATAGTGTATAGTTTACCAGAAAATAATACCTTCTATACTATACTTTGCAGCAGTGTAAAGGGGGAGAAGAAAATTGCATGTTTAACCCTTTCAGTGCCAGGTGTTTGGGTCATTTTCTGTACCCTGTAGGCCAGACACTTTTTCAGAATTCTTTGCTATCCAACTGTTAGGCTTGTTTTCCGCAGGTTAATTTCTATTTACATGTGGAAAATTATATATATCATTTTGGGGGGTTTCAGAACAAATTGAGCTTCTGTATGGTGTCTTGCATGACATGAATTTTGCATCATGCAAAAAGCTATGATGTCCTAATTAGAAAAAAAGTGAAAAATTACTTATTTTGTTAAAATCACATTCATTGTATCAAAAACATTTACCTTGATTGTGAACTTTTCAATTATTTGAAAAAATCTTGAGTCCTCCTAGTACAAAAATACCAAAGTTGGATAGTTTTACCTAGGACCATGGCAATTGCAGATCTGTGATTACAAGGAGCGCAAAATGGTATTTTCAACTTTATGAACTATTGTACGCATTCTAGTGATTACATGGTAGTAATACCCTAAAACAGATGAATAACTACATAAAACTATTTCTGGAAAGCAGAGATCCTACCTCATCAAATGATGATTCACTTGCCTTCCTACCCTTAGCCTGGTGTGCACACATGTTTTGAGAAGGTGGCAAGGAAAAATATAGCATTATTTAGATTTCTAACCTATTACAGGAAACAATTGAGCTCTTTTACATTTTTACCTCTTCAAAGATGCAGATAGCACTGAAAACACATGGTGTTTATGATTGTAATCATTAGCTACTACCCTGTTTGTATGAGCTGACATGCTGTAAGGGGTGCCAGAAGCAACAAACTATGCCAACTACAATCTATCATCTTTTATACATTTTTCATCTATAACTTGATTATAACAATGAAAGAAATGAAGAAAAGGTAGGTAAATCACTCAGTTCTGGAAAGAAGACAGTTAGCCACATCAAATTAAGTCTCACTTGTCTTTCTATCCCTAAGTTAGTGTGCACAACTATTTCCAGAATATGGTGCTACAGGTAAAAGAGCATTTTTTATACACGTCACTTCAAAGATGCTAAAATGTTTCAGCACCATGGGATTTCCCAGTGTATTCAAGACCTCCTGTGTTGGAATCCCACCCCCAACAGGGTGCCCAGTGCACTGCAAAGCAATGCAATGCATTGGGCCCCTGTGTAACACAGAGGTTAATGTCTTTAAACCATTATTTTTTTATTCGTATCTCATTGAGGGGCATCAGGAAGGTCCAACAAGGGCTTAATAAAAAAAAATTAAGTGTGTGTGCCACAGGGGGTCCAATGCACGTTTTTTGGGGATTTAGAATAGTTTCTATTCTATAGTTTCTATTCACATGAACTGCCACCCACTGACTGGCAGTTCATGTGACATTAGGCACTTACACCCAACAGCACTTACTCCCTCTGTGTCAAACCTACCTTCCTCTAGACTGTAAGCTCTCATGAGCAGGGTCCTTTGATCCTTCTGTTCTCAACATCTTATTGTATTATTTAATACCTCTGTATGTCTATTCCCAACAGCGCTGCGGAATTAGTTGGCGCTATATACATATATATATATGTATATATATTTCTGAGAACTAAAACAAGGATACTGACATTTTTACAGTTTACACTGTCACTGTATCATGGTGCCCGTGATCTTACATTCTGTTGACATTGCTACTTCCTGCCTATTTCCTGTTCTTATTGGCAGCTGGGTTCTGCTCCGCCCAATGTTTGCCTTTTTAAACTCAGTCCTGTCTAACCTTTGGCGCCCTTTAGTGGTGTTTATGACCTGACGTTTGTTGCTGTGATTCCTGCTCCCTGTATGATCCGGTTTTGCCTGACCTTGCTCCTGTCTTCGCTGCCATATTACCGTTGCCGACCCGGACTGTCTAACCACCGCTCTCTGTTAACCAATCTAGGCTGTGTCTGACTACCGCCCCCTGTGTACCGATCCAAGCTTTGGCTGACTACCGCTCTCTGTGTACTGATCCAGGCTGTGGCTGTCTACCACTCTCTGTATATTGATCCAGGCTTTGGCTGACTCCGCTCTCTATGTACCGATCCAGGCTGGGGCTCACTACCTCTCTCTGTGTACCGATCCAGGCTTTGGATGACTACCGCTCTCTGTGTACCAATCCAGGCTGTGGCTGTCTACCGATCCAGGCTTTGGCTGACTCCGCTGTATGTGTACAGATTCAGGCTGTGGCATACTAGCGTTCACTGGTACCAATCTAGGTTGTGGCTCTATAAAGCTCTCTGTGCGTTTCCAGGTCTCACTGACTACGCTAGCTTCCGAGCCTGTGCCTGTGCATGTCAGTGTTGCCTTCGGTTACATATATCTCCAGAAATAGAGCCTGTGCCTGTCAGTGTTGCCTTCAGTTACCAATATCTCCAGAGACTGAGCCTGTGCCTGTCAGTGTGGCCTGAGGTTACCTACATAGCCTGAAAGTAAGCCTGTGTCTGTCAGTGTGGCCTGAAGTTACCTATATTGCCTGAGAGTAAGCCTGTGCCTGTCAGTGTGGCCTCCAGTTACCTGTGCCTGTCTATATTGCCTGTGGCTACCTCAGTCCTCTGGGCTAGTCTTGTGCCTGTGTCTGCCTGAGCTTCCTCTACTGTCAGGCCTCAGGGAATTTCTCTGTCCACTTTGTCAGTCCCATCTCCGGTCTTTCTAGTCTCTATCTAGGGTAGACTATTGTCAGTCATTGTGCTCCCCTGTCACCAGGGCTGTGTCACTACTCAGTGTTCCGGTTGCCTGCCCACTCTTCCCCAACTTCTGGTGGGGATTCTGCCCTGCAGTACCTACCTCTGCTCGTGGGCCGCTTCCTAGGTGGTACTGCCGAGGTTCAGTTCCTGGTTCCTGTCATCTGTTCCTGCTTCTATATTATTGCCTGTTTTGCTTATCTGTACCCTGACCTGTGCCAGATTTGGGAAGTGCCACGGTACTGTCCGGATCTGGACCTGTGAAGGAATCCTGTGTTCTTTATTATTCTTAATAAAGCTGATTTTACCTTACCAAATTGTCTGAGAGTTCTTAAAAAACCGTGACACACTGTCACTATCTACTGTCACACTCTGCTATCTGCTATCCCAAAAAGCAATATAAATGTACACCTTGTTGCTGTTGCTAACAGTTTAAATTAAATTTCAGTGGTGGAAAAGCCATTATATATATATATATATATATATATATATATATATATATATATATATATGATTTAATTTGTACTGCTCCCTTTTACAACCTCAAGAATTTTATTTTGTCCCTATGGTGCAGTTTGTTTGCCCCTGAATTGCTCCACTTTCTTTGTAACTATGTACGATTTATATTAGGCAGAAACATCAGTCACATAGTGGATATTCAATAATTTTGGTATTTGCTATGTACTTGTAGTTTCACCAGAGCTTCTCTGTGACTTGTTACAGATGATGCAACTCATCTTTTGGCACATATAGCAGTTTCTGAACTGAGGGCAGGTCCATTGACATTGCATAAGCTTCAAATGTTTGTTCTTCTGATTCAAATATTGACTGTTTTAACTTCCTGCACACACCTTGCAGTCATTTGGAAAGACCAGATCGTCCTCTAAAATATTGGGGCTCCATAAATGTTAATCAGAATCTTGCTGCGGGAATCATTCTGAAACTCATTTCTGTTTTTTGATGCTGAATAACAAGAAATTATACTGACTGACAAGACAAGAAGGACCAGCAGGGCAGGGCAGGGGTTCTAAACATGAGAACATGAGGACTGAATCCTGAACTGGCAGACAGCTAGGACATGTCACCATGCACACTGGGCAGGATGGTCAGGATCAGGACTGACATGCTAATAGAAACATCAGAAAACCACTTACTTTTAGGTGCTGGTAGGTCTGAACAGGGTAACAGGTCAGTAAGACTAGGATGCTCAGGAATTAGCCACCTAATGCAATGGCCACTAAGACAGGAAAAAAGAGCTTGAATAGGAGGTGATCATAGAGAAAAAAACCTACGCAATTCTTCTGGTGGATGCTACTGTACACAGATGACCAACATGATGGTAGAAAACAGCACAGAGAGAATCTGAAGAACAAGTGGCTTTACAATAGGCAAGAGCTGAAAGAACATCGAGAGTATATGAGGTCCAGTAGTCCGCATCCTCCACCATGTGAGAGTCTCCTCTACTACCAGAAGTGTAGAAGTGACTAACCAGCATAAAAAACTGACTGTAGTCACATTCTCAAATGAGCAACATTTTATGAGAAGCATGGTGTTGTAACATTTAGGAAACCAACAAATGTGTAATTCACTTTACATAACCTCAAGTTACTGCATTAGATTTTTGCTGATTTGATTTTTCCAGGGACACACATTGTCATTTCTATTACATTGAAAAATACATTAGAGTATAATTTAAATTGTAACGATAATATTCAAAGCAGATTTTATATGGTTCTTCAACATATTAAATCTGTAATTATGATAACAGACTATTGCCTAAGTCTCAGGACACTAATACTACCAGAGAATGTGATGTTTCCATAATTCAGCAGATTGTGAGCATAAAATAGAGAAGGGTTTAATGTTAGCAGTATGCATGGTATCCCTCGAGGGTGATGTACTGAGAAGAAAGGTGGTATCTCTGGAGCAAACCATCTGTGCCAGATAGATACACACTTAAAAGTTCTCATTGCTTTAAATGGGGGTTTTAACATTTGCATTTTACAAAATAAGGTCTTCTTAACCCTTGAATGCTATATAGGTTTCTGATGCATTCTTTTCCATGCACTGGAGAGCTCTCTAGCATTCAGTGAATTAAAAGACCTGTTTAACCCTTTGAGTGCCAGAGGGGTATGCAACGCATTGCTTTGCAATGCGTTTCATGCCCCACTGGCACTCAACAGGTTAAAGAGATAGTAATGTTTCAAAATAAATGCAGCTCCAATTATTCTTTATAGTTTTGGGGCCGTTTAGAGCTGTATTATCATTCTCTACGATTATGGTTGCCAACTTTTCTTCAAAAAAATACCGGCCATGGCATTCTTTCCATAGACTTAACATTGGATAGAAGCCAATTTTTTACCGGCCTGCCAGTAAAATACCAGCTGGGTAGCAAACGATGTGTAGTTCCAGAGTAATTGAATTATAAAATACCCCCCTCCCGCCCCTTTTATCTATTGTAAGCCGCCTCCCCTTAGATGTGGAATCTGGTCACTTGACCGGACAGCTCACAGTGAAGGACGATCTTCTGGCAGTGAGTATAAGGAAAACCCTGACCCCCTTGAAGGAGGATGGCAGTTTTTTCCTTATGCTAACAAAAGATTGTCCCTTGCTACGATCCATCTGGATGGTCTTGCTGTGCAGCTTTACATAAGCAAAAGGGGCAGGAGGGGGACACTTTATGACTCAATTACTCTGGAACTACACATCGTAGAGAATGATATTAATGCTCTACATGGTCAAAAAAACTATAAAGAATAATCAGAGCTGCATTTAGTTTGAAACATTACTATCCCTTTAAAGCATTAACCTGTGATATGGGGCCCTGTGCTGATGTCAGTGGGAAGCACCCATATCACACACCTTTACTTGGACTTCCTGTAAGGACCTGGGATCTTTCACTGGATGCCACAATGAGTAGCAACACAAGGACCCAGAACCACAGGACAGAGGAGGAATACTAGAACTGAAACAGTAGATAGATGAGGTGCATATATGAACTGCAGGTAAGTGCAGACACATATGTCTGGGAGTAAGTTCTTACACACTGTCATGCCAGCTTACAGATTGTAAGCGTGTACAAAAACATAACCATGATAGGTCCCCAATGCATCCTTTTTTATGAATTAGTCATCTATTTTAGCACAACACATTTGTTAACTCACTTGCAAAGCAATGTGTTACACAACCCTCTGATCCTTAAGGGGTTAACATTGCCAGCCCTAAAACTCATACCCAATAGGTTATACCCCCAGGTTACAGAGGAAACTTACAAGTTATAAACTGAAATGCAAAATACAATTTTTAAGTCTCTAGATTTATATTATTTTACTATTGCTCAAGCTTATAAAAGCCAACAAATGTTATCTGCAAACCAACTGAAAGGCAAAAACTAACAGGAAAACCTGCCACAGAAAAAACACTTAATTATGATAGCAAATAATTATTCCTATATAATTAATTCCGTAAGCGTACACTGCAATAACGATGAGACCTCTAAACCTTTTTAGAGTGTTAAACCCCAGTAGTGCATTTGATGCACATGATAAGCACTGCAATTACATGTTTCTATGTGATGGGAATTTTCCAGAAAATGGATATGTTTAGTGACCTTTGACCCATGTTGGCCATATTAGAGTAGAAATCAGCATATTAAAATGCCTTTTAACTCACAATGAATAACTCCTCTTATGCGCAGAGTACATAAGCAGCAGTCTAATCTATGCAGTTGAACCAGACTTTTAACCTTTTCAATGCAAAATATATCTGCAACATGCTGGGAAGAAATGTGTTGGAGACATTCTTAGCATTCAAGGGGTTAAAAGAAAGAAAACTTTCTATTATTCATGGGGTTAACAAAGAAAGATCAATGCATATGCAAATGTTTTCTCTTTGCTTCTAGACTCGATTCACAAAGATTAAAGGGGCAGTAAGGGTGATGTGTAGTGGCATTTTAATCCCCATTCACCAGCGCTCCAAGTGGCGGAGAGATAAAAAATTCAGCTAAGTGATTTTACTTAGCATTAATGGATGGCATTGCTTTCTGTGTATTTGGATACTGTTTTTTCTTTGCATAATCATACTTTTGGGCATTAAATAGAGGCAGTTATTGTGGGAATATTCAGTGTGTAATACTATTTAACCCTCTGAGTGCCAGTGAGGTACACAGAGGGTTGCGTATCCCTCTGCCACTCAAAGGGTTCAATAATGTATTCGTTCATGCTTTGTATTTAATATGTTATTTTATTTTACAGAGAGAAGAAAGAAGATTGAAGAGTAGGCGGAAGATAGAAGAAAGAGAGAAGACAGCGGATGACAGGTAAGTGTAACATGGATCAGTTAACGATCTGTGCTTGACAGTATGTCAAGCACCGATAGTTAATTGTTTTTTACTGTTCAGTTTCCAATATTGCTGCTTTTAGCGGCATTTTGGGAACTAAACGCACAAAACAGACGTTCAGCCACCGCGTTAGACATGTTAGTTTAACAGCCGATATTCACTTTGGTCCTACCGGATATTTTAACACCTGCCTTTCAATCTACCCCTTAATGTGTCATTTTATAAATAGATCTTCCTATAAAAATTAGCAATTAAAAAAATTGTAACATTCTCAATTGTTTTTCACCATTCTATAGCCTAGGCACAAAATAATGAGAATTAAACCATACAACCATAAATTCAATATATTTTTTAAAAGTATACAAAATTCCAATTTCAAAGACTGGCCTCTTACATTTCTACCCCAAACCAAATTTCCTATGAAATTCCAGAAGCAGCAAAAAAGACACACACAAAAAAAGTTTTTTTTCACATTGACATTTTTTCAGCTATATTGAAACCTTGAAAACCATGAAATATCATATCAGGTTAAGTAGCTAGAGGTCTCTGAGTCAAATGGTACCCCATTTGGTATGAATGAGTGATACATGCACTTGAATGCTTGTAACAACTACAGACAAGAGAAAAGGTAAATATGGCATACTATTTGGAAATAAGACAAAGTTCTGCATCAAATTAGGGGTAATTTGCTTTTCTACCTCTAGCCCGGTGTGTACACAGCTGTTTCCAGAAGATGGTGTTAAAGGGAAAAATATGTATTTGTTTTTATACACCACAGGGGGTACCAGAAGAACAAAACAATGCCTACCAAAATGTTAAATTTTTCTTGCATGCTGCAAATATGGTCTGCCTGCACATATGTAAAAAACTACAGCTAGGAAGAAAAGGTAGACAATTCTGAAAAGACAACCCACTGCAACAAATGAGGTATCACTTGCCTTTCTACCCTTAGGCTGGCAATGAAAAATGTTCCAGAAGGTGGTGCTAAAGGAAGAAATTTCTATTTTTTATAACATTTCTACTACTTCAAAGATACTAAAATATTTGAAAACCATGGAATTTCCAACTGTAGTCAGTACCTACTACAAGTCGAAGAGAAATGGGAGAAATTGTACCATGTTGGTATGATCTGACATATTGTAGGGATGCCAAGAGAACTAAATTACAACTACCATTTTTATTTTCTATTAATACCTGCGTGCACTAAAATTATATTAACAATAACAGATATGGGGAAAGGTAGACAAGGCTTACTGGAAAGTAGACAACCAGATACATCAAATGAGGGGTCATTTGTCTATTCACCCCTAAGCTGGTGAACACAAATGTTTCCAGGTTTAGGAAAACACTATTTACATTTCCACCAATTCAAAGCTACTAAAATCTTAGAAAACCATGTAATTTATTACTGCAGGCAATACATACTGCAAGCCTGAGAAAAGAATACCACATTTATATGGGTTGACATAATATAGGGTATGCCAGGGGAACTAAACTACATCTGTTATTTTTAGTTTCTATTATTACATGTCTGCCCACAAATAGTAATAACAATTGCAAATATGGGGCAAGAGTAGACAAGGTAGACAACAAGGTATCATAGGTCGTATTCAAAGTGCTTGATATTTTGGGTTTAGTAATAAAATTTTATACTTTTTGACATTTTGTCCGACATTTTCTACTAATGTTATAGCTGAATTTTATAACTTGGCTGAGTGCTATGTTTTAGGATCTTTCATGTTTCCATTTTGTTTCTAAGATTACATACCTGACTATATCATATTGCTTGAAGAACACATATATCTCTCAGAAGAGTTGAGTGAATTTCTGATGCCACTAGGAGTGGCCAAAACTTTATATCCCAAAAGGTAAACCTGGGAAAAACAGCACTTCTCGCCTTTAGCAGGAATCCCAGCAGAAGAGTCCCCCCCATGAATTCCTGTCATTCTAACGTTTAAAAGGGGGGGGGGTGTCAATTTACTATATGTTGTCAGTCTGTGCTTGTAAATGAGAGAAAAAGCAGTTTAATTTTTTAGGCTAGCTAGTGTAGGCACATAGGAAAAGAAAGGGAGCTGCATGCTTGATGGGGATATTGGTGGTAGCAACTGCCAGTTGTTCTCTGGGTGTGGGTGTGAAGGGAGAAAGGATCCCTTTCATGAAGTCAGAAAGGATGGTGAAGTGAACCTGACTGGCTTGTTAAGCTTGCTAAGCCTGAAACTCTTCCGACACTGAGTGACAGATACTACACATACAGATATAGATACATCAAACATTCATGACAAACAGACAGGTGCAACTTGAAACTGTGTTACTTACAAACACTCACTGCTACATCCACAAGAATAAGAGGGACAAGCATATACTAAGTTGTGGGTGGTGCCTCACAACTGTTTTGCTTTTTATCCTTTATTGCAAACTACTAATCCTGAAACTAACAGGGCTATAATATACTGTACCATAGAAATAATACTGCAGTCAGACAGAAAAAAAGCTGCTGACATTTTGACCCTAGCTACTAGTGTATAGACATGGGCAAGCAAAGAGGGGATCTAGACTTGATTGATATAAGGAGTACTGGTTCTAGGCAGTTTTCTGGATGGTTTCAGGGAGTGTGGGAGACAATGACAGTGACAGAGAGCGTTCAAAAAATAAATAAATAAATAAAGATATTTGACTGATAGATGTAAGAAGTAGGCTGGAGATCCTATTCCTATACCTTAGCAGAAACAGAGAGCGGGAGAGACATACATGATACATTAATTTAAAACAGACAAAACATCACTCCACACTATTATAGCTCCGTTTAGAACTTTACAGCAAAAGTCAACATTGCCATGATTATGCCCAGAAAATCAACTTGGTTATCATCATCATCACTGTCACCTCTTGCAAGTTTCAGCAGCCTGAGCATGAAGACACCTCTCACAATATACAATGGACTGTTAGCCACAGAATAAAGATTAAGAATAAAAGCAATAAAAACAATAAAAGTGACACGCTTATATGTAACATGAAGCCCCTTTGGTGCTAAAGCCACTGCTTTTTGAGTTTGAGAGGCAGAAGCATACATGATATTCTGGCACAAGAGGAAAAACCCTGGGTAAGAAAGCTGTATATAAATGCCAGGTTTGTGTTACGTGTGTTCATATGTTAACTTGTAAGGAATTTATTGTTTCATCCATAAGTTACAAGATAGAATTGTATCACATGCACCACAGCATTTGTTATTTACTTATTAATGTTTTCATGTAATCATTGTTTTGAGAGAAAAACCAACAGACCCTTCAGGGAACTATTGAGAAAGCAAATGTCTCTGATTATCAGGGGTCTTAATGGCACACTGAGTGGACAACAACTGAAGAGAGACCCATGGCCAGGCATTTAATCCAGAAGAAACCTAGTTAAAGAGTTACAATGTTTACCCTTTAAAACACTTCCATGAGGTGGTGATAGAGATTTGAGATTGTCTAAAAGAGAAATGTTCTGGATATACACGTTTCACACTTTTTAACGAGCACTTTAGTTTAATCAGTTACATATAAGTGTGTCAGATGTATTGCTTTTATTAATCTTTATTCTGTGTATACCATTCCATTGAATGCTGTGAGAGGTGTTTCCATTCTTGTATGAGATCTGTAAGTACTTGGTCCCTGATGAAAGTTCAAATGTGGACTGAAACGTCAGACAGGATGTTTTCATTTATTTTAATAACAGTGAAGTTTTATTGAACTAAGGCGAGTTTTCTGCTAGATGGAGTTGTTTTGGTCTTACAGAGGTCTGGCCTGGTAGCACCCCTCTGTTACAGGACAACAGTGTGTGCAGTAGTCTCATTCATTTACAGGTTACAGAGACAGATACTAGAAGAGAAAGAGCATTTTGTAAAGAACAATACATCACATGCAGTTAGGTATATTCAATACTTCACTGTTAAAATACACATTAGTTTAATAATGTCCAGCAAACATACTAGTGACAGGGATTGCGCTAAAGTAGTAAGAACAGTGTTAGTAAAGTGGTAGCTCAAACACTGACTGCAGCCATGTTGTTGCAGTGTGTGCCATAAATGGTGATAATCCCTCTCCTCCTGAGGAGCCTGTTTGTCAAAGACATATAAAAAGTTCCACTACCACCAGTAATATAAATAAACCATCTAAGATGGTTTAATGGATGGCATAATGGAGGAAAGTGTAGCAGTTCAACCAGCTGCTGCATCTGACAAGAACAATATCTGTCCTGAAAGTTTTAGCAATCATTTTGAAAATCTCACTAAGGGGAAAAGTAAAAATTAACTGGGAGCTCAAAAAGCCTAGAGGAATATAAAAGCAGTGGGGAAGAGGCAGCAGGCAATGCTGATGTTGACATAACTAATGATCATGATCTTGATCTAAAATATATTCCTCCAGCAACCTCCTCTTCAGATACAGATGAAGCTGAAAGTGAGTGAGATGAAGACACAGCCAGAAAATTAGCTGAGCAAAGGCGCAATCTTCTACCACTGAAAAACAACACTGTGCCTGTTTGAGAAATCAATAAGAAAGCACCTACTCATTAAGATCCCACTTCAAGCTTATTGGGAGACACACTATCAACATGCCAGATGTGCTACAACTAGCAACAGCAGAAACATTCCTAAAAGTTCCCAGGGCTCTGAAGTATATAATAGAAATGATGCTGATTTGTCAGAGAGTGTGCCAAGATTTTCTTCATTTGAAACAATACCTATGGCTCCTGCTGCAGTGGAGTATAACTCCAAGTTTATAAGAGTCATAGACTGCCTACACATGACAATTGACATGCTGCCTTATTCGTTTGTAGAAACCCGAGGTTTCAAAGAACTGATACCAGGTTTTGCACCACGCTGGCCTATCCCAAGATAAAGTTAATTTTCAAGGACAACTATGCCAAAATTGTACAAGCACATGGTTAGTGTGGTGGGCAAAGCACTGGGAACCTCTTACTGAAATTAGACAAGTGGGCAAAGTACAAACTATATGACTGGGACTGATTACTGTGTTTCGTTTCCCATGGTAGTGAACAATAGCTTGAAGCATCAGGTCACAGCCAGTAATCCTGACTCTAGTTTTGACAGTATTATTAAAGGACAGCAGCAGGGTAGCCCACACTATTGTCATGCCAATTGTTACATGCAGAGATTTGAGAGACAATCCCACAAAGCCATAGATGTGTTAAATAAAGTAGAACAGGTGATAGAGGAATGGCTTGTACCCTGGTTGTTGAAAGCTGCTTTTATTGTTTGCTGATAATGGCTCCAACATAATAGCTGCCTTCAGAATAGGTGATATGGTTCATGTACCCTGCTTTTCACATGTCCTAAGTTCAGAATCTGAAATCCTCAATATCACCTGCAAAATCTGTGCCCATTTAGCTGCTCCTACAGTGCCCACAATGCATCAAATTTCATTCAAGAAGGTAAAAACCTGCTCCATCACTAGCTGAAAATGGATGACCCTACCAGGTGGAATACTACATTGCATATGTTAGAGCGTTTGCATGAGCAGAATAAGTCCATTAGCGAGTAAACAATGTAAAACAGGAAGGCTTTGGAGGGAATATGTTTGTCACCTGGGCAATGGAAACTAATGTGTCACTTATGTGATTTGTTGAAACCTTCTGAAGAGGCCAACATACTGGGTAGTAGTGTAGGGGCAGAAATTTGCGAGATTCTCCGACTGATCTATTTACTGTAGAAAAAACGGAGGCGCACAAATGATGACTCTTGTAATAATTATAACACAGACATATGTTTCAGGGGTGACAATTTAACATTTGTGGTAATAGTGCCACTGGTGGTTGCACATAGTTATGGGACTTGCTCCCAGAGTATGTGTTGATAACTGATACACGTGAACACTGTGTAGCTCCTAGTAGTGGTCCCACTGCATCTGAATCCAGTTTTTTTTCTTGAGAGCATGAAGGAACTGTGGTGGACATTTATAAAAGTGGAGTTAATGTAAAAGAAGATTTAAAACAGCTGTAAGATTGTTGCTTCTAGTCATAAAAGTATGAAGGGCAGTTTAGGAGACATAATGCCATTAAATACCTTTGTTTATAAAATGGCGTAAGTAAGCTTGCAAAAAGTGGTGCAGTGAATGTCAATATTTGCAAAAGTTTAGCAACAGAATTTTCAAAGTATATTTGAGGCCATGTCTGACCTGTTTTTATTCTTTACAGTCACCACATTTATAAATGTACCTAGAATACCTTATAAATACCAACACAAATAATAAGGAATAAGGACATTTTAACGATCAGTTTGCAAAAGGAACAAGAACAGTTTTATAAATCTCCCCCACTGTCTTTAATCATCAACTGCAATGTGCACAGTCTGCAAGGAAACATTGTGAAATAGGGGAAGTACTAGTAAGTATCACAGCAATTGACACAGCTGCCAGGACCGGATTTATAATTAGGCAGAGTAGGCATCTGCCTACAGGCGCACCCCACAGAGGGGCGCCTGTCATTGGGATCATGTTGTGTTTTTTTTTGTTTTTTTTATACGCCTCCCCTGCCACCCGGCGCCACAACATGGTGAATACAGGTCTGTGTCTTCTTCAGCACAGACCTGTAGCTGCTGAACTCCCTTGTCGGCTCTTTAGTAATACAGAGTGTTGGGAGATGATATAATTTCCCGGCACTCTGCATTACTGAAGAGAAGACCATGCGGGAGCTCCAGCAGCTACAGGCCTGTGCAGATGGAGGAGGTACAGATGCTGGGCCACCAGGGAAGAGGTAGGAAATGGACACTGGGGGGCAAAGTGTAATATGGAGCTGATGGGGGCAATATGGAGCTGGTGGGGGGCAATGTGAGGGCAATATAGTATATGGAGATGATGGGGGTAATATGGAACTGATGGGGGGCAATATGAGGGCAATATGGTATATGGAGATGATGGGGGTAATATGGAGCTGATGGGGGGCAATGTGAGGGCAATATGGTATATGGAGATGATGGGGGCAATGTGGAGATGATGGGGGCAATATGGAGCTGATGGAGGGCAATGTGGAGATTAGGAGCATTGTGGAGGTATCCAGTGGAGATGGCCAATGAGGGGGGGCGCTTCTGATTTCTGTGCCTACAGGCTCCTGAGATGTAAATCCGGCCCTGACAGCTGCACTCATATTAAGCAAAAGACACACCTGCAACCAAACACCTTGACAATTTCACCAGCAACATAAAACCATCCCTCAAGTAACCAAGTATTGCTAACTCTATGGCGTTTGTCCACTACCCGATTCCCTACATTCAATTTCTCTCCACCAAAATGCCATGTTTGTTCAGTGCGTCACACACGTGCAATGGGAGGACACGTACTGACAGATTCTCACATCTACAGATTTGAAATCAGCTGCAGGGGGTATACCATAGGAGGAGGACCCAGAGTTGCTGGGGTGGGACAATGAATACATTTTCCTGTACCCGAACCCTGGCACAAGAAGACAATGACAATGCAGGTGTTATGTTCGTCATCGATCTTCCAGAATGGGTTTTTCTGGTATTCCTCTGGGATTTCCACCCCATTCTTTGTGCCCTTGAAAGTTACAAAGGGCACAGTGACAGTGGCACTCAATTTATTTTTGGGGGATTTGGCTTTCACATGCTTAACATAAATGTTGTGTTGTGTATGTTGCATGTGCTTTTATGAGGGCAGATGTGTGTCCCTTCCTTTCCACTACCTTATCACAAATAGTGCACAGTGCAGTCTCTAATGACTGTACTTTGCCTGCCCCAAGGGACAAATATTCCCACAGCCATGATTTCAGTGAGGGGAGAGGTGGAGAAGAATGGCCTTCTTCTCCAGAATCATCTTCACTGGCTGGGGCAGGTGATGCTGCTGGTGGCACGAGGAGACTGACTTAGTCCCATATACCTACTTGAAGACCCTAATCCCATGGTGGACACGGTGGTCTGCAGCATATCAGAAAGTGTCCGCTGTGATAGAGGAACATCTGCCTCTGACGACCTTGCACCAGGAAATACAACAACAGCAAACTCCAAAATGTCAATGCTGGTGGAGGTGGTGATGCCCATCCCCATTTGCACCTCTTTCTCCCATTCCTTATCACTTTCTTCCAAAAGTTTCATATTCAGCTCCACACCAGCTGCTCCACCATTACCCTCACCCTCACTCTCTTGCTACTGTGTGGGACTGGTGGGGTATAAGTGTGACCCTTGCTGTCACACTTGCTATCTCCTCAGAAAACAGCACACTGGCAGCGGTAGCAGCAGGCACAGGAAGCTGACATGTGCTGCTCATACTTCTAGCCAGGTCTGCCTTCTTCAATACATCTCCCCAGAGGGATTATGTTAGGGCACTGGGGATCATTGGGTCAGGGGTATGTGGGCTCCCTTTTCCACTGCTGCTGCTGACGTCTATCTCCATCAGCAGCATCAGGAACAACAGGGTCCATCCAGCTTCTCCAGCTGGTCATAGTGCTAATCAGTATTCCAAACAAACTTTTTTTTCATTTAACTTTTATTTTTTTATTTTTACCTTTTATTTTTATTTATTTTCTCTCTCTCTCGCTCACTCTTTTCGTCTGCTGGAAACCATAGGAGAAAAACGGAGTTGTTCTTGCGGGAAAATCTGTGGAGTTAGCAAAATGGTGGAAAATCTATGGGTGGGAATTTTCCAAGAGAAAAAGCTTTATACCGTCTTTTTTTCACAATAATTCACACGGGAACAAAACAGGACTTTTTGGCCCATCCTGAGTAAGGAGAAAGAGCAACATTTACACAAGCCATTAGGATTTTACGGCCAAAGTAAGGCAAGTGATAGGTTGTTAATGTTTCTTTAAGATAGAGTTTCTCACACACGGTTCTCAAGTACCCCCTAAAAGTGCAGGTTTCCTAGGTTTTCTTGCCTGAGTACACATTAGTGGATCTTTCATTATTAGTTCTCCTGTGCATAGGCAGGGAAATCCCAAACACCTGCACTATTAAGGATACTTGAGGGCCACAGTTAAGAAATTCTGCTTTAAATTATCCTGAACCTATAACCCAGTGGATATTAGAAACAGATTTCTCTAAAAACCATGTGGTTAAACCATTCAGTGCTGAATCTGTCTTTAGCCTGTGGATCACCATAGAGTTTGACCATTTAACTCAGGGTTTTGACCCATATTTCAGGGTCTCAGGGTGAAGATCCACATTCTCAGGGTCACAGAGTACATTGAATCCCTCTACATGATCTGTGGCAATTAACTGCTTCTTTGTGCTATGAATTGATACCACTTGTACCACAAAGGTAGAGAATAAGGTTTTACTTGAAGTGTGTATATTCAGGCAGTTATAGCATGGTGTAGGTTCATTGAAAATTCTCTGAGCACCCCTGGGTTACAGCAAGCAGGAATATATTGCCTATGATCTATGTTATAGGGATCACTTAGAATTACTATTTAAAATCGCAGGGGGAGCTTATATCGAAATTCCCAATTATGGGGCTCACATATTGTCACGTCTTTGTACCTCGCGGTCAGCCTTCCGGCGGGGGGTTTCCCACCTTCCCGCGGGGCGTTCGGTTGTGCCTCTCTCTCTCTCCCCGCTCAGTCCGGTAGCCTCTCTGCTTTGGCGGCGGCCGCGTTCTGCCTAGTTCTCCTTTCCGGCGGCTCTGTACTTCCGGGTTGGGGCTGCTCGTGACGTCACCTTCCGGTCGCTATTTTAGGTGTCCAACTCACTTGCCTGGTGCACTTTCACTAGTGTTCCTCGCAGTCTTGTCTCCAGTACTCTGCTGTATCCCAGTCCTGTTCCTGGCGGCGTTTACCTGTGTACCGATTCCGGCTTGTCTGACTACTCTCTTGCTTGCTCCTCTGGTGCTGTTTGATCTCCTGTTACTGACCGGCTCGTCTGACTACTCTCTTGCTTGCTCCACTGGTGCTGTTGGATCTCCTGTTACTGACCGGCTCGTCTGACTACTCTCTTGCTTGCTCCTCTGCTGCTGTTGGATCTCCTGTTATTGACCGGCTAGCCTGACTACTCTCTTGCTTGCTCCATTGGTCCAGTTGGACCCTTAGTAGCTGACCGGTTAGTCTGACCACTCATCTGCCTTCTTCCTGCGTCCAGGTAGACCGCCAGCAGCCCTCCAGCTAGTCCGTCCACGGTTAGCGAGGTCTTTTATCCAGTCCAGATCTCCAGTTGTTATTTTGGCTACCCAGTAGTTCTTCCACGGGTTCAGCCATCCTAAGCTAGGTCCTGTTCCTGGGTTCCGGTTTCTTCCATTGCTTTTGGGGGGTTTAGCCAGTACGTGGCCAACGAACTCCAGCACCGCTCACTAGCCTTCGCTCCCCAGCCTTCGCTCCCCCCTGCAGGGGAGTCTGTACTGTCTGGAGGAGGTCATCCTGGTCTGGATCCCGGCTCAACTGGGGTTCAGACATCTGGCCTTGCGGCCAGCACCTTTACTCGGCCCTAGCCGCAGCAAGGCCTGCCCCCAGGCAGTCACCGCCCTCCAGCACCGAACCCAATTCCTCGCTCCCTAGCACTCTCTCCCCTGCAGGTCACTACCTGCACTAGTCGGCCCTGACACATATTCAGTAATAAATGAGAGACAGAGAGAATTCTAATCAGAAATTGCAAAGTTATGTTCAGGGACATTATGTTCAAGAGAAAACTGGGTAATTCTGGGTAAAAGTAACAGCACCATAGATGACACAATTCCCACAATCCCCACTGAATTAAACTGGTCATTTAACCCCTTGAGTGCTAGAGAGGTCTCCAGTGGATTGAGAAGTGATGCATTTGGTACCTCTCTATAATTCAAGGGGTTGGAAGCCCAGTTTAAATCAGATAGCAGGTGGTTGTGGGTCACAGGAAAAACACAGGAGGAATTTTCACTCTTGGATCTTATTGAGGGAATTAAATGCATTTATGGAAAACAGTAATCCCTGCACTACATTTTGGAACATTTTACTGGACAATAACTTGTGACATTATAGCATCAATGGAAGCCCTAGTTCAGATGTAAAACTTAAATATATATAGACCAGAGGACAGTGAAAAGCATTGTTTCATAATGTGTTGCACATCCTCTGATCATGAAAGGGTTAATAAAATAATTTTTATGAGATCAAAATACACAGGCTATCCAAACAACGCTAACTAGAGAGACAGGAAGAATTCTTTCCTGAAGTGTCATGGTAAACAAGTGCAAATAAATTAGATAGGCAATAGATTGCCATCTAAAGGTGAAAACAGAGAATGCAATTCAGAAAATATACAAAAATAAATATAAAGATATTTTTGATAATAATCATTTCATATGTCCATTTATGAAGAGTGCATTAACCCTTCAAGTACCAGAGGGGTACAGAATGCATTGCTTTGCGATGCCTTATGTACCCCTCTGGCATTCACAGGGTTAAGGTTAAGTTTAAAGGGATAGTAATACTTTGTTTTAATTTTATTTTGTAGGCATTAAAAAAACATGAATGATATAAGTCTTATCTCTCAAACCTTTATGGTTTAAGAGATATTCACAAACAAAGTTTCTCCTTCCACCCCTTTTACCTAGTGTAAGCCATCTCTTCTCAGATGTGGAATCTGGTTGTAAGACCAGACAGATAACAGAAGGGAAAAATCTTCTTTGTATGAAAACAATGAAAGCTCTGCCCCCCTTTCAGGTTTTTCCCTTATCTTAATTGAAGATTGTCCCTCTCTGCAATCTACTTGGGCACCTCACTTCTGCTCTGCCTGAACAGTGTTACATCAGTAAACGGGGCGGGAGGGAATTACTCTTGAACTACAACTCTGACAGAACTGAAATAACACTCTCCAAAGTCCAAATACTATGATAATTAATTAGAGCTGCTTTTATTATGAAACATTACTATCCCTTTAATATAAGGGTTGGCTATATTTTTTGGATATAGGTAAATGCTTCTTTATGTCTGCAGTCATGCACAGTAGAGACTCGCCGAACACCCTGCCCCGCTCCGGACGGCTCACGTCCTGTCTCTGTTCCCAGCTCCAGGGCAGCAGCCGAGGCTGCTGGGTGCACTTTAGCCTGTGTATACGGGATTTCATACTAGTATATATATATAGAGAGAGAGAGAGATATGTTAATCAGAATAAAAATCTAAATCAAATCAATATTTTTTGTGACCACCCTTTGCCTATAAGACACCATCAATTCTTCTAGGTACACTTGCACACAGTTTGTTAAAGTGGAACTACCACATGTTAACAACTTTAGCTTCAATAACTCTGCATCTGGCGACTAGCTGCTTAGTAGCACTAGTCACCAGAATTATTACCTTGTAAAGGAGGAATAGCCTTTCTTCCCCGGCTGACAGGCAGGACATTTCGCGGACATCTTGCCATAGTGACGTCCGCGCGCCTGCTCTGTCAGTCCCAGGCAACTGTAGGTGGCGTTGCTAGGAGCCGTTCGGCTCCAGAAGGGACTGACAGAGCAGGCACACAGACATGACTATGGCAAGATGTCCGTGATCTGTCCTGCCTGTCAGCCGGGGAAGAATGGCTATTTCTCCTTTACAAGGTAATAATTCTGGTGACTAGCTCTACTAAGCAGCTAGTCGCCAGATGAGGAGTTATTGAATCTAAAGTTGTTAACATGTGGCAGCTCCGCTTTAAGGAACTCAGCAGGTAGGTTATTACAAACATCTTGGGGAACTAACCACGGGTCTTCTGTGAATTTACGCAGCCTCAGTTGCTTCTCTCTTTTCATGTAATCCCAGACAGACTCGATAATGTTGAGATCAGGACTTTGTGGGGGCCATACCATTTCTTCCAGGACTCCTTGTTCTTCTTTAAGCTGAAGATAGTTCTTAATTAATTTGACTGTATCTTTGGGGTCATTGTCATGCTGCAGAATAAATTTGGGGCCAATCAGATGCATCCCCGATGGTAATGTATGATGGATAAGTATCTGCTTATACTTCTCAATATTGAGGAGAACATTAATTCTGACCAAATCCCCAACTCAGTTTGCAGAAATGCAGCCCCAAACTTGTAAGAAACCTCCACCATGCTTCACTGTTGCCTGGAGGCACTCATTCTTGTACAGCTCTTTGGCAAACAAACTGCCTTCTGCTACAGCCAAATATTTAATATTGAGACTTATCAGTCCAGAGGACCTGCTGCCATTTTTCTGTACCCCAGTTCCTATGTTTTTGGTGCATAGTCGAGTGGCTTGGCCTTGTTTCCACATCGAAGATATGGCTTTTTGGCCACGTCTTCCATGAAGATCACTTCTGACCAAACTTCTCCAGATGCTAGATGGGTGTACCAGGATCCCACTTTTGTATGCCAATTCTGAGCTGATGGAACTGCTGGCCATCTTCCTATTGCAAAAGGAAGTAAGCATAATGTGTCTTTCATCTGCTTCCAACCACTGAGACTACTGTCCTCAACGTTGCCTGTTTCTTTGTGCTTCTTCAAAAGAGCTTGAACAACACATCTGTAAACCCCTGTCTGCCTTGAAATTTCTGCCTGGGAGACACCTTGTGGATGCAGTACAACTACTTTGTGTCTTGTTGCTATGCTCAGTCTTGCCATGGTGTATGACTTTTGACATTAAACTGTCTTCAGCAACCTCACCTTGTTAGCTGAGTTTGGCTGTTCCTCATCCAATTTTATTCCTCCTACACAGACGTTAATGTTTCATGTTAATGATCGTGTTTCAACCCACATATTTAATTGATTATTATTAGCACCTGTTTGGTATAATTGTTTAATCATACACCTGACTATATGCCTACAAAATCCCTGACTTTACGCAAGTATAACTAGAAGAAAGGATTCTGTTTTGAAAGCAAAGGGTGGTCACACCAAATATTGATTTGATTTAGATTTTTCTTCTGTTCACTCACTATTATTTTGTTTATTGATAAAATAAACTATTAGCATGTCTATTTTTGAAAGCATTCTTACTTTACAGCATTTTTTCACACCTGCCTAAGACTTTTGCACAGTACTGTATATAGAATGTATTTCTTTATTGGTACCCCTGGTTTGTGGATGTCTGCCAGGGCAACAGGGACATTTTTGTTAGTTTTGGTGATAAAACTCCACTTTACATATATTTTCTTTTTTTTTACATTTTGCATACATAATTACATGGCTCAGTTGGTTAATGCACCATGTGTAGAATCTGTACAAGCTGCAAGGTCACAGGTTCTGGTCCCAACAAGGTCAGCTCAGCCTTTCACCCTTCTGAGGTAGATAAAATTAGTCATGGGTATACTTGAAAATGAGAGGCATTCTCAATGTATTCTTCCTGGTAAAATAGTTTCACAAAAAAAAATTAAAGATATCATTTATAATAAATTACTTATACCATTTTAACCTCCTTTGATTTCTACCCTGTGTTGACCCTGCTTTAAAAATGTTGCTTCCATTTACAAAAATCCTCTTTAGTGATATTTCTGTGAAGTACCCCATATGTCATATTTTTTGTTTGTTTGTTTTTGTCCATCAAAATTTGCACTTATAAAAGTTATCAGTGCTTTGTGGATACCAAGTGATGTGACAGAAAAGCTATCCAGCTAATGGCATTTAATAAAGTGAATGAGTTGAAGTATATTTTTGGTAAATATCTATATATGTAATATCTTTGGTATCACCATGACTTTCCAGAACACAAATATTTACAATAAAAATACACAAAAAGGAAGGCTATAGTGAGTTATATAAAATATACATTTTTTAAAAAAAAGTGCTGTTTTATTTATTTTTCCATCAGTTCATATAGTCAAAAATGTCTGACAACACTAAATACCATTACAATTTGGATAGTGACAGGTCTCCTCCATGTGTGTGATACTGTTGCGTTCCATGTAAGTTCACTTCAATCTTTCAGCGGCATACTCAGTACTCAGTTTCCAGGCAATCATGTTTCAAAGTGTCTCGCATCACAAGTTATGTATCTTTCTTCAAATGTATCACCATGACTTGATACTGTGGTTTCCAAACAATAGTGATAGCGTCTCATCTAAACTTAATCAGTTGAACCGGCAGGTTCACATCTTGGCTGACATTCACCTCCTCTGATCCACCTTACAGGCAGCATATAGGATCAAATCACATACGTGTTTCGTCCCTAATAACGGGACTTTTTCAAGGTGAACTCCAATTTGTTTATTTAGCCCTTTTAAATGTACTCAAAAGGGAAATACCTAACTATCCTCCAATCACTTCAAATTTCTGCTCAGCCTACCAGCACTTACACAGAGTATATTACGTTGACTTTCAAGTGGGATACTCGCATTTTAAAGACCAAATCAAATATATGAACCGAGTTCAGTTCTATATTCCCAACAATATATTTTTTCTTACTAATCACAAGTTAACATTATAGTGCTCTATAAGTAATACTTCTGTAACTTCTCTCATGTCATTATCATATATGATTATACAGGAGCATCGGTTATTATTTAAACCATAATTAAAGGGATAGTAATACTTCATTTTATCTTTATTTTATTTTGTAGGCATTAAAAAAACATGAAGAACGATATAAGTCTTATCTCTCAAATCTTTATGGTTTAAGAGATATTCACAAGCAAAATATCCCCCGCCCTGTTCAGCCAGATCAGAAGGGAGGTGCCCAGGTAGACTGCAGAGAGGGACAATCTTCAATTAAGATAAGGGAAAAAGCTGAAAAACTTGTCAAGGGGGGAAGGGCTTTCATTGTTTTCATACAAAGAAGATTGTCCCCTGCTGTTATCTGTCTGGTCTTACAACCAGACTCACATCTGAGAAGAGATGGCTTACACTAGGAAAAAGGGACGGGAGGGGGAAACTTTGCTTGTGAATATCTCTTAAACCATAAAGGTTTGAGAGATAAGACTTATATTGTTCTTCATGTTTTTTTAATGCCTACAAAATAAAATAAAGATAAAATGAAGTATTACTATCCCTTTAACTGCTTCACTCGCAAGATTTCAACTGATTATGTTTGGATGAGATGCTATCACTATTGTGTGGAAAATCCAGTATCAATTCATGGTGAAACATGATTGCCCAAAAGTATGCCAGGGGAAGATTGCCGTGAACTTATATGGAATGTAACAGTATCACACACATGGAGACCTGATCTAACGGAATGGGGCTGTTCACCTGGATGCGGTGAGATTGTTCCATTTGTTTGAATATCCATCTGTTAAAGTAACTCTATTAATCCCAGTGTGATTGAGTTGTGGTTATAATACATATATATATATATATATATATATATATATATATATATATATATATATATATATCAGGCTGAGGTATGTGTCTAAGGTTGGGATTTCGGTTATGCTGTGTTACACAGTCTGCTTAGTGATGTATCTCAGTTACAGATGTTAACTGCATCTTGCTGGTCATTTGCAAATTTGAATATGGAACATAAAGAACAGATGATATGTGTATTTCACTTGCTACATTGAGGAAGTGACTATTCCATAGAAAGCTGAAATCAATTTGAGGAATCTGATATCCCGAATCTACTCCAAGCCTCCTTATCTATGCTAAAGATAACCTATTTAGTGATTGTTATTAGACATAGATGCTGGCACTAGTAGGTGAGATTAGGGCTGGTTTTAAACACAACGTTATTTTTTATTGTGCTAGGGGAAGTGACAAGAGGAGGGAGATTATATTTATGTTGGTGGGGGTGGTATGTCTGTACCTGGGAACATGTGTCAATATATGTGCAATAAATTTAATTTATATTTTTGCAATAAGTGCTGATTGTGCATTCACTGTTATTTTGGTTGTAAATATTTGAGGAGCTGAGTGCCTGTAAGTAATCCACCAGGTGGTCTTCTGTTGGGTTTAGCAATATTATATTTGGATTTGATGGCACCCGGGGTAAGTATTACACAGTAGTCTCCCTAGTCTATTTTGGTGTGCCAATCCCATATAGTTTTTCTTTAATAGTTCATGTTTTCCTACTTTACAGTCAAATGGCAACAAATTGCAAAAATATAAGATTTTTAGTTTACATTTCTTCCAGGTAAGAGATACTGATATGTTTGGAAACCAAGGAATTTCCTTCTGTACTCAGTTTAGCCTCCGAGTCTGAGAAAAATTGTACTCTATTTAGTATGAATCGACATACTGTAGGGAGTGCCAGGGGCACAAAACCACTTTTTTTCTCTAAATACGAATATGTACTTTTGCTAGGTGATCAATTGATCACCCGTCATAGGTATTTTTAAAAAAGCCCTCATTTAAAAGAGGGGACTTCTCTCTATAAGATGTGGGTAAACATGTCCCCCTAGTGTATGCGCGTGTGCATGTGTGTGTGTGGGTGTGCGGGTGGTTCTGGAGCATAAATGCTATGTATCACGGTGCCGTGATTTCTTGTCTGTCGACATTGCTACTTCCTGTCAGTGCTTGCTGATTCTTAATGGACACTGGGCTCTGCTCTGCCCAGCACTTGCCTTTTTAAACTCTGTTCTCACTACCTTGGGTGCCCTTTCGTGGTGTTCCTGACCAGACGTTTGTTGCTGTGTATCCTGTTCCATGTATGATCCGGTTTTGTCTGACCTTGCTCCTGTCTTCGCTGCCTATTCCGTTGACGACCCGGTTTGCCTGACTATCGCTATCTGTGTACCGATTCAGCTTGTGCCTGACTACCGCTCTCTGTGTACCGATCCAGGCTTTGGCAGACTACAGCTCTCTGTGTACAGATCCAGGCTGTCACGGTTTGTTATGACTCTCAGACACGACCAACTACTGAATCGTATAGCCGATAGGCTTTGGAGCAAACCAGTGTCCGCACACTGGACCAACAGGGAATCGTGTAGCCGCGAGGCTTTGGGAGCAAACCAGCGTCCGCACGCTGGAACCAACCACTGAATAGTGTAGCCGATAGGCTTGGGAGCGAACCAGTGTCCGCACACTGGACTAACAACTGAATTGTGTAGCCGCAAGGCTTTGGAGCAAACCAGCGTCCGCACGCTGGGACTAACAAGCAATGTCGCCGACGCGACCAGGCAGAAGGTCGCCAGGATACAGGAGACAGGCGATGAGATGACAGGAACCAGCAGCGATCAGTCAGGTCAGGAAACAGCAGAGAAGAAGTTCAGCAGGAACTGCATCACCAGAGTACTAGGCCGGAACCAGGACTGGAACAACTCAGCATGCAGGAGACACTGGAACAGTTGAAATCAGGAACTCAGGAACACTGGAACAGAGGCCCAACTATCACTGGACATAGTGATAGCAACAGGTCAGAAACAACACGAAAGGGCACTCAAAGGGTGCCCAATCCAGGTTTAAATAGGCAATATGAGGCGGGCTATATGCAGACAGCCAATAGAAGTCCCCTACTGGTGACAGACAAGGAAATGCAGCAATCACGGGCACCATGATAGTACCCCCCTTTCAAAGACCCCCTCTCCTAGAATAGGGTCTAGGCTTCTGTGGGTATTTGGCATGAAAGACCCTAGTTAGCCTAGGTGCATGAAGGTCCTTACTATCCACCCATGATCGATCTTCAGGACCATATCCTTTCCAATGTACCAGGTACTGTACCCTTCCTCTAAGCCTACGGGAATCAATAATGCTCTGAACCTCGTACTCCTCCTGACCCTCGACCTCAACAGGTCCTGGCACCACAGGTGTGGTAGTATAGCGATTGCAAACCAGAGGCTTAAGAAGGGACACATGGAACACATTATGGATACGCATGGATGCAGGTATGTCTAGTGCATAGGAGACAGGGTTAATTTTGCGACTGACTCTGTATGGACCAATAAACCGGGGAGCCAACTTATTAGACGGAACCTGCAGCTTGAGATTTCTGGAGGAAAGCCATACTCTATCCCCAACCTGAAAGGAAACCGCTGGAAGTCTTCTGCGATTGGCATGGCGCTGATGACGCTGAAATGACTGACCAAGTGCCCTCTGAACTTGTGCCCATGAGGAACGGAGTTGCTCGATATGCTCATCCAGAGCTGGAATCTGTTGCGTCTGAAATGAATCTGGAAGCAAACAGGGCTGAAACCCGTAATTAATCAGAAACGGGGAGCTCCCAGATGAAGAATTGACCGCACAGTTCCTGGCGAACTCTGCCCAAGGCAACAAGTCGGACCAATTATCATGATGGTCAGTAACGAAACAACTGAGAAATTGTTCCAAACCCTGATTAGCTCGTTCAGCGGCTCCATTGGTCTGGGGATGGTAGGCAGAGGAGAAGGACAGCTGTATGCCCATCTGTTGGCAAAATGCCCTCCAAAATCTAGACACAAACTGGCTCCCCCTGTCAGACACCAGTACCCTGGGCACTCCATGCAACCGGAATACTTCTCTGGCGAACACAATTGCCAATTCCTTAGCTGAAGGAAGGCCACGGAGGGGCATGAAATGAGCCATTTTAGAAAACCTGTCCACCACCATGAATATAAAGGAATACCCTTTAGACATAGGCAATTCTCCCATAAAATCAATGGAAACATGAGACCAGGGGCGTTCGCCATTAGGCACCGGTTGAAGCAAGCCCACTGGGAGATGTCTCGGGGTTTTAGCGCGGGCGCAGGTGGCACAGGCATTCGTAAATTCGGCACAATCGTTTCTCATGGAAGGCCACCAAAATAACTGAGAAAGGGACCATAACAATTGGTCTCTACCAATATGTCCCGCAGCCTTAGAGGAATGGTAGGTTTAGAGCAACCTGGTACGAAATGGTTCAGCGACAAAACATTTGCCCACTGGGGTTTCATGGGGAGCGGACATCTGAGAGGCCAGGATCTCCTCCCCTAAAGGAGAAGTGATACTCGTGAGTATAGTAGCCAATATTCTATTGGGTTGGATGATAGGTGCTGGTGCTTCCACTCTGTCACTGTCGGCCTCAAATTGTCTTGACAGTGCATCAGCCCTGACATTCTTTGATCCCGGTAAATATGATACAATGAAATTAAATCGGGACAGGAACAGTGCAATGCCATCATTGCCAATTATGAATCCCAAGAATGGCACACTGGTTCTATGAAACTCACATTTTTCCAATTTACAAAATAATTTGTTCTCACGGAGTCGTAGCAATACTGCGGATACATCTTTGATGTGCTGTGACATGTTTTGGGAGTAAATCAGTATATCGTCAAGGTACACCACAACACATGTCTGTAACATATCTCTCAGAACATCGTTTATCAGTTCCTGAAAAACTGCGGGTGCATTACACAGCCCAAATGGCATCACTAGATACTCGTAGTGCCCAGATCGAGTATTAAAGGCAGTTTTCCACTCATCACCTGCTCAAATGCGAACCAGATTGTAAGCGGCCTGTAGGTCCAATTTGGTAAAAATCGAAGCGCCCTTAAGCCTATCAAAAAGCTCGGTGATGAGTGGTATTGGGTATGCGTTTTTTGCCATTAGTTTATTCAAGCCCCGGTAGTCAATGCATGGTCTTAATTCGCCATTTTTCTTTTTTACGAAAAAGAACCCAGCCCCAGCTGGAGAGGTAGATTTTCGTATGATACCTCTAGCAAGGGCATCAGAAATGTAATCTTCCATAGCATTATTTTCCTCACAAGATAATGGATAAGTGCGTCCCTTAGGAGGTACTGCTCCAGGATGCAATTCAATGCAACAATCATAAGGTCTGTGCTGGGGTAGTATACTAGCCTCTCCTTTGATAAAAACATCGCCAAACTGTTGGTAAACATCCGGTATAGCAGAGGAGGTGCACAGGACCTTAACAGGCTGGATGACGCACTTGTCCATACAAAACGGGGACCAAGCAGCAATTTCACACTTTTTCCAATCAAATTGTGGGTTATGTAACTGTAACCACGGAAATCCCAATATTACAGCATGGTGAGGAGAATTAATAAGTTGTAACTGCTGCTCTTCTCTGTGAAGTGCCCCAATAGTCATAGACAGTGGCATAGTTTCAAATATAACCTGAGGCGGTTCTAAGGGTCTGCCATCAATCGCTTCAATAGCCAAGGGGTTTTCTCTTTCAATGCGTGGAACTCCGTGCAATTCGGCAAAGGTATTATCCATAAAATACCCTGCTGCACCAGAGTCAACCAGGGCCAAAACCTCCACAGAGCATTGTGCCCACGACAATACCACCTGTAAGGTGGGTTTCATTATGCCCGACACTGGGGATGATTGTACATCACCTAGGGCCTGTCCCCCAAGGTACCCTAGGTGTGTGCGTTTCCTGGATGTACCGGACAGGAATTTAGCAAGTGCCCGTTTTTACCGCAGTATAAACACAACCCTTGTTTCTTGCGATATAGTCTCTCCTCCTTGGTTAGTCTAGTGAAACCTACTTGCATAGGTTCACTTGTCTCCCATACTGGTTCACTAGACTTCAATACCAGGGGAGGGATGGGTGGGCAAAACATGCTACTAGGCTCATTATTTTTTGACCGTATCTTACGATCTCTGGCAGTAGATCTCTCACGTATTCTGGAGTCAATTAGCATAACATACTCAATGTAATCATCTAGGTCAATAGGTAGATCTTTAGCAGCGATTTCGTCTTTAATGTGGTCATTCAGGCCTTGAGCAAAAGCTGCCAATAATGCCTCGTTATTCCAACCTACCTCTGCTGCCAATGTGCGGAATTCGATGGCATAGTCGCCCACTGTACGCCTGCCCTGTTGTATCTCCATAAGACGTTTGGCAGCAGAGGTGGTTCTACCAGGAGGCTCAAACACTCTTCGAAAGGATTGCACAAATTCTCTAAAGTTCTTAGTGCAAGGTTTAGCATTCTCCCACAAGGGGTTAGCCCAAGCCAATGCTCTGCCAGTAAGCAGCGATATCATGAACCCCACTTTACTACGATCTTTGGGGAATGAGTGTGCCGTCAATTCCATAAAAATTTCAAGTTGGTTGATGAACCCTCTGCAGAGACTAGGGTCACCATCATATCTTAGCGGCAAGGGTGCAGAAGCCGTTAACCCTTTAACAGTACCCCCTAGGGGCCTGGTATCACTTTCCGGTGTCTGACTTGGCGAGACCACCGGGCTAGAGCCAGATTTGTCAGCGAGTACCGTGCGTTCAAGGATCGTTTGAATTGCAACTGCCAACTGATCCAAACGTTGCTCGTGCATATCCATCCTCCAATGGATATTCTGTGCGTTACCTTCACATTTGCTGTCTGAGGTCATGGCCCTTTCGTACTGTCACGGTTTGTTATGACTCTCAGACACGACCAACTACTGAATCGTATAGCCGATAGGCTTTGGAGCAAACCAGTGTCCGCACACTGGACCAACAGGGAATCGTGTAGCCGCGAGGCTTTGGGAGCAAACCAGCGTCCGCACGCTGGAACCAACCACTGAATAGTGTAGCCGATAGGCTTGGGAGCGAACCAGTGTCCGCACACTGGACTAACAACTGAATTGTGTAGCCGCAAGGCTTTGGAGCAAACCAGCGTCCGCACGCTGGGACTAACAAGCAATGTCGCCGACGCAACCAGGCAGAAGGTCGCCAGGATACAGGAGACAGGCGATGAGATGACAGGAACCAGCAGCGATCAGTCAGGTCAGGAAACAGCAGAGAAGAAGTTCAGCAGGAACTGCATCACCAGAGTACTAGGCCGGAACCAGGACTGGAACAACTCAGCATGCAGGAGACACTGGAACAGTTGAAATCAGGAACTCAGGAACACTGGAACAGAGGCCCAACTATCACTGGACATAGTGATAGCAACAGGTCAGAAACAACACGAAAGGGCACTCAAAGGGTGCCCAATACAGGTTTAAATAGGCAATATGAGGCGGGCTATATGCAGACAGCCAATAGAAGCCCCCTACTGGTGACAGACAAGGAAATGCAGCAATCACGGGCACCGTGATACAGGCTTTGGCTGACTACCGCTCTCTGTATACCGATCCAGGTGTTGGCTGACTACTGCTCTCTGTGTACCAATCCAGGCCTTGGCTGACTTCCGCTCTCTGTGTACCAATGCAGGCTTTGGCTGACTTACGCTCTCTGTGTACCAATACAGGCTTTGGCTGACTACCGCTCTCTGAGTACCGATCTAGGCTTTAGCTATTACTTCTCGCTGTGTACCGAACTAGGTTGTGCTTACCTCTCTCTGGGTTACTCTATATCTGCTGGCAGAGTTGCTCACATCTCACTGACTCGCTAGTTCCTAGCGCTTGCCGTTGTCTGTGCCTGTCAGTGTTGCCGTTAGTCTCATACTTCCGAGAGTAAGCGTGTGCCTCCACTGTTGCCTCCAGTTTCGCTATACAATAGCCTGTGCCTTTACTGTTGCCTCCGGTTGCGCTACATATACAGCCTGTGCCTTCTCTGTGGCCTCCTGGTCGCTAGTGCTGTATAGTCTGGGCCTGTCCATATTGCCTCCGGGCATATACCATATAAGAGAGATAAGTCTGTGCCTGACCATGTAGCCTCAGGGCTTATATATCTAGAGATAAGCCTGTGCCTGACCGTGTAACCTCAGGGTTTATACATCTGAGAGATAGAGCCTGTGCCTGTCCTTGTTGCCTCTGGGCATATACCTTTAGTGTGTGTGTCTGCGCCTGTCACTTTGCCTATTACCAGCCTGGTCTTCTTGGCAAGTTCTGTTGCCAGGTTGTCTAGTTTCCTACCTAGACAATCTGGGGTCAGTCTCTGTGCTACCCGTTTCCTGAGTCGGGCCTCATCTCAGGGCTCCTGTTGCCTCGCTCTTGTTCCACTGTTCCATTGGGGATTTAGCCCTGCAGTACCTACCTCCACTTGTGGGCCACTTCCTTGTTGGTACTGTTGAGGTCCAGTTCCAGTTCCAGTCTACTGCTATTGCATTTATCTGTTATACTTTTTGCTTTTTGTACCCTGACCTGTGTCAGATCTAGAAGTGCCCGGTCACTGTCTGGGTCTGGACCTGTGAAGGGTGTCTCTGTTCTTTATGTATTCAATAAAGCTGATTTTTACCTTACCCAAATTGTCTGAGTGTTCATTAAAACCGTGACACTATGTTCACGTTTGTGCCTGATGATGTAATTTCTGTTTTGGGATTGCCTCAGCATGGGACTACCACTGGTCAGACCCATCTCTGTGGAACTGCAGGGGATGTAAAAAGTAATATCCTTAACAGTTTTAAAATACCTGCTGAACATATCCTTAGCAGTGAACTTATGGACCTGCACTCAGATGACCCTAGCAGCTCCTAAATGTTATGCATATGTACCCTTGTTTATAAGTGGGGCTTCTCTCTTTTATGATACTTATGTTCCTCATTTGGTGGAGCAGAGATATGGGCACTCTTACAGCCCACCCACATAAAAAAGTCTTTATTGGTTAGTAGGATGAAATTTATGCTTTCAAATAAGGGTGCTCAAACTATAGAAAATGGGGAGGGTCATTTAGTGATGTCAGAAAAATTATTTTCAAATATAATAATCATTTTCTTGCTGTTTTAACCATAAAAAGGTATTAATTCACTTTTTATTCTATATCATAACAGCCCAGTGCTGGAAGACCTATGGATAGGTCAGTGAGAGTTTGACTTGAGGAGGTATGAAGATACATTATTGAAGGGGTCTCATATGGAGACAGCCCATGGGACTGCTTCTATGAAGGCCACCAGACCTAGAATGGACATGAGAGTGAAGAGAGAAGCATCAGGCTGTGCTCATGATTTGGGCTTGAGAGATGATTTACAGTATCTCACATAAGTGAGTACACCCCTCACATTTTTGTAAATATTTTTATTTTATCTTTCATGTGACAACACTGAAGTGTACTACTTTTGTTGCCAAGGTTTAGACATTAATGGTTGTGTGTTGAGTTATTTTGAGGGGGGCAGCAAATTTACACTGTTATACAGGCTGTACACTCACTACCTTACATTGTAGCAGAGTGTCATTTCTCCAGTGTTGTCACATGAAAGATAAAAATATCTACAAAAATGTGAAGGGTGTACTCACTTATGTGAGATACTGTAACTATCTTCTGCCATGGCAAAAAAAAGGTTTTCCTTTTGTTGGAATCTAAGATCAATCCCAGAAACGTTTTGTGTTTCTCTGGCACAAGTTCAGATTTTCCAGCCATTCCATGGATTGGAGGACTGAAAACACCTGTGAGGTGTGGAATTCAAGAAACTGTAGGGAAGGGGAATTCACTGTCAGTTCTTGAGGTATGGTAGCCAGATCTTTGTAAATACTATTAAACAGGGCTCAAAATTTCCACTCACCACTAGCCAATGGCAAGTGAAAATTTAGCCCTGGCGAGTAGAAATTCAGCCCTGGTGGGTATGTTATGGCTTGCAGTGGCGAGTAACTTTTCAGGTATGACTAGTAGCAAAGGACTTCAACTTTTAAGCCCTGCTATTAAATATATCAAGAGACAAAACAGGAGAGCTGCAAACTGAAAATGGTGTTATCACGGTGCCCGTGATTGCTGCATTTCCATGTCTGTCACCAGTAGGGGGCTTCTATTGGCTGTCTGCATATAGCCCGCCTCATATTGCCTATTTAAACCTGGATTGGGCACCCTTTGAGTGCCCTTTCGTGTTGTTTCTGACCTTTTGCTATCACTATGTCCAGTGATAGTTGGGCCTCTGTTCCAGTGTTCCTGAGTTCCTGATTTCAACTGTTCCAGTGTCTCCTGCATGCTGAGTTGTTCCAGTCCTGGTTCCGGCCTAGTACTCTGGTGATGCAGTTCTTGCTGAACTTCTTCTCTGCTGTTTCCTGACCTGACTGATCGCTGCTGGTTCTTGTCATCTCATCGCCTGTCTCCTGTATCCTGGCGACCTTCTGCCTGGTCGCGTCTGCGACATTGCTTGTTTGTCCCAGCGTGCGGACGCTGGTTTGCTCCAAAGCCTTGCGGCTACACGATTCAGTTGTTAGTCCAGTGTGCGGACACTGGTTCGCTCCCAAGCCTATCGGCTAAACTATTCAGTGGTTGGTCCCAGCGTGCGGACGCTGGTTTGCTCCCAAAGCCTCACGGCTACACGATTCCCTGTTGGTCCAGTGTGCGGACACTGGTTTGCTCCAAAGCCTATCGGCTATACGATTCAGTAGCTGGTCCCAGCGTGCAGATGCTGGTTCGCTCCAAAGCCTTGCGGCTATATGATTCGCTTGTTACTCCAGTGTGCGGACACTGGTTTGCTCCAAAGCCTATCGGCTATACAATTCAGTAGTTGGTCCCAGCGTGCGTACGCTGGTTCGCTCCAAAGCCTTGCGGCTATATGATTCACTTGTTACACCAGTGTGCGGACACTGGTTTGCTCCAAAGCCTATCGGCTATACGATTCAGTGTTGGTCCCAGCGTGCGGACGCTGGTTTGCTCCAAAGCCTTGCGGCTATATGATTCACTTGTTACTCCAGTGTGCGGACACTGGTTTGCTCCAAAGCCTATCGGCTATACGATTCAGTAGTTGGTCCCAGCGTACGGACGCTGGTTTGCTCCAAAGCCTTGCGGCTATATGATACACTTGTTACTCCAGTGTGAGGACATTGGTTTGCTCCTAAGCCTCGCGGCTATACGATTCCCCTGTTGGTCTCAGTGTGCGGACACTGGGTTGCTTACGATCCTGTCATTCTGCCATTATCATCCGACTGCTATTGATATCTCTGGGCTGCCCTGCCCGGTATTGGTAAGGCCGGTAGAACCTTTTGCCACATTCCATCTCAGGTTGCCTTACCCGGTATTGGCAGGGCCGGTAGAGCCTACACTGTGTACTTATTGGGGCTGCCTTGCCCGGTAATTAGGTAAGGCCGGTAGAACCATTATGCTATTCCATCTGCAGGTTGCCTTACCCGGTATTGGCAAGGCCGGTAGAGCCTAATATTCAATTATATCAGACTGTCCTGTCCGGTATATTGACAGGACCGGTAGAGTATGCCTTCTGTCTTTGCTATTACTCATGATTTATACATGTATGTGATTGCCATCCTAAGTGATCAATTTAATTATTTCAATAAAATTGATTTTTACCTAAAACTTGTGTCTGAGAGTCATAACAAACCGTGACAGTACCAAAGGGCCATGACCTCAGACAGCAAATGTGAAGGTAACGCACAGAATATCCATTGGAGGATGGATATGCACGAGCAATGTTTGGATCAGTTGGCGGTTGCAATTCAAACGATCCTTGAACGCACGGTACTCGCTGACAAATCTGGCTCTAGCCCGGTGGTCTCGCCAAGTCAGACACCGGAAAGTGATACCAGGCCCCTAGGGGGTACTGTTAAAGGGTTAACGGCTTCTGTACCCTGGCCACTAAGATATGATGGTGACCCTAGTCTCTGCAGAGGGTTCATCAACCAACTTGAAATTTTTATGGAATTGACGGCACACGCATTCCCCAATGATTGTAATAAAGTGGGGTTCACGATATCGCTGCTCACTGGCAGAGTATTGGCTTGGGCTAACCCCTTGTGGGAGAATGCTAAACCTTGCACTAAGAACTTTAGAGAATTTGTGCAATCCTTTCGAAGAGTGTTTGAGCCTCCTGGTAGAACCACCTCTGCTGCCAAACGTCTTATGGAGATACAACAGGGCAGGCGTACAGTGGGCGACTATGCCATCGAATTCCGCACATTGGCAGCAGAGGTAGGTTGGAATAACGAGGCATTATTGGCAGCTTATGCTCAAGGCCTGAATGACCACATTAAAGATGAAATCGCTGCTAAAGATCTACCTATTGATCTAGATGATTACATTGAGTATGTTATGCTAATTGACTCCAGAATACGTGAGAGATCAACTGCCAGAGATCGCAAGATACGGTCAAAAAATAATGAGCCTAGTAGCATGTTTTGCCCACCCATCCCTCCCCTGGTATTGAAGTCTAGTGAACCAGTACGGGAGACAAGTGAACCTATGCAAGTAGGTTTCACTAGACTAACCAAGGAGGAGAGACTATATCGCAAGAAACAAGGGTTGTGTTTATACTGCGGTAAAAACGGGCACTTGCTAAATTCCTGTCCGGTACGTCCGGGAAACGCACACACCTAGGGTGCCTTGGGGGACAGGCCCTAGGTGGTGTACAATCATCCCCAGTGTCGGGCATAATGAAACCCACCATACAGGTGGTATTGTCTTGGGCACAATGCTCTGTGGAGGTTTTGGCCCTGGTTGACTCTGGTGCAGCAGGGTATTTTATGGATAATACCTTTGCCGAATTGCACGGAGTTCCACGCATTGAAAGAGAAAACCCCTTGGCTATTGAAGCGATTGATGGCAGACCCTTAGAACCGCCTCATATTTGAAACTATGCCACTGTCTATGACTATTGGGGCACTTCACAGAGAAGAGCAGCAGTTACAACTTATTAATTCTCCTCACCATGCTGTAATATTGGGATTTCCGTGGTTACAGTTACATAACCCACAATTTGATTGGAAAAAGTGTGAAATTGCTGCTTGGTCCCCGTTTTGTATGGACAAGTGCGTCATCCAGCCTATTAAGGTCCTGTGCACCTCCTCTGCTATACCAGATGTTTACCAACAGTTTGGCGATGTTTTTAGCAAAGGAGAGGCTAGTATACTACCCCAGCACAGACCTTATGATTGTTGCATTGAATTGCATCCTGGAGCAGTACCTCCTAAGGGACACACTTATCCATTATCTTGTGAGGAAAATAATGCTATGGAAGATTACATTTCTGATGCCCTTGCTAGAGGTATCATACGAAAATCTACCTCTCCAGCTGGGGCTGGGTTCTTTTTCGTAAAAAAGAAAAATGGCGAATTAAGACCATGCATTGACTACCGGGGCTTGAATAAACTAATGGCAAAAAACGCACACCCAATACCACTCATCACCGAGCTTTTTGATAGGCTTAAGGGCTCTTCGATTTTTACCAAATTGGACCTACGGGCCGCTTACAATCTGGTTCGCATTCGAGCAGGTGATGAGTGGAAAACTGCCTTTAATACTCGATCTGGGCACCACGAGTATCTAGTGATGCCATTTGGGCTGTGTAATGCACCAGCAGTTTTTCAGGAACTGATAAACGATGTTCTGAGAGATATGTTACAGACATGTGTTGTGGTGTACCTTGACGATATACTGATTTACTCCCAAAACATGTCACAGCACATCAAAGATGTATCTGCAGTATTGCTACGACTCCGTGAGAACAAATTATTTTGTAAATTGGAAAAATGTGAGTTTCATAGAACCAGCGTGCCATTCTTGGGGTTCATAATTGGCAATGATGGCATTGCTATGGACAAAGAAAAGTTGTCAGCTGTCCTACAATGGCCAAAACCCAAGGGTCTTAAAGCCATACAGCGTTTCCTGGGTTTTGCTAATTATTATAGGAGGTTTATTAAGAACTTTTCTTCCATTGTCAAACCTCTGTCCGATCTTACGCACAAGGGTGCTAATCCTTCTTGTTGGCCGGTATCTGCTGAGGAAGCCTTTGAGAAATTGAAGCTGGCATTTGCTGCGGCTCCTGTGTTATCCCACCCCAATCCTCTACTTCCATTTACGTTAGAGGTTGATGCCTCAGATATTGGGGTTGGGGCAGTACTTTCGCAACGACACGATAAAGGTGGAACACTAAGACCTTGTGGTTTTTTTTCTAAAAAGTTGACTGTCACTCAAAGCCACTATGAGATAGGTGACAGAGAATTATTGGCCATTATCCTCGCTCTTAAGGAATGGCGTCATTTGCTTGAAGGTACTAAGAATCCTGTCTTAATCCTAACAGATCATAAAAATCTGACTTATCTCTCGGAGGCCAAGAGATTGTCCTCTCGCCAGACCAGATGGGCACTGTTCCTGTCCCGATTTAATTTCATTGTATCATATTTACCGGGATCAAAGAATGTCAGGGCTGATGCACTGTCAAGACAATTTGAGGCCGACAGTGACAGAGTGGAAGCACCAGCACCTATCATCCAACCCAATAGAATATTGGCTACTATACTCACGAGTATCACTTCTCCTTTAGGGGAGGAGATCCTGGCCTCTCAGGTGTCCGCTCCCCATGAAACCCCAGTGGGCAAATGTTTTGTCGCTGAACCATTTCGTACCAGGTTGCTCTAAACCTACCATTCCTCTAAGGCTGCGGGACATATTGGTAGAGACCAATTGTTATGGTCCCTTTCTCAGTTATTTTGGTGGCCTTCCATGAGAAACGATTGTGCCGAATTTACGAATGCCTGTGCCACCTGCGCCCGCGCTAAGACCCCGAGACATCTCCCAGTGGGCTTGCTTCAACCGGTGCCTAATGGCGAACGCCCCTGGTCTCATGTTTCCATTGATTTTATGGGAGAATTGCCTATGTCTAAAGGGTATTCCTTTATATTCATGGTGGTGGTGGACAGCTTTTCTAAATTGGCTCATTTCGTGCCCCTCCGTGGCCTTCCTTCAGCTAAGGAATTGGCAATTGTGTTCGCCAGAGAAGTATTCCAGTTGCATGGAGTGTCCAGGGTACTGGTGTCCGACAGGGGGAGCCAGTTTGTGTCTAGATATTGGAGGGCATTTTGCCAACAGATGGGCATACAGCTGTCCTTCTCCTCTGCCTACCATCCCCAGACCAATGGAGCCGCTGAACGAGCTAATCAGGGTTTGGAACAATTTCTCAGTTGTTTCGTTACTGACCATCATGATAATTGGTCCAACTTGTTGCCTTGGGCAGAGTTCGCCAGGAACTGTGCGGTCAATTCTTCATCTGGGAGCTCCCCGTTTCTGATTAATTACGGGTTTCAGCCCTGTTTGCTTCCAGATTCATTTCAGACGCAACAGATTCCAGCTCTGGATGAGCATATCGAGCAACTCCATTCCACATGGGCACAAGTTCAGAGGGCACTTGGTCAGTCATTTCAGCGTCATCATCGCCATGCCAATCGCAGAAGGCTTCCAGCGGTTTCCTTTCAGGTTGGGGATAGAGTATGGCTTTCCTCCAGAAATCTCAAGCTGCAGGTTCCGTCTAATAAGTTGGCTCCCCGGTTTATTGGTCCATACAGAGTCAGTCGCAAAATTAACCCTGTCTCCTATGCACTAGACATACCTGCATCCATGCGTATCCATAATGTGTTCCATGTGTCCCTTCTTAAGCCTCTGGTTTGCAATCGCTATACTACCACACCTGTGGTGCCAGGACCTGTTGAGGTCGAGGGTCAGGAGGAGTACGAGGTTCAGAGCATTATTGATTCCCGTAGGCTTAGAGGAAGGGTACAGTACCTGGTACATTGGAAAGGATATGGTCCTGAAGATCGATCATGGGTGGATAGTAAGGACCTTCATGCACCTAGGCTAACTAGGGTCTTTCATGCCAAATACCCACAGAAGCCTAGACCCTATTCTAGGAGAGGGGGTCTTTGAAAGGGGGGTACTATCACGGTGCCCGTGATTGCTGCATTTCCTTGTCTGTCACCAGTAGGGGGCTTCTATTGGCTGTCTGCATATAGCCCGCCTCATATTGCCTATTTAAACCTGGATTGGGCACCCTTTGAGTGCCCTTTCGTGTTGTTTCTGACCTGTTGCTATCACTATGTCCAGTGATAGTTGGGCCTCTGTTCCAGTGTTCCTGAGTTCCTGATTTCAACTGTTCCAGTGTCTCCTGCATGCTGAGTTGTTCCAGTCCTGGTTCCGGCCTAGTACTCTGGTGATGCAGTTCTTGCTGAACTTCTTCTCTGCTGTTTCCTGACCTGACTGATCGCTGCTGGTTCCTGTCATCTCATCGCCTGTCTCCTGTATCCTGGCGACCTTCTGCCTGGTCGCGTCTGCGACATTGCTTGTTTGTCCCAGCGTGCGGACGCTGGTTTGCTCCAAAGCCTTGCGGCTACACGATTCAGTTGTTAGTCCAGTGTGCGGACACTGGTTCGCTCCCAAGCCTATCGGCTACACTATTCAGTGGTTGGTCCCAGCGTGCGGACGCTGGTTTGCTCCCAAAGCCTCGCGGCTACACGATTCTCTGTTGGTCCAGTGTGCGGACACTGGTTTGCTCCAAAGCCTATCGGCTATACGATTCAGTAGTTGGTCCCAGCGTGCGTACGCTGGTTCGCTCCAAAGCCTTGCGGCTATATGATTCACTTGTTACTCCAGTGTGCGGACACTGGTTTGCTCCAAAGCCTATCGGCTATACGATTCAGTGTTGGTCCCAGCGTGCGGACGCTGGTTTGCTCCAAAGCCTTGCGGCTATATGATTCACTTGTTACTCCAGTGTGCGGACACTGGTTTGCTCCAAAGCCTATCGGCTATACGATTCAGTAGTTGGTCCCAGCGTGCGGACGCTGGTTTGCTCCAAAGCCTTGCGGCTATATGATTCACTTGTTACTCCAGTGTGAGGACATTGGTTTGCTCCTAAGCCTCGCGGCTATACGATTCCCCTGTTGGTCTCAGTGTGCGGACACTGGGTTGCTTACGATCCTGTCATTCTGCCATTATCATCCGACTGCTATTGATATCTCTGGGCTGCCCTGCCCGGTATTGATAAGGCCGGTAGAACCTTTTGCCACATTCCATCTCAGGTTGCCTTACCCGGTATTGGCAGGGCCGGTAGAGCCTACACTGTGTACTTATTGGGGCTGCCTTGCCCGGTAATTAGGTAAGGCCGGTAGAACTGTTATGCTATTCCATCTGCAGGTTGCCTTACCCGGTATTGGCAAGGCCGGTAGAGCCTAATATTCAATTATCTCAGACTGTCCTGTCCGGTATATTGACAGGACCGGTAGAGTCTGCCTTCTGTCTTTGCTATTACTCATGATTTACATATGTATGTGATTGCCATCCTAAGTGATCAATTTAATTATTTCAATAAAATTGATTTTTACCTAAAACTTGTGTCTGAGAGTCATAACAAACCGTGACAGGTGTATGTGGAATTTGTCTGTGTTACTCAAAGATGTTCCTGGCAGCATTCATGAATCAGAATATGAATCTAGGCCTTCTGAAGATCTATAGTTGTCATCAAAAAAGGAGGGAAGTTAACAAGAATTTTGGTATCTACAAACTCTTTAACTGCTTCAAAGGAGTATGCTCTCTTGATGTGACTTACTGGGACTATGGGAGTCAAAAACGATCTTGGATTTTTCTTAATACCCAAGAATCTTCTGTAATACTTCATTAATGAAAGAAAAGCCATACTCATCCTTCTGCCAGATTCTGAGGACTGGCATCAGAAGCGGGTTTGTGCCTGATCCTCCTGATTATCGGATTTAAAGGGATAGTAATGTTTCATAATAAAAGCAGCTCTAATTAATCATCATAGTATTTGGACTGGAGAGTGTTATTTCAATTCTGTCAGAGTTGTAGTTCAAGAGTAATTCAATTACAAAGTATCCCCCTCCCGCACCTTTTACTGATGTAACACTGTTCAGCCAGATCAGAAGGGAGGTGCCCAGATAGACTGCAGAGAGGGACAATCTTCAATTAAAATAAGGGAAAAACCTGACAAACTTGTCAAGGGGGGGGGGCAGGGCCTTCATTGTTCTCATACAAATAAGATTGTCCCCTTCTATTATCTGTCTAGTCTTACAACCAGATTCCATATCTGAGAAGAGATGGCTTACACTAGGTAAAAGGGGCAGGAGGGGAAACTTTGCTTGTGAATATCTCTCAAACCATAAAGGTTTGAGAGATAAGACTTAAACCGTTCTTCATGTTTTTTTTAATGCCTACAAAATAAAATAAAGATAAAACAAAGTATTACTATCCCTTTAAGCAAAGTGCTTCCTTTCACCATAAAAGTTTGTTAGCTGGTTCCTTACTTTGTATCCTTTCTTAATGTTCCAATACAGACAAGCAAAAAAATTAATTTTTGCAAAAAAAAATGTTTTACCTTGTGGCAGATATTTATTTTCTTCTCACAGGGAGTGGAATAAAGAAAAAAGCTATTTCCTAAATGAAAAACAGTTTTCAAAGGGTATTAAATATAGTTTTCTTTTGGAAGAATAATCCACCACCCAAAAAGCTTAACATCTGGCAGTGGAAAGTGCCACAGTTTTTGCAGCCATGCAAACGGACTCCATGCATGCATCCCAGATGTAGTCAACCAGAATTCAAAGCGATTACACAATCTTTAGAAGATCTTCTCAGGAGACTAATACATTTTCAAGTTTTGGCAGCCTAGAGACACAGGTGGTAGCCACCCTAGGCCTGAATTAAGTTGCACTAGTCTTGTAGCATTTTCTGATGTTTTTGTCTGTGGGGAGCTTTGACTCTGATCCATCCTCCACAAAGATAGATTTATTTTTACAGCAATGCTACATGAATATGATTCATGGGAATACAGTCCCACAGATCTGTATCCTTGGGATCACACAGAAACAATGCAATGCATTCATTTTCTTGGGAAAGGACAGCCTAGTCAATGGATTATTCCATTCTTCCTGTATCAGAGAGGAGACTTCCTCATCCACTGGGAAGACTTTATGGGTTTTCTTGTATCCCCAGTATAATTCATCTACTAATCTAAACTTTGCTGCTTCCTTAATGAGGGAAGTGCAAATATGTTTAATTAAGTATCAATGCAATCTGCTGGAGAGAGGTATGAAGTTACTGTGCAGTAGACTTGTACGAATTCATTCGGAGATATTCGGATTTCGTCGAAAATGGGGTCATTCGGAGACATTCGGCCAATCCGAAACTCAAGGGTCATTCGGAAAAAATGATCCGACTCCGAACAGCCCAGGACTGAAATTCATCGAAACTTTCGGAAGTTTCGGCAATCGACAAATTTCCAAAAGTTTTGACTACTTTTGACCAGGACTTTTTTGTACTTCCTGTGCGCGCTCAATTACTTTCCCTCCATGTCTCTAGTCCAATTCCATTCTCCGTTTCATGCACTACTTCCCTCTTTTGTCTGAATTCGAATAGCCTTCTTCGTTTCATGATGGGGGTTGGACTAATGACACAGTCACACAGACAGACAGCCTGCATTTCCTCATTGCGTTGTTTGAGCTCAGAGAGAGAAGAAGAGATTAGAGAGTGTCCAGTTGTTGTGTAGGCAGGCAGGTAGCATTAGGCTAGGCATAGGTAGGCAGCCAGCATTAGTTCCAGTTATTGCCACTGCAAGAGAGAGTAATATTTGTTCCTGTGCAAAATATAAAAAAATATTAGGTATTTGTTCGAATACAGGGCCGGCCCTTACATGGGTCCCAGTGGGTCCATGGACCCAGGCGGCACTTTGACAGGCACGGCAGTTTGCCGTCCCATAGCATGTTTACTTTGTGTGCTTCCGCCAGCTCTGTGTTGCAGGGTGTCCCATCAGTGGGACTGTCAGCAGCCAGGCAATCCTATGCTCACTCAGTGGCGATGCCTGCTGGCTGCTTCAGTGATGTAAATTATGTGATAGTCAAACATTATGCCTATTTTGTATTGTTTATCACCCACCTAAAGTCAAGACTTGAGTAAATAGGTCTACCGTCCCAGATTTGCTAGAGAGGTTTTACAAATACAGGAGGGTGCCCCCTGTACGAAATGAGTCTAAACATTTGGGATCCCTAGTATGAGTGCACGACAGTGCATGATGTGTCCTGAACAGGATTGCTGTGAGGTGTCTCCACCCGGAAGGTGCTGGCTGGGCTGAGCTTCAACATTGTGACGAGTGACCAACTAAGAGCACCGTGCCAGACTTAATCTGCAGCCATAGCATCACCCCCTCCTACTCTCCGGGTCCCACTGACTGGCAATAACAGGGGAGTCACTAAGAGATCTGAAGCCTTTCTGGAAGTCCTTTCACTTGGAAAGGGGCTAGGTATTACTTTGGGGAGTTGCCTCGTGTGTAAATAATTTCTAGGTGGGAGATGAATGTGCATCACTTATGTGTTTCCTAACAGTAGTTAGAATACAACTCCCATCATCCCCTGATTATGACGTTGGGAAATGCCCAGCAATTACCGTAGAGCCCTGTATTGCACACTCACGGAAAACGGTGATATTGCTATACTAAGACAATGCTGTGGACCCCTCTTCAGTATAGATGTCAAGCATTTTTTTTTATTTCTCTCCTGTGTTGCAGTTCGTTCACAACAGAATGTCTCAATTTTTCTTTTTAACACATTACATCTATCACATTACAATCATTGATGTTTATTCTTGATGTAGTATGAAACACTACAATGTATATACACATAGACTTATCTGATATGAGGGGAAATCAGGATAGGAAAACGAGAGAGAGGAATTTGGGTACTAAAGAGGGACAGTAGGGTAGGAGGCTGGTACCAGAAAATGAAACCTTAATCTTTATCCATGTACTAACATAGAATGTGACATGTAGTTTGTCCATAAGTCGACCACTTATGTTGAGCAGGATGTGACAGGCATGGGTTTTCGATGTTCGAACATATGCTAAATTGAATGACAGGCATGGGTTCTCGATGTTCGACGTTTGCATTGTGACTGGCATCCCATGCTGGAGTAGAGGTGACATGCACAGACTGGCAATGTACGACAATGTCCGTTTTTGGGATGGATCTTTTTCTAAATGCACACCCTGTCTGCAAAGAATGATAGCAGCGTGCACAGAGGTGCACTGCTATAATTTAAGCCATGTTAAATTCGGCCGAATAATTCGGAATGGATCAGAATTTCATTCGAATCGAATAGGCCCGGTCCGAAATTAGGATCATCCGAATTAGAAAAAAAAAATTTGTCCGAATTCGAATTTTACCGAAAATTTTGCCCGTGCACAAGTCTACTCTGCAGCCTTTCTTAGAAGAATCCTTTGAAGCAGGATGAAAGTTCTCATTCCACTTCTTACAGGGAGAAGAAGGAGACAGATGGACTGGCCAGACTCTGTTCTGCTTTGAGACACCCCATAACTGACATGTCAGTCTGTATGCTAGGCATAGAATCTATGACAGGCTGGGATGAAGGCATGGTAAGTTTGGTCGGTCAAGCAGGGTCCACAGCAGGAGAGCAAGGAGGTAAACAACTCTCATAAGGAAGAGTAGTCAAGAAGGAGTACCTGGGTCAGTAATGGAGGATCAATACTGGAGGCAAGGTACAAGGACGGAAAGCTGAAGAGTATTTGGGAAACAAGGCAAAGTTCGGTACATGGAGTCAAACTAGAGGAAGGGCAATGGGAACTCAGGAGCAGGACTGGGAACAAACTTGACAGGTACTAGAAACCTAAGATCACACCCAAATACTGGAGAACTACTCTTGATAAAGGCTCAGTACAATGTAAAAACCAAGATTAGGAGCAATGATACAACAAGCCAAGGATCAGCAGAAAATAAGAAAAGACCAGAAACAATGGACAGAACATGACACGTGTACATGACATCCAGTGAGTGAAATGGAAGCATGCGTTCCACAGTCCTGAAACTCCCCTCCATCTCCTAAATAAACACAACCACTGGGAAGACCAGCCAAGCTCAAATCAAGGCCACATAAGGCTACAATGGGATGGTGGGATCTCAAAGAGTACAATAAGGGATGGCAAAGTGGGACAAACCCCCTGTGGACATTGTCTACTAAGGGAAGATATCCAGAAGGCCCAAGAGATGTCCAGCTGGGACCCCTAAAAATAACAAAGAGGGCACAGTAAGTAGAAAAGCATCTAATGTAACAGCATGGAGAAGGTCAGGAAAATAACAGGGATGGAGAAGTGGGAGGGTTCTTTTTAACCCGTGAGTGCCAGGGAGTAATCTAAAGCATTGCAATGCAGTGACTTGAATAACTCTCTGGCACTCAAAGGGTTAAAGTTTCCTGCCCTACCTGGGGAAACGGTCTCTCTCGCCCAGAGCCAGATCCTAGGCAAGGTGACCTAGGAGCCTGCCTAGGGCCCAGTGACTTGGGGGGGGGGGCACCTCCCTACATGTCCACAATCCTGGCACGCTAGATGTCACAGGATGAGTGTGCGGCGTCAGTGGCCAAAACACAGTGCTCCATCATTCCCACTGGAGCTGCTGGGCCAATGAGGAGTAAATAGCAGGTGCATGTGCACATTATAGACGTATATGCTTCCTTCTCCACATTGCCCCCAGTCTCCACATGGCCTCCAATCTCCACGTTGCCCCCTAAGTTCAATGGTCCAGCAGTGTGGCAGGAGTGGTCTGTGCCTCCTTCAGCACAGACTTGTATACAGCTTGAGCTCCCACACAGTTGTCTCTTTAGTAATGCAGATCGCTGGGAGATTACGTCATCTCCCAGCGCTCTGCATTAATAGAGCGTGGAAGAGGCCTCTCAGCTGCTGGAAGTCTATGCCGAAGAAGGCACAGATCTCTGCTAGTTGCGAACGGGCAGGGGGTCGCAGGGGGCGACTGGGCCCGTCACTCCACAGCGACCCCCATTGTTACTCCACTACTTTGGAGATCCTGTACAATTGCATATCTCTGAATCCATTTTGAACTGGTAGGTGTTAGAATTTTGTAGCTCCATTTCAGTTGTAAGCTCTATGGAATCATTTGAGTAGCACCATTTCCGTTATACATTTTTAATATATTAAACCTCATGGATGTCAGGGAGGTGCAGAATGCACAATAACAAACGGCAATCCAGAAAGGATTGCAGCTGGAGTGGGGGGGGGGGCAAACTGGAGGGGGGTCTCCAATTTGGGATCCTGCCTAGGGCCCCATAGAGTCTTAATCAGGCTCTTCTCTCACCCTCTCTCTCTGTGTTTTCTGGAGATACGGAAGGAAAATTGTAATTACACCATATTATGGTATTGAACTGTAAAACTTAATTTGAGACTTTCTGCCTTAAAATATGTCCAAAAATCATGTATTCAACTGCTAGTATTGGCTAGTTTGAGGGAAATGTATTTGATCATTAAACCCTTGGAGACGAAATATATCTCCAATGCACTGCATCTGTAACAACCAATGAAGTTAATATAAAGTGCAACATTTATCAAATGAAATTTAAAACCGAAAATAGTTGAGTGTCTGCTATATTTTCTAATGCTTTTTTTTTTTTTTTTTTTAAATAAAATAGAATAATGAAATGCTATATAGTGCCCCGTCATAAAACACTATGGGCAGAATGCAAGAAACATGTTTCATTGTTATTTACAATGTACTCTTAATAGAAAAACGATTAGCACCAAAATGGTGAATGTGTACATTTTTAGCATATGCATAAAAAAAAAAAAGCGTGGCTAAAAAGTTCAGCATTTTTTAAGAGCATTATTGATTGTGTCTAATTCAGCAAAGCAGTTAGCAAAGATTTACATATGTCTGCCTAACTGTGCCTTTAATTTAAAGGCATGTGAAATCCAGCATCAAGGCGTTAATATGTTTCTTGCATCATGAGCAATCACAAATAGCACATAAATGTACGGCTTTCCAAATATAGCCAGTGCTTTACTTTTTTTGCATTCTGTCTTAATTGATGCTGATTTAAAGTGGATCTTTCACCCTCAAGACATTTTGGGGGAAATTCATTAAGTGGTGATAAAATGGAGATGACTTCTCCAGTTTATCACTTCTCCAATTCTTATGATATTTTATAGAGCCTATATGCATTAAGATCCCCAAAGATGAAGAAATCTTAGTACATAGGCTCCACAGAATAACTTACAAACTGGAGAAGTGATAAACTGGAGAAGTCATCTCCACTTCATCACCACTTAGTGAACCTTGTATCATTGCATGTATCTATAGTCAGGTATACTATCCTAATACTTTATTAGATATAGCCATTTTTTTTTAGATTTCACCGGTTCCTTGTGCTGCAGTACAAGCTTGTACCGCACAAATCTGCAGCACGTCTACTCTACTGGAATTATCCACCCACCTCCCTTCCCAGCTCTCTCTAGGAGTGAGCTCCCTTCATTACATGTATGTTGCTTATAGGGGCTGCAGTGTAGAGAAAGAAGATGCTGAGCGTGTGTTTTCCTGGGTGGGCTCCTCCTTATTTAGAATACCAAAAAAACACCATATTGTGATAATTTATGGATTTGGGCCATATGTTCAAAGAAGTAGCGAAATAGCTTTGGTCATTTGTAACAACTTTTCAAAGTACAGTGTCATTGTGCTCATTAATATTTTCAGACAGTGTCAATTGTGATCGAAAATATGTTGTTTGTCCTGACTGAAATTGTCTTTTGTAAAGACAAAAATATTGTATGTAATGACAAAAATTTTCATATTCAGAACTTCACATTCCCTCCACTTTTTTCTTAACGTACAAATATTGACGTTTGCAAGACTTTTTTTGTCGTTATATAAGACAAATTTTCTTTTCCTCTATACGACACTGGAGAATAGTTTAGCCACACCCTTGCCCCACCCCTTTGCCAGACAATTCTGGAGTTGTGTCTTACACAATGGACATCACTAGTTTGTTGTCGTATACTCAATAGAAAATATGTTGTTCATGCATATAATTACTTATTTTTGTCGTTCATACAACTTTTTTGTCGTTATCCCTTTGAACATACGGCCCTTAGTGGAATAACCAGAGGAGTGTGCAACACATTGCGTTGCAATGCATTTCATCCCATCTGGTCCGTAAGGGGTTCAAGAACTCTGTGTATATTTATAAACATTTAATAAGCAGTATGTGTATAGGTAGAGCATATATGTATATACATTGCAAGGTATAGCTTGTGCACTTAACTGCAGTTTGCTGTTATCATTTATGTCAAAATGATGCCCATGCCATGCCTGTCAGAGCAGAGTATGTAATACTGCTTTTGTGGTCCTTTTCTCCATCTGCCTGCTGTATTGGTAGCCCCACCAAGAGCAGCGATGTGGAAGAACACACTGAGGAGAAGCCATGCATGTCACAGCGGAGAGAGCCTAGTGGGTCAGTTTGGCTGCTGTGATCCAGTTGTGCTTCACCTCCCTCAGGTGTTTGTCCTCACAGGGTACTAGGGATATTTATAAGACAGGGGGTGAAGGCTCTGACCTGAGTTGAATATAAAAGGCAGTGCCCCCTCTTTAACTCCCAAGGGAGCAATGATCTGTCCAATGTCTTCCTCTGTGCAGCTGCATCTGCTGCTCTAGGTCTAACTGTGCTGCAGAAGCCCTAGAAGGATGGTTTTGGAGCAGAAATTGCTGCACATGATCACCGGATTGGTGAGGTGGAGGCCATACTAATGTGAGTCTTGGCCTCTTTTAAGAACCCATAACGGCTGCTGTACACCAATAACCTTTGTAAGAGTTGTGTGCAGGAGTGTACCAGCCAGGATAATCGCACTGTTTAGGTTGCCTCTCAATGTTTATGGTGCCTCCTACCTGTGCTCAGTACCATGCCCGTTGGCTATAATATATATGTACATATTTTAACCCTTTGAATACCAGAGGAACAACACATTGCTTTGCAATACTATGGATACCCACTCTTGCACTGAAAGGGTTAAACACTGAGTGAAGAATCTGACAATCAGGTAGATATTCATCTAAGGAGGAGCAGTAATTACAACTACCTGCCATATTTATAAGCTTGTTAGTGGGGTATAAACCGACTGGGGGTGCTGGAACATGACAGTTCCACTCTAGTAAGAACAACTGGAACAATTCTGGAGTAATCCAAATGCAACTTACAGGACAAATAAAATGCTCAAAATTCCTTTTGATTTTAATGCTTCGAATTCTAGAGAGGTTTCCAAAGACTTCCTTTGCATTATTAAAAACAGTTAAAATCCACAATTTACCCTTTAATTTGAATATACTGATATTGATATCAGTTCCTCAGCTAAACATTAGATGTCAGTAGTGCCCCATTTTTGTTTACCTTCTGTAAATCTCAGGATGACACATTACATGTCTATCAGTTATAAAGTGAAAGGATAAAAATGCTGTTCTTGTTACACTTTAAATCATGTATTAAGGGAAAATGAAACTTTCAGTATTCTTTAGAACTTTAATTTTTCTTATAAACCTTTTCAGTGCCAGAAGGGTATGCTTACTGAGTAAGCCTTTATCTGCAGAGACAGAGATGGAGACATTACGTGGGACATATGTGAATGGTGTCTGAACCAGTTCTTCAGAAGGTCCAACTGTAATTCCCTTGTGTAAAATGGAGCGTAATGGAACTGCCTTCAGAGCAGGAATTAAGGAACCAAGTATCTTCATGTATTCTGGCACTGTCTCTGATGGCCAGGATATCTCTTGATACACCCAAGAGACAAGGACTGATTCTTGTCTTCTGGAAGAAACATCCTCTTTTGGAGGCTATTGAACCTTATATCGAGGAAATTAAGGACCTGGGAAGAAACAAAAGGATTTCTTGAATTTGAGCACCCAAACATGCTGCTCCAGGATAGAAACACACTGCTGAATTTGCAAACAGAATTAGCTCTGATGGGACCTTGAGTAGCAAGTCATCTAATTAAGGTGTCAAAGAAATACCTTGATCACAGATGTGAGCTGCCACAGTGAGCATGACCTTTGTGAAGGTCAATGGTGAAGACGAGAGACCAAACAGAAGGGCAGTGAGCTGGAAGTCACTGCCCTAAAAGGCAAAGCACAGACATCACTCAGGATCCAGGTGAATCAGAACAGGAAAGCAAGGGTCCTGGAGGTCCAGGGAGACAAGAAAGAGAGTAGAGATTCCATTTTGAAGCACAAGGCTAGAGCAATATGGTTAAGGTACTTCAGATCCAGAATAGGACAACAGCAGCTGTATTTTGTGGAAATGATGAAAAGGTTGAAGCAGTCCAGAACTGGAATGGGGATGTACACTTGCTTTCTGAGCAGAGAAGATTGTTTTAATAAAAAGATGTTCATGAGATAGATCTTAAGGAACTCTGAACAAAAAGAAAATTTGAGGAGGCAGGGATTTAAAGTCTGTGCAATACCCTTTTGAAAATACCTGCAAAGCCTGCTGGTCTGTCACTGAAGTTGTAAACATGTCTCAAAAGAGACCGAAGCAGCCCCCAACAGCAGAGGTGGATGAGGACTCACAAAAAATACTGAAATAGACCTGTCAGCCTTAGTCTTCTTGCTTTCCCATTTGGTGTAAGGCGAGAATGGGAAGCCTGAGGGGTCACAAAAGCCTTGTCTTCTTGGGGAAAAAAGCATGCTTAAAAGGAATCTGAGGTAGTAAGGTTTTCTTACCTCCAGTACCATAACAGGTGACCTTGTCTATGTCCGGGTCAAACAATTGTCTGCCCATAAAGGAAAGAGACACCAAGGACATCTTGTAAGATTTGTCCGTGACCAAATTTTAAGCCACAGAGTGCAAAGCCACTGAAAAGGCCAAGGTTTTCCCAATAAAACTGTTGGTGTGGAGGCTGCTTCAATTAAGGTATGCATTTGCCTGAAGAATTTTGTCAGACAGAATAAACAGTTCCTCTTCAATATAGGAGTTATTCCCATATAGGCATAGCTCCAATGACACAGGCAGTAGTAAAAATGGGCCTCAAGGTCATCCAATTCAATTTGAGTTCGCTTTGACTCCCAAGTGATCAACGGGGCAGAGACATCACTCACAGAAGAATAGTGTCTGAAATAAACAGACTCCATGTGGGCACCTGTTCTTAAAGGTACCACACCAGATTAGATATAAAGATATATGATAAAAAAAAAAGAATAAGCGATTCAGTAGAAAATCTTAAAGGAGCAGGGGAGGGATGGCAACTTGTGGCCTGGAGGGCAACTACAATCAAGTTGCCCAATATTACAATTGTTCCAGCCCACTGTCCCAGACCCCTCCCTTTTTTTTAATTTTAAAATTGCCATTAATCCTTTGAGTGCCAGAGGGGTATGCCATGCATTGCTTTGAAATGTGTGGCATACCCCTCTGTCACTCAAAGAGTTAGTGTTGTGAAGTAAGGCAAGCAATACCACAAAGCTTACAACTGAAATGGGGTTACAATGCAAGTAAAGCTGCACTAGAGATACTTAAGATACTTACAAGAGAAATTGGTTATGGTACAAATGTAGCTCCACTTGGATTGCAGCTCCATTTCAATTGTAAGCTCTGTGGTATCACTAGTGTAGCTACATTTGCAGCAACGAACGGGAGTGGCCCACCAGCCCAGACATATGACCCGACCAGGGGGCAATTGCCCCCCTGCCCCCCAGGCCAGCCCTCCCCTGTAAAGGAGTGAGGCATCTGACGCCAGAAGATGGAGAAATGCCCTAAAAGTGTAAAAGCAGAAGTAAAGCACAGTGAGTGTTAACAGCCCTTTACAATAAAGGCAGCCAGCAGGAACTTCATATAGAAGTAATAAAAGCTAGGATGAGTGCAACACAGTCAAAACCCCGCATTAGAATGGGTCCCAGGAAAACAGGGGCATAAAACAGCACTACAGCATTCAAGAGGTTAACTCACCTATTGCTTCAGTCATCACACACCCCTTATTATTTGTAATAAGAGAAGAGTTTCAGAGAAACTCAAAATTGAGGTATAGACTTATACAGCCAAGTTCACATCCAAAGATTTAGTCCTTGATTCAAAGTAGTATGGTAAAACAGCCGCTAGGGCAAAAATGGCTAACAGCCCATTAACAAAATGTGCTAACGGAGCCATTCCATTGTCCTACCAACTGAAACCACAATGAATGTTGGGTCACAGAAACGGACTTGTGGCCAAATGTCTGTCGTGTGTTGTCAGTTCCCAAAACCCACGGTAAATAGAGCGAGTAATGGGAAAAGAGCTGTCAAGCACCAAGCATCAGTTCAACACACAGTCACCCTCCCAAACACTAACCCTACACTACCACTAACAGCGAAGTGTAAAAATATTATCCCTAGAATCAGCTTCTAGGGGGTATGATGAGTAAGCATACATACTAGGAAATGGTAGAGTGGAAACCATTTTAAACAGAGACTAGCCATATGAAAGGCTGTCTCTGTTCAAATTTCCCACAGACTGCCTCGGGCATCACCCCAACAGATAACGGGTGGGGGGGGGGGGGTGATTTTTGCCATATAATCCTGCCTTCACAGCCGGCGACAGTGGCGGAGGCAGTAGCATCTGGATCACTTTCAGTGCTGGGGGAAATGTAGTATTTTGACTGAATATATATTCATTGGGGGATGAAGATATTGTTAATAAATATGGATTTGCCTCATATTTTTTTCCCGCATCGGGCCACAAATGATTTAGGATGATAGTAATGCCAGCACAGTTTAACACTTTGAGTGCAGGAAAGGTATGCAGCGCATTGCTCTGCAATGCGCTGTGTGCCCCCCCGAACTCAACGGGTTACTAGAACACATATGTTTTTAAGAAAAGTATTTTAATGTGGACTTTCTTTTTACAGGTACATCTTTTACAACATATGAAGATCAGAAGACAGAAGAAAAGAAGACAGAAGAGAAGACAGAAGATGAGGAGAAAGAGGAAGAATGAAGATAGAAGATCGAAAGTAGCTGACCACGGTGCTGAAGACCCTGCTAGACAACAGAATTACTGATATTTTTTTTTGCAGATAATGTTTTTTTTAACTTAGTTGGATTAACCCTGCAAGTGCAAGTGGAGTATGCATACACCACTGTCACTCATAGGTTAAATTCTACTTACACATTTTTCATACTTTGGATGTATTGCTATGGGGCTTAGGGCCCCATATCAATATATTCACTGGTCACTTAGGTTTTTTGGGGGGCCTTTTTTTCCCTTTCAGTTCCTGTGTTGTCAGGATTAAGATGGGTTAACTGGGTGTGGATTTTCAACTATTAGAGTGGTAACATATGGAAACGAATGGGAAAACAGACGCTGTTGAAATGTTTTTTTTAACACCCAACGTGTGTTTTTTCTGCCAGCATTTATTCATAGTGCAGGTAATTGAATGGCTTACTGTGCTTGAAAAAAAAGTCTGGTGGTTTTTTTTTGGAGATGATGGGATTTCAATCCAGGCCTTAAGGTCCAGGGCTGAACCTATGAACGTCAATCCATGAACAAGGAAGCCATTTAATGGGAGCCTGCCTATCACTAGAAAAGAGAAGTCTAAGAAAACAATGCCCATACACCCTTTGTTTAGGCAGGCCACTTGAAACTGGGAGTAGGCGGGGGTAAAGTAGAAGTAAGAGGGAAGTCTTCATCTCTGAGGCCTTCCTTTCCTTTTTTTGAAGTGCCCTGCACACTGGAGGAGAGAACTTTACCCCCATGCCCCCCAACCCAGCTCAATGTGATACATGCCCCTGGCACACATTTGCACAAAAACATGCACTGACTGAAACAAATTAATGCTTGTTCTGCTTCCATCTAATGTAACAGGCTAGTGTTGAGGAGATGCCTGAAAACCAAATTTGAAACAGCTTGTACAGTTTGTCCATTTATAGTTGCTGTTTGATCCTTGTAGAAAGAAAAAACTGCAAGCCTAACCAATGCCAGTACTCTCTTTATCTTCTCAGTAATAGATGTCGGTAGGCAAGATTGCACAACCTAAAGACCTATGAGGTGGAAAGACGTTCAGCTGCGCACAGATTTTCTCTGGCTTATATGTAGTGTTTATTCCTGTCCCCACCTCTCTGTTACTTATATTAGCCGGCACGGCAGAGAGTTCCTATAAATTGGTAGTTTCCAAACTTTGGGGCATGAGGATCTTCCAGGGTTGATGTATAACTTTGTTTCAGCATCAGTTCTTCCCATTACTATGCATCATGACATTATCCATTTTGTCGAAAGCCTATCACTGTAATAAGTTTGGGAAGGTGGGTTCAAAGAACAGTTGTGAAAAGCACAGTCTGCCTGATATATTACCATAAAATGCAAATGAATAAAAATATAAATATTTTTGCAAAGTGTTACATTTATTTCACTTAAAAAGCAGTGAGGATAACCAAAGGGGGACATAAAGTTAAAAAAAAAAAAAAAAAAAAAAAAAAAGTACACCGATTCAGTTTAGGGTCACACTACACTGTAAACCATGGTCTTATGGGGCCCAAAAAAATCCAGGATCTCCAGAAGATTCTACAATGTCCTTGAGGATAAGCGAAAGCCTAAATGCCACCAGTGTCAGCTTGAATGCATATAGAGGCTGCAGCACAAAAAAATGAGAGGAATAAGGGTTGTTGGCATGTTGGCTGAAAATCAGCCACAGATCCCCCATCTACACTGTCTGCCCCCCCCCCCCAGCCTTGGTTTCCTTCACACTAGTTGCCACAGATTCCCCACGTACACTCTATGCCTCCCCTCACCTTATTAACTTGCCTACTGGTAGCCACAGATACCCCACATTCACAGTCTGCCTCCCCTCACCTTGTTCCCTTGCCCAATGGTAGCAAAAGATTCCCCACATAAAAAACAAAAACAAGAGAGCTCAATACACCTCTAAGTGTAATATTAAATATCCAAATCAGTTCCCCACTCCCGATAAATATACTCACAGGAGCGAGAGGCTGTAACCTGCCTCTGGGAATGCATGCATAGACTGGTATTAGCCCCAGTCCGGCTCTCCTCCAGATGTCACTGGGGTCCTCTCATTCAGCTCCTGATCACCCACTTGAACTTCCAACACTCGATGAATGTAGTGAATTATAATTTATTGTATATTACAAAAATATTTAAAACATGTATAAAAACGTGTAAAAAACCCAACGCCTATCGTGAGGTACTCCTACACGTCGTCAGGGGTTAAACTCTACTCAATCTGAAAACATATCTTATATAGACTATACATTGTTATAAAGACCAATAGTAGACAATGTATAACAATGTATAGTCTATATAAGATATGCTTTCAGATTGAGTAGAGTTTAACCCATGACGACGTGTAGGAGTACCTACATGTTTTTATAAGTTTTAAATATTTTTGTAATATACAATAAATTATAATTCACTACATTCATTGAGTGTTGGAAGTTCAAGTGGGTGATCAGGAGCTGAATGAGAGGACCCCAGTGACATTTGGAGGAGAGCCGGACTGGGGCTAATACCAGTCTATGCATGCATTCCCAGAAGCAGGTTACAGCCTCTCACTCCTGTGAGTATATTTATCGGGAGTGGGGAACTGATTTGGATATTTAATATTACACTTAGAGGCGTATTGCGCTCTCTTGTTTTTGTTTTTTTGTTCTGCAGATTTGGCTGTGAGGAAGTGTAGTAACCTCACAAGTGGAAGCTGCAATGCCCCAAGTATCTCCGGTCCATATTACTCCTTCTCTCATGCTAAGCCACACATATATAATACCAGACTGTACCACACATTAGTCCAGTGGAGCGCGCCAGTAGTGTAAGTGTATTTTAGGACTCTCTGCCCCACCCCTGGTTCCGTTCCCCTGTCAATTGGTAGCTAAAGAATCTCCATATGCACAGTGTAACCCCCTAGCCTTGTTCCCCTGCCCATTGGTAGCCACGGATTCCCCACATACACTGTCTGACTCCCTAGTCTTGTTCCCTTGCCCACTGGTAGCCACAGATTCCCAGCCTACACTGTATGACCTCCTAAGCCTTGTTCCATTGCCCCTGGTAGACAAAGGTTTCCCACATACGCTGTCTGACCCCCACCCCTAGTCTTGCTCCCCTTGCTAATGGTAACCACATATTCTCCACATACACTGTCTGACCCCCCCAGCCTTGTTCCCCTGCAACCTAGAAGCCACAGATTTCCCATATACATTGTCTGACCTCCTACCCTAACGCCACTGCCCATTGGTAGCCACAAATCCCCCATATACACTGCCTGACCCAAAAGCCTGGTTCCACTGGTAGTCATAGAGCCCAACACACACTGTCAACTCCTAGACTGGTTATACTGCCCTGTTATAGCCACAGATACACCACATACACTGTCTGATCCCCCCAGCTTTGTTCCACTGGTAGCCGAAGAATCACAAATGCATGCGCGCGCACACACACATGCACACACACGCTGTCTGCTTCCCAAGCCTTGTTCACTGGTAACCATGCTCCTGGCACCCATTATGGTATGTCAATGCATGCCAATGAAGTACCATTTTTATTAGGCTGGCAATAGGAACTGTAGACACTAGAAAATTAAATGATGTTGAGAGATATTACTATCTATGAAGTGATTGCAGTTTAAAAATGCAACACTTTCTGGAAATAATTGCGTACACTAGCCTTGGGCTAAAAAGACAACCCCTCATTTGATGCAGGTGAATGCCTACTTTGCAAAAAAATATGCCTTGCTTACCTTTTCTTCATATGTCTAATGGTAATGCCCATTTTTGTGCAGGCAGAATATTTCAATAAAGTGGTAGGTGTAGGTTAGTGCTCTTAGCACCCAACCCATACAGATGGGGTGCCATTTCTCTCAGGCTGGTAGCAGATACTGAATACTGTAGGAAAGCTCATTATTTTCAAAGATTTTAGTACCTTTGATTTGGTGGAAACATTAAAAATATATCTATATTTTACTATAGTACTACCTTATTTGTGAACACCAGCCTAGGGGAAGAAAACCCATCATTTGATGCAAATGAATGTCTACTTTCCAAAACGGTATGTCTTGCATACTCTTACTTCATATTTCTGATAGTTATGACCATTTCAGTGCAGGAGGGCAATTAAAAAAAGAAACTTCTAGGTTTTTCTTCTTTTGGCACACCCTTCAGTATGTCAATCCATTCCAGTTGGGTACCATTTTCCAGTAGATAATGAGTACAGTAAAACATTCCATAGTTTTCAAAGACGTCATTATATTTAAAGGGGGGAACTGCAAAAAAAATTTTGAATTTTTTTCCTTTAATGTCACCTTCTGGAAAAATGGTAATCAGAAAGGCAAGTGATCCTTCATTTCACGTGGTAGGTTGTTTTCTTTCCATAACGAGGTTCACTTTGCATACAAAACAGAGTGTGGCTACACAAAGCATAAATCATGTCGCCGTGATGAAAAGTGTGACATGAGAATCTTGCCCTGCATCAAAGCTTGAGATTCTAATGTCATCCTTAAACGACGTCTCAACCCAACCCACATTCATTTTAGTGCCCTCAGCATCCAATATATATGCTAGATATTGCAGCGGTAATGAAACACCTACTATAAATGTTCTTACAAAATGTTACTTAGATGGTTGTTAAACCTCATGCCTCATTCCCTGTTGGAAGGGATACTCGGACAGGAATACTTTCCCTAGGGAAGTATCAAACTGGAATCCACAGAAAACCATGATCTGAGAAGGGACTGGAGCAAATGTCTCCATATTCAGAATCCACCCATGGAAGAGGAGAATCAGAGCACAAGCCTGTATATGCTGGTCCAGGAGTTCCCTGGAGAGAGCCTTCAATAGAAGGTAGGCCATGTAGGGAGTCACCTGAATCCCCTGGGTAAGCAGGAAGGCAATCAGTGCCACAGCTCTCTGGGGAACACCCGAGGAGCAGAGGTAAGCCCAAAGGGAAAGTGGTGAACTGGAAGTGCCCCAGGTCACAGACAAATCTGAGGTACTTTTGGCTGTCCACATGAATTGGGATATGCAAGCAAGCATCCTGCAGATCCAGAGAGACCAGGTATTCCCCTGGACACATAGCTGCGATGACTGAGTGCAAAGACTCCATCTTGAAGTGAGCAGTCTCCACAAAGGAAGTGAGGTTCTTGAGGTCCAAGATAGGACGACTGCCTTCATCCCTCTTGACCACTACGAAGAGATTTGACTAAACCTAAACCTCACTCTTGAGGAACAGCTGGAGACAGGATTCCCTGTCCAAGAGAACCTGAACTGTGTAGATGAAAAGAAGATGCTTTTCTGCCTCCAGCGGAGTTCTGGACTGGAAAAATCTGAAGGAAGGGAACTGAAGGAAATCCTATAATCTTCTGAGACCACTTGCCAAAATCCACTGATCAGCAACAGAGGCTGCCCAAGCATCTGAAAAGAATGACGCAGGCGACCACCCACAGGAAGCTGCAGACCAGGGTTCTGCTATTCAGATGTACCAAACTTGGGCTTTATGATGGTGAGCTTAGAGTGCCACTGCTGTCTGGGTTAGGTGGTCGGAAGCGGGGTACTGGCCTGAGACACAATCTGATTCAGCCTTGCGCATCATTTGGACAGGAATAAAAAAAGATGCTGTTTCCTTGCCAAGTTGGGGCGTTTGGAAACCTGAGGCAATAGAGTACTCTTGCCTCCAGTGGCGTCACTGAAGATCTGTTTCAGTGCATGCCCAAAGAGAGACTGTCCCTAAAAAGGAAGAGAAATCAGCGACTCTTTCGATGAGAGGTCCATAGACCAAATCTTAAGCCGCAATGTACGTCTAGCAGAAACAGAGAAGGCAGAAGCCTTAGCAGCAAGTTTGACAGCATCAAAAAAGAGTGTCAGTGACATATGTCTGAGCCCCAGACATGTTTGCCAAGGGGGCTAAAAGGTCCACCTTAGGTGCACCTTTACTGATAGCTTCAGTAAGTAATTAGCCCCAGATGGCAAGAGCTCAAGCGACCCAAACAGAAGTCAAGGTAGGCCTCAAGGCAGCACCTATGGCAGCGAAGTGAGACTTCAGGATAGCCTCCAGCTTCCAATCAGTCATATCCTTCAACGCTGTGGCGTCCACCAAGGGCAGTGCAGTAGATTTAGAAAGCCTAGAAATAGGGGCATCAACCTGAGGAGGTGTAGCCCAATAAATCAGAGCTGCCTCAGAGAAGGGCAGAAAAACTGTGAAGGATTTTTTTTTCACCATTGAAAAACGTCAGAAGAAGTTAGGCCCCCAGCAGTGGTAGTAGTGACCTGTAAGGTCGTTAAAACCACCTTAATGAGGCCCTCAGTGGAGGGAGCAGGGTCAGCCCCAAAGGGGGTCTGCATAAGCATATGAAGAAGCCCCTTCCTCACACTCCCCTACCACTGTATCAACCTCAAAGGAATCCTCCGCAGAGGTTTCTGTGAGATCACGAATGCCAAGGGCCTTAGGGGCCACAAGCCTGAAAAAGTGGGGGATTCCAAGAATGGAGGACCCCCTAGAGGGAAAGAGGAAACTGTGCCATAGAGTACTTTAAGTCCTTGACCCATAGTGGCTCTTGATCAAAGCAGGGGCCATTTGTGTCTTGAGTATACTCCAGGGAGCCCGTTTAGCATGAGGAATAGTAAGCAAGGGGGGGGGAGGGTCAGAGACAGCCCAGGTCCTAGCTCCATGACCCTATGGATTCTACATCCCAACAGGATAAGCGTCAAAACAGTATGGGAAATCCCAAATACTCAGAAATTCTAAGAAAGTACTTATTTGGCAAGTGAAGGGTTAATCTGAGAAGGAGAGCAAGGCGATACAAGCCTATGCATAGGCTACAGTAAGGAAAGAAAATGGTGTCTGAAAATAATCAGCCAATCAGAGGAAAGCCCGCAAAAAAGGCATTCTGGGAATTGTAATATTTCCTTAATGTGGTATCCTAGCAACTCTTGAACCCAAATTCGCGGGGCCCCCAAGACACTGGGGATGTGAACAGGAGCATAGGAAAAGAGGAGACAAGAATGAGCCTTCTTTCAACTCTGTAAGTCAAATGGTTACAGAGATATGTCCCACAGCAGTTTGTCCCATTGAGGTCTAAGAAGCAAGTGCAGCCATGCTGTAAAAATGCACTTTAAAGACGCAGTACACAAAAAAATACAACATTTTTTTACAGTGATTAAAAATGCCCAAATACCCAAGGGAACATGTAGGCATAAATAAAAATGGATGATCCTTAAGGGAAAACCCCAAAGAAATAAACTCATAACCCAATGAAACCAGCAGGAAAGGGATTAATTTACACAACTGCAGCATTCCTGGGATCAAACAAGATAAGATATCCAACATGAGTGCTGGAGTCCTAGCTTCCAGGAAAGCCCCCGTAAGGAGGGGAACAGTGGGATAAGTGGACCATGGCAGTCAAAGGGTTACTCTCCTTTTACTTGACTTTCTTCAGATTACCATTGAAAAGGAAAGAGCCTCAAAGAGACCCCCTTCAGGGGAGAGAAACATGGGTTGCATCATTCTCCCCACAGGGCTGCAAGGGTCTACAACAGCACCTGTCAACTGGACAATCCTCCAGGGGAAGCCAGGAATGGTAATCCACCTAATGGGGGAATTTGGACACCCCATATCTAATGGAAAAATAATAAAATAACTAAAAACTAAGCAGAAAGGTTCTCAGTCTGTGCACAGTGGAACAAATTATCTGCGGCAGGGCTACTGGGATAGCCTGATAGGGAAGAAGGGGAGGCTCTACCCACACTTCTTTGCAGAATTGTTCCAGCCTAAAGGCAGGAGCTGTCACCTCCCCATGGTACCTGTGAGTTATACTGGACGACAGAAAAAATATATTAACCCTTTGAGTGCCAGAGGGGGTACGCAACGCATTGCTTTGCAATCGTTGCATTCCCCTCTGGCACTCAAAGGGTTAATGATGAAAAGATCCCCCTCCCTCCCCCTTCTGGTCACGTCACGCCACGCTGCCTCTGTCTGGACAGATGCAGCGAGGGCACAGAGTTTTCCTTATCCTTGCTGACAGAAGTTTGTCCCTCACTGCATCCATCCAGTCCCAGGACTGGATCACATCTCTAAGGGGAGGCAGTCACCATTAACCCCTTAAGGACCGGGAAAATCTGAGTTTGATTTGACTTAAGGACCGGAGCAATTTTGACTTTTTTGACTATGTCTTTGTTCAACCATATTTTCTCTTTAATTCCTTTTGTGCACCCACATAAATTATATACTGTTTTTTTAAGCACAAGTAGGGCTTTCTTTTGATACCACAATTATATGAATACCTCATTGTTTAATTTGATTAAAATAGAAAAAAAGAGGAAAAAAATTGAAAAAAAACAACATTTTGCTTACATTTTTCTGTCAGGATTTGCATACTATTTATATAATGAAAAAAAAATACCCCTAAATATATTCATTTGCTTCTCCTGAATATAAGAATACCCCATATGCCTAGTATTTTAGTCCTTTACTCACATTTACAAGGTAAATATTACAAGATGGCTGCCGTTATTTCCAACTTGTGATTTCTCAACAATTGGCATGTGAGCATCATAGCTTAGCTGACGGTGCCAGAACCAAAAATGTCCCACAAAGGTATATGTTTCTGAAAACTACACAACATAAGGTAAATAATCAGGAGAATTTTGGAGTTTTTCATGCAGCTATTTTTCCAGAAAAAAATTTCAAAATTGTGGTAATATTTTGTTTTTTTGCAGTTTTCACACTTACATTTCAATACTACTGTTGATATCAAGCACATGATAGGTGAAGATTTTTAAAAATGCATTGTTTAGTGTTCAGCTCCTTCTTCTGAGTACGGCAATATCCCATATGCATAGGTTTCTCAAGGTTTGGGAGAGCTACAGGGCCCAAATTGGAACATGCGCGTTTCCAGTTTCACACTTTGAATTTTCACAGCTTGCATCACTGGTGCCATGTCTCATTTGGGGCTGTGTAACAGTGCTCCACTCTAAGATTTCCCCCCAAAAGTATATATTTTTGGAAAGTAGACACCCCAGGCTTTCATTTTATGTATGTTTTCAATTTTTTTACGCAGCCATTTTACCACCAATCGCTCGTAAATCTTGACGTAAGTTAAAAAAACAGCGTTTTTCACACTTGCACTTCAATGTTGATGTGAATTTCAAGCACATGATAGGTGAAGATTTTTAAAAATGCATTGTTTAGTGTTCAGCTCCTTCTTCTGAGTACGGCAATACCCCATATGCATAGGTTTCTCAAGGTTTGGGAGAGCTACGGGGCCCAATTTTGAACAAATATTGAATTTTCACATCTTGGTTAACTGATGCCATTACTCATTTTGGGCTATGTTCCAGTGCTGCACTTTAGAATTTCCCCCCAAAAGTGTATATTTTTGGAATGTAGACACCCCCAGCTTTCATTTTAGGTGTGTTTTCAAATTTTTTACACAGCCATTTTACCACCACTTTCTCATAAACTTGACGTAAGTAAAAAAACAGCGTTTTTCACACTTTGCCTTCAATGTTGATGTGAATTTCAAGCACAGAATAGGTGAAGATTTTATAAACTGAAATGATTAGTGTTCAGCTCCTTCTTCTGAGTACGGCAATACCCCATATGCATAGCTTTCTCATGGTTTGGGGGAGCTACGGGGGCCAAATTGGAACATGCGCGTTTCCAGGTTCACACTTTGAATCTTCACAGCTTGCGTTACTGGTGCCATGTCTCAGTTGGGGCTGTGTAACAGTGCTCTTTTTTTAAGATTTCCCCCAAAAGTGTATATTTTTGGAAAGTAGACACCCCAGGCTCTCGTTTTAGGTGTGTTTTCCAATTTTATACACAGCCATTTTACCACCAATCCCTCGTAAACCATGACGTAAGTAAAAAAAAAAAAAAAACAGCGTTTTTCACACTTAGGATTGGCGGCAGTATACTGGGCTGCATACAAATTGGTTTGGGAAACAATTTCACCTAAAATGTCTTCCCCCAAAAACAAATCAAAAAAATGATCATGGGTAAATCCTTCCACATCAATTTGAATCCCTGGGTTGCCTGTGAATTCTGAGATTTGTGGGCATAAATGGATACCCATTCATTAGGATCCGGAGTGGCAGGTGTTGGGGCATTTCTTTGGGCAGGTCTTTGGGCAGATCTTTTGGCAGGTGCTGGGGCAGTTGCCAGGGCAGCTCTTGGGGCAGCACTTGGGGCATTTCTTTGGTAGGTCTTTGGGCAGATCTTTTGGCAGGTGCTGGGGCAGTTGCCAGGGCAGCTCTTGGGGCAGCACTTGGGGCATTTCTTTGGGTAGGTATTTTGGTAGGTCTTTGGGCAGTTCTTTTGGCAGGTGCTGGGGCAGTTGCCAGAGCAGCTCTTGGGGCAGTGCGTCTTTTCTTGACAGAAGGCCCAGCGTCATCACTAGAGCTGCTCTCACTTTCTGAAAACTGCACTATGTCAAAATCTGACGCAGTGTCTGTTGCCTCAGAGTCAGACGCCAAAAAGGCATATGCCTCTTCAACGCTGTACCTGCGCTGCATTTTGCCCACTAAAAAAACTTTTTTTTTTCTTACGCTATCCCTAAACCTAAATCTAACCCTAAAACTTACCCTAGCCTACGTATATCCTGAACCTACCTAACACAAGTGAACTACCTATCTAAACTGCACTTATTATATATATATATTTTTTTTTTTTGGGGGGGGTTTGGGTTTTTTTTTTTTTTTTCTTACACTATCCCTAAACCTAAATCTAACCCTAAAACTTACCCTAACCTACGTATATCCTGAACCTACCTAACACAAGTGAACTACCTATCTAAACTGCACTTATTATATATATATTTTTTTTTTGGGGGGGGGGGTGTTTGAGGTTTTTTGGGTTTTTTATTTTTCTTACGCTATCCCTAAACCTAAATCTAACCCTAAAACTTACCCTAACCTACGTATATCCTGAACCTACCTAACCCAATTGAACTACCTATCTAAACTGCGCTTATTATATATTTTTTTTTTTTTTGGGGGGGGGGGGGGTTGGTTTTTTTTTTTTTTTTCCCCTAAACCTATCCCTAAAACTTTCCCTAACACACGTCTACACTAAACCTACCCAACTACCTACCAAAATACCTAAACTATATTATTAAAAAAAAAAAAAAAAAAAAAAAAAAAAAAAAAAAAATTAAAAAAAAATTAAAAAATATTAAAAAAATCTAAAAAAATTCAAGGGGGATGGGGGGTGTCCCACAGATCAGAAAACACTGATCTGCAGCAAATTGATCACTCCAAGAGTGATCAGATGGGGGGGGGCACTTATTGATCACTGCAGAACAGTGATCAAAGGGTTAATTTTCTTTATTTAAACTTTTTTTTTTTTTACAGACACACTGGAACACCATCTCCCTCTGTCTCTCTCCACCTCAGCAGTATGCAAGGTGGAGGGAGGCAGAGAGATCTTCAGGTTTTGCAACATGTGATTTGCTTTTGAAGCGAATCGCATGTTGCAACAATGTTTCTGCCGCTTGTTACTAAGTGTCCCGATACCGGGACACTTAGTAACAAGCGGCTTGAACTCTTCCATCGCTCCGTGCGGCCGCGATGGAAGAGTTTAACCCTTGACGTACCAGGACCGTCAAGGGTCGTTGGATCACATTTACACTTGACGGTCCTGGTACGTCAAGGGTCGCTAAGGGGTTAATATGTTATAAAATACAAACATGTAAATAAACAAAATATGTTATAAAAACCTTATTGAAGACTCAGAGATAAAGTTTCATGCAGACATTACCATCCCTTTAATCAAAACCGGCTGCAACTGAACTGCTTATCACTTAGTCTGGCGTGAAAACAAAAGCTGTAGTACACTTCATCTAGACAGCTTAAGCAGTCTGCCTGCAAGTCACTGATCACTCACACCACCACCCTGCCACCCAGAGGAACTTATAGTGTTATTACATAATGAATCTGTTAATTTTCTTATTATTGTTTTTGCCACATCTATGCATGCTGTTTTCTTACCTGCTCTCTTTATGTCCATCCACTAACAGCCCACACCTTATCACACATACAAATCCTCCTTACCTGCTTTTTCAGACTGCAACTCTCCTCCTGGATGCAGGAGATCTTTCCCATCTCTGGTCCCACCTGCATTCCTATCTGTGTCCGTGCTAGACTGCTGCCTACCCACAGTTCTTGTGGGGCAGACCCCTGCAATCTACTGTTTCTTGACTCCCTCCACCCTTCTCCTGTGCATTATGGAATGCTTGGTTCTCTATTTGAACTCCACAAAACTCGCAACCTCTTCCTCTCAACCTGTTTGCCATAACAAAACCCTGGTTCTCACATTCTGACATCGTTGATGTTGACGTTTCTCTCTTCTATGGTGCCCTATCTTTCTCTCACACACCTCACCCTGATGGCAAGGTGGGGGTGTGGGACTACTTCTCTCTATCAGCTCTGCCACTCCAAGCCTCTGTGTCTTCCTCCATTGGTCTTCTTCACTTCCTTTGGAGTTCAGGCCACCCAACTCTTCTCCCAAGCCCCTCTCCAGGTAGTTGTGATTTACTTTTAATCATGCACTCCTACTGGAAACACTGCACACTTTGAATCCGTGACATACTTCTAGAATAGATTTCCTTCTATTTCTCTAACCATACTTTCAGTGTTTCAATCGCCAACGCGTTCTCATTTCCCTATGACTTCTCAATAGTTGTACCTCAGGGATCAGTCCTGGGACCACTCTTTTTTTCCTCTACACCCTTTCACTTGGTGACCTCATCTCATGTCTTGGCTATAATTACCATCTGTATGCAGATGACACTAATCTACCTCTCTTTCGCTGACCTCACTCCGGCTGTGCAATCTTTCACAGCATTTTCATCATGGATAGCCCACCGCCATCTTAAACTTAATATGGCTAAGACAGAACTGGTTGTATTCCCTCCTAAAATTCACCCACCATTCCCTTTCTCCATAACAGCTGACAATTCTGACATCCACTCAGTAACTAAAGTATGCTGTCTTGGGGTCATACTTTAATCTTCATTGACATTACCCCACCCCCCAGCCAAGTGGTCACCAGATCATGTTGCCAAAATCCGTCGCTTCTTCTGTTCATCTACCTCAAAAACTGTCACTCAGGCATTCATTCCCTTTAGACTCGACTATTCCAACAGTCTACTCTCTGTTCTTCCTGCCTCTCTTTATCTTCTTCAGTCTCTCAGTTCAGCTCCCAGATACTTTCCCTCTCATCTACTCCTGAAATCCCTCTATTGGCTACCTACAGGGTCTCGTATTTTTTACAAGATCCTTCTCCTCTCCCTTAAGTCTCTCTTCTTCAGCACCCTCTTACATTTCTGCTCTTATCTGCAGCTACACCCCTTCTTGTCACCTGCATTGTTCTCAAGGGTTCTTTCTGTCCTCTGCCTACACAACTCGAGCCATATCTTGGCTGCAATCTTTTTTCCTGGCTGTCTCTCATGTTTTGTAATGGAGGCATCTCAGTATCAATATCCTCCTTCTGCATGATAGTTACATTAGGATCAATCTGAACTTACTTCACTAAGCCTTGTACTTGCACTTATGATCCTTCCCCTACTGTTGCTTTATGTTGTCATGATCTCTAATTAGACTGTAAGCTCCTTGGGGCAGGGTCCTTTTTCCAATGTATGATTCCCTTTCCTGCACTTTCCCCCACTAATAATGCAATGGTCCCTCTTTTGCCTGATGCTCTTAACCCAGTTCTGTATTTTTGTATTGTACTATTACAATTTCTGTAAAGCGATGTTGTACATGTATAGTGCTATATAAATAAAGATACATACATAAATACATAGAGGGCTCCAAGCATTGTGAAGCAATGTGCTGGAGAGAGAGTTAGCATCCCTTAACCCTTAGCGTGCCAGAAGGGTACACAACACTTTGCAAAGAAATATACTGCATACCCACATGGCACTCAAAGGGTGAACCCTCAGGGTGCTAGAGGTATCCAATGTATTGCAACCCAATGTGTTGGATGCCAATCTGGGACTTAACCCCTTAATGACCCTTGACGGTCCTGGCATGTCACGGGTAGATCTGCGTTAAGGACCTGTGACGTGCCAGGACCGTCATGGAATTCAGGACTTCCAGCGCGGCTGCACGCCTTTCAGGGAGCCCTGAACCGGATGCGGAAATAAAATACTGTTCTGTGGTCCTTAAGTGACGGCCGCATGTGCGATCATCCCTCCTTAAGGGGTTAAAAGATTAAAATCCCCATTTAAACAAATATGGATTCTTATCTGTCCATTCTGGTGCCCCTTGTTTCCCTCAGAACTGTTCTCATTGTTTCTGGTACATCAGATCAGTGTTCATTCTAATACAGCAAACCAATTAGTGAATGAGAACACTTTCAGTGCCAGGCAGGCCCCCAGCACAAAGCAACACAATGTGTTGGATACCTCTCTGGCACCAAAATGAATAAACTAGGTAGTGTTATATGGTGCATTTGGTATTCTAATGTAGCCCTGAATAGTCATTTTAACCCTTTCATTTCTGGGTTACTCACTCCAGCTCACCTGAGGAGAGAGAACAGCTTTTCAGCCTCATTCCATGAAGGAAAAAAACATGACCAATTTGCACAACACAGACTGTTTCTTATATTTATTTATTTTCCAGCTTCATACAAACTGGATGTAGAAGCATAAACATAGTACATTTCTACCATTTTCAACAAAAATATAACCAATATGTACAATTATTGTATTAAAAATACAAAAGGGATACAGACTCTACCAATGTCTTTCTAAAAGACATACAGGTACAAGTAGTATCAAAAGTAGGAGGAGGGGAAATCACCAGTCAGTTATACATTCTGCACTTGACATCACAGAGCGAACTGAGATTAGCAGTCCTATATTCTACGGTTACATAATGCTTAGAACATCTGTGCAATGTGTGAAAGAGCTGGGCTTCTGTCTGCCTATATGCACAAGGTCCATTGCCTACAGAATAAAGCTGGACAAATAATGCATATTACATGTAAAATGTACATAGGCATAATTGACAATGTGATATAGAAGCAAGGTAGACAAAAGCCATGATAACAGGATAGAGAGAATAATTAAATAAAGCACTGACATTATTTTACACAGTGAAAAAACACTGCATTTTGTTTCCTTATTTTCTTTTTTAAAGTTGTATATATTTATATATATGTTTATCCACTGATCAATATGATCAGCTGAGCTCAAATGGAAAATAAAAATAATAATAATCCAAGACCACAAGTTCCTCACAAAGGAGTATTCCTCGGATTGGCAAGCCTTCACTTATCCGGAATCTGTGCAAAGACTGAGAGAGAAAAGATGGCGGTTTCAGTCATGAATGTGATACATAGCAGCTGTGAGCAATTGTTTGCATCACATTGGCTTTCTCTACATATGCAGTGTCCAAACAACGGCATTAAACAGGCTTGTATTCCATTCCCATGAATACGGTGCAACGTAAAGGGTAGCCGAAGGGGAAGAAAAAAAAAAGTCAACAATTGCTAAATAGGGCAATGAAGAGAAAGTCTGCTATTAGGTCAGTATTGACAGCTAGTAGGATTAGTTGAGGGTCCAAAAGCTGTCGTTCACTTCAATAATATCCAGTTCATTTCTCGATTAAAAATCTCTATAAACATAAAAAAATCATAACTTAGGAGTGAAATAACACTGTAATTATCCTGATGTAACAAATATGCTCTCTGAACAAAAAGTTTGTCCCATCTCCTAGCACAGCGGTTCTCAACTCCTGTCCTCAGGACCCACTAACAGGCCAGGATTTGATGATTTCCTTGTTAGAGCACAGGTGAGTTAATCAATGTGAATGAGCCTCTGATAACCACACCTGTGCTCTAGCAGAGAAATCCCTAAGTCCTGGCCTGTTAGTGGGTCCTGAGGACAGGAGTTGAGAACCACTGTTCTAGCACAAGGGTGGGCAATCTGGCACCCTCCAACTGTTGCAGGACTATGATTCCCATTGGCCATTGTGAAAAGAGGATGATGGGAATCAAAGTTCAACAATAACTGGAGGGAAACAAAACTGCCCATCCCTGCTCTGACACATGATGCACACATTAAATGGGTAACTTTGTAACATTAAAGGAACTGTAAACAAACGAAACCAACTCAAACCATGTACAGAGATTATTTATATGCAATCTCAGCTGGAGTTAAAATGAGCTGAAGGCTAGCTTGTCCCATTTATCCAAATGAGAAACAATGCTAGGGATATGATAAAATGTAGATAAAAAACAAACACCCTTCCAGGCATGAAGAAGTGCATCCAGCGATGATCATCGTTGATGTGATAATGATTGAGGAGTTTGGAATGATACTGTGCAAGGTATCAGCCAGCAACCAAAAGGATTGGAGGTTGCTGTACTGTGTATTTCAAGCAACATAGTCTTGGGGAACGAAAAGTGCCAAGGTGATTTCTTCACAGTATTTCACATGCCAGGGAGAGGGGCAGAGGGATGAAAGATGCCCAGTGCTGCTTTAAGGCAGAGGAGGAGGAAACAGATCCACTATCTTCTTAGCTGAGGTCTATAGACTCTTAAATGGGACATCCTCTTGTGCTCTCCTTTTAAGGTGGCTCATCCTGGAATGGAAAGAGCTCTGATCCTTACACAGCAGATACTTGCTCATCGTCTACTGAAGAGGAAAACAAAAAAAGAGAACATTATTATATAAAATAAACAAACATGCAGTATTTACATTTTGCAGCAGAAGACTAGGCTTGCCTAAAGAGACAATATACTTTTTACCAATGAAGAAAACTGCAACAGTATAAGGTGATGTCACCAAGAGGTATCCATGTGTCTTTCATATCTTACAACTGCACATTTTTGCGTGTGTGTGCGTGTAATTATTTTCGTCTTGCCAATGTGCATCAACTTTTCTATATAGCAGGCCATATTAAAAAAGCTAGAGACGATCAAATCTTGGCCAAACTAAATGCATCATGAGGGACAGGTGCATATTCACCAAATCCTCATCGATATGATGATTTTAACACCTTGAATTATAGAGTTCTTAAAATAATTGTTTCCTAATGAACTAGAGACCTCTCTAGGAGGATTGTGCATTCAGTCATATGCCATTTGATGAACATACAGCAAAGTTTACTTTGTGTTTTTCCTTTAGCCTACCAATGGTCTAGATTACATAGCAGTTGTTAAGTGACATAGACTGGTTTTATCTAACAGATTGTCATTGTATTATATGGGTAAATATGTAGCTAAAACCCTTCATGTCATGAACTGCAATATAATCTAGACCGATGGGTGAACCAACAACCCTAGTATATAATATCAAATCAACATAGCACCTACATAATCATTCAAAATGTGCTGAAGGAAGAATGTTATTAAAAATGACAGTAGCTAATTTGGTTATACACAATTAGCACTCAGTCATAGTACCAATGCCAGAGATGTTTCCAGTACATTTCTTTGTAATGCACAGGAAACATTTTTATCATGCCAGGGGTTAAAAGAAAGTCTGGGATCAATGTAGCAGTTATGAGCACTCATACTGAGGACACATGCTCTGTATACTGCAGAGGCACAAGGGTGAAGCTTCTACAAACAAACATACTCCTTAATGCACAATATTAAGAAATGTGGTCTACTGGCTATATGTACTTTTTTAATGTTTGATACATTTAAAGGAGCGACATAGCATATATAATCATATATATATATTGTGTGTATGTGTGCACTCTATAGGGCTTTTCCAGAGTACTTAGCAAAGTTTCATTCAAAAGTTATTACAGCTGAAAATCATGTTGTTAGCAACAAAGCCATCTGGGGTCCAAGAGCTACATTAATTTTTTAACATGCAGTTTGTGAGACAGCTTGAATCATAGACTTCAACTCTCCATAGTAAGAGACAGGAACAGCACCATTTAGTGACAACAATAGAAAAGTACATTTTGAAAAAAAGAAATAATATATATATATTAAAAAAAAAAAACTGATCTGTGATGACTTGTGAATGGAATAGTGGACAGCAGTGTCAGTGACCCAATTTTGCTATGTAGGGAAAGCTTTCTGTTCCATTAAGCTTCACATGGCTAAATAAGACTTTGTTGTGCTTTGATTTCAACTTGGACGGGCTTTAATTTGAATCTGAAGAAATTTCTTGGACATCACTCTAGCATTTTAAGGGGTTAACCTCACTCTAGCATTTTAAGGGGTTAACCGCTTGTAATGAACAAACAAAATGTTTGTATAACTACATGAACCAGATTTGCAATATTTTACAAGGGTTGTACTTCTACATGTGGTTGAAGAATAAATCCATAAGCTCAATGGAACACTAACATCTAAAAATTAATCTGGTTGATATATCTGTAAATATCAAATGCACTTGTTTTCCAAAAGTTGGTTATCTTTTCTCTGGCCATTTATCAACAGTCCTGGACAATCACCTCAGACTGCTGTGGTAATGCAAGACCTGACAAAATTGTAGGCCACAGAAAACAAAGAGAGAATTTTTACAGATGCTACATGAAGTACAGGGTATTTAACACTTTGAGTGTCAGGGGGTACCCAATGAATTGGGCACTCCTCTGGCACTCAAAGGGTAAACTGTATATAACCCCAGTTCTTTTGCAGGATTTTAATTTTCCGTTATAATTATTGTAACCCCCTTGGATGCTAGGGAGGTCTCCAACCTATTGAAAAGGAATGTGTTGGCGGCCTCTGTAGCACTTGAAGGGTTAAAGGCATATTAATGTTTCACAAAAACATTGGCTCCAATTAATCTTCACAGTATTTGGGGCAGGAGAGTGTTATTTCAATACTGTCAGAGTTGTAGTTCAAGAGTATTTGAATAATAAAGTATCTCACCCCTGCCCCTTTTACCTAGTGTAAGCCACCTCCCCTCAGACGTGGGATCTGGTCTCTTGACCGGACAGCTCGCAGCAAGGAAAACCCTGCCCTCCTTGACAGGTTTTTCTTTATGCTAAATGAAGATTGTCCCTCTCTGCGATCCATCCGGACAGTCTTGCTGCTCTGAGATGATCAGTGTTACATCAGTAAAAGGGGTGGGGGAAGGGGATACTTTATCATTCAATTACTCTTGAACTACAACTCTGACAGTAGTGAAATAACACTCTCCATGGCCCAAATACTTTGAAGATTAATTGGAGCAGCTTTTTTGTGTAACATTACTATCCCTTTAAACAAATCTGTAGTACAATTATCTTTGTACATTTGAATACATAGCACACAACCTCCATTGAGGTGCTATAAGGAGAGAAACTCTCCAGTGAAATAAACTTTCCAATTCCTATGTTATTCTGTGGATACTCTTTATCTATTCTATAGTGATAAACGCTACAATAATTTATTAATTATCATAAAAATACGATTGACTTAAAAAAAAAAAATCACCAAAACCATAAGATTTTTCAAAGCCACGTGAAAAAAGTTGGTTTTAAGTAACTTTTTCAGTTATTTATATTTAACAGTCTACATCCTGGGTACACAGGGGGCACATTTTTTCATTTTCTTTTACATAAACTTGATCTGTGATCACAGAGCGGTGGATTGTGATCATAAACTTCCATGACGTGCCAGGACCGTCATTGTTCCTTAATGCCCGGACAGGAGTGATGGTCCAGGCACGTCACGTGTCCTTTAACCCCTTAACGACCGACGGTCCTGGGACGTTTCCGTCCCATAAGGACCACATAGGACCACTTGAACGCACCGGTACACGTGACCTGTCGCGTGTATTGGCGCGTCACTACGGGGCCTGATAGAGATTGCTCCGATCTTGGAGCGGTCAATTTCAGGCCCTATTTTTACTTACAGCGCTCCCGGTACAGCGCTGTAAGTAAAAAGTACGTGACGTACTATGACTGTCATCGGTCCTTGAGTATTTCAAGGATCGTGACGGTCATAGTACATCACATGTCGTTAAGGGGTTAAGGAGTTAAAGGAACACTAAAAATTAAATAGTTTAAATAACATGCTCTTGCTAATACAAGTGAAAATGAAGGACGTATTTCATTTTGTTTGTGCTGTTTGTACTGAAACGTCAGAACTAAAGTTGGTGATTCCCTATTAAAATTTTGCCCTGTTTTGGGCAAAAAAAAAAGCGCATAAAAATACCTCCTGGTTCAAAACAGCAAGACCAGAATGTCGCCCGCATGAAAAGGACGACATTCTGATTTCGCAGAGTTAAATGTTGAGCCGATACTTCAAATAATAGTACCCCAGTCTAAGTGTGTTGCACATTGCCCTCATTGAGTAAGCGGCTGCGGATGTGCCACTGCATGGCGGCGTGTGCCCCGCTCAGTGTGGCCAAGTCTATTTGGGGGGATCTTGGAGGCAGATGACTGTGCTCCGGATGTCCCCAGCTCCTGCCTCAGCGACACCCAGGGGCGGATTGTAGGGGAATACCAGCCCGGGCATTTTTTTAACCCTTTGAGTGCCAAAGGGGTAGGGAATGCATTGCTTTGCAATGCATTTCGTATGCCTCTGGCACTCAAAGGGTTAAAGCAGCTCACTACCTGCACAGACATCCCTATCGTTGCCCCCTTGTGATCCCTGTGCAGCATCGAAGGCTGTCACAGAGAGTGTCTGTGCCAGTGGCAACACAGACCTCTTTCAAAATATCGTGGGACGGTGAGATCCTCTGATCTCCCCCACCGGCCCATGATCTAGCAGCCCACCGGGGGATGCCCGATCCCCCGATAGGCCAATCCGCCCATGGCGACACCTATATATCTTCCGCGGGCTGCTTACATGGCAAGCATTGCGGACCATGGAGCAGGTGTCTCTTCCAACTACCAGCTACCCAACTCAGTGGAGAGTTGCTCCCTTATTGTTTCTGCATATGCTTGCCATCAGATCAACAAAATTAAACTCAGGGGGAGGAGAGGTAATAGAAGTGTAACCCTTTTAGTGCCCCTCTGGCACTGAAAGGGTTAAACATTTAAATCTTAACTTGTTTAAATTGTTAAGAGAACTATGTAAGAAAAAAACTTAACTTTACGACATTAGAATGTAGCCCTTTTCATGTGGGCAACATTCTGATCTCATTGTTTTGAACCAGGCAACATTTTTAATGCGCCTTTTTGTTGGTCGGCCAGTAGAGGGTGACATTTCAGTAGGTTACCAAAGTCCGTTATTTTATTGTGTGCAGTTCTTTTGTATTTGTATTCAGAAAGGACGTTATCTTATCTCAGCCAGTTATCAGACAATCCTGGACAATAGGGGACAAAGATTGTTATGACACTCAGAAAAAGCAGGAATATTTTCTCCCTCAGAGTATATGAAAGAGTAGATTTTAGGTCTTAGAAAACACATAGAGAAGGTTTACATATACTAACAAAGTACATGATATTAAAATGTATATAACCCCAGTTAACTTTAGGTGTTAGTGTTTCTTTAAGTATAAAGGCAAACTGGAGTAAACCAGCTGCACTACAGAGGAAAAATAAACATTCTAACTGATATAAAGGAGGATTTTAACACCCTGAGCGCTGCAGAGGTCTCCAACACATTGCTTCGAAAATACACTGCTGACCTCTGGCATTCAAGGTGTTAACCCTCTCCCCCATTTAAATCAATGGAAATTTGTATTCTTCCCCTATGTTTAAGTTGGCCTGATCCTGAATTGCTCCAGTTTCACTTTATACAAATTGAAAATAACAGGTTATCTCTTTATGATATCCTATATAGTAATTCACTAGGATGTTTGTCAGAAGCCATCATGCGCAGTAGAGACTGCCCGAACGTACAGAAAGCTGGGAGTTCTGTGCTGGGAGCATTCTGTGCTTTCTGGCAGTCTCTACAGTGCATGACTGCATCGGTGGCAGGATGCAGAGCAGGACCGGCCTCTTAACATCACCCGGACCTTGGCCCATGTACACGGGCTTTTACACTAGTTAAAAAATAAATAAATATTTACCATCATCCTTTGCTGTAACCCCCTGTGCCTGATAGAGCGCAAGACGTGGGTCAGACTCGTTTGGTTTATGCCACTGTGGTTTATTCACTATCCTGCTAGATGGCTGGTTATGGGATGGTGGAGAGGTTGCTACAGCGCCTTCACTTTCACTTCTCCGTGCCATCATTCTGGAACGCTGCAATGCCACGTTGTAATCTGGTGGCTTCCTGGATAGTGGCGGGTGTCCTTCAGCAAAGTCAGCAATGGGGATTCCTACATAGCCTGGTGGTGTTGGTGGAGGTTCTCTATACCGGCCTTCCTTCCTTGCTGTAGTAACACAATACACTACCATAAGAGACAATTATTGTAACAAAAGAAAATAATAATGCATAAAGAGAGAAAATTGTGCATCAACAAAACCTATCAGCTTTAAAAATATAACAAACTGCATTTCTTGTTTACAGAATGCGGTCAGACACAGTGAATGCAAGGAAAGGATACAATTTACCGCTATCCCTGCAGCAGGAAAGACTGAAGGGAAGAAGCTATGACTATCACCCCCCCCCCACACACACACACACAGATAAGTAATGCAGCATACAGAACACTATGTTCTCTGAATGATGAAAATAATAAACAAGACTATACTGGAGGCAGAGAGCTTTGTGGCTCCATCCAGTCTTTCCCGCTGCATGACTATCTCATTTTATCACTATTCCTGCTTTCACTGTCCCTGACACAGCCATCTGGAAGTTTTGTTAGAGGTATGGAAACTGTACAAAATAGGTTAAGATGAAATAAATAAATAAAATGTATAGGGAAAATTAGTTTAAATATTAAGTGGTTGCAAAGTCAAAAAGTAAGGTCTACTCGCACTTTAAACATTTGATGTTAGAAAGGTCTCCATTTCTTTAAGAAGTGATGCATTGTGGACCACTCTAGAAACCAACGATTTAAAGGGGAACTTAACCTGTTGATTAAGTGCCTCTTAAAATAAGAGAGCCACTAATTCACACCAGCCCCCAGGGAGGAAAATCCAAAAAAACAGCCATGTTATTGGTACTTGAGGAGCACAGCCGAAAACATCTTATCTACAGGCAGATCTCAGAGATCAGTATATATATTTGGAACTGCAGATATATATAGTAATAAAATAGATAGATAGATAGATACAATGCTGTCATTAAGCATTTCGACAGTTGCACAAGTTTTGTCTCTGAACTCTAGCACATTGGACTTGAAATGAAACAATGACCAACAGGGAAAAGTGCAGACTGTGAGCACATTTACATTCATATTCTGTAAACTATGAAGGATTTGCAGCCCTTTTTACACATATACATTTTTCTAGCTCCAAACAGGTTCCTCTAAGTTCCAGGACATTGATTGAAATGTCTTTTACAATTGCTCCCACTGACTATGAACTGACAGGCTGGCATATGATGTTGCCAGCAGCCAGATCTTCCAAACTCAATGTGATCAAAGTTTAGCCACCACTGTAAGTTTGAGATAAAAAGATCAGGCAAGATAGATAATTAGTCTGTCGGGACCATTCCCTCAGTATTTGAAGCTGAAGAAGTGACAAAATGGCTTCCAAGGTAGTCACCTCCATTCCCAGGAGTTTCATGCAGTCCCTGAGAGACAACTGCTTGATAACAGTTCAAAGCTAGTTGTCTAGAAGAAAGAACTGCTATTACAGGGTGTTGAACTTCATGTCCAGAAAAGACAGACACTAAGATGGAACTAGGATGGATTTCCTGCAGTCCAATACCCAACAGTGCTTCTAAAAAATGTCTTTGTTCCAAAAATGTCATATAGACAGGAACATAACCCCATGATCCCTGTGATCCCCAATGGAAAGGAGAAAAATGTACTTTTCCAACTTATATGTAGTAAGCATTGCATAACTGATTAGCCTGTCTGTTTATGCAAGCTCCAAATAACTGCAAGGTGCAGTACGACTGAGGCAAACTGACAATCAGGAAACTAGAGGCTCTGTGGACTGAAAAAGAGGGGGCTCTAATTGTAGAAAAATTAACTGTTTTACATTTAATTAGTTTTTTTAATTAGAATAATTAACAAATTTGTCCATTTAGTCTCCTAACACATGTATAGGAGTGCATGTTCAAGATTTTTAAACTCATACAAAGAGCAATGCATGCAAGGGGGTAAAAAGCTCCTTTAAAATCAACGTGAACTGTGGGAATTTCCATATATCCCCTACAGTGAAACTGATTTTCTCCAGAATTGCTCCTCTTTTCATTTTTGGATAAGGCCCCAAAGAGAGAATTCATCCAAAAGAATTTAATCAAAAACTAAATAGGAGTATATGACATAACAGGATATGAACATTTTGTCACTTTTAGTCGACACTTTCCACTTATACAAGATTTAACTGTGGGTGGGTCATAGAACCATAACAATTTTAATGGATTTCACTGTTAACAGATTAACATATGAGCAAATTACAAGAAGTTGTGAATAAAAGAACATAATGAATCTTACCAATAAGACCTTTTGAAGAAGTTGTGGTTACTGCTATATGTGTGGGCACAGGAAGCTGCTTTGACTCATCTGAAGTCATCGATGTTAAGCTGCCAGTTTCTGCTTCAAGAGTAACATCTTTTCCCCCTCTTCTCTTTATGGTGCCAGTGTCCCCTTCAGAGTCCTCACCCCAATAGCCTGTTGATGATGCCCAGCTCGCCCTGGATTGTGCTTGATCTATAGGCTCTCTTACTTGGTTATGTCTGCCATATTTTGTGCTCTGATCAGAGAAAATACCCTGGTCCATATGACCACCAGAGGCCCAGTATCCTGCCCCATCTGCTGTACTATCAAAATGAACATGTCCAAAAGGAAGCGTCTCCCAGCTTCTCTGATGTGGTATAGTTTGTATGTTATCATGGGATCCACTTGAGCAGGAGGTCCAGCTTCCACGGCCACTGTCTGCTGCGTCCAGAGAAGCTCTATCACCCTGATCCTGGGAAAGCTCTTCCATGCTGGGAGAGGAAAGGACTGTCCCAACAGCATACAGGCCCCTGTTCTCTGGTAAAGACGCATAGGAGCTAAACAGAAAAAAATATAGAAAATATGAAGCAATTAACAAAAATATAGCATTATATATTTTGTCCAAGTTTCAAAAGTTTTGAAATATATAAATTCATCTACTCTACAAAAAGTATTTAAGCTGGATATACACTATATTTTATAAACAAAAGATGGGAATGCAAAGGGAGAACCACACGCACACACATAAGTATTGCACTTGCAGAAAAAAAAAATAAAGAAAAACAAAAAACTTTTACAACATTTAACTCTCTGACCAGATTAGCCTAGTCATTGTGCCTTCTTCACTGGGTGTGCAAATGTAAGCCTCTAATAGATGTCTGTATGACTGTTCCTGACAGAGTCCTTCTATGACAATACCAATTACATGGTGCCCCTGAACAGGTGATACATCCGCAGTACACACTTGTGGGTCCAGCACAGATGCTGGCATGGTGTAGAAGAACGGGGGCAATCAAATCAATCAAAAATGGTTCCAACATGTATCGCGGGCCTCTCTGCCCACTTTCTAAAGGTATTACCAGAGGCCCCAGACATGCCTCAATTATATATTTTGTTTTGTTTTTAAACAGTACAATGTAAAAGAAATCATATTAGATAAAAACATTGTAATAAATCTATGAGAGCCAATATTTTCCTACAGAATTTAGAAAGCACGCTCCTGCTACACCCCCCAGTGAGCACTCCCACTCTCCTGCACCATGCCAGATTGGTACAGGACACTCAAGTGTGTACTGTGGATGCAACCCCTCTTCAAGGTCACCAAGGAACAGATATGGTCACAGAAAATCTCCGTTAAAGGGATAGTAATACTTAAAATGTAAAAAAAAATATGTTGTAGGGTTTATCCCCCCGAGTAAAACAATAGTACTCCCACTGCTGAAAGGTGTTTCATTCAAAAGTTATTAATTTTCAAAGTTGAATTTTTTAGGTGCAATATCACAGTGGCCTGAAATTGTACAGTGGCGCTGTTGCTGCACGATCCTATGGACAGCTCTGGTCAGTTGACCATAAATCTCCATAGGATGGTGTAGCAACAGCGCCACTGTACAATTTCAGGCCACTGTGATATTGCACCTAAAAAATTCAACTTTGAAAATTAATAACTTTTGAATGAAACACCTTTCAGCAGTGGGGGTGTCCTTGTTTTACTCAGGGGGATAAACTGTACAACATATATTTTTTTACATTTTAAGTATTACTATCCCTTTAAGAACAGTCATATGGACATCCATTAAAGGCTGACATTGGAGCAAAAGGTAAAGTGAGCACAGTAGAGAGGCTAATCTGGTATGGATAAGGTTATTCGATAAAGGAGCTGCAGGGAGGACCTGATAAAGAGCTTTAAAGTGAGAGTGCTGTCTATCAACATTTACCATTCATAATCTTCACTGCCACATATCTCCTCATTCCACTTCACCATCACACCATTAGTTGTAAGAGAGAGTACCAGATAATTGAATTGTGAGCAGCATCCTCTCTTACATCATCTCTGTGAACTTGAATCAGAACTCTCTAGTATATGGTCCCAGTGTTTGTTTGATCAACATTTTGGGGGTCATATGTGCCTGTTTAGCCAACGGTTTCTATTTCATGACTTTATTTTTAATATTCTTTTCATTATTATCTTTATTTTCACATGTAGGTATAAACTACTAACATACTATTTATATGTAATATTGACTGCAACACACTGACTGTTTTATTATGTGGGACATATATGCTTATATTTGTTGATCATATTTTCTTTAGAGAAGAATACTCAGGATTTTAAAATTTTTACTACTGTTCTTTACTCCTTTTTATTTCACAGTACACAAACCCCCAGGGTAAGAATTTACACTGCACTTGGAACAAGTCATCCCTTATTTATTAGCTTTTATAACAAGTGAGACACTTACCTTATGCAGGATGGGTCTGTTTCCATGATGGCTCTTCTATCAGTTCTCCCCACACCAAGGTTAGTCTCCACAATGCTCACGGAGTGTCTTTGCCGTCTATCATCATGCAAATGCACACAATCAAAGGAGGAATTACTGACGATGCTAGAACGGGAGGAGATTTCACTGTGTCCAGAGTCTGAGAAGTTATCCACTGTGCCACTAGCTGCCAATGTATAACCTGTAATGGGGAAAGAAATCTATATCAAGACTGGTCATAAGATGAAGGGGGATATATAAAAAGAGGGTGCATATATAAGCACTGTAAATAAATGTTTTTGCTTATGAATAGAAGCCATATTACATTTTGTTATACAACTACTATGGAACACACCCATTTATAATAACTTTGGAGCATACTTTAAGCCAATTTCCTTGGTGCCATATTTGCACATAGCATGTGCGCAGAGTAAACGCAAGCCCAGAAACTTCTACATGTACCCACATTGCCTTTTTCTTGGAGCACATGGCAAAAAAGTGACCATTTAGCTACAGAGAGAGCTTTGTACATATTTGCTAAAATGGGCACATGACCTGTTAAGCTCCTAGAAACAGCAACATGAGCAAAGTCAGCCTCTGCTCCATATTCATATGATTCAGTTCCCTACAGGGGCGGGCTGGCCCGGGGGGCAATTGCCCCCCGGGCCGTTCACAAGTCTGGGCTGGCGGGCCTCTGTCACGGAGGTATGCCTGTGCGGGGCTGGTGTAGTACTTCCGCATATTTTTATTCAGAGCCAATAAACAGCCGCCTTCTCTACATTACCGTGTAGAGAAACCCACAGCTTGCATGCTAATTGGAGGAAGCAGTGGTATAGGGGGCAGGCACTCATGAAGAGGATGCTGTTGCTACTAACTGAATCCAGGCTGCAGAGGCGGGTGCGTGCATGAAATACGCGCTGGAGGGACAGAGCAGAGCTACAGCGAATTCGGGTGGAGGATCTGACACCACAATCAAGGGGGTAAGATAAAGGGTTTGGTTGGCGGGTTTCATTATCCATTTGAAGGATGGAGCGGTGTGCAACGCATTGTGAAGCAGTGAGTTGCACATCCCCATAGCCATGAAAGGGTTAATGTTGCATACACCTGGATGTGGTGTATATGACAGACATTCACAATGATAAATTGCTCTGGCAGTGGCATGGTATGTGCAAATACTGAACACATATCCCTGCCCCCCAAACATTTAAAATGGCCAATAGAGGGACACTTTTATTTTAGGTGGTGTTTTATTTTTTTTCTGATACAACTGATTTTTATTTTCCAAAACAAAACTGTAAAAAACCTATAAGGCACCGGCACGGTAGGATTGCTTTAACACACAAGGACATTGGGGAGTGAGACGAAATGCAATGTGGATAGGAGACAGAGGGATGGTGGGTTCATGTGCACTAATTTCTTACCCTTTACCCCCTCAACCGAAAAAAATCCCAATCATCCTTAACTTTCTTACAGCATTCATTCCATTCCTCCCTACAGTTGTGTCAACATTTAACCTATCACTGCATATCTCACCTTATTCCTACCTCTCTACCTTACTCCTTCTCTCCTGTGCTCTCTCTCTCTCTTTTGCAGCTCACCTCTGTCTCACCCTAATCCTCTCCCTCAGTTTTCACCATATTCTTGCATCTTCCTCACCCTAACAAACTCTCTGTCCCTCTATATTCAGCACATCGCTGCCTCCTTCACACCCTATACTTGACTGTCTTCCTCACCTTTCAGTCTACCAGCGCCTCTCTCTCTCACATGGTCCCCTGGCCCCTACTCTCATTACCCCATCCCCTGCCCCCCTTTCCTATAACCCCATCCCTAGATCCTTTTATACATAAGGTCCCTAATACTCTCCTGTAATACAGAAAGATGTTATGCATAAGTACCCTATAAGTTATGAATGACTGTTGTATGTAATTCACAGGCATTCATTACCTGCATGGTAACTGTAAAATTTCTGGTTTTAATACATACTGCAAAATATAAAAGGTACCATATAGGTAATGGATGTCTAGTGTATGTAATACACAGTCTTTCATTATCTATAGGGTAGCTATAATATCTACTGTATGCATTACTCCTATTCAATTGTAAGCTCTTCTGTGTAACTAGTGTAGCTCCATTTCAGTTGTAAGCTTTTTGGTATCACTGGTGTATCTCCATCACAACTGTACATTCTATGATATCACTCGTGTAGCTCGGTTTCAATTATAAGCTCTGTGGTATCAGTAATGTACCTACAATTTAGTTGCAAGCTCTGTGGTATCACTAATTTAGCTATATATCAACTGTAACCTATTTGGTATAACTAGTTTAGCCCAATTTCAATTGTAAGTTCTGTGATATTACTAGTGTAGCTCCATTTCAGATATAAGATCAGTGGTATTTCAGTGGTATTTCTACAATTTCTAAGCTGTGTATCACTAGTGTTGCTCCATTTCAATTGTAAGTCCTGTGGTATCACTAGTATAGCACCATTTCAGTTTTAAAATCTGCGAATCACTAGCACCATTTCAATTGTATGCTCCATGATATCATTAGAGTAACTGTATATCAGTTGTAGCTTTGTGTTATTACTAGTGTAGCTCCAGTTCAACTGTAAACTCTGTGGTATCACTAGTATAGCTCATTTTGGAGTGTAAGCTCTGCAGCATCACTAGTGTAGCTCCATTTTAATTGTAAGCTCTGTGGTATCACTAGTATAGCTCAATTTGGATTGAAAGCTATGTAGTATTACTAGTATAGCTCAATTTCAATTGTAAGCTCTGTGGTATCTCAAAAATAAGGATTAAAAATAACCCAGAGTTTATAATTGTGCTGCCATATTACCACTGAAGTAGGTGCTACATGAAAAAAGCATATTGCAATTCAACGCTGCTTAAAATGTACTTCTGCTGATACTTGTTTTACATCACAACATTAATGGAATTTATAAAGGGGTTGGGTAGTGGGCTGGAGCGATAGTAAAAATGGGCCACTTGATTGCTTGCCCCCCAGACCAAAAGTTGCCAGCCCTCCCCTGGTTCCCTACATGGATAAGTTTCTTACTTCAATAATGCTAAATAAATTTAATTATGGAAACCCTGCCCTTTCATTATTCCACCGTACCTTTTCTTGGGGAGCTCTGTGGTGACGTTGGAGGAGAAGACAGCTGTGATGATGCGTTGGATATTGTGTCCTCTACTGCTTTCTTGTGTCTTTCCAGACTTCCTTCCTCTGATAACGAAAGAATTTTCTTTAAAGCTTGTGGAGAGTTGATTCCTTTAAGAAGATAGATGTTAATATAAAGAGTTTTGTAAGTAAATACTATATAGGAGTACCCAAGGGAGTCAAACAGGTGGGCTTCAGATTCCAGGGAAATCTGTGGGTCTCCAACTCATAAGGTATGTATGAAGATAAGTAGGACCTGGATTCCATTGCAGGTGATAACTTTATCACCAATTTTATCTCACAGATTTGCATTGGGGTCTATAGGGAACTTTGTAGATAAAACAGGTGATATCACCTTAATACAATCCATCCAGACCTTCGTAAGAGGAAAAGTCAAGGAACACAAAGAGGAAATGAATGTGGGGGTAAAATTCCAAGAAAAACACTATGGAAAATAGCAGCCAAGGCACACAAATTGCTCCATGAATTCACATTTACACCCACTGTAACATGATCTAAAGCAAAGGTAGTTAACTGGTGGACCTCCAGCAGTTGGGGACTACAACTTTCTCCCCAGTCAGCCATTGGGGGTTGGGGAGGATGGGAATTGTAGTCCTCAACAGCTGAAAGTCTGACCACCCCTCATCTAATGTTTAATGCAATGCAACTAATGTATACAAATGACAGTCACCTTTATACATTACCACAGTTTCACTAAATCGAAAATAATTACCTAGGTGACTTGCACATAGGTGGGACAAAGTTAGCTCATAAAATACCGTAAATATGCATTGTGCAAACAGAGCTTCATTTGCACCTTTTCCTTTCACAATATGTGCCATTTGCAGCAAAAATGAGCAGAAGTGAAGTAGGGCGGCACAAGCAATGCATAAAAAAAAAAATAAATAAGGCACAAATTGCTCCATAATTTATAGCAAGTGTGTGCCCGATCTGTATGCAATATGGTGTAAAGTTTGGTGCAATACAATGTATAAAATGAAGCGGTCACCTTTACACATTCACACTGTAGCACCCCAGTGGCTCATAACTATAAAAGCAAACTGGAGCAATTCTTGGGAAACCAACAGCAAGATAGGGGACAAATAATTTAATTTGATGTAAATGGGTGTTTAACCTTCTGAAAGCTAGAGAGGTCTCCTACATATTGCTTCACAATGATTAGGAGACCTCTCTAGCATTCATTGTGTTAAACTCCCCATTTAAATTAATTTGTGTCTCCCCTTTGGTGCAGTTGGATTTTGTTTCTTCATTTTGCTTTTATACATCTGGATCATGTTGCTTTATGTATAAAGACAGAGTGGAGCATCTATCTACATAGTAGGTGACAAACAGACATTCCCCAAATTTATTTTGATGAAATGGGACTTTTTACTAACTCAATTCTGGAGAGCGACCTCTCTATCATTCAGGGAGTAAAAGCCCCATGGAAAGTAATGATAATTTTACTTTGTCCTCTATGGTGCCCTTGGTTTGCCCCATGATCATGCCTTGTTTCAGCAGTTCAGCCATATGTGCATGTGGTTGTAATGAATGAGATCAGTGAGAGATAGAAGAGTGGGCATTGGCCTTACCGAATGGTGGCAGATCCTTGACTGGCACTTTCTTACGAGAGGGGTAGAGAGACACAGTTGGCACCTGCAATGCCTGGTTCACCTTGGACAGCGGCTGCTGCTGTTGTTGTTGCTGCTGCTTCTGCTGAGATGCTGCTCGTGGTGCCACTGGTGATGTATCCGGCTTCCCCGATCTCTTGTCACATGGATTTTTTGGCACTGTGCAAACATGACAACATGAAGTCATTTATCATTTTTCCATATAAGGCCTGTTTTCAGAAAGAGAGGAACAATGCTGGAGCAAACCAGATTCAATATAGTAGACAAATAAAATTTCCCCTGATTTAAATTAGGCTTTTCACCCTTTGTGTGCCAGAGGGAGTATGCAGCCTCTGGCACTCAAATTGTTTATCCTTTTAATTTTATGGAGGTCTTGAATGCAGTCAAGGGGTTAAAAGTCCAATTTAGTCTATTGGAAGTTATCACGTCCTTATGGTACAGATAGTTAGACCCAGAACTTTTCCTATTTAGCTTCCTGAGTAAGGGTGAATGCAAAAAGCTAAAAGGTATAATACAATTGAAAGCAATATAAATTGACTAAAAAGCTCTATGGTCTTCATATCAAACAATGAGATACATCCATCTTTGAGAACAGGGGTAGTCAAATATTGGAGTTCCTGATGTTGTGTACTACATGTCCCATCATCCTGAACTAGCCAGGAATTGTAACCCCCAGCAGTTGGAGGTAAATGGACAATTGGCTATCACTCTTTTCTAGAACATTAAAAAAAATCAAAATTAAAATGTTGTTGCAGAAGACATAATATTGAAATCGGAAACAAATGGCATATTTTTTTGGGAACCCATTACTGTCAGCTCTGTCAGCAGGGTGATTATTTTGGTTGTCTGATTTAATACTGGTTGTCCTACAATCATATTTTACTTTTGTAATTTGTTATTATGTTGCAAAGCTCTGTTGGGCTTCTCTAAATAAAAGAGAAAGTATTCCATTTGAGAGAGTGCCATGAGGTGCCTAACGTGAAACAAGGCACTGGTCACTCCTCTGGTATTCCAATGGATTACAGTTTGCAGAGCAGCTGTGAGATTCCCAAAAGCACTGAGGCTTATGCCATTCTAACTCATTATAAGTGTCCTGTGCCTCCCAACTGTACCATTTTTAGTAGGGAGATTAGAACCAATAAATGACCCAAGCTGACAAAAAGAACGAGGGCTTAAAGCATGAAACCTGCAGCTTTAGCCCTCTATCAAGAAAACGCATCTCCTTTAGTGTTATGGAATAAAGCATAAAGCTGCAGGCTTCCCAGAGGAAGATGAAATAGTGGGACAGATGTTTACTTACATGTATTGGTTGCTGGCTCACACTGTAGAGAAAGTGCCTGCAGATTTTCCTCATCCATTTCAAGATCCAGGTCAGACAAGTATTGCTTTACCTTGCGAGCCATCTGGGCATCTTCATACAATTTCTTGGCATTCAGAAAAGAACTACGCCGGACCCGCTTTTTGTGCCCGCCGGCTTGAGCTACATCAAGGACTGCTGCATTGGTGCTACCTTGACTAAGCGATCTGGATGAAAAAAAGAGAAAATAAACATGAGGCAATGAGAGCTATACTTGACATTAGTAGAGAGAGTACTGTGGAAATGCATACATGACAGGGTCATGGAGAAGAGAAGTGTATGCTCAACATGCCTCACTCCAATAAGACAGAGCTAGTAAAAGCTAGGAGTGGAATAAAAAGCAAAAACCACCCTCAATGAAGAAGATACAAGCACTGAAAAGCAATACCAACTAATCACTAAAAGAGAATGTGCTTTGCTGCACAATTTGAAGATTTTTTTTCTTGGCTGTAAGAAATGTCTACTGCATATTACGTAACCATCTCTGGGACAGAAAATAGTAAATGCCAATCCTTAATTGTATATACTGTATTCCATTCCATCTCTCCCTGCCTCTCTCTTATGCACACCTGCCTCTCTCTATCTTTCTACCTAGCACATTCTCTATTTCATGTCTTCCTCCATGACTAATTTATCTTACTTTATTCTAGAAGTTGGATAGATTTTGGTGCATAGGCTCTGTATAATAACATATTAACTGGAGAAGTGATATCACTGGAGAGGTCATCTCCGCTTTATCACCTCTTAGTGCATCTCCCCCATTATGTCTGTGTAAACAACACACTCAGATTTGAGATTCAACATAATCTCCTGGGCAATGGTCTAACATAATTATGTGTCATTAAAATTAAGTGGAATTTATACCCTTGAACTAAATGGCTCTTAATTTGTTTAGCAGAAAGACATATCAGGTAGTCAGGTCAGGTAAATGTGTTACCTGATTTTGTAACTGAACTTTATGGCAGTCTAAAACTAAACAGGGACATATTACTACCTTGAGAATTTCCCTGTGTCCCATTAGAATTATGGGAGGGTCTCTCTATGGATATGCTCATCCAGATAGATAGTTTCTTGTGTGTAGCAGAGAACTACTTACAGACCAAAAATGGTGCACAACAAATAAAGGCAAACATATTTACATGATATGCCAGACTATAAACACAGTAAGAGCATATTTATCCTATAGGAATAGTTCCCTTTTAATACTGAAGAAAACAGCACATATTTTAATAACAATTACATATGCATAGCAGAAAAAAATAAATAAATAAAATTGCTATCAATAAAACAAGCTCATGCAGCAAAATCAAAATAGTTCTACTGCAAATAGTCAAATATGACCAGTGGTTGGTGAGTGACTTGATGATCCTGTTAGCTACAAATGTTGTTTTGTAAGTAAGATGACCAGTTAGTACAATTAAAACTATGCTGTTCATCATGCAACATGTATCTTTCAGGAAAAGTCATGGATCCACAACTGTTACGAATGAGGATGGAGAGGCCTTTTGAGTTAATTACATTTCAAACCACTTACTGCCAAGCCTTTCCTTTTAACTTATTTTTCAGATCTATGCCATATGCAAGGGCAAACTGAGACGTGGGTTCAAAGCCTCCTAGAATCCAGTCTCTTGCATTCTACTGCCCCCCATCCTATATAATAATTTGCTAATGTATGTTTGTCAGAAACTTGTCATGCGCAGTACAGACTGCTGAACGCTCTTGCAGTCATGTGCAGTACAGACTGCCAGCTCCGCGGCTGATAAAGTTGCGCAGAGAGGACTACGGTCTGAAATCGGAGCTCCCCGCTCCATTATCAGCCACGGCGCGGGCAGTCTCTACTCTGCATGACTGCATCGTGGCCGTTGCTGCCTGGTACTGTGGTCCGTGTACTCGGGCTGTTCAACTAGTCAGGTCATAAAAAGACAAAGCTTTAGCACTCCAGTAATAAAATATATATATATATATGATGCTGTTGTGCACTTGTCTATATCAGGGATGGGAAAACATGCAGCCCTCAATCTGCTGTTGAACTACAAATTCCATTATCTTCACCCAAGCAATGGCTGGCTGAGGATGACTGGAGGGGTTGTCCAAAAGCAGCTGGAAGAGAGCCACAGGTTGCCAACTCCTGGTCTATACTCAGGAAACTGCAGTGCAGAATTGTACAAAATAAATTCTTGGCATTATTAGAATATACTTATTATATTTTTTGGAAACCCATCTCTGGAAATCCTGTGTTTGCCTCTAATTTGTGGCATGTTTTATGCAATAGATTTTTTTTTATTATAATACATTTATTTTAAAGCACCAAGCAATATGGTTACCAAATGATCATAATTATATCTCACTTTTATTTGTTGTATTGATTTAGGGAAAAAAATGAAGTTATTTTTTTATTAATTTTTCTTGCATGGATTGAATATAAAGCTGCATGGGTTGTGTATTTCAAGTCTGCTGGCAAGAAGGTTAAAAAGGGAATAAAAATTAAAAAAAAAATTTAAAAGCAAGAAAGCAACAGAAAGGAAAACAATGCAGATGGGGAAAATGTAAAGGGTGGTTGTGAACAACATGGCCACTAACCAACTTACCCAAGACTCCTCCATTTCTTCTTCCTAAAAGTGACAGCCATGAAGAAAGAAGCATGGGTATAGGAAGAGACAGAGAGAAGGGGAGAGAGAAAGATCACAAGCTCAGAAAGAAAGGACCAGACCTCAAAGACAAGCAATACTGGAAAGCCCATGGACATGTCTAAAAGGCACACACAACAGAAAGCAATGCCAGTTGCAAGACAGTTTCAATGGGGTTTCAAAACACAGAAAAGTTATAAAATGTTCATTTGTTGAACACTCTCCAAAATACTATCAACTACAATCCTAGTTTTTTGTTATAAAATAAAACATCTGAAAATAAATGTTTACACAACGATGCATATGCACCATAGAGAACTATAACCCCCATTGAGTTTAAGTCCCCTGCATTGAGTGGCAATGTGTTGAAGATTTAATTTGCATTTAAGGGGCTGAAATTGCAAATTAACTCAATGGGGATCTTTATTTGTTCACTATGGTTTGTCCTACTTTTGTGGTTATACATATGCTCCAGTGGGTTTTGACCAGGAATGATTTTCCTCCAGGTTGTGAACCCAGAACCATTTTGTCTAGCACAGCAGAACAAGTCACCATTATACAGATAAGGGACCTGGTACTTAAATTTTTAGAACCTCCCTTGATCTTTGGCAATCTTCAAATACAAAATCATAAAGCATACAGGAATTTATCAAAAGCCAACATTTACACCTTTCATTTATTTTAAATGTCAGACATTATTGGTTCTAGGCAATTTGCTACTTTTTTATACTGTTGTGTGACAGACATGTAGACACCAGCAGTTGCAGTCGCTACACAATGATCACCACACAGGGCGATGGTGTTCACGTGGTTTCTATGACTCTTTGACCCCAGATATTTTCAGTTGAAGAAATAAGAAGACCTACCTGGTCCTAAACATTAATGCTGGATCCATGTTCACCGAAGCCATTCTACCAACATGGCGGATTTCTTTTGCAATCATCCTTAGCTTCTCGAAGTTGATCAGGCCCTCAACTTTGGAGTCATTGCCTGGTTGAAAAAGAGTCATTAATAAAAAAAAAAATGTAACATTTATTATCAATGTATACAAGGTTTAGCTCATAGTTATTAAATACACTAATCTACACACCTTCATGTAGGAAAGTAAGGTCCTTCTTGATGACAGGAAATAATGGTATGATGGGAGGCTGAAGGTTCTGACCATTAAGTACATTGCGATATTTAGCCATGTTTCGTGATGGATCAAATAGGTCCTGGAGGTCTTGGAAAAGCTTCTCATATTTACCAGGGAGCTTTTCCCATGTGGTTCGGAGTCTTGATACAGGTGCCAAATTCAAGCCACTAGAATCAACCAAGATACAGTCAGTTTCAGCTACTTAGCCAGAGTTATTAAAGGGCAGTTTTTAACTCTTTGGGTACCAGAGGGTAAAGAGCATTGCTCTGAAATGTGTTATGCACCCCTCTGTCATTCAAATGGTTAAATCCTGTGGTGCCAGCAAGCCCTCCAACGTATTGTGACACAATACACTGGAGGCCACTGGAGGTTAATTGCTTTCAATGACAAGTTAGTAATAATCCTTCAAGCAAACTGTAAAAGCTTCTCAGTGTTAGATATTTAGAATATAACAGGTCTACACACTAAACAGAATGCAAAATACAACAAAAACACTTTCGTTTATGAATTTAAACTAGGAATAATTATAGACAGATGAAAAATGTGAGTCATGGGCGCTCTAGTATAACCGTTTGGATGCTAGAGGCATCTCAAAACTCATTGCTTAGCAACAGCATCCATGGAGTTAACATACAAGGATCACCTCCGCAGGATTTTTAACCTCTGAAACGTGCTGCACACCCCAATGGTCTTCACATGTTTAAAGAATGGTGTAAACAGTTAATGCTCTGCTAACCAGATTTTTTAAATTAATTAAAACTTTGATAAATAAAAACTGCTTCTATTCGTATGGATGTTTAAAGGGATAGTAATGTTTCATAATAAAAGCAGCTCTAATTAATCTTCATAGTATTTGGGCCTTGGAAAGTGTTATTTCAATTCTGTCAGAGTTGTAGTTCAAGAGTAATTGAATGATAAAGTATGCCCTCCTGCCCCTTTTACTGATGTAACATTGCTCAGCTTAGCGCAGCAGGGAGTGTCCAGGTAGACAGCAGAAAGGGACAATCTTCAATTAAGATAAGGGAAAAAGCTGAAAAACCTGTCAAGGGGGCCAGGGTTTTCATTGTTCTCACAGTATGAATATTGACCCTTGATGTGAGCTGTCTGGTCTATGGACTGGATTCCACATCCTAGGAGTGGGGGCTTGCACTAGGTAACAGGGGCGGGAGGGGGAAACTTTATCATTCAATTACTCTTGAACTACAAAGCTCACAGTAATGAAATAACACTCTCTATGGCTCAAATACTATGAAGATTAATTGGAGCTGCTGTTTTTGCGAAACATTACAATCACTTTAAACACAGCCTAACATAACATAGTTTAGTGCCATTATTTTATTTTTATTTTATATGGGAGTTGGTAAAAAGCTCTTGCTATCAAGTCTTCTATATCCAAGCCTTTTGCTATTCTTCCATTCTCCTACCCTTGTCAATAAATTCCCTGATATTTCATATTGTATTGCTTTAAACAGTGGGTGGTGACACATGCAGTGAGCATCTAATTGAGCTAGGAGACTCTGATGGGGCAGGTGCAAGATCATCACAGAATGCCTGGCTCTAGTGATTGGAAAGTGTCACTGTGCGCACTCTGAACTCAACTTTAATGGATTCAGATTGTGCTGAAAATCACCTTTAAGTGATGCTTACAAGAAAGCGTAACACCAATTTCAAAGAAAAAGGAGATTGTTTATCAAAGGGCCAGTGGAGCAATACATTCATCGGAGAAGAAAAAAATCTTATTGATTTCAAATTAGTTTTTCTTTGATAGAATTGGATCAACTGTTTTGCCACAGATTTGCCTCACTTTTGATATTTACCCCTAACAAACATGATTTACAAATCATTAATTTTAAAAAGGCATAAATCCAGCACGCATTTCCTATATATAAAAAATAAATTAAAAAACAGGCTTACAGCGAATGAAACTACATAAAAAGTATTCATGATACATTCTCTTTAACGCTTTGAGTGGCAGAGGGGTGAGCAATGCTAAACTATTAATCTTCTGTAATAGTCAGCATGTGTTTTCATTCTTGCTTTTAATACACAAGTTGCACATTTCATGCCTTGCTATGTGTAGAGGTCATTAGCACACACACAGACTGATGTACTAAGATAACTGGAACAATTCAACTGCCCCATAAGGGACAAATAAAAATGCTCACATTTCCAATTCATTTAAAAGGTACACTGAGGGCCATTATAGCATTCAAGGCTTTAGAGGCCCAGTTTAAATCAACTGAACTTTTGGTAAGTCCTCTACAGTGAAGTTGGTTTGTTCCAGAATTGTATTTCTTACTACATCAGCTTCAGTTAGGTCCCCAGTTGTTCTTAACTGTAATCAACTATCTTTGCAATGCCACATTGTAAAACAGCACATTTAGAGATGGAAACCACTGAAGCCTTTCACCCTTTATGGAGCATGCTGTAAATCATTACTAGAGAGGCTTATAAACCAGTTCAGCATTGATGATGCATGTATTTTACCTAATGATTGCAAACATGGAGTTAAAATTCTTGCACTCTCTACAATGCAGAGCTATCTTGATGAAATGCTTGATGATCTTCATCCGTTTTAGTTGGTTGGTTTCTCTGAGAATTTCTGAGGCCACCCAGAAGGTCTCTTGGTTAATGACTTCTTCAAAGTTTTTGAGGTTAGCACAACCAGTTTTCAATTTCAGTTTGAACAAGTCGTCAATGTACTCTGTTGGTTCAATGTTACGGAACAACTCAAAATTTCTCATTGATAGTTGGGTTGCCACTTCAATTGTGCTCAGCTGCAATAAAGAAATCTGACTTTCCCTCAGGAGGTCTTGAGCATCTTCATCGGAGCATAACGTTTCTGTTTCCATATTATTTTTAAGGTAATACCTAAAAAAAACAAAACAAAAAAAAAAAAAAAAATTTTTATAGCACCAAGATATGTATCTGGTTAGTCTCTTGAGGGAAACCCAGGTTCACTAAAACACCTTCGGGTGTTGAACGAAAATATTAAAATCTGAAAATTATATATTCTTTTAAGATTTGTTTTCTGCGAAGTATGGAATTTATAAACATGTAGTGTCTTCAAATGTAACTGCAAGTCTAAATTATGTAAAAGGCTGCAAACAAGACACAACGTTCATTAAGTCTACTACTTTTTAAGCAAAGAAAACAGATTCTCCACAGCCACATACACTAATTTGAACAAGAACAATTAGAAGACAATACCTGCCACTTAGCTGTATTCTGTCTGCCAGCTTAGAAAGCTGATCAGGAAGCCGTCTTTGTTTGATGACACCTTCAGCAGTGACAGACACCTCACATAATGAGTAAGAGTCAGGAACAGCGGTAACTGCAAACTCTCGGATTGCCTGAATGACCACTTCCTTAGCTGTGGTGTCTTTACTAATCATTATGTAACGACTCTGCTGGTCTGCCTTGAAAACCCTAAGCACTTGGTCAGGTAGATCTGAAAGATGAAAGCATTCATGTAAGAGTCAAAATGTGTCCGTATCACTGGGTCACTTAATATATGTGGCATGTAAAGACCTTAATTTGTTATGAGAGAATATTATGAACAATTTTGGTTGTTTCCATTTCAGTACTCAAAATATAAGTACTCAGTGAATAAAAATAAAATAAAACAATTCAAATGTATTAAAAGAGGGCAACATAACCATCTGAAAGCATTATTGCACACAGAATCAAGCTGATGACTGTGAAACTGTATTCATTAATGTTACCACTGGATGTCACTGTTGATCCAGCAAAATAAAAACCACCAGATAATGCTTAGCATTTAGGTACTCAAAGTTGGTATAAGACCCTTTGGTAAATCAACCAAGCCTAATGACAAAGCCATCTGTAAGTTCTTTAAACCAACTCTGAGAACCTATGATTTAGATCAGCTAAATTGGGAACCATTAAATCATGTCACTGCAGCTCTAAATGACCATAAATCCTGGTTGAGTTTGAAAAGTGCCATGAACATGCAGCAATCAAGACAAAATAATCATTGTTTTTGTTTGTCGCCTGATTCCAGCACCTTGCTAGACTGGCTCTGTAGGCTACATGCACACTCACTATAAAGGAAGAGTCATTCATTAAAGGGGAGATATGCATGTACAATAAGAGGCTCTTGGGGTCATATTCAGTGAGGTATCCAACTCATTGCAACACAATGCAGAAGGCTTAAAGAAGTGCAATTAGAACCATAACAAACATGAAAATTCCCACTGATTTCAAATTGTAACCTCAATGCAGCAGTGGTCACCAAAAGCTTTCATTCACAATCCGTTGGAGAAAAGAACAATTTAAAGGAATGGAAAATGAAAGAATGTTACATCCCTTATGAGATCATGACCTGTAGTGTGTACATAGGAGTATCACATTGCTCCACAGAAATAAAAAGAACATTAATGTTTGCTTATACTTCAATAAATGTATTTTATTTCTAAATTAGATTTTGTAAATAATATATTTTGGTCTTGTTTTAAGTATTGTTACATAAGAAAGCTGTCAGTAGGTCATGGAGTAACCTAAAAATTCTCAGTAATGCCCCGCCCACCAGTCACAATACACGCAACACAAGAAGTGTCTCTCTTTTGACATTTGAAATGATGAAAATGTGTGCAACTGTATTGTAGGCTATAGATGGACAGTAGTATTTCTCCTACTAAAAATGCTTATATGGTTCTAAAGAATTGTGGGTGTGACTTTTCTCTTTATGTTATCTCGTTCAAATCATATACACTAACTCACATAGACAAGAGGGTTAAATAAAAGCAGTGGTTCTCAACTCCTGTCCTCAGGACTCACCAATAGGCCAGGACTTGATGATTTCCTTGTTAGAGCACAGGTGAGTTAATCAATGTGAATGAGCCTCTGATCACCACACTTGTGCTCTAACAGAGAAATCCCTAAGTCCTGGCCTGTTGGTGGTCCTGAGGACAGGAGTTGAGAACCACTGAATTAAAGGAAGACTAAATGGAGTTCAAGAGTTTGCTACATGTTGATATTAACCCCTTAACTACCCTTAACGGTCATAGTATGTCATGGGTCGATCTAAGTTAACGACCCATGACATACTATGACCGTCATGGAATTCTGTGCTCCCCCCGCGGCTGCACGCTGTTCGGGGAGTCCGGAACAAGAATCTGAAAAAAAAAAAAAAAAAAAAAAAAAAAAAAAATGCTCCATGGTCCTTAACTGACTGCACCACGCCAATCTGTCAATCATTAAGGGGTTAAAGGGATAGTAATGTCCCACAAAAAATATTTTTCATACTGTAATCCTTAAAAAGTTGAGCACAGCACAAATAAAGCGTATCTCTCAAACCGATATGGTTTGAGAGATACAGGCATTTAAAGTTTGTGATTTCCTGCTGTCAGCTGTAAAGCGGTCAGCAGGAGATCCGTGTCTGCTTTACACCGACAGCAGGAAATTACGAACTTTAAATGCATGCATCTCTCAAACCATAGCGGTTTGAGACATACATTTTTTTGTGCAGTGCTCAACTTTTTAAGGACTACAATATGAAAAATAACTTTTGTGGGACATTACTATCCCTTTAAGGCAGTTGATTATTCAATATACTTTTTTTTTTTTTATAACAAAAGCTACCTTTCTAACACTCCATAAGATTACAGCCTTCGTTTATTTTCCATATGTCACACAGACTTCCCTCAGAGCAGCAGGTCTTTCCCGAAGGATCGCAGTGAGGGACAATCTTGCATCAGCATAAGGAAAAACATGCCCTCCTTCACCAAGAGGGGCAGGGTTTTCCTTACACTGACAGAAGATTATCCCTCGTTGTGAGCTGTCTGGTCAAATGACCGGATTTCAGATCTGAGGGGAGGCAGCATGAAGTATGGAAAAGGGGTTGGCAGGGGACACTTAAAATAATACAAAACAAAGACTACAACGATATGGAGAGTTAGAAAGGTAAGTTTCGTTATAAAAAGGAGTATTGAATAATCAGTGTTGCCTTAATATCAATACATTACTCTCTATTTCAGTAAACATAAAACTGCAGATATTATGCAAAAATATAAATACATATATATAAATATAGTATGAAGGAATCCTACCTAGATACGTTATTGTTTGCAATGTGTTGCTCATCCCTCTGGCACTCAAAAGGTTAATAGCAGACCCAGAAATATGCAGTGTCATACATGGAGAAACTGTTCTTTTCACTGTAATTTAACTCAATGTCACTGTCAAAAGAGCCCTTATCTGAAAACCTTTCATTATCATTAAAGCATACCAGTCAACTTAAGATAAATTTGATTAATTTTAAACAGAACTAAAAATGGACTATATGTATTGGTTGAGGGCACAGTGTGGCAAGTTATGGTAATTAGGTTATGTGCTACAGCAGTATTACCACAGATTGTACTTTGAATGAATCTAGGCAGAACTCACACAATGGCGGTATTTCTAACAGGACAGCCAATTATATGTTTGGCGTTGAACTAATTTGCATATTATTAAGGAGGGAACTAGCATAAAGTGCCACCAAATCATAAAGGTTAATTTATCAAATTATGCTACAGAAAAATGGCTATTACAACATATCGGCAGAGTCTAATTCTTGCAAACCAAGCTAAGGTGATCTCAGGGTAACAGGTCCACTTGAACTCTTTGAATGTCAGAAGGGTGAGCAACACAGGATCTGTCAAAAGGACTTTATAGTCAAAATCCCCCTTCTGAGAGCCACACTTTGCACTGAAATGTGTTAAAGGAGCAGTAAACTTGTTTTTATGAAACTAGATCAAATAATCAGGAAGTGCATTTACTGAGCGTTTACTTCCTGTAAGTTCTAGGTTACAGGACGTGATTCAGCAGTTTCTATCACATTCTATGGATTCTCAAACAGAAAAACTAAATGGAATCTAAGCATCAGAGGACACTGTTGATATAAAAAAACCACAAGTTTAAACTGTAATAACTGTGGAAATATGCATCTCTAAGCAGTTTGTGCACCCTTGTTTTATTCAACAGGTAAAACCCTACAAGATATATTTTTCAAAACAAAAGTTATGCACCCTCTCTTGAATGCAATCAGTTATCCGTGCTTCACCTGGCAGTCTACCAATGACAATGAGATCTGTGCCAATCCCTTCTCACTCTATTGAATCAAGGTTACAGTCTGGCAAACTAATACTCAGGAAGTCCTATATAAATGTATTGATCTAGGAGACAGACTGGTCCCAGTTAAAGCACTTATTTTTCAATTTAATATTTAAGATTGCTTTTAAATAAAATACATTTCACGATAAAGGCATATTTAACAGCAGAATGACCAGCTGGAAAAGTTGCCTACACAATTTTATGCTAAGAAATGACGTACAGTTTATCTTTAATAGCCCTAAAAATAGCATGAAATGTGGAAAAATAAACACAGGCATAGGTTGACAGCTGGGAAAAGACAGCGCATGCAATCAGCATAGTTAATGAAAACAGATCTGCAATACCAGCTCCTTGAGAACAAACGTCACCTCTGAGTGATAAGTGAACAAGATACCACAAAGCGGCAGTGCCAGCAGCTAGATGGGAGAAATGAGTCCTCACCTGGGGTGGTATTAAAGTCGAGGATGCGGTGATGAGACTGTAATAAATCGGGATTGCTGGATGACAGTGTTCCACTGACAGGTAGTGTAGCCGGCAAGTGCTTAGTCTGCCTGAGACCAACAATGCTGTCATCTTGAGACTGACCAATCCCAATGTCACTGTGGAGAAAGAAAGAAAGAAAGAAAAAAAAAAAAAAAACAGTAATCAGGAAATAGATATTTGCCTACAGTGGCTGCTCAAAATTTATCACTAGACATTGCTGACAGATCATTACATGTATCCAATTGTAGTATCATTTGAATGCTAGAGTGGTTTTCAACCACTCCATGACTTAAAGCGATAGTAATATTCCACAAAAAAAAATACTTCATAGTATTTGGGCCATGGAGAGTGTTATTTCAATACTGTCAGAGTTGTAGTTCAAGAGTAATTGAATGATAAAGTATCACCCTCCCTCTCCTTTTATCTAGTGTAAGCAGTCTCCTCTCAGATGTGGAATCTAGTGTCGTGACCGGGCAGGACAGGGTTAGGGACAATCTTCTTCCTGTGAGCATAAGGAAAACCCTGCCTCCCTTGACAGGTTTTTCCTTTTGCTCAATGAAGATTGTCCCTCTCTGTGATCCATCAGGATAGTCTTGCTGCTCTGAGGTGAGCAGACATACATCAGTAAAAGGGGCGGGAGGGGGATACTTTATCATTCAATTACTCTTGAACTACAACACGGACAGCAATGAAATAACGCTCTCCATGGACCACATACTATGAAGATCAATCGGAGCTGCCTTTTTTTTGTGAAACATTGTTATCTCTTTAAATGGGGCTTTTAACCTCTTTAAAATTAGATAAGTCCACAATGAATTAGGAAGCTGTGTGCTGGGGACTTCTCTATCATTAAAATGGTTAAACACTGATTAACCCTTTGACTGCCAGAGGGGTACACAACACACTGCAAAGCAATGCTTTGCATATCCCTCTGCCACTCAAAGAGTTAAATTAATGAGAATGTGTTGGAATTTTTATTTCATCCCTATGGTGCAATCAGTTTTCCCAGAATAACTCCACTTTTCTACCAAGTACAAGGCCCTTAGTTTGCTTCTGAAGTGTTGTATAACCAGGAAGATAATTGATATCATGATAATCTTTGTTCAATTATAACTACATAATGAGTTTAATTAGCACTAAACAACTTTAGCACAGCTGAAAAAAGGAAATGACGATACTCTCTATATCTTATTTTGGAGATCTGGCTCATATACGGTCTGTGTAAAACAATGATTGCCGCGGTGCACACGTATATACATACTACATCTCTTTTAACCATTTGAATGCTAGAGATGCCGTTAAAGCATTGCAAAGCTATGTGTTGGAGACAAATCGCTCATCCAGTGGGTTAACCCTTTGAGTGCCAGTTATCCAATGCACTGGATACATCTCTGGCACTCAATGGGTTAAAAAGTTGTTCTGTCATCCCAATATACAATAAGTTAATATTAAAGACAATTAAAAGCTGTGTATATGTTGTGCCATTGTTTTGTTTTTTTAAGAAATGACTTTGTGGCACTTTATGCTAATTAGTTTATGTTCTGCTCTGGGTCAGTATCACCATATACTGTGTTAAGAACGACTCTAGACAGAGTACACAGTATTTCTAATAGCACAGAGAAAAATAATTTTGCATACTGAGCAAGTTATTAGCATAAGGTGCCACCAACCTATAAAGGTTAACCCTTTGAGTGTCCGAAACGTATACAATACGTTGGATACCGCTCTGGCACCCATAGGTTTAATGCCTCAAAAATTATTTATTTCACAAAAATGCCTACTACATCACATAGATCTGAATTCTCTTTAAAACAAAATGTTTTCAGGTGAGAGGTCCAGCTAAGATCTCTTATTTTTGGGAATATATTTCATTTTACTTGTTAACATTTCTACAAAAGAAAGAAAAATGATAAATAAAACAGGCCTGTTGGAAATTCAGAAATGTGAGGGAATGTTTGTTACAACACAAAGGCTGACTGCACAGAGGTGTTATGCACTGCCTGCCTGTGTGTGGGAGGCAGAACACCCACTCATTGTGCCGTGGTAACACTGTGTGAAGGGAGGGAAATTTCAGTGAACTTCAAGATGTAAATCTGGCATCACTTGACAGAAAGGAGAACTGCTCAGGGGAGCCAGGAATCACGTCAAGTGCAAATTGTCTAACTGTCTGTTTCAACAACCTGGCATTAATGTCAAAGAGGGACAAAAGAACAATAAGGAGTCAGGAGTTATTAATAGTAAATGATGAAAACTGCTCTCATTACCCCTTTTTTCTACAATCCAAATGGGTGTAAGCAATTTTTCTACACACAAGATGTCATGAGAGAGAGGTGTGTGTGCATGTGTTATTTTTTGCATCCATTGTATTACTCTGCAGCTGTAAGTTAACCCCTTTAAGGACCAGAGGGCTGTGCAATGCAATGCTTAGCAATGTGTTGCACACCCCTCTGGTCCTTAAAGGGTTTAACGGAACACAAACACCAAATAACCACTGTTATATACACTTCAATAATATGTAAGTCAGGTCTTACATTTGCTCTGTGGCAGCAGCCACTCAAAGCTTTTTCAGGGCTCCCTGACTCCCATTACCAAAGCAATCTCGATAGGGTGTCTCAGAATAGCTAGTGCTGTATTGTCTGTACATAGACAGATAGGCAAGCTACCAAACTTTCTAAATACAAGCATGGTGGGTACAAATCACAATATATTAACTGCTTCAGCATTCCAAAGAGCACAAAAAAGTAACCAAATGGCGTTAGTTTACACATGTATTAACCCTTTGAGTGCCAGAGGGGTACACAATGCATTGCTTTGCAATGTGCTGCGCACCCCTCTGGCACTCAAAGGGTTAATATTGAATGTTATGATTATAATTTGGGAATCTATCAAAATGAAAATTACAGGTGATAGCTGGATTAGATTTAAAAGTCATATAACCCAATTTCTTTTTAAGGTGTTTGTGTTCCTTTAACCATACAGAGAGCGGCAGGTGCTTTTATCTGCTAGACACATTGCATCACACAGTAGACAAATGCTTTGACTTCTAGCAAGGCTATCACAAGAGTAACTAGCCGCGGGATTGTATGATACAGATTCATTACAAGAGAGGGGAAGAAAAGGAATAGCCACTTCCTACAGCAAGAAATAACAGTGTAGAACCACGTGAGTTTTCACGTCTCAAAGGACAGGCTTTGTTGTCTGGGAATAAAATGTGAATAGGAGTGGTCCAATTCCGCTCACAGGAAACGCAATCTCAAGACCCTTTGAAGACCATTCTATGGATGTGGTATTGAAAAAGCTTTTCAGAGTACAATGAATCATTTTATTGCTTTGGGGACATGAAGTAGCAAGGAAGGGTGGAAAGGGTGTGTTGCTCTCCTTTGTCATTTTAAATTCTTCAAAAAATGATTCAAGTTATAAAAAACAATGTTAAATTACTACTATTGTTTGCACAGAAGGAAATACTGGTTAACCATTTAAATGCTAGCAAGGTCTCCAATGCATTGCTTTAGACTGCTCCAGCATCCAAGGTTACATGAATAGTAAAAAAATATGTACGATAAAATTATTAAATGAAAATTAATTTTCATTTTTCCTATTTATTTTTCTGGTTTCGGGAAGGAATTTGCCACCAGGCTCTGTTCTTTCCTGAGAATGTCACTGACACCAGTGAGAGAACGGTTTGTGTTTAAATCACTGCTAGCGTAGTACAATTGAATTGAGTAGTAACAGGTTGGCAACTAAAATACCTGTTATTTCTATTTCACTCCCATATCCTCTGGATAAATGTAAACACAGAATACTGAGTTATGGGTGGGTTCTTGGTGTGTGCTCAGCAGAACCCATCTTACAAACCAGACAGGAGCAATAATAGAGAGTGGACAACTGGAGATGTAAAAAATAAACATTTCTATGTTTGAAAATTAGAAAAAAATATTTTTCTGAAGAAAATATACATCACAGCTCATTGTTTCAACAGTTGATCATACTCCCACCTGAGAGTAGCAGCTTTATAAACCTACAGCCCTTATAAACTCATACCCTTAGCTTTTTTGATTCTCCATCAAGATCTGAAGCTGCTGCGGACAACTTTAGTGCTTATGTAAAGATCTGAAACTACCAGTGACATCACCATACCAATAAGGATCAGCAGCTGCCTCTCCAGAGTTCACAACACCAGCTTTGGAGAGGGAAGCTTAAAGGGATAGTAATACTTCGTTTTAACTTTATTTTATTTTGTAGGCATTAAAAAAACATGAAGAATGATACAAGTCTTATCTCTCAAACCTTTATGGTTTATGAGCTATTCACAAGCAAAGTTCCCCTCCCCGCCCCTTTTACCTAGTGTAAGCCATCTCTTCTCAAATGTGAGTCTGGTTGTATGACAGGACAGATAACAGAAGGGGACAATTTTCTTTGTATGAAAACAATGAAAGCCCTTCCCCCTTGACAAGTTTTTCAGCTTTTTCCATTATCTTAATTGAAGATTGTCCCTCTCTGCAGTCTACCTGGGCATCTCCCTTCTGATCTGGTTGAACAGGGAAGGGATACTTTGTTTGTGAATATCTCTTAAACCATAAAGGTTTCAGAGATAAGACTTATATCGTTCTTCATGTTTTTTTAATGCCTACAAAATAAAATAAAGTTAAAACGAAGTATTACTATCCCTTTAACAATAATAAAATTATACAGTGTTTTTCTTCCAAATGAAACTCAGAGCCCGAGATGGACGTTACTCTGTGGGCTGTAAATGTATAAAACTACTGCTTCCTGAGAGAAGGTGTGTGTAGCAGTGATGGACTGCTAAAATACTGAGCTCGTATGTATAAAAATGTATTGATTACTATCCTAGAATATCAGCTAATAAGAACAAAATATCATGAGGTGTTATTGTCCATTAAACCACCATAGTACACCTATCTTTTACCAATAAATAATACATAAGTAAATGGAACACAACTGTATTTTGGCAAAGTGTGTGATGCAATGTGTTGGGGTCATCTCATAATCCAAGGGACTAAAATACATTAGCTTTCTCTGTATCAGGCTGTATGAATAAATAGTCTCTTACTTGTAAGGCTTCTGAGGCAGGATACTGATCCTCGTCTTGTCAAGAATCTTCTTCAGCTTGTTCCTCCCTCCTACAGTATTGGCTTTGCTTTTTTTGCTTACTTTTTCAAGTCCTATAACTTGCTCCACGTCAACAGCAAGATCTGGGATAGAGTACCGGCTTGCCTTCTTGATATCACCAATTTTAGGCAAGTGGGGGGCACTATTTCTTTTCTCCTCTAACATTCTGGCAAGAAGTTCTTTAAACACTATCCAAGAAAGCAAAAGTAGAATAAAGTATACAGTTGAGAGCCACCGAACCCAGTAAAGTATGTAGATGGATAGCTGCAGGTTGTATTGAGTGAAAACGAATTAGGAGGAACCATAATCTGTAATCTAGATCTGTGCAACGTGCAGGACTCCATCTGATGTTGGACTTAAAGTTCCATCATTTATAATTGGAGTTGTATACCAGCTAAAATCCTGCAGGCTCCCATGCCAACTCTAAACTGCTGAATTATGGGTCAACAAGAAGGTTGTTTGTCTGTGAGCTGCCCCGCCCCCCAAATCCCAAAAAATGTATTTATTATATAAAAAATATTTTGTGATTTTCACAATATAATATACAATAGCAAATTTATTACCACATAATCTGTTTGCTACTTTGCATTTTTTAAATAATTATACATTGTATCAACCAAAGCATTTTTGAATACCCTAACATTTTCCATTGTCATCCATGAAGAGGAACTGTCCCATGAATGTATCATCCTCTCTCTCATTTGGTAATACCACCCTATGTCTCAAATAGTAATTCAACCCTAAAGTTTCAAAGCATGACCTCTGGCACTTCCCACTCTGAAATATAGTTGGTGTGTCTAATAAAAACACAGGCGTTTTAACTAGATCAGTCTTTACTAGAACTCCTTCTGTGTTCATCCTAAGGCAGGAAAACTATAACAAATAAAACCTAAAACAAACAGACAAATAACTGCTAATAGCTTCTCGCGAACGGGTGGAATGTTTTGTTCCTGAGAATGAGGTGCCACATACGTTAAGAATTCTGACGTGAAACAATAATGCACTTAGTATTACAGGAAAAGTCTCATTCAAATACTAGTCCTCCTTTGTTAATTTGTCTCACTTTGTCCCATACACAAAATGATTATAAGCTTTATGGGGCAGGGACAGATGTGCATGAAGGTAGCTGCATCTACTTGACCCTACTGTAAAAAGTAGATGGGTCAACACAGAAACAAAATTCATATTTAATAAATATATTTTATTATTAGCATTACTCCCTTCTATACCGTATTGAGGTCCTTAATGTGTTTGGAAGGATTTAACATATCTACATCTCTCATGCAAAGTGCCTGTATTGCGTCAATGTATGCTTCCCGAGCATCACACAACATAATATAACATATAAAAATAGCAGAGTATTGGGCTATGCTGCCAAGAATTCAAGCAAAGGAGAAATAAGCCAACTTACCAAATAAATTGGTTTTCACAGTGATAGACAAATGTGTGTTGTTCTTCAGGATTTCCAAAGCCTTGGGAAGCTGAATATTTTCAAAGTTTTGACCATTCACCTCCAATATCTAGAAAATAAAGGGCATAAATCATAACGCAATAATTAAGTGTAGCTGTGACATTTTCTTTCTTGAGAAAAAAAAACCTGGTGTGGGGTCCATTTTTTTTTCTTTAAATGTATAGGAATTGCCTTTGTAAAGGGTTTAATTGACATTAATTATTTAACATAATCTTTCATTCTTTCCTTTCTTAGCTGCAAATGGCAGAAGTTTCCCTGTGTGAAGATTTGCCATACCTGATCCCCCCTTTTCAAGCCGGCCTCCACTGCTTTGCTTCCAGGATCCACGCTGTCTACAAAGATGCCAAATCCCTTGTCTGACCCTCCCAGCAGGATAAAAGGCAAGGGGGCTTCTCGGGAGGGCTTTGTTAGTGTTATCAATCTTCTTTTCGCCTTGGCAGCACATGCAATATTTAAGAGCCTCAGGTGTCCTCCCATTTTCTGGGTAAAAAAGTTGAAAACAAGATCTCAAGTAAAGAGATAATTCTTGATGTTCATGTATCAATATATTGGTATCTTTTACTTGATCTTAAGCGAAAGCGGGCCATTCCTAGAGTAAAAGTATATATCACACTTGAAAAGAAAAAAATGCTCTAGAACTGCCCTTCTTAAATGCGTGAATAATCCGAGAACATGTTCTGTTGGGAATTACATATGCAATACCCAAAGGTAGGAAGGCTCCAGGGGATGCATTTATGTAGTTAATTGTACCAATTATAAAACAGGCTTTTAGGTAGCCTTGGGAGTAATTATTGTCGCCACAGGCTTACTCACAAGTTGCTAAGTTAATACATAAAGTTAATTTATCATTAAGACTTAAAAGTGCAACCAATATTTAAACTACTTTTCTGGACCAAACAACCAGTTTAAGAAACTTACGTTTTCTGAAAATCAAACCATAGTTATGGAATGTATCTCTAATAAGTAATAAGACAAATTTTACATAACAAGAATCCCACATTAAGGATCATATACACAGAACAAAATAGCATTAATTCTGGGGTAAATTAATAATAAAAAAAACTGAAAAATTATCTGAATTAAACGGAGCTTTGCAATGCATTGGAAGCCTCTAACATGTAAGTGCTTGAAAGCCCCAATTAAATCATTGGGAATGTTTGTCCGTTATGGGGAATGTGATTTGGTTGCTCCTCTTTCTTTGTGCAATACTTAACAATACTACTATCCTACAGATCCCAAAAGGAAAGCAAACATTCTGAATCAGAAAACAATTTAAAGTAAAATAAATGGTTACCTCTCGCTCCAAATTGTTCTCAAATTCTTCTAAAAACCGAGTCATAGCAAGGTCCCCTTCAAAGTCATTAAAGTGATTGTTTACCCACAGTAGCACTACACGTGTAACCTGTTAGTTAAAGGGAGGCAAGTTAATAGCATTAAATGCAGAATAAAACTCCACACTGGATGATTTTGTCACCAACACTTATGACAATGTATTTGTACATCAACGAGACAGCACAAAATCAAAGCAAATGTAATTGGACCTTGAGTGCTAAAGGGGTAAGTAACACACTGCTGAGCAATACAGTGCATTCCCTTCAGGAACTCAAAGGGTTAACTGTTGATAGCCACTAGTGGGGAAAAAAATGTTTTTGTCTGAAAAGAACTTTTCTTTTAACATTTGGTGAAGTGAAAATTGCAGTGCGGATGGCATCCATTTTACCTCTGCAACTTCCTACAGTGAGGCAGCCACAAGTAAGCTTGCTTTTCTTTGTATATTGTGAAAACTTGGACAATAAGTCACCATTTGCAGACTTCAACTGTTTGAGTGCCAAAGGCGTGAGCAACACATTACTCCATAATGCACTGAACACCACTCTGACAGTCATGAGGTTAAAAGGGAGAGCAGACATCAGTGCTCCTCGCATTGATCTGAGCAAGCTTGAAGGACAACATGCATGCCCTCAGCTTTAGAGCAAAACATATATCCCAACTATTAAATAAAATGAGCAGCCTCTGTCCTTGTATTTGGAGGCTATATAATAGTGTCAGGAAATGAAGGTTTATTATTCGAGGTTATATTTTATGTATGGTAGCTCTCTCATAAATGAGTAGTAAACTCAATGATAATAGAAACAGTTCATCACGGCAAATAACAGGTGCATATTACACAAACACAGTGAAAATCTGGCACAGTCTGTCTAATTAGCTATTGGCTGTCTAACTTCGATGCTTGTGGACCACTGACAGGCCAAGAATTTAGAAGAGCATGTAGACAGGTTGCTTAGAAAAACATAGCAAAACAAATTGGTTACAGACATGTAAAACAAATTCTAAAATATTTATTGGACAGTGTCCCACTAGGACTTAGACAGCTTTGTTTTACATTATTCAACAGAATATATGAAGCTGAATGACCGTTCTTTGGTTCTGTTTCTTCCTATGACAGCATTGCTAAATGCCTCAGATCACAACAATAGTGTAGGTTTTAAAGAAATCCCTGCTTGTTAACAGGTGGGTAATCAATTATTGTGATTTCTCCATTTGTGCCTAATCAGAGATATCCATAAATCCTGACCTGACGGTGTGCCCTAGAAATTAATTTATTAAGATTAATACCTACTGCTCTTCTGTTCATAAAGGCTGTGTAACATTATCCTGTTTCATTTACAGATAACCCAGATCATTTTTAGATGGTGGTGTTCCTTTATGTAAGTGAAACTTTCTAACACACACACTTCCATTCCCAAACTTTGGATTGAACTAGTCTTGTACAGCTTTCCCTTGTGTACAGAGTTTAGTATTTGCTCATAAACTGCTCTGTTGTAATGGCAGATACAATGGATACATGTAAGAGATTAGACACATTTCTAGCAGATACAGGGTTATATTTTGTGTAGATTACATATAACGTTCTGGTAAATAGACTAAGAACCATCTTTGAGTCGAGAAGGATTTAGTAGTAATGCAGTTCTCATTTTCGGGTTTATACTGTAACAATGGTTGAACATGATGGATTTACTATGTTACTTCTATATTACTGTTCATGTTCTAGGTGATTTTTTGTATATATTTGGACGACTCAGTCCAATAATTCTGCAGCATTTTTTTTAGAGGAAATAAATATTTACCCAATAGGCAGAAGAGTTGCTAGGTTGCGAAACCCACCCCTGGGAAGGGAGACCCCAATATGTAATTATTACACTTTGCATATTGTTCCATTACATGTAGGGAAATTAGCACCATTACATGCTTCAGACTCGTACAAGCCCCCAGGCCTTTAATCATGACATATGGACCTTTATCTCCCTCAGTCAGTGCCTAGCAGTGACGCCTGGTAATTGATATCACTAAAGCTGATGCACTAAGAAAAGCTGCAATTCTGCAAAACACCTGCATCATAATCACACATAACATTTCCCAGTTATTTAAATGAGGGATTTAACCCCTTGAATGTTAGAGGTCTCCCATGTGTCAAGTTACAATGTATTGGAGACTTTTCTAGAAGTGAAGGGATTAAAAGCCCAAATTAAATCAAAGTGAAATGTTATTTTTTGGGTTTTATTTGTACAGTGCGATAGAGACCTCTCTAACAACCAAAGAGTTAATGACCCCATTTTTGGGAATCTTTACTTCTTCCCTATGGTGCAGCTGGTTTGTTTCACAGTTGCTCCCTTTTCTTTAGTACAACAGTCTCATCGTGTCCAATGGGATATTTCAATGCAATTTCACGAGCCCTTTTAAGTTTGCCAACTGACTCAAGAATGGACAGATCTTTTCCACTAACCTTGTCCCTGAGACTAGGGTCATTAAACCACTCCAACAGCTTCTTTCCAACTTCCATTGGGCTAGACAAGAAAGTCCTGTAGGTCAGGAGGAAATCTTCTATAAATGTTGGGTCGACAACAGAATGTTCTTCCACAAGGTGCATGGTTAGACGCTCTGAAGTTCCCTGTAGAAACACAATGTATGTCATTGTGATTGTCAGTAAAATAAAAACAAAAATAGCAAAACAAACCTGTTCTAAGCTAGACAGTAAGAAAACCGATAACGTTATACAAAAATCAATATTTGCTATTTTAAGTAGAGAAACAAGCTTGCAAGTTGTACTGTTCTCTGGATGGAAAAATATCAATTTGCAGAAAGGTTATAAAAGCCTAAGCACAGCTGTCTGACCATGCCATGTTGTATATTCATAACAAAATACATCTATTTCACGTGGGTGACTTTGTGGTAGCAACTTTGCAGCAACAATTTTCACAGCAGAAATATCACAGTCTTATATGGAGCATGATACAGTTCTGTGATCTGTTTAAATTCACCTATCTCCCGTGTTCAACATACAATCCCACGGGAGAGACAGCCAAATATTACTACCGGCCCCCATGTGTGGCAGCTACTCATTGGAGATTACAATGAGCACTGTAATCTCCAGCATTACTTGTGTAACATTCTGTGCAGACATCTTCATTGCTGCATGATTACTGCATTTCTGTGTAAATGTAGTAAAGATAAAGCATGCTAAATGTCATTGCATTAATAATAGGTGATAAATGCCTGTGTGAAAAGGCACCATAACCAACCATTGCATCCATCACAATAGGCAACATCACCAATGCAGCATCACCTATGTGAAAGGGGCCTTACAACTACAGTCACTTCCATTAAAATCCATTGTGTAGCTGCAACATCACTCAACAATGTTACCAGCACTGTACAACAAAGAAAATATAAAGAATATGACATGGATATTTTAATTTAACTATTTATGCTATGGTATATTTCAGACCAGGATTTTCAATGTCTCACATATTCACTTACACATTTAACAATAAATATTATGCTTTTCTTGATTAAGTTGGACAATATTTGAAGGGAAAATATACCAACAATGGGTCTTATGTAATAAAATAAATACATTTCCTGTTACTGTGCAGTTTTGAGATTTTCAGTCACTGACCCATGGCATTTTAAGGGAGCTGGAAGAAGCCACTGAAGCGGATGTAGTAAGTAGTAGTAGTAGAGTACTTCTGGAGTAAAAACAACTGCACAACAGGGGGGCAAAATAACATTCCATAAATCCCAACGGATTTACACTAGACGAACCATTGCATTTGAGACCCCGTTCGAATTCAAAGGGTTAAAAGGCCAATTTATACCAATGTGAAATTTTAAATGTTTGCTACGGTGCAATTGATTTGCCACGCTAGTCTTATCAGCATCATTATTATTTACTAGTACACAGGCCAACACTGGCGGCGCTGCAGTCATACACAGTACAGACTGCCTGCTCTGCGGCTGATATGGAGCAGGGCACTCCAAATTCAGACTGTAGTCCTCTCTGCGCCCCTTCCTGGGACCAAGCGGTCTCAGGGAGGTGCGCAGAGAGGAGTCCGGTCTGAATTTGAAGCTCCCCAATCCGTATCAGCTGCGGCGCGGGCAGTCTGTACTGTGCATGACTGCAGCGCGTGCAGGTGTCTCTACTGCACATGACAGTTATTGACAAACATCCTTAGCTAATTATTATATAGGATGTTGAATCCACTGAGTGCCGAAGAGGCATCCAACACATTGCGTTACAATGTGGATACCCCTCTGGGACTCAAACGGCCCTCTAAATGCCAGAGAAGTATCAAACATGTTGCGTTGCAATACATTAGATACCTCTTTGCATAAACCATTTAAAACATATTTTCTTTCACATCTTGGAAAGGTGCAAAATACAGTTAAATTCAATGAAAAAATTGTAGTCGTTATGATAAGAAAGGCTAGCTGAAATAAAACCTTTAAAGAACTTCGGGTGGATCTACCACTGATTTTATTTTTTTAATGCGTCAACTAGTGTTTACATTTTTTCAAACACTTATTTTAATGGTTTGATGCAGAGCTGTGGAATGAGTTCCTAAGCAATTGAAGTGATCTACTACAGCCTAAGGGCTTTATGACATACTTGATACAACATCCTGGTGATTACTGCTCCTATTTGCATCAGTGATGCACAAAAGAACAGTCCACCAAAAACTGCATCAATTTATCTTTGCAATAGAAAGTACATTGCAAATTTGCAGGGCAAACATAATTGCAAATGAAAGCTTTTCTCGTTATTTTCATTAATAAGTCAGTTTTATTTATGATTGTGTGGGGGAGAGATTTTGCCCATTAGCACCAGAGAGGTGAGGAATGCATTGATTTTGAATGCTTTGCTCACCCCTGTGGTTCTCATGAGATTAATCCTCATTTGGTCCTTGTTACCTTGATGACGATGTGACCTTTTCTCGTGCCGGTACGATCAAGTTCTCTGTGCTCTTTTACCATCACTATCTCACCCTCCTCTTCCACCTTCTGCATGTTCTTTTCCACTTGATTGAGGATGCGGCAGTAATCCTGCTGGGCTATGCACACAAACTGGAAAGGCAGGGGAGCAAAATGTGAATAGGTGGCAACACAAAGAGATAAGAGGTGACAGATAATGGGATGGAAGATCACCCTTTAACCATTGAGTGAGAGAGTGTGCAAATCATCACAAAATAACGTACTGCACACCACTCTGATAATAAAAGAGTAAAATCTGACATCATACATTTGATCAAGGGTTCCCATACTACTACTTCTTAATAGTACAAAATGACCGTATTAAAGATAAGCACACAAAAAATTAGTTTATACCAACTATTTATGTTATCCATAATTAAAATAATATGCTACCTTACATTCTGTTAGAATAAAGGAAAATATCTGCTTTAATGCCAAAGATCAGTTAACCCCTTAAGGACCAGAAGGGTGCGCAATACATTTATTGCAATGCGCTGTTTATGTCTGAGGTCCTTAAAGGGTTAAGGATTGTTATATTCTAGAGCAATTCACATGTTTTGCTCCTTAACAGATTCTGCATGAAGATCCACAGCGGCCAATCCTACGTTCCACAAATAGCCAGGTGGAATATGAACTAAGGAGTGGTAAAGAGGTGATAATGTGGAGATGACTTCTCCAGTGATATCACTTCCCCTGTTCCTATGTTATTCTATGGATCCCATGCACTAAGATAAACAAAGCTGGAGGGATATTAGTGCATTAGATCCAAGCTGTACATGTTCAGATCCTTTATCTTCAATCTTAGTAGCTATTCTCTGACGTCTCTCCAGAATATCTATATCCTTCTGGAGCTGGGGTATTCAGTACTGTACAAAATATTCTAGGTGAAGTATCACCAGAGATCTGTAGAGAGACATGATCACTTCCCTCTTTCTGCTACTAATCAAGACCAGATTTACATCTCAGGAGCCTGTAGGCACAGAAATCTGAAGAGGCCCCCCCCCCCCCATTGGCCATCTCCCCTGGACACCTCCACAATGCTCCCAATGTCCACATTGCCCCAATCATCTCTTTATTGCCCTCACACACATCAGCTCCAACTTGCCCCCATCAGCTCCACATTTCCCCCACCATCTCCATATTGTCCTCATATTGCCCCCCATCAGCTCCATGTTATCCTCACATTGCTCTCCATCAGCTCCACATTGCCCCCACCATCTCCAAATTGCACCCCCATCAGCTCCATGTTACCCTCACATTGCCCTCCCTCCATCAGCTCCACATTGCCCCCACCATCTCCAAACTGCCCCCCATCAGCTACAAATTGCCCCCAACATCTCCATTTTGCCCTCACATTGCCTGCCTCCCTCCCATTGTCCGTTTCCTACCTCCCTGGCAGGAGATCTGTCGTATGTGCCTCCTTTAGCACAGTCCTGTAAGCGCTGGAGCTCCCGCGCGGTCTCCTATTCAGGAATGCAGAGCGCTGGGAGATGATGTAATCTCCCAGCGCTTTGCATTCCTACACAGCCGACGAGGGAGCTCAGCACTTACAGGACTCTGCCAAAGGAGGCAGAGACCTGTCCTGCCAGGGAGGTAGGAAATACACAACGAGGGGGTGCAATGTGAGGGCGACATGGAGTGGGCGCTGGCGCAGCCAGCGAGGTGGCTAGTTTATTATTCTTTAAAAAAAAAAAAAAAAAATCCCATTGGCAGGCGCCCCTCGGTGGCGTGCGCCTGTAGGCAGGTGCCTACTTTGCCTTATGGCAAATCAGGCCCTGCTACTAATGCCTCAAGCTATACAACCGAGCACCCTGCTTGCATTCCCCACTGCTTTGTTACATCGCCTGAATACCTTTAAGCCATCAGAACTACTGACTCCCAAGTAATTATTAACTTCCCCACATTACTACTTATACCTAACCTGCTTTCCATTATGTAACATAAGTAGTGAAGAACAAGTGTCCTGCACTCGACCATTCCATCAGCTTGGCTGCAGATTGTAAGAGAAACCTGCTGTGTTCCTATCAGCTTGGCACCTGCATACCTGGCAGTCATCCACTTTGGTTCTCATCACCCCCTTCATGTACTCTTTCTCCATGGTTGGCGAGACACCAAAGCTGTTCCCCATGCAAAGTATCTCTGTCCTGACATCAGGGTATGTCACTTCCACTGAGCCATTTAAAATAACCGACCAGGAATCGAGCTGAAGGCCAAAGGCAAGGAAAAACACATTAACAGCACACTGGAAACATTTTAATGAGTGTGTTCCTACAACTAAATATGCTGCCAACAAATATCATTTGCATTAGGACTTGTCATAGTATCCAAAAAGATTAGATAAAAACACTGCAATAAACACTTTCAAAGAAGACAAAAAAAAAAAAAAAAACCACAAGGATGATGACACCAAACAAAATTAAAGATTTTTTTTCCACAAGAATTGTGTATGTATATATGTGTGTGCAATATAGCCTTCACAGCATTTCACTCTCAAAACTGTGTTTACTTTTAGGATCATGTCCCTATAGGGATCCATGTAATTGGAAAGAGACTATAGATAACTGCACTGCAAGTGTTTTCATTTGCATATCTCTGCAGAGGGCTCCCAACTGCTACTGAACCACAGAACGCTGGGAATGGTCTGAGGCAAAACTGCACTCTTATTTGACTGTTATTTGCATGGTGAGTTGTTATAATTTGATTCCCCGGAAGATTTTAACCCTTTAGGGAAAAGAGGGGGATTCAACACAATGTGTTGCATACAGCCCCTGCTCCTTATGATATGATAATATACACACATTTCATTATTATTATTATATAAATTACACACTATATATTGCACAAACAAATATACATATTACACACAACTCTTTGGTAGCAAGAATGTTGGTCTATGATACACATCCATGAAAACTGTGCCCTACAAATTCACAAAACATTTCACTGACCTCCTCCCCATCATTTAATACAACTGTTCCTGCTCGCTCTACCACAGCGAACACCATGACGGCACAGAGCTCTCGTCTGACGGACATTGTCATGTTGGCAAATGCAGGCAGCTGATGCATAAATTCCAGGAGTTGTTCTAAGATAAAACACACAAAAATGAACAGAAAAATACAAAATTGTTTTCTAACCTGTAGGCGATTACAGTTTTCTAAAAAGAAGGGTACCAAGTTCAGCTGTTAAAGTGTGTTCCTCCAAAATTTCTATGTGTGAGGTATGAGAAACTGGCCAAGCTATATATCAGAGCACTGTATAGGATAATAAAGACTTTGCAAGACAAGGGCAATAGACTATTAGATGACACTAGCACTGCAACACACATTCACAGGAAACCAGTAGTGCAGCATTAGACATACAGAGAAATACACCATCCATTACAGGTGTATTGCAATTTGGCATCATGTAGTGGTATACTGACCTGTTCCTCTTGTTAAAGAAAAAGTAAAAAGGTACTGGGTTTCTGCATGGCTAAAAAATGCCCTGAGAAAAACATGCAAATTGAGATAGTTTAACCCTTTGAGTGTCAGGGATTTATTGCAACACAATGTGTTGGATACCGCTCTGGCATTCAAAGGGTTAAAGCAGGGGTGTCCAAGATCAGTACTCAACAGCTACCGGCAGTCCATGGTTTAAGGATTTCCCTGGGCCAATCAAAATGAATGAGCCACTGTTTTACTCACCAATCCTTAACCAGGGAAATCCTTAAATCCTGGCCTGCTGGTGGCCCTTGAGGATCAAACTTGGACACCCTTGATTTAAAGCTTTCCTTTACTCTTCCACAGCCATAGAACAAGTAATATTTACAACTACAATTGTGAGGTCAGTAACCAGTGGTGTTAAATTATATTTTGTATATACAGGTAAAAAAATTTATATGCAAACCAATAAAATAATTCTAAATGTAAGTGGATGCATTTTAAATGAATATTGACAAAATTAAATATCTTATGGGCCACAAAAATAATCCACATGTAAAGCAACACAATGTAAATTAATGTAATTAGATTTTTTAACCAGTTCAACTATAGAATATTGGTATAATTCTATCAATGTGTGTGTTAACTAGATAGGGTGACATATTAATAAAAATAATTAATATATCATTAAAACACTACTTCATAAGTGAGCAGGTATAGTGTGCATGCATCCTGCTCAAACTGCTGATCTGTACAGATGATGATGATGAGACAAGTAACCACAACTTTTGTTACAGCTTAAAGGGGCAGTATGTCCTGGGAGAAAACAGAGGTCAGTGTAGTAGCATGTTAGGGGGAGATAAATCAGATATTTGTTTTGATTTTTGTCCTCAGTTTCCTTTTTCCTTATTGACATAAAATATTTAAAAACGGATTAACAAACTTCTTTATTCTCAATTTATTCTAAACTGGTCAGCTGTTCAAATTCTACCCTTCCCTCTCAGCTTATAATGCACCTTCATATTTCAATCAGTGCATTCTAAACCCTCACCCACACACGTGAACAGTCCAACTGCTATTTTCTGTATGGGAGATATCTGTGAACCCCTCTTGTCACCTGTCTGAAGAAACCCTTACAGGGAAGTGGTTTTGAGAGTACTTGCTATGTTCTATTATGCTTTAAAACAATGTACTGGATATGTCTCTAGCTTTCATGTCCTTTAAGGAAACCTCTATATCCCAGCGGGTTAAATAATCCAGCTTACTACACATTTTAGGATGAAAACATTAATTTTCTTTTAAGTCACACTCTTAAGGCAATGGGGGAGATTCACTAAGGACTGATAAAGAAGTGATAACGTTCCGGTGTTATTCTATAGAGCCTATGCAGAAAGATCTCCAAAGATGAAGAAATCTTAGTGCATAGGCTCCATAGAATAACACAGGAATTGGAGAAGTGATAAACTGGAGAAGTCATCTCACTTTATCACCTCTTTATCACCACTTAGTGAATCTCCCCCAAAGTGTTTGTTAGTGCAGTGTGCACATGGGCACAGCACGGGGTAACTCTCCAGTAAAGAACAAGATTGAATAAAATTGAATTTCAGAGAAAAGCTCAGTCTCTCAGCTTTAGCACATTGAAAATGAGTGAATGTGGTGGATAACTGGAGGAATTATGAGGGAGAAAAGGAAAAGATGAGAAATACGTTTGGCAGTAAGCTCTGAAAGAAAACAACCAGTATGAAAAAGGACAAGATGCACGCACTGTGATTTATGATGAATAAAGTGATTTAGGCCCAATTATATGATAATCCTTATAAGGACCACCCATCTGGTCCTTAAAGTGTTAAACAAAAGAAAGGGCTCTCTAGTATATAGAAAGTAAGATTTTTAGTATATTTGTATTGAATGTAGTTCTCCTATAGCACCACTTTCTGGAAATAGTTGTGAACACTAGCCTAGGGGTAGAAAGCAGGTGGGTATTAATTTGATGAGGCTGGTTGTCTACTTTTCAAAATGGTATGTAGTTATAACCATTTTAATAACGGTAAGTCCAATTTGAAAAAAAAAAATGTATGACAAAGATTGTAGTTGGCATATTTTTGTGCTTCTAGCACCCTTACAGTATGTCGGCTCTCAAACCAACGTGTTGTCATTTTTCTTGAAACAGCAGTAGCTAATGATTACAGTAGGAAATCCCACGTTTTTTCTATGTTCCAAGTATCTGTGTAAAATAAATGGGGTACCATTTTTTCTTGAGCTGGTAGAAGGTACTGAATATAGAAAGAAATACCATGATTTTCACAGACTTTATTGTCTTTAAAGTGGTGGAAATGTAAAAAATATGCATATATATTTTGTTTTTCCTATAGCACAAAATTATGGAAATATTTGGTCACATCATACTAGGGATAGAAAAGAAAACATATTATTTAATGCGGGTGACTGTCTACTTTCCAAAATGGCATGCCTTGCATATCTTTCCTTCATATCTCTAATTGTTATGACCACCTGAGTGCAGGCAGCCAGTTCTAAAAAGAAAACAGGTAGGTGTAGTTTTACGCTTCTTGGACCCCTTATGGTATGCCATCATATATCAAACACAGGGTCATTTTAATCAGAACATTAGTAGCTAAGGAATACAGTAGGAAATGCCACATTTTTAAAAGATTCTTGTACCTTTGAAGGGGTTGAAATATTTAAAAAAATTACTATTTTTTTTACTGTATCATCAAATTCTGGAAACATTTCTGCACACCAAGTTAGGGGTAGAAATGCATGTGACCATTCATTGGACGCAGTTTGATGTTATAGGATAATTATGCCTTCAAACTATGTATAGCGTATTTTGGTTAAAGCCATGAAAATGTCACTGTAAATTGTCTTCTGTGCTGTTACTAATGTGATGCTGCAGGAAGGACAAACATTTATGTATTTATACATACAGGGTATCCGTATATTCAGCAGTTATGTGGCAGTCATTTTTAATATTTTTTATATGTTATGTTAAGCTTGCTTGTGAAATTGTACAGTAAAATGTGACTGTTTACTTTTCTGAAACCTTTCTAAAACCCCCTACTTTTAACAAAAATTCCTTACTACATGGTTTTGTATAGGAGTTTAATACATAGTCTATTTTCATGACATATGTACTTTTATATAGTTATTTAGGTTAATTTTACCACGGAATGGCTTTGTAGAGCTCTCTTTCATTTAACCCTTTGAGTGCCAGAGTGGTATGGAATGCATTGCAAAGCAATAGATTCTGTACCACTCTGGCACTCAAAGGGTTAAATCAATAGGAATTTGAATTACATACCTGCAGAATTACACCTCTAAAGCTTTTTGATTTGCACCTTATCTGCCAATTTGATGGTTTCTCTCTCTATTTTTCAGATATAAATGTGGGTATTGCTTATTGTTCACATCATTTTGACCTTTATCAGGGTGACGTTAATGCTAGTAACAAACATGATTAAAAAGGGATTGCGACTCTGGGGTTTTTATCAAGCTTACCAATGTCATCATCGGTCCTGTCAATTGGATCCTTTTCCAAGCAATCTCTGACAATGTCCCTGCTCATCAAAGGGTCTGAGGCTCTTTCGATATCTTCTTCATCATCATCATCTTCTGAATCCACAGCAGTCTCTGGTAGCCCACTCAAGTCCATATCTCCTGGCTCACTTTCTGTAGCCTAAAACCAGAAATAAACAGTCAGTGCCATATTATAATTAAAAAAAGACAAGCACATGTTCCTGACTTACAAAGTGAAAGCCAGGTAGGCAGCAGTGGAAAATACAATAAGCCTGGGAGCCAGGGCTCCTAAAATGTCACTGCTGAGAATATTATACACACCTGTATACATTTACCGCAGCACTGGCTAATAAAAAAAATTATATCCGGTATCAAGGTGCCCTATATTTTTGTCTATCCCTGTCAATATGTATTAGGCCAAGCCTTGTTGCGTTTGTGGGAAAGAGGCCATCACCTTGGTATGGTGCCTTAGGGTACACAGGATTTGGTATGGCTTCCGTGAATAGAGCCATCAACAAATATTTACACAGTCCTCCACCATCAGCTAAAGAAAAACCTATTGTTAACATCTGCTATTCAATTAAAGAATGTTACAGTGCACACTGACAAAGTCAAAATAATCCATCAAATATAACCATAAATGGAGCCATTTCCTGAAACAAGTCAAAACCTTTAACTACAAGAATGATGAGTACTACTGTTTAACTACCATAGTGTGTGTATGTGATTGTGTGTGTGTGTAGGGTGGGGGGGCAGCCATAGCGAGTAAAAGGTTTACTAACATTCTAACTGGTGTCAATGTAAATGTGACATGAGAATGTGTCTCTACAAATCATGCCTTCACTATTTCCAATCACACAAAGTACAAGGTCAAAGAAAAAGGCAGACTATAATTAGAAAGTGCATCAAACGCCATATGTACAAAGTAAAGCTGAGATATTCGGAGGCAAATCAGCGGCATCAAAGGGAAGCAATAAATGCCCATTTATTATAATGGGCCTTTAAACATCTTGAATACTAGAGGTCTCCAACACAATGCTTCACATTTGTGTTCTTTCAGAACATTCCAGTTTATATGTGCATAGGCCCCCAAACTGACAAACTGGACAGATACCAAGATATCTAAACACAGCACCCCCTCCCCCCCAGTGAAGTGGTTCCCAACCCTATCTTCAGGGACCACTAACTGGGGCCATGTCTTTAGGATTTGTGTGTGTGATTACTTGTGAGTTAATCAGAGGCTCGGTAATTTAATTAACTCCCATGTGCTCACGCAAGGTATTCCTAAAGACATGGCCTCAGTGGTTCTGAGGATACATGTGAGAACCTCTGTACCAATTAAAAAAAAAATTGGACCTTTAAATAGATAAAATAATTACAAGTTCCAAGTGGCACAGCTACAAATCCAAGCCTATATTAAATCAAAATAGAGAAACAAATGAGAGAGAGAGAACGAGAGAGAGAGAGAGAGAGAGAAAGAAGGTAGCATACAAGACTCCCATATAAAGGTCATTAACCCTGCTGGTGCTAGAGAGGCATCAAACACACTGCTTTGCAGCCAATGGGTTAATAAGAGACCTGGAGGCAAATACACTTTAATGATTCTGTTTCAAGTACAAACACACATTTTCTAGGAACATATTTGCCTGTCAACTTTGATGTAGTTGAATTAATGCCACCATCGCTCCTTAAAACAAACTGTCATGTCATCCATGGATGAACGAGAATGCAGCACATTGCTTGGCATTACACTGCAGATCTATCCAGGAGCACAAGAGTTAATGAAATAGGAGTGACTAATAGGAATATTCTAGGAAACAGATGAGTGTGACAATGCTCCCACTGAGGGCATAATGAACCGACATTCAATTTGTCTGCACTAATGCAGTCTTTCCTTAGCTGCCACAGTGAATAAGCAGCTGCCATCACTTGCTGCTAGGTAGCAACCGGCGGAAGGGCCTCAGGGCAGAGAAAGCCACAAGGTGAGTTATAAAATCAGGAAAGTCAACACTGCAAATGTGAGAGGGTGTTTCTAAGAAGGTTAATTCTGTGAGACTAATGCACTAAGAAAAGTAGAGCAGTTCTGGGGCCACAAAACTACATCACTCGGCATAAATAAAAATTCCCTCCCATTTAAAGTAAAATTAACACCTCCTAAAAATAAACCCACACATCTTTATCTATGCAGAAAATCCAAATGCCCACTATAATTAAATGCTGTATGGAATCATCATAGCTCTATTTATATCCTGGGTGCCCCTAGGCAAGGCAATCTAGGTACTCTCTGCACCTCCTGTGACCACACCCCTGTTCCTCACATGGCCCCACCCCCAGTTCCATCCACTATTTCCTGGCACAGAAAATATCAGTGGCCTATAAAAAGCAAGGACAAAAAAGGCTTTAACCCTTTTTTCTCTAGAGCGATCTCCAATACTTTGCTTCATAATGTGTTGCAGATCTCTCTGGCAACCAAGGGGTTAAATAATAGCCAGTAAAGGGGTATAAAACTGGTGCATGAACATTCAGATTGCTCTGGCCACACCCACAATGTCAGTGTGGCCAGCACAGCTGAGGCGCCAATAACAATTTGGAGATTTAGGCCGTTGCCTACTCTGCCTTTTGGGAAATTTGGCCCCGGGAATCATCCAAATGAATCTTTACTTAGTAATAAATATCATGTCTTTGGAACCAGAGGATTCTTAGTTGCAAGACTCAAGTTCCCTAAACTCCTCCCACTGATACCATCTTCAGTGGGAATAGTTTGGGGTCCTGTAACAAACATTTGTGCCTCCATGGACCTGATATTCTATATAATAATTTGTTAAATTGTGTGTAACACCGCGACATGCGCAGTAGACACTGCTGAGCGTGCTACAGTCATGAGCTGTAGAGACTGCCCGCACCACAGCTGATACAGAGCTGGGCGCTCCGAAGGAGAGTTCAGCTCTGTATCAGCCATGGCGCGGGCAGTCTCTACTGCGCGACTGCCCCGCGACCGGGTGGCAGTGGCACTGTGGCCCGTGTAACGGGCTGTTCAACTAGTCCAGTAATAATTAAATAGATAGTTAAATGTAGCACCGGAAACTGCTATAATATTTTTCAGGGTTTACTGCTCCTTATTGCAGCTCACACTTATATTTTGTTGGGTGCAGTACCTCCATGATCTGATATTTATGGTAGTGCTACTGCTACAGCAGTCTACAGTGATTTGGCCAGTTGACCATAAACCTCCATAGATTGCTGTGGCAATAGCACCAGTGTAACATATCAATATTAACTGTACCCAAGAAAATGCAAGTTTGCGCTGCAATAACTTCACTAAAACATTTCTCAGCAGTAGAAGTGCCACTGTTTTATTCAGCAGGATAAACGCTAATATATACAGAACCGATTCCTAGTAACCATAACAAGTCTCTGTGCATATTAACACATGCTGAGGTCTAGCATCAGGAGGTGTTAGCATTCCTTTAAATTGGGCTTTTAACCCCTTGAATATGCAATGAGTTGGAAATATCTCTAGCAGTGAAGTAATTAAATGCTCTGTTTAACTCAACAGAAATTTCTATTAAGCCTTTGGGTGTCAGAGGGGTATGCAAGGCATTTCTTCAAATGCATTGCATACCCCCTCTGGCATTGAAAGTGTTAAACCCCTATGGTGGAGTTTGTCTGCCCTAGAACATGTACCATATCGGCCCCTGACTCTTTGCATCCTTCTCTGAAAACTGGGTCAGCATTTCCCAGCTCCGACTCAGCATCTTTCACATGCAGCAAACTATTAATTTCTGCTCCATTTACAATTTAACCAAGGCCCTGTTTCCCCCTAAGAATTTCACTTCCTGGCATGAATGGGGAAATAAAAGTCAAGGCAGATTGGGAGGAAAGTATAATCTCAAATAAACAATATATGAAAACAAAATCAGTCTGCTTCTGCTATGTTTGCAGATTGCCTACATCCATTTTAAAGGCAGCAGTCCGTCCTAATATTTTTCCATTTGTTTACACAAACATACATACACCAAGCTTATGATTTGTCATCTGCAGATCTTTAATAAATCCAAATGTGGAGTTTCTGTCATTAATCTTACTCTTAATACAGGATTCCCAGGAACAAGCCATTTTCATTAATTTTGTTCTAGCTCAGCAAAGTACAGCGGTATTGCTTTATGGCATCACAATCTACAGGCTATACAGATCCTCAGGTAATCAGAGAACACATACTGTGAAGAGAAGCCCTGCAAACATTCTAGGACATTTTTTAGCAATCATCCATTCAGTAATAATCAACTGAGGAGATATGATAAGGCACCCTGGAGAGACTGGCTTGTGAAGACATAATATCAGTTATGTTCTATCTAGCTGTTTCAGCCCACAGTGCCCTTACTTTTAACTTGTTGGATTAAAAGGATTAACCCAACTCCTGCCTTAGAATGGTGCCACTATAAATACACAGTGGGGCATGTGTGTAAAGACAAAAATCGAGCAATTTTGAGGCAAACTAATGGGATCATAGCAGATGTGTCACCTATTCAAATTCTACTCCTTTTACCCCCAGTGTTAATAATTTACAGAAGGATACTCCCTGAACTCAGACTTACTACATTTATGAAATCTACCCTCTATAACACCCTGTGTTTGCCTGGAAGACAGCCAATATCTTACTACTCTCATCCTGACTGACAGCTTCTCCAGCCAATAAAATGTACAACTGCCTTTTGTATGTACTACCTCTCTTCATGCCATGGTGCTCGGAAAGATGCTGATAAACCTAGCCAATAAATTTCGCTTGTCTTTTACTAAGAACAAACTGGTGTCTGCCCTTTAAAGGCATAGTAATACTTAAATTTTACCATCCCCCATCTTGTAGCCCTTAAAAAACTGAATTAAAGCAGCATCTCTCAAACATATATGGTTTGAGAGATATCCGCTTTCAAAGTTTTGCTTTTTTCCCTCTCCCCTGACATCAGCTTTCTAGCTGACAGCAGGGAAATCCGGTCCACGGACACGTGTTGGGAAGGAGACGGCAATGGATACACTGTGACACTGAAAGCATCTGAACAAGTTCGGAGGCGAAATTGGGATTGGAGGTGAGTGGAGGAGTTCAGTTAGGCCACACTGTACTTCACCCTATGACTTCTATAATTGTGAAAGGGGCTCCTACTATTCTGTTGCTCATGTAAAAGAGCCCTTTGCGTCAATATCTCTTACAGTGGTCTCAAGATTTTCAGTTCTCAATAACAGGACCATCAGATGTTTTTATTTCAGTTGTGCAAAATGTGTTTCATACACATTGGCATGCCGTATGTTTAATTGTGGGCATGTTAATTTAAATAACTCTGTAACCAGTGTACTTCTCACTGTATAATATACTGGTTCCCAAAACTGGTGTAGAATCCTTCAATCGCATGTGACATTACATGATATTACATTGTCTTAACCATTGGTTTCTATAGATGCCTCCAATCACGGCGCCAATAGAACCCAGTGATATACCTGTCAGAGTAGTGTTACTCATAGATTTACTCTAGAAAAAAGCCAGTAATCCTATATAATAATTAGTTAGGATATTTGTCAGAAACCGTCATGAGCAGTAGAGACTGCCCGAACGCTCAGAATGCTGCGAGCACAGAATGCTGGGAAGTGTAGGAATGCTGGGAGGTGTAGGAATGCTGCGAGCATGGAATGCTGGGAGGTGTAGGAATGCTGCGAGCATTCTGTGCGTTTGGGCACTCTCTACAGAGAATCGCATGAGTGATGACAGACACAGAGCAGGACTAGCTTTTTAACCCTTTGAGTGTCAGGGGGTACGCAACACACTGCAAAGCACTCAAAGGGTTAACATCTCCCAGAAATTGACCCGTGTACAGGGGTTTTTACACTAGTTGGAAATAAAAGGAGCATTAAAGATGAAATTAACTTGGTAAGCAGTATGAAAAAAGCAGGCGTATTTAGGTGTGGGATGAACAGATGTATCACTTGCAAATTCATTAAACATAAAGAAACTACATTTGACTGGCAGAATAATACAAATTAAGGAATACATCACATGTAATAGTATGTATGTTATATACATGATTATATGTCACTGTCAAGAAAGTTATATAGGGCGAACGAAAAGAAGAATAAAAGATTGCTTTTTGGAGCACAGAAGAGCCATCATAAATTCAGATTTGAAATACCTATGGCAGTGGTTCTCAATCTTTTTTTGCTTGGGGCACCCCTAACACACAGTCTAGAACATTCAGGGCACACCTAACATATTTAATGTACTTTATTAAAGGCATAAAAAGGGAACAATACATAAATATACAGTTATTATTAGGTCTTATAATCTTAATAATAAAACTAAACATATTGTGCATAACAATTTCTATAAATCTTTATTTAAAAGTCCATTTTTGTTAGTCTTCAAAGAAAACATGGACCACCCTAAATTGATGTTCGTGGCACACCAAAGTGCCACGGCACCCTGGTTGAGAATCACTGACCTATGGCGAAGAATTACAAAGAATGCCATAATAAATCTATGAGTAACAATTTTATTGTGCCCCTTGAGCATATACCTGGTTCCCTAAGAAAAGCAGAGAGATTTGCCCTGTTATGTAGAAGAGAAACATATTGGATATATAAATGCCAAACTTTAGTTCCTAACGGACACAATGATAGGATTGATGTCCTTACATATATAGGAAGCTAGTACTTTCAAATGACTGTTTCTCTATTTTAGGTAGATTGATTGTTTTTATATACATGCGTTTGTATTTATATACATGCATGTATATGTATAGATTTTTTTTTCTTCTTTTTTTAACATTTCATATTTATGTTTTTTATGTTAATTATATTAGGGATAGGTTAGCCATAGTGTGACAGATGGTTACTATCTTTTTAAATTATAGGCCGACTGCAATAGTATATTACTTTATTGAGATATCCAGTATGGAGTCTAAGCTACGTAATGATGACTCAGGATTGGCACCAAATATAAACAGGACGCTGAGAGGATTCCTATCATGCTCCCTGAAGAAGTGCCTATAGTGGTACAAAACGTGTAGCAGACCCTCTATTGTATTGCGCTATTTTATTTGTTTCCAACCGGTTACAGTGAGTGACAGCCGCATTCAAGACCTTCCTGCTATTATTATGGACACATTTCCTTAAGGGTAAAGTGATTCGTCTTCTCTTAACAGTAGTTTACCGGTACTGGAACTTTTAATCTGTGCACAGATATTCTTTGCTCTGGAGACTTTTGGAGTTTTATCCATAATTTAGCTATTGGCACATATGGACTTCAGTTTATGATTTATAGAATATATTTGTGTATGCCATTTATTATTGAGTTTATGTATTAAATTAGAATTTTTGATACAGTGATCTGTACTGTTCTTCGTATATTGGTTTATATATATATATATATATATATATATATATATATATATAATTAATATCAAATTCAATTAAATGCTAGTAGTTAATGGTATTTTAAGACTAAATGTAGCTAAATATGTCATATAATAATTAAATATAACATTTCCTCTTAGTGGGCTATATGTTATAGTGATTATTGGAGGAGAAATTGCACTACAGCCTTGTTGCTCTGTCCACCCCTATCTAACCCTTTTAATGACAGACGTATGCAACACATTGCAGAGCTATGTGTTGTGTACCCCTCTGGAACTCAAAGGGTTAAATTTGGTCAGTGGATAGTCTTGTACTTCTTCATGGAACCCTGGTGCTACACAGAACACAATATGAGAACCATGACTGTAACATACTGCAACGGACACATTTCAACAATGTGTTGGATACACCTTACATGGGTTCCTAATAAAACTCAAATTTAGGTTACCTAGGGCCATATAAATTAAGTTTGAAGAAAACCAACTGCACCACATGGGTGGCAGGTGAAAATGTTCAATGATTTAAATGGGGATTTCAACACCTATATAGGTCTCAAATACACTGCTCTGTGATCCACTCGAAACCTTTTTAGAATCCAAGGGCCTTAAAGCTCCATATATGGTAAATCAGTGGGAATTTTGATGTCTCCTATGGTGTAATTGGTTTGTTCTAGAATTGCTTCACTTTTCTTTGTGTAAATGGTCCAGTGTGTACACTTTGCTCACAGCCATAGTTGGATGGATGATCCCTCTGTCCCATTTGTTTAATTTAATAAGTATTTCTGTTCCTTAATGAGTGTGTCTTCCATACTTAATGCTCGGCATACAAAATTTAGTAGAAAAATTAATATTTAAAAAGCTCTGTTACGTGATCAATGCAAGGACATATCTGAAGAACCAGTGTCATGATTTATTCAAATTAAAAATGGTCTGCGATACTATTTTCACTACAAACAGCTGCACTTTCTGCTTGGCCATTAAATCTTGTGGCGATGTTAATATAAGAGGATGACAAAAGTAATGCCAAAAGAAATTCATAAATCCCTACGGGATTAGTTATTTAACCAACGTGGTAATTAGGCAAGAGGGAACCATCCTTCCCATTGATTTGCTGGCTGTCTAATTGGGGACCCTTCTTTATTATGACAGCTCGTCTATATAGTGCTCAGTGATAATTCATGGCTAGCTGGCTTATTTATATTGCCTTGAATATGCATGAGGGTATCCCGTTAAACTGTGTTAATTCATTTTAATAAAATGTTTTCTCTCTGGTAATAATAAAACGATTTAAATGGCCATTAATACAAACAAAATGCATATTTTTATAGTCAAAAATGTGCCAGTAATTTGTGCAAAGGGCCCATTAATTTTACATGCCAGATAAAATCTGCTGTTGCTTCATTTGTTTAATTAAAATGAGGCTGATCCTAAACAAATTTCTTATACGATATTCATTATACTGTAACAAACCTATACCCTTGAAATAAGTGGCTCTTAACATTATTAGCTCTGTAGCACCAAATGTCAGCTGCAACAGAAATATAATGCAACATGCATGAGGTTTAAGTTGCTTGTAAATGCAAAACGCCATCTTTATTGTACATTTGTTGAGGTATTCTTACAACTTCTACTACTGTGTATGACTTTTTTGGCTACCCTAACATTTTTACTGGGAAAAAGAGGTTTGTGTAAGGGTCTTTCTTACAAAAGGTAGAGAAATTCTGGGACAAATAAAAATTCTCAGTGATTAACAAAAACAATTAAAAGCATTTTTATTTGTACCGCCTAATGGTGTGAGTCATGTACCCCAGAATTGCTCCATTTCCATATTAGCCAAGTTATGGATTGCATCCATGGGGTGAGGAGCTTTATCTTGTAGGCCAAAGGTATTTTCTTCATTAGGCTACAAAGGATACTTCTGGTGTACGGGAAGTACCATGACTGGTGCAATGGGCACAAAGGATGCCTTGCCTATAAATCAGTCCTTGGCATTGGCTATGACATTAAAGGGATAAGAATACGTAATTGAAAAATAAAATATATATTAAAGTGTTTATCTCGCTGAGTAATACAGGGTTACTGCCACTGCTGAAAGGGGTTTAATGCCAAAGTTATTACAGCTCAAACTTGAATTTTCTAGGTGCACTATCACAATGGCCTGAAATTGTACAGTGGCACTGTTGCTGCACCATCCTATGGACAGATCTGGTCAGTTGATTATAAATCGCCATAGGATGGTGTAACAACAGTGCCAGAGTACAATTCCAGGCCACTGTGACACTGCACCTAAAAAAAGTCAAGTCTCAACTGTAATAACTTTTGAAAAAAACACCTTTCAGCAGTGGGAGTACCTTTGTTTTACTCAGGGAGATAAACCCTACGATACTTATATATATATATATATACACACACACACGCACACACATACATATATATATTTACATTGTAATTATATATATATATATATATATATATATATATATATACATACATACACACACACACACACATATATTTACATTGTAATTATTACTATTTCTTTAAAAAGTGTTCTGTAATAATTACATGTATACCTTCCTTGTGCTAGAAGAAGGTTGAAGCTCTTGTTTGTATAATACAGAGCAATTGTACAAGTGTACCACAGAGGACAACTAAACATTCCTAAAACAGCCACTGGTTTAAATGGGGTTTTAACCCATTGGTAGAGAGGTTTACAGAGAATTGGATCCATTGGAACTTTAGCGATGTCATTCAGGAAATCATGTTGGTTCCTTCAATACTGAACAAGCTCAGGGAAAGGAGAGGAAGAAAGAACAACAGCTTCAATAAGTCCAATAGTGGTACACTTAAAGTGGAACGGTTTACTAGAAAGACTTGCTTAGGGATTTGTCCTTCGATACAGCAGTCAGGTATCTATGTATTGCACATTTTTCTTTTCCATTTTAACACTACTATAATCTATAACTGAACAAGGACATATTACTACCTTCAGAAGAATCTCATGTCCCATTAGACTCATGGGACTCTCTCAGATAATCCCATTCAGACACAAAGTCTTCAAATGGTGCACAGTAAATAAAGGCTACTGCAGACACTATAAAAACAGATACTGTATACCTGATTGCTGTATGAGAAAATCTTACCTAGGTATGTCCTTCTGTTAAACAAATTAACCCTTCAAGTACCAGAGAAGTAAGCCTGCAATGTGCTGGATAACTCTCTGGCACTCAGACGGTTAAGGGACACACATTCCTACAGGTACAATTCCCCAGAAAACCAACATGTTCCTAAATCTTGAGCCATGGAATTAAATAAAGCTATTTTCAAGCAGTACTATTCCTTTAAGAGGGCCTGCTAACTCCTCACTCGGGAGGTCTCCAACTCATTGTGAAGCAGCACAATGAGATAAGTTCTGTACCCCTCTGGCACTCAAAGGGTTAACACATTTGCCTGACTATAATATCCCATTTAAAAGTTGGAATTCCCTAATATAAAAGGTCATACCCTGAATCCTTGCTTGTCTATTTTTTTTTTTAATTGTTTGTGTGCAAATCCCACTTCAACACCTTTAAAGTCGATAGGCCTGATCTGAAATGAAGCTCTCTGTCATAGCCATTAATAGCATCACATGAATTATGCACACATGGCTCTTAACACCCAGAGAAATTCCACTTCACAGCCGATATACTGGTCTGAATGCTGTTATGAAATGCAATTGCTTCTCTTTACTCCTAACCCCCTACAGAGCACGAGACTCACGGAACACTGACTAGCAATATAGCTTCCTAGGCACCGAAATAGCTCTGCTCACCCCTAGACAATGTCTTATCACATGATGATGCTGTCAAGGTCATACTAAAATAGACATGAGTCAGCCTTTACAACAACAGAACCTCTGCTCCAGAACTTTATCACATACATTCTACTAGTTCTGCAGCTACTTATGAGCCCCCTAGTAGAAATCTACACTACCAAATAAACCATACAGCTGGTATGTGGCTAAACCCTTTGAAGGTATACAACATATTATTCTCCAATGCATTACTCATTCCTCTGACACTCAAGTGATTCATTTTTTATTTATTTTAAAGGGATAGTAATACCGCAATAACATTTTACCTATTATTTACAATTTTTTTTTTAACTTGTTGCACTATATATAGTTACTTACAGATCTGCAGTTCAAATACTACTGAAGATGAAAGGTTCCCCCTCCTGCCCTTTTCCCTGCATCACTGATACTCTCTTATCTGGTCCAGATGGAGCGTGGCAAGGGGCAGTCTTCAGTAAGCAAAAGGAAAATCCTGTCCTCCTTCGTCAAGGGAGGCAGGGTTTTCCTTATACTTACTGCATGAAGATTGTACCTCACTGCATCCATCCGGTCCCATGACTAGATTCAAAATCTAATGGGAGGTGGCCAGAGGGGTGGGACCATTTCATCTTCAATAGCTTTTCAACTACAACTCTCTAAGTAACTATATATAGAACAACAAGTTAAACATTTGTAAATAATACTCCGAGCTAAACTTTTTTTGAGGTATCTATCCCTTTAAAGGGCTTCGATCACTGGGTTACTGCTTTCTTGGCAAGTTCTCTGCAAACAGACCTATTGCGGACGTAAGGACAGCACTATGTTGCGAGAGAGCAAAACAGGGGTCTGAAAAGGGATTTCTGTGTTGTTTGGCTGATCCCGCTACACAGACTGAAGTGTGACATGTTTAGTCACAGTGTATAGTCTTTCAGGGTTGCGTACACACTGCTACCATAAATGCAAGTGAAGGCCTTTCAAGCCGGACACTGATCATCTTTGAGGCTTCGTACACAACCACCAAAGCCAGGAGCCCACATATTTCTAGTATATCCAGTCTAGCAGCTAGCCCATGAGGTCATGCCATCACAACAAAAAAAAAAATAGAAACTTTGATCCCACAGGAGTAAAATTAAAGCTTGATGTGCAAAAGAAAGGTGGAGTAATTCTGGGGCAAATAAAATGCACCATACAGGGCAAATAAAATCCCCATTGATTTAAATGGCGCTTTAGAAGCCTTTAGACTCCTCTAGCATTCAAGGGTGTAAAAGCCCCATTTAACTCTATGGGCATTTTCAGGAATAGGCACTGGTCCCTAATGGTTTGCACCAGAATGATGCCCTTATTAAAACATGATAAATGCCCTTGGTTACTTAACCAAAATACAATTATGGCTAAATAACAGTTAAAAATGACATGCATTTGAAAATGAAGAAATCGGTGATCTGGTACAATGTCAAAGATGTGTTTGTAGTAATAAAGAGGATTTTATAATGTATTACTAGGTTATTATCCTCTCCTCTTGTTCAGTTGTAAAATCTGCCAGCACCTGTCTCTTTCCAAAAAAAAGGTTTACTGGTCTCATAGATGACAACTGCCCATAGCCGCGTGCCGGTATTTCTGGAAACACAGTAATACAATTGTTATGTTTGATTCACAGCTTGAGGACGACAAAACCTTTAAATTTTTTTCAGGTTGTTTTTGTTACAATCTCAGTGACTATTTTGGAACTTGTTTTTAATTGGTAAATGAAGGTATATGTGAATAGCTAAACTGCATAGCTGATATAAGGGGGGAGATTCACTAAGTGGTGATAAAGCGGAGATAACTTCTCCAGTTTATCACTTCTCCAATTCCTATGTTATTCTATGGAGCCTATGTACTAAGATTTCTTCAACTTTGGAGATCTTAGTGAATATGCTCTATATAATAACATAGGAACTGGAGAAGTGATATCAATGGAGAAGTTATCTCCACATTATAACTCTTTATCACCGTTTACTGAATCTCCCCCAAGGAATGGTTCTTACTTTCTTTATAGGGATAGTAACCCTTTTAACGTAACATATTCAGCAAGTGCATACTATTTGGAAAAAAAGGTAAAATGGTCTGTTCTGTTAAATATTCATGTTATAACAGGGCTTATAATTTTAAGTCCTTTGCTACTAGCCAGACCTGAAAAGTTAGTCGCCACTGCAAGCCATAACATACCCACCAGGGCTGAATTTCTACTCGCCAGGGCTAAATTTTCACTCTCCATTGGCTAGTGGCGAGTGGGAATTTTGAACCCTGGTTATAAGATCCCCTGAAAAATGAAATCTAAATACCCGGTGAGCATAGCATAAGTGATTCAAAGGTGTCTAAAACTTTTTCACATGATCTCATATTTCTCCACACAAACAATTCCAAATGTGAAGAAAGTACATTTGTCAATTGAAATATACGATTGTTTCAGACCAGTCAAAGGGCCAACATAATTTTGAGTTATATAGCGCTCAAATGACTAAAGCCATTGGAGAATGTGTGGTATTACGAAACACCTAGGGTGGAGGCAGCTTAAGGTGCAGTACCTCCTAGGAGCACACTGATGGGATTGATTGTGTAATAAGGAGAGAAAGTTGATCTGTGTTTTTTTTTATTTTTGTCTACAAATCTCTTCACATTAAAGTACTTAAAGAGTTTAAAAAGCTTAGTATGTAGCTATGACAACAGGCATAATATTTGATATCACCATTCAGTTCATGTGACCAGCTCAATACCCAGCCAATCTTCTCATTGAATGCCACGGCTACAAATTTCCTTCAGTTGGGTTGGCTTTTATTCATTCAGATAACAGTGACAAAATAAAAAATTACATTTTTAAAGTTGGTGGAACTGCTTATGAAAGTTAGGAAAAAGCTCCCCAATGCTGTATTTGAGAAGTGTTTTTTCCAGTTATAAGGTACTGACTTTAAAGTGACAAGAAGTTGTTCAAACTGTAAAGGAAAATACAGGGCAACCACAGTCATATTATTTAGGACATTTTATTTAAAATTAATACAGCCACCCAGAAGATATTACAAGATTAATACAATAGTTCTGGAGTTCGATGGTTCTGGAATATAAGTTACCGCCCTGCTTGTTAACACAGAACCATCTGCAAAGAAAGCAATGTCTAATTTGGAGAAGCTCCTTGATCTAGATTTTTAAGCAAGGTTTAAACGTATTCCGCATAAGTATGTCTGCTTAGGTTTTATTTTATTTCTAGTATTTCTAAGGTACTTATTTGGCTGTGTGTATGGTGGGGGGACGTTACAAATGTTATTCTGCAGACATCTTTTACATAGCTTGCAACTTTCCGCGATACAGTAAGACACTCAATTTAGGTTCTGGGTCAGGCTATCATGGCCCATTTAACACGTCTCCTTTTGCTTGGATTCCCATTTCAGCTCACATAATATTGAATTGTGTTTCATAAAATATGACTAATATGTGTCTTTAAATAATGAACCCGGAACTTTGGCAGAGCACCAATAAGGCAGCTGTTATGTAACTACTACCTAAAACATTGTGTTGCCTTATTGCTTGAATTGCATGAGGTAAACAATAAGAAAATATCCCGAGGGCAAAGGCAGAAAGTCACTTGGGTATGTTGTTTTATATGTAACCTAACAACTAGGGGTTTTAAAGGCAAAGGAGTTTGATCTGATTGGGTTTTACATTTTTTTATGATCATTAACCCATTCAATCCACCAACACCAACACTTAAAAATAAATTGGTTAAATGTATGTTACCAATGACACAAATTAGAGTAATGTTTAATGAGAATGACTTATTGGACTGATGCACATTTGATGTGTAATTCAGTAAGCAAAATAGGGGCAAAGCAATGTCTATGCAGGGGACAAATGAAAAAATTTCCAAATTCTCAATCCCTTAAATGGTGCTTTTCACCCACAGAGCCCTATTTAAATAAAATATGTTGGGTTTTTTTCTCCCCTATAGTGCAGTAGGCTTGTTCCAAAATTACACCACTAAAGTGATCACTGCAGCTTACCCCATTAATGACCAGAGGGATGTACAATGAATTGTGCACCCCCTTCTGGTCCTCAATAGACTAAAATGCAAAAGTATCAAATGAAGTCCAAAATGCATTTTCTTTAACACCTTAAAGACCAGCTGATCGTGCATGCGACTGGCACTTCAGGACCATGGACCATTTATTTTTTTCTTCAGCATTCAATTCAGGAGTCTGCACACCGTTCGTGGAGTCCTGAATCGAATGCTGAATTCCATGACGGTCCTGGCACATTATGAGTTCTTACGGCTCACCAACCCATGAAGTGTCAGGACCGTCAATGGTCCTTAAGGGGTTAATAATGTGCTCTGTGGGAAAGTGGGATATGAACATCACCACCTGGTGACGCAAAGGAAAATTGCAGTTAATTGAATTAAAAAGCACAAACCAATGCCAGGGGCATCTGTTACTGTTACATTTGATGCACAAAATCCCACCAGGATAGGTATAGCATGTAACTAGCACTTATTTAATCCCTATTTCTTTTGGGACTCATATGCAGAAAGCTGAACGGTCAATTAGCTTCCATACTGCATCAAAAAGAGGATTTTAGTCTTACCTGTTAAATCCTTTTCTCTTAGTCCATACAGGTTACTGGTAACTTTGGGTAGGCGATCTGCCCCTTTAAATAAGCAGGAACAATTCAAGAATAGAATGCAGGGGGTGGAGCCTACCTTCCCTCCTTAGCTGCAGCAAGCCAACCAGCTCTAGTAAGATTTGAGACATTAACTATTGACTAGATAGTAGAAGGGAAAGAAGACTCCTTTGAGAATGACACTGAAGGACCCCCTGGTCTGCCACAGGAGAGCCAAGCATGGTCCCTTGACAGGGTGGGAGACCGGTAACCTGAATGGACTAAGAGAAAAGGATTTAACAGGTAAGACTAAAATCCTCTTTTCTCTGTCGGCCAATACAGGTTACTGGTAACTTTGGGATGTCCAACCATCCCAGAGGCGGGAAGTAAGGCACGGACCAGGCGCAAGGCCCCCAAAGTTACGAGAGCAGATATGAACCATCAGATCAGAGCTAGCCCAACAAAACAAATGAAGTGTCAGCGGACACTGAACACAGCACACTGAACTAGAGCCAACAGGGCTCAAAAGTGAAGGAAGCACCAAAGAACCGAAGAAGATCCTTGACAGGCAAGACTGCCGTCCAGGATCTTCCTCCTAAAACTGGCGTCAGCCGATGCCAGCACATCAACATGGTAATGCTTCGAAAAGGTGTGCACAGACGACCAAGTGGCCTCCTTGCACAACTGATCAGCGGAGGCTTGATTCTTGTAAGCCCAAGAAGCCCCAATAGATCTAATAGAATGAGCCGTGACCCAAAAGGAAACAGGCTTCTTCCTCAGCTCATAAGCCTTACGAATAGTGGACTTGATCCAGGACGCAATAGTCACTTTGGATGCAGATCTTCTTGCCCTGTGGCCCTCAGGAATGACCAACAGTGCATCAGATTGTCTGATGGACTCAGTGAGATGTACAGAAAACTTCAGACAACACACCACATCTAAAAAGTGGAGATCCCTCTCCTTGTCAGAGGTAGGGTCAGGGCATAAAGAAGGCACCACAATCTACTGATTAATGTGCAACTCAGAGACCACCTTCGGGAGAAATTCCTGAGAAGTGCTAAGCACCGCCTTGTCTTTGTGAAACACCAAAAAGGGTGGTCTACAAAACAAAGCATGCAACCCCGCAACACGGCGAACAGACACGATTGCCAGGAGACAGACCCGTACCTCTGTTCCGAATTGGAACAGGTTCCAGAACATCCTTGTCCAGAAGGGCCTGGATAGCGCCACTGAACAGACGGCGTATCTCTACACTCTGAGGCATATGAGAGGGGAAAAACCGAAAGGGAGGAAGAGAGGCGAAAGGGATCCTGTACCCCTCCGCTACCACCTGTAAAACCCACAGGTCCGCCACTAAATCCTCCCAGACGCTGTGGTAGTGACACAGACGGCCACCCACAGTTAAGTGGGGACCTGGGTTCGGCGAGTCAATGCGAAGAAGGCTTGGAGGAGACCTTGGGCTTCCATTGCTGTTTGGGCTTGGAGGAGGAACGCAGAGCTAAGGGAACCGGCTGGTTCGCTGGAAGTGTCTCAGTCTGGAAGGAATGAAAAAGCCGATTACGCTTGAGAGGCGTCTTCCTCCTGGGGACCATAGGCAGGAGGGTACTCTTGCCCCCTGTGGCCTCACTAATCAGATCCTTAAGATCTGGCCCAAACAAAGAGATGCCTTGAAAAGGCAATGAGAGCAAAACTTTCTTGGAAACAGTGTCAGCAGACCAGATCTTGAGCCAAAGAGCTCGTCTGGCAACCACGGACATGGTGGAAACCCTTGCCACCAAAGATATGGCATCAAATAAGGCAGCAGAAACATAGTTGGCAAGAAGCCGCAACATATCCGAAGTAGGAGCACCCTGACGGACAGCCAGGGTGAGCTGTTCAGTCCAGACCGCAATGGCCCGGTTCACCCATGCTGCAGAGAACGCTGGACGCGTGGCAGTACCAGCAGTGGCAAAAATGGACTTGAGGGAGACCTCAAGTTTCTGGTCAGTCCAGACTTTAGGAGCAGAAGCATCAGCAACTGGCAAGGCAGTGGAGACAGGAGTATCCACTTTGGGGGTGGATAAACCCACTGAGCAAGCGCCGCCTCAGAGAAGGGGTAAAGCTTGGCAAATTTCTTGGAAACAGACGGTTTCCTGTCCGGAGACTTCCACTCATCAGACACAAGGCAGTCAAGAGTGGGGTTAGGTGGAAAAACAATTAAAGGGCCTTTTAGGCTCCTGAAATACATTAGAGGGATCCGAAGAAACCTCCAGAACTAAGGGAATGTTTAGGGTAGTTATGACGGCTCTGATCAAGCCCTCAGCCGAGGGATCAGGATCGGCCTCAAAGGGGTCCCCAAAAAAACTGAGAGGAGCCCACAGCAGAACATTCCTAAACATCCGAATCCACCAACAGTTCCTCCTCAGAGGAATCTGATACGGCAGGTACTCCCTGCGGTTTCGGCAGGGAAGATCTGATAGAAGAAGGGGTCTGCCAGAGTGGAAGACCCCCTGTAACTGGGATGGAAAGAGTTGCAATATAGACCGGAGGTCTCTAATAGCAGCCTTGAACTCTTGCACCCAAACTGGCTCTAATGCATGGCTGGAGGTCCCTGGGAGAAACTCAGGGACATCAGAACATGCTGGGCATAAATGACCTGAGAATTCTCTAGGTAACCCTGAATGACATTAGGAGCAATGCACAATAGGGGACACAGAGACCCCAGCGTCCTTAGTCTTAGGCCTGGCCCCAAACTCTAAAGGATTAGACATTCTCACAGTGTCAAAACGTTTAAAGTATAAATAATCCCCAAATACAGCGTGTAAGATTAAAATTTCAACCCAGAAATCTCTAAAATGCACTTATCTGGCAGGCGAAGGGTTAATCTGCAGTGGAGAGAAGGAGAGTCCAAGCCCTGAATAGGATACTCATTCAGGAAAAGGCACAAAATGGCTGCCGCTGCAGGAACCAATCAGAAACAAGCTCTCATGGGAAATGTAGTTTTCCCAGAAAAAGTACCCCAACAGTGCCCAAAGCCCCCTGAGCCCCCCAAAACACAAAAAACATTAACCGGATGACAGAGCAAGGGCAGACAATTAAAATGAGCCATCTCTGAAGTCGCTACGCTGAGAAGTTGCAGAGTTATGTCCCAAAGTGTACAGTCCCATAGAAGTGAAAGGAGCAATGGCGTCTATGCGGTAAAGAGCACCAACACAAATTTTGCAAAGTTGAAACTGTGAATTAAAATTACATGAAACATCACTAGACATGTTAGCAGACCCAAAAAACACAGAACCCAATAGGGAAAGTGCCAATAAACCCCTAAAAGATGCAAAACCAGCAGTTAAAGGGTTAAGTTACCACAGAAACTTGCTCCAAAACACCCAACAGACATAAAGATAAAACCAATGAGTACAGGAGTGTGCAACAGGAACTCCAAAGGAAAAACCCCTGTGCGGAGGAGCACTGTGGGACATGTGGACCTCCAGCACTCAAAGGGTTGCTCACATTTCCTGCAGATCTTCTGTCTTCAGGAGAAGCCTCAGTGGGCAAACTCCTGAGGAAAGAAGTTGAACCCAAGATTTTCCCCCCATGGCTTAAGGTCCACAAAAAGCACCTGGATACTGAGCTAGCCACATCTAAGGGCATTGTCAGTTATGGTAATCTGCCTAATGGTGGTATTCCATATCTAACAGAAAAAGAAAAAATTATCTAAAACTATAGCAGAATTGTTCTCGTCACCAAGGAACAAATCTTAATGGAACTGATTGGCTAGCTGCAGCCAAGGAGGGAAGGTAGGCTCCACCCCCTGCATTAATTTCTAGATTTGTTCCTGCCTAGTTAAAGGGGCGGATTGCCTACCCAAAGTTACCAGTAACCTGTACTGGACGACAGAGAAAATAATTTTTTTTAGTAGAAATGTGCAATTTTATTAGTACTGATTTTTTTATTGTATTACATTTTTTTTAGTAGCATTGCCAACTTTTTTGTAGAAACACTCCAAAATGTTATCAATGCTGCTAATTGTTTTAGAAGCAATTCCAAATTTATTAGCAACATGGGCTTTTTTCTATAGACTATGCGTTTTATAAGAAACACATTTTTTAAGCTAAATTACTTTCTCTCATTAGTAAATGATAAACACAAATATAATCTCTGTTTCTTTTGCTCTGTGTTTTAAAGTGCAGTTTCATTACTTTGAACCCTATGAGTTGGGAATCCTCAGCAAGAGAGTCTTCAAGAGCTTTGCTGTAGAAGCAATGTTGTCAGCTTCCTTTAGGCTACATTCAATAAGCTATTTAAATAAGGTGCAATTCTGGAACAAATCACCTATGCCAACTGCCCAATGTTAATCAATGAGAATTTTGGGAATCTGTATTTGTTCCCTATGTTACAGATGGATGGCTCCAGAACTGCACCACTTTAGCTTACTGAATGTGACCCCTTTTTTGGTAGGGTGTCATTTGTCAATAAAGCCGGATTGGAATTCCCTGAGCTTTTAGACCCTAAAGTCAGTATTCAATAAGCTAGAGAAGTGCAGTACTGCAGCAAACCAGCTGCAGCAAACATTGCTACTGATTTAACGGAGGCTTTTAATGCATGTGGTTAAAATCTCGCATTTAAAGCAGAACTATCACTGAGATATAAGTGCCCCTCTAGAAATAGTCAGTATTGTGGTAATCATTTACATACTATTATAATGTTTATTAAGTGCAGGCGTTTTATGGAAACTTAAGATCTTATGAGACTCACCTCAAGACGACAGCACCAACATCTTGCCAGAGAGGGATCTGTGCACCTGTGCTGTCCGTTCCTGTCTCCTCACTGATAGGTTATTTGCCAAAGGGGGAGTTGCATTGTACCGTAAGGTACAGGCAGGGATGGACAGGGCTGGTGCACAGATCCCTGCACTTAATAAACATTATAACATTATTTAAATGATTACCGCTATACTATACTATACTATACTTATATGTCCGTGATAGTTTCGATTTAAATAAATAGGAATGTTGTTTTTATTTCTCCCTTGAGTTGCAGTTGGTTTGCGCCACGTCTTAGTAAATCAACCTCTTCTCACCTGGTAGATGTCAGACAAGCTGCTGCTCCCAGAATCACTGGTGATGCTACATCCTGAATGGCTGGAGGACACGTGGGTCACCTGTGGATGTAGACTGTCTGTGATGTGCAGTTTGGTGAAGTCAGCAGGGAGCTAGAGAAAAAACAAGTACCAAATCAGTCATTGATTGCAATTTAGTCTGTGCATAAGCAAATCAGTAACATTAACCAGGCAAGCCGTGTAATTATTAAAAATTGCATTGCTTCTGAAGAATATTAATTTCCACTGACATTTAATATCTAGACCTGATAGAAATAGATAAGCGAAAGCTCAGGAGCTTCCATTATCTCTGCAGACAAATATTCGGAGGTGAGAATAAAACAGAGCCATTTCCCCCTGGAACAACTGAATATATTAATCACTCAGAACGACTTGTCTCCAACCTGGATTATTGATGAGGTATGATCCTTGAAAGAATAAGAACATTTATATGCAACATTGAATACGTGAAATATCTTCATTCATTATTCAAAACCATAGCCAATAAGAAAAAAGTGTAGAGAGGCCACGTTTTTGGACACGCTATCACATCAGACAATTCTCTGCAGTCTCTCCAGTTTCTATACATTTTCCTAAGTCAACTTCTACATGACAGAGGTCTTTTGAGCACTCATGTTCCAATAACGATTGTGGACGTGAACAGAATGGAGCACTGGAACTGGAAAGTAGGAGTAGAAGGATTAAGACACTGAGAACAGCCAAGTGAAGGACTTATTGGTGTATGAGACACAGGCAGGCCACAGCATCAAGATGGAGATGTGCCTAAACTGAGTTGGGAGCCTGTCAGTTTGTACTTTACCCTTCCAAGAACACAGCTTCACTGCTGGTGGCATGCTTACTTTTGCCACCCACTTTCACTTATGCCCTGTCAGGACCTTTCAATGTAAGTCAATGATAATGCCCTGGGAGGACCTCCAATGCTGAGAGATCTTGACCTTGAGGTCCTCACAGGGCATTGGTGTTCAATGCTTGGCAAAGCATTGCGTTGAGTACCGTGGCGTTCAATGGGTTAATCTCAGAAAACAGCATGTGTGTGGTTGTTTGGCACTGTGTTTTGTCATTCATGTTTGGAAATTGCTTGTACACTGTGATTCCACCTGATCACGTTAGTGTGATTTGAAGGCATAAGAACAGGAAGCTCATGAATATGCAAATGCAAATTCCCACAAGGAATATTTATAAACATATTGCTGGTCACCCCTTAGCCATCCATAACACCATGGCACTGAGCTCAAAACACAATATTTTACTCAACATGGGGATGTGCCCCAGCAGTCAAATCCTCCACTCATTGCCAGTCCCGGAAGGTCCCTTTGCAAAGGTAGATCACTTAGCAAACATAAATAAATGCATAAATAAAACACATTGCGGAAGCTGCATTTACGTAATGCTCTATGTATTAATCAGGTTTTCTCTACTGAAGTACACAAATTAAAGTACTTCTAGAGACCCATTATTGCCCAAATAAATATATACAGGTAAGATATTTCCCATCCAACAAAGGCGCCATCATGGTAAAAAGAAAAATTTGCGGATATCATTATGCAGAATGCAATCATGGGAAATGACCACTTTGTTTCCTTATATACAGGCATAAGCAAGTGTTACTCGTTATTGGAATAATAAAGCGACGCTAACAGGACAAGTTCCATGAACTGTATCAGAAGACTATAATCAGGAAGTATTCACCATAGCTGAATCACCTCTCCACTCCCTCTCGCGCGTCAGGCTGCAGCCCCCACCCCCACCTGCTTCTCTTACTAGAAACTCAGATGAATGAATAAGCACAGCTGCATCCACAAAAGGAAGGAAACAGGAGAAAAATGGGCACAGTAAAGCACCAAGAACATTGTACTTACTGAGGCAAACTGGTATCAGATGTTTACTGGAAAGACATTATGAAAAAGGAAAACACTGTCAAAGAGCTGCAGCAAATGAGCATCGGCTATAACCATGGAAAAAAGTGGCCTGCTTCACTCTGCCTAGCAAGGCCATTTTAACTGCTTGAACTCCAGACGTGTATGCAATGCACTGCTTAACAATGTGTTGTGCACCCCTCTGGTCCTACAGCAGATTCAGGGGCCACCTTAACCCTTTGAGTTTTAGAGGGGTATCCAATGTACTGCAAAATAATAGTTGGATACCAATTATATATATATTTATATTATATAAATCTAAATAGTTGGATACCAACCTGCATTCAAAGGGTTAAAACACATGGAAGCGGTCTCTGAAGAAGTTTTCAACCCTTTGAGTGCCAGAAGGGTAAAGGCAAAGTAATGCGTTGCCTACCCGGCTGTCACTGGAAGGGTTAAAGGGATAGTAATATTTGCAAATTACTAATCCCCATATTGTAGCTTTGTGAAAAAGAAACAAACTTCTTGCCCCCAGTGTCACCTCTCAAACCCTTATGATTTGAGAGATGATAGCGCTCAAAGTCCCCCCCCTCCCTGACTGAACTCTGACTGCCGGGGAAGCTGTCGTACGACAGTCTTATGTGCATCAGGCGGCTCTGATGCAGTGCCAAGATCGCGTTTATAAAAAAAAGAATTATTTCACTGAAGCGGTCTTCTACATGTGATTGGTTTGCAAGCACATGTAGAAGACCGTTTTAGTGAAAGATTTCTTTTTTGTAAACGCGATCCCGGCAATGCTGCAGAGCCGCCTGATGCAAGTAATACTGGATATCCCTGCAGTCAGCGTTCAGTCAGGGAAGGGGGAGGGAACTTTGAGCACTATTATTTCTCAAACCATAAGGGTTTGAGAGATGACACTGGGGGCAGTAAGTTTCTTTTTCACAAAGCTACAATATGGGGATTAGTAATTTGCAAGTATTACTATCCCTTTAAGAGTTTAGGAGTTAATGTCCTAAAACACATCCTACTTACAATACTGTATACCCAACGGCTCTGTGATTTCTCTCCAGGAAAGTGATGTCATAGCTCTGGCCCTGCTCTACAGAACCACTATTTATGCAGGGAGCTGTTACATAAATACAGACTCTGGCTCAAAGTATTACAAGAATCTTTAGTTTTCTATACTGAAGCAGAAAGTAGAGCCAAAACAGCAAGGACCGAATATGTGTTCGCTGTTCAACATGAAAATTATAATTTAGAAATGAGACAACCTTCCAATGATTATTGCGGATATAATCACAACTCAAGGCACAGCATTTGACGAGAGAAGGCAGTAATAAACCACGATTGTTTATATATGCATTGTTTATATGATACAGCATTATTGTATCTGCTTTATAATTCTAGCCTGATAGCTGCAGCAGTTGTCAGGTCAGGGTGTTATGTTAGACAGAAGCTGACCACTTTCCTCCAGTCAGTGCTTGGCTCTGTAGAGCACTCATTAAAGCAAAGCATCAACTGATTGGAGGAGAATGGTCAGCTCTCTGTGTCTAAATACAAGGAGATGGCAAGTGCTGCAGTAGCAATCAAGCTCAAATTATAAACTAAAGAAGATTCTAAAATACAACACCCCTCACCCCATTTTGAATTATTAAGCAGCACTATTTAAGCCCAGCAACATTTTTTTTTTTTTTTGGTAATTCACCTTTAAACCTTTGAGTGCCAGAGAGCTATCAAACGCATTATGTTGCAGTGAGTTGGATACCTCTCTCTCTGGCACTCAAACAGATAAAATGCAAATCTTCAGTAATGGACGTTCTGAAGCTATCTTGCTCACGAGGTGACTATATTAGAGTTTACAATATCATTGATATTAAACGGACACTCCAAAACAGGGGCATATAACAAGAGTTTCTGTTGAGCCACAGGCAGAATTAGCAAGTGAATGCCGAATGCTCACCTGCACTTACTCATCAGCTCATGATAGATTGCGAAAGAGGGTGACAGGGTCTATACATAGGGTTTAACCGTTTAACCCCTTAAGGACCTGCCGCGCACGCATGAGGCTGTCATTTAAGGACCACGGAGCATTTTTTTTTTTTTTTTTTTTAATCTGATTCTGGACTCCCAGAACAGCGTGCAGCTGCGCATTGAGCCCGCAATTCCATGACGGTCCTGGCACGTCATGGTTCCTTAGTGCAAATCCAGCCATGAGGTACCAGGACCGTCAAGGGTCCTTAAGGGTTTAAAGGGATAGTAATGTTTCAAAATAAACAGCTCCAATTAATCTTCATAGTGTTTGGGCCATGGAGAGTGTTATTTCAGTACTGAAAAAACAGATCCAATTAATCTTCATAGTGTTTGGGCCATGGAGAGTGTTATTTCAGTACTGAAAAAGTTGTAGTTCAAGAGCAATTGAATGATAAAGTATCCCCCTCCCACTCCTTTTACTAATGTAACACTGCTCACCGCACAACAGAAAGGTGGTGTCCAGATGGCTTACAGAGAGGGAAAATCTTCAATTAACATAAGGGAAAAACCTGAAAAACCTGTCAAAGGGGGCAGAGCTTTCATTGCTCTCACAATAAGAAGATTGTCCCTTGCTGTGAGCTGTCTGGTCTTAAGACTAGATTCCACATCTGAGGGGAGGTGGCTTACACTAGGTAAAAGGGGCAGGAGGGATAATTTATCGTTCAGTTACTCTTGAGCTACAACTCTGACAGTATTGAAATAACACTCTCCATGGCCCAAATACATTGAAGATTAATTGGAGCTGCTTTTATTTGAAACATTACTATCTCTTTAAGAACCAGAGAGGTATGCACCACATTGCCCACTCTTCTGGTTCTTAAAGGGTTAAGAGTTGAGGCAAGGAGTTAAGGGGTGACCAATGCATGGCCCTTTAAAAGTATCCACTAAAACATTTCCGGAAACATTTCAGAAAGGAAGAGCGAAGAACAACGGCAACACAATTATGTGAAGGTTGCATCTCAGTCATCAGACCAGCTGCTGAAGCATGCCAGGATGAGTCAAACTGATCAGATTAACCCCTTATTGAGTAGAATGGTGTGCATTGCATTGTTTTGAAATGTGCTGGTCACCACTCTGGCTCTTAAGGGGTATATAAATGTATAGTAAAAATGATTGCCATAAAGCCAGTAAGCAGAATACAAGGCACATTTTACTGTAATACAAAGCTCAAACTAAAATTTTGTGTGAAACTGGAATGCTCTGTGATCATATGGTTAATTGTGCAGTCGCGTGCAGTAATTAAAAAAGGGTGATTTTTGTACTTTTTGTACATTTTCTCTTGGTCCATTAGGAGACACAAGGCATTCCAGCCCAAGAAAAAAAAGATGTATTCTGTTGTGACGGTCTTGCTATTTAACTGGCTTATCAGTAATGGTACCATTACCTTTCTTACTTTGCTATTTTTATATGACGAGTGGGCAGAACCTCAGTGGTAAAGTAGGAGAAGTTTTGTTTTTAGTTAATTTGTAAGTGCCCCGCCTCTTGGTGGAGGGAACTTTACTGCCATTGTCCCTGTGCCCCCCCCCCCCCAATTAAAAAAGGTAAATACAAAAATCTCCTCTTTCGAGTCCAATGGGGGGACACAGGGATCATGGAGATTTCTTAAAGTTATCCCACAATTCAGAGAGGAAAAGAAAAAACTTTTTAAACAACTGTGGCTTGTACAACCGTGCTTCTGAAACTGACTTTTGTAGAAGCAAGCACATTCACTTTGAAGAACTTTGTAAAGTTATGGTGGCAGCTTTGCCAACTTGATCTGCTGGCTCCTGATGCCCCAAGCAATACTGATGTCCCAAGCAAGCCTGAAAGGCACTGGTCTGGATTTCAGAATATTGGCTTGCTGTATAGTCCATTTAGTCTATGAAGCTACAGTAGCCTTAAAACAGGTCTGCTCTTCCTACATATTGAAAAGGACATCAACTCTTCAAAAGGATTTAGAGATCTAAACATACAGTCTATGATAACCATAGCTGGGAATGCTCTGGATTTGCCCTGGAGACTCCGTTTTTTGCAGCTAATTAGCGGGTCTCTGGGGCAGAGGCTGATTCTCTGGATTTGGGGCATTTCTAATGAAATTCTGCCCACTTCTCCTCCTTCCTCAGTAGTCATCATACTTTATCTTCATTTTATAAGCTCCACCTCCCTCATTTTTAAACTCCACCCCTTTTTGCATCTAATTGCATCATTTATCTCCCCCAGCGGCCCCACAGGACTCCCCTTTATGAGGAAAAGAAGATACATAACCATATAAGATGTATGTAATTGTTTCTCCATCCTGCTGATTGGACTGTGACATAAGAGACATAAGGTCAATTCCTGATTAATGTGAAAACAGACCACCTTGGTTTAGAAGTTTAGAATGGTCCTCTGTTAGCTCTGAGTACTCCGAACATTGTAAAAAATAAAACAAAAATAAACTGTTATTTTTAACAAACAACCATGTTCTGACAGCCGAGACTCCTGCTGAGATTGTACTGTTATTTCATGGTGTCTGTAGTTTCTAGTACCACGCCAACATATAGATAAAATGTGACATGCTGAATAAACAGATATCTTCACTTAGGTTTTACATTTAATTCTACAGTAAAAGAATAAGTGTGACTATATATATATATATATATATATATATATATATATATATATATATATATATATATAAAAAACAGCACCACTAAGGTGATTGTCAGAGACAAAAAGGATATGGAGGTCTCACAGCTCACATGCTCTTCCAGCAGCCTTGGATGAAATGGGTAGGCAACCCCTTTTTGGAGCCAGGGTCCATTTCCCCTGGATGTTTTTCCTAGATCTGGTCACCCAGTCAGTGGGAAATCTCTCAGCCCAAGCAAACCCCTTTTCATTCATTCATTTAAAGGAACATTTACACCTATAGCTAGTGCAGGGCACAGAGTGATCCTGTACACTGGTTTGCTTTAATAATCAGCATAAACAGACAAAATAAAATGAAATTCAATAAAAATAAATTTTATCTAACAGTAAAAATAATAGCCTTGTTGCCTCCTCCAGGGCACTTAAAAACAAAAAAGTGGCCAGAGTCACAGAAGTAGGAGAGGAGAGAGGGACACAAGCTTAGTACTTGGTTTCAGGTTAGGTCATTAAGCTTCCTGCCTCCTTGTAGAGGGAACTCCCTGTGTACCCCATTGGAAGCAACAGAAGTAGAATGCATTGTACGCTGTGGAGATGTGTACTCAAAAGATTGTGTATATGGATGCAATTTAGGCCATTCAGTTGAGTTACTGAAATATTGTAATGCACCAGTCAGTCCAATCACTGTCAGGTTTACATGGTAATCAGCCAATCATTTATGGCTGATGTCTATGTGGGCCAGCTTCTTTTTTCCTTTAGTGAATATTTCAGATGACTCTCTCACAGGCAAAACACAATAGAAACAGTACAGGGGCATGGGTAATTTGAAATGGGTCTACATTCAAATTTATAGTGTTAGATTAAGACTAGTTTAAACTTTTGGTCTTCAGATTCAAGTGTTATAAACATTTTTCAGTCTAATAATCCTGTAGGATACTCATTAGGGGTGAAAAGGTTACCTATATATTTAGGACATTTTGAATAAGCAGAAACAGTAACAAGCTTAAAAAAGGAAAGAGGTTTAGTGCATAGCAAATATTGGCTAAAACCTTTCCGTCACCTATTTGTTCACAGATATTCTTTCCTTATCAGAGTTCACTAGGTAAAATCTAGAGCATCACCAATGACAGAAGAAACAAAGGGCTGCTGGTATCTTCTCTGACCAGGCTTATCCAAAGAAGTAATTTGTGAAAACTACAATGTCCTAGAGTAAACAACATAATTCATGTGTTTCACTATGAAGACTACGCTATGCTATCTAATCCAGAACAATGTAATCAAAATCTCCACTGCTTTACATGGAAGTCTCAGGACACATATTTTTCCACAGCAATGACCAACACCTTATCAGAGGTCTGCCTATTTTATTACTTTCACCATTTTAGTATTTTTTTATTGTTCTTTAGTCTAAGTTGTAACACAATTGCTTAGCAACTGATAACCTCACAGAAATTACAAAAGACAAAGTAAAAGCTTCTCAGGCCAATCTGCTTTTACTCCTCGAGTTAAAATTTGTTGCAATATACCAGATGCATAATCAGTGGACATGATTACTGAACCATTCATTCCAGTGAAATCAGAGGATATTCTGCATGCTTCATGTGCAGTCAATCTTAGTAACTACAAGTAAAACAATTATACTCCCAGTGCAGAGAGATGCATATTTCCACAGTTATTACAGTTTAAACTGTTGTTTTTTTACAGTAGCAGTATACTCTGTTGTTCAGATTTCAGTTCCGTACTTGCTTGGGTTAAAGGCGACCCCTCAAAATAAAAAATAAAAGTTCTGAATATAAGGCGTGTGTGTGTTCGTCCCCCACTTGATTTCTCTCATACTTCCTTTATCACCATCCTCCATGACCTAATGTACTAAATACACACACATAGTAATGATCACCCTCCACATCTCCACTCCCCACTCATCCCAGCAGCTGCATTCTTAACAAGCCAGCCCTCTTCAATTTTGCTATGTGCCTTATTAACTGGATGGCAACCACTGTCCTCAATTACATCAAAATGAGAAGCTGGTCCCTCCAGCCAATTGGATGCATATGTACTGTAGCAATGGATGATGGGAGAGACGCTGTAACAGTGAGCATGTAGTACAGTAATTATTACATACAGTGGTATATTATTTTAATATTGTTGCTGAGTAATAATAATAATAATAATTATAATAACTAGTATTTATACAGCGCCTTTCTCCCAGTGGGACTCAAAGCGCTTTCAGCGCACGCTCTCGGAATTAACCAAATCGGCAGCTGAATAATAGATGTTATTATTACCCAATCAATGGAGTAGGATCAACTAAGGTAAAGGGGTACTCAAATACTGACTTAAAGGGGAACTACCACCCCGCAATAAGTTCACATTATTCAATTCTTCATCTGGCGACTAGCTGCTTAGTAGCGGTAGTCGCCAGAAATATTACCCGGTTTACAAGATATTCCACTTTTTCGGAGGCTCACAGTAGCAGGAAGCACGGACATCTCGTCATAGTGACGTCTGTGCGCCTGCGCTGTCAGTCGCACTGTCACTTACTTACTGACAATTTGAGTGACTGAAAGCAGTGAGACTGCCTAGTTTTCCACAGCAGGAAAAGACTTATATAGGTTTTCACAAGCCTATAAATTTCAAAAACATGGGGTTTCTAAGAATGTTACGTACAACTTGCATGGAATATTCAGATTATTTTCACAATAGATGCCCAGTGAGCTGTTATGCAATCTTGACAGTACTTCAGCCTCTTTGCAGCAAAAGCATGTATTAAATCAACTGTTTTACCAATCCATAATAAGCTATACTTTGCAACCTGATTTACTATGTGTTTAATGTGCTATAAGAAGAGTATGTAACAATTAGAGAGCGATCACACATTTAAAAGACATGTAAGGATGATACCCATTTATCATCTGGTACAATGCATATTCATTTAATGACTAAAGTAGGCAAGCAATAAGGAGTACATCACTTGCACGGTTCAGTGATTTAAAAGCAACAGTCAATACGTGTAATTACATGTAACCTACTCCTTCCCATTGATCCTGTTAATTCAGAGTGGCGGATCAGAAGCATTATAAATGGATACTGATTATGGACAACATTAATTAATGAACACAAAAAACTTATGTAGTATGTGGAAATAAGCAAATATTCAACTGTGTATTAGAATGGTTTCAAAATCAGTGATTACCAAGCAACGCATCTCATTCACCAGAGTATTATAGATCTCATACATTTTGCACAGAGGAAAAAAATACTATAGGACTGTATGTTCAAAAGAAATGTGGAGTTCTGGGGCAAACCATTTGCACTATAGGGAGAACCAGCTGAATGCTATAGAGGTCACCAACGCGTTGCAAAACAATGCACTGGGGATGTGTCTAGAATTCATGGGGTTCAAAACCATATTTAACCCTTTGAGTGCCGGAGGGGTATACAACGCATTGCAAAGCAATGCGTTGCGTACCCCTCTGGCACTCAAAGGGTTAAATCTATGGGAATGTTTGGAATTTTTAGTTTCTCCCCTACATTGAAAATGGTTTGGCCCAAAATTCCTCCACCTTTCATTTGAAAGGGTTAGAGTCAGAAAATTTATCTTTAACCCTCTGAGTACTAGAGGGGTACGGAAAGCATTGCGAAGCAATGTTCCGTACTCCTCTGGCACTCAAAGGGTTAACACAACAATTTTCTAAGAGATAGACATTTTAACCAGTAAACACCAAGAAAAACTATTTTAGAAAAATGGTTTAAGAAGTGAATGCGGTAAAACTTAACCCATTAAGGACAAGAGACATATTGCTCACCACTCTGGTCTTTAATCCCTTAGTGAAAATGGCTTTTTTACACTACAGGACAAGCACACTTTTAGCCTTTTTATTATGACTTTGTTCAACCATATTTTCTCTAGAATTCATTTAGTCCACCCACATAAACAATATACCTTTTTTGAAGCGGAACTACCACTCCATAAAAAGTTTCCCCCGAAGAATTACCCATCTGGCTCTAGCTGCTCAATAGTGCTAGTCTCCAGAAATATTAACTCGTTATAGAGAATTCCTACTGCTCCCGGGACTGCCAGCCAGGAAACAGCACAGACATCTTTGCATAGTGACATCTGCGCACCTGCAATGTCAGTCCCAGTCTGCTCTAGGAGGTGTTGCTAGGTACTGGAAGGTACCGGCAGAGACTGACAGCTCAGGCACGCAGCGTCACAATGCAAAGATGTCTGCTCTGTTTCCTGGCTGTCAGTCCCGGGAGCAGCAGAATTTCTCTATAAGGAGGTAATTATTCTGGGACTAGTACTATTGAGCAGCTAGTCTCCAGAACGGTAATTCTTCTGGGGAAACTTTTTGTGGGGTGGTAGTTCCGCTTTATTAAGCAAAAGAAGTGCTTTCTTTGATACCACATTTATATGGAAACAGAATGCCCTGTCAAATGCCAGGTAAGTAAATGCATTAAAATGCCGCTGAGCTCCGAGTAAATAAATAAGTGGGGATTGCTTTTAGTCCTCTATGGTGTATCTGCTTTGCCTTCCTCTGGTATACGTGGTCCATGAAAAACCATGATCAGGTGCTTGAAATAGCACTACACTGAGAAGAAAAAGAACAAAGCACTGTTGAGCCTAGAACATTCTGTGCTGACAATCAGCTATGAAGATCAACTGAAAACATATGGAGTTCAGAACAAAAAGAAAAGGTCAATTTTAAATAAATTGAATAGTGAGCAGCCTTATACACTTTATAAAAAATTCAATAAACCCCATTGACCTTTGTATTTGGTGCCTTATTAACTTTCATCTTCACTCATATTCATACATTATAGGAAAAAAACAAGGTAGTTATCTGCCTGAACGTAATAATATACATATATATAGTATTCTGTGAAACATCAATAGCTGGCCTGCAGTCATAAACTCACCAGAAATTCCCTGAAATGTTTCTAGTGTGTGAAGCAAAACAAAGATAGTTCCCCTTATCTCAGATTACAGATATTCTCTATAACATGTTATTGCCCTAAATAAAATGTGCAAGTAGTGCCATAGAGAGAATCAGACAGAGAGTCTGGAAATGCCTAGCTCTAGTTAATAGTGGCCTAACAGCAGGTCACACTATGTGCCCAAGCCCATCAGCAAAGAAGTTAAACAGGTGTTTTAAGATAGTCCCCTGACACACCCTCACTGGTCGCTTGAGATACACTTAAAAGAGAGAGAGACTTAGAAGTCTCGCAGTTAAGTCTTGCTGGGCTGTGTGCTCACCTCCCACATACACTAATGAAAGGCTTTCAAGACCAACACTAGCAGTCTATTGAGTTTCAACCACTGAACTTTGTGGATGTGAGACACATACGTCTGTATTGTATTCCAGTCTGGTGCCAACTAATTGGTCAGCTTCCTGCCCTGCCTAAAGGCTGACAGCAGCGGTTTCAAGGCTGCGGAGTCTACTCCTATAAGAACAGACTTGGTAAAAAATAATTGCCCTTTATACACAAATCAGATCATATAAAAATAATGAGAAAACTGGCAAAATCAACTATGTTAACATGTCACTCACAAAATATTAAGAGCAACATTGTACCAGCATAACTCTCCTACTTGTTTCAATGAGATTACAGGCCTGGCCAAGACTTCTGAAAATACAGAAGGGTCTCAAAAGCATTGCAAATCTCTTTAGTATCCATTGGGTTTTATGTAAATTAGTGGGAATTACTGTGTGTTCCAAATGCTTTAACCCTTTGAGTGCCAGAGAGGTATGCAATGCACTGGATGCCTCTCTGGTTCTCAATAGGGTTAATAGTTTGGGCCTGAATTGCTCCACTTTCGTTCACATGCCCCAAATCACCATTAGATGCAATGAGGACAAACTGAAGTGGGAGTGCAGTTCTGTTGCTTTGTAACACTGCAGGGCTTCCCATAGATTCCTAGCATGTAATGTTTGTAATTGGTGCAGTGCGATTCTGGGCAAATCCGCTGCACAATATGGGACTCAAATATTGTCCAGATTGCTAATGATTTAAATGGGGCTTTTTAACTCCCTTGAATGCCTTGGATACATCTCTAGCATTCAAGGGGTTAAAAAGCTCCATTTAAATCAATTGTTTCTCCACTGGTGGATTAGGTTTACCACAGAATGGCACTGCTGCACTTTTATACATAACCTTTATAACATAACTGCATGGTGCATTTCTTTCTACACCCTAACAGGTCCACATGACAATGTTACCATAAGGATTGATGAATATCCCATATGGAAGCTGGGCACACACTGACTGTCTAACTGCTAACTCCAACAGTGCGTGTGATTACCTAGGCTCATATACCGGTAGTTGATTGACTTACACTACTTTTATCATGTAATTTGTTCTTGGCATGTCCTTCCTAAGGCTTTTATAGTTTGCAGCATGGCTGAAAAAAAATCCCAGGAGCCGAGCCCAGTCTTCTACAAATGTGTGCTCTGGCTCCTAAATTGTAAGGATATTATCTATAAATCTACATATAGGCATCACTTCAATGGTTTCTCAAACAACTGACTGAGAAAAGAAAAACAATATTGGGGACAATGGATGATGGGGATGAGTGGGCGGATGAGTGCGTGTGTGTGCACGCGGATGTGTGGGTGCGGATGTGGGGGAGTGTGCGGATGAGTGTGTGGATGAGTGTGTGTGGGTGGGTGGGTGTGGTTGTGTGTGTAAAGAAAACGCACTCATGGAGTCATAGTGAAAATCCCAGTGTGTATTGCCAAAGGACGCCTGGAGCAAAGAAAAGACGCGCCGGATTTGAAGCATACATCAATGTGTGCATTTACACTTCACACCCGGCACAACTTGTCTTCGCTCCAGGCGTCCTTCGGCTATGCACACTGGGATTTCCATGCGGTTCGTCTCATGTGTTGGGTAAGTTACTCTATAAATGTGTTGATATTTACACTTTTAGCCTGCTGAAAGGCCAGTAGAGAGGACCGAAACATTGCTGCTGCTATTGTCGTTTTCTAGAATGGTGTGATGTTAATAGACACTTTTTCCACTATGACTCCGTGAGTGCGTTTTCTTTACTTCTCAAATGCATTTATTTAAAAGGCACCCGGACTGTAACAGTATATGGATTTCTTGGGACATGTAAGAGCCAGTTTTTTACATATATTATATGTACACACACACACAATTCCTGGCAGTTTCATATTCATATCAAAATATATGACTATCCTAAAACATTTATTACCACTTGGGCATGCAATGAATTGTGAAGCAATAAGCAGCATACCTTTCTGGTCCTTAAAGAGTTAATCCTGTACCATTGCTGGTACAACATTGCCTCAGTGCAAACACTGTTTAACTGTACGAGGTACAAGGCCACTGTCTGTTGTATAGATACAATTAGTATATTATTAGCATGCTTAGAATCAGAGATCAGGGAAACAAACTATTTACCAGCAATGTTCCTAGTAATAAACCCTCATTTATCTGAATCTGGGTAGAAGGTCCTAATAAACACTATGAATCTGTTGTTCTGCGTATTTAAAAAATGTAATCCTGCATAGTCCATGGAGGCTGATATGATTTTTTTTTGTTGCAGGACTCCAGGACCCTAGATTGCTTCCCCAGAATGCATCATTTCTGAGAAGACATCAGTGGGAGGAGCCTGCAAAGTGAACATTGCCTCAGAGAACAGGATATCCACTAGGAACTAAAGATGAACTAATTCAGGCAAGACTGATTTCTAGCGGCAATTGGGATTTTCGACCCACTGAAAAAAGGGTACTTCCAATGCTGAGAGATTTTGCCATGCAAAAATTATTACAGATCATGCTATTTATTTTTATTTTTTTATTAATCCTAGAGTGGCTAACCCTCTGGCACTCAAAGGGTTAAACTTTAGTTTTCTATTGGTCGTCACCATGTAGCCCTGTACCCATCACTATCTATTGCTGTAGCCAGTGACTTAACTCTTTGACTACCAGGGGGCATCAAATGCATTGCAATACAATGGATACCCTCTGGCATTCAACGGGTTAATCTCTAACACAGGGTGTACTATAAAAACAATGGCCATTTGGATACTAGCTGATACAGTTAACGGGTATAAATAAAATAATTTGAGCTGTGAATGATTACGAGTTCACTCAGCAGGAACAGCAGTATAATGGATTTAGTCCACTTATAAACCATGTTCCCTGCTAGGATCCAGTATCCCCTGAGTGCTGCCTCATGCCTTCATTGTCATTGCCCAGGTATATTTAATATATTTTCCTAAGGGATGAGGAGTACCTCAACAATAAAAATTATATATTAAAGGGATAGTAATGGATAATTTAAACTAAATTTAATATTGTAGATATTAAAAAAAAATAAAGTCATTGATGCCAGTCCGATCTCTCAAATATTTATAGTTTGAGAGACATACGATTACAAAGCCCCCCCCCCCTCCAAGCACACTTTGTAGCCCATGCTAAAGAAGTATTTGTTTTTAGATTGTGCTATTTTGGCTCTGCTGAAGAGCTGCTGGCCGGTCCCGGGACCAGAATCTCCTGCTCTCAGCTAGAGGGCAGACTTCTGTGAATCGGCCTGGAGGGGGGACTTTGTAATCATATATCTCTAAAACTATAAATATTTGAGAGATCAGACTGGCATCAATGACTTTATGTTTTTAATATCTACAATATTACATTTAGTTAAAATGATCCATTACTATCACTTTAAACATATAACAAGAAAAAAACCTACAAATTCCAAATGCTCTATTTTACATATCATTGCCAAAATCTAGTTTGACAGCTCAAGATCTTAAAGTGGACCTCTCACAATAAGATATGTTTAATTAACTTTAAATGTTATTAAAACTGCCTAAACAATGTATTAGTCATTTGTTTGTAAAATAAATATTTTGTGCGAAATGAACCTTTAGGTGTTGACACAATGCTAATTAGTTTATGTGCCAGGCCAGTACTAACACACACTGTGCTACGAGTTAATCTAGGAACCAAAAGCATCTGAACTAATTAGAATACTGTGCAAAGAATTACTATTAAGTGCCCCAAAACATAACTGTCAATTCCTCACACACTGTTTTACAGAAAAAACTAGTACAACATATATGCATATTTTAATTTTCTATATCAATTTGTCTCTAGTTTAAGAAATTGCTGCACTTAAATTGGACCTGTCACCCTAAGGCAAGTTTAGCTTCTTTTACAGATAATTAAAATCTGCCAATATGCATACATGGGAACTCTCCGGATCTGCCGGGGAGACTGCAGCTTTCATACTGCCTTACCGGGTCTCTGGGGACAGAGGCTTATTGGTCAGTGATGAGTTTCTTCTCCTCCTTCCCACACTGTTCTGTCCTCTTCCCACCCATTTTATGACATGAAGACTTCAAGCCCTGAGCACCCTATTAAGTCCCCACCCCTTTTATGAAGCATGTCATTGATATCCCCTGTCCCCATGAGCCCTCTCTGGAGGCTCAAAGAGAAGTTCTCAGGTATACCAATATCTTGTACTATCCATTTTTCTATAAAATAAATAGCTTTTGATCAATGAACTTTAGTTCACAGCATGGTGCAGCACTTTTCCCTGCACAAAATGCTAATAAGTTATGTGTGGGGCCAAACATGCCCCTCACTGTAGTAATCTGAAATGTCCCCTTTGTAGGCTTTCCCTAGATTCATTTATAACACTAGGTGGGGTAATAATGGGTCACTACATAATCTAATTAGCATAAAGAGCCAGACTGTGCCACCATAAATACATGTTAATGTCTCAAAAACTACTTATATTACAAAGAAATGGCTAGAATAACATACAGGCAGTTTTTACATCTCTTTTAAATTAAGTAAACTCATCTTAAGGTGACAGTTCCACATTAAGCTATTTTATAATTAAAATGAAAAAAACCACACTACTATGAAAGGACCCCTATCAGTAAGCACAGACAAGCCACACTCCTTAGCAACAAAAATGAATGAAAGCCAATGTAAAGTCTGCTCTATTTAAATCAACACAAGCCAACGTAAAATGGGGCTTCAAACATGAAACCTACCATTAAGTTTTCCACATGTTAAATGGCAGTACTCTTTTACAAGGGAGTAAGGTTTATGTTCCAAATGCCTTGTATTCAGAATCAGGCAAGTGTGCTTTATGTAGCTGAAAAGCCTTCTTTAAATAAACTTTTCCATGACTGCATAGGGTCCAGACAGGCAAATCACACTCAATGTCTCTATTCATCGTGTCTAAACACAGGGCACAGAAAATAACCGGGGATGCACTGACAGAAAGCCATTTGTGGCTGCATGACATCTAGGCAGGATCCTGGCATCAGCCAGTCAGTCAGACAGAAACTTGTTAGTATTTAGAATATTGCCTTTAAATGGAACCGATTTCAAATACACTGTTCTTAAATTAAAGGGGGAAAAAGGTACTGAAACTGGATTTTATTGTGAACCCTTTACGGAACAGACAGGGGTGCAGCAAATTGGTTATTGACATTTTATACACTCCTCAGGTCCTTATTCTATACTATATACTCTGTCGGCACCTGCAATTGTTTTTCAGTTCTAGATCCCTAAAATGTAATCTTACACTTGCTTTTCCAAGGCACATGTACAAAGTTGTGCACTTGTTATTTTACAACCAACATTTGATTATTTTATTTTTGCAGCTAGTAATAAGTGAGATGATGTAAGCAGATCATTTATTGATAGCACATACCAATCATCACTCTTGTAGTAAGAAAGGCTGTCATCTCATCACTGACAGTTGCCAGGCATGATTACACTGCCACTTCTGAGACAAGCTTTCTTATATGAGCCAGGGGTCCCAGATTTTAGACCTGCAGCACCAAGTCATTTTTATTTATTTACATACCTTTCATACAGATGTTAACTTGGAGCACATATTCGTAAATATATATTTTAATGCTACCTTCAATGTGTTAACTGCCACTATCTATTGTGTAGTTACATTATATTGCAGCCTACTGCACTCTTAGGCAAATTTCCAGTGCTCTGGACTGTGTTGGCTGGGTGATAAGTGAAGAAACACGGACACCACCTAATAATAACCATCCACTTAAGTTACTATTAACAGAAAGTCATAACGGCTATAGTGAAGTTTTGCCCTTGTATCTGTGTTCGGGAGATAACATCTTCAGTCAGTCTTTCATGTCTACATGGGTTGATAGGATTCTTGCTGGCAGGACTACCAGATGTCAACTCCACCCACTGGTTCCTCAAGCTTTTTTTTCCCCAAGCTGATCCAGGAAAATGCATGAAGTGCAGAAGATAATAATGTGCAATATCCAGTAGTCTTGCCAGTAAGATTAATGTCTACATCTGTGGCTATGACAGCCAGTACTGACTGAAGGGCAAAATTCCTGCCAGCTTTTGTGATTTTCTGGCCACAATAAGATAAATAGAGGTTATTATTAGTAGGTATGTGTTCCTTGAAGCCAAACATACTCTTTACTATTGTAAAGATCTCTTGTATTACACTGTAAATTCATATTTCATAGTATACTTAATTCATTTTTTCAGCTGACGTACATCAACAGCAGTTGCAGCTCCCAAATTTCCACAATAAGCTTCTGTCTAATGTCATAAAAAAATAAATCTATTGGACTGTTGTGCTTTGCACGAAATGGAATGAAGCTAAACTTTGTCTCTGTAATGAAAACGTAATCTATACAGTGATGAGGATGAATACAACAAAGAACTATTGATTGGAATTAGCAGTGCAATTGTAATATATTTAATCTGCATACTGTACTCCCCAAAAGCTACCCTTGTATCCATCAACAACGGATAGGGAGTTGGGAAATAGCAACACTGAATTTTTCTGGGTGGACTGTGCTTTACAGAAACATAATGACACAAAAGGGACTGATATAAAAGAAATGTTACAATGTAAATTTCCTATAGTAGTCATGGTCTTTACAGTCTTCTAGGTTCTCGAGACTTGATTGAGAACAAGACACTTTATGGAAGCATTGTAGTTGGCTAAAACATTTATTTTTGTGCAACCCCTACTGTAAGGCATCATAAACCTGAATAGCCAAACAAACTCCCATCTTTTTTGCTTGGGTGAATTCAAGGACATGCAAGTCAAACAACCCTCTTCTGAACTAACTGAAACCACCGGACTTTATTTTACTTTTTCTTGCATGCATTATTGTTGTAACATATTTAGATGATACAAAACCATTATATTTTAATTGCAACGCAACAGCTTAGAGCAGTGTTGGGCAGCCTGCGGACTCCAGCTGTTATTTGACTACAAATCCTGTCATCCTCAGCCAGACGATTATGGGAATTGTAGCCCAACTGCAACTAGCGTTATGCATGTTTCAGATTCCTTATTAGAGAAGACATTGCCGCTTAGTGGGTTGTAATGTTGGCTGGGCCATGAATGCCGGTACAATGGATCCTTACTACCCATATTTGTTCTCACTTGTGTATGTGCGCTTATTGATATATTCATTGAATTCAATTGTCTCTTGATTGAAAGGCATCTTGTGTTCAAAGCCCGTTACATAACGTGTGGACTTACTCAGAAATATCCTAATAAACAGATTATGCTCACTTAATTTTTTACACTATGAATACTGATGGAAGATAATAATAAAACAAAAACATTGCAAAGAAAAACAATGTTGCATAGGATGGGAAATTTTATCACACGAAAAAAATGTTTGCAATCATGATATTAAGAAATGCTATCGAAAATCGCTGTGTGATACTTAGAATAGTCAAAGTGTTTCCCTTAAAACGGAAGTTGTGTAACACTGTATTTTTATTCTGGAAACCACCATAAGTCATATTAGTTACTGGAAGCTGTTGTTTTTTTTGTCAAAAATAATCTAGATATTAATAGGTTTTGCTTTGTTTTTAGATTTTCATATTTTCTGTCTACTTGCCCTCACTCCCTTACTGTTCAGCACCAGGTAGACGTACTTTATTTTCTAATAAATATAAAAGTTAACATCTCTTCATAGCCAATTACTCCTGTATGTGTCCTGCTAGGTAAACACCTCAGTACACACACATTCAAGTACATATACCTGTGGTCTATCTGCAACACAACATGCCTTCAGGGGAGCATGTGTATATTAATGTACAAGTCTGTGGTCTCCTGTGGTAACTAATCTGACCTAATTTCAACGTGACTCTCTGCCAGCAAGGTATAACTAGTTGTCAGATATGATGCAGAAGCAAGGAACATAAACCTCTTCAACTGCAGCTTGGTTTTGATTACAGTGAGGAAAAACACGATATCATAATGCCATATAGAGACACAAACATATTCCATGTATTAGAGCACAGCAATTCGATGCAGTTTGTAACAAAATAGTTGTTTTGGGAATGTCAACTCAGGTCACCACCTCTGGTTTAGCAAGACTGGAAGCGAGGGATGGAATGTGAGACCCCATTCCTTAAAGTGATAGTAACTTTTCACAAAAAACAGCAGCTCCAATTAATCTTCATAGTATTTGAGCCATAGAGAGTGTTATTTCATTACTGTGAGTGTTGTAGTTCAAGAGTAATTGAATGATAAAGTTTCCCCCTCCCACCCCTTTTACCTAGTGCAAGCCCCCACCTCCTTAGATGTGGAATCCAGTCCATAGACCTGACAACGCACATCAAGGGTCAATATTCTTACTATGAGAACAATGAAAAACCTGGCCTCCTTGACAGGTTTTTCATCTTTTTCCCTTATCTTATTTGAAGGTTGTCACTCTCTGCAATCTACCTGGACACTCCCTGCTGCTCTGAGGTGAGCTGTGTTATATCAGTAGAAGGGGCTGGAGGGGGATATTTTATCATTCAATTACTCTTGAACTACAACTCTGACAGAATTGAAAGAACACTCTCCATGGCCCAAATTCTGTGATGATTGATTAGAGCTGCTTTTATTTTGAAACATTACTATCCCTTTAAGGGACTTAGTCGTGGGCAGTCATGAAGACGCTCATCAGTCTGCCCAGCTCACATTACCCCAGGATTTGCTAGTGAGGCTACGATCCAGGGACAGTGGAATTGGGTATGGACAGGGGCTCAGTACCATTAAAAACAAATGAAATATACAATAATGGCACCACTTTCACAGTGTTACTTCTTTAACCTCTTGGATGCTAGAGATGTCTTTAATGGATTCCAAAACAAAGTCTTTGCTTTTAAATGGAAATTCAGACTGCTCAGGCTATATACCTGGCATTTTAGTTGTTTAGTTTTTGTTTTTAATCTTGCATGGTTTAAATGTTCAATTAAGTGCATTGATTTATTAATTTTGGGTTTTACTTTTTTGCAACAGTCCTGGTTGTTAAGCCATGTATTAGCTTTTTGAGTGCATACCCTGCTGGCAATCATAGGGTTATTATCCTTTGTGTTAATATCTTGTACTTCAAGCTGAATAATAAGGATCCCTATCCAGAAAGGGTAAAATAACTACACCATAAGGGACAAATAAATATTCCCCACATTTCTTTGGCTTAAATGGGGATTTTAACCCCTTGACCCCTAGGTCTCCAAAGCTTTGCAAAGCAATGCGTTGGAAACCTCTTTAGCATTCAACTGGTTAAAAGCCGCATTTAACTCAATGGGAATGTTTACTTTCTCACTCCTATAGAGTGCAGCTGGTTTGCTCCAGAAATGGTCCAAATGGCCAGAAATACTGTTTCATATCTCAGCATCAGTTATGAATTAAAGACCCATTGATTTATTATTCTCACCTACAAATCATGTCTAGTGATCTTTCACTTTGATGTTTTGCAGCAGAAGATGTCAAATATTTGCATCCTCTGACAGACAGAGAAATTCTTGGTAAAGCCTCACCTAGAATATGGAGTACAGGTTTGAGGACCAGTACAGACACTTGCCATATAACTGATAAAGCTATTGATTTTGGTTATAAATGAAGATTAGCCAGAATGGGTTTGTTTACATTACTAAAGACGCATCTGAAGTGTACCATTTACAAATGGTTAAGGTCAATACAATGAACGCTCTGGGGAAGTATTTAATCAAAGAACTGAGCAAAAAAAAAAAAAAAAAAACAACAAAAAAAAAAAAAAAACAAGGAGCCATCCATTAAAGGGATAGTACTTTAATATTACTATTCCCGATATTGTAGCTATTTCAAAAATAATTGAATTGCCCCCAGGTTCATCTCTCAAACTTTTATGGTTTGAGAGATAACCGAATGCAAAGTTCTCCCTCCCTCCCCTGAAGTCAGCGTTGTACTGACTGCAGGGATATCCGGTCTTATTTTCATCAGGCGGCTCTGCAGCAGAGCAGAGATCGCGTTAGTAAAAAAAAAAAAAGAATTATTTCACTGAAACGGTCTTCTACATGTGCTTGGTCTGCTATAAGTAGTCTACTTTAGGTCCAAAACTATGGATCATTTACACAAATAAATAAATAAATAAAAAATAAATTATATATATATATATATATATATATATATATTTATATATACACACAATATAAAGAAAGGATGGGGCAGCACCGTCTTGAGAAAGGTCCATACGTTGGACCGAAACGTTGACCATAATGTTTGCTTCTAGACTAAATAAACATCATATTGAAAAGTCCCAGGGTGCTGTCGCATCCTTTCTTTATATTGTGTATACTTTTAGGGATTGTGCACCTGGGCATTACTATTATTATGAGCGAGTGCTGTACCACTCTGGACTTTATATATAACTTCAATAGGTGATGTAAATAAATGTATGTACAGGATTCTGGTGGCTACTGTACCTTAGAGAGGTTATATCAATACAGCCATTTATCATTTTCTTTCAGTCAGAGTTTGATGTTAATTAACTTCCTGTAATATAATTTGGATTTTCATTTTAAAACCAAATATATGTGAAAAACTGAGCCATGATGACAAAGTCAACATCCCCAGTATATGAAACATCAACTCCACATTATAAGTGAGAGTTACAGAGATTTCTGTGGCTTACGGGGTGGGTAGCTAGGAGAAAGAACAGGAGCATGAGTTGTCAGTTATATATGACTGGCTGATGCTCACCTGGGCCCACAAATAATTGGATGATGAGATGAGCATCACAGTTATCCAGTCTCTTGTGTGCATATCTTCATGGTAACCCCACAGGCCTCTGTGCAGTCTCTCAGTGCTGAAATTGCTCACCTATCAATGGCAGTCAGCTGGCATATGAAGCAATTTATGTCTGTGGCAAATGTCTGATGACATAGTTGCCTGTGTTAAGTCATGGTGCAAAGCAACCAATTTTTGTGTCACAGTATCACTTTGACAAAGCTGCCTGTGTGACCAAGCTCCACGGGCTGTATGTTTAAAAGAAAAATGGAGAAGTACTGGCACAAAACAACTTCACTATGGGTGAAAACTAAAATTTCCAAAAATTCCCATTGACTTAAATGAAGATTTTAACCCACTGAATGCTAGAGAAGATTAAAAAGCATTAATCCTCTGGGCACAGTAATATTATTATTATTATTATTATTATTCTTTATTTATATAGCGCCAACTAATTCCGCAGCGCTGTACAATTGGGGAATAGACATACAGAGGTATTAAATAGTACAATCAGATGTGTAGAACAGGAGGATCAGAGGGCCCTGCTAGTGAAGATTTCCACTGGTGGGTAATCAGTGGGTCAGTTATTGTGACTGAACCATCTGAGCACCATAGTTACAGTGCACCTTCCTCACGTAGTATACTGTTATCTGGGGACAATACTGTTACAGTGTACTTTTGTATATAACAAATCATGTCTCCAGATTTATGGAACATAAGAAACAACCTAGGATCCTTCTTCATCTAAAAATAGTGATGTTCCACTTAATGTCCCCAGCTACAATCCACTTGCAGTTTTTCGGAAACAGCAGTAGTAGTTATAATTTCATCAGTGAGTAAAAATCCCTGTAGTCTAAAATAGATGTAGATTGTGTAGTACGTTCCAAACACCAAATCACTCAATGCCATTTCTGTTTCAATACACAACAGCTTCGCAAGAATGCTAAAATGTAAAAGGAAAAGACACTTACATACCAAAATTATATCTCAAATAGAAATGTATGTTATCAAGAGGGCAACACATTTGTTGCCACATTGTATATAGTTGCAACGTTTGCTGTACACTTTAAAGCGGACGTGTTAAATATACAGTCAGACTGCATGTGGTTTCCTCCCAGACAGATTGACCTACTGTAAAGTTCCCTTTTATATAGCAGTGTAGACAATTTTGAGGGGACTTAGACTTGATTGTGTAAGAGTAAATTATACCAACGCAGCAAACCGTAAAATCTGTCTTGAGCACGCTCTTTTCATGAAAGGAGAACTAACATTATTAATAATACCCCCTTCACATAACTTAATATGGTCAAACTCAAACAGTCCTATTCCCCATTATACATTCTGCCCTAGAGATGACATCTTCAACTGAATGTCCTGGATGTCACGTCCATGTAGGTGGATATGACTATTTTTGGCAGTGTTTTCAAACTGAAGCAAGCAGAGTGTATAAACTTACTTAGCAGTTTAACCCTTTGAGTGCCAGATGGGTATGCAACGCACTGCAGAGCAATGTATTGCGTACCTCTCTGGCACTCAAAGGTTAAGGTCCAGAGGAAAGTGCAAAGCATTGTAAAACAAGATATTGCAGAGCCCTCTGATCTTCAAAGGATTAAGATTAACAGTCAGCAAAGTTTGAGGTTCTGGTGATAATGGTCATATCCAGCTACATGGGAGACACCCAGAACTTACTGAAGATGTGAACTCTAACAAAGACACAAATGCAAATTTCATAGGGGCATTAGGGTTGTTTGGTCAGAGTCAGGTAAATAGAGGGTATTACTAGGAGGAGCTATTGTTCCTTTAATTTGTGAGGTGCAAACAGGCCAGGTTTTACTCTCAGGTGTTCAGAAAAGTGATTACTCCATCGCTCTAACATCAGAATCCTTCCCTTTTGGGTTCTCAGAAGCAAATCTCCAATTAGCCAGGTTACCATGAATATGATATACATCACAATTATCATTCATCGGGGACCTAAATAATCAAACCAGTATTAAAAACAGCCACACAAAGAGTACAACTATCATATTTTATGGCTTATACTTGCAGGTATTTATTATTTTCAAACACAAGCTAGGAATATATGACATGAACCCTATTTAATTTCAATTGATACTGCCAAGGTGAATTGCATTAATTGTATAAACAGTATTACTGAAATTTAAGGAGCAACTCAATAACCTAAAGAAGAGGAAAGCTGGAGAAACCCAGCTGGCTTATAAGGGACAAATATTCCCCACATTTAACACTAGAGAGGTCTCTAAAAAAATTCACTGGAGAACTCTATAGTATCCAAGGGGTTAATAGCAACATAGGAATCATTGGAAATGTTAATGTCTCCCCTATGGTGCAATTGGTTTACATCAGAATTGCACATCATCAGCTTGAACCTACAGAATACCATCTCTACTGCCTCTTTAAGTGATGTTCCTTATAATTATTAAAAAAAAAATAAATAAAATAAAAAAAATCAGATGTCACATTTGTGTAAAATCTCATGGTCTAGATGCTTGAAAGCAGGGGCAGGCAATGTGTGGCCTTCCAGCTGTTGTTGGACTAGAATTCCCATCAAAACCTAGCAATAGCTACTGGAGGATTATGGGAGCCATAGCCCAACAACAGCTGAAGGGCTTCACACTGCCCATTACTACTTTAAAGGAAGATTAAGCCTTTTAATACCAGAGGTCTGTGCAACTCATTACTCCGCAATGAGTTGCATATCCCTCTAGCATGCAAAGGGTTAATATAAGAAAATAAGCATCACATTAACAACATCATATATGGCAATAAAAAATATTTTTCTTTCCTTGAGCTGTCAAGTGCAGACCTTTTTCCCCTCTTCTCTGTGCTTGTGGTGGTGGGGGTGTCCCCTGTGTGCCTGGTGAAGCAGCATGCTCCCCACCCCCCTCACAGTGACATCACACCCATTCCCAGTGCACTGATCGGCAATACAGAGAGGTTAAGTAAAAGTGACAGCTCCAACAGCTACATTCATGGTTGGCCACGCCAAGTCTAAATACAGGAGTTTTCAATTTTACATGATCTCAGTGCCCTGCCGACTGGTGTGCTGGTGAGGGAGTTTGATGTTGTGTGTAAGGTCAGAAGGACAATCCTCCAAGAAAACCAACTAGGGGGAGGAGTTCTGGGGAACTAACTGCACTGTAGGGCACAACTAAAAAGCCTAATGGTCAAAACGGGAATTTTAATCCCCCCTCACAAACGAGTGCTAAAGATGTCCCCATATGTATCACAAAGTATCAAATATAGATGCCCAATACATCCATGGATATAACTGGGGCTTTAACCCTTTGAGTGCCCAAGGGGTACACAATGCATTACTCTGCAATGCATTGTGTACCCCTCTGGCACTCAAAGGGTTAAACCCCTTGAATATTACAGATGTCTCCGACTCATTACTTCCCTAAAGGTTAAACACCCAATTTAAATTAATGGGATCTTTTGTCCACCCACATGGTGTGTCGGTTTGCCTCAGAATTACTCATCTTTTGCTTTCCACATAAGAACCTTATTTTCATGCCTTGTTGCTCCATTAACAATGCAACCCTCCGAGTGCCAGAGAGGTATACAATGCATTGCAAATCAAGGAGTTATTAAGGACCAGACAGGTGATTAGTGCGTTGCTTGGCCAGTCTGTTATAGTTAACCCCTAGGATGCTAGAAGTCTCCAGCTCAATCTAAAGAGATGTATTAGACATTTCTATCATCCAAGGGGATAAGGTGACTTCTCTCTAAAGGTGGAAAACATTAATTTATTAAAAAAAAAATATGATGATTGCCACATTTTACAAACCTTTTTTATTATTTAGAATGCTAGGATATTATTTTGCCTGAGGAGATCACTTATGTTTATTATACATTACTAGAATAAAAAGACGCCTATTGGCCACGAGCTATTAAAATTAAGTAAATTTAAAGGTGAAGTGACACCTATATAAAATAGATCACCATTAAATTTAGAAAGTAAAATAAATGGACAGTGGATCTAAAACCCCAACGTGTAGGCAAATGGAGGAAACCATTAGCTTTCGGGGATAAAAAGGTTATTTGCATAGATAGCTAATACAATGTCAAATAGGGATAACTATTTGGATTTTTCATGTTACTAGAAGCAATGGGAAAATTTGAAAATGCAACAGTAGTCTAATTTACAAGTAATGTAAACTAGATTGTCTCGTTTCATTATGCGATTTACCCTTAAAAGCATGTAAAAAGATACAAATTTGCTGCTGTTTGCACCAAGCCAATTTGTGCCTTTTTATATGCTTTCACTCCCACACATGAATGCTTTCACTCTCACACAAACATGAATGTGCACTAGGTACAGAGGCAAAAGCTACATTTATGCTTGCTTTTTACATATATATTGCTGTGGCCTTTTGTCAGTAACTTAAAGCAACAGCCCTATATCAGGCGATGGAAAAGTATCAATGACATGCATTAGTCAGAAAAAAGAAATTACTAGTCCACCCAATGTTAAACATTGTAATTTACTCGTTCGCTCAATTTTTCTTTTACTAGTGACAGACTAATGGAAATTTCCAGCTCTGCATCTATCCCCTAAAAATCCACACATTTTATTTAACCCTTTAAGGGTATGTTGTGTAGGCCTCTGGCTCTCAGTGGGTTAATACAATGTTTCTGCCTGTCACGATTGTAATTATTTCTTCAGAAACCTATTGTTGATGTAAGGAGATTTTGCTTTTCCTGCTTCCTAGACTTAGGGCCCTGTGTTCAAAAGGGCAGACCATTTGCTTTATGGGGAAGAACTAAACACTTCCATTGCTTTAAATGGATATTTCAAACTCTTGAATGCTAGAGAGGTCTCCAATGCTTTGCAATGTGTTGGGGACCTCTCTACATTCCCAAGGTTGAAATCCCTATTTAAATCAATGGAGATTTTTATAATTTTTGTTCTCCCCTATACTGCAAATGGTTTTCCACAGACCTCCTCCACTTTTCTTTTGAAATTACAGACATATTTAGAGTTTGTCAAACTGACCACCTTGTATGAAAGGTTACATGAAGCCAGATGTTGTTAAGACCCATTCATATTAGTACTCGGCATGCATTTGAACCCTACACAAGAGTTAAAATCTGGCAGCAACATTTCTCCTACTGCTGCATATTTCTCTTTGGAGAAGAATATTTAACATGTGGTGTTTATTTCTCATAAGCATTAGGAATTATCTGGCTAGATTTTAACTTTCACCATGCAGACAACTACAGATCAGAAGACTATAATCCTTTCCAGGTTTACTCCAGGGGCATTTATTAAAGGGCAACTAACACGTGGAAAGTGACCATCAGTTCGCATGGATATGTTTGTACTGGATACCTTCCTATTAGTTAAACCTTTGAGTGCCAGAAAGATGCGTTGGATAAATCCCTTATTTTGTACCCCAAGGTACAGTTTGTTTTCACCAGAAGTGCTATGTTTTTGTCATTGTGCATATGCATACTTGGGAACATCTTCTTGTGGTGCCACTGGGAAGATAAATGAAGAGAGTTGTGCCAAAAGGGGTGGGGCTTATAAAACATAGCACAAGATTGAGGAATAGGCTGGGGAGGTAGGTGAAGTGGGTGAGCAGTGGGTGGAACAGACTGGGAAGGAGGAGAAGTGGGCAGAGTTTCATTAGAAACTCCCCACATCTGAAGAATCAGTCCCTGCCCTGTAGACTCGGTAATTAGCAGCAAAAAACTCTCTGGGGCAAATCCGGGGAGTTCCCAGCTATGTCCATATGTCCCCATGTACATGAACTATTGCTATTTGATAAAACTTAAGCCTATTGAAAAAATCTGTATGTGGACAGAAACTCTCTGCACACCAAGCTGGTACTCATGTGGTTAGTGAACAATCTTATGATACAGGTACCTAACATGCACCTGGGAAGTCTCAGGGTTTTGACCCAAATCTCAGAGTGGAGGGCCAGATATCAATGTGAGAGAGTCCAGTGCTATCTATTCTATATTCTGCCCAAGTTAATTGCTTAGTCTTCATATTGGTGCCATTTATACCAGGAAGGCAGAGGGGGAAGTTCTGCTTGTCTAGTGTGTGTTCATGCAGTGATATGGTTAAGCTTAAGTTAAGTTGTATACTAATGGTTCGTAGAGGACTGATTAGAGCACCTTTCCCTTACAGCGATAAAAGACATAGCACAGAAAATCTACTATTGGAACTTTAAGGGTTAATAGTTACAAGATCTCAGGGCCAGCTCATTTTGACAGTTCCCAGATATACTAACATGTCTTTGGGTCACTTCAGAGCTCCTTATGTAAAAATAAAATCATCAGGAAGTAGGCATTTTGAAAAGCACCTTACAAATCTTAAACCTTTGGGTACCAGAGGCGTAGGCAACACACTGCTCTGGAATGCGTTGCCTACCACTCTGGCACTAAAAGGCTTAAACAGGCATACAGATCCTACAGTAAGTGACTTTCTTAGTTTGTTAGCTCATCAACCTGGCATATAGCCCAAGAACCAAGAGGAGTAAATGAATATTTTTCTCCTCCCTTTGAATCACAAATGCATCTGTACCTGAACTGTAACCGCTAACACGAGACTGTGCGCATGCCTCATATACCAACCCCACTTCCTGTTTTGGCTGCCTGACAAGAAAAATGTGTTTATTCAGCTTGCCCTCAGCTGTCCTGCTCATGGATGAGATGAGAAAAAGCATTAACATTAAATAAAACATATCATGTAACATTGATGTAACCCATTCTGCCGATAAAGGCTACATGCTGAAAATAGGATTTTAGTCTTACCTGTTAAATCCTTTTCTCTTAGTCCATACAGGTTACTGGTAACTTTGGGTAGGCGATCCACCCCTTTAAGTAGGCAGGAACAATTCTAGAAGTGAATGTACAGGGTGGAGCCTACCTTTCCTCCTTGGCTGCAGCTACCCAATCAGTTCCAGTAAGATTTGAGACACTATTGACTAGATAGTAGAAGGGAAAGAAGACTCCTGTGAGCATGACCCCGAAGGACCCCACTGTCTGCCACAGGAGAGCCAAGCATGGTCCCTTGACAGGGTGGGAGACCAGTAACCTGTATGGACTAAGAGAAAAGGATTTAACAGGTAAGACTAAAATCCTCTTTTCTCTGTCGTCCAATACAGATTACTGGTAACTTTGGGATGTCCAACCATTGAGTTTCCCAGAGGCGGGAAGTAAGGCAAGGACCAGGCGCAAGGCCCCCAAAGTCACCAGAGCAGATATGAACCATCAGATCAGAGATAGCCCAACAAAACAAATGAAGTGTCAACGGACACTGAACAAGGGAACACCACCCCAGGAACTGTTACACAGTACACGGATATAGAGCCAACAGGGCTCAAAAGTGAAGGAAGCATCAAAGAACTGAAGAAGATCCTAGACAGGCAAGACTGCCTCCAGGATCTTCCTCCCAAAACTGGCATCAGCTAATGCCAGTACATCAACATGATAGTGCTTCGAAAAGGTGTGCACAGACGACCAAGTGGCCGCCTTGCACAACTGATCAGTGGAGGCCTGATTCTTGTAAGCCCAAGAAGCCCCAATAGATCTAGTAGAATGAGCCATGACGCAAAAGGGAACAGGCTTCTTCCGTAGCTCGTAAACCTTACGAATAGTGGACTTGATCCAAGACACAAGTCACTTTGGAAGCAGGTCTCCATTCCCTGGGGCCCTCACGAATGATGAACAGCGCGTCAGACTGTCTAATGGACTCTAATGCGATGTACATAAAACTTGAGACAACGCACCACATCTAACAAGTGGAGATCCCTCTCCTTTTCAGAGGTAGGGTCAGGGCAGAAAGAAGGCACAACAATCTCCTGATTAATGTGGAACTCAGAGACCACTTTCGGGAGCAACTTCTGCTAAGTGCGAAGCACCGCCTTGTCTTTGTGAAACACCAAAAAGGGTGGTCTAAAAGACAGAGCATGTAACTCCGCAACACAGTGAACAGACACGTTCACCAGGAGAAAGGCCATATTCCACATCAGCAGGCGTAGAGGAATAGTAGCAAAGGACTCAAAGGGAGTGCCCAAAACCAAGTTAAGATCCCACTGAGAAGCAGGATTCTTAAAAGCAAGACGAGTAAGAGCAACGCCCTAGAAGAAAACTTCGACATCAGGAAGAATAGCAATGCACCTCTGAAAAGAAAACAGAGAAAGCAGAAGTCTATACCTTAAGAGAACTCAAACTGAGGCCCTTATCCTCACCGTCCTGCAAGAAGGCTAGGACCGTAGGCAGATCAAATTCCTGAAAAAGGTCCATATCAGCACACCAAGAGACAAAGGTCAACCAGGCACGATGGTAGTCCTTAGAAGAAATAGGTTTGCGGGCACTAAGCATAGTAGCCACCACACCAGAAGAAAAAACATTCTTCAGTATTGAGGATTCAATTTCCAAGACATCAAAGCTAGACAATGAACATCCTCCTTCCACAGGTAACCCTGTAGAAGAAGATCCAGGCAGCAAGGGAGCCAGAATAGCCCCGCCATAGCCAGATCCAGAAGCTCCGGAAACCAAGCTTGTCGAGGCCACTACGGAGCAATCACAATGACTGGACAGCGCTCCAGTCACAATTATCGTAACACCCTGTGCAACATGGGGAGGGGAGGAAAGATGTAAGCCAAAGGAAATAACAAAGGAATGGACATGTCATCCAGCTTTAGAGCTAGAGGATGCCTCCAGCGAAAGAAGAGCATCGGAACCTTCTGGGTGTGTCTTGTCACCATCAGGTCGATGCAAGGAAGACCCCACTTCTGAACAATGAGGGTGAATACCTCTGGGTGCAGTTCCCACTCTCCGCTGTCCACCTTATGTTGACTGAGGAAGTCTGCCATGACGTTGTCTATGCCAGGAATGTATACTGCGGAGATGGAAGGGACATGTTCTTCTGCCCAGGACAAAGTAGCCTTGACCTCTAAACAAGTGGCGAGACTTCTTGTTCCGCCCTGCTTGTTGATGTAAGCCATGGCCGTGGCTTTGTCAGACTGGACCCGGACTGGGCATTCTTCCCGCTGGGATGTCCAATGGCGAAGGGCATGAAATATCGCACGAAGCTCCAACACGTTGATGGGAAGGAGAGATTCCTCCAGAGACCACCGACCCTGAGCACTCAGGCGACCCAGGACCGCTCCCCATTGTCACTGTGGTCCAGAAGGATACCAGGAAGGACTTGTCCTTCAGCAGATTGGAGAGGTTGTGTCACCACGAAAAACTCAGTTCCACATGAAGAGTGAAGGACACTGACATCTTCAGAAGTTCCGGCTGATCCCTGCACACCTGGATCACAAACCTCTGGAGTTCCCTGGTGTGAGCCATGGCAAACGGTACCGCTTTTATGGTGGAAACGAACTTCCCAACTAGAGAGGACAGCTTCTTGGCTGGAACTGGATCAGAAGCCAGAACAGCAGAAACCCTGTGGGCGATCTGGTGAGCCACCTCATCCGTGAAAATCACCATGCTCTGCTGAGTGTCGAAGAGAAGGCCCAGACTCTGGTCATCCATGTGGATGATCCACCCGTGATGGCTGACAGCATGAATGCAGTCCTGAACCTGCTGATAAAGAAGCTCCGCAGAAGGGGCTTTCAGAAGCAGGTCGTCCATGTATGGAGTAACTCTGATGCTGTCTCGATGGAGGACGGATACTAAGGCTCCCAGGACACGGTTGAAGACTTGAGGAGCTGTAGTCATACCAAAAGGAAGAGCTGAAAACTGAAAGTGCCTTTGGTCGCAGGCAAATCTGAGATACTGCCGACTCTCTGGATGAATGGCAACGTATAGATACGCGTCCTGAAGATCCAGAGAGGCAAGGAATTCCCCCAGGGACATAGCACCAATCACAGTCCTTAGGGACTCCTGGTGATAATGAGTCTTGATCACAAAGGAATTGAGATCCTTCAAATCCAAAATGGGACGACAGCCACCGTCCTTCTTGGAAACCACAAAGAGGTTGGAGTAAAAACCCATACCTCTGTCCCAAATTGGAACAGGTTCCAGAACATCCTTGTCCAGAAGGGCCTGGATAGCTCCACTGAACAGACGGCGTTTCTCTACGCCCTAGGGCGTATGATAGGGGAAAAACCAAAAGGGAGGAAGAGAGACAAAGGGATCCTGTGCCCTTCTGCCACCACTTGTAAAACTCACTGGTCTGCCACTGAATCCTCCCAGAAGCTGTTGTAGTGACGCAGATGGCCACCCACAGCAGAGTGGGGATCTGGGTTTGGCGAGTCATGCCAAAGAAGGCTTGGAGGAGACCCTGGCCTTCCATTACTGTCTGGGCTTGGAGGAGGAACGCAGAGCTGAGGGAACCACCTGGTTCGCCGGACGCATCTCAGCCTGGAAAGAACATAAAAGCCGATTACGCTTGAGAGGTGTCTTCTTCCTGGGGACCATAGGCAGAAGGGTACTCTTGCCCCATGTGGCCTCACTACTCAGATCCTTAAGATCTGGCCCAAACAAAGAGGTGCCAAAGAGCTCGTGTGGCAACCACAGACATGGTGGAAACTCTTGCCACCAAACGGATGGCATCAAATAAGGCAGCAGAAACATAGTGCTGGGCCTCAGAAATGTTGGCAAGAAGTCACAACATATCCGAAGTAGGAGTACCCTGACGGAGAGCCAGGGTGAGCTGTTCAGTCCATACCACAATAGCCCGGTTCACCCATGCCGAAGCGAACGCTGGACATATGGCAGTACCAGCAGTGGCAAAAATGGACTTGAGGGACACCAAGTTTTTTGTCAGTCCAATCTTTCAGAGCGGAAGCATCAGTAACTGACCATAGCATCCACTTTGGGGTGATGAACCCATTAAGCAAGCGCCGCCTCAGAGAAGGGGTAAAGCTTGGCAAATTTCTTGGAAACAGGTTTCCTGCCCAGAGACTTCCACTCATCAGACACAAGGCAGTCAAGAGTGGGGTTAGGTGGAAAAACAACTATAGGGCCTTTTAGGCTCCTGAAATACATTAAAGGGATCTGAAGAAACCTCCTGAACTAAGGGAATGTTTAGGGTAGTTAAGACGGCTCTGATCAAGCCCTCAGCCGAGGGATCAGAATCAGCCTCAAAGGGGTCCCCAAAAAACTGAGAGGAGCCCACAGCAGAACATTCCTCAACATCCGAATCCACCAACAGTTCCTCCTCAGAGGAATCTGATATGGCAGGTACTCCCTGCGGTTTCGGCAGGGAAGATCTGATGGAGGAAGGGGTCTGCCAGGAGTGGAGGACCCCCTGTAACTGGGATGGAAAGAGTTGCAATGTAGACCGGAGGTCTCTAACAGCAGCCTTGAACTCGTGCACCCAATCTGGCTCTAATGCATGGCTGGAGGTACATTGAAGAGACTCAGGGACATCAGAACACGCTGGGCACAAATGACCTGAGAATTCTCTAGGTAACCCTGAGTGACATGAGGAGCAATGCGCAAAAGGGGATACAGAGACCTCAGCGTCCTTAGTCTTAGACCTGGCCCCAAGCTCTAACGGATTAGACATTCTCACAGTGTCAAAAAGTTTAAAGTACAAAGAATCACCCAAATACAGTGTAAGATTAAAATTTAATCCCAGAAATCGCTAAAATGTACTTATCTGGCAGACGAAGGGTTAATCTGCAGAGGAGAGAAGGAGAGTCCAAGCCCTGCATAGGATACTAATTTAGGAAAAGGCACAAAATGTGAAGTGTAGTTTCCCAGAAAAAGTACCCCAACAGTGCCCCTGAAGCCCCCTGAGCCCCCCAACATACATAAAAATTTAACCGGATGACAGAGCAAAGGCAGACAATTAAAATGAGCCATCTCTGAAGTCGCTACATTGAGCAGTTGCAGAGATATGTCCCAAACTGTACAGTCCCATAGAAGCGAATGGAGCAATGGCGTCTATGAGGTAAAGTGCGCCAGCACAAATTTTGCAAAGTTGAAACTGTGAATTAAAATTACATGGAAACATCACTAGAACATGTTAGCAGACCCAAAAACAAAACACTGAACCCAATAGGAAAAGTGCCAATAACCCCCCAAAAGATGCTAAACCAGCAGTTAAAGGGTTAAGTTACCACAGAAACTTGCTCCAAAACATCCAACAGACATACAGATAAAACCAATGAGTGCAGGAGTGTGCAACAGGAACTCCAAAGGAAAACCCCTGTGCGGAGGGGCACTGTGGGACATGTGGACCTGCAGCACTCAAAGGGTTGCTCACCTTTCCTGCACATCTTCTGTCTTCAGACTACCATGTATTAAGAAGAAGCCTGAGTGGGCAACTCCTGATGAAAGAACTTGAACCCAAGATTTCCCCCCCAGGGCTTAAGGTCCACAAAAAGCACCTGGATACTGAGCTAGCCACATCTAAAGGCACTGTCAGTTATGGTAATCCACCTAATGGTGGTATTCCATTTCTAACAGAAAAATAAAAAAACATTAGCTAAAACTATAGCAGAATTGTTCTCTTGCCTGTGTCTTCACCAAGGAACAAATCTTACTGAAGCTGAATGGCTAGCTGCAGCCAAGGAGGGAAGGTAGGCTCCACCCCCTGAATTCACTTCTAGAATTGTACACAAAGTTACAAAACAAAAATCAGCAGGGGATCAAATAACTTTTTCCCTCACTGTACATCTCAATTCAATTAGAAATTCTCCAGGATCATATAATACATACATCATAACAGAACGCAAATTTCAAGTTGGGCTGCGTTTTCTTTTCATAATATAATGATTTAATCCTTAATTAACCTATGACTGACAGTCATGTAAGCATCTGGACAATGCACATAAGACCCATTTGTAGCGACTGACTGAACCAAAATTTAACATGAAATTCAAAAGCTGGGATATCTAATTTGATTATCACTTCTGTAATAATGAAAAGACACTGAAACTGATGTATTAAGAACTGGGCAATTCTGGAGCTAACCAAATGCACCATGGGTAACAGATAAATTCCACAATGATTTAAATGGGGCTTTTAACCCTTTGATTGCCAGAGGGGTATGCAACGCATTTCAGAGCAATGCATTGCATAGCCCCTCTGGCACTCAAAGAGTTAACAGTGAATGAGGTCTCCATTGCTTCAAAAGGGGTTAATATTACAAGTTCAATCAAAGGGAATTCTGGGATTTTTATTTGTCCCATGGTGCACTGAGCTTGTTCCAGAGTTGCCCCAGTTTTTTCTCAGTCACTTTTCATCATTGCCAAAATAATTTTGAAAGTAGGAATCCAAGCTTTTCAATTTCAGATGCTAATTTTTGGATACAACTGTTTTTACTCTGTATAAAACCCGATTGGGGCAGCACATCACATAAAAAAATAATAATAATAAAATAAAGTAAAAAAAGCCACTTGTAATTTTCTTTTCCTGCATCCACATGACCTGTAAAAAAGGTTACTGTATAAAATGTGTTACAGGATGAAACCACAAGCTCAGATTCCTGCCAGCCCAAATATGTTTTATCAACACACAAAGAATGTAGATACGTTACAGATGTGATGAAATTGATCTGATAATTTAACTATCCCAGCTGGGTATTCCCTTTATTTTCATGGAAAAAAAATGTGGTTTTTAATGAAAATGCAATATCCAAATGGTTAACGTTACATCAATTACATTAAATCATCTTTTTCAGCGAAAGCTAGGTGGTCCTCTTACAAAATCAATGATGAGACTGGAAAGGCATCAAAAAAGCTTACATAGGAGGAGAATAATGAAAGCTTAGCCTCCAAAATGGACACCCGCACCAGCAGATCTGAATAATGATAGCCTTCCATTATAAACACATAGGGGCATATGTATAAAAAAGTGGGAGAAACTCTAGAGAATTCCAGCTGCAACACATGGACAACTGAAAAGTACCCAAATTCCCACTCATTTAAAATGAGCTTTTTAAACCCTTGAATGCTGGAAAGGTCTTCAAACGTATTTTTTTTAATGGAAAACATATCTATCTCAATATCAATCTTTTTTTTTTTTAATTAAACTGCAATTAGACTGATGTGGTTACATTGTGGTGGTGGACCGTATTCTGTGACTCATGCTCTCCCACAGATATCCAACGTATTGCAATGCAATATAATGCGTTGGATACCTCTCAAACACCCAAAAGTTTGACAGAACAAGAGAAAAAAATACCTTCCCGTCTCTAGAAGGCAATAGGGTTTTCTCCATCCCTTGATGGAGAACTTCATAGTTTTACTGCTCTTAGGATAAAATTCACTTCCTTTGCAGAAGGTGAAATGTAATTTCCTAATACAAGCGGATGACCTCGTGTCATCTAATGAAAAAGGCCCCAGAGAGGCATGTTTGTTGTCCCTGCATTTATCTATAAATAGTAATCATATTGCCTTATAGGCAGCTCAATCCCAGTGCAAACAAGCCTAATTTGTAAAGCCTTTTCACATAATTAAAGCCTTCCATTCCCTTTATTGATCACAGGCCATCTTCTTTATAAGCATTCTTCTATCAGGTTAATATTTATACAAAAAAAAAAAAAAAAAAAAATTGAACTAGAAGACATGAACTAGTAGACTGGTAAGACCTAAGCCCCTGCCTTCCAGTACAGTTCAAAGACAGTTGTCCATGCCAATACTGGTATTCAACAGACCTGATCAACAAATACATTAATTAATATGTTTGAATAGCTGATGGATTATAATTCACCATCGTTATCAATAAAAAAAAAATGTGGCCCTCACTTTCATGGATTTCTGATCGTGTGGCCCATGATTAAAAAAAATTGGACTTCCCAGGGTTAAACCCTTGAATTAATGAGATATCCAATGCAGTGGAAGCAATAAGGTGAAGACCTTTCTCATTCAAAGGGTTAAAATAAATTTCAAGGAGCAGTAAGCTTTTTGTTTTATGAAAAAAATATATATTGTAGGGCTTTTCTGTTGAGTAAAATAAGGGTACTTCCACTGCTGAGAGATGCATGTTTCCGGGGGTTATTACAGTTTAAATCTGTGTTTTTTTAGCAATGCCCTCTACTGGTTAAATTCCAATGGAGAGGAAAGTTGATGACTTACAGTTCTCCACAGAATGTGATAGAAACTGCCGAGTCACTTCCTGTCAGCACTTTCAAGAAGTGAACGCACAGTAAATTCAATTCCCAATTATTTGAACTGACAGCAGCAGTGGTACCCTTATTTTACTCCACAAGAAAAGCTCTATAGCATATAGGTTTTCATAGAAAAAACATTTACTGCTCCCGTAAGGGAATGGGGGAAGTTTCAACACACAATGGAGTCATTCTGGGGAAGATCAACAGCCCCATGGGGTAGAAACATTCTCACTGATTCATACTGGGCTTTCCTCATATTGAATGCAGAAGAGGTCCCCAACTTATTACTCTGTAATGTGTTGGAGACCTTCCCACCATTCAAGGGGTTAAACTTTCCTTTAAAACAATGGGAATTTTTATTCCCCCTTGCAGTTGGTTTGCTCCAGAATTGTTCATCCTTTGATTCTAACTGTGGAGCAAACCAACTGTAGCAAAGGGGATACATGAAATGTACCATTGACTTAAATGTGGCTTTCGAGCCACGGATTGCTAGAGTGAGCTACAAAAGTGGTGCCAAGCAATGTATCAGACACCTTTCCAGCATCCAATGGGTTAAATATCCACATTTCAAAATTGGAATGTTGATAATTTTTATTTGGTGGCCTACACTAGAATTACAGTTGTTTAGATTATTGAATATAGGGTGGGGTAGCTTATACATAAAGTTGCACAAATCAGGGAAAAAGAACCCACAGAAGGGGATAAATAAAACTTCCCACTGATTTAAATATGGATTTTAACCCCTTCAATACTAAACAAAATCAATGTACTAGACACCTATGAAAGAAAATGGTAAGTCAAATATAGAAATGTATGGCCATGTGTTAGTGCCAAGTAATCAGCCTGTGGTTGTGGCTCATGTTCTTTGGAACTCCTGTGGCTCACCTCTGCCCTGATCTGATGGTGGGAAAGTTCAGTACTCAAATGCACTGCTCTTCAGTGCATTCTGTACACCTCTGGTATTCAAAGGGTTAAGGTGCACCTACATGAACACAGTGTCATTATTGTGATTGATCTGTCCCTACTTTTTAGATGTCCTTAATTGTCATCAGAACACACCGCGCAAATATATAAAGAGGTAAATAAACCACTAGGGGAAAAAAAAAAAAAATTGTTTTATTCAAATGGAACTTTTAACCCCTGCAATTCTAGACAGGTCTCAATTATGTATTTCCATTTTAAAGGAACACACCTATAATGATCTAGGGTTATGCACACCTAAATCCACAGTAGTCCATGCTAACTTCTGTATAAATTATTTTTTTGTTATCTGAAGCCTCAAATCTAGTCTTATGTACCATCTCTCTGGGAGCCTCCATTTTTGCTTTTTCCAGGGCAATTACCATAGCAATTGTGACAGGTGTCTAAAGAAATTGTTTTGCGTTATCTTTTAAAGGACTTAGATAAGAGAAGAACAGTGGTTGCTAATCTTAATACATTAAAGTATTATCTGCACAAACAACCAAAATTTGGCCTATATATGTATTAAAAATGTAAGTTCAGGATTACATTGTAGGAATCTAAGATAAAATAACATTTTATAGAACCTAGCTGGAAGTGCAGGATATTTAAAACGATATAACCCAGTTTTATTTTTAGAGGTCAGCATCCATTTAATCTGGACCAGTGACGGTCCTGGCACATTATGGAATTCTGGGATGGCAGCATCCTAGAATGCATTGGTCCTCTAGGGCTGCTCACCCCCAGACTGTGCGGTCCTTAAAGGGTTAAGTGTACAAAGGTGAGCAATCCAGCACTGAAAAACACAAACTACAAACTGGAAAGTGCTACATGGTGCATCTGTTACCCCACTTCACCTTTGTATAAACACGCTTTCAATGCTTGATTGCTCTCACCTTAGAAGAAAAATTGCAAGGGTTTGTTAATGTTCCAATTTAATTCAATGAGGATTTATTTGGTATACCCCAGACATGCCGAAAAGCTATTCCAATGAAGGAACCTTGTTAAAAGGGAACTATTCCCTGATAATAAGTGGATTTTAATTTGTTCATTGGAAAGACTTACCTAGGTGTCATTCAGACAGCAGTACATTATTTCTATCGACTGTTTTGATTTGTATTTGATCTCCGCTAATTGTTTCAAATTGAATCTAACAACAACTAGGGTCCCTTCAATCCATTTGAGTCTATTGCAGCCCATTTGCTTGCTGTGTAGCAGTATGACCTAAAGGCAGACTTCAAAGATCGCTACATACATTCCTGAGTGATATAATTCCTATGTGACAATTCCCAGAACACTACAAATTATTACTGATATAATTGTACCTTTTGATTATTTTGTAACTTACTAGAAAAAGCTCTATTTTCACTTTCCCTTGGGTCAATGTCATTTCTTTAAAAGAGTTCTCAAAGAGAAAATCTTACAGGTTATAAAAAAAAACAGACTAAATTACCCTTGAATGTTTTTTCACAAGTCCGCAGAGGTTATCTTGTCAGTTATTCAGTGTGTGCTCTGTGACGTACAAACGATTTATAGTTTTCCCTCGCTCCCCTAAGAATCTTTTTCAAAAGCAGACAGCCAAATTGCTTCAGAATCCTTAGTACTAAATAAACTAAGAAAAAATGTTTGTCAATAATAAATCATCCAGACATTAGCGTACATCTGTATATTGACAAATATAGTGTACCTACATCACGCTTACACGCATTCACAGGCATATAAAAAGTAATTTATGGAGGGTCTGTTATATCATAACTCAATTCTTGGCACATGGACTATAAATACAGAGCAAAACCTGCAAAGTTCTAGATTCACAGACATACTCAGGAGGGAACTCTGTACTGTGGATTTAATATCATTAACCCCTTGAGGGCCAGAGGGGTATACAATGCATTGCAACAAAAGTAATGGGTTGCATATCACCTTGGTCATTCATAGGTTAAAGGTCAACTAACATGAAAGTTTGAAAAAGAAAATATTGGTAAAACATGATAATTTCCTTTTAACAAGTCTTCTATGGGAGCAGACTTTGTAATAAGCTCAGAGCTACACATTTGGGCCAAAAACCATTTCCTTTTGGGAGGTCAGTTCAGCTGGAACCCAACTTGGAAGTTAGTGGCTCTCAGGCATAGACCCACTATGTCAGACTTGCACAATCTCCACAGACCCGCTGTATTAGGCTTACACATTTGTCACAGAGCCACTGCGTCAGGCTAAAACATTCAACATTGATCCACTGTGTCAGGCTTGCACATTATACATAGACCCACTGTGTCAGGCTTGCACATTATACATAGACCCACTGTGTCAGGCTTGCACATTATACATAGACCCACTGTGTCAGGCTTACACATTATACATAGACTCACTGTGTCAGGCTTACACATTCACCATCGACCCACTGTGCCAGGCTTACACATTCTCCATCGACCCACTGTGCCAGACTTACACATTCTCCATCGACCCACTTTGCCAGGCTTACACATTCTCCATCGACCCACTGTGCCAGGCTACACATTCTCGATAGACCCACTGTGTCAGTCTTACAAATTATCCATATACCCACTATGTTGAGGCTTACACTTTCTTCATAATACCCCGTGTCAAGCTAACAAATTCTCCATAGACCCACTGATTCAGGTTTACAATACCAATACAGAGAGTCTATGAGGACCTACAAATTGCAGGACAGAAAACATTCCTGCCTAATACAGCATTAACAAACAGTTAAAGCACTGTGGCTCACCAGAGTAATTTCCAAATTCATCTGAATTCATCTTTAATACATCAGGATCCCTCTTAACTCATCTGGAATCACCAGTAATAAATCAAGTTTCTCCTAACTGAACTGAAACCTCCAACAATACATCAGGGTAAATTATCCATTTTGAACTTCCAGTGATAAATCAGAGTCCTTTATAATACATCTAAAAGCTCCAATAATAAAGGAAGGTCACTCCAACCCATCTGGAAAGCCCAATAATACATTAGGCTAGGGCCCTTATTAACTCCTGTAGAAATTCCAATAATTCAACAGTGTCTCATCTGGAACCTTCAACAATACATCAGTGTACTTGATAACCCATCTGGAACCTCCAATAATATATATGGGTCCCTCCTAAACTATCTGGATTCTCCAATAACATAGCAGATTTCTCCTACCCAATCTCAAGCCCACAGTCTCCATCCAGAAGCACAGAATAAGCCAGCTGGCATTCGAAGACATAGAACCAGATGATAAATGTAGAAGATTGCCAGCGTATATAATGCACGTAAATACAAATCTATAATCTCATTTGTCTTGAAGTATTTTGTGTGGCATATTTCTTCGTGCGAAGAAGAGAATGACACTTGGAAGCTGGTTAATACTGGATCTTTAAATGATTCCCATTTAATTCTTACCACTTAAGTCTCACTACAGCTTGTCAGCAATTGAAGAAACTTTAATGTGTTGCTAAGCAACTAGGCAGGAACAAGATTGGTACCAGCTGAAAACTGGTATTCAGTCAGCTAAAATAGTTATCACCCAAAACAGAGCCAGAGCAGCATATCATTTGCAAGACAAGCAACAACACACGGGCATGAATATGTTAAACTCTACTGATGAAGACATCCTGGTCATGCATTAAATGTAAATATTAAAAAATGTCAATGTGTCGAGATAAACTTATGAAGCTTAAGTGGTAATTAAGTGCTTCTCATATCAATTGATTTGCATACACGTTAGTATAAAAGGAGAGATGGAGAAGCCTACCTGTAATTCTATGAAGTGATTGGCAAGCAGTGGTCTTTTACTGGTTGTTGGACCACATCTCCCATAGAAATTAGTAGGCCAATGATGGGAGCTGTAGTCCACCAACCGATAAGAGGCTCACAAGTAGCCCAACCTGCTATAGTTATTGTGGTCAGAAACATTACAAGAGGGGTAGGCCACTAAAAGTGCATGTTTTCAGAATATCCCAGGTGCATCAATTTAAGTAACTGAGGCACTTACCGACCCAACAAGCAGGGTGGTCCATGTTGTTGGCATGCTGAGGACTGGCGTTAACCACAACTGCTCTAGAATGCCTATCACAATAGATTACTACATTTTTGCTATTTGATGGGACTCTTCCACAGTTCTATATTCCTCTTGATCATGAGTAGTCAAACCCTGGTGCTCAAGAGCTACCATCAGTGCAAGTTTTCAGGATATCCCTGCTTGAGTACAGGTGGATCAGTTAAAGCAAATGAGACACTGATTAATTCACCTGTACTAAAGCAGAGATGGTCTGAAAACATACACTGTTGGTAGCTGTGGAGGACTGGGGTTGGATATCCCTTGATCAATCATTTTGTATTTTTACATATAACATTTTGGCATATGTATTAAGAAATAAATATACTGTTACAGCGAGCTAACTAACCTTCATGCCTTCAACTGCCATTTTGTGGTTTCTGGCTCCTAAGGCTCCCCCAGCTTCCTGTTGCTCTTCTGGCACAAGATTGCATAGCAAGCCCATATGTCATAGCCAAACAGACTGTCATACAGAGGGGATATAATGTTCTGGGCCGTAAAGCAACGATCAAAAGGGTTAAATGTGGGGTGCAATTTGTGTTCGCAAATGACAAAATTAGATTGGTCAAAATCATATACAAAAAAAAAAGTAACTTTGCTTAGGTTTAAGAAAGTCATACGCATTTAATGGCATTCATATACGATGTAAAAATTCTAAGGACAAATGTTGTAACCAGGTCACTTTTGTTCAAAATTCAGAGACATAAAGGGCATTATACAGATAACACGAGGAGCAATTCTGGAGCAAACCAGTTGCACCACAGGGAAAAATTTAAAATTCACAACTTAAATGGGGTGTTTAATTGTGAACTCAACAAGAAATAACGTACTGGAGACCCCTCTGACAGGGATTAAAAGCCCAATTTAACCCTTTAAGGACCAGAGGAGTGTTCCTTAAAGGGGGTTAACTCAATGAGAAACAGTGTGACTGTTTATTTTCCCCAATGGTTTGCCCCAGAATTGCTTTTCTTTTGCATTCTGTGTAATGCTCCATCTATCTACATACAACAGGATGCCATCACTACAGAAACTTGTATAATTTGAGATACTATACAGAGGGTAGCAAATATGAGTGTTTACAACATTAAATCAATCCCACAACCTCAACTAATAAAAGACACAAAGTAAACTGGGAGCCTGGGCAATCTCATGCTGGCAAAAAAGCAAGAGACAGAAGGTGGGGGAAGGGGAGAGATACTGAAGTGCATCAATCAACAGATGGAATCTAATACACAATGGGGGGTGGAGAGAGATGAATCACAATAGGAAAGATCTGGGCTAGTTCCACTAAAGCAGCGATACACAAGTAACTGTGCTTACATCTTACTTAGCTAGGAAACTGACAGTTGCATTTATTGACATCAATAGTAAATCGTAATAGAACATTATCAGATTGAGCAAGTTTATGATTACTTAATTGTGCAATTAATATATCTTATGCCATTTCCTTAGTGTAATCTCATAATCCTATAAAATCAAATACACATATAAATCAGTTAACTCATACTTATTGGGAGGTATTTACAGACAATCACAATGGGATTGGGGAAACACGAGAGGAAGAGGGGAAACAGGAGAGGAGTGAAAGAACTGAATGTATTTACTAAGGGAATTAGACACAAGGAGCAACAGGCTCCCTGGAATTTCTGCTCCAGACCCAAGCCCACTGTGAAATCCCAAATTAGGAATGGAAGGTGACCTGCATAAGAAATGACTTTTCATGCGGATCACTCTTTGGAAATCTGTTTTTCCAAGACTTATGCACGAAGGATATCGTTTTTTGTTTTTTTTTGAGATTTTTGGGGCAAAAATTCTGCATGACTGCTTTGGAAAGATGCAAAATTGGTCACTAGACTGGGGATGGGCAACCTGAGGCCCTACAGCTGTGGTGGACTACAACTCCCATCATTCCCAGACATCCACTGGCTGACACGGAATTATGGCATTTGTAGTCTTCAGCAGCTGTAGGGCCTCTGGTTACTCACCCCTGCCCTAAGCTGATCTTGTGGCTTAGTAAATAACTACTAAGATCCTGTGCACACACAAAAACACGCCCTGTTCTGTAATCATTAAACATTTGATACTGCACCCACCCCCCTGCAAAGGGATACAGAATTAGGAAAAGTTGTGTGGTTTAGATTTAGAAGATTAACCCCTTAAGGACCAGATGATGTGCTATGACCGTCATAGCACGTCACATACTTTTTACTTACATTGCTCTACCGGAAGCACTGTATGTAAAAACGGGGTATAAAATTGACCACTCCAAGACTGGAGCGGTCTCTCTAATGCCCCAAAGCGGCGCGCCGGTACACATAACAGGTCACGTGTACTGGCGCATCGGCAAGGATCAAAGCGGTCCTTAAGGGAAGGTAACTTCCCTGGACCGCTGGTCCTTAAGGGATTAAGGTGAATGCACTAAGACAAACTGGAACACTTCAGAGGCAAACACACTGCACTATAAGGGGCAAATACAAATTCTATTGACTATTACCACCTGAATGCTAGAGATTCCCAAAGCATTTCACTGGACTCATCACTAGCATTCAAGGGGATAATGTCCCATTTTAAATCAATGGGCATTTGGGGAATTTCTATTTGTTCTCTATAATGCCGGAGTCTGGTTCCACAATTACACCCAGGAGCGGATTAAAAGCCTAGCTCTGCTCATGGCCACACCCCTACTTCACATGGGCCCGCCCGCAGTCCCATTCACTGTTTCTCTGGCAATGAAAGCGTTAAATAACATCCTGTAAAAGTGTATACAACCTTCTTACTGACTAGTGATTTAAATTGACTTGATTTAACCCTTTGAGTGCCAGAGGGGTAAGCAACACATTGCTTTGCAATGCGTTGCATACCCCTCTGGTACTCAGAGGGTTAAATCAAACCCACCCTGCATTCAGACCACCACATAATCCATAAATAAATGATATAAGAGCGTTGAGTTGTGATCACGGCATTTACTTCCATGTTGTTACAAAACCAAGAGCTGAATTGTTTGTTTTATACGAAGGAAAGCGCTTTGGAGCTATGTTACTATGGGTCTGGAGTTATTCTGGAGTAACCCAACTGTAACATGGGGACAAATAAAAATTCCTGTTAAATTAAATTTTAACCCTTTGAATACTAGAGAGATCTCCAATATTGGAGACCTCTCTAGCATTCAAGGGGTTAAGAAGCTCTATTCAAGGACATGGGACTTTAGGATATTTTTATTTGTCCCCTATGGTGCAGTTGGTTTAGTGCAGAATAACTCCAGTTTGGTATTATAAATATGGGCCTATTTTCACAACCCACGCCCCCAGTGTCAGTACTTGCTCAGTCACCTCCAGTTAGCACTATAGAAATAAAATCCTGTATCAGGGACACTATACTAATACAACTACTAATTCCCAGGAGACACAATTCATTTCTTTAGTATTTTTGCTCAACCTGTTCTCACAAAACTCTACCCTGTCAAACAGCTTATCATTTAATCCAGAGTAAAAGTATGTTCTTAACCCTTTGAGTGCCAGAAGGCTACACTACCCATCGGTTTGCAATGCGCAGTGTACCACACTGGCATTCAAAGGGTTAATATCAATGATGCATCAAATATGAAAAGGCACACATTCCAGTTAGAAAGTGTTTAATATATGCTACATTATAAGACCATAACCCTTTGAGGGCCAGAGGGGTACGCAACGAATTGCGTTGCGTACCACTCTGGCACTCAAAGGGTTAATGTTCAAGATAATAAATTACACACAAAGGAGTCTCTGTACTGGAGAGCAAAAAACAGCTTGCATGTTTTCTCATGTCAATCACAAAACAGAAGCGTTATCAGACTGATTGAGAAGGTGGCTGACATGAGTTGGGTCGTGAGGAAACGTGAGAAAACTGTGTGTATGTAAGTCTGAAGAAATACATGTACAGCAATGTGAATTATAGCATATCCAACATGCATATAATTGTTAAATGCTAATGGTCAGATTCAGGTTATGTGATAGTCTGTTTAAATAAGTTACACTGCTGTCTAAAGAGGTCAGTTTATGGAAAGTGGTGAAGAAACTTTGGATGCCTTTTTCTGCACCTAAATTGATGTATAAAATAAACACACACATTTTAAAATATTGTATTTAGCAGAACAGTGGTAAATTGTGCATTTTTGCTTAGACTGGGGTACATTTTGTACTGAGCACAGACACGTAAATGATGCCTCAAGAGAATGCATGTTGCACACTACTAATACTGTTCTCAATTAACCACTTCAGTTCTAGAAAGGTCTCCAGAGTGTGGCTTCACAATGTATGAGGAGACCATTCTGGCTTCCTAATGGTTAACCCTTTAACTGTCAGAGGGTTACGCAATGCGTTGCTCTGCAATGCCTCGTGTAACCTCCTGGCACTCACACGGTTAAAGGGGGCAGGATAATAAGGGTATGATATAAATAAAATGATACAAAATGAACACAGATAACTGGATCCTGTCAACAGAAATGTCAATGAATCGAACAGGTTTAATTGCTTGCATTATTTTTGGTTTATTTCTCTCTACAGAATAACAGCAAATGGAAAGTTACACAGTGCCAGAAAATAAAAGATCCACAGCTCATCTGTCTAGCTTTGCTTATTTACCAAACGGAATATGAAGCAATAAGCAAAAACTAATACATAGGTGAAGGGTCACTAGGCCATTAAAAAACACAGTTAAGACAATCTGACAAACTTCCTTTAACCAATCTGTCTCAGCATATGAGGCTTGAGATCTGCTTATGTTGTATGTTTCAAACAAACGGTAGCTGCACTGGGGGATTACCGCGTGACAAAAGTGGGGCTGACTCATGGGATCAATTATAATGCAGGAGAGCAATCTAATTAACCCCTTTGCAGCCAAGAGACAGAACTGATTTAATAAGTAATATTGTGCAAAAAAAACTAGGTTTTCAGTGCAAGTACGGAGGTTAACCATCTTTACAGTAACATTATTGACACAGTTGAGAATGTAAAAGTGAAAAGATGCCGAACATAACATACTTTTATATACAGGAGTATGCACCGCAACTCCACAACAGCGGTCATTTTTTTTTCTTCTCTGATCACCATAGAAACCCACAATTATCACACTTGGAAATGGCAAGATGCGTTTCGTTAAAACGAGAATATTTGACAAACTAAAAAATATGTGTGATTATTTTTAAACAAAATGTGTGCTTTTAAAACATAAAGAAAAAAGGATTTTTAACTAAATGAAATTGTTTGTATCCTTGTGATGCTAAAGGAACACCATATTAATACAAACGCAATAAACACAGGCAAGCAACACGTACTAGAGCCTGCTGTATCTGGACCACTAGATTAGAGTTCCACTATGCAGTAAATTACTAAACATTATTTAAATCTCAACAGGGTGTTCCACATAACTTCTCAAGAGACTATGTGCAGAAATAAATACAAGGATTTACATTTTTATGGCAATTTAACTATTTCAATTAGCATAGCTCTCACTGGTCTGCACACCCCTTAGGTCTCATCAAAAGGGTTAAAGAGAGATCGGAAATGAATAATACTCACACAATGCTTTTCCTGCTGGCCCATAACTCCATGGCTAGATGAGAAAGCAAGAGGTTTCATAATGAAGAAACAGAGGCTGAAATGAATTTAAACATCATGTGCAATTCTCTGAAGGACGGTCACACTCACATCCACAGACATGCAGGGAAACCGGCAACTCAGGAGGAAAATAATCTTAAAAACATCCAAGCAAAACAGAGAGAAAAGCAGCTGGATAGCAGAGGAAAATCTTTCAGCTTGGAAAGCACCAGAGCAGTCCTCACAACGGCATCTGTCTCCATGTTTTACAATGCTGGGAGCCCCAGCATCTCAGTATGCAAAGTGACTAATGAAATCTTATACATCCAGCATTCTTTCAGAGCAGCACGACCATAGCTGAAACTGAAGAATAGGAGGAAAAGAAAAAAAAAAAAAAAAAGGGGGAGGGGAGTAGGGGGAGATTGGAAGTGGTGGGGGTGAGGGGTGAAAAAAGGAAGGAAAAAAAAAAAAAAAGCTAAAATGGCTGACCGCCCACAGAGTCCTTTCCAAAAAGGCTTAATACTGTATTGGATTAGTCAGAGAGCAGGAGCCAGCCCTCAGAAAGCAGCCAAGCATTGCAAATACTGTAGCTTCATTTGCAATTGCTGCTTTACAGATATATGCTCTCAGCCTGACATGCATATACTTAAATAAATGTAGTTGTAGTGAGTGTACTGTGTGTGTGTGTGTGTGGGAGGGGGGTCCAGGGCAGTGTGTGTAAGATCCTCCTTCCTGGATGCTCACGATGCAGACTGAACAGTGTCCAGTGATCTTTGCTACGCTCAACTAACCAAGTTTGCACAATTAATCATAGCAGTGTGACATTGACGGACATTTAATTTAATGATGTCTGTCCCTCTCATATTAGACAAGCATGTCTCCAACCCAGAGAGAATCCCTAGCATTACCGTAACATACAAACACACCAATACTATCCCCCTCCTCTCTAATACAGAGCCAGAATGTAATATGCTAACATAATTACATTATTGTGCTTACTTTGGAGGACCATGGCTGCAGGCAGTTGGCATAGCAACGCACAAGGAAAGCCATTTCCTGGGTAGCGAGAAGGCTTCCTTTTCTAAATAAGAAATAAATTCCTCTTAGGAAGGGAACGGCATTTCTGCTTCCTGCCGAAAAAACAGGAGACTGCAGTATGTCTCCTAACCTGCACAGGCACAAAATGTGCAGGGCTAGTGATGTAACAGTAAGCAGATTGCTCCCTTTCGTCTCTTCTCTCCTCATATTCTGAAATATTCAACTCACATGAAAGGCACATTCCTCCAGGATCGCCCCCTCACATTCTTAACTCTTTCAGGTGTTAAGGTAAAAACGGACCAGTCACATAGGCAGTGGAACCTCCTGTCTGCGTTACAGCAGCTTTTAGAGGGAGGGATTCCACTGAATGCTGAGTCCTGAGCAGCCCAATGAAGTCAAGGTAAAGCTACAAAGCCCCAAGTGACAAATCAGCCACAAAGATATCTAGGCAATAATCATTTCCTTCAAAACATAAAGGGGGCATGCTCATGCTCTGACACTGCATCATCAAAATCCCCTGCAAAATTGTGACCACCTCCCAGCCCCTAAAAGGTTAACATCTCTTACCTTGCTAATAGCACCTCTGTGACTCACATCCACAGACCCACAAAAAACCTTCCATTAAATACTCAGCAGAATCATGGCTGCACAGCAGACACATTATTTTATTTCAGCAGCCTACAGCATGGCATCGATAAGTGGTAAAGATGACGGAGCATTGGAAGAAAATATTCTTCCTGCATGTGGCTTACAAAAAAAAACAGCCTGCTGGTTAATTAGTATTATGCTACCAAGCATGAAAGTATAATACAACTGCTTTTAATGTGCTTCCACCTACCTCCTTGTAATGTGGAAGGGTTTTTATAGAAGAATGAGATGCTCCATATAACGAACACACTAATAGACACTAAATGAGTTGCACTTGCTTGCAGTTCATTTTTAACCCTTTAAGTGCCAAAGAGTATGCAACACATTGCTTTGCAATTACTTACGTTTCCCTCTGGCACTCAGAGGGTTAAGCCGTGGGACAAGCACAAAATGGATTTAATGTGAACACCTAATACCTCTCACTTACATGGATAACTTCTTGGTCCCAGAGTACAATGCAGTTACAGTTTATAAACTACAATAGGGGCAGCCAATTTTTGGACTTCCAGCTGTGTGAGACTATAACTCCCATCTTCCCAAACTCGTTTCCTGTTCTGCAGGAACGGAGAGAAATGTACAAAATGAAGGCCAGCGCATGACTTGCGCCTCTAAACCAGAACTGACACAAAGAAGTCTCAGCCCTTTTTGGTGGACAACAACTAAGACAGTTGTTCTCAAAGAGGGTGCTGTGGCACTCTGGTGTGCCATGCACTTTGGGTTCCCATTTTAAAATGAAGACTTTGACATAAATGATAACGTGAGATTCAATAGTATATTTATATATGTGGGTTTTGGCGCCCTTAATTTTGCCCTTGATAAAGACATTTGATATATTAAAAGTGCCCCAAAAACTGCACATTGCGTAGAGGTGCCTTGAGTATGAAAGGCTGAATCACTTAAGTAAATATGCTCAACACCTTATTCAATAGTAGGAGTAAGAAAAAGGAAGATTTATGTCCAAAATTCCCAAACACTCCAACACTGCACAACCCTTGATACACATGATGGAGAGTGGCCATTTAAGCACTAAAAGATCTGTAACACTCACACAAAAAACATTCAACACACAAAAAAGTTATTACGTGTCAAAATGGTTTCAGACATGCTGCTCATTGTGCTTGTGTTTGAACTGACCACTACAACAAGGTGTACAAAGGAATAGGGACATTGGTCCAAAAGGTGAAGAAGAGGACACCAGTGACACTGTGTCATATTATTATTGGGTGAAATTATCGAGTGCAATTCCAACAAATGGGAGAGGAATGAACATCAAAATTCTGGACCACAACACAAAAATGTCCACCAGACTTGTTTACTTAAACTGGCTAAGGGTAGTGTTGATGTCAATGGAGCTTTTAACCCCTTGAATGTCAGAGAGGTCTCCATACACTGCAAATCAACACATTAAGAGACCTTTCTAGCATTCAAGGAGCTAATTCTCATTTAAATTATCGGGTATATTGGGGAATTGGTATTTGTCCCCTGTGATGCAGCTGGTTTGTCCCATGGTAGTGCTGGGAACATGAGGCTCACCAGCTGATTCAAGACTACAATTCCCATCATCCCCTGCCATCTTGCAGGAGATGATGGAAGTTGCAGTCTGGCAGCAGCTGGAGGGCCTCACGTTGCCCATCCCTGCCCCAGAGAAACTTCAGTTTTATTTTGAACAAGAGAAACTTAAAGAGAAACAAGCAGAGTCAAAAAAGAGGAAACGGGAGGGTGGCAGTGAGCTCAAAACAATCTGCTGATACGAGAAAATGGCTTCCTTTTCCCCATTGCTTCAGGAAAGCCATACCTTCAAAGTTCATCATTGTCATTTAAAGGAAGAAAGTAATTTATTTTTTTTCTCCACTTGACTCACTAAGCCCATGACTCCAGTAAGATATCCAACACATTGCTAGGCTGTTCTTTGGAATAGTCTCTAAATCCTAAGTCGACTGGTGATGGAATGAAAAAATCATGTAAAATAATCAGGGATATCAGACTTGTGCTTCAAACTTAAAGTGATAGTAACGCTTTAAATGTAAAAAAAAAAAATATATATATTGTTGTAGGGTTTATTCCCCTGAGTAAAGCAACAGTACTCCCACTACTGAAAGGTGTTTTATTCAAAAGTTATTACAGCTTAAAGTTGAATTTTTTTAGGTGCAATATCACAGTGGCGCTGTTGCTACATCATCCTATGGACAGCTATGGTCCCGGGATCATAACTCTCCATAGGATACATATCAATATATGTGCTCCAAATACAGGAGCTAAAAAGATATCTCTCAGTAACAGACCTTATAGAGGATGGTAAATAATAGGGGTGGTATTGGGTTGAAGAAATGGCATTTATGGCCTATTCTGATATAGTAGAAACACTTAATTAACAGAAGAGTAAGAAGCAAGTGGCATTAAAGGGATAGTAATGTCCCCCCAAAAAATTTGAGCATTTTGTAGGGATTAAAAAGTTGAACTGAATGCAAAAAACGTATCCCTCAAACCGCTATGGTTTAAGAGATACCTGCATTCAAAGTTTGATGTTTCCTGCTGTCAGCTGTAAAGCTGTCAGCAGGAGATTCGTGTCGGCCGACATGGAGGCTCTGCAACAAAGCTGCAATCGCGTTTTTTAAAAAGAATGACTGCATTGGAATGGGCTACAACGTGTGCCCGGTTTGCAAGCTGCAATTAAGGCTGTAAAGCCTTTTCCTTTCCATTCCTTACTTCCTGTTAAGGTGGCTTAATGTTATTGTGTAACACAAGGCAGGAAGGGAATGTGTGCAAAGAAACATGGTTTCCTCCAGACTGCTGAAAAATAACACATATAATATCATATCTTGCGATCTAACAAGATGTCTGGTAAGTAGATGATTTTAGTTAAATTTGACTCCTGGCTGCAGACATAATGCTACCTAAACAGAGAGTAAACCCCTGTAATCTGACAAACAACATCAGTTACTGCAGTTTTGATTTGTCAGCACTGCTCCAATATACAGAACACAAATGAAAACATGTTTTGCTTTTGGAAAGGAGTAACATATATCTCAACTTCAGAAACTGTTACTCAAAAGAAAACAAAGTAATCGTGAGTTTATTTCCAACGCTGTTTAGTTGGACAGCTCAGTATATATTTACAATGTCAAAAGCATCTCCTTACTTAAAAATTTGCCAACCACATGTATTAACCACTAAACAACAGAGATACAGTATCTCATAATTGCTCATGTTGGAGACAGCTATAATCCAAGGGGTAAAATAAAGAGATCATAGTCGATGGCAATCCAATAAAGTGACCATGGGTTCTTTAGAGACCTATGTAACAACGACAACCACAATAATTCTACAATAAATGTCCCTTTTTGCTACGAAAGACTCAACATGCCAGTAACAACAGTATCCATTTATATCATGACAGTAACCAAATACCTGCTTGGCTTCTTTAATGAAAAGTGACACAAACAGTCTTCCTGTAGTCCCAATAAGGATGTTAGATCTATATATTAGATCTTGAATCCAATTTCACAAAATCGTAACTCCTGTTGTCTAATCCCAACCACCACCACTAATAAGCCAGGACTGCAAAATTCTCAGGTGCTTTGTACAGCAGGGACAAAACATCTTAATTCTAGCTCTTTAACTTTGAGGGTATTTTGTATACGGCCATATACATGAACCGGCTCCTAATACCATCTCTAGTTACAAATTGTATTATTTTTGTTGTGCACTCCTGCAAATTTGGTACACATCCGTTTGGTAACTTTAGAGAACAAGGGTCATGGAAAAAACATAGAAAGTCTCTTTATTTCATGCCATTATCATAGCTAATGAATGGATAAACCCCAAACTGTACACATGGGTAGATCTAATGGTGTACTATTCACTATTTACTAAGTGAATATCACTGTCCAATTCCTGAGATACTGATGTTCAAATCTGGACTTATGCGCCTACTCAGTACTGTTTTTCACAATGAAAAAATGAACTTAAGCAAAGTTAGTCCTTGATCATTCTACATAAGCAGATTGAAAAATTAAAAAAATTGGATTACGTGAAGCACTTGACTGAATCAATGATCATCAATTAAGAATGCAAAAAACAAACATGTAAAAAAATACCTCAAATTCTGCAAGGGAAATGGTCGTTCACATATACGAAGCAAGCTTGATCATACAAACATTAGTCACATAACACCATCACTCTAGGAATAAAGCATGCTCGATCAGACAAAGCAATATTGATCTAAGCACAATATAATTAAACTAGTTGAAGAGCCCGTTACACGGGCCACAGTGCCACTGCCAGCCAGTCGTGGGGCAGTCATGTACAGTAGAGACTGCCCGCCCCGCAGCTGATACAGTGCCAGCCGGCCGCTGTGGTCATGCGCAGTAGAGACTGTCTGCGCCGCGGCTGATACAGAGCTGGACGCTCCTACGGAGCTCCCCGCTCTGTATCAGCCTAGTCACGGGCAGTCTCTACTGCGCATGACTGCAGCACACGCAGAAGTCTCTACTGTGCATGACTGCGTCGTTACAAACTTTCTAGCAAATTATTATATAGGATACTGTAGAAAGAAAAGAAAAAAAAAAAAGTCATGTGATGTTCACTTAAGAGAACCAAACATTATCCAAAAAATAACTGTCACGCTCCCAAAGCATGCTTGATTCAATGGAAAAAATAAAAATCAAAGGCAAAATAATTGATTGTGCATACAAATGATGCTTGATAAAACAAAAGCTATTTCTTTTTGAAAATGTAAGAAATAAAGGGAACCATGGTATAGACAATCATCAAAAAACACAGACATATCTACACTGACTTGTTTCACAACTCTAAATAACCCCTCATGAAATGGGTACAGTCAGACAGGATAAAGCATGTTTCATATACAGGTGGAAGAAAATACAGCATATGTAGTACAAAACAAGTATTTTTGTTTTGTATGTTCTGTTTTGTTTTGTTTTTTTTAACCTTTTTAGTAATCATTTGTTTTTTCTAAATTTTTGGTACACTTGCATTATCTTTTCAAAACATACCTTTCTGATGAAAATTGAAAATACATTTTAGTTACTTAGTGCACTGGTCCTTCAATCCTCACTTGTTTGATACATTTGATTTTGATTACTTATATTGCTACATCTCCACAAACATTTTTAATATGATCTTGAGCTGCAGCCTTGAATGTCCTGAACTACATACACAACACAAAACGTGACACAGTAACAACTAATTAAATAGGGGTGGTTAATAAAGGGTACCTATGTTACTTTCAGGAGATGAGTTTGAAGGAAAATATAACAATGTTACTTATACCATGTTCTTCCAGATTTTTTTACTTTAACACACCGAGTTCAAGTAAAAGCAGTGTATTGCTTAACTCTTATAGATACATTGTTTTGGAGCCAGTTAGCCTCAGGCAGACTGAACACAACTACAACACATTACATTGGATTACAAAGCAATACATTAGGGAGGTCTTTAGCATCCAAGGGGCTAAAGACAAACACATGTTAAAGATGTTCTGTCCATACCCACATTCTGAATTGTGAGTATGGCCAGAGAAATCTCAACATCCCTACAGGAGATCATATACCAATTTACAGGCTAGCAACATCTCCAACGCATTGCTCTTCCTGCTTGTTTTCTGTGCTAGGAAACAGCAGATGGAACTTGGGGAGGCTGCGTGTGAGGGGAGGGGGTGTGGCCATGGGTGGAGCCACAGTCACCTTGCCTAGGGGCACCTGGAATGTAAATCTGGCTCTGGGCCCCCAACACAAGAGTCGTAATTAGAACCTATCGGACCCTGTGACAGATGGGGCCCCCTTGGATGCTTAGCCCTGGCACAACTGCACCCTCTGAACCCCTGTCGTTATGTATGTATATGTGAGGTAAGTACTGGAAAAGGAGAGAAGCAAAGCACACATTAGAAACCTGTTATTTAACTCTCTATGGTCCAGAGGGGTACGCATCACATTACTTTGCTATATGCTGCACACTCCTCTGGTCCTTATAGTGTTAAACAATTATGGAGGACTGCTCCTGCCATGGATAAGTAAATAAAAATATATTAACCCTTTCAGTGTCAGAGGGGTACACAACGCATTGCTCTGCAATACGCTGCATATACCTCTGGCACTCAAAGGGTTAAAGTGGGCAATTATGGAGATGTAATGAGGAGCAATCCTAGAGAAAAGAACTGCACAAAAGGGGAGAAAAACATCCCCGAAACATCCCAGTGGTTTAACCCTTTGAGTGCCAGGAGGTACGCAAACCATTGCTCCGCAATATGTTGCATAATCCCCACCACCACCGGGCACTGAAACGGTTAACCCTTTGAGTGCCAGAGGGGTATGCAACATATTGTGGAGCAATATGTTGCATACCCCCCCAGGCACTGAAACAGATAAAAGGGCATTATTACCCATTGGATGCTGGAGAGGTATTTAGCTCATTGCATCCAATCCATTTTAGATTTATTTAGGATTCAAGGGGTAAAACGCCCTATTTAAACCAATGGGAGGTTTTATTAGTCCCCTGAGGTACAGATGGTTTCCAGAATTGCTCCTCATTTCTTTTGTGAATAAGACTCTTAACCCTTTGACTGCCAGAGTGGTACTGCATTGCAAAGCACTCTGGCACTCAAATGGTTAAGTCCATAGTCATAAAAGCAAACTGGGCTCATTCTGGAGTAAACCAACTGCTCCATAGGGGATTCACAGGATTAAAAGCTTTATTTAAGATAACAGGAATGCTTATTTGCCCTCTATGGAGCAGTGGTTTGCTCCAGAATAACCCCAGATGGGTTTATAAATATGGGCCTTAAGGCCTTATGCAAAAAGCAAACAATGAGCAATTCTAGAGCAAAGCAATTGCACAGAAACAGAAAAAATCTCACGGACTTCAAGCAGGATTTTAATCTCTTGCACTGCACTGCACTTGATTTACTGAACGTATCGCCCCCTACAGATTGATTGGTGTGTGCAAGAAATGCTCATCTTTTGTTTCTGCATGACATCCTAACATTGTTACAACTCTGTATTAGAATATAAACAACAATTTCAAACACTGATTTAATGAGGTCCAAATAGTAATATATAAACTGTATTATACTGTGGTTTGGGACTGTGATCAAGAATTTTATGAAACAGTTATCAATGATATAACAGTCTTATTGCAAGGATATGGAGTGCATTGGCATTGCAATATATATATAGTGATGTAATTATATATATTTACTACCCCAATTTGTACTTCTAAAATAGGATAGCTTATCAATATCAGAGCCCAGCTTACTTTGTTTCAGAATGAAAACTACACCTCTACACCTTTAAGAATACAGGGTTTCAAACAATTGTATAAGTGACCCTTTTAGAGCAGAGGCATTAAGATAACCTTAAATTGATGATTACATGTGATATACTGTAAAGGATTTAATCAGTGATTCTTACACCAGATAATTGCATTAACCACTTAAATTATGTCTTGAATGCAAAGTTCTACAATGCGTTGGAGGCCTCTCTAGCATTGAAAGGGTTAAACTAGCTACCTTTAGAGATTATATGCTATGTGACATGTAAGCAGACATTGAGCGGCTGTTAGGAATCACACTTAATACATGGCCAGTTGGACACCTGCTCAAATTACCAGCTAGCACATATGAAATGCTTTTTCACTTCGTAAATAATATTCCAATTCAACTCAGTACAATTGCTTATTGTGAAATGACAATCGTCTAAACAGCTTTTGAAACAGGGATATATACTGTTTTACAGTGGGTGAGATAGCAGATGGATAAACATTTTTTTAATTATATACCTTAAAGGAACACTAACATGTAAATAAATATCATGCACTTCCAGCTAGCCTCTGTAAAATTCAGTTATTTCCTAAACTTGCATTTTTAATTCACATGTAGTCTATCCTGTAAAGATACTTCAGTTGAGTCCTTCCAGAGCTATTGTGGTTAAATTAGAATGATTAGTACCACTACTTTTCTATTAAGAAAAAGCAGTAACTTTATACCAGCCCACTTGCAGACAATAAAACACTACAATAAAGGGAGCACTGGAGTCCTGGAAAAAGCAGATATGGGAGGCCACACAGAGCACATTTGAGATTAGACTAGAATACAGTTCAAGGTACTTAAGTGTACGTAACAGAGATCATTTTTTGCCTCAATCCTGTCACTACCTTTGGGCACATGTGGAGGAATGAGGGCCATATACAGACGTCTCTCTAGTTTAGTGTATGCCTTGCCGCCTGTGTTTACTTACCTCCCACATTTTGCATTCCCCCGGCAGTACACCTGCATGGGGGCAAGGAGGAGGTATGTGACAAGGCCATCCCTTGTGGTTGTGAGCTATATAGTTTGGGCTATGTCCACGTGGGTCAACTAGTCATTAAAGAATGCGAACAGCATTGTATCTTCCAAAATCGCAGTGTCACTTATCTGTGTAGCGGCCCATAGGCCACAGTGCAGATCAACATGATGAAACCTGGTTGTATATTTGGTGAGTTAGGGTGTGTTATGTGAGGTGAAAAGCATCTGTGTGGACAACACCATTGGTGGCTATTTGTTTCACAGGGGAGTATTTATCTCAGCATTAAATAATCTTGCATTAAAGTCACCTAAGACAGCATAACAAACCAAAACAAAATGGTAGTAAGGGCCCTACTCAAAAGAGCCTACACTCTAGAGCAGTGGTTCTCAACCTGTGGGTAGCAAAATTACAGCGATGAAGGTGCAACAAAAATAATTTTACTGTTAGTGGTCTCCATAAGTTGAGAAATTTTATCGAAGGGTCACGGCACTAGGAACGGTGAGAACCGCTGCTCTAGAGCATGGGTAGTCAATATCTGTACCTTATTTTCAGCCCATTTATAGACAACACAGCACTATATACCCTGAGACACAGATCAAGATTATTATGGTAATGGGAGTCAGAAAGCTCTTATAAAGGCAAGAATTACATGTCACCATGAAGCATATACATGATTAGATTATAAGCTTCAGTGAACACGAAGTAGAGAATATGTAAGTGGACATAACCCTAGTTTTTATTAGGTGTTTGTGTTTCTTTACAGAGATAGTAATGTTTTACAATAAAAGCAGCTCCAATAATCTTGGAGAGTGTTATTTCAATACTGTCAGAGTTGTAGTTTGAGAGCAATTGAATGATAAAGTGTCCCCCTCCCGCCCCTTTTACTGATATAACACTGCTCACCTCAGAGCAGCAAGACTGTCTGGAAGGATCACAGAGAGACAATCTTCAGTGAGCATAATGAAAAACCTGAAAAACATGTGAAGGGGGGGGGGGATGCAGGGTTTTCCTTATTCACACAGTAAGAAGATTGTCCCTTGCTGTGAGCTGTCTGGTCTATGGACCATATTCCACATCTGAGGGGAGGTGTCTTACACTAGGTAAAAGAGGTAGGAGGGGGGGGGGGTATTTTATAATTCAATTACTCTTGAACTACAACTCTGACAGGATTGAGATAATACTCTTCATGGCCCAGATACTATGAAGATTAATTGGAGCTGCTGTTTCTGTGAAACATTACTATCCATTTAAGTATCAGCTTACGGTAATGAGTATTCATGAAAATAGGTAAAAGGCTAATAAAGAGGCATAGATATTTTAATTTATGGGAGTTCACCTTGAGTTCCTAATTGTCCCAGATTTTCAGCAAGCAACCAAATTAATCTATAGAATCAGAAAGGATAGTGGCTGCCCTTTGGGAACCACACAAAAGTGGCTGTTTTACCCATAAATATTAAAGTGCCTAAAGAAGGCAACCACAAATGTATAGATATTCTAAATTAATTTCTTATATTTGGGGCCTTAATTCACAGTTCTGCCAGGTGCATCATAGGTTATTTAAATGCCCCCAAAAATGGGTTTATAAAGAAAACATACTGCTCAATTTACTTAGCTTCCAAATGATCCTTTACTTTGAAATAATACATGTGGGTTTCAATTATGACATTAAAGAAGCTTTCTTTGCAAGACAAGTGAAAAGAACAGTGAATCCCAGAAGACTTTTGTATTCTGCAGCAAAGCTGATGCAACTTACAAAAATAGACTTCCCCTAGCAGGAGCTGAAACCTGCGCTGCATAATATTCACAGCTGGTTCACATGACTAGAGAAGTGCACTCAATCCAACACTGTTTAATTCATTACAGGCAACCTAAAAATGATGTAGCCAACATATTAACTGGAGCAAACCAACTGCACCACAGGTAACACACACTTTCCGCATTGGTGTAAATGGGGTTTTTAACCTCTTAAATCCTAGAGACATAGGTTCCAACAACACCTGACACCCAATAATGTATTCCACAGACGTTTCCCACACCAAGTACAGGAATTCCAGTAGTGGCAAGATTCTGGTGGGCTAAAGGACCATTACTTACATCTCAGTGAGATCCTACACCCTAGAAAAGTGATTTTCAGCACCAGTCCTTTGGACACACTAACAGATCAGGATTTAAAGATATCCTTAACCCTTTGAGTGCCAGAGAGGTATCCAATGCATTGCTATGCATTGGATACCTCTCTGGCACTCAATGGGTTAAATAAACACAGGTAAATCAATGAAAATGATTGAGCTACAGATTACCCACCTGTGGCCAACCTAGAATAGCCTGAAAACATGAACTGTTGATGCATCCTGAGAACAAACATTGAGAATCACCACCCTAGGTCAGGGCTGTCCACGTTCAGTCCTCAAGGGCCACCAACAGGCCAGGATGTAAGGATTTTCCTGATTAAGCACAGGTGAGTTAATCAGTGGCTCATTCATTGTGATTGACTCACCTGTGATTAATCAGGGAAATCTTTACATCCTGGCCTGTTGGTGGCCCATTAGAACTTGGACAGCACTGGCCTAGAGGGACAAGAGTGTAATGTACTTGTTTCCCATCCCTGCCCTGGTTAACAAGTACATTACACTCTAGAACTCAAAGGGTTAATTCCCTACCTCCCTTGCTAACAATTACATTGCACCCATTTGTCACACATAGGTTTAATCATTAACACTATGAATGCCAGTGAGGTATAACAGGGGTACCCAAGGCAGGAGCTTAAACCTTGGAGTGCTAGAAGGGTATAATATACTCATTAGCCATGGCAAACAGGTGATTCGGCCATTTAGTGCCAGAGTGTAATGTACTTGTTGACCAGTAATATGACGGAATTAACTGAACTGTTACCCACCCCCATTTTTTGTTTTACAGAATGATATGGCTTAATATTTGCTTAACAATGCTATTTTGTCCCAGTGGTGTGAGGTGCATAAAGAGCAATACACTATTGACATAAGGGTCCCCTGTTTGGAGATGTTGAGAAGTAGGTTGAGAGGTCTCCAATGCACTGTGGACCTCTCTAGCATTTATAGGGTTAAAATCCCCCTTAAGCCAATTATAAACGCAATTATAAAGAAATTCTAACTAGAATACTTTATAAATACCAACACTTGTAATTTAGGAATAAGGACATTTTAAGGATCTGTTCACAAAAACTAACAAGAACAATTTTTATAAATCTCCTCCCAGATTCCTAAAGCAAGAACAGAAAGACTGTTGGTTGGCTACAAGAAATGTTTACAGGCTGTGATTTATGCCAAAGGGGGTGTTACGAAGTACTGACTGATAGGGAACCAGACTTTTTCACATATCAGATTTTCTGATTTATTTTTTTAATCTGTTAAAGTCAGAGGTACATACAACTGTATTTTGGAGACCTCTCTAACATTCAAGGAATAAACCCTTTGGGTGCCAGACCGATAAGCATCACAAAGCAATGTGTTGTGTACCCCTTTGGCATTCAAAGGGTTAAAAGCCTGATTTAATGACATGGACATTTTTTGAATATTAATTATGCCTTTTGCACCACTTTCCTTAATACATCGGTCCCACTGTATATGTGTATGTGAGAATATGCGTAACTCTCTCAGTGTATAGCTGTGCCAGAGTGCGTGTATGAGAATGTGTGTATCTCCTGTTGGTATATAGCTGTGCGTGTATGAGAATGTGTGTATCTCTGTCAGTGTATAGCTGTGCCACTGTGTCTGTGTATGAGAATGTGCGTATCTCTGTCGGTATATAGCTGTGCGTGTACGAGAATGTGTGTATCTCTGTCAGTGTATAGCTGTGCCACTGTGTGTGTGTATGAGAATGTGCGCATCTCTGTCGGTGTATAGCTGTGCATGTATGAGAATGTGCGTATCTCTGTGAGTGTATAGCTGTGCCGCAGTGCGTGTATGAGAATGTGAGTAACTCTGCTGGTGTATAGCTGTGTCGCAGTGCATGTATGAGAATGTGCGTATCTGCCGGTGTATAGCTGTGCGTGTATGAGAATGTGCGCGTATCTGTTGGTGTATAGCTGTGCGTGTATGAGAATGTGCGCGTATCTGTCGGTGTATAGCTGTGCGTGTAAGAGAATGTGCGTATCTGTCGGTGTATAGCTGTGCGTCTATGAGAATGTGCGTATCTCTGTCGGTGTATAGCTGTGCATGTATGAGAATGTGCGTATCTCTGTCGGTGTATAGCTGTGCGTGTATGAGAATGTGCGCATCTCTGTCGGTGTATAGCTGTGCGTGTATGAAAATGTGCGTATCTCTGTCAGTGTATACCCGTGCGTGTATGAGAATGTGCGCATCTCAGTCAGTGTATAGCTGTGCGTGTATGAGAATGTGCGTCTCTCTGTTGGTGTATAGCTGTGCGTGTATGAGAATGTGCGTATTTCTGTTGATGTATAGCTGTGCGTGTAGGAGAATGTGCGTATCTCTGTTGGTGTATAGCTGTGCGTGTAGGAGAATGTGCGTATTTCTGTTGGTGTATAGCTGTGAGTGTATGAGAATGTGAGTATCTCTGCTGGTGTATAGCTGTGCGTGTATGAGAATGTGCGTATGTCTTTTGGTGTATAGCTGTGCATGTATGAGAATGTGCGTATCTCTGTTGGTGTATAGCTGTGCCTGTATGAGAATGTGCATATTTCTGTTGGTGTATAGCTGTGCGTGTATGAGAATGTGCGTATCTCTGTTGGTGTATAACTGTGCGTGTATGAGAATGTGCGTATCTCTGTGGTGTATAACTGTGCGTGTATGAGAATGTGCATATTTCTGTTGGTGTATAGCTGTGCGTGTAGGAGAATGTGCGTATCTCTGTTGGTGTATAGCTGTGCGTGTATGAGAATGTGCGTATCTCTGTTGGTGTATAACTGTGCGTGTATGAGAACGTGCGTATCTCTGTAGGTATATAGCTGTGTGTGTATGAGAACGTGCGTATCTCTGTAGGTATATAGCTGTGCGTGTATGAGAATGTGCATATTTCTGTTGGTGTATAGCTGTGCGTGTAGGAGAATGTGCGTATCTCTGTTGGTGTATAGCTGTGCGTGTATGAGAATGTGCGTATCTCTGTTGGTGTATAACTGTGCGTGTATGAGAACGTGCGTATCTCTGTTGGTATATAGCTGTGCGTGTATGAGAATGTGCGTCTCTCTATCGGTATATAGCTGTGCGTGTACGAGAATGTGTGTATCTCTGTTGGTGTATAGCTGCGCGTGTATGAGAATGTGCATATCTCTGTCGGTGTATAGCTGCGCGTGTATGAGAATGTGCATATCTCTGTCAGTGTATAGCTGCGAGTGTATGAGAATGTGCGTATCTGTTGGTGTACAGCTGCGAGTGTATGAGAATGTGCGTATCTCTGTTGGTGTATAGCTGTGCGTGTATGAGAATGTGCATATTTCCGTTGGTGTATAGTTGTGCGTGTATGAGAAAGTGTGTCTCTCTGTTGGTGTATAGCTGTGCGTGTATGAGAATGTGTGTCTCTCTGTTGGTGTATAACTGTGCGTGTATGAGAATGTGCATATCTCTCAAAATAATTAGGGGAAAAAAATGCAACTACAGACTACATTAACACTGCATATAAAACTACTGGAATAACGGACTACATTGCTGCAGTGAATGTGTTTTGCATTTTAACCCCTTAAGGACCAGAGGGATGTGCAGCACATTGTAAAGCAGGACACGAGTTTGTGTTACCAATAGAGAATGGGAGGTCCAATCTACTTTAACTCTTTGAGTGCCAGAGGGGTGCACTTTGCAATGTGTTGCTTAACCCTCTGGTATTCAAAGGGTTAACACAAAGAAGTTAAATCTGTCTCTCTCCTGGGGGTCGGGGCTGTGCACTGAGGTGAGACAATAATTCCAGTGTGATAGACTCTCTAGTTCGTATGCTGTTCTATGAAGGCTATGCTCAGGTTACAGGAGACCTTAGAACACATCCTCCATAGGAACTGGAGGGGTTCTCTCACTGAAGAGAGTTTACCTGACCTTCACCTCACCTTAACAGACAGCCTCTTGGACTACAACTCATATCATCTACAGCCACCCAACTACAGGAAATATTTTGTAATGATTATAGACTACAAGTTGTAAAATGTACACCTCTAGCCCTCTCCAAGCCAACTCCGTTGAAGTCTAAACTGTGTATAATGATCAAACCTTAAAATAGCCATTTTGTTTCATCTACATTCTTGTGTGTGTTACTACATATACAAATATGGAGGACTGATACCTACCTGACCATCCATAAATACAGATTAAAATCACTACACGCCTGGTTATTACAGAGCAAACCTGAAACAACAGTAATGCTAATCAGATGTCACATGATACTGCAGATTAGGAGAAGGTAACTGCTGCCTCCAGTCACCACAAACAGGATGTTTTTTAACCCTTTTGGTGCCACAGAGGTACATGTTGGACTCATCTCTGGCAATTAAAGGGTTAAACCTATTCCTTCTTGAGCACAAGCTAGCCACTTAACCTCTTGAGGACCAGAGGGGTGCAAGGCATTGGGAAATAATGTTTTGCACACCCATGTGGTCCTCAAGGGTTAACCCTTTGAGTTCCAGAGGGGTACAGAACGCATTCCTTTTGCAATGCTTTCCATACCCCTCTGGCACTCAAGGGGTTAAAGTGACACTGTCACCCTAAGACGTGTTTAGTTTGTTTTTCGGGTAATTAAAATCTGCTTTTAGGTTATTCTAGCCATTTTTCTGTTGAGAAATGAACCTTTGCTTTTATGACATAGTACAGTACTTTATCCCAATTCCTAGGACTATGCCAATTAGTTTAAAGTAAGAAGGATTGCTTGCTATGCTATCAGACATGACCCAATGTGTGGGCTCTACCTACAACGATTGGTAGAACAGTATATACTTCAAATGCAAAGTAAAAGGGCACCTTATAGATGTAGCACTACTGTAATATGTAAACCTTATCTCATATGCACTTCCTCCTCTACCTGCTTGTATCTGTATATCATCCATCCTACACTTAAATTGAAAGCTCTATGGAGCAGGGACCTCCTATCCTAATATATGCTCACCTAGTGTTCCCCTTATGATAACTGTCTGTATAGTAATGTTTCAAAATAAATGCAGCTGTGATTATTCTTTATAATTTTTTGGTCCATGTAAAGCATTAATATCATTCTCTACTATGTGTAGTTCCAGAGTGATTGAATCATAAAGTGTCTCCATCCCACCCATCTTGCCTATGTAAAGCTGCACAGGAAGACGGATGGATCACAGCAAGAGACAATCGTCTGTGAGCATAAGGAAAACCTGCCCTCCATCTTCAACAGTTTTCCTTATGCTCACAGCCAGAAGATTGTCCCTCACTGTGAGCGTCCAGATTCCACATCTGAGGTGAGGCAGCTTACATTAAGTAAAAGAGGCTGGAGAGGGACACTTTATAATTCAATTACTGTGGAACGATACATCGTAGAGAATGATAATAATGCTCTGCATGGCCCAAAAACTAGAAAGAATAATTAGAGCTGCATTTATTTTGAAACATTACTAACCCTTTAACTGCTGCACTTATTGTTTCCACTCCATACTAAATGTAAAGTGTTAGGTACATATGTTGACGCTATATAAATAAAATAAATATTTTTTGTATATATATATCTATAGCCATTTTGTTCCACCAACACAAAGATTAACCCTTTGAGTGCCAGAGGGGTATGCAGAACAATGCATTGGTTACCCCTCTGTAACTGAAAGCCTTAAAGGGATAGTATTGTTTCATAATAAAAGCGGCTCTAATGAACGATCATAGTATTTGGACTTTGGAGAGTGTTATTTAAATTCTGTCAGAGTTGTAGTTCAAGAGTAATTCAATGACAAAGTATCCCCCTCCCGCCCCTTTTACTGATGTAACACTGTTCAGCCAGAGTAAAAGGGAGGTGCCAAGGTAGACTGCAGAGAGGGACAATCTTCAATTAAGATAAGGGAAAAACCTGAAAAACTTGTCAATGGGGGCAGGGTTTTCATTGTTCTCATAGGAAGAAGATTGTCCCCTGTTGTTATCTGTCTGGTCTATGGACTGCATTCCACATCTGAGAAGAGATGGCTTGCACTAGGTTAAAGGGGCGGGAGGGGGAAACTTTGCTTGTGGATATCTCTCAAACCATAAAGGTATGAGAGATAAGACTTATATCATTCTTCATGTTTTTTTAATGCCTACAAAATGAAATAAAGATAAAACGAAGTATTACTATCCCTTTAAGGGCAATATGTCCAACAGAAAAGACTAGGAGTTCTGGGGTAAAGCAATTGCACTATACGGGAGAGCAAGACATTCCCATTAATTTAAATATTTTTTTGTAACCGTCTGAATGCAAGAGAGCATAGTGTTGTTGGACTATCCCTTTAAAGTGTTTATTTATTAATTTATTTAAAATGCCACGGAGTCTGCAGCACAGTGTTCACATAGCAACCTCTGCTGTGTATGTGGCTCCACCCAACCAGGCTGCACAAAGCTTTAGTTCAATGCAGACTTCACGGATCTGTCAAATGAAAAGAACGGCCTTAACCCCTTGGATGCTACACAGGTCTACAATGCATTGTGAATATGTCCCTGGAATCTAAGGGGCTGCTCTGAAGCTCTCTGACAAGGGCCTCTGAGGTTCAAGAACATAGGGAAGAGGTCAAATCTTATTAACCCTCGCCTTTGCCTCTTTATCTATATAGAATAATATTATTAGTAGAATTGAACACACCTACTGTAAGGAGGATAATAAATACAAATTCCCACTGATTTGGATTACTAAACCCTTGAATTCTAGAGGTCTCATCACATGGACTGTTAGCATTCAGAGGATGAAACTCTCCATTTATAAAAAGTGGGACTTTTTATTGTCCCCAGTGATACAGCCGAGTCAGAATTAGGCCTACTTTTAGTGCAGAGGGTCCTGTATTCCTAGCTAATTATTCTTTTATTTGTTTTTTTTTTTTTGTAACTGTTTAGGTGCCAGACAGTTCCCCAATGAGTCAAGTTGTATCAAAAGATGTTCCTCTGCAGGTCTAGATTTTTCCCCATACTCCAACTGAAAATGTATTTGGCCATAGACTACACAAAGCAAGAAACGTGTGTATGCGCTATTTCCAGTGTGAAAACCACTAGGGAGTAGGTTTGTACATGATTTTGTTGAATTGCACGTGAAAAATTAAGATTAGTGAACAGCTGCGCATATATGTTTTTTTGTGGCCGTGGTCAGGATCAGAAATTCTGTCTGAGTAGAAGAGTGAATGCGACTATTTCGAACGATTTTATATGTCTGCGTAGTGTCGTAAAAGCTATTTTTTTTTTTTTTACACGCAATTCGAGAAGCATCCGTTGTATGGCTTCCTGGATTAGAACATGCGCAGTAGCTATCTGCTCAGGAAAAATGCCTTCAGCACGTGCACATTTCTTGCGTTCCACCCTAAGTCTCAAGAACAATGAAATCCAAGGTAAACGGAAGTGAACACATAGAGCAAATGCAAAGACAAGAGATGAGCAATTCTGGGATAGACTAAATGCACCAAAGGGGTACACTAAAAATACACATTAACATAAATGGGAATTTTAACCCTTTGAAAGTTAAAGAGGTCTCCAAGTTCTTTAGCTTATGGTTCATTTAGCCTATCCCAGAATTACTTCCCCTTTGCCTCTGAGCATGCAGCCCACAAAGTATAGTTGTACTATTGTCAAAGCCCGTGTCCACAGGCCAAGGTCCTGCTCTGTGTCCTGCCGCCGATGCAGTCATGCACTGTAGAGACTGCCCGAAAGCACAAAATGCTCCCAGCACAGAACTCCCAGCATTCCTACACCTCCCAGCATTCCGTGCTCCCAGCATTCTGTGAGTGCGGGCAGTCTCTGCTCATGACGGCTTCTGACAAACTTCCTAGTAAATTATTATATAAGATGATCACCACAGTCTATGTGAAATAATTAGTTAGACAGAATGAAACTATCAGGATAAAACATTAAAATGACACAGTGTGCTGAGCCGAGGCACGTGAATAATGGAGCGCTAACAGATGGTACTTATTCGTAATGACATGGTCACTGAATTTCACTAACATCAAATAGATATTCAGACTTATTTGAAATAAGAGCAGGGTGTATGCCTTGTTTATTAAGAGATAACTAATTATCTATTAGTTTATTTCTGCATTTATTTGTTGCATGGTTCAGGCTGCCCTTCACAGGTTCTGAGCTTTATTGGGCCTCCTAAATGTTCCTTGAACTATCTGTACAATATTAGTAGGGAATTTTAGTCGCCCTCTGTGGTGGCATTTTGTTTTCTTTTAAACATAAGGCCCCTAAGGTCAGGGGTGCTCAAGCAGCAGCTGTTGTTGGATTTCACCATTTGGCCAGCAAAGAATGATGGGAGTTGAAGTCCAACAACAGGTGGGTGGCTGCAGGATACCCACTTCTACATTAGACAGTGCATTTTCTATGACAGGTCTTCCAAATCGTGTCCTCAAGTATCCCTAAAAAGCCAGGACTGTCAAAGTGATATACACTTGTTTGGTAGCAGACTTGTTTGTCACCTTGAAAGTGTCCAATGTTCTACTTCATTCCAACACAGAGTATAACGCATCCACTAATTGTTCATGCAGTAGTGCTGTTCTAAGGGTGCAGTGGCTCTAAGGGCAGTATGTTCAAAAGAAACGTCGGGAAAACTATTCGCACTAAAGGGAAAAACTAAAAATTGTCAAAAAATTCCCAAGGATTTAAATGCTAGAGAGGTCTCCAACATTCAAGGGGTTAAAATCCAGATTTAAAATCAATGGAAATTGTTAGTTTATCCCCCCACAGTGTGACTGGTTTGTCCCAGAACGCCTCCATTTCTTTTGAACATAGGGCCCTAAATCAGCTCTGGTGACTGTGCAAAGAGCCCTAATGATTTCCATGCTTCAACACAATAAGTGAATCAAAATGACTGAGCTGATGATTAACCACATAAAAAGCAGACGGGCGTGCAATGCACTGTGCAATGTTCTGCTCCTCATGGGTTAAAAGCCGAACTGTTAAATTGCAACAAATAGGGGATTTGGACCAACTTTCAGAAATACACAGCACCATATGCAAAGTGAGGAGCAAATATGTGGCAAACTACTGCACTATGGGAGGCACATGATTTCCAAATTCCTTTTGATTTAAATGGGGCTTTTAACAAAACAGGAAGGTGCACTAAGAGGAGGTAAAGTGGAGATGACTTCAGTGACATCACTTCTCCAGTTCCTATGTTATTCTATGGAGCCAATGCACTAAGTTTCCTCCAACACTGGAGAACCTAGTACATAGCCTCTACAGAATAGCATAGGAACTGTAGAATTGATATCACTGGAGAAGTCATCTCCTCTTTATCACACCTTAGTGCATAACCCCCTTGAATGCAGTGAAGCGATGCAAATTAGAACTCTCTAACATTCGGGGGGGGGGGGGGGGTATGCATTAACCCTTTGAGTGCCTTCCATACCCCTCTGTTAAGGTGTGATAAAGAGGTGATAAAGAGGAGATAACATCTCCAGTGATATCACTTCTCCAGTTCCGATGTTATTCTATGGAGCCCATACAATAAGATTTCTAATGTGAGAAAAATCTCAGTGAAATGGCTCTATACAACACAGGAATGGGAGAAGTGATATCACTGGCTGAGTTTTCTCCTCATTATGACTGCTTAATCACACCTTAGTGCATCTCCCCCAGGGAGTTAAAAGTCCCATTTAAATCAATAGGAATGATTATTTGGTTCCTTAAAGGGACAGTAACGTTTCATAAAAAATTATTCTTGGGTTATAGAGGTTAACAAAACAAATTACGTTGCACAAATCCCAATGGTTTACAGTGTGTTTGCAAACCAGGCACACTTTGTAGACCTTTCCAGTGAAGTAATTCTTTTCCAATAATGTGATTTCAGGCTCTGCTGCAGAGCCGCCGGCTGGTCCCAGGACCAGGATCTCCTGCTGTCAGCACAACACTGACATCAGGAGAAGGGGAGGGAGGAACTTTACAGGTGAATATCTCTCAAACCATAAAGGTTTGAGAGACAGGATTTGTGCAACATAATTTATTTTTTTTAATCTCTATAAAACAAGAATAATGTGTTGGATACCTCTCTGGCACTCAAAGGGTTACGTGTCAGTTGCTTTGCCCTAGAAATTCTTCAGTAGTATCCTACTTGTTTCATGCACTACATTCCTAGAATTCTACAAGTTTCCAGAAATGAAGAAATAATTTGTAGAAGCCGTATATTGTAGCTTTAATAATAAGGATTTGAGCAAGCTGGTTATTTAGTGATACCTTTTTTTTTTTTATTTGGACTAACAGTTAAACTGCTAGTGAAAATAAATGGTATTACCAAACATAAAAGTACTCCTATTTTCTACACTAATAGAAGACAAAAACTAGTGAATTAAAACATAAAGGGGGAGTGGGGGCATTAAAAAGTGAATAAATAGGAACAGAGGACCCAGAGAAAAGGTGAAACAAAGCGTGAAGTTAAAACAAAGGTCAAAGTGGACAAAGAGTGCAGGACACGTCACAGAGAGTAGACATAAAAAGTGCCCTCCAATGGTAAGGTGGTGTTATTACTAGTGCACAAAATAAATATTTTTACAATTCAACAGAATATCACAAAAAAAAAAAAAAGCTTTGTGCCACTACCAAATGAAAATATAATCTTAAAAAGTCTTTATTAGCTTCAAAATATGATGGTCTTTAAATGACACTATCCAAAGAGGTAACAATACATTTTATTCTACTTAAATATAAAGTTTAAAGAAAAAAACTTAAATCTTCCATTAAAGGAGAACCAACACATCCCAATATTAACCCATTAAGGACCGGTGACGTACTTTTTTACTTTAAAAACAGGGTCTGAAATTGCCCGATCCAAGACAGGAGCAATCTCTCTCAGACCCCTGCTCGGCGCTCTGATACATGCAACAGGTCGTGTGTGCCGGCATGATGGCTCAAAGCCGCCCTTAAGAGAAGGCAACTTAAGGGCTGGTCCTTAAGGGGTTAAAATGACAAACTCACCATACTATTGTCAGAAAATCCTAATGGACCATAAGATTTTTTTTTCCCTTGCTCCTTGGTTCAATCAGTCCTTGATTTAATGGAGACGGACATGGTAGTTGATAGCAGAACCTCAAACTGATCACTCTATATTTATAAATGCCAGTAACTGTCATGTCTGCCTCCACAGACATGACAACTGACTGACTGAAGAGGTTATATCTTGAACAAAGGCCCAAAGGCAACATTCATAAGGGTCATTAGGATTTTCTGGTCGTAGTAAGGTCAGTGGTAGCTACTATCAACTGTGATGCCCAATCTTACATATAAACACACACACACACATATATTTCAGAACATATATATATATATATATATATATATATATATATATGTTCTGAAATATATTTTTCTGCTATTTTCTGGTAATATATTGCTTCTACTCTAAGGCCCATATGTATAAAATCAAACTGGAGTTATTTTCCAGTAAACCAACTGCTCCATGAAGGAAGGGGGGACACATTACAAAATCATATTAAATTGAATGCTAGAGAGGTCTCTAATGCATTGCAAAACATTCTAGGGGTTAAACAGTTCTATTGAAGAGCATGGGAATTTAGGAGATTTTTATTTTGTCCCCTGTAACACAGTTGGTTTACTCCAGAATAACTCCAGTTTTATAAATATGGGTAATTGTGATTTACTAACAGTAGGATTTATTTATAAAAGCAAAATGAATCAGTTTTGAGAAAATAAACCACATAATAGGTGATGCTGTGTGTGTTGGATACCTATCCAGAATGCACTGAATTTAAAGTCAGATATAAATGACAGTGAACTGCTGGTACCTTTACTTGTGGCCTGTGACACAGCTGGCTTGGCCTAGAATTGCACTGCAATAATGATGTTAACAATTCCTGGAGAATTATCCAGGATTCATTACAAGAACTGAACTGAACTCTGGATATGGAGCATCTCCAGGGGTTAGATTGTAGATAGGACAAACATGCAAGACAGAGGAACTGAATGAATTGAATGTGTGATTGTTAAGAACTAAAACAAGTGGATACCATTTATGGTGCCTCAGCCTGCCTGTTGCTCCAACATTATAAAATTATCAAATGACATGCTGCAGATCTAACTCCCAACAAGGGGTCAGTGACTCCTATAATGTGTCTGCCTCTGAGTGCTTTCCTATTAGCATTCCCACAGGGCTCATTAAGGAGGGGGTTCTGCATGTAGTTAAGTAATGACATTTCTTAGGCCCTATAAAAAAAGCAACTGTTGGTTAGTCTGTGAGGGAATGACCCAGAAAGAGGTGCTAGGGGCCAATAACCCTTTACAGCTCATTCTTTATTTATATAACTGTAATCAATCACATTATTCCAACATAGCTACTAGGACTGATCACAGACCCCTCTTTTCAATGCCTGATAAAAACTACAAAATGTAACAAAATTGGAAGAAACTGCAAATAAATAAATAAAAGTATAAGCCACTAAAATTCTGCTCCCCTATTGGCTTTTCTTATGAAAAATAACACTTCCTAATTATAAACTAAACTAAATGCTTTATGGAATTATATTGTACTAGTTTTAAAGCCCGGGTCCACGGGCCAACACTGGCAGCGCTGCAATCATGCGCAGTACTGACTGCCCGAACGCGCTGCGGCTGATACGGAGCAGGGCACTCCGAATTCAGACTGTAGTCCTCTCCGCGAATCTTCCGGGGACTAATGTGCACAGAGAGGACTCAGGACTGAATTCGGAGCGCCCCGCTCCGTATCAGCCACGGCTCGGGCAGTCAGTACTGTGCATGACTGCAGCACACGCAGCCGTGTATACTGAGCATGACGGCTTCTGAAAAACATCCTTAGTGAATTCTAATATAGGATGTGCTTTAATACTATATAATTGTTCTTCGGAGGGTATGTCTTTAAGGGAAACAGTGCATATTTTAAAATAAGTTATTGCAGCTCAAATTAACATTTTTTGGGTGCAGTATTTCCATGGCCTGACATTTTACAATGGACCAGTTTGCTAGGGCATTCTATGGCTGTTTATTCTCAACTGACCATAGCTTTCCATAGACCACTTTAGCAACAGAGCCACCATAAAATTTCAGGCCCCTGAACTACTGCAGCTTGGACTTCAATGACTTTTGAATAAAACCCAGCAGTGGGAATACCCTTGTTATCCATGGCAGGATGAACCCTGCAATACACACTTTTAAAAACACTGTCCAAACGCCACCCTTGGGAACTTACCCTAAGGGTACAGGGTGGTATGGCCTGGAGCAAAAAGGGTGTGTGATGTTTGGGTGAGAATATGGTATGCAATATATGACAGAAGGATATTATCCTTGCTTCTTACTGTTACAAAGAACAGGCTGGGGATGCAGTAGAAACCTGAGGGCCGCATGAGCCCCGGCTCATTATGGATTTATATGATGAGATAAAATGCTCAGAAATAAAACTGGAGCATGTCCTTTAACCTTCTTAGCTGCTGAAGAGAATCACAACACAATGACAAGCTGTGACTGGACAAACAGTGAAGACAGACCTAGCAAGACAGCACACATTTAAATAAGCTGTCACTTTCAGGACAAGACATGGAACGGTTACAGTACCTGAGGTTTAGTGCATTCCTGTGAGCCATAATGAAATGAGTGCCATAGAGGAGGAAAGGAAAAGATGAAGGTTACCAATCATGCTATTAAATATCCCATCAAGATGAAGAAGAATGCAGACAGGAAAAAGCTAATGAGGACCTTTGCACCTCTCCCAATCAGCCCATTATCATGTAAATGTTAATGAAGCCATGCAATCAGCAAATAAATAAAAACAAGGCTCGAAAATTATTTTAGGCGACATGCTACATCTGCCTCCAAATCTATGGTTCAGATTATGACACACATTTATAAAGCAAGAAAACAGATACAAAGTTCAAGAATGGTCATTATCCTAAATAAATAGATGCAGGAGAGAAAAATGGGCAGTTTGCAATAATTTCACTTACCTTTTGCTCTAAACTAAAGCTACACTGTTTTGAATCCCTTTGTGCTACAGAGAAGAACAATATAAATGATAGTCTTCCCAATGACACAGGCTTAATGGGATAGTAATACTTAAGATGTAAAAAAAAAAAATATATGTTGTAGGGTGTATGTCCCTGAATAAAACAAGTGTACTCCCACTGCTGAGAGATGTTTTATTAAAACATTATAACAGCTCAAACTTGAATTTTTTAGGTGCAATATCACAGTGGCCTGAAAATTTACAGTGGAGCTGTTGCTACACCACCCTATGGAGATTTATGGTCTACAGACCAGAGCAGTCCATAGGACATTTTAAGTATTACTATCCCTTTAAGGAGTGGATACTGAGTTGCACTGCACAATGTGATTATGAATTGTTATTTCCAAAGGTTCTACACTTCAGCCAACGAAAAATGTAAAATCTAAATGGATTTCATTGAAAGTGGAAATGTCACTTTGAAACAGTTTGAGGATTTTGAAACAGCTTTCAGAATAAACAATATGTTGAATTAGCTACATATTATTTAAAGCGTAGAGTGCCACAGGGGTACACAACGCATTGCAAAGCAATGCGCTGCGCAGCCCTCTGGCACTCAAAGGTTTAACTATTTGAGTTACAAACATATTGTGAAGCAATGTATTGGTCACCTCTAGCATTTATAGTAAGTGGCCACTTGTGTGGCATTTGTCAGGAAACAATTCCACCTCTCTTTCCCATCTCACAACAACATTATCAGTGATCGGAGAGAGGGAAGTCACATGTCCTAATGGCAACTATAAGGATAATATGGACCTTATTCATCAAGCTAGAGAGGGAGAATTCTATACCAAACCATCTGCACCATGGAGGGGGATGAAAAGTCCCACTGATTTAAGTGTTTTTTAATCCCCTGAATGTAAGACAGGTTTCCAAAGCATTGCTTCACAGTGCACTGAAAAACTCTAGCATTCATGGGTTAAAAAGTAACGTTTACATTAGAGGATTTATTAATTATGGAATTTTCATATGTCCCCTGTGGGTGTAGTTGGTTTGCTCCAGAATTGCACCTCTTGATAAAGGTTGCTCAATTAATCAAATCTCCATACTCCACTTTGCTATTCAGCTGCCTCTTTCCCAACTCTCTCTCATTCATATAATTCCTCACCAACACTGCTTTTCCACACTTGTCCAAAACAAGCGCAAGGTAAGTGAACACTGTGAAAAATAGCCAGGCAGATAAAAAGGAGACATTCCAGTCATTTAGTCACAAAGGAAGAAAGAGCGCGGTGACTGTGTCATTAAAGGGATAGTAATACTTACGATATAAAAAATATATGTTGTAGGGTTTATCCACCTGAGTAAAACAAGGGTACTCCCACTGCTGAGAGATATTTTATTTAAAAATGATAATAGCTCAAACTTGAATTTTTTAGGTGCAATATCACAGTGGCCTGAAAATTTATAGTGGCGCTTTTGCTACTCCATCCTACATATATTTATGGTCTACAGACCAGAGCAGTCCATAGGATGGAGTAGCAACAGCGCCACTGTAAATTTTCAGGCCACTGTGACATTGCACCTAAAAATGTCAAGTTTGAGCTGTTATAATTTTTTTAATAAAATATCTCTCAGCAGTGGGAGTACCCTTGTTTGACTCAGGGGAATAAACCCTACAACAAATATATTATATATTTTTTTACATTTTAAGTATTACTATCCCTTTAAGGGACATGTTACATTATATAGGACTTTAGCTCTCAAGGAAGGACAAGGTGCAGCGTGTGATGATGTGGAAGGGATTTCTGTTGAAGCAGCGAACAATGGAATACAAATCACTGATCCATTCCATTCAATGGCAAGCTACAAACTCAGAATGCTCCTTGTCCCAAAGCATATCTAGCTCTCAGTGTCAGAGGGGCCTGCAAATGATTTTCCCTCCAAAACTCAAAGTGTTAAAGTGTAGTTTGTTCCAAATACTTCTAAATTCCACTCCTGAGTCTGTGTGTGTGCGCACGTGCATGCGTGGTGAGTGCATGCGTGGCGAGTGCGGAGTGTGTGTGTGCGTGTGGAGTGCGTGCGGAGTGTGTGCTTGTGGAGTGCGTGCGGAGTGTGTGTGTGCGTGTGGAGTGCGTGCGGAGTGTGTGTGTGCGTGTGGAGTGCGTGCGGAGTGTGTGTGTGTGCGTGTGGAGTGCGTGCGGAGTGTGTGTGTGTGCGTGTGGAGTGCGTGCGGAGTGTGTGTGTGCGTGTGGAGTGCGTGCGGAGTGTGTGTGTGCGTGTGGAGTGCGTGCGGAGTGTGTGTGTGCTTGTGGAGTGCGTGCGGAGTGTGTACGCGCGCACACAAATGTGTGTGTACACGATTCTGTGTCAATAAAATCAACCAGGACCAAGAGCTTGCTACATCCAAAATTCATGTATTTTCCACTGCAAAGGAGCTTTTTCATGAACTACATGTCTTTCAGGACATCCAGTTCTTGAAAAAGCGTGTTTGTAGTATGAAACATGTTGAATCTGGATGCAAAAATCTCTTGGTCCCAGCTGGGTTTATTAATACTGAGTTGGCTTTACGTTGTCAGCCTGGATTTCTTTCTGTTGAGCAGTGGGAAGCATTCAGGAATTACCCTTATATATAGGTACACATCAAGTGAAATTGGAAACAAGGCCAGTGCTGACCCTTATCAGCTGTACTGATCCTTCTTCATTATCTACCAAGAGACTGTCAGATCTCCAACCAGGGTCATAGCAACAGGACATTATTGCCTTCTCTCTAAAGAAAATCATCAACAATTTAGGGATTCTTTTATGAATAAGAATTTTACATCTCCCTAATATGAGACCATCTTTTTTGGAATAAAAATTCCCATTGATATAAAAGGGGCTTTTTAACCCTTTGAGTGCCTGAGGGGTACACAATGCATTGCGCAATGAATTCTAAAGTTCTCCAAACATTGGTTCACAAACTTAATTACCTAAGGTGTCAAAAGCCCCATTTAAATTAATGGATATTTGTATTTATTAAAATCTAGTATATACCCTATGGTGTCGCTGGTTGTCTTCACCGCACAATACCCTATACAATAATGCCTTTCAATGCCATCCCACCCACACAATATACAAATGGCACAGAAGCTTTAGCTTGTTTGCAGTAAGAGGTTGCTCACCGTGTGGTAGCCTCTCGGCAAAGGAGGTTTGCCAAGTGGATACGGTTCCACTGTATCAATGATTGTTTGTCTCTCCCCTTTCTGGTTGATCTTGCGAAACCTCCGGCGAGACTGCCGATGAGACGCTTGACGCTGGAAATATTCTTCATTTTCATCCATATAGTCCACCTTGCAAATCAGAAAACACACATCTATAGCAATATATATGCAATATGTTGAGTGCACCCTTTGGGCTAAAGGTTTTATGCAAGCAGTTAACCCTTTGAGTACCAGAGAGGTATGCAACACATTGTGTACCCCTATGGCACTCAAAGGGTTAAAAGAGGTGCAGTTGTGGAGCAAACCAACTGCACTTGAGGGGACCCCCAATGAGTTAAAGTGATAGTCAATCTCCTTTTTGTGTTTATATATTCTACAAGTGCAAAATATGTAAAGACAAATTACCTATACTTTTTATTATTATTATTATTTGTATTTTTTTTATACTTGCAATTTCCTGACAGTGAGCTAGCTGGATTTCTGTTACCAGAGAGCTTTCTGTCAGGGACTGTGAAAGAAGGAATAACAATACAATGCAACACTAGCCCTGTGGAATAAAGGCCTGCCTCAACAGCAGTGACAGCTGCAGGAATTGCGTTACTTTGTATCCCTAACCCTGTTTTCATAGTCCTTGACAGAAATCTCTCGGGAAACAAATTCAGCTACCTCACTGTCAGGGGCATAAAAGTGTAAAATAGGCAAAAATGAGAAGCAAGTCAAAATGGAGTTTGACTTTTTTTTTTTTTTTTTAACCCCTTGAATGCTAGAAAATTTTCCATCGTATTGATTCACATGCAAGGAGTGAAAAGCCCCCTACTTAACCCTGAGTGCCAGAGGGGTACACAACACATAGCTCCACAATGTGTTGCGTACCCCTCTGGAAGTCGCAGGGTTACATCAATTGCAATTTGGGGATTGTTCATGTCCCTCCCTTAGTGCAGCTAGCACATACAGAATTGCTCCTCTAACTTCCTGCAGAAGGCCCAAAAAGTAAGGAGTTCAATTTCAAAACTAATTTGTGTATTTCCTTTTGCATTTTTAATTTTTGTTACCAGGCTCTGAGCCTTAACACTCGTCATCTTAAATTACGTATCAACCAAGGAGCGTGGCTGAGAAAAAGGGAGGGAAGAAAAAAAAAAAAAAAAAAAAAGGCTGCACTGTGATTCAGCGAGAATAAGATAAAGAGACATTCAATGCACTGAGCAGATAGATGAGCTAATGCATGATGGGAACTTAAATGTGTTGAAAGGGAGTACAGATGTTATTTATATAGAACCAGTAGGGTATAAAGCCATGCACAAAGGCATAACACATGGGAAAATAAAGCAAACTATGGGGATAAAACAGTAAAATATGAGGTAGCAGTAGACAGTACTTGCCAAATAATGAAAGAACAAAAATCTATGGAGCCCAGGGATAAAATGAAACTGTAACTATGTTCTTGTGGTACAAATTCTCTGTGAAGTTGTGCATTACATTATGGCAGGGTTGGGCAACCAGAGGCCCTCCAGCTGTTGTGGACTACAAATCCCATCATCCTGGCCAGCCAACTGCAGTCCACAAAAGCTGGAGGGCCTCAGGTTGCCCAACCCAGTGTTAAAGAGATCAGAGTAAAATATCATGTGGGATTTGTACAGGAGAGAAAGGTAAATGGCATCTGCCCAGCTGGTGTCTCTCAGGTCAGACTGAAGCCAGGGGCTGGCCAGAAGTAACCCTATACAGTACAAGGGGTTTCAACTTTCAGAAATGATTAAATATAATAGACTGGAATACAGCATAGTCTCACAAGGTATCTATTCTTCAGAGAAAGTACACAGTATAGAATCTAAAAGTATATGCTATTGTCACTGCAGCAGGGGTGATAAGTTGTAGCCCTCTGTTATTTGACTACAGTTTGAATTATGGAACTTGTAGTTCAGCAACAACAGATCAAGAGCTGTACATTGCCCACACATGTGAGATAAACAAATCAATAGGATGTGGAGCTTGAAGGCTAGGCTGGTGGATCCTGCAGTCTGTTCTAAATAATTCAGCTTGTCTGAAATATATACAGCAGATAGCAAGTTTTGTGGGGAAATCTGCAGGATCCAACACCAATAGCACACTTTCTAATATTTCTAATATAAAGCTGACATATGTTGGGTGTATTTGTGGCTATAAACAAAATACTGCATGCTATGTAACTAAATATTGTATGTGTATATGCACATGTAAGGAGAGAATGTAAGTATGGTGTATGAATATTTAATAATGCATTACATATATCACTCTAGTAAGGTGTGAAAAGATACAGGTAAATATGATGCATGCATGTTGTGTAAGAATGCTTTTATTTTTATTCATATATTTTGTAAAAGGAAAAAAATAGTATTCTAATAGATGTGCAAAACTCCCAACATTTCAAATGGCCAAAGAGGGACATTTATTTTATGTGGTGTTGCTGGTGGGTGGGGCATAAGAAAAAGTTTAGGTTATTACTTGACATCTTTGGGTTACTGAATAAATTATTTAGACCAAAATCCAAAATATTTTATTTACACAGCCTAATTTATAAACACATATACTCAAGTTTAAACAAACATTAGTGTGTTTTATTGCCAAGGAGCAATATGTTTCACTTATATAAACATCGTACAGTCTTATCTCCTAAAAAGTGTGACACCAGGGTGGGAAAGAGGGACAGAAGATTTGGGTCTCATAGGGAACGTTCCTCCAAAATAGACATACTTGGGATGTATGCATGTGGCACACTAATAATACAGGAGGGACTAGTCCCAAAGTTTTGAACAACCTGCCCTTAGACATTGATAACCACAGTTATTCTTTATGAAAACTGTGTTGGTTGACCTTAAAGGGATAGTAAACTTTCATCCAAAAAGCACCTCCAATTAATCTTCATAGTATCTGAGCCATGGAGAGCTTTATTTAAATGCTATGCAAGTTGAAGTTCAACAGTAATTGTATGATAAAGTATCCACATCTCGCTCCTTTTACTGACGTAAAGCTGCTCTCAAAGTCGGTGCAGATGGAGTGCAGCAAGGGACAATCTTCAGTGACATAAGGAAAACCAGTCTTCCTTCGTCAAGGGGGGCATGATTTTCCTTATGCACACAGCAAGAAGATTGTCCCTCACTGTGAGCATCCCTAGCTGCAAGTTGTCCGGTCAAGAGACTGGATTCCACATCTGAGGGATGGAGGTTTACAATAGGTAAAAGGGGCAAGAGATCGATACTTTATCATTCAATATACTGTTGAACTACAACTAGCAAAGTATTAAAATAATGCTCTATATGGCTCAAATACTATGAAGATTAATCAGAGGAGCTTCTTGGATTAAATATTACTATCCCTTTAAGGTCAAACAACACAGAGTTTTCTTTGAGAGTTTTCACAAATATTAAGTGTCCTAAGGGTAACTTGAGCTGCATTAGATGGATAAAGATATGTCAACTGAATAAAATGTGACAATTTTGCCTCTAGGTACATTATAAGGATAAAACGTATTATGGGTGGGACAGTTATTAGTGGGAGAACTCTCTCCTGTTCCTGCGTTATTGGCTAATGCCTGTGTTATTCTTTAATTCATTACATTCACGCTAAATCCAAAGAATTAAATGGGATTATATGGACTGGTATTATATACACTTAAAATGGATTTGTTACCCACCCCTTTTTAGTCTCATTAAATATATCTATTTAAAGCAGAATTACCACCTCCACTAAAGTCGCCCTGCTTACTAATCATTACTTTACCTTTAAAAAGTGCCCACGAATAAAGTTATGCTTAAGCTTCCAAGACAGGAAGCCAGGCATCACTGCGGACATCTCGAATACGAGCCTGCGCAGTCAGTCCTCTTCACAGGCATAGCATTGGCCTGGATGGCTCCAGAAGACACTGACGACACAGGTGCACAGGCTGCAGTAACCTGGATGTCAGTCTCAGAAACTTAAGCATAACTTTATTCAGGGGCAGTTTTTAAAAGTAAAATAATGATTAGTAAGCTAGTCGCCACCTGCATAAGTATTGCAGGGAGACTTTAGTGGAGGTGGTAGTTCCACTTTAAACAGTCTATAGACTGAGTTTTAATAGTTCTAGAAATTTTTGATCTAATAGTTGGGTGATCTAATCTCAGCAGAGCTTTGTTCTCCGACTTGGTCAGATAAAGCTGCATAATTATTTAGTCACATCCAAAAAAATCCCCCATCTTCTCTTTTTCCTACTACTTAAATCCATCAGATTGTTCTTGAGAAGTGTAATAAATTGATATGAATAAACAGTTATGAAAATTCTTTCACGACAGAAGATCCCTCTGAGGGAAGTGCTTGGAAAGGTGATCAGTGCTCTAAAAAAAGATACAGAAAATGGCGAACCTTAGGAAAAAAATACATTAATACACGTAAATCATTTTGTATTAAAAGGCAAAACTGTTTTTAAAATCCACTTTAAGTACACTGTGGTTCTGTCCAGCATCTGAGTAAAGGCCTAAAATGTAGTCTTAAATTTATCATGTGGGGGCATCCATGTATCTCATAAATGATAGTGCAGTGCTGTCTGTAAACTGTCAGATATGAAAAAATATACTTTCTGAATAGAACAGGGTGTCTTAATTACATTGCTAGGCCACTGTCTTACACTTCAGTCAACAGAGTAGCTCCACAGGTGTCAATGTTACAGTGAGATATTGACCCTTGGAGTGCCACAGAGGTGTGGAACTCATTGATGAGCAAAGTCTTGCACATCACTAAGGCACTCAAAGGGTTCACTGACACATTAGGAGTCAGATGGATCAAGAAACGTGGAGCAATTCTGGGGCAAAGCCACTGCATAACAATCAATAAAATAAAAATTCACATTGACTCAAATGTCCCCTTCAGTGCTAGAGAGACTGCCTATGTATTTTGAAGCAATACATTGGAGACCTCTCTGGCATTCAAAGGGTTAAAGCCCCATTTAACTTGATGAGAATAGTATCCCCCTATGGCACAGTGTGGGCTTGCCCACAATTTTTCATATTTTCCATTTAGACAAAACTGCTTTTCCTTCAAGTGTTTGACAAGAATCAGAATAAATCCAACTAGTATGAGAGGGGTCACTGCAGGGGACTGACAACTAGAGCAGGAATTTGGGCCTTGAGAACATTGTGCCCTCAGGAAGGAAGTGGCCAGAGACTTCTGTACAATCTGTGGAATGCAAACATTCCCATAAAAGATCTCTTCCACATCCAACCCCCATTCCAGTCAGAGAAAGTAAAAAAATAATCAAATTTATTATAAAGATTTATATACGCAAACACAAATACTCCCTAATCTACAAGCAAATGCATTCAATGTTCTGATAAGAGCAGTGCACACACTTACCACAATCATTTCGGAGGGCTCCAACACAATACATTCACAGCCGCGCCTGAGGCTTCCTGCAGAGCGTTTGCCAAAGCTGCGGAAAGACCAAAAAAAATACAACATTCACTAAAAGGCAAAGCATTGCTTGGGGAATCTTCCAATGTGCTTAATCTATTTCTGGACAATTAAAAGCATATGTATCAGTAATAAATAGTCTACCAGAAGCAAAGCCTTCGTGAGAAACTGCTCCTAATGACTGCACAAGCTTCAAAAAAACAAACTGGTCATTACAATTAGGGTTGCTGGTTCACATGCTCCGAGACCACTGCTCTGCAAGCATCCTGGTGCTGAACAAATCATTCCCAGAGAAAGTTTTCAGAGACAGATGTTTGTCCTTCAAACACCAGATTTTACTGGCAAGGTTCCAAATTCAGATGAAAACCCCAAATCAAAGGTTTTTCATAATCATACAGCCCATGTGGAAGTAAAAAGTATCAAAATTAAAAATGTTTCTTTTAATAATAATAAAAAACTTGCAAATATGCAAATTACTTCAAGGCTTAACCGTTTAAAGGGATAGAAATAGATAACAATCAATGTAGCTCCAATTAATCTGTACTTCATTACTGTCCAAATTGTAGTTCAATTTACAGTATCACCTCCTGCCCCTTTTACCTACATAACACACTCTCCAAGCCGGTCCGGATGGAGAGCAGAGAGGTACAGTCTTTAGTGACCATAAGGAAAAGCCTGCATTCCTTCGTCAAGGGGCCAGGGTTTACTTATGCACACAGTAAGAAGATTGTCTCTCGCTGCGAGCTGTCTGGTCAAACAACCAGATTCCACATCTGCGATGAGGCTCATATGAGAGGTAAAAGGGGTGGGGATACTTTATATTTGAATTACTCTTGAACTACAAGTCGCACAATACTGAAATACAGCACTACATGAACGCTCCTGCGGGAGCACTGTGGGTAAAAACGAGGTCTAAAATTGACCGATCCAGTCTCCCAGACTCGAATTTGGTGCGCCAGTACACATAACAGGTCATGTGTACCGGCCCACTGGTCCTTAAGGGATTAAATTACACCTTGTCACCATAAAAAGGTTTGTTTTCTCTTCAGTGAATTAAAAATCTGCATAAATTTTGTGCTAAACATTTTACAGTAAAATTTTTTTTTTTTTTCCAGAAACAAACCGATGTTAGGAGGCACATCGTGGCACTTTATACTAATTCCCTACAAGGTATGCTAATTAGTTCTGTTAAAGGTGAAAGCTATCCCTCTCTGTGCCACTCTCTGGGCAAGGTATCCCTCTCTGTGCCACTCTCTGGGCAAGGTATCCCTCTCTGTGCCACTCTCTGGGCAAGGTATCCCACTCTGTGCAAGGTATCCCTCGCTCTCTCTGTGAAAGGTATCCCTCTCTCTCTCTCTCTGTGCAAGGTATCCCTGTCTCTCTCGCTCCCTGTGCAAGGTATCCCTCTCTCGCTCGCTCTCTGTGCAAGGTGTATCCCTCTCTCGCTCTCTGTGCAAGGTGTATCCCTCTCTCTCGCTCTCTGTGCAAGGTATCCCTCTCTCTCGCTCTCTGTGCAAGGTATCCCTCTCTCTCGCTCTCTGTGCAAGGTATCCCTCTCTCTCGCTCTCTGTGCAAGGTATCCCTCTCTCTCTCTGTGTGTGCAAGGTATCCCTCTCTCTCTCTCTGTGCAAGGTATCCCTGTCTCTCTCGCTCCTTGTGCAAGGTATCCCTGTCTCTCTCGCTCCCTGTGCAAGGTATCCCTCTCTCGCTCGCTCCCTGTGCAAGGTATCCCTCTCTCGCTCGCTCCCTGTGCAAGGTATCCCTCTCTCGCTCGCTCCCTGTGCAAGGTATCCCTCTCTCGCTCGCTCACTGTGCAAGGTATCCCTCTCTCGCTCGCTCACTGTGCAAGGTATCCCTCTCTCTCGCTCGCTCACTGTGCAAGGTATCCCTCTCTCTCGCTCGCTCACTGTGCAAGGTATCCCTCTCTCGCTCGCTGTGCAAAGTATCCCTCTCTCTCGCTCTCTGTGCAAGGAATCCCTCTATCTCGCTCTCTGTGCAAGGTATCCCTCTCTCTCGCTCTCTGTGCAAGGTATCCCCTCTCTCTCGCTCTCTGTGCAAGGTATCCCCTCTCTCTGTGTGCAAGGTATCCCTCTCTCTCTCGCTCTCTGTGCAAGGTATCCCTCTCTCTCTGTCTGTGCAAGGTATCTCTCTCTCTCTGTCTGTGCAAGGTATCCCTCTCTCTCTCTCTGTGCAAGGTATCCCTCTCTCTTTCTCTCTCTCTCTGTGCTAGGTATCCCCCTCTCTCTCTCTTATTGTCCCAGTTATCCCTCTCTGTTCTATCAGAAATGGTGTATGGTTGTGTGTTCGTGTGGGCTACTTCAAGTTGAAGGGCATGCACTTTTTTTTTTTCCAATCGTGGTCCATATGATCTGAAATCTGTAAGTGTGAGGGCCAAATTATATTTTTTTATTGATAACAATAATGAATTATAGCCTGTCAGTTATTAAAATATGGACTTATTTATTTATTGATCAAAAGCAATGACCATACCGATATTAAACAGACCTCTATTCTTGAAATTTCTGTGTTGGCAGGCATAGGATTAGGTCTTACTGGCCTACTAGTTTGTGTGTATTAGCTAATTAGGAAATCTCAGGCGGGTCTCACCCCGGGGTAAGGCAGGCTGTAACTGCAGAACACCCATGGTCTACATTCATTCATAGCACAGTATGAGGTAATATTGTCCCAGCATAGAAACTAATTAGCATAGAATGCTACCAACAAAAGGTTGATTTCTCTAAAACTATTTATATTAAAAACAAATGGCTAATGTAACAAATAGGCAGCTTTTAATTAACTTTAAAATTAGCTAAACCTTTCATAAGGAGACAGGTCCATTGTAATTAAATTCAGAGCCATTTCTTCTTAGGGATGTGTTTCTCTGTCTGGTATAGGTGAAACCACAGAGTTACCTGTATTAGTTCAAGGTTTCCAGAGCAGAGCAATGAGGCTGGAGTCGGTGGAAGACAGTGTATGTGTGGTTGTAGGAGTTGCAGTGACGGATTAAGGGTGGCTGAAGCCCCTAGCAATACCCAAAAATGTTTACGCCCTCATAAGATATTACATTTACTATTAACCTTTTCAGTGCCAGAGAGGTACACAACGCATTGCTCTGAATCTAAAGCTTGAAGCAATGCAGACATTTTGAGAACCACATTCCCGTTGGTGGTATCACCCATCCATCATAAACTCTCTTCCATTTAATCAAGACACAAATGGAGGTTAGCTTGGTTTTTCCATTCAAATAAAGGCCCATGTAATGATTTCTTTAAAGGGACAGTAATGTCCCATAAAAAATGCTTAGAGTTTTGTAGAGATTAAAAAAAATAAATAAATAATATGCCACAAATCCTTTCAAACCGCTATGTTTTGAGCGATATCCTCCTCCGTTAAAGTTCCCCTCTCCCTCCTCTTCTCCTGGCATCAGCTGTAAAATAACAGCAGGAGCTCCTGGTCCGTGGACCGACAGGTGGCTCTTCAGCAGAGCCGCAATATCGCAATTTAAAAAGAAGTACTTCTTTGGAACGGTCTACAAAGTATGCCTGGTTTTCAAGCACTCTTTTTAAATCGAGCTATTGCGGCTCTGCTGAAGAGCCTCCTCGTGACAGCCAACATGATCTCCTTCTGTCAGCTTTACAGCTGAAATCAGGAGAAGAGGAACTGTAACGAAGGATATCTCTCAAACCATAGCAGGTTGAGAGACTGGATTTGTGACATATTGTTTATTTTATTTAAACGCTACAAAACTCTAAGCATTTTTTATGGGATATTACTGTCCTTTTAACCAGCAATGTAAGTGAATATGGCTTTTAATACAGGGGTAGCTCACTTTTAGGCAACTACTGCCACTGGCTTCTATTACCAAAACACACCTATAATTTGCATCAACTACAGCACATAAAACCAAACCTTAAAAGAGAAAATAAATAAGACACCATGTTTCAAAGCTCAGAATAGGAGACTGTGGCTTTAAAGCATGGACGCAAGCAAATTGTTAGTAGGATGATAACAGTTTAGTGAATAAGTCTAATTAAAAGGCAGTGAATAAAATACAAAAAAAGTTAAAGCTCAGATACTCATACATCTGCAAAGCGCACCCTTACAAGCTTCCAACCAATTTCCAACGTCTTGTCCTACCTCCTGCATGAGCTGAAGCTGCCAGTGGCTGCCACATTCCTATTGGCTCTCTGGATCTGACAGCACCAGCTCTGGAAATGCAGGCATAACAGTGGTGAACTACTAAAACACTGAACTCTGACTTTTCTTTCTTCTTTCTTTGTTAGTTGCCATTTAAATCCAATTGAGAATTAAATGGGAACTACCACCCCGCAAAAACTTTATCTTAATTAAGTCTTACATAGTTACATAGTTACATAGTAATTTAGGTTGAAAAAAGACTTGCGTCCATCCAGTTCAACCCTTTTCCTATTCCTGTTTACCATCGCTGACCCAAAAGAAGGCATCCGACTCCAAATGGCAATCAGATTTCTCCCTGGATCAACAAGCCCTAACTAAATATTAATCCCAATACTAACGTGCATAGCCCTCTATATTATGCTCTTTTAAATAAGTATCCAGGCCCCTTTTAAAGGCATCTAATGTATTTGTTAGCACCACCTCCTCCGGAAGTGCATTCCATACCTTTATTGTCCTTACTGTAAAGAAACCCTTCCGCTGTTGTAGACTAAATCTCCTTTCCTCAAGTCTAAGCGGGTGGCCCCTTGTCCTGTGTACTGTTCTGTTAATGAACAGGTCTTTTGAAAGCCCTTTATATGGGCCTTGAACATATTTATATAGTGTTATCATATCCCCTCTAAGACGCCGTTTCTCTAGTGTGTACAAGTTTAACTTTTCTAGCCTTTCTTCATAACTAAAACGTTCCATTCCCCTTACTAGTTTTGTAGCCCTCCTCTGCACTCTCTCTAGTTCCATAATGTCCTTCTTCAGAAAGGGCGCCCAGAATTGAACAGCATATTCTAGGTGGGGTCTTACCATGGACCTGTAAAGAGGCATAATTATATCTTCCTCCCTTGAGTCAATACCCCTTTTAATACATGCCAATATCTTATTGGCCTTTGCAGCTGCCAGCTGGCACTGCATGCTACTGCAAAGTCTATTGTCTACCATTACTCCTAAATCCTTTTCATTAGTAGATTTCCCCAGAGAAACACCATTTAAACTATATGTTGCATTTTTATTATTATACCCAAAATGCATAACTTTACACTAGTCTTCATCCGGCTCCAAAAGGGACTGACAGCGCAGGCGCACGGACGTCACTATGGCAAGATGTCCGTGCTTCCTGCTACTGTCAGCCTCCAAATAAGTTGAAAATCTTTTAAACCAGGTAATATTTCTGGCGACTAGTGCTACTAAGCAGCTAGTCGCCAGATGAAGACTTAATTAAGATAACGTTTTTGCGGGGTGGTAGTTCCCCTTTAAACTGGGTAAAAGTACTATTTAAAATCAATGGCGATGTTTAGTTGTTCCCTATGAACATACCTGGGAACTCTCTGGATTTGCCCCGGAGATTCCAGTTTTGACACTGCTTTACCGGGTCTCCAGGGCAGAGGCCGAGTCCTCCGGATGTGGGGCGTTTCCATTGAAACTCTACCCACTTCCACTCTTTCTCCCGGTGTTGCTCCTTCCCCCAGCCTTCTTTTAAGCCCTCCACCCGGCACTCATGTTAAGCCCCGCCCCTTTTTGATGTGATACGCGTCATTCTTCACACCACCCATGGTAGCAGAGGACTCCCCTCAGGGGAGACAACAATAAAAAGTTCCCAGTTATGCCTATGATGCACCGGGCCGGATTTCCCAACAGGCAGAGTACATAGCTACCTAAAGCTCAAAATTTTGAGAAGTGCCTCAGCTTTGCTGGCTACACCCACAATGAATTGGAGATCTCTCTAGCAACCAAGGGGAGTATTTTCAGTGCCAGAAAACAGTGGATGGGTGCCTTGTCTATGGACACCAGAGATGTAAATCCCTGATGATGCAGTCAGATGTATGGCACAGACTGTAAAGCACATTTCCTAAGAATAGCCAATCCCAATCTGCACACAGATTGAGGCTGTTTACAGATTATACTGTCCAAATTGAGAGGCAAAATTCATATTTATTAAAACAAATGCTTTGGCTAATCGACCAAGTGTGATTAAAAGTATACAATAGCCAACACACAAGATTTATTGTCACACACTCATTATACCGGGCACAGGACACCATCAGATTAGTGAGGAAAGAAGATTACTGGATCACAAAACATATTTAGTATGATAAATTAGGTCAGTGCTGTCTGCCTAGTGAAACCTATGAAAAAGAAACACTGTGGCACCTACCGGGCAGTTTAGTGCCAAACGTTGTCTAGAAATAAATCAAAAGTACTATGAAACGTCTGTCAAGGGCAAGACTGCTTTATAGTTCACTACAGCAGCATAAAGCAGGAGTCTAAAAATGCACTGGCTCTAAACTCACAGAAATAACCCCTTGGTGTTAATTTACACAAGTGTGAATTTAACCCCTTAAGGACTGTGCTATTTTTACCTTTTTGAATGTGACAGATACCATGTTCCTAGTGTGTGTCGGTTAAACACGGTCTCATCACCTTATTATGAACATACCTGAGAACACTAAGGGTTTGGGATCAAATCTCAGGGACTCAGGTTGAAGGGTTAAATTCTCAGGGTGACATAGTGCAGGGTTTCTTACTATATGATTTACACCAATTTACTGCTTATTTACTGTCCGAATTAGAGACATTTCCACCAGAAAGGTAGAGGGAGAAGTCCTGCTCATCATGTGAGTGTATAAGAAGGGATATCTCAGAACTGTAACATGTTAAAGGTTCCGTGAGGACTGACTGGATCATCTCCGGTTTAGAGCAAACATTGGCAAAACACCTAGAATCTATTTTCTTAGATGCATTAACCCTTTGAGTGACAGAGAGGTATCCAACGCATTGCACGATACCTCTCTGGCAGTAAAATGGTCAATATTTCAAGTATTTCAAAGTGAGCCCATATCAAAAGTTCCCAGGTATGATTATATGATTATAAAGTCCCCCCATGTAATCCATTTTGTGTGTGGGGGGGGGGATTAGTTCAAGATTTTTTTGTGACTCGTAAACCGAAATCCCCTAGTTCTAAGTAAAACTTTGTTATGCTTCTGCCCCTGATTAAACTCCCCCAGATCTGCCATTTACAAAAACACCCTATGTGTGTTGCTGTTATACAGTTTTTACAACTTGGTGTTAAAGGGACAGGGACCATTAATGTTAAATAATCAAAATATAAAATAAAATACAGTGTGTGTATGTGTGGTGTGTGTGGTGTGGGTGTATGTATAGGGGTATAGGCTATAACAAGCACCTACTTCACTAATATGGAACTTGCACTTAAGTCTGTTACTTCAAATGTGAATTCTCTGACAGCAGGTTACAGAGTGCACACAAAGTCTCCCACTGAGAGATCTCTAGTGAGAACTGAATGAATCTGTACTGAGTAGATCCAAGGTAAACCTAAGTCTGACCCTTTAAATGTGAACTTTCTGACCCCAGATTACACAGTACACACAAAAGGTCTCCCACTGAAAGATCTCTAGTGGGAACTGAATGAATCCGTTCCCGTGAATCAGAATGAATTGGTTCCCAGTAGATACAGGGTGACCCATGTTGTCACTTTCAGCAGCCACAGCCCCCTTCCAGGTCAAAAATGGCAGTGCTCTCATGCAGTTGCCCAAGAGATCCTCTTGATAAGAAAGGGTTAATAATAAAAAAATGCATTTGTCCCATAGGCGGCTCCCTGCACTGGCAGGAGACCCAGACTGTCATAAAACAGCCCAATCCATCTCCTGCATAAAGGCTGGAGGACCTAAAACGCAGTGCTGTTTATAAATGGTATTGTGGCATTAATGCTGTGTTTAAACAGTATAAGAGATGTTAAAGTGTTAGAACAATTCCCAGGCTATTTTCAGATTCATTACAGAATTCTCAGATATACCAAAAAGCCTTCACCTGATCTGAAAAGGCCAAAGACGTGTTAGAGTACGAGAAAAAACAAATCACATGCATATGCAGAGTGGTTTTGAAGGGGGGGGGGGGGGGGGGGAGAGAGAGAAAGAGAGAAAAACGTGTTTAGTAACGCATTACACATCTCACCTTGAAGACATGAACATGTGCAATGCATTCAGAAGCAATGCGTTACACACCCTTCTGATTTTCAAGGGGTTAATAAGAATATATTCTTTTAATTCTTTGTTGTCCATTTAAGAACACTACTAAATTGCAAAAATAACATTTGTTTTACATAGGACCAGTTATTTATGATTTGTTTTATCACATATATCTGTTGGCTTATACTGTTACAATATAGCCCATATCCCAAAATGTATTGAAAATCTCCCGAACCCCTTGGCAATTACAGGAATGGAAAATAACTCTCTACATTGCACGGTTTATCCTCCAGAGTAAAACAAGGTTCTTGTACTTCTGAGAGATGCTTTATTCAAAAGGCATTGCAACTGAACCCTTTGAGTGCCAGAGAGGTATCAAATCATTGCAACAATACCTCTCTAGAACTCAAAGGTTTAAACTTGCATTTTGTGGGGGGTGCAGTACTTCCATGGCCATAAAGATTACTGTGGTGCCGACTATAATTCTCTGTAGGAAGAAGAAACAGAGGTACTGTAACATTTCAGGTCAGGTAAGTACAGCATAAAAAAAAAAATAGGTTTGCGTTCCAATAACTTTTCAATAAAGCATCCATCAGTTGGAGTACTTTTGTTTTACTCAGCAGGCTGAGCTACACAATATATATTTTTTCCATATTAAGCATTACTATCTCTCTTTAATATACTTCCTCACAATGGAGACATTTGACACAGTTTAATTCTATGTTCAGCGTTGTTCTATTGCACATTGCATTCTCTAAATGACACAGCCACTAAAAGGAAAAGGTGCTTGGCTGGACGTGAAGATGAAATCATATTACTAATCAAAGGCACAGAGAAATACAGTACTACTTCCCAAAACTTCGCCCACACTAATGGGCTTTCATTTTATTTATAGTTTTATTATATTGGTTAAAACGCAGATCTTGACTTTACACAGCTAGTGTTGGAAAAAAATGATCATTATAGACATATGAGAAGATTGTCTTTCCTGCAGGGCACAAACAAGAGGAAGAGTCTCTTTGGCCCGATTGTGACAAGACTATAGCACTTGCAGTGCAATGCACCGGCTAGATCTCTGGCACTCAAAGAGTTAATCAGTTGTTCTGATGCCCAGACATCTGTATTATGTGAACCACCTGAGGCTTGTCCTGGGTATCAGAACACAAGCTATTGTTATAAACAGTGTGTATAAAGTTCTGGGTAAAACCAACTACACCATAAGGGCCAAATAAAATGTCCATTAATATAAAAAGGGTTTTAACCCTTTGAGCGCCAGAGGGGTACGCAATGCATTGCTTTGCGTACCCCTCTGCCACTCAATTGGTTAATTCCCTGAGTACTAGAGAGGTCTCCAATGCACTGCAAATCAATACACTGAAGACCTGTAGCATTCAAGGAGTTAAAAAGGTGCCCTCACATTAACTTGTAATGGGGATATATTACATATGTCCCATCTGGTGCAGTCTGTTTGCTTTTGATTGGCTCTGATTTTCTCTTATACATAAGGCTCAGTGCTTCATGCATGTCCAGTTCACTCACTTTATAACTGCTAAAGCAGCGCTTTGCTGCCAGGAATTGCATCCTCTTCTAAGTGGGCAGAGGCAGGACACCAGACATAGCCAAGTAATATGTCTGAAGGGTACTTTTATACATGGGCGTGTGGCACAGAGACAACCAGGCCACTTAGAGAACATGGCAGCAAGTAAAACAGGTCGGAAGTGGCTGCTTAAAGGGGAACTTATCCTAAGAGCAAGTGTCTAATGATTATTATCTAGGTTGGTGTCCTTCACACAAACAACCATTATACATAATTAGATTTTTATTTGTATTTGATCTCTATTGTAATGTACTGCTGATTTTACAGTCTGAACAGTGACCCTTGCAAGGTACTGAATCCTTTTTTGTGATGTGGTATGACCTAGAAGCAGACTCCAATAAAGATCTATGTATTGATAGACAGACCAATTGATAATTCAATAGATGAATCGACAGATAGACCAACAGACTGATAGATCAATAGACACACAATGACAGAGCAATTGATAGACTGATCCTGAATGAATAACATCTACATAGGTAAATTAATGTCTTACAAATTTAAGAGCAACTTATTCCTAGGGTAGGAGACTGGGGATGCTGGGACACGTAGTTCCAACCTAGTTGTAGTTCCCCTTTAACTACTTACACTCTGCAGTGAGATATGTCTAGCATTCATGGGGTTTAAAATATACCCACTGTAATGCCCACTGTCCACACTGTACCCTACTTCACTGGCATTCATTCATTAAAAGCCCAGAGCTTGAAGTGGTATGTAAGTTTATATCTGACCTGCCGGTACCGTTCGTACTCTCATAATGGTAAACGATCGCTCCTCATGTTATGTTACACACCATGTGCCTGTACTGTTAGTCCTTTCTTAATGGTAAGTGAACTCTCCTCATGTTACACACCATCTGCCTGTACCGTTCGTGCTCTCTTAATGGTAAGTGAACGCTCCTCATGTTACACACCATCTGCCTGTACCGTTAGTCCTCTCTTAATGGTAAGTGAACGCTCCTCATGTTACACACCATCTGCCTGTACCGTTCATACTCTCATAATGGTAAACGAATGCTCCTCATGTTACACACCATCTGCCTGTACCGTTCGTGCTCTCTTAATGGTAAGTGAACCCTCCTCATGTTACACACCATCTGCCTGTACCGTTCGTGCTCTCTTAATGGTAAGTGAACTCTCCTCATGTTACACACCATCTGCCTGTACCGTTCGTGCTCTCATAATCATACCTGGGAACTCTTCTCATGTTACACACCATCTGCCTGTACCGTTAGTCCTTTCTTAATGGTAAGTGAACTCTTCTCATGTTACACACCATCTGCCTGTACCGTTCGTGCTCTCTTAATGGTAAGTGAACACTCCTCATGTTACACACCATCTGCCTGTACCGTTAGTCCTTTCTTAATGGTAAGTGAACACTCCTCATGTTACACACCATCTGCCTGTACCGTTAGTCCTCGCTTAATGGTAAGTGAACACTCCTCATGTTACACACCATCTGCCTGTACCGTTCGTGCTCTCATAATGTTAAGTGAACGCTCATGTTACACACCATCTGCCTGTACCGTTCGTCCTCACTTAATGGTAAGTGAACGCTCCTCATGTTACACACCATCTGCCTGTACCGTTCATACTCTCATAATGGTAAACGAATGCTCCTCATGTTACACACCATCTACCTGTACCGTTAGTCCTCGCTTAATGGTAAGTGAACGTTCCTCATGTTACACATCATCTGCCCGTACCGTTCGTCCTCACTTAATGGTAAGTGAACGCTCCTCATGTTACACACCATCTGCCTGTACCGTTCATACTCTCATAATGGTAAACAAATGCTCCTCATGTTACACACCATCTGCCTGTACCGTTAGTCCTCGCTTAATGGTAAGTGAACGCTCCTCATGTTACACACCATCTGCCTGTACAGTTAGTCCTCGCTTAATGGTAAGTGAACGCTCCTCATGTTACACACCATCTGCCTGTACCGTTCGTGCTCTCATAATCATACCTGGGAACTCTCCGGATTTGCCCCGGAGACTCCGGTTCTGACAGTGTCAAGCCCCGCCCCTTTTTTTGTCACCCCCTGCTGAACAGAGGACTCCCCTCCCGGTAGCCCCCAGTTGGAAGTTCCCAGGTATGCTCATAATGGTAAACGAACGCTCCTCATGTTACACACCATCCGCCTGTACCGTTCGTACTCTCTTAATGGTAAGTGAACGCTCCTCCTGTTACACACCATCTGCCTGTACCGTTCGTGCTCTCATAATGTTAAGTGAACTCTCCTCATGTTACACACCATCTGCCTGTACCGTTCGTGCTCTCATAATGTTAAGTGAACTCTCCTCATGTTACACACCATCTGCCTGTACCGTTAGTCCTCTCATAATGTTAAGTGAACTCTCCTCATGTTACACACCATCTGCCTGACTCAAACATAGACCTGAAATTGTAAAGCAAACAACTGCACAACCCTCTGCTTCTTCAGGGGTTAAGAGAGCAGCTTCCCTCTCTGGACATGATGCTCAAATCAGAGGATTAAACCTTTAATTAACAAAGCCAAACTAAAATGGGGATTGGGGTAGGAAGGAAAGGAACAAAGAAAAATTAATTGTTTATTTCAAAATACAGGATTAATGCAGCAATTATCAACTGTTCCTTTCCTGAGTTCCTTGTCACAAGAAGCTGCTGCAGTTTAGTTAGTGCAGTCAGATGTTCATCATCATCAAGGCTCAGTCAGAGAAAACAGAGCCAGGAGGTGATGTTAATAGTTCAATCAATGCAAAAGGTTTATTATGATTATCCCTTGATATTTACCTTTTAAAAGGATAGTAATGTTTCATTATTGAAGTAAAATTGAGTCTTCTTTATTCTTTTTTATAATGATGTGTATCAAGAAAACGTTATTAAACGTTGCCGTTTTTCATTTATACTCTAATAAAGTTTCCCCATCCTGCCCCTTCCATTTACCTCAGCAAGCCAGCTTGGACAGAACGCGACGAGTGACAATCTTCTTCCAGCATATGGAAAAACCTGCCCTCCTTCATCAAGGTGGCAGGCTTTCCCTTATACTGAAAGCGTAAATTTGTCCCTCGATGCGCCATGTCCAGTCCATGGACCAGATTCCAGATCTGAGGGGAAGCTGTGGAAGTAAGTAGAAGGGGCAGGAGGGTGAAACTTTATTAGACTATAGTGAAAAACGGCAGTGTTTAATAACGTTTTCTTGATACACATCATTATAAAAAAGAAGACTTGATTTTACTTCAATAATTAAACATGACTATCCGTTTAAACATGTGAGTGAATGAGAGAGAGAGTATGTGTGTGTAGCTTTTTGTTTTAAGCAGGCACAGGCTAGTGGAAATTCCCAGCCCTGATCATCATCATCATCATCATGTTTTTATAAAGAGCCACTGAACTTGGAATGTTCTGTACAATAGGGATCCTGGTCACAGGACAAATTCTTCCAATCCCAACTGATTAAAGATAGCTTTTAAAGGGATAGTAATACTTCGTTTTAACTTTATTTTGTAGGCATTAAAAAAACATGAAGAATGATATAAGTCTTATCTCTCAAACCTTTACAGTTTAAGAGATATTCACAAGCAAAGTTCCCCTCCCACCCCTTTTACCTAGTGTAAGCCATGTCTTCTCAGATGTGGAATCCAGTCCATAGACCAGACAGATAACCGAAGAGGACAATCTTCTTCTTATGAGAACAATGAAAGCCCTGCCCCCTTGACAAGCTTTTCAGGTTTTTCCCTTATCTTAATTGAAGATTGTCCTCCTCTGCAGTCTACCTGGGCACCTCCCTTCTGATCTGGCTGAGCAGTGTTACATCAGTAAAAGGGGCGGGAGGGGAATACTTTATCATTCAATTACTCTTGTACTACAACTCTGACAGAATTGAAATAACACTCTCCAAAGTCCAAATACTATGATGATTAATTAGAGCTGCTTTTATTATGAAACATTACTATCCCTTTAACACCTTGAATGGTAAAGACATCTTCAACACATCACAAAGTTTTCAAAAAGTTAGTAGTGCCATTTAAGTTAATGAGAATTAATATCCCCTGTGGTGCAGCTGGTTTGTCCCAGACTTGCTCTTTATGGCCCTTAGAGTAAGTTGACCACAACCATTTAACTGGGCTGCTCTCAAATTAAAGCAGCCCTATGAATGTATTTTTCAAGTGTGTTCTTAGATAAAGGGCCTCCAACTCCCATCACATGAGCATGGCAAGCAAAAGACATTCTCGTCATTAAAGGGATAGTAATACTTCATTTTAACTTTATTTTATTTTGTAGGCATTAAAAAACATGAATAATGATACAAGTCTTATCTCCCAAACCTTTATGGTTTAAGAGATATTCACAAGCAAAGTGTCCCCCTCCCGCCCCTTTTACTGATGTAACACTTTTCAGCCAGAGCAGAAGGGAGGTGCCCAGGTAGACTGCAGAGAGGGACAATCTTCAATTAAGGTAAGAGAAAAACCTGAAAAGCTTGTCAAGGGGGGCAGGGATTCCATTGTTTTCAAAGGAATAAGAGTGTCCCCTTCTGTTATCTGTCTGGTCTATGGACTGCATTCCACATCTGAGAAGAGATTGTTTACAGTAGGTAAAAGGGGCGGGAGGGGGAAACTTTGCTTGTGAATATCTCATAAACCATAAAGGTTTGAGAGATAAGACTTATATCATTCTTCATGTTTTTTTAATGCCTACAAAATAAAATAAAGTTAAAACAAATTATTACTGTCCCTTTAACAAAAAACAGTAACAATGTATGTTTATTGGGCCAGAAGACAAGAAAGTGTATCTATAAGTAAGGAAGAGACAACAACTGTATCCGCTGGCACCAATAGCACCTGAAGTAGAATACTGACAAACAGAAGGAAAGGGTTTCATGAAAGCAGGATCTCTATCAAATTAAACAGCACTAAACTTTTAGCAGCACTTTCATCTACACAGATAAACAGGTAAAGTTACAAGTCAAATAGGCAGTGTCTAATAGGACAAAATTGAAAAAAGTTTAGTAGCATAGTAATAGAAATTAAATAAAACGGAATATTTTGTCCTAAAATCTATAATTTACATAAAAGCAATAAAAATAAGATGTGTATTGTTTTGGCAACAATTGTCAGCAGTTTAAATCCAACCCAACTCATGATGTTCCCTCAGAAGGCTTGCCTGATGTCATGGCTCCCAACCCCATCATCAGAGATCTCTAATATACCATGTCTTTTCCCTGCTTGTGAACAGGGGAGTTAGTGAAATGGTGTAGCATCTGACTAACTTACTTGTACTCAAGCAGCAAAACCCTAGACATTGCCAGCTAGGAATCTCAGAAGAGAAGGCTGGGAACCACTGGTTTAGCGAAAGAAAGGGGAGGAGAAGAGGAAGACGGATGAATTTACAAAACCCAAAGAAATTCAGAGAAAATCTAAAAAAATGTATCTGCATATTTATGATGTATGTGTGGCTGTTTATGAGTGTCAGGGGTTAAGATCCCCAATGGTTAAACAGCACATATGTCCAAGAATAAAAATATAATTACATAGCACCCAGGGGTCTCTCTTTAGGAGATCACAATGTTAATTGTGTATTACATTGCTCCACAATAATAAATGTTTGCAGAAATGTTTGTTTAAACTACTATATGTGTGTTCATAAATCAGTATATGGGAATAAAATACTTTTTAACGGGACCTGTGTGAAGTCAACATCCCCCCAAAAAAATATCGATCTCTGCCAATGAGACCGCTCCAGCTTACAGACAGAAGCCTCAGTCATCGGAGGAGGCTGGATAGAGGGAGGAGAGTAGAGGCAGAGCAACAGACTGGCTTACAGAGCAGGTGGCCGCAGTCTATGTGGAAGCAGCTATAGCCCAGACTTTCTAAGTTAAATTAACAGGAAATAAAACTTAATAAATAAATAAATAATAATAATAGTAAAGTTTTAGTACTATTCGATATGTAGCCTAACTATTTAGGACATGTTATTTATATATATATATGACACATCCACAAGTGCAAATGCTTTGCCCCAAAACTCTTACACTTTTCTTTTGAACATCCAACTCGCTAATTAGTAGTTTAGAAAGTATTTCTATAGCATATCCATTTACATGATCATTGGTGAGCACACTATCCATTGGTGAGTATGTGAATGGAGGGGTATTTTAATGCATGGGTGTACCTGAAATTCGAATGGGCCTTTTGTTTCATTCATCCTCCATACAGCAAGAAACAAGGAGAAGTGAGGCTGTTCTCAGTGCATCATGCACCAATGTGACTAACAATCTGTAATATGCTCCATTCCATTCTTCATTTTATTAGGAGCACTCATGACACACGACAGATCAACAAAAACAAGGCATTTAAAGTGTTAGTAATGTCTAAAAAAAAGTTTTAGACCATTCCAATGAAGGGATTCCGTGTAAGTAACGAGATCTCGGCACTTCTCAAGCGCCAGCGTGTCGACCGACACGGATCTCCTGCTGCCAGCTTTACAGCTGTCAGTAGGAGAAATCAAACTTTAAACGCCCGTATCTCTTAAACCATAGCGGTTTGGGAGATACGTTTTTTTGAATTTAGATCAGCTTTTTAAGCTCTTCTAAATGAAAAAAAGTTTTTTTCAGATATTACTAACACTTTAAAATCCAGTCTTATCCAAACCGGCTCCATCAAAGACTGAAGTCTCTGCTTTGAGAAGCTGTTTATCCAACCAGATCAAAATAATTACTCAGATGTGGAAATACAAGAAATTCAGGACAATTCAGTGCCACCATCAAAGAGCCATAATAGTTTCCAATCAGGTACATCACAGCTTATCAGCCAACCTTATCAGGACTGGAAAAGAACATTGACATTAGAAAGACTCAACTCGGGAACCTCCTCTTCACCGTCATCAAGATTATAAGAGTCTAATCTTACAGAAATAACCTCCCTTCTAATTGAACACTAGTCTCAACAGCTGTTTTATTCATGTGAAATACCTGGATTCTATTAGCTGTGAAATGTTAAAGGAATAGTAATGTTTCACAGCTCCAATTAGTCTTTATAGTATTTGGGCCATGGAGACTGTTATTTCAATACTGTCAGAATTGTAGTTCAAGAGTAATTGAATGATAAAGTATCCCCCCCTCCCACTGATATACTGATGTAACATTGCTCACCTCAGAGCAGCAAGACTGTCCGGATGGATCTCAGAGAGGGACAATCTTCAGTAAGCATAAGGAAAACCCTGAGAAACCTGTCAAGGGGACAGTGTTTTCCTTATGCTCACAGTAAGAAGATTGTCCCTTGCTGTGAGCTGTCTGGTCCCAGGACCAGATTCCACATCCTAGGAAAGGCGGCTCACACTAGATAAAAGGGATGGGAGGGGAATACTTTATAATTATTCTTGAACTACCACTCTTGACAGTATTGAAATAACAAGATTGATTGGAACTGCTGTTTTTCTGAAACATTACTGTCCTTTTAACACTGGATATGAACTGAAGGGTTGTATGCACAATGAAAACAGAATTCGGGAGAAAAACAACTGCACAATGGGGGACAAATGAAAATACCACAAAAGTTCACCGATTCAAATGAACAGATACAAGGAACAGAAGGAGGGCACTTTGTTACTCTCACACCTTTGATATATCAGAGACACTGACAAGTAGAAGAATGATACATTCATCGGCTGATACAAGACAGGGGAAAAGGTGCCCAAAAAACTAGATGTTTAATATAATAAACAATAAAAACATATGTATCATATTAATAAAAAGTCTGATAAATTAACTTGCGTTTCAAGGTCATCAAGACCTTTTCATCAAGAAACAATCAATTCAAATGGGTCTTCTAATCTCTTGAATGTTTTAAGATGTTAGTACTATCTAGCGACGAACCACATTTAACACTATTATATAAATGAAGCAATTATTTGCGCTTAAAGGGTTTGGAGGGTTTCACTTGAAACTAAAGAATCTCACCACAGCAAGAAATTTGAGAACCATTAGTCTATGGGATTATTTGGAGCTAAAACCAGAGATAACCTTTTCACTGATCAAATAACCCAGCCAGCCTTTGGTTCTACTAAAACCATGTAACCTCACCAGGCAATTGTGCAATGAACTTACCACATTTTATTATTATTTATTTTAATAATAATATGATGTGTGACATCATATTTCTACAGAAAAACAGTAAACTCTAGGATAAAGCCGGTAAAGAAAAACATTTTAAAAATGCTCCCGTTATCTCCTCCAGGAATAATGTGACCTGTTCTAAAGGACTTCTTAGCGTGGAGGAACCCCCCCCCCCCCAACGAAATTCATTAAAAGCAAACATAGGTTACAGGACATAGTCAGGACATGGAATGTTTCATAAGCTGAAGATGCAAGGAGAGAACAGTAGACATATATCCTAAGCCTTAAACTGGAAAGGGCAAAGGGCAACTATCTAGCTAGTCAGCAAAAAAAGAAAGGCCCAAATTACTTCAGCTCCATTCATCAAAATATGCTTTGGGTGCTAATCCCTGAAACCAGTGACTGGCAAGGGTAGTAACATGAGGGGCTGAACACTAAAGTGAGCAAATTCTCTGTAGAGAGAAAACACCCCTATATAATTGTATGCTGTTCTATGAAGCCTATTATTCTTTATTTATATATCGCAAACTAATTCCGCAGTGCTGTACAATAGGACTATGCACTGAAGTATCTCCAAACTTGAAACAGAGGCTCCATAGAAAAAGAGGGACTGGAAAGTCTCCCTCTCACCATAGTGCATAACTGCCCAGGGACAGATATTAGGCTATTCTGAGCAATATATAGGCACCAGTTGTTAAATACATTGAGAAAGGAACAGCCTAGATGGGTCAATTGATTTGTATCAATTGTAAATTTTATACTTCTGCTATGCTGTGTAAATCTAAAATCAGTGTTTAACCTCATGGTTCATTAAATATGTATTAACCCTTTGAGTGCCAGAGGGGTGAGCAACTCATTGCAGAGCAATGTGTTGCATACCCCTCTGGCACATGAAGGGTTAAACAAATTTTTCAACCAAAGGGTTAAAGAAATGTGGAGCTTCTTAAATTGGATGTTGGTGAAGAAATATTTTTTTTTTTAATATTGGTTTCATGAATGAACCCTTTGAATGGTATGAGTGTGCAATATGTTGATGATTCTCTGGCATTTAAATGATTAACCCTTTTTCTATCACATCTAGCAATGCATGGACTTGCCACACCCACTTTCACCAGTAGTAGTAGTCTGCATTCAGTACTGAAGGGGTTACTGTAGTTCCCTATCACAGATGTCCTCATGTGAACTCTGATAATTTATACAAGGTGTACAGAGCGTGTGTGAAATGGATTCTCGTTTTGTTTTTTGCTTCATCTCTTGAGAGAGCAAATACTTGAACGACTTAAGTGCCAAAGAGTATCGGCTACTTCCCTGGCTCTCAGAGGGTTAAATTATTGCCTACCAGACATACTGTGAATAGCTCCGCCAAGCAGTATATCAGAGGCCCCATCCAATTCTAATAGGTTAATCCCTCGAGGACCATACTGATGCACTATGTGTTGCAAAGCAATGCGTTGTACTCCCCTCATCCTCAAGGGTTTAATGATGGCTGATATTACTACATTCTTCATCCAGATTTAAAATTTTTGGAACTTGCTAAAAGATACACCTCAGTTGCCCATTTGACAAGGCTGAAAAAGGGGGACATTGTTAGTGTAACACTTTGTATGCCAAGTGAGCATTTTATACCCCTTAAAGCATGCAAAGGATAACATTTAAAGGGATAGTAATGTTTCACAATAAAAGCTGCTTCAATTAACCCCTTAACAACCGGGGAATCCGGACGCGACTTAACGACCACGGAGCAATTTTTTTTATTGCTCCGTTGCATTCCGGACTCCCCGACCGTCAAGGGTCGTTAAGGGGTTAATCTTCATAGTATTTGGGCCATGGAGAATGTTATTTCAATACTGCCAGAGTTGTAGTTCAAGAGTAACTGAATGATAAAGCATCCCCCACCCACCTCTTTTACTGATGTAACACTGCTCACTTCAGAGCAGCAAGACTGTCCAGATGGATTGCCGAGGGGGACAATCTTCAGTGAGCATAAGGAAAAACCTGTCAAAGGGGCAGGGTTTTCCTTATGCTCACAGTAAGAAGACTGTCCCTTGCTGTGTGCTGTCTGATCAAGGGACCAGATTCCACATCTATGGGGAGGTGGCTTACACTAGGTAAACTGGGCAGGGAGGGATATTGTTTCATTCAATTACTCTTGAATTACAAGTCTGACAGTATTGAAGTAACACTTTCCATGGAACAAATACTATGAAGATTAAACAGAGCTGCTTTTTTGTGAAACATTACTGTCACTTTAAAGGGATAGTAATACTTCGTTTTAACTTTATTTTATTTTGTAGGCATTAAAAAAACATGAAGAACGGTATAAGTCTTATCTCTCAAACCTTTATGGTTTAAGAGATATTCACAAACAAAGTATCCCCCCTGTTCAACCAGATCAGAATGGAGGTGCCCAGGTAGACAGCAGAGAGGGACAATCTTCAATTAAGATAAGGGAAAAAGCTGAAAAACTTGTCAAGGGGGGAAGGGCTTTCATTGTTTTCATACAAAGAAGATTGTCCCCTGCTGTTATCTGTCTGGTCTTACAACCAGATTCACATCTGAGAAGAGATTGCTTACACTAGGAAAAAGGGGCGGGGAGGGGAACTTTGCTTGTGAATATCTCAAACCATAAAGGATTGAGAGATAAGACATATCATTCTTCATGTTTTTTTAATGCCTACAAAATAAAATAAAGTTAAAATGAAGTATTACTATCCCTTTAAGCTTCCTCAGATCCTCTCTTTTGTCACAGGGAAAGTCAAAGAAAAACTCTAGGAAGCCACTTCCAGTTTTGCTTCAAGAAAGGAGAAACAGTTTCCGAGCTAATAAAACCACTTCTCTCTTGATCACACGCTAACAACCCATATGACGTGCAATGAACCACCACCACACTTAGCAAGGTACTGGTTCTCGTATTGAAGGGGTTAAAAATCTTGCTGTTCTTTAGCTTTCTCAGTATGGCTTTATGTTTTTAGTTATGAAATGTATTAAATACCTCATTAACCCTTTGAGTGCTGGAAAGGTTGGATATATCTGGCACTCAAGTGATTAAAACTCTGTGTTTTTAGATGTGTGTCTGATAATTACCAGGCAGTTACCAAATGTGTATGTCTGCACATGTCAACACTACAAAAATTATGCAAATAGGAAGCAAATTGTAAAAGCCTCTACTACGTGAAATAACACGCAATACTAAGACTGTCTGTAATGCTCTTGGGGCAATGCAGAGATCAAGCCAGTCACTTTATTGAAATCAGGTAATGAAAGATAAGGCGCTGTTAGGAGTGCTGGAGAATCGCTGCATTCAGGTAAAATCCACATTTTATTCCCCACTAGTTTAAAAGCCTGTGTACATGGGCCACAGTGCCACCCAGCAGCCTAAACTGGTGCCTGGAGCCTTTCTGCGCACTGCCCACGCTGCTGTCATGCCCAGTACAGACTGCCCGAACGCACCACAGCCAATACGGAGCGGGGTGCTCTGAATTTGGATCGTAGTCCTCTCTGTGCACCTTCCTGGGACCAAGCAGTCCCAAGAAGGTGCGCAGAGAGCACTCCGATCCGAATATCGGCTCTCCCCGCTCCTTATCAGCGGCGGCACATTCAGGCAGTCTGTACTGCACATGACTGCAGCGCGGGCAGTCTCTACTGCACATGACTGCAGCGCGGGCAGTCTCTACTGCGCATGACTGCAGCACGTGCAGTCTCTACTGCGCATGACTGCAGCGCGGGCAGTCTCTACTGCGCATGACTGCAGCACGTGCAGTCTCTACTGCGCATGACTGCAGCACGTGCAGTCTCTACTGCGCATGACTGCAGCACGTGCAGTCTCTACTGCGCATGACTGCTGCACGTGCAGTCTCTACTGCGCATGACTGCTGCACGCGCAGTCTCTACTGCGCATGATGGCTTCTAAAAAACATCCTAGCGAATTATTATATAGAATGAGGGATCTCATGCAAAGCCCAGCAAGCCTAGTCTGAGTTTGATACTTATCTAAGGACATATTCTGCTAGATATTTTTAATATCTTTATTTTAATATAAAGCTAAAAATTTGTACGCAGAGCTGTTCACAAACAAATTCAGGCAAATGAAGCTTACAATCTTATTTTGGTTGCCTGAGGATCACGTCACTTACCTAAGGTCACAAGTTGCTGACACTGGGACTGAACCACATTTTTCCTGCTTCACAGTCAGAGAACACTAGCTTCAAGCAGTAGTTGGCCAAATAAGCCACTTTGTCACATCTGCATAAAAGTTTCTTCCTATGAGATTAACCCTTTGCGTGCCAGAGGGGTAAGCAAAGTATTGCGTTGCAATGCATTGCATACACCTCTGACAATCAAAGGGTTCAATGGGAAATTTACCCAAGGAATAAATTATTTATCTAGGTAAGTGTCCTTAATGCAGCAGTCAGGTACATCTATATACTTCATCTGTATGCAGTTCCTCTGTCTTGTAGTCAACTGCTAGTTGTTCCAATTTAAACATCTGATAGGGACTTGTGTCCCTTTTGAGTCATTAAGTTCTATTGAAGCCTATTGTTTGTTAGGAGGTGGTGTGAAAACAGATCACTATATAGAGGTAACTGCAGATATAATGCGTAAAATGTACAGACAGGTACACCTGATTGCTGTATGAAGGACTCCTACCTAGGCAAATCATTGTGTTAAATTAAGAGCCACTTATTCCTTGAAATACTAAAGTAAATAACTGATAAACATGGAATTTTGTTTTTTTGAGGGGGGAGGATTGTATTTCTAATGAAATTGCAAGTGTGTTGAGCCTCACTACATCAACCAAGGGCTTAATAATTGAATGTCAGAGGGGTGTGCAATGCATTGCTTTGAAAGTCACTGCACACCCTCTGGTCTGTAAAGCAACCCTAATGCTAAAATATGAAAGTGAGTGTTGTAATAATGAGAGATATAGTTAACAATTCCCTATAACTTTAGAGAACTTAAAGTGATAGTAATGTTTCATAATAAAAGCAGCTTTAAATAATCTTCATAGTATTTGGGCCATGGAGAATGTTATTTTAATACTGTTAGAGTTGTAGTGCAAGAGTAATTGAATGAAAAAGTAGACCCCTACCACCCCTTTTACTGATGTAACACTGCTCAACTCAGAGCAGCAAAACTGTCCATATGGGTCGCAGAGAGGAACAATCTTTAATGATTATAAGAAAAAACCTGAAAAACCTGTCAATGCGGGCAGGGTTTTCATTGTTCTCACAGTAAGAAGATTGTCCCTTGCTGTGAACAGTCTGGTCTGTGGACTAGATTCCACATCTGAGGGGAGATGGCTTACACTAGGTAAAAGGGGCAGGAGGGGGAAACTTTATCATTCAATTACAATTGAACTACAACTCTGACAGTACTGAAATAACGCTCTCTGTAGCTCAAATACTATGAAGATTAATTGGAGATGCTGTTTTTGTGAAACATTACTTTTCAGCAGGCTGAGAAAAAATATTTCCTGCATACTTTTCCTTTTGAGTACTGCACAGAAGAACACAGTCTCCTCACTAGGAAGGGAGGTGCGCAAATGTGTATAAGGTGAATATTATAACATTCTTTAGGGCCTTATTCACAAATGGAAATGGAGTAATTGTGGGACAAACAACTGGCACAAGACAATTTAAATCGGGCTTTTAATTTCCCAAATACCAGAGAGGTCTCCAAGGCAATGCATCAGAGAGGTCTCACTTTCAATGGGTTAAAAATCCCTTTTGATTCAGTGGGGAATTTTCATTTGTTCCCTATGATGCAGTTGGTTGTCACCAAATTACTTCATTTTTGTGCATAAGGCTCAGGAAATATTGTAACATTAGAGTCCCTTCAAATGCCTCCTCCTTACATCTGTGTTTTGTGGTGTTGTTATCACAATCTCTTGTACACAATGTTTGTTGTGTTAGATGCATACATGCAGGAATTCCAGAGCATTGCTGTGCAGTGTAATCCCAGCTCCATTGCACCCAAAATCCTACATGAAGATCCTGTCACCTAATATCTGAATCTGACCAGTAGTCTAGCAATGTGTTCCCCCTTTCCCTCTCTCCCTGGTTGATTTCTAAGCACAGTATGTGTATTTCCACCCCAAGTGAAGGGCAGTTATGCACTAAGGCAAGATAAAGAGGAGATGACTTCTCCAGTGATATCACTTGTCCAGTTCCTGTGGAATTCTATGGAGCGTATGCACTAAAATCTATCCAACTTTGGTGATCGTAATGCATTGGTTCTATGGAACATCATAGGAACTGAAGAAGTGATATCACTGGAGAAATCATCTTGACATTATCACCTCTTTATCACACATTAGTGCATAACCTTAATGTTACAGACCAGCCAACTGTCTATTAAACTGAAACCAAATCCTAGAAACTAGCCTAATCAGTTGGAAATGTAACACTTTTGGTGACACTGCACAAACAAAATAATTCACACCTTCTGACAGATGAATGGATTTAATCATCTTCTGAAAAAGGTAAATAAACAAGGCATCATTCCATGCACCAGGCTGTCTCCAAAGCCAACTAAAAACTTATCTGCCAATTATGAAAGTAATTAGGTTGTAATCAGTAAGCAAATATCCAGCAGTGACAAAGTCAGTGGCTCTCGCCTCTAGTGCAGTGTGGAGAACAGAGCGAAACTAACAACTTCTCATTATGGAATCCAGTTTTTTGGCTTTATATAAGCAAATATACTGTAGATCAAGGGAGACATTAGATTTCCAATAAGACCCAGGGCTTGGACAACCTAATTCATTTACATGCTCCATGCTGTCAACAAGACCCAAGGCTTTAGCACCCCCCCACACACACACACACTCAAGCTAGTAACTAGCAACCCCCTGTTCTAGATCAAGTGTGAGCAACCTGCCACCACCCAGTTGACTCCCATCATCCTCAGCCAGCCAAGGGCCTACTAAGGATGACTGGACAGTAGTCAAACAGCTGTATGCTCAAGTTGCATGTTCTTGTCAGTCTATTGCGCTGCCACTAGAATTTTGAGGATTATGGCAGTTTTAATAGATCATGAAGCCAACATACTGACCTTGTGTAATTGTGCGGCCATTAATGTGCTGAAGATTCTGGGAATTTGAATCCAACTGCTGGAGGGCTGCAGGTTGTCTAACCCTTGCTGCACAGAGAACCAATTATTAAACTCACACTTTTTTATTCCACACCACTGCCTTGAATATCTGTGGGATCATTAACAATGAATATATTACAGTAACATTGTTTTGCAGCCATTTACTGCAGTAGTCAGTGCTACTTCATTGCAATAACGAAAAAGATTATCTTAAAGATAGAATGAAGATTTCTAGATGCCTCAATGCACACAAAGCACCACAAGTTATGATCAATCATACATCTAGGGGTCAGGAATAAGCTTTGGCTTATTTATCAGATTCAAAGTTCCAGAAAACGGTCAGAAGACCTGAGGGCCACAGAAGGGCCATTAGAGGAAGATCAGCGATGTGGAATGAGTTGGCGCTATATAAAGAATAATAACAACCCCACCTTACTTCCTACCGCATTTAGAAATGGATCTAAATTAATTATCTAATTATCTTTTTGCATTTATGTATTTATTTACAAAGTGTTTTACCAGGACGAATACACTTAGATTTCTCTCACTTTCATTTCTATCCTGGATAGCATCAGCCTATATAATAAAACGCTAGAATGTTTGTCCGATGCAGTCAGGCGCAGTAGAGACTGCCTGAACGTACAGAATGCTGGGAGTTCAGTGCTGGGAGCATTCTGTGTGTTCAGGCAGTAGTTACAGTGCATCACGTGTGCCTCCAAGTGAGGAAGCAGCAGTATGCAGAGCAGGACAGGCCTCTTAATCCTTTGAGTGCCAGAGGGGTACGTAATGCATTGCTTCAATGTTTTGCACACTCTTCAGGCACTCAGAGGGTTAAACAATACACCACCCCTCAGTCACCAGAGAGGAATGCAATGCATTGTTGAAGACCTCTCTGGCACCGGAAGGGTCATAAGGCTAAAACATGTCCCTTTTTGCCTAGAGGGTCTGTGAAAGAAGTGCCTGTCTGTCCAGTTTTCCTCCTCCCCAATCACAGCATGATCACGTCTCTAAACCTGGATAGACTGATTAGGACAGGCTAGTATTACAGCAGAGCCAACACAGAGAATGTAAATGACCAGGGGGAACTCCATATTCTAAGCGCCCAATGTTACAGGCCATATACAGGAGAAACTGGCCCTTTTCCCTAGGAAAATCATTAAGGAACTTACTCTGGCCCATAAGAGGAAACACAAGAGGAATTGGTAGCAATGTGTGAAAGAGAACAGACTCTTCAGCTGACTGACTGGCTTGGGTTACATTATATAGAGTAAATTAAACACAGATACTACTCTAATTGTGAGAAAAATTTAAAAAAAAAATACTGTGAGTGAGATCAATGTAAGACAAGTGGTGATATTCTGGGGAAAACCAATAGTACCACTGGAAACAAATACAAATTCCCGTTGATTTGAATGCTAGCGAGATCTACAACTCATATACAGTTCTTATAAACCTCTCTGAGAAGACAGATAGATAGATAGATAGATAGATAAACAGATAGATAGATAAATAGATAGATAGATGCCAAGAGAGAGAAAGAGACCGAGATTGTGGGGGAGGCTGGGAGATACAGCCTAAACTAGTGGCAGGCACTGACTCCCAGCATGCTCCATCCCTACTAGCAAGACGCTTTCAGAGGACCTGTAATTACAAGTCAATATGACTGACAAAGCACACTGACATGTCTAGCATTAGGTAAGAATTACTTCCATTCTTTGGTTTTCAAGCAGAACACCCTTTCAACTCATGTATCTTCAAAGTCTATGCAGGTGGTACTGCTAAAGAAATCTGTAGTGTGTACCTTATGCAATAAAAGGGTTAAAAGAAGCAGCCCTACAGCTGTTGTTGAACCACAACTCTAGTTGTCCTCAGCCAGCAATTGGCTGACTGATGATAATGGGTATTTTAGTCCAACAAGCTGAAGGGCCTCATGTTGCCCACCCGGATTCAAAGATAGTCTTCCCCCAATGGTTAACTCAATGGTTCCCAAATTAGGAGGAACTACTGAGTCAACTGAAAAGAGTCATTGCGGCAAACCCATCCAGTCCACTAATTTTAACCCAAAACTGGCACTTTTCTACTTTCCTGAGCATTCCACGCCTTCTTAGGTCCATAAAAGGTTAAAGACAGTTGTATTCAAAATGCTAAACTTAATTTCAGCAGAGCTTTTACATTTACATGCTATAACATACCCTTTAAAGAAAATGCATGCCTGTTTTAACTATTTAGTGTCCCTTAACTTCATGAATGCCAGAGATGTAAGATACTCAATACTCTGCAATGCACTGCAAAACCCTCTGACACAAGAAGGGGTTAAAATCCAGTTCATATCCTGTACTCATTTCCAACACCATGAATAGTCCACCCCCCATACCGATATATATAATTACAAGCTCTCACTTAAACCTCTAAGGACCAGAGGAGTGAAACAATGCACTGTACACCTTCTAGTCCCTTAAAGGGTTAAACAACTGAGAAACATACTAGTGCATCTAGAGTAAAGAGGAGCAATTCTGGAGCTACATTATTCCTACAGAATATGAAAATTAAGACATGCTGTGCAGGCACTTCCTTTCTAAATCCTACATTACTTCCCCCACTCACAACACTGCCCAGCAATGCACTTCACACCTCCCCAAGCACTGAAAGGGTTACGTGTCAATAAGCAGGGGGTGTAAGTTGATGCTACAGCAAGAAGTGCCTGCACAATATGTCTTAATTAGCTAAACCTATACATCTAAATAATGTAAAAACTAGTTATCCAAGTTAAACATGGCTAATAAAACATATATACTCAACTTTGAAAACTCTTGAGAATTCACCAAATAGGTTTTAGGTGATTCTATTCCTTTAAAACTGTAACCCTTTGAGGGCCAGAGAGGTATCCAACTCCATGTGTAGCAAAGGGTTGGATAAGCTTCCGGCTTTCAAGTGTTTAACCATTTGAGTGCCAGAGGGGTACGAAAAGGGTTGTGCACCACTCTGGAACTTAACACTTTGAGTGCCACTCAAAAGGTTAAGAATGAATCATGTTTAACAATACAAAATCTTATATTAAAATAAAAAACAAGGCCAAACTAGTTCAAGTTTGTACATACCTGTGACTGTGGGCTATCAATGAGACAAATAATGGTAAGTGGATTGTATGTAAAATATTATGATAACAATGGTCTCAGCTGCAATGTCACCAATTGAATGTAAATTTCATGTTACGGTTAGAGCCTTCCGGTGGTGTCGCTGTTAGGACCTATTGCATAACCAGGTCAGCTGGGTTATATCCACTGTATCAGTGCACTGCAGTTGGACATAGTCTACAACATACTTTATTCAATCCTCAGAGACAAAGTGCAGTCCTTGGAATAAAGCCATAACATCCCACCATGCTCTTGTCAGATGAACAAGAACAAGACCAATAAAATCCCACAGTTAAAAAGAAAATCAGCTACAGGAAGTGATAACTATAAGAGGATATTATGCATACAACTCCCAATAAGAGAGAAAAAACTCCACCAGAAAGCAAGGCTTGTATTTTCTCAGTGTGAAAATAAGTACGCCAGAATCAGTTTCCCCCTCAGTTGGAATGGTCCAGCCCAGAGTACAAACTTGTGTCCCGTGCAGTGCTGGCAGTGTGTTCCCACTGATAATCCCGACGCATGGAAGAGATCAGGGCTCTGCTGGTAACCAAGCCATCCAATCCACACAGTGAAGTAGTGTGTGCTCTCTTTCCCACAGTGAGCAGGGCGTTGCTGAGCTGGGAGAGCTAGTCAGTGCTGGGAGCCATTTCTGCCTAGTCCCTAGGTTCCCAGGAAGCAGAGCCAGTGGTGTAAGCACAGGAGCCTGCAGCTACTGTATTCTGCTGTCATAGAACACTCCCTTCCTTGTTCATGGGGCCTCAGATTACAGCATTCCTCTCCTGCACGTCAGCTAACCCAGGAATGTCACTTCTCAGCCCTGGAATGTAAACTTGTTCATAACCAGCAGGCCAGTGTTAAAAGGAATCTCTGTACCCCCCCAACTTCTCCACCCCCATCCCCACACTGAGTGCTTTCAAATCACTGATGAAGATGGGAACAAGTTAACCCACTGGCTGCCAGAGGGTTGTGCAAAGCATGCCCACTAGCACTAAAAGTATCTTATGTCAAAAGGGGGAGATTCTGAGGCAAACCCACCACACAACGGGGTAGAAAACATCTGATTTAAATTGAGCTTTTTAACCCCTTAAATTTGAGAGATCTGCAACATGTTGCTTTGCAATGCACTGGAAACCACCCTAGAATTCAAGGAGTTAAGTCCCATTTTTCTTTTGAACATAAGGCCCAAGGGATTACAATAAACATGTTGCACAGTTTTCTGGCACTTATAAGGTTAAAAACAATATTATGTATGTCGCTGGCACTCACAGTGTTAAAATATACACTTGCAAACAAAAGGCCATTAAATGCAACATTGCAGAATTCAGGTACACCAAAGGTTAAAATAAACCCCATACCCTCTGGCAAACAGTGTAGGGAATTTCAAAAATCAATTTTCTGGTCAGTTCTTTGGCACAAAGGGTTAATAACAATTCCCACTATCGGCACTTGGTGGTTAAAAACAATCACAGACTGCTCTAGCACCTAAATGGTTAAAAGGATGCACTGCCTGTTCCTGTGACACTCACACAAATAAAAGGACACGTCAACGCCTTGGCAGCTAAAGGGTAAATGCAATAATGCCAGGAAGTGAGATAAAACCCAATTCAGACACCTGGGCAGAAAAAAAGGTGTCAAGGAGGGTGGGATATGAGAGCGGATGTGTGGAATGATTTTATACTCCTTTCCCTCCACCTCACAATGAACAGGCTGCTCTGTATAATGATGCAGTCCAGTATACAGTTACAGTTGTCATACAGGACTCAGGGAAGTCAGTGCACAAAGAAAAGACAGTGCTGATTCTTCAAGGCTGGTGTTGATTTGTAATATAAAAATAATCACTCATATATCAGACTCTTAAATGTTTTAATTTTTTTTGCCCCCCTAATTGTAGTAAATAATTTATAATGACCCAGCACATTCTACAGCCCTATATAATTGGAAGTATTAATTACAAATCGAAATAGGAATTGGAAAGGACTCTGATATTGAGAGTGGTAATGGGAAAAAGTGAAACACAATGTATTCAGTGGGTAAAAGGGGTGATAATGGAGGAACAGACCTGTGCAGAGGCTCCACAGTAATTACCCTTGGGTACAGCTAATTCTTATTTACACTAAATTATACATATTTATATACACCTTCTGATACAGCTTGGTTTGCCTCAGCAACATCATTGCCTTTTATTTAGAAAGCGCTAATATACTCCACAGAGATGTACTAATGGCACAGGAGTCAGATTATAGCAGGGATGGGACAACCTGACACACTCCAGCTGTTGGGGACTATAACTCCCATAATTCCTGACATACTATTAGGCCAAGGATGATGGGAATTGCAGTCGCCAACAGCTGGAGGGTGTCTGACTGCCAGCCTATGGATTAGAGAGTAAGAAAATACACATACATGTTAAACCCTTGGGGACCAGAGCAATGTGTTGTACACCCCTCTTGTCCACAAAGGGTTAATATGAATGTAAGGTTTTCATTTTGTCTGTTCCCATGATAACCGCTCAATCACTGCCCATAAGTACAGGAGAAATTCTGGGGACATATAAAGCATTAAATGGGGTGTCATATCCCTGGGAATGACAGAGGTCTCCAACGCACCAAGGGACTTACCTACAAAAGGAGGAGCGATTCTAGAGCAAACAAACTGAGCCATACTGGAGAAATATACATCCATTGAACCAAACCCAATGGAGACCTTTCTAGTACTCAGGGTGTTAAGAGACCAAGTGAAATCAACAGGAAGTGATGTATCCCTTTAGTGAAGATGGTTTGCTCTACACTGCACCACGTTTGTACACAAGGGCAGAGGACTAGCTGTACAAAAGAATATGGGGCAAACCTGCTGCATCTGAGGATACAAAAAAACACACAGCCATGGCTGATATGAAGCTGGGAGCTGCGAATTCAGACCATGGTCTTCTCTGCGCACCTTCCTAGGTCCAAGCGGTCACAGGAAGGTGCACAGAGAGGACCACAGTCTGAATTTGGATCGCCAACCTCCGTATCAGCAGCCGCACGTTCCAGCAGTCAGTACCGCGCATGACTGCAGCTCCGCCAGTACTGGCCCATGTTTCACATTTTTATCAAAGTCTTTGCAGAAAAAAGGGGCCCAATAAGTGAATGTCTATGGCATACCAGTGCCAGGGCACCCTAGTTGACAACCATGGCCCATATGTATAAAAGCAACTGGACTTATTTTGAAGTAAGCCAGCTGTACCAATGGGGGACAAATAACAATTCCTGTTAAAATTAAATTGGGCTTTTAACCCCTTGAATGCTTGAGGCATTGAGGACCTCTTGAGCATTTAAGGGGTTAAAAAGATCTGTTCAATTGCATTGGAATCTAGGAATTTTTACTTGTCCCCTACGGTGCAGTTGGTTTACTCCAGAATAACTCCAGTTTGCTTTTATACATATGGGCCCATATGCTTTAGACTATAAAAAGAGAGGTGTACAACCTGCAGCCCACCAGATGTTGTTGGACTACAACTCGCATCATCCTCAACTGGCCAAATATTGAGAAGTTGTAATCCAAACAACAGCTGGCAGTGCACAAAGCCCATCTCTGCTATAAAATGTTACTTTAGATTGTATCAAAGTGTTCTGTATTAAAGGAGAAAGTGTTGACACTCTGAAGTGCTGTCTAATAGCTGCTGATAACAGTAATCTCCAAAGACATTCTTTTCCAAACACCAGCTGTTTAACTCTTATGTTTATTAATGAAATGCTTTAATTAGTTGTAACAGATTTACAGTAAATATGAGCTCTTAAGGATATGGTACCTACACCGTTGGTGCCAACTGTGTTTTTAGTGGGTTTTTTGGGGTTTTTTTTAACCCTTTCAGTGCCAGAGCAATGCGTTCGCCATACCCCTATGGTACTGAAATTAACAATGGTTACTGGAGACAAGGCCTGTGCTGTGGTGTTTATAGTTTGCTCGGTAAGAGAAATGCTAATCCTTTATTCATATTGCAATGTTTTACAGATCAGACCATACCATACATTAGAGAAAGTCTCTGTCTCACAGATTAACAATGTCATGGGGTTATAAAACAACAATAGGGCTAATTGGTCTTTTACATTTGAAAAAAGGGAGGGGATGTAAACAAGTTTTGCTCAAATTACTATCAGTTGTAGGTTCCTATCACAAAGAAGATTGCCACAGCGGCAGCAAAGCAGAACATACAATTTTTTTAAAAAAATACACAGTTCAGGAACCCTGCCGCATGGTACACTTCTCGCTGGTGGCAAAATACTGAAATTTTCACCTGACAAAGCATTAACGCGCCTATAGATTTATATACGGGTTTAATTGGATTCACATAAATATCGCAGGTAGTTGCAGTTTCTCTGCAGCTTTGTCACTACAGTTTATACAGACAAAGGGATGCTGGGAAATCCTTACTACACTATCAAACAAGAAAAAAAACTGCCACATCTGGTTTTCCCACTCAAATAGTCTAGGGCCCCGGGGGGGGGGGGCTGATAGGCAGGTAAGAATGCGGAGCCTCATTTAACCCTTTGAGTGCCACATGTGAGGCAATGTTTCATGCATCCCTTTTGCAGTCAAAAGGTTAAATGAAAAGTATTATGCAGTATGGAAATACATATTTCAATATGCATTCTCCTGAGTAAAACAAGTGTATTCTCTTTGCTGGGAGAAGTTTAAGTAAATTAGTAAAGCTGAAACTTGCAGTTTTATTTTAGTGCAATTTTGCATTGGTCTGAAATTTTACATTAGCTTTGTTGCTACAATAATTTATGTCAAGTATTGTCTGACATAGAAGTTGTTGACGGAGTCACTGGTACCGGTACAAGCCTTTTAACCCTTACAGCGCCTGAGGTGTCCAACGCATTGCAATACAATGCATTGGATACGTCTCTGGCACTCAAGGTATCCAGACTCTCTGAAGAGTGAAAAGGGAAAAACATGATTCCTGTGGCTGTTTTGATTTCAGGATTTATCTGCAGCCACTGCACAAACAGCAGAGAAAGATTAAGGGACCATGGGGCCGTAGGCAATGTACCGATTTGGGGCCCCACATCTCTTGATCCAGTGCTCGTGACACAGCACTGTCATCAGATACTGGCATTGTGGCTCTAATGAAAGTGTGAGCAACTGTACGATAGCTGTCTCTCTCAACAGGGCGTCTGACACAAGATGGTAGCAGCAGCAACAGCAGGGCCTCTGTCTGTGACCCATCACTTGCAGCCAAGGCCTCTCATTGGCTGCAGGCAACCCCTTTGGATGCTCTGAGAAACAGCCTTCATGTCCCTATGGAGTGATCTGCTGCCTTATAAGAGTCGATGCAGCTGCAAGAAAAACTACAGAAGTGGTTCCCAAACAAGGTGCCTCCTCTTCTCTCTAAAGCAGTGTTTCTCTACCAGGGTGCTGTGGCACTTTGGTGTGCCATGGACATCCACTTAGGGTGCCCCATTTTATCTGCAAGGCTTTGACAAAAATGTGAATGTAGACTTTTAACTGCATATTTAAAGATGTTACTATACACAGTATGTTTATTTTAGTTGTGAGGTCTAACAATAACTCTATATTTATGTATTTGTAACCTTCATTACACCCATGACAAATTACGTAAAATGATAGGGGTGCCCCAAAAATGCCAGACTGCGTGTTAGGGGTGCCTTTAGCAAAAAAAAAGCCTGGGAACCACTGCTCTAAAGACTTGGACAAACTGTGTATAGTTATGGAAATTGTTATACAGTGTGTTGGTTTCTGTTATTCTAATTGTGAGACTTCAAAATAACTATATTTTTGTGCCATCTTGGACACGTTTGTTGTAACCAAACTGGGCTCAGGAACATATAAACAAAAATGGTAGCTGCAAGCCCCAAAAGGCACTGCACAACATACACCTGGCCCATTAATCAAGTCTACTTCCATAGTAGCAAACCTGGTGGGAGAGATTCGCTATGCGGTGATAAAGAGGTGATAAAGCGGAGATGACTTCTCCAGTTCTTATGTTATGCTATAGATCCAATGCACTAAGATTTCTAAATTTATAGAAATATTATTGCATAGGCTCCATAGAATAACACAGGAACTGGAGAAGTGATAAAATGGAGACGTCTTCTCCATCTTCTCACCTCTTTATCACCGCTTAGTGAATCTCCACCCCATTGTATTCACAGGATCACTCCACAGTTGACTGTCACAGGAGTGAAACTGAAAGGGAAATAGCTGCAGGAGGAGAGAAAGGAAACAGGGAGAGCTGAAAGGCAAGGAAACCTGTAAGTAAAATATAAATATTTACCGCCTTGTTGACAGAAAAAAAAGCAAAACAATTCTGGGGTTAAGCAACTGCCCCAAAGGGGATAAATAAAGCACATCAATTACTTAATATCAGTTTTTAACCTACTGAACGTGCTTCCATTAAAACCCACACAATAAATTTGTATCTGCATTATCAACCCCAACTGTAGCTCATGTTGCCAGTGTGAAATGACCAAAGAACATAATGAGTCACAACTACTGTGTGTCTGGGTGTTTGGCCATCTGGGTGCCCATATGTATGTCTGGGTGCTTGGCCATCTGGGTACGTATATGTATGTCTTGGTGCATGGCCATCTGGGTGCCCATATGTATGTCTGGGTGCTTGTCCATCTGGGTGCGTATATGTATGTCTGGGTGCATGGCCATCTGGGTGCCCATATGTATGTCTGGGTGCATGGCCATCTGGGTGCGTATATGTGTGTCTGGGTGCATGGCCATCTGGGTGCCCATATGTATGTCTGGGTGCATGGCCATCTGGGTGCGTATATGTGTGTCTGGGTGCATGGCCATCTGGGTGCGTATATGTGTGTCTGGGTGCATGGCCATCTGGGTGCGTATATGTATGTCTGGGTGCATGGCCATCTGGGTACGTATATGTATGTCTGGGTGCATGGCCATCTGGGTACGTATATGTATGTCTGGGTGCATGGCCATCTGGGTGCGTATATGTATGTCTGGGTGCATGGCCATCTGGGTGCGTATATGTATGTCTGGGTGCATGGCCATCTGGGTGCGTATATGTATGTCTGGGTGCATGGCCATCTGGGTGCATATATGTATGTCTGGGTGCATGGCCATCTGGGTGCGTATATGTATGTCTGGGTGCATGGCCATCTGGGTGCGTATATGTGTGTCTGGGTGCATGGCCATCTGGGTGCGTATATGTATGTCTGGGTGCATGGCCATCTGGGTTCCCATATGTATGTCTGGGTGCATGGCCATCTGGGTGCGTATATGTATGTCTGGGTGCATGGCCATCTGGGTGCATATCTGTATGTCTGGGTGCATGGCCATCTGGGTGCGTATATGTATGTCTTGGTGCATGGCCATCTGGGTACGTATATGTATGTCTTGGTGCATGGACATCTGGATGCATATCTGTATGTCTGGGTGCATGGCCATCTGGGTGCGTATATGTATGTCTTGGTGCATGGCCATCTGGGTACGTATATGTATGTCTTGGTGCATGGCCATCTGGATGCATATATGTATGTCTGGGTGCATGGCCATCTGGGTGCGTATATGTATGTCTGGGTGCATGGCCATCTGGGTGCATATATGTATGTCTGGGTGCATGGCCATCTGGGTGCGTATATGTATGTCTGGGTGCATGGCCATCTGGGTGCGTATATGTGTGTCTGGGTGCATGGCCATCTGGGTGCGTATATGTATGTCTGGGTGCATGGCCATCTGGGTGCCCATATGTATGTCTGGGTGCATGGCCATCTGGGTGCGTATATGTATGTCTGGGTGCATGGCCATCTGGGTGCGTATATGTATGTCTTGGTGCATGGCCATCTGGGTGCCCATATGTATGTCTGGGTGCATGGCCATCTGGGTGCGTATATGTATGTCTGGGTGCATGGCCATCTGGGTGCCCATATGTATGTCTGGGTGCATGGCCATCTGGGTGCGTATATGTATGTCTGGGTGCATGGCCATCTGGGTGCGTATATGTATGTCTGGGTGCATGGCCATCTGGGTGCGTATATGTATGTCTGGGTGCATGGCCATCTGGGAGCGTATATGTGTGTCTGGGTGCATGGCCATCTGGGTGCGTATATGTATGTCTGGGTGCATGGCCATCTGGGTGCCCATATGTATGTCTGGGTGCATGGCCATCTGGGTGCGTATATGTATGACTGGGTGCTTGGCTATCTGGGTGCGTATATGTATGTCTGGGTGTGTCCCCATCTGGGTGCGTATATGTATGCCTGGGTGTGTGTCCATCTGGGTGCGTATATGTATGTCTGGGTGCATGGCCATCTGTGTGCCCATATGTATGTCTGGGTGCATGGCCATCTGGGTGCATATATGTATGTCTGGGTGCATGGCCATCTGGGTGCGTATATGTATGTCTGGGTGCATGGCCATCTGGGTGCGTATATGTATGACTGGGTGCTTGGCCATCTGGGCGCGTATATGTATGTCTGGGTGTGTCCCCATCTGGGTGCGTATATGTATGTCTGGGTGCATGGCCATCTGGGTGCATATCTGTATGTCTGGGTGCTTGTCCATCTGGGCGCGTATATGTATGTCTGGGTGCATGTCCATCTGGGTGCAATTATGTATGTCTGGGTGTGTGTCCATCTGGGTGCGTATATGTGTGTCTGGGTGTGTGCCCATCTGGGTGCATATATGTATGTCTGGGTGTGTGTCCATCTGGGTGCATATATGTGTGTCTGGGTGCTTGTCCATCTGGGTGCATATATGTATGTCTGGGTGCTTGTCCATCTGGGTGCATATATGTATGTCTGGGTGCATGGCCATCTGGGTGCATATATGTATGTCTGGGTGTGTGTCCATCTGGGTGCGTATATGTGTGTCTGGGTGTGTGCCCATCTGGGTGCATATATGTATGTCTGGGTGTGTGTCCATCTGGGTGCGTATATGTGTGTCTGGGTGCTTGTCCATCTGGGTGCATATATGTATGTCTGGGTGCTTGTCCATCTGGGTGCATATATGTATGTCTGGGTGCATGGCCATCTGGGTGCATATATGTATGTCTGGGTGTGTGTCCATCTGGGTGCGTATATGTATGTCTGGGTGTGTGTCCATCTGGGTGCATATATGTATGTCTGGGTGTGTGTCCATCTGGGTGCATATATGTATGTCTGGGTGTGTGTCCATCTGGGTGCATATATGTATGTCTGGGTGTGTGTCCATCTGGGTGCATATATGTATGTCTGGGTGTGTGTCCATCTGGGTGCATATATGTATGTCTGGGTGTGTGTCCATCTGGGTGCATATATGTATGTCTGGGTGCGTGTCCATCTGGGTGCATATATGTATGTCTGGGTGTGTGTCCATCTGGGTGCATATATGTATGTCTGGGTGCTTGTCCATCTGGGTGCATATATGTATGTCTGGGTGCATGGCCATCTGGATGCATATATGTATGTCTGGGTGCTTGTCCATCTGGGTGCATATATGTATGTCTTGGTGCTTGTCCATCTGGGTGCATATATGTATGTCTGGGTGCTTGTCCATCTGGGTGCATATATGTATGTCTGGGTGCATGTCCATCTGGGTGCGTATATGTATGTCTGGGTGCATGGCCATCTGGATGTGTATACGTTTGTGTGTCCATCTGGGTGCCTGTGCGTGTGTACGAGTGCGTGTGTCTGTCTGTCTGAGAGAGCCCGCCTGTCTGTGTCCCTCCCCGCTTGCCCTGGCCGTGCGAGTCTGCCCATCTTTGTATGTGACTGTCCATCTGTGTCGGTGCGTGTCTGTGAATGCGTCTGCGTGTGTAACAATACCTCCTATGTAAATGGGGCTTTTTTGAAGCTTTCCTCCAGCTTAGGGAGTGGCTTTTTTATTATTAATTTATTTATGTATTTATTTTATATCAGTTCTGCTCTCATAAAAGCAGACTCTGTAAATCATTATCATTGGCATTTAAAGGGCAATTATCATGGTCTATGGAAGCATGCTCAAACTGAACTGTGAACCCCAGAAATGGCTGCTATCTGCTGTTTTGTTGGGTGGGCGCTATTTGCCAGGAGATTTAGGTGTTGTATGCAAAGCCTACATACACCCATTGTGTGAGGCTTTCAAGTACCATACACAGGGTCTATGGAGGACAGACTCTCCCAGGGCAGGAAACTGAACTGTTAGACCTCAGTGTAACAGTTCAGCCTCTCTTTCTGCTGGAGCCACAGAGGTCCCTTTACAGACCCTCACTGCGCTCCCATGTTAATCCACTGGTGCTCACAATGCAGCCTTGGTCTCACTGGCAGGCCTGATCTCTGGGAATAGACCTGCTAACAGAATACTATGTGCTTGCTGCCCTTTTAGTTATATTGGTTGTTATTGTAATATAACCTGAGTTTGCTGAATACAATAGCATTTAAAAATTTGTTCTCTTATCCATATGTATTACCACAGATGTTGGGCACATCCAATTAATTGTGAGGCAATAGCACTCAATGGGTTAACGTAGTTAATCTTCAGTCCTGGAAGCATACCTAAGTCCAGCACAATGTTATATCATTCCACAATGGCAAAGAATGTGACGTTCTGAGAATGCCCATCCTTAAATCTAGAGTCTGCGTGAAGTGCATTCCCTTCTTATCTATGAATCAAATGGACATGTAGCTACAAGCTGTGCATCTCAATACAGATCAGGCATCTATTCTATACAACAACCACAAAATTACATAGTAGCAATGTAGGACGGCATTGCCGGTCTGTTTTTTAAGCAATGCATTGCGTAACCCTCTGGCACTCAAATGGTTATTGTCAAGCTGACTAACACAGGAGTGTATTTATAATGTATGTTAATGTACACATTGTACAGACAGGAGTATATATCACATTGTACACATAGGAGTCTATATATCATGCATTTTAATCTACACACTGCACACACAAGAGGCTATCCAATGTATATTAATGTACACACACGACTGGATATATAAAATGTATATTAGTCTACACAGAACTGCATATGTAATGTGTACATTAATATACATTATATCTATGCACGTCTGTGTATACAGTGCACACATTAATTTACACTCCTGTGTGACTAAGCCTCACATTAACCCTTTGAGTGCCATAGGAGTACACATTGCATTTGCAATGTGTTCCCTACCCCTGTGCCACTCAAATGCTTAAGCACTGCTTAAAAAAAATAAAAACAGACAAGCAATGTGCCCTACACTGCTAGTATTATATAAAAAGCACCTGTGTATTGATGTGATTCATAAAGGGATGGTAAGCTTTAAGGAGTTATCATAGAGCAAAGTGCCAAAGAGGTACGCACTCAGAGGGTTAACAATTTGAGTACCAGGGGGTGAGCAACTCATTGCAAAACAATGTGGAGTAAACCCCTCTGGCACTCAAAGGGTTAAATACCAAAGGGGAGTGCAACACAGTCAGAAGTAATGTGTTGCTAATCCTCACCATGCCGGACCTTAACCCTCCGAGTGCCAATGCTTTGCGTACCCCCTGGCACTAAATGGGTTAATGGGTTAACACTTTCCAGTTAGATGCCTATAGTTCTGGTAAAAAGACTGGAAAGCCTTGAAAGACACTGTCATTTTTATTTATATTTTATTTCTAAAACTTGTCTCTCATTAAACTTGCTTTGTTTACTTGGACCATCCAGCCAGCGGGTGGTTTCCGAGTAGGGGAGGGTTTATTAACCCTGCGTGCTCTCTTTGCCGGTTATCTTTGTCGGGTGCTTACCTCTCAACCAGAACAGTATGAAATCCTGTTGGGATAAACATAAAAGTATGTGAAATTATATTTAACAGCCCAGTAGTTGGACGGAAGGGGATCGGGCAGTTGGGCAGCAGGCACTGGAAACTGTTCAGCATGCCCAGGCACTGGGTTTTTTTTTTTTTTTTTTTTCTTTCCTTTTTCAGATAATTGCACACCGTATCATTAGGGATTGCAGGGGCTGTCATTAGGCATCATAGGTGCTGGTACTTTATATTTTATTTTTGGCCAAGTGCCTTATCTCAGCAGTTGTTTGTAACACTTTAACCCTTTTAGTGACAGAGGGATACGCAACGATTTGTGAAAGAATGCGTTGATACCCTCTGACACTGAAAGGGTTACACACTGTATAACATTATTGCCTCTGTAAGGGGGCAATGCAAGTACGGAGGTAACTGCTCTTTTCTCTGTCACTGCTGGAGCCTCCTCTTGCCGTCCTTTAGCCTACTGTGCCTGTGCATGTCAGACTGTAAGTGCATGCAGGGGCAGAGCAGGATTAAGGAGCACAAGAAGAGGCTCCAGCTGTGACCGAGAAGAGGAGCAGTTGGTGGCGGTAGGAGAGGTCCCGGTTAGGGCATTATGGGACTTGGTGCAGGTAGCAGAGCAGCATATGTGTGTTGGGCATATTTTTAATTTTTTTTAGTCCTGGTTGTTAGTGGTGTAAATTGATGGCTCTGTAAGTAAGACATGTTTATTTTGAGTTTGAACAGGAAATAGTGAAGACGGGCGGCGGTTGGTAACTGTGTAAGTCGCCAATGTTGTAAGTAGAGGATGTTGTATTTGTGTTTTAAGATGAAATATTGAGGACAGGCAGAATAGTGAGCTGGGGGAGTGGTTGGGAGCAGTGTAAATGAGGCATGTTTTTGTTTTAGTTTAAAGATGAAATAGTGAGGAGGGGCGATCATGTCCCTGTGTATGTTGGCCTCAGGCAGTGTGGAGTAGGCATATCTCCTTCTAGTGTCTGCCGGTGTGTGTGTAGACACACACACACACTCATACATACACTATTTGCTGAATTTAACAAGTTGGGGGAAAAAAATTAAATCTGGCATGTGCAAAAGTTTTGGGCGCCCTGTCAGTCAATACTTGGTAACACCCACTTTGGCAGAAACCGTAGACTCCAAACGTTTCCTATAGCCAGCTAATAGTCTTTCTGTTCTTGCTTTAGGAATTTTTTTACTACTTTTCCTTGCAGAATGCTTTTAGTTCAGAAATATTCTTAAGTTGTCTTACATGTGCTGCCTGTTTGAGATTTACCCATGGATTTTCAATAATACTAAAATCTGAGGACTATGAAGGCCATTCTAAAACATTAAGCCTTGTTTCTTGAAGTTGTTCCAGGTTAATTATGAGGTATGTTTCGGATCATTCTCTTATTTTAACATCCAACCTCTTTTCAGCTTCAGTTTCTTCAGCGACTGTGAAACATTAGCTTCCAGGATTTGTTGATGCTTAGTAGAATCCATTCTTACCTTTAACCGTACAATATTTCCCACGACTCTGGCTGCCACACAACCCTAAAACACAACAAATTCACCTCCAGACTTAACAGTTAGCAAGCTTAGCTTTTCTCCAAATGCTTCTTTTTTTTTTCTCCATAACTACCCTTGGTGATTGTAGTGAAAGAGTTAAATTCTAACTTCATCAGACCCCACAGCACTTGGTTACAAACTGCATCTGGCTTATCTAAGTGTTGTGTTGTATGTGTCAGATGTAGACTTCTGTTACAAGATCACAGTTAACACCTTTAATGTACGTGGACGAGCAAGGAGGGTGACAGATTTCAGTCCTTTAAGGACCAGTGACAGTCCTGGCACTTCATGAATTAAATGATCACAGCACATCTTCAGGTGTTCTGGGATCATGTCAGGAGGCTGAAACTGACTGCTCCAAGACCGGAGCAGTCAGTTTCAGCCTTTCCCTTAGTGAGCCAGTAACATGTGATTGCTCACTTGTGCTGGCTCAGAGAATAAAATGGCTCTGTTCCTTGTGTGTGTGTGTATATATATATATATAAAAAAAAAAAAAAAACCCTGGTCCTTAAGGGGTTACAATTTCCTTCCTATGTGTCTTCCATGCAGATCATGTGCAAGCAACACTGCACAGTGAATTGGTGCACCACTACTCCCATGCCAGCTAAACTTTCCCGCAGGTCCTTTGCAGTGATATGGGGTTTTACTTTGTATTCCTGACTAGTCTTGGAGTAGTTCTACCAGGGTATTTTTTTTTCTTGGTCTTACAGATCTTGTCTTGACTTCAGCATTTCCCACTAACTTCAATTTCTTAAAGGGATAGTAATACTTCATTTTAACTTTATTTTATTTTGTAGGCATTAAAAAAACATGAAGAATGATATAAGTCTTATCTCTGAAACCTTTATGGTTTAAGAGATATTCACAAACAAAGTATCCCCCCCCCTGTTCAACCAGATCAGAAAGGAGATGCCCAGGTAGACTGCAGAGAGGGACAATCTTCAATTAAGATAATGGAAAAAGCTGAAAAACTTGTCAAGGGGGAAGGGCTTTCATTGTTTTCATACAAAGAAAATTGTCCCCTTCTGTTATCTGTACTGTCATACAACCAGACTCACATCTGAGAAGAGATGGCTTACACTAGGAAAAAGGGGCAGGGAGGGGAACTTTGCTTGTGAATATCTCATAAACCATAAAGGTTTGAGAGATAAGACTTATATCATTCTTCATGTTTTTTTAATGCCTACAAAATAAAATAAAGTTAAAACGAAGTGTTACTATCCCTTTAATGACATTTAAGACAGTGGAAATTGCACGCAGGAAGTGTTTAGATATCTTTTTATAGCCTTTCCCTGCTTAGTAATAGTCAATTATTTTTATTTTCTGATCCTCAATCAGCTGCTTAAAGGAGCCCATGGTTGCTGAGTGTAAGTATAACACCCTAAGAGGTTCGAAGCATTAAGGAATTAAGCAAACTATCAAAGTATTTTAACAGGAAACAAACATCGAGATTGTTTCTCCTTTTCAAGTATGTCCTGGTGTACAGATGTTATTATTAACCAATTTAATAGTACCCATTTTATCTACCTTGGAAGGATGACTTGCTTTGACTAGAACCTGTGACCCTGAGATCTGAACAGATTCTACAGCTCGTGCATTAACCAACTGAGCCATCTCACCAACCATCACATAGATTAAAGCCTAATGAGTTAATTAAATTCGGAGACCCTTAAAAAGACACCAGTGGATTAACTGGAAGGGTGCCCAAACTTCTGAACATCAAAATTCTCTGATTTGTTTGTTTGTTTGTTTTTTACTTTGTTAAATTCAGCAAATAAATTGTAACTGTACATTACAATTTGCAGTAATAGTCAAGTTTAAATGCTGCAAAGGTTATTTCCACTTACGACCAACAAAAAATTACATTTAGCCAGAGGTGTCCAAACTTTTGCATAAAACTATATATGTATATATTTCATACAATGCTTTGTGTACCCTTCTGGCACTCAAAGGGTTAAAACGAAGTTATCTCAAAGCATTTGCAGTGTAGCACAGCATGTTGAACGCCTTTGTGGGAAAGACGGTCCTGAATTTGCTGTATGTTCACACAGTAGGCTATGTTCACACAGGCCAATATCCTACCAGCAGAGGTGGCAAGGGTTAATACAGTGAGGGGATGTAAAAGCATGTATGGAACTGGCATAAGACCAAATAAGGTTTGAGGTTTTTACAGGAGGAATAATGGATCGACTAGATGGGCCGCATGTTTCTTATCTGCCGTCAAATTCTATGTTTGTATGTTTCTACCATTCAAGACAAATAATAATCACCCAAATCCCCATTAACTTAAATTGAGTTTAACCAACTGAATGTTAGATACTTATTATTATTCTTTATTTATATAGCGCCAACTAATTCCGCAGCGCTGTACAATAGGGAATAGACATACAGAGGTATTAAATAGCACAGCACAAATGTGGAGAACAGAAGGATCAGAGGGCCCTGCTTCTGAAAGCTTACAGTCTAGAAGAGTTTATAAGCCCCATTTAAAGTAAAGCAGAACTTTCACCCTCATAACATTGCCCCCAAATTCATTACTATTATAGTGATATGTAAAGCCATATTTATATTATGCTCATTAAGTCCGCAGTATTCAAGAAAATAAACATTTTTTTGTAGGCGTCCACTGCAAGGAGCAGCTCTGTGCACCCGCACCGTCAGCAATTTCCGTTACCTTAAGGTAACGGAAGGATGTCACCACCAATCCGGGCAGTGCACAGGACAGACAGTGCAGACTCAGAGGTACCTCACCCCTGAGATGTCTGCGTTGTTGTCCACTAGTGGCTGCAAAAGAACTTTATTGTCTTGAATACCACAGCCTTACTGAGCATAATATAAGTATGGCTTTACCTATCACTATATTAGTAATGGATTGGGGGGCAATGTTACAAGGCTGAAAGTTCCGCTTTAATGGAAGCGTTCTTTCTCCCCTATGGTGCAGATGGTTTGGCCTAGAATTTCTCTACATTGTCTTTATACATATGGGCCATTGTTTGCTACCGGTTGCAGGAAATCCAGAGAACTTGCTGCAAATCGCATTCTCTGTCCTCATGACACAGAGGTCACACACCTTTTCACTTTTTGACACTAGGACCCATTTGCTTACCACTAAAACAGGCGAAGAATAAACATGGTTCTGGAAAACTCCTAAGTCGCTATGCTTGCTGTCTCTGTGAGCTCCAGATGGATGTGTAACTCATGTTTTACACCCACAGGAAAATGCATTGGACACTTACCTAGCATATAACCCCATGAGGGGTTAAAGGGTTAACCGTGATGGGATCCAAGCATCCCAAAAAAAAAACAAAAAAAAAACGACAAATGGTAACTTTTTTCTTAAAAGTATTTCAAATGTCAATGATAAAGGAAGGATGCATCTTCTACATTAACATTATACCATTTCATCAAAACACTGCAGAACAATGTGAATTTATTTTACAGATAAACATTTAAGATAATGATAGTATGAGCCAATCAGACGGTTAGCTTCATTTTAAACAATGCAGAGGCACAAGATGCAAGTTAGAGAAAGGTCTTCGCTTATCACAAGGATTGCATTTCTCTTGTGAACATCTCCACTACAGCCTCATAAGCTTACTGGATACACTCATGCTGTAACTTCACCATTACTATTGCAAGTCACAGGAAACATGCTATACCCACAAATTTCTAAAGCTGGTAACAGTTATAAGCAATGTACTGGCCCATAGGGAGCGAGCCACGTAATTATATAGCTTTCCTGCTGCCTATTTAATAATTTAGTCTTTATCAGAACATCCTGTTTTGCCTACTAATATACAGTATAACCCTGTTTGTTCCCTTTTGAAAGAAATGTATTTAATCTTCTCTTAAATGTATCTATTGTACCTGGCATTATCACATCCTTGGGCAAGGAATTTAACAGACCTTACTATGAAAAAACCCTCCCTCTGCTGAGGTTGAAGCCTCCTTTCCTCCGATCTCATGGTGTGTTTATTCAATCAGGCCTTGGAATGAATAGCTCACCAGAGACATCCTTGTATTGACCTCTCATATATTTGTACATCATCTTTTTTCTAGAGTATATAAACCAATTTTGCCTAGATGTTCCTCATATGTCAAGTCTTCCATTCTCTTAATTAATTTTGTTGCTCTTTGCTGCACTCTTTCCAGTTCTAGATATCCTTTTTAGAACTGGTGCCCAAAACTGCACTGCATATTTAAATTTTTCATATGTCCCCAGATTATGGGGAGGTCTGGTCAGTTTTCCTTAAAAGGGAACCATACCCTTGAAATAAGGTGCTCTTAATGTGTTTAGAATCCATCTCTCTATGGTTATTCTCAATGGTGGTGCTACCATATGAGCAGAATAAGGAGCTGCTTAGGGCACCCACTTAATCAGATGGCCCCATAGCACTTATACAGTACCACCGCCGCATGTAAACTAATTCAGATGGCAATGTCTTATTTGAAATATCAATGCTTGATTAAAGTCCTCATGTGAGCTTTTTGCTTAGGACCCCCAAAAACCTAGAGCCGGCCCTGGTTATTCTCTTTCACACTGATAAAATCTATTGTGTTGTGGTGAGAACTAGATGAAGACCTAAAATGGTGCATGGTTGGAGATGATGGGAGTTGTAGTCTGCAACAGTTTGAGAGCCAAAGGTTGACTCTCCCATGCTAAACTATCATTTACTCTTGATATGAAAGGTTACTGTAACATTTATGGACATTTGTAAGCAGAACAAACATCTGTTAATGCAGGACACCTAATGCCATTCTACAGGTCAGTAATGAACTAGTATATCCCTGCAGTGTGTTTCTATTGTCTCCTGTAATAAAGGGGGAGGCCCGATCACACTGCATATATGAAGATTTCATAGTTTAATGCAAACTAGTATGCATGCATAATTGCTTATACTGCATAATTGCTTATACAATGATCATATGCACTCCATTCTTAGGTGTAGGAAGGCTATGTTAAATCACAACAGACTTTAGGTGTGCAAAGAGATATTACTTCCCCATCCTGACAAAAAATAAATAAAGCACATGCAAGATAATGATTATCTAGAAGTGATTTTAACATTTATATATTAGATCTGTGAATGTAGCAGCAACAAATGTTCCTAAAATAGCAAATTACTGAACATTATTTTAACCCATGATTCAATTGCTAGGACAGAAGCAGGACAGCAGCCAACATTCCATTAGACACTTCATTTCCTGCTGCAGCAGCCCAGACACATCGTACTGCGGATATGTGAGGCACATGTTGCATGTACACAACTACCACATACCACAACTCTGAGCTCAGCCGCTGCCTGACAGATGTTCATTATCAATTCTCATTTATATGGCAGCCCTTCAAGAGAAGAGAAGGGTATTTACATCAAGTGTCTCTCTACTGCCAAGGCCAAACTTCCTAAACTCTCTGACTTTCTACTGACGACTATACGAGGGATGACCAAGTGTCCTCTAGCAAAGAGTTTCTGTAATAATGCCATGCACCCAGCAGCAGTTATATACAAAGACTGAAACATCACCTCATCCCTTTAATGTTGGCTGTGTCTGAAGATGCATAGGAACCACTTAGCCATGTCCCTCCAGTTGTTATGGAACTACAACTCTCACTGTCCTCAATTGGCCTTCCAGCTGTTGTTGGACTACAATTCCCAATGTACTCATATGGCCTTTCCAGTTTTCATTTATTGTGCTGTTGGATCGCCCCAGAATTTCTATGCTTTAGCTTGCTAAACTAGACTCAAAGTTCTTATTATTCACAACAGAATAAAGATTAAAGGAGCAGTAAACTTTTTTTCATGAAAACCTATATGTTACAGAGATTTTCCTGCTCAGTAAAACTGCTGTCAGTTGTTATATTCAAATGATATAACAGTTCAAATAATCAGGAAATAAATTTACTGTGTGTTTACTTCCTGAAAGTTCTGACAGGAAGTTACTTGGCAATGTCTATCACATTCTATGGAGAACTATATGTCACTGACTTTCCTCTCCATTAGAATGTAACAGACTACTAATTGGAATTTGACCACTAGAGGGCACTGCTAATGTATTAAAAAAAAAAAAAAAAAAAAAAGTAATACTCTGGAAATATGCACCTCTCAGCAGTGGAAATACCCTTATTTTACTCAACCGGAAACACTCTAATACATATTTTTTTTTTTCCCTAAAAAAGTTTACTGCTCCTTTAAAAGTTCTATTAGCATGAACTGTAACAGTACATTCATTTGATTCATAAATACTGTACTATTATACTGTAAAAATAAGAGTACCACCAAAATGGACTTTTAAATAGAATATCCAGCAGATCAAATTTATTTTTGCTTTATAATGGACTTTTTTTAATGGAAAATTATTAGTGATTTTATTTTTGATTCATTAAAAGGTTAGTAATGCCCTTATTTAAGTTAATGCAGTATTATAGATGTTAAAAAGTAAAGTATCTGCAAAAAGTCCCATCACTCAAATCTTTACGGTTTAAGAGATATTCCCCGCTAATGTTCCTCCTCTCCTGATGTCGGCTCTAAAGCTGACAGGAGATCTGTGTCATCCGACTCGAGGAGGCTCTTCAGCAGAGCCCAAATCGCTCTATTTAGAAAGAATTACTTCATTGGAACGGTGTACAAAGTGTGCTTGCAAACCAGGCACACTTTGTAGACCATTCCAATGAAATAATTATTTTTAAATAGAGCGATTTCGGCTCTGCTGCAGAGTCACTGGCTGGTCCCAGGACCGGGATCTTCTGCTGTCAGTAGGGCGGTGACGTCAGGAGAAGGGAGGGAAGAGGGAACTTCAGAGGTGAATATCTCTCGAACTGTAAAGGTTTGTGAAATGGGACGTTCTGCAGATACTGTATATATATATTTTTAACATCGACAATACTGCATAAACTTATATAAAGGCATTACTAACCCTTTAACCCGTTAATGTCCACTGATATGCTAGGACCGTCATGGCTGTCCGGCACTTAAGGACCAGTGACGATCCCGGCACGACATGGAATTCAGGGCTCCCCACACAACTGCACGCCACATGGGGAGCCCTGAATCTGTCTGTTCATTAAGGGGTTAAGCTGCAAATTTCTTTTCTGCCCACCAGAGTTTGCCTATCATGGTGCTATGGTGAGCTGCTGATGGTATCTCTAGTTCATCTATTGAGTGTACAGTAATAAAATAAATTACTTTTTAGACAAAAGTTTGTGCTGAGCTGTAAGAACATTTAACCCTATGAGTGCCAGAGGGGTACAAATCCTGCTTTCGGCGTACACTTATTCCACTCAACTGGAAAATCTCTATAAAGGTTTTTTTTCCCCATAATAAAAGATTACTATTCCTTTAAAATAAACAACAATCATCTTTAACTCCTTGGTTGCTCAGGGTGTGTCCAGTGCATTGCTTTGCAATGTGTTTGAGACATTTGTAGAATACAAGGGGTTACATTGTGTAAAGCCTGGCTTTTTCTATTGCATCAGTGTAGAAGAGATAAACATGCTGTGGATATGTGCTGTGTGTTCCCAGCAGGCAACAAAAGCAAGTCCTATTTCAGGTTCACAAAATATCGATGTCCTCATCCGCAGATTAATTTTTCTTAGGCAAGAGTAAAGATCAGCTTTTAATGGATTGGGATTTTTAATTGTTTTTACAGAGGACAGGAAAGTGTTCTGTGCTCTTCTGAGAAACTCTGTTCCTGTAATATGAAACATGCACTGAGGCTGATGTACTAAGATGAACCGGACAAATCCCAAGGTAAAACAAGTGAATAATGCCATTTATTTATAAGTGGCTTTAAACCCCTTGAGAGCTTAGATAGGTCTCCAGCACATTTGCTTTACAATGCCTCTCTAGTATTCAAGGGGTTAAAGTTCACATTCAATGGAACATTTAACCTAAACATTACCTCTCTGGCACTCAAATGGTTAAAGTAAACAAACAAGCGCTTCATTGAAGTGAACTGGGTGGGTTCTAACATCAAAACAATTATTACTGTGTTTTTGGATTTTTTTTTGTGCTTTTTGTATTAAACAGGCCTGATAACCACAACAACTTGTCAACTTTAATTTGAAAGATTTTAAAATGCAAAATGCCGACTCTGTATAGTGTTTTATCACTTTAAAAAACACAGGAAAGTGCAAAACAAGGGGTGTTATACACTAAGGCATGATAAAGAAGTGATAAAACAGATATGACTTTAGTGATATCACTTCTCCTATGTTAGTCTATATGCACTAAGACCTCCAAAGCTGGAGAGATCTTAGTGCATTGGCTCCATAGAATAACATAGGAACTGGAGACGTGATATCACTGAAGTCATCTCAACTTTACCTCCTCTTTATCATCTCCTCAGGGCATAACTCCTTGATGCTTTGCAATATCTTGAACACCCCTTTTCATGTTAAAAACATAACGCTTAACAACTGGTGATGTGCCAGGACCATCATCGGTGTCTGTGCCTTAAAGCGGAACTTTCACCTTCATAATATTGCCCCCCCCAATCCTTTCCTAATGTAGCAATATGTAAAGCCATACTATGATGAAAAAGTCTGTGTTATTAAAGAAAGCAAATGTCTTCTGTAGGAATCCAGGGCACAGAGCTTACAAGAGAAGCTCTGTGTGCCTGCGCCTTCAGCAACTTCCATTACACCTTAAAGGGATAGTAAAACTTCAAATGTAAAAAAAAATATGTTGTAGGGTTTATCCCCTTGAGTAAAACAAGAGTACTCCCACTGCTGAAAGGCGTTTCATTCAAAAGTTATTAATTTTCAAAGTTGATTTTTTTAGATGAAATATCACAGTGGCCTGAAATTGTACAGTGGCGCTGTTGCTACACCATCCTATGGAGATTTATGGTCCCGGGACCAGAGCTGTCCATAGGATGGTGTAGCAACAGTGCCACTGTACAATTTCAGGCCACTGTGATATTGCACCTAAAAAATTCAACTTTGAAAATTAATAACTTTTGAATGAAACGCCTTCAGCAGTGGGAGTACTCTTGTTTTACTCAGGGGGATAAACCCTACAACATATTTTTTTTTACATTTTAAGTATTACTATCCCTTTAAGGTACCAGAAGTATGTCACCACCAATCCGGGCAGAGCACGGGACACACAGTGCAGACTCAGAGGTCCCTTACCTCTAAGATATCTGCGCTGCTGTCAGCTGGATGCCTGCAGAAGAAGAGGCTTTACTTACTTAAAGGGATAGTAATACTTAAGTATTACTAATCCCTATATTAAAGTGACAGTAATATTAACTTATGAAACTCCACATAGGTTTAGTTTACTTCATAGTAATCCACTTTTATTTTAATGATTTCTGCCTTATTGCACTTGCTAGACCTTATTGTAAAGACTTCAATCTTCCAGTCTGTCAGCAATCTTTGAAAATCCTCCGTTTGTACGCGTCCTCGATTTATTCTGGCTATTATGCGCGTTCTGATCAAAATACCCGATGGGAGGGGGAGATGAGCTACTAAACAAACTCCCGTGACAACCTGCTTTACGCTGGCTCTTGGGATGCTTGTAGATGTTCTGAGAGTGCGCAGATGGAGCCGTAATAAAAAGTAGTCCCCCTTGGTTCTACATAGATCCAGTGTTATAGAAGCAGGTAAATGGATGAAAAAAACAAACAATTAATAGTATTAATTAATAAAGTGGAACATTATGCCACTACACATAAGTTACAGCATTACAAAGACATTCTTTGCATACCTGGACTACATCACCCAGCGTCCTACACTGTGCATAAAGTGGAATATTATGTAAAAATAAAATTGGATAATGTTTTTTTTCCAAAAAATGTTAGTAGTTTATATAGACAGCTCTTATATTGATTTATACAAACAATGCTGAAAAGTTGGGGTAATGAATTTATAATACGGATGCACTGTCTTGGCTATTAAAACTTTTAAACTGGGTTAAATGATAGAATAAAACTAGCGTTTGCACTTTTCAAGGTATTGATCTGAAGAAAAGTTTTAAAACCATTATATTTCCTTTTTTTAAAATGTATGAGTAAGCTAGGCAGTATGAAACTAACAAGCCAGCACTGTAAGATGATCCTCTCCGCTGCTAGAATTGACTGAGAGAGCGATCACATGGGAGAATAAAGTCCCGGCACAGCCAGAAACTGGTGACGTTCACCTGCTTGTGTATGCTACGGGTGGGAGGACTCAATACACAGACAGTTACATTTTTGTCCCTCGGCAAGCTCCGTCTGGTCAAATGACCAGATTTCAGATCTGTCCCATAGACTACTGACGTAATGAAAAGAGGCGTCAGGGGAAATCTTACAAAGCTTATAAAACAAGATGTAGTCAACTGCAGACTATAAGAGGTACGCCTGAAAGTCGTATGACTGGCTTCCCTGCAGTCAGCTAGAATGCTGACTACGGGGAAGGGGGAGGGAGAGGGCAACTTTAGGAGCAATTCTCTCTCAAACCATAAAGGTTTGAGAAAGGACACTGGGGGGCAATACATTTATTTTTAATAGGATTTAAGTATTACTATCCCTTTAATTCCGCAGACATTTTCATCATAACAACAGTATGGCTTTACATACTGGTACATTGGAAAGAATTGGGGGGCAACATTAACAATGTGATAGTTCCGCTGTAAGGACGGCGACGGTCCTGGCACATCATGGAATGTTGTCATTACTGTCCTACATGGCGCGCTGTGATCACGTTGCATGCCACGCCCCTCCCCCCCCCAAAAAAAAAGTGCTGTCTCCCAGCTCATCCCATCCCCAGACCGAACGGTCCTTAAGGGCTTAAGGACATGAACAGCTATCTACATTTTTTGTAGATAAAGTCTTTTTAAAGGAATAGCAATGTTTCAGAAAACAGCAGCTCCAATTAATCTTCATAGTATTTGAGCCATAAAGTGTGTTATTTCAATACTGTGAGAGTTGTAGTTCAAGAGTAATTGAGTAATTGAATGATAACGTTTACCCCTCCCGCCCCTTTTATTTAGTGTAAGCCCCCTCCCCTCAGATGTGGGATCTGGTCCACAGACCAGACAGCTCACAGCCAGGGACAATCTTCTTACTGTGAGCCTAAAGAAAACCTTGCCCCTTGACAGGTTTTTCCCTTATGCTCACTGAAGACTGTCCCTCTCTGTGATCCATCTGGACAGTCTTGCTGCTCTGAGGTGAGCAGTGTTACATCAGTAAAAGGGGTGGGAGGGGGGTACTTTATCATTCAATTACTTTTGAACTACAACTCTGATGCACTGTGAAACTAGTATAGACTTGACTCTAGAAGACAGCTGGGTCCACGTACAAATGTGCACTTCCTCGAGGCATATAGAGACTTTTATGCAACAAAACCATTTCTGTAAAATGTTTTCTGTGTGAACTAAGCCTGAAGGCTCTCTAAGATGAGAATATGAGATAAGTAAGCTATTAAACCAAAATTAAAATATTAAACTTGCTTGAAAGGGCTTGTATTGAGGTTGCAATGAGTCTTAAGATGGGCATGTAACCTAACAGGTGATCTTTAGAATTGAGAGGCGTCTTCTATTCAGTGTCATGCTGGGGCATTTTGATTGCAGCTTGAACTGTTAAACTGAATGTAGAAATGGGGATCATGAATCCTCACCTTCCCTTGTGGCAGCAGCTGGAGCTGCATACTGTGCTGTATCATGTAAAACTGATAGCCGGGAACTCAAGGACCCCCTTCTATCACTGTGATCACTTGAAAAATTACTGAATGGAGACAGGAGAATCATGTTATCTCTCTCTGGTAATGCCACAGCCATTTAATAGAAGCCACATCACTCTTTTTACATGCACATTTAAATAAACAACTTTAGTACTTTGTATATTAAAATCATCACTGCAAGTGTATTCCCAAGGATATAAGAAAAGTTAAAACAATATACTTAGTAACCTTCATAATACATTTATCCTAAAGTGCTATTACTTTCCATCTATATCTTTTTTTTCTCCTATCTTATACATGCTTCGCAATGTGATGGAGACCACAAAATGTTCCAGACATCGCGGAGCTCTTATGTTGAACCGGGAGATATAGCTTCAAACCTCTACGTTAATTTAGTGTGTCTGACCTCATATTGGTCTATTAATGTTTCAACATGGTAAAGTAACCGAGACTATCCTCGCTAACAATTTGTTATATAGTGTATAGTTGCATATATCTATGGCTATCGGCTTTGAGGAATAGGAGTAAGGGGATCAGGAAATTCCGGAATGTTATTCAAATTAACTCCTATTGCACATATGGAAAGATCACAGTACAAATATGGCAATGTACGGACGATATATTGATGATATCATCTTTATCTGGAAGGGAGGTGAACAAAAGTTGAATGATTTCATTAATTCTATCAATCAAAATCAATTAGGCTTACATTTCACCCATACAAGTAGTCCTCATACAGCTACTTTTTTGGATTTACAGATAATAACAGAACTTAATGGAAATATTTGCACGCACACTCACCACAAATTAGTAGATGTCAATGGATTTATAGAGGCTACAAGTAACCACCACAAAAAGTGGCTCCAAAGTGTACCGTATAGCCAGTTCCTCAGATTAAGAAGAAATTGTTCAAAAACACAAAACTTCTTAAAAGAAGCTGAAGCACTTAAGACCAGGTTTCTGGAAAAAGGCTATAAGGAAAATGATATTCAGGAGGCACTGAAAAAGGCTCTGGATAAACCAAGAGAACATCTACTAAGAGATAAAAAAGAAGAAACCCCGAATGTGACCACAACTCAAAAATCTAAAAGACCAGAATTGCCTTTCATAACAAGATATACATCTTCAACAAAGAAAATTGAAAGAATTATACGTAAACATTGGAATATTTTAGAGAATGATAAGTATCTCAAGAAAATACTCCCAAAAAGACCCAATTTCATATACAAAAAATCATCAGACTTAAAAAAGAGGCTGGCTCCATCAATGATAGCAGGAACACAAAAAATGGAAATACCACAGAAAGACCTTACAGGATTACCAACAATTGGCACATTTAAATGTGGCCATACTTGATGTATAACCTGTAAACATATAAAAAATAGATGTAAATCCTTCACCTCAAATAGCACAGGGGAATCTTTCCAAATCAAACAGTTTATCAATTGCACAACAGACCATGTGGTTTACCTTTTAGAATGTATATGCGGATTCCAATATGTTGGACGAACAACAAGACCGTTAAAAACTAGATTTTTGGAACATCGAAATAACATTCTTAAGAAAAACAAACAGCATACAGTCCCAAAACATTGCTTAGGTTGCACTTTATTTAAGAATATCACAGATATAAGGGTTCTAGGGATTGAACATATTCCAACAACAGGAAGGGGAGGAAACAGATTCATGAAATTATCTAGACAAGAAACCTATTGGATTTATAAATTGCAAACACTAACACCTATGGGTCTTAATGAGGAACTAGACCTATGGTGTCTATAAGATATAATTATTGCCCCTAAAAAATATTTTTTATAATAGGGATTTAAGATAGATAAATTATCCAATATTTTCTAAATAAACACATACACAGGAACGGTTTTTAAATTAAAAGATATAGTCAAAAAAACAGTAAGTAGATCAGTATGAATTGGTGTACATTGCCTTTTTTTATGTGGAACTATGTCTCTCCACATGTATAAAGGTCTTGTGCTAATTGGGATGGAGGACACCCTAAAAGTGCAATAGGAGTTAATTTGAATAACATTCCGGAATTTCCTGATCCCCTTACTCCTATTCCTCAAAGCCGATAGCCATAGATATAGATATATGCAACTATACACTATATAACAAATTGTTAGTGAGGATAGTCTCGGTTACTTTACCATGTTGAAACATTAATAGACCAATATGAGGTCAGACACACTAAATTAACGTAGAGGTTTGAAGCTATATCTCCCGGTTCAACATAAGAGCTCCGCGATGTCTGGAACATTTTGTGGTCTCCATCACATCGCGAAGCATGTATAAGATAGGAGAAAAAAAAGCTATAGATGGAAAGTAATAGCACTTTAGGATAAATGTATTATGAAGGTTACTAAGTATATTGTTTTAACTTTTCTTATATCCTTGGGAATACACTTGCAGTGATGATTTTAATATACAAAGTTTTTAAATTATATATACTTGTACATGGGTACTATCTGCACAATCACTCGGATATATAAATGTAAGGTTGAAAATATGAGGTCACAATCCAAAACAAAATGATTTTAAAATGAGTTTGAAGACAGAGTCCATAACCTCTGAACTCTGCCACGGTGAACCCCTAAGTGACTGGCCAGATGGGTTTATCAAGCCGTTAAAAGTTTGTGTCAAGCTGTATAGAATAATTTCACAAACGTATCTTGAGAAAGGGAAGGAGTTTCCCGAAACGCGTCAATATTGAGCAAATAATCTAATTGAACCTTGAAAGACATTGGGGCATAACAACAAAGGAGTGATCAAGTGGGATAATTCTTTGAACTAACGACGATCTGCTGAAGCGAATGGGTGGATTCATTCTTTAATTCATTAGCGGACGGAGAACCAGGGGAACGCGGGAGTACCGAGAGATCCAAGAACGGCCACCAAAGATACTGTTACGGGCCCGGTTACAAGAATAAATCTGGTGAGCAGATACTAAGTACTGTGTAATAACTTATGTACTATTTAAGATATTATATTACATAGTCGGATCTATGTAGTCCCATATGCGCATACCCCATAATAGGTCCCGTCCATTCAATCACTTTAACTCCTTTATACCCTCAGTCTCGCGTGTATTTCACTGAGGCATATACCCCACTTGTTCTCAATAAGGTTCAAAGATTTTATCTTTAAAGGATGTTTTTTATTATATATTATTAATAAATAATTTTAATTATACTACACTCAGAGATCTCTGTGCGCTGTCTTCTATCTTTTTGTTTTGCATATTACTTGTATCCGAGAGGACTCCGGAGACCAGACAGCAGCTGAGATAAAGTGTGGACTATAAGACTCATTAGACTAACTCCATTTTCATCATTCCCATCTTCCACCACTATCATCATATTCTCATCTATCCATCTTATGTACTGAAGGAAACCATTTCATTTCATTATATCCATTTACAGTGACTGAATCTGACTGTTTGTGTATGTATATGCTTAATATATTCAATGGTTAATAGTATTGGTGTAACACTCATCCAATAGAGAATATTTACAATTAAGCATTTCTGTTTACCCCTGGAGGGTTTGGTCGTATATAAATACTATACATGTGTTCTTGAACTAGCAAAAGCATTGTACATTTATGGGATTTTTCTTCTAGTGAAGCGCTTCTATTTTTTTATTTAGTAACTTTAGTACTAACTGGAGAGCTATGCGGACCCCATCTCCCCTGTCCATAAAAAGCAGTTTTGTTGACAGAGCAAGGGAAAGAGTGCACAGTGAGCAATACACAGGGACCAGGAGAGATTCTGTTAACACAGCAAAGGTGTTTCCTGGTTGCAAAAAGGTCAGGGGAAGATTAACTAAGCAGTCACAGAGGTGATAAAGTAGAGATGACTTCTCCAGTTCCTATGTTATCCGATAAAGCCTATGTACTAAGATCCCAAAAGCTGAAGAAATCTTAGTGCATAGGGTCCATAGAATAACATAGGAACTGAAAAAGTCATTTCCACTTCATCACCTCTTTATCACCGCTTAGTGAATCTCCCCCAGGGCTTTTTCAGAAAAGGCCCTGGGCTTGAACCAACATAATGCAATATTAGTACTCCTTGAAGCTTATTTATACCATTACTTACTGAATTTAAAGGGATAGTAATACTTGCAAATTACTAATCCCCATTTTGTAGCTTTGTTAAAAGGAAACTTATTGCCCCCAGTGTCATCTCTCAAACCCTTATGGTTTGAGAGATGATAGCGCTCAAAGTTCCCCCCTCCCTCCCCCTTACCTGACTGAACTCTGACTGCAGGGGAAGCTGTCGTACAACAGTCTTATGTGCATCAGGAGGCTCTGCAGCTGAGCCGAGATCACGTTTATAAAAAAAAAGAATTATTTCACTGAAACGGTCTTCTACATGTGACTGGTTTGCAAGCACACGTAAAAGACCGTTTTAGTGAAAGATTTCTTTTTTTATAAACACGATCTCGGCAATGCTGCAGAGCTGCCTGATGCAAGTAATACTGGATATCCCTGCAGTCAGTGTTCAGTCAGGGAAGGGGGAGGGAGGGGGGAACTTTGAGCGCTATCATCTCTCAAACCATAAGGGTTTGAGAGATAACACTGGGGGCAATACGTTTCTTTTTAACAAAGCTACAATATGGGGGATTAGTAATTTGCAAGTATTACTATCCCTTTAACACCACTACATGTCAAGCCAAAGGTCCCTGTGAGACGACCGAAACATTGCTGCTAACAAGTTTGCTGTCTGATTTCTTTAATGGTGCTATTTTACTATTAGTATTTGAGATTTTGTTACCTAACCCGTGAGCTCGTACATTATATACATATATCTATATATAACTGTACAAAGAAGGAGGGCAGGACCCATGAGACTTTTTTTAAATCAATTTTATTAGGCAAAAAATTGGTCAAGACTATATGGCCAACACAATGTGAAAGTGATTTAGAAATTCAAAATTGTTACAAGGTGATACAGGCCACTGTATTCAGACAAAAGATACAGACAGAGGATCACACGCAATGTGTTATTGTATATTTTTTCAATAAATCAAAAGTCAACCACTTTGCTGTCAAAAGGTCAAAATAAAATTTTAAACCATTGGCGTTTCAAAAGCGCAAAGTATTTCAGAGATCCAAAAGCTTGCGTATTTACTGACCAATCACTGTAGGGTGAGCTGTGCTATTCTGAGTTCCTCTTCTGCAGATGCCTCTCTTCATCTCTTTCACCTTCTTGACACCCTTCAGTCAAGATTTTTTCCCCAAGAATGCCACAGCTAGTCCACTGACCCCTTCATAGCTGAGTGACAGCCCCATTTCTCATGTGTGATCCCTGTGACATCTCTAGAGCACTCACAAATCACTTCTCGTCCTTCACTGCTATTCTATTCCTGTGTCCTCTCCTCAGGTCCTGGTAAATGTATTCTCTACAAAGCAGTGCCGTGCCTCTCTGTCATCTCCCATGTCCTGTATTGGTCTCATTCTTCTATTTCTGTATTTGGTCACTGAGAAACTTCATTACTCAACAGTCAGAGATTTAAATCCAACTTTCGTAACTAAATTATTGTCTATGTATCTCATGTCTCCTCATTTGTTTTACAGACAACAGCAGGTGTGTGGAACATGCAGCTCTACAGCTGTTACTATCATGATGGGAACCGTAGTCCAACAGTAGGGCCACTGGATGCCCAATTCTGAGCCAGAGTCACAAGACAGTCATATCTCAGAGACCAGCTCAGGCTGGTCATTCCCACAATGAGGTTTTTTAAATAAAACTTCTTAGTACTTTTTGAAGAATAGTCCTTAATTCATGGCAACTGGTGATTAACTCTGGTCTGCTTTATAAATGAGTAAGGGCATTTTTATAAAGATGGTATTATGTTAACCCTTGGAATGCATAAGAAGAGATTATATAACATTCTGGCGAAAATTCTGTCACAAAATTGTCGTAAACAGCAACATTTCTTTATAAATTCACTGCACCACATTTTACAGACGTCCCTATACCATTTTTTTAAGTCCTCCTAAACTGGCGCTATTCATTTTATAACTAAGCCATTTTATCGCCTCTTCGCTTTACTGCACTTTTATAAATCTCCCATAAGGGCCTTATGCATGATAGAGCTATTCTGGAGTAAACCAACTGCATCATGGGGGACTAATAAAATTCCTAAATTCCCATGCACTTGAATAGATCTTTTTAACTCCTTGCATTCTGGAACATACCAACTGCACTAGAGTGGACAAATTAAAGTCCCCATTAATTTAAATGGATATTTAACCCCTCAAATACCAGAGAAGATGCCAACATATTGTCAAACAACGTGCTGAAGACCTCACTAGCATTTAAGGGGTTGAATGTTTAAATGAATGGGGATTTTCTTCTGAACTCGATTGAAAGCCATATTTAACCCCTCATGGACCAGAGGGGTGCAGAACACATTGTGAGACAGTTAAATACATGGGATGTTTGATTTATCCCCCACAATTCATTGGTTTCCTCCATAACTGCTCCTCTTTTTTCTTTTTGCTAAGGCCCTAAATTAGATGAGATGTACAAAGAGATACATTTACATGTTTGCTTTTTTTAGAAGTAGCAATTCAACCCCTGGAGTGCCAGAACAGTGTCCAGTGGTGCGCTGGAAACAGCTGTGGCACTCAAAGAGTTAGAAGGATAAATGAAGCGAGCCCTGCTTTAGGGAATGAGCGCATTCCTGCCTGATCTAGACATGTCCTCCACGCCCAACCAGACATGTTCAGTTGTTTAGGAGCTTGATTTTAACATCCTTGTATGCTAAAGACATCTACAAATTATTGCCTACACCAAGGGGTTAAAAAAAAACCTTCATTTTAGTAATTTAATAGTGTTATTAAATTCTTATGTGGAAACGTATATATGTATTGAAGAGCTGTTCATACCGAATTAAAGGGATAGCAATGCTTAATTCATTGAGTGCCAGGGGGTATCCAATGCATTGCAAAGCATACCCCATGGAACTTAAAGGGTTAATAGTGAAAAAACAACACCACACTTTGCAGTTTTTATCCTGCTGAGGAAAACAATGGTACTGCAACTGCTAAAAGATGTTTTATTAAAAGTTATTGTTGCTCAGGCATGCATTTTTTTGGGTGCAGTACTTCTATGACCTGATATTTTACAGTGGTGCTGTTGCTACATCATCCTATGGAATTTTATGGTCCACTGACCAGAGCTGTCCATAGACTTCTGCAGTAAAAGCGCCACCATAACAAGTGCTGGAAGTACAACACCTAAAAATGCAAGTTTGAGCTGCAATGACGTCTTTCAACAGTGGGTTTTTACTCAGCAGGATAAACTATCTGTATAAAAACAATGGTACGCTTACTGGAGAAAAGTGCCTTGCTCAAAAGATATTTCTGCACAAACAATTTTTTTTTTTTTTTTTTTTTTTTTAGGAGTTTAACCCCTTAAGGACTTCCGATTCAGGGCTTCCGGAGCAGGGTGCAGCTGCGCCGGGAGCCCTGAACTCCATGCTGTGCCAGGACCGGCATTGGTCCTTAAGTGCCGGACCGCCATGACGGTCCTGGCACAGCAATGGTCCTTAAAGGGTTAAGTAAAATAATTTTTTGTGATCAGCTGGTGCTCTTACTATTGCTTTCTATAAAGTTCTCTATACATATACACATAAGAAGAACAAAAACAACTTAAAACAAAAATGATGCACTGTAAACCAATATTTCAATATCTACTAGGACCTTTACCAAGGTCACTTACAAGGGTCCAACAGGGACAAAAGCACAGATTGAGACGCAGTCAGAGGTGAAGGGGAAATATCTGACATCTGATCATGTGCATACAAGTATTCCTGCATAAAATGTGTGAAACAGGGAAAAAGTAACACCTAATTTGAAATGAGTCAAAAACCTTTGTGCTAGATTTCTAGCCAGCATCTATACATGAGAAACTGTGAGAGCCATAAAACATGTTCCTAAACAAGCCTTATGGCGGGAAGCATTGCAGGGCCATCAGAAATCTGTAATTGGTGTATGAGAAATGACACTGTAATGGCAGTACTGCCCAGCAGGCACATCATGGCTCAAATAGGAGTCGAGGCGTAATGCTTTGTGTGACACACCTTCCTAAATACATTCAGAGGAACTTATGTGTAAACACAGAAGCAGAGTAATTCTGAGGCAATCCAACAGCACTGTTTGCCTGAAATGGTGTGTCCTAGAGGCAGGCCTGAACAGAGATCACTTAAAACAGGAAATGGCAGCTATAATTAAAAAAATATAGGGATCGATATACCAGTCTGCACCACATAGGAGAACTACCTAGGTAAGTTTGTCTGTTAAACAAAATTAAGAGTGACTTATTCCTAGGGTACAAATACCCCATTAATTCAGTTGAGATGTTTTTATTTCTTTCCAATGGCTCAGTTGATTTGCTCCAGGGTTTCTATACATATAACCCACTACATTATATCATTATTACTTTGCCCACAGTCACATTTTCCAGCTATGTCTTTTGCCCATAGTTACATTCTCCAGCTATGTCACAATTTAAAACAGGTTACTATCCGCTGCTGGAATATGTGTAACTAAAGCAAGTTAACTTTTCAGAGTTTTCTCCGAGTAAAGAAAACAGTAATGTCAATCAGTTATCTGCTCTATGGCTTGTTTCTCAATAGAAACTTGAGTAAACAGAAGTAAGCAAACACTGGCTGAACGCCACACAAATAAGTCTGTGCATGTTCATTAGAAAATCAAGTAAAACCAGATATTTGTTCCAGGACCAAACAAATAACTCTAAGCTGGTCGGGACTTACAACACAGGTATCAGATTTGACCCATTTTCCCTTTTAACCCTTTGGGTGCATGAGAGCTATCAAATGTACTCAGAGGGTTAAATGTACAATTAACTTTAAAGTAGGTTAACATTCCCTTTACATATGGGGTTTCTTTTTGTACAGATTGTGATTACTGTAATTGATACTCTTTCCAAGCAATGTCACCATGCGCAGATGGTGAAGAAAATATCCCAATGCATTACACCATACTGAGCTACGCACAAGGGCAACTCTGTCATCTGACAATCACCCATAGACTCCTCAACCTATACAGTAATTCGCTAACGATGTTTTCAGAAGCTGTCACGCGCAGTAGAGACGGCTACGCGTACTGCACTCATGCGTAGTAGAGACTGCCCGCACTGCGGCCGATATGGAGTGGGGAGCTGCAAACTCAGACCGGCGTCCTCTCTGTGCACCTTTCTGGGACCAAGCAGTCCGAGGAAGGTGCGCAGAGAGGACCACGATCTGAATTCAGATCACCCTGCTCCGTATCAGCCACAGCATGTTCCGGCAGTCTTTACTACGCATGACTGCAGCGCCGCCAGTGTTGGCCCATGTACAGGGCTTTAAAGGGATAGTAATACTTAAAAATTACTATCCCCCATCTTGTAGCCATTCAAAAACTGAGTTAAATGAGCCCAGCGGCATCTCTCAAACCTTTACCGTTTGAGAGATATCCGCTTTCAAAGTTCCCTCTCTCCTGACGTCAGCATTCTAGCTGACAGCAAGGGAATCTGGTCCCAGGACCGGCGAAGGCTTTGCAGCAGAGCCAAGATCATGGTAATAAAAAAAGAAACCCTTACCTTAAAAGGTCTTCTGTGTGTGTGCTTGGAAACCAAGCACACGTAGAAGACCTTTTTAGTGTAGGATTTCTTTTTTATTACCACTGTCTCGGCACTGCTTCCCCTGCTGTCAGCTAGAATGCTGATGTCAGGGGAAAGGCAAAAAGAGGGAACTTTGAAAGCGGATATCTCTCAAACCGCTGGGCTCATTTTTTGAAGGGCTACAAGATGGAGGGTAGTAAAATTTAAGTATTACTATCCCTTTAAAACTAGTAAAGTAATGAAAGACTTCAGATGGTGCAGAAGTCTGATGTGCATATGTTCAGATGAGTAAGTCCTATGTTGTTATGATCATCACACGATACAATGAATGACTGACATCCAAGTGGGTCAAGTCTTATCTTCTTCAGTGCATGCATCGCCCCTGAGGCTTATATGGGAAGCAGTGCATCAACAGTTCCTAAAATGGTCTCATTCATTCACCTGCAGATCTACATACTACTTCACTCAGTACTTAAAGGAAAGGAATAAACATCATGGTCCTTTCCACAGAAACCCCTTTTTTGCAAATTTAACATTTCTATACAAAGACCCTGAAATAAAAATGAAAGTTAGAAGACAAAGAAAAAATGTAAAAAAAATAAAATAAAAATGGTTTAACCATTTGGGTGACAGAATGCTATCCAAAGCATTTCTAGGGTTAAATAGCCTCCTAGCAGAAGTGGTAGGGGCTTAAACAATAAAAGAATGTAAGAAAACCTAGTATGGGGCTAAATTAGTCAGTACTTTCCAAACAGAAAGTCAGACTAGATGAGCCAATGTGTTCTGTTTTTTGACAATAGTTATAAGGTATTTGTATAAAGGCAAAAGTGAGGTGTAAAATAAATGCATAATATTTATAAAAATTAATCCAATTAATACTAAAGAGGTCTCGAATGTGTCGGGGTTAAAAAAATACATTTTAAATGCATAAGATTTTTATTATTTTTTTTTAAATCTTTCAGTCTTGTTCAGTTATTTTGCCTGCTAATTCCTCATTGTGTTTGGGTAAGTATGGCCCCATGTCTTGAGGAGTAGTGGAAAACCCCTATAGTCTTAGACACAATAGAAGAAGTGCAGGCCTGGGGACCACCAAATGCACCATAGAGTAACAATTCCAATCTCACAATCTCATTGCTTAGTAATGCACTGGAGACAAAACAATTTAAACACCCCTTTAAAACAATAGGGGTTTTTATTCGTCCCTGTGGTGCAATTGCTCAGCTACAGAAATGCTCCACTTTAACCTGCTGAATGCCAGAGAATAAACAAAGCATTGTGAAGCAATACACTGCACATGACTCCAGCACTCAAAGGGGTTAACTTCCCGACTATGGCCCTGGCTAGTGTTGAATCAACCCTTGTTCTCTCCTCCCTTACACATCATTGGAACCAACAGTTCCACCCAGAACTGTAGGCGAACCATAGATTGTGCTGAATCACTAGCCAAAGAATAGAAGTCTGGTTTTGATTCCCAATATCAGTTTAAAAAGTGCGATAATTAGCAGTGTCAACTAATGTCCAATAGGCAATTTTGGTTTCCAGGACACTCTGTAGAACAGCTTGAGTAATTAACTTTGACTGTCCATGGTGATAGGATCAGCACCACCTGGTGACCACAGGAGGAAAATACAGTTTAATGAGATGTTATACTTTAAATCTCCATGCAGTGGAAGTTCCCTTGTCTTGCTAGAAGGTATGATTTTTCATATATACTAACAAATGTCATGTCTTGGCCTCTCAGACAGTCTCTCTTTCTCTATCCTCAGTCTCGGCCTCTCAGATTGTGTTTCTCTCTCTCTCTCTCTCTCCCCTCAGTCTCAGCCTCTCAGACTGTCTCCCTCTCTCTCTCCCCTCAGTCTCAGCCTCTCAGACTGTGTGTGTGTGTCTCTCTCTCTCTCTCCTCAGTCTCATCCCCCAGACTGTCTCTCTCTCCTCAGTTCCTGTAACTCATATCCAGTAGGCAGCCATGTGGAAGATGTGTCCAGGGGGTGGCATGTTTTAATTTGTTGCCCACTTACCTGCTTACGTGTCCATGGTATTTTCAGTCCTTCCAGGACCTACCTCTCAATGTGCAGACTACACATTGAAATTAAGGACCAGATAAGACATATGTCACGCTTTAGAAATAAAATAATAATAGCAAGAAATTTGAGGGGCTGCCTTACATTGGGTTACTCTGTATAGTGATACTCTGTTGAAGGAGGATAACTGTTTCCTGGTACCTCCAACTTTTACACTGTAAACACTACAGCAGAGGTGGGAAACCAGAGGCACTAACAGTTATTGCGGATTGGTATTTCAGACCATTTTTCCATGTTGCATTCCTTTAAATCAATGGAAATTGTCATTTTTCTCATACAATGCATACGGTTCTGCATTTTTTAAGTAGTGCATTGGCCTTAGTTTGACTGAAAAGATTTGGACTGTGCTGTGTAAAATGGCCAAAAGAATAAATGAAGAAATATTATATATGTATGTTTCTTCTTTGCTGTCCACCCCGCCGAGGGCAGCAGGGAACGGACATCAGCCACATGCAGCAAATCAGCGGCCGCGATTTTCATAGGAGTGGGCAGGGGGTGCAGAAAATTGTTGCAGCAAAATTCACAGGGGTAGCGACCATTCGGGGGGTGGGGGGAGAAGAGGATTTTAGTCTTACCTGTTGAATCCTTTTCTCTTAGTCCATACAGGTTACTGGTAACTTTGGGTAGGTGATCCGCCCCTTTAAGAGGCAGGAACAATTCTAGAAGTGAATGCAAGGGTGGAGCCTACCTTCCCTCCTTGGATGCAGCTAGCCAGCCAGCTTCAGTAAGATTTGAGACACCCACGGTCTGCCACAGGAGAGCCAAGCATGGTCCCTTGACAGGGTGGGAGACCAGTAACCTGTATGGACTAAGAGAAAAGGATTTAACAGGTAAGACTAAAATCCTCTTTTCTCTGTCATCCAATACAGGTTACTGGTAACTTTCGGCTGTCCAACCATTGAGTTTCCCAGAGATGGGAAGGCAAGGACCAGGAGCAAGGCCCCCAAAGTCACCAGAGCAGATATGAACCATCAGATCAGAGATAGCCCAACAAATGAAGTGTCAACGGACTCTGAACACGGGTAACAACACCCCAAAAACTGTTACACAGCACACTGAACTAGAGCCAACAGGGCTCAAAAGTAAAGAAAGCACTGAAGAACCGAAGAAGATCTGAGACAGGCAAGACTGCCTCCAGGATCCTCCTCTCAAAACTGGCTTCAGCCGATGCCAGCACATCAACATGGTAGTTCTTCGAAAAGGTGTGCACAGACGACCAAGCAGCAGCCTTACACAACTGATCAGCGGAGGCCTGATTCTTGTAAGCCAAAGAAGCCCCAAAAGATCTATTAGAATGAGCCGTGCCTTGAAAGGGAACAGGCTTCTTCTTCAGCTCTTAAGCCTTACGAATACTGAACTTGATCCAGGACTCAATAATCACTTTGGATGCAGGTCTTCCTGCCCTGGGGCCCTCAGGAATGATGAGCAGCATGTCAGATTGTCTGATGGACTCAGTGTGATGTACATAAAACTTGAGGCAACGCACCACATCTAACAAGTGGAGATCCCTCTCCTTGTCAGAGGTAGGGTCAGGGCAGAAAGAAGGCACCAGAATCTCCTGATTAATGTGGAACTCAGAGACAACCTTCGGAAGAAACTCCTAAGAAGTGCGAAGCACTGCCTTATCTTTGTGAAACACCAAAAAGGGTGGTCTACGAGACAGAGCATGAAACTCCGCTACACGGCGAACAGACACGATCGCCAGGAGAAAGGCCATTTTCCACGTCAGCAGGCATAAAGGAATAGTAGCCAAGGACTCAAAGGGAGGGCGCTGAAAGATGCCCAAAACCAAGATCCCACAGAAAAGCAGGATTCTTAAAAGCAGGACGAGTATGAGCAACACACTGGAAGAAAACCTTGACATCAGGAAGAATAGCAATGAACTTCTGAAAGAAAACAGAGAGAGAGCAAAAGTCTGAACCTTGAGGGAACTCAAATTGAGGCCCTTATCCACACCATCCTGCAAGAAGGCCAGGACCGCGGGCAGATCAAATTCCCGAGACAGGTCCCTATCAGCACACAAAGACAGTAAAAGGTTGACCAGACACGATGGTAGTCCTTAGAAGAAAAAGGTTTGCGGGCACTGAGCATAGTAGCCACCACCCAGAAGAAAAACCCTTCTTCTTCAATATTGAGGATTCAGTTTCCAAGCCATCAAAGCTAGACGATTAACATCCTCCTTCCACAGGTAACCCTGTAGAAGAAGATCCGGTCGGCAAGGGAGCCAGAATGGCCCCCCCACATACAGATCCAGAAGCTCCGGAAACCAAGCCTGTCAAGGCCAGTACGGAGCAATCAGAATGACTGAGGGGAGGAAAGATGTAGGCCAGAGGAAATAATCAAGGAATGGACATAGCATCCACCACTAGAGCTAGAGGATCCCTCCAGCGAGAGTAGAACCACGGAACCTTCCTGTTGTGTCTTGTCGCCATAAGGTCGATGCAAGGAAGACTCTACTTCTGGACAATGAGGGTGAACATCTCTGGGTGTAGTTGCCACTCTCCGCTGTCCACCGTGTGTTGACTGAGGAAGTCTGCCATGACTTTGTCTACGCCAGGAATGTGTACTGCGGATATGGCAGGAACGTGTTCTTCTGCCCAGGACAGCCTTGACCTCTAACCAAGTGGCAAGACTTCTTGTTTCACTCTGCTTGTTGATGTAAGCCACAGCCGTGTCCTTGTCGGACTGAACCCGGACTGGGGATTATTTCCGCTAGGGTGTCCAATGATGAAGGGCATGAAATATCGCCCGAAGCTCCAACACGTTGATGGGAAGGAGAGATTCCTCCAGAAACCACTGACCCTGAGCACCCAGGCGACTCAGGGCCGAAGAGGCTGGCATCCTTCATCACGGTGGTCCAGAGGGATACCAGGAAGGACTTGCCCTTCAATAGATTGGAGAGATCAAGCCACCACAAGAAACCCAGTTCCACATGAAGAGGGAGGGATATTGATGTCTTCAGAAGGTCCGGCTGACCCTTGCACACCTGGATCACAAGCCTCTGGAGTTCCCTGGTGTGAGCCATGGCAAATGGGACCGCTTCTATGGTGGAGATTAATTTCCCCACTAGAGAGGACAACTTCTTGGCTGGAACTGGATCGTAAGCCAGAACAGCAGAAACCCTGTGGGAGATCTGGTGAGCCACCTCGTACGTGAGAAACACCATGCTCTGCTGAATTTTGAAGAGAAGGCCCAGGAAGACCAGACGCTGGGATGGGATCTGACTTATCCATGTTGATGATCCACCCATAATGGGTGCCAGCATGAATGCAGTCCTGAACCTGCTGATGAAGAAGTTCCGCAGAGGGGGCTTTCAGAAGCAGGTCGTCCATGTACGGAGTAACTCTGTTGCTGTCCCGATGGAGGACAGATACTAAAGCTCCCAGGACACGGCTGAAGACTTGAGGAGCTGTAGTCAGACCAAAGGAAAGAGCTGAAAACTGACAGTGCCCTTGGTCGCAGGCAAATCTGAGATACTGCCTGCTCTCTGGATGAATGGCGATGTGTAGATACATGTCCTGAAGATCCAGAGAGGCAAGGAATTCCCCCGAGGACATAGCGGCAATCACCGTCCTTAAGGACTCCTGGTGATAATGAGTCCTGATCACAAAGGAATTGAGATCCTTCAAATCCAAAATGGGATGACAACGGCCGTCCTTGGAGACCACAAACAGGTTTGAGTAAAAACCCATACCTCTGTCCTGAACTTGAACAGGCTCCAGAACATCCTTTCCCAGAAGGGCCTGGATAGCGCCATTGAACAGACGGCAATTCTCTGTGCCCTGCGGTGTATGAGAGGGGAAAAAAGCAAAAGGGAGAAAGAGATGAAAGGGATCCTGTACCCTTCCGCCACCACCTGTAAAACCCACGGGTCTGCCACTGAATCCTCCCAGATGCTGTGGTAGTGATGCAGACTGCCACCCACAGCTGATTGGGGACCTGGGTTCGGTGAGTCATGCCGAAGGTGGCTTGGAAGCCTTAGGCTTGGAGGAGACCTTGGGCTTCCATTGCTGTTTGGGCTTGGAGGAGGCACGAGGAGCTGAGGGAACAGTCTGGTTCACCGGACGCATCTCATTCTGGAAGGAACAAATAAAAAAAAAAAAAAAAAAAAAAAAAAAAAAAGATTACTCTTGTGAGGCGTTTTCTTCCTAGGGACAAAAGGCAGAAGGGTACTTTTACCCCCTGTGGCTTCACTAATCAGATCCCTAAGATCTGGCCCAAACAATGATATGCCTTGAAAAGGCAAGGAGACCAAGGCTTTCTTGGAAGCAGTGTCAGCAGACCAGATCTTGAGCCAAAGAGCTCATCTGGCAACCACAGACATGGAGAAGACCCTTGCCACCAGACGGATGGCATCAAATAAGGCAGCAGAAACATAGTGCTGGGCCTCAGAAATGTTGGCAAGAAGCCACAACATATCCAAAGTAGGAGCCCCTTGGCAGACAGCAAGAGTGAGCTGTTCAGTCCAGACTGCAAAGGCCCGGTTAACCCAAGCCGCAGCAAACGCTGGACGCATGGCAGTACCAGCAGTGGCAAAAATGGACATGAAAGAACCCTCAAGTTTCTTGTCAGTCCAGTCTTTCAGAATGGACGCATCAGAAACTGGCAAGGCAGTAGACAGACAGCCTGGAGATAGGAGCATCCACTTTGGGGGGGATGGACCCACTGAGCAAGCGCTGCCTAAGAGAAGGGGTAAAGCTTTGCAAATTTCTTGGAAACAGAAGGTTTCCTGTCCGGAGATTTCCACTCATCAGACACAAGGCGGTCAAGAGTGGGGTTAGGTGGAAAACAAGTAAGGGGCTTCTTAGGCTCCTGAAAAACATCAGAGGGATCTGAAGAAACCTCTTGGACTAAAGGAATGTTTAGAGTGGTTAAGACAGCCCTGATCAGGCCCTCAGCCGAGGGCTCAGGATCAGCCTCAAAGGGGTCCCCAAAAAAACTGAGAGAAGCCCACAGCAGAACATTCCTCAACATCTGAATCCACCAAGAGTTCCTCCTCAGAGGAATCTGATACATCAGGTACTCCCTGCAGTTTTGGTAGGGAAGATCTGACAGAATACGGGGTCTGCCAGGAGTGGAAGACCCCCTGTAAGTGGGATGAAAAGAGTTGCCAATGTAGACTGAAGGTCTCTAGTAGCAGCCTTGAACTCTTGTACCCAAACAGGCTCTAATGCACGGCTGGAGGTCCCTGGGAGAGACTCAGGAACATCAGAACATGCTGGGCATAAATGACATGAGAATTCTCTAGGTAACCTTGAATGACATGAGGAACTATGTGCAATAGGAGACACAGAGACCCCAGCTTCCTTAGTCTTAGGCCTGGCCCCAAGCTCCAACGGATTAGACATTCTCACAGTGTCAAAAACGTTTAAAGTATAAGGAATCACCCAAATACAGCATGCAAGATTAAAATTTCACCCCAGAAATCGCTACAATACACTTATCTAGCAGGCATAGGGTTAAACTGCAGAGGAGAGAAGGAGAGTCCAAGCCCTGCGTAGGATACTCATTCTGGAAAAGGCACAAAATGCATGCTGTGGCAGGAGCCAATCAGAAATGAGAATGCGAACCAAACGCTCATGGGAAATGTAGTTTTCCCAGAAAAAGTACCCCAACAGTGCCCGATGCCTTTGAGCCGCCCAACACACGTAAAACGTTAACCGGATGACAGAGAAAGGGCAGACAATTAAAATGAGCCATCCCTGAAGTTGTTACGTTGAGCGGTTGCAGAGATATGTCCCAAACTGCATAGTCCCATAGAAGTGAGTGGAGCAATGGCGTCTATGCGGTACAGCACGCCTTAAAGGCACGGAACACAATTTTTTTAAAAGTTGAAACTGTGAATTAAAAGTACATGAAACATCACTAGAACATGTTAGAATACCCCAAAAAAACACTGAACCAAGTAGGGAAAGTGCCAATAACCCCCCCCCCTCCCAAAGATGCAAAACCAAAAGGGTTAAGTTACCACATAAACTTGCTCCAAAACACCCAACAGACATACAGATAAACACAATGAGTGCCAGAGTGTGTAATAGGAACTCCAATGGAAAAACCCTGTGCGGAGGGGCACTGTGGGAAATGTGGACCTGCAGCACTCAAAGGGTTGCTCACCTTTCCTGCACATCTTCTGTCTTCAGACTATCATGTATTAAGAAGCATCATCGGTGGGCAACTCCTGAGGAAAGAACTTGAACCCAAGATTTTCCCTCCAGGGATTAAGGTCCACAAAAAGCACCTGGATACTGAACTAGCCACATTTAAGGGCACTGTCAGTTATGGTAATCCACCTAATGGTGGTATTCCATTTCTAACACAAAAATAAAACATGAGCTAAAACTATAGCAGAACTGTTCTCTTGCCTGTGTCTTCACCAAGGAACAAATCTTACTGGAGCTGGTTGGCTAGCTGCAGCCAAGGAGGAAAGGTAGGCTCCACCCCCTGCAATCAATTCTAGAATTGTTCCTGCCTAATTAAAGGGGCGGATCGCCCACCCAACGTTACCAGTAACCTGTATTGGACAACAGAAATATTATATATATATATATATATATATATATATATATATATATATATAAAACCTCCTATATTATAATTCGCTAAGGATGTTTGTCAGAAGCAGTCATGCTCAGTAGAGACGGCTGTGCGTGCTGCAGTCATGTGCAGTACAGACTGCCCGTGCCAAGGCTGATACGGAGCAGGGCACTCCGAATTCAGACCATAGTCCTCTCTGCGCACCTTCCTGGGACCAAGTGGTCCCAGTGTTGGCCTGTGTATACGGGTTTTAAAACTAGTGTGTGTGTGTGTGTGTATATATATATATATATATATATATATATATATATATATATATATATATATATATCTCCATGGTTAGAATACTTTTAATTTTATATAACTGCTAATTTAGTTACAGGACATATGAAATCTAAAAGCACTAATTTGTGCTGCATTCTTTGACCTGAATGTCAGATAAGATCCACTGTGTTGTGCTACTCAGTAAAGCATCCTGATGCGGCCATAATCAATTTGATCTAACTGTGGAACCAGTGAATCTCATGATAAGTGCCCACTAACAGACCATGCTTATTCTGCACTACACTACATCAAAATGTGAATCACTCCATCCACCCAGATGTTTTAACACCAATGAAATGGTACACATTCAATCAAACAAAAAGCATTAACTTAATCTAGCATGTTATGAAACAAGAATTACTTGAAATGATTAAGAGCCTTTCAATTAAATATTTATTGGCAGTGAATTTTTTCAATGTATTGGCAATGCTTTGAGCCTTATGCAATGTATGAAATGGATCAATTCTGGGGCAAAACATACAGGGGAAGAAATCAACATTGCCAGTGATTATAATTAGGCTTTAAAATGGAAAGTAATGATTTGTAGTGTCACTATTATATATACACATATATATATATAGATACATATAATTTTTTCTGATATTAGGCATTACTCATGTCAACCTCTTGAATACTAGAGATGTCTCCAATGATTTTTATGTAACAGTCAAGAAATTAATAAATCAGTGGTAGACAACCCCTGGCTCTCTAGTTGTCTCAGACTAAAACTACCATCCTCCTCAATCACCCACTGGCTGGTTTAGGATGATGGGAGCTGTAATCTCCAGCAGCTGGAGTGTCAAAAGCTGCCTAGTCTAGTCCTTTGCTTAAAAATGTCTAATTGCCCCTATTCATTTTTTCATTTATTTAAGAGGTAACATTGTCATTGAGTCCTGTATGTAATGTCCATGGAGGTGGACATAACCTGCCACCGGACACAAGCTCTGCCTACTGCTCAAGGTAAACTAATGAGCTGAGCACCCCTTGGTTTTCAAAGAGTTGAGTAGGCTTATATATTCTGCCTGCTCTAGTTTGAAAAAACTATCCTTAACTGTCATGTCTGCCTCCATGAACATGGGCATAGCAAGGTTAAGTGACAGGGCATTATTAGGAAATGTATGGTTCCTTTAACCCCTTAACGACGGGCCGCGCATGCGAGGGGAGCCCGGAATTCCATGATGGTCCAGTTCCGTCATGGGTCGTTAAGTGTATAACAACCCATGACGGAACAGGACCGTCATGGGTCGTTAAGGAAGAGGAACTGTTGAAGTGTTTGATGATGAAACTCCACCTACCTGCTCCTTGGGAGAAACATGGACTCTTTGATGAAGACAGAACCAGACAAAAGGATATACCAGCAGGTACCAATGTCATCAGGGCTGAAATGAAGAGAGAACAAGACAAAAGTAAGAGATGGGAACAAAAACAACTCACAAAGAAAACAACTAAGCATAAAGTGATAGTATTATGCAATATGAAAAATATAAATATTTCAGGGTTAAACCAGCTGAGTAAAATAAGGGAACTAAAACGGTCAATAGAGGTTTTATTCAAAAGCTATTGCTGGTCAGTTTTCAATTTTGAGTGCAGTACTTCCATGGCTTGAAATATTACAGTGGTGCTATTACTACAGTAGGCTGTGAACAGCTCTGGTCTGTGACAGTAACCCTCCAAAGGAATCTGTATTAACAGAACCACATTAACATTCCAAGCCATGGAGATATTGCACTCAAAAACACGAGTTTTAGCTGCAATAACTTTTGAACAAAACCTCTCGGAATTGGGAGTACCCTTGTTTTAGTAAGTAGGCTAAACCCTGCAACGTATCCTGTATATATATTTCCAAATTAAAGTGATAGTAATGTTTCACAATAAAAGCAGCTCCAATTAATCATTAGTATTTGGGCCATGGAGAGTGTTATTTCAGTACTGTCAGAGTTGTAGTTCAAGAGTAATTCAATGATAAAGTATCCCCCTCTCACCCCTTTTACTGATGTAACACTGCTCACCTCAGAGCAGCAAGACTGTCCAGATGCATCGCAGAGAGGGACACTCTTCAGTGAGCATAACGAAAAACCTGTCAAGGAGGGCAGTGTTTTCCTTATGCTCACAGTAAGAAGATTGTTCCTCACTGTGACCTGTCTGGTCAAGTAACCAGATTCCACATCTGAGGGGAGGTGGCTTAAAATTGGTAAAAGGGGCAGGAGGGGGATACTTAATCATTCAATTACTCTTGAACTACAACTCTGACAGCATTACCATGGCCCAAATACTATGTAGATTAATTGGAGCTGCCGTTTTTGTGACTATCCTTTTAAGCTATAATATCCCTTTAGATGTTAACAAGAAAAGTACAATCCATTCACATATTGCACATGTGTACAGACTGTAGTAACACACTAAAGGTAACCCACACACTAAGAATGATGAAGAACTACTGCAGTAATTCTGGGACATGTCAAACACACCACACGGGACAAATAAGAATACAATTGATTTAAATGGGGCTTTTAACCCTTTGCATGTTAGAGAGGTCTCCAAAACACTGGTTTTGATGAAGCCTGGCAGTGTGCAGGCTAAATGCATTGGCATAGTAGTTGAGCAAGTCGGCTATTTGAGCTGCAAGTACAGAGGTGGATATCTGTATTTTTGGTGACTTATTAAGATCTGCGAGTTGGTGGTGGGAGAAGTTCATACACATTGCGGAATGCAGACTGCTGATATGAAAACGTATATGCCATGGCAACTTGTGCGGAAGAGACAGCTGCAGGTGCATGTGGATTAGCCCTTTTATGAGTGAGAGTTAGATCTGTACATGCTTACTGCCTGATTACTATGCTGTTTCTATGACTACATTTGTGTCGGCCAGCCTCAGTTGCCAGTTGACTGTACAATATTGATGCCTTGATATTCTACTAACATCATCCTCCATTTACCATTTGTCATCCTCATCATCATCGTTATCAGACTGTTACCATTCAACTGGATATTGTTTGTGAGACTGACACTGGAATTATGCATTTGTAGCACTAAGTTACTTTCTGGGTACACATACTATAGGTGTTTTCTACAGACTACTGGCGCCAGTTGTAGCGCTTTTTGCATGACTCGCTTGGTTATATAGGGGTCATTTTTCACCCTTTATTTTATTTGGGTGATGTTATATATATTGAGGAATTTGTTGTTCTGGGGGTGGGTCAGGCTTCTCTCTTTTCCTCCTAGATTTGTATTTATAATTTTTGGATTATGTCTTTATAATAAATGTATTACTTTTATTAATTATAGTGTAGATTTTTGATTTAGGTTCCGTGCTTTATTTTAGATCCCTTCCTTTTTTGTTTTTTTGCTTATTACTTCTTAATACATCAGGATTATTGATTTTAATGGAACGCTTATACCTCCTAATAACCATCTACATACCTCACTAAACTTCCACTTACCTTACTGTGGCCAGAAAACCCTAATGGTCACTACGTATTTTGACCTTGTACAATGGTGAAAGCGGAACTACCATGTTAGGTAAAGTCGCCCTGCAATAATAAGGCAGGTTATATTACCTCTCAGAACGACACGATTCTATAGAAATCCTTAATCTTCCATGACCGGAAGCCAGGCATCAGCCCAGATATCTTGCCTGCACGTCTATGCTGTCAGTCCCGGTCTCCCTTCAGAAGTACTGCACTGTCCCAAAAGGCACCGGGAGGGACTGATGGCACAGGTGTGCACTAACCTGCCAGTCAGTCTAGGAAGATTAAGGATTTCTGTAGAATCGCGTACTTCTGAGAGGTAATATAACTATTATTAAGCTAGTCGCCTAATTATTGCAGGGCAACTTTAAATATGGTGGTAGTTCTGCTTTAAGGAGATTACATTTTCAAATCAGTCCTGGATGTCAGTTCCATGGAGAACACCACAGCACTTGCCAACAGGACTCCTATCTCTATCTCTCTGCCTTCACACATCGCACATGGTAATCGTCTGCATCTGATGCACCTTGCCTGCTTCAGCTATGTGGGGGCTATCACACAGCCATTTCAGTAGATGGATTTTGGGGTTCAGTAGTCCTGTTAGCAAGTCATGTCCACCACCATGGATAGAGAATCCAGGAATGATTGTAGATGTTCTCTATTGAACCAAGGAGCAAGGACAAAATACACAGAAGCAGTAAGAATTTTCCGGCAGTTGTAAGGTAAGTGGAAGTTTATTTGAAGGTGTTCGCGTTCCTGTAAGTGGTTCAAAAGGTTGCCACAGCCATGACCCTGTTAGTCACCCCTCGCTGCTGCCTATTTTTTTGGTCAAGTGGGCAACCCCTCTATCACAGCTTTGTAGTAAATTTTGTATAGTAAGCCCTGCTCAACAGACATCATTATGGATTTATGATTTGCTGAAAGTATAACTAACACCTCCTAATAACACTCCCCACGCTTACCTTACTATAGACAGAAAATCCTATTGGCCCCTATGAATTTCCCTTACTTCAAGAGATAACCTCTTCAATCAGTCCTGGATGTCATGGAGGTGGGTGACAAACCTCAAACTCTGATCTCTGCAAATGGCAATCTTAATCCCTTAAGAACCAATGGGTGCTCAACGCACTGCTTTTACTAGGAGTTGCAAACCCCTCTGGCCCTTAAATGGTTAACTAGGTTCATGCACTCTGCCTCCTTCATTTTATAAAACCTGCCAGCATCCATCTTGTCCACTTCCATGGACATGATACCCAGGGCTGAGTGAAGAGGTTATCTCTTGAACAAAGGAACACAGTCAACATTCATAGGGGCAATTGGAATTTTCTAGAATGGTAAGTGAGAGTTATTATTAGAAGGTGTTAGTTCTTCTTGAAAACAGAAATCTCTCCTCAGTCTTTCACACTAGTATTTATAGGCTCAAAATTGGTCCCAAAACATGGAGTCATATTTATCAACCCAAAACTAGAGCAATTCTACAATGAACCAATGATTCACAAAGAGAAACACAGTTGTTGTTGTACTCCGGATTTGCGTGCCAGAGGGGGTAGGCAACGCATTGCTGAGCAAAGGGTTAATAAATATGACCCAAAGTATCTTCAGGGAAATGCAGCCAACACAACCCTTTTCTGGCAAAAGTTGACTCACTCCTTTAAATCGTGGGCTTAATGCCATTATGTACTGAGCCCAGAGGGAAAAGGAGCGATTTTATGAATAAAACGACCGACAAATGAATGGAAATGAAAAGGTAAAACAGAAGGAATAAATTAAAATCAGTATCTTATGCTTATCGGGAGCATGCAGATATAAGGTTGAACCCTTTGAGTGCCAGTGGGATAAGCATCGCATTGCAAAGCAATGAGCTGCACACCACCTCTGGCACCTCAAAGGGTTAACAAACTAGGTTACAATCTACCAGTTCACACACAAACACACAGATTAAATGGTTAAAACAACTGGGAATAATGTTAGATTCCAGGTGACTTGACACTTTAACCCTTGGAGTGCCAGAAAGGTGTCCAATGCATTGTGCTGCACTAGATACCTCTCTGGCACTCAGAAGGGTAACGGTATGCATTGCACATCTCACTAGTCCTTAAATGGAGATTATCGCCTATAAAAGTGAAGTGTTCATACTCCTTTAAATATCATGTATTCCCCGCCAGCATTTGTAAAAAGATATTGCAAGATATATATAAATTTAACCCTTTGGGTGCCAGAGGGGTACATAACACATTGTTTTTCAATGTGTTGCGTACCCCTTTGGTAGTCAAAGGGATATATCCTATATTATAATTCGCTAAGGATGTTTGTCAGAAGCAGTCGTGCAGTACAGACTGCCCGCGCTGCTGCTGCTGATATGGAGCAGAGAGGAATACAGTCTGAATTCAGAGCGCCCCACTCAATATCAGCTGCAGCGCAGGCAGTCTGTACTGCGCATGACTGGCCCATGTACACAGGCTTTAAAACTAGTTTATAATAAAACTCCAAAAATATATTATAACTGTGCGGAAGAAGGTGCGCATGGCTATTTAACCACCTTTGTTTGTACAAGTGATAAGGATCCTATATAATAATTCGCTAGGATGTTTGTCAGAAGCAGTCATGCTCAGTAGAGACAGGGCGTGTTTGGCCAGTCTCTGCTGCACATGATTCCATCGAGTGAGCGAGGCAACACAAGACTGCATCGTGTGGAGCAGTGAGGTAGCGGCCGCTTTACCCTTTGAGTGCCAGAGGGGTACACAATGTTGCTTTAAAGGGTTAAATTGGCTCATTTTATAAATAATCCCTGAATGCACTGTAATCAGGTGCAGCTCATAACCCGCTGAGTGCAAGACAGGTACCCAGTGCTTTGTAAAGTGTCACTCTGGCACTCAATGTGTTAAAACCAGGGGTCTTGCCTAACTAAACTGCCTGATGTAAGCACAGACCAGGAACATGGAACCCATGAAATTGCAAATATACTCTTAACCCTTTGTGTGCACAGGGGGTGAGCAAAACATTGCACTTCTTTGCCACTCAAATAATTAAATCTACAGATCAAACATAAATTCAAACTTTTGGAGATGGCTGATCTCAGACATTTATCCACCTTGGGACTATGGACTAAATCAGCCAATGCGGTATTATTTAGAATCCTCACACAAGAGCTACTTCTACCTCAGTTCAAGGAGAACACTGTGACTTTGAGACCTGAGAATAAATATATTTTCATTTGTACCCTTTATTACTCACTTTATAAAAGACAACAGTATTGCTTCATCTAGCAAAAATATATTGCAGGGTTTAATCTTCTGAGTAAGACAAGGGTACTCCCCAAACGATACTGCAGCTCAGGTTTCCTCTTCTGGGTGCATTTTTTGGATTATCTCCACGGTGGCACTGCTGCAACAACAACCTATGGATCTTTATGGTCGACTGCTGTGTCTACACCGCCAGCATCAAATGTCAGACCATGGAAGTATAGCACCCAAAAAATGCAGGACTGAGCTGCAATAACATTGAATAAAACCCCTCACAGCAATGGGAGCACCCTTATTTTATGCAGCAAAATTAGCATTGCAATATATTTTCCACATTAGCCATTACTATCCCTTCAACCCCCTTGGACACAAGAGATGTCTCCAATGTATTCGTAATACTTTGGATGCGTTTCTAGCATTCAAGGGATTAAATCATTAGGGCTGCCTTGAAAATCACATTGCATTTTAGGGGTGCCTGGAACAAAACAAGATTGACAGTCACTGTTTGAGAGAGACCCATCTTATGGGATGGAGCAGTGGTTTGTGCCACAGTCACACATCTAGGGTGTCACCTTTTTTTCTATGAAGTCCTAGACAAAAATTGTAATGTTTAATTTTAAAAGTGTATTTATTGAAATTCTTATGCTCATGTTTTTTATTCTTAATCAGACTGCAGGTCTTAAGAATATGTATTTATATGGACTTTTTCCTACAATAACCTATCTACGAGATGTGAGGGGTGCTTTTAAGATTCCCGACTGTGTTAAGGGTGCCTTGAGCAAACAAACACCAATGATATGAGGCTATGTCAAGTAGAACACCAAGAGCAGACCTTTTAAATCAGGGCTGGCCAGCTGTGGAGGACTGCAACTCCAATCATTCCCAGCCAATGACTGGCTGGGGATGATGGGACTTGTAGTAATCTATAGATGGAGGACCGCCAGATGCCAATCTCCAATTTAAATGATGAGGTGTGTAGATACAACATTGAAGTTTCTGTGACACAATCATGCAGGCAAAACTAAATAACAACACTGGAAGTGTCTGGGAAGTTATGACACACCAAGCTTGGTTCAATGACACAAATATGGGACACTCCCGTTGGAAGTCGCTGTCATAGAGGTTAAGCCAGAAACGGATTTTCTAATTGTTCTTGTGAAATCATGAAGTCATCACATGCCAATCACTGTGATCTTTCTAGTGGTTACTGCTGAGCATTTCATTACTCAACTTCCTATTCATTGAAAACATCATGTCAAAAGCATGCCGCACGTCACCTTGTTGTGAGGAAAAGCATATAGTACACATTAGTCGACAGTGTATATGTAGCTCTGTGGCAACCAGTGGAACAAGGCTGAGGTGTCGGACAGTGTATGTTTGTGACTATACTGGACAGTGTAACAAGGTGTGTCAGTGTATATATTGTTCCACCAGTGAATGCAAGTCTGGGAAGCAGACCGTGATTATGTGGTTTTGTGGCCACCAGTGGACAGTGGAACAAGTCTGAGGTGACATACATGCTTTGCATTTTGTGATTACAGTGGACAAAGATTGAGGTGTCAGAGAGTGAGGAGGATGAACTAAGAAGAAATGGAGCTTTTCTGAAGCTAACCAACTGCACTTTACAGCAATAAATAATCATTCCCCAAATTTTCGTTGCTTTAAATTTGGCATTTAACCCCTTGAATTAGAGGTCTTCAATGCATTATATCACAGGGCATTCAAAGGGATAAAGGCTCATCAACACCATTTTTAGGCCCTTTTAGTGCAGTTGATTTGACCCAGAATTGCTCAGTTCCATTTACAGCCCATAAGAGAGCACCTGAAAAATTTCAAGAGTTTTCTCCCTATTTCTAAAAAGCTGCTGCACACGTGAGCAGCTGTATGAACCACGGAGCTTACAATATACCATGTAGGACTCACATGACACCAGAGCTTACACTATACCATGTAGGACTCACATGACACCAGAACTTACAATATATCGTGTAGGACTCACATGACACCAGAGCTTATAATATACCATGTAGGACACACATGACACCAGAGCTTATAATCTACACTGTATGACCCATATACACTATACTCTCAGTCCTATTTTGGTCAGAGATTTCAGGGTTTTGACCAAAATCTCAAGGTTTCAGGTGCAAATTCTGAGAGAGTCCAGAGTTTCCCACTACATGATCTGCACCAATTAGTTCCTTCTTTAGTCACCAAATTGGCACCATTTCTACAAAAACACAGAGGGAGAAGTATTGCTTGTATTGTGTGTATTTAGGTAGTGAGATCTATTAAGGGATAGTAATGTTTCAAAATAAAAGCAGCTCCAATTAACCTCTTAAGGACCAGAGCATGCAAGCGCGGCCAGCACTTAAGGACCACGGAGCATTTTTTAAACATTTTTTTTTTAAATCTAATTCAGGGCTCCCCAAGCGGAGTGCAGCCGTGCAGGGAGCCCCAAATTCCATGACGTGCCAGGACCGTCACTGGTCCTTAAGTGCCGGACTGCCATGGCGGTCCTAGCATGGCACTGGACATTAAGGGGTTAATCGCCATAGTATTTACTGATGTAACACTGCTCAGAGCTGCAAGACTGTCCCGATGGATTGCAGAGAGGGCCAATCTTCAGTGAGAATAAGGAAAAACCTGTCATGGGGGGCAGGGTTTTCCTTATGCTCTCAGTAAGAAGATTGTCCCTTGCGGTGAGTTTTCTGGTCTTAAGACCATATTCCACATCTGAATAGGGGCTGGAGGGGGGATAATTTATCATTCAATTATTCTGGAAGTACAACTCTGACAGTATTGAAATAACACTCTCCATGGACCAAATACTATGAAGATTATTTGGAGCTGCTTTTATTTTAAAACATTACTATCCCTGTAAGTTATAGTGCGGTATAGGCTCATTGATGAGCGACTGGAGCACCTCAGAGTTAGAGAAAGCAGGGACATATAAGATCTCAGGGTCAGCTGTTTTTGAAGGTTCTCAGGTAAGGTACTAATGCTGTGTGTAGCAATGCCCTGGAAATCTGTCTAGTATTCAAGGGGTTAAAATCCCCATTTAAATCACTGGAAATCTGAACTTCTCCCATATGGTGGAGTTGGTACCTCTTTAATGTACTGAATGCAGGCCAACATTTATATACCTCCCAACATTTCAAATGGCCACTTGTGTTTTAGGGGGTGTGGCTGGGGGCATGGCTGGTGGGTGGAACATTACCAAGAATTTTTAGGCTATTTCATGACCTATTCACACCAACTTGTGTAACCTAATAAAGGACTTAAAACAAGACCAAAGTATTTAATCTAAACGACTCATTTATAAATACAAATAGTGACGTTTACACAAACATTAAAGGGTTAGTAATGTCTAACATTAACTAACCCTAATATTGTAGTTATTCAAAAGATAATCTTACTGTGCCAAGTTGGAGTTGAGAGATATAAGCGCTTAAAGTCTCCCCCTCCTGCTGATGAGCTTTAAAGCTGACAGCAGTGGATCTGAGTCATGCGACTCGGCGGCTCTTCAGCAGAGCTGAATGAGCGCTATCGAAAACCAGATAATTCACTGGAATGGTCTACAAAGTGTGCTTGGTTTGCAAGCACACTTTGCAGACCATTCAACTGAAGTATTTTTTTTTTTCGATATCACTCATTTGGCTCCGCTGAAGAGCCGCTGACTGGTCTGGGACCGGAATCTCATGATGTCAGCTACATGCTGATGTCTGTAAAAGGGGAGGGAGGGAGGGAGGGGGAACTTTAAGCACTTATATCTCTCAAACCATAAAGGTTTGAGAGATCCAACTTGGCACAGTAAGATTATCTTTTGAATACCTTCAATATTAGGGTTAGTTAATGTTAGACATTACTAACCCTTTAATGTTACTTTAATTGCTGTAGAGCAGTATGATACACACCACACAGTCTAATTTCCTTAAAAAAAAAAAAAAAAAAAAAAAAAAAAAAAGAGGGACACCAGGGTGGAAAAGAGGGACAGAGGGATTTGGGTCTAAAAGAGAGACACTTGGGAGGTATGTATTTACAAAAGCAAACTGGAGTTATCATGGAGTAAACCATGCACCACAGGGAACGAAAACATTCCTGTTGAATTAAATTGGCATTTTAACCCATTGTGTGTTAGAGATGTCTCCATCGCATTGTGAAACAATGCGTTGGAGACCTCTGCAGCATTCAAAAGGTTAAAACTCTCTGTTCAAGTGCATTGGAATTTAGGAATGTTTATTTATCCCCTATGGTGCAGTTGGTTTACCAAAGAAAAACTCCAGTTTGCTTTTATAAATATGGCCCCATTTGGTTTTTACTGAATTAAAGTGGAACTAGCACTCAAATTAAAGTGCCCAACAAATCATTATGCTCATAGCGATACGAATATCCATACTAGTAGTATCCTGAACAAGTCCAGCTTTATTGAGAAATCCACACTGTTCCAAGACGCACAAGCAGGCATCTTACTGTAGCAGTGTCTGTGCAAACAAGAAAATGACAGGAGGAACTCACATGGTTAGTATAGTATAGTAGGTGATTTTATCTTACTATATCACTGTAGTTTAGATGCCCTGAAGAAAGGATAGTGGATCCTGATGAATTGCCTTGGTTGACATTAATGTGCATATATGCTTTTAACTTGTAATACTTTTTATATTAATTAATTCAATTCTACAGTTTTGGCACCACCAGTGTACCTGTACAGGGGCAGGATAACCCCTGCTGCTATAGACCAGATGAAGCTTTACCAACCGGTATATCATTTTTTGTGAGTGTGTGTTATATAATACATCCGACGACTATCTGGACACTTGATTGCTATGCATTCCTGAAAGCACCTCCATTACAGCCCACTTGCTTCTGTGTAAGCTCTCATGAATAGGGCCCTCTGATCCTCCTGTTCTCCACATTTGATTGTACTATTTAATACCTCTGTATGTCTATTCCCAGTTGTACAGTGCTGCGGAATTAGTTGGCACTATATAAATAAAGAATAATAATAATAATAATAATAATTAAGCTTCCAATAATACGAACCACAGAGACTCTCTTGGCTACAACCCTATGTGAGAAAGGAAATGACGTTACATCAGCTTGCAGCCATGCGAGTCTCTGTTCTTTGTGGTACAGAGAACTTAACCAGAGAAGCAAGCAGACAGCAATTCAAACTTGCTGATCATACGGATCATATCTTCTACCAGTATTTCAACCCACACATCCTCTGAATTGTGGCAACCTCGAACAGGAAGTGAGGTCGTTTATTCACTCAGAATGACTGAAAAACAAATCTTGCCTTTTATTTAAGCAAATATGATATCTTTAATTATAAAATGTTGGCACAATCCACAGCCAATTTAATTCATCATGACAGCATGCAAACAGCACATTATGTGAACAAAAAAACAATAATAATTTCAAAGCACAATTTAAGAAAAGCAATGCTTCTACACAATATAAATCTTCAGTGTAACAGCAAATATTAATTGGCATTACTAAAAGTCAAATCTGAGCTCTTCATTAGGACCGCTGCCAATACAGACGGTAATCATAATGAGGCGGATGTACTGAAGAACTGAGGTCCTTCTGGTATAAACCAGCTGTACCACAGGGAAGAAAGCAAAATTCCCTTTGATTGGAATGGGGCTCTGATCCTCGGAAATGACAAAGAGGTCTCCAACGCACTGCGAAGCATTCATGGAGTTAAAACTGCCACTTAAAGCAAGAGGGAATTTTATTTTTTCCCTATAGTGTAGTTTGTTTGCCTCATAATAACTAAGGAGTGATAAAGAAGTGATATCACTTCTCCAAGTCCTGTGTTATTCTATGGAGCCAATTCACTAAGATTTCTCAAGTGGGAGAGATCTTAGTGCATAGGCTCTATAGAATAACACAGGAACTGGAGGAGTGCTATCACCTATTTATCACTCCGTAGTGCATTTCCCCCAGGTCTTGCACATCAGTCTCTGTATGTGTAAATCCATTGTTGGACTACTTTAAACCCTTTGAGCAGCAAAGTTGTATCCAACATATCGCTTACTTCTTCAGTTTGATTCACAACCCTCCGTAGAATGTTTTATTTTAGGGTAATTAAGTGACAGCTATATCACAAAACAATCACGGCTGAATAGCAGCCCTTGAATTTATTTGGTGCATCAGTACGCAATAACCCAAGAGCCCTTCATGGAAAATATCTTCCCCTGGAAGATCTGTAGACAACAAGTCTTGATTTACTGCAGTGCAGAGCTGGCTCCTGGCCAGCGCAACTTTGCCAACTGCCTGCTTAATAGAAGGTATAATACACCTTTGGGGAGCTTGAAAAAGCAATAGAGCAGCCCTTCTGCAGAAGCCCTTTGCATTATTAAATATCCTGCTGGATGACTTTCACAGATTCTTTTGGGCAGACAAGGAGAATGAAGAGGTACGTCAGACACTCACTCTTCCCTCCTACCATTGGTGCATCACACAGACCAGCCCCTTCTTTACTGGCAGTTTTTCCCTCTGGCAATCAGAGGGTTAAATGGGGCTATTAACCCCATGAATGCTAGAGAGGCCTTCAATGCAGTGTGTGTGGTCCTCTCTAGCATTCAACATCTTTAAAATCACAATTTAGATTACTGGGAATTATAATTTGCATGTGTTTTTGTACTCTTCATAACAAACAGATTAACAGATATATATGGAACAGTGAGAAACCATTACATACTATGGAACCCGCACACTATAAATAAATACATATTTTTTATATATATATATATATATATATATATATATATATATATATATATATATATATATATATATATTACACACACACACACACACACCATTACTTTTTTTTTTGCAAACATTTAGATGCATCTGCAGCAAATAATTCCACAACTTTACTGTCTTTAGTATAAAAAAAAAAAACTGCCATTGTTTTAACTAAAAGTACATTTGGAAGAATCAGTTTACGCAGAATTGCTTCACAATGGCCATTAGCCTTTTCTGCCCAGATGACACACAATAGGACAATACTGAAGAAATAAAAATTGTTCTGATATGATAAAACTTTAGGCGATTGCTGGAACAATTCCATAGCAAACCAAATGCACCACCGGGGAGACCAGGTGCTTTTAATCCCCTAAAATGCCAGATAGGTCTCCAATGCATTGGAAATCAGTATTTATAGCCCAGGATTCAGTTTGTTTGCACCAAAATTGTTGAAGTTTTTCTTAGTACATGTTAAAATAGTATGGGCTGTCTTCCAGTACATCAGCACCTACTGAGTAATAATAAACACATACAGCACTCTTGCTACTCCTTGCGGTATTTATTTAAAAGTATTAACATTCCATCTTAAATCCACACATGGTAAACGTTATATGGCTGCTCAGAAGTCCTAATTAAAGTGCAACATTGCTGGCAACTGTGTGTCAGAGGACAAAAATGAAGATAAACATCCAATGTCATCAGCAATTTCAAAGATTAGCAGCACCGTAAGTGATGTGCTTCAGATCTGTGCTGCAACAGCGCCTCTGGGAGACTGTATCACTACAGATGCTGCAGGTTAGAGGCCTGATGTGTGGAGAAAAAAAGGTTAAAAGAGAAACAGAGTTAACCCTTTGAGTGCCAGAATGGTAAGCAATGTGTTGTATACCACTCTGGCTCTCACAGGGTTAAGTCACTATCACAGGGTGTTACTGGACTCACGATCACAGAGCAAATGTGCTACACACCCATGTTGTCCTTAAAGTGGATGTATCACCTATGCACAACATCCCCTAAATAGTTAGGTGACACTTCCACTAGCATTAAAACCTTATTATTATTATTATTTTTTAAGCTTCCATTTGGTTTAAATGTAAGTTACAAAAGTATCTGCTGCAGTCACTTCCGGGTGACTGCAGTTCTCTGTAGTTCTCCGCGGTTACAGAGCTCTGCCTCTGCTCCCCTCCCTCCTGCAATGACAGAGGTGTCTGTCAGAAAACTGGAGTGTTCTCATTGGCAGAGATCGATATCTAGCCAATGAGACCACTCCAGCTTACAGACAGAAGCCTCCATCATCGGAGGAAGGAGGAGAGCAGAGGCAGAGCTTCATGCTGCAGTCTATACGGAAGTGGCTGCAGCCCAGACTTTTATAATTCACATTTAAACCAAACGGAATCTTAAAAACAAATAATAAAGTTTTAATGCTACTGGATGTATCACCTAACTATTTAGAGGATGTTGTGCATAGGTGATACATCCACTTTAAAGGACTATCACCTCCTAGTAACCCCATACACACTTACCCTACTTTTCCCAGAAAATCATAACTGCCCCTTTGAACTTTACCCCTGGCCCTTTATTCAAGAGGAAAACATCTTCCATCAGTCCTGATGTCATGTTCATGGAGGCAGACATGACAGTTACTAGCAGGACAGCAGGACACAACCTCTGCTCACTGCACATGGTAATCTTGACCCTTTAAGTGTGTGGACATGATATCCAGTACTGACTGAAGATATCTCCTGAACAAAGGGAAGAATCCATAGGGGATATTAAGATTTCCTGACCATGATGAAGCGAGTGAATGGGGGGGGGGGGGCTTTATAATTAGGAGGGGTTTGTTCTCCTCTTACCCTTTGAGTGCCAGAGGGGGATGCAACACATTGCATTCATACACCTCTGGCACTCGAAAGGGTTAAACAAATTAAATTACTGAGTATGTTCCTAGATGCAAACAGATGCCCCTATTCAGACCCCAGTGTGTCTGTTTCAACTCTATAAAAAGGACAACAACAGCGCCACCTAGCCACAAAATGACTGAAAATAAGTAAAGTTTATTCTGTGATCACTTTTGAGAGAATCCCTCTTTTTTCCCCTATTTCATAATTTGGGTTTATTGTCTTTGTGTGTTAGATTTGTATATGCTATCTTTTAGCAGCCAGAGTAATCCTTGCATATCTTCTCTTTATTATATTTATAATATAAATCGCTAGCCTGCAAAGCTCCCTGTGTGCGTAACCACACATGCGCAGTAGAGACTGCCAGAATGATGCAGTCATGCGGAGTAGAGACTGGCTGAACGCGCTCTTCCGGATCACGGCTCTCTGAACAGCTCATCGCCTGTCTCTGCTCCCAGCTCCGAGGCAGCAGCAGGGGCCGCTGGATGGCACTTTAGCCCGTGTACACGGGCTTTCATACTACTTAATTCAATATTATCCAACTAACTTTAGGGGAACATGCAGATATGCTTCCAGCTGAAGGGGCATTGTTGCTGAGAAGGCTGAGAAACAGTGGCGTAAAGTGCCATTACATGCCAATACAATAAAAAGGTTACTGTTTAAAAATATATTTATTTTTACAGGAAAATGCCTAGTACAACCTATAGGCAGCTTTTACTTCTCACAAACAAATACACTACCACCCTTATTGCCTATAACTAGAAAAGCAGTTCTGTCATAGTAAAGAATTTATTACCCAGCTGAGATAACAAACCCCTGCGATCACAATCCTTTTACATGAAGGCATCAAAAATTGGAAACGTCTATAAGGCCTACAACTTTTATGTTGCGAAAGACAAGACAGAAGATTGCAATAACAGGAAGAAATAATGGACAAAGGAGTAACTGAGTATTTACAACTGCTTTATAAAGTAAAACAGCAACCCGGATTTACAATGAAAAGCTACAGAAATCGGAATAGGTTTGCTCTTATATTACTTTTAAAACATTCAGTTAAATAAATTAAAAAAATGGTAATTTCCCCTAATGCTTTTGACTAAATTAGAATATTTCACAACCAAGTTTTCTAGGGGTAAATGGAAGAGTTACCAAAGTGATTTCACTATTTCTCAACAGGGGGAGATATGTGATGCATCCCAATTCTGGCTCCACAGCAGGAGATATTCTCAAAGAATGAAAATGGAGGTATCAGATTTCCAAAATTGCTAACTGTTGGACTTTCTTCCACCAAACTGTACTAAAGATGGCACATAGACCTAACTAAAGACCAATATAAATAATGAGTAAACTTCTCTGTCTGAGACCTGGATTCCATTGCAGTCTACTTTTATCAAATGGTTTTATGTACATATTTCCCCAGAGATTTCAATAGGAATCGGTCAGAAACACAGTCAATAACACTTATCAAATGCAGTGGAATCCAGGTCTAACTTGGCCACTGCAGATCACAGAAATGGCATCCATATAAGCAATGAGAATTTTAACACAATTACACTGAACAGCACAAGGTAATCATTATTACAGGTAATGCCATTGATACTAGTTTTTGCCTGATTAGTGTTTGTGATTACTTAAAGGGATAGTAACACTTCGTTTTAACTTTATTTTATTTTGTAGGCATTAAAAAAACATGAAGAATGATATAAGTCTTACCTCTCAAACCTTTATGGTTTATGAGATATTCACAAGCAAAGTTCCCCTCCCGCCCCTTTTACCTAGTGTAAGCCATCTCTTCTCAGATGTGAGTCTGGTTGTATGACAGTACAGATAACAGAAGGGGACACTTTTCTTTGTATGAAAACAATGAAAGCCCTTCCCCCCTTGACAAGGTTTTCAGCTTTTTCCATTATCTTAATTGAAGATTGTCCCTCTCTGCAGTCTACCTGGGCATCTCCCTTCTGATATGGTTGAACGGGGGGGGGGGGAACTTTGCTTGTGAATATCTCTTAAACCATAAAGGTTTCAGAGATAAGACTTATATCATTCTTCATGTTTTTTTAATGCCTACAAAATAAACTAAAGTTAAAATGAAGTATTACTATCCCTTTAAGCCAGTGTTTCTCAATCAGGTATCATGGCACTTTGGTGAGCCTCGACATTGACTTAAGGTGCCACAATCTTCTATAAAGATATTGATATAAATGTTAACGTTGAGTTTCAAAGGCATATTTATGATAATTGGTGTGCAGAATATGTTTGGTTTTGTTATTTTAATTGTGACACCTAAGAATAACTATATATGTATATTTGTGTACCCTTCATTACACCTTTTACAAATGACATTAAAATGTTAGGGGTGCTCCATACTGACTTTCAGGGGTACTTTGAGCAAATAACTAAATAAAATTAATTAATTAAAAAAGGTTGAGAAACACTGCCTTTAAGCATTTTTAACACAGCAAGTACTGTACTGTAAAAAACCTGGAAAATGCACCTAACCAAAGCTGGCAAATCCCTTTTGCTCTGAACAATAAATATAATATAATAATTTAAAAAAAAATAAAAAAAAATATTATATATATATATGAAAGAGAGAGTGTGAGAGTGTGTGAGTGTCAGTAGAAACTGAGGGGTGGTGGGTAAAGTTGGAGGGAAGAAGGGAGTCTCCACCTCAAACGTCCTGCCTTTTTTAAGTTCCATGCCCTCTAGGAGGAGGGAACTTTACCTCACGGTACCTGTGTTCAGCACTGGACATAAGAGAAACGGATACTACATACACATAGATATCAAACACAAAAAAGAAAAAAATATAAACGTAACTGCTGTTTGAAAGTAAAACTAAAAAAAACACAATACTAAAGTATAATTCCCCTTTAATATGAATGGAGACGTCTAGAAGCTCTGTCAGGCTACAGTGAGTGACATGCCAGAAATTCCTAGAGATTTCATTATGGCTTTCTGGCCCCTCTAGCAATAACTTTCTACTAAGTTCAGATGTGATTTAGATTAAAAGAAAGGCCAGCTTGATGTTTAGTTTGAACAGGATGAGTAGTTCCTATTTGTCGCTACTGTTTGGTCAGCTTTTTGATTGATATAAGGAATGCTGCAGTGGGAAGTATTGGCTGCGGGTGGCTGAAGTTTGTGTGTGTAATTGGAAACCTTATGGAATGTTACAAGTCTACTTTCTCTGTGAAAAGCAACCAGGTTTAATCCAAGGACCACATAGATAGAAATCAAGTTCCTCAGGGCCACACACAGTTTCAAATTCTAAATAGGTGTTATGAAAAATAAGATTAACCAACTGGAGGCTAGCAATGTCTTTTGCATATTGCTTTTCAATGCACTGAAGACCTCCCCCTAGCACCCAAGAGATTAAAATGGAACATTACTATTGTGAATGGATGTATGCTGTGAGGAAAAAGAAAGTGGATGTGTGTCTTTTTTGCAGATGGGTCAAGAGTCCTTAAAGGGATAGTAATGTTTAAAAATAAAAGCAGCTCCAATTAAGCTTCATAGTATTTGGACCGTGGAGAGTGTTATTTCAATACTGTCAGAGTTATAGTTCAAGAGTAACTGAAAGATAAAGTATCCCCCTCCCGCCCCTTTTACCTAGTGTAATCCACCTCTCCTCAGATGTGTAATCTGGTTTTAAGACCAGACAGCTCACAGCAAGGGACAATATTCTTACTGTGAGAACAATGAAAACCCTGCCCCCATTGACAGTTTTTTCAGGTTTTTCCCTTAGACTCTGTGATCCATCTGGACAGTCTTGCTGTTCTGGGGTGAGCAGTGTTACATCAGTAAAAGGGGTGGGAGGGGGATACTTTATCACTCAATTACTCTTGAACTACAGCTCTGACAATACTGAAATAATACTCTCCATGGCCCAAATAATATGGAGATCAATTGGAGCTGCTTTTATTTTGAAACATTACTATCCCTTTAAGGGGTTCATGTATTTGTTCCCTTCATTTACCTTTGAAAAAATTACATATAACTTGTTAGAAGTACCCTTTTAATTCCAGACTGAGTGGAATTAATTTCAGACTCTGGTTTTGAGCAACATAAGCTTAAGAACCACTGCCATAACTGATGTACATTTGGTGAAGAGCCCTTCATAATATGGAAAATACATGAGATGAAACCTTGAAACATAAGCTTTCAGAAGCACCTGGCACATACACCCCAGTAATTCATTATTTTAATTCCTGTTGTAATGCTATGTGAATATTCACCTCTATAGATCAGGAGAATATTACAATGCACTCAGTCTGCTGGCCTTCAACTGGTTTCCAATTAAGTTTTACGCAATTTTGTGTTAGTTCTTTAGTTGTATAATATTAGACATGCAATGCATCATAGAAAGGGACAGAGATATAAAAATTATCATTAAGAAGAGAATATAATTGGGATCTGTGTTTTAAGTTTTTTTTTTAAAAAGAAAAAAGTGTTTAACAAACTTCTTGAGTTGTGATGGCAGCATTAAGTCCCTACTTCAAATAACTTCTACTCTTCATGCTGATCATTCAAATTTCCTTCTGTGTGCTGGAGGGTTTTTTTTTTGTTGTTTTTTTTTAAGGGAAGACGTGGAAAAGAAAGAAAACCAAAAAAGAGGTGCTGCACCTTTAACAGACAAAAATAAGTCAATGCTTGGATGATAGTAAAGTCTAACTTTTGAGTAGGTAACCTTTCAGCTGTTGGGAGACTACACTTCCCATCACCAACCATGTCCTTGCAGTGGACACAGAAGTGCCAGGCTGTCACACACGTCAAATATGAGAAAGTGAGAAAGTTGCACCTACCCTGTATTACTTACTGTGATTGACTTACTGGTAGCGCCAACCACAGTAAGCGGGGGCGCACAAGTATGCTGTGCACATACTAAAAGTGTTTAATACTCAGCCTTGTCGGAACCATATGAATGTAGTGCATCGGCCACCAGTGACTGGGAGGATAAAACTTGAATGCTAAAGATGTTGCTAGCACATTGCATTGCAATGCATTGGAGATGCATTTCACATCCAAGCAGGAGGGAAATAGATTTGTTCTGTCCTTCACACCCATGGTTCGGCAGCTGTCTGACGAGCAGTATAGTCACCAAGATGGATCCATTCTTATGGCAGCTTCTCCAGACAGTCCCCTGCACTTTGGTACCCCAGGCACCTGCCTAGATCACCAATATAATTGGGATGGCCCTGGTATAGCATGCAATTATAAACAGGTATTAGTTATCCTTTAAGGATCAGAGAAAAACCTTGTTTGATGCCTTTGCCAGTTTCTTGTGACCTTGCCTAAGTAAGAAGGGGAGGGGCAAGTTCTTATATATGGAAGTAAAAGTTAAACTTATTTTAGGGGCAGTTTCTTAAATATAAGACTGTTAAGTGCAATGAGGTAGGAGCTCAATGGGCCTCATGTATAAAAGAAAACTGGGGAAACTCCAGGGCAAAAGCAGCTAATCAATGCCATTTAACCTCTTCAATGCTAAATAAGCAGGGATGAATTTACATTCCTGGCTCCCCTAGGCAAGGCACACTAGGCAACCTTAGCTCCATCCATAACCACACCCCCAGTCCCATCCATTGTTTCCTGGCAAAGAAAACACTTGGCTTATGACAAGCAAATGTAGAAAAAAGTTTTAACCCCTTGGTTGCTAGAAGAGATTGCCAACTCATTGCTCAGCAATGCTTTGTATATCACTATAGCATTCAAGAGGTTAAATAATAGTCTGTAAAGGGGTATATAAAAAGGTGTACGTACACCCATGATTTAGAAAGTAGGTGTGGCCAAGCACAGCTGAGGCACTGACCCTCAGCATTTGGAGCTCCAGGCAGTTGCCTACTTTGCCTATTGGGAAATCCGGTCCTGTAAATATGTCTCAGGTGCACTAAAAAAAAAAAAAAAGAGTTTTATGGGAAACTCTTACATTCAAATGGTTAAAAAACAGATGTAAGCCGATTGTAATTTGGAAAATCGTTATTTCTTCCCTATGGAGATGCTGCACCATAATGGCTCCAGTTTGCCTTTAAACACGAGGCCCATTGTAGTGGACATATTCTGTTAACAGAGCTGCAAAAATGAAATGCGCTCCATAATCCTGAATAGTAACTATTAAATTATAAGTAACACTTCCTAATAACCAAGCACTTAGCTTTCTATGACTAGAGAACACTAATGGCCCCCTACAGATTTTGCCTTTGCAGCTTGGTTCAAAGGAAAACATCTTCAAGCAGTCCTGAATGGACCAACAGGTGGATGAATGCAATTCTTCAAAATGTGCAGCACACTACCTCCCGGTCTTTATCCCCTTGAGTGCCAGAGGGCTTTGCAACACATTTCTCTGCAACATGCTGCATGTCCCTCTGGCACTCAAAGGGTTAAGTGATTAAGTTTAAAAAAAGTGCCTGAAACTGTCATGGCCATCTCCATAGACATGATATCCCACACTGACTGAATACATTCACAAGAGCAAAACTCATATGAATGAGTGAATATGTTTATTTATATAGCGCCACAAGTGTAAGCAGCGATTTACTATTTAAGGCTTTAGACAATACAGGGTTATAAGTGCTTTGTAGAATGAAACACTGGATGCGAGGGCCCTGCCCGAAAGTGGCTGTTCTAAATAGACAATGATATTATTCCCGTTATGTTTTTTTATTTGGGATTGGCTACAAATGGACCCTTGCTTCCTTACTGTACAAATGTAACTACTAGTCCTGAGGCTGTTTAGTGAGATTTATCACCCATAATCATTGCAGAGCTATTTTATCAGCTATAAATTACACTTCCATTTTAAAAGAAATTACTTACATGGACATATAATTCCCAAGGCAGAATGTACAATTTCCATATCTGTCAAACATACACAAGGCCTTTTAACCCCCCTGTATGCTGGAGAGGTCTCCCAAAAAATGCAAAGCAATGTAGTGGAAATGTCACTAGTATGTATGGCAGTATTATTAACCCCAGACTTCAAGGGCCGTATGTTCAAAAGAAAATAAAGACGTTCTGGGGCAACAGATTTACACTATAGGGAAGAACTAAAAATTATCATTTATTAGAGAATGTGTTGAGAGCTCTCTAGCATTCAAGGGGCTACAACCACCATTTAAAGGGTTAGTAATGTTTAACAAAACCTAATATTGTAGGTATTCAAAAAATAATCTTACTAGGACAAGTTCGATCTCTCAAACCTCTATGGTTTGAGAGATATAAGTGCTTAAAGTTTCTTCCTTTTGCTGATGAGCTGTAAAGTGAATTTGAGTCGTGCGACTCAGGTGGCTCTTCAGCAGAGCCGAATGAGCGATATCTAAAAACAGATACTTCACTGGAACAGTCTACAAAGTGCGCTTGGTTTGCAAGCACACTTTGCAGACCTTTCCACTGAAGTAATTGTTTTTAGATATCGCTCATTCAGCTCTGCTGAAGAGCCGCCGGATGGTCTGGGACCGGGATCTCATGACGACAGCTAGATGCTGACATCTTGAAAAGGGGAGGGAGGAGGTAACTTTAAGTGCTTATATCGAACTTGTCCCAGTAATATTATTTTTTGAATACCTACAATATTAGGTTTTGTTAATGTTAGACATTACTAACCCTTTAATGGAATTCTTGGAAATGGCAGTTTTCCCCTGTAGGGGTTTGCCCAATCTCTCCCACTTTCCTTTTGAACATAAAGCCCTATTAGAAGGGAACCAAGAGGTCAAGTTTTATGGATATTCCTGCATAAGGACAGGTAGCTCAAATACAATGACTGAGCCGCTGATTACTCACCTATGATGGACCAGAGATACCTGTGGGGGTGTCTTTAGACTAAAGATGATCAACACTGGAGGTAAATCTCTCATTATTATTATTTCCAGGGTGCAAGGTGTCATAGAAGCTATTTGAAAGCAGAAGGAGTGTGCAACACATTGGCTTCCAGTGCACTGCACACACATATTGCCTTCACGGGGTTAAAATGCAGACCACAATAACCTGGACAAGTCCAAGTTGTTTTTTGTTGTTGTTTTTTTTTTTTTTATTCTCTTTTGTTATTTATATTTAAAGTGACAGACAACCTCCTTTTTGTTTTTTTGATATTCTGCAAGCACAATAATATGTAAAGTAAATTTTTGTAACTTTTTTTTATGTACCTGACAGGAACCTGACTGCATTTGTTTCCAGGGGCTCTCTGTCAGGGACAGTGAAATCAAAGACTGCAACAAAGTAAAAAAAAAAAAAAAAAAAAAAAAAAAAAAGACAGTAAAACAATGTAGAAAAGTCTACCAGCACACTATAGCATGCAGAACGCACTCCAACAGAAATGTCTTTGGAAACACAGGATAAAGAAGATGGGGGGGGGGGTTTGACTGTCTCTTTAATAGTTTGTTAAATCAATTTCTTGGCCTTCTGCAAGTTTTTGGATTCTGCATTTTAACTCTGAGGATCAGAGGGTTGCACAAAGCTTTCTAGAGCAATACATTTGAACGCTGCCCCAAGAAATAGTTACACATGATTGCTTTTCCAAGGACATTTAAACAGCACTGTTATCACAAGACTGGAAGTAGGGGGACGACTGCTAAATGAACGTTATCTGGAGCTTAACTGACACTTTTAATAACCTAGTTTCCATGTTCAACTAGAAGATGGCCCAAGGGCTCACTAATCTATATATTTTTTTTACCCACTGCTCGCTCATTTGAATTTGCATTAGAGCTGGGAACACTTGGAAGCCGCATTAAAATTACGAATATTTGATATAATTTACAACTTTCCTGAAAGACGTTCCACTGCAAGATAAGCACAGAAGAAGAGGAATTTAGAAGAATATAAGTATTAAGATTTTATAACAATGTCCAGTATCGATAAGACAAGGTTGATAGATTGCAACGAGATGGACGAATGAAAGAAAGAGGAAAGAAATGAGGGAAACACACAGGAGGACAGTAGATATCAGTATGATATATCATTGTAAAGTGCCAACGTGCTCTGTAGAGACACAAAAGTAGAAAGTATAGCCTTTGACCTTCAAACTGCTTTTAGAATATAACCGCCATCATGGGAATTGCAGTACAACAGCAGCAGGAGGGCTGCAGGCTATCCAACTCTGCTGTGACTTCTCTATATCAGTCTTGGGCAAGCTAAGGCCCTCTAGCTGTGGTGAATTACTATCGCCACAGCTTGCTTGCTGGAGATAATGGAAATTGTAGTCTTCAACACCTGGATGGCTTAAAGCTTGCCCACTCCTGAATTACAGAGGAACAATGTGTACTATTGTTAACCCCCTTTGAGTGCCAGAGAGGTATCCAAAGCATTGCAACAATTAATTGCATACCTCTATGGCACCCAAAGGGTTAAGAAACAGAGGTGTGTGCAAAAGGTTTGTTTGTTTGTTTTAACTCCACAATGGTTCATAAAAAAGGAAACCCACCAGAGGAAACCTTTGGATATCACATGAAGTGATTCTTTTTTATAGACAAAAATGAACGATTTAGAAGCAATTAATAACAAGCATTCTACTAGAAAACCAGAGGGACTACATAGAGCTGAAGGACCATCACTATGAACCTAACCATCATATAAAGGGAATAGGTATAATCAGTTGTATATTTCCAGATACCGCTCCTGATAACTGCCAGCACTACACAAACAGACACACATTCTCTAATTGTCTGATTAAGCTACTAATGGGATTGGAGACATGATGTCATTTTTCAGAGACTGAACTAAGAAAGTAACGGGTGTAGGCGGTTGCCAATAATTCAAAAGAACAAAGCACTACTCCCCCTCTCCTTACATGGATACTGAATATAGTAATACATTGTAAAAGGACAATGGCTGCTCTTCAATTAACTTATTGGATTTCAGTGTTGATTCTCCGGGGGGGGGGGGGGGGGAATCAGCTGAGGTAAATTGGTTTGTGTTTTTAATGCAAGCAGAATTCATAAAGCATTGTACTTAAACAATTTAGAAATATTAAATGGTTTATTACAAAACATTTATGCAACACTATAAATGATTGTAATGAACGGGAATATTATTCCATAATATATACTTACCATATCTAGGTGTTCAAATATTTGCATTGCTCCCAAAAAGTCGCACATACATGGATTTTTACAAACATTGCCCCTTTTTTTACCACTATTAAATGTATAACCCCTCAGTCAATAGGGTTTGTTTTTTTTGTTGTTTACAATAGAGGACAAGAGCAATTTTGATCTTTTAAATTTTTCATTGTTCAATCATATTTTACATCTAATTCCTTTAATGCACCCACACAAATTACATACCATTTGTTAAGGATAAGTAGGGGTTTCTTTTGATGCCATATTCATAGTTATAACATTATTAAATTTGATAATATAAAAAAAGAAACACATTGTCATAGGATGTCCTTTGATGTTATGCCCAATTAGTGCATGTTTTAACAGGGCCTGGATAAAAAGTATGAAGGTTCATCCATACCCCGCAAGTGTCCCTTTCTAACGGGGGTGTATTGTACCTCTGAGACGCAAATCCCTATTTCACTTTTCCTACCCTGTTGTCCTTCTTTTTAAGAGATCAGACTGTGTGGTCTGTATAGAAGTGTATCACATTGCTCCACAGCCATAAAACTCACATTAATGTTTATAAACTTCATTACATGTGTTTATAAATTAATCTGTAAATATATTGCTTTGGTCTTGCTCTAACTCGTTTATTCAGCTACACAGAGGTGTGAATAGGTCAAGAAGAAACCTGAACATTATGTAAATGGTCTCCCCACCAGTCTTGCCTCAGCACCATCACCTAAAATAAAAAGGGCCACCTCTTTGGCCATTTTAATCCCTGGGAGGCAAATTCTCTGCCTTAAAATTACAGTGAGGAGCAGAGAGGAAGATAATAGTGACAAAGGCAGTGTTTACTTACATTGCCTTTGTCATGTGGCTCCACTGGCACAAGTTTGTTGGGGTTGTGTATCCCTTGTTCATATAAAGGTTTCCTAAGCTTTTAAACTTTTGAATAAAGATCTGTGATTTTTTTTACTAAATGGATGTGTTCGCTTGAGTGCAGACTTTTCTTGCTATTCAATGGAGCTGGAGGAGTGGAGTTCTAGGAACGGCACCGGCTATTTTAATGTTTATTGATGAGAAAGACACAGGTATTTGGTTTTGAAGACCAGTGGTGAGTGAAGTTTCCCTTTTACATACACCTTGTGAAGACTATTGAATATACACAGCGGTTCATTAATATCGCTATACCTGGAGCAGTATGTTGTCCTTCGTCTTTGAGTATGCAACACATTGCAAAGAAATGCACTGCACACAACCTCAGGTGCTTAAAGGGTTAATAACAACATGTAACAGACCCAGCTGTCATTTACTGTACAATTTATTTTGTTAATATTTCAATAATTCTGTAAGTTGAAATAGGCATAATGTTTACACTGTCCATGTTGCATCAGGAAGGAGTTTAGGGGAGGACTTGTAGCAGGAAGTGAATGTAACAGGATATCCTAAGACATACAGGTCACAGCAGTAAGGAATGAAGGTAATATAGCAATGATGTGCATCTGTATAGTTCTTGCATAAATACAAAAAACTTACTAGTTTATTAAGCAACCCCTCCCTGGATAAGGAATAAGGTCAGTATATTAGTTCATTTTACTGTTTGTGTGAGTAATAATGCAGTAGATAGACAGAGTATATGGATGATATATCCTATATAATAATTTGCTAGGATGTTTGTCAGAAGCCATCATGTGCAGTAGAGACTGCTCACGTTCAGGCAGTCTTCTGAGCATGACTGCATCGTGTGAGTGAGGCGAAACAAGACTGCATTGTGTGTAGCAGTGAGGTAGAGGCCGCTTAACCCTTTGAGTGCCAGAGGGGTACCCAACGCATTGCAAAGCAATGCGTTGCGTACCCCTCTGGCACTCAAAGGGTTAACATTACCCGGACCTTGGCCCATGTACATGGGCTTTTACACTAGTTAATGTATATTTCTGTACTTTAGTTCAGCTCTTACAGTGATTTTTTGTAGTTAAAGGAATAGAGTTCAATAAAACTTCATAAACAATCAGTAAAGTTTTGGCCATCATTTGGGAAGGGTCTGCTACATAACCCCTTACATTACATGTTGCTCACCCCTCTGGTGCTTAAAGTATAATTAATTAATTAATTAATTAATCATCATAGTATTTGGACCTTGGAGAGTGTTATTTCAATTCTGTCAGAGTTGTAGTTAAAGAGTAATTAAATGACAAAGTATCCCCCTCCCGCCCCTTTTACTGATGTAACACCGCTCAGCCAGAGCAGAAGGGAGGTGCCCAGGTAGACTGCAGAGAGGGACAATCTTCAATTAAGATAAGTGAAAAACCTGAAAAACTTGTCAAGGGGGGCAGGGCTTTCATTTCATAGGAAGAAGATTGTCCCCTTCTGTTATCTGTTTGGTCTATGGACTGCATTCCACATCTGAGAAGAGATGGCTTACACTAGGTAAAAGGGGCGGGAGGGGGAAACTTTATCCTTTAATTACTCTTGAACCACAACTCTGACAGTATTGAAATAGCACTCTCTATGGCTCAAATACTATTCAGATTAATTGGAGCTGCTGTTTTTGTGAAACATTACTATCCCTTTAAAGTGATAGTAATACTTCAAAAAAAAAATGTATTTTATATTGTAACCATTAAAAAATCATTAAGAACAATATCAGACTTATCTCTCAAACCTTTATGGTTTGAGAGATATTCACAAGCAAAGTTTCCCCCTCACTGACGTCACCGCTCAAGCTGTCAGATTTGTAATCCGGTCCACAGACCAGCCGCGGCTCTACAGCAGAGCCGAGATCGCGAGGTATAAGAAGAACTACTTCACTGAAATGGTATACAAAGTGTGCCTGGTTTGCAAGCATGCTTTGTAGACCGTTCCAATGAACTACACCCTGTTCCAAATTATTATGCAAATTATATTTTTCTCATTTACCTAAATAATTGATGTAAATAACAGTCAGCATAATTCTCATGTTTTCAACTATTAAGAGAACAATTCAAATTTTATTGAACAAACCTCCTAATGATAACAGTATTTTTTTTAAACATAAACTTACAATGCACTGTTCCAAATTATTAAGCACAGTAAGTTTTTAAAACACTTTATAGGTTGTAAAGAACTGAAACTTGTCATTTGTTGTGTTTGCAGCATATTTACTGAAATCAAAAGCTACTTCAATCAAACTTTTAACAACATTTTAACATTTTAAACATTTTAACAGGTCACGTTACATTTTAAAAAGGACCCCTTATTTGATAGCAGCTTCACAAGTCTTGCATCCATTGAACTTGTGAGTTTTTGGGCAGTTTCTGCTTGAATTTGTTTGCAAGATGTCAGAATAGCCTCCCAGAGCTGCTGTTTGGATGTAAACTGCCTCCCACCCTCATAGATCTTTTGCTTGAGGATGCTCCAAAGGTTCTCAATAGGATTGAGGTCAGGGGAGGATGGAGGCCACACCATGACTTTCGCTCCTTTTATCCTCATAGCAACCATTGATGCAGAGGTATTCTTTGCAGCATGAGATGGTGCATTGTCATGCATGAAGATGATTTTATTATGGAAAGCAAAGTTCTTCTTTCTGTACCAGGGAAGAAAGTGGTCAGTCAGAAACTCCACATACTTTGCAGAGGTCATCTTTACACCTTGGGGGACCATAAAGGGGCCGACCAGCTCTCTTCCCATGATTCCGTCCCAAAACACGACTCCACCACCGCCTTGCTGACATTGCAGCCTTGTTGGAACAAGTTGGCCGTCCACCAACCATCCACTACTCCATCCATGTGGACCATCCAGGGTTGCACGGAACTCATCAGTGAACAGGACTGTTTGAAAATTAGTCTTCATGTATTTCTCTGCCCAATGCAGCCATTTCTGCTTGTGAGCATTGGGTAGTGGTGGCCGAATAGAAGGTATATGCACAATTGTAAGACTCTGGAGGACTCTACACCTTGATGTCCGTGGGACTCCAGAGGCACCAGCAGCTTCAAATATCTGTTTGCTGCTATGTAATGGTATTTTAGCAGCTGCTCTCTTGATCCGATGCATGGATCTGGAAGAAATCTTCCTCAATGTGCCTTTATCTGCACAAACCCGTCTGTGCTCTGAATCAGCCACAAATCTCTTACTAGTGCGATGATCACAATTCAGTTTTTGTGAAATATCTAATGTTTTCATACCTCGTCCAAGGCATTGAACTATTTCACTCTTTTCGGCAGCAGAGAGATCCTTTTTCTTCCCCATATTGCTTGAAAATGGTGTTCTGCTTAATAATGTGGAACACCCACCTTTAGTAGTTTTTCCTTAAATTGGGCTCACCTGGCAATCTAATTATCACAGGTGTCCGAGATTGTTTTCAGTGATCAAAAGAGACCTGAGACACAATGCCATCCATGAGTTAAACTGAAAAACAAAATATTTAATCTTTGTGACACTTAAATATCATTTGCATAATAATTTGGAACAGGGTGTAGTTATTTTTATATCTTGCGATCTCGGCTCTGCTGAAGAGCTGCTGGCTGATCTGTGGACCGGATTCCAAATCTGACAGCTAGATGGCAGACTTCACTATTTCAGTCAGTGAGGGGAAACTTTGTTTGTGAATATCTCTCAAACCATGAAGGTTTGAGAGATAAGACTGGCATCGTTCTTAATGATTTTTTAATGGCTACAATATAAAATACATTTTTTTGAAGTATTGCTATCACTTTAAACAGATAATAATGTAACCCCCTGGGATACTGAAAAGGTGTCCAACACATAGCAAAGCCCTGTTAACCAAAGTGTTAACCCCTTAATGACCAGAGAGGCGTGCAGTGCATTTCTCTGCAATGTGTTGCACACCACACTTGTTTAAGGGATTAATCTTATCAGGTAACAGATAACATGTAATTACTTCTGATAATTGCACAGTTATTGCGAATAACAGAACCACACACCCTGGTATTGTTTCATCACATTTATTCCATGGAATCACTTGCACTTCAGGGGATGTAAGGTAACAAGGAACACGGTTTGAAAATCACTGCTCTATGGACTAGAGTAAACATGCATTCAGGAAAATTATATGAAAAAAGGAGCTAAAAGGGACATATCCTGAGTAAATAAGGGCTTAGACAGAAGCTAAAAACAATTTATAAGAGCAGTGAAATGGAATAAACACCTGTTATGCAAGAACACACTGTCCAAGTGAATAAAAAATAAAGCACTATGACTATCAATTAATAGAAGTAATCTGGTTTGTATAGGGACACACTGTACATCTAAAAAGGAAAGATACACATTTCCTTATTTTTCCAAACAAGAGCTATATAAACTGCTTTCTGTAACACACAGAAACTGAAACTGTACAGCTGTTCAAAGGCTTAAAGAAGCAGTAAACTTTTCTTTATGAAAACCGTTTGCTGAGCAAAGCAAGGGTATTTCCACCACTGTTTGTTGTTTTATTCAAAAGTTATAATGGTTAAATAATCAGGAAGTGAATTTACAGAGTGTTTACTTCCTGAAAGCTTTAACTGACTAACTTCAACTAGAATGTAACAGAATAACGAATTGGAATTTGACCACTAGAGGGCACTGCTAACATTTAAAAACAATAACACTGGTTTAAACTGTAATTTGGAAATATGCATCTCCAAGCAGGTGAGCACCCTTATTTTTCTCAACAGGATATATGTATGTATGTGGTCTGTACATAATGTGTGGCTTTGCAATGTTCTTCAACATGTTTTTCAATGTGAAACATGGCAGTACCAGTGAAAGAAAAGGAAATCAGGAAAACATGCTAAAATACAAATAGACCGTAGTGAAGACTGAAGCGCTCAGAAGAAAACGATAAAGGTGAAAAAGAATAGACAGTATCTAATAGTATTTGTTGTATGGAATGGAGCAAGAAAACGTACATCCAGAATAAAATCACACAAAAGTGTTGATATTTATTGAAATAAAATGAAAGTTGTGAAGCCAAACTGCACAATGGAGAATGAGTGGATCCAGGAGCACGGAGGAACTCTGTGGGGATACTCCAGAAAAGGCTGTTTTACATGCACAAGTTCAAGAATACTGACAGTAAGCATATAACCATAAGGGGCACTGACGGATTGGGCTGTCTTTCATGTGTTTTCATATGGACACTGACTGATGCTTATGATTTGCTCTGGTAATTAGAACCATTTACTCATACGGGTTATAAAGTTCAATCATCAAGCTTAGCACTTTCACAGCTTAATAAGCACACTAATATATAAATATATCTTTATCATCATCTTGATTTCAACATCAATATTTTTTTTATTGGTTTGAAGACCACATTTTTAGAAACGTCTCCTATATATATATATTTTGAAGTACAGTGATATTTTATCATATATTTTGTATTGGATTTCCATAGCACTATTTTATTGCCCAATATAAGACATGGGTTTTTAACAACAAAATGAACATTTTATTTCAATAAATATCGATATTTTTCTGTGATCTTATTATGGACATACATTTTTCATGCTCTAATCCATACGACAAATACTACTCTTACATACTGTTTATTCTTTTTCTCTTATATTTTTTTGCTTAGCGCTTCAGTCTCCACTGTATTTAAGTCTCTGCCACACCTAGGGATCCTGGTGTCCTAACTGGAGACTATAGAGAGAATATAGAGAACTGGCAATAGATGGAACACACTGATTTTCATGGTCACTGATTTTAACTCTTTTCCATCAGTGTTTCATTCATTCATCTCTGATCCATTCTATTCATTAATTGATCACCCTCATGGACAATATTATCAGTTATTCCATAACTCAAGGATTGAAGAGAAAAGGCGAGTAGACTTAAATACAATCTACTTAATGTTTTTGTTTTTTGCTGTACTGCGGTTTACTATGTATTGTTCTGTTTGCAAAATAATTCATGGTTTGATAAGCGCTGTACCAATAGGTTTGTCTAAAGATCAGCTCTCATTCCTCCTTTTGTTCATATTAGCTTGAGTCCAGGGTCATCTACAGTCCATCACTGAACAAAATTGCCATTAAACAGTAGGGAAGGAGGGAAATAAATTGTTTTTGATCCATTTTAGCCCCCCCCCCAAAAAAAACCCAAAAATTATGCAAATTGATTTTGTTTATATTTTGTACATTGCTACATTCTCCAAAATACAAATAGCTGTCAGTATGCTGTAACATTCACATATATATGCAAGAAAGTTGCAGTAGCTCAAAAGAATATAGATCATAGGATTTTACTTGAGCAGGTTGACAGAAGAAAAACTGCTTTTCCTAAGGACAATATAATAAATCTGAAGTTATATAAACTACTAATGTGTACTCGTTCCTCCTTTCTATCCCTGACACATATAGTTTTGGATAATACAGAGGTAGGAAATCTTTGAATTTCCAGCTGTTGGGGATTACAACGTCTTTTAACCCCAGCCAGCCACTGCCTGGTTAAGAGTTGTTCCCTCCAAATGCTTGAGAGTCAAAGGTTGCCTGTCTCTGGCATTATCAGTCTATTTTACAGCAGTAATATTGCTCTATAATGCTGTATCCCGTATTAAATTAGCAAATACCTAACGGTTGATGAGTATACACAGTTTTAACACCTTAACAACTGGCCACCGCTGCTCATGGCTGGCCATTAAGTAACACGGGTCATTTTTGTTGTTGCAATGGATTCCAGGATCGCTGAGCGGTGTGCAGCCACGTGGTGACCCCAGAATTCAATGATGTGCCAGGACCTTCACTGGTCCTTAAAGTTAGGCAAAACATTTGTTGATCCCCTGCTGATTTTGTACGTTTGCGCACTGACAAAGAAATGATCAGTCTAAAATTTTAATGGTAGGTTTATTTGAACAGTGAGACAGAATAACAACAACAAAAATCCAGAAAAACACATTTCAAAAAGTTATAAGTTCGGCCTGCCAAGCCGAAAGGTAGTGGTTAGGCGACCACCTACATGCGGGTGGGGACCCGGGTTCAGTGAGCCATGCAGAAGGAGGTTTGGAAGCATTGGGCTTTGTGGAGGCTCTCCTTTTGCTGCTTAGGCTTGGATGAGGAGCGCGCAGGGCCAGATTTATATCTCAAGTGCCCCTAGGCACAGTACCCTCTGGCACCCTTAGACCTGCCTTGGCCCCACCCCTAACCATGCCCCCTGACTTAACCACACCCACTTTGTGGACAAATCCCATTCTAATGCACTGTACCAGTACAATCCTCTGATGGGTTCTGATTGGTTTACTGTAGTAATTGCCAAGTCCCTTATACAGGGAAGGAAACTGCAGCCTTCCAATCAGAACTTGGCTCTCTTTCTTCGCTCTGGGGCAAGAGTCAGGACAGTAACATGTCTCCCGAAGAGTTTGTTGAATGGTACTGGGACCAGACCCACTTGGGATTTAAGCCAGATGGGGCACACATGCCAATCAAGGTGTGCTTCCCTATTTATTCATATACAGATAACAAGCTTTCATTTGGGGAGTGGCAAGAAGAAGCAGAGCAGGGGTGGTACATTTATTTTGTTGTCAGATTGTTTAATAATGAACTTACTGTCCAAGCTGGTATCACAGCCCTGAGCTATCATTTAAGCTGTGTGCTCTGCTCCCTCCAATATGACAGAAGAGTATTGATCTCCTCCTTCCTCCACTAGTTTGTCTGCTTTCTCCCACCACTTATGGTCCTATCTCTCACCATTATATCTCCTTCCTCTTTTCTCCCCAATCTTCATAATTCTCTTTTGCCTCTCTACTTCACTCACCTTTCTCCTCAACTTCAACCTGGTTTCAGGTTTATATATAGGCAGCAACAGGCCACATCCCGCTCAAGCTGTTCTGTAGTGCGCAGCTGCCTATGAACATGAAGCAACGTGGTGACGTCGCTGCTGCCACAAGTTCCACAACACGCAATACTTCTACCTGCTGCTGGAGAGGCTTGCTGGCACTGGCAGCAGCTTCTCAGACTATGTGACCAGTCCGCAACCGTCCAACTACAGACAGGCAAAGCTCCTTCTCCTTCTCCTCTGTGTGGCTGTGCTGATCGGCTCCCTGCAGGGTCTGGGAGGCGTAGTTCCGGTTCTGGTGGCAAGTCAGGAGGTTGGTTGGGTGGGAGTAATGCACCACCAGATTATCCAGACGGATGACCGGATCACATCCGGCCGCGGCGAGCAGCCAGTAGCACAGCACTCTGCACTCTCCCACTTCTTCTACAGGAGAGGGGAGAGTAGAAGAGAACGAGGAGGAGTTCATACCCCCTGTGCAGTAGCTTGATGCCGCACATCTGTCACCCCCCTCTTGGCACTGAATCCGGACCAGACATGCATTAAGACAGCAAGGCTAATTTAAAAAAAAAAAAAAAGATCCCAATGAGTCTGACAAGCACCCCTCTGTGGGGTGCACCTGTAGGCCTTATTATAAATCCGGCCCTGGGAGTGCGGAGCCTGAGGGACCGCCTGGGTCGCTTGGCACGAGTCTGCCTGAAAGGGACGAAAAAGCTGATTCTTTTTGACAGGTGCCTTCTTCCTCAGGACCACTGGCAGGTGAGAACGTTTCCCTCCAGTGGCCTCATTGAGGAGATCCTTGAGCTCAGGCCCCAACAGGGAGGATCCCTGAAAAGGCAAAGACAGGAGAGCCTTCTTAGAGGCCATGTCAGCAGACCAGTTCTTAAGCCAAAGAGCCCTTCTGGCTACCACAGACATGGTAAATGCCCTGGCTACCATACACACAGCATCAAACAGAGTGGCAGAGACATAATGCTGAGCCACAGCAATGTTAGCGAGAAGTCGCAACATGTCAGATGTAGGAGCTCCCTGACGGACAGCACAATTGAGCTGTTCAGTCCAAACAGCCACAGCCCTATTTACCCATGCAGCAGCAAATGTAGGGCGAAGGGCAGAGCCCGCTGTCGCAAAAATAGCCTTGAGAGAAGTCTCAAGCTTCTTGTCAGTCCAGTCTTTGAGAGCAGAGGCATCAGCCACTGGCAAGGCAGTTGATTTAGAAAGCCTGGAACTTGGGGCATCCACTTTGGGGGGGATGAACCCACTCAGTGAGGGCCGTTTCAGAAAACGGGTAAAGTTTAGCAAACTTCTTAGACACAGAAGGTTTCTTGTCTGGAAATTTCCACTCCTCTGACACCAAGTGGTTAAGGGTGGGATTAGGTGGAAAGCAAGCATGGGGGCTAACAGGCTCCTGGAAAACATCAAAGGGGTCAGAAGATGCTTCCTGCACCAAGGGAATGTTCAGGGTGGACAACACAGCCCTGATCAGGCACTCAGCTGAGGGAATGGGGTCTGCCTCAAAGGGGTCCTCAAAAAACTGAGATGAAGGAACAGCTGAACAGTCATCATCATCATCATCATCATCATCACAGTCCATCAACAATTCCTCCTCAGAGGAATCAGACACGTCAGGTACACCCAGAGGTTTAGTCTGGGAAGATCTGATAGGGGCTGGGGTCTGCAACGAGTGGAAGACCCTCTGTAAAGTGGATGGAAGGAGTTGTAAGGTGGACCGGAGGTCCCTTGTAGTAGCCTTAAATTCTTGCATCCATATTGGCTCTAGTGCATGGCTGGAGTCCCCAGCAGGGGATTCAGGGGCAGCAGTGCATGCTGGGCAAATATGACCTGAGTATAATCTAGGTAACCCTGATTGACATGAGGAGCAATGGGGGACACAGGCACCCCAGTAACATTAGTCTTAGGTTTAACCCCAAGGTCTAACGAAGTAGAGATTCTCACAGAGTCAAAACGGTCAAAGTATCAAAACAATAAAGTGTGTATGATAATTAATGAGCCCCAGAAACACTAAAACAAGACTTATCTGGTAGGCGAAGGGTTAAACTGTGGAGAAGAGAAGGAAAGTCCAAGCCATGCGTCCTCAGAATGTTGACCAGATGACAGAGCAAGGGAAAACCCACAAAATGAGCCATCTCTGACCACGCTACGTGGAGCAGTTGCAGAGATATGTCCCAAACAGTAAAGTCCCATAGAAGTGAATAGAGCAATGGCGTCTATACAGTAAACGCGTGCCTTAAAGGCGCATAACAAAGTTAACGATGTGAATACCAAACATAAACCACTCAAAAGCCCACTAGAATAAAACAGTAAACCCAATAAACACTGGTCCCAGTAGGGAAAGTGCCCAAAACCCCCCCAAAAAGTGCTAACCAGCAGCAAAAGGGTTAAGTTACCACATAAACTTGTTCCAAACACCTCATAGACATACAGATAAACCCAAAGAGTGCATGAATATGTAATAGGAACTCCAAATGAGACCCCTGTGTGGAGGGGAAGCATGGGACATGTGGACCTCAGCACTCAAAGGGTGCTCACCTTTTTCAGCAGGTCTTCTGTCTTCAGATTACCATATATCAAGAAGAAGCCTCAGTGGGCAACTCCTGGTGAAAGAACTTGCAGCCAAGATTTCCCCCTAGGGCTTAGGTCCACAAAAGCACCTGGTAAACTGAGCTATCCACATTTGGGTGATGGGAATTGTCAGTGATGGTAATCCGCCTAATGGTGGTATTCCATATCTAACAGAAAATAATAAAAAAGCTGCTCTCTTGATTGTGTCTTGACCAAGCAACAAATCTTACTGGTTGGGGGTTGGCTAGCTGCAAGCTAAGGAGAGGAGGTAGGCTCCACCCAGCAGTCACTTCTCAGAATTATTCCTGCCTATTAAAGGGGCTGATCGCCTACCTAAAGTTATCAGAAGCCTGTATTGGACGACAAAGAAAATGCTATAGACTTCTTTCTTAGTTTTCAAGCTACTGAAATATAAATATCTTATTCTCAAACCCTTTTTAACAACGCCACTACTTCTGTCTTTTTGGCACTATATACAAAGCACAGGGTTGTATACACTAAAGGAAGAACTAATCCATACTTCCTGTCTCCAAAAAGGAGATGCAGTGCCACTTTGGTGAGGACCAAGTCTTATGCACGCTCATTAACAGTCATTGTAACAGTCTCTAAATTGTGATTTTATTGTCACTTAAAGCACACAAACATAACTTTAGATCATAACCATTTTTCCCGAAGTCACAGTTTTGAAATAAATTCTGGTTTAAAAAAAGCTAAAGATTTACATGCCATGGTAATTAAATGTAATAGTAGCTGTTAAAGGAATAGTAAGCCTCTATTTTGACGTATCATATTCTCCAAGTACATAACATGTAAAATCATACTGCCTATACATTTAATTTATTTTTATTTTCACCTATTCACTTTACACTTTTAGGTCAATGACAATCAGCTCCCTGGATCTTTTTGCAGAGATTTTTCTGACAGGGAACATTAAAGCAGATCTCCAATGTAAAAAAAAAAAAAAAAAAAAAAAAAAAAAAAAAAAGATACAATTTAAAAAGCTAGTAACATAGTAACATAGTAATTTAGGTTGAAAAAAAGACTTGCGTCCATCTAGTTCAACCCTTTTCCTATTCCTGTTTACCATTGTTGATCCAAAAGAAGGCAAAAAAACACCCTCAATATAGCAATTTCAAATTCTGCCTTGCAGAGGATTCAGTGCTGCAAAGAGATTAACACTGTATCACATCTTGCTTTGATGCTCAATCGATCAGAAAACTACCTGGAATCTGAGACCCAGGAAGCTCACTGTCAGATAGGTTGTTGATCCAGGGAACTATCTGACTGCCATTTGGAATAAGGAAGGAATTTGTTTTTTTTCTTTTGGCCTTCTTCAGGATAAACAGGGGTGTTCTAGCATTTGGCTGAAATTGTTGGACCCATGTCTTTTTTTCACCCTCATCAACTATGTTATTTTGTTTATATAGAGAAGTGAAATTGTAAAAAAAATAGGTGTATGGAAAGTATCAGGTTTGTCTCTGAGCAACGGTAGTGATACATTGTATTAGTTTTGTGTTTAATGATAAATCATATCACACTATCTTTAGAGAGCATCACTCTACTACAGCAGCCCTGAGGCATACATACAGCTTTCAGACCAAAAGGCCACATAAAAACAGCTGGCCATATTTTGCCAATCACTGATCAAGTATGTAGAATTTTGTGCTACATACTATTTTATTTAACCCCTTAAGGACCAGCAGACCTGGGGTACTTTTATTCTAAAGAACCTGATAGACTACACTCAGGGAGCTGGCACATATGTACCGGGTTGCCAAAAGAGGGTGAAACTGACTGCTCTGGTCTTCAAGCAGTAAGTTTTAGTCTCCCCTAATGATCACAGTGCACCCGCAGTAGCATTTTGGGAAAAAGAAAAAGTCATGATGTGCCAGGACCATCAACGTTCCTTACCAAACAGACACTTGTGACGGTCCTGGCAGACCACTAGTTCTTAAAGGGATAGTAATGTTTCACAATAAAAGAAGCTCTAATTAATCTTCATAGTATTTGGGCCATGGAGAGTGTCATTTCAATACTGTCAGAGTTGTAGATTAAGAGCAATTGAATGATAAAGTATCACCCTCCACCCCTTTTACTGATATAACACTGCTCACCTCAGAGCAGTAAGAATGTCCAGATAGATCACAGAGAGGGACAATCTTCAGTGAGCATAAGGGAAAACCTGACAAGGGGGAAGTTTTTTCCTTATGCTCACAGTAAGAAGATTGTTCCTCACTGTGATCTATCTGGCCCCAGGACCACATTCCACATCTGGGGTAGATAGCATACACTAGATAAAAGGGGTGGGAGGGGGATTCTTTATCATCCAAATCTAATAGAATTGAAATAACACTCTCCATGGCCCAAATACTACGATGATTAAATTGGAGTTCATTACAGTGCCATGGAGAGAGGGGAAGTGACATCATTAGAGGCTGTTGCATCAAAAGAAAAAATTACATTTATTTAACCCTTTCAGTGCCAGAGGGGTATGCAACACATTGCAAGGAAAGGGTTAAGAGGAAATAAGAATGGAGCAATTGCCTAATTATTTGATACCAGTGTAAAAGCCCATGTACATAGGCCACGGTCCTGGTGTTAACCCTTTGAGTGCCAGATGGATGTTTAACTTTATACCTGGTTGATTTATGATGGTGCACCAAGACAGCATAACTATGGACATTAAGTTCTGAAGAAAACCACAGTAATTCTGAAGCCAACCAACTGCACCACAGGGGAGAAAGGATCATCCTCATTGATTTAAATGACACTCAAAGGGTTAACCACCTGAATGCTCAAAAGGCCAACAATGCATTGCAAAGCAGCGTATTGGAGACCTCTCAAGCATCCAAGGGGTTAACAAAAACCAAAAACACACACATTTACATCAATTGGAATTAGGGGATTTCCCCAGAAACAATCCAGTTTTCTTCTTCCGCTCTGCTGTGGGAATATACGTAATGGGAGGTATGCTTCTCTTTAATCTTTTATTGATAGGGAGGTCTTCAGCACCCAAGAGGTTAATCCAGTCCTCGCATTATGGAATACACACATACGGTGTAGAAGATAAGTTCCCCATGGGTATTAGGAATATGTACCCCCACATTTATCTGACGAGCAAACACAGACTGCCATGAGAGCTGACAGTGTATTATGAGAAAAGAGAAACATCAAAATGTCAATTAAAGAGGAGGAAATCAACACTTACTAGAACAAGACTTCATTAGCTTCGTGTCTTTCATATCGGACAGTTTCACACATCAATCTGCAACAGAGAAAGACAGATCAACATCAAACAGGCTGGTAAAAAAAATCTTGCATATTATATAGATTTTGAAGTTTCTTAGTTCAGTCTACTGGGACTGGGATTGCATTCCCCATAGACTGCAAATGAAGGACTTTCATAACTGACTCTACTGGGACTGACCGTGCCACAAACTTGCTTGTTCAGTGCAGCCCCCCCCCTTCACCCATTGTGCCTTCTTTCCAGCACGCCAGACCAGAGACTTTCTTGACTACACATTGCAGCCCGTGGCTTTTAGCAAGTCTACCCCAACAGGTAAAATGTGATAGTAGATAGTAGAGATTATGGGGTACAGATGCTAATGAAGTTAATGGAGATTTCTATTCACTGACATTTACAGTAGCATCCTCAAAAGATGGACTGGTGACAAGAAATGTTAAATAAATTGGGAGGGGGTGAACCCAGAAAATTGTAAGTTTGTGCTGTAATATATTTTGAATGACATCTCCTAGATGTTAGAAAGTTTGAGCTGTAATATATTTTCAATTACACCTCCCAGCGGTTAGCATTAACACCACAAAGACATTTTCTAAATGTTTACTCCCTCAAAAAAAAGTATATAAATAAATAAATGGAAGAGGTTGGTGTGTGTGGTATGTGGGTGATGTGCGTCATTCACACTAGCAAATGTTGTACGCCAGTGCCAGTGGGAATCTTTTATTTAATGGGTATCTTGGCAAACTAAAATGACAATTGTGAATGTTATGAGATATGCACCTACTTCTGTATAATGTGTGTTTGTTATCTATAGCAGCATGTCTCCTTGTCCTGAATAATAAGATATTGTGTATGAGTCAGAACTTACTACCATGTAATGTGATATGTGAAATATACTGTAAGTTATGTGCAATGCTTTTTGTATTGCTACAACATCCCTTGAATAAGTAGTGTTTCAACAGGAAAGATGTTGCAGATTTGTGTGTGTGTGTGTGTGTATGTATATATATATATATATATATATATATATATATATATATATATATATATATATATATATATATATATATATATATATATATATCTCGTTAGTCTATTTGACATATAACATTACATGGCTGTAAGTTGCGAGTCATATCCAATATATGTTATTGTTGAGACAGAGCTAGCGATTGGTAACAGAACTTGAGGGCGGGCTAACTCCTTGCAGACATTTTAACAGGATTGGCCAGGGGGCTTCTGACCCCCTGGCCACTCCTGTCAAAATCATGCCCCCCTGTACCTCCGGGACTGGCAATATGGAGGAGATTTGAATATCTCCTCCTTATTGCCGTCCCTGTATGGGTGTGTTTCCTGAGGGAGACATAAATTATGTAACAATTCTTACATATTTTATATATACATTTATATAGATGGACACACATGCATACATGGGAAACTAGATGCCCCATCCATTTATAGAGAAGGACACCAAAAGTTTATTGCACCTCGGTAACAGTGATGGTGGACATCAAAGACTATTTTAACTTACCGGAGGCTAGAGGTGCACAGTATATTGCTTCACAATGCTTGTAGGCTTTTATAGCCTGCAAGGAGGTTAAGTTAACCCTTTGAGTGCCAGAGGGGTACGCAACGCATTGCTTTGCAATGCGTTGCGAACCCCTCTGGCACTCAAAGGGTTAAGCAATAAAGACAAGAGTTGGATTTAGACATTTAAGGCCTGCTTTGAGCCTGGACCACTTTTTACAATACAGATCTGGGGACCCACACCAAATGCAGATGGTGTTGTATGAACAACAGCAATGAAAGCTAGTGAAAATCTAGAAGGACTCTTGCTACGTAGATGCCAATATCTATCTCCAGTGTACGGCCATATTAAATCAAGAGCCAATCAACTGCACCATATGGGACAAATAATCATTTATAAATTATCAATGATTAAAAATGGTCATGTTAACCCCTTGAATACCAGAAAGGATGCCATGCATGGTAAAGCATTGCACTGGGACCTCTAGCATTCAAGAGGTTAAAAGCTTGATTTGTCCCCTATAATTCAGTTGATTTTCTCAAGAATTGCACCTTTCTAGTTGGCTAAATATGGTCCATAGTTCATTAAATGGATAGTGATGTATAGCAAGTAGCCCTCACACATCACATCTTTACAACAATAGTAAAAGCTTCTCCTTAGAGTGAGAAGAAAAAAGGGTCAGAACAGTCACACTAATTCCAGGAAAGAGCTCATCACACTCAATAACAATCAGGAGACAATTGCTATTGTACTCTTAATCTCTTTACAACCATGATCAGGAGCCAAAAAGAGTTTTGAGATGCAATCAAGTGCCACTGCATTGAAAGCAACATATTCCTCTATGAAGAGGGGAAAATGGATGAGTCTTTTTTAATACAGTCTACCAACATCGTTTTCAAGCTTGGACATATTCTCTACCAATTAAGTAATTTGACAACGACATTTTTACAAGTGCAGTCCAACGCAATTGTGCTCACCCCATCTGTGCAATATCTAAGTCTTGAAACCGTGCAGCTGCTTCTCAAATGTCTCTTTCATATGCTCTCTAGCTCCCATTCTAGTGAAGCAGTATTTGAATCTCTGCTACTCCTGCACACCAATGTCACTCCCTGGTAAATTACAACAGAAGAGGCGAGTGGGCTCCCAGGCATCAAATTAAGCTTTCCTTACAATGTATGTGCATAACACAAACATGTGTGTTTGTATTAAAGACAAAAAATCCCAGGAGCCTGAAAACCCGGGTGCCGTTGCAGCACCATCCTATGTACAGCTCTGGTCAATTGACCATAAATCTCCATAGAATGGATGGTGTAGTAACAGTGCCACTGTATAATTTCAGGCCACTGTGATACTGCACCTAAACAATTCAAGTTTAAGCTTTTACGTTTTTAATAAAACACATTTCAGCAATGGGAGTACCCTTGTATTCTTCAGAAGGATAAACCCACAACATTTTGTTTTACATTTTAAATATCACTATACCTTTAAATAGACTGAATGTATTGTAGGTTTCCGATACATTGCGGAGCATTTGTGGGCATGGTACCAGTATGTATACTCAGAGTAAGGAAGGAGATTATGGTTTAAAGTTAGAAACATTGAGTGGGCAATGATGCGCCTCATAGGTCTCTGGTGCCTTGCACAGCAGAAGCAGGTTTCCGGTGTAGGAGACGTTGGGGTGAGGGCATTTTGCGTGCACGTATGTGTTTCTGTGTGCGTATATGTGTGCGCGCATGTCATGCCAGGCCTTAAGGTGGCCCTCTGGGTTGTATAATTTGTTTTTTGTTTGTTAGTTATCCAAAATGTACCAGTCCTAGGCCATAAAATTAGCTAAGTAGATAATATCACCAGAAAGTTAATGAGCATCGCCAGAGCAGAAGTGTCAAACTATATTGGACCCTCTGCTTTGATGGAGTTCACCCAGAGGACAGTCAAATATTATGAAACAGGCAGAACATGTATAGACAGTGTAAAATGGTTCAATACAAATATATATTCAGAATTCCCAGGTTTTACCCTTGGGGAGGGTACCAAACATGCCAGGGGGAGGTGTTCCTGCTATGAGTTACAAGAATATCCACTTTGCAACCAGTTAGACCCAGCATGTTTGGTGTCCAGATATTCACACAGATCTGTGGAATATGATTATTATAACATTATAGAGGTGTGCTGTGGGTTGCATGTTTTGGGAAACCTTGTGATTTTTCAGGTACACCTCTGCAGTAACATCCCTTACAGGTCTGATTGAGTGGGCCGTAAACTGTCAGGCCAAACCTCCCCCCAGGCAACACCCAGGGTGTTTGGCCTCTTAGAAGGAACTGTGGAAAGTATTTAATCTGGGTTTTTGGATAAAAACAGTGAATTTCTTTGTAACAACTGAAGGGGGAAATACCATCTGAAGGTCCCAAGGACTCTCAAAATATCGGTAATTGTATTTAAGGATTTCTTGTGTTTCTCCCATTTTATTTTACGGGCTGTTTTGCCAGTGTGTAATCTTTATTTGTGTATGTCCTTTATTTCTGTATTTTTGTAACCAGCACTGTGAAGCCTTTTTTCAGATTAAATGTTCAATTGATCAGCTCGTCTCTGTTCTCTAATATGAACTCACTACTCTGAAGGAAGCTCAGGTAGCACACATTACTAAAGGTTTAATTATATATGTCTGATTATTATGGTGATTTTATACTGCAATTCTGTTGTGTTTGGGGTAATCCAAGACACCCAGATATAAAGTTTTGGTGGTGGCAGCAAATTGTAGTACTGGGGTGCAGGAGGAATTTCAGGGGTTAAGTTGGTGGTTGCTAAGAATAGTAACAGGTAACCAGGGGCTGGTATTGTTAACCCTTTCACTCCCACACACTCCCCCACTGTCTCAGCAAGGCCTATAGCCTTTGCTTGAGACAGAGTATATGCGTGTATGTGTGTGTGCATCTGCCATGTTTTTTCTTTTTTAAAGATGGAGGGCTAACTCCTTGCAGGGATTTTGAGAGGAGTGTCCACTGTCAAAATCACCCACCCCATTATCTGCAGGACTGGCAGCATGAAGAAGATATGAATATCTCCTCCTTACTGCTGCCCCCTGGTTATGTTTGTCTGTAATGTTGCTTCTGCTTTTTTATATATATATATATATATATATATATATATATATATATATATATATATATATATATATATATATATATATATATATATGCATACACACACACACACACACACACACACACACACACATATACATACACATACATTTGGTAGCTACACCAGTGGACTGGCATGGCTATCCTAAATTGAAGATATATATGTATCGTTTTGTGGTAGATGTCAGGGAAATGCTGCAAGCTGATTATGCTGAATCTCGCTGCAGCAATTCTGACAGGAATGGCCATGCCTGTCAAAACTGTCACCCCTATGAATTTCACAGCAGCCCTCCTCCCCCCCGGGGCCACTCCTGTCAAAATCAGTGGCCTGTAGTGATTCACTGGTTGCTGGAGAGGGGGGAGAGAGAGAGACCAAACACTGGAGACCAGGATTCCACAGGACTAACTGGTACCATATAATCCTCAGATGTCAATGGATACCAGACTTGCACACTAAACAACTGGACATGAACAAGTACCAACAGAGTTCTGAACTCTGCATAGAGTAAACTAGGAAAGAAGTCCCTAAATAGGCACTGTTGCCTAAAGGACATTACACTCAAAGCTGGCCAGGATATTGGCACTACAATGTTTGGTGAAGGTTTGCAAAGATGACCAAGTCACCACCTTATAAAGTTGTTCCGCAGAGGCCCAAGAGGTGCTCACAGTTCTGGTAGAGTGTGCCGTGACAGAGATAGGTTTTTCTCCTGAGCACATACGCCTGTTGGACAGTGGTTTTGATCCAACAAACAATGGAGGCAGCCTGGCCAATCCGGGGACCATCAAGAATGACAAAGAGAGTCTGATTTTCTTAAAGGCTGCATGTAATGAACACAGTACTTAAGACAATGTACCATATGGAGCTTCTGCTTAATTAAAGTATGAGGACAATTTCCTGGTTGATGGGAAAATCTGAGATGACCTTCGGCAAAAAACCTCTGTGAGTACAAAAATTCCACCTTGTCATGGTGAAAAACCTGGAAGGGGAATTACAAGACAGAGATTTAATGGGATAGTAATACTTAGTTTAATCTTTATTTTATTTTGTAGGCATTAAAAAAACATGAAGAACGATATAAGTCTTATCTCTCAAACCTTTATGGTTTGAGAGATATTCACGAGCAAAGTTTCCCCCTCCCGCCCCTTTTACCTAGTGTAAGCAATCTCTTCTGAGATATGGAATGCAGTCCATAGTCCAGACAGATAACAGCAAGGGACAATATTCTTCCTATCATAACAATGAAAGCCCTGCCCCCCTTGAAAAGATTTTCAGCTCTTTCCCTTATCTTAATTGAAGATTGTCCCTCTCTGCAGTCTATTTGGGCACCTCCCTTCTGCTCTGGCTGACCAGTGTTACATCAGTAAAAGTGGTGGGAGAGGGACACTTTGTCATTGAATTACTCTTGAACTATAACTCTGACAGTATTGAAATAACACTCTCCAAAGTCCAAATACTATGATGATTAATTAGAGCTGCTTTTATTATGAAAGATTAATATCACTTTAAGCTCAGCAACTCTGTGAAAAGAAATAATAGCCAAAAGGTAGGCTAAGTGGTAGAAGACAGAAAGAAACCGATGAAAGAGACTCAAAATGAGGCAGATGGAGGTCTCCTAAAACAAGGTTCAGGTCATATTGAGGAGTGATCCCTGGAGGTAGGGTAGGTGAGAGCCACCCCATGAACAAAGGTCTTAAAGCGTTACTATCTTCATAATACCATTGCCCCCCAATCCATTACTAACATAGCAATATGCGAAGCCATACTGTCATTAAGCTGAATAAGACTGTTATTGAAGAAAAACAACTTCTTCGCAGGAACTAGTGGACAACAGCGCAGACATCTTGGAGAAAATGAACCTCCGAGTCTGCGCTGTCTGTCCCGTTCACTGCCAGTATTGGTGACTGACATTCATTGGTTACCTTAAAGTAACAGAAGTTACTGACCACGCAGGCGCACAGAGCTTCTCTCGTAAGCCCTGCACAGTGGATGCCTGCAGAAGAAGTTGTTTTTCTTCAATAACACAGACTTATTCCGCTTAATGACAGTATGACTTTGCATATTGCTATGTTAATAATGTATTGGGGGGCAATTGTATTATGATGATTGTTACGCTTTAATGTCAGAGAGAAAGGTAATCCACTTCTAAAGATGAACAGACAGGGTGGAGTTCGAAACTTTAACAGAACTCAGACTGAGACCCTTGTTGATACCTTCCTGAAGGGCCAGAATAATAGGAAGACTGAAAGAATGAGGGGACACATCCCAATCAACAAACCACTGATAAAACAGAGACCAGATCCTATGATATGCCTTGAACGAGACAAGCTTCGTAGCTTGAACCATAGCGGAAATGAAATCGCTGGCGAAACCTTTATCTTCTTCGGGATGTTGGCTTCAAGAAACATGCCGTCAAACGCAACCTTTCCACCTGATAATAACAAAGTCAGGAGTTCCAGCCTGAGAGGAAACCAAAATGGTTCTGTGATAGAAAGATTGAGAAGGTCCATGAATCAAGCCGATGGGGCCAAAAGGGTGCGATGAAAATTATTTGAGTCCTCCATCTTGATTTTCCACACCACCCAGAGAATCAGTGGAAACATAAACCAGATGGAAGGTCCATCACAAACACCAGATGATCCTCCTCTGCTTGGTGCAGAAGAAAGGAACCTCCTGGTTGTCTTAAGACACCAATAACACCACTTACAGTGGGTGGCAAGTAAGAATAGGGACATAGCAGTTAAGAGTATCACAACACTCAAAGGGTTAATTTACCAGTCTTCAGATTCCCATTATATCAATACAGACTTCAAAGAATTTCAGTAATGAGGTCTAGACTTGTAATAAAGTAACCTCCACAGGGAAATTGTCCAGAAATTCACTTGTAAACTGGGAAATCCAACCAAGAGAAGCTAGTTAATGGGAGGGAGCTTAATCGGGGTATTATAAAGCCCCATATCGAAGTATAAAATTAAAAAAAGAAGTAAAAAACTAAGACGAGTGCCAGCTTGACCTTTTTTTTTCTATGGCAGATCACTTGAAACTGAGGGACGGAGTTAAAGCTGGAGGAAAAGAAGGGAGTGTTGCCCTCGGCAGGAGAGAACTTTACCCCATGGTTCCTGTGCTACACATTGAGTGTAAGCGAAATATCATGCAGAGAAAGCTGAAGTGATACTTTCTCAGTATAGCAGAACTGCTGTTAGTGTACAGCCAACCAGACCCAAATGGCCACATTAAATCCGCCCACTGGCTGTATTTTGCCAGTGCAGTCATAGAAGGTAACTGAATAACAACTGGAGCAATTCTGGGATAAACTAACTGCCCTATAAGGACAAATACAAAACCTTGCTGATTTACACGTGGATTTTATAACTCACTGAATGCTAGAGTGGTTTCTAGCACATTTCTATTCTAGCTGCGCTCCTACCACAGCCTGCAAATGACAGCCTGCAAGTTCTAACACCCTGTAGGATTGAGATCTCTCTTCAACGGAGATAAAGCTCAGTAAGCCAGAAATAGCTTAATAAAAATGAACTTTTCAGCCTTTAATAAAAAGGAATTATTACTTTGTCAATTTAAAGGGTTTTTTTCACACACACACACACACACACACACACACACACACACACACACACACACACACACACACACACACACACACACACACACACACACACACACACACACACACACACACACACACACACACACACACACACACACACACACACACACACACACACACCTTGTTTTCAACTGAGAAACTGCATTGGATACCTTTCTGGCACTCAAAGGGTTAATTCAGAAGTTATTAAACTGCCATCAACAGCCTCTTCACCCACTGAGTGCCAGAGGGATATCCAATGCAAAGACTCCAAAGACTTCACTGCAGGCTTCCAGGGCTGCAATCGAGTTATTTAAAATGAATGACTTCATTGGAAAGGTCTACAAAGTGTGCCTGGTTTGCAAGCACACTTTTTCTACTAACACCAAGAGACATGCAAATGTACAATTAAGGAGATATTCATACTTGTTACCATATGCTAATGTGTGCTAATTCTGGTACCAGTGACGTTTCATATGCCAGTGAAGATTTTCAGTGATGTTTCATTTGCTAAGGAATCCATGAGCAGTACCAAGAAATGTTCACTTTCACTTTTTCCAGAAATAAGCTTGAATATCTCCTCAACTATACATCTTCTGGAATTTTGGTTAATATGAAACAGAGGCAGTTTTGAATTAAGTATTCAAATATGTTAAGAAAATTCAAGGTGATCGGTCCACTTTAATAACCAGAGGGGTCTGCAATGCAACATGAAGCAAATACTAATAATGGCATTCTTCCCATTCAAGTAGTGGCCTTGATAAAGGCCCTATGTGGGCCAAAATATTGACAAGAAGTTCAACACCTGATTTAATGCATAGGACCTGTCCCATATTTGTAATTAAGCCTTTATTTATCTCTTCTATAAACGTTCATGCAACTACACTGAAGCAATTTTAAACTAGGAATGTCCATTTCAAACTGCTCTCTCTCTAAAGTGTGGTGTGCGTGTGGTGCATGTGTGGTGTGTATGTATGTGATATGTACATTTATACATGCATGTAACTTTTGGCACAGTAAATCTATTGTAGTCTACAACTGAAGAAGTCCATTTCCAAATCTGATCAGCTATATCCATTGTTCTGCTGGATGTGGGTGTAGTTATGGGTTTCAAATTCAGAATTTTTATGCCTTTCGTGAATTATGATGCGGTATGGCCTGACTTCCAATGGACATCTGCACATTCAGCTGTAGACATTGTAAAATAGTAATGTCACAAGCGAGGGCTATAGGCCCTGCTGAGATAGTGGGGAGAGTGTGGGAGTGAAAGGGTTAACAATACCAGACCCTTGGTTACCTGTTACTAATCCTAGCAACCACCAAATGAACCCTTGAAATCCCTCCGGCACTATCACCCCAGTACTACAATTCACTGCCACCACCAAGACTTTATATCTGGGGGTCTTAGATTACCCCAAACACAACAGAATACAGAATAAAAATCACCTTAATAATCAGACATATATAATTAAACCTTTAGTAGAGTGGTCTAGCTGAGCTGCCTTCAGAGTAGTGAGTTTATGTTAGAGAACAAAGACAAGAGCTGATTAATTGAACATTTAATCTGAAAAAAGTCTTCACAGTGCTGGGTACAAAAATACAGAAATAAAAGACATACAGAAATAAAGATTACACATTGGCAAAACAGTCCATAAAATAAAATAGGAGAAACACAAGAAATCCTTATATGCAATTACCAATATTTTAAGAGTCCTTGGGAATTTCAGATGGTAGTTCCCCCCTTCAGTTGTTACAAAGAAATTCACTGTTTTTATCCAAAACCCCAGATTAAATCCACAGTTCCTGCTAAGAGGCCAACCCCCCCCCCTGGGTGTTACCTGGGGGGGGAGGTTTGGCCACTCAATCAGACCTGTCAGGGATGTCACTGCTGAGTTCTACCTGAAAAATCATAAGGCTTCCCAAAACATGCAACCCACAGCACACCTCTATGATGTTATTATAATAATATTCCTCAGATCTGTGTGAATATCTGGACACCATACATGCTGGGTCTAACTGGTTGCAAAGTGGCTATTCTTGTAACTCATAGCAGGAACACCTCCCCCTGGCATGTTTGGTACCCACCACAAGGGTAAAACCTGGGCATTCTGAATATATATTTGTATTGAACCATTTTACACTACATATACACATGTTCTCCCTATTTCATAATATTTGACTGTCCCCTGGATGAACCCCATCAGAGCAGAGGGTCAAAAATATTTTATGAAACTCATTCAGTTTTTGGTGATGTTATCTCCTCAGCTAATTTTATAGCCTAGGACTGGTGCACTTTGAATAACATACAGGTCAGAAAACAAACAAATTATACACCCCAGAGGACCAACTCATTCCTTGGCATGACAAGTAATTTATATTTTTAGATTACACAAAATTTAGGTAATCTGTAACTATTCCATTAATATACCAACAGCCCCTGACAAGACATTAACTCAGACTATCCTTAAATCACCCACACTTCCCTATTAAAGATAGCCACACAGTACAATGACATTACATAAAGCAACATAAATCATCATCCTTATTGGAATCACTACAACAGTTTACAGAATTATACAACCTCGACCAATTACCTTGTGTTAAATGATTACAAAATGCTTCTAAAGAAATAAAAAGCAAATGAATACAAGTATCTTAAAAGCTGAATGTGGTGCCAGGTAACAAGAATAAAATGGAACCTGCCAAATTACTCATACAACCCACACACTGCCTTTAATTACACTCACTGATTATATATAATTTGGTGTCCTAGCTAACCCAATTCTTATCTGTTCTTTTCAGTTTAATTACAGAAAAAAGCATACACATCAACAGAAGCAAGACATTATAGCTGACAGTTTCTGCTCATATTTTTCTGTCATCTTGCTGCTGATAATCATTTTAAATACTTGAAAATTTAATATTACACCTCTATGGAGACCTTCTGGCATCCATGAGTTTATGCGTGTCTTGAATCAGTCTAGGTATTGTTGGACTAAAAAGCCCAACATCCTCAGCTGATTACACTGGAGATCTCCCTAATATTCAATTTCTTAAAAGTACACCACCACCTACTAATAATAAACACTCACTAACCTTACTACGACAAGAAAATCCTAATGGCCAGTAAGATTTTTGTCCCTGAACCTTGGTTTAAGATGCATCTTCAATCCCTCCTGGATATCATGTGCAAGGAGGGAAGTGAATAGGACTCTAGCTGGTAGGATTTCCCAAACTTCTTGTACAGGACTGACACCTTCTGCTGGTTTGTGCTATTCTGCTAAAGCTTAAAAAATTAGATGGTCCAGATGCTGGAGTTTGGGGTTCAGGCCAGGTTCTGCCATTGATATGGATATTCACCATCAGTGGACATGACAGCAGTTAAGTATATAGCTTTTTGGCAACCCTTGGCTCAACCAAATGCATGTCTCCCTTCCCATACAAACTTTGCCATCCCCTCACTTTATCTGGCCATTTTCACACCCCATCCCTGAAAGACAAAGAAGCATTAACAGAAAAATATAGAAAATATATATGGTTGGTATAACATTAGAATTCAACAGGCTAAAAAGAGAGTGGAAAACGTGACTTATGCTGGACCATTTTAGGTAGGTTCCCTTTGAAAAAGGGGTACCTACAAGAAGACTATAAGCCCTAAGCCTCACAGTCACAAATACTTAAAATAGTGAATTTTCTTCTTAGGCCTAACACTTAACGACCGATGACGTACCAAAACGGTCATCTGTGTCTGTGCCTTAAAGACCGGTAACGGTCCTGGCACATCATGGAATTTTATGATCACAAAGTGCCTGTCTGCGAAAGCACAAGGGCAAAATACGTATGTAACTAGTGGTAGTTATTAAAAGGTCCAATCCATTGGTTCTCAAAAAGATGAAAGCTCAATTTCAACCCTTAAAGGGATAGTAATGCTTGAAAATAATTGTATTTTATATTGTAGCCCTTAAAAAAACATGAAAAATGATATAAGTCTTCTCTCCCAAACCTTTATGGTTTGGAAGATATTCACTTGTAAAATATAGTAAAATTCTCTTTTCCTGGCTGTTTCAGCCAAATCTGCCATCTAGTGGACAGATTTGGAATTCTGTCCACAGAGCAACCGGCAGCTCTTTGCAGTGCCCAGATCACGATCTTTGAAAAGAACTACTTAACTGGAACGATCTACAAAGTGTGCCTGTCTTGAAAGCACACTTTGTAGACCATTCCAATTAAGAAATTATTTTTAAAGATGGTGATCTCAGCACTTCTGGAGAGGCACAACCAGTCCTGGGACCGGATTCCAAATCTGAAGGGTGGAGCAATGACGTCACTCCAGGGGAAACTTTACTTCTGAATATCTCCCAAACCATAAAGGTTTGGGAGATAAGACTTATATCATTTTTCATGTTTTTTAAAAGGCTACAATATAAAATAAACTTATTTTCAAGTATTACTATCCCTTTAAAGAACGATGACTTGCCAGGATCATCATCTGTGTCTGTTCTTTAAGGATCAGTGATGGTCATGGCACATCATGAAATTTTGTTGTCAAAGAAAATGAAATAAATGTGAAGGTCCCCCATCCCAGACCGTGCATCCCTCAGGAATTAAACAAATGTTGCAATCTGTTTTGCCTAGTATTGCTTCAGTTTTTTCTTGTGCATATAGCCCTTAACAGATTGTGCAACCCTCTGGCACTAAAAAGGGTTTGTGTGTCTTCAGTTCTGTGCATTGTAATGCTGAATTTTATTTCATAGTGCAGAAAGAAACATTTTATTTTTCTATATACAGTAATAATTACACAAAACAAGAAAATACAACTGGGATTCCACTGGTTTATTAGATAATCAGCATGAAGGACAGATCACAAAATAATCATTAAGAGGCCACAAACAACGGTGGAAACTAGTCCCAAACCCTGCGCATATCAAATCATCATTATTAACATTTATATTGCAGCACTTCTGTCCTTCACCATATGTGCAGATAGGGAAATGGGATTCTAATTTCATTCCACCCGTATAAAGACAGGGAGCTGCTGTTTGATTTAATTCACTCCTGGGTAAAGGCAGGGCAAAGTAATGCATATTGCTGGCTGTCAATAATAATGGTATCTACTTTTGTTTTAAACTATTCACTTCGACTTCTTAAAAAATTAATTATACAGTTGAATGAAGAAAGTAAATCTTGAAAAAAAAAAAAAAAAAAAAAAAGGCATGCCATATTGAGTTAACCTTTTGGGAGCAAAGGCTTGGCCCATTTGTAGTAAATGGGGGGTGCAGACATTTTCAGCATATTAGGTATGTTTCTTGTGGGAAAGTTTAGCTATACAGATATAGATATGCATAGATATATAGAGAGATCCTATATAATAATTTGCTAATGTAGGATTGTCAGAAGCTGTAGCACACAGTACAGATGGCTGCCCGCTCTGCGAGGACTACTGTCTGAATTCGTAGCGCCCCACTCCGTTATCAGCCGTGGCATGGGCAGTCTCTACTGTGCATGACTGCACGTGGCCATTGCTGCCTGGAACAGTGGCCCGTGTACACGGACTGTTCAACTAGTATAAAATAATTTCCTAATCTCACCCATCCATGACAACGTGAGCTTCTCAATGGTGCCTCACTGGAAATTATTATTTATTTGGTCATGCAACAAGCTATGAAGGTATAAATAGGAAACTTTTTTTAGTTCAATATCATACATTATGTCTCATACAAATTTATTTTTGGAGCTAAAAGTTTCAAAGCCTTGTATCCCCTGAACACACCAATAATATAATTTTGCCTACATGGTCTTTTCAACTTCATCAACTGAAAATGTAGTTGATTATATGTAAAATAGACAGAAAACAACTTAACCATATAAAAGCCTATATTTCCTGAATGTAATCAATCCGAAGAGTCTAAAACTGTGTACATTACCATCATGTGAGCTGTGATAGCTCATGATAGCCTGTTCATGCTCCCAACACTCTCTCTGTGATCAGCTACCTCACAGACAGCTGATCACAGTGTTTGCCTGTCTGCCTATGGTACTGAGAAACAAAGATGTGAGCAGCTCATGGGCAGGGTTAAGTGACTTTTTTTTTTTTTTTTTTTTTTTTTTTTCCATTCAGACCTCCCTGGGGGGTAGAATTAGGACTCCTCCCGATACACCCAGGTACTGATCACTTACACAAACATGTCAGGCATCAGTAACAGCAACCAGAAAGCACTCACTGCCTTTTTACGTCTTCGTTTTTTTTTTTTTTTTTTTTTCTTTTTTTTTTTTTTTACTCAAGTTGGCAATCCCTGAAGTGAGTGAAACCCACTTTATCAATATATTTTAAATCACTATATCCTTGTTAACAGCTAGCAAAATAAAATAAAACCATACTCAAAAATATTATCCCACTACGTTTCATGGCCACCCTACCATTTCCACAGGAGGGTATCCTATGGCCTCCTGAGGAAATGGCCAGTCTGCCATGAAACAGTCAGAGGGAGACAATTTTTTGTCTATAGGTTTTTTTTTTTTTTTTTTTGTGCTTTTAATTAAAATATAGTGATTTTAAGGACACAGCGCATTTTTTTATGTCCATCTTGGGGAGGACTTTATACCATGACAGACAGTTACCAGTAATCTCCTCCGAGTATCTTGTTTCTAAATATTTTATTATTCCATTCTTCACTGGGATAAGGGCACTACATGTATGAATCTTTATTCTTGTTTTTCCGTATTGAAGTATGTGCGTTTCAAACAGCAGTCCAATATAATTATATTAGCATGTGTGCTTTGTATTACATACACACAGTTTACAGTTCATGATAATAAACAGACAGAATGGAAATTATACTAGTCTTTGACTACTTTGGGCAAAAATACATTCAGAAATCCTGGAGGCCAATAATAAAATCATGTTATTTTCTGTTTACACATTAGTTGGGCTATTTTTCTCTAACTGATAAACTCTATGATTCTTTCAGCCAAGACTATAAAATTAGTTCACCAAAAAATTTGTACAGGAGAAGACCCGATAATTGGGAACAGTAGATGAGCAACATAAAAAATGGGTCAGCAGGAAGACTTCAAACAGAAACTCATATTAAATGTTTAAAAATGTTTTCATGCACTGGATATATATATCAGAGACCACCCTAACATCCAGGGAATTCAATTAGTAGCTATACAAATCTGCAAGGTTAATTTAAATGAAAGAGTTTTTGTTCCGACAGTTTCTTTTTTAAGCAGACTGAAGTGGAAAAGCCTGCAAAAGGTGTATGTAAACAGCCTTGTATAAAAGAAATATTTCAAAGAAAACAAATTTCACATTTTCTTTGGAGACAAAAAGGAAACCACTGGACAAAAAAAAAAAAGCAATTGTATTGACTAATAAATCAGGTAATCTGGTGCAACACCTTCACTATCCTGTAACCTGTACAAGTAAACAAGATTAAAAAAAAAAAAAACGCTGTTAGAAGTAACATTTAGGCCTTCCTAGGAAAATCAGGTACATGCTTATTTAGGTCGGTGGGTAACAAGCTGTGGTAGAGGGTGACTGCTACACTGGGGAAATGACATGACACAAGGTACTCTGGTGTGGGTGAACTGTTGTTTCAGAACTAAACATCTGTGCTTGGAACTGGCTGGTTAATAAGTATGAATATAAGACCACAACCAGCTGTGTTTGTACTAGTGATGGGCATACTATTAGAAGAAAGCTTACACATACAGCTTTTTAGTGCAAAGTAAAGGATACTTGATAATTGATTTCTTAAAATTATATACTAAAATACAAATTAGAGAAGCATTATACTCCAGTTATAAAAAAAATATATCTTGTAGGCTCTTTCTACAGAGTAAAACATAATCCAATTATTGGAGATGCTTCTTTCAAAATCTAGTATAGATATAACTACGGTAAGTATTTTTCTGATGGCTTGAGTTAAAGATGTTTTGTAGTCACATGGCTCTGTTGCTAGAACCATCTGCAACACTGAGCTTCTCAGTCAACAACAGTGGCTCCTGGCTGCAAAACATCTTGGATTCCAACCATCAGCAAAATGATAACTTTTGAAAGGTGGTACCGTTGTTTTAATCTAGAGGACAAGCCCGACAGCTAGGGGAAAAATATAAATAAGTGTGGAAATTATTCGATTTATTTGTTTTACAAAAAGGGGAGCAACATCAGTGTTTGGGAAGAGCTAAAGTGGAGGTGTCATGTCAAAGTTTGGGAACTACTGATTTAAGCCTTGCTTAAACATGCAATATACAAGAATGATGGTGCAGGAAAAATAATGACTACACAGATGACTGTACTATGGGGGTGCTTTCAATACAATACTGTCACTGTGGCTTATAGTGAGAGAAAGAGGCCGGGAGGAAAAAACAGAAGAAAACACTTTGCTACATAATTGCATATAAAATACATCTGTTTTTAATGCAATTCCATTGCATCAAACATTGCTATCGTAACTGATCCTCCCCACCCTGTATTTTCAGAGTTTTCATTAGTGACATTTGTCAAGGTAATACTGATCATCAAAAACACAGGGAGGCTGATGTACTGTGGAGAACTGGACTTATTCTGTGGCTGCACAATAGTGAAGAAGTCAAAAATGCCCATTGATTCACATGGGGCTTTTAAATGCACAGTCAACCTCCTTTTTGACTTTACATATGTTGCAGGTACAATATATGTAAAGGCACAATGCCAAAACTTTTTTTTTTTTATTATTTTTTTTTTTAATCTTTATTTATTTTTTAACACATTCATGTCCCTGAACTCAAGCTCTCTGGATCTCTGTTTCCAAAGAGCTTTCTGTCAAGGAATGTGAATAAAGGGATAGTGCAACAATGTAACACTATATCCCTTCAGTACTAATTGATCTATATGATGTAGACCAGAGCGGTACAAGTTCAGTCATCAAGGCTCACCAAAAGGCCAGGTTGTAAGGATTTCCCTGATTAAGTACGGGTGAGTTAATCAGTGCCTCATTAGTTCTGATTACCCACCTGTGCTAAATCAGGGAAATCCTTATATTCTAGTCTGTTGGTTTCCCTTGAGGACTGAACATGGACAGCCCTGATGTAGAGGAAAGCTTTCCTACTGTGTGCCACTATTTTATATTGTTTCACTCTCTTTGCTTTCACAGTCCCTGACAAAAACCTCACTGGAAACAGATTCCGATTCAGAAAATGAAAGTGTAAAACAAGTGTAGATAACTTGACTTTATATATTGTGAACTTGCACAATATGAAGTCATAATGGAATGAACCCCTTGAATGCTAGAGGTCGGCAATGCATTGAACACCTTTAAGCATAAAACCCCATTTAAACCAATAAGTAGAAAATTAGAATTTGTCCCCATGGTGCAATTGGATGGCAACATTAAAATGTTTCAGTTTTCCCTATGGAACACTCAAATGTTATTTTAAACGTGGAGCCCTTTGTATGACAGGATTTCTGAACAGACACAAGGCCATATAACCAAAGACAAAAGTAAGGTGTCACAAGCGAAGGCTATAGGCCCTGCTGAGACAGTGGGGAGAGTGTGGAAGTGACAGGGTTAACAATACCAGACCCCTGGTTACCTGTTACTATTCCTAGCAACCACCACATTAACCCCTGGAATCCCTCCTGCTCCATCACCCCAGAACTACAATTTGCTACCACCACCAAGACACTATATCTGGGTGTCTTAGGTTACCCCAAACACAAAAGAATACAGTATACAAAACACCTTAATAATCAGACATATATAATTAAACCTTTAGTAGAGAAAGACCTGGGTATCCTTGTCAACTACAAACTTGGAAACAGTGACCAGTGTCAAACAGCAGTAGCAAAGGCAAACAAAGTCCTGTCTTGCATAAAAAGAGGTATCGAAGCAAGAGTGGATAACATTATTTTGCCATTATACAAATCATTGGTAAGACCTCACCTTGAGTATGCAGTGCAATTTTGGGCACCGGTTCCGAAAAAGGATATACTAGAACTAGAGAGGGTACAGCGGAGAGCAACAAAATTAATTAAGGGAATGGAGGACTTGACATATGAGGAACTGAACAAAATTGGTTTATTTACTTTAGAGAAAAGATGACTAAGAGGAGACCTTATCACATTGTACAAGTATATGAGAGGTCAATACAAGGATCTCTGCAATGAGCTATTTATTCCAAGGCCTGATCAGGTGACCAGGGGACACCCCTTGAGATTAGAGGAAATGAGGTTTAAACGTCAGCAGAGGAAGGGTTTTTTTTATGGTAATGTCTGTTAAATTGTGGAATTCATTGCCCAGGGAGGTGGTTTTGGCAGATACAATGGATACATTTAAGAGAAGATTAGATACATTTCTTTCAAAACGGAACATACAGAGTTATACTGTTTATGAGTAGGCTGACCAGGAAGGTCTGATAAAGACTAATTTAACTGGTAGCAGGAAAGCTATAAAATTCTCAGTTACTGGGGTATGAGGAGAAGGTTGAACTTGATGGACTTGTGTCTTTATTCAACCTAATTTACTATGTTACTATGTAGTAGCGTGTTCAAGCTGAGCTTCCTTCAGAGTAGTGAGTTCATGTTACAGAACAGAGACAAGAGCTGATTAAGTGAACATTTAATCTAAAAATAAGGCTTCACAGTGCTGGTTACAAAAATACAGAAATAAAGGACATACACAAATAAAGATTACACATTGGCAAAACAGGATAAACACAAGAGATCCTTAAATACAATTACCGATATTTTAAGAGTCCTTGGGAACTTCAGATGGTATTTCCCCCTTCAGTTGTTACAAAGAAATTCACCGTTTTATCCAAAAACCCACTTCTTCCAGGCTTCTAAGAGGCCAGCCCCCTGGGTGTTACCTGAGAGGGTCAGGGGTCTGGCCTGACCGTTTAGAGCCCACTTAATAAGACCTGAGAGGGATACTACTGCAGAGTTCTACCTGAAAAATCATAAGGCTTCCCAAAACATGCAACCCACAACACACCTCTATAACGTTAGAATAATCATATTCCTCATATCTGTGTGAATATCTAGACACCAAACATGCTGGGTCTAACTGGTTGCAAAGTGGCTATTCTTGTAACTCATAGCAGGAACACATCCCCCTGGCATGTTTGGTACCCACCACTAGGGTAAAACCTGGGCATTCTGAATATCTTTGTAATGAACCATTTTACATTATATATACACATGTTCTCCCAATTTCAGGTTATTTGGGTGTGCCCTTGATGTCCTCCATCAGAGTAGATCTTCCAATATGTTTTATAGTAGCCCTACATCCTGCTCTGGAGATGGTATCTACTCAGCTAATTTTATGGCCTAGGACCGGTGCACTTTGAACAACATACAGGTCAGCAAACAAACAAATTATACAACCCAGAGGGCAAACTCATGCCTTGGCATGACAGAAGGCATAGTATATGGCCCTATCCTTGATTGGCTTGCTTGGCCGTGGTATTGTATTTAATTGGAGTTCATCGTGGGGGGGGGGGGCTATAAAGGGGTACTGGGGTGGCCTTCCTGTCTGTTTGAGTCCCCACCCATTCACTCACTGGAAATGATTCCCGTTTGAAAGCAGGTCAGTCTAACCAGGGTGATATTAGACATTTTATTTCCTTATTAATTATGTATTTAGGTGTTTTTAACTAGGCATTAGACGCATTTCTTTAAAGGGATAGTAATACTTCGTTTTATCTTTATTTTATTTTGTAGGCATTAAAAAAACATGAAGAATGATATAAGTCTTATCTCTCAAACCTTTATGGTTTAAGAGATATTCACAAGCAAAGTTTCTCCCTCCCGCCCCTTTTTCCTAGTGTAAGCCATCTCTTCTCAGATGTGAATCTGGTTGTAAGACCAGACAGATAACAGCAGGGGACAATCTTCTTTGTATGAAAACAATGAAAGCCCTTCCCCTCTTGACAAGTTTTTCAGCTTTTTCCCTTATCTTAACTGAAGATTGTCCCTCTCTGCAGTCTACCTGGGCATCTCCCTTCTGATCTGGCTGAATAGGGGGGGGATACTTTGCTTGTGAATATCTCTTAAACCATTTTGTAAAAATGACAATATGTATTGGTTAGCACTCACATCAAATTGGTAACCTTGGTGCGGTAAGAAAACTTAACCCTTTGGGTGTCAGAGAGGTATCTCCCATGTGATCTCTCAAATGTGCAATAGGGAACAAATGCATAAACCACTGAATTAAAAGGCCCATTAAATCAATGTAAATTTTTATTTGACCACTATGGTGCAGCTGGATTGCTGTAGAACCGCTCCACTTTGCATTGTGCATATGGACAACTGCATTCTCTATATCTCAGCTAACACTTCTAATTATACACATATTAAAAGGAGCACTACACTTTTGTTTTGAACAAATCTAGAATTGGACATTTTCCTTCTGAGCAAAATAAGGTTACTCTCAATGCTGAGAGATGCATATTTCCAGAGTGATTCCATTTTAAACTCCTGTTTTTGTACATTAACAGTGCCCCTAGTGGTCAGAATGCAATTAGTTATTCTGTTACATTCTATTTGAGACAGAAAACAATGCCAAATAGTTCTCCACAGAATGTGATAGAAACTGCAGAGTAATACTGTCAGGAAGTAATTACACTGTCACTCACTTCCTGATTATTTTAACTGTTATGACATGAACAACACAGACAGCACTGGGAGTACTCAGTACTGTTTTACTGCTCCATTAACCCTTTGAGTGCCGATGGGCATGCAACCAGGGATGGTTGGAGTGCCAGAGAGGTATCGCACACATTGCATACTTCTCTACAACTTAAAGACTAAAAACAGGAATAGAAAAATCCCGGGAGCTTGAGAGCCGGATTCTTAAAAAGTTACTTCAGTACATTTGCTCACCCCTACTATAAAACTGTCATATTTTAATACTAAATTTTAGACAAAGTAGCAGAAATAGAGAAGGGGGCCCAGGTTCAAGAACAACGTTTATCTTTTGGTGCAAATACAATCTTACAGGACTGCTGTTTCAGTGACGCTCACAAAACAAATCTGGATCCTTGGACCTTATTCGGTAAGATACAGACGCAATTCTGGAGCAACCCAACTGCACCACAGGGAAAAATAATATCAGATTATTCTAATGGTGCTTTTAACCCACTGACAGGAAACAAACTGTTGGGGGCTTCTCTAGCATAAAGGGAGGGGGGATTAAACACCCTATTTAAATCAATGGGAGTTTTGGGAATATTCATGTCTTCTACTGTGCAGCTGATTTGACCCAGCATTGCTCCTCTTTGGAGTACTGAATACCTCCTATTATTCTTTGCAGTTGCTAGTATCCCATGAAGCTGCAGTTAGATGTAGCAATGTTTTACACAAACAGAGCGTCATTACCTCAGCTGATGCTCCCGAAGGTTGGACAGAGCTTCCATCCCATGGAGGTACGAGTAAACAATTTCCAGATCCTGCCAAGACAAGACAAAGGACACCATGAGAACAGTACAATATGTACTCATCACAACACTGCATGATTGTTACATTAACCTTTACTCGCTCCAGTGGTTTGCAACTGGTTTCTAAATCCAGCCAAATATTCAACGTCACCTTAAACCTTTGAGTTCCAGATGGGTAAGCAACACATTGCGGAGCAATGCATTCACTGCATACCTCTCTGGCACTCAAAGGGTTAAAACAAGATTATTTTAAAGAGAATTCAAATCTGTGTATATTTAGTACTAGCCAATTGCTTGCAAATCAACCTTCATTTGCTGATGCACCATGTGGATCTTTATGCACATTTATTTGCTGGGCCAATAGTACCACCCAGTGTACTAGAAGTCCGGACAGGGGCCACATTCTGCTGTCAATTCCAACAGCACATCAAGTGATAACTTTGGCCAAAAACATAACTGATTAGCATACTGGACCGCATAAAGCTCCACACTGTGCAACCAAAGCATATACTTTAATTTTATACAAAAATATTTATTTTACAAATGGCAAGTAGGCTAGCGGAACTTATAGGCAGACTTGAATACTCTGTAAAACAAATTACCCTTGTCTTAAAGTGACAGGTCCACTTTAAAGAGCTTCAAGTAGTATGGAATGTGCGAGTGTATATGTAGATGCTGCGTTACAACATGGGTAATGCTGTGCTTCGACTGCTGTTACAGGTCAATGTCCAGAAAGTTCCCCTAGTGCCCAAACGGTTATTCTAATGCATTCTATGGGAGAGGGGCGCCACCGACTACAGTTCTCCATAGAATGCGATAGTAACCGCTCCACCACTTTTGTTACAATTTGGACTGATACATTTGAACAAATCAATGAGAGTAATGGGAGTACCCTTGTTTTTCTCAACAGGAAAATCCCTACAATATAGGATTTTTATTATAATAAAGGTTTATTATTCTTTTAAAATGCCACCAATAAATTGCTCCCTCACCTTTTACTGACAGTTAACATACCAACAAGTTAGTCACTTATGATAAGTAATATCATTCTGCACTCACTGCCCACTTCCAACAGTAATAACCAGTCCAAGTTGGAAGGATAGGACAAAGAGGTGGGGACAAAGCGGCTGCCAACATATTTGTCTTGAATAAATGAAGTGTATCCAGGAGCCATTAATGATGGAATAGAAACAGAAGAAAACATATGGATTAACTGCAGCTTCTAATACTGAAATACCATAAATAAGAAATATCTAGCCAAATATGTTGAATTCGCCTTCCAGATGGATAGGTATAGTTTTATCCTCTAATCATTAGGCAACCAGTCCAGAGGATGAGGAAAAACACTACTGTATACATATAAGAAAGACAGCTGTATTACATCTGTTTGATGGATTGCCGTCTTATCTGCCGTTAAGTAAAATAAATAAGTTCCTCCAGAGGTGAGGACAGTTTGGATTAAAATGATCCTTCTACTTGCGAGACAGTTCAGCTCAAGTGGAACACCAAGGGGGACATCACAAGCACAAAGTCATTACTAAGCCCCGGGTTACAAGGGCAATAGCTCCCCTGTGACAGATAACACTAGTGTTAGGGAACATGGTGAATCTTTGCTTCAGAGTCATCGTTATATTGCCAGGCTGACGACTAAATCAATCAAGATCAGGGACTCATGGGTGGGATGGAAGTGTGTGTGTGTGGGGGGGGGGGGCGACAGAGATGTTACCACATGGTTTTCAGTTTCTCGTTTGTGAGTTTATATTAACCCTTTGAGTGGGCACTATCATAAGGACATCATTTTTATTTTAGCTTGTAGACCAGGGGTAGGCAGCTCCCATCCCATGAGATGGCTGGTTGAGGATGGTAGAAGTTGGTAGTCTCCAGTAATTGACAGCCCCTGCTATAGATCTTGTTTAGCGTCAAACATTTGCTCTACAAAATCAGCAGTATTTTGTTATTTGTAACCATGTATGTGCCAGAGGTGAATGCGACACTCTACCCCTCCTCTGGCATTCAAAAGGTTAAACAAGCAGTAAACCAGTTTATAATTCTACCTGATGAACAAATGGCCATGTGATTTTTGTATTCATCTTACTGATATTTACAGAACTTTATTGGGAGGAAAAACTATGACCAAAGTCAGAAAAAATACAAAACAGAATCTCATACAGAAAACTGGACTTACATGTCATAAAGCCACATAAATTAACCCTTTCAGTGCCAGAGGGGTATGCAATACATTGCAGAGCAATGTTTGTGTTCCCCTCTGTCACTGAAAGGGTAAACAACAGGATAAGTAAAGGGAATTTCTGAGTGGGTAATTAGGAAGTTTGTGCCTACAAAACGGTAGATCTACAAGCAACCAAAACTATTTTCTATAATACTCTCAAAACAGCCATTGTTCAACAAAGCCACTTTCACTCAATGAGTCTTTGGAGGGTGGGCCAAGACATTCATCCCTGCTTGATCTTAGGCAAGAATCAGGGACATTATGGCTCATTTGCCTGTATTCAAGCAATTAAATATTTAACTATTAGGGTGCTAGTAGCTATGTTAATTGAAACTTCACAATACACTCCAGTGGCATTGTAAGGGTCAAATTGACTATGGACAGTACAAGAGTTCCTTGAAGATTAATTCTCTGAGTGTGTAAGAAGCACCCAGAGAATTCTGAAGCAATGTCTTGGACACTCCTTGGTCATTCAAATTGTTAAAAAATAAATAAATAAATAATAAAGGTATGTGTTATATAGTGTTGTTCACACTGACCTGTTTCTCTGTGTATGATACAAGTCAATGAAGACTGCTGCAAATTCTACATTCTGTGTTGAACACACACTGGGTTTTACTGCTGTATATCATTCACACAAGAGAGATGTTGAGATTGTCATGCATATTTCAACCCGAAAACATGATATGGTTGATACTAATGTGAGCTGGCCATCAGTCACATGTCTGCCCAGCCCAGCCCAAGCCAACCGATCTTCTGGGACAACACATGGCAGCGCAGGTAACACTGCAGATAGATCAGTATCCACAGAACACTAATAACTCCTTTAATTTCTTGGATGTAACGTCCCCAAAGATGCAGTGCACTGACAACCTATGTCATACCTCCCAAGTGTCCCTCTTTAGGAGAGACAGTACCTCTTTGAGACCCAAATCCCTCTGTCCCTCTTTTCAGGAGATCAGACTGTGTGTTGTTTATACAGGTGTATAACATTGCTACCCAGCAATAAAATCACATTAATGTTTGGTTAAACGTCAGTATACGTGTTTATAGATTAGTCTGTGTAAATAAATTACCATGGACTTGCTCTACATAATATATTCAGTTACACAAAGAGGTATCATGAAATGACCAAACAATTCTCAATAATGCTCTGCCAACAAGCCATGCCCCCAGCAACACCACCTAAAACACAAGTGTCCCTCTTTGGCCATTTGAACTGTTGGGAGGTTTGTTATCTAGCATCCAAAGAGTTAACAAAATACCAATTGTACAGTTACTTGAAAGGTTTGAGTAAGTAACTAACTAAAATGTAGGATATGTTTATCAAAATGAAGAGGTCTAAAGTAAAAACTCAATCTTCTAACCACTGACCTGTAAAGGCCAAGGATGGGCAAACCTGCAACCACTACCACTCAGCTGTTGTTGGACTACAATTCCTAATGCATTAAAAAGCAATTAGTTGTCTACCCCTCTGGTACTCAAAGGGGTAGACCTCAGCCAACCATTAGGGGGCTGAGAATGATAAATTTGTAGTCCAACAGCAGCTGAGGGGACACAGTGATCATTCCTGTTACAGACTTTTGTGAATTCAGAGTCTGTGATTGTGCCACTCCATAAACCCAGGATTTGCAAACATCAACATCAAAGCCAGACAATAAGTGGATAGGCAAACAGGAGTGTGCTGCTCTTTATCAGGAAGATTTGTTTATAGGTACTATCATGAAAGACAAAGTGAGCATAATGATTTGGAGAGGTTTTCCACCTAGGCTGAGAGGTCTATTTTGTCTTTATTAAAGCAGCCTTCCTGTACGGAGGGAAATAGATCACAGGCTGTTATTGTCCTGGATGACTTCCCTATAGTAGCACATCATTTCTAGGTTGCTAGGGGCAACCCTGGCAGGATCATGCAGTCAGGAATCCTGCAGCGAGCTCCAACTCTGTTCCAGTCAGTGAGCCATGCAGCAGTAGGCACTCTGAAGGGACACAATCAGGAAACTGTGCAAATCAAATCCCTGTCACCTAACCTCATAACCTTGGGCATCACACCAAGAAAATACATGATAATTGTAGCTGCCATCGGAAACAAGATGCATCATGATGAGGGGATTCAAAGAAAAAAAAAAAAAAAAAAGAACAGGGGACGGGCACTTAAAGGGAAAGTAATAATATTTGAGTCAAGTAAAGTCCATATCACATGTTGTGTTCCAAGGCGAACAGAAACACTATGGAACATCATACAGGGAGCTAGAGGTGCAATTCTAGAACAAAGCAACTGCACCACAGGGACATACACAAATTAAATCATTGACATGGTATCTAGTATTAATCCTTTGAGTGCCAGAGAGGTATGCAACACATTGCTTTGGCACTCAAGGGGTTAACCCTCTGAGTGCTCAGCAACATGTTCATCACCTTTCAGACACTCACATGGGTAAATATTAATTGCAGAGAACCTGTCTAGAAACATTTACTTCATCATAGCCATTAGGGTTTTCTGCCCAGATTTTCACATGTTGCGCACCCATTTGGTCCTTTGATAGTAATGTTTTAAATTAAGTATATCGCCGAGTCTTCTTTATTATAAATTTAACAGTTTCTCTATTTTTAGTTCCTTACTTTTACGTAGTTCTCAAGTTAGTCAATATAGAAGGATCCCCCCGGCCAGCCCTTCTGGCCACATCACTGCTGCAGCTCTGTCTGGTCCGGACGGATACAGCGAGGGACAAACCTCAGTAAGTATAAGGAAAACCATGTCCCCCACTTGATGAAGGAGCGTAGGATTTTCCTTTACTTACTGAAGTTTGTCCCTGGCTGCATTCATCCAGTCCCGGGACCAGAATGAGGATTCAGTGGGAGGGGGCCAGAAGGGGTGTGTGGGGGGGTCCTTCTAGCCTCATCCTATATAATAATTCGTTAAATCGTGTGTAATGCCCGACATGCGCAGTAGACACTGCTGCGCGTGCGTTAGTCATGCGCAGTAGAGACTGCCCGCATCGCGGCTGATGCAGAGCTGGGCGCTCCGAAGGAGCGTCCAGCTCTGTATCAGCAGTGGCGCGGGCTGTCTCCACTGCGGGTGACTGCCCCGCGACCAGCTGCCAGAGTCACTGTGGCCCGTGTAACGGGCTGTTTAACTAGTACATAATAATTTGATAGGATGTTTGTCAGAAGCCATTGTGCACAGTAGAGACTGCTCGAACGCACAGAATGCTGGGAGTTCTGTGCTGGGAGCATTCTGTGCTTTCGGCCAGTCTCTACAGTGCATGACTGGGTGATCTGGGGTGAACCAACTATAGGCATAAAGTAAATCCCTCCCTCCCTATTATTTAAATTGTCTTTTTAACTCGTTGAACTCTACAGAGGTCTCCAATGTCCTGCAAAGCAATCCAGTGAAGACCCCTGTAGCATGTACAGGGTTAAAAGCATAACTTGAAGCGAATTATACCATAAGAATAAGTGACTCAATCCGTTTATCACAATGACTTACCATATCCTTCAAACAGCAACCATTTTTTTATATTCACTGTTCTTGTTTGCACTTTACCTCTGATTTAACCCATTATTAACGGTCTCAGTGTCTGATGACATCTAGGGTCCCTTACAAGTCTACTGAAACCTAGTGTTTGCTGTGAGGAGATATGACTTAGGGGGAGGCTTCAATGGAGATAATATGCAGGAAACTGCACATATAATGCAACAGAAAGAGACAGATAGCTAGAGATATAGACAGACAAATAGACAGTTGGTTAGCACAATGGTAATTTCTACCATTTAGCTTTTGGGATACAGTCCGGTGGCATTATTCAGCAACCTACAGTAGCGTAATATTGGAGGAACCAGCTGCACTTCTGCAGATGTGTGATACTCATACCTGGGAACTTTTGAAACAGGGCTACAAGGAGGGTAACCCTGTCAGTGCCGACCTGGGAGGAAAATGTTGAGATAAGGGAGAGAGCAGACATCTTTCCTCCATCTAAGATAATGTGCCACGCTCTCCCCGTGATTTGTCTTACCCTTTTCCTCCTGTAGTCTGTCTAAAAATCTGCCTGAAGGAGAAAGCAGGGAAATAAATACATTGTAAAAAGCAACTTCCCCTTGCTGTTTATGTGTATTCATTGCCCGTTTTGCTCCTTCACGTTGATGCTGCCTGCAGGCAGCTATTTAGACAAACTGCTGAAGGAAAAAGGGAAGGTGGTGCCATCGTGTCAAAGCCAATGCTGTACGTATGATGTATTAAGTCAATTAAAAAAAATAAATAAATAAATAAATAAATAAAATAAAATAAAACCAGAAAGTGATAGTTCCCCTTTAATAGGTTTAAAATAGCACAAACTATATCCAAAAATTGACTGTATAGGAGAGCTTGAGTAATAGACTATGGCTCTCCATCGTAAGTGAACAATACAAAATTACAGTTTAATAATAGTAAAAAAGTGATGTATAATGACTTTTGAATGAACAACCTCCCAACAATGAGAATACTCCAGGTTTTTTTAAACATGTGTGGTATAGTCTGTAAACACTTAGAAGGCAGATGCACTGAGAAAGCAGCACTGAATGTCCTCCCATTTCCTGTATGTTGATCACACGGGAGTGCAATCTTTATATTTCTCCCCTGAAAAACCCATCTCCACGCTGCTGTGAGATTCCAATTCCCCATCAATCCAGAGAGCTGAATGCAAAAGTGCTATTTTCTTCTGTACTAGAATTCTTTACAAGCACAAGTGCAGGCACAATGGAAGGGTGTCTTTGGAAGTGATTGTTTTAGAAAATAAAGATAACAAAGACTGACAGCTCCCAAAGCACAGACAATATGTGATGCATTTTAAAATAAATTAACTAAGAAGTTTTGAAGCATACAATACAAGGCAGGACAACATGAGGCCCTCCAGCTGCTGCCAGACTACAACTCCCCCCCCAGCGAACATGGGAGTTAGACTGGCAGCAGCTGGAGGGCTTCACATTGCCCAACCCTTGTTGTTGCACACCCTTCTGGCATTCAAAGAGTTAACACATTAGGCCTTAAAGGGGAACTTTCACCCCGCAATAACTTAACGTTCACTTGTTGCTCACCTGGCGACTAGCTGCTTAGTAGCGCTAGTCGCCAGCAATATTACCCGGTTCTTCAGATATCGGCTTTTTGCCGATGGTGACAGCAGCAGGAAGCAGGAAGCACGGACGTCTCTTCACAGTGACGTCCGTGCTTCCTGCTGCTGTCACCATCGGCAAAAAGCTAGAGAGGTGTAAGTCTGGATCAAACCAACTGCACCACAACGAGAAATGAAACGTCCAGTGATTTTAACCCCTTGAACATTCCAGGGGGCTGAAGCAAATTCCAAAACAAATTGAGGCCTCTCAAGGATTCAAGGGGTTAAAACCCCATTTTAATCCTTAGTGTACCAAAGGGTTGTCAAACGCGTTGCTTTGCAATGTTTTGGGTACCTCTCTGGCACTCATGTGGTTAAATCAATGGGAATTTGCAAAACGTTAATCTCCCCCTGTGGCGCAGTTGGTGCACTGCAGAATTGCTCCTCTCGAACATGGTTAAAGGGATAGTAATACTTCATTTTATCTTTATTTTATTTTGTAGGCATTAAAAAAACATGAAGAACGATATACGTCTTATCTCTCGACCGTTTATGGTTTGAGAGATATTCACAAGCAAAGTTTCCCCTGAGTGTGCCTGGTTTGCAAGCACACTTTTTAGACCTTTCCAACTAAATCGTTATTTTTATATCTTGCGATCTCGGCTTTGCTGAAGAGCCAGCGGTTGATCTGCGGACCGGATTCCAAATCTGACAGCTAAATGGCAGACTTGACCTTTTGGTCAGTGAGGGGAAACTTTGCTTGTGAATATCTCTCAAACTATAAAGGTTTGAGAGATAAGACATATATTGTTCTTCATGTTTTTTTAATGCCTACAAAATAAAATAAATATAAAATGAAGTATTACTATCCCTTTAAGAAAAAGGCCCCATAGTCTGGTTTGTTTAGGAACTGTGACTGGTTCAGTGGCTTCTGCAGCTCAGAAATGACAAACCAAAGCAGCACCTTCTATCTACAGGCTTCCTACGGTACAAAACGGTCATTAACTGTGGAGTGCCAGATAGGATTCCAATGCAATGAATAGCAATACAATGGATACTACTCTGGCACCCACAGGGCTGAGGCTGAGGTACTGCATAGAACTGGAATAACTTCTGGACCACAGAGGACAAAAAAAATTTCTCACTGATTTAAACTGTGTTTTTAACCCGTTAAATGCAAGGCAAGTGTCCATTTCACTGCTTTGAACTGCTTTATCCCTTTCAGTGCTAGAGGGGTACACAATGTACTGTAAAGCAATGAGTTGCATACCCCCTGGCACTCAAAGGGTTAATCTCTGTAGCATCTGAGGGATTAAACCCATAAATTAAAGAGATAGTAGTGTCCACAAATAAATGTACTTGAAATTGTTCAATATACTTTTCATTAATCACCCTGAAAATCCAATTACAATTTCCCCCTCCCCTTTTGTGCACTTCAGCCGATCCCCATCAGATGTGAAAGTCAGTCACTTGACCAGAAAGATCGTAATGAGGGACAATATTATAAGGAAAACCGTGCCCTACTTGACGAAGCGGGGCAGGTTTTTCCTTATGCTGACACAATATTGTCCCTCATCACAATCCATCTGGAACGGCTTTCTGCTCTGAGGGAAGTCAGCATGACGTGCTCAAAAGGGCGGGAAGGGGAATTTGTCATTGGATTTTCAAGGCTATTATGAAGGTAAGGGAGTTGCAGAAGTACTCATTATAAAAAGTAGTATATTGAACAATCACAGGTACATTTATTGGTGGACACATCAGTGGGATATTCTTTATCCATTTGGAAAAGCTAGTTTGATCCAGGTCTTCTTAGTACACCAAATCACTTATATGCCACATTAAATCTGCCAATCTGCAATCTTTCCAAATTCCCAGACTAGTTTACACAATGGGGTAAAAATAAAGATATCAAATAAACAGTCCTTTGCGCACCAGAGCGGTGTGAAGTATTGCACATAATTTCAACACTCAAAAGTTTAAAAACTGTAATCAAACAGGTTTATGTATACAGATCTGAGAGCCATAAACATAAGGACTTTGGGTCAGCAATCAATAAACACCAGCAATTCTGGAGCAAACCAGCCACATTGAAAGGGCAAGGACCAGCAAACCTATAGCACACGCACATGCACCCCCCCCCCCCCCCCCAGCACTGCAGGTTTTCTGCATCTCCTCAGTTGAACACAGGTAAGTCAATCAGTGGTTCAATCATTCTTATGGATTTGCCATACCCAAGTAGATCCTGACAGCTGGAGGTCCAACAGTTGACTACTCCTGCTCTAGGATATGGATACGTACAAGTATTTATTTCATAGACTGTACTCCATTTGGTTATGGTATATGAGAAACTTATCATTAATATTATGTTAAAACTTTAACCCTTTAAGTGCCAGAGGGGTAATCCAATGCATTGCTTTGCAATGCATTAGATAACCCCATGGCACTCAAAGGGTTAAACCCAGGGCCATATTTACATCCCAGGTGCCCCTTGGCACGGCAATCTGGATGCTCTTAGCTCCATCCATGACCTTACCCTCATTCCTCACATGGCACCACCCACAGTCCCATCTACTGTTTCCTGGCACAAAATGTACCTTGGCTTATAACAAGCCTGGACAAAATAATGGTTTAACCCCTTGAGTGCTAGAGAGATCCCCAAAGCATAGCTCCACAAGATCTCTCTAGCATCCAAGGGATTGAATAATAACCTGTAAAGGGGTATTAAAAACTGCCACAGGAATATGGAGATTGCTGTGGCCACACCCATAACTAAGAATGTGGGTGTGGTCAGCACAGCTGAAGCACCCTATAAAATTTGGAGCTCTAAGTAGTTGCCTACTTTGCCTATTATGAAATTCAGCCCTGGTTAGACCCCTATAAAATCATGCAGCCTTTCTCCACAAATTGTTGTATGCTTCTTTATTATTTACTCCACTGGCAACATTTCTTATCCTGCACATGACATGAGTTCTTAAATAAAAGTATATACATTATGTGCAGACTAAAAGATTTTCTGCATTAATAAAAATGTGTGTTTTGGACCACATTCCACAGTGAGAAGAGCTACATGCAGCATATGGCCACTAGATGGCAGACTATGACTTTCAATCCAATTGTAACAATACATACTAATTGTTGCACTTGCTTCCTTGCAATGATTGCTGGTTCTTAGAGAAAAAAAAAAAATCAATACACATGAAATCAGTCAGTGTGGGATAAATTAAGAAAAAAAAAAAAAACAAAAAAAATCAAGTGCGAGTAAAACGTGCAACCCTATAAATGTTTTTCCATTAGCTATACTGTTGCATTGATTTTTACATTTAATATTTAGTAATATATTCAATTTTAAAGGGTTAGTAATGTCTTGTAGTAATGCAAAGTAATATTGAAGATATTCAAAAAAATAAATCAATTGATGCCAGTCCAATCTCGCAACCCTATATGATAAAGCTCCCACCTCACTTATGTCAGCTGTAAAGCTGACAGAAGGAGATTCAAGTCGTGTGACTCAAGATGGCTCTTCAGCAGAGGCGAAATTCCGCAGTCTAAAAAGAAATGCTTCATTGGGAAGGTCTACAGAGTGTGCCTGGTTTGCAAGCACACTTTGTAGACCGTTCCAATGAAGTATTTCTTTTAAAATTGCTGTATTTCAGCTCTGCTGAAGAGCCACCTGCCGGTCCCAGGGCCAGGATCTTCTGTCAGCTAGAGGATGATGTCAAGTGAAAGGGGAGGGAGGGGGAACTTTATCATCGTATCTCAAACTATAAAGGATTGAGAGATCAGACTGGCATCAATTGATTTATTTTTTGAATATCTACAATATTACTTTGTATGATACAAGACTTTACTAACACTTTAAATATATTACTGAATGTTAAAGGGATGGTAAACCCCCCGCAAAAAAACTGTAAGCCGAATGATAGGAATAATAAAAACATACTTAACACCCTCATTCCCATCTCCCAAACCGTTATGGTTTGAGAGATAAGAAAATAAAGACCTCCGCTCCCTCCAACTTCTTGTGCGTCCGCTGTATAGCGGACTTCATGAGATCCTGCTTCCAGGACCAGACGGCGGTTCTTCAGGAGCGCTGTCATCGAGATATCCAACTATAATTACTTCATCGGAATGGTCTACAACGCGTTCTTGCAGCCGATGAAGTAATTATAGTTAGATATCCCGATGACAGCGCTTCTGAAGAGCCGCCATCAGTCGGGCAACCGGATTCTGCCTCTGACAGCTTTACAGCTCGTCAGGCAAAGGGGAGGGAGCGGAGGAATTTATTTTCCTACATCTCTCAAACCATGAAGGTTTGAGAGACGGGAATGAGGGCATTAAGTATGTTATTATTATTCCTATCATTTGGCTTACAGTTTTTTGGGGGGTTTACTATCCCTTTAATCCATTCAATGCCAGAGGAGAATGCAAGCAACACGCGCTGCACACCCCTCTGGCGCTCAAAGGGTTAAACCTGTTGAATGTATATCTCTTGAAGTCTATGTACTTCTCACCAGCTATTTCAGTTCTTTTCCATAATCGGAGTGTACCTGGAGGCTGGTGTACTAAGGGGAACCAGAGCAAGCCATAAAAACTGTGCAAATTCCCACTGATTTTAACCACTCGACCGTGGGAGAGATCTCAATCACATTGAAAAGCAAGGACCTGGAAACCTCTCTAGCAATCTAGGAGATGAAACTAAGGTGGCACGTCCCTTTAAATATATGAAAACTTAATTCTGCAGAACTGCACAAAAATCAGTGCAACCCCCTACAGTGTGTCCCTGATTTAAAGTGATATGTGGTCACAACACCTAAACTTAGTGTTCTTTAAAGGGATAGTACTGTTTCAGTTAGACCGCAGCTAGGATCACTCCTCATCATGTGTACGATCTCTCTTGGTAATAGTGAAAGCACTACGTTTCCCAAGTTATTATAGTATTCATTCTCCTCCTCCCACCCCTTTACAGCACATTAGGTCACCTTTCCGAGATCAGAAGCCCTTGACTAAGGAGGGCAGGTGTCTTATCCCTCGTCTCAATCCTCCTCTAGCGCTGAGGCACAAAGAATGAGGTTAGCCTAAGGGGCGGGAGGGGGAGCGTTAATAATATAATAACTTTGGAAATAAAGAGCTTTCACCATTACCAACAGAACAGAGTGACTGTACACATGATAAGGAGGGATCCTAGCTGAAGTCTAACTAAAACATTACTAATACTAAGTTGCAGTTGGTTTGTGCTCCAGTCAGTGGTTCACAATGTTTTGTTTGTTTTTTTTTTTGGTCAATTGACCCTCAATGCACATTGTGGAATTTTCAGATCTCCTCCTATCATTTTATATCTTGCATCAAGACTTATTGAAGATAAAAATACATATGTAGCAGTTTATCCTTAGGCAACACAATCACAATGACAAAAACTAGCATGCTGGGTGGAAATTCCCATAAACACACAACTGAAACAAATTTCCATTTTGCCAGCATCTTCAGAGAAAATGGTGGCACCCTAAACTACTGCCCACAGAGCTAATGTGCCACACGACCATGGATGAGAACCACTTATCTCGATGGTGCCTCATTCTCTAATAGAACTCTTTAATCTGTTGAGTACCAGATGGGTATGCAGCGCATTGCTCTGGCACTCAAAGGGTTAAACAGACAAAACTTTTCCTTTACATATACTGCAACTGCATAATATCTAAAGATAAATTGTCCATATTTGTTTTTACTTTATTTTACTTATTTATTGACGTTGCATATTCTCTGTTTTCACAGCCCCATACAGAAAGCTCTCTGTAAACACATTCGGAGAACTCTACTTCAGGAACATAAAAATATAGGTAATTTGACTTTACATATTATGACCTTGTGGGGAATAAAGTGAAAGCTGGCAGGTAAAATAAATATGTGCTGCTAAAATAACATTTAGAATAAAATGTCACTGTTCCTTTAACTTCATGAATATTGTAGACTTCTAGCATTAGATTCATATTACATTAGAAACCATAGGAATCACTCTGTGTGATATATCCAGATATTTTAGAATTAAATCACAATATATTTTGCTGGTAACAGCACAAATGAAAATGGGAGAAACAACTACTATCTGGAGTACACAATACTTCACACATAATTCAGGAGATTGCTGCTGAAAACATTTTCAATTGAAATTAATTGGATTTGCACTACCACAAGAACAAAAATGTTTGCTTTTATTTCTACTGCAAATCCACATAGCGCACAGATTCTCATATGATACTGACATAGATAGACTGGAAATGTAATGCGATTCCTGTATTACAATGTATAGTGTGTGTGTGAAGCTTTCTGATAAGTGAGCACTAATGTCATTTATAGACAAGAGGGGTATCCAAGACATTGCTTTCCAATGCGCTGAATACCCCTTGGGCTCCCAAAAGGCTAAAGGAACATAAATCTTATATGGAAAACCCACTGAGAGTTAGTTTCCATACCATGATAAAAAAAAAAAGATATTATATGCAATTCCAAAGCAAAAACTGCAATATAGGGTACAAATAACTATTTCTAAAATTCTCACTGCTGTAATATGCTAGAGACCTCTATAGTATGCAGGGGGTTACAGCTCCACAAAATGCACCACAACAAGATGGCGTAAGCAATTTTCCTTTGCATTCTTACACAGCAGAATAGCCGACATCTTGCCAGAGAGACATCTGTGCACCTGTGCTGTCTGTCCCAGTCTCCTCTAGGAGGAGTTGCATTGTACCTTAAGGTACATGAAGGGACTGACAGCACAGGAGCACAGATGCCTCTACAAAAAGATGCCTGCCTGTGCGTCTTTGGATTTCTCAATAACGCCAGACTTATTCAGGATAATACTAGTATGGATATGCGTATCGATATGTGCATAATAATTGGGGGGGGGGGCACATTAATTTGAGTGATAGTTCCGCTTTAATTTGTTTAATAGAAATAATTACAAACGTAGGTGTCATTCATACAGCAGACTGGTATAGCTATATGTTTTTCATTTGATTTCTCCTGCGGTTGATTGATACTTTCACTTTAAATGTGATACAATTACTAAACCCTATAGAACAATGAGTAAAGACTTGACTATAGAATTCTTCATTCAGGCTGTTTCAGCATATTGTCTGCTGAGAGCAGGTGTGAAATAAGAGCAGACACTAAACAACTGTACATACAATGTATAGTATATACTGTGTTGCTGTAAAACAAATAAGATACATTAATTTAGACTTGTTTGTTAAATAGTCAGTGAATACTTTGCACTTGCAGTATGTGTGAGATGATCCTACTGACTAGGGGGTGCTATTGTTGAGCAGCACATTATAATGGAGCCTGAAAGGGAAGTCAAGACAATAGTAGCCAGCTCAAACACTATCTACTTAGCATGAATAATTCTTCAGTCGCATGCAGGAACATGGTAAGAGATCTCCTAATGATTACATTTCCTATTCAGTCTGTGTTCATCAAATCGCTTTATTAAAATAAGGAGGCGTTTAGCCAGGCACATAAGTGTAGTCACAAATTACTATTTCAGGAGCTTGAAACAGCAGTCTCCTCCACATAACACATTAAAGGGATTCTGAATACACTCAGATTGGAATGGACAAGACACTGGCTTCATTAGATTTTTTTTAATATAGCAGATATTTTGGAGCTTATTCAACTATTTTATATTGCGGGTTTCAGTACCAGAGAGGTACCCAATATACTGTGAAGCAATGAGCTGAACAAACCTTTGGCACTCAAAGTTATAACCCCTTAAATGCCAGAGGAGAATGAAATATATTGCCAATAGGGTCTTGTAATTTGTTATGAAGAAAATAAATAAATACATAAAAAAATCACCTCTGGTTTGTCTGAAGTATCAGAGCTACAGAACAAACGATATGCCAGTGTTTATTGTATGTTTGTGTAATTTGTGGATTATATACATATCTACATATTCGAAGTTTGAAAAGCATCCGGGGTATCTCAACATCAACCGTACCCGGATTTCCTTTGTTAATCGAAATGGTAGAGGGCAAGATTCAAAGCAGCCAGTCTATGAACACTAAAAATAACAAGCACTCATGGTTACCAAGGGCCCATGGAAAGTTGTGACATTAGAAGCACCAGGTGGGCGTGCATCAATCCATCCCTTCCCAGACCAGTCTCTATGACAGGGCAATTGCTAGGTTCCAGAAATACCACTGGCTTGGGCCAACCTAACACACATTATTAGTACGTTGTATAGCAAAACTGAACCATTAATTGTAAGGAGATTAGCACATCACACGCCCAAAGTTGGCAACAAAACCCAAGACTTTACTCATGAAACCTGGGTTTTTAGCCTTCTCTCCTGGTACATAACAACTGTGCACTTGGGCCTAAACGCAAAAGTTGTCCAGGGTGGTGGCTGCAATGCAGCAATGTGTTGGATACGTCTGTAACATAGAAGGGGTTAATATGTAAATTGCATTGTTATATCAGCAATCTGGATACCCATTTCATTATTCACTCACTAAAATGTATAAATATCAAATGCTAAAATAAAAGTGTACTATCCATTTAAAAGTAAAAGCTTACTCTGCTCTTGGTAATGGATAAGCCCATAGGATAAGTGCAATACCACAAACACACACTGAGACATATTTAGGAAAATAACAGACATTTTGAATGAACTAGAGAAATAAAAGCAGTCACACCTGCTTAATAAATACCCTTGCCAGGGAATACTGATATCTCAGACATGTTACCCCTACTGTTCTGTTGTCAGTCTGCAGCTGATCCTCAGATGACAGACTTCTCTTTTCAAATGGTTCCACTATCTGTCTGAGATATCCAGATTCCCTGGGACCCATAAGGTTTTTTTTGCACTTTTTTGTGACCGTGATGTCTGTAATGGGCTACAAGCATGACACCCAAAATTTAGTGTGTTGTACTCTACAAGAAAATAAAGTCAGGAAGAAGGGCTCAATTCTCTCTTTAAAGTTAAACATGTTGTGTGGTGGTCATTTCCTTGTAAGCCAGCAAAGGCATCACTTTCTGGCACAGTAGTCAGTGGGAAGTTCTCTAGTGTTTAGGACTCTCTGCTACAGTCTACATTCTAGGACTATGTATGGCCTCTGTAGGGGAATGCCCAGGATGTGGGACACACAAACTATGGACTGTCCTGGGCAATCCAGGTTATGTGGTCACCCTATGTCCAAAACACCCAGTGGTTGCTCTTTTATTTAACTCACTGCAGAAATATCTATCACTGAAGGGGTTTAACAGTGTTGGAAAAAGTGATTTTGAAAATATGCAGGATTAAATAAATTAACATCTAGATCTTATGGACATCACTAAGCCCTCCCCTTTTGGCACCAGTCTATGTACAGCTGCTATTTATCAACTCCATTCTAAAATGATTCTGGCAAATGTTTTCTTCTCAGAAGAGTTACAGCTTTATCAAAAAAAAAAAAGAGAAAAAAAAGAGAGAAAAAAAAGAAAAAAATCTACAACAATCTAAGTGGTTATTCTGTGTTAAAAAAAAAATATGGAGGCTATTTGGTTATAATATGAATAGATGTATACAGTAAATTAAGGCTCTAACTGAATAAAACAAAGCTATATCAGCTCAAATTAAATTAACTAATCACATCTGTTACAGAAAGCCTGTCTGTCAACTTAACCACTTGAATGTATAAGAGAGATTGCCAACTTTAGATAAAGGAAATTGGGCCTCCAAGTAATCAAGTTGTGTCAGACATATAATGAGCTTCCATGTAAAGCAAATATTATAAGTCATATAGGGGGATATGCATGAAGGCGTGATAAGGAGGTAAAGCGGAAATAAATTTGGAGATATCTTAGTGCATTGGCTCCATAGAATAACATAGGACTTGGAGAAGTGATATCACTTCACTTAATCACCTCTTTATATGGTGTACTAAGGAGTGATAAACACTACCATGTAAAGCAAGTCCAGTCAGACATATAATGCGCTTCCATGTAAAGCAAGTCCTGTCAAACATATAATGCACTTCCACGTAAAGCAAGTCCAGTCAGACATATAATGTGCTTCCATGTAAAGCACGTCCAGTCAGACATATAATGTGCTTCCATGTAAAGCAAGTCCTGTCAGACATATAATGTGTTTCCATGTAAAGCAAGTCCAGTCAGACATATAATGTGCTTCCATGTAAAGCACGTCCAGTCAGACATATAATGTGCTTCCATGTAAAGCAAGTCCAGTCAGACATATAATGTGCTTCCATGTAAAGCAAGTTCTGTCAGACATATAATTCCAACAAACATGATCCTGGAAGTGGATTCCTCTAAATACAGAATGCTGCATTTCTGTGTTACAAGTGAAATTAGAGGACTCCTGGAAAGATTACTATGATTGCACTTAATGAAAAGGAAATGAGCAGTAAGAAAGACAACTTGTAATTGAGGCCTGTCAACCTGACCAGCAAACAGGGTATGTTACACTGTAAGACAGAGTTTAATTCTGTTCCCCATGAGGAGGCAATCTGGGTGAAATGGAGGAAACACTGATGAACATACCAAGGTTTTCAGCACTGAAATAAACTTCAGTTAACCCCTTTGAAGTTAACAAGGTCTCTTCGCAACATACTGGCGACCTCCATAGTATTATGGGGTGAAAATCTCAAAATGTAGTACAGAACAACAGATTACCAAAACTGAATGGAATGTTGTTATTTTCTCTTAAATACTCTACGCCTCAAACTAGAATATAAAAGAAACAAATTCTGTATGGTACCGGAAGACTAATATTTTGTATTAAACATGCTCTGTGCAGGGCCCCAGACCCGGAGTAGGATAAGCCAGTCTGATCCATGTCTCTGAAGCGACAGAGCATTTCGTGGCTAGAAAGTCACCGGAGCAGGGTCAGTATAATGTGATTCAGGATATTTCTTCTATGTGTATGGCACCTTTGAGCTAAAAGATTGCACCCTGGTTAGGATACAGTCCTAAATGTCTTCAGTATATTTTGTCAGACTCGTTCCTAGCTGGGCATCTATGACCTTTAATTTGTAAATGTAAATAACCTTTGGGTCTCCCTAAGGGTTATAAGAATCCAGGCATGGACCCCTTGCTCACAGGAGACAGGTCACAACAGCTGCACCTCACTAAAAAGGCCCAAGGAGGCTGAAACGTATGTGTGGTATTAGCAGTTTCTCTCCTTCAGAGAGGAAGTGTCTGGCACCTAAAGTCGGAATGTCCTCTTGGCAGGATCAGTTGGATGTGTTTCTTCTCTGTGTATGGCACTTAGGAGCTAAAAGAGATTGGGGTAGGATACAGTCCTTTAGCACCTGCTTTATATTAGTTGCACATTCATTGTCCATCACTTTGTCTATAAGACGTAAGATAATTGTGGGGGTGGGTACCAATGTCAATAAATTAACTACTTCAGTTTTTATTTCCCTCCAGCAAACCTCAGAAACAAAATTAACCAAATAATGACTGTACTGGATAGTCTACACATGCATTAGAACAGCACATTTTGGATTAGATTTTAGGTATCTAGAGTTAAAGTGGATGTGTCACCTATGCACAACATCCCATGAATAGTTAGGTGACACATCCAATAGCATAAAAACATTATTTATTTTAAGCTTCCGTTTTGTTTAAATTTAACTTATAAAAGTCTGGGCTGCAGCCACTTCCGTATAACCTGCAGCACGACGCTCTGCCTCTGCTCTCCTCCTTCCTCCGATGACTGAGGCTTCTGTCTGTAAGCAGGGGCAGTCTCATTGGCTAGATATCGATCTCTGCCAATGAGACCGCTCCAGCTTACAGACAGAGGCCTCTGTCATTGGAGGAGAGAAGAGGCAGAGTTCTGTAACTGCAGAGAACAGCAGTCATCCGGAAGTGGCTGCAGCACAGACTTTTATAAGTTCAATTTAAACAAAACAGAAGCTTAAAATAAAAAAATAAATAACGTTTCTATGCTATTGGATGTGTCACCTAACTATTTATGGGATGTTGTCCATAGGTGACACGTCCACTTTAAATGACATATACATTATATATAAAACCCATTCAATTTATAGGTGTTCATTCCTTTAACCCCTTGGATGCTAGGAAAATATTGTGTTAGATACCTCTCTAGCATCCAAGAGGTAAAAGGTACAGCTGTATAGAACATATATATAAGTACTAGTTGAAGAACCCGTTACACAGTGCCACTGCCACACGGTCGCGGAGCAGTCATACGCAGTAGACACTGCCCGCACCGAGGCTGATACAGAGCTCTCTGTATCAGCCGTGGCGCAGGCAGTCTCTACTGCGCGTGATGCGGCATTACACACGTTTTAGCGAATTATTATATAGGATATATACACACACACAGACAATTAATATAAACACTATGAACAGGAGTAAAACATGAACATGCGGTGGGGGGGGGGGGGGGGACTATCAGCTGAAGGTGAAATGGTAAACTTCCCCCTCTATACATGTACGGGACAGTCATGGTGCTTCATTCAGGGCCACATTTCCCAACAGACAGAGTAGGCAACTGCCTAAAGCTCCAAGTTTTGAAGGGAGCCTCAGCTGTGCTGGCCACTCCCACATTCTGAACTGTGGATGTAGCCTGAGACATCTCAATGTCCATATTTTATTCCACTTTACAGGCTATCATTTAACCCTTTGGATGCTAGAGAGATGTTCAATGCAAAGAAATGTTTTACATCTCTCTCTAGCGAACAAGGGGGTAAAGCTTTTTTTTTTTTTTATCATTGCTTCCTTTAGGAAGAAAGGGTGTATTTTTTTTCTGTGCCAGGAAATAGTGGATGGAACGTGGGGGTGCCATGTAATTCATGGAGGTGTGGCCACAGGTGGAGCTAAGGATGCCTAGAATGCCTTGCCTAGGGTGCCTGGGATGTAAATCTGGTCCTGCCTACGTTCAGAAGAAAACTGGTACAATATTGGAGCAAACTAACTGCACCATAGACAAAAAAAAACACTTCTTGGGCTTTTACCTCCTTGAATGTTACAGAGGTCTCTGTGTTGGAGACCTCTATAGCATTCAAGGAGTTAAAATCCCCAAAATCCAGAACATAGGCCCATAATTATAAATGCAAACTGGATTTATTCTGGAGTAAATCAACTGCATCACTGGGGAGAAATAAAAATTCCTGTTAAATTAAATTGGGATTTTAACCTTTTGAATGCTGGAGAGGTCTCCAATGCATAAGGCCCTAAGAGATGAAGTACAGATTCCAATAACAATCACTCTGTAGATGTGAAGCCGGGATGGGAACCTTAGACCCTCTAGCTGTTCAGGACACCAATCCCTATATTCCTCAGTCAGCCAATCACTAGTCAGCTGGAGGGCTTCAGGCTGCCCACTCCTGACATAGACCATTTTGTACAAAATTAATGAAACAGTTGCAATACAAGTTCCAGCCTCAAGGGGCACTGACAGAACTTGTAAGTAGACGTCTAACACCAGCAGCTATGTTCCTGTGAGGATTAACTGCTTGAGTGCCAGATGCATTTAAAATAGCAGCCCCTATGAATTAAAACATTGACAAAAATGTTACATAAGTGTAATACGCCAGATGCCATACACACTAATGCAGAAGAGGAGCAATGCTGGGGCAAACTACCTGCACCATATGGCAAATAAAAATGCCCACTGATTTAAATGGGGGTTTTAATGTCTTGAAAGTTAGGGTTATCTCCAACACTTTGCTTTGAAATTCACCATAGACCTCTAACACTGAAGGGGTTAACAGTCTGAAATGAAATGGTTTTCAGAATATTTATTTGCTCCCCATGGTGGCGTTTGGTTTGGCTCAGGACTGCCTCATGTTTGGCTTGGTGCATATGGCCCCAGGTTTTGTTTGTATTGTAGCCCATGTATACAGAAGTAGAAGTGAGATCTCAGATTTCATCAGTCTTGAAGAGAATCAATACCAGTGCTCTTAACACACATGTACTGGCCTGAGCAGCCAGATTCCCACAGGAGAATGTGCTTCCTTATCACCAAGGAAACAGATCCCTTGTGGACAACACAAGAATTCTTCTCCAAGGTAGATCTAGGTGGCTAAAGCAACCATTGTCATGGCAGCTTGTGTTATGCCCAGAGCTATGATACAAATGATCGGCAGGAAAGAAAAATACCTTTATTTCAGCAGCTGGGAATAACACGGGAAAAGGAAGATATAATGATCTGCTAACACTATAAAACAAACGTAAATCCCTTTAGAGTATGTGGATGCTTTTGCTTTCCTGTGTCTTGCTCAGAAATCCATCCAGCGACACTACATTTATAACCTGCACAATCATCCATACACCAGAACTGTGCTGCCCATTTGTACACATCCTTACTTATTTTATAATACGTACAGAATAACTCCTTAGAAGATAAAAACTATTAGCACACAATTTAAAGTAGCAACACCTCCCATTAAAGAGGAACTACCAAGGCATAACAAGTTTATCTTAAATAACTCCCTATCTGGCGACTAGCTGTGTAGTAGCGCTAGTCGCCAGAATTCTTACCTTAGTAAATAGATTTCTCCTTTCTTCCCTGGCTGACAGGCAGGATGAAGCGCGGACATCTTGCCATAGTGATGTCTGCGCACCTGCTCTGTCAGTCCCAGCTGGCTCAAGGAGCCGTTGTTTAAAAAGAATTACTTCATTGGAAAGGTCTACAAAGTGTGCTTGCAAACCAAGCTGGTCCCTGGACCGGCATCTCCTGATGTAAGTAGAGCGCTGAGGTCAGGATAAGGGGAATGAGGGGGGAACTTTCAGTGCCTACATCTCTCAAACAATAGAGGTTTGAGAGATGGGAGTTGTGGCAAATAGTTTCTTTTTAGAAACCTATACCAAACTCAAAAAATTTTTTATTGGACATTACTGACCCTTTAACATATTAATCTAATATGCATATAAAGATGCAATGGGAACAGCAATAATCACTGACATGAAAATAAGTTTTACTTCTGCACAATAAAAGTACGTGGTACAACCACATTCTTCAGGGGGTTTTTTCTCCCCGTTACAAAAGAGACTGTGTAAGCAAAATATTTGTGCACACAATACCTTCCTGTCCTGCCCTGCTAAAGTATGCCTTGCTGAGCAAGAAAGCAAGAACTATTCAGATTTATGTAATATCTCATATATACAAATACCTTGTATATGCGTTGGAGAAGTCTCTAGCTCCCAAGGGGTTAAAAACCTCTACACTTAGGTCTCTTTTACACTGGTGACTGAACTTTTGCAGCCCGTTCTGTTATTTTATTCAATTATCTCCTATATTCCACTGATTACCCAGAAGCAGCGAGAAGGGTGGGGATGGGGGGGTCGCCCAGATAGGCGACACAACCAACCCAACTCTGCCTATGATGGTATCTCCTGTGGGAAAGGGGGCTTACAAGGAGTCTATCATCACAAACCAAATCCCACTCAAGAGAGGCCCAAATTCCTCTGTAGCAGATGACTTTATCAAGGTTTTTATGAACACATTTCTCCTTAAACTTCAATATGAAAGCGGAACTTTCATCAGATTAATATAGAGCCCTGAATCATAATTACATTAGAGATATGCATAGCCGTAGCTGTCTTTTCAAGAATAATTGCTGCATTAAAGAAAACTAGAATATTCTAGGCAGGCACGCATAGGTTGGGATCTTGCTATAGGCTCTCTCTGCGCCTGCGCTGTCCACCCCTTCCAGTGCCTTAAGGTACAAAGGCATCCAATTCACCAATCGCGGAGTTGCAGGGGCCGGACAGCACAGACTCAGATATGTCATCTCTACCAGATGTCTGCGCTGTTTCCTGCTGCCTGCCTGACTAAAAGGTTCTATTTTTCTTTACTGCAGCAATTATTCTTGAAAATACAATTACGTCTATGCATATTGCTAACGTAATTATGATTTGGGGCTCTATATTAATCTGATCAAAGTTCCACTTTAATCTGTTAGATAAAACCAGCGATAAAGCTTATCAACGGCAATGTAATCTAGGCCAGACTCTTCTATCAGGGGCAGCAGAAAAACAAATTCTGCTCCAAAAAATGTTTTGTAGAACATGTAAAATGCAATTTATTTACCAACAGAAATGCCATCTTAGTCTGCTCACATCAGCTGCCCCACCCACTTCAACATCAAAAACAGAAAGCCAGTGGGGGCACCAATAGGACTATCAATGTATATGAGCATTAGATAATGGGTAATATGACTTTCCTGTAAGCCATAACTGGCTCAAATGCTTTAGGAGTAAGTCATATTACACATTATCTAGGGCTCTTAAATACTGATAGTTCTATTAGCGCCCCACTGGATTTTTTGTTTGTATCTTTTTGAGAAACATCGGTTCCAATTTCAATACTTGAGTGGAGACAGCGAGAGTCCTCCAGCTGTTCATCTTTCCATTTTTAAAGTGGATCTCTCACATATACAGAAGTAATGCTCATTAGTTAGAGCATTTAGCGAAAAGTTTAAAATGTTATTCATTAAAAAAAAAAAAAAAAACATTATCTGCGCAAAATTTAAATGTTTAAAAAGTGCCCAGCAGCCTACTTTTATTTAAAAAATTTATAACATTTTAAACTTTTCGCTAAATGCTCTAACTAATGAGCATTAATTCTATATATGTGAGAGATCCCCTTTAACAGATTTAGAGATTGAGAGTACCCTGGTGTATCCATCAAGGTTTCTAATCTAGTGCTACAATTTTACACTATGAGCACTATCCTGTCCTTCATATTACACTTGTACAACCAGACTGTGACCTGAGGGGAATGACATCATTATCAGACTATCTCCCGCAGGTTTCAGTGTAATTCTAATCACACTTGTTAGACGTCTGAGTGATCGAACAACCGGAGGGCCAAGCAAACAATAACACACTCTGAGGCTGATGCACTAGGAGGAACTGAAACAATTCAGATGCAAACAAACCACAAATTCCAAAAAGTCCTATTGATTTAAAAAGGGGGCTTTTAACCCTTTGAGTGCCGGAGGGGTATCCAATGCAATGCTTTAGAAAGAGTTACCAACTCAAAGGGTTAAACCCTTGAATGTTTAAGAGGACTCCAACACACAAGACTAACTTCCCACAGCTGTCTCACTGGGATCAGTAAGACAGCCATGGGGGGTCCTGATCACTGATTGGCTCTCTAGTGGATAAGATGGTGGGTGCAATGCACCTGAATTACTCTGGCAGTTCTGCTTTCTCTGTAGCACAGCACATTGCTGGTATTGCTGCCATTTAAGACTAGGTTAGTAGGCTCAAATATAGCTGGTAAAAATATTTATCAGGTGATAGTATTTTTTTTAGAGCAAATTGATCTCAATGCTTGTTAGAAGAGTAAACTAAAAGAAAATTAGCTGATCCAAATGTATAAATGTTCCACATACGAAGGTTGGAACACAGTCACACTGCAATCTAGGGGTTAAAATCTCCATTTTAATAAAACGGAAATTTTGATCTCCTGTTATACAGTTGGTTTTGACCTGAATTGCTTCAATTTTCCTAATTACAACAGTCACCCTGACATCCCTGAACCCTTTGAGTTCCAGAGGGGTACGTACCTCTCTGGCACTCAAAGGGTTAACACTCTGTTTGCCAGAGACATAGGAGGGTTAAATGTGTACTTTGGAAACACTTTCATATATCCATGGAACCCAGGGGGTCATGAGGACTCCCTATGAAAACCACTGTATGAAGTCATACAATTGTCCTGGGTCACCAGAAAGGAGAGCAGAGGGTGATGAAAGTTGTAGTCCAAAAACAGCTGGAAGGCTGCCTCTGGTGATGGAAAATATAGGCAAGAGGATCCCTGATGTGTCCACATAAAGACAGTACTTCATCTAGGGGCATATGCAGAAAGAAACCAAGGAGCAACTTGGGAGCAAAGCATTTGCACTAAAGGGTTGCAAATAAAATTCACGCTGATTTAAATGGGGCTTTTAATGCACGCAGTGCTAAAGACGTCGTCAGTGCAATGTTTCACAATATGATGGATAATTTAGCATTCAAGGGGTTAAAAAAAAAAAAGCCCCATTTAAATCAGCAGGGATTTTTAAACCCACCCACACAGCACCCTATTTTGGCCTCACAAGGAAAGGTTAACGCTTTGAGCTCCAGAACAGAACGCATTGCAATGTGCTGGCCATTACTCCTGTGCTTTACTGGATGCCTAGATGATCCATCTGCATACTTTCCAAGTGTCCGTCTTTAAGATCCAAAACCCTCTACCTCTTTTCTGCAGATCAGGATGAGTAGTGTGTATCACATTGCTCCACAGCAATAAAACTCATATAATTGTGTAGTTAATCTTCAATATATATGTTTCCTAAATTAGTCTGTGTAAATAAAATACTTTAGGCTTACTGTAAATAATTTATTCAGTTATACAAAGAGGTGTCAGTAGATCTTGAAATAACCTAAACATTCTTGCTAATGCCCAGCCCACCAGCCACACCCCCATACACACCACCCGAAACAAAAGTGTCCCTCTTTGGCCATTTGAAATGGTGCCATCCTTGAAATGAAGTAAGTCAGATAATTGCTTTATGACTAGAAAATACTCACTTGTATCATTGCTGTGCAAGAGGTTTTCCAGATGCTTCCTGAGAGTATGTCTGATTGTGGCCTGCAAACTTTATTATGGTGGGTGTTCTCTCTTGTTCATGATGTACTGATGTATGTGACTTCTAAAGACACCCCCTGCTATAATAGCCATTTTTGTCTGTTTCAAGGGTTTTTTTCTGTAGCGAAGCAACTTTAGAATAAATGACTCAAGATAATTTCTCTAGTTAGGGGATCACGGACGCTGGAGTCCTACTGTGCTCAGAAGAGGAGAGAAGTACAGACTCAAAGCCTGGCGTCAAGGTTCCTTACTGCCTGGGCTCTATGTTCAAAAAGAAAGTCATTTTGGATCAAACCAGCTGCTCCACAGTGAAGTACAAATTCACAAAATTCCCACTGATTTGAAAGGGGCTTTTAACCACTTGAATGATACAGAGGTCTCCAACGCATTGAAAAGTAATACTGTAGAGAGAGCTCCCTAGCATTCAATGGGTTAAATGTGTCATTTAACCCACTAGTTTGCTAGAGAATGACTCCAGTTCTTCATACTACAAAATACTATTTTTTTAAGAGAAAATATATTGCAACATTCAGAGATTATATATATTATATACTAGTGTAAAAGCCCGTGTACACGGGCCAAGGTCCAGGTGATGTAAACCCTTTGAGGGTTAAGTGGCCGGTCCTGCCTCAGACGCAGTCATGCACTGTGGAGACTGCCCGAAAGCACAGAATGCTCCCAGCACAGAACTCCCAGCATTCCTACATCTCCCAGCATTCTGTGTGTTCGGGCAGTCTCTACTGCGCATGACGCCTTCTGACAAACATCCTAGCAAATTATTATATATACATACACAGACAGAGACAGACAGACTTGAGGTTATTTTCAACAGCCCTGGGGTAGCAACTTCTCCTGTGTACTGCACTATCTGCTTTGCCAGCCACAGTAGATTACAACCTTCTAATTAGGAAGTAAGTAGTGAGGAGGAAACTGTACCCCCTCAGTCTGTTTACATGGGCAGTATAGGGTCAATAAAAGAACCTTATAAACAACTGTCTCACCATTGCAGCAGATATACAGACACTGGGCTTTTAGTAGAGCAGTGTTTCTCAACCAGGGTGCCGTGGCACTTTGGTGTGCCATGGACATCCGCTTAGGGTGCTCCATTTTATCTATAATTCTTTGACAAAAATGGGAATGCAGACTTACAACTGTATATTTAATGATATTAGTATGCACAATATGTTTGTTTTAGTTGTGAGGTTTAACAATAACTCCATATTTTTGTATTTGTAGCCTTCATTACACCCTTGACAAATTACATTAAATGATAAGGGTGCCGCGAAAATGCCAGACTGCGTGTTAGGGGTGCCTTGGGCAAAAAAAGCTAGAGAACCACTGTAGTAGAGAGTACAGGAGCCTTACCTTCCCTCCCATGAGGTGCTGCTGATATTGGCGATTTGCACAGGGAAACTGAATGAGATCGGGTGAGTTATAAGCTAAGAGAACTCTGGTTCCATAGATCTGTGGGTACTGCCAGTACTTAACCCGTTGAGTGACAGAGGGGTACGCAATGCATTGCAAAACAATACGTTGCGTACCCCTCTGGCACTCAAAGGGTTAAAGGGTGTTTTATTGACTCTATATTGACCCTTAAAACATTTAGTTTAAGGTCTGTAAACATTTACATATAGATCTGTGATTGTTATAAAATGGTCTTTCATAAAATAGCAATTTGTATGTTAGTCTTGGATTTCCTTTAAGACAAGTTACTTCTCCTAAATTTGATGAAGAACAGAAACCTCAATGTTCTTCCATTTTACAGAAAAAGTATTCACTTCGGAGAAAGTCAGTTCCTTATTTCAGGTCAATGCTGTGGGGGATGCTGGATGTTAATGACTTATTTGAGAAAGTAAAAAAAAAAAAAAAAAAAACAGTGTAATGCAAGTCATAAATTCCTATACCCTGGAAAAATGACTTCATATCTCTTTAGTCTCCATTCCTGACATAGTCTAGCCAGTGGACAGGAGGTCAGTATGTAAGGTCACAGTACTCAGAGTGCTACTAAATCATATGAAATAGCAGCAATCTAGGTGAAAGAGCGCCATCTTAACACACCGAACCCCTTTTATACCGCATGGTTTAGTTTTATTCGTATTGATGACAGAAGGGTGTGTAATGCATCATGAAGAAATGGAGTTGCATTCACCTCTAGCCTTCAAGGGACTAACCCTTTGAGTGCCAGAGAGATGTCAAAGAATTGCTTTGAAATGCATTGGCCACCCCTGGGCACTCAAAGGGTTAATTAATGTGCAGATTTGAGCCTTTACCCAGAAAGAGAAAAGATCAGCAATTCTGGAGCAAACCAGCTTTGCTGTAGGCCAAAATGGGGCTTAAAATACTTATGTTTTATATATATATTGGGGGGGTGTAATGAATGACAATCTAAATCATGTAATAGACTGGGATTAGCCCCCACATGTTTTCTATTCTGAAAGTCGTTTTCTTATCTCTGTTAGTTAAGGCAATGGTTGTGTGCCCAGTTCTGAGACACTTATTACAAGCTTCTCAAACAACGAATGATCCAGGGGCACGCTACATAAGGCACAATTAAAGGGACTGTGGCAATTAATAATGAAAATCTAATAATATAAATTGCTAGGCTGCGAAGCTCCATGTGCGCAACAGCACATGCGCAGTAGAGACTGGCCGAATGAGCTGATCCGGAGTGGGGCGCTTCAATGGCTCATCTCCTGTCTCTGCTCTCGGGTCAGCAGCCAAGGCCGCTGGGTGGCACTTTAGCCCGTGTATATATATATATATAAATTTAGATTTTTTTTTTCCATGGCCTGACATTTTACAGTGGCGCTATCGCTACAGCATCCTATGGAGGTTTATGGTAAGCTGAACAGAGCTGTCCATAGGCTACTGTAGCAACACCACCACCACAAACTTTCAGTTCATGGACATGCAGCACCCAAATGGAGTACCCATGTTTTACTCAGCAGGATAAACCTTGAAATATATATGTTTCAATATTATGTGTCTATCTCTTTAAGACTAGACTGTACAGCTCTTGCAGCAAATGCTAGCTTGAAATGCAAGGCATTTAACCCACTGAGGTCCAGGAGGAGCAACACATTGAGAAGTAATGTGCTGCACACACTGCTGGCCTTCAAGGCTTCAAAATGAATATACTAGCTATTAACTCTGAGTGTGAGAGGGGTAAATAACACCCTCTGGCACTCAAAGGGTTAATAGCTCATTTTGTATCCTGACAAAGGTCACAAGACTTTGTTTCTATCATATGGGATATCCATATAGGAAGCCTTCATGTTTTCTTCCCCAGCTTCTGAATTATCAAGGTGTGTTTCACTAATCTTGCAGAGTCAGTAAACAGAACCGTACAAAAAGCCATAAAAATACATGTTTTCAGTAAAAAGTCTAGTTATGTTTTCACATTTTAAAGGAACCAGTTATAATAAGAACAACAATACAAATTATTCTATAGTTAGTGAATCTCTAAATGGAAATCATGACGCTCTAGACCAGGGATCGGCAGCTTGAGGTTTTCTACCTGCTATGGACTACAAGTCCCAACATCCTCCCTCTTCAGCTGCTGGAGGACCACAGGTTGGCTATCCTTGGTCTAGACAACACTCGTGTCCAAAGAGGTAAGAGATACCGGGCCTTAGTCACAAACACCAACGTGTAGTATTTCTGGGACAAATACCAACTTGCAAAATAGGCAACAAATAAAACTTCCTATTGGTTTAAAGTGAAAACCATACCCTAGTAGTAGCAGCAAGTGGATTTTATTTTAAAAAATTATTTACTCAAGTGTCCTTCAAACAGCAGTCAAGAACATGAATGTAGGGGGGCGGAGTCAACGTGCGACCAAGATGGACGCGTTTTAGTTCGGCTCCGTGAACAGACTGGGCCTTTCCTCGGATTTGAGCTCTTCTGGCTAACTTGATGTGCATCCTTTAGGGGACCTCTCTCCGTAATCTCCCCTATGCCAAATCGCAGGATCCTGCGCTCCGGTGTGACGCCTCTTGCATCAGAACGGGTACAAGCTGGAGTGAACACGCCTGGGCCTAAGAGGCGTTCTGCTCTACAGAGTGATCTCTCGACACATGCTACGCAAAGCCCACGACGGGCTCGTGTTCACACAGCGCTTATGGCTTCTAAGTCTACGATGACTATGGTTCCACAACCGGTGGATCTTAAAGACCTCCCGACCCGCTCGGAACTTTTGGAGCTCTTTGCGGATCTCAAGACTACGTTCAAACAAGAGATCTCTGAAATCAAATCGGAGGTGTCGCTACTGGACCACCGTGTCGCTTCTCTGGAATCCGAGGAGGAATCTCATTCTAGCCAGATTCGCAACCTGGAACAGCTTATTGTGGATCAGAGGGATACCATCGCCAACCTCCAATACAAGGTAGACGATTTAGATAACAGAGGTAGGAGATGCAATCTGCGCATTAAAAACTTACCTGAGTCGGTTACCAACGGCGAGTTGGAATCCACCCTACAGCGGATTTTTGGAGCCTTGCTGCGTAGACCTGAATCCCACCCTGTCCGCCTTGATAGAGCACATCGGGCCTTGCGACCCCGTGGAGGCCAGAATCAAAGGCCTAGAGACGTGGTTTGCTGTGTACACCACTTCAAAGATAAAGATATGGTCCTACGTCGCAGCAGAGAGGTGGAACCGGTCTTGTATGAGGGGACAGAAATACAAATTTATAACGACCTATCCCCCACCACTTTGCAACAAAGGAGAAGCCTGAAACCTCTTACGGAACACCTTCTGAAAAATGGAGTGAAGTACAGATGGGGTTTCCCCTTCCATCTACAGGCGCAGAAGGGAGAAGTGACAGCTTATGTCCGCTCTATGGATGAAGCGGAAACGTTTTGTGTGGCCTTACAGTTGCCTCCCGTGCCGGCACCTAGCGAGGATGTAGCTGAGGGTCCTCCGGAGGATAATTTCGTCGCAACCCCGTTGGGAAAGCAGAAACGGAAACCGACTGGAGATCAGGGGAAGCGCTTCAGACAAGACGCGGTAGCGGCTTGATAACTCCTGGGTGTCAAATACACAGAGAACACTGACTTTTGCACACCCCTAAGAGACGATCCGCCCTCCGGTGGGCATATGGACATGATCCCCTCTCACTCTATGACCTGGCTGACCGGCTGCTTTGCAGCAGCTATGCTGAACTACGTAACTATCTTCTAACTGTGATTATTGGGGGCATTAGCTTACCTATGCTTATGTTTATGTACAGATGTGTTGTATGGGGGGAGATGGGGGGGTCAGGGTATTTGTCCTCTGGAGATCCCGCTTTATTCTGGGGACCCTGGGGGACGACTACTTAGGTGGTAGCATCCTGGAGCCTTGTTCCCCCCTACACTAAAGAGACTATGCTTGCTTCCTGGCTTGGTGGGGTTGGGTGGAGAACTTTGATACAGGTGCTATTGTACATGTTCTGGGGGTGAGACTGGGGGTGGGGGACACAGGGAATTGTTGACCTTTGTTTTAGTATTGAGATCCCTTCCTGGGGCGCACCCTCCTCATTTACTCTTTACTACTGTGCTCCTCTCCTCCTTCTCCCCTCCTGGCTTTTCTTTGCTACTCTTTGGGGGGGGGAGCGCCCGGGGACGTGATATCTCTGAAAAGGGGACTCGCTTTGATTTATACGCCTACTTGGCTTTGTTTCTGTTTAAATTTTATCACTGGATACGTTGCAGCTTGATTGCGGCCTGCGATGCTGTGAGGAGGGCACTATCGGTGTCACCTCCCGCCCTACCGCTGTATAAGTAAGATGTGGAGTGATTTAGGAGTTGATTTCCTTCCCGGCTCTTTTCACCCATATAGGGGTGCTAGAGATTGGGACCCTCATGTTATGGCAGACCGCAAGGGCTCATTTGGGACGCTTTTGACATAGATGGGGGTTCTCAGTTTTTCTTGCTAGAAGTGGAGGGTGGGGGGTTTTGTGAGGAGGTGGCTCCACTGCGGCGGCACCCCTTTGGGGGGTGCTCTTTTGGCTATGTGACATCCGGGGTACTCTTACCAGTCTGCTAGTGTCTCCAGAATTATTATATCTGTAGAGACCTCGGTTGCCGCGTACGAACCCACTTTGGGTTCATCCTTTCTTTGGCCGTGCCCTGCAGTGGAGCAGCCTAAAGGGTTTGGAGGGCTCTAATTACAGTCAAAGGCGAGGTGCTTCCCTTCGCCAGTTTATGAGTAGAAATTCATGGTCAGTTTTGAATGAGACATTCCCTACATACAGTTGATATTGTGTTATTTTGTTCCTTATTGTTGTAATACTTTTTACCATCGCTTGTTTTCTTGATGAGCTCTGCTCAAGTTCTTCTCATGTAAGGCCCGAGTCTGTTCTACTTGACCTCTTTAGTCCTACACTTTTTCTCTCCCTATTCCAGCTCGGAGTTGAGGGACACAGTGTTCCTCTTTTCCCCATTTCTGCCATCTTTTATTCTTCATTCAGATATTTTTTCCTATACTTGCTATCTCTTGACTTTTCCTTAGCTTTTCCCCCCTTCTACCTTCTTTTCTTCTCTTGTCTGTGCCCTGTCTCTTAGTGTCTTCCCTTCCCTCCCCCTCCCCGTTCCTTTCCTGTCTGTCCTTAGTTTCCTACTTGCTTTGTGCACGTTTGCGTAACTGACCTTTTCCATCATGGATGTAAAGTGCTGCTCTTTCAATGTAAAGGGCCTAAACGTCCCAGAGAAGCGGAGTATGCTTCTTAGAGATGTGATTCGTGAACGTGTGCACATTTTGTTCTTGCAGGAGACGCATTTTAAGCGAGGGGCGCACCCGGTGCTCAGCCAGGGCCACTTCCCACGGCAGTGGTATTCTTCATCCACTTGTAAGTCTAAAGGAGTAGGTGTTTTGTTACACCGTTCCTTGCCGTGGGAGTTACTGGACTCTTTTAGCGACCCAGACGGTCGATATCTACTGGTGAAGGGCAAGATAGCGGGCGTCTTGGTGACTCTGGTGAATGTGTACCTTCCTAATGAGGGTCAGATCTCTTTTTTGTCTACTCTACTGAGTAAGGTGGACACGTTCTGTGAGGGATTGCTTCTTCTGGGAGGGGATTTTAATTTTGCATTGAATCCCTTGGTTGACTGTAACCCCCCTCGCTCTTCATACTCTCAGGGAGTGTTGAGTCGTTTTTCGAAGCTTTTGGATTCACATCACCTACTTGATCCATGGAGATTGGAATTTCCATCCGGACGGGACTACACCTTCTTTTCTCCTGTCCATTCTAAATATTCCCGCATAGACATGTTTTTGTGTGACCAACATTCTTTACAGTATTTGCATACTCCTTCAATTGGTCACATAACCTGGTCTGATCATAGCCCCGTTTATATCCAACTGAAATTAAATGGGGGAGACGGGGGGCGCCCTTCATGGAGACTCAACGAACTTTTACTGGAAGATGTGGAGGTGGTGAGAGATATAAAGGCTAGCTTAGTTTCCTATTTCTCTATCAACAATACCTGTGGTGTGTCACACCCAACTATATGGGAAGCCCATAAGGCTACCATTCGGGGGGAACTCATTAAACACGGGACTCGGAGGAAGCGAGTGAAAGACAAGGAACTGGCAGACCTCATCGGACGTCTGCGGGTGCTAGAGCGGATCCATAAAATCCGTCTATCAGTGGAGGAGGGCCGAGAATTAGAGCAAGTTCGTCGTGACATTGCACTTCTTCTCAAAGCTGCTTCTGTACGTTCTTACCAATGGTTCAAATACAAGGCTTATGTACATGGTAACAAATCTGGCAAGCTTTTGGCCAGCCTGGTGAAGCGCAGACAGCGACGACAGTTTGTTCGGATGGTGAGAGGCTCTGATGGATTGACTACATTTCGATCAGATATCATCGCTGACCATTTTCGAGCCTTCTATTCGAGTCTGTACAATTTACCTGACCCCTTGGGAGGGAGTCCGGAGGAATATAGAACTCTGTTAACCAAGTTTTTGAATCGCAACTTTCCTAACCGTCTGCCTGAGGCGGTAGCTGCTACCTTGGAGAGTGATTTTACATTGGAAGAGATTAGGATGGCGTTAAGATCCATGACCCCTGGGAAAAGCCCGGGACCAGACGGCTACACGGTCAGCTATTTTAAGACGTTCCAGGATATACTCTTGCCCGAGATGCTGAGTTGTTTTAACTCTATCTCAGAGTTATCGCCCTTCTCGGCCCAAACCTTGGAGGCTCATGTCACGGTCATACACAAAGAGGGAAAGGATCCGGCGGCCTGTGCCAGCTACAGACCTATCTCATTACTGAACGTTGATCTCAAAATTTTTGCTAAGGTGCTGGCTAGTAGATTGCAACCCCTCCTGCCTACCTTGATTCACCCAGACCAAGTGGGATTCGTCAAGGGACGTCAAGCTAAGGATAACACGACCAAATTGATTGCCCTCCTTCATAGGATACACACTTCTAGACTGACGGCTGTGTTGTTGGCGCTGGACTCCGAAAAGGCCTTTGATAGAGTACATTGGCCTTTTCTTCGAGGAGTACTGGAGTGTCTGGGATTAGGGCCCAGGTGCTTGGGCTCCATTATGGCTCTTTATCATAAACCCACTGCACGAGTACGAGTTAATGGGGTACTATCATCCCCATTTGGGATTTCCAATGGGACGAGACAGGGGTGTCCCCTTTCCCCACTCTTGTATATACTTACCCTGGAACCGCTTCTCAATGCACTGCGATGTGATGCCCGCATTACAGGGGTTCCTGGGAGGGGCCGAGATTATGTAGTATCAGGCTTCGCAGATGATGTTCTTTTAACTCTTACGTCCCCTATGGCCTCCTTGTCAGCAGTACTGGAAGTACTGGGAGAATATGGTTCATTGTCTGGATCACGCATCAATGAATCCAAATCGGAACTGCTGCCTATCAATATATCTGGAGACCAGTGTAGATCGATGCGTGAATCTCTGCCTTTCACCTGGGCCTCTTCGACGATCAAATACTTGGGAGTAAAGTTCTCAAGGGGCTGTGGGGCCCTGTTTAAAGGCAATTTTCCGCCACTTTATGATCAGCTCTCTTTGGACATGAAGTCCTGGTGTGATCCGAGGATTTCTTGGTTTGGTAGACTGAATGTTTTAAAAATGCTATTTTTACCTAGGATCCTTTACTTACTTCAGGCTTTGCCAGTTTGGATTCCTCGAGCATTCTTGAAGCGACTTCAGGCTTTAATGATCTCATACGTGTGGAATGGGAAGAAACCGAGATGCAGTAGATCTCTCTTGGTTACTCCAAGGAAATCAGGTGGACTGGGCCTCCCTGATCTATTCGCTTATTATGAAGCTGCGATACTTACGAGGCTTGCAGACTTTGTACCAATCATCCCACAGGCCAATTGGCTCCTTATAGACCTCCAGGATCACTTACACCTTCACCCCTTACAGTTGCTCCTGTTGCAGCGTGATAGAGTCCCGGCGCCACTATTCCGTCTACCTGTTGTGGGCATCGTCTTAAAGACTTGGTTTAGGAGTGATAGGACTAGGGGCTTTGCCCCTGGCCCTTCCCCTTTGCTCTCTCTTCTGGGAAACCCGGACTTTCCTCCGGGTCTGTCGCCAAGGGCAATGCATCACTGGACTACAGCGGGCCTACATGAGGTGAGGTCCTTGGTGGAGGGACGTTCACTGGTGAGTTTTGATACCCTTTTATCTCGGGGCAGTGTCCCGAGAGGGGAATTTTGGACTTATATCCGAATTCGTCATTACATTCTTGGTCTATTGCGGATTGGTGACCCGCGGCGAACTTTGACCCCTATGGAGACATTTCTGACCTCCTCCAGGATAGATCAGAAGACTCTGTCCAAGCTTTACCATCTTCTAACTGACAAAGCTAGTGAGGCTCTTCCTTCATTCGCTTTGAAATGGCAGGAGGACATACAAGATCCTCGACTTGGGGATCCTCATGTGTGGTGTTCGGTTTTCATGGACTCTCGTTTCCTTCCAAGGGATACCCCCTCTCAGGAGGGGTTTTACAAGCTACTTTCTAGATGGTATTTGACACCAGTCCGCCTTGCTAGGATGTTTCCGGGTTCCTCAGATACGTGCTGGAGATGTGGATCTGAGAGGGGCTCAATGATTCATATTTGGTGGACATGCCCTGATATTACATCATATTGGCTGAAAGTTGGAGATGTCATGTGGGCAGTACTAGGATTTAGCGTACCTAGGGAACCCCTGTTGTTTTTGTTCTCTTATAGCCCCTCTTGGCCAGCCCGGAAGCATCCACTGCTTCACTTTATGCTTTCAGCCGCGAGACTTAATATCGCTGCCCACTGGAAATTGATGGGCTCCCCATCTTTGGACCGCTGGAAAAGTAGAGTGGACAACTACTGCACCTTGGAAAAGATTCATGCATGGCGCATGGGCCGCTGTGGTGCCTTTAGTGAGGTCTGGTCTCGTTGGGAGGCTTCAGTATCTGTCCCGTGAAACCTTGACGCTCTCTGTCTGCCTTTGGACATATAGTATCTGAGTCCATATCCCTGGCTGGGCCTCGTGGGGGCCCGGATCCGTGACTCCTGATGTGTTTTGTGATCCCCTTCCCTAATGTGATATTTCCCCATCCCACAGGCGTCTCTTTCCTAACTATTTTTCTTTTTCATTTCCCCCCCTATTTGTTTGACCTTCCCTATTGTTCCCTGCCTTTCTTTTATTCCTACTCTCTCTCTACTTCTCTACCTCTTGTTTTCTTTCAGAGTTAAGAATTGATACCTACAATATAATTCTTTTGTTAAGATCTAAAGATATTTACGGTCTCATCGGGACTCTGTGTTGTTATTTCTAAAAAGATCTCTACTGCTGTTGATTTTTGTCACTTCTGTATTGCATCACTGTTATTCTGTGCAATATTTTATCGTATTGAATGTACCAGTTTGCTGTATTGCTTTTTGACTTACTTTTCAATAAAGCTTCTTTGAAAACAAAAAAAAAAAAAAAAACAAAAAAAAAAAAAAAAAAAAAAAAGAACATGAATGTAATTTGAGTATTTAAAGGGCCAGAAATCCTAAAGAAGGAAAGATTGGGAAAAAAATGGCTAAAACATATAGCATGGATTCCCAGCACTTCTCGTAAAACGACCATCTAGAAAGTTCTTGGAAGTAAATGTCACAATGAGAGACGTGATGGAAACCGAGAGGCAGAACGTTTATATATAATATTTACTTCACATTCCATTTTCTCTTCTGTTCCTAAATAACGGCAGACTTGCACGCTTCATGCGGTATTTTTATAATGCAAATTATTAGTATTGTATATTCTGGAAAGCTGTTAACCCCTTGTTTGCTACAGGGGCCACCAACACGCTGCCTAGCAAAGTGTTGGCGACCTTTCTGGCATCCAAATGGTTAAACAGAAATGTAACATCTCCCAACAGTAAGGCCCAATTCAACTTAAAAGGAAACCCATCTCCTACAAATACGTTGTTTATAATTTAATATGTTCACTTACCTAGATATGTGTCCTTAATACAGCCATCAGGCATATATACCTATTTTTTTTTTTTATTTACAACTGCAGTTACAAGTACATTGTTGAAGTTTGCTTCTTGGTCACATCTCCTAACAGCAAACAAGCTTAAGTAGACCTGAATGATTCGTAAGGGATGTTAGCGATTATCAGACAAACTAGCAGGACATTAGAACAGATCAGCTGCAAACAAAAACAGTAAATACAAGTAACCGGCTGCTGTGTGAAGGACACATATCCTTCTGATAAATTAGGAGCAACCTATTTGTATGGACTAGCTCCCCTTGAAACTGGGCAGGAAATCCTGACGGCCACTATGTATCAACTCTGCTTGAACTGGTTCCCCAAAATTCATCTTCAAGTAGTACTTTATATCATGTCCACACAAGCAGACCTGATCGCGCAGCCGGCACTTAACCCCTTAACCACCCTTGATGGTCCTGGCACGTCATGGGTAGATTTGCGTTAAGGACCCATGACATGCCAGGACTGTCATGGAATTCAAGGCTCCCCGTGAGGTTGCACGCCGTTCGGGGAGCTCTGAACCGGAAGCAAAGAAAAAAATGCTCCGTGGTCCTGAAGTGATAGCCGCATGCGCAATCGGCCGTCCTTAAGGGGTTAAAGACCACGAAGCATTTATTTATATATTTTTTTTAATTTATTTTTTTAAAAAGACACCAGATTCAGGGCTCCCGGAACGGAGTGCAGCAGCGTAGGGAGCCCCAAAATCCATGACGTACAGGTCCTTTAGGCACATTCACCCCATGATGGACATGTCCTTGGTCCTTAAGGTGTTAAACAGTACAAATGAAACATGGTAAACAAAAGGATCAGAGGGCACTGCATGTGAGGGCTTACAGGCTATAAGTACTAATTAAAGTTTAATATAAAGAATCCAATCAACGCAGAATGAGATTCAGTGGCCATCAGGATTATGAGAGATTTATTAATGGGACCAGATGGGTGCACGATCACTAACCCTTTGAGAGTCAGAGAGGCATGCAACGCAATGCACTGGATAGCTCTCTGGCACTCAAATGGTTAAAAGGTTTAATAATGCTGAAAAACGTACCTGCCATGGCTCACAACTGGCCTTTTTCCCGCTCCTATTCAGCATCACACTCTGTACAATAAACCATTAGATTTATATCTGGGATCTCCTGTCTTCTAGCAGGTGCAGAGTTTTACGACCGAATTCCTCTGCACTATAGTAAAGAGCTCAGTACGCCAGAACAGACTAGGATTTCACTCTACGTTCTGGCATTGTGTGCAGAGCTCTGCGGCTCACTGGGCAATCGGTTAAAAGGATAGTTATTGAAGTCATTTGGTCTGTGTTCAGTCTAATTGCTTTATTGACGTAAAATGTATTATTCACAGCCATTCAAGCTCAAAAGCAACAGAATCGGAGAGAAACTGAGCCCAGATGCCTTTGGGGGGAATAAAGAAAGCGCGTTACGAAAATATTTTACTTATATACCATTCACACTTTGAATGGCAATTTAGAATAAAGGCATTTGTGTGCAACAGACAGTTACATTGGGCCAAAATATTTTATTTAGGCTTAAGTTGCAATGCACACTCAATGCAATGTCGAGTATAATGAAGTGAGACAACGATGAAGGGATGAAAGTGAATGGAAAACATCCAGGATTACTAAATGCAGTGTCAGGTATAATGAAGCAGAACGGCAGTATCAATTGCTCAGGGATGAGAGTAAACTGAAAATGCCACACAATTATTTAACCCTCCGGATCCTAGACACTGCCAATGCATTGCTGTGCGACATGCTGGATATGTTTCTACCATACAAGAGGTTAACCGAGAAAAACAGTTGGTATCAATATCAGCCTGAATGGGAAACCATATCCCCTTGAAATAACTCAAATTATTTAGAACAGGTATCTCTCCTACATATAGCAGTCTGCTGTGTGACATTTCACTATCTTCAGAATGCTTATATCATACTAAAGACCTGGGGGTATACACTAAGAGTGATAAAGTAGAGGTGACTTATCCATTGATATCCCTTCTCCAGTTCTGCAATGCAATAAAGATCTCTGCATCTGGAGAAATGTTAGTGCATAGGCTCCATAGAATACCACTGGAACTGGAGAAGTCATCTCCACTTTATCACCTTCTCATCACAACCTGGTGCATCTCCCCCACGGTGGGGCTGTCTCTCTATGGCGAACCTCATTCAGATGGTGAAGGTGCACTGCTCATTGTGAACAAGTATGATCTAAATGCAGATGGTGTATGTTGGTATACAGTAAACACAGACAACTGCAGATAGGATGGAAAATAAACTGTGTGTGCGTTGTATGACAACATCCTACCTAGACAAGGGCTTCTGTAAAACTAATTACACATGTGATTCAGTAAGATAAACAGGAGCGATTCTGGGGCAAACCAACTACACCATAAGGGAGAAAGGAAGATTACCATTAATTTAAGTTTTACTTTTAACTCCCTGAATGCTAAATAGGTCCCACCTTGGGTACCTCTCTAGCATTCAACAGGTTAAAAGCTCCATTTAAAAGCAAAGGGAATTTGAAGAATTTATATTTGTTTCTTATTGCAGCTGGATGGCTCCAGAACCGCATGTTTAGCTTATTGAATTGCACCTTCAAGTGATAGCTGCCCTATAGGCAGATTCCATCCCGGGGAGCAGACTTGCCAGCTAAGCCGCGGCTGCACTGTGTGCCCCAGCACAGGAACAGAGGTGCAGAACAGGGGTTTGAAAGGAGACTCCCAGTGCTCCCCAGTGTTTCTGTACATCACCTTGTAGGACAGCGCTTTGATTTATACAATGCAGTCACCTGTAAGAACAGCTGTATCAGGCTTGCGCACGTCTATGGGGAACGTGCGCACATATACCAGGAGTTTCTGTCTGAGGTCCAGCCTAAGGTTGATAGGATATTATTGTTACAGGCTTGTTCCCACTGGAGCAGACTAAATAAAACATGATAACGGACCTTGAACATCCACTTATTCCTATTGGTATTGCTGCTCTTTAAAGGGCCAACCTCAGAAGTAAGTAAAAAAACTCAAGCAATGCATTGTGCACCACTCTGGCATTCAACGGGTTAAAGGGTAGATATAAATAGAACATTGCCACAAAACATAATGATCCCATATGCAAAAAGCAGAGTAGGTGCAATTATGGAGCAAACCAACTGGGCCACAGGGGACTGGAGAAAAGTCCCACTGATTTAAATGGTGCTTTTAAATACCTGAAAGAAAGATCTTCAACTGTACCACAGGAGATCTCCTACTGATTTACCCCTATGAGTGTCACACTGGTATGCAGAGGGATAGTAATACTTAAAATGTAAAAAACAATATGATATATATATATATATATATATATATATATATATATATATATATATATATATATATATATATATGTGCAGCGCTGGGGTCCTGGGTTCACATCCCACCAAGGACAACATCTGCAATGAGTTTGTATGTTCTCACTGTGTTTGCGTGGGTTTCCTCCGGGTACTCCGGTTTCCTCCCACACTCCAAAAACATACTGATAGGTGAATTTAGATTGTGAGCCCCAATGGGGACAGGAACCAATATGAGTGTAAAGCGCTGCGGAATCTGTGTGCGCTATATAAATAAAGGATTATATATATATATATATATATATATATATATATATATATATATATATATATATATATATGTATATATAGTGTTTATACCCCTGAGTAAAACAAGGGTACTCCCACGACAGAAAGGTGTTTTAGTCAAGTTATTACAGCTCAAACTTGAATTGTTTAGGTGCAGTATCACAATGGCCTGAAATTGTACAGTGGCGCTGTTGCTGCACCATCCTATGGAGATGTACAGTCACGGTACAGAGCAACAGCGCCACTGTACAATTTCAGGCCACTGTGATACTGCACTGAAACAATTCAAATTTGAGCTGTAATAACTTTTGAAACCTTTAACCGTTTGAGTGCTTTGCAATGCGTTCCGTACCCCTCTGGCACTCAAAGGGTTAAAGGTTTAGCAATGGTTTGTTTCAGAATTGCTCCAAATCCCATGCACTTGAATATATTTTTTTAACCCTTAAATGGTAGAAAAGTCTCCAATGAATTCCTTCACAATGCAATAGAGAATTTACAATTTAATGTAACAGGAATATTCACTTGTCCCCTATAGTTTACTCCAGCATAATCGAAGCTTTTATAAATATAGGCCATGGTCCTTTAAGAGGTTCTTCATGAGCAGGTCCTTTCACTTGTGCTCCAGTGACTTGGCCTGGAATCCTTTCCTTCTTATAGGACTCAGCTGGTGAACATGAGCAGACTTGTCTACACATAATCCATACCACTGGCCAGGATGATGCACAAGTAGATTGTGTAGAGATACTTACACTTGATCAGTTTTTTGTTGTTTCTTTACCCATCTGGTGATTGGCTATTCCATTTGTGCGAACTCTGTATGGATTTAACCCTTTGAGTGCCACAGAGGTATCCAAAGCATTGAAACGCGATGCATTGGATACCTCTTTGGTATACAAAGGGTTAGGGGATACCATCCTAGATGGCTTCAATCAGTGAAATCCATTCAGAGCTTCCACAGCACAAATAAAGGAGCCAGTCACCAGATTGGTAAAAGAAAGCCATGTGATCACATGTGAGCATCTCTACGCATTCTTCTTGTGAGGAAACTGAACACTTAAAGGGATAGTATTACTTCAAAATTACTATCCCTCATATTGTAGCCCTTAATAAACTGAGTTAAATGACACCAGCGGCATCTCTCAGACCTTTATGGTTTAAGAGATAGCTGCTTTCAAAGTTTCCTCTCCCCTGCTGTCAGCGTTCTGCTGCCAGTAGGAGAATCTGGTCTCTGAATCAAGAGGAGGCTCTTCAGCAGAGCCGATATCTCGTTATGGAAGGAAAAATGATTAACTGAAACAGTCTTCTACGTGTGCTTGATAACCAAGCACACGTACAAGACTATTGCAATTAATCATTTTTCCTTCCATAACGAGATATCGGCTCTGTTTAAGAGCCTCCGCCTGTCCCGGGACCGGATTCCGCTGCTGGCAGCAGAACGCTGACAGCAGGGGAGAGGAAACTTTGAAAGCGGCTATCTCTTAAACCATAAAGGTCTGAGAGATGCCGCTGGTGTCGTTTAACTCAGTTTATTAAGGGCTACAATATGAGGGATAGTAATTTTGAAGTAATACTATCCCTTTAAAGGAAGATCCTTATATTTAAGTCATTGCATATTTTGTTCCCAAATTATGCTCATTTTTCTTTTCTTCCATTACTTTATTTTGTTCCATTTACCAGCTTGCATCACAGAAGGCATCACAGTAAAATCATATTACAGTCCTGAAGGTCAGGAGAATCCATACTGCATCACAGCCTCTACCATGTAAAAATATAAATCTAAATTATATTACAGTTTGTCTCATGCATCTTTTATACATTATGACAAATACATAACAGCCATTAGAACACTTAGGGCCTTAGTCATCAAGTTAAAGGGGTTCCATCTTAGAGCAAACCACCTGCTCCAAATGCAAATTCACAATCCCATTGGTTTAAATGGGCTTTTTAATCTCCTGACTGCTATATGTCTCCAAAGCATAATCACAGGACAAACAGCATGTGACAATTTCATCATGTATAGCAGGGGCACATACCCCATCATCCCAAACCGATCACTGCAGGAGATAGAGCGCCAAAAGGTTGCCTACCTCTGGTGTATAATGTGGTTTTATTGTAGCATTTCCCTCTTTTATCTAACCGGATACTACAGGTCTCCAACACAAGACCTATGTAGAGGATTAACAGTGGCTGGGGGAAATTTACAATTTGGAGGCTGTTGTATAGCAGATTGGTATCAGTCAGGAAGAAAGAAGACATCTCTGAAACACCATGTGCTGAACACTGGAATAACAGTCAGTGCAACTATAACGTACCTCCCAACGTTTCAAATTGCCGAAGAGGGACAATTGTGTTTTAGGGGGTGTTGCTAGGGGTGTGGCAGGTGGGCAGGGCATTAACGAGAATTTTTAGGCTATTTCATGACTTATTGACACCTCCTTATGTTACCTAATAAATGACTTATAACAAGACCAAAGTATTTTATTTAAGCACACTAATTTATAAACACATATACTGACGTTTAAAGAAACAGTAATGTGAGTTTTATTGCTGTGGAGCAATGTGAAACACTTATATACACACCACACAATCTGATTTCCTAAAAAGAGGGACATTAGGGTGGGAAAGAGGGACAGTGGGATTTGGGTCGAAGAGAGGGACTGTCCCTCCTAAAGAGGGACACTTGGGAGGTATGCTATAAACAGCTGCTAGGAGGGATATATGGCCCATATGTATAAAAGCAAAGTGGATTTATTCTGGAGTAATCCAATTGCACCATAGAGGACATAAAAATGCCTACATTTCAATGCAATTGAATAGAGCTTTTTAACCGCTTGAATGCAAGAGATGTCTAAATGCATTGCTACACAATTCACTGAATATCTCTCTAGCATTCAAGAGATTAAAATCCCAATTTAATTTAACAGAATGTTTATTTGTCCCCTATGGTACAACTGGTTTACTCCAGAATAAATCCCCTTTGCTTTTATAAATATGGGCCTAAGGGTCATATTCAGCAGGCTACAATGGAATAATTATGTGGCAAACAAACTACACCATAGGGAACAAATGAAAATTTCAGTTAACTCAAACTGAGCCTTTAACCCCTTGAATGCCAGCGAGCTCTCCAAGACATTGACCTCTAGGATTCTATGGAATACACTCCCCACTTAAATCAACTGGAATTTGGGGAATTTCCATTTGTTGAATCAGGTTAACTGCCTACAGAATGTAAATTCCCCCAACCACTGTTAACCCCTATAGATGGATCATACGAGCTTTAAGAGCAAGTTTTGAATCTAGTCTATTGTATGTATGTATGTATGTATGTATGTATGTATGTATGTATGTATGTATATAGCACAGAATATCCTGCAGCTGGGTTAACAAGCGCTTGGCACCAAGTTCCAAACAAAACTGGCATCATTATTTGGCTTCCTGCCATTTCCATACTGGCTGCAGTGAGCAACTTCCAATGTAATATACAGACTGTGTAGAAAACTTCCAACATCCAACAGTGTATTTAAACCACTATGCCTAGGGAAGTCAATCTGTGGACTTCCAGCTGTTACAGACTACAACTCCCAAGATGCTCAACCTGTCGACAGGAAGATGTAGTCCCCAACAATTGAAGGACCCAAGACTATCTCTCTACAATGCTTATTATAGGGGGGCTGTAAGACTTATTGTTAGAACCTCTGGTTATCAAATTGGGTTCTGTGGAATCTCAAGGTACCTGAATAACTGCCAGCGCGGTGTGCAGTGCATACCCCTCTGGCACTCAAAGGGTTATTAAGGTTGTTCCATGGGATAGAAAGGTTTCACAAAAACACCAGCTCCAATTGATCTTCATAGCAAATGAGCCACAAAGAGTGTTATTTCAATACTGTCAGAGTTGTAGTTCAAGAGTAATTGAATGATGAAGTATCCCCTCTGCCCCTTTTACCTAGTGTAAGTCACCTCCCCTCAGATGTGGAATCTGGTCCACAGACCAGACAGCTCACTGCAAAGGACAATTTTCTTACTGGGAGCACAATGAAAACCCTGCCCCCCTTGACAAGTTTTTATCTTAATTGAAGATTGTCCCTCTCTGCAGTCCATCTGGACAGTCTTGCTGCTCTGAGGTGAGCAGTGTTACATCAGTAAACAGGACGGGGATACTTTATCATTCAATTACTCTTGTAATACAACTCTGACAGTATTAAAATAACACTATTCATGGCCCAAATACTATGGAGATTAATTGGAGCTGCTTTTATTATGAAACATTACTATTCCTTTAAGTTATGGTGGTCAGGGGAAAAGTTCTAAAAGGTGAGACATAGAATATGCCATCAGTGGATTGCATTATTAACCCCTTCATGATGAGAGTTGTGCAACTCACGGCTTCACAATGTATCACACACCCCTCGGGATTAAAAATATCTCTTGAAATATGCTGAAAAACAATATCCAAGGAAAAAGTCATTAGATACAATCACCTAGTAAGTGTTAGTTTATCCATTTTAAGACAGTTGACATACATTTGAGATGAAGGGTAGACCAATACAGTCACTAAAGCAGAACTAGCACATCAACTAAAGTCTCCCTGCAATACTTAGGCAGGTGGCGATTAGCTTAATAATCGTTATTTTACCTCTTAAAAATGCCCCCGAGTAAAGTTATCAGTAATATTCCGAGACTGACGGCCGTGAGTGCAGGGTGCGCGCCTGCGTCCAGTCTCTTCTGGAGCCGTTCGGGCCAGTGCAATGCCTGGGACTGGGACTGACAGCGCAGGTGCACAGGAAAGATGTCGGCGCTGATGTCTGGCTTCCGGTATCGGAAGCTTAAGGATTACTTTTGCACGGGAGCACTTTTGAGAGGTAAAATAATTATTAAGCTAGACGCAACCTGCCTAAGTATTGCAGGGAGACTTTAGTTTATGCGGTAGTTCTGCTTTAAGTGCCACCAACAGTGCATGGCTCTAGGATAGCTCCAGCTGAGTACAAGTGGGACATTCATTGACTCAATCACTTTAAATGATCCACCTTTAACCCTTTGAGTGCCAGAGAGGTATCCAACGCATTGGATACCTCTTTGGCACTCAAAGGGTTAATCAAGCCAAGTGTGGACAAAAATGCATAAAAAACAGATTTTTTTTTGTCAAAACAGCTGAATGCCTTAGGAGCCTGGGCTCCCAGGTTTAGCAGATTTATCCTGAAATGATGTCACTGTTATAAGCAGTCTGGTATGGATGTTGTGTAGCCATGTACAGTATTACTAATGCATCAGAGAGCCCGCTAGCATTGAAGTGGTTAAAAGGTTAGATTGTTATGGTTTCACATCAGTTTTGTTTAAAAACGAAAGGATGCCTCCAAGAACCAGGTTATGTTTACCTCTGGTCCTCACTCAACCCTCTGAATGCCAGAGGGGAGCACAACGCATTGCATAGAGTTAACAGGCTTATCATTTCTATTAACAAAACACAGAGGGGGGGTGGAGGAAGTAAAACAGCTTAGCCACTCACTTACTGGAAAGAACCAATTTCTATTTTAAGCATTTCTCAAAATTCCTTTTGAAACCTGGCAGACAATTGTGTTTTTTTCTGCTGCTGTTACACACTGTAGCTTGCACATACAATTCTTATCACCACTGAGCACAATGCAGAGGAGCTTATTCCAGGGACCTATGTGACTGTGTCTGACTTCCACCTAGTTCATTAGCATGCCTCTTTAACCATGAAAAACCCACATGCCCAAATGTTGATGCAGCAGAGACTACCTATTTTGCATGCTTTCTCCCCCTGCAGTCTCACATTCTTTAAGTCTCAATGAACCCTGCCCTATTTACAGCACGGTTATTTCCTGTTCAGATAAACTGAACATTTTCACTCCCTGATTCCCAGTAATGTACAGATCTGTATCATTGGGCTGTATTGGGGAAAATACAGAGCTGCAATACTGGGCCCAAACACCATAGGACAAATGTGCACAAAATTCACACTGATTTAAAATGGGGCTGGACCCCTCGGATGCTAAAGCCATTTAAATCAATGGAATTTTCTATTTGTCTCCTATGGTGTAGTTTGTTTGCTCCAGAATTCATTCCTGTGTATGACCCATAAGGTGTAATTCATTATGCTACAGTGCAATTCTGTAGAAAACTGGAGAAAAAAGAAAATTCACATTGATGCATATTTAACTTGTTAAATGGTAAAGAGGTATCTAACTGCATAGAATTCAAGACATTAAACGCCACATTTAACACAATGGGGATTTGGGAATTTTAACTGTCACCTATAGTGCAGTTAGTTTGTCCCAGAAGGTCATCTCTTTAGCTTTGTGAATACTCAACCTAGAATAGATTCCTCTATCGTCTGACACAGACCTCAGCATTGGCCCTGGAAGCTTTTTCAAGATTTAAAGGGGAACATTCACATCCTGAAACGTTTTGAGCACTTGTTTAATCACCAAAGAAGCATTCGGAAATGTGCTCTCTTTTTTTTTTTTTTTTTTCTTACATTTTAAGATATTAAAAGTTATCCACTTCCGCATAGTGCAGCACGATGTAGCTGCGGCATGGCTCTCAGGACTTCCCAGCAGTCTGTCATTCTCCCCCAATTGCCCCCAGAAGCACGTTCACGCTTCACTTCGGTATGGTGTGAACGGCTCCTAGCATTACAGGAAGCGGCGATTACCATTATACCGAGGTTAGGAGCCGTTCACACAACACTGAAGTGAAGCATGAACACGCTCCCAGGGGCAGCTGGGAGGAGAATGACAGACTGCTGGGAAGTCCCGAGAGCCATGCCGTAGCTACAGTTGTGGATAACTTTTAAGTTTAATATCTTAAAAAGTAAGTAATAAAAAAGGAGAGCACATTCCTAATGTTTCTTTGGTGATTAAACTTGTGCTCAAAAGTTTTCAGGATGTGAATGTTCCCCTTTAACACAAACCTACATGCGCTCAAAAACGGGTTCTAATATTGCAGCATCTATGTAGCTGCCTGACTTCACATTCGTGGTTACATTCTCTGTCAGTGGGATGCCGATGCAGTCAATTTGGTCATGAGAAATGTCCAGGACTAAAAAATATGGGAATTTTACTTCAGATAAAACAAGCAATAGCCAAATAGGTTTTGTTTCAGAATCCTGAAATGTGTCCCTAAAGGAGAACCAATAATGCGCTAGATGTGCTTTTGTTAAGTCTGCTCCTATGGTAACAAATGTGCTGATGTAGCAGTCAGTAGTGGTGGGATGATGGGCATTGTAGACAGGCAACAGCTGGAAGGTCTCACACTGTCCACCACCAGCCTAGAGCACCACATTCTAAGGAATGCTTGAGCTATGCCAGCCACACACACACATTCTGAGTTTATAGGAAAACATTATCTAGCATCCACCAATGTGATCGAACCTATTGTGGTAATGGTTCTCAAAGCACGGGACAGCTCTACTAAACTGGGCCGAAAGGAGGAATACAAACTGTTGTCTGTGAAGTGGCACTGGAAATGCCGAGGAACAGGCAACCTCTGGCTCTTCAGCTGTTGGGGACTACAACTCACATCATCCTCAACCAGCCAACAGCTGGATAGGGGTGATGTGAGGTATAGTTGGTGGGTGTGGCCTGTTGCTTATTCTGCATAAAGAGAAATCCAGCCATGCTTTGGTGTCAGCACTGCTTTGTAGCACATGGGAGGTCCCACTAACTAGAATAGTGCTAATGATTTTACTCTGGTACTGTTGAGACAGGGATTGTTAAGGAAAATGCACACACAAGAGAAATCTGTTGCTTTAATTTAGACAATTCAACAGCCTTACCCACTCTTGGTATCCCACAATGCAGCAGCTGCCAGTTTATTGTATTCCCCTTTGTCTGTGCCCTCTTAATTTCACTGTGTCAAAGCCAGCAGCCTTTTCATCTAACTAATAGAGCCCATTGAGTGGAAAAGGCAGGAGTTCGCTCCATGCTGAGAAAAGCTGCTCCAACAGCATATTTTACAAGATAAACTGGTGAATAAAGAGAAAATAAAACACCCCAATTAACTCTTTATGACCCAGATGGGTGTAAAATATATTGTGAAGCAATGTGTTGAGCACCTTCCTGGTACTTAAAGGGGTTAACATTAGAAAATAGGTATCAGAATCTATAAGCCCTACATTTAAAAGAAAACTGGACACTGGGGCAAACAAACTACAATACAGAGGACAAAATACAAGTTCCCATTGAGTTAAATAGGACTTCCATACCACTGAATGCTAAGAGATCTCCAAGGTCTCGCAAAGCAACACGTTAAAGACATTTCTAGCATTTGCAGAGTTAAAAGTCCTAGTTAAAATCACTTCCTCCCCTTGATGCGGTTGGTTTGTCCCAGAATTACTCCAGTTCTTTTTAGTACATCAGCCTCAATGTTACATTTCTCTTCCATTCTTTAGATTCCATCTCCAGTTAGTAACCCCTTGAGGACCAGAGAGGTGGGCAATGCACTGAAAAGAAATAGGACAGGAGGACCAGTGTGCGCAGCCTCTCTCGTTAGTGGAGCAAAGTTCTTTGCAATTTCCTCCCCAATTACTTATCAGATGAGCTGAAGAGTAGAGCGCCTTGCTGCTGTGCTTTCAATTTGAGGCATTCCATCAATGATATTTAAAGGGATAGTAATGTTTCCTAAACACAGCAGCTCCGATTAATCTTCATAATATAATGTCTGTGTAGTTCAAGAGCAATTCAATTCTAAAGGATCCCCATCCCTCCTCTTTTACCCTCCCATACCCGCAGAATAAGGTCCTGGACCAGACAGCTCACAGTGAGGGGCAAATCTTCATGCGCCGAGTATAAGGAAATCCTGCCCCTTTGAAGAAGGAGGGCAGGATTTTCCTTATGCTCAGTGTAGATTGTCCCTCTCTGTGATCCATCCATCCAGCTTAGTGAGGCAGAGTGACATAGGCGAAAGGGGAGAGAGAGGAATCCTTTGAATTCAATTTGAAAGGCTAAATTTTC